>CM038672.1:411882055-414822055 GCA_021605145.1 Aegilops bicornis
GTGTAAAATCCTACTCTCAAGACTCACCATATTTTTCATTATGTTGCATCGATGTAGCTAGTTACGTTCACTTAGCAGTTTTAATTGCAAATTTATGGGTTAAATTCCTATCGCCTTCCCAGCAGTTCCACCCAAGGGAACACTTTCACGGCCACAAGGTTCTCATTCAAACGCCACTCGGCTACACAGAGAACTACACACGCAGAGGTTTCTCCTATAGGATCCCTAGCATAAGAACTCGCCCCATAAATTCATAAGTAAAAATACCAAGTGAAACCAAGAAACTACATCATTTCAACAACATAATTTACATATGGCTTTCCCTTCGGGAGGCCCCGAAGGGATTACACAAACTAAAGAAAATTACCTTCTAACTACCTTCTTGAGCCTTACAATTCTCTGGATATGGTGGCTCTTATTGCAGGATGAAACTACTACTACTATTACTATCGAGCAACGAGCTTGCTAGCTGGGTCGCAGCTCTTTGCTCTCATCGGTGGCTGGTGGCTCTCCGTCTGCGGTGTCCCTCTCTCTTGCAGCAAGTGTCTCCTTTTATAGGCGAGAGAGCAGCTCGATGGCTTCCGGAGAATGCACTTCTTATTTTATATGTAGTAGGGATGCGTGTCCCTCTAGGTGATGGATAAGAGCGAGAGGATAGTGCCCGACAAACTTCAATCTTCAGGAATCTATCAAATCTTTGCTTTGTTCACGTGGGCATTGTCTCTCTGTGAATAATTGGCTGGCTCTTCTTTTTTCTTCTTCGCTTGCCAAATGATGCACTTCTTCATGCCTTCAGATAGGTAGCTCTTCCTTAGGAATCCTTGTGTCAGTGTATGCGCATATACATGCCAAGGCTGATTAAATATTCAACACTGCTTATTCATTTAATTTAAATTTAATTTAACTTGATTAAATATTAGACATGGCTTATTATTATTATTATTATTATTATTATTATTTTTTTTTTTTTTTTGTGGGGTGTCCTCCTGCCCATATAATTGATAATACCTTATCAATATTTAAAGGATCTATTATGAGAATTTCTATCAATATTCGGTCGGGTATAGGTCCTCCGCCTCAATAATTGATAGCAATATCAATATATGCAATTTGGGCTTTATTCAGTCACGCCCATGCCCCGCTATGTCCATATGATCCTCATCATTTAACAGATTGAAATCAAATTTTTCATCACATTCTTTCTTTATTTCTTCAAATTTTTCATCCATTTCTTGCCTTAATTCTTTTAATATTTCCTCCTTTAATTCTTTTCTTTATTATCTTTGAAAATTCTTCAAACCTTTTATCCATTTCTTGATCCATGTATTCACTTTGCCTAAAGGGTCAAGCCCCTTTAGAAGGCATTCTTGGTATGTCTTATATTTTGGGGATTCTTCCTTCTTTATATTTTTTGAGCTTGATGCCTCCCCTTTGTGGGAGTTGGTGAAGCAGGTATGCCTCTTTTCATTTGGATATAGTCTTTAGCCTTTGGGTCAATATAATAATCTGGTCCTAATACCTTTCTTGCCCAAAGTAAGGCCTCATCTATACTGTAATATCTTTTGAATGTTAAATCTCCTCCATTTCTTTTTGCATCTAGTTTTCAATCATAATATTTTCCCATTCCAAATATATGCCAGGTTTATTTCCATCGAATATGAGATATAGAGTTTCTCCTTTTGGTATTTCAACTTTATCGGCTTTTGGCACATTTTTGTTTAATTCATTAAAATATTCAGCCAAACTGTTGAGAATTGATAAAAATACCCTTGTTCGTCTCTTTTACGAGCATATTGGAACCAAAAGTTATCCAATATGCATCTTTGGGCTTCATCGAGCTTAATATGGGATTTTGGCTTAAAATTGAATGTATTTGGCTGAAACATTTTCAGCCTATTTTCTTCTCCAAAGAAGAGATATTCATCCATGATGGCTAATAAACCTCTTCATTCCTGCAAATTTGATGCACGAGAAAATATATCAGGTAAGGTATTATCCTTCCCTTTAATATGCTCAAAAATAACTTTATAACCATTCCCAGCTATGGTGTCTTCAAATAAAACCCATCTTCGGTTGAGCTTTTCTTACTATTAATTTTATTGTAATATCGGCATATGGCTTCACAAATTGTTCAGATCTGTAAATTCTTTAAATCCTAGATATAACCTAAATGCATTTATTGCATTTACCACTGCAAGAATTTCTCTATCAATATTATTTACCGTCTTTAATTTGTAACTTCCTCGAAGCATATCTGCATATTTTTTCGTCCCGCTTTGGAGAGTATTTATTGGGCTTTTGTTTTAGTATCGCACCCCATCCTACCTTAGATGCATCTGTCTCAATTATAAAATAATTGTCTTCTAGAGGCAATTCTAGGGGTTTTAAATTCTTGACCTTTTCCTTGATGGCCTTTACTAATTTTATATCTTCGTAATTGAAGTATCTTTGACCATTTTTTCTTAATTTAGCATATAAAGGTCCTGCTAGCTTTGCTAAGTTATCTATATAGTTTCATGGCCAGTAGTTTACAATTCCTAAGAACTGTTGTAAAACCTTTTATCACTCATATTATCAGGAAACTCTAGTATTTTCTTTGCAATATGTTCTTGTAGATATATCTTTCCTTCTCCTATTTCATGACCAAGAAAATTTATTTTCTCTTTGCAAATTTCCATCTTCTTTTTAGATAGTATGAGCCCATTTTGTTCTACCTTTCGAAAGAACACTTCAAGATGGGCTATATGCTCTTTGTATGATTTTGAGAATACTAACAAATCATCTACGTATACTAATATAAATGCTTGATTCTCATTAAATATATTTTGCATCTTTCTTTGAAATAGTGCAGGTGCATTCTTTAGGCCTAATGGCATTACTAGCCATTCATAATGGCCTTGTGGACAAGTAAATGCTGTCCATGGAATAGATTCTTCAGCCATTTTTACTTGCCAAAATCCTGCCTTTAAATCGAATTTAGAGAAATATTTACTTCCTTGTATTCTGTTAATCCATTCTGCTTATTAGGTATGTTGTATGCATCGTCAATCGTATTATCATTAAGCCTTTTAAAATTAATTACCATTCTAGATTTACCTCTAACTTCTTCAAAGATGATTTCTAACTATAAAAAGCAAAGCAGGATCGATGAGGGCTTCGCTTTCTCTTATAGCTTTAACTTTAATAACTCTTCAATATGCATTTTGAACTCTTCGATATCTTTAGGAGTAGCTTCTATTGGTCTGACTTAATTATATAATCTGGATTTATGATATTTATTTTGCAAACTATAGAGTTCTTATCCCAATGCTTCATTGGTATTTCTCCAATAATTTGTATGCTTTCTAGTCTTTGCACAATCTTATCTATATCCTTTTTAGATTTTATATCTCTATACCAATTTGGAGAGAATGATTGCAACCCAATGCATTCTCGTATACATGTATTTTCTATATGATATTCTTCTATGGTCTCACTAAGTTCTTCGCCTTTACTGAGTAATTCAAGGGATCTGGACTTGTGCTATATTCATCATCTAAATTAGATATTTCTACATTTTGCAAGGACTTTCTTTGTTTTCGTGACTTCAGATATGTATGGAACATTATCTTGATAAGGGATAAATGTTACACCCTCTTCATGTATGATTGTGGTTTGTAAAGATTGTTGTAAAAATCTTAACCCTATTATCATGTCATCATTTATTACCGACAAATCTCTTATTGTAATTTCATCTATTATATATTTTGTGCCATTTATGTAAGCTTCAATATTATATGCTAGCTGATTATGGATCTTCTTTATTCCTGACATATCGGTAGAGATACTTCAGCTTTATTATCATCTATAGTTTCAACTATTTCGGGACATCTCATAAAATATTTATCATGGATGATATTCTTAGTGCAACCGTATCTAATAGTGCCAGATTTTATATGAAATATTTGGCTTCGTAACAATCTTAATCGGGATCCTTATTCCTAACACTTCTTTTGAATGGTAATCGAACAATATATTTGTTTCCAAAACTAGTAATTGCATCTTTCAATTGTATTAATTTGTCTCCTTTTTATCCCTCATTGTTATCATTTGCTCTTTCATTTCTGTGTTTTTGGAACATTATCATTTTCCTCTTTACTATTTTCTAACTCATCTTTAAGTTTTTCTAGCTCGCTTCTAGCTTATTTATTCTATTTTCTAAATTTCTAACCCTCTTGGATAATATTCGCTCTTCGGGTTCCAATTCTATCTCTTGTCTCCATTTTTGATTATTGGCTTTTAGACATGAGGCACATGCTTGTTTTAAACACAAGATACAAGTGAACCTATTATCTTGGCTTGGGTAATATATCTGAAAGCACATTTTATGTTATAATCACCTTTTCCTCTAATCCAATCATGTTCACAATCTACTTGGTTCATCATTTCAATTTTTAAACCGCTAAATCATCTATTAGGTCTATTTCATCTTCACTTGATTCATATTCGGAGCCTCATTTTCTACTTCATCTGTTTCTATAATTGAATATATTGACTCATCGCCTTTTATTTCATCATCACATACTAATATATTTTCATTAACGCTATCTATAATTAACACTCTCTCTTGTTCTTCATATTTGCTAGAGTATCTTTTCCGGTCTTTATTAGGGCAAGTTCTACTTAGATGATCCGGTGAGTTACATATGAAACACCTGCATGTTTTATCATAGGTTTTCTTAGGATTGTATCTTCTTACATTTCTTTTATGCAAGAATGGGGCTCTATTGTCGATCTTCTTAAGAAATATCTTTTCTTTTGTTCTAAAATTTCTATTATCTCTCCTTTGTGGTTTATAATATTTGTTTTTCCTATGCCTTTCTTCTCCATATGTAAGTGGTATTTGGACTATGTTATTGCAAAAGTTATAATCTGATTTCTTCATAGATCTTTGGGCTTGAATACTAGTACACACCTTTCTTAATTGTTTGAAAACAAATGTTACAGCTTGAGATATATTTACCACGTTTCCCGCCGTTTCCTTTTTATATTCTTCAAATATTATTGACCCTAGGGGGTCAGGCAACTTATTAAAATATCTTTCTACTACGCCTACATTAAAACCTTGTTTAGCAGTAGTAGCATTATACAAATAATGCTGGGAAAATTCTTTAATACCTTTCCAGCTAGTTAATGTTAATTTTTCTATTTCTCTTAACCTTTCATTTTGCAATGAGGTATGACCTAATTCTGGATCTTCCGCTATGATCATATTTGAGATAACATTCAAAGTTATTAGGGTTACTTCCTGCCCTTTTTAATTCTTCATATTGACTAGGGTATGATTCTACCCATTGTTCCCAAAGAACTTTTACAGATTCTCCTAAAATGTTTCAAGATATGTTAACATATCTTCTACCTTAGTGCCTATGCTATAATTGGGATTTTGTATATATTTTTTGTACTATTAAACCTTTCCATATGCTAATTATATTCGCCAATCTATTGGATCATGAGCTGCTAGGTTTAATATAGCACCATCATTTTTATAATTTTGGAATTGCACTGGTTTTTCAAAATCTCTTCTTTAGTACCCATGTATCTATATTGTCCTGGGATATATGTAGGTTGATAATCATCTTTTCTGGAGGCCATTGTCCAGCTGTCCCGGTAGGTCTCTCTCTTTCTCCTTCTCTTTTACATATGATTCTCCATATCCCCTTCTTCTTTTACCACTACTTTCTACTTCCATGGCTTCCATTGCATTGTCTAAATTATGTAGTCCCACATCATCTAGTGAGTTATAGAAATCACTATTTTGTTCTGAATCATCATACCTTTCATCTTCTAACCACATTTCTTTTATTAATTCCTCCTCTTCCTCATAACTTTCTAATAATAACTTATTATTGATATCCCATTGCTCTTCTTCACTAACAATTTCTTCTTTTTGAATAATATTCTTATCTTTATTATTATTATTAATAGAATTTTTATTAATAATAGCATTTGCTTTTCTTTCATGGATGCTATAATTTTATCTTCCATGCTGGAGCTACTAGTGGCAGACATTTTATGGTTTTTTAGTTTCTTTAACCTTGCAATTTCTCTGATGATAAATAGTTCTCTTTCTCTAATTTTTGGCCAATCCTTTGTCATAGAATGACTATATTCCCATTCAATATGCTTTAGCTTCTTTTCCCAATGAATTATTTCATCATCTAAATTAGCCTTTTCCATACATTCAGATATACCTTTATTCTTATCATCATTAATTTCTGATTCGACATAAATGATTCGAGTCTTCTATTGATGCAGCTTTATAGTTCATAAATCGAATATCGCTACTTCCTTCACAATTTTGATAGCTTATGTAATTTTCAGGTTGCTTTAATTCTTTTTCTCTATTAATTCTCCTATCTTCCATTCTTCTCCTGCTCTTTCTTGAGCCAATTTTAAGAGGATTCATAAATTTAATACCTTTTGATTGCATGCTATCAATTACGTCATTCACATTCACTCTATATCTGGAGCTACTTCTATTAGTGAGCCTTCCTATAAATTCTATGCTTACTAGCAAATTTGTTCCTTTAAAATCTTCATAACCTTTAGTTTGGAAACCAAAACTCATTTTTTCAATAAATTCTTTTGAGGCATCATTAGGTCCGGAGCTATATAGGTTATTAATCTATTTTCATTCATGTCTCCTTCCAAAAATCCTAATGCTGCTTTGTCTACTGATTCCCATCTTCTATCTAATAGAGTTATCAAAACCTTCGCACCTAATTTCTTCCTTGTCATACCTTTGACTCCTATGATATACATGCCTTGATGAATATATTTGTAACCACAATATTTTAATTCATTTTCAATATTTTTGCTTACAATTCTTAAATCTCATGGATGTGTTAACACACTTAATTCTACTTCTCTGGATATTCTATATAGACCACTTTTACTTTCAAACATACCCATGTGGTATACTTGTCATGCTTTATTTTTCTCAGGTATCTTTTTGATATCTTTCTAGATCTCTTTGTATATCTATAACTTCTTCAATGCTATCAATATCATCAGCTTTGCATGATAATCTATGCTTCATGGCCGAGGTCTTGAATCTTGCCTTACTAATTGGAGGGTTTTGTCTCTTCTAAGGAAGCCTTTAGATACGTCCATTTTTCGAATTAATATTTCTAGTAGAGGCAACTATTCCAGATGATGATAACACAATTTCTTTGTTGCTTTGAACACTTTTTAGCTTATCTAATACTTGAATTAGTAGTTGGATGATTGTGTTATTTTGTCTTATTATTACTTTGGAATCTTCCTTTGGGGAGTCGTGGATCGGAGAATCCTACAGAGAGGTGACAGTATTTTGCTACTTGCTTAATGCTTGAGTATATTCAGTCATAAAATTATGAGATAATCAAAGTTTTAACCTCTTGCACCAACTTTTTAATTTCAAGTATATCTTGTCTTGTATCGGTGCGTGGGAGTGACTCTTTGCCTTTACTTAAGTAACGCCTATTGACAACACTTCCTCTTTAATATAATCGTTATTCTTGCAAAGCGTGATTCTGTCTTGCTTTTGCTTCCTCTAGCTTATGTAAAGCTAGATCAATTTTATTATTCAAACCTGAATACTTATCCGCAAGTTTTTGGTATTCTTTAAATAAACTTTCAAATTTTTGGTCTAAGTTATCTTGTCTTTTTCCCAAGATATGTAAAAGTTATATATTAAATCGACGATTGTATTTAATGGCTATGAGATGAATGGGATATATGCTCTTCGTAAAGGATTTACTCTACACCTTATATTTAGATTTTCCTTAGTATTTATAACTTTACCTCGCTTAACTTCTAAGTTTAAATATTTTAACCTTTCAATGATTAAACGCTGGACCTGATACCAATAATATAGGGAATTATTTTTTTTTTAACTTTTCTAATCAATATTGAAATTTTATTTAGCTTAATATGTGATTAGATTTTGATTAGGTTAATTTGGGATTAGGTGGAAGTGGTAGACAGGTATGCTTTTTATCTTGAATAGTATTTACTATTCACTAGGTAGGAGCACTATTCACAATAGTGTCTCCACTATTAAATACACTATTTGAAATAGTATTCCACTATTCACAGCAATATTTAATTCAATATGATTACCTTCACGTTCTAACTTGATTATATATTTAATGCAGGATCTATTTAGAGGCTGGCGAGGCCAATTAAATCGTCGTTAATGCAGAGGTGTAAAATCCTACTCGGTACTCACCATATTTTTCATTATGTTGCATCAGATGTAGCTAGTTACGTTCACTTAGCAGTTTTAATTGCAAATTTATGGGGTAAATTCCTATCGTCTTCCCAGTGCAGTTCCACAAGGAACACTTCTCTCTGGCCACAAGGTTCTCATTCAAACGCCACTCTGGGCTACAGAGAACTACACACGCAGAGGTTTCTCCTCTAGGATCCCTAGCATAAGAACTCGTCCCATAAATTCATAAGTAAAAATACCAAGTGAAACCAAGAAACTACATCATTTCAACAACATAATTTACATATGGCTTTCCTTTCGGGATGCCCTGAAGGATTACACACAACTAGGAAATTACCTTCAAACTACCTTCTTGAGCCTTACAGCGCCTTCTTGGCTATTCTACTAGTAGTGGTGGTGGCTACTACTACTACTACTATCGAAGCAGGTGCTTGCTGGTGGAAGTCTCGATGCTCTGAGAGTGCCCGTGCTCTCCCTTCTCTTGTGTGTTGTGTTCTTTCTTCTTGAGCCCAAGTGTCTCCTTTTATAGTCATGAGGGGTGGCTGCAAGGAGGGCCTTCGAGCCTTCCTTCACTTATTTTACACATCGGTAGTATGCACACGTGTCCTACTAGGGTACACACGTGTCCTTCTAATAATATAGAAAATGTGAGAGAGTGCCGACAAACTTCAATCTTCAGTGAATATTTGCTTTCTTCACGTGGGCATTGTCTCAGTGAATAATTGGCTGGCTCTTCTTTTCTTCTTCGCTTGCCGATGCACTTCTTCATGCCTTCAGATAGGTAGCTCTTCCTTAGGAATCCTTGTGTCAGTGTATGCGTACATACATGCCAAGGCTGCTTAAATATTCAACACTGCTTATTTATTTAATTTAAATTTAATTTAACTTGTTTAAATATTAGACATTGCTTTTTTATTATTTTTTTTATTATTATTTTTTTTTTTTTTTTACAGGGGGGTCCTCCCTGCCCATATAATTGATAATACCTTATCAATATTTAAAGGATCTATTATGGGAATTTCTTTCAATATTCTGGGTCAGTATAGGGTCCTCCCGCCATTCTATACCAATAATATAGGATATAAAATTTTTTTAGCTTAATATGTGATTAGATTTTGATTAGGGTTAATTTGGGATTAGGTGGAAGTGGTAGACAGGTATTCTTAGTGCCCTACCTAGTGAATAGTAAATACTATTCAAGATAAAAAGCATACCTGTCTACCACTTCCACCTAATCCGAACTTAACCTAATCAAAATCTAATCACATATTAAGCTAAATAAAATTTCAGTTTCTATATATTGATTAGAAAAGTTAAAAAAAAAAATTAGAATCCCTATATTATTGGTATCAGGTCCATTTAATCATGGAAAGGTTAAAATATTTAAACTTAGACGTTAGCGCAGGTAAAGTAATAAATACTAAGGAAAATCTAAATATAAGGTGTAGAGTAAATCCTTGTGAAGAGCATATCTCGCATTCATCTCATAGCCAGTTAAATACAGTCGTCGATTTGATATATAATTTTTACATATCTTGTTGAAAAATACACGATAACTTATACCAAAAATTTTATAGTTTATTTAATGAACACCAAAACTTATGGATAAGTATTCAGGTTTGAATAATAAAATTGATCTAACTTTACATAAGCTAGAGGAAGCAAAAGCAAGACAGAATACAGTTTGCAAGAATAACGATTATATTAAAGAGGAAGTGTTGTCAATAGGCCGTTACTTAAGTAAAGGCAAAGAGTCACTCCCACGCACTGATACAAGACAAGATATACTTGAAATTAAAAAGTTGGTGCAAGAGGTTAAAACTTTGATTATCTCATAATTTTATGACTGAATATACTCAAGCATTAAACGAAGTAGCAAAATACCTGTCACCTCCTGTCGGATTCTCCGATCACGACTCCCCAAAGGAAGATTCCAAAGTAATAATAAGACAAAATAACACAATCATCCAACTACTAATTCAAGTATTAGATAAGCTAAAAAGTGTTCAAAGCAACAAAGAAATTGTGTTGTCATCATCTGGAATAGTTGCCTCTACTAGAAATATTAATTCAGTAAATGGACGTATCTAAAGGCTTCCTTAGAAGAGACAAAACCCTCCAATTAGTAAGGCAAGATTCAAGACCTCCGCCATGAAGCATAGATTATCATGCAAAGCTGATGATATTGATAGCATTGAAGAAGTTATTGATATACAAAGAGATCTAGAAAGATATCAAAAGATACCCCGAGAAAAATAAAGCCGCAGCAAGTATACCACATGGGTATGTTTGAAAGTAAAAGTGGTCTATATAGAATATCCAGAGAAGTAGAATTATGTGTTAACACACCCAAGAGATTTAAGAATTGTAAGCAAAAATATTGAAAATGAACTAAAATATTGTGGTTATAAATATATTCATCAAGGTATGTATATCATAGGAGTCAAAGGTATGACAAGAAAGAAATTAGGTGCAAAGGTTTTAATAACATTATTAGATAGAAGATGGGAATCAGTAGATAAAGCAGCATTAGGATTTTTAGAAGGAGACATGAATGAAAATAGATTAATAATCTATATAGCTCCGCACCTAATGATGCCTGTAAAAGAATTTATTGAAAAAATGAGTTTTGGTTTCCAAACTAAAGGTTATGAAGATTTTAAAGGAACAAATTTGCTAGTAAGCATAGAATTTATAGGAAGGCTCACTAATAGAAGTAGCTCCAGATATAGAGTGAATGTGAATGACGTAATTGATAGCATGCAATCAAAAGGTATTAAATTTATGAATCCTCTTAAAATTGGCTCTGAAGAAAGAGCAGGAGAAGAATGGAAGATAGGAGATCTAATAGAGAAAAAGGAATTAAAGCAACCTGAAAATTACATAAGCTATCAAAATTGTGAAGGAAGTAGCAGATTCGATTTATGAACTATAAAGCTGCTTCAATAGAAGACTCTGAATCATTTATGTCAGAATCAGAAATTAATGATGATAAGAATAAAGGTATATCTGAATGTATGGAAAAGGCTAATTTAGATGACGAAATAATTCATTGGGAAAAGAAGCTAAAACATATTGAATGGGAATATAGTCATTCCATGACAAAAGATTGGCCAAAAATTAGAGAAAGAGAACTATTTATCATTAGAGAAATTGCAAGGTTAAAGAAACTAAAAAATGATAAAAAGTCTGCCACTAGTAGTTTAAGCATGGAAGATAAAATTATAGCATCCGCAGAAAGAAAAGCAAATGCTATTATTAATAAAATTCTATCAATAATAATAATAATAAAGATAAGAATATTATTCAAAAGGAAGAAATTGTTAGTGAAGAAGAGCAATGGGATATAAATAATAAGTTATTATTAGAAAGTTATGAGGAAGAGGAGGAATTAATAAAAGAAATGTGGTTAGAAGATGAAAGGTATGATGATTCGTAACAAAATAGTGATTTCTATAACTCACTAGATGATGTGGGACTACATAATTTAGACAATGCAATGGAAGCCATGGAAGTAGAAAGTAGTGGTAAAAGAAGAAGGGGATATGGAGAATCATCTGTAAAAGAGAAGGAGAAAGAGAGAGACCTACCAGGACAAATGGACAATGGCCTCCAGAAAAAGATGATTATCAACCTACATATATTCCAGACAATATAGATACATGGGTACTAAAAGAAGAGATTTTGAAAAACCAGTGCAATTCCAAAATTATAAAAATGATGGTGCTATATTAAACCTAGCAGCTCATGATCCAATAGATTGGCCGAATATAATTAGCATATGGAAAGGTTTAATAGTACAAAAATATATACAAAATCAGTATAGCATAGGCACTAAGGTAGAAGATATGTTAACATATCTTGAAACATTTTAGGAGAATCTGTAAAAGTTCTTTGGGAACAATGGGTAGAATCATACCTAGTCAATATGAAGAATTAAAAGGGCAGGAAGTAACCCTAATAACTTTAAGTAATGTTATCTCAAATATGATCATAGCAGAAGATCCAGAATTAGGTCATACCTCATTGCAAAATGAAAGGTTAAGAGAAATAGAAAAATTAACATTAACTAGCTGGAAAGGTATTAAAGAATTTTCCCAAAGCATTATTTGTATAATGCTACTACTGCTAAACAAGGTTTTAATGTAGGCGTAGTAGAAAGATATTTTAATAAGTTGCCTGACCCCTAGGGTCAATAATATTTGAAGAATATAAAAGGAAACGGCGTGGAAATGTGGTAAATATATCTCAAGCTGTAACATTTGTTTTTAAACAATTAAGAAAGGTGTGTACTAGTATTCAAGCCCAAAGATCTATGAAGAAATCAGATTATAATTTTTGCAATAACATAGTCCAAATACCACTTACATATGGAGAAGACAGGCATAGGAAAAACAAATATTATAAACCACAAAGGAGAGATAATAGAAATTTTAGAACAAAGAAAAGATATTTCTTAAGAAGGTCAGACAATAGAGCCCCATTCTTGCATAAAAGAAATGTAAGAAGATATAATCCCAAGAAAACCTATGATAAAACATGCAGGTGTTTCATATGTAACTCTCCGATCATCTAAGTAGAACATGCCCTAATAAAGACCAGAAAAGATACTCTAGCAAATATGAAGAACAAGAGAGAGTGTTAATTATAGATAGAGTTAATGAAAATATATTAGTATGTGATGATGAAATAAAAGACGATGAGTCAATATATTCAATTATAGAAACAGATGAAGTAGAAAATGAGGCTCCAGAATATGAATCAAGTGAAGATGAAATAGACCTAATAGATGATTTAGCCGGTTTAAAAATTGAAATGATGAACCAAGTAGATTGTGAACATGATTGGATTAGAGGAAAAGGTGATTATAACATAAAATGTGCTTTTCTGTATATATTACCCAAGCCAAGATAATAGGTTCACTTGTAGCTTGTGTTTAAAACAAGCATGTGCCTCATGTCTAAAAGCCAATAATCAAAAATGGAGACAAGAGATAGAATTGGAACCCAAGAGCGAATATTATCCAAAGAGGGTTAGAAATTTAGAAAATAGAATAAATAAGCTAGAAGCAGAGCTAGAAAAACTTAAAAGATGAGTTAGAAAATAGTAAAGAGGAAAATGATAATGTTCCAAAAACACAGAAATGAAAGAGCAAATGATAACGGTAAGGGATAAAAAGGAGACAAATTAATACAATTGAAAGATGCAATTACTAGTTTTGGAAACAAATATATTGTTCGATTACCATTCAAAGAAGTGTTAGGAATAAAGATCCCAGTTAAGATTGTTCCGAAGCCAAATATTTCATATAAAATACTGGCACTATTAGATACTGGTTGCACTAAGAATATCATCCATGATAAATATTTTATGAGATGTCCCGAGATAGTTGAAACTATAGATGATAATAAAGCTGAAGTATCTACCGATATGTCGTGAATAAAGAAGATCCATAATCAGCTAGCACATAATATTGAAGCTTACATAAATGGCACAAAATATATAATAGATGAAATTACAATAAGAGATTTGTCAGTAATAAATGATGACATGATAATCGGGTTAAGATTTTTACAACAATCTTTACAAACCACAATCATACATGAAGAGGGTGTAACATTTATCCCTTATCAAGATAATGTTCCATACATATCCAAGTGCGAAAACAAAGAAAGTCCTTGCAAAATGTAGAAATATCTAATTTAGATGATGAATATAGCACAAGTCCAGATCCCTTGAATTACGTAGAAAGACGAAGAACTTAGTGAGACCATAGAAGAATATCATATAGAAAATACATGTACAGAATGCATTGGGTTGCAATCATTTTCTCCAAATTGGTATAGAGATATAAAATCTAAAAAGGATATAGATAAGATTGTGCAAAGACTAGAAAGCATACAAATTATTGGAGAAATACCAATGAAGCATTGGGATAAGAACTCTATAGTTTGCAAAATAAATATCATAAATCCAGATTATATAATTAAGTCAGGACCAATAGAAGCTACTCCTAAAGATATCAAAGAGTTCAAAATGCATATTGAAGAGTTATTAAAGTTAAAGTTATAAGAGAAAGCAGAAGTCCTCATCGATCTGCTGCTTTTATAGTTAGAAATCATGTCAAGAAGTTAGAGGTAAATCTAGAATGGTAATTAATTTTAAAAGGCTTAATGATAATACAGCTTGATTTATGCATACAACATACCTAATAAGCAGGAATGGATTAACAGAATACAAGGAAGTAAATATTTCTCTAAATTGATTTAAAGGCAGGGTTTTGGCAAGTAAAAATGGCTGAAGAATCTATTCCCTGGACAGCATTTACTTGTCCACAAGGCCATTATGAATGGCTAGTAATGCCATTAGGCCTAAAAAATGCACCTGCACTATTTCAAAGAAAGATGCAAAATATATTTAATGAGAATCAAGCATTTATATTAGTATACGTAGATGATTTGTTAGTATTCTCAAAATCATACAAAGAGCATATAGCCCATCTTGAAGTGTTCTTTCGAAAGGTAGAACAAAATGGGCTCATACTATCTAAAAAGAAGATGGAAATTTGCAAAGAGAAAATAAATTTTCTTGGTCATGAAATAGGAGAAGGAAAGATATATCTACAAGAACATATTGCAAAAGAAAATACTAGAGTTTCCTGATAATATGAGTGATAAAAGGTTTTACAACAGTTCTTAGGAATTGTAAACTACGCTAGCGAAACTATATAGATAACTTAGCAAAGCTAGCAGGACCTTTATATGCTAAATTAAGAAAAAATGGTCAAAGATACTTCAATTTCAAGATATAAAATTAGTAAAGGCCATCAAGGAAAAGGTCAAGAATTTAAAACCCCTAGAATTGCCTCTAGAAGACAATTATTTTATAATTGAGACAGATGCATCTAAGGTAGGATGGGGTGCGATACTAAAACAAAAGCCCAATAAATACTCTCCAAAGGCGCATTTAAAAAATATGCAGATATGCTTCAGAAGTTACAAATTAAAGACGGTAAATAATATTGATAGAGAAATTCTTGCAGTGGTAAATGCAATAAATGCATTTAGGTTATATCTAGGATTTAAAGAATTTACAGTACGAACAGACTGTGAAGCCATATGCCGATACTACAATAAAATTAATAGTAAGAAAAGCTCAACCGTAAGATGGGTCTTATTTGAAGACACCATAGCTGGGAATGGTTATAAAGTTATTTTTGAGCATATTAAAGGGAAGGATAATACCTTACCTGACATATTTTCTCGTGCATCAAATTTGCAGGAATGAAGAGAGGATTATTCGCCAACAAGGATGAATATCTCTTCTTTGGAGAAGAAAATAGGCTGAAAATGTTTCAGCCAAATACATTCAATTTTAAGCCAAAATCCCATATTAAGCTCGATGAAGCACAAAGATGCATATTGGATAACTTTTGGTACCAATATGCTCGTAAAAGAGAGGAACAAGGATATTTTTATCAATTCTCAACGGTTTGGCTGAATATTTTAACGAATTAAACAAAATGTGCCAAAGCCAAAGAAAGGTTGAAATACCAAAAGGAGAAACTCTATATCTTATATTCGATGGAAATAAACTTGGCATATATTTGGAATGGGAAAATATTATGATTGAAAAACTAGATGCAAAAAGAAATGGAGGAGATTTAACATTCAAAAGATATTACAAGATAGATGAGGCCTTACTTTGGGCAAGAAAGGTATTAGGACCAGATTATTATATTGACCCAAAGGCTAAAGACTATATCCAAATGAAAAGAGGCATACCTGCTTCACCAACTCCCACAAAGGGGAGGCATCAAGCTCAAAAAATATAAAGAAGGAAGAATCCCCAAAATATAAGACATACCAAGAATGCCTTCTAAAGGGCTTGACCCTTTAGACAGTGAATACATGGATCAAGAAATGGATAAAAGGTTTGAAGAATTTTCAAAAATAATAAAGAAAGAATTAAAGGAGGAAATATTAAAAGAATTAAGGCAAGAAATGGATGAAAAATTTGAAGAAATAAAGAAAGAATGTGATGAAAAATTTGATTTCAATCTGTTAAATGATGATGATCATATGGACATAGCAGGGCATGGGCAGCGGCCTGAATAAAGCCCAAATTGCATATATTGATATTGCTATCAATTATTCGGGCCGGAGGACCTATACCCAATTCGAATATTGATAAAAATTCCCATAATAGATCCTTTAAATATTGATAAGGTATTATCAATTATATGGGCAGGGAGGACCCCCCCTTAAAAATAATAATAATAATAATAATAATAATAATAATAATAATATTAATAATAATAATAATAATAATAAAGCAATATCTAATATTTAAACAAGTTAAATTAAATTTAAATTAAATGAATAAGCAGTGTTGAATATTTAAGCAGCCTTGGCATGTATGTACGCATACACTGACACAAGGATTCCTAAGGAAGAGCTACCTATCTGAAGGCATGAAGAAGTGCATCTGGCAAGCTTAAGAAGAAAAGAAGAGCCACCATTATTCACCGAGAGACAATGCCACGTGAAGAAAGCAAATATTCCTCAAGATTGAAGCTTGTCGGCACTCTCTCACATTTTTCTATATTATTAAAAGGACACGTGTACCCTAGTAGGACACGTGTGCATACTACCGTGTGTAAAATAAGTGAAGGAAGGCTCCCGAAGGCCTCCCTTGCAGCCACCCCTCGCGGCTATAAAAGGAGACGCTGGGCTCAAGAACACAACACACAAGAGAAGGGAGAGCACGAAGCACTCAGAGCATCACTCTCCACCAGAGCACCACTTTCTTCATAGTCTAGCCACCACCACTACTAGTAGAATAGCCAAGAAGGCGCTTAGTTCGCCAAGAGTTTGAAGGTAATTTCCTAGTTGTGTGTAATCCCTTCGGGGCATCCCGAAAGGAAAGCCATATGTAAATTATGTTGTTGAAATAATGTAGTTTCTTGGTTTCACTTGGTATTTTTACTTATGAATTTATGGGACGAGTTCTTATGCTAGGGATCCTATAGGAGAAACCTCTGCGTGTGTAGTTCTCTGTGTAGCCCAGAGCGGCGTTTGAATGAGAACCGTAGGTCAGAGAAGTGTTCCTTCGGTGGAACTGCCTGGGAAGACGATAAGAATTTACCCCATAAATTTGCAATTAAAACTGCTAAGTGAACGTAACTAGCTACATCTGATGCAACATAATGAAAAATATGGTGAGTACCGAGTAGGATTTTACACCTCTGCGCATATATAGAGCTGGACTATTCTGTCATTCTGTTACCCTAGTCCCTATAAGGCGCGACGCATCCACGATCGACCCAGCCCCAATCCGACCCGCCTCCTACCGCCGGAGGCAGCCGTCGCGGGCGAGCGAGCGACGGCGGCAGCCGGAGCGAGGGAGCCCGCGACACCGTGACGGGTCGCTCGACCCCCGCGCTGCCACCGGCCGGCCCGTCCGCACGCCTCCCCGCCAACGGGCTCGCCTCCTCTTGTCCCGGACCCCTTGTCTCGAACGATTCCCCCAACCCGATCCCACCACCCCGAGCGCGCCGCCGTCGCGCCCCTCATCGAGCGCGCCGCCGCTGGCCACCTGCCTAGCGCCGCCGCCCCCCTCCCCAGCGCGCCTCGGCCGGCCACTACCCCACCACTTTCCCCACGACCTCCTCCCTCAATCTCTGGATCCCCCCAAACTCGTGGCCGCATTTCTCGTCATAGTACGCCGGCGGCCCCGCTCTTCCTCCTCCCGGCCGAGTGCGCCACCGGCCCCGCTCCTCTTCCTCATCTCAGCCATGTGCGCCGCCGCTCCCGCGCATGCTTCCTCCTCCTGCCATGCGCGCCGCCGCCCCGTCCCCACGCATCCTTCCTCCTCCTAGCATGCGCCCCTCCGTCCCTGCGCCTCCCTCCTCCAAGCACGTCCCCACCCCCTTCCCCCTCCCGGCATGCGCGCCGCCGCCCCGACCTTCCTCCCGCACTCACCGCCGCTCGCCCCCATCTCCTCCCTGCTTCCATAGCTGCCTCGACCCCATCTCCTCCTAGGTTCCTGCCGCCGCCCCACCCCCATCTTCCCCAGCTCCGGCCGCCGCGCTGCACCTATATCCCCAAGCTCCGGCCGCCGCAGCGCTCCATCTCCCCTCGCTCCCACACCACCACGCCATCTCCTCCCGGTGGGGCTCCGCCGCCGAAGCGATCTGGCCGTTCACAGCCACCACCCCTGTCCGTTCACCTGTACAAGATGACCAGGCCGAGGTACGCCGTGTCAAGTGATTCGTGCCCGGCTTTCACCAAAATTTACCTCAGTCCTTAGCTCTAACATCGATGTTATTTTCGATTGCACTAGGAGGCAGCGATCTAGTAGAGTTCATTTATTGAAGGTGTTCACCTTTTGTGTGATTATCAGTTCACGTTTGGTGTGATTTTCTGTTCAGCAGGCTTACTATTTCATCATCAGGTAAACTGCAAAGCTCTGCGTCTGATAGAATATCCCATGTTATAGCTAGTTATAAATATGTCTAGATGCAAGGAAAGAAAAAAAAACTCCAGCCAACTTTTGCTTCGCTAAAATAAATCATGCTCTGTTTTGTTGTCGAGCAACAACATGGATTTCACAGTAACCAGAAACACACGAACATGATCACTAAAGAAGTTGAAGCATAAGAATGGTATGATCAACAAGCACCGTTTGTTGCTCTAGAGTCGAATGAAAATCACCATTATTTTAGGTACACCCAATGCTAGAGTCATAGGCATCTAAACCTTCTAAAGATAAAATGAATGACAAGTTATCTGCACTTAATTTTATGAGCAGTACTACATGTTACTTGTTTCGACTGTGAGCGTTCAGAACACATGTTGGTGATGTCGAGCAATGGTGAAGGATCTCGTGACATAGCTCCTGCCTTCTTATCATTTCAACTGTAGTCGTCCATGGCGGCCTGTGCCCCCACCACCGCGTCCACCTGTCCTCGAACGCCCTCACCAGCGCCTTCAGTTCAATCCACCTCCTGTTTCTGAAAATCAGTTCCTTCAGTTCCACCGTACTTAAAAAGTCAGTTCAACCTCTCCTATTTTTCAAGAACACGTACACCCTGATTTCGACCTAGGAGAACGGTCATTTTCTGGATGATTTTTTTCTTTCACGGCTCACTAGTGTCATGTTTTGCTATCGATGCTGTCTAATTTCTTCTCCCTGTGAGTGTTAGAGAACAATGTAGTGTTGCCTATCAACTACTGGTTTGGCCTGTTTCAAGTTTCGGCCTGGTTGAACTTTTGATTGAACATTGGTTTGTTGTCAGTTCTAGTGCGCTCAAGCATAAGGTGGGATTGAACTATTATCGATGGATCACTACTAATAATTCAACTTACTATTTTTTGCAGGATGCAGCAAAAAAAGCAAGATTCACAAGTTCATCTTCTGGATGCTTTTCAGTACATCTACTTCCCGTTGGTAAGTCAAATTTATTCTGTGCTTCCATCTTCCTATAGCACAAACAAGTGCTTGTGGTTATGCCGGATAATGATGTTGTAAACAAAATGGCTTATGGGATATCAGGACAATGTGTATACAAAATGATTTTTGGTTAATATTTTGTATGATCCATTTGACATAAAAGATTCTTGTTATTTGTGGAGTTTATACAACTCTTCTGTGATCATAGCTTATTCATGTTGGTAGTCCAGGTGCAAACACAAAATTAAGTTCGTGTGCATCTACAGGGAAGGTTCGCCTACAAAAATAGAGTTCAATTCGGTTAAAAAAAGTAAATTTTACAGAAAAAATGTGCTTGAAAGTTCAATTACAGTCACTAAGAAAGTTCGTACACTTTATTTTCAGGAGTGCATATCTTGCGCGTGCTGCTACTAATCTCAACTTATTGTCCAAATCATACTAGTACTGATGAATATCGAGTTGATGAAAAATGTAGTATTACATGATATTGTAGTACAAGACAATGTGCATGATAATGCTCAGGCTTGATGGTTAGATATTGTAGTCTCATAAATACATGATAATGCTGCCATGATCTATTAGGTAACTCATCTCAGCATGATAATGCTGCCACGATTTATATAATTTTGTAAAGAAGATCTATATGTGCAAGTTTTCTGATAAAAGAAAGAAGAAAATCCACTAGCAAATTTAGGGAAACATGTGTACCTTGAGAAAAGTTTACAAAATAAATGCTAAGAGGTTCATTTAGGTAATGCTTAAATTGGTACCAGTTCAAGAAAAAGAAACAAAGTTCAAAAAGAAAATTTATGAGTTCACCTTCCATAAAGTTTGTAAGTACAGAGATATCACCTTGATGTAGTATGTAACTATGTATTGCAAATACATCAGTTCACCTTGAATAAATTATCGAAGTACACCGTGAAGATTTCCATCAGTTCACTTATAAAAAAACAGAAAGTATTTGAATAAAATATTTTGTGGGTAAGTAAACTAATCATGTTCTTGTAGTTTGGAGGGAAAACATAATAAGTTCTACGGAAATAAATATGGAAGTTCATATTTCAAAACAAATGAAGTATTTGGGAAGTAAAATGAAGTATTTCAAAGTACACATCTTTTTAGGTTTTGCTGTGAACATGTAATGTTACTGTACATGAACTTGTTGTTCTTTTTACATGAATTTGTGCATGCTAATTGGTGGCTGTTGTGTGTGTGTGCAGGAAGGGTGGCATGAAGCAGTTGAGTAGGTGTGCGTGGTAGCAGCTACTGAACTTATTCAGACACTACAAATATAGTCCCCCACAGCCTCCCGCGCGCCGCCAGCCGCCACCTCCCTCCCCCGCGCCGACGGGCGCTGGCGCCGCAACGACCACCCTCCCCGACGCGCCGTCGCCACAACCCCTTCCCCAGCATGCTGCCGCCACGCCCCCCCTCTCCAGCTGCGCGCTCACGGTCTTCTGCATCCACCGCTGACACGCAACCTCTTCTCCAATTTCTCTACATTATGACATTTAGTTGCAGTTCAACAAAAGAACGGCAGCAGTACATACATCTCTTTCCTCTCTACTGCTCTTTTCTGTCGCTAATTTGTTTCTCTCTGTACTGCAGCACGAGGGAGGTTGGACGGACTGCAAGACAAAAAAAGCTCAGTTCTACACACAGGCCTAGCCGCCTGCACGCACTACTTCCTCCGGTCCCCGTCCAGGTAAGGGGCTCACACCAGTACAACTCTTCCTCCCTTATCCGTCCGAGCACCTCCTGCCATGCTCCTTCACGAGCGAGCTTTTGCCGGCACTGGTGCACACCGCCACATGTTCAAAAGAGTGTCTTGGAAAAAGTTCAGAAGTTTGGTTCCATGAAAAATTGCACTTGCTCGTCTTGAAAGACCATGAAAGTTCAGAAGTCAAGGTGCCCAGCACCTGTTTGATGAAATGGCAGGGGTGTTTGTTCTTATTCCTGAAAGAAATAAAATAATCTATTGCATGTGATAGTTCATCTGATTTGTATGATTTTTTTACCTATTTTGCTCCATTTTTTTCCTTGCAGATCATGATCTTGAGAGGCTCGCTGTCGAGACTGAAGGTAAATTCCATTTTCCAATGGTTCTTTCAGTAGTACTGTTTCAGTCCAAGTTTTCCCAAGACTAGTACTGGTAATTGTTATTTCACTATGTATTCTTTCCTCAGTCCATAGAGAAACATGGGAAAAGTTTCGATCATGTCGGATATATAGTTCAATTTTATATATCATAAGAAGAAAAGAACATGTTTTCTATACGAGAAAATCAAAAACATTATTAGCAATTCACTATGTATTCTACCATCAGTTCTGTGTGTGTTAGAGAGAGGATTCGGTGTCTCATTGTTTTCACTTGCCCCGAAAAAAATATATTCTGTTGCAGATTAGGAACATTGTATTTAGATTTTTTTAAACAAAGAACTAATCAGTTCATATAAGTTCAAAAGACAAAGCGTTGAAAGTTCAATCAAAAGCTCTGACCACTTTCCTTTCTATTTCTTAATTATTGTACGACATTTCAAGCATTGAGCAAAAGGGATTAGTATAAATTGCAGAAGTAGTTGCAGGATGCTTAAGTTCTTTTGACTTTTTTTTCTCTCATTCTTCATGTACTGACGAGTTGTTTCATTTTTTCTGGTTTCAAAAGTAGAAGGGGGAGATGTAGATGCTGGACTACTCAGGGGTCAGGGCCTTTGCCGCTGATGTTGTGTTGTGTTAGGTCAACACGAAGTACTAGAATTATTTTGCAGGAAGAGAAGGCAGCGAGAAGATGTTCCAGGTGACACGCCCTTCCATCAAAACAAAAAGTTCAAACATAGCAAAAAGTCACAGAAAAGGATGTGAACATAGTATACTCCCATGGTTGTATGAGTAAACATACACTAAGTGTAGACGTTCACCATGTGCTTTATCATCAGTTCAAAAAAAAGCTCTGTGTGTGCTACTGAAATTGACATGGTTTAGTTTGCTTTTACTTGTATGCTACTGATAGATCAACAATATTTTCTTGTGTACTGAAGTGACTAATTTGAACCACACTGCTTGTGTACTGATGTTGTTTTCTTTTGTACACCTGCTTATATTTTTTGTGGGAGTCCCAAGTATAATTATTTAAAAAGTACAAATGAATGTCTGCAAAAAAGAAAAGAAAAAAAAATTTGTGGCATCTCAATATAAAAAGAAAAAAAAATTCAGTAGATCAAAGGTGAGAAAACAAGATGTTTAGAATAAAAAGGAACTTAAAAGAATACACGGGAAGTTCCCAGTGTGAAAAGAACATGACGATCGTGCAATATAAAATAAAGAAACACTAATAAAGATCAATATAAAAAATGTCGGGTGAGTTCAAAACTAGAAAGATAGATAAGTCCAAAACCCACACAGAAAAAATTCACCTACGAAAGAAAATGTGGCACTTCCACATGAAGTTAATAAATAAGGGTTAGAAAAAAAAAGCATGTTTATATAAAAAGAAAGTGCTCAGAACTTCAAATACTCTCCATGTGAACGTTCATACATATTTCAAAAAGAGAGTGCACATTTTACTAGGAAAAAACTTTGATAAGTTCTAGGGCATAAAAAACACAAGTTCCAAATCAACAAAATAGTTGTGAGGAAAACAAAGTAAAAGTCTGGTATGTGAGAAGCACGCTTAGTAAAAACCCCATACGAAGATCAGTTCGAGTACTCTGTTTTCGGGACGGAAAAAACAACACGACCGGTCTCACCTTATTCAACACTACTCTATAAAAAATACCTCACTAGAAACATACACATAGATCAGTACAGGTACTCTATTTTTTTGACGGAAAAACAACACAATGGGTCATACCGTATTCAAAATTATCATTGAAAAGTTACGTATGATTCAGTTCAACATATAAACCATGCAAAGTTCGGAGACTATGATATCGTGTACCATTGAAAAGTTACGAGGAGAATCAAACAGAAAAAATAGAGCAAAGTCTAATTAGTGAAAATACGCTCAGTACAAATCCATGCGGACATCAGTTCAGGTACTCTTTTTTCGAAACCTTTCAAAATCACTCTCCGAAGAATACATCAGTACAAACACATACGTAGATCAGTACAAGTACTCTGTTTTTTCTGAAGGAAAAACAGCACGATGGGTCTCACCGTAATCCAAATTACTCTTCAACGGTTGCGAATTTGAGAAAATGTTCAACATGACTAAGTTTCGTATTTTTGATATCTTTCCAATCGTATATTATTTGCCTCATTTCGACAAATTTTTTTAAAAAATGCATTCGAAATCAAATTTGACCGTATTCAAATTTGTTTTTAAATCGTAAGGAATTAGAAAACAATTTCAATATGAAAAAGTTGCGCATTTTCCATAGCTTTCCAACGCCGTATGATTTGCATCAATCCGACAAACCGTTTGCAAAAAATCGCGAAAATACGTTTCGTCCAGAATTTCACCGTTTTCCAAATTACTTTTAAATCGTATAGAATTAGAAAAAAACATTAGATATATGGAAGATGCGGATTTACACCAGCTTTCCAACGCCATCTTATTTTCTCAATTCCGACAAACCGTTTGAAAATAGAGTCCAAAATACGGTTCGCGTTTTCGGTTTTGAAAAAACGGTTTTCTCAAAACTGTTCTTAAACCATAATAATTTTGCAAAAACGTTCAATATACTTGAAATATAGTTGTCAAGAGCTTTCCAACGATATATTACACGCCCCATTCCGACAAAAAAATTGAAAAAAAAATTGAACTAAAGAAGACGATGTGTTAAACAGAACCGAAAGCATCAGTTCAAGCGCTTCGAAATCATCAGTACAACTGCCTGAAACCGTCAGTTCAAAAAGGGTAACAGAATAATATTATGTTACGCGTAACAGAATAGCCCAGATGTATGTGTGTGTCTATATATATATAAGATACTCCAAAGTGGTAGTTACCACCACTTGAGTTTTATATGTAGTATGTAGTATCTATCAAATCGGAGAGTATGTACGCGTAGTATGTAGTATATAAGAATGTTTAGGTAGTATATATACTATTTTTTTGGTAGTATGTATCATATTTTGAGTATGCTCTCTTTTATGTACAAATATGTACGTATTTCACAAATATAATAAAAACCATGGACCAACTTGAAACGTTTTCATGCAACTCACTTTGGAGTATCTTATATATAATATATGAATATACTTAAAATGATAAAGTAGGATATATACTACCATAAGATAGTATATGAGACATGTGGGGTAACTACCCCCGGGTGGTAGGATGGATTTTCCCTATATATATATAAATATATATATATATATAACTATAATTTATTTTGCTTCCTCCTAGTTTCCTGACATCACGGTCCCACACCATTGTCAACCTATGTAGTAGTCAATAAACGAGAGAATTGCACAAGAAGCGGCCGACAGCTGGGACCAAGCAGCTCGAGCAGTATTTGTGTTTTTGAGGTGTGAGCACTGCAGAGTTTTTTGATGTTTAGCCCAGATATTAATTTTTCTCCTCTGAACAACAACGAAAACATCGCTGCAGGTATTAACTGGGCGGGCTGTGGCCCGTCTAGCCCAGGCCAGATATCCAGCCCAGATATTAATTTTTTTCAAGCTGAAAATGGCTAGCCCAGCTATACTTTTTTTAGGAATACCCAGGCAAGGTCAAGTTGTTATTCTCCGCCCCGCTGGGCTGCAAATCTTTCCTAGGAGGGATGCATTAGGCTTAACAAGAAAATGAGCTTTAAGAAATAATAAATGGGATGTAATTATAAAAACTGGGCAGTAACTATAAAAAATGCACCAAACACGTGATTACT
Source organism: Aegilops bicornis (assembly GCA_021605145.1). Lineage (NCBI taxonomy): Eukaryota > Viridiplantae > Streptophyta > Magnoliopsida > Poales > Poaceae > Aegilops > Aegilops bicornis. The sequence continues at coordinate 411,907,601 of CM038672.1, forward strand.
TTATAAAATATTATTTTTGGATATTGGAAATTTTAGTTTCATTAATTGCTGCGAGCGCAATGTTTCGTTGGATTTTTACGTAATATAAATTTATATTGAAATTGTATTTAATCTGACTAGAAATTTCGAAATAAAAATATTTGGGATCCCATCAAAATGTGGGAAATTTTATTGAATTATATTTTGAACGGTTGGTTGAAATGGGCTGTACTTTTAACAAACTGTAAATGGCTGTAGTAAATTCCGTTAGAATTTAAAAATGGGCTACACATTGTTACAAATCTCAAATGGGCTATAAGTTCTCTACCACACACTTCTGGCCTTACTAAGTTGACGCGTCCCCTGAAAAAACAGAGTTGACGCGTATGCAAGGCTTTGTCAACTTATAGTCAACACACTGTTCTAGCAGCAGTGGCCGTTGGATGTCCATCCAACGGATGTCGTGGTTCTTCTTCAATCTCGGATATTCTATCTTCACCCGCACAAAAATGATTCCTCCCACGACATCCGGGCGCACCATTTCGAAGTCGACCAGGCCTACTAAGTTGACGTACCAAGGGCTTTGTCAACTTAGTCAATATAAACGATTCTAGGCTGCGGACCGTGACGATGTCCATTCAACGACCGTCGTGCTTCTTCAACCTCTGGTCTTTTTTGCTCCGGCCGCCCAAAGCAGCGCGGTCGTGCCGCTTCTCCGCCTCCCATGGCGGCTATGCCGCCGGAGGCCTCACCGCCCTACTACTCCCGCGTGGCGGGCCATCCTCCACTCACCCACCCCTTGTTATTCTGCAGCGACGACAGCGCAGCCGAACCAGTGAACCCTCGTACTCCTCTCCGCGTGTGCATCCACTGCCGCGTCTTCCCCGGCTCCACGTCGTCCCCTTCCTAGGCCTCGTCGTCGTCCACCGCCCTGGTGCTCTCGGCGCGGCGTGGTCAACGTGGTCAAGGAACGAATTCCATCGGACATGGTTTGTCACGTGAAGAGGTGATACCGGGTCCACGGCAGCCGCAAGGAAGTGCCTTCTTATTACGCGCAAAATAATTATTCCTCCACCTGACAGCGGGGACCCACCGGACGGGCCACCGTATTTCACGAAAAAAATGATTCGCCCCCTGACTGCTGGGACCCACGAGCTACATCTTCACGCGCAAGGAAGTGCGTCCGAAAAAAAACGATTCGCCCCCCTGACTGTTGGGACCCACCAGCTACATCTCGCACGCAAGAAAGTGCGTTTGAAAAAAAAAGGTTCACACCCCGACTGCTGGGACCCACCAGCTACACCTTCGCACGCAAGGAAGTGCGTCCGGGCAAAAAAAATGATTCGCCCCCCTGACTGCAGGGACCTAGCAGCTACACCTTCGCATGCAAGGAAGTGCGTCCGGGCAAAAAAACGATTTGTCCCCCTGACTGCTGGGACCCACCAGCTCCATCTTCGCAGGCAAGGAAGTGCCTGACAGTCGGGACCCACCTGGTCAAAGCGTACGTGGCGTTGTCATTCTGGTCGCGAACGTGTGCATACATCTTTGGTCGATGTAAAAGGCGCTGCGTGTAAGTAGTAGAGGCGCCGCGCGTGTCATAGTAGAGGCGCCGACGTAGCATGTACACGCGTCACAGCGGCCAGGTGCAAGAAATAAAATCTGACCCGTATGTGTACATACGGGCAGGGTCTCGAACGCCTACTCGCGCATACGTACGGTCAGGGCTCGTGTACATGGCTGGGTCGGAACGGAGAAACAGCGCCGTCGTCGTGTTCATGGGGAGGCAATGGAATGCGTCGTGTTCATGGGGAGGTAACGAAATGCTTCGTGTTCATCGGGAGGCAACGGAATGCGTCGTGTTCATCGGGAGGCAACGGAACGCGTGGGAGCCAACTGGCTGGGTCGGAACGGAATGCGTGGTCGTGTTCATCGGGAGGCTTGGGCCGGAACATGCGATGGAAACAAGGCTGGCGTATCGCAGAAGCGGAAGAAAGCGGACCTCCCACGGTCGAAACGGGGTCCTGTTGATCGGGAGGGTGTGGCATACCGCAAAAGCGAAGAAGCGGACCTCCTACGGTCGAAGCAGGGGGTCCTGTTCATCGGGAGGGTGTGGCGTGCCGCAAAAGCAGGACTCCACGAGATAATGTTCATCTCCATCGTCGACCTCCTCCGGCCTCCACGGGCTACCATCGACCTCCTCCGGCCTCCATGGGCTCCTGTTCATCCGGCCTCCACCGCGCTTCTCCACCGCTCTTGTTCAACCACCCCTCTATCGTCATCGTTCATCCAGCCCTCCACACCACGGGGTCCTGTTCAACCACCCCTCCACGGGCACCCCTCCACCGTCTACTGTTCATCCAGTCCTCCACACCACGGGGTCCTGTTCATCCAGAGGCAACGCCACCGCTCACTGTTTATCCAAAACCCCTCACAACACTCACTGTTCATCCCAGAGGCAGCATCGATCGGCTTCAGTCAGCAGCAGTAGCGAAGGAATCACTCGACCGGTTCAGTTAACAGCCATCGATCGATCGCTCGGGTTCAGTAACGTGTAGCCTGCAGTGCAATCGCTTGGGTTCAGTTAGAGCCCAACGCCTCGCTCGGGTTCAGTTAGAGCCAACGCCTCGCACACACGCAGCGTCGTGTATGAGAGAAAGCGTGCATCGCTTCGGCCCCGACCTCCCACCGTGGCAGGAACTCCCGAAATTTTCCTCGCCTCGCTTCTACCACGGTTTTTTCCGTCATGGACGGCCCAAAGAATGTCATGCAGCTGCGTCTCCGCCCGCCCAAGACGAAAAGCCCATTTTCTGTCATGATTTTTGTCATAGAAGTAGGAGCCCACCACATCTATGATGATACCGGGTTTTGTCACAATTATCGACATAGAAGTGTCATATGTATGACAGAAAAAAATTCGTTCGGCCCAAAATGTCACGGATGTGTCTTTTTTTGTAGTGATGACCGAGGTGGAAATCTATGGAGGGGGGCACCGCACACGGCTAAACAATCAACTTGTGTGTCTATGGGGTGCCCCCTCCCCCGTATATAAAGGAGTGGAGGAGGGAGAGGGCCGACCCTCTCATGGCGCGCCCAAAGGGGAGTCCTACTCCCACCGGGAGTAGGATCCCCCCCCCTTCCCTAGTTGGAGTAGGAGAGGAAGGAAGGAGGAGAGAGGGAGAAGGAAAGGGGGGCGCCGCGCTCCCTTCCCTAGTACAATTCGGACCCAAGGGGGAGAAGGCGCGCGGCCTGCCCTGGCCGCCTCTCTCTCTCTCCACAAAGGCCCATATGGCCCATTAGACTCCTCGGGGGGTTCCGGTAACCCCCCGGTACTCCAGTAAATACCCGAACTCACTCGGAACCATTTCGAAGTCCGAACATAGTCATCCAATATATCAATTTTATGTCTCGACCATTTCGAGACTCCTCGTCATGTCCGTGATCACATCTGGGACTCCGAACAATCTTCGGTACATCAAAACACATAAACTCATAATACCGATCGTTAAGCGTGCGGGCCCTATGGGTTCGAGAACTATGTAGACATGACCGAGACTCAGCTCCGGTCAATAACCAATAGCAAAACCTGGATGCTCATATTAGTTCCTACATATTCTACGAAGATCTTTATCGGTCAAACCGCATAACAACATACGTTGTTCCCTTTGTCATTGGTATGTTACTTGCCCAAGATTCGATCGTCGGTATCTCAATACCTAGTTCAATCTCGTTACCGGCAAGTCTCTTTACTCGTTCTGTAATGCATCATCCCGCAACTAACTTATTAGTCACATTGCTTGCAAGGCTTATAGTGATGTGCATTACCGAGAGGGCCCAGAGATACCTCTCCGACAATCGGAGTGACAAATCCTAATCTCGATCTATGCCAACCCAACAAAAACCATCGGAGACACACAGAGAGCATCTTTATAATCACCCGATTCGTTGTGACATTTGATAGCACACTAAGTGTTCCTCCAAGATTCGGAGTTGCATAATCGCATAGTCAGAGGAACATGTATAAGTCATGAAGAAAGCAATAGCAACAAACTAAACGATCAAGTGCTAAGCTAACGGAATGGGTCAAGTCAATCACATCATTCTCTAATGATGTGATCCCGTTAATCAAATGACAACTCATGTCTATCGCTAGGAAACTTAACCATCTTTGATTCAATGAGCTAGTCAAGTAGAGGCATACTAGCGACACTCTGTTTGTCTATGTATTCACACATGTACTAAGTTTCCGGTTAATACAATTCTAGCATGAATAATAAACATTTATCATGATATAAGGAAATATAAATAACAACTTTATTATTGCCTCTAGGGCATATTTCCTTCAGTCATGAGGCACGAAAGGCCCTCTGCTGCAATCAAGAATAAGTAAGGGGAAATTGGGTCTCCCTGTCGGACCTCTTGACGGTTTAAACTCATGAAGCTTCCCTCCATTGAACAACACAGAAAATGAAACTGAGCAGACCATGCTCATGACAACATCAATACATTGTCTTGCAGAGCCTAGCTTGGCCATGATAGCTCTCAAATATGACCATTCCAATCTGTCATAGGTCTTCGTCATGTCTAGCTTCAAAGAACAATAACTATTTGTTTTTTATTTTGTCCGGTTCATGAAATGTAAACACTCATAGGCACAAATAATATTATCTGTGATTAATTTTCCCGGAACAAAAGCATACTGTTCTTCGGATATGATCTCCGGTAAAATAACCTTCAATCTATTAGCAAACACCTTCGAAGCAATCTTATATAGAACATTACATAAAATGACGGGTTTAAACTGGGCTAGAGTTGATGGGTTAGTTACCTTGGGGATCAGAACTAGGATTATGTCATTAATGCATTCAGGGCTTTCCTCTCCTTTGAAAATACTCAAAACTATTTGTGTGACCTCTTCCCCGTAGATGTCCCAATGGCGCTAATAAAAATGAGCAAGAAAACTATCCGGACTTGGTGCATTTGTAGGAAACATTTGAAATAAGGCAATTTTTACTTCGCCGCTGGTATAGGGTGCACAAAGTGTTGCATTCATCTCCTCTATTACCTTTCTAAGGACATGGTTGAGCACCCCATCCATATTGTGTACTCCCTTTGATGCATGCAGATTCTGATAAAAATCGTTGACCAATTGCCGCAGCTCCTCCGGATCAGTTATCTCCACTCCTAGTGAATTTTGAAGAGCCTTTATCATATTCCTTTTTTCTCCTCATGCTTGCGCAAAGATGAATTTTTTTAGTATTCTTGTCTCCTGCCGAGAGCCATTCTACTCGTGCCCTTTGTCACCACATGATCTCTTCCCTGTGATACATCTCAATTAATTGTTCGTTAATTGTCAGTTTGAAGTTAGATGGAGCCGTCCGGAGTGGATCATTGCGTAGCTCTTCAAACATATGTTTTAGCTTCTTAATCTCCTTGCGGACACTACCAAAATTTTCATTACTCCACTTGCCCAAACCCCTTGACAGATTATGGAGGTTGATGCGCATATCATCAACTGTGGCACATGGCGCCCTAGGGTCCCAGCCCTCCATTATCATATCTCTTAGTCCCTCGTGAGTCTCCCATATCAGCTCATACTTGAAAGTGCGATTTTTATGCTCGTCCTGGAGGACGCCAAACTAGAGGAGCAACGACGCGTGATCCGAGGTGAACCAAGTTGCACGTAGCTCCCTTGAAGACTAGGGTCGAGGGAGGGTGAATCCCAGAACCATGCTCCTGGTAGAGATGCCCCAACATGCCACAAACTGCGCACCAGTCCGGGAGCTTCTCGTATTTCACTTTGTATATCTGTCTCTTGGCATCTCGGATCATCGACACAACATTATTTAGGGGTTTATCAACATTAATTTTGACCCAAGCATGATAAAAGTTACCATGAAATCCTGTGATTGTTGTTCTGTGAACAAGACCTCTCCAATTTTAGCTGCGAGGGACGGCACCAGGTGTGCATATAGATCAGGAACATCATGAATTTGCGCCCATATCTCAATGATATCCAGCTTAATTGTTGAGGGCTTCGTCACACCATCATACGGTTTGATTATTACCATATCACCTCGGAAGTGCCATGGCCCATCCTGCATAACACGCTCCCAGTCCCCTAAACAAGAGAACTGAATCGTGTAGAGATTATCTTCCAGAGGTCTGAACTTTGCCTCCTACACTAGATCCCAGGCTGAACGCATGTTCTTGTAAAACCAATACTGGCTATAGTGCTTTTTTGAGTGCACCCTTGCTACTGCAATTCAACTGGTCGCCTCTGGAGGAGCTTCCTTCTCGTCGAACACTACATCATCGAGGTCTTCCTCCTTCAGTCCCAATTCTTCCATCAGCCGCGCCACATCAGCAGCTGAGCTTGTGCACCCCGCACCCGTCGTCGCCGCAGCAGCCATCTTCGAACCCTAACATGATGAAACTAATCGGGCCTTCACCGAGGGACCCTAGACTCCCCGTGCCACAACAGCCTCTCCAAGGCCGGGCGGCGATCACTGGGATCACCCCTTGATCAGTCAGAGATCGGCGGTGTGGCAGAACAAGGGTAGGGAAGATTAGATCTCAATGGCGGCGGAGAGTCGCCCTGAGAGAAAAAGTAGCCCTAACGAGAGGGAACCGCATCACTTTGAGACAAACTAGATCATTGAAGGAGCGTGTTGCTGCGCCGGTCAATTTTGGCACTTCAATGTTGGTAATTGATAAAACTATTTGGAGCGGTATTATTTTTCATGTTAGTTATTGACGAAAAATATTTGGGGATTTTTATAGGCATATGTTGTTTTTGCGGGGTATAGGTATATGTTGTTGGATGAGGAAAATGTCAGATTGAGGACTGACTTTCATTTGGTCGCTCATCACATACAGACGTTTTCGTGGCTTCTCCTAAACTTGGCAAGGCTTAGGTCGCTCACCTCACACGAATGGTTCGCCTACTTGTGAGTCTGACTCGCAAGAATTGTTACTCCTTGTGAAGAGTAGATGACTCACATGAATCCACCCACGAGTATTACGGCTGCAACCCGGAAATGATTCACAGAACAGCACGACTGATGTTCGCACCCCGAAGGCCCATGGACTCAAAATAACATAAGAGTTTCAATTTTGTTATGAGAGCAGCGACCCGGCCCCTCTAGCATTCTTCGGTCAACTAAAGCCCGAGATTATGAGTTGATCAAACGGTAAAAAAATGCCCAAAGTTCCCACCCAAGCGCACATCCATTAGTCCAATAATTTTTTTGGAATTCTCTTATTTAGTAACTTGTATATGGTGGAAGAAGGAAAATTTTGTTGTTTTGTGGATATGTCAAATTACAACATGGTGTACACGCTGACCTTACAAATTACAAGTAAACTACTAATTGGGAATAGATTATAAATTCAGAAAATTATATACATGGTGTACTTGCATATTTGTAAAATCCTGAATTTGTGTCGTCCAACTTGGTACTTGCTTTATCTTTCGAGTGTTATATCCTTTGTTTTCAGGTCAAGACATTCCTCTAACAGAGAAAATTATCTCGTCCACTGTTCTCATCTTCTCACCTGCCAACCAACCATAACCATAGCTAACAATACATTGTTAAGTCTCCTCATCTCTTCCGTTCTCCCATCCATCGAAATCTAGCTAATGATTTGCCTGAAATATATGACAAACAACAGAAATGTAATTATGAAATAAATTCGGTGAAACAAAATCAGTGCCCTAGCTTTGCCTGACTTGACTGGCAACTCTATCATAAGATTTTACTGAATTTATATTATAGTAGCAATAAAGGATTGATAGTCAGTAAATATTAAGTCCTATCTTTTCAGTAAATTATATCAAAAGCATTAGCAAGCTGCAAAATCGAATACCACAATCTTCCATGAATATAATCAGCAACATGTCTACTGCGTGTCAAAACATTTGGTGGCACCAACCCGATATCTCTTCAAAAACATAAAACCTTCTTTCTGTTAAAATTAGTATTTCAAGCAACTCAATCGGTACGTTTTCATGCATCTACAATCAGGAGCAATAATAGAATTATCTAAATCAAGTCATGGGTACTTTGGAGCCACGTGTGCCCCTGTACTTTTACTGGAATTTGTGTACCTGGAATTGGAGCTCTTGCCCAAGACGCGCTTTGCATTCGGCCTCCTTGTGACTTTGGCCCTGTTTGAATCCCAGGGCTAGAGCTACTTTGAGCTATTTGAAGCTAAACTAACTTTTAAAGTATTCAAATACATGGGCTAGTTTGAGTTAGATTGAAACTAACCCATCAAAAAAACTATCCCTGTAGAGAGGTGCTAATTGGAGCTAGTTGTGGTGGGGCCTTAAAAAAATTCTTTTTCTGTCGCATGCAGCCGCACCGGATCCTATCCATTTGTCCCCGCTGCCTCTCGTTCTCCTCCCCCCGCAGCATCTCGTTCTCCTCCTCCCGCTGGCCCTCATCGCCGCATGACGCGTCCGGCCGCCCACCGGCCGTGTCTGCCCGCCCCGCCGACGCGTCTGCCCGTCCCCGCCGCCCGTCGCCTGCCCTGCCCATCTCCATCCTGTCGCACCGGTTTGTCCGTCTGTCACCGTCCCTTCCGCCCGCCCAGCCGTCACTCGCCTCCATCCCGCCGCATCAGTCCGCCCGCCCCGTCTGCCTCCATCCCGTTCCCATCAATCTGCACCATCTCCGACGCAACCTTCGCCGGCCGCGGCACCGGTCACCCACACAAGAGCCGGCCACAGCAAATCCTGGTTAAAAGAGTCAAATGATTGAAAAAGTGCTTTTATTTTCAAACTTACCCTCTCATCCAAACACCACCAAAGGCTAGAGTTAGTTTAAGGTTAGTCTAGAGTTAGAAAATAACTCTAACCTCTAACCAAGTTAGAGTATCCAAACAGGGCCTTTGTGATGCACCTTCGCGATGTGAGAGGGCAGCTCCTAGCTCTGCCTTTGCTTGACTTGACACAGCCGCTTTTCCTCCTGAGCAGTGACGTCGTGCTCCTGCCACGGTTCGCCTGGCAGCCAGTTCGCTGCGCCGTCGACGGAGAGTAAGGAATCGAGGAGGAGAGGAATCAGCCGCTGGCCCGTTGCCTCGATCGCCACCTAGCCAGATGTGTGATAGGATGGAGGGAATATATGGACACGCGTGGAGTACATGAAGCGCCATGGTAACTGACCAGTAATTATCCGGCGCCGACGAGTTATGCGCATCTAATTGCCATTAAAGCCCTGTGAATGGTTTCGAATCGACAGGTATCGAATCGCCCGAGAGGGGTATCCAATCTACATGTGACGATCCGCAGTCCCCGCCCATCTTGACCCGAAGGGCAGTCGGCATGCGACGCCGTAGGTCGCGTCGATCGGACCCTGGCGTGGTGGCCATGGGAGGCACTCCCACACAGCGTCGGCCGCCACGCCACGCCCACGCGACGGCTGCGTTCGTGCGAAACAGAATTAGAGAAAGCAGTGCAACGTAGAGGCCTGTATCTTCTATATATGGGCTGGACGGACTGGGGAGCAGTAGAAGCCCCATTAGGCCCAATTTTACTCTTGACGCTCAAAAATGTCACCGGAGCAGCGGCTCGACACGGGATATGGCTCGTTCTTAGAGCATCTCCAACACGCGCGGAAAAAGGTGCGCCCGCGCGGTAAAGTTTGATTTTAGCGCGCCCCGGCTGGTTCCGCGCGCTCCAGCGGTGGCAGGAACTTACCGCGCGCGGAGAGCGTTTGCACGCGCGCGGGAGAAAGCGGCACGCGGCGCGGTAGATTTGGCGCGCCGCTTCGCGCGCGCCTATAAAATCCCGCGCTCGCCACGCGCACAGAACACAGCCATGCGCCCTCCCCTCGCAACCTCGCCGCTTTGCCACCTCGCCACTTCGCCGCTTTCCGCGCCACCGGGGTTCTTCGGGCTACCGCTGAAGGAAATATGCCCTAGAGGCAATAATAAAGTTATTATTTATTTTCTTATTTCATGATAAATGTTTATTATTCATGCTAGAATTGTATTAACCGGAAACATGATACATGTGTGAATACATAGACAAACATATAGTCACTAGTATGCCTCTACTTGACTAGCTCATTAATCAAAGATGGTTATGTTTTCTAACCATAGACATGTGTTGTTATTTGATTAATGGGATCACATCATTAGGAAAATGATGTGATTGACATGACCCATTCCGTTAGCCTAGCACTTGATCGTTTAGTATATTGCTATTGCTTTCTTCATGACTTATACATGTTCCTGTAACTATGAGATTATGCAACTCCCGTTTACCGAAGGAACACTTTGGGTGCTACCAAATGTCCTGGCGTAACTGGGTGATTATACAGGAGTACTACAGGTGTCTCCAAAGGTACATGTTGGGTTGGCGTATTTTGAGATTAGGTTTTGTCACTCCGATTGTCGGAGAGGTATCTCTGGGCCCTCTCGGTAATGCACATCACTATAAGCTTGCAAGCAATGTAGCTAATGAGTTAGTTACGGAATGATGCATTACGTAACGAGTAAAGAGACTTGCCAAGAATCTAGATTGAACTAGGTATTGGATACCGACGATCAAATCTCGGGCAAGTAACATACCGATGACAAAGGGAACAACGTATGTTGTTATGCGGTTTGACCGATAAAGATCTTCGTAGAATATGTAGGAGCCAATATGAGCATCCAGGTTCCGCTATTGGTTATTAACCAAGAATAGTTCTAGGTCATGTCTACATAGTTCTCGAACCCGTAGGGTCCGCACGCTTAAGGTTTCGATGACAGTTATATTATGAGTTTATGAGTTTTGATGTACCGAAGGAGTTCGGAGTCCCGGATGAGATCTGGGACATGACGAGGAGTCTCGAAATGGTCGAGACGTAAAGATCGATATATTGGACGACTATATTCGGAGTTCGGAAAGGTTCTGAGTGATTCGGATATTTTTGAATCTGGGAGTTACGGAATTCGCCGGGAGTATATGGGCCTTATTGGGCCATACGGGAATAGAGGAGAGAGGCCAAAAGGAAGGAGGCCTGCGCCCCCCCTCTGGTCCGAATTGGACAAGGGGTGCAACCCCCTTTTCCTTATTCCTCTCCCCCTCTTTCCCCTTCTCCTACTCCAACAAGGGAGGTGGAATCCTACTAGGACTAGGGGGTCCTAGTAGGACTCCACACTTGGCGCGCCCCCTCCTAGGGCCGGCCTCTTCCCCTTGCTCCTTTATATCTCTGAGGCAGGGGGGCACCCCATGACACACAAGTTGATCTACGGATCGTTCCTTAGCCGTGTGTGGTGCCCCCCTCCACCATATTCCACCTCGGTCATATCGTCGCGGAGTTTAGACGAAGCCCTGCGCCGGTAGAGCATCATCATCGTCACCATGCCGTCATGCTGATGGAACTCATCCCCGACACTTTGCTGGATCGGAGTCCGGGGATCGTCATCGAGCTGAACGTGTGCTGAACTCGGAGGTGCCGTACGTTCGGTACTTGGATCGGTCGGATCGTGAAGACGTACGACTACATCAACCGCGTTGTTATAACGCTTCCGCTAACGGTCTACGAGGGTACGTGGACAATACTCTCCCCTCTCGTTGCTATGCCATCACCATGATCTTGCGTGTGCGTAGGAAATCTCTGAAATTACTATGTTCCCCCAGCGGTGGCATCCGAGCCTGGTTTTATGCGTAGATGTCATATGCACGAGTAGAACACAAGTGAGTTGTGGGCGATACAAGTCATCTTGCTTACCAAAGCATGTCATACTTTGGTTCAGCGGTATTGTGAGATGAAGCGTTCGGACCGACATTACGCCAGACGCTTACGCGAGACTGGTTTCACCGCTATGCGAGCACTCGTGCTTAAAGGTGACTGGCGGGTGTCTGTCTCTCTCACTTTAGTTGAACCGAGTATTGCTACGCCCGGTCCTTGCGAAGGTTAAAACAGCACCAACTTGACAAACTATCGTTGTGGTTTTAATGCGTAGGTAAGAACGATTCTTGCTCAGCCCGTAGCAGCCACGTAAAATTTGCAACAACAAAGTAGAGGACGTCTAACTTGTTTTGCAGGGCATGTTGTGATGTGATATGATCAAGACGTGATGCTATATTTTATTGTATGAGATGATCATGTTTTGTAACCGAAGTTATCGGCAATGGCAGGAGCCATATGGTTGTCGCTTTATTTTATGAAATGCAACGCATACTGTAATGCTTTACTTTATCACTAAGCGGTAGCGATAGTCGTAGAAGCATAAGATTGGCGAGACGACAACGATGCTACAATGGAGATCAAGGTGTCGCGCCGGTGACGATGGTGATCACGACGGTGCTTCGGAGATGGAGATCACAAGCACAAGATGATGATGGCCATATCATATCACTTATATTGATTGCATGTGATGTTTATCCTTTATGCATCTTATCTTGCTTTGATTGACGGTAGCATTTTAAGATGATCTCTCACTAAAATTATCAAGAAGTGTTCTCCACGAGTATGCACCGTTGCGAAAGTTCTTCGTCTTTGAGACACCACGTGATGATCGGGTGTGATAGGCTCTACGTTCAAATACAACGGGTGCAAAACAGTTGCGCACGTGAATACTCATGTTAAACTTGACGAGCCTAGCATATACAGATATGGCCTCGGAACACGGAGACCGAAAGGTCGGCGTGAATCATATAGTAGATATGATCAACATATTGATGTTCACCGTTGAAACTGCTCCATCTCACGTGACGATCGGACATGGTGTAGTTGATATGGATCACGTAATCACTTAGAAGATTAGAGGATGTCTATCTAAGTGGGAGTTCTTAAGTAATATGATTAATTGAACTTTAATTTATCATGAACTTAGTCTGGTAGTATTTTGCAAATTATGTTTGTAGATCAATAGCTCGCGTTGTTGCTTCCCTATGTTTGTTGCTTTCATATGTTTATTTTAATATGTTCCTAGAGAAAACTGTGTTGAAAGATGTTAGTAGCAATGATGTGGATTGGATCCGTGATATGAGGTTTATCCTCATTGCTGTACAGAAGAATTATGTCCTTGATGCACCGCTAGGTGACAGACCTATTGCAGGAGCAGAATGTACGTTATGAACGTTTGGCTAGCTCAATATGATGACTACTTGATAGTTTAGTGCACCATGCTTAACGGCTTAGAATCGGGACTTCAAAGACGTTTTGAACGTCACGGACCATATGAGATGTTCCAGGAATTGAAGTTAATATTTCAAGAAAATACCCGAGTTGAGAGATATGAAGTCTCCAGAAGTTCTATAGCTAAAAGATGGAGGAGAATCGCTCAACTAGTGAGCATGTGCTCAGATTATGCAGGTACTTCAATCGCTTGAATCAAGTGGGAGTTAATCTTCCAGATAAGATAGTAATTGACAGAATTCTCTAGCCACCATCACCAAGTTAGTAGAACTTTGTGATGAACTATAATATGCAAGAGATGACAAAAGTAATTCCCAAGCTCTTCGTGATGCTGAAATCAACGAAGGTAGAAATCAAGAAAAGAGCATCAAGTGTTGATGATTGACAAGACCACTAGTTTCAAGAAAAGGGCAAAGGGAAAGAAAAGGAACTTCAAGTAGAATGAAAAGCAAGTTGTCGCTCACGTGAAGAAGCCCAAAGCTGGACCAAAGCCTGCCCGAAAGTGCTTCTACTTCAAAGGAAATGATCATCGAGCGTAAATGACCTGAATATTTGGTAGATAAGAAGGGTGGCAAAGTGAACAAGGGTATATTTGATATACAGGTGTTTGATGTGTGCCTTACTAGTGTTTGTAGTAGCCCTGAGTATTTGATACTTGTTCGGTTGCTAAGATTAGTAACTCGAAACAGGAGTTATATAATAAACAGAGACTAGTTGAGGGGAAGTGACGATGAGTGTTGGAAATAGTTCCAAGATTGATATGATCATCATCACACACTCCCTATATTTTCGAGATTAATGTTAAAAGCCAAATAAATGTTATTTAGCGCTTATGCGTTGAGCATGAATATGATTTGATCATGTTTATTGCAAAACGGTTATTCATTTAAAGTTAAAGAATAATTGTTATTACATTTACATGAATAAAACCTTCGATGGTTATACACCCAATGAAAATAGTTTGTTGGATCTCGATCGTAGTGATACACATATTCATAATATTGATGCCAAAAGATGCAAAGTTAATAATGATAGTGCAACTTATTTGTGGCACTGCCGTTTGGGTCATATCGGTGTAAAACGCATGAAGAAACTCCATAAAGATGGATTTTCGGAATCACTTGGTTATGAATCTTTTGATGCTTGTGAACTGTGCTTTTTGGGCAAGATGACTAAAACGCCGTTCTCCGGAACTATGGAGCGAGCAACTGATTTGTTGGAAATCATACATACTGATGTTTGTGGTCCAATGAATGTTGAGGCTCGCGGCGGGTATCGTTATTTTCTCACCTTCACAGATGATTTGAGCAGATATGGGTATATCTACTTGATGAAACATAAGTCTGAAACATTTGAAAAATTCAAAGAATTTCAGAGTGAAGTAGAAAATCATCATAACAAGAAAAATAAAGTTTCTACGATCTGATCATGGAGGAGAATATTTGAGTTACGAGTTTGGTTTACATTTGAAACAATGCGGAATAGTTTCGCAACTCACGCCACGCGGAACACCACAACATAATGGTGTGTCCGAACATCGTAACCGCACTTTATTGGATATGGTGCGATCTATGATGTATCTTACCGATTTACCACTATCGTTTTGGGGTTATGCATTAGAGACAGCTGCATTCACGTTTAATAGGGCACCATCTAAATTCGTTGAGATGACACCGTATGAACTATGGTTTAGCAGTAAACCTAAGCTGTCGTTTCTTAAAGCTTGGAGTTGCGATGCTTATATGAAAAGGTTTCAACCTGATAAGCTCGAACCCAAATCGGAAAAGTGCGTCTTCATAGAATACCCAAAGGTAACTATTGGGTACACCTTCTATCACAGATCCGAAGGCAAGTTATTCGTTGCTAAGATGGATCCTTTCTAGAGAAGAAGTTTCTCTCGAAAGAAGTGAGTGGGAAGAAAGTAGAGCTTGATAAGGTAATTGTACCTTCTCCCGAATTGGAAAGTAGTTCATCACGTAAATCAGTTCATGTGATTCCTACACCAATCAGTGAGGAAGCTAATGATGATGATCATGAAGCTTCAGATCAAGTTACTACCGAACCTCGTAGGTCTTCCAAAATAAGATCCGCACCAATGTGGTACGGTAATCCTATTCTAGAAGACATGTTACTAGACCATGATGAACCTACGAACTATGAGGAAGCGATGATGAGCCCAGATTTCCGCAAAATGGCTTGAGGCCATAAAATCTGAGATAGGATCCATATATAAGAACAAAGTGGGGACTTTGGTTGACCTCTCGATGATCAGCAAGTCAAGTTAAATAAATGGATCTTCAAGAGGAAGACGGACACTGATAGTAGTGTTACTATCTACAAAGCTCGACTTGTTGCAAAAGGTTTTCGACAAGTTCAAGGTGTTGACTACAATGAGATTTTCTCAACTCTAGCGTTGCTTAAAGTCTGTCCGAATCATGTTAGCAATTGCCGCATTTTATGTAATCTGGCAAATGGATGTCAAAACAACATTCTTTAATGGATTTATTAAAGAAGAGTTGTATATGATGCAACCAGAAGGTTTTGTCAATCCTAAAGGAGCTAACAAAATGTGCAAGCTCCAAATGATCCATCTATGGACTGGTGCAAGCATCTCAGAGTTGGAATACACGCTTTGATAAGTTGATCAAAGCATATAGTTTTATACAGACTTGCGGTGAAGCCTGTATTTACAATAAAGTGAGTGGGAGCACTACCGCCTTTTTGATAAATATATGTGAGTAACATATTGTTGATCGAAATGATGTATAATTTTTCCGGAAAGCATAAAGGAGTATTTGTAAGGAGTTTTTTAAAAGAAAGATCTCAGTAAAGCTACTTACATATTGGGCATCAAGATCTATTGAGATAGATCAAGACGCTTGATAAGTTTTTCAATAAGTACATGCCTTGTCAAGATTTTGAAATAGTTCAAAATGGAACAAATAAAGAAAAGTTCTTGCCTGTGTTGCAAACGTGTGAAATTGAGTAAGACTCAAATCCCGACCACGGCAGAAAATAGAAAAGAGAATGAAAGTCATTCCCTATGCCTCGCCATAGGTTCTATAAAGTATGCTATGCTATGTACGGACCTATTGTATACCTTGCTCTGAATTTGGCAAGGGAGTACAATAGTGATCTAGGAGTAGATCATCGAACATTGGTCAAGAACATCCTTAGTGAGGACTAAGGAAATATTTCTCGATTATGGAGGTGATAAAAGAGCCCGTCGTAAAGAGTTACATCGATGCAAGCTTTTTACATCGATCCAGATGACTCTAAGTCTCAATCTGGATACATATTGAAAGTGGGAGCAATTAGCTAGAGTAGCTCCATGCGAGCATTGTAGACATAGAATATTTGCAAAATACATACGGCTCTGAATGTGACAGACCCGTTGACTAAGCTTCTCTCACGAGCAAAACATGATCATACCTTAGTACTCTTTGGGTGTTAATCACATAACGATGTGAACTAGATTATTGACTCTAGTAAACCCTTTGGGTGTTGGTCACATGACGATGTGAACTATGGGTGTTAATCACATACAGATGTGAATATTAGTGTTGAATCACATGATGATGTGAACTAGATTATTGACTCTAGTGCAAGTGGGAGACTGAAGGAAATATGCCCTACAGTGCAATAATAAAGTTATTATTTATTTCCTTATTTCATGATAAATGTTTATTATTCATGCTAGAATTGTATTAACCGGAAACATGATACATGTGTGAATACATAGACAAACATATAGTCACTAGTATGCCTCTACTTGACTAGCTCATTAATCAAAGATGGTTATGTTTTCTAACCATAGACATGTGTTGTTATTTGATTAATGGGATCACATCATTAGGAAAATGATGTGATTGACATGACCCATTCCGTTAGCCTAGCACTTGATCGCTTTAGTATATTGCTATTGCTTTCTTCATGACTTATACATGTTCCTGTAACTATGAGATTATGCAACTCCCGTTTACGGAGAAACACTTTGGGTGCTACCAAACGTCACAACGTAACTGGGTGATTATAAAGGAGTACTACAGGTGTCTCCAAAGGTACATGTTGGGTTGGCGTATCTCGAGATTAGGTTTTGTCACTCCGATTGTCGGAGAGGTGTCTTTGGGCCCTCTCGGTAATGCACATCACTATAAGCCTTGCAAGCTATGTAGCTAATGAGTTAGTTACGGAATGATGCATTACGTAACGAGTAAAGAGACTTGCCAGTAACGAGATTGAACTAGGTATTGGATACCGACGATCAAATCTCGGGCAAGTAACATACCGACGACAAAGGGAACAACGTATGTTGTTATGCGGTTTGACCGATAAAGATCTTCGTAGAATATGTAGGAGCCAATATGAGCATCCAGGTTCTGCTATTGGTTATTGACCAAGAATAGTTCTAGGTCATGTCTACATAGTTCTCGAACCCGTAGGGTCCGCACGCTTAAGGTTTCGATGATGCTTATATTATGAGTTCATGAGTTTTGATGTACTGAAGGAGTTCGGAGTCCCGGATGAGATCGGGGACATGACGAGGAGTCTCGAAATGGTCGAGACGTAAAGATCGATATATTGGACGACTATATTCGGAGTTCGAAAAGGTTCCGAGTGATTCGGTATTTTCGAGTACCGGAGAGTTACGGAATTCGCCGGGGAGTATATGGGCCTTATTGGGCCATACGGGAATAGAGGAGAGAGGCCAAAGGAAGGAGGCCTGCGCCCCTCTGGTCCGACTGGACAAGGGGCGCAGCCCCTTTCCTTATTCCTCTCCCCTCTTTCCCTTCTCCTACTCCAACAAGGGAGGTGGAATCCTACTAGGACTAGGGGTCCTAGTAGGACTCCACACTTGGCGCGCCTCCTAGGGCCGGCCTCCTCCCCTTGCTCCTTTATATCACGAGGCGGGGGGACACCCCATGACACACAAGTTGATCTACGGATCGTTCCTTAGCCGTGTGCGGTGCCCCTCCACCATATTCCACCTCGGTCATATCGTCGCGGAGTTTAGACGAAGCCTGCGCCGTAGAGCATCATCATCGTCACCATGCCGTCGTCTTGACGGAACTCATCCTCCGACACTTTGCCGGATCGGAGTCCGGGATCGTCATCGAGCTGAACGTGTGCGAACTTCCGGAGGTGCCAGACGTTCGGTACTTGGATCGGTCGGATCGTGAAGACGACGACTACATCAACCGCGTTGTTATAACGCTTCCGCTAACGGTCTACGAGGGTACGTGGACAATACTCTCCCCTCTCGTTGCTATGCCATCACCATGATCTTGCGTGTGCGTAGGAAATCTCTGAAATTACTATGTTCCCCAACAACCGCGGCGTCCGCGAGCGCCCCAACGTCTGGTACTCCGCCGAGATCCGGTCCGGCGACGTCCGGCTCGGCCTCGGGTCGTTCCGGAGCGCGCACGAGGCGGCCCGCGCGTACGACGCGGCGGCGTGGCAATTGGAGAGGCCCCGGTCGCAGATGAACTTCCGGGACATCTTCACGCGCGAGGAGGCGCAGCGCGTCGCCCCTCCGCCGCGTCTCATCACCGACATGGACCGTGCCGACCACGCTTGGCGGCAGCTCCGCCTCCTCATCGCCGAGGAGGACGAGCGAGCCATGGCGGAGTGGCGCCGTCGCCACCCGGAGGATGTCGCCGACGAGCGTGCCTACTGGGCAGAGATGACGGCAAGGCGCCGCGCAAAGCCGGCGGACCGGCGTCGGCGGATGGAATTGGCGAATGCGCAGTCCGATATCGTTGCAGCAGGTGGGAGGTCGATCTTCACGGCAGACGATGTACGTTGGTTGGACATGTGGCTCGATACCTCGGACGACACCGACGAGGATGATGACGCTGATGATGGTAGCGACTTGGAGTAGTTTCTATCTATGTATGCCGTAGTAGTTTCTATCTAGTTGCACCCTAGTTTTATCTATCTATGCTTTCGAACTATCTATCTAGTTGCACCGATGTAAAATACCTTTGTATCGTATTTTATCTATGCAATCTACCCTTTTTTTATCTATGCTTCCGATGTAAAAAATGTTGCAGAATGAGCGGGCGCGCTGCATTTTAAGCGCTTTGGGAGCTTATTGTCTTGCCAAGGCCAAACCGAGCGATGCGTGCGCGGTAAAGCAGTTTTTAGCGCGCGGCGCGTTCGGCGCCTGTTGGAAATGCTCTTAGCGAACGAAGCGAGCAAGCGCGGTATCGAGAGAGATTGGACAGCTCAAAACACCTAAAACTGAAGATCTAATGGCTGCGAACGCTAATGGTCTGAGATGTCTGGATTAGTGCTCAGTTTTAATGTCTCTAAATGAATATATAGAAATTAGTGACTCAATTGGCTGGTTTTTCAGGTGAATAGTGTTTATAGGGATTACTGACCTGGGTCGTCATTTTATTAGGTTTGACCAAATGTAGTTTGTGTGAGCCTAGACTAGGGTTTGAGTTTGTAGGTGGGCTTGTGTTCACTCAACCTTGCATGCTAATCTACTCGCTTGATGCGAGCCTAATTTCAACTATTCTAGTGTTAATTCCTAAGGTATCGAACCATACCAAGCTCTCCCAATTCCGCCTAATTAGCTTATGTAATGTCTTGTACATGATCGTTTCAAAGGTGTCAGACAATCCATTTGAAGAAAATTCTTCCTGAAATATCCGATGAGCAGTTTGCTTTGTTCCTGATCACTTTATTACTAACAACATCATATCTATTTATGACCGCGTGCATCCACCCCCGTGACTCGGAGCCTCGGACCATCGTGACCCCCACCCCGCCGTCGCATTGGTCCGCGGTCATAACACCCCATCCAGGTGTGGTGTCAGTCTTGACCATGGTCGTGCAGCACAAAATCGATGGGGATAGAGGGAGGCGTTGGTGGTCACCGGAGAGGGGGCCGTCCGATGGAGTGGGAGGCGGCGTCGAGGGCGTCCTTCAATAGACAAGGAGGCGTCGGGGTGGTGAGGAGATTTTTGTTCGAGGAGAAAGATCTGAGGATGGATAAGTGGGGAACGTGCGGGTCGCTTCGGTCCATGGCCTCGAACGTGGGATTTTTTTGCCGGTGATTTTTTTTTGTTCGGGGAGGGCATACGAGGGGAGGTCGAACCATCATGACGACAACACCAACAGGTTCCCCTTTAATAATAGAGATATATGGTCTGGTTTAGTGACACTCCTTAATCTTCTTCACTTAGTCCCTTCTAATCTACACTACAATGTTTCGATTCGAGATAAGTTGTAGATGAAAAATATGCACATCGACATTGTGGTTCTGTTTAGACGATTGACTTGTAGTTTCCTTGAATGTAAATGTTCAAGTTCGTGAACTATTTTGGATACCTTTTGTCAAACTCATTGCGCACGGTCAATCGTTTGATTTTTTCTTTGACCAGTAGTTTCATCTCACTATTCCACACGACTTTCATGTTTTTCTGTTTCAACGGTTATAAACGATTGTACTGTTTAAGGTGTTCATGTAATGGTTTATACAAAATTCAGAGTGGCTTCTTTCTGTTCTCACTAATCATCGTCAACCTTGCCTCACGGACGCCTCACTGATCATCGTCAACCTTGCCGCATGGGCGACATGTCATGCCTAGTTCCTCTCGGCCTCCTCGCGCGCAACCTACTACACTTACGCCACCATCGTGAGCGCACTCCACTTTTCCCCGTCCTTCGCCTCGATGCCCTCCTCCTCTTCCCTTCTCGTGGACTCCCCATGCTACGCCGACGCTAGCAACTGGTTCGCCGCGCCGCTACCGGGATCGCTCGCCTGCGACTCCGTGCACATCACGTCAGACCCGGCACCGCGGCCACCGTTCACCCCCGAGGCGAATAGACCTATGCCTATCTACTCTATTCTAACTCTGTGTGTCATGTTAAGCTGTTAACTCTTAATCAGGTCGAGTGTATGCAACCAAACAACGTGTAATGCATGAGCCCAGCTCAACGCAGGCCACCAAACAAGAGGGAAAATTTGCTTCTCTAATGCAGCATGCAGTCCGCCAAACTATGTGCAGAATATGTTTTTTGCCCTATATTTACTCTGCTAGGCCTAACTCAGTCACAAATGCAAATACCCCAAAATGATGCAACTAGGGGTGGAAAGTGGTAGCGGATAATCCGAAATATCCGATATTCGTATTCGAGAAAATGCCTATTCGTATCCGAAACATCCACATCTGAACCAAAATGGAAATGAAAATTATCCGTATCCGAATTTATTACACAAATAAAAAATAAAATATGGTAGGAGATTTTGACACAAATATGGATATGGAAGTGGATATATCCGTATGCGAATAAGATTATGGGAGGTAATTTTCAAAATTCTAGAGCCAATATTCCAACTATCCAACATAAAAGCCAAATAAGGGGTCAAATTTTACTCTTTCTATGATTAAACTTATAAATTATTATGCATTACAATAGTATTTATTCATAAATCTATTTATCATTGACTTATTGTATGTCACAAGTTGATTATTTCAGGTCACATAGCTATCGACTAATTTACTTAAGCAATATGTTGATATTATTCAGATCCGCATCAATCAAGAAAATATCCGATATGTATCCGTATTTGAATAATATCCGAGCCGCATTCGTATCCGATAACATCCGTATTCGGATTCGTATTCATTTTAAAAATATGAAAATGGAAGTGGTAAGAGCACTATCCGATCCACATCCGATCCGTTTCCACCCCTAGATGCAACCAATCAAACATGCTCCATAAGCAACATCCGTGCCCTCACCATAAGACTTCAGATCATAGATTAACACCTTAATTGAGAAGGAAAGCATTCCATGCTTGAAGAATAAGATGGAAACTTAGTAGTCCGAGAATGTTATGCAATGAAGGAAATGTGTAGACATCAGTCACTGTGCCATTGGCGTACTCTCGAAAAAAAAAAGTCATTGTGCCGAACGAAGGCACAGTTCAGTATTCCTCTCTCCGGAGGGGACATCATGTTTACGATCTCGATCGTTTGAGCTACCAGGCGCAAAGCAAAAAACT
This sequence comes from Aegilops bicornis, assembly GCA_021605145.1. Taxonomy (NCBI): domain Eukaryota; kingdom Viridiplantae; phylum Streptophyta; class Magnoliopsida; order Poales; family Poaceae; genus Aegilops; species Aegilops bicornis. Next base: position 411,929,738 of record CM038672.1, read on the forward strand.
AACCACAATTCGACGCGCAAAGCTCAACAAACCGTGCGGTAATCGAGGCTCGACCCGAGGCCGGATTCAGCTTTAGTTCAGTAAACCGGATATATTCATATTCTCATCTCGCATATCCAAAAGGCAGAAATTATTCTATTTCATTTTCCATCGTAGTGTTTGCGTGCGCTACAACTTTTTCTACCCAAACGAAACATCGAAACCCTTGTCTAGACGATATACATGGAAACAAAATCTCGCTGCGTTTCGTACATGTCGCCATTTTACTGCACTGGGATGGCATCAAGCCGGCCAGCCTACCTGTAGATCACTGGGTGAACACCACATTCGTGATGTCGGGGAACTTCTCCTTGATGGCTGCCTTCACTCCACTCCCGATGGACTCTGGGCCGTCATACTTAACCAGGCAGTCCTCGCCGTCAACGGCGAGCACCTCCACACTCCCGCCGTAGTTCGCGATCGCCGGCCGCAGTATGTCCAGGTGCCGGTTCACCGCCTGCAAGCAACATCCATCCAAGGAACGCTGTAAGATCACACTGTTTCTCAAGTCTTTCAAGGCAAAAATACGAGATTGAGATTGCTCTGGTGGTGGCAGCTCCTCGACCTCCGGCGTCGTCTCCTCCGGCTGCTGGTCCCCGTCGAACACCTGGCGGATGTCCTTGATGGCGTCACCGAACTTCTCCTTGAGCACTCGCTCGATGCCCATGTTCATCGTCGTCGTCGAGCTGGGACAACTGCTGCACGCCCCTGGATTGTGGTGACAAGACCGCGGTCAGTAAGCACGGTAAGATTTGATGCCCCGATGGAACCTTCGCCGTGAATTTCTGTATGGACGCAAGGCGACAAATCCAGTTTACCTTCAAGCCTAAGGGAGACGACGCCGTCCTCTACGGAGACGACGGCGACGTCGCCGCCGTCGGAGATGAGGTAGGGGCGCACGTCGTCGAGGACGCGGTCGACGTTATCCGGCGTCAGTTCGTAGGTCGCTGCCGAGTACAGGCCGCCTCCCGGCGGCGGCGGCGTGGATGCCGAGGCCGCAGCCAGGTGTCCCCGGAAGTTGGCGGTCCAGATCTTGGAGTCCCCCAATTGGGGTCGCCTAGGGAGCACGAGCGGGTTGAATTTGATGATTCGGCGACGGATTTGCGGCGGAAACGACGAGGTAGCGGCGGCGGCCGCGGTTAGCGACGCCTCCATTGTGTACCGTGTGTGGTGAGTTGTGTATCCCTTTGCTGCCGTTCAACGAGTCAGGGGCAAAGATCAGTACTACCAGACTCCGGGAGATATTTTACTCCGTTTTCTCTTTGGTAAACGTTACAGGTTCCTATTTAGCGCTTATAGCGCGATAATTCAATTTGGTGCCGGGCTTATCTTCATAAATTTTTAAAGTAAACCTGATTTTTTTGTCATCTAAGATGCTCAAATGCGTGATTACCGTGCAAACTTTTGAGGTGTTTGAACATTTAATTGTTTTTTTTGTCACGAGCTCCTTGATTACTAAATTTGACCAATTTTTGCACGGACATCATGAACGTTATAAAAAAATACAGGTTAGCTCCTTGAGCATCTTGCACGTAAAAAAATACAGATTTTATAAAAAATGTTTTTTTTTGTGATTTTACTGTTTATCCCGGGTTCATTTGAGCAAGGGTGCAGATTAGCCGCTTGATGCTTCTTACTGTACTGTTTTTGTCAGTTGGTGCACACTCTCTCCGTCCTGTGCTCAGCCCATTTTACTTTTTCTCTTCTTGTTAGCATTCTGCTCGACGCAGCGCGCACAAGCCGTCGGTGCTATTCCGATTTTGGAAGCTTCCGGATGCTTCCCAATTTGGTTTTTATTTTTCTTTTCAGTTTTTTCCATTTTTTATTTTTTCCTTTCTCATCTTCTCTTGTGTTTTGTTTTCATATTTTGTCATTTTTTTAAATCCATGAACTTTTTTTTCAAATTCATGATTTTTCTACAATTCGTTGAACTTTTTAAAACTTTATTGTTTTTAAGTTGATGAAAGTTTTAAAATTGGCAAACATTTGTTCTAATGGATGAACTTTTTCCAAAGGTGTAAACTTTTTCAAATACGCAGTAGTTTTCAAATTTGTTAACCCTTTTTAAAAAATTCATGAGATTTTTCAAATCATGGACCTCTTTTCAAATGCATGTTTTTTTTAAATTCGTGAACTTTTTCAAATGCGCGAATATTTTTCCAAATTTTTGAACCTTTTTATACATGAACTTTTTTCAAATTAATGTTCATTTCATATTCATAAAAAATTCAAATTCGTGAACTATTTTCGAATTCATGATTTTTTAATATATGAAAATTTTCTCAATTCGTGAACTCTTTTGAATTTCATGAACTTTTCTCAAATACCCACGCTCCAAGCCGGCTGACGGGCTGCATTTTGCGGGCCTAAATTACTTTGATCTTCTTCTACCATTGGGTTTTATCATCAAATTTGTATCCGGTCTAATGCTCCGGCCACTTTGAGTGGTCCAAATCCATGCGACAGCCCATTCAGCGGTAAAACAACCTGTTTGTTCACCCTATCTTTCAAGGAAGACAGCCTGTTCCCTCTGTTCACCAACTAGACTAGATGGGTTGGCTCGCTATGCCACGCCCGGCTAGAGAAGCGCAGTTTATTGGTCAGTTTAGGTGAGTTTGGTCCTTGTGGTGCCAAGATCAAACACATGCCTCTTGCCTAGCAGTTTGTAATCTGATAAGAAAGTAGGCAGTTTTTCGATTAAATTAATCCATGAATAAATCATGAGCATGACATGAACAGCATTGATAACATACCGATTACGATCTAACAAAGCATGTACTACGCATATCGCTAATCTTGGTACAATGAAAGAAACACGAGAGGGATAAGCGATGTATACCCTCCAATCGGCCATGCGGTGTCGGTGGCGGTGGCGGTGACGCGACATCCTCGGCGGCCTTCTCGGTGCGGCGCACGTTCGGCGTCGGTCGACATGGTGGTGCGGACGTAGATGAAACGAAGCGGCGATCGGCGTAGTCGCTACCAAAACCTAATCGCCTCTCCCGTCTGAGGATCCGGAGAGGCGTGGTTTCGAGGTTCGCTCTCCCGTCAACCGTGTACGCGGTGAACGGGATGAGTCGCCAGCGGCAAGAAGAAGCAGAGGAACAACGCAGGCGTGGAGGCGGAGATGCGTTTGTTTTCGTGGCGGCTAGGGTTGGCGGCGCCCACATATATATGGGCGGCGCGTGGAGAGACGTGGGCTGAACCTCGTCCAAGTCGGTAGCCCATGATCCGACGTCTCAGATCGTGGCCCCACCTGTCAAAGACTCTCCGTTCCTAACCGGCAAAAAGAAGCGCATAGGAGTGAGCTCGGCTCGGCTCGGCTCAATCCCGCAACCCGCGGCGCGTCGTGACGAGGCGTGGCGTGGCGAGGCGAGCGGAGGAGTGCGCGAGGGCTTCATCTCTTCTCAAGCTCCAATAGCATGAGGGAGAGAGTCCCTTATAAACCACTCCAACTCTCCTTCCACTTTCAAGGTGGGACTAAACTTCCCACCACCTTGTCATGCCACCTACATGGGCCCTTAGAGATTAAATCTGAAATTGTCATATGGGCTCTAGGCCCATCTCATATTTCAACAATCCCCCACAGATCTCGGGGCCATTTGCCCTTTGTTCCAAACACTTTGTTTTGATATACCAAAGATCTCTCGGTGGAGACCGATTAAGGTTGAGCTCCACCTAGACCAAGTAGTTACACTTCTTCACAACCGAACAATGGACTATGCCTTGAATTGTCGGGCTTACGTCAAGAAGTTTCACCACAAGTCTCAACGACACGAGGCTGCCAAGGCTGACCCCTCGGGTGGAGCATATTAGTCACACTCTGGCCTGTTCATGAACTTGCTAGAGATCACCCCAATCTCATAGACTGTGACCGTGATCGGGCTCATATAGGTGTGTTCCTCCAAAGATCGCTCTGTAGGATAGAATTTTGCTTATGCATATAAGCCTTGGAACACATTAAGACTGTAGTCATCCTTCCATACAGTTTCCGAAAGTATTGCATCTCCAATGGAGTGGGTTAGTAAAATTACTTTCCTCAGTTCACCACTGGCTTGTTTTCCTGTGTCCTACTTCACGGGATCTCCGATCACATAGGTTGGAGTTACTACCATGGCAACTCATGTGGGTCTCATATCCATCTCCTTGATGCGCTATCTATCACAACACGTGATAGCCCTTTAGTGAAGGGATACGCCAGATTCTTAGCCGTTTGGATATAATCCAACGCTATCACTCCGGAGTTTCTCAATTTTCGACAGCTTTCAATCTCATTCTTATGTGTTTGTTGGACTTCATGTTGTCCTTTGAACTCTTCACCTTGACAATAAGCTGTTTGATTGTCACGGTTCATAAGGATGGCCGGAACCGCTTTTCAACTCTTGGCAAGTCCATCAATAGATCTCAAGCCATTACGCTTCGCCACCCGATGTGTCTAATGTTAATTCTGCTTCCATTGTCGATCTTGTTAAGATCGCTTTGCTTGCAAGACTTCCGTGAAACAAAGACCACCTCCAAGAGTAAAAATATACCCAGGCCAGGCCTTCATCTCATCAAAGATCGAGATCCAATTCGCATCACTATACCCTTCAAGCACCGACGGGTATCCGGTATAGTGTAGTCCATAGTTCATAGTACCTTTCAGATAACGCATAACTCTCTCAAGAGCACGCCAATGTATATCACCCGGTTTGGAAACAAATCGGCTCGGTTTACTAATAGCAAATGCGATGTCGAGCCTCGTTAAGCTCGCTAGATATCGGAGTGAACCAACAATGCGAGAGTATCTCAATTGATCTATAGCTGTGCCGTTTGACTTTCGAATCCGCACACTAGAATCATATGGTGTTTGAGATGGTTTGCAGTCCGAATATCCAAAACGACTCAACACCTTCTCAACATAATGGGATTGCGAAGTGTAATCCCACCCTCATCATCTCTCAAAAGCTTGATGTTCAAGATAACATCAGCCACTCCAAGATCCTTCATCTCAAAGTTACGAGACAGGAAAGACTTAACCTCCTCAATCAACTTGAGATTAGTCCCAAATATCGATATGTCATCAACATACAAACACAAGATAACTCCTTCGCCCCCACCATAGCGATAGTATACACATTTGTCGGCCTCATTAACAACAAAGCCAACAGATGTCAACGTTTCATTAAACTTGTCATGCCATTGCTTAGGCGCTTGTCTCGCACCATACAAAGATTTCACCAACTTACACACCTTTCCTTCACGACCATCCATCACAAAGCCATCGGTTTGTTGCATATAGATTTCCTCCTTTAGCTCTCCGTTCAGAAAGCCGTCTTAACATCCATCTGATGAATGAGAAGACCGTGTGAGGCCGCCAACGAAAGTAATACTCGAATGGTGGTCAGTCTGGCCACGGGTGAATAAGTGTCGAAGAAATCTTCTTCTTCTTTCTGGGCGTAGCCCTTGGCCACAAGCCTAGCCTTGTACTTTTCTATTGTACCGTCAGCCTAAGCTTCTTCTTGAACACCCACTTGCATCCCAATGGTTTGCAACCATAAGGACGTTCAAGAAGCTCCCAAGTCCGTTAGCCATGATGGAATCCATCTCGCTACGGACCGCATCCTTCGATGAGTCGACTTACGGAGATGCATATGCTTCGAAATAGAAGTGGGATTATCCTCCACGAGGTATATGAAGAAATCATCACCAAAGGTCTTTACAGTCCTTTGTCTCTTGCCCCTACCAAGGGATTCCTCATTATCCTCCTCGGGATTTTCATTATGTGTTTGATTATAATATTCCATCGAATGGCAGGTTCGAAGTCTCCTCGATTCCTGTCTAGAAGTGCTTTGTACATCTCTCATGGGGAAAATGTCCTCAAAGAATGTAGCGTCTTTAGACTCCATAATTGTACCGACCTTCATGTCGTACCTCAGATTTCACTACTAGAAATCTATAGCCAACACTATTCACTGGCGTAGCCCAAATTAACGATCCACGGTCTTTGGTCCAAGCTTACGCTTTTTGGGGATCGGCACATTAACTTTCGCCAAGCAGCCCCAAATGCGTAAGTACGAGAGTGTTGTCCTTCTCTTGGTCCACTTCTCATAAGGAGTGATCTCGTTATCCTTTGTCGGAACTTTATTCAGGGACATGACATGATGTCATTATAGCCTCCCCCACCATGCCTTGGATAAACCCGACGTATCTAACATGGCGTTAACCAAATCAGTCGAGTCACGGTTTTTCCGCTCGGCAACCCCGTTTGACTGGGGTGAGTAGGGAGGCGTCCTCTCGTGAATAATACCGTGTTCCGCATGAAGGCATCAAACTCTTTCGAGAAGTACTCTCCACCACGATCCGACGGACTCGTTTAATTTTCTTTTCAAGTTGATTCTCAACTTCTGCCTTATAGATTTTGAAGTAGTGTAGAGCCTCATCTTTAGTATTTAACAGATACACATAGCAATATCTAGTGGAATCATCTATCAAAGTCATGCAATATTTGTTTCCACCTTTAGTCAACACACCATTCATCTCACAAAGATCAGAATGTATGAGTTCCAAAGGGCGCTAAGTGTCTCTCCTCTCACGCCTTGTGAGGCTTGCGAGGTTGTTTAGATTGTACACACGAATGGCACTTAGAACCTTTGGCTAAAGTGAAACTCGGATTAAATTCGATTTTGCTAGTCAGCGTCATAACACCGAAACTAATGTGACAAAGACGTGAATGCCATACTTGATTCATTAACACTCAAATGAATATTGTTCACGACTTTATTACATAGATCTGCAAGAGAAAGGCGGAACATGCCTCCGCATTCATAACCCTTTTCAACAAATAGTCCATATTTCGTAACAACTAATTTATTAGACTCGAATACCAACTTAAACCCTTCTCTACATAAAAGGGAGCCACTAACTAGGTTCTTCTTGATGGCGGGGACATGTCAGACGTTCTTCACCGCACGATCCTGCCTCAAGTGAACTTCAGATCGACCGTGCAAAGCACCAAGAACGAAGCACTTCGCGCCATTCCCCATCAAGTCTGGGACCCGTGACACGTGGCTCGGTAAGAAGAAAACAATGAAATGTCAAGACACACATGAACACCGCACTGTGGTCGACCCACCAATCGGTGGATCGGCCAAACCGAAAAATACTGACAAATAAATTACCGTACCGGATGCACCACTCTCATTGTTGCTCACAATCATATTGACAGACTTGGAGTCCTCGCCCTTGCTTCTTGTACTTGTTTGGGCACTTGTTGGCCCAATGTTCCAAATGAACCACAAGTAAAGCAGCCCTCATCCTTCTTGTTCTTCTTGAAGGTCTTCTTACCCTTCTTCTTAAAGTCGGCACTCTGTTGGACACCGTTCTTTCCCTTGGGCTTGTGGGAACTGGAGTTCTTCGATGCACCATATTGGCCATGAAGTTCCTTCGACCCTTTTTCCGCGAAGTCCTTTGCCCTTGAATTCTGCTCAACACTCGGATGGCCAATGACATCCTCCACAGAGAATTCACGCCTCGATGTTTCAGAGTGGTGGCAAAGTTCCTCCGTGAATTGGGAAGCTTAGCGATTATGCAGCCCGCGACAAACTTGCTTAAGAACTCGCACTTAAGAAGCTCAAGCTCCTTAATAATGCATATTATCTCATGAGCCTGCTCCAATACAGTGACGGTTTTCAACCATCTTGTAATCGTGGAACTGCTCTATAATATACATCTCGCTTCGGCGTCGGCAGCCCGAACTTAGATTCGAGCGCCTCCCACAAGTCCTTGGCGCACCGCACATGTAAATATGCATCAACCAGCTTATCTCCAATCACGCTTTCGTAAACTGCCCCCGAGGAACACCACGGTGGCCTCCTTAAACGCCTTCTCCTGCTCAGAGCGATCGTTCTGTGGGAGTCACACCGGCGACCTGAACACGTTCATGGCCGTGAGCCATAAGGTGGTTTTAGTCCGCCAACGGCAAAAGTACGTCCCCGTAGAACGGTGACGGTTTCATCGGCAAAGAAAACCGAATTGAAAAACTCCTACACACATTAGGTTTTTGGATTGATAAGAAAGTAGGCAGTTTTTCGATTAAATTAATCCATGAATAAATCATGAGCATGACATGAACGGCATTGATAACATATCGATTACGATCTAACAAAGCATGTACTACGCATATCGCTAGTACTTGGTACAATGAAAGAAACACGAGAGGGATAAGCGATGTATACCCTCCAATCGGCCATGCGGTGTCGGTGTCGGTGGCGGCCGCGACATCCTCGGCGGCCTTCTCAATTGCGGCACGTTGGCGTCGGTCGACATGGTGGTGCGGACGTAGATGAGCGAAGCGGCGATCAGCGTAGTCGCTACCCAAAACCTAATCGCCCTCTCCCGTGACAGATCCGGAGAGGCGTGGTTTGAGGCTGCTCTCCGTCCAACCGTGTCTGCGGTGAACGGACGGTCGCCAGCGGCAAGAAGAAGAGGAACAACGCGGGCGTGGAGGCGGAGATGCGTTTTGTTTTCGTGGCGGCTAGGGTTGGCAGCGCCCCACATATATATGGGCGGCCGGCTCGGCTCAATCCCGCAACCCGCGGCGCGTCGTGGCGAGGCGAGGCGAGGCGTGGCGTGGCGTGGCGTGGCGAGGCGAGCGGAGGAGGAGGAGTGCGCGAGGGCTTCATCTCTTCTCAAGCTCCAATAGCATGAGGGAGAGAGTCCCTTATAAACCACTCCAACTCTCCTTCCACTTCCAAGGTGGGACTAAACTTCCCACCACCTTGTCATGCCACCTACATGGGCCCTTAGAGATTAAATCTGAAATTGTCATATGGGCTTTAGGCCCATCTCATATTTCAACATAATCTGCGTTCCTTACAGTCCATCAAATTCCTTGTATCTTGATTTTTGACTGCTCTAGAATTATCAAACTAATTTGAGTAAGAGTCGATCCAATGTTATGCATGATGGTTACATTCTCGAGTAGGACAACTCCATTGCTCATTTCTTAAAATCCCTTTCACCGGAATAAAACAGTACTCCCTCGGTAAACTAATATAAAAACATTTAAAGTATTATTAGTGATTTAAGCGCTTTTATATTAGTTTACAGAGGAAGTAGTACAGGAGAGGCAGCCGCAATCAGGGGGGGCAAAGGCAGCAACAACGAACTTGCACCAAATATCCTAGCAGGCAGAACAGCAACAACGAACATGCACCAAATAAAGGAAGGGAATAGGCGAATAACCACTGGCCAGAGGCCCGAACGTAGACAGGACCACCACCCAGCCCAAGAAAAGAGCACGAGCCCAGGCAAATGCAAGAAACGCCATGTGGGCTCAAAAGGCAGCGGCCTCGAACCGAACCGACCAGAGAACCCGTGATAGCCTGAGCGCTCGCGCAGCCGGGCATACACAGGGGCCAGAGAAAGGAATAGGCAAAAACCCTAAACCTCGCCATCGACCACGGCCATGGCGGCCACCACCGCTACCCCCGCCTTCCTCCGTGCGACCGAGCTCCGCCTCCTTCGCTGCACCCTCCCCTCCCCGATCTCCCAACCAGCTCCCCCCTCACCTCCCCCAGCTCACCCGCTCGGTCCTGTCGCGGCCTCCGCCCTCGCCGCCGTCGAGGCCGGGGACTACGCGGCTGCTATCGCCTCCGCCGTCCCCCACATCTTCCACTCCTCCGCCTTTGCCGAGGTTGCCCATGGCTCCCCAGCGCAAGTCTACGCCGACCTCACTGCCGCTGCCGAGGCGTTCCTCCGGGGGGATGGCGGAGGGGCCGCGGGCGAGGGGTTCCAGTGCAGGTGCGCGCTTGTTCTCTCCGCGGCGGCGGCCGCGCTGCTCGCATTCACGCAGCAGAACGTGACGGGACCGTCGGGGAAGTGTTCACCCTTCCCTTTCCAGACTTCGCCTTTGGATGAAGGGGGGCATAGTGATCCTGGAAGCAAATGGGTTGATTGGGCTTCGGATCAGTTAGCTTCTTTTGGTTCCCATGTTCATGGGAAATTCGCTCTCTTGCCCTTCATTGTCTTTGCAGAACTACTCTTCACAAGCATAAAGGGCCTGGACTCCTCTGATTGTTGGAGTGTGTCATGGTGGTTGTGCAGAACATCCTTGTCCCAGCAAAATATTTTAGATGAGCTATCGTCCTCTTTGTTTGATCAAGTACAAGTGTACAAGAATGAAATGTTGACCCGCTTTGGTGAACTTGAAAAGGTCTCTAGCTACTGGGGTTCTTTGTTATGTGATGGAGAAGGCCGTTCTTTTGTCTCAGCTGCTTTTCTGGAAGCTGGAATCGTGGAGTATAAATATGGCCGAGTTGATGCTTCAAGGCTGCATCTGGATAGTGCTCAAGAGGCATGTGGGATTCATCTCTCTCTCACAGGGATTCTTGGTTTTCGAACTATATACCAGGTGGACGCCAAGTCCCAAATGGTTCTAGTTGCGAAGACTTCTAAACCAGCAGCTGATGATGGCCAATCAACAGAGTTAGCAGGACCTCGGAGTGATGGTGTGGCTTTCAGAAGCGCGACGAACTCTGTTCCAGATGAAAGTGATGAATTTTGTGATATACTAAGAACGCCAAGACTGGCTGAAAATGGGAATGACTCGAGCAGTGAGAATATGACATCTGCAAACACACAGATATTGCTATCTGCTATCCAGCAGGCTGCTGTACTTGCACAATGTTTACATGTGAGTCGGAGGAGTCGGAGTGATGAAATGTCTGGGTGGGAGATGGCACCATACATAGAGTCAATTGATTCTCAAGACAAGTCATACTTTGTGGTCAGGAGCTTGTGTGATGTTCTGCGTATTAGGTGGGAGTCCACCCGCAGTCGGACAAAACAGCGGGCACTGTTAATGATGGAGAATTTGGTTGAAGATATTGCCAAAGAATTTCCTGTAGTTTCACAAAGAGCCAAACTGGTTTTTGGAGTTCATATGCCGCCTATCCCTGAATTAAGGAAAGAGTATGGTGAACTTTTGATAAGTTGTGGTTTACTTGGTGAAGCTCTTAGTGTCTTCAAAGAACTCGAATTGTGGGATAATCTAATCTATTGCTATCGATTATCGGGTAAAGTTGCTGATGCTGTTAGTCTAATAAATACCCGGCTCTCTGTTACACCAAATGACCCAAGGCTATGGTGTTCACTTGGCGATGCTACTAATAATGATGACCATTATAAGAAAGCACTGGAAGTCTCAAATAACAAATCTGCCCGAGCTCTGCGCTCTCTGGCTCGCAGTGCATACAACAAGAATGATTTCCATACATCCAAAATTCTTTGGGGATCTGCATTGGCATTGAATTATTTGTATCCAGATGGCTGGTTTGCCTATGGTACAGCTGCATGGAAGGATAAAGATCTTGAGAAGGCAGTGGATGCTTTTAGTCGTGCTGTGCAGATAGATCCTGAAAACGGAGAAGCGTGGAACAACATAGCCTGCCTGCACATGATTAGAGGAAAGAGCCAGGCGGCAGTCCAGGCATTCAAGGAAGCTGTAAAGTTCAAGAGGAACAGCTGGGAAGTTTGGGAAAATTACAGTAAGGTTGCTTTGGACACATGCAACATGCGACTGACACTTGAAGCTGTCAAAATGGTATTGAATCTGTCCTCGAACAAGCGCTTCAATGTTGATTTATTGGACAAAGTGATGTCCTCTGTCGAAGAACAAGGTACACAACTTACTCAAGAAGCTAAATCCATAAGCAACGCTTCAGATGATGCAAACAAAGAGACCAGGCTACCAAATCAATTGCTAGATATTATTGGTGATATCCTTCAGCAGATTGTACGGAGTGGGGCTAGCAATGCAGAGATATGGGGATTATATGCAAGATGGCATAAAAGCAAGGGCAACCTCATGGCATGCTCGGAAGCTTTGTTGAAGCAAGTTCGATCACTCCAGGGTTCAGAATTATGGCATGATCAGAAGAAGTTCACGAAGTATGCTCAAGCTTCTCTGCAACTCTGCAAGGTCTATATCGAAATTTCCTCCACGACTGGAAGCAGACGAGAATTATTGTCAGCTGAGATGCATCTTAAAAGCTCCTTGAAACAGGCAACGGACTTCTCAGGTACAGAGGAGTATAAATCACTTAATGACTGCCTTGATCAATTAAGGGGCCTGATTGGCGCTGCATAGAGTTACTAATATCTTGGTTGCGAATCAAGGTCACCTTGTCATATTGCTTATCACAGACCCTTTATAAATGACAAGCATCGTCAAGTCGCATCATCCGATGGTCTATGCTCAAGTTCGGCACGAAGAGTACACCAGACCCTTTATTTACTCTTGTTCTGTTATTCATGTTGGTCATTTGCTGAATGTTTCAGCACACAATCCAGCTTGTAGCTGTGAGCACTCTGTTAATCAGGTTTATCATGTGTAATCCCAGACTCTATTTGGGAAAAATATTTGTACTGTTGCTTCTGTTTGAATGAAAGTGTTGTCTTGCTCTCAAAAAAAGAGTACTCATCCAATATGTTCTTTCTCCCAATTCTCCTTATTTTAGGATGGCACATGAACACAATGATGTTCTGCAGTACCAATTTATTTCTGAGATACATAATATGCTATTCTAAGAAGGATTTTTACTGTCATCATTTGACTTCCACTACAAATATCAATATAACTGGTGATTTTGACTCTTGCATGGTCAATCTACTCATACTTATGCATGGATAATATGATAAAATTGTGGTCAGCTGCTTCTGCATGGTCAAGCTTGCTGATAAGGCACTATATACTACATTTTTCCTTATATTAAGTGCTACTGAAATAAGTTTGTGGGTTGCAGTACTTTTGGATATAATTGTAAATGTGTTGCTGGCTGCAGTATAGTATATTGATCTGTTCTGTTTGCCAATGTCATGTTCCATTCCATCTCACCATTTTCCTTGACCGCACAATTGCGACATCGCAAATTGGTTATTCAGTCATATGTAATGGCTCCAAACACATGCCTTTTCAGGACTATTCAGCTACTATTTATGTGTTTTTGCCTGTTTGGTTATTTGATTGTTAACTGAAAAATTCTCTTTTATCCTAAAACATAAATACTGTTGCTATGGTGAGTTTAGTGCCCATCTGGAGTAGTAATACTGTTGTTTGCAAATCATGGGTTATTACTTATTAGTTACTGCAGAATATTGGGGACTACTTGGTTCAGTTTACCTTTTATGCTCACTGTCCAATATTGGGGATTTGTTCTTGGGATACATGTGAAACTGAACCTTAGATTTTAATCCCACGTGCTCTGTATTTCCCTTTCAAAAGTACACTGTAGATTATAGCTACATATGGCATCTAGCTTTAACAACATAACTTAATACTGGTAGAAAAGGAATTACGCTACATCTATGTTGTGCTTTGCTTTTCTTTTTTCAGAATATTCAGATCACGTTTTCTATGCGTTGTTTGAAACGCTGCAATGTAGATATATACTCCCAGGGCACTGCCACCGGCGTTGACACCACAGGGTCCTGAGGCCTCGGCATTCATGCCAAGGTGGTCCGATGGAGCCAACAGATCAATCCGGGAAGGCGGGAAGGCCAGCAGGACGGAGGGGAAGGTTGACGCGTCGACATTCTTGAGGTGACCAGGACGGATGAGGAGAGCGCAAAAACTGCACCTCATGACGCTGGACTGGACACTGATCCTGGTGCTTCTCTCCCTCTGCTGCCTTGATCGCCTCGGTGCCGTGGCTTCTGCAGACTGCTGGTATGTACCCGGAAGGATGGATCAGCGACTACGCTGGACTGGACACTGAAGAGAGCACCACCATGTTTCAATACATCATGGTTGCAGATGATACCCCACCTGTATGGCCATATGGTGCCTGAACAAAGATTGGCATTTTTGTAGGGAGTTCCTATGTCTTAGTAGACCTAGCATTTTAATTAAAGATCTCACGTTGTGATTGATCAAATTTCCGAGCATGTTATATCAACTTCATTATAGACCTCCTTAGGTTGTGTATGCATCAGTACAGGCTTTATAATTTTTTGGAACAATCAGTTCCGCAGAGAAAGAAAGGATCGCCTGAATTAGGGACAAGTTCATTTTCTTCTTTTTTGAAGGGAGGGGAAAGTTCATCATATCTTTGATTAAAAAAAATTGTGCCCCCTTATCTTAGGACAACGCTAAGCCCATACGTGTGGTGGGAGCGAAACCCGGTCACACGTCCTATAACACACAGACTGCGCCACGTCAACGCATGCATGCATGTGGGAATCTATTTGGATTTTCAGTTTTTAAAATGTTTTATCTCTTTAATAAAAAATCCGATTGAAGATCCGTTTTCACCATTAAATCCCTCGCGACGAGGTCTTCGAAACTAGATCTCATATCAATATATTTCGACGAATTTTTTTTTGAGGTTAAAAGTTGCCATGTCTATTGCACATGAATTGCCATGGCGTTTACACTGAAGTTGCCATGATACTTTCAGCTATTTTCTTCTATATTTAAAAGTAAATTTTGACATATTATAAAACGGGGAATTAAGAAACTAGACTTGCCATGAACCATAAACTAAAATTCCCATGATACATGCACTTAAAATTGCCATGGTTCATACAAAAAATAATTTCATGGTTAAAGTACTAGAATTGCCATCATCAAAATACTAAAATTGCCATGCTCTACAACTAAAATTGCCACATGGCAACTTTAGTTTAATCACTATGGCAACTACAGTGTAAACATCATGGCAACTACAGTGTAAACATCATGGCAACTTTTAAGCAAAAAAAAATTTCGTCGAAACATATCAACATGGGGTCTAGTATTGAAGATCTCGTCGAGATGGATTTAATGATGAAAATGGATTTTTAATTTGATTTTTTAATTAGGAGATAAAATTTTTAAGCAGAAAACCAAAAAGATTCCTGCTGATGTCATCTGTTCACACGTGGCAAAATGAGTGGTAACGGAGGCGTGTGGACGATGTGTAAGGGCATCTCGGCCCGTTGGCCCCGGGAGGGCAAAAAATCGCCGAGGCGCAAGCGCTAAACCGCCCGGGGCGTGATGCCCGTCATGGCGCCTACGGTTAGTCAAAAAAGTCAACACTGGTAAAACGACTCAAATTTAACGCAAAACATCGGCGAAGTTTAGTTCAAACTTAAACATATTTTACAAAAAAAAAAAAACTACGCGGGCTACCCCGCCGTCTCCCTCGCCGCCCGCCTCGCCGCCCGCAGCAGTTCTACATGCCGAGGAGGCTGTAGAACCGCGATGTAATCACCGCCGTCGTCGTCGCCGTCGTCGTCGCCGTCGCCGCCCGCTTACGCCTCCGCCGTCCTCGTTGCATCCTCCCGGTTGGCGCGCGGCGAGTTGACGGTCCGGGCGTCGTCGTCGTCGTTGCCGCTGCCGAGACCACGACGCCGTTCGTCCTCGCGCCCACGCTTGCGGCGGCGATCTCCTCGAGGCGGCCGCCGACCATCTCGTCGCGGAGGTAGTCGTCGCGCCCACCGCATGGCGTCCTCGTCCGGAGCTTGCGCGGGCTATCTCCTCGTACTCGCGGGAAGCCGGGCTCCGGCTTGGGCTCGGCGAGGACGGCGGTGGGTGGAGAGGCGTTGGCGCCGATGCGGACGCCGGAGCTGCGCGCTACGACCGTGGCGTGCCACAGGGCTCCGGCTGACGGGCGGAGGCGAGGCGAGCCGCCGGACGAGAGGAGGACCCCGGTCTCCATGCGCCTCGGGGTCAGGAGCTTCCCACCGGGCGTGAGAAGGAAGGGGTACTCGAGGCGCGGCGTGTTGCCGCCCTCGATGTACTCGAGGACGGCCTCAACGCGGCGCCGCACGCACGCCCACCGACGCCGGTGGCGGCGTTGAGCTTCGCCGGAGGGCACGACGCCGTTGGTGGCCTCGAGCCGGGCGTGACGGCGGCGGAAGTAAGGGGTCCCAGGCGGGCTGTCGGGACGTACCGTGGTTTTCTCGCCAGACGCGGCAGGTTCGAGCGGATGCGCGATCTCCGACGCTGCGCCAAGGCCGGTGGTACCGGGGCACCGGCACGCCGCCCGCGCTGATCCTCCACGCCCCGGGCACCCGCATGTCCGGCGGGACCGGGTACTCGGCCTCGTAAAGGAGGCGAGCCTCGTCTTCATGAAGATGGCGGCGGCCGAAGCCGTTCGCCGCCGCGCCGTCGCCTGGGAAGCGCTCGGGCATAGGTGTGAACTGGAGACGGCGAAAGAGAGGAGAGGAGAGGGAGGAACGACGGCGGCGGGAGAGTGTGAAGTCGCCGAGTGCGCCGGGCGCGTCATATATAGGCCGAGGCGCCGCGCGTGCCACCGTGTGTCTGCGTGGCGGGCGAGGGAGGGCGAGGGACGCGTCGTCCGGTCTTCAACTGCGCCGCCGTGAGGCATCAATGGTGCAGCTGACGGCGGCGAGGCAGCGGGCAGCTTTGACATTGATTCGCCGCGGGAAACGAGGCGATGAGGACGACGAAGGGCGAGAAGAGAGCGTCAGCCGACGCGCGGGCTCGCGGCTTTTTCGCGCCAAAACAGTTCGCCTGGCGCCTCGGGCGCCTCAGCCGCTGGTTCGGGCTAGGTCCGCCGGCGCTGTTTTCGGTCCAAGCCGTCGAAAATCGGGCTCCTTGGGGCGCGACTGGGCCGTTTTGGCCGGCGAAAAAACGCCTGGAAAGGCCTTCCTGGGGGCGCGGCTGGAGATGCCCTAAGATGCCACACGTGTGGGCATTAGTTTTTTCCTTATCTAAAACTAAGAGGCTGACTAGTTTTTTTGGTCTTCTCCAATGTATTAAAAAAGATCTTCTCATAATATGACAGATTCAACATTGGGAATTTTTTTGACATGAATGTAGACAATTTAAATTTTTGAAGGCCACTCGCCGAGAGTAGCTATTGAGAATTTTCAAATGCAGGCTTATCAGGAAAAAGTACATGGATTAATCATAAGAAATAATTTGAATGGAGGAGTAAGCATACATATGCAGTGTGATGTATCTCACCAATTTGCTCGTCTTTTTTCTATTATAAGGATTACTAGAGAATCTGATCCGCATGCCCAAAGCGATTGGGTCTCCACATGATAAATGGTTTCGCTGTGTTTATCTTTTCAGTTTAGCTTGGTTTCTTTCTCCATGCATTAGTCCTTCTGCAGTGTATTGGTATAACAGTTTTGTGAAGACAATATACTACTGTCAAATGTGAAGTATTAATAGATACTCCAATAGAGGTTCTCTTCAACTGCTGATGATTGAAAGGATGTTATAAGGTTGACCAATAAGCAAAGTGTGCCATTGAGTAGCTCCTTTCATCGCAACACAACTTGTGCCTGTACTGGGAGTGTACAAAAATCATTTTTCGTTGCGGTTGGATTGTCTTCATTTAGGTTGTTGCCTGTAAATTTGGATCAAATACTTGGACTCTGATGTTGCATGCTTATTTTTAATACTGGTTATTACTTCACATATTTTCCTCCCTAAGTGTCCAGTGCACTCATTGGCATTAACATATATTTTTGCAATTAAGATGAGCTGGATGTTATGTGCAAAACAATTCTGATGTTTTGAATTGTATATCTTCTCTGAGTTCAAATCTCATGGCTTATTGTGAGTGATTGAATTGGAGATGCATCTTCCCTGCTTGTACTATAAATAGAAATGCTAAAAAAATTGTTTGCATGCGTCTGTACATTGCAAATCATCGCCTTTCCTTCCATGTTCCAAGTATTTCTTGCCAAGAGGGGTGCTGAAGTTCACGTTGCCTTGATTTGGCTGAAAGTTGACTCAAGCAAAGATGGCCAGATCAAGCCAGTCCTGGCAGCTTCACAATTAGGATTTCATGTTCATTCTGAGGTCTTCTCTATTCATTCTTTGTTGCTCTGAGACTATGAAAAAAATCCTGAAAGAAATTCAACATATCTTTTGTTGGCTTGCTATTTTTTTAACCGGCGAAAATAGTTCACTTGGTTTGACTACTCATTCAATTTGTTGAGATATAGCTGCTTATTTTTTTCCGAAAAGGGGCGCTTTATTACTTAAAAGGTTTAAACATTACACTCGGCCTCTACATAACTAAGATGCACACAGCCAAACAAAGTCCTCTCACATGAAAAAAAAAGGCGAAATACAAAGAAACATGTAGAGTCCGTATAGCTGCTTATTTTGTTACAAGACTATAGATAATACCTAACGAAGCATATCAGATGAGAAGGGTGTCATTGTTGATATAGGTACTAGAGAAGGTTATATGATCTAGATCCATCTATAAGCAGTTTTGCACAATATAGGCATGATATTATTTCCAGACTATGATCAAAAGTGGGCTCGTGTTATGACCGGGCAGATTTATGCCCGTAGAAGGCCCACCGGGCAGGTTTAGTTAGGGGCTTGGTCCACAAGTTATCTTATTTTTTAGCATCGTGGTTATATATACTAGCTGTGAGACTATTTTTGAGATTAAGCAATAAGAAGAATTCTATTACCCGGCCCCCAGAGGAGCCGGACCCTAAACCCTAGCCGCCTCCCTCCTTCCATCTCGCGACGGCGCCTGCGCGCCGGCCGCCGCGCCCTCGCCCCCGTCAACCCCCGGTCTTCCCCTACAACCTAAGGAGCAGGACCGGTAGGACCCTGGGTTCTACCAATTTGATATCCAGAGACTCGGGTTCGATCATGTCTTCATCAACACCCACGCCGCCACTGCCCATCGTCACCACCGCCCCGATGACCATCGCCGGGGCCCCCACGCTGCCGGGCCCGGTCACCACCGCGGGTTTCCCAACGCCACCGACCCCAGTCACCTCCGCGCCGCCGACAACCGCCGTCTTCACGCCGGAACAGGTCACCAGCACGTTGTGGGATCTCGTGACGGCCGTCTAGGGACTCCATCCAGACTGGCAGGTCAGACACCACCGCCGGCCGCGCTGATCGCCGCCACGGCCACCACGCTGCCATGGCTGCCCTGTGGCGCTACCGCAGCGGCGGGCTATCGCCGCTGCCGTTTCCAGCGGGCACCCAGCCGCCCGCCATCGCCGCTGCATCATCATCGACCTCGGCGGCTCCTCTGCAGCGATGGCCAACCACGGCCCCGCAAAGACTCGTCGCGCCCGCCCATCCTCCACCGCAGACGCTGCACCCACCGATGCCACCTCTGCCCAGCTCGGGGGGCCCTCGCCGGCCGGCTTGCCAATCCATCAGGTCTGGTTCCCGCCCTCCCCCTCGCCACTACCAGCTTGGGCGGCTGGGTCTTCGCCATCACCGGTCTACACCACGGCTCCAGAATAGCCGACCCCGTTCCCGCAGTTCGGCGGGCCATCCGGCTTCGCGGGTCACTACCCGGAGTACTCTGACCAGGCGCCACCCGCCTCGCTGCTCCGCTCCTCCGAGCCAGTTCGACACGGCGCTCCAACCCAGACACCGCCGCGGTTCGCCAAAATCGACTTCGCCACATATGACGGCATAGAGGACCCCCTCAACTGGCTCAACAAGTGCGACCAGTTCTTTCGCGGGCAGCGCACCCTCGCATCGGAGCGTACCTGGCTCGCCTCTTACCGCCTCTGCGGCGCGACACAGACATGGTATTACGCCCTCGAGCAGGACGAGGGCGGCATGCCCCCTTGGGAGCGCTTCCGCGAGCTCTACCTCCTTCGCTTTGGGCCTCCGATCCGCGGGAGCCGCATCGCAGAGCTCGGCCGCCTTCCCTTCACCTCCACGGTGCAGGACTTTGCTGACCGTTTCCAGGCTCTGACGTGCCACACGTCGGGCGTGACGGCGCAGTAGCGGGCCGACCTCTTCGTCGGTGGACTTCCGGATCACATCCGCGTGGATGTGGAGCTTCGTGGACCTCAGGATCTCCAGACGGCCATGTATTACGCCCGCGCTTTCGAGTGTCGCGCCCAGGCCATGCAGCCGGCAGCCCCGGCTCAAGGAGGATGACAGGCCGCCCGGCAGCCCCCTGCGCCAGGCCGGCCACCCCCGGCTGCTCCAACGACTACCACCCCGGCCGCGACGCGGCCCTTCTGTCGTCTCTCTCTGGCGGAGCAGATGGAGAGGCGGCGCCAGGGCCTCTGCTATAACTGTGATGAGCCCTATATGCTGAGCCATGTCTGCCCGTGCCTCTTCTACTTGGAGACGGCCGACTACATCGAGGGGGACTGTGACGCCCCCGATTCAATCGTACACTAATCATGCACGCAAACGTGTATGATCAAGATCAGGGACTCACAGGAAGATATCACAACACAACTCTAAAACATAAATAAGTCATACAAGCATCATAATACAAGCCAGGGGCCTCGAGGGCTCGAATACAAGTGCTCGATCATAGACGAGTCGGCCGGAAGCAACAATATCTCGAGTACGGACATAAGTTAAACAAGTTTGCCTTAAGAAGGCTAGCACAAATCGGGATACATATCGAAGAGGAGCAGGCCTCCCGCTCGGGATCCTCCTAACTACTCCCGGTCGTCGTGCCGGGCTGCACGTAGTAGTAGGCACCTCCGGTGTAGTAGTCGCCATCGACGGTGGCGTCGCTCTGGGCTCCATCGTGCAGTTGCAGCAATCGTGTAGAGATAGGGGAAAAGGGGAACAAGGCAACCGTGAGTACTCATCCAAAGTACTCGCAAGCAAGGAGCTACACTACATATGCATGGATATATGTGTAAAGGGCCATATCGGTGGGTGAGCTGAGAATGCGAGAATAAGAGGGGATATCTAATCACGTCAAGACTACGCTCGCAGCCTCCGCCTTGTAACATGTAGAAGAGAGTAGATCAAGTCCTCCAAGTAGCATCTCCAAGTAGCATCGCATAGCATAATCCTACCCGGCGATCCCTCCTCGCAACCACGAGAGAGAGCGACCACCGGGTTGTATCCGCACTTGGAAGGGTGTGTTTTATTAAGTATCCGGTTCTAGTTGTCATAAGGTCAAGGTACAACTCCAAGTCGCCTCACATCAAGATCACGGCTATTCAATAGATTAACTTCACTGCAGGGTGCACCAACTTACCCAACACGTTTGATCCCATTTGGCGGGCACACTTTCTCGGGTCATGCCCGCCGCTGAAGATCAACACGCCGCAGCCCCACCTAGGCACAACAGAGAGGCCAAAGACGCCGGTTCAAAACCTAAGCAAGACAGGGTCCGGGCCCATCGCCCAATGCACACCTCAAGACGCTAAGTAGGGCGGCCGAAAGCGTACTCTAGCCTAGTGGCGTTCAGTCCAATTCGGCAGCGCCGCTCCGTCACGACGTCGAAGTGCTTCGGCCGATACCACGACGCCGAAAGTGCCCATATCTTTCCCACGTAGTTGGTTAGTGCGTATAAGCTCATAGCCAACTCAGATCAAATACCAAGATCTCGTTAAAGCGTGTTAAGTATCTGCGAACGCCGAACAGGCTGTGCCCACCTCTCTCCTAGGCGGTCTCAACCTGCCCTGTCGCTCCGCCTCAAAGATCCACTCGCGGGTGCTCCACAAGCCGACCCATCTTTAGTCTCCACATGTATCATGTATAAGCATATAGTATATACCCGAGATCACCTCCCAAGTGATCTCAGCCCAATAGTATAGCACAGCAGACGGACAAGAATGTAGGGCCACAGATGAAAATACTAGCATCCTATACTAAGCAAGTAGGATTGCAGGTAAAGGTAACAACAGTAGTACCAAGGACAAAGGCTATGCATCATGATAGGTATAATGTAAAAGCAAGAACATGCTACACTACTCTAATGCAAGCAAGATAGAGTATAATAGGCGATATCCGGTGATCAAGGGGGGGCTTGCTGGTTGCTCTGGGTAAGAGAGAGGGTCGTCAACTCAGTAGTCGAATCGGGCAAAGAAGCAGCTGGCGTCGGTCTCGTAGTCTACGGAGAGAAGAGGGGGGAAGAAACAATGAATACCATGTAAACAGATGCATATCGATGCATGACAAGACAAGTAACGATGCTAGGCGTGCCCTAACGTGGTATGAGGTGGTACCGGTTAAGGGGGGAAGACATCCGGGAAAATATCCCCGGGGTTCGTGTTTTCGGGCAGAGGAGCCGGAGGGGGAAAGTTGCGAGTTCGCTAGGTTAGGGGTGTGTGGCGGATGAACGGGCTGCGTATCCGGATTCATCTCGTCATTCTGAGCAATTTTCATGTATAAAGTTTTTCGATCCGAGCTACGGTTTATTTAATATGATTTTATAAAGATTTTATTAATTTCTGGAATTTATTTATTTATTTCAACATTATCCAGAATAGTGAAAGATGACGTCAAGATGACATCATGTTAACATCAGTGATCAAGCTGCGATTGATCGGGTCAAACCACGTGTGGGTCCGCATGTCATACAATCGCTTAGTTTAAATAGGGTTTAGCTAATTAATTTCTGCTTTTAATTAAATTAACTAATTAATTAGATTATTTAAGCATGATTAGTTAACTTAATTAATTTACTAATTAATTAATTAACTAATTAATAATTTATTAAAAACCTTTTCATTTTCAGTTTTTTAAATTTCGCTTTTAGGGGTGTGGGGCCCTTTGTCATAGGCCCATAGGGCCTTAACGGGCACGCCACGCTGGTGTCGGGTATACGGGCAGTAATCTTGGCTAGCACCGGCCGGTGGCGGCTAAGGGCGCCGGGCGCGTTGTGGCGTGCGCCCACTTGCAGTGCCCGAGGCCACCATATGGGCGCCGCCATGGCAACCGAGCAAGGCAAGGGGGAGGTGACACAAATGGGGGGTCTGCCCCAAGGGAAGGTCGTGGGAGGTGGCGGGCCCGAGGGGGTCTGCACGCACGGAGCGGGCCATGGCCAGGCGCGCTGCCCGACCACAGCGTGATCAAGGCATGGGACGCATGGCGACAAAGAATAAGGGGAGAGAGGAAGGAAGGCCGGAGCCTCACCGGTGTCAGAGGGGCACGAGGCGGGGGTCGTGGAGGGGTTAGGGACGACGGTGCGGAGAGGAAGCAATCCGGCGATGTGGCGAAGGGAGGCCGGGCGAGGGAGCTCCCATGAGTCGGCTTCGGGCGACGGGCGAGGTCCCATGTGTGAGGAGGAGACGAGGAGGCGGGCGGATCAGCGACGGCGGAGTGGTGGCGAAGGCCAGCAACGGGATCGGCTCGGGTGCCGATCCAGAGCCGGGAGGGGAAGCTCGGCGAGGTGGTCCCTCGGCGGGCGACAGGGGACGATGGGATCGGGAAGTCGCCTGATCCAGATCGGAAGCGAGTGGAGGGCGCGAGGGAAGAGTGGGACGAGGGGAGGGAGTGGTGCGAGTGGGAGGAACCGCTAGGGTTCGGCCGCCTGTGGTGAGGTAGGCGCTGGCTGGGCTGGGGTGGGCCGCCTGCTCGGGAGGTTGAGGCCACCGGGCCACTTGGCCTGGGGGAGGGGGGTGTCCTGTTTTCTTTTCCCTTTTTTGTTTGCTTGTTTTCTGCTTCTTTTTTATATTTTCTTGTCTCTTTTTATTTGTAGTTTCTTTTATTTTCAGTTTTATAAAATTACCACTAGTGCCTAATTTGTATTTACCAATAAACTACTACGAGATTAACTCTTAACCCATAATAAAATAGTGTTAGCATTTTATAAATTCAATAGGCATTTGTTTAATTGTTTTCACTATTGTTTTAATTGTTTTAGGGCCTTTAAACATTTTATCAAAGTTTGGTTTCTCCACCATAATTACCTATGTATTATTTGGTTCACTCTGAACATTTAAATTTTAATATTTGAAAACTTTTATTGTTGGCTCGATTTTGAATTTGAAATTCGAACTAGGTTCCGAACTAACGCGAGTTTATCCACGAATCGAGGTGACGTGGCATCATTAGCGGGATTACCGTAGCTTTATTACCCGGGCGTCACAATTCTCCTCCACTACAAGAAATCTCGTCCCGAGATTTAAGAGGGGAGTAAGGGGGGGGGGTTCTGGTTATTCTAATGGATCTTCTTGAAGAAGTTAATCCCTTTTGTTGATGCCTTCAATTCTTTATTCCGATGCATCATGATAAACTGGTCATCATTTCTTCGGGAACTCCATCGTACTTACGAAAAGATAAGGGGCAGCTCACTACGACATAATGCTTTTGAGGGAAACAATCTGGGGTTAACCCATGAATTAGTATAAGATTATCTCTCGAGTTGAACATATGAAATACCTCGAGAGTAAGGTACGAAGGTACCATAATAGGCTCCAAGCGGATAGATAGTTGCTCAAGCCCGAACCAGAGTGAGAAAGGGTTGAGTAGCGAGAGTAAGTATTGCGTCGATACCAGAATAGATCACTAGGACAAAGGGCCCGTGGATTACATACGAGTCCACGCTACGAGGAATAACTTTGGGAATAGGGGGTGTACAGGACAGTCAGGTTTCGATCCTGTGGAACTGTGGGTTATGGGCCCACCATGTGGTTTTTTTTGTAGGAGCAGTGACATCTTTCACGGTCATGATAGCAAGGCAAGTCAGAGAGTACCATGTCAGTTATGTCGGCAACAACGTTGGTACCAAGGGCGAGGGACGAAGAGAACCATTTTCCTGCTCGTTGCATCGAGGCGGACCAATAGGCAAGGTTCTCGGCCCATCGGTGGTTACCGGAATGTCATCAACAATAGTAATGTGGTCTTACTAACAGATTTGTACACCGAGGTGTTTACATAAGCAGGAGAATATCACTGCTCAGATCATATAGATCACAGGCAACGTTAAACCAACCAATGGAAGGAAAATTCGATTATCACAAAACAATGGAAAGGAAAATGTGTTTAAACACATATTTCAGGGGTATATCCTTCCCAAGGACAAGCGGGCATGATATCCATGACAAGATAGAAAGTAGAAGACCATTAAGGTAAGGGAGGAATTTCACGATATTACCCATACAACGGTGTTAGGATAAATGATAAATAAAATTTAGCATCGTGCTTCAAATGTTCTGTTGAAAATCGGAGTACCATTGACATGCTTCGAGATAGCATTGACATGGTCTTCATGTGAAGATCGGACTGGAAACACGAAGGATCCATTAGGAATAACTTGTAGAATAAGTCTTACAATTTCCTCATGGGTGAATGGATAACCTTGCGAAAAGGAATCTATAATGATAGGTCCTCCAAAGGGGGTTGCTAGGCATGACATCATGTTACCGGGTCATCAAAGGATCAACATCATAACTCTTGGAAAGTTGTCCCAACCATCATATCCGACCGAGATTCATATCCAATTGGTGTCATGATACCTCAGACCCAGGGGGTCCGAGAGGAAAAGGTGCAACACAAATCGTCGAAATGACATTGCAAGATCCTCGAGAAATGAACTATGGGAGCGGGTTTCAAGCAATAGTTCGTCATTAAACCAAGGAGGGGATGAGAAGGTGGCTGATGGGCTCAGCGTCAATTCATCGAGGATTCCAAACAGATGGATTTCCACAATAATGTGAACAAGAAGATGACACTTGTTGATTGAAATGATATAATGTTGTATGCTCGAGGAAAACATACATACTTAAACATTGGTTGAACGGTGCACCCGAAATATGGGTTGGGTTGCACGGCCA
Organism: Aegilops bicornis; assembly: GCA_021605145.1. Lineage (NCBI taxonomy): Eukaryota > Viridiplantae > Streptophyta > Magnoliopsida > Poales > Poaceae > Aegilops > Aegilops bicornis. The sequence goes on from CM038672.1 coordinate 411,955,256, forward strand.
ATGTTAGAATGGTGATTCAATTATCGAAAGACTTAGAATGAACTATCGCCCATTCACTTCAAAGCAATAGGGTTGCTAGAAGTTTTGAATTCACACGTCATAGCTCAATTGTCGGTATTCCGCTTGAAAACAATACGGGGCCAAGGAATGAACGAAGATGGCAAGAAGTATTATGATATCAAGAATTCTTAAGAGGTGGTGAAATTCTCACCACATCCTTGACAAAAGGAGATGGTAATACTTCCGAGGTAAGGAAGATCAAGCTGCTGGGTAGCAGGGATCTCAAGGTTTACACAAAACACGAACAAGTTGTGTTGAGCGGAAGGCAATAAAGTGGTCGATGATAATACAATTCATCGAGGGCAAGGATGGTATTTCTCATCATGAACTCAATTGATATCCTAGAAGAGCTCATAAGGTTCATGATGATCACGACACATTTGTCGATAGATTTCATGAAGATGTAATCAATCAGCAACGGCATCAAGTCAAAGGAATGATGAAGCGGAAGGTTATTGGAACCATGGGTAGGGCACAAACTCGAAATCAAGCTTCCTGTACAAGGTCAAACGGTATGACGACGAAGCTCGATTGTAAGATTAGCTCACCGTCTAAATTTGTGCTCCGAGAAGGACCCGGTAGCATAATTAAAATTTAGCATGATAATGATATAGCCGATCAGGCTAGGAATGATGTGATCGGTTATAAACTCGTACTTATAGAAGCTTACCGAAGAGTTGTTGAACCGTAGTGCAGACTCGGTTCAGTTATCGGTGTCTTGAGTGTTAAATAACTCGGAGCCCGTGGAAAATTGGAATCAGTGGGAATGTAGCACTTGATGAAGAACTCATAAGAAGTTATGTAGTTCCATGATAATCTCGAGATACCAGGGGGTAATACTCGATGACAGATCAAAGTAGAGGTTGGACCGGGGTATTGCTCTACGTAAGACAAGTGCTAAAACTTGCACGAGAAATGGTATTTAAAAGAGAACATGGTCGGAACCACGATTGCAAAAGGCGGATCCCTGATATAAGATGAACTTATACCAAAGAATAATTAATTTAAGAGAAGCTTTAATGATAAGATCTACATCGTGTCCATGGGCATGAACACAAGTTCAAGGTCGACTCCCACTTCTCCAATGTATAACCTTTCAATCACTTCTCACTTTCGATGAAGTTGTAGTGTTGAAATTATATCTGGCAAAACACCAGAAGAGTATGATTCGTGAAAACTTTCGGGTTCACACGGTTTAGAGAAGGCATATGTTCAACCCATAGGGGCTTCTTAGAAACATATACCACAAGTTTCAAGAGTAAATAACACAAGCCCGAAAGTAGAGCATGGTTGACAAAAGGAAAGGATACAATTTACCAAAGGCATTATGTATCGGAGAAAGAACTCACAAAGTGATTAATCATGAAGGACACTGTCGGATAATAATCCAACAGTGGATATGGCGATCCACAATGGGGTTGATATGAGTATCGATACCCAAACAGAGGAAGAAAGATTGCAAATGCATCGGTTTATAGAACAGCTGAATAGTTCAGCGCTTAATTAGCAAAGTAATTATGATTTTCAAATCAAGGGATCAGGAGCAAATGCTCTGATCAAGAATGGATAAGCTGAATAGACTTAGGGGTACAATCAATCGACAATTGGATTGGTCGAGAACCAATTCCAGCTTAAAAGAATGGCAGCTCAAATTTAAGGTAATTTATAAGGATCAATGATGATTGCGTGTATTCGCAAAACATATTGAGTCAATAGACCCAAAATGATAATGACAAGGAATGTCAATAAGACTACGAGACTTATGGGATTAACCATAATGCGAGCAAGCAAGAATTTTAAGAGCAATAGGCTGCTCAGGATTTTCGGAAGATCGGGTAGTATTTGAATGTATTTTTGTGAAACACATGAACAACTTTGATTTAACGGATACTCAAAGAAGCGAGTATTTATCCGTAGGGGTATTCATGCAGTAAGGAACTGCAGGGCAGTAAGCGTAAAGAATTCTCGGAATATCGAAGAGTATTTCGGGACATCTTGTAATAACAAGAGCAACTGGGGATGACAATATGAACGATAGGTGTAAGTAGTTATCCGGAGGGATTTATCGATGGAAGTGAATGGCATAGCGATGGCACATAGTCTCGAGAGCACATCAGTAGAGTATCTTGAGAATCTTCTCGTGCAAAGAAAGGTCATCGGCAACAAGTGGCTCTCCGGAGAAAGTACTTGCGAGAACCTAAAGTTAGTTTTGTTTTTAGCAAAATCATTTAACCCAAATAGAAGAGAGCTCAGAGTCCCAGAGTAAAGATTGAGGAGTAAAAGATCCTAATACCACCCAATGGCGACGTGGGCCCATAAGGCACACAGCCAAGTTAGTAAAAGTTTTTGTAATGTCTAGACTCGACTTCGGCCAAGGAGTGTGGAAGGGGAATTCCTACAGGCAGTCGGCTCTGATACCAACTTGTGACGCCCCCGATTCAATCGTACACTAATCATGCACGCAAACGTGTACGATCAAGATCGTGGACTCACGGAAGATATCACAACACAACTCTAAAACATAAATAAGTCATACAAGCATCATAATACAAGCCAGGGGCCTCGAGGGCTCGAATACAAGTGCTCGATCATAGACGAGTCAGCCGGAAGCAACAATATCTGAGTACGGACATAAGTTAAACAAGTTTGCCTTAAGAAGGCTAGCACAACCGGGATACAGATCGAAGAGGAGCAGGCCTCCTGCTCGGGATCCTCCTAACTACTCCCGGTCGGTCGCCGGGCTGCACGTAGTAGTAGGCACCTCCGGTGTAGTAGTCGCCATCGACGGTGGCGTCGCCCCTGGGCTCCATCGTCAGTTGCAGCAATCGTGTAGAGATAGGGGAAAAGGGGAACAAGGCAACCGTGAGTACTCATCCAAAGTACTCGCAAGCAAGCAAGGAGCTACACTACATATGCATGGATATATGTGTAAAGGGCCATATCGGTGGACCGAATCGCAGAATGCCGTAATAAGAGGGGATATCTAATCTGTCAAGACTACGCTCGCAGCCTCCGTCTTGTAACATGTAGAAGAGAGTAGACTGAAGTCCTCCAAGTAGCATCTCCAAGTAGCATCGCATAGCATAATCCTACCCGGCGATCCCCTCCTCGCAACCCTGAGAGAGAGCGACCACCGGGTTGTATCTGGCACTTGGAAGGGTGTGTTTTATTAAGTATCCGGTTCTAGTTGTCATAAGGTCAAGGTACAACTCCAAGTCGCCCTGTTATCAAGATCACGGCTACTCGAATAGATTAACTTCACTGCAGGGTGCACCAACTTACCCAACACGCTTTGATCCCATTTGGCCGGGCACACTTTCTCGGTCATGCCCGCCGCTGAAGATCAACACGCCGCAGCCCCACCTAGGCACAACAGAGAGGCCGACGCCGGTCTAAACCTAAGCGACAGGGGTCCGGGCCCATCGCCCAATGCACACCTGCACGCTATGAGGGCGGCCGAAAGTGCACCTCAGCCTAGCGGCTGCTCCAGCCCACCCGGTAAGGCCGCCTGTCAGCCGACGTCTGAAGTGCTTCGGCTGATACCACGACGCCGAGTGCCCATATCTTTCCCATGTAGTTGGTAAGTGCGTATAAGCTCGTAGCCAACTCAGATCAAATACCAAGATCTCGTTAAGCGTGTTAAGTATCCGCGAACGCCGAACAAGGCCAGGCCCACCTCTCTCATAGGCGGTCTCAACCTGCCCTGTCGCTCCGCCTCAAAGATCCACTCGCGGGTGCTCCACAAGCCGACCCGTCTTTAGTCTCCACATGTATCATGTATAAGCATATAGTATATACCCGAGATCACCTCCCGAGTGATCTCAGCCCAATAGTATAGCACAACAGACGGACAAGAATGTAGGGCCACCGATGAAAATACTAGCATCCTATACTAAGCAAGTAGGATTGCAGGTAAAGGTAACAACAGTAGTAACAAGGACAGGCTATGCATCAGGATAGGTATAATGTAAAGCAAGAACATGCTACACTACTCTAGTGCAAGCGGTATAGAGTAGAATAGGCGATATCTGGTGATCAAGGGGGGCTTGCCCGGTTGCTCCGCAAGAGAGAGGGGTCGTCAACTCCGTAGTCGAACCGGGCAGCAGCAGTCGGTCTCGTAGTCTACCGGAGAGAAGAGGGGAAGAAACAATGAATACCATGTAAACAGATGCATATCGATGCATGACAAGACAAGTAACGATGCTAGGCGTGCCCTAACGTGGTATGAGGTGGTACCGGTTAAGGGGAAGACATCCGGAAAATATCCACGGGTTCGTGGTTTTCAGCAGAGGAGCCTGAGGGGGAAAGTTGCGATTTCGATAGGTTAGGGGTGTGTGGCGACGAAACGGGCTGCGATCCGGATTCGCCTCGCTGTTACGAGCAATTTTCATGTATAAAGTTTTTCGATCCGAGCTACGGTTTATTTAATATGATTTTATAAAGATTTTATTAATTTCTGGAATTTAATTATTTATTTCAACATTATCCGAATAGTGAAGATGACGCCAAGATGACATCATGTCGACATCAGCGATCAATCGTGCTTGATCGGGTCAAACTACGTGTGGGTCCCGCATGTCATACAATCGCTTAGTTTAAATAGGGTTTAGCTAATTAATTTCTGTTTTAATTAAATTAACTAATTAATTAGATTATTTAAGCATGATTAGTTAACTTAATTAATTTACTAATTAATTAATTAACTAATTAATAATTTATTTAAAACCTTTTCATTTTCAGCTTTTTTTTAAATTTCGCTTTTAGGGTGTGGGGCCCTTTGTCATAGGCTCATAGGGCCTTAATCTGCACGCAAGACGCTGGCATCACAGATACGGCGTAATCTTGGTCTGGCGCCACGGCGGGTTAAGGGTGCCAAGCGCGGGCGCGTCGCCCACTTGTGCCCGAGGCCACCAAAGGCCACGGCGGCAACCCCGAGCAACAACAAGGGGAAGGCGACAATGGGGGGTCTGCCCCATGGAAGGTCGAGGCGGCGGGGCCTGAGGGGGTCTGGCATGGCCGGACGGAGCATGGCAGTATGCTGCCCGACTGCTGTGATCGCTAAGGTATGGGACGCATGGCGACAAAGAATAAGGGGAGAGAGGAAGGAAGGCCGGAGCCTCACCGGTGCTGTAGGGCACGAGGCAGCGGGGGGTCAGGGACGACGGTGCCGGAGAGGAAGCAGTCCGGCGATGTGGCGAAGGGAGGCCGGCGAGGGAGCTCCGGCGAGTCGGCTTCGGGCAACGGCGAGGTCCCGCGGTGTGAGGAGGAGACGAGGAGGCGGCGGATCCCACGACGGCGGAGTGGTGGCGAGCGCTGGCAACGGGGATCGGCTCGGGTGCCGATCCAGAGCCAGCGGGAGGGGAAGCTCCGGCGAGGTGGTCCTCGTCTGGCGGGCGACAGGGACGATGGGATCGGGGGGGGTCGCCCCGATCCAGATCGGAACCGAGTGGAGGGGCGCGAGGGAAGAGTGGGACGAGGGGGAGGGAGTGGGTGCGAGTGGGGAGGAACCGCTAGGGTTCGGTCGCCCCAGGGGGTGAGGTAGGCGCTGGCTGGGCCGTGGGGTGGGCCAGCCCGTTCGGGAGGCTGAGGCCAGCTGGGCCACTTGGCCCAGCGGGGGGGGGTGTCCTGTTTTCTTTCCCTTTTTTTTTGTTTGCTTGTTTTCTGTTTCCTTTTTTTATATATTTTCTTGTCTCTTTTTATTTGTAGTTTCTTTTATTTTCAGTTTTATAAAATTACCACTAGTGCCTAATTTGTATTTACCAATAAACTACTACGAGATTAACTCTTAACCCATAATAAAATAGTGTTAACATTTTATAAATTCAATAGGCATTTGTTTAATTGTTTTCACTATTGTTTTAATTGTTTTAGGGCCTTTAAACATTTTATCAAAGTTTGGTTTCTCCACCATAATTACCTATGTATTATTTGGTTCACTCTGAACATTTAAATTTTAATATTTGAAAACTTTTATTGTTGGCTCGATTTTGAATTTGAAATTGAACTAGGTTCGAACTAACGCGAGTTTATCCACAAGAATCGAGGTGACGTGGCATCATTAGCGGGATTATCAGAAGCTTAATTACCCGGGCGTCACAGGACGCCTTGCCGCCGCCGCCTCAATGGCCGCCGAGGCCGCACTCATGCCCCCGGCGACGGCACTCGTGGTCTCTCTCCATGCGCTCGCTGGCATCCGCGACGAGCGGACGATGCTTTTGCCGGTGATGATCCATGGCGAGCGCCTGGTGGCCTTGGTGGATACAGGCTCCACCCATAACTTCCTGCCCGAGGCTACCATGCGTCGCTTAGCGCTTCAAATTGACGCAAGGGAGCAACTTCGGTCACTAAGAACAATGATCCGACACGTCTCCGTCAGATCTACTTTTCCAAACACTTTTGCCCTTGTTTTGGACTCTAACTTGCATGATTTGAATGGAACTAACCCGGACTGATGCTGTTTTCTGCAGAATTGCCATGGTGTTATTTATGTGCAGAAACAAAAGTTCTCGGAATGACCTGAAACTCCACGGAACGTCTAGTTAAAAATAATAATAAAATCCTTGCCAAATATGAAGACCAGGGGGCCCACACCCTGTCCATGACGGTGGGCCCCCCCTACCTCGTGGGCCCCCTGGAGCTCCTCTGACGCCAACTCCAACTCTATATATTTGCTTTCGGAGAGGAAAAAAAATCAAGGAGAAGAAATCATCGCGTTTTACGATACGGAGCCGCCGCCAAGCCCTAAAACCTCTCGGGAGGGCTGATCTGGAGTCCGTTCAGGGCTCCGGAGAGGGGGATTCGTCGCCGTCGTCATCATCAACCATCCTCCATCACCAATTTCATGATGCTCACCTCCGTGCGTGAGTAATTCCATCGTAGGTTTGCTGGACGGTGATGGGTTGGATGAGATCTATCATTTAATCGAGTTAGTTTTGTTAGGGTTTGATCCCTAGTATCCACTATGTTCTGAGATTGATGTTGCTATGACTTTGCTATGCTTAATGCTTGTCACTAGGGCCCGAGTGCCATGATTTCAGATCTAAACCTATTATGTTTTCATATGAATATATGTGTGTTCTTGATCCTATCTTGCAAGTCTATAGTCACCTACTATGTGTTATGATCCGGCAACCCCGAAGTGACAATAATCGGGACCACTCCCGGTGATGACCATAGTTTGAGGAGTTCATGTATTCACTATGTGTTAATGCTTTGTTCGGTTCTCTATTAAAAGGAGGCCTTAATATCCCTTAGTTTACATAGGGACCCCGCTGCCACGGGAGGGTAGGACAAAAGATGTCATGCAAGTTCTTTTCCATAAGCACGTATGACTATATTCAGAATACATGCCTACATTACATTGATGAATTGGAGCTAGTTCTGTGTCACCCTATGTTATGACTGTTACATGATGAACCGCATTCGGCATAATTATCCATCACCGATCCAATGCCTACGAGTTTTCCATATACTGGTTTTCGCTTATTTACTTTCCCGTTGCTACTGTTACAATCACTACAAAACACCAAAAATATTACTTTTTCTTTCATTACTCTTTTGTTACCGTTACCACTACTATCATATTACTTTGCTACTAAATACTTTGCTGCAGATATTAAGTTATCCAGGTGTGGTTGAATTGACAACTCAACTGCTAATACTTGAGAATATTCTTTGGCTCCCCTTGTGTCGAATCAATAAATTTGGGTTGAATACTCTACTCTCGAAAAGCTGTTGCGATCCCTACACTTGTGGGTTATCAAGACTAATTTCTGGCGCTGCTGTCGGGGAGCATAGCTCTATTCTTTGAGTCACTTGGGATTTATATCTGCTGGTCACTATGAAGAACTTGAAAGACGCTAAGACAACAATTTATCCCTCAACTACGAGGGGAGGTAAGGAACTGCCATCTAGCTCTACACTTGATTCACCTTCTGTTATGAGTAAGCTTGCGACACCTAAACCTGCTTCTGCTATTCGTTCTGATATATCACATTTTATTGATGATGCCACTTCTGCTATGCATGATACTTATGATGAAACTACTTCTATGCTTGATACTACTGTGCCCCTTACTGAATTTCTTGATGAACAAATTGCTAGGGCTAGAGAGAAAGAAATTATTGTAACTGATTATATTGATGAAAGTGATGATGAAGATATGCCTGTTATCCCTGAGGGTTATGTTTTTGATATGGAAGCTTCTATAGCTATTTTAGCCTGCAAAGGTAGATCTGAGCTCAAGAGGCTATTAGTTAAATGGAGTAAAGAATCTCTTAGAGATAGAATGAAACCTGACCCTGCTTTTGCTACTTCACCTATTTGTGTCGCCGATAAGGATTATGAATTCTCTGTTGATCCTGATATAATTACTTTGGTTGAATCTGATCCTTTCCATGGCTATGAATCTGAAACTGTTGTGGCACATCTTACTAAATTAAATGATATAGCCACCCTGTTCACTAATGATGAGAGATCTCAATACTTTTATATCCTTAAAATATTTCCGTTCTCATTAAAGGGTGATGCTAAGATATGGTTTAATTCTCTTGATCCTGGTTGTGTGCGTAGTCCCCAGGATATGATTTATTACTTCTCTGCTAAATATTTCCCTGCTCATAAGTGAAAGATCGTGGATGTCGCCTAGAGGGGGTGGGGGTGAATAGGCGCTTTAAAATAATTACGGTTGAGGCTTGAACAAATGCGGAATAAACCTAGCGGTTAATTTGTCAAGCACAAAACCTACAACAACTAGGCTCACCTATGTGCACCAACAACTTATGCTAAGCAAGAAAAACTACTTAGATGATAGCAAGATATATGGCAAGAAACAATATGGCTATCACAAAGTAAAGTGCATAAGTAAAGGGCTCGGGTAAGAGATAACCGAGGCACGGAGACGACGATGTATCCCGAAGTTCACACCCTTGCGGATGCTAATCTCCGCTTTGGAGCGGTGTGGAGGCACAATGCTCCCAAGAAGCCACCAGGCCACCGTAATCTCCTCACGCCCTCGCACAATGCAAGATGCCGTGATTCCACTAAGGGACCCTTGAGGGCGGTCACCGAACCCGTACAAATGGCAACCCTTGGGGGCGGTCACCGAACCCATACACTTTGGCAACCCTTGGGGGCGGTCACCGGTACCCGTCAAATTGCTCGGGGCGATCTCCACAACCTAATTGGAGACGCCGACGCTTGCCCGGAGCTTTACACCATAATGATTGAGCTCCGAACACCACCAACCGTCTAGGGCGCCCAAGCACCCAAGAGGAACAAGCTCAAGGGCACCAAGCACCCAAGAGTAATAAGCTTCTCAAATTGTAACTTCCACGTATCACCGTGGAGAACTCAAACCGATGCACCAAATGCAATGGCAAGGGCACACGGAGTGCCCAAGTCCTTCTCTCTCAAATCCCACCAAGCAACTAATGCTAGGGAAGAAAATGAGAGGAAGAACAAGAAGGAGAACACCAAGAACTCCAAGATCTAGATCCAAGGGGTTCCCCTCACATAGAGGAGAAAGTGATTGGTGGAAATGTGGATCTAGATCTCTCTTTTCCCTCAAAAACTAGCAAGAATCATTGGAGGGATTGAGAGTTAGCAAGCTCGAAGAAGGTCAACAATGGGGGAAGAACACGAGCTAAAAGGATAAGGTTCATTGGGGAAGAAGACCCCCTTTTATAGGACCTCCCGAATCCAACCGTTATGTGCTCAGGTCGTGCACAAGCGGTACTACCGCTTGGAGGAGCGGTACTACCGCTTAGCACGGTCAAAACAGCCCAACGAGAGAGAAAACACGAGTTGAAGTTCTGCCAGAGAGGTAGCACCGCTCTGGGGAGAGGTAGTACCGCTTACCACTTATAAAAGGTACTACCGCTCGGGAGGAGAGGTACTACCGCTTACCACTAATAAGAGGTACTACCGCTTGGGTGGAGAGGTAGTACCGCTTACCGCTTATAAGAGGTACTACCGCTCTACTACCGCGAAACCCGACACGAAAAGATGCATCCCCAGAAGCAGCGGTACTACGCGCGGCACAGGGCCGCGGTACTGCCGCTTACAAGCGGTACTACCGCTCTAGAGAGCAGTACTACCGCTTGAGGCTTTCAGGAACACAACAGAGAAAACAGAGGATGCAATAAAGCCTAAACTGCCACAACTTCTGCACATGAGCTTCAAATTGAGCAAACTCAAGCTTGTTGGATACAAGACGACGAGTAGCATCAAAACAACGACTGGTTATAGTAAGAAGAGGCAAGGGAGGTAAGCCTAACAAATAGAGGAGTGAAACCTCCAATAGAGAAGAATGGGCATAACCTCCAACATCGAAAACATCATAGAAGATGCATGTGAACTCCGTTTTCGATGAACCCGAGCTTGTCATAAAAATGACCATAAGCTCCAAAACTCACAAGGAGAAGAACCAAACAAGAACCAACAAGAAGATGCAAGGATGCAATGGTTTGAGCTCTCTACGAACGACACGATTAAGATACTCATCGAGAGCCCCCCTTGATAGTACGGCAATCGATCCTATAACCCGGTCTCCCACAACTACCATGAGACCGGTAAAATAGAAAACCTATCAAGGGCAAACCTTTGCCTTGCACATGATCCACTTGAGCTAGATGATGACGATCTTGACTCCCTCAAGTTGGACCACCTTTCTTGATTGGCGTTGGCTCGATGAAGACTAGATGATTGCTCCCCATAGTCCACTATGGGCCAGCCACTCTTGACTCATCTTCACAAGTCCATTGTCACCATTAAAGTGACGGCAAGCTTCTAGCACTTGATCTCTTCATGATGCATCACTTGAACTTGCACACCGCATCCTAACCCCACAAAGAACTCTCACGAGGACCATGGGTTAGTACACAAAGCGTAATTGACAATGCTTACCATACCATGGGATCACTTGATCCCTCTCGGTATATCTTCTACGCTTTGTGTGTTGATCAACTTGATTCACTCTTTTACTTAGTCTTGATCAACCTCTCATGAGACCAATCTTTAGGTAATTCCTTGAATAACACCTTGGTCATCACAAACTCTCCTTGAAACCAACGAATGTACTCCAAGAAAAGCCTATGGACAAAACCTTCAAATATAACTCAAGGCAACCATTAGTCCATAGAGGTTGTCACAATTACCAAAACCAAACATGGGGGCACCTCATGTTCTTTCAATAAGAAACAAGTTGCTTTAAAGGAAATATACAACTTTGTGCAAATTGAAGAAGAGAGTCTCCCACAAGCTTGGGGGAGGCTTCTCAAGTTATTTAATGCTTTGCCTGATCATCCTCTCAAGAAAAATGAAATACTTGATATCTTTTATAATGGACTAACCGATACTTCCAGAGATTACCTGGATAGTTGTGCTGGTTCTGTTTTCAGGGAAAGAACACCGGATGAAGCTGAAATTCTATTGAATAATATGTTGACAAATGAAAATAATTGGGCACCTCCTGAGCCAGCCCCGAGCTAATTCACGAGCCTATTCCTAAACCAACTCAAGAAGAAGAGAGAGATGTTCTATTTCTCAGTCCCAAGATATGCAAGAGGCAAAGAAATCAATGAAAGAAAAAGGTATTAAAGTCAAGATGTTAAGAATTTACCTCCTATTGAAGAAATACATGGTCTTAATTTACCGCCTGTTGAAGAAACTTATGATCTTAATCCATTACCTATTGAAGAACCTCCTGGTCTTGATAACCCCACACAGGTAGTAAAGGTAAATTCTCTCTATAGATATGATAAAGCTGAAGTCCCTCCTACTAAAATTGCTAGCCAATGCTTGGATGAGTTTGATAACTTTATGGTTAAGCAAGAAGACTTCAATGCTTATTTTGGTAGACAATTAAAACAAAATGCTTATATGATTAAACACTTGGGTGATTATATGGCTAATGTTAGAGGTGAACTTAAACTTGTTTTGCTTCTATGGTTACCACTCAAGTAGAACAAGTACTTAAGGCTCAAAATGATTTGCTCAATGAAATGAATAGTAAGAAAAATGATTATGCCGTTAGAGTGGCTACTAGAACTGGTAGAATGACTCAGAACCTTTGTATCCTGAAGGCCACCCTAAGAGAATTGAGCAAGATTCTCGGAGAAATAATATTGATGCAAACTTCCAAAGTGAACCTATTGCTGAACCACACGAGAATCCAAATGATATATCTATTTCGATCTTTGAAACACAATCTGGTAATGAACATGAACCTAATGAAAATGTTAATGATGATGTTCATGATGATGCTCAACCTAGTAATGATAATGATGTAGAAATTGAACCTCTTCGTTGATCTTGATAACCCACAATCAAAGAATCAACGTTATGATAAGAGAGACTTTGTTGCTAGGAAACATGGTAAAGAAAGAGAACCTTGGGTTCGTAAACCCATGCCTTTTCCTCCCAAACCATCCAAGAAAAAGGATGATGAGGATTTTGAGCGCTTTGCTGAAATGATTAGACCTATCTTTTTGCGTATGTGATTGACTGAAATGCTCAAAATGAATCCATATGCTAAATATATGAAAGATATTGTCACTAATAAAAGAAAGATACCAGAAGCTGAAATTTCCACCATGCTTGCTAATTATACTTTTAAGGGTGGAATACCAAAGAAACTTGGAGATCCAGGAGTACCCACTATACTATGCTCCATTAAAAGAAATTATGTTAAAACTGCTTTGATCTTGGAGCCGGTGTTAGTGTTATGCCTCTCTCTTTATATTGTAGACTTGACTTGAATAAGTTGACACCTACTGAAATATCTTTGCAAATGGCTGATAAATCAACTGCTATACCTATCGGTATTTGTGAGGATGTGCCTGTTGTGGTTGCAAACGTTACTATTTTAACGGATTTTGTTATTCTTGATATTCCCGAGGACGATAGTATGTCTATTATTCTTGGAATACCTTTCTTGAATACTGCAGGTGCTGTTATTGATTGCAACAAAGGCAATGTCACTTTTCATGTTAATGGTAATGAGCATACGGTACACTTTCCGAGGAAACAACCTCAAGTTCATAGTATCAACTCTATTGGAAAAATTCCGTCGATTATTTTTGGAGGTTTTGAATTTCCTCTTCCTACTGTCAAGAAGAAATATGATATTCTTATTATTGGGGATGTGCATATCCCGTTGAGGTAACATAGTGTTATTCAAATTTCTCCGGTTCCATGTTATTCGGAATGAGTTTGTTAACAAGACTTGATCAACCTTGTTAGTGGATTCTTTTTGATGAGCATGAGATGGATGAAACTAGAAGGCACAACCTTCTCGTACCCTCTTTATACTTTCTCGTTATTTAATTGAAATAAAGTAAAATAATATTTTTCCGTCTCTGCATTTCTGATTTATCTGTGCAATATAAAAATACCCCAAAAATAAAAGTCCTCCAAATGCCATGCCAATTTAATATGATTTTTTCTGGAATATTTGAGGATTTATGGTACTGAAAACACTGCGGGGGGAGCTGCCACCTGGCCACGAGGGTGGAGGGCGCGCCCCCTGCCTCGTGGGCCCATGGTGGCCCTCCTCCACTTATTCCTGCACCCATCCTCTTCTTCTTCCTCCCACAAACACGAATAACCAGCTCAAGCACGAGTTCTAGCTCACTTTGCTGTGATTTTCGATCTCCTTGCTCAAAGCACCTCTCACAAAACTGCTTGGGGAGATTGTTCCTTGGTATGTGACTCCTCCATTGGTCCAATTAGTTTTTGTTCTATTGCTTTATTCTTTGCAAATTTGTGCTGCATAGATGACCATGTTCTTGAGCTTGCATGTCAAATTTATATGGTTCCAAGTAGTTCTAATGCTTGATATAGGCTCTAGGCACTTGTAGGAGAGTTGCTATCAATTTTGTTGAAGTTGGTTCACTTTTGTTTGAAGTTACTAAAAATTTCAGAAAATAATGAAGAGACTTTTGAGGGGCTCATCGAGCCGAAGCTCGAAGGAAAAGCAAAATGAAGAAGCACAGAGGCCCAAATATAATTTGCTTCGTACCGTGGAGGTCCGGCCGTGTGAATGGCCTTCCAATGACTTCTTGAGACAAGCCGGGATTTATGAGGACTTCTATTCATTGGTTGAGAATGCTGGCCTCAGCGACTTCCTCCGCGACCAACGTCATCAGTATCTCTTACTCACTAATACTTTTGTGCAAAACTTCTACTATTTTCCTAAGGAATCACCTCCTCCAGGAGATTTTCATTTATATGACGTTGTTAAGAAGATGCCATTAGCTGAATTTTGCAAGGTTTGCAAAATACCCTCTGAGGGTACCTTAGATGAACCACACCGTAAATATGTGGAAGAATTTATTGACACCATCACTGTGGGAGAAACCAGGAAGGTTTCTGATGCAAGAATCACTAGCATACATTTTTCTGTTTTACGCTACTTTGCCATATTTTCTAGTCCTTGCTTGATTGGTCGTGGAAACTGTGGAAACCTTAGTGTTCCTGATATTATTATTTTGTTCCATGGTTTATACCGCGATAACACTGTTAGTATGGGCGGAATTATTGCTAAACGGTTAAGTCTGAACCGTACTAAGGGCCCCATCTTTGGAGGTATTTATGCTTCACGCCTCGCTGCACATTTTAACATACCTATTAGGCTTTATGAGAAAGAAGAAAAATTGCTGCCTAGTGCTTATTTAGATTATAAGAGTATGCTAGTGCATGATTTTATTGTTAAGAGTCGGGAAGGGGAGCTTAAATACAAATTATTCTTTCATAAACATCATCCTGAGACTATTACGTTGCCTGCTCCTTCCTTGTTTAATTTTGAAGGACCGTATCTCGTTACGTGGGCGGCCGTTCAAGCCTACCGGAATCCTGCACCAGCCCCGGAACCGGAACCACAATATGAGCCTCCGCGACAGTCTGTTTATTCTTGGGATCCGGAGATGGCTGCCAGCCAATGCCAGTTAGAGTCTTCTTCATCGCAGTACGACCCCGGCTACACCTACGTGAAAGGATCGATATGGTTGACTAGAGGGGGGGGGGATGAATAGGCAACTAACAATTTTTAGATTTTCTTTACCAAATTAAACTTTGCTTCAAAGAAGGTTGTCTAGATTTGCAACTAGGTGGACAACCTATATGATGCAACAATCACAAGCACACAAGCAAGCAATGAATAAAACACAAGTAAGCTTGCACAAGTAAAGGGATGAGATAACCAAGAGTGGAGCCGGTGGAGACGAGGATGTGTTACAAGTTCCTTCCTTTTGAGGGAAGTACGTCTCCATTAGAGCGGTGTGGAGGCACAATGCTCCCCAAGAAGCCACTAGGGCCACCGTATTCTCCTCACGCCCTCACACAATGCGAGATGCTGTGATTCCACTATTGGTGCCCTTGAAGGCGGCAACCGAACCTTTACAAACAAGGTTGGGGCAATCTCCACAACTTAATTGGAGGCTCCCAACACCACCACGAAGCTTCACCACAATGGACTATGGCTTCACGGTGACCTCAACTGTCTAGGATGCTCAATCACCCATGAGTAACAAGATCCGCTTAGGGATTAGTGGGGGAATCAAAATTCTCTTGGTGGAAGTGTAGATCGGGGCCTTCTCAGCCAGTCCGAGCAAATCAACAAGTTTGATTGGCTAGGAGAGAGATCGGGCGAAAATGGAGCTTGGAGCAACAATGGAGATTAGGGTTGGAAGAGGTGGGTCTTCTTGGAGAAGAAGACCCCTTTTATAGTGGGGGACAATTCCAACCGTTACCCACCACTCGGGCGACCCACGGAACTACCGCACCACAAGCGCTGGCGGTACTACCGCAGACGTACTACCGCAGCGGATCATGGTACTACCGTGGCACGGCAGAGACCAGACCGGCAAAGGAGCACTAACGGTAGCGCGGTAGATCCGCGGTACTATCATGACCCCATCTTGACTACTACCGCAAAGACAGCCCGCGAGCCAGAGGCGCACGGATGTAAAAAATTACATCCGTGACTACCTCCGAGAAAATTGTCGTGCAAAAATCCGACACGGAACTACCGCGACCACGGTGCGGTACTACCGTGAAGGTGCGGATGTAAAAAATTACATCCGCCCCTACCTCCGCACTTGCTACTGAACCTGGCCTGGCGCCACGGTATTACCGCGCCGCAGCACGGTACTACCGCGTGGTGCGCGGATGTAAAAAAATTACATCCGCGCCTACCACCGCTTGAGCAGAGGTGCCAGACCAGAGCTCGCGGTACTACCACTCTGAGGAGCGGTACTACCGTGGGTGCATACGGTACTACCGTGCCGGAGCCCGGTACTACCGCTGGCTCCTGCGGTAGTACCGCTTTAAGAGCAAGATTATCGCTAGCCTGAGAAGAGCAAGGCGGAGGCCTTCATATCGCAGAGACAAGGTGAGATGGAGGAACACTCCAAGGAGCTCGAGGAAAGGCGGTGCAAAAGGGAATGTGTACGTGAGATTCCACCCAAACCTTTCCAAAGCGGACCCCTCTTAATAGTACGGTTCTCCTACGACTCAACTCCATCGAACCGAACCGTAGAGAAACGCCGTCTTTAATAATCTTCGAGGGTTCACAATAGTTTGCCAATTGTCTACGAGTGCTTACCCCCTTTTGGATGCTTCCAAGTACATTCTTCATGAGATGACCCTTGGTGGTGAGCTTGGAAGCAATCTTGGCGGCACGACGCTCTAATTCCTACTCGAAGGTGAGTTGAGGAGGGGTCACTTGATCATCTTGAGCGCTGTCTTGAGCATGTTCTTGATCTTGAACTTGCTCGGGGGAGAGAACTTGACCTTGGGCATCACTTGGTGTGTCAACATCGTCTTGAGCATGATCTTGCCCTTGGTCTTGTTCATGAGGTTGAGGGCCTTCACTTTGTTCTTGAAGTGTGTGGGCCTTGGGTTGGTGATGGCTCCACTTGAGTGGAGCATTGTCCTTCTCCTTCGCCACAAGGGGTTCCTCAACGGGTAGGATAAAACCAACACCCATTCTTCTTATGGCTTGAGGAGGAATTTCATCACCTACATCACAAGTGCCACTTTGCTCCACTTGGTAGCCATTATTCTCATCAAACTCCACGTTACACGTCTCCTCAATAAGTCCCTGGATTTATTGAGGACACGGTAAGCATGAGAGTTTGTAGCATAACCAACGAATATGCCCTCATAAGCTCTAGCTTTAAACTTAGACAACCGAACACCTTTCTTAAGAATGAAACACTTGCACCCGAAAGTACTTGAGGTTGGGCTTGTTACCGGTGAATATCTCATATGGAGTCTTGTTCAAGCCCTTGCGGAGGTAGAGCCGATTGGATGCATGACATGCGGTGTTGATGGCTTCGGCCCAAAAGTTGTATGGAGACTTTAACTCCGCCATCATGGTCCTTGCCGCATCCATCAACGTCCGGTTCTTCCTCTCCGCGACACCATTTTGTTGAGGGGTGTAGGGTGCAGAATATTGATGCTTGATCCCCTCATCACTAAGAAACTCATCCAAGGTGTAGTTCTTGAACTCGGTGCCGTTGTCACTTCTTATTGTCAAGATCTTTGCATTGTGTTGACGTTGTGCTTCATTTGCAAAGTCAATGACGGTTTGTTGGGTCTCGCTCTTCCTCTTGAAGAAATACACCCAAGTATATCTTGAGTAGTCATCCACAATCACCAAGCAATACTTCCTACCCCCAAGACTATCAAAGGATGGAGGCCCAAAGAGATCCAAGTGAAGGAGCTCCAAAGGCCTCTTCGAGTAAATGATAGTCGTGGGAGGGTGAGCCTTTTCATGAAGCTTTCCTTCGATACAAGCACTGCAAGCACGATCTTTAGCAAAACTAACATTCGTTAGTCCACGGACATGGTCCCCTTGAGAAGACTTTGCAAATATCTCATATTGACATGGGCTAAACGGCGATGCCAAAGCCATCCCACATCAACTTTAGCCATTAGGCATGTCGCGGTCTTAGTGGGTACCTCCAAAAAGTTAATCACATAGAGACCGTTCTCGACATGCCCAACAAAGGCTACTTTAAGAGTCTTGCTCCACAAGAGGGCCACGGTATCAATATCAAAGAAAGTGGCAAAGCCCATGATTGCAAGTTGACAAACGGAAAGTAAATTGTATGCAAGGGACTCCACAAGCATGACCTTCTCGATCGTGAGATCATGAGAAATGACAACCTTGCCAAGTCCCAATACCTTAGAAGACGAGGCATCACCCCACTCGACATTGGTGGTCATAGAAGGAATCTTGTGCACGTCCACCACCAAGTCATTGCTTCCGGTCATATGATTTGTAGCTCCACTATCGAGCAACCATGATCCCCCACCGGAAGCAAACACCTACAAGAGATCAATGCTTGGTTTTAGGTACCCATTTTGTAATGGGTCCTTTGATGTTAGTAACAAGGGTCTTAGGAACCCAAATAGACCATTCAATGTACTCATGAGGAGAACCAACAAATTTGGCATAAACGTGCCCATCACTAGCACGACATAACACATAAGAGGGATTAAAATCGCCGGCTTTGTTGGGAGGGGTGGCATTGCCCTTCTTGACATCGCCACCCTTTGCGTTGTTCTTCTCTTCCTTGGAAGCACCCTCTCCCTCCCTCACAAAAGTTTGCTTGAGAGGAGGAGGTCGTTTGGTCTTGTCATTCTTCTTCTTGTTCTTGGACTTCGGTGCGAACCCAATCCCCTCCTTGGCCACAACTTCCTTTTGAATACTCAAAAGGTCGTTGAGATTCTTCTCACCTTGTATGCATGTGACATGGCCTTTCTCAAGTTGTTCCTTCAACTTAGCATTCTCCTCAACAAGATGCACATGCTCACAACAAGTTAGTAGCATTTGCATTATCAATCAACACCATATGAGGAAAAGTGGCTTTCTCCTTGGTTAGCTTCACTTGGAGTTGATCATGAGACTCTTTGAGGCTAGCATGAACACCCTTCAAGACTTTGTGAGCCTTGTCGAGAATGTCAAACTCCTCGTGGAGTCTAGCAAGATCAACCCCAAGTTTCGCCTTCTCGGAGCTTAGCACACGAGACACAACAAGAGCATGATCAAGATCTTTCTTTAATTTAGCATGATCATCGTTGTATGACTCCACAAGAGCCAAACGAAGACCACGCTCTTCCTCAAGAGCATTGGAAAGATCTGAAATCTCATCGGCATAGTCACGACTATGCCCCTCCATCTTAGAGATGGTTTCTTCGTGAGCCTCGATCATGTCATTGGCTTCACCAAGTTGTTCCAAGAGAGCAACGAAGTGCTTCTTGGATTTGCCCTTGAGTTTACCCATAAAGGCCTCAAACTCATTCTCCTCCACATTAGTTCCCTCATGTTCATCAATGCAATCCGTCAAGAAGAATGATTGATGATGGTAGTTTTGATGTTGGGGTTACCTTGTTGGTGGCTTTAGCCATGAGGCACTTGGCGGTGATGCTTTCATTGGGTGAGTCGAAGAGAGACACCCGAGGAGTCGTCGCAATGGCAACGGAGGCCATGGCAACCGACTCACCATCATCATCATCATCATCATCCTCATTGTACTCTTCTTGTACCACCAAAGCTTTGTGAGGAGCCTTCTTGGTGAAGTTGCTCTTGTTGGGGAAAGACTTGGCCTTGTCCTTACGTATGAGCTTGCCACCATTGTCTTCCCTCTTCTCATATGGGCACTCCGCAACAAAATGACTCACATTGCCACAATTGAAGCAAGTCCTCACTCGTTGCTTGCCCTTTGCGCCCACTTGAGTTGCTCTTGTTGAAGTTGGGCCTTGAGTTCTTCTTGCTCCAAAATTGCCTTGAAGCAAGGGCCATGTGTTCATGATAGGCATACTTCATTATCTTTGAGGTTGCTCTCCTCTTCTTCCTCCTCATCTTCTTCTTCGACACAAACCTTGGCCTTCAAAGCAAGGTTGGGCTTCTTTGCTCTTTGGGAGCGAAGCACCGCATTGTCGGCGGTCTTGTCCAATATGCTCATAGCCACAAACTCATCCAATACATCACTTGAGGACAAGGTGTGGAAGTCCGGCCTTTGACGGATGACGGAGGACATGGCCTTGTGGTAGAGCATCATTGCCTTGAGGAATTTGCGCTTGATCCAGTTGTCATCCGTGTCCTTGCTTCCATGATCCCGAAGAGAGACGGCGAGTTTGGTGACTCTCCGATAAAGTTCACGAGGTTCTTCATCTTCTTTCATTGCAAACTCATCGGCTTCATCTTGAACCACTTCATAATTGGACCGTTGAATGCTTGCGCTTCCCCGATAGAGGGAAACCACTTTGAGCCAAGCATCTTTGGCCAATGAGTAAGGCCGGAGATGCGGGAGGTCTTCGGGAAGGATTGCTTCTTGGATGATGAAGAGAGCATTCTCGTTAAATTAATCATCCACGGCTTCTCTAGGAGTGAAGTTGCCCCGATCTTGCGGATAAAAGCCTTCTTCAATGGTTCTCCAAAGGTTAGTGTTCACATGATTTAAATGACGCTTAAAACGATAGACCCAAGAATCAAAATCCTCCTTTTTATCAATCTTGGGGGGAGGACCGGCATGATTCAAATGAGTAGACGGAATCGGTCCACCATACACGGGAGGAGGTTGCACATGGGCAAAGATGTCGGTGCCATTTTTACCACTAGACATAGGAGCTTTCTCACTAGTAGCTTCCCCCTTGTCGGGGTTAGCATCCGTCTCCGTGTTGGCGGAATCACCCACTTTCACGGGCGCGGTGGAAAGTTTAAGCCCTTCTAAGAATTCCTTAAACATGTCCTTTACCTCGGTCGTCATGGAGGTTTTCAATGTGTCCAACGCCACATTGAATTCCTCGCGTGAGATTGAGTTACCCCCATCTCCGTGAGACGATATCGGATTCGCACCGAGTGCTCTCCCACATCGCTCTGACGTCAACCATACTCTTCGGACGGTAAAGTCCTTAAAAAGAGACGAGGCTCTGATACCAATTGAAAGGATCGATATGGTTGACTAGAGGGGGGGGGGGTGAATAGGTAACTAACAATTTTTAGGTTTTCTTTACCAAATTAAACTTTGCTTCAAAGAAGATTGTCTAGATATGCAACTAGGTGGACAACCTATATGATGCAACAATCACAAGCACACAAGCAAGCAATGAATAAAACACAAGTAAGCTTGCACAAGTAAAGGGATGAGATAACCAAGAGTGGAGCCGGTGGAGACGAGGATGTGTTACCGAAGTTCCTTCCTTTTGAGGGGAAGTACGTCTCCGTTAGAGCGGTGTGGAGGCACAATGCTCCCTAAGAAGCCACTAGGGCCACCGTATTCTCCTCACGCCCTCACACAATGCGAGATGTCGTGATTCCACTATTGGTGCCCTTGAAGGCGGCAACCGAACCTTTACAAACAAGGTTGGGGCAATCTCCACAACTTGATTGGAGGCTCCCAACACCACCACGAAGCTTCACCACAATGGACTATGGCTTCACGGTGACCTCAACCGTCTAGGGTGTTCAAACACCCAAGAGTAACAAAATCCGCTAGGGATTAGTGGGGGGAATCAAAATTCTCTTGGTGGAAGTGTAGATCGGGGCCTTCTCAACCAATCCCGAGCAAATCAACAAGTTTGATTGGCTAGGGAGAGAGATCTGGCGAAAATGGAGCTTGGAGCAACAATGAAGATTAGGGTTGGAAGAGGTGGGTCTTCTTGGAGAAGACCCCCTTTTATAGTGGGGGGACAATTCCAACCGTTACCCACCACTCAGCCCGCGACCCACGGAACTACCGCACCACAGGCGCGGTACTCAAGAACTGCGGGTACTACCGCAGCGGACTGCGGTACTACCGTGGGCACGGCAGAGACCAGACCTGGCAAAAGGAGCACTAACAGGGCGCGGTAGATCTGCAGAAGCGGTACTACCGCGGCCCCATGCGGTACTACCGCAAGACAGCCGCAGGCCAGGCCCGGTAGGCACAGATGTAAAAAATTACATCCGTGACTACCTCCGCTGAGAAATTGTCGTGCAAAAATCCGACACGGAACTACCGCGACCACGGTGCGGTACTACCGTGAAGGTGCGGATGTAAAAAATTACATCCGCCCCTACCTCCGCACTTGCTACTGAACCTGGCCTGGCGCCACGGTACTACCGCGCCGCAGCACGGTACTACCGCGTGGTGCGCGGATGTAAAAAAATTACATCCACACCTACCACCGCTTGAGCAGAGGTGCGGATCAGAGTCATGCGGTACTACCGCCCGAGGAGCGGTACTAGGTGGCCCGTGGGTGCCTACGGTACTACTGCGGAGCCGGCATTACCGCTGGCTCCAGCAGTAGTACCGCTTAAGAGCGATACTACCGCTAGCCTGAGAAGAGCAAGGCGGAGGCCTTCATATCGCAGAGACAAGGTGAGACGGAGGAACACTCCAAGGAGCTCGAGGAAAGGCGGTGCAAAAGGGAATGTGTACGTGAGATTCCACCCAAACCTTTCCAAAGCGGACCCCTCTTAATATTACGACTCTCCTACGACTCAACTCCACCGAACCGAACCGTAGAGAAACGTCGTCTTCAATAATCTTCGAGGGGCATCAGATCGTCTTGTGTTTTGTCGTGATGTATCTGAAAAAGCTCAATACACACAATTAGTCTGTAAAGGCATTGTCATCAATCACCAAAACTACTTAGGGACAAGAATGCCCTTACACTACGGGTATCCGCCAGGCCTCCCTGGCAATGAACCAACTTAGGCCAAAAGCCTAAGCTTGAGGGAGTACGTATTTCCCACCGACATTACATTTATGTTCACACACGCTCATTGCTAGATGTCAGTGCTCATACTTTTTCACTGTAATATCCATGCTAGTTTATTTTCTTTTTTCTGCTTTCTTCTTGTGTGTTCGTTAAACCTTAAGAAAAACAAAAAAATAATTAGTAGTAGTTTACTTTTCTTGCTGTAGTAGTAATAATTAAAAAGAAAACCCAAAAATATTTCCCGTTCTTCTTTTGCTTGTTGGGAGCTTTCCGATGTAAATAGTTTTATTTCTTTTCCTTTTTTGGGGGGGGGGGTCGATAGGAGAAGACCATGATTAAATTGTTGAAGTGGCTCTTATATGCATTATTGTTGATTTAACCAAGATCCCATATTGCCTTGTCTTCTCCTGCTTACTGAATGCTCGCAGATTCCAGCTTAGTCCAATGCACGCACACTCTTATTATTATTCACATCGTTCGGTCATGCAAGTGAAGGGCAATTATGATGATATATGATGGATTGGCTGAGATGAGAAAAGATGGTATGAACTCGACCTCTTTTGTTTTTGTAAATATGATGAGTTCATCGTTCTTGATTCAGCTTATTATGAATAAACATGTTTGCAATGACAATTAGAGATCATAGTTGCTCGTGCCATGCTTGATTAGCTATGAGTTATAATGGTTTACCTTGCGTGCCAACATGCTATTAAAATGGTTGTGATGTGGTATAGTGGGGTGGTATCCTCCTTTGAATGATTTAAGTGACTTGACTTGGCACATGTTCACACATGTAGTTGAAACAAATCAACATAGCCTTCACGATATTTATGTTCATGGTGGATTATATCCTACTCATGCTTGCATCCAATGTCTATTAATTTTAATGCATGTTCATGGTATTGTCGCTCTCTAGTTGGTCGCTTCCCAGTCTTTTGCTAGCCTTCACTTGTACTAAGCGGGAATACTGCTTGTGCATCCAATCCCTTAAACCCCAAAGTGATGCCATATGAGTCCACTATACCTTCCTATATGCGGTATCTACCTGTCGTTCCAAGTAAATTTGTATGTGCCAAACTCTAAACCTTTAAATAAACATTCTGTTTTGTATGCTCGAATAGCTCATGTATTAACTAGGGCTGCTCTTATCTTCCATGTTAGGCGGGTTATTCTCAAGAGGAGTGGACTCCGCTCCTCACCCACGAGAAAATGGCTGGTCACCGGGATGCCCAGTCCCATGCTTTATGCAAACTAAATCAAAATTAATTGCAAACAAAACTCCCCCTGGGACTGTTGCTAGTTGGAGACACTCGTTGTTTCGAGCAAGTCATGGATTGATGCTTGTTGGTGGAGGGGGGTATAAACTTTACCATTACGTTTGGGAACCGCCTATAATGTGTGTAGCATGGAAGATATCGCCATCTCTTAGTTGTTATGTTGACAATGAAAGTATGCCGCTTAAAATATTATTTATCTCTATTTCAAAACCGAGCTCTGGCACCTCTACAAATCCCTGCTTCCCTCCGCGAAGGGCCTATCTTTTTACTTTTATGTTGAGTCATCACCCTCCTATTAAAAGCACTAGCTGGAGAGCAGAGTTGTCATTTGCATTCATTACTGTTAATTTATATTGGGTATGACTATGACTGGATCTCTTTTATCATGAATTACAATGTCTAGTCAGTCCTTGATCTTTAAAGGTGCTCTGCATTTATGTTTTGCGGTCTCAGAAAGGGCTAGCGAGATACCATCTTGTTATATCATATTATAATTGTTTTGAGAAAGTGTTGTCATCCGAGATCTATTATTATCGCTCGCTAGTTGATTATGCTATTGATATGAGTAAACGTGAGACCTGAGAATTATTGCACATGTGGTTAGTCATAATCTTTGCTGAAAACTTGAATGCTGGCTTTACATATTTACAACAACAAGAGCAAACAGAGTTTGTAAAAGTTTTTCTTTATCACTTTCTATTTGTTAACTGAATTGCTTGAGGACAAGCAAAGGTTTAAGCTTGGGGGAGTTGATACGTCTCCGTCGTATCTACTTTTCCAAACACTTTTGCCCTTGTTTTGGACTCTAACTTGCATGATTTGAATGGAACTAACTTGACCGACGCTGTTTTTCAGCAGAATTGCCATGGTGTTATTTATGCGTAAACAAAAGTTCTCGGAATGACCAAACTCCACGGGCGTCTAGTTAAAAATAATAATAAAATCCTTGCCAAATATGAAGACCAGGGGCCCACACTGTCCTGACAGTGGCCCCCCTACCTCGTGGGCCCCTGGAGCTCCTCCTCCGACGCCAACTCCAACTCTATATATTTGCTTTCGGAGAGGAAAAAAATCAAGGAGAAGAAATCATCGCGTTTTACGACACGGAGCCCGCCAAGCCCTAAAACCTCTCGGGAGGGCTGATCTGGAGTCCGTTCGGGGCTCCGGAGAGGGGGATTCGTCGCCGTCGTCATCATCAATCATCCTCCATCACCAATTTCATGATGCTCACCGCCGTGCGTGAGTAATTTCATCGTAGGTTTGCTGGACGGTGATGGATTGGATGAGATCTATCATATAATCGAGTTAGTTTTGTTAGAGTTTGATCCCTAGTATCCACTATGTTCTGAGATTGATGTTGCTATGACTTTGCTATGCTTAATGCTTGTCACTAGGGCCCGAGTGCCATGATTTCAGATCTGAACCTATTATGTTTTCATGAATATATGTGTGTTCTTAATCCTATCTTGCAAGTCTATAGTCACCTACTATGTGTTATGATCCGGCAACCCTGAGGTGACAATAATCGGGACCACTCCCGGTGATGACCATAGTTTGAGGTGTTCATGTATTCACTATGTGCTAATGCTTTGTTCCAGTTCTCTATTAAAAGAAGGCCTTAATATCCCTTAGTTTCCGTTAGGACCCCGCTGCCACGGGAGGGTAGGACAAAAGATGTTATGCAAGTTCTTTTCCATAAGCACGTATAACTATATTCGGAATACGTGCCTACATTACATTGATGAATTGGAGCTAGTTCTGTGTCACCCTATGTTATGACTGTTACATGATGAACCACATCCGGCATAATTATCCATCACCGATCCAATGCCTGCGAGCTTTCCATATACTGGTTTTCGCTTATTTACTTTTCCGTTGCTACTGTTACAATCACTACAAAACACCAAAAATATTACTTTTGCTTTCATTACTCTTTTGTTACCGTTACCACTACTATCATATTACTTTGCTACTAAATACTTTGCTGCAGATATTAAGTTATCCAGGTGTGGTTGAATTGACAACTCAACTACTAATACTTGAAAATATTATTTGGCTCCCCTTGTGTCGAATCAATAAATTTGGGTTGAATACTCTACCCTCGAAAGCTGTTGCGATCCCCTACACTTGTGGGTTATCACGATCGTCTCCGGTGTCATGGGCTCGCACGGGACGTGCCCATCACCATCAGCGACGAACACTTCTCCATCACCTGTGCGGGTATTGACTTGGGCTGTTTCGACTTCATCCTTGGCGTCGACTTTCTGCGGACCCTCGGTCCCATCCTTTGGGACTTCGACGCTCTGACGATGACCTTCTGGCGGCTGGGCCGCCGCATCCGGTGGGATGGCGTTGGGGGCGCCTCACCGGCGACGCCGCAGGTTCAGCTGGCAGCGGCTACCTCCGAGGCCGAGCACCCACTATTGGATCACCTTCTGCAGTAGCACGACGACCTCTTCACCGCGCCGCAGGGCCTTCGCTAGCCCGGGTTTATGATCACCGTATTCATCTCCTGCCGGGCTCGGCACCGGTGGCAGTTCGTCCTTACCGCTATCCGCAGCTGCAGAAGGACGAGTTGGAGCGGTAGTGCGCACTCATGCTCGCCGCGGGCATCATACGGATCTCCACATCGCCGTTCACCGCGCCGGTCCTCCTCGTCCGCAAGTCAGACGGCATGTGTCGCTTCTGCATCGACCACCGCGCCCTTAATGCTCTCACACTTAAGGACAAGTTTCCTATTCCGGTGGTCGATGAGATCCTGGATGAGCTACATGGGGCACGCTTCTTCACCAAGCTCGATCTCCGATCGGGGTACCACCAGGTGCGCATGCACCCGGACGACATCGCCAAGACGGCGTTGATACGTCTCCAACGTATCTATAATTTTTTATTGCTCCATGCTATATTATCTACTGTTTTGGACCATATTGGGCTTTATTTTCCACTTTTACATTACTTTTGGGACTAACCCCGGAGGCCCAGCCCAGAATTGCTGTTTTTTTGCCTATTTCAGTGTTTCGAAGAAACGGAATATCAAACAGAGTCCAAACGGAATGAAACCTTCGGAAACGTGATTTTCTCATCAGATATGATCCAGGAGACTTGGACCCTCCGTCAAGAAAGAAGAGAGGCGGTCACGAGGGTGGAGGGCGCGCCCCCTGCCTCGTGGGCCCCTCGAAGCTCCACCGACGTACTCCTTCCTCCTATATATACCTACGTAACCCCAAACGATCAGATACGGACCCAAAAATGTAATTCCATCGCCGCAACCTTCTGTACCCACGAGATCCCATCTTGGGGCCTGTTCCGGAGCTCCGCCGGAAGGGGAATCGATCACGGAGGGCTTCTACATCATCACCATAGCCCCTCCGATGAAGTGTGAGTAGTTTACCTCAGACCTTCGGGTCCATAGTTAGTAGGTAGATGGCTTCTTCTCTCTTTTGGATCTCAATACAATGTTCTCCCCTCTCTCGTGGAGATCTATTCGATGTAATCTTCTTTTGCGGTGTGTTTGTTGAGACCGATGAATTGTGGGTTTATGATCAAGTTTATCTATGAACAATATTTGAATCTTCTCTGAATTCTTTTATGTATGATTGGTTATCTTTGCAAGTCTCTTCGAATTATCAGTTTGGTTTGGCCTACTAGATTGATTTTTCTTGCAATGGGATAAGTGCTTAGCTTTGGGTTCAATCTTGCGGTGTTCTTACCCAGTGACAGAAGGGGCAGCAAGGCACGTATTGTATTGTTGCCATTGAGGATAACAAGATGGGGTTTATATCATATTGCATGAATTTATCCCTCTACATCATGTCATCTTGCTTAAGGCATTACTCTGTTTTCATTAACTTAATACTATAGATGCATGCTGGATAGCGGTCGATGAGTGGAGTAATAGTAGTAGATGCAGACAGGAGTCGGTCTACTTGTCTCGGACGTTATGCCTATATACATGATTATACCTAGATATTCTCATAACTATGCTCAATTCTGTCAATTGCTCAACAGTAACTATGCTCAATATAAGTTTAGCATTGCATTTGACATTTGAGAAAGATATTCATTTGCTTGCACCATGGTTCACGACAAACAAAGAATAAAAAATAAGGAAACCCTGACGATGGCGTGCGTTGTTCCCTGTTCAGTATTCCAGATGGATGGATTATCATGCAAAGAAATAAGGAAAGAAAGGAAGTTCTGCCTGACCTCTGGTAAAAGTTTAAAAGATTAATAATTTGGTCGTTGATGCCATGTGAATATTTTATTTGAATCTGCAAGCATAGATAGAGGAAACATGAAGTGAACAACAGGCTTATCAAAATACACACGATGATAGAAAGTTAGCAACACAAATCGCAGATAAGTACAGATCCATTCATGACCTTGTAAGGCTTCAACTTGGACCTATCTAAAGATTTTCATTTGAGGTGGATCAACTGCTAGTATCTCAAGAATGAGACATTTCAACGGCACTATATCCTGAAACTTTTGGGACATGTCGTTGCTTCATGGAGTCCCTTAGGTCATTTACTGATTGCCACATCCCCTCTTTAGCATATATGTTAGATAACATAGTGTGAAATCCGTCATGGCGAGGATCCAGATTGACAAGCTTCCTGCCCACCCTTTCTCCAACCTCATTTTCACCATGCTTCCAGCAGGCACCAAGCAATGCACCCCATGCTGGAACATCAGGTAACATGGGCATGCTCTCAATCAGATCCTCAGCCTCCTTAACATATCCAGCACGT
This sequence comes from Aegilops bicornis, assembly GCA_021605145.1. Classification (NCBI taxonomy): domain Eukaryota; kingdom Viridiplantae; phylum Streptophyta; class Magnoliopsida; order Poales; family Poaceae; genus Aegilops; species Aegilops bicornis. Next base: position 411,984,057 of record CM038672.1, read on the forward strand.
CCAAGAAGATCAACCATGCATCCATAGTGTCTGATGTTCGGCACAATTCGGTACTTGTGTTGCATCAACTTGAAGAAGTGGCGGCCCTCCTCAACTAGGCCAGCATGTCTGCAAGCACTTAAAACTCCGATGAAAGTTATCTCATTCGGGATGGCAGTGCCGGATGCTTCCATCTCTGAGAACATCTCAAGGGCTTTCGTCACAAGGCCGTTCATGGCCAACCCCACAATGACAGCATTCCAGCAAGGTGCTCCTTTTTCTTCCATTATGTTGAAGACATCCATTGCAGCTTCCAAGCATCCACACTTCATGTACATGTCAATGAGGCTAGTCCCAAGTACAAGAGTGATGTAACATTTGTTTTGCCTTACATAATCATGCACCGACTTTCCTTTCTCCAGAGCAGACAGATTAGTGCATGCAGATATAACACTAACAATAGTAACCTCATCCGGCCTGACTCCCTGGGCTCGCATGTTATCGAAGACAGCGAGTGCATCTGACGATTGGTTATTCTGCACACAACCAGAAATCATTGTACTCCAAGAAACATTGTCCTTGTCAGGCATTGCATTGAACAATGCCATTGCATTTTCGACATGACCATTCTTTAGATAGCCTGCTATCATTGAGTTCCAGGAGAACTGGTCCAAGCAGTCACCGCTGTCAAACAGCCTCCGTGCTGCAACAACATCCAGGCAACATGAGTACATGTGGATCAGCACATTCTGAATATTTAGCAGCGAACAAAGGCCAGCCCTGATAACCAGTCCATGGCATAGTTCCCCATTTCGAATCACCTCCGACTGTGCACAAGCGGACACCACGCTGACCATCAGCGCCTCGTCCACAGGCCACATCTCTCGACGCATGCACGAGAACATTTGCAACGCCTCTGCAAACATGCTGTTCCGCTCAAAGCAAGAAATCATGGCAGTCCACGTGAAAATATCCCTGCACTCGGCCTCGTCAAACACCCCTCTTGCCTCGTCCACCATACCCCTCCTCCCAAACAATGACACCATGGAGCTCACCGCTGTGGCATTCCGCTTTGGCATCCGTGCGAACACCCCAACCGCCTGGTCGACATCCCCAGCATGCACGTACGCAGCCAGGATGGTGTTCCACGAAACAGCGTCCCACACGGGACCTGCGTCAAACACCCTGCGTGCGTCCCAGAGGCAGCCGCAAACAGAGTACATATGCATCAGGCCGTTCCTGAGGTACAAATCATCACCGAACCCGTGCTTGATAGCGTGTGAGTGCACCTGCCTGCCTTCATTCACGTCCCTCCTGGCGGCGCAGGCGGCGGCGAGGATGGGGTGGGTGTAGGCGTCGGGGGACGCTGGCAGGGAGGTGTAGAGTGGTAGGCAGAGGTGCGGCGTCCCGGCGAGCAGAGCCGCCTTGAGGAGCGTGTTGCAGGAGAAGGCGTTGGGGCAGTGGACGAGTCGGAGAAGGCGGAACGAATGGTGGACGGGGAGCGGGAGGAGGCGGGTAGCGGAGGTGAAGAGGAGGAGGCGGCTGGCGGCGAAGGCATCGGCGAGGAGGCCGGAGGCGATGAACTGGCCGTGAATCTGGAGGAGATGGCGCGCGGAGGAGCACCGAGCGAGTTGCGCGTCTAGGAGAGACACCGTGAGCATGGCCGGCGCTACGGCGGCAAAGGGGAAGCAGCGCCACCAGTTGCAGGTTCGAACCTTTCTTTTTCGCGTACGGTATTTGTCAGTGAGCTTTGCTACACGTACAGGTGTTACAGGGATGAGGGGTTTACAGAGTGTTGTGGCGGTTTTTAATTGGTCATTAATAGAGGCACGGGTCCATCCCCATTGAAATCAGGTGAGGTGTATTTAGGCTGGTCATAGTGGGAAGTAATTTAGACTAGTGTCATGCATATGATACTAGTTTAAGTTATTACTACGTTCATAATGCAAAGTAACATAATAGTAGTATCATAGATGACTTCATTTATTAGCTCGTAGACTCATCTTGTCTTGAAAAACGCTATATTACAGTAATATATTATGTTACCACCTCTCATTAATTACTTGCCACATAAGTAGAATTTTCTCAAAGTGCGTTATGTTACTAGCTAAATTACTCCCACTATGATTAGCCTTAGAAAGTTTGGAAGGAGCCTATAAAAACCTGTAAAAGCATGTACTTCTAGCATTTTTGTTTGTCGGTTGATTGTTTCCTCTTTGGCGCGCGCTCTCTCTCTTTTCAGTTTGTGTTGCTGCACTCTGCAGCCCAACCAAAACCGGACTGCTTCGGGCAACCAGCGTGACAACATCTTTAGCGGACCCATGGTTTTCAGTTCGCTAAAAACGTGTTCTAAGAGTCGGTTTAAGCTGCGGCCGAACAGACCCTTCAAATTTAAATTGTAAAACCGAATATTCGTTTTTATTTTTCTTCACGTCTTCTTCTTTCTCCGTCCGTGTCCACGATCAGCTAGCTCACTCCTAGGAAGCCGGTAGACAACCCACGAAGCGGCCAAATACGGAGTCGCCGGCGTCTAGGACGGCTCGCACGAAGCCGTACCGCCTCTTTGCGCTTCACATCCTTGGCCTTGGCCTTCTTCTCTTCTGCGCCTGCGGCTGGCAGCTCGAGGAGGGAAAGGCGCCCCTCCTCAACTCTTGCGCACTTGGTTGCCAGGTTGAACAGCTTCTGAGATGTGCAGAGCTTCTCGTGGATAGCGAGCTCTTCCTTCATCTTGATGTTACGGACGCCGTCGGAGAACGCGGAGATGATGGCCTCATCCGTGCCCTTGGGGATCTTGAGGCGGGTGTTGTTGAAACGCTGGATGTACTTCTGGAGGGTCTCTCCTACCGCCGCTTGATGGCAAGAGTCACCATGCCGTGGGCGGTCGCGGTGCCACGGAAATTGGCGACAAAGCGGTCGCGCATCTCGCCAGAGGAGATCGAGCTGTCTGCAGTTCGAGAGCGAGGCGAGCTCCATCCTTGAGAGCCATGGGGAAACAGTTCGCCATGACTTTCTTGTCGCCGTTGGCCGCTTCGATGCTCAGCTCATAGAGCTGCAGGAACTCCGCGGGGTCGGCGGTGCCGTCATAGCGAGGAGGCAGATCCGGCTTGAACTTGCTCGCCAGCGACGCCACGCAATGGGGTGAAAGCGGCGGCGGCCGTATTGCGAGGCCCGTTTTGGTGGTGGAGCTTGGTCTTGACGAGGTTCGCGCTGCACCGCTGCGGGCGGTGCGCGGCCTTGACGAGGCGGCGCGGGGAGCGCAGGTGCGGCTTCTCGCGGCTGCGGGATGTCTTGGCAGCTTCTCTCTTCGCGCGCGGGCGCCGGACATGGTGGGTCACGCCGCGGAGCCGCGTGCCTTGGTGCCAAGGCGCCGTCTTGGGGCTGAGGTGGTGGAGGCATGCCATGAGCTCCGTCGCCCGCGGCTGGTTGAGGGGGAGGCAGAGAGTGGGACAACGCCGGAGAGCCCCCTGCGGCGCGAACGAGCTCGGCGACGTGGTCGAGCCACTCCTCATAGAGGTCATCGACGGGGCGGTAACGCAGGAGCTCGTTCGCCGCGAGGAGCGCGGCCCGTGCCTCCATGGGAGCGTGTTGCGCGTGAGACGAAGAACCGGAAGGGGTCAGTGATGGAGTAGCAGTGCGGCCGTCTTGCCGCACCAAAGGATGCAGCGAGGATGCCTGCTGCTCGTTCCCCGCCGGGCCGGTGGCAGCGTTGGCGGCGGGAGACGGAGAACGACGAGGTGGCCCGCCTACGGGAGCCGTCTGAACGACGCGAGCGGAGATGGCAGCCCGGCGCTCAGCTCGAGCACGGCGAGCATCCGCCATGGAAACGGCGGAGCGATGGAGCGACGAACTGATGGAAGGGAAACTATGGCGCACCCCTACCTGGCGCGCCAAATGTCGGATGTGGGGTTCCGGCAAACCCTTAAGGTTCGAACACTGGGGTGCACGCGAAGTCTCTCCCTCTACCGATCTACGCTCTAGCTCGCTAAGATCTCGCGGACGAACTCTACGAACTCGCAGCACAGAAAGACGAAAGGTTTATACCGGTTCGGGCCACCGTGGTGGTGTAATACCCTACTCCAGTGTGGTGGTGGTGGATTGCCTCTTGGGCTGATGATGAACAGTACAAGGGAAGAACAGCCTCCTGAGGTTGAGGTGTTCTTGTGTGTATGAACTTGTGGCGTGAGGATTCGATCGGGTTGGATCAAGCTAAGATGAGATGCCTCTACTATGGTGGCTAGCTCTACTTATAGGGGCCCTGATCCTCTTCCCAAATATCGAGCGGGAAGGGAGCCAACAACGGCGGGCAAATTTGAAGGGGGACAACTAGTACAAGCTATCCTGACAAAAGCGATCTTTGCCTGCGAAAAGCTCTGGGGTGACGCCGTCTTGGGCTCCATGATGACCTCTGCCTTGCCATCCTCCTGGTCTTGGTCTCGTTGCACCAATATGGCAACCTTTGCCTAATGCCTTGGTACTCTTCGCCTGCGCTGGCCTCCTTAGCACCAAAGAGGAAACAAGGAGGCTATGCGCGCTGGCGCCCGCCTGGTGCGATGCGTCATGGCTCACGTCACGAGGGCCTCGTGAGGTTTGCCCCGCCTTGATATCTCCGCTCCTCGTGAGCCTGCCTGACTAGGCTACTCCAGAGGAGGTCTTGCATCGTTCGCCTCGCGATGCTTGGACCCTCGCGTGGGTCTTGAGTGCCTTGTTGACAAAGATGGGCCATACGACCGGCTGCTTGGCCACGCCGTGGGCCGCAGGCAAGCAAGTCTGGGGACCCCCGTTCCCAGAATGCCGACAAGCACATGCAAGACATACATCAAGTGTTCTCAAATCCTTCAAGACTCAACCCGATAAGATAACTTCAAAGGGAAAACTCAATCCATTACGAGAGAGTAGAGGGGGAGAAACATCATAAGATCCAACTATAATAGCAAAGCTCACAATACATCAAGATCGTACCACCTCAAGAACACAAGAGAGAGAGATCAAACACATAGCTACTGGTACATACCCTCAGCCCCGAGGGTGAACTACTCCCTCCTTGTCATGAAGAGCGCCGGGATGATGAAGATGGCCACCGGTGAGGGATCCCCCCCTCCAGCAGGGTGCCAGAACAGGGTCCCGGTTGGTTATTGGTGGCTACAGAGGCTTGCAGCGGCGGAACTCCCGATCTATTCTGTTCCTCGATGTTTTTAGGGTATATAGATATATATATATATATAGGCGAAAGAAGTCGGTCAGGGGAGCCACGAGGGGCCCACGATGGTGGGGGCGCGCCTAGGGGGGCAGGCGCGCCTCCCTGCCTCGTGGCCACCTCAAAGCTTCCCTGACGTGTACTCCAAGTCTCCTGGGTTGCTTCCATTCCAAAAATAACTCTCTCGAAGGTTTCATTCCGTTTGGACTCCGTTTGATATTCCTTTTCTTCGAAACACTAAAATAGGCAAGAAAACAACAATTTGGGTTGGGCCTCCGGTTAATAGGATAGTCCCAAAAATAGTATAAAATTTTATAATAAAGCCCATTAAACATCGAAAACAGAATATAATATAGCAAGGAACAATAAAAAATTATAGATACGTTGGAGACGTATCAAGCATCCCCAAGCTTAATTCCTGCTCGTCCTCGAGTAGGTAAATGATAAAAACAGAATTTTTGATGAGGAATGCTACTTAGCATAATTTTCAATGTAATTCTCTTATTTTTGGTATGAATATTTAGATCCGAAAGATTCAAGATAAAAGTTTAATATTGACATAAAAGTAATAATACTTCAAGCATACTAACTAAGCAATTATGTCTCCTCAAAATAACATGGCCAAATAAAGTTCATCCCTACAAAATCATATAGTTTGGTCATGCTCCATTTTCATCACACAAGAATGCTCTCATCATGCACAACCCCGATGACAAGCCAAGCAATTGTTTCATACTTTAGTAATCTCAAACTTTTTTCAACTTTCACGCAATATATATGGCGTGAGCCATGGATATAGCACTATGGGTGGAATAGAATATGATGATGGGGGTTATGTGGAGAAGACAAAAAACGAGAAAGTCTCACATTGACGCGGCTAATCAACGAGCTAGGGAGATGCCCATCGATTGATGTCAATGCAAGGAGTAGGGATTGCCATGAAACGGATTCACTAGAGATATAAATGCATGAAAGCTCAACAAAAAAAAACTAAGTGGGTGTGCATCCAACTTGCTTGCTCACGAAGACCTAGGGCATTTAAGGAAGCCCATTGTTGGAATATACAAGCCAAGTTCTATAATGAAAAAATCCCACTAGTATATGAAAGTGACAAAACAAGAAACTCTCTATCATAAAGATCAGGTGCTACTTTGAAGCACAAGTGTGGAAAAAAGGATAGTAGCATTGCCCCTTTTTTTGGGCCTTTGTTTTTTTATTTGGCCTTTCTCTTTTTTTGGGACAATGCTCTATGAATGATGATCATCACACTTCTATTTATTTACAACTCAATGATTACAACTCGATACTAGAACAAAGTATGACTCTATATGAATGCCTCCGTGATGTAAGGGATTGGCAATGAATAAAGTGTGACATGTATGAAATAATATGCATGGTGTCTTTGCCACAAATACGATGTCAACTACATGATCATGCAAGGCAATATGACAATGATGAAGCGTGTCATGATAAACGGAACGGTGGAAATTTGCATGGCAATATATCTCGGAGTGGCTATGGAAATGCCATAATAGGTAGGTATGGTGGCTGTTTTGAGGAAGATATAAGGAGGTTTATGTGTGATAGAGTGTATCATATCACGGGGTTTGGATGCACCGACGAAGTTTCCACCAACTCTCAAGGTAAGAAAGGGCAATGCACGGTACCGAAGAGCTTACAATGATGGAAGGTGAGAGTGCGTATAATCCATGGACTCAACATTAGTCATAAAGAACTCACATACTTACTGCAAACATCTACAAGTCATCAAAAACCAAGCACTACACGCATGCTCCTAAGGGGATAGATTGGTAGGAAAAGACCATCGCTCATCCCCGACTGCCACTCATAAGGAAGACAATCAAAGAAACACCTCATGCTTCAAATCTGTCACACAACGGTTACCATACGTGCATGCTACGGGACTTGCAAACCTCAACACAAGTATTTCTCAAATTCACAACTACTCAACTAGCATGACTCTAACATTACCAAATTTATATATCAAAACAATTATCAAGCATCAAATTTATCATGGCATCCAATTCACTTCTTATGATAGTTTTTATTATAGCCAACTTGGATGCCCATCATATTAGGACCAATTTTATAACCATAGCAAATACCATGCTGTTCTAAAAGACTCTCAAAATAATATAAGTGAAGCATGAGAGAACAATAGTTTCTATAAAACAAAACCACCACCGTGCTCTAAAAGATATAAGTGAAGCACTAGAGCAAACAACAAACTACTCTGAAAGATATAAGTGAAGATCAATGAGTAGTCGAATAATTATGTAACTATGTGAAGACTCTCTAACATTTAAGAATTTCAGATCTTGTTATATTATTCAAACAGCAAGCAAAACAAAATAAAATAAAATGACGCTCCAAGCAAAACACATATCATGTGGTGAATAAAAATATAGCTCTAAGTAAAGTTACCGATGAACGAAGACGAAAGAGGGGATGCCTTCCGGGGCATCCCCAAGCTTAGGCTCTTGGTTATCCTTGAATATTACCTTGGGGTGCCTTGGCCATCCCCAAGCTTAGGCTCTTGCCACTCCTTATTTCCTATTCCATCGAATCTTTACCCAAAACTTGAAAACTTCACAACACAAAACTTAACAGAAAACTCGTAAGCTCCGTTAGTATAAGAAAATAAAACCACCACTTAGGTACTGTTGTGAACTCATTATTTATTTATATTGGTGTAATATCTACTGTATTCCAACTTATCTATGGTTCATACCCTCCGATACTACTCATAGATTCATCAAAATAAGCAAACAACACATAGAAAACAGAATCTGTCAAAAACAGAACAGTCTATAGTAATCTGTATCAAACGTATACGTATGGAACTCCAAAAATTCTGAAATAAATTGGTGGACCTGAGTAATTTGTCTAGAAATCATCTGCAAAAAGAATCAACTAAATAGCACTCTCCAGTAAAAAGTTTTAGCTAATCTTGTGAACGCTAAAGTTTCTGTTTTTTACAGCAAGATCATAAAGACTTCACCCAAGTCTTCCCAAAGGTTCTACTTGGCACAAACACTAATTAAAACATAAAAAAATCTAACCAGAGGCTAGATCAAAGATTTATTCCTAAACAGAACCAAAAAGCAAAAATAATTAAAAAATAAAATTGGGTTGCCTCCCAACAAGCGCTAACGTTTAACGCCCCTAGCTAGGCATGATGATTTCAATGATGCTCACATAAAAGATAAAGAGAGCATCATGAAACACATGGCAAGCACATTTAAGTCTAACCCACTTCCTATGCATAGGGATTTTGTGAGCAAACAACTTATGGGAACCATAATCAACTAGCATAGGAAGGCAAAACAAGCATAACTTTAAAACTTTAAGCACGTAGAGAGGAAACTTGATATTATTGCAATTCCTACAAGCATATATTCCCCCCTCATAATAATTTTCAGTAGCAACATGAATGAATTCAACAATATAACCATCACATAAAGTATTATTTTCATGATGCACAAGCATAGAAATTTTATTACTCTCCACATAAGCAAATTTCTTCTCATGAATAGTAGTGGGAGTATCATAAGAAACTCGAATACTATAAATTGTTTCCATATTAAAAGAGTAATGTTTAGAAAATGGGTAATCATAATCATGACAATTCTTATAAATATAATCATCACTACTTTTTATAGCATAAGTTTCATCACAATAATCATCATAAGTAGCAACTTGGTTCTCATCATAATCAATTGAAACCTCTTCCAAGATAGTGGAATCATCACTAAATAAAGTCATGACCTCTAAAAATCCACTTTCGTATTTATCACAATAAGATTCAACATCCTCCAAAATAGTGAGATCATTACTTTTTAAAGTTGACACTCTTCCAAACCCACTTTCATCAATATAATCATCATAAGTAGGAGGCATGCTATCATCATAATAAATTTGCTCATCAAAACTTGGGAGGCTAAAAATATCATCTTCATTAAACATAGAATCCCCAAGCTTGGGAAAAACATTAATTGCAGCAAATATATCTTCAAACATGTCATTCTCATCAAACATAGCATCCCCAAGCTTGGGCCTTTTCATATCATAAGTGTCGGGGAGGCTGATCGGACCCACGAACACCTATGGGGCCGGCGGACCAGGCCCCTTGTGGTTCGGAGGGGGGCGGAGACCGCACGAAGAGCGGATCGAGGCGAAGCACACGAGCAGTTTTACCCAGCTTCGGAGCTCTCCGGAGAGATAAAACTCCTACTGCTGCTTGTCTGGTTTGTATTGCGTTTTTGCTAGGAAGCGATGAGAGCTACAAAACCTAGCGTGAGAGTCTCTGGTCTCGAGTGAGTCGAATGGACCGCCCCCCCCCCCCCTCTACGTGCGCATGGGCCTCCTTTTATATGCTCCAGGGGTCTCCGACAGGTGGCAACGTAGAGGAGGGTACAAATGTAAAAACAGTAGTTGGTACACCTACTTGAGCGATTATGCGGTGCAAAATACCTAACTCTGACGGCAAGGGACAAAAGCATTAAATGCCCGTTCTTGTCGCCTAAACAGTGCAACAGAGCGCCACTGTTTGCCACGATGGTGGGCTTGTCAGCGCCGCTTATCGCTGCTCCCCGCTGGCTGCACAGCCTCTTGACCTGTGGCGCATGGAATGATCCCATGGCGACACATTGGTAGATGAGCTGGGCGGAGATGAAGAGAGGTTGCTGCTGACAGCGCCTTGCCGCGGCTGAATCCTTGTCGCGTCCGGAGGCTTGTCGCGCTCCGAGCCTTCCCGGCAAGCTCCTCTCGCTGGGGTCTTGTCTTCTGCGTGCCTTGAGTGGACTTCCCGGCAAGCTCCTCTTGCCGGGGCCTTGTCTTCTTGGTTAAATACTTTGTTCTCGAATGGCTCCAAAGGAGCTACGGAGGATCTCGGCGGTGACCAGGCAGACCCTTGCCGCGGGGTGCTGCAACTGCCCGTGCATGAGTTCGGGATACTAGTGTACCCCTACTCTAGTACACCGACAGAGCCCCGAACTGGCTGGGCATGACGGTGCGGCTGTCGGGCCAGGCCCAAAAACAGTGCACGGTCACACGCGGCCTTGATCACACCGTAACTCACCCCGGACCCACCACGTCCCCCACTAACGGCACGCACCGAACGTGGCGTCGTGCGAGAGATCGTGGGCGTGGTCGTGGGGGTTTCTTTATTAGGAAAAGCGGAACGTCCGCCCCCTCCCTCTCCTTATAAACAGGAGAAACAGGGGCAGGCCGTCCACCTCGCCATTGCCGTCTTGTCAAGAAAACCACCACCGCTCCCCCCTTCTTCTCTAGTGCGAAGAGAGCAGCGCTCCGCCCCCTTTCGCCACAAGCACACTCAACGCCGTCGACCTCCTCCACCGCCTCCACCATGGCTCCGAAGGCCCACAAGGGAAGGGGTGAAATCGGCGAGGCGCAGCGGCTCGGGCGCTGCGTAAGGAGCGGGCCATCTTCTCCCCCAGCTCGGCGTGAAGGAGCCGAGGGAGGGCTTCGCCTTTTGCAGTCGACGGAGACGCGTGCGCATCCAGCGCCTGAAGGTACTCCCGCCATTGCTTGAATTAGCCCCAACTAGGTATCATTTCTTTGCCCTTTTCTTCTTTTGCGGGCTCTGCCCGCCCTTCTCTGAGTTCTTTTGCGATATTATGAACACATACGGGTTCCGCCTCCTTGATTTCACCCCCAACGCCATTACGACTATGGCAGTTTTACACCTTCTTGAAAACTTTGTCGATCTATCCCAACGTAGCTCTCTTCCGCCACTTCTTCATGCCCCGTAGAGAGAGGGGAGCCGCTTGGGAGGAATTGCTTGGGTCTCTGTGGTCGGCAAGAAAGAAGCGTGTCTGGAAGGAGAGTTCCGCAGCAAGTGGGAGGAGTGGAGAGCCAACTGGTGTTGGATCGTGAGGAGAACCCGCAACCCTTCATGCCAGGCGCCAAACCCCAATAGTGCGCGGCAACGATTGGAGCAGCTTGGCGCCGGAGGATGCTAGGTTGAAGATTGCTGTGACCCGGATTTTGCGCCTCAGGCTTGCTGGACTCACCGTAGGCGCAGTTGGCGCAGATTTCCTCCGCCGCCGCATCACTCCCTTGCAAGAGAGGAGGAGACCCGCTTGGGAGTTCCAAAATGCGGCGGACATCATGAGGCTGCGCCCGGGTCTGAACTGGAATTTCACCGTCTTGGAGTTGGATGCGATGCTGCTAGAGCTGTTCAAGAACGACCCTGATCACCCCGAGTGGTTTAGGTTGCCGAGAGGGGTCGTCCCATTGTGCAACAACTCAGCGCTCGACCGCATCCGGGCCATGATGCCGTTGTGCGATTCTCATGGGATCGTTCCAACCTGGCAAGAGCCTTCCGACGAGATCGTGCAGCAGTTCTTCGACAACTTGGAAGAAGTGCCGATCCGCTCCGACGAGCAGAAGAGGCCCACCCGCGACACCACCGACGAGGAGATGGTGCGCATTGCCACCAGTGGAGGAGGCGGCAGCAGCGGCTCTTGCCGGGCGTCTTCGGTACACCGTGGAGGAGGCGACGCAGCCGAGGCGGCAAGCCTTGCCGAAGCGAAGGAGTTCGCCGGCGGAAGAGCTTGCCGCACCCGAGGCTGAGTCGAGCGGACCAGCGAGGGCGCTTCTTCTCCACCACCCTGACTTACCGCCAGCGGATCCCCCGGCTCCGCCGAAGAGGCGTCTCCGCGAGGCCGGAGACGAGGCGGGCGGCAGAGCGGGCCCAGCCCAGCTGGCCGCGCGATGCGCTCTATCTGACAAGCGATGTTGCAGCGGAGCACCCACACTGCTGCGACAAGCTGGGCGCGATCCTCCCGAGCCACCACCGGCGCCTCCGCCAAGCGGCGAAGAGCCCTCCTCCGCCTCGTCGCACGGAGGTGAGCGGAGTTTGACTTCTCCGCGCTTAGCTCCGAGGAGGAAGAAGAAGAGTAAGCTTCGATTATTGTGCTTGTATTTCTTCAATTTTGTTGCTTTATCTTGAATCGACTTGCCGTTCTGAACTTTTTCCTTTTCAGACGCTAGCCTTCTTGAGAGCGTCGAAGAGGGCCAAGACCCGGTGGTCGTCGTTGAGGACGATTCACTGTGGCAACAGGAGGCGCGTCTGAGACCCCCTTGCCGGACTCCGGCAACCCTTCTCAGAGCAGCCCCCAAAGACAGCCCCTGTGGTAAGTATCACGGTTTTCTCCTTCTTGTTGGGTGTGCATGGGTGCTCCTTCTTCATAGATATCGATTGTTGGTTTTGCGTGGGAAGCAGAGCAGCCTCATCAAGAGGGCAGGAAGCCGCCCGAAATTACATGCGCCGACTACGCCGCCAAGGGAGGATTCTCCAGCAAGGGGCGTCCTCCGGCAAGGGAGGCTACTCCGGCAAGGAGGCTACCCGGCAAGGGGCAGCACCGATGATCATCCGATTGGTCGAGACCACGGCTGCGAATCCATTGCAGGTAATCCCTTTGCGCGAAAATTTCCCTCGGGCTTGTCTTCTTACATTTTCTTTGAATATTTGCTTGACTTTCTTTCTTTGTCCGCCACAGAGCCGATGGAGACTAAGGTCGCCGGCGAAGGGGACGCGCGCGGCAACACTGACGAAGCCACCGTCGTGGAGGAAGAAGCCGGCGCTGACGAGCCTCTCGGCGAGGAGGCCACCGAGGCTGCCGCCACAGAAGCTGGCGAGGGGTCTGGTGATCGCACTGACGGCCCGCAGGAGCGCCAGGCGCTACACCGACCGCCGACTCCCCCGCCGCTGCTGCAGCGTCAGGCTCCGAAGAGCCCCAGCCCGGCGCCTACTTGAAGGCCGGCGACGGTGTCTTCATCAAGCTCCCATGGGAGTCGAGCTCCAGGGCGCCGATCGAAGGAGAGACCTTCGACGGAGAGCTGCTCGCCTCCATTGGCCGACGCTGTGGACGCGCCAAGCAGCAGCGTGGCGAAGTCCGAGGAGGAGCAGCTGTTGAAGAAGCTGCTTGTCGCTCTACCGCGCCGGCAAGCCAAGTTGGAGTCGGGAAGCACTTGTCGCGAGGGCGGAGCGGACATGGAGAAGCGCGCAGAAGAGCTCGAGCGCCAACCAAGAAACTCTGGAACGAAAGGCGAAGCTGGAGCAACTTGCAGAAGAGCGCACGGCCTTCATCCTTGAGAAGGCCGCAGCTGAGGAGGAGCAGCGGCTGGCCGCCGAGAAGCTCTCCGCGCAGGAAAGCGAGCTGGCGCAGCGGAAGGTCAACCTGGACAGCCATGAGGAAGAGCTTGTCGCGTGCGAGGAGTCACTTGGTGGGGCGCTTAAGGAAGCGAAGGACGCTGCCGCAGCCGCCGAGGCCGCCAAGGAGGAGTTGAAGGCGAAGGTGGCGCTGGAGGCGATCTCGGAAGAGCGGCGAAGAGCTTGCAGCGCTCAAGCACGAGCGCGAGAAGGACGCTTACACCCTTGGCGAGCTGCGGGAGGCCGTCTCGCCGATAGGGGCAAGGAGCTCGACGCCGCCAAGGATTCCAAGGCGGATCTTGAGCTGAAATCGACCACTCGGCCTTGAGCGGGCGGCGCCCGGAGAGGCGGGAGGTGGGCCTGTTGGAGACGATCAAGGCCAAGGAGGAGCTCTGGCGAATCTTTGTTGATACCCGGCGCCTTGAGGGAGAGTGTGGAGCATTGGACCGAAGGTCTTGTGGAATCTTCTTGCCGACATCCACAACAAGCTGATGGAGCCTGGGATGGTGGATCTCGCATACTCCTCCGACGAGCATCTCCAACCCAGCGCCAAGCTTAGCTTATTCTTCAAGGGCGTGTTGACGGGCCTCCAGCGACTCCGGGAAGAGGTCCCAAAACAGCTGGCCGAGGAGTCGCGCCAGATCTGTGCAGGAGCCCTCCAGAAGGTGTTGATGAAGGTGGCCTTCCGCAATCCAGGCCTCAACCTCAACGGCGTCCTCAGATCCTTGCCGCCCGAGATCTTGGCGTGGAGGCGCTCAAAGCCCTTGTCGCACCCATTGTGGACAAGGTGAACAAGATCAAGCGGATTGACGGCGACCGCGTAGACTAGGCCGCCAATTTTATCTTTCCCTTGTCGCTGATCATGTTTAGAACAATTTATTAGATCATGACAAGCTTATTTTGTAATATACTCTATCTTAGGCGATGATTGCAATGTTATTTCCTTTACTTGATTCTTTCCTTTATGCGTTTTACCCTCGCTTTTAGGGAACTTGTCGGTGCGAGCACCTTTGCATTGTTGAGTCTTGAACGTCGCACTTCTTTGGCGGTGCCGCCTCCGACAAGCAACCTTGTCGCGACTAGCTGCAGCTCACTTAAGTTGTTTAGCGGACTCGAAACAAAGTAAGGGCGCGACTAGCCGCGAGTTGGTTCCTCTGCACACAGGTTTTCCATACAAAGTACTATCGTTCGAGGAAGATAACTTAAAAATTTAAGAACTGATTGCTCAAACTTTGGCAACTTAGCTTTTCTGTCGTTTGCTCCCCGATAAGGCGAAACTTCCTCGAGCAACGCTTGGTCCATAGTATTATCTTCTCCTTCCCCCCTGGTTAACTTGTGTGCGAGGGAACCTTTTCTTCCTTGGGAAAGAGAAAGAAGAGAAAATAAAGTCATGGAGCCTAGTGGCTCGATGTTGCTTACCGGGTGTGGGTGCTGCACAAAGTGTTAGCCAAAATATGCAATAAAATGATGAAAGCATGAATTTGACAAGTTGTGCACAACACATGAGCTTTACTGATGCACGGGGTCTGCGCCCGGCTTTGTACAAAGGATTACATGCAACAGCGGCAAGACTTGTACAAAAGGTGGTTGCCAGAACAGGTTCCGGCAACCGCGCCCTACGGGTAAAACTTACGAAGATGTTCAAAGTTAGAGGAGTTGCTCACCGGAATGCCATCTTCGGTCTCAAGGCGGACAGCGCCAGGCCTAGTGACTCGTTTCACCCGATAAGGGCCTTCCCACTTCGGCGTCAACTTGTTTGAATTCTTGGCAGACTGAACGCGCCGAAGAACAAGGTCGCCTTCCTCGAGGCTTCTGGCACTAACTTTGCGGCTATGGCAGCGGCAAAAGCTTCGGTAACGAGCAGCTCGTCAATGGCTGAAGCGATCTTCCTCAAGGAGCAGCGCGTCATCTTGTCGCAGCTGCTCTTGCTCAAGCTCATCATAAGCGAGCACTCGAGGCGATCCGTATCACGATTTCCGTGGGGAGAACTGCCTCTGCTCCATAGACTAGAGCGAAAGGTGTGCGGCGGTGGCTCGATTTGGCGTCGTCTCTGATCGACCAAAGAACCACCGGAAGCTCCTCAATCGATTCCTTCCGCACTTGTGCGACTGTCGAAAGTTACGGTCTTGAGTCCGCGCAGCACTTCAGCATTTGCCCTCTCTGCTTGACCGTTGCTTCTCGGGTGAGCAACAGAAGCAAAGCAGACCTTGGCGCCAAGATCTTGGACGTACTGCATGAAGGTGCGGCTTGTGAACTGTGTGCCGTTGTCGGTGATGATCCTGTTAGGGATTCCGAAACGGCAAACAATCGACCTGAAGAACTTGAGCTTGTTGTCTTGTCACCTTCCTCCTCGCTTCCACTTCCGGCCACTTTGTGAACTTGTCGATTGCAATGTACAAGTACTCAAAGCCCCGACGACTTCGGGGAAGGGGCCGAGGATGTCGAGCCCCGGACCGAAAATGGCGGGATAAAGGGATCGTCTGGAGAGCTTGAGCTGGTGTATCTGCTTGGAATGGAACTGCACGCTTCACACTTGGTTACTTGTGCGATTGCATCACGGAGGGCTGTCGGCCAGAAGAAACCTTGCCGGAAAGCTTTGCCGGCAAGTGCTCTTGCGCCAATGTGGTGACCACATATGCCTCCATGTATCTCTGCCAACAACTTTTGTCCATCTTCCTGGCAAATACACTTCAATTTCACTCCGTTGAGTCTTCTTACATGCAGGTATCTTTGTCGACAAACTTGTACATACTTGACTGACGGGCTACTCTTTCCGCTTCTTCTTGCTCTTCGGGAAGTTCTCCTGTCTGAAGGAAATGGACAATCTGCTGCGCCCATGCTGGAGCTTGTGGCTCGACAACAAGGACTAAAGGCACATCTGCTGCTGCGGGAACATCAGCTTCCACGGCGAGAACCTGCGGCTCAGCCGGAGCTTGTCGTTCCCCGGCAAGCTTGCCGGAGCAAAACTTGTCGGGAGCGTCTGCTTCAACGAAACAAACCCTGGGGCTTGTCGGAGCAGACTGCTCCTCAGCACTGTTGGTGTCGATCTTGGGGACCTTCTTGGCGACGGCTTCGGGAAGCTCTGCCGGAAAGTAATCACCAGAGATCAACTTCCTCTTCTTGCTCTGTCCAGTTGATGGCGTTACAGACGGTTGAGTCAGCTTGAGCACAAAGATCCCTGGTTCCACAGGTAGCTTAAGTGCAGCGCACTTTGACAGGCCATCAGCAATGTCGTTCTGAGCTCTTGGAATATATTCCATCTGTAGGCCGTCAAAGAGCTCTTCTAGCTTCCTCACTTCATCAACATAAGCTTCCATCAATGGACTCTGATAATCTTTGTTCACTTGACGGACGACAAGCTGCGAGTCACCCCTGACAATGAGCTTCTTGATCCCAAGGTCCACTGCGATCCTGAGACGGCAAGCAAACCTTCATACTCTGCGGTATTGTTTGTTGCTTGCTCCTTGGGAAAGTGCATACGGACTACGTACTTGAGGTGCTCTCCGGTGGAGTGCGATAAGCGACACGCCCGACCGGCGCCTTGCAGCGAGAAGGCACCATCAAAGTACATCAGCCACTCTTTGCTTGCTTCCTTGACGGGATGCTCGTCTCTGGAATTTCTTCATCGGTGTTGGCGTCCATTACGCTATGAACTCCGCCAATGCTACGCTTTGGATAGTTGAAGTGCTTTCAAACTTGAGGCCAAAGCTTGGCAGTTCCAGTGCCCACTCGACAATCACACTGTTGCCTCTGGATTTTGCATTATCCTCTTCAACGGAAAACGAGTGACAAGCTGTTATCTCATGTGCTTGGAAGTAATGGCGCAGCTTTCTCGAGGCCATGAGGAGGCCGAAAAGCAATTTACGCACACCGTAGTACCTTGACCTAGCCCCTGCGAAGGGAATCGACAAAGTAAACTGGGCTGCACCATCCTTTTACGCATCTGCTCTTGCGTCTGCGGCAGATCCGTCCTTGTCGGGACCAGAGCTTGTCGTGAAGCCCCACCTTGTCGCTGGATGTGTCTGCCGTGGTTGCTAGCTCATCTTCCGCCTCCCTCTCCGCCACTAACGCAGCACTTACCACTTGATTAGTTGCCGCTATATATAGCAGCAACTTCTCTTGTGGTTTAGGTGCGACAAGTGTTGGAGTGGAGGACAGGTACCTCTTTAAGTCCTGCAGCGCAGCCTCCGCTTCGAGTCCATTTCATTGGACCTGCCTTTTTCAAAATCTTGAAAAAGCGGCGAGTAGCTCAGCAGAGATCTAGAGATAAACCTGCTGAGAGCAGCTATGCAACCGGCAAGCCTTCGTACATCCTTGACGCGCTTTTGTTCTTCAATCTGCTCAATGGCCTTGATCTTGTCGGGATTGGCCTCAATTCCCCGCTGAGACACGAAGAACCCGAGGAGCTTGCCGGAAGGGACTCCAAACACGCACTTCTCGGGGTTGAGCTTGAGGTTGATCTTGCGCAGATTTGCAAAGGTCTCATCTAAATCTTGAACCAGAGTTGCTTTGTCCTTGCTTTTGACCACTATGTCATCCATGTAGGCTTCTACATTTACGTGCATTTGCGGCTCAAAAGCATCATGAACTACCCTTGCAAGCGTTGAGCCAGCATTCTTCAAACCGAAGGGCATCCGTATGAAACGATGCGTGCCACATGGAGTAATGAATGCGGTCTTCTCCTCATCCTCTTACGCCATGAAGATCTGATGATATCCTGAATATGCATCAAGAAGCGAAAGCAAATCACATCCAGCCGTGGAGTCAACAATGCAGTCGATGCGCGACAAAGGGAAATGGATCTTTGGGACAAGCTTTATTAACATCCGTGAAGTCAATACAAAGTCTCCATTTTCCATTTGCCTTGCGCATGCGACTACGGATTGGCCAACCACGTAGGGATGGAGCACTCCTCTTACAAGGCCTGCTGCTTCCGGTTTCTTGATCTCTTCTGCGATGAACTCTTGGCGCTCAACTGCTGTTTTACGACTTTACGCTTGGCGGGCGGCGCGCGATGAGGACAAGCGGCGAGCGGTGCTCAATCACTTTCACAGGGAACACGGGGATGTCGACGGTTGCCATGCAAACACGTCGACGACATTCGCCCTTGAGGAAAGCAACGGCGCCTTCCTATTTGGGGTCGAGAGAGGCACTGATGGTGAAGGTACCACCAGCGCCGTCCTCCTTGTCGGACACCTTCTTGGTCTTTGGCGGAGCTGCCATCGTCTTCTTACACTTGCCGGTGGAGCTCGATGGTGCGTCCTCGACGGTAGCGCAGCACTCCGAAGAGGTGCGCTTGCCGGAGTGGGCATCAGAGCTCTTGCCGGACTTGGTCTTCTTCTTTCCCCCGGGAGCTTCAGCGGCAAGTGTTTTGCTTTCCGTCGCAGCTGCTGCATCCCGGTAGATCTTGTCGGCACAGATAAGAGCATCCCTCTTGTCGCCATGGACAGAGATAATGCTTATCGAGCCTGGCATCTTGAGTAGGTTGTAGGCATAATGAGAGGCTTCCATGAACTTGGCGAGTGCTGGACGACCAAGTATCCCATTGCAAGGCAATGGGAAATCAGCAACGTCGAATGTGACCCTCTCAGTCCTAAAGTTCAGCTCGCTGCCAAATGTTACCGGCAACGTGATCTTCCCCTTGACTTGCTCCTTCCCGGATTGATTCCTTGGAAAGTGCAGTCTCTTCGAGCTTCATTGTCGAGGGATCTGAAGCTTCTGGAGCACCGCGGAGGAGATCAGATTCAAGCCGGCCCCGCCGTCAACTAACATCTTGGTGACCTTGAGGTTGCGGATGGTTGGTGAGACCAACATTGGCAAGCACCCAACCGCAGTTATGCGATCAGGGTGATCCTCAATATCATAGACGATAGGCGTGCTGGACCACTTCAGAGGCTTGCGTGACTCTACGGATGGTTCCGCTGCATTGACCTCCCGCATCCACTGCTTGAGTTGGCGGTGGGAAGTATGCAGGGAAGCACCTCCGTCAACGCAGAGAACCTCCGTGGCTTTATGAAACTCCTGCCGTCGGCGTCATCATCATCCATGTCTTCATCGTCGTCTTCGTCTTCATCCTTGTCGCGGCAGCGGGGAGGTCTTTATCCTTGCCGCTGCTTGGCCTTGCAGCGGCGCCCTCCCGGCCGGGGCGTTTCTTCTTGGCTCCTCCGGCACCTTCCCGGCCTTCTCCTTGTCGCGCCCGCTTTCGTACTCAGCCTATACGCTGTTCAACAAGCTGCTCGACCTTCTTGCAGCTCTGGAGGTCATGGCCCTTAGTGCGGTGGATCTTGCGGTATTGCTTGCGGAGCCGTCACCGCTTGTCGGCGGCCGCCACAGGCTGGTGGTTGGCGTCGTGGCAACCTCCTTGCCGGAGCCACCAGCCTTGGCGTTCTTGTCGCCACCTCCGTTGCGGACTGCTCAACAGCTAGCACTTCTACGCCTTTCTTCTTCTGTTGCCGCGCCGCCGCTCTTCTTTGCCGGGCGGTCTCCTCACTGTCGTATCCTGCTTACGCATTCTCTCCTGAGTCTCCTCCTTCCTCGGCCGACGTGCACACTTGTCGGCCAAGGCGTACAGCTCGTGGCGTCCTTGACTTTACTGATCGCCATCTCCTCCCTCATCCCACGGTTCCGCATGTTACGATGAAACGCGGCTGATCACCATGGCGGGGTGGACATCTGGGATGTTGTAGTGCACACGGCTGAATCTCTGAATGAACTTGCGAGGATTCTCCTTCCTTACAGGCGGCGAGATGAAGGTCACTTTCTTAGCCATGAGGCTTGTGGCGCTGTGAAGGCGCCAACAAACTGATGGCATAGGTCTGCCAAGAAGATATGGAGCTGTCCGGCAAGTGCATGAGCGAGGACTGACGTTGGGCTTGAGCACCGGCGGGAAGTAGTTGGCGAGGATCTTGTCGTCTCGTCCCCCGCAGCTTGCACCGCGATGGTGTAGAATCTGAGGAACTCCGACGGATGCGTCACGCCATCGTACTTCTCTGGCACATCGGCTTGAAGTTCTTGTTCTTTGGGCCCTTTGGACTTGCCGCAGCTCACGAGTGAGCAGGGGCAACCTACAGCGTCTGACGGCAAGTCGCTGGTTCCTCTGGCGGCGTGCATGTCAGCGAAGGGCCCATGCGCTTGTCGGATTGACGTCGCGCTTCTCTTGGCGCTTCGATCACGAGTTCGGCGTCTTCTTGTTGTCGTTCATGGAGAACTTGGCGCTGATCGCCTTTGGACTCGCGGATCCGGCAGCGGTGGAGTCATTGTCGAGGTGAATCCGGCGAGTTGGCGACCACAGCCTTCGGGCGGAGAGTGCATGGTGGTTGCACCCCACCGGTCTCGTCGCCACCGGCTCGCGTTTAAGCGTTCTTGCAGCGGCAGCGACGCACTTTTCGGTTGCGGAGCGTCGCCGTTAAGCGGCCGATGAGACTTCTGTATTGTGGCCCTCCACTGCGTCGACCTTGTCGGCCGTTGGAGGGTAGTCGAGAGCGATTGAGCTCTCGCGAGCTTCTGCTGGAGTAGTGGGTGGCAATGGCGAACGGCGCGAGGAGCGGATATGCCGGACTTCTATCTATGTTAGAAGGAGCAGCATCCCATCCAGCGACCGTATCTCGCTTCGTGCCGGCATGTTGGCGTGCCGCGTTGGTCTTGAGGGTCTCGAGATCCTCCGGCTCCATCTCGGTCCAACGGCGTATGGCATTGTGACTGCCATGGCGCTGCGGTCCAGCGCCTCTGAGGCGGGCGCGGTACATACACGGACGCCGAGGTCTGCTGCCTTGTCCTTGGCCTTGGCGACAGCGTGGCGCCCCGTCGCCGTCCGTCCTCGCCGGCGTCTACCCCACCACCTGTTTGCCGGTGGCGGTGGGTTTGGCAGCGGACGGGGCTTACCGCCGAAGCCTTCTTCTTCGGTGGCATGTTGATGAAGATGTTGAATATGTCGCTCGTGTGAACGCCGGATCAGGTTCACACAACCTCGACGCCCCCTACCTGGCGCGCCAAAGATGTCGGGGAGGCTGATCGGACCCAGAAAACCTATGGGGCCGGCGGACCAGGCCCCTTGTGGTTCGGAGGGGGGCGGAGACCGCACGAAGAGCGGATCGAGGCGAAGCACACGAGCAATTTTACCCAGCTTCGGAGCTCTCCGGAGAGATAAAACTCCTACTGCTGCTTGTCTGGTTTGTATTGCATTTTTGCTAGGAAGCGATGAGAGCTACAAAACCTAGCGTGAGAGTCTCTGGTCTCGAGTGAGTCGAATGGACCGAACCCCCTCTACGTGCGCATGGGCCTCCTTTTATATGCTCCAGGGGTCTCCGACAGGTGGCAACGTAGAGGAGGGTACAAATGTAAAAACAGTAGTTGGTACACCTACTTGAGCGATTATGCGATGCAAAATACCTAACTCGTGACGGCAAGGGACAAAAGCATTAAATGCCCGTCCTTGTCGCCTAAGCAAGATCTGAGGCGCCACCGTTTGCCACGATGGTGGGCTTGTCGGCGCCGCTTATCGCTGCTCCCGCTGGCTGCCTGACCTCTTGACACGCAGCGCATGGAATGATCCCATGGCGACACGTTGGTAGATGAAATTTGGGCGGAGATGAAGAGAGGTTGCTGCCATGACAAGCGCCTTTGCAGCGCTGAATCCTTGTCGTGTCTGGAGGCTTGTCGCGCTCCGAGCCTTCCCGGCAAGCTCCTCTCGCCGGGGTCTTGTCTTCTGCGTGCCTTGAGTGGCCTTCCCGGCAAGCTCCTCTTGCCGGGGCCTTGTCTTCTTGGTTAAATACTTTGTTCTTGAATGGCTCCAAAGGAGCCACGGAGGATCTCGGCGGTGACCAGGCAGACCCTTGCCGCGGGGTGCTGCAACTGCCCGTGCACGAGTTCGGGATACTAGTGTACCCCTACTATAGTACACCGACAATAAGCATAATCACTCTCACCATTAATAGTATGGATAGCACCAATAGTATAGCAATTATCATCATCACAATGAGTATTAGGAGAAACATAATTTGAGAGGGATACCTTTCTACCTTTGCTTCTCCGTCTTTTCTTTTTCTTCTTCACATCATGTGTGGGTTCAATCCTCTTTTTGGAGCTCCTTATTAATGAGATTGGTTGAATAGAAGGCTCGTCCTCGTTACCTGATTCATCATAAGAAATAATAGGAGAATATTGGGAAGTCTCTTCCCTTTCATTAGTATTCTCTTCATCTTCTATTTGCTTTCTTTTCTTTATGTAATTGGCAATATAGGGATTTTCAATGCAATTCACCCCACAATACATATAAATTTCCTCTAGATCAATATCAAGGAATTTCTCAAGGTTAAATTTCGGAATACCCTCAGTTGCACGTTTCATTTCTTCATAACCCAAAAGCAAACTAAGTTCATTATGATATGCAAGGGAAATCAAATCATCACAATTTTTGAACATGATTCGATCATGAAACAATTTGCATTAGAGATTTAAATGACCATGTTCATTGCAAAGTTCACAAATACGGTGAAGATATTTTAAATTTTCAGCACTAACATCTAGCCTTTCTTGTAACCATTTAGTTTCTAAATACTTATGCCTCTTGCAAAATCTATCTTCCCTATTTGGTGTGTACTTGCAAACTCTATGCACTCCACAAAAATCGACATGCTTATAAGAGACATTTTCATCATGCTAGTGCAATCATCATTAGTACTATGGATATTCAAAGAGTTCATACTAACAACATTGCAATCATGCTCATCATTCAAAGATCTAGTGCCAAACATTTTATAGATTTTTTCTCCTAGCAGTTGAGCACAATTTTCCTTTCCATCATTCTCACGAAAGATATTAAAAAGATGAAGCGTATGAGACAAACTCAATTCCATTTTTTTTGTAGTTTTATTTTATAAACTAAACTAGTGATAAAACAAGAAACTAAAAGATTCGATTGCAAGATCTAAAGATATACCTTCAAGCACTAACCTCCCCGGCAACGGCGCCAACAATGAGCTTGATGTCTACTACGCAACCTTCTTCTTGTAGACATTGTTGGGCCTCCAAGTGCAGAGGTTTGTAGGACGATGTAAATTTCCCTCAAGTGGATGACCTAAGGTTTATCAATCCGTGGAGGCGTGGGATGAAGATTGTCTCTCTCAAACAACCCTGCAACCAAATAACAAAGAGTCTCTTGTGTCCCCAACACACCCAATACAATGGTAAATTGTATAGGTGCACTAGTTCGCCAAAGAGATGGTGATACAAGTGCAATATGGATGGTAGATATAGGTTTTTGTAATCTGAAAATATAAAAATAGCAAGGTAACTAATGATAAAAGTGAGCACAAAGCGGTATTGCAATGCTAGGAAACAAGGCCTAGGGTTCATAATTTCACTAGTGCAAGTTCTCTCAACAATAATAACATAATTGTATCATATAACTATCCCTCAACATGCAACAAAGAGTCACTCCAAAGTCACTAATAGCGGAGAACAGACGAAGAGATTATGGTAGGGTACCGAACCACCTCAAAGTTATTCTTTCTGATTGATCTATTCAAGAGTTTGTACTAGAATAACACCTTAAGACACAAATCAACCAAAACCCTAATGTCACCTAGATACTCCAATGTCACCTCAAGTACCCATGGGTATGATTATATGATATGCATCACACAATCTCAGAGTCATCTATTCAAACCAACACAAAGTACTTCAAAGAGTGCCCCAAAGTTTCTACCGGAGAGTCAAGACGAAAATGTGTGCCAACCCCTATGCATAAGTTCACGAAGTGACGAAACCCGCAAGTTGATCACCAAAACATACATCAAGTAGATCACGTGATATCCCATTGTCACCACAGATAAGCACATGCAAGACATACATCAAGTGTTCTCAAATCCTTCAAGACTCAATCCGATAAGATAACTTCAAAGGGAAAACTCAATCCATTACAAGAGAGTAGAGGGGGAGAAACATCATAAGATCCAACTATAATAGCAAAGCTCATGATACATCAAGATCATACCACCTCAAGAACACGAGAGAGAGAGAGATCAAATACATAGCTACTGGTACATACCCTCATCGCCGAGGGTGAACTACTCCCTCCTCGTCATGGAGAGCGCTGGGATGATGAAGATGGCCACCGGTGAGG
Organism: Aegilops bicornis; assembly: GCA_021605145.1. NCBI lineage: Eukaryota > Viridiplantae > Streptophyta > Magnoliopsida > Poales > Poaceae > Aegilops > Aegilops bicornis. The sequence goes on from CM038672.1 coordinate 412,008,552, forward strand.
GATCCCCCCTCCGGCAGGGTGCCAGAACAGGGTCCCGATTGTTTTGGTGGCTACAGAGGCTTGCGACGGCGGAACTCCCGATCTATTCTGTTCCCCAATGTTTTTAGGGTATATGGATATATATAGGCGAAAGAAGTCGGTCAGGGAAGCCACGAGGGGCCCACGAGGGTGGGGGCACGCCCAAGGTGGCATGCGCGCCTCCTTGCCTCGTGGCCACCTCGAAGCTTCCCTGACGTGTACTCCAAGTCTCCTAGATTGCTTCCGTTCCAAAAATAACTCTCCCGAAGGTTTCATTCCGTTTGGACTCCATTTGATATTCCTTTTCTTCGAAACACTGAAATAGGCAAGAAAACAACAATTTGGGCTGGGCCTCCGGTTAATAGGTTAGTCCCAAAAATAATATAAAATTGTATAATAAAGCCCATTAAACATCCAAAACAGAATATAATATAGCATGGAACAATAAAAAATTATAGATACGTTGGAGACGTATCAAGCGGCAGGATGAACATCTGGGATGTTGTACTGCACACGGCTGAATCTCTATATATATTTGCGCAAGGATTCGCCATCCTTCTGGGGGATGAGGTGTAAATCACTTGCCTGGCCAGGAGCTTGGTGGCCTCCGGTAAAGGCACCAACAAACTCGTGGCACAGATCCGACCAAGAAGAGATGGAATCTACTAGCAGGTGCATCAACCACGACCCGACGTTGGGCTTGAGCACCAACGGGAAGTAATTGGCGAGCACCTTGTCGTCTCGAGCCCCGGCAGCTTGCATCGCAATGGTGTAAACGCTCAGGAACTTGGACGGATGAGTCTTGCCGTCATACTTCTCAGGGACCTCGGGTTTGAGCATACGGGTAGTGGGCCACTGGAATTGCCGCGGCTCGCGGGTAAAAGCTGGACAACCCACCTCATAAGGCAAGTCACCAGAATCCCCCGGCGCAGGCTTGTACGCAATGGGCCCCGCGCGCCTGTCAGATTGGTGGTGCGCTTCCCGCCGCCGCTCAATGATAGTTTGAGCGTCTTCCTTGACCCGTTCCCGAAGTACTTGGTGTTGGTCGCGACGAGATTGTGGATCAGACAATGCCATGGATTCGTCGTCACGGGCATCGACCCGGCGAGCTGGCGACCGCTGCTGTTGTGGTGGGGGGAGTGCACCGTGGTTGCAGCGCCTCTGACCCTTCCGCTGCCGGCACGCGCCGGCTCGGTGGACCGACACCGCGAAGGACCTGCCTCCTGGTGGCCATCTTTATTGGTGTGGTCAATAAGGCTCTGGATAGCAGCCCTCCACTCTTCTTGCTTCTCTGCAGCAGGAGGAAAGTCGAGGAGTAGCTGCGCTCATGCCAACGCTTCTTCTGGGGTAGGTGGCAGCGACAGGCTCGAGGAACGGGAGGTGCTCGGACTTCTAACCATGTTAGAAGGATCCCCATCACGGTTCTGCAGCCGTGCGCTGTTTCCACCAGCATCTTGGCGTGCAAGCCGGCCCCGCGCATCTCGAGAATGATGCTGAGGGCTCTTTCATAGCGGACGCTTCGGGGTCACTGCGTCCAGCAGACCGCTTTCGTCGCGCCGCGGCCTGGGAGGACCGCGGCGCATGTGCCGGCAGGGGCATCTTGGAAGTCGCCTTTCCACCCTTGGAGGTCCCCGCACCACCCGTAGGCAACACGGCTCTATCCTTGGATCCAGCAGTGCGCGGGCCATCATCGCAGCCGCAGACGATGCCGCTCGCCTGGCTTCGGTCGCTAGAGCATCATGGATGCTCGAGGTCTTCACCGCCACCAGTGTCTTCCTCATCGCCTGTCCGTGTTGGCACGGGCAGATCGGCCGCAGATGAGCCGATCGCCATGATCGTCTTCTTCTTGGGAGACATGGTGATCAAGAAACTGACGCGCTAACTGCTAGACTAGGTTTGCACAACCTAAACCCCCTACCTGGCGTGCCAAAGATGTCATAGAAACGACACCTATGGGATCCTGGGGATCCCTTATACGGTTGGCAGGGAAGAGGGGTGCACAAAGATCAGATTTAACGATCAACACGAGGGATTTTTACCCAGGTTCAGGCCGCTGAGAAGCGTAAAACTCTAGTCCTGCTTTTAGTGTATTTGAGTGTTGTTGAGCTTAGGCTCGTTGCTACGCATGCAAACTGGGCCGGAAAGTCCAAAAGTCCCTTCCTGCATCGCCCTGGGCCTCCTCTTATACCAAGGGGCTACCACAGTGGCGTAGGTACACAGGAGGTGTAAACTGCTATAGTGCACGTGCTTATCACTGACGTCTTAGGACAAACGCATTAAATGCGCTGCTTACGTGCCCTCTAAATTTATTGGGGACGGAAACATAGCCCGTCTCATCTGTCGCTGCCTCACCCTGTCTTCACACGCATCCAGGATGACAAGACATGCAACGCCAAGCTGACTGGCTAGCCGCTGCGCTGGAGCGGTGGCAGGATCTTCACAAAGATCTACATGCCGCCACGCAGGTGCTTTCCTGGTTTGCAGGCTAGGTGCTGTGCTGGAATGATGGCAGGGCGGCGGAGCCTTGTCGTGCGCGAGCCTCGTCGTGGCCTCTCAATCGGCCCCGGCAAGAACCTTGCCAGAGCCTCGCAAACATCCCCGGCAAGAACCTTGTTGGGAACTTTGCCTTCTGGTCTTCAAAAAGATCTGCATGCCACCACGCAGGCGCCCTTGGGTCTTGGTCTTGACATTGTCAATGGTGTCATAGCTCTCAACCTCAAGGGTGGTGTTCTTTTCAGTGCTCCGCAAACCGTCCTTGATGGGGCTTCGCGAGCCGTCCCGACAAGGACCTTGCCGGGGGTCCAGCTTGTCTTCTGCTCTCTGGTTACTGGTTTGGACGCTGTCTTGGTCGTCTTGTATCTTGCCCCAAGCTGCCCCCGTCAAGCCTTGCCGCGGGTGCAGCTGCAACTACCCGTGCACAAGTAAGGGGTACCAAAGGGCCCAAACTTTAGTACTACAACACTATGATTTTACAAAATTCTGCTACTGGATGCAAAAGTTTTTGTTTTTCAACAAGATAAAATCAACTATCACCCAACAAGATCCCAAAGGCTTTACTTGGCACAAATACTAATTAAAACATAAAAACACAATCATAACAGTAGCATAATTGTGTAAACACTCAAGAACAGAAACAAAAAGGCAAAAATAAATTTTATTCATTGGGTTGCCTCCCAACAAGCGCTATCGTTTTATGCCCCTAGCTAGGCATAATTCATAGATTCAAGTATTGTTATATTTAGTTTGTGATCCATAGGATGTCCTCATGATTGATTCATATGGTGGCTTAACTCTTGCTCTAGGGAAGTCTTCCATACCCTTTCTTAGTGGGAATTGAAATTTTATTTTGCCTTCTTTCATATCAATCACGGCACGAATAGTACGTAAAAATGGTCTACCGAGTATAATTGGACAAAACGGATTGCAATCAATACCAAGAACAATAAAATCTATGCGCACATAATTCCTATTTGCAAGAATAAGAACATCATTAATTCTTCCCAAAGGCTTTTTAATAGTAGAATCCGCCAAGTGCAAATTAAGAGAACATTCTTCAATATCTGTAAGACCAATCACATCACATAAAGATTTGGGAATTGTGGAAACACTAGCACCCAAATCACATAAATCAAAACACGCATAATTTTTAATCTTGACTTTAATGGCAGGTTCACATTCATCATGTAATTTTCTAGGAATTGAAATCACTAACTCCAATTTTTCTTCTAAAGCTTTCATCATGGCATCTGCGATATGTTTAGTAAAAGCTTTATTTTGTTCATAGGCATGAGGTGAATTTTTCATGCATTGCAACAAAGAAATATATTCAATCAAAGATCAACTATCATAATTAAAGTCTTTGTAATCCAAAAGAGTGGGCACATCACTAGTTAAAGTTTTGACCTCTCCAAACCCACTTTTATCAATATTTTCATCAAGAGTTTCAACCTCCAAATTATCGGACGCCTTCTAGCTAAAGTTGACTCTTCTTCAGTCCCTTTATCATCAATTTTAATTTTACTAAACAAGGAATCAATATAAGAAACATCAATCACTTTACGATCTTCATCATTTTTATGAAAGCAGTCACTAGAAAATGCTCTTTCTAAAAATTCTCTTTTAGCTCTAAGCATAGCGGTTCTTTTCTTACTTTCATCCATATAAACATGTAAAGATTTAACTGATTCCTCAACCTTGGGTGAAAAAGTTTTCAACTTGAGATTTTCTTCATCGTGAGAAATTCTATCAATGCTTCTAGACATATCATCAATCTTATTCAACATTTCTTCTATCATTGTATTGAAAACTTTTTGAGCATTGATAAATTCTTTAATATTACTCTCAAGATCAGAGGGGTTCCTATTATTATTGTAAGAAAAATTACCATAGGAATTGTCATAATTTTTAGAGGAATTTTCAGGAAAAGGCCTAGGATTAAAATTACCTCTATAAGCATTGTTATTAAAATTGTTTCGCGAGACAAAATTCACATCTACGGGATCACTATTTTTCTCAATCAAAGTAGACAAAGGCACATCATTAAGATCAATAGGAGCACTTTTATTAGGAACCAATTTCATAAGAGCATCAACTTTTTCACTCAACGTACTAATTTCTTCAACCAAATTAACTTTTTTACTAGTAGGTGCTCTTTGGGTATGCCATTGTGAATAATTTACCATGATATTATCTAGCAATTTAGTAGCTTCACCCAAAGTAATTTCCATAAAATTACCACCCGTGGCGGAATCTAAAAGATTTCTAGAAACAAAGTTCAATCCTGCATAAATTTTTTGTATGATCATCCAAAGATTTAAACCATGAGTAGGACAATTTCTTAGCATCAACTTCATTGTTTCCCAAGATTGTGAAATGGGTTCATGCTAAAGTTGCTTAAAATTCATGATTTGAGTTCTAAGGGAAATAATTTTAGTGGGCAGAAAATACTTAGTAATAAAAGCATCTTTGCACTTATCCCAATAATCGATACTATTGCCAGGCAAAGAAGAAAACCAAAATTTTACATGATCCCTCAAAGAGAAAGGAAATAATTTCAACTTCACAATATCATTGTCCATATATTTTTTATTTTTCATATCACACAATTCTACGAATGTGTTTAGATGGGACGCGGCATCCTCAATAGCAGTACCGAAAAATTGATCTTTCATAACAAAATTCAACAAAGCGACATTAATATCACAAGATTCCGCACTAGTGGCGAGAGGAGCAATCGGAGTACTAATAAAATCATTATTATTGGTATTGGAAAAATCACACAACTTGGTGTTTTTCACGAGACATCGTGACTACGCAAACAAGATTCCAAACAAAAATAGATCTGACGAGTAAACGGCGAACGAAAAAGAGGGCGAATAAAACAACAAATTTTGTGTGAAGTGGGGGAGATGAAAACGAGAGGCAAATGGCAAATAATGTAAATTGCAAGGAGATGAGATTTGTGATTAGGAACCTGATAGGTGTTGATGATGTCTCCCCGCAACGGTGCCAGAAATTCCTTTTGATGTCGCTTGAAGCTGCGTCGGTATTTCCCCAAAGAGGAAGGGATGATGCAATACAACTACAGTAGGTATTTCCCTCAGTTGTGAAACCAAGGTACCAATCCAGTAGGAGAACCAAGCAACACTATGTAAACGGTACCTGCACACAAAGAACAAATACTTGCAACCCGACGCGTAAGAGGGGTTGTCAATCCCTCCATGGTAAAAAGATGGATAAATTTGTGGTAGATTGGGTAAATAGCTCTCGATAAAACGCGAAATAAAATAAGTAATAAAAAAGTGCAGCTAGGTATTTTTGGGTTTTTGGAATAATAGATCTGAAAATGAAAGAGAATAAAAAAATATCTCAAAGCAAATATGATAAAGAATAGACCCCGGGGCCGTAGATTTCACTAGTGGTTTCTCTCGTGAAATAGCACACGGTGGGTAAACAAATTACTGTTGGGCAATTGATAGAAGATCGAATAATTATGACGATATCCAAGGCAATGATCAACATATAGACATCATGTCCAAGATTAGTAGACCGACTCCTGCCTGCATCTACTACTATTACTCCACACATCGACCGCTATCCAGCATGCATCTAGTGTAGTAAGTTCATGAAGAAATGGAGTAATGTAATAAGAACGATGAAATGATGTAGACGAGATCTATTCATGTAGGAATAGCCCCCATCTTGTTATCCTTAATAGCAACAATACATGTGTGTCTTGCTACCCCTTCTGTCACTGGGAAAGAACACCGCAAGATCGAACCCATCACAAAGCACCTCTTCCTATGGCAAGAAAAATCGATCTACTTGGCCTAACTAAACCAAAGATTCGAAGAAGAAATATGAGGCTATAAATAATCATGCATATAAGAGATCAAAGAAAACTCAAATAATATTCATGGATATAGATCTGATCATAAACTCAAAGTTCATCGGTTCCCGACAAACACACCGCAAAAAGAGTTACATCAAATAGATCTCCAAGAGACCATTGTATTGAGAATCAAAAGAGAGTGAGGAAGCCATCTAGATACTGCCCGCGGACCCATAGGTCTATGGTGGAGTACTCACGCATCATCGGAGATGCACCAATGAGGATGATGAACCCCTCTGTGATGGTGTCTAGATTGGATCTCGTGGTTCTGTAACTTGCGGCGGCTGGAATTGTGTTTCGTCGACTCCTGTAGGGTTTGTGGAATATTTGGGAATTTATAGGGCGAAGAGGCGGTGCAGGAGGTCTCCGTGGGAGGGCACAACCCCCCATGCGCGCCTAGGCTCCTGGGCGCGCCCTGGTGGGTTGTGCTCCTCACAGGCCCCCCTCTGGTGCTTTCTTGGCCCACTGGTTGTCTTCTGGTCCAAAAAAAATCTGCAAAAAGTTTTGCTGTGCTTGGACTCCGTTTGGTACTAATATTTTTTGAAGTAAAAAACAAGCAAAAAACAGCAATTGGCACCGGACACTATGTCAATAGGTTAGTCCCAAAAAATGACATAAAGTTGCTATAAAATGAATATAAAACATCCAAGAATGATAATATAACAACATGGAACAAGCAAAAATCATAGATACATTGGAGACGTAGCAAGGTTCAACTTCGTTTCCATCATCCACATCTTGAACATATGGATCATTAATGTGCAGTGGAAGATCTTCTTCTTCATGTTGAATTTGTTGAGGTTCATCATCAATTATTGCACTTTCTTGTTCTTGCTCTTGATGATTATCTTGTTCTAGAATATGATCATGGCGAGAGACTTGTTGTTCTTCTTGTTCATGAACAACGGGCTCCATTTGAGCAATAGGATCTTGTGCTGGCATGGGTGTAGTAGTGGCTTGATGCTGAGTGAAACACCCATCTTCTTCTCTGTCATCATGAGGTTCTTGTTCCATTGGAAGAAGAGCACCAACACCCATGGTCAAAATATCTTGAGAAGAATCTTCTTCACCTACATCACTTAGATCAACTTGCCCCCCATGGGAGCCACTAAATTCATCAAACACCATGTCACAAGTTTCTACAACACATCCATTGGATTTGTTGTAGACTCTATAGGCATGAGAGTTTGGTCCATAACCAACAAATATGCCCTCAATTGTTTTGGGTTTAAATTTTCCTAACCATTATCTCTTGTTGAGAATGAATCACTTACACCCAAATATACAGGAGTACTTGACATTGGGCTTGTTCCTGGTTAGGAGTTCATATGGAGTCTTTTCCAATATCTTGCGGAGGAAGAGCCGGTTTGATGCATGACATGCGGTGTTGACGTCCTCGGCCCAAAAACTATGCGGTGACTTGTACTCATCCAACATGGACCTTGGCATTTCCACAAGAGTACGGTTCTTCCTCTCAGCTACACCATTCTTTCGAGGAGTGAAGAGTGCGGAGTATTTATGCTCAATCCCCTCATCACTAAGGAATTCTTCCAAGGTGTACTTCTTGAACTAGGTGCCATTGTCGCTTCTTATTGCCAAGATTTCTTTGTCAAATTTGCGTTGGGCTTTGGTACGTCTCCAACGTATCTACTTTTCCAAACACTTTTGCCCTTGTTTTGGACTCTAACTTGCATGATTTGAATGGAACTAACCCGGACTAACGTTGTTTTCAGCAGAACTGCCGTGGTGTTATTTTTGTGCAGAAATAAAAGTTCTCGGAATAACCTGAAAAATCCACGGAGACACGTTTTGGAATTAATAAAAATTACTGGTGAAAGAATCAGCATCAGGGGGCCTACACCCTGTCCACGAGGGTGCAGGGCGCGCCCACCCCCCTGGGGCGCGCCCCCTGCCTTGTGGGCCCCCTGGGACTCCACCGACCTCAACCCCAACTCCATATATTCACGTTCGGGGAGAAAAAAAATCAAAGAGAAGGATTCATCGTGTTTTACGATACGGAGCCGCCGCCAAGCCCTAATCTTCCTCAGGAGGGCTGATCTGGAGTCCGTTCAGGGCTCCGGAGAGGGGAATCCGTCGTCGCCGTCATCATCAACCATCCTCCATCACCAATTTCATGATGCTCACCGCCGTGCGTGAGTAATCCCATCGTAGGCTTGTTGGACGGTGATGGGTTGGATGAGATTTACCATGTAATCGAGTTAGTTTTGTTAGGGTTTGATCCCTAGTATCCATTATGTTCTAAGATTGATGTTGCTATGACTTTGCTATGCTTAATGCTTGTCACTAGGGCCCGAGTGCCATGATTTCAGATCTGAACCTATTATGTTTTCATGAATACATGTGAGTTCTTGATCCTATCTTGAAAGTCAATAGTCACCTACTATGTGTTATGATCCGGCAACCCTGAAGTGACAATTATCGGGACCACTCCCGGTGATGACCGTAGTTTGAGGAGTTCATGTATTCACTAAGTGTTAATGCTTTGGTCCGGTACTCTATTAAAAGGAGGCCTTAATATCCCTTAGTTTCCAATAGGACCCCGCTGCCACGGGAGGGTAGGACAAAAGATGTCATGCAAGTTCTTTTCCAGAAGCACGTATGACTATATTCGGAATACATGCCTACATTGTATTGATGAACTGGAGCTAGTTCTGTGTCACCCTATGTTATAACTGTTGCATGAGGAATCGCATCCAACATAATTATCCATCATTGATCCATTGCCTACGAGCTTTTCACATATTGATCTTTGCTTAGTTACTTTTCCGTTGCCACTGTTACGATTGCTACAAAAACTACTACTGTTACTTTTGCCACCGTTACCGTTACTTCCATACTACTTTGCTGCAGATATTAAGTCTTTCAGGTGTGGTTGAATTGACAACTGAACTGCTAATACTTGAGAATATTCTTTGGCTCCCCTTGTGTCGAATCAATAAATTTGGGTTGAATATTCTACCCTCGAAAACTGTTGCGATCCCCTATACTTGTGTGTTATCAGGCTTTCTTGGCAAAATCAATGAAGGTGATCTTTGTCTCGCCCTTGGACTTGAGGAAGAACACCCATGTGTATCTTGAATAATCATCAACAATGACAAGACCATACTTTTCCCCACCAAGACTATTCCATGAAGGAGGTCCAAACAGATCCACATGAAGGAGCTCAAAATCCCTTGAAGTAGATACAATATTCTTGGGTGGGTGCTTTGATTGATGTTGCTTTTCGACTATGCATGCACTACACACACGATCTTTCTCAAAAGAAACATTGGTTAGTCCAAGGATGTGATTACCCTTTAAAAGATCTTGAAGATTTCTCATGCCGACATGGGCTAGCCGGCGATGCCATAGCCACCCCTTGTCGGCCTTGGCCATTAGAATGGTTGCATGGAATGTGCTCTCTTTCAAGAAATCAAACGTGTAAAGGTTGCCATCCAACTCTCCATCAAAGGCCACTTCGAGAGTATCTCTATTAAAGACTTTCACATCCGTTAGTCCAGATAGTGTATCATAACCAACTGAAGCCAATTGACAAACAGAAAGCAAATGGTATTTAAGGGATTAGACAAGCATGACATTTGCAAGAGACATGTCATTTGTGATAGCCCCCTTGCCCAACCCGAGTACCTGTCCTTTTGATCCTCCACCAAACATAATGCTCATAAATGGTTGAATAACTTCCATGAAATTGAAAAGCAATTTGCTATCTCCGGTCTGGTTGGTGCATCCACTATCGATCACCCATTTGACTCCACCGTAGAAGGCAACCTACAAACAATTCACAACTTGGTTAGAGGCACCCATTTTGCAATGGGACCTCTCAAGTTAGTCACAAGGGTCTTAGGAACCAAAATAGTGTTGGGTAACATAGCATGCAATTTCAAAAATTTCCTATGCTCACGCAAGATCTATCTAGGAGAGTGTGTCCATGTACCCTCGTAGACCGAGAGCGGAAGCGTTTGACAACGCGGTTGATGTAGTCGAACTTCTTCTCGTTCCGACCGATCAAGCAACGAACGTACGACACCTCTGAGTTCTGCACACGTTCAGCTCGATGACGTCCTTCGTACTCTTGATCCAGCAAAGTGTCGAGGGAGAGTTCCGTCAGCACGACGGCGTGGTGACGGTGATGGTGAAGTGATCCGCGCACGGCTTCGCCTAAGCACTATGAAAATATGACCGGAGGCGTAAACTAGGGAGGGAGCACCGCACACGGCTTGGAACAATTGATGTGTGTTGTAGGCGCCCCCTCCCCACGTATATAAAGGAGGGAGGGGGAGGAGGCCGGCCCTAGGCACGCCCAACTAGGAGGAATCCTACTTGGGCTCCTAGTTGGATTCGGCCCCCCTTTCCTTTTACCGGAGGGGGAAAGGGGGAAAGAGAGAGGGGAGAGAAGGAAAGGGGGGCGCCGCCCCCTTCCCTAGTCCAATTCGGCCTCCTTCCCTGTGGGGGCGCGCCACCCCTTTGTGGGCTGGTGTGCTTCCCTCCTATGGCCCTTATGGCCCATATCTTCCCCCGGGGGGTTCCAGTAACCCCCTGGTACTCCGATATGTACCCGATATACTCCAGAACACTTCCGGTGTCCGAATACTATCATCCAATATATGAATCGATATGTACCCGATACACTCCAGAACACGGTGTCCGAATACTATCATCCAATATATGAATCTTTACCTCTCGACCATTTTGAGACTCCACGTCATGTCCGTGATCTCATCCGGGACTTCGAACATTATTCGGTCACCAAATCACATAACTCATATAATACAAAATCGTCATCGAACGTTAAGCGTGCGGACCCTACGGGTTTGAGAACTATGTAGACATGACCGAGACACCTCTCTAGTCAATAACCAACTGCGGAACCTCAATGCTCATATTGGCTCCTACATATTCTACGAAGATCTTTATCGATCGTACCGCAATGACAAGATACGTAATTCCCTTTGTCATCGGTATGTTACTTGCCCGAGATTCGATCGTCGGTATCTTCATACCTAGTTCAATCTCGTTATCGGCAAGTCTCTTTACTCGTTCCAAATGCATCATCCTGCAACTAACTCATTAGTCACATTGCTTGCAAGGCTTATCATGATGTGCATTACCGAGAGGGCCCAGAGATACCTCTTCGATACTCGGAGTGACAAATCCTAATCTCGATCTATGCCGACCCAACAAACACCTTCGGAGATACCTGTAGGGCATCTTTATAATCACCCAGTTAGGTTGTGATGTTTGATAACACACAAGGTATTCCTCCGGTATCCGGGAGTTGCATAATCTCATGGTCAAAGGAATATGTATATGACATGAAGAAAGCTATAGCAATAAAACTGAACGATCATAATGATAAGCTAACAGATGGGTCTTGTCCATCACATCATTCGCCTAATGATGTGATCCCGTTCATCAAATGACAACACATGTCTATGGTTAGGAAACTTAAACATCTTTGATTAACGAGCTAGTCTAGTAGAGGCTTACTAGGGACATTGTGTTTTGTCTATGTATCCACACATGTATCAAGTTTCCGGTTAATACAATTATAGCATGAATAATAAACATTTATCATGATATAAGGAAATATAAAATAACAACTTTATTATTGCCTCTAGGGCATATTCCTTCAAATAGCACAGAACCGGAATGCATTATGAGGACCAACAAATTGAGCATGAACTTCTCCATCCTTTGTTTTACGAAGTACATAGGATGGAGGCATGAACTCTTTTGGTTTGTTGAGAGTGTGCATGCCCCTAGTGGCCTTCACACTCACAACCTTACCTTTCTCCTTGTGCCCTTCACGTACAAATGTCTCCTTGAGAGGTGTGGTGCACTTTTGAGAATACATTTTCTTCTTCCTTGTGCTTGGGTTAAACCCAACCCCTTCCTTGGCAACCACTAATTGTGTTGACTCAATACCTCATTAAGGTTCTTTTGTCCTTGAGCACATGTCATGAGTCCTCTCTCGAGTTGTGCCTTAAGAAGACGATTTTCCTCAAGAATAGATGCTAGGTCACCACTAGAGTTAGTAGTTCACATTGATAATAGGTGAGGAGTAAACCTTGGCTAGAGTTTCAAGATAAGTTTGAGCGTCTCAAAGCTCTTTGTAAGAAGGGTGAGCTCCTCTTCCTTAGTCTTGAGGAACACGGATATAAGCTCACAATCCTTAGAGAAAGAAGCATGAGATTTCACAAGCTTACTTTTATCATTCATCAACTCCTTGCAAGAGTTACCGGCCCTTTTCAAGGAGACAAGTTCTTTAGCATGAACATCAATGTTTGCACCATTTTTTAAGCATAGCTCATCATTTCGTGCTTCCTCATATTGACTTTCTGCTCAAGGATTTCATATTTTTCCTTTTCCTCGGTGACGAGGGTTTCGAGTTCTTTAATGGTGATGGTGTGCTTACTCACCATATAAATAAGCATATGAAACATAGTGAGCTTCTTTCCTTTAAGGGAGCACATGAACTTATTTAATTTAGCAAGCATAGGATCATCTATATCATCATCATCACAATTATCCTCCATATCAAGATATTCATCACTAGGAGTAGATGGAGTGAAAATAGGATGATTTGAACATGGGCTTACCTTGACCTTGTCAGGAGAGTTTTGGTTCTCTCCATCTTCCACCACGGCCTTTGCCATTAAGCACTTGTGAGCGTTGCCCTCGTAGTCTTTCATGTAGTTGTAGGTAACAACATCACCACTCTTGTTGACTAGCCTCAAGGTGTTTTGAGAATCTTGAGCTACGCCGGCAACACCACCAACATCATCCGGGTCGGATCTATCTTGAGCAACCATTGCCTTCCCATCTCTCTTCTTAAACTTGGAGTTCAGAGGATTTGGAAACTTCTTCTTAGAAAAGGTCTTGGGAAACCTTGGCTTATCTTCTCTCTTCTCTTAAGGGCACTCATTGGAGAAGTGGTTGGTCTCTTCACAGTTGTAGCACTTTCTTACTTTATTCTTTTGGAATCTTCCCTTAAATTTTCCCGCGCTAAACATCCTGACAAAGAGGACAATGTCTTCATATGATGGGCTCTCATTGGAGTCAATCTTATCACCATCTTCATCATCATCATCATCATCTTCTTCTTCTTCACTTTGCTCTTCCTCATGTACATGCTTGGCCTTCAAAGCAAGATTGATCTTTGATGTTGAGGTGCCATGCATGGCAAGATTTTTTGTAGCATTTGCCTTGGATTCTCCGAATAGTTGAAAAGTGGATATGATGTCATCGGGAGTCATTTCCTTGAATCCATGATGTTGCCTTATGTCCCACACCATTTGGTGATGATACAGAGCAAGAGCATGAAGTAATTTTTCCACGAGAAATCGCTTAATCAAGTTGAATCCATCTTATGTCTTGTCACAATCACAAGACTCGATGTCGGCGGAGAGGGTCATGAGACGGTCAAGGAGCTGCTTGGGGGATTCACCTTTCTCCATACAAAAGTTTTGCAATTGACCCTTGGCAATTTCATATTGAGCTAACCGGAGAGTGGAGGTACCGGTCTTGATCCTACCATCCCATAACTCCTTGGCACTTGTGATGTGTATGTAAGGTCTCCTTTGCTTATCATTCATCCCTTTCCATATGCACATGATTGTGGTGTCATTGATATGCTTGTCCTATGTTTCTCTTGGAGTGAGGTTCTTTGCGTTCACAGGGTTGTAGCCATGCTCCAAGATTTCCAACATTTCATCATTGTCGGTGTCAAAATCGACGGATCTCGGGTAGGGGGTCCCGAACTGTGCGTCTAGGCGGATGGTAACAGGAGACAAGGGACACGATGTTTTTACCCAGGTTCGGGCCCTCTCGATGGAGGTAATACCCTACTCCTGCTTGATTAATATTGATGATATGGGTAGTACAAGAGTAGATCTACCACGAGATCGAGAGGCTAAACCCTAGAAGCTAGCCTATGGTATGATTGTTGTTCGTCCTATGGACTAAAACCCTTCGGTTTATATAGACACCGAATAGGGTTAGGGTTACACAGAGTCGGTTACAATGGTAGGAGATCTACATATCCGTATCGCCAAGCTTGCCTTCCAAGCCAAGGAAAGTCCCATCCGGACATGGGACGAAGTCTTCAATCTTGTACCTTCATAGTCCAGGAGTCCGGCCAACGATGATAGTTCGGCTATCCGGACACCCCCTAATCTAGGACTCCCTCAGTAGCCCCCGAACCAGGCTTCAATGATGATGAGTCCGGCGCGTAGTTTGTCTTCGGCATTGCGAGGCGGGTTCTTCTCCAAATTCCATGTACTTGTCGAATAGTGTCCGGCTTCTGATAAATGCTGCGCTCCTTGGCTTCCACGCCCAATAATGGCCATCTTCCACGTGTTTGAATGAATGCAAAGAGCCAGGGTATTTTTACACTTACCCCCCTAGCTGCACAAATGAGCCGCCTATAAAAGGGGCGAGGATCTAGATCTGAGTCACACCATTCCCCCTCATAAGCCTTCATCGGGCGCCTTTGACAAAAACCCATTCCATCATGGACGGTGACGGCTCCTCCTCTCGTGCTCCCGGCCTTCACTGAAATTGGGAGAGATGCTCGGTCCCGATAGCGAGCTAGTTATACTCCAAACCAAGGGATTTCTTCCCCGGCCTTCATGGTTCGGTTCGAGCCAGACTTGCCACCACCTACAAGGGCGGAAAGCAAGCAGAGAGTGTCGATCCCTCTAAAGGAGAGCAGGTGTGCCGCCTCTTATCTAGTAAGAGGACTCGGATTTCCAATTCATCCGTTTCTCGGGGCTCTTGGAGTTCTCGGCCTCGGTTGCACCACCTTACGCTGCCTCCATTTTGCACATCGTGGGCTTCGTGGCCCTTTGCGAACTGTTCTTGGGCATCGAGGCTCATTTTGCGCTGTGGAAGAGATTATTCTGCCCGATACCCGTTCTCATGAGGGGTCAATATATCAAGTGGGCGGAGCGAACTATGGCGCATCACGGGACGGATACTTATCCGGAACCCCAAAGAAGGCGTCCGAGGACTGGCCCTCGGAATGGTTTTACATGGAGGGCGTCCGCTGCCGAATTCTGTTCGGATCGGCCTATACGGAGTTTAGCAACGCTCCTCGAAGAAGTGCCTAAGCTGGCGCCCTTGAGCCCAGGAGGGAAAATGACCGGGATGTCCTTTACTTGATGAGCGAATAAGATTACGGCTCATGACGGATTGACCATGATTGGAGTCATGGCAATCTACATTATGAGGAGTGCAGCCGCTCCAATATAGGGGCCACCCCATGTGGGACTTCAACGGGGAGGGCGATGCCACCCGCCATGGCATAAAGGGCGGGATCGATCACCGAACTGGTGAAGACCTTGTCCGCCATGTACAAAGGGAAGAGGAGGATTTTCTCGCGTCGATCCATCGAGCGGGTTTTCTTCGAATAATCCTCGAAGTTGGGTAAGAAAAATATCTTTGTGGCCTGTCCGATCCATGTTCCCGTGGTTAAATATCTCATTTCATGGTTTCTACGCAGGAACTGCGCCGGGCCGTGGAGAAGATACACAGCCCGCCTCCACAACCCGAGGATCCGGAACGGTCCCTCGATCCGGCCTCCGAAGAGGACCCGGATATAAAGGTGGAGTTGATCGACGGGGTGTTCCACCAACTTAGCATTGACAATGCTTTGGTTGCCATTACGGCCGACCGGATACCATGACCCACCCGTGCTTTACTTCTAATCACCACGTATTTGATGGTGTTTCGCAGGGGGTGCCTTCAGAACGGGAAGCCAAGCCTGCCGCGGCCGTCCAACAAGGGGCAGCTCGGCCCAGCAGGCGGAAAAGAAGTGCGGTACGACTCGAGACGTCGCCGCAACAGTATGATGTGCCATCGTGTTTTAAGGAGAGGTTCCTGGGAGGCACACTAACGCTTGTGGTCTTTTCAGGAAAAAGAGCGCTCGCCGGACTGAGTCCGGAGAAGTTGCCAATCGGACCTCCGCCAACCAGGCTCAAAAGCCGAGTCCGGAAGGGGGTACAAACACGAGGCGTCCGTCAGATGCTTCTCCAACGGAGGATGCCGACAGAATGTCCGCCAGCAAGTCGGAGGTGGAGAGCGCCATGAATCGTAGGCGCCGCCGGACTATTCTACATGACGCATGTTTCTCCCAAGAGGCGTTGGACGCCTTTAGTTCGGGAGAAGCGCACCTCCGTGCCGCTCAAGATGGCCTAGCGAGCCACGAGCGGTATGTGAAAGACATACGGGTAAGGAATTTTGACAGTTATATATGCCAGTAGTCCCCGAGACTTAAAATAGTTAGGATAACTGATTTAAGGATCATTTGGAATGTAGGTTCTTACCGAAAAGAATACCCGTTTGTCCCAGGAGCTTGAAGAGTGCAAGGCCCAACTTGAGGCCGCACTGGCCGCTACCGGGGAAGCCATGAAGACTCCCTCTGGTAATATATGCCCTTCGAAGTAGAAGTAGTTTCGCAAAGTGCGGCGTGTACATAAATCTGACATTAACATTGCAGATAGCATCGGGATGGATCCGGACAAGCAACAGCTCCTGCGCCAGCTAAAGCCCGGCGAGAGCGTGCTTACGAGGGTGCGGCAGGAGAAAAATAACCTCCAAGATGCCAAAACCCAACTGGGTGAGGAACTAAAGGATGTCCGTGCCCAATTGGCTGACTCCGTAAAGGAGAATCGACGGCTTCGTCGCGGCATTTTCAGTAAGTGCTTAAACGAACTTTGAAAGAGTTCGGCGAGGAAGGCGACTAACATAAACATGTATGTAGGTTTGCTCACAGGTCGTCTTGAGGAGGAGATGCCCAGTTCTTCGGGTGATCTTCTTCCCAAGCATGTCGGTACCGCACGAACGAGTTCGGCAGGTGATGAAAGGCGTCGCCCAGGCCTTGTGGCCATCTATCTCCCTGCCCGAAGGCATTGGGGAGCTGGCAGAGCGGCTTCAAGGAGCACGGCGGCGCTTCCAACTATGGAAGATATCGGCCTGCCGTCAAGGTGCCAGGGAGGCCTGGGCCATGGTAAAGACGCGGTACACGGTGACCCAAACCACATGGCGAGGTCGGACTGTGGGGCCTGATGGGAAGGAGATCCTGTAAGCTTAGTGTACGGCCAAGTAGAATTGGCCGCCAAGTATTCCCAAAGCAAGATTGTAAATTAGATAGCCTATTAGATGGCATTGAGGAGGAATATAATTAGTCGAGTTGACTATGTAATTGAATATGACATGAAAAATGTCTTCTAGCCGGATTGTAGATCGTTTGTCATAGCGGACCTTTTCGCGTCGACCTCGGGACCCAATAGTCCGGAGTGTGTCCGAATACCCTCGCGGTTATGTAAGAACCGGGGCATGCATGGAGACCAGGCGTAGGGGTCATTATTGCTGTATCAGACAAGTGCCCAACTAGTTATGTTATATTACATGGATAGTAAGAAACATCTTCCAGGGAGAATAGTTCCGTTAAGGGTTCCTTTCCCTGGGAGGCATGCCCTAAAGTGCATGTCCAAACTGCTAAGAAAGCAGAAAATCATCTGGGGGTCGATGGATAAATTGTTAAAACTCATCTTTCAGTTCACCGACCGAATATTCCCTTAAGAACGCTAGCTTTCGGCTTCACCCAGTCTGAGGTACACATCCGGTGACCCGGCAAGAATAATCGCAGAGGTGCTCCTTTACCACCTAGCGAACAATCGGGAACGTAGGGGTAAGCAGGAGCCGAGCAACCCAGCTTGGCAAAAACTTAAGTCACATCGATGCATATAATGGTGAGTAAAAGGTACATGCGGAAGTTTGATACATGTGTTGGGCATGAAGCCCTTATAAATAAGCTTCTGTTAAAGAAGCCCCGTGTATAATGAGCGCGGACAGCGTCAAGTATGTCTGGCGCATAAGCGAGCCTCTAAAGGCTTCAAGAAGAAGGAGGAGGAAGGAGAGAAATAAAAGACAGCAAAAATAGAAAATGTGGACGGAGGAAGGAGGCGAACTCGAGTCCGGCGCTTAAGCGTAGAATCTTCGTGAGCGGGCTGCATTCCATGGGTTCGGCTCGAGTCGGTTATCCGATGCGTTTAGCAGACGGTATGCTCCGCCCGATCGGGACCTGGTCGATGATGAAGGACCTTCCCATTTGGGCTTGAGTTGTCCTTTTCTTGTCCGACAGCGTAGAACTAGTTCGCCAACGTTGTAAGCTTTGGCCCGTGCTTCCTGCTTTGATATCTTCGAGCCTGCTGTTGATAAAATGCGGAACGAGCTTTTGCCACGTCGCGCTCCTCCTCCAATGCGTCCAAACTGTCCTGCCGACCGAGCTTGGCTTCTCTTTCTTCATACATGCGCACGCGAGATGAGTCATGCATTATGTCGCAGGGCAAGACTGCCTCTGCGCCGTACACCATAAAAAATGGTGTGAATCCGGTAGTACGATTCGGCATGGTCCGCAGCCCCCAGAGTACGAAGTCGAGCTACTCAACCCAGTGCGTGTTAGATTCCTTGAGGGACCGCACTAGTCTGGGTTTAATGCCGCTCATGATTAGACCGTTTGCTCGCTCGACTTGACCGTTGGTTTGAGGGTGATAGGCGAGGCGTAATCGAGCTTGATGCCCATGTTTTTGCACCATAATTTGACCTCATCGGCCGTGAAGTTGGTGCCGTTATCGATGATGATCTTGTGGGGACGCCGTAACGGTGCACTACCCCGATATGAAGTCTATCACCGCCCGGATTCGCCGTTTTAACGAGCTTGGCCTCTATCCATTTGGTGAATTTATCCACCATGACCAATAGGTATTTTTGCTTGTGGGTTCCTCCCTTAAGGGGTCCAACCATGTCAAGCCCCGGACATGACGACCGGTGATGGGTATAGTTTTGAGGGTGGTGGGTGGCATGTGGCTTTGGTTAGCAAAAAGGCTGGCAACCGACGCATCGTTGGACTAAATCATGCGCATCTCGCCGGGCCGTCGGCCAATAGAATCTGTCACGGAAGGCCTTGCCTACAAGGGCCCGGGCTGCGGCGTGGTGCCCACCCACCCGGGCACGCAATTTCAGCCAGGAGGTTTCGCCCTTCCTCTTCGGAGATACACCTTTGAAGGACTCTGTTGTGCTTTTCTTATAGAGCTCTCCCTCATGGACTTTATAGGCTTTGGATCGCCGTACTATGCAGCGAGCCTCATTTTGGTCTTCGGGGAGTTCTGCCTAGTTAGGTAGGCTAGGAATGGTTCCGGCCCACGGGCGATAACTGCCATTATTTCGGGCGGAGGGTGTTATCTCGTTGGCAGAGCCTCCGATTGTTTCAGAGTGTTCGGTGTCAGGCAGTGCGGTTGGGTCCGGATTGTTATTTCTGGACTCCCCTTCCCATAGTACGGATGGCTTGAACAGCCGTTCGGGGAAAAGATGTTGGGCGGACGGCATCGCGTTTTGCACCGATGCGTGCTAATCGTCCGCCGCACCGTTGCTGTCCGGGCTATATGATGAAATTCGAGCCCTTGAACCGGCCGACATTTTTAGGACCGCATTGCGATACGCTGCCATTCGGATCTTTGGCATCAAAGTCTCCGTTTATTTGAGATGTCGCGAGGTTCGAATCCCGCACACCTCCAGCGTTTAATGCCCATGGAGACCGCCATCCGGAGGCCGTGCAGAAGGGCCTCGTATTCGGCTGCGTTGTTGGAGTTCGTATACATTATCTCAAGGACGTATTGGACTGTGTCCCCGGTTGGGGACGTCAGGACGACGCCAGCCCCCAGGCCAGCCAACATTTTGGAGCCGTCAAAGTGCATGATCCAATTGGAGTATGCGTCGTACTCTTTAGGGAGTTCGACGGTCCATTCGGCCACGAAGTCCGCCAAAACCCGCGACTTAATAGCTCGTCGTGGCTTATAGGTTATGTCGAATGGAAGGAGCTCTATGGCCCATTTAGCAATCCGGCCCGTCGCATCGCGGTTGTTTATAATGTCGTTAAGAGGTACTTCGGAGGCTACCGTTATCGAACACTCTTGAAAGTAGTGTCGCAGCTTCCGGGATGCCATGAACACCGCGTATGCTATCTTTTGATAATGTGGGTACCGGGACTTGCATGGAGTAAGGACAGTGGACACATAGTAAACCGGTTTTTGAAGAGGGAACCTGTGTCCGTCCGTTTCTCGTTCGACGACGAGCACCGCTACCGACAACTGATGTGTTGCGGCGATATATAATAGCATTGGTTCTCCCATGCTTTGGTAGCGGCCAGACTGGATTTGTTGCCAATATGGCTTTTATTTCTTCGAGTCCGTCGTGGCGGCATCCGTCCACTCGAAGTGTTCGTGCGCCAAGGAGGCGGTAAAGGGTAACGCCTTTTCTCCCAACGGGAAATAAAGCGGCTTAGAGCCGCCACGCATCGATCAATTTTGTATTTGTTTGAGGTCTTTTGGAATATCCAATTGTGACAGAGCTCGGATCTTGGCTGGGTTTGCTTCAATTCCTCTAGGACACAATGAAGCCCAAGAGCTTTCCGGTGGAGCCAAGACGCATTTTTCTGGATTGAGCTTAATGTCATATTTTGAAGATTGTCGAATGTGAGCCTCAAGTCGTCTACTAGAGTTTCGACATGCTTGGATTTGATGACCACGTCATCTACATATGCTTCCACTGCTTTTGCCGATCTGGTTTGCGGACATGTCCGAATCATCTTGTTGGTATGTTGCGCCGATGTTTTTGAGCCGAAGGGCATTGTGTTGAAGCGAATGGGCCGTATGGAGTGATGAATCTTGTTGCGGCTTGGTGCGGCTCCGCCATCTTGATTTGGTGGTAGCCGGAGTATGCGTCGAGGAAGCACAATGAGTCGTGGTCCTGCAGAAGGCGTCGATAATTTGATCAATGCGAGGGAGGGAAGGGATCCTTTGGGCAAGCCTTATTAAGGTCTTTGAAATCAACACATAGGCGCCAGATTTATCCTTCTTTGGTACCATCACCAGATTTGCTAGCCAATCCGGATGTTTTATATCTCGATGAATCCGGCTTCGAGAAGTTTGGCTAGCTCCTCCCATGGCCTGTCTCTTGGGTTCGGAAAAGCGCCCGAAGAGCCTGTTTGATCGGCTTGAATCCTTTTAGGGTATTTAGGCTGTGCTCGGCCACCGACGTGGGATCTGGCATGTCCGAAGGGTGCCAGGCAAAATGTCCCAGCTTTTCTCGTAGAAATTCTCGTAGTGCGCGTCTACATCAGTGTTTAATTGTGCCCCAATGGAGGCCGTCTTTGCAGGGTCCATTGGGTGGACTTGGAATTTAACTATTTCATCCGCTGGTTTAAAAGAGGTGGACTTGGATCTTTTATCAAGTATCACATCGTCCCTGTTCACCGTGGAGCGCATCACGGTGAGTTCCTCGGCCGCTAGGGCTTCGGATAGTGCCTCGAGGGCTAGTGCGGCTGTCTTGTTTTCGGCGCGGAGTGCTATGTTCGGATCACTAGCGAGAGTGATGATTCCGTTAGGTCCGGGCATTTTAAGCTTCATGTACCCATAATGGGGTATAGCTTGAAAAATTGTGAATGCCCCTCGTCCTAATAAAGCGTGATATCCGCTGCTGAACGGGGCCACTTGAAATGTGACCTCCTCGGACTGTAATTGTCCGTGAGCGAACACTATGTCCAGTGTGATTTTTCTGCGGCATGCTTCCGACTAGGGATTATTCCTCTAAAGGTTGTGCCGTCGCTCAATGCGGTTCCAGTCTATTTCCATTTTTCGGAGGGTTTCCTCGTAGATGAGGTTTAGTCCGCTGCCGCCATCCATGAGTACCTTAGTAAGGCGTAAAGCCGCCCACTATTGGACTGAGGACCAATGCGGCCGGTGCTCGGGCTGTTCGAATTTGGGTTAAATCACCGGCATTAAAGGTAATAGCCATGTCACTCCATGGATGTATTGTTGCTACTTGGTAGACTTCGGCAAGGTTGCGGAGTGTTCGTTTCCGTATGTTATTTGATGCGAAAGTATCGAAGACTGTTAATACCGTACTGGTGTTGCTGGGCTGGGATTCTGAGGCTAGAAGCTCTTCGCCACTTTTGGCCACCTGCCGTAGTATCCAACATGCTCGAAGGCTATGAGTTGGAGTGGCGCCCTGTGCTATGAATTTTGCGAGGTCCGTTTAGCCAACCCTCCAAAGACGGTTCCGTGCCCTTTAGGGGTTTTTCTTTGTTGATGTATAACCCAGGTGCTTGGTGATGATGCACCCTTTTATTTTGGACTAGGGCTGTATTCGGGGCCGGATTATCCCAAAGTTTACTTTCGGTTTTCCAAGCACTCTCCATCGCACAGTACTTTTGTACTATGGTCACCAAGTCAGCAAAGCGTGTAATTTCGCGACGACTTATGGCGTTTAGGATTCCCTTGTCCGTGCAATTATTGCGAGAAAAGTGAGATTGCGTCCTTCTCTCGGCAGTCCTTTATCCTGTCCATAACCAGGAGGAATCGGCCCAAGAATGATGTCTTGCTTCAGCGGTCTCTTGCGTCAATTCGGGATAGATCGCTAATGTTTGGGTGGGCGGGTGGAACTAGATCCGGAACCCCGTCCAATTTAAGACTCAGGGGCCGAGAAGTTTCCGAACTTGGAAGTTTGGATTTTTGAATGCTATCCAATGAATCCAACCCGCCGCCTAACTTTAAGTTCAGGGCTTGATCGACATCCGTCCCTCTGCGGGAATCCGGCATGGAGGGATCGGGAATCCGGACGTAGTTAGTCCTTAAGATAGAAGAAGAATCGTCGTATTGCTCCTCTATCATAGCAACATGATGGGTAGCCTGGGGAGAGTTGATCTCTCTCAGATCGGTTTTAGGCCCGATCTGGTCATAGTCTGTGGCGACTCCCAGGGCGGCGATGCGATCCAAGAGCTCCTTTACGGAGGAGAGCTCGATCGGATCTAACTGCTCGGCAAGTTCCGAGTTAACATGAAGATTGGTTTCGATGACCCGAGAAGTCATCGTCGGCGCGGTGGCCGAACTGGCGGTCATAAGAGAACCACCTAATCAAGAGTCGACCCGATGGCCAAGGCTCCTTTGGCGATAGTATCGTCTTTAAAGACAGGATGAGGCATCCTTCACGATGGCGGCAACGCAGAGGAACTCTCAATGAAAGCACCAATGTCGATTGTCAAAACCAGCGGATCTCGGGTAGGGGTCCCGAACTGTGCATCTAGGCGGATGGTAACAGGAGACAAGGGACACGATGTTTTTACCTGTGTTCAGGCCCTCTCGATGGAGGTAATACCCTACTCCAGCTTGATTAATATTGATGATATGGGTAGTACAAGAGTAGATCTACCACGAGATCAGAGAGGCTAAACCCTAGAAGCTAGCCTATGGTATGATTATTGTTCGTCCTACGGACTAAAACCCTTCGGTTTATATAGACACCGAATAGGGTTAGGGTTACACAGAGTCGGTTACAATGGTAGGAGATCTACATATCCGTATCGCTAAGCTTGCCTTCCACGCCAAGGAAAGTCCCATCCGGACACAGGACGAAGTCTTCAATCTTGTATCTTCATAGTCCAGGAGTCCGGCCAACGATGATAGTTCGGCTATCCGGACACCCCCTAATCCAGGACTCCCTCAGTCCTGCATACCAACTCTCCACAAAGCAAAATAGGAACTGTCATCAAGCAAAGGGGTTATTCCCCAGGGTTATACTTAGGTTTCTCTACTTGAGGTCTTGCATAAAGCCATGTGATGACCCACAAGTATAGGGGATCAATCGTAGTCCTTTCGATAAGTAAGAGTGTCGAACCCAATGAGGAGCAGAAGGAAATGACAAGTGGTTCTTAGCAAGGTATTTTCTGCAAGCACTGAAATAGTTGGTAACAGATAGTTTGATAGCAAGATAGTTTGTAACGAGCAAGTAATGGTAACGGAAAATAATGTGCAGCAAGGTAGCCCAATCCTTTTGTGGCAAAGGACATGCCAAAACGTTCTCTTATGATAAGCAAAGCGTTCCTGAGGGTACTGTCGGATCATGGTTTCTGGCAAAACCCTCAAGGTTCGAACACTGGGGTGCGCACGAAGATTTCCCCCCTACCGATCCACGTCCTAGCTTTGCTAAGATCTCACGGACTAACTCGACGAACTCACAACACAAGGGACACAGATTTATACTAGTTCGGGCCACCGTTATGGTGTAATACCCTACTCCCGTGTGGTGGTGGTGGATTGCCTCTCTGGCTGATGATGAACAGTGCAAGGGAAAGAACATCCTCCTGAGGTTGAGGTGTTCTTGTGCTTGGTGTGTGGCTAAAGATCAGATGCCTGAGGCTCAGTTGTCTCTTGATCCCTCCGCCCCTACGGTGGTGGCTAGTCCTACTTATATAGGCCCTGGTCCTCTCCCCAAATATTGAGCGGGAAGGGAGCCAACAACGGCCAATTTGAAAGGGGACATCTAGTACATCTTATCCTTACAAAAGCGGTCTTCGCCTGCAAAAGGCTCTGGTGGTGACGTCGCCTTGGGCTCCATGGTGACCTCCGTCCTGCCGTCCTGCTGGTCTTGGTCTCATTGCACTGATATGGAAACCTTTGTTTGATGCCTCGGTACTCCGCGCCTGCGCTTGCCTCCTTTGCACCAAAGAGGAAACAAGGACGCTACGCGCGCTGGCACCCGCCTAGTCTCGATCGTCATGGCTCATGTCACGAGAACCTCGTGAGGTTTGCCTTGCCTTGATCTCTCCGCCCCTCGCGAGCCTGCCTGGCGAGGCCGCTCCTGAGGAGGTCTTGCGTCGTCCGCCTCGCAAGGCTTGGCCCCTCGTGAGGGTCTTGAATGCCTTGTTGATGAAGATGGGACCGTACAGGCCTGCTAGCAAAGCCACGCCGTGGGCCGCAGGCAGGCAAGTCTGGGGACCCTTGTTCCCGTAACGCCGACAAGAGCCCTGGGCCCAAAGCGGCGCTGGCTTGGCTTCGAGGCGAAGCCAAAGGTCAAGTACGGAGCGCCGTGGGCCCCAATAGCCTGCGGCCTTGGTTGACTCGTGGCGGTTGATTGGACGTGGGCGTCTCCGCTTCCCCACGCTGAATCGGAATCCGCCTGGCTATGCGGCTCCCGCAACCTACACAACTATTCTTCCATCGCCCGCGCCATACTTCCCCGATTCCTCTGCTTCCCCGAGACTCTGCTTCCCCGAGACTCTGCTCCACCTCCCAATCTGGCCTGCGCTCTGCCCGCTCCATCGCCATGGCACCGAAACAAGCTAACAAGGGGAAGAAGCCTCTATCTTCTGCCGGCGCGCCTTCGGCCATCGAGCCCGCGGTTGGCCGATCGCTGGTGCTCAATGATGAGGCCATGGGCAAGGTGCGCCCCATGCTCGCCTCCAGTTTCAATGAGTGGGGGAAGACGATGGCTTGGCCTGCGTCCCGCGCTCGTATTGACCGGGCAGCCACCAAAGTCCCAATCTTCATCGATGCTCTTTGGGCTGGCCTGGTCCCCCCTTTCTCCGCCTTCTTCAACACAGTGCTGGAACACTATCAGATCCACTTGCTGCATCTTGACCCCGAATCCATGACCCTCCTTGCCGTCTTCGCCTTTGTGTGTGAGGCCATGGTGGGCATTGCCCCTTCCGTGGACCTTCTTTGCCACTTCTTCTTGTTGCACCTGATTGATCCTCGGCAAAGCTCGGGGTGCGTGAGCTTCCAGGCTGTGGCTGTGATGGCAGGCGCAGGGATCGACTTCGAGCTTCCTCCATCCACGAGCGAGTTTCGGACACGGTGGGTATTTGTCGATGCCGGGGTGCTCAGCCCTCTGCTCCATTCTCCGTCAGCACCTGCCGTTCCCAACTCCGGTTGGGGCCACGAGAGGCTCGCGAGCTCCTGTCTTGTCCCCGTCTGGCTCAGGCTGAGGAGGTTGAAGGACCGTGGTGGTGAAGGAGTTCATCAGGCGCCGAGTTGCTCTGCTTCAGC
Source organism: Aegilops bicornis (assembly GCA_021605145.1). Classification (NCBI taxonomy): domain Eukaryota; kingdom Viridiplantae; phylum Streptophyta; class Magnoliopsida; order Poales; family Poaceae; genus Aegilops; species Aegilops bicornis. The sequence goes on from CM038672.1 coordinate 412,034,865, forward strand.
CGCATTCTCACCCGATGTGGGCTTTGCTCAGCAGTCAGGACCATATGAGGCTTCAGGAGTCCGGGCTCCCTCTTGAGACGCGGCGAACAGTGCTCGAGGTCCTGACGGGTGTCCCTTCGCCGGACGACATGCCTGGGAAGAGCTGTCTGCTGTACCGCTGCACGAACAAGGTAGAATTTGTAGAGCACATGCCTTCCTTTGATGAGTGGGGGTTGCGCCCGGACGGCCTGGTGGGGCCCCGCGAGAATCCCGTCAACGTGGTTCCCTTCTTCGTCGTTGGCGCCGAGCTCGCCCCGAATGTGGATGCAGGGGGGCGAGCACCGCTGAAGGCTGGCGGCCCGAGTGCAGAGGTGCAGATGTCGTCTGGGCTCCTAGCGCGTCGTCCTCAGGAACTCATGATCCTTCCCTTGGGGTGTCGGTCGCTGAGACGATGCAGCACGCGGCTCCCGAGGCTGAAGCTCCGGAGGTCTCGGGTGGTCGCGGTGAGACGGCGCCCGACTGCTCTTCGCAGCCCGGCATCCCTCAAGATGTCCCTTCGAGTGCTTCTCTGATCGCACCCCGTGTCGGCCGCCACGTCCAGCGCTTCGGCCGGCTTTGCGTGGACTTCGAGGAGCTCCGCAAGAGGAAAGGATCCCCGAGCAGCAGTGGTATCTTCGGGTCATTGAAGCGAAGGAAGCACATCGCCGTCGATGAGTAAGTATTGTACCTTTGTGATTTCTTGGGTGTTGCTTTCCTTCCTGATGGTGGTCCTTCAGGGTCCCTTCCGCCAAGGCCGTTGCATCTCCTGAGGAGCAGCCTCCTCTCTCCTCGACCCCCCTGGCCTTGAGCGCCCCGCGCCCGCACGCCGCTCCTGGCATCGGGTCGGTTGGAGAGGCGCGCTCGCCTCCATGGTGCCTTGAGCCCACGGCCTCGTCGCCCCTCCTTCGTGGCCTTGCTTGGAGCTTGGCGGGCGTGCCCAGAACCCCTCCTTTGGTTATGGACGGTGGCTGGTTGGCTTCGTTCTTCGGCTCCTCTTCAGGCAGCGGGCCCCATCTAGTTCGGGCCTCTCGCGAGGCCCGGCTAGAGCCTGGGGCAGCGCCAGCCCCCAGCTGAGAGGGGGCGCACCGCTCCAGGCCTCGCCCATAGACCCCGTGGCAGAGGACGAGATGGATCGTGCGCTTGAGTTCGAGAACGGGCAGAGCGTTGTTCTCATGAGCTCTTCCAGGAGGCGATGGGCGCGATGAACCGACTCGGTGAAGAACTTGCGGGTGTCGACACGCGCCTTAAGGCCGAGGGTTTTCGGTTGGCAGAGGAGTGGCACAAGTTTAAGGTGGCTATCAACCTCGGCCGTCATCAGCGTGATCTTGACAATGCGAAGGCCGAGGCGTCTCTTAAGGTCTCTCATGAGGTTTGCTCTAAAGCTTTGGAGGAAGCTCGCGAGGCTGACCATCGTCGCGAGGCTGCGGAGAAGCGCGCGTGGGAGCTCCAGGCCTGGAGCGCGTCCTTGGAGCAGCAGGTGGAGGCGCTCAAAGCCGTCCTTGCGTCGCTTAGGGGGACACCCGCCGAAGAAGAAGAGATCCGGAGGCGTGAGGAGGCGTTGGCACTGGAGGCCGTGGAGCGCAGCCTTGAGCTTGAGCGGCTGGAGACGAGGGAGCGTCAAGTTGCCCAAGCTCAAGATGTCGTTGGTGCGCGCGAGGCCAAGGCTCAGGAGGAGGTCGATCGCCGGGTGGCCGAAGTTTGCGCGGGTCTTGAGGGTAGGCATGACCTGAAGCTGCAGCCTGCGGAGACTGAGGCTGCAGGCAGGGCTGCTGCCCTTGGGCCCAGGCTTGCTAAGGTAGAGAGGCGCGAGGAGGCCACAACACCCGCCCTGGTCACGGCGCAGGCGGAGTTGGCCTCCGCCCGCACCGAGCTGCTCTCTCTTCAGAAACGGGTTGATGACGACGAGGCCGTTGCGCGGCTGAACAGGGAGGAAGTGCTTCAGCGGCGGACATTGGAGCGCGAGCACGCCCCCATGCTCCAGGTTCTCGGGAACAGGGCTAGCACTGCGCTGGGCCATATCTGCGACGAGAATGCCTCTTATCCTCATAGGGACGACTATGCCAGCCATCTTCGCTTCTTCTCCGACGTGGTGACGCGTCTTGAAGCTCGATCCGATAGAGCTCGCCAGCTTGTCGAAGAGAGGAGTCGCGGCTTGCTCGGGCGCGCGTTCTCCCGTGTCTTCAGCCACCTCCAGAACACCTACCAGGATGTTGACTTTGACGCTGCCGTCGCCCCAGTTCCGCAGGCCATCCGTGCCGACCTGGCGCAGTGGGTGGAGGACAATGTGGATGCGCTGGTCAGAGCATTCGCTTCTAAAGACGACGCGGTGGTGGTCGCTGTAGACGAAGGCGGCGTGGTTGACGACGGCGATGCCGCCGCTGGTGAAGGTGGAGGCGACGCCAACGACGGTGACAGCGACGCCCGCGGTGCGTCTGAAGATGACGTGGGGGACGCGGCAAGCGACATATTCGGCTGATCTCACGTTTCCCTGCTGTTTACCCTGTAAAAACTCGGGCGCGGCCCCTAAAGATTGTAAGAGCATTTTGAGAGGGGGAGCCCCTCATGCAAACAAATCGCAGTTTTCATTCTTGTATGTAAACCTGGGTATGCGCCTTTGCGTGACCGTGAGTCCGATGGAGAGTCTTCGGTGTGGCTTACCTTAGCCAGTGCATGCCCCGAGCTGGGTCATGAGCTCTTGAGGAACTTCTGAAGAGTATGCTGACTCGCCCAAGAGGGCCTCGCGAGAATCCAGCGCCGATAGTGGCGTTGATGCGCGCGGCGTGCATGCTGCGCCCTGCCCCGCTCGCGAGGAGCCCGCGAAGGGGAGGCAGCGAGCGTAAGCTCCGGGGTAAGGCAAGAACCAGATAGCGAGAAACCGTCGAACGAGAAAAAGCACCCCCCTGCACTCATCAATGAAAATTCAATTTCAACTCAAATCCAAATCCAGACGGCAAGGCTACAGAAAAGAGATCCAAAGCAAATGGCCGCGTCCGGCACCTAGTCTAGTCTTCTTGTCTTCGAGTCTTCTCACCAGCGTGGAGCTAAGTGCTGCCACTAGGACGTTGGAGGGAGCCCCCGAGGCCCGAGGGCGGCTCTCCTGAGGCTCCGGGGCGTGTATAGCCCCACTCATTATTACGTGAGAGTGTCACAGGCGGTGATGTTCACAGGCGTGAGCCTTACTTCATATCGCCAGACGAGGGCCCCGCCTTGCGCCACCCTCTACTGCCGTTGGGACGACCGGAGACCAGGACAGCACCAAAGGGGCAGAGGGGACGTCAGCGGCGCCCTCGGCGACCACGGGTCCTCTGCCGGGGTAGGGCTCGCCAGCGCCTCCCCAGCAGAGAGCCTACCTCCGGGTAACGCCTTGCTCCGTGCGGCAGGGGAGGGGCCTTGCTCCTGGCTCCTCCCACGCAGCCCCCAGTGGGTCTCTCCTGACGGGGTGGGCATCGCCGTGCCGGAACCATTGCCTGGCGCCGTGACCTGGTTCACATGTGACTCATGGTTAGCGTGGTACCCTGTATCTGTTGTCGACGGTGCAGCTGGTGGGGCTCTCTATCGACTCCTGGAAGGCTTCAGCTCCTAACCCGAGAAACGAGCCGGGGTCGTCCTCGGGCGTGTACTCCTGGTCCGTCATGCGGGGCACGTAGGCCTCCGAGGCCGCTGCCCCGAAGACCTCGCCGAAGTGCCCCACGCTCCATGTTGCTCGGCCTGTCACGCTGTCCTGAGGATGGCAGGGCGGTGCTCCGATGGGGCCGTACGTGGCAACACTTGTGCCCGCACCCATCTGGGGTGGTGCGGCCGCGGCAGGGCGCCCTCCACCGTGTGTCATGTTGACGTCGACGAGGCCCCCGGGCGCACCCGGGTGAACACAGGCCACAGTGAGGCCCGTCGTGGGACCCAACCGCCGCCTGAGGCGTGAGCTGATAGCAGAAGGGCGGCGCTCCCGTGGCCGCCGTGTCTAGTAGCTCAGCGACGCATTCCAGCAACACATCCCAGACGCTCTCCATCAGTCGGCATCGCAGCAGCTCCCGCGCCACTACGAGTGCGGCCCGCATGTTCGCCTGCTCCTGCTGGGTGTGTGGCGTTGTTGCCGCAGTGTGGCTTGCGGCCCTTGCAGCGGCTCGCGCTTGTCGTGGAGTAAGGGTGGACGGCGCCTGGCCGCGCCGCCCACGCCCAGCAGCGTTAGGTGGCGCCCGTGCCGCCTGGAGCGCGGGGTTGAGGTCTTCCTGGGCAGGCGACGCCGTCCGGGCGGTCCAGGCTGCCTAGCGGTCGGCGTCAACCCTCGGGCCACCAGACATCGGAACCGCGGAGCATCAGCAGACCGACTGGTGGGGAAGAGGCTCCGGCGCACCCCTACCCGGCGCGCCAAATATCAGATCACGGGTTCCGGCAAAACTCTCAATGTTCAAACAATGGGGTGCACACGAAGATTTCCCCCTACCAATCCACGTCCTAGCTTTGCTAAGATCTCACGGACTAACTCGACGAACTCACAACACAAGGGACACAAGATTTATACTGGTTCGGGCCACCGTTGTGGTGTAATACCCTACTCCGGTGTGGTGGTGGTGGATTGCCTCTCGAGATGATGATGAACAGTACAAGGGAAAGAACAGCCTCCTGAGGTTGAGGTGTTCTTGTGCTTGGTGTGTGGCTAAAGATCAGATGCCCGAGGCTCAATTGTCTCTTGATCCCTCCGCCCCTACGGTGGTGGCTAGTCCTACTTGTTGGGGAACGTAGCAGAAATTCAAAATTTTCTACGCATCACCAAGATCAATCTATGGAGATTCTAGCAACGAGAGAGAGAGGGAGAGAGAGAGAGAGAGAGAGAGAGAGAGCATCTTCATACCCTTGAAGATCGCTAAGCGGAAGCGTTACAAGAACGCGGTTGATGGAGTCGTACTCGCGGCGATTCAAATCGCGGAAGATCCGATCTAGCGCCGAACGGACGGCGCCTCCGCGTTCAACACACGTACAGCCCGGGGACGTCTCCTCCTTCTTGATCCAGCAAGGGGAGAGGAGAAGTTGAGGGAGAGCTCCGGCAGCACGACGGCGTGGTGGTGGAGCTTGTGGTTCTCCTGCAGGGCTTCGCCAAGCACTACGGAGGAGAAGGAGGTGTTGGAGGAGGGAGGGGCTGCGCCAGGGAAGAGGTGTGGTTGCCCTCCCACCCCTCCAATATATATAGGGGCAAGGGGAGAGGGGGAGGCGCCCTAGGGTTTACCCTAGGGGGCGGTGGCCAAGCAGATTGGATCTCCCTAGGGAAAATCCTAGGGAGACTTGCCCCCCAAGCCAAGCAGGTGGAGGATTGCCTCCCAGGCCAGGTGGAGGCGCCCCACCTCCCCAAATAACGTGGGAAAGGGTGTGGGGGGCGCACCACCCCTTATTGGGATGGTTTGCCCCTTCCCCTTTGGCCCATGAGTCCCTCCAACACTTGCCGGGGCTCCCGAAACACCTTTCGGTTATGCTGGCCATAGCCTGGTACCCCCGGAACACTTCCGGACTCTAATACCCTTCGTCCAATATATCGATCTTCACCGCCGGACCATTCCGGAACTTCTCATGACGTCCGGGATCACATCTGGGACTCCGAACTACCTTCGGTAACAAATTACTATTTCCCATAACAACTCTAGTGTCACCGAACCTTAAGTGTGTAGACCCTACGGGTTCGGGAGACATGTAGAAATGACCGAGACATCTCTCCGGTTAATAACCAACAGTGGGATCTGGATACCCATGTTGGCTCCCACATGTTCCACGATGATCTCATCGGATGAACCATGATGTCGGGGATTCAAGCAATCCCGTATACAATTCCCTTTGTCAATCGATACGTTACTTGCCCGAGATTCGATCGTCGGTATCCCAATACCTCGTTCAATCTTGTTACCGGCAAGTCACTTTACTCGTTCCGTAATGCATGATCCCATGACTAACTACTTAGTCACGTTGAGCTCATTATGATGATGCAATACCGAGTGGGCCTAGAGATACCTCTCCGTCATACGGAGTGACAAATCCCAGTCTCGATTCGTGCCAACCCAACAGACACTTTTGGAGATACCTATAGTGCACCTTTATAGCCACCCAGTTACGTTGTGACGTTTGGTACACCCAAAGCATTCCTATGGTATCCAGGAGTTGCACAATCTCATGGTCTAAGGAAATGATACTTGACATTAGAAAAGCTTTAGCAAACGAACTACACGATCTTGTGCTATGCTTAGGATTGGGTCTTGTCCATCACATCATTCTCCTAATGATGTGATCCCGTTATTAATGACATCCAATGTCCATGGTGGTGAAACCATAACCATCTATTGATTAACGAGCTAGTCAACTAGAGGCTCACTAGGGACATGTTGTGGTCTATGTATTCAGACATGTATTACGGTTTCCAGTTAATACAATTATAGCATGAACAATAGACAATTATCATGAACAAGGAAATATAATAATAACCATTTTATTATTGCCTCTAGGGCATATTTCCAACCGTCTCCCACTTGCACTAGAGTCAATAATCTAGTTCACATCACTATGTGATTGTAATGAATCCAACACCCATTGGGTTTGACCATATCTCGCTTGTGAGAGAGGTTATTAGTCAATGGGGCTGAATCTTTCAGATCCGTGTGTGCTTTACAAATCTCTATGTCATCTCCTATATGCAGCTATCACACGCCATTGAACTATTCCAAATAGCAACTCTACTATACGAATCCGGTTTACTACTCAGAGTCGTCCAAATTAGTGTCAAAGTTTGCATCGGCGTAACCCTTTACGACGAACTCTTTTACCACCTCCATAATTGAGAAAATTCCTTAGCCCACTAGTTACTAAGGTTAAGTTTGACCGCTGTCATGTGATCCATTCCTGGATCACTCTTGTACCCCTTGACTGACTCATGGCAAGGCACACTTCAGGTGCGGTACTCAGCATAGCATACTGTAGACCCTACGTCTAAAGCATTGGGGACGACTTTCGTCCTTTCTCTCTCTTCTGCCGTGGTCAGGTCTTGAGTCTTACTCAATACTCACACCTTATAACACAGCCAAGAACTCCTTCTTTGCTGATCTATTTTGAACTCCTTAAAAATCTTGTCATGGTATGTATTCATTTGAAAGTACTATTAAGCGTTTTTTGATCTATCCTTATAGATCTTGATGCTCAATGTTCAAGTAGCTTAATCCAAGTTTTCCATTGAAAACACTTTTAAATAACCCTATATGCTTTCCGGAAATTCTACATTATTTACGATCAACAATATGTCAACAACATATACTCATCGAAATTCTATAGTGCTCCCACTCACTTCTTTGGAAATACAAGTTTCTCATAAACCTTGTATAAACCCAAAATCTTTGATCATCTCATCAAAGCGTATATTCCAACTCCGAGATGCTTACTCCGGTCCTTAGAAGGATTCTTGGAGCTTTGCATACTTGTTAGCATCTTTTAGGATTGACAAAAACCTTCTGGTTGTATCACATACAACCTTTCTTGAAGAAAGTTGTCGAGGAAACAATGTTTTGACATCCTATCTGCAAGATTTCACAAATAACGCAGTAACTGCTAATTCAATTTCAACAGACTCTTAGCATCGCTACGAATGAGAAAGTCTCACCGCAGTCAACTCCTTGAACTTGTCGGAAAACATCTTAACGACAAGTCGAGCTTTCTTAATGGTGATACTTACCATCATTATCCGTCTTCCTTTTAAAATCCATCTGTACCCAATAGCCTTACGACCATCAAGTAGTTCTTCCAAAGTCTATACTTTGTTTTATACATGGATCCTCACTCGGATTTTATGGCCTCGAGCCATTTGTCGGAATCCGGGGCCACCATCGCTTCTCCATAGCTTGTAGGTTCATTGTTGTCTAGCAACATGACCTCCAAGACAGGATTACGTACCACTCTGAAGTAGTACGCATCCTTGTCGACCTACGAGGTTTGGTAGTGACTTGATCCGAAGTTTTTTTTATCACTATCATCAGCTTCCACTTCAATTGGTGTAGGCGCCAGAGGAACAACTTCCTGTGCCCTGCTACATACTAGTTGAAGTGATGGTTCAATAACCTCATCAAGTCTCCACCATCCTCCCACTCAATTCTTTCAAGAGAAACATTTCCTCGAGAAAGGACCCGTTTCCAGAAACAACCACTTTTGCTTTCGGATCTGAATTAGGAGGTATCCCCAACTGTTTTGGGTGTCCTATGAAGATGCATTTATCCGCTTTGGGTTTGAGCTTTTCAGGCTAAAACTTTTCCACATAAGCGTCGCAGCCCCAAACTTTTAAGAAACGACAGCTTAGGTTTCTCTAAACCATATTTCATACGGTGTCATCTCAACGGAATTACGTGGTGCCCTATTAAAGTGAATACAGTTGTCTCTAATGTCTAACCCATAAACGATAGTGGTAATTCAATAAGAGACATCATGGTATGCACCGTATCCAATATGGTGCAGCTATGATGTTCGGACACACCATCACACAATGGTGTTCCAGGCGGTATTAGTAGTGAAACAATTTCCACAAGGTCTTAATTATGTGCCAAACATGTAACTCAGATATTCATCTCTATGATCATATCATAGACATTTTATCCTCTTGTCACGACGATCTTCAGCTTCACTCTGAAATAGAACCTTTGAATAATTCAGACTTGTGTTTCATCAAGTAAATATACTTAGAATCTACTCAAATCATATGTGAAGTAAGAGCATAACGATATCCACTGCGTGCCTCAGCACTCATTGGACTGCACACATCAAAATGTATTACTTCCAAAAAGTTGCTTTCTTGTTCCATCTTACTACAAACGAGGCATTTCGGTCATCTTGCCCATGTGGTATGATTTGCATGTCTCAAGTGATTCAAAATCAACTGAGTCCAAACGATCCATCTGTATGGAGTTTCTTCATGCATATCTACCAATAGACATGGTTCGCATGTCTCAATCTTTTCAAAAACGAGTGAGTCCAAAGATCCATCAACATGGAGCTTCTTCATGCCTTTTATACCAATATGACTCAAATGGCAGTGCCACAAGTATGTGGTACTATCATTACTATCTTATATTTTTTGGCATGAACATGTGTATCACTACGATCGAGACTCAATAAACCATTCATTTTAGGTGCAAGACCATTGAAGGTATTATTCAAATAAACAGAGTAACCATTATTCTCCTTAAATGAATAACCGTATTGCGATAAACATAATCCAATCATGTCTATGCTCAACGCAAACACCAAATAACAATTATTTAGGTTTAACACCAATCTCGATGGTAGAGGGAGCATGCGATGCTTGATCACATCAACCTTGGAAACACTTCCAACATATATCGTCATCTCACCTTTAGCTAGTCTCCGTTTATTCCATAGCTTTTATTTCGAGTTACTAACACTTAGCAACCGAACCGGTATATAATACCCTGGTGCTACTAGGAGTACTAAAGTACACATTAATATAATGTATATCTAATATACTTCTGTCGACCTTGCCAGCCTTCTCATCTACCAAGTATCTAGGGTGGTTCTGCTTCAGTGCCCGTTCCCCTCATTACAGAAGCACTAAGTCTTGGGTTTTGGGTTCAACCTTGGGTATCTTCACTAGAGCAGCAACTGATTTGCCGTTTCATGAAGTATCCCTTCTTGCCCTTGCCCTTCTTGAAACTAGTGGTTTTACTAACCATCAACAATTGATGCTCCTACTCGATTTCTACTTTCGCGGTGTCAAACGTCGCGAATTGATCAAGGATCATCATGTCTATCCCTGATATGTTATAGTTCATCACGAAGCTCTAATAGCTTGGTGGCAGTGACTATGGAGAACCATCACTATCTCATGTGGAAGATTAACTCCCACTCGATTCAAGTGATTGTAGTACCCAGACAATCTGAGCACATGCTCAACGATTGAGCTTTTCTCCCTTAGTTTGCAGGCTTAAGAAACTTGTCAGAGGTCTCATACCTCTTGACGTGGGCACTAGCCTAAAATCCCAATTTCTGTCCTTGGAACATCTCATATGTTCCGCGACATTTCAAAATGCCTTTGACGCCTCAATTCTAAACCGTTTAACATTACGCACTGAACTATCACGTAGTCATCAAAATGTGTATGTCAGATGTTCGCAACATCCATAGACGACGTTCGAGGTTCAACACATCGAGCGGTGCATTAAGGACATAAGCCTTCTGCGTAGCAACAAGGACAATCCTCAGTTTACGGACCTAGTCCGCATAATTGCTACTATCAACTTTCAACTAAATTTTATCTAGGAACATATCTAAAACAATAGAACTAAAGCATAAGCTGTGACATAATTTGCAAAGACCTTTTGACTATGTTCATGATAATTAAGTTCATCTAATCAAATTATTTAATGAACTCCCAATCAGATAGACATCCCTCTAGTCATCTAAGTGATACATGATCCGAGTCAACTAGGACGTGTCCGATCATCACGTGAGACGGACTAGTCATCGTCGGTGAACATCTTCATGTTGATCGTATCTTCTATACGACTCATGTTCGACCTTTCGGTCTTCCGTGTTCGAGGCCATATGCATACATGCTAGGCTCGTCAAGTCAACCTAAGTGTATTGCGTGTGTAAATCTGGCTTACACCTGTTGTATTCGAACGTTAGAATCTATCACACCCGATCATCATGTGGTTCTTCAAAACAACGAACCTTCGCAACGGTGCACAGTTAGGGGGAACACTTTCTTGAAATTATTGCGAGGGATCATCTTATTTAATCTACCATCGTTCTAAGCAAATAAGATGTAAAACATGATAAACATCACATGCAATCAAATAGTGACATGATATGGCCAATATCATTTTGCTCCTTTTGATCTCCATCTTCGGGGCGCCACGATCATCATTGTCACCGGCATGACACCATGATCTCCATCATCGTGTCTTCATGAAGTTGTCTCACCAACTATTACTTCTACCACTATGGCTAACGGTTTAGCAATAAAGTAAAGTAATTACATGGCGTTACTCATGACACACAGGTCATACAATAAATTAAGACAACTCCTATGGCTCCTGCCGGTTGTCATACTCATCGACATGCAAGTCGTGATTCCTATTACAAGAACATGATCAATCTCATACATCACATATATCATTCATCACATTCTTTTGGCCATATCACATCACACGGCATATGCTGCAAAAACAAGTTAGACGTCCTCTAATTGTTGTTGCAAGTTTTTACGTGGTTGTTATAGGTTTCTAGCAAGAAGTTTCTTTCCTACGCCAAAACCACAACGTGATATGCCAATTACTATTTACCCTTCATAAGGACCCTTTTCATCGAATCCGATCCGACTAAAGTGGGAGAGACAGACACCCGCTAGCCACCTTATGCAACTAGTGCATGTCACCGGTGGAACCTTTGTCTCACGTAAGCGTACGTGTAAGGTCGGTCCGGGCCGCTTCATCCCACGATGCTGCCGAATCAAGATAAGACTAGTAACGGCAAGTAAATTGACAAAATCGACGCTCACAACAACTTGTGTTCTACTCATGCATAGAAACTACGCATAGACCTAGCTCATGATGCCACTGTTGGGGAACGTAGCATAAATTCGAAATTTTCTACGCATCACCAAGATCAATCTATGGAGATTCTAGCAACGAGAGAGAGAGAGAGAGAGAGGGAGTGAATCTTCATACCCTTGAAGATCGCTAAGCGGAAGCGTTACAAGAACGCGGTTGATGGAGTCGTACTTGCGGCGATTCAAATCGTGGAAGATCCGATCTAGCGCCGAACGGACGGCGCCTCCACGTTCAACACACGTACAGCCCGGGGACGTCTCCTCCTTCTTGATCCAGCAAGGAGAGAGGAGAAGTTGAGGGAGAGCTCCGGCAGCATGACTGCGTGGTGGTGGAGCTTGTGGTTCTCCTGCAGGGCTTCGCCAAGCACTACGGAGGAGAAGGAGGTGTTGGAGGAGGGAGGGGCTGCGCCAGGGAAGAGGTGCGGCTGCCCTCCCACCCCTCCACTATATATAGGGGCAAGGGGAGAGGGGAGGCGCCCTAGGGTTTCCCCTAGGGGGCGGCGGCCAAGCAGATTGGATCTCCCTAGGGAAAATCCTAGGGAGACTTGCCCCCCAAGCCAAGCAGGTGGAGGATTGCCTACCAAGCCAGGTGGAGTCGCCCCACCTCCCCAAATAACGTGGGAAAGGGTGTGGGGGGCGCACCACCCCTTAGTGGGCTGGTTTGCCCCTTCCCCTTTGGCCCATGAGGCCCTCCAACACTTGCCGGGGCTCCCGAAACACATTTCGGTCATGCTGGCCATAGCCTGGTACCCCCGGAACACTTCCGGACTCTAATACCCTTCGTCCAATAATATCGATCTTCACCGCTGGACCATTCCGGAACTCCTCGTGATGTCTGGGATCACATCCGGGACTCCGAACTACCTTCGGTAACCACATACTATTTCCCATAACAACTCTAGCGTCACCGAACCTTAAGTGTGTAGACCCTACGGGTTCGGGAGACATGTAGACATGACCGAGACATCTCTTCGGTCAATAACCAACAGCGGGATCTAGATACCCATGTTGGCTCCCACATGTTCCACGATGATCTCATCGGATGAACCACAATGTTAGGGATTCAAGCAATCACGTATACAATTCCCTTTGTCAATCGGTACGTTACTTGCCCGAGATTCGATCGTCGGTATCCCAGTACCTCGTTCAATCTCGTTACCGGCAAGTCACTTTGCTCGTTCCGTAATGCATGATCCCATGACTAACTACTTAGTCACGTTGAGCTCATTATGATGATGCAATACCGAGTGGGCCGAGAGATACCTCTCCGTCATACGGAGTGACAAATCCCAGTCTCGATTCGTGCCAACCCAACAGACACTTTCGGAGATACCTGTAGTGCACCTTTAGAGCCACCCAGTTACGTTGTGACGTTTGTTACACCCAAAGCATTCCTACGGTATCCGGGAGTTGCACAATCTCATGGTCTAAGGAAATGATACTTGACATTAGAAAATCTTTAGCAAACGAACTGCACGATCTTGTGCTATGCTTAGGATTGGGTCTTGTCCATCACATCATTCTCCTAATGATGTGATCCCGTTAGCAATGACATCCAATGTCCATGGTCAGGAAACCATAACCATCTATTGATCAACGAGCTAGTCAACTAGAGGCTCACTAGGGACATGTTGTGGTCTATGTATTCACACATGTATTACGGATTCCAGTTAATACAATTATAGCATGAACAATAGACAATTATCATGAACAAGGAAATATAATAATAACCATTTTCTTATTGCCTCTAGGGCATATTTCCAACACTACTTATATAGGCCCTGGTCCTCTCCCCAAATATTGAGCAGGAAGGGAGCCAAATACGGCCAATTTTAAAGGGGGCAACTAGTACAACTTATCCTCACAAAAGCGGTCTTTGCCTGCAAAAGGCTCTGGTGGTGACGCCGCCTTGGGCTCCATGGTGACCTCCTTCTTGTCGTCCTGCTGGTCTTGGTCTCGTTGCACTGATATGGAAACCTTTGTTTGATGCCTCGGTACTCATTGGCACTTGCCTCCTTTGCACCAAAGAGGAAACAAGGGCGTTCTTGTGGCTGGCCTCACAGTCTCGATCGTCATGGCTCATGTCACGAGAACCTCGCGAGGTTTGCCTTGCCTTGATCTCTCTGCCCCTCGCGAGCCTGCCTGGCAAGGCCACTCCTGAGGAGGTCTTGCGTCGTCCGCCTCGTGAGGCTTGGCCCCTTATGAGGGTCTTGAATGCCTTGTTGATGAAGATGGGACCGTACAGGCCTGCTAGCAAAGCCATGCCGTGGGCCACAGGCAGGCAAGTCTCGTGTAACGCCCCGGATACAACTTTCCATATTCGTAACTCCAACTCTTGCCTTTTCCGGAGATGCGATATATTATTTCCTCCGTGGTTGGGTTTTGTCTTTTGTTTTGCATTGTGTTCATGTCATGCATCTCATCTCATAGTATCATGCGCATTGCATCTGCATGTTTTCATAAAACTCGTAGTCGTTCGCAGTTGCCCTTTCTCTCTTTGCCTCCGTTGACCTCTCTCAGACCCCTCGTTATGCGCGTCCAAAACTTGCGAACCCGACCCGCTCGATCGTCACCGTTGGATCCGGATCATCCCAAAACATCTTTAAAACATCACCGTTTTTCTTTGTTGGGCTCTCCTAACCCAATTTTCTCGACCGTCAGATTTAAATCGGAGGCCCAATTAACCTAATCTAATCTCGAGAGATATATATATTGACCAACCCTAAAATCTAGGAGAGATGTCCCATCCTTCCTCCTCGCCGCCGCCGCCGCCAACTCCACCTCCCACCTCGGGATCCATCCCGCATCCACCTCGCCTTCAGCCACCCACCAACCAGAGCAGACTTTCGACCTTCCCTGCCCGCATCCCACGAGATCCATCTCCACCAACGGACTCCACCCGAGGCCTCCCCTCGATCCACCCAAGCCCATCGATCCAACCCTCCTCGCTCTCCTCGTCAACCAGGGGGACGAGCTCCTCCCGAGACCGCGCCCCTGCTTCGCCTCGAACAGCTGCAGCGTCGTCCCGCCTCCTCTGCTTCTTCTCGAGCAGACCATGGATACCCCGAGCTCGATTCACCTCGCCGCCCGTGGAACCGGTGTCCAGCGGCTGGGTCCGTCAAGTCCGCGACCCTGCCTGACCTCCTTCCCGTTCATGCCGCCGCAGCCTTCTTACACTTCACATTGCGAGGCTCCATCGCCCTGCTCGTCTTCACCTCGCGCACCCGTCGCCCGCGCGCCGATGTCCAGCAGATGGCGCCGCCCCTCTCCTTCCCGTGGTCTCTCCCTCCCTCTGGTTCTTTCTCTGTCTCTCTCTGAATCCTTCTCTCTCTCGATCTTCTCCAGGGAACCCCGACGCCCGAGGAGAGGCGAGCTCCTCCCAATCCAGAGCTCCGCCGTCTTCCCCGCGACCCCGCCGCCTCGCCTCACCGCCGACGATCACCAGCACCTCCAGGTCACACCGCCGGGCCTCCCTCGCGCCCTCTCTTCCTTTCCCTCTCTCTGTCTCACCTCTCTCTATCTCTCTTTGTCAAGGACAGGAACCAGACGAGCGCCACGACCGCTTCAGCCGCTGCCCTGCTTCCGTTGACCGCAGCCGCCAAGGCCCAGCTCGCGC
This sequence comes from Aegilops bicornis, assembly GCA_021605145.1. Lineage (NCBI taxonomy): Eukaryota > Viridiplantae > Streptophyta > Magnoliopsida > Poales > Poaceae > Aegilops > Aegilops bicornis. The sequence continues at coordinate 412,050,083 of CM038672.1, forward strand.
GCCTCCTCACCCCGACGGCCTCCTCCCCACCGAACCGGGCCATAGCCCATGGGTGAGCTGCCCCCCCCCCCCCCCGCGCCCATGTCCTGTTTCAGCCTGTAGCTCTAATTCGGCCCGATCTTTTTTTTTCCTGCTCTGGACGAGTTCCCTAATTTTCCAAAAACTGCATATTTACAGATAACCCTTGCTGTTCATGCATTTAATAACTAATCAATCATGCATCATATGGAAATAATTTATATATGAAAAATGCTTAGTTTTTCATCTAGTTTCATAATATGCCACTTTCATCCATGTTTAAAATGTTTAAAATATTGTTTGATTAAATTTGCTCAAATGCCATGTTAAAATGCTTTATTTCATAACTAAATAACCGTAGCTCCGTTTTAAATAAACTTTATATGTAAATGGGATGGAAAAATTCATAGATTAACTTGTTGCACTTTATTTTCCTGTTTAACAACATTAAAATATGTTTTAGGGCAGAACAGTACCAAATTCGAAATATGCACATGGGGATTTTTCGCAATTGTTGTTTGTTATTTCCGGCCTCATTTAAACTTGCCTAGATAGGTAGTTTAATTATGCTTCACCTCTTGCCATGTTTAACAACATTTAACATTGTTTGGTAGCTTAAACGAGATTAAACTAAATATGACAATGTGGTGTTTTGTCAATATGCAACTCGTTGCATATTGAGTTCCACTTAATTGGTAGCATTGTTTGTTGCATTTTCCCATGCCATGCTTCATTAAACCGGACATGCATCATACTTGATTGTGCATCATGCCATGTTTATGCTTGTGCATTTACCATGTTGTTTGTTTCTTTCCGGTGTTGCTTCTTAGTTCCGGTAATGTTGCGATTGTGAGGATTCGTTCGACTACTTCTGTTCGTCTTCTTCATGGACTCGTTCTTCTTCCTGGCGGGGTTTCAGGCAAGATGACCGTCACCTTGGATCTCATTACTATCATTGCTATGCTAGTTGCTTCGTTCTATCGCTATGCTGCGTTATCTACCACTTGCTGCTCAAGCCTCCCAAATTGCCATGAACCTCTAACCTTTGTCACCCCTCCTAGCAAACCGTTGTTTGGCTATGTTACCGCTTTTGCTCAGCCCTCTTATAAGCGTTGCTAGCTGCGGTGAAGATGAAGATTGCTCCATGTTGGATTATGTTCATGTTGGGATATCACAATATCTCTTATATATATTATTAATGCATCTATATACTTGGTAAAGGGTGGAAGGCTCGGCCTTATATGCAGTGTTTTGTTCCACTCTTGCCGCCCTAGTTTCCGTCATATCAGTATTATGTTCCCGGATTTTGCGTCCCTAACGCGGTTGGGTCATTTATGGGACCCCCTTGACAGTTCGCTTTGAATAAAACTCTTCCAGCAAGGCCCAACATTGGTTTTACATTTGCCTCGGCCTATTACCTTTTCCCTTGGGAGTCGCGCATCCCGAGGGTCATCTTTATTTTAGCCCCGGGCCAATGCTTGTCTAAGTGTTGGTCCAAACTAGAAACGATTGCAGCGCCACCTGGGGAAACTTGAGGCTGGTTCTAGTTATGCGTAGTCTCATCCGGTCGTGGCACGAGACGAGATCTGGCACGGCTACTATCGAGGTGTCGGCAGCGGAGGTCTTCTTGGTCTTGTTTTACCATTGTCGAAATGTCTTGTAAGCGGGATTTAGTCTGATCGGTCTTCCGGGAGAAGGAATATCGCTTCGTTGATCGCGAGCTTATCATGGGCTAAGTTGGGACACCCCTGCAGGGTTTAAACTTTCGAGAGCCGTGCCCGCGGTTATGTGGCAGATGGGAATTTGTTAATATCCGGTTGTAGTAAACTTGAAGTAAACTCTTCTAAAATACACCAACCACGGGCACGGCTCTCGAAAGTTTAAACCCTGCAGGGGTGTCCCAACTTAGCCCATGATAAGCTCTCGCGATCAACGAAGGATATTCCTTCTCCCGGGAAGACCCGATCAGACTCGGAATCTCACAAGACATTTCGACATCGGTAAAACAAGACCAAAGAAGACCTCCCGGCGCCGACACTCGATAGTAGCCGCACGTATCTCGCCTCGTGCCACGACCGGATGAGCACTACGCATAACTAGAACCAGCCCTCAAGTTTCGAGGTGGCGCCGCAAGTGGTTTCTAGTTTGGACCAACACTTAGACAAGCATTGGCCCGGGGCTAAATAAAGATGACCTCGGGATGCGCGACTCCCAAGGGAAAAGGTAATAGGCTGAGGCAAATGTAAAACCAATGTTGGGCCTTACGAAGAGCTTTATTCAAAGCGAACTGTCAAGGGGGTCCCATAAATCACCCAACCGCTGCTAGGGACGCAAAATCCGGGAACATAATACCGATATGACGGAAACTAGGGCGGCAAGAGTGGAACAAAACACTGCACATAAGGCCGAGCCTTCCACCCTTTACCAAGTATATAGATGCATTAATAATATATATATAAGAGATATTGTGATATCCCAACATGAACACAATCCAACATGGAGCAATCTTCATCTTCACCGCAGCTAGCAACGCTATAAGAGGGCTGAGCAAAAGCGGTAACATAGCCAAACAACGGTTTGCTAGGAGGGGTGACAAAGGTTAGAGGTTCATGGCAATTTGGGAGGCTTGAGCAAGAAGTGGTAGATAACGCAGCATAGCGATAGAACGAAGCAACTAGCATAGCAATGATAGTAATGAGATCCAAGGTGACGGTCATCTTGCCCGAAACCCCGCCAGAAGAAGAACGAGTCCATGAAGAAGACGTAACAGAAGTAGTCGAATCTAATCCTCACAATCGCAACATTACCGGAACTAAGAAGCAACACCGGAAAGAAACAAACAACATGGTAAATGCACAAGCATAAACATGGCACGATGCACAATCAAGTATGATGCATGTCCGGTTTAATGAAGCATGGCATGGGAAAATGCAACAAACAATGCTACCAGTTAAGTGGAACTCAATATGCAACGAGTTGCATATTGACAAAACACCACATTAACATATTTAGTTTGATCTCGTTTAAGCTACCAAACAATGTTAAATGTTGTTAAACATGGCAAGAGGTGAAGCATAATTAAACTACCTATCTAGGCAAGTTTAAATGAGTCCGGAAATAACAAACAACAATTCCGAAAAATCCCCATGTGCATATTTCGAATTTGGTACTGTTCTGCCCTAAAACATATTTTAATGTTGTTAAACAGGAAAATAAAGTGCAACAAGTTAATCTATGCATTTTTCCATCCCATTTACATATAAAGTTTATTTAAAACGGAGCTACGGTTATTTAGTTATGAAATAAAGCATTTTAACATGGTATTTGAGCAAATTTAATCGAACAACATTTTAAACATTTTAAACATGGATGAAAGTGGCATATTATGAAACTAGATGAAAAACTAAGCATTTTTCATATATAAATTATTTACATATGATGCATGATTGAGTAGTTATTAAATGCATGAACAACAAGGGTTATCTTTAAATATGCAATTTTTGGAAAATTAGGGAACTCGTCCAGAGCAGAAAAAAAAGGTCGGGCCGAATTAGAGCTACAGGCTGAAACAGGACATGGGCGCTGGGGGCAGCTCACCCATGGGCTATGGCCCGTTCGGTGGGAGGAGGCTGGGTGAGGAGGCGCATGAATGGCCTTGGCGGTCATGGGTCAACGGAAGCAGGCAGGGGTCAAGCGGGTCCGTGGCGCTGTCTGTTCCTGCCCCCGACGAAGAGAGACAGAGAGAGGTGAGACAGAGAGAGGGAAAGGAAGAGAGGGCGCGAGGGAGGCCCGCGGGCGTGACCTGGAGGTGCCGGGTGATCGCCGGGCGGTGAGGCGAGGTGGCGGGGTCGCGAGGAAGACGGCGGAGCTCGATCGGGAGGAGCTCGGCCTCCCAAGGCCGGGGTTCCCTGGAGAAGATCGAGAGAGAGGATTCAGAGAGACAGAGAAAGAACCAGAGAGGAGGGAGATACCACGGGAAGTGAGGGGCGGCGCCATCTGCTGGACACGGGCGCGCGACGCTGTGCGAGGGTGACGACGGGGGCGATGGAGCCTCGCAATGTGAAGTGTAAGAAGGCTCGGGCGCATGAACGGGAAGGAGGTCAGGCGGGTCGCTGGACTTGACGGACCGCCGCGGGACACCGGGTTCCGACGGCGGCGTAGGTGAACTGGAGCTCGGGAGGTATCCATGGTCTGCTCGAGAAGAAGCAGAGGAGGCGGACGACGCCGTACTGCTTGAGGCGGGCAGGGCGCGGGTCTGGAGGAGCCTGCCCTCTGGTTGACGAGGAGAGCGAGGAGGGTTGATCGATGGGCTTGGGTGGATCGAGGGAGGCCCTGTGGAGTCCGGTTGGTGGAGATGGATCTCGTGGGATGCGGGCAGGGAAGGTCGAGTGCCTGCTGGTGGGTGGTCAAGGCGAGGTGGATGCGGGATGGATCCCGAGGTGGGAGGTGGAGTTGGCGGCGGCGGCGGCGAGGAGGAAGGATGGGACATCTCTCCTAGATTTTAGGGTTGGTCAATATATATATCTCAGGGAGATTAGATTAGGGGCTAATTGGGCCCTCCGATTTAAATCAGACGGTCGAGAAAATTGGGTTAGGAGAGCCCAACAAAGAAAATGGTGATGTTTTAAAGATGTTTGGGGATGATCCGGATCCAACGGTGATGACTGAGCGGGTCGGGTTCGCGCAAGTTTCGGATGCGCACATGAGGGGTCTGAGAGAGGTCAACGGAGGCAAAGAGAGAAAGGGCAACTGCGAACGACTACGAGTTTTATGAAAACATGCAGATGCAATGCGCATGATGCTATGAGATGAGATGCATGACATGAACACAATGCAAAACAAAAGACAAAACCCAACCACGGAGGAAATAATATATCGCATCTCCGGAAAAGGCAAGAGTTGGAGTTACGAATATGGAAAGTTGTATCCGGGGCGTTACATCTGGGGACCCCCGTTCCCAGAACACCGACAGGTACACCGGAATTTCATCATATCACTTTGTTCATGTTGGTTTGATTCATGTTCGCTACTTTAATAATTTGATATGTGGCTGGACCGGTGCTTAGGTGTTGTTCTTCTTTGAACAAACCTCCTACTTATGATTAACCCCCTCGCAAGCATCTGCAACTATGAGAAAAGTATTAAGATAAGATCTAACCATAGCATTAAACTTTTGGATCCAAATCAGTCCCTTACGAAGTAGCGCATAAACTAGGGTTTAAGCTTCTGTCACTCTAGCAACCCATAATCTAGTAACTACTCCACAATGCATTCCCTTAGGCCCAAATATGATGAAGTGCCATGTATTCGACGTTCACATGACACCACTAAGGGAATCACAACATACATATCATCAAAATATCAAACACATATCAAGTTCACATGATTACTTGCAACATGACTTCTCCCGTGACCTCAAGAAAAAAAGTAACTACTCATAAATAATAATCATGCTCAAGATCAGAGGGGTATTAAATAGCATAATGGATCTGAACATATAATCTTCCACCAAATAAACCATATAGTAATCAACTACTAGATGTAATCAACACTAGTCACCCACAGGCACCAATCTAAGGTTCCGGTACAAAGACTGGACATAAGAGATGAACTAGGCTTTGCAGAGGAGATGGTGATGTTGAAGATGTTGATGGAGCCCTCCCAAAGATGGGAGAGTTGTTGGTGATGACGATGATGATGATCTCCCCCGATGGAATCGTTCTGTCGGTGGGCAAGAGTGCTCCTGCCCAAGTTCCGCCTCGAGACAGCGGCGCTTCATCCCGAAAGTCCTCTCCTTATTTTTTCTAGGTCAAAATGACTTATATACCAGAAGAGGGGCACCCGAGGTGGGCCGAGGAGGGCACAACCCACCAGGGCGTGCCCAGGTGGGCTGTGCCCACCTGGTGGGCCCCTCTGTTAGTTATTTGCTCCCATATTCCTCATATATTCCAAAATAATTCTCCGTAAGTTTTTAGCTTATTTGGAGATGTGCAGAATAGGTAACTCTGACGTAGCTTTTCCAGGTCCAGAATTCCAGCTGCCGGTATTCTCCCTCTTTGTGCAAACCTTGCATAATATGACAGAAAAGGCATTAGAATTACTCCCAAAAGCATTATTATACATAAAAACATTATAAACAACAGTAGGAAAACATGATGCAAAACAGACGTATCAACTCCCCCAAGCTTAACCTCGCTTGTCCTCAAGCGAAAACCGAAATTGAAAAACATGTCCACATGCTTAGAGAGAGAGGTGTCGATAAAAACAAAATACAGACATGGAAGCATCATGCATATTATTATAACAGCAAGGAACTTTAACATAAAACTCTATTAAACAACTTTTATCACATAACTTCTCATGAACAAGTAACAATTCATCACAACATTGAAGTATAAAGCATAAACCTTATTGAAAACAAACAAACTATGTTCTCAGTCAACTTTGCAACTACAATTTATCATATTTTCAGGAAGGGTCACATATCGGAGCCTTTAGGCAAATCTACATACCCAACCATCATTTAATCTTTTACGATTGCTAACACTCACAGCGTACCCATGAACAAAAAGTTTCAACCAGACACATAGAAAGATAGGGGCTTATAGTTTCGCCTCCCAACGTATTCAACTCAAGGGTGATGTCAACAATAATAACTCATGCCTACTCATATCCAACTAGATTATGTGCCTAGATCTTTCCTCACCACATGATGCTTGAAAAAAGAAAAAAGACAAAGGAATAGGGAAGAAAACTTCAACTCTTCATAAAAGTAAATGCATAAAAATAAAAGATAGGCCCTTCACAGAGGGAAGCAGAGGTTGTAATGCGCTTATTTGTTTGTATGCCAAATTCCTTAATGCAAAAGAACGTCGTGTTATATTTCCCGTTATGATAGCAACCTTTATTATGCAGTCCTTCGCTTTTATCCACTACAAAAAATACACTTCCGTGATGATACGTGTTTGTCACAGTAGGTTGCGTTTTTTGTCATGCATGTACATCCATGACGATTTTATGGCAGAATCAAGATAGTCATACTGTGTCGTCAGAGAAGTGTTCCATGACATTACCAAAATTATCATCACGGAAGTGTCCACTTCCATGACGATAAATCGCGCGTCACGTAAGTGCTTTTCGTCAAGGGTGACCGACACGTGGCATCCACCATAACGGAACGCCGTTAAGCCATCGGGTCAGGTTTTGGATCCGATAACCCGTTAATGACCCGACCAATGGGAAATTTCCACATGTAAAATTCTTATTGGCGGACGAAACGATGTCGACTCATCGATTGGGTCAGATAGGCGCCTATGATATGTCGACACGTGCCACAGCCCACCACTGGCCCATTTAGCTTACAAAGCCGACCCGTTTGAATTGGTCAAAAGTAAACGGGCTGGCCCATGAAAATCATGTTAATGGTCTCTTCGCAAATAGCCCATTTTACGGCCCGTTAACTCACGGCCCGTTAGGCCCTAAAGGAAATCGGTCCAACAACGTCATGTGGGCCGTCGAATATAACACCAGCCCATTTCACTTTCGGCCCATGTATGGCCCATGACGTCTTTCAACCCATATGAGGCCTTCGTATCTTTCGGCCCTTTACAGGCCCACGGTGACTCTAGCCCGTAATGAATAGTAATTTTCTTTATACCCGTTAACGGCCCATGATTTACATGGGCTGTTTCCAGCCCGTGTTAGCTTTCGGCCTATTGACGGCCCATACGTTCTTGGGCTCCTTTTCGGCCCTTGATTACTTTCGACCCACATCGCCTGTTCCCTAATGGGCCAAATTCGCCCATGGCAAGAGTCGGCCCACATCTTGGCTGTTCCCTAATGGGCCAAATTCGGCCCATGGCAAGAGTCGGCTCACATCGGCTGTTACCCTAATGGGCCAAATTTGGCCCATGGCAAGAGTCGACCCGCTTCGCCTCGTTAACCCGTTGCGCCATTTCGGCCCGTCCTATATTCTCGCCCATTAACGACCCGTTATGCGTGGTGATGTAATTAAGCCTTTTGCTGTCCTACGGCCTGTTAATACTGTTATCGTCTTTGGGCCGATACCAATTACGCCTGACACGGCCCATGTAGACCCATTTATCCGACGGCCCGAGGCCCACCGATTACAGGCGCATTTATCAACGGCCCGTAGGAGACCCATGGATCCTACGGCCCGTATATGGCCCATGGTAGTTGCGGCCACTAGCAAACCAGGGAAAAATAAGACTAAGAAATAAATAAGGTCGAAACTAATGCTAGGCTATTAAGGCGATTGCACATATTACATCCACTCGGCATCAAAGATCGCCACCAGTGCAAATATAGGGAACACCCTACACTATACAAAAATGGCTTGCTGTTTTCTTCAGCCGGTGGCTGCACATTAAGAATAAATTTTGTATCGCACCAAAACAAATACAACTATATAACAAAAGGAAGGTTGGCATAAAACTTAGCAGTCTAGCGAGATAAGTGCACCACCGTAAGTTCGTGAGCTCGGTTCATTTGACCGATATTACGCTTTTCATCTTTGTATTGTCCGATGGAGCACCATAACCCTCGCCTTCATTTCCCCTAGGCTCTCGAACAACATAGCAAATGTCTGATAGTCTGGTTTCAAAACCATGCATATCTTGACGACATTGAGCAATGTTTCTCCTTGTTTCACAAAGGGTCTCTGTTAGGGAATGGACTTGTGTCTGGAGCGCATATACAACATTGCTTTGAGCTTGCATATCTTGATCATGAGGTAGTTTGGACGATATTGCCTTAACAACCAACCCAGTATTACGCAGGAACGTGCTTTTGGCCTTTGTTAGTGGACAGTCTTGACCCAACTGCAAAGCAAGAGGCGACATTGCGGTTATAGTTGCCTCGCCACCTTTAGAAGGTGGCGGTTCCACCATTTTTCCATAGCTCATTTGAAAAGTTGAGGTTTTACATTAGTAGTACCGTAATGTAAGATATTAAGGAGGCAGCAAAACCAAACAAAATAGCTTTGGTCTATATACGTAACTTATTACGGTGAACCCATGTAAAATGTTAGTTGTATTTTATTGCAAAGTACATAATAAAACCAGGTTCCAAACATATGACCATGTACCATCGCTAATGTATTGTCTATTTCTTCACATTGTATTGAGGGCTAAGGATAAAGAGACAAAGTTTATAATACGGTAAGCATAGTATGACATCATTCATATCACAAAACAACCGAGAATGCATAAACAGGCAATTGTAACATTGTGTGGGCAAGTCCAGCACGGAACTAGATTACGGGTCAAGATCAAAGGAACATCACTCCTCTCTTTTAAACCTTGTAAGGTGCAATGATACGCTAAGACAATTGTGTATAAAAATTGAAAGAGTAATAGACATTGGCTGCAAACCATGCAGTTCAAGGCACAAGTCAGAGTAAGTAGTAGTTAAAAGGCATGAGGACGAAGGACTTACAACAGCGGCTTTGACTAGTGTAGTCAAGCCCTTCTTCTTGCTGGTGTGACAGTCCTTGAAGATTTCCACAGCATTTGGTTCAGGTACTTTTTGGTCCTTGCGGGATTTCCTCTGCATTTCAAACAAGTCAATATAGATCTGATAATATGGTACAGCGAAAAGAGTGAAACAACAGCTAATTACAAGAGCCTCGTAGCAGTGCAATATAGCTACGAGATCCTGGCTGTCTGTTGGAATTTCACTCAGACGGTTGGCCTTGTTCTTTGAACAGTTCACCTATAAGAAGATAGATTTGTGTGGCACATGCGTAAATAGGACTTCAACATGTGATCTGATCACATATATATAATGTACCTGATACTTCGGATCAGACCAGTGTTTAACAAGGCCCCTCCAGTCTTCATCCGATATATTTTCCACCGGAGATGTTTGGGAAAGTTCACTGTTAGCCTTGCCTTCAAAGTGAGTTTTCCTCAAGTTATACCGACATCGCCGCAGAGCAGACTTGAAAACATGGGTGCAAGCTTGTCAGTTGCATCATCTTGGCTATCCAACTTGAACCTCATCTGTTGAAAATTATGGAGTCTCATTATCAGCAACCTAGAAAGTATGGGACAGAGCAAGACGATATTACTAGTTTCCATACATAACAATACTTACAGATAAATGGTCGAGGAAGGTGTTGAACTGGTTTCGTCTTTGTCATTCCTGTATCAATCCATGTTGGGAGGATACGTACATGACACCTAACGGCAACCGCTGCCTCGATACTAACTTGGTGACTCAGCAGCATCACGTGGCCTTTTTAAACCTGCCTCAAAACGGATCTCCATTCTTCCTCCTCTAGATTTAGTTAACCTATCGAGCATTGTCCTTGATGTTTGTTTCCTCTTGCGCCTAGGTGCTAGTCCAACAACGGACATAGGAAGTGTTAGTGTACATCAAACTGTTAGAATACATATGAAGAAGCATGCAACTGTAACTTGACTCCAGCAACTACCTTCTTGCTGTTAAAGCTCACAAGGTTCATCTGATATTGCCAACTCGTCTTGTGTCAAGAGTGCTTGGGAAGTAGTGTCAGGTGGCAAGGGAGCTTGGGAACGTCTTTGCTTAGTTCCGCCGACGACGAGTAAGTCGTGCATTTGGTAGTACTGTGGTAGGTGTTGCAAGAACTAGGGCTGTCTCTGCTTGTTTGGTGGCAGCTATTTGTTTTTGTTTGGCTTTTTTTGCAACTCGTGTAGCATGGGATGCCGTGTTTGTATAATTTTCCGCTGGACTTTGACCTTCTATTGCACCATCAGTACCAGCAGAATCTGTAGGATTCATCCGCTTCTCATTCCCTGCCATTCTGTGTTTCTTCCTCTTTCTACTGTGCCATGTTAAGTCAAGCCGACAAGAAAAATGAATAACAATTTAGTTCTTGAGAACAAATTGATGCGTGATCTTTAACGAACTGAACTTTGATGTTAGACAACCACATGATAGGAGGATGTAATATGTATGAAGAACAGAGACGGAAGAGATAACCGTAACTATGATGTGTAAACTAAGAAGAAGACATTTCACCAAATTAGAAGCAATGCAATGGAAGGTAGACACCATATGAAAGATGCTACAAATATCGCTCTGCACGAGTTAACGGTGTCTCATCATAAATGGCGTTTAAACAAATGTGAAGCAGTACAAGAAATAAATCATATGCAAGATGCAAACAACATCACACTACCATGTTAGAAGTCTCTCGTCATTAGTGCCATTGCATATTCATAGCTTATGATGTGTAAACTAAGGAGAAGGCATTTCAACAAATTAGAAGCAATGAAAGCTAGACACCATATGAAAGATGCAACGAATATCACTCTACCAAGTTAAAACTGTCTCGTCATAAGTGCCATTTCAACAAATTAGTAGTACAAGCTAGAAAAGAATGTGAGATGTAACCTATATCACACTCAAGTCAAACGTGTGTTATGATAAGTGATTGTTGCAGGTTACACAACAGTAGTAATTTGATGTAAGAACATGGTGTGATAGAGAGATATTGTATGTTCTAGAAACAGGAACACGTGTCTTATTCAAGTATAATGTGTAAAGTAAGCAGATGGAATTCAAAAAAATTAGAAGCAATACAAGCTAGACATCACACATAACATGCAACCACATATAAGCGCCAAGTTAGAGGGAGCACCGGTGATCTTTGCACTAGGGGAGACGTGCTCATCATAAACACAACTTTGTTGAGTGTCTATGCATGTGTTGTCTTGGAAATCATCTTGGGGGTGTGGAGTAGTAGAAACTGTAGAGGCCCTCCGTTCGGAAGGAGCACCTTTATCCGTTGCCTTGCTAACTTCCTTCCGCTTTATTGATTTTGAATTGTCAAGTAAAACCGACAAGAAAAAGCAATAAAATTCTCTCTTCAGAACTCATTCATGCATGATCTCGACAATCACTACTTTGATGTAAGGCAAACACATGATACCGTGGATGGAATATGTACGAAAAACAGGGGCGGCATGGCATGTTCACAACTGTTTGTGTAAACTAAGCGAAACCATTCCGGCAAATAAGAAGCAATGCAAGCTAGACACCACATGAAAGATGCAACCAATATGACTACGCCAAGTTAAAAGCGTCCCATCATAAATGGAATTTCAACAAATTAGAAGCAGCATGCTATAAATCATATGAAAGATGCAACTAATATCGCCTTTGCATATACTAAAGGTGTCTCATCTTGTTGATTGATGCGGGATACAAAAAACAATAGTTTTATGTAAGGACATGCTTAATAGAGCAGATGTACTATGTACTAAATACAGGAAGGCATGTCACATTAACAGGTATAATGTATAAGCTAAGCAGACTAGCACATGCAGTTTAACCAGATTGGAAGAATTACAATCTAGACACCATATGCAACATGCAACCACATATCACGCTGCCAAGTTAGAGCATGCACCTGCGATGCTAGTGTAGTGGAAATGCTGTAATCATCTACTGAGCTACTTTCACTATCTTCATCTAGCATTTACATTTCTTGAGAATCATGTCGGGAGGCTGACGCTGCATTCTTTAAATGAGGAGTAGTCCCCTTGCTTGCCTGCCTCGTCATAAGTGATTGATGAGGGATACACAAGAAAATTAGTTTGATGTACTAGTATGTACCAAAAACAGATAGGCATGTCATATTCAAAGGTATAATGTGTAAGCTAAGAATATGCAATTTAACCAAATTGGAAGCAATACAAGCTAGACATCCGACTGGAGTGGTGAGCATGATCATCTAGGACCTGAGAGCCTGGTGGGAGGCGGGCTGCTTCGCCACCATCGCAACTTTTTAGTTGGCTTACAGGTGATGCCTAACTTTGCTGGGCTTGTCACTAGCTCGGCCAGTGCCCTGACTAGCTATTTGTCTTCTGGTGCTCACGGGATGGTGGTTCATGTAAAAAAATATCTTTCCTTATCTTACCAACTTCGGCCTTTCGAATACAAGCTAGACACCATATGGAACATGCAACCACATATGACACCGCGAAGTTAAAGCAAGCACCTGGGATGGTGGTTCATTGCGAGCGAGGTCATCAACTCCAGAGCTACGTTTAGCGTCTCCATCTGCTGACGCTGCACCCTTTATAACGCTATAACGTATCTTGCCTAGCCGCATACGAAGCTGGAGCGACTTCTCTCTTTTCTTTTTGGCTTCTCTCATGGCAGCAGAGTCTGAAATACCCTTGCATAAAAACACAATACTGAGAGTAAGGGTGAAGTGTGTGCAGAACTAGTGCACTGTAAAAGTAGCAGATAGCAGGTGGCTGAAAAATAAATGACAGGAGACATATGATAGCTCTACAACATTGCATGGCAAACAAAATTAGATTCTACTCCATATGATTTTGTAATATATGAGCACAGGAAATGCAGGTACTCCTCCAGCACACCACCACATGTGGTCATATCTAAGATAACAGTCGACTGAAAATAAATAGGTCAGTCAATTTTTTTAATGAACCGTCCGATCTATAAGTAACGGGCAAATGGCCTTCGTCTACCTCACACCAGTCAATGTTGACGATCTTTCTCGAACCGCCAGCGACCACCGGCCCAGACCCCTGACTCCGCCGCCCAGCCCTCCCATCGACCTCACACCACCGCCGTGCTTGGCAGCACCCCCAGGCCATCCCTTTAATCCCGGCCGACCTCCAGATCGGGCGCCAGTAGCTCTAGGCCGCACACGCCCCTAAGATAAACACCAAGGCGTTGCTTCCCCGACGTAATAGGCATACTAGCGCCTGTTACACCGGGGAATGCTTCCGTTAATTGGGAATCAACTGGCCAGAAATTGAAATTCAGGGGGGCGATGGACCTCTAGCTAAGGTGAAATAGTATATGAGGAGAAACCTTGTGCATCGCGAGTTACTAGGAACATCTAGTATCAAGAAGAAGCTAGTATCAAGAAGAAGCGGTCAACTAGTGTCTTCTGTGGGATGAATACCGTGCAAGCAGAGACGTACGATTTGCACAAATAAGGGAAGAGGAGTACCTTTTTCGGTTGCCGGTGCGGTCACCTCCACATGTCGCGGCGATCTTCTTCTTTTTACTGAGGAAACCGATGTTCTGGAGGGTGCAGGCTTGGACGAACCCATGGCGAAATTGTTGACTGTGTTGCCGTGGCCGTATGTCGGCGGAGGGGAAGCAGATCCGAGGCGGCGAAGGACGGCGTAGCAGGAACAACTCCGGTGCGGTGGAGGGTGGCGAAGTTGGAGCGGCAGCGATGAGGCGCATGACAGCATGGTTGAACTGGCTCGGGTACGGACGGCTCGGCCTCGGCTTCAACTACTAGCCGTGGAGCGCATTGCGGTTGAGGTTGCGGTGGACGACGACGTCGAGGTATCGGCTCCGGCGTGATGGAGGAGGGCGGCGGTTGATGGGTGGGAGGGGGTGGCGGACGGAGGACGCCGGGGTTTCGCGGCTGGTGGAGAGCTAGTTTTGGCGCCCACGGAGTATGAATGGGGAATCAGATGGGTAGGGGGGAACCATGTTTCGGTTTGGGACGCGCTTGTTTTTTTGCTTTTTTGAACATAAGATGGGACGCGCTTGTTTGAAATTTGGGGAAAGTACAAACTTTGCCCCCCTCTTAAATTTCGGACCTACTGGGGGTCGGGGGTAGGATGGTAATCCCAGGTGTCCCAAATAGTGTGCGGGAGCGATTCCGGCCACGCACATGTGTGCTCAGGCGGCCATTGTGTATGAATGTTTTTCGGAGGCGGTTGCGTGGCGTCTAGATGAAGCTACAAACCTACCCGGTTTAGACCTTTGGACGTCGGGCGGTAGGTTTCACGGGTCGGAGTTATTAGAAAAGTAATTTCCTTGTACTACCAAACATCGGTCTCACGCGGTTTCGGGCGAGTAGAGGCTCTTTTGGCGCTTCATTCGAAATTTTGAAACACAAGCATTCACGTTTAGAGTACTCTTGAACTATGAGGATTGACCTAAATAGACAACGTTATATTTGACCTTGTATGTTTGAAAACCTCATTAAACTATCCGCTTCCTTTTGAAATTTTGACACTTGAAAATCCTATAACTATGATTATTTTGGAATGGAGGAGCTAAATTTGAATCTATTTTGTACACGACTACATATGCTATTATGTACAAAATCAGAGCAAAGATTGGTGCCCCCATAATTTAGGTATGGTTTACAAATGCCATGATATCAAATTCCAAATAATTGAATGGACTTCATGTTGAATTCGATTTTTTAAACCACCTTAAGTTGAATTCAAATGTATGCTAGTTCATAGGTAGCTATTTATAATGTCCATTGTGTAACTTTCAGATGTATAATGTGCTTTACACACACAACATGAACTATACTCACGTTTATATTCGATTGCTAAAGCGATGCATTGTCTAGAGTTCAAAATACTAACTATGTGGATCAATTGTGTCGAATGATAACATAGACATGCTAAAATTCGATAGAATCTAGATGTCTGATGGATCAATGACTGCTCCTTACGCGAATTGCAAATATCATGATCCCATCCTAATATTTGGATACAATTTATATCTTTAATCAATGTGTAGAGCAGTCTTTTACGTGTAGTTTCACTCTCCATCGGTGGTCTCTCACACATGCTCACACACTCTCTCCGAGGTGTCTTTCTCGCACATGCTCTAGATATAACCCTCCCTCCTCTCGTAACCATTTACAACTGTTTTCACTAACCTTTATCACCAGCACTCTTCCTCTCGCAAACATACACACGCACAATCCTCATCGACCCTTTCTATATACATGGACCTGCCTACGTGTCTCATGTACGCACATTATCTTTACTTTGTCTCTCATGCATTGTCTCACACCTCTCTTCCTAATCGATTTAGTATGATTCTAGCGAGAGCATTACATACGATGCCCCTTAAAGTTAAGTTGGATGAATAGTAATATCAGAGATAAAGGGGTTACCTTAGTCTGAGAACCTAGGGTTACAAGCCGGCTTTGTCAGTGGACACAGAGTCCTTCACAATTCTGCTATCTTTGTCTTGTACGACTAGTCATCCATGGGTCTTCCTAAATGCGTCACGGGCCGACCAATGTGGCGCAGGACGGAACCGAACGAAGGGCCTCATCTCGGCCCACCGGACCTCACGCGGTGACACACCCTCTGGCCCCACGTCTCATTATCTTCTCACACCCACACATACCAACACAAACACCACACACACAGAAAATTTCTCCTGGTGCCTCTATTCCCCCCTGCATATACACACTCAAGGGAATGGAATCTCTTGTCGTGACGTCATATTCGTCTCTCTCTCTCTCTAGACCACTCTCATTTCTCGTGCTATCTCTCCCACGCCCCCCGTCGGCCCCTCTATCCATGCCTCTCTCGAATACGTAATACACACACATACCTCTCTAGGCCCCGCCAAATGCATCAACTACACATTCACACATGTTACATAATGTACCCCATTGATCTAAAAAGCCCTCACTTCATGTTTATTTCGCATACAACATTCCTTTTGAATAAAGTGTGGCCAAAAAATTATTTTAGAGTTTCTAGATATATACAACATTACAAAGTTATATGGAGGAGTACGAACGCTAATTTGCATTGCATGGTGCCCACAATGATATTTATTCCGCACTGCGAATTTGTATATTTTTATACTATATACAAAGTTAGTCATAATAAAGAGAAACGAAGAGCATCTCTCTCTCCATCGCATACCCCCCTATATGCCCCTTTCATGTATGCACACAAAACTATCTCCAGGTCCTCTAAAAGTAAGCCCCCAGAAAATTCATGCGTTTCATCTTTCTCTCGCGATATATGCAATGACGATCATTGTATTTGAAGAGAAAGCACGATACGTACATTGGACTTCAGAATCCACTCATTACGTTCACCATTTACGTTTAGTGGTTATTATACGATCCACGGGCTCACCGTACAACTCAGTATTTGCTCATGACATGACTAGTTGACGAGTTCGCGCTCACGTGGCACCTCTAGTGTTGCATCACATTATCTCACTACCATTGTGCCCACTGTCAACTTGTATCTACTCTACATCTACACTCTTATAAAATACATAAAATACACTCTTATAAAAACAGAGTTGGTGATGATGGTGTGCTGCCATCCTGCAATATAGGCCGTCCGATTTATATCTCGACGGATAGGAAAGAAACTATGGCAATTTTGCAGAAAGGTACCCACACACCTCTCCACATTTGCAAATAAGGCCTTCCCTCGTTCATCCTTTTCTCTCACAAGATAAACAAGTCATACAAATGCATCTTGATGTTACGTGCAACGCACGGGCATCTTGCTAGTAAGAATGAAAACAAACGACAAAAAATATTTGGATGGTGGTTCGAAGTCATGACCGCGGGCACAGCGGACAAGGTGGCCTTGTATTGGTATGCTGAGCCGTCTGTTTTAACACACATGAGCTGGTGTTGTGATTATACACACACACACACATGCACACGAACTGCATCCACGCAACACTCACACAAACACATGCACCCACGCAACACTCACACGTACACACGCAGCAACGCACACACGCAACACTCGCACGCACGCATGCAACACTCACACGCACACACGCACGCATACATGCACACACCAGTACACCACACGACCAACACACACTCTCACGCCTAAGTGCTCAACCTACACGTGCATGCGCACACATCAGGCCCTGACAGACACATACACAACCAGGTGATTCCCGCAAGACGGGTTGGAGCCTTGTCGGCGCTGCGTAAATTTGTGTTTATCTGACCTTTTGCCTATGCGAACTGACAGGTGGGACCCACAAGGAACTTGGTCAATTTAACTAGTCAACATGGCGCCACGCAGACTATTTGGCCGGTCAACAGAGAGCAATCCGATGCTGAACTGTGAGCAAATGACCGTATAATGACCGCAAAACGTATATAGTGACCGTAATCAGCTTATTCTGAAGTTCGGTGACCAGACACGCTTTTTCTCTCAGAGGCCCTCCAAAACTACATCTCTACACGTTCTCGCATGTTACATCTAACAACTATGCAATACAACACTACTACTACACTCTAACACAATAAATCATATGTGTTTTTAGTTTACTAGATATCATATTGTTACTTATAATTATTCAGTTTGCATACATTAAAATTGCCTTTGAAATGTACGGCCAAGATTATCATCTACTGCTGGGAAAAATCCCGCCTTTCATGTTTAATCGGGTTTGTATCGATGGATAAATGCGAAACAACAAAACTATAGTACTATACATTACAAGTGACAGTTCACCGGGCCGTCAGGTCGTCTACTCCTCCGTCGTAAGAGTGGAGCGCTCGCTTTCATAAATCTTCTAGTCCCTTTCGCCGACATGTGGGACATCAAGCTACCGGGTCTACGTGCCATACCGGAATACAGTGCAGAGCAGCCGGGGTGAAGCACCCCAGTCATGGCGCCGGCGTAGTGATGAGCAATGAGGCATCAAATCACAAAGCTGCACCTTTCCCGCAGTTAAGTTGGAGGGACGAAGCAACCATCATTTCACTCGTTCTTTGAATCCGCTTCTCCCTCATCTTCTTCAACTTAACCACGTGTTGCTTCTGCCGTTGTTCTGCCTCATGTGGGACGCAGATCGGCTTGGTAAAGCACTGACACGTGGGACCGCATGTTAGCAAACTGCCAGGACAACGTCCTCCGAAAATAAGAAGCCTAATCCTAGACTTACAAAGGGCTACATAGCTGCTACGTATACTTTCCATCTAATCTATATACGCCCCCCTGATTTTTAGGTGGGGTGGGCCTAATCCTCTCCTTTAATCCAATCAAATAGTCCCACATCACATCAGTTCGTAACTTTATGTAAACCATTACGTGGATGTAGCATTGCTCAAATAAGAAACCTCCCCCGCAATCCGCGCGGCAAAATCACCTCCTTTTTACTAATCTTGATTCTATAATTTTTTAGATCAATATAATTGAGATTTGTATAGATAGCACACAGGAGCAAAACCAAGTGGTACGGTTAAGGACATCCACAATGTGTGGCCAAATGTGAAAATAGTTGTTGGCATCGTGGGAACCATTGTGGACGGTGTTGCCAAAGCCAAAAAGATGGAACCGAAGCTCCCTGATTGATTGATTGATGGAATAGAAAAATGCAACATCTCTCCTCTTTCTCCCATGCTTGGACGCATGTAGTACAGTATAGAGCACATAGTCTACTCCCCTGTCCCTTCTATCACAAATCACAAAGCAGTGAGGCGTCAAATCACAAAAGCACGGATGAAGCAACCATCATGTCACTCTTTGCTGACTCCGCTTCTACATCGTCTTCTTCGAGAAACCATCTCACCGCACTAGTACTCCTAGTAGTACTAGTAAAGGACTTCCTGGATGCAAATAAGGCGGTTGTCTCGGCTTGCAGGCGGCACTTGCGAACGACTTACCGTGGTCTCCCTCAATGGTGTTCCCCGTCGAACGCACTTCGCCAAACCACCAAAAAAAGATATCGTCGACGTCATGGCAATGGGGAAGGAAGTCAAATATAGTTACTACCTCCATTTTTTTGTACACAAGGCCAGTATATCAAAATTACAATTTGCAAAGGGCCACTAACACTAATCGAGGCAAAATTGATGGGTTAGCAACCAAGGACATTAATATCCCCTGCATGCATGCGGAAGTGAGAAGGTTGGTTTGCATGGCGCTGCATTAATCAAGCGATGAGGAGTGAGATGGTTAGCTCTTTGGTCTTTGGAGAAAAAAATACGCATTAATTGACACGTGAAATGAGGATTTGTATCGATTAAATCCCGCGAAGGAAAAACCCGCCTTTCTTTTTAAACACTAGTACTCCTAGTACGTACGTACTTATCCTGTTTGGGTCTAGGCCTTGCATTGCCAAACTTCGCCACACATTTTTGTCAAGCCTGCCTAAAGTGCTCAAAATGAGAAGGAGGTACACTTGCGCACGGCTGTCACGGTCGCACCGCACCCTCACACGGTCGCTTCGCCTGACGCTTGGCTGTCAAGACCGCACCCTCACACGCTTTCTCCTCGCATAAAACCCAACCAAGGGAACGCACCCTCACTGACACGTGATGTCGCATGTGAACAAACCAAACTCAGCCATCCAATCGCTGACACATAATTTTCGTTCATAGAGTATGTTTATCTAACCGCATGTTGGGGAGTATCCGTACGGCCCGTGCGGTGGTCTATTGGGGAAGAAGAAGAGGTGAGGAAGAAGGAAAGAAGGGTTAGGAGACGTAGGATATTCATCCAACCGCCTGAAATGGTAGACCGACCCAAGTCAGGCGACTTGCATAACAAATATATGTTTTTACACAACAAAAGATCCATAAAAAAAACATAAAGAAAAACTATCACTGCTCGCGGAAAGAGACGACCTCGTCGTCTTTGGCCGCCGGTGTGAACCAGCCGTCGCTGCTGACGTGTGTCTCCGCACCGTGGTTGTCCTCGGCCTCCAGCTACTCGTTCAAGCAGAGCGTGCGGGCACTCTGCACGGATGAGAGCACAACCCAATTCAAGTCGAGGACGTCCGGTTCCGCCTGCAGGAGGGCCTCGATGGCAGCGGCATCCGCGCGCTCTGCGTCGAGTCGAGCCTCCGCCGCCCGGTTCAAGTCCGGGCGCCCGATTCCGCTGCGAGGGCGTCGGCGAGAGCGGCATCCGCGCACTCTGCGTTGAGTCGAGCCTCGCCGCGGTTCAAGTCCAGTGACGTCCGGTTCCGCTGCAGGAGGGCCTTGATGGCAGCGGCATCCGCATGCTCCGCCTCAAGTTGAGCCTCTGCCGCCCGGTTCACATCCACGACATCCGGTTCCGCCTGCAGGAGAGCCTCGATGGCAGCGGCATGCGCGCGCTCCGCATCGAGTTCAGCCTCTGCCTCCCGGTCCTCCTTTAGTATCGCCATGTTGAACCGCTGGTCCGCCTGCACCATGGGGGACTCGGACGCCGACACGAAGTCGACGTCCATCGTCTCATACCCATCAGGGGCCTTCGCGCGCGACCTTCGCCATTAACATTGATCGGCTTCCTCCTCCTCGTAGCTTGGCTCCAGAGAACTCGGGATTGGCCCGCCGCAGCGAGCTTGGGAACAGAGGTACGTGGCGCCGACCGCCACAGCGATTTCGCGCGGGCGCCCGACGCCGACATCTTGTAGTAAGTGATCTTGCGGCGCACCATGGCTTTCCGGCGAACTAGGGGACGCTTGATGCGGGCTAGGGGATCGAAAGGTGGGGGAATGGGCTGGAGATTTGGTGTGGTTTTAGGGCAGTGGCTGGCGTAGGCCGAGCATCAAAGGTTCTGGTGTGAATAGTGGTTCCGGTGACGACCGGTCAATCGGTGTCGAATGTACATCGCTCTTGTTGCGTTCGCGTTGCAACCCGGCACACTGGACCCTCCACGTCGCTCACCGAATGGAACGCGCCGTCTTGCGTTTCGGCCGCTTGTGGGACCACGGTTGAGAGCAAACCGACGCCCCTCCCCTCCCCGCCTGCGTCATTTATTATACCACCACTTCCTCCGCTTTATGCGGAGTAAATAAAAACAGAGGGAGTATACTACGGATGAGGATCCTCGACGTGGCGAACCCATTGAGTAACCGACATGCGGGGCCTAGCAAGCATGGGGTCCGCCATGAAGTGACCGAAAGGGAGGGTAAGGCAGGGATACCTACGAGAGGATCCACTTCCACTATACTACTTTGACCAAATGTTAGAGTAATAATATATGACATGCAACTTACACAAATGTTAGAGTAATAATATATGACATGCAACTTACACAAAGCATACAGGGTCTAATGCATTTTTCGAGGCTAACTTTGACCAAATGTTAGAGTAATAATATATGACATGCAACTTACACAAAGTATACTGTCAAATTCGTATGTGAAAGGAGTT
Source organism: Aegilops bicornis (assembly GCA_021605145.1). Taxonomy (NCBI): domain Eukaryota; kingdom Viridiplantae; phylum Streptophyta; class Magnoliopsida; order Poales; family Poaceae; genus Aegilops; species Aegilops bicornis. The sequence goes on from CM038672.1 coordinate 412,072,005, forward strand.
TCCAATGATATAATTTTCACATTATACATCTCATGTACTATTAATCTTATCAATAGTCAAATTGGAAACCATCTCGAGTAGAAATCTAGGAGTACGTATGAATCTAACAATATTGATTGGGCGTTGTTGAATGTTGATACCTTTTTGATCAAAGTAGAGATACTTTGACTACACATAAAACTTATATGTAAACTAGAAAGGATAGGAGGGAGTATATTGTACGTTCAAAAACGAAACGAACATTCAATACCCTTTATATACGATTTGCGGATGCTATAATCACCGGTTCAAAATTTTGAATCCGCATTAGGTATCACGTGCCCCCACTCGTTCCCTCTCAATTTCATCTCGGGGTCCGGAGATCTATTGAAAGAGGACTAGGGTGGGTACATGTGAATGATACTCGGCGGAATGTTCAAATGAGGCATGCGGGAGGATGGACTCAACTGGAGGCGACATGATCGATGGAGAAGAGGGTTGGAGAGGAATGAGAAATAAGCAAACGCCACATGATTATACTTGAACGGCTCAAATAAACAATAAGTTGTCTCGCTTGGCCTACATAGTGAAAGGCCTAATGCGCAACGTGGAGCACTGACGCTCGAATATGGCCGGGAAAACAGGGAAACCGACATGTGGGCACACCCGTCGGGATGACGTAGCGCAGATTAGTCCAATGGAGGAGCTGGCCAACGACCTCCTCGCCACCGACAACCATTCATGTGGGTCGTTGGGGCCAACAACGGGGCGTAGCTCCAGCACCGCCTCTGGACACGGCGACGGCGGTGAGCGACACGCTCATATCGTCGCTAGACACGGTCGGTTTCAGTGTGCCGAGGGTGGCGTTAGTGCTGTGGCACGACCAACGGTATGTTTGGTTTGTGCCAAATGTTGCCCCATCAAAGCATTGGGTGGCCAAAATTTTGGTTGAGGTATTGGTTTCCCATGATTTGGCCGACATTGGCAAGAAAAATGAATTAGAGTTGGCTAGAGTTCATTGGCATGCCAAAGAAATGGCAACCGTCCAAACAAAGACCAATCTTTGGGTCATGACCAAAATTTTGGTTGAGGTACTGGTTGCCCATGATTTGGCCGACATTGGCAAGAAAAATGAACTAGAGTTGGCTAGAGTTCATTGGCATGCCAAAAAATGGCAACCATCCAAACAAAGACCAATCTTTGGGTCATGACCAAAATTTTGGTAAGGTGCACTTTGGCCACAATCCAAACACACCCCAACACCCGGCTCGTCGAGGATTCACGGGGCGCCGCGACGCGTCCGCGGAGTCGTGTAGCGCGGCCAACTGCATCCTCTGGACCTGAGACCATGCCGGGTCTTCTTGCTTTTTCAATGACATGCGGGGATCGCATGTGAGCAAAGGGCATCTCCAACATTGCCACGACTGCAGCTGACTACCCTGGCACACCAAAACCCTCGTCCCTCACGCTGTCACGCGGTGCGTTCCCAGCCGGCGCCAGCTGCCCGCGTTCATGCCATCTGTTCGTATGTCGTCGTTAAGAGGCTCGGTGCCTGAGGAACCAACTACATCGACTTAATGACACACCCGGACGCTTGGCCTCACCGAATGCGCTACTTAAAGCGGCAACGCCCAGCTAACCTCCACACCATAGCGCGCCGTCCTCCTACGGCACCACATCCGCCATGACCGCAAGTGTGAACGCTTCACGGAGAGCTTGTCTTGAGGATGAAGCTCGAGGTCGCCGCCCTCGCTCAAGTCGCCTCTCGCGACGCTTAATAAGCGGCGTGGCAGACGCTGACGCGACCGCTGGCGATTAGCTACCGCTGGCGGCCGATGATGGGAGCACCGTCAGCCACGCGTCCTACTTGCCGCCGTCCAACGTCCGGCACCGACGAGGTCGGGGACTCCTCCGAGGATGAGTAGGGCATGGTAGGTGGCAGGGCATGGTGTGCCAACTGGCCGGTCTGTATCCCGTGTTCTACTCTTCCTCACCGGAGACCGCACCTTCACTTCACGGGTCTTGAACCCCGCCCCCGTACATAGAGATCGCAGATGGAGGACGTCGGTCGCCGCCGTAGAATAGGTTTAGGGTCGGGTTTCTTTTATTTTTCTGTCCTATAAAAGTTTGAAATGTAATGAAAATCTGCCGTGTTTGCATTAATCTCGGCCGGTGTATATGAACTTTCATAATAATATACATATTGTAGGAGTACTAGCAAGTTGCCCGTGCGTTGCACGGAAGATCAAGATCTTGTGGGAGAAAAGGATGAACGAGGGAAAGCCTTATCTGCAAATGTGGAGAGGAGTGTGGGTAAATTGTCATAGTTTCCTTCATATCTGTTAGATATATATCGGACGACCTATATTGCAGGATGACAGGCACACCATCATCACCAACTCTGCTTTTTATTGAACTAAGACAAATCTAACATGCTAAGTAAAATAAACACATAGGGTCTATACATACACAAATTATCTTAGGCACTCCAATAGTACATCCACTACACATTCACGCATTTCACATCTTTCTACATCTACGGGAACCTACGAAAGGGTTAACGTAAATTGCCTCTCTCTCTCCTCCCCTGATTTTCATGGTGGCGGGCCCCTCCTCCCCCAATCTACAATCAACAGCTCACACGTTTCACATTACGTTAATTACGTAACTGGGATTACGTAGGTGTAGCATTACTCGTCCTAAAAAACTCAACTAAGCCAACCTCCCAGCATGTTGCGCGGGAAAAGACCCGGCCGCGCCGTTTTAGTCGGGATTACCGGATTACTAGTAGTAGTATCGATGGATCGCGCGAAGCAACAAATTTTTTTTGAGGGGGCGAAGCACCTAGTTTAAAAGGAAAAAAGGCGGTACACTCACATCACTCCTATCGCGGTCGCATTGCACCCCACACACGTTCGGTCCTGCACACGGCTCACGCAAACGGAACGCGCTTCAACTTGCCTCTTCACTGATGGGACTGCACTTGGAGAAACCGACCATGCGCCAAACTCCCCCCGCCCACCGCGCGAAAATCCTCCCCCCCACACACACCCAAAAATTCTCCCCAAATCCGATTCAACCGCCCTTTGGCCAACTAGCCAATAATATTCCCCGAACCCCCTCCCCCCTGTCCCCCTCCACTCCATTCGCTCCGCCAAAGCCGACCACCCCGCTGCGCCGATATGTCGGTGCCGCGGTTCAGCGATCCTCTCGCTCCCACAGTACGCTCTCGTAGACTGTCGTCCTCTAGCCGCGCCGCCACCTCTGGCTAAGTTCTTGTGGAGGCGCACGGTGGTCAGCGCCGCCATCACCGGGCGACGTCAGGTGGAGACGCATGGCGGTCGGCTTCTCCCACGATGACGCGCATTCTAGACCGAGGCCCGTTCATGTCAGTGTAGCGGTGAATGTTAGCTGATAGACGCTGTTAATCTCACTGTTTGCCGAAGTAGTTTACTGTCAATATGCTTTGCTTAAGAAGCTTCCTTGCCCTATTCTGCACTCAATCTGCTTAGATGAGATGGCATGCCAAGGCCGATTAGTTGCTAAAATATCCTGCCATATATTTATTGTGACGTAGATTGCCATGGTCTAGTAGCCAATCTGTTAGGTGAAATAGCTCTACACCGTTTTATACTCGATCTTTGTTGCTGCGATGGCCTTCGATAGTTCGATGGCTGTGTGCTCGGCCTCATTGACTGCTGAAACAACGTGCCATAATTTGGCACTCAAATCTGTTTGTTGAATTAGCTTTACATATATTTCGTTACTTAGATTTGCTCGTCCAAATATCTTGCCATAACTTTAGACATCGACCTAGGTATTTTTTTCTGGACTTCATAAAAAAGCATATATGTTTTTTCTGTAATATCTAGTAGAAGAACTAATTAGTATGTCTAACAGATGGATAGGACTTGGATAACTTCTGCTCAAAGATTCTCCGCTGCATATGTCGAGGGGTTGAAAAACTTCATGAACTTTATCAAAGCTGAGTACGGTGGTCCGAAATCAGATGTGCTCTGCCCGTGTAGCAGTTGTATGGATTCTGTTACAAGACCCCAATCAACTGTGCAAAATCATCTACACTTGTATGGGATGTCGGTCACATATACTAGGTGGGTTCATCATGGTGAAGCTGTGAACGTCAATGTTATTGACTACGTGGAAGCAGCAAATCACCATCTTGATCTACCTGATGCTCAGGTGAAAGAGGAGGAGGAGGTGGTGGTGGCGGAGCCAGTGAGTTTGACCAACATTGAAACAATGCTACGAAATGCTCGTGCATTCCATGAACTTTCACGTGCAGAAGAAAAGCGGTGGGCCCGCATGTTGGAACAATGCAACGTTGTTGTCACCCCAGGAAATAAGTCACAAGATTCTCAACTATGGTCACCTTTCTTAAGGTGAAGACATCTCGAGCGGATGACCAACAAATCATTCGATGCGATGTTGGCTGCTTTACGCAAATCTTTCAGTAGATGCGTCGAGCTGCCACACACCTATAGTAAAATGAAGAATTTCCTTCGTCCGTTGGAATTGGATATGATATGATCCATGTTTGTAAGAACAATTGTGTTACATTAGGAAGGATTATGCCAACTTAAGTGAATGCCCGAAATGCAAATCATCAAGATGGAAAGATGGCGATGCTATGAAGAGGATTCCTCATAATGTTCTGAGACATTTTCCAATTACACTAAGATTGCAGAGGTAGTTTCATGATGCTGAAACAAGGGAGGATGTACTATGCCATTCTAGGAACCAGGAGTACAGATATCAGAATGTAATGAGCCATCCATCTCATGGTAGTGAGTGGAAAAGCTTCAATGATAAACACAAAGAGTTTGCTGCTGACCCGAGAAACATTAGACTTGGCTTAGATTAATATGGATTTAACCCATTTGGCCCCCAGAGCGCCACATATACCATGTGGCCAAGGCTTGTTATCCCTTACAACATGCCTCCAAATGTACGCACCAAAGAATCAAACTACATGATGGCCTTGCTCATCCCAGTCCAAAAAGTCCTGGAAAGGATTTTGATTTGTTCATGGAGCCTCTTGTGGAGGAACTTCAACAGCTATGGAAGGGTGTTCTCACTCGAGAACTATATAGCAGCCCACCAGCTGATTTCTTTCTGCGTGCTGTTATAATTTGGTGCATCCATGATTATCCGGCTTTGGGCACTATGTCAGGGGGAACGACACATGGTTACAATGCATGTGTTCGCTGTGACAAGAATCCGCCGTCATACGCAATACTTAGCAAGATCTGTTACATTGGACACCGCCGTTTCCTTGCCAAGGACAAGCCACATTCTAGAAAATACCGAAGACATCTGTTCAATGCAAAGCATGAAAACCGTGATGCACCAAAGAGGCTCACCGCCGATGAGTTGCAAGTGGAATTAGAGAAGGTCAGTCATATTACACTAGGAAACTATCCTGGTAATGGTAGCGGGAAAAGGAAGCGTGGCAGGGTAGAAGAGAGACTATTGTTTACCGGCAGGTCCACTTTGTGGGACTTGGAGTATTGGAAAGATTTGGATCTGCGGCATAATCTTGATGTGATGCACATCGAGAAAAATATATGTGACAACATTATCGGCACACTTCTTAATATTGAAGGCAAGACGAAAGATACCTTAAAATCTAGGATTGATTTGACACACTGGTATCGTAAAGGATTTGCAGGTGCAAGATGAAGGTAAACCACGGGATATGGCACCAGCTGTGTACGCCTTGGACAAGGTAAAAAGAAAAGAATTCTGCGAGGTCCTATCACGTGTGAGATTCCCACATGGATTTGCTTCCAACCCTAAAAGGAGAGTCACTGCAGATGGAAACAAGGTACAAGGGTTGAAAACTCATGACTGCCACGTCCTACTTCAAAGGGTTTTACCTGTTATCCTTAGAGGATTGGGCTGCCCTGACTTATCTGAGCAGTTGCAAGAGTTGGGACAATTCTTGAGGAACTTCTGCGGTAGGAATATCGGGATAGATGCTTTGGAGCCGTCTTAGAGACAAGATACCAACTATCCTATGCGACCTTCGAAGATATATCCTCCGACCTTCTTTGATGTGATGGTGCATTTGGCTGTTCATCTACGATGAGGCACTACTTAGAGGTCCAAGACAAGATGGCTGGATGTACCCTATTGAAAGGCGGCTAGGCACTTTCAAGGGCTATGTTAGGAACAGAGCTAGACCCGAGGGTTCCATTGCAGAGGCCTACATTGCTTTCTGAAGCGTTGACATTCTCGCTCAAAAATACATTGAAACAAATTGATCAGCTTAGCAAAGAGGTGAGTGAAGACAATCCCGGCTCAATGTTTTCGATTATTCTGTTCAAGTTACTGAGGAAGAGTCGACAAGAGGACAAACCTAAAGATTTGGACAAAATTGTTTGGTATGTGTTGAATAAGCATCCCGAGATACTACCTTATATCAAGTAAGTGCACATCTGCAGCTTATACATCGTAATCTACTAAACTTGCAGCACATTCTTATATATTTAGATGTTTGACGCGATCACTATGTTGTGCAGCATCTACAAAGAGGAGTTCTTGCCAAAAACCAAGAAACATTGACAAACTGGTTATGGCAGGATTTGCGAAATGGTTCAAGAACCATGTAAGCTTTTGAAGTGCACTGTCAATTTTTTTAATATATTGAGTACATAAGATGATCAGCTTGTCTATTTTCTAACCATAGGTTAAGAAGATGCGGGAGGATGGGCAGGCAGTTGATGATGCCCTTTACTCACTAGCAATGGGTCCTGATACTGGGTAAGACATTATGAGTCTTGCGTTGTTGGAGATGTGCGCCACAACACCCTTTGCACGAGACGAAGCGTGAAGACACAAAACAGTGCCATCATGAGCACGGATACGTATGACAAAGAGAAACTGAAATGTATGCTAACATAATGACATTGTTCGATTGCAGATATCTCCGATTCGAGGATCATCGGTGTGTGGTTCTCATTGTCAGTCGTTGGTATAACCTGTTTTCCAGGATCGCAAAACCCAGAGTTGATGATTATTTCAAATCCATCAATGTCAAGGCAGCGTACCAGACCAACGAGCCTTTTATTTTGGCAAATCAAGCAACACAAATATTTTTCTTGGAAGACAGATTTGCACGTAGCGATGATTGGAGAGTATTGCAAAGGTTTGAGCATAGGAATTCGTTTAATGAAGTTGCACAACAAGATTATGCTTACATCGCCCCGATGTATAAGATAACACAGATGTTCCTAATATCTTTGAGAACCATCACATCAATGACGCCTTGAAAAGATTGCCTGTCGTGCTGTGGACATACAAGAGTTGATCAAGAAGAAGCCAACATTCGAGGACGTTGAGGACGAAGAAGAAGATGACACCGTGGGGAATTACGATTCAGACTGATACACATGGCGAAGATGTTGACGCTGCTGCTGCGGATGATGATTACATTGCTTTTGTCGTATTTGCCTGTCAAAAGACGTTTTTTTATCTACTATGTGAAATTTTGTTTGCTATGACAACTGAAACCTGATGAACATGTTGTTTAGTATTTTGCTGTGAGAACATCACTTGTTATGTATGTTGATTTGTGTTTGGTGATTGTATGACAACTAAAACATGATGACATTGTTGTTTAGTTGTACTCATATTTGGCTGTGAAACTTGAATTTGATGACATAGTTTGTTGTTGGACTGCAATTTGCTCGACGTCTTGAATGAGAACAAAGCTGACCCGACAGGCCTCTGCTATTTATTTATTTATATGAGAGGATACCCCTGATTTCCGTTAATATAAATCATTAGATGTTCACAACACTACGCCCAAATGCTACATGTGTTTCATTCATTACTAGTTTCAGCTAAGTGCTCATGTCGTAGCCATCGAATACATCACGAAAGTGCTACATACATCGCAAATAAAGAGACAATCATCCTACAGAGCACATCGATTTTGCCCATTATCTTCACAAGCTCTTTCATCTCCTCATTGTCGCCGTGGCTGCTCAAAGAATCGTTGCTTGGCCATGATCGAGGAACTGCATCTTTAACCTTACGCCTGCATCTTCCTCTTCCGCCGTTCCTTTAGTTACTTGTCCAACACCCCAACCTGCTGGTATTGGGATTCCTCGGCTAACCAAATAATCAGCATAGTTGCATTCCCCACATCAAGAACTTCCCGTAAATACAAATCACACGAATCTTCCCTTTTACGCACGAATCAAATTGGAAGATCATCAACCAAACTATTAAAAAAATCAGCAAATCGAATGCAGCAGAACAACACTTAAACATATTATTACCCCATGATTCGGCATTTGTACAAGACTCGCCAGGGTTGCGGATTGTGGTTGAGATGCGATGGATGACTCTGCGTGATTTGCAAAGAAGTGGCACCACACCAACGGCAGCGGATTGCGATGAGCAATCGGGTTGCTGCGCTGTGGTCGGCGTGGGTGTGATGAGACCCACAGCGATGGTACGGGTGGCGACTTGGCGCATATTCGGTTGTTACTGCTGAAGAGCGGTGGATGAGCAGCCAGCGGACATGGTTGTTGCGGCCAGAGCTTCTGATGCTAGGCAGAGTAAGTAGAGAAGAGGAGAAGTGAACGTTGGATATGTCAGTTTCATTACTTGCAGAGTAGCATAGCACCATATATAGTCATAGTCTAGGTTTGGATTTGAACCAGCTACAGGAGCACGTCTTTCTTTTTTCTAAAACTCGGCAATGTCTCTTTCTTTGATACGCTTAGCTTGTTCTCAGACGCCTTCCCAAGACTTTTGATTTTCTTTTCCTTTTTTTGCGAGGAAGGAAGGAGGACAAAATTGAGAGTTCACGGGACTCGAACCCAAGACCTCTCGCTTGAAAACCAAGGGTGCTAGTCACTTATGTGGCGAAGGTTCCTGTGAGGAGGACGGCATTTAACGCATTTTCCTTGCAGTTTTCTTCCTATATATAAAAAAGTATGCTACTTGATGTCCGCTTAGTCAACAAACGATTGTGCCAACCTTGACCGTTGGATTGACATTCAACGTCTATCGCGTTTCTTCAGTCTCTTCTTCTTCGAGCCGCCAAAGCCAAACCAGCACCGGCGGGACCGCCTGCTCCCGCCTCCCACGGCTGGTTGTGATCTTCCCCGGCTCGTGTTCGTTCCCGTCCGAGGCCTCACCATCGTCCTCCGCGTTGGTTCGCTCGCCGCGGCTCCACCCTCCGGTGTTGTCAACATGGTCACAACCGAGAGGAATAAGGAGATGATTGTACATGGTGAGGATGACAGTAGGGACCCAGCAGCGCATGCAGTAATTTTGTCTTTTCGGGACGGAGAAGGGTATCAACTGGGTTGTGCGGGACCTGCGGGTCTGCCTAGCCTGTGCTTTTATTTCATATGTTTAGCACATGACCAGCCCAGTTTGTTTTTTCCTATCTGAAAATGGCTAGCCAGCTATTTTGTTTTTTGCAGAATAACCAATGTAGGCCTACTTGCTTTTCTACGCCCTGCTAGGCCGGAAATCTTTCAAGACGAAGAGGGATGCATTTTGCCCAGAAAATGGGCTATAAGTAATAAGAAATGGGCTATAAGTAATAATAAATGGGTTGTAAAATGAAAAAATACAGCAAACATGCAATTAGTTCCAAAATACTGTTTTATTTCGGATTTTGATATTTTAATTTCATTGTTTATGTGCGGGTAAAATTTCATTGAATTTAAATTAAGGTATATTTAGATTTAAAATTAATTTGAATCTGGCTAGAAATTTCGGGATGTATGCTGTTTGGGATAGATTTGGAGGCTGACTTGTGGGTCTACTAGGTTGACGTGTACTTTGGCTTTGTCAACTTAGTCCACAAACGATTCTAGCAGCAGTGACCATTGGATGTTAATCCAACGGCCGTGCTGCTTCTTCAATATCTGATCTTCTTGCTCTAGCCGCCCAAACCAGCTCCGATGGGACTGCTGCTCGCCTCGCCTCCGTGGCCGGCTGTGCCGCCAGACAGCCGCACCGCCCACCCTACTTCATTCTTGGCCGTGCCATTCCTCTACTCACCCACACCTCCTGTTATTTTCCGGCGACGGCAACCGGACCAAGAACCTCAGACTTCCCCCACCGTGGCAACCATTGCCGAGTCTTCCCCGGCACCATGTCTTTCCCTTCCTAGGCCTCGCCGTCGTCCACCGCCATGGTGCTCTCGGCGCAGCCTGGTCAACGTGGTCAACGAACGACATCCATCGGCCGTGGACTGTACGCGCAAAATAATGATTCCTTCACCTGATAGCTGGGACCCACCGGAAGGGCCTCTGTATTTCACGAAAAAAACATTCCCCCTGCTGACATGTCGGACCCACCAGCTATATCTTCGCACGCAAGGACGTGCCTCCTTATTACGCACAAAAAAATGAATACCCCCTGCTAGCTGGGACCCACCATAGTGGGAGGATGACTTGTGGGCAACTAAGTTGACGGGGACGGAGGGCTCTGTCAAGTTAGTCAATATGAATGATTCTAGCTCCAGTGACCGTACGATGTCCATCCAACGGCCGTAGTGCTTCTTCAACCTCTGGTCTTCTTGCTCCACTACCAGCAAAGGCCGGTCGTGCCGCATGCTCCTCGCCTCCGTGGCCGGGCTATAATTGTGGAGGCCTCACCGCCCTACTATTCCCACCGCTAGCGAGCCTGCGGCGACGGCAGCCTCACACCGCAGCCAAACCGGTGAACCCTCGTACTCTCTCTCCGCTGGCTTCCACAGCTGCGTCTTCCCGGCTCCTGCCGTCCCTTCCTTGGCCTCGCCATCGCCCACCGCCCGTGGTGCTCTCGGTAGCGGCCTGGTCAACGTGGTCAAGGAACGACTTCCATCGGACGTGGATCAGTATGTGAAGAGGTCGATATTTGGGTCCATGGCCGCAGCAAGGAAGTGCCTCCTTATTACACGGAAAATAATGATTCCTCCACCTGATAGCTGGGACCCACCGGATGGGCCTTTGTATTTCCGCAGGAAAAAGCGTTTCTCCACATTGCTGGGACCCACCAGCTTCATCTTCGCACGCAAGGAAGTGCGTCTGGGCAAAAAAACGATTCGCCCCCTGACTACTGGGACCCACCGGCTACATCTTCGCACGCAAGGAAGTGCGTCCAGGCAAAAAAACGATTAGCCCCTCTGACTGCTGGGACCCACCAGCTACATCTTCGCAGGCAAGGAAGTGCCTGACAGTTGGGACCCACCTGGTCGAAGCGTATGTAGCATTGTCATTTTGGTCGTAACGGTACGCATATACCGGGTCAACGAGAGGCGCCGCGACGTGTCGTAGTAGAGGTGTGCACGTGTCGTAGTAGAGGCGCCGCACGTAGCATGTACACGCACGCGTCTGGCGGCCAGGGTGCAAGAAATAAAATATGGCCACGTATGTGTACATACGGGCGGGGTCTCGAACGCCTACTCGCGCATATGTATGTCCAGGGCTCGTGTACATGGCTGGGTCGGAACGGAGAAATAGCGTCGTCGTCGTGTTCATGGGGAGGCAACAGAATGCGTCGTGTTCATGGGGAGGCAATGGAATGCGTCGTGTTCATGGGGAGGCAACGGAATGCGTCATGTTCATGGGGAGGCAACGGAATGCGTCGTGTTCATTGGGAGGCAACGGAACCCGTGGGAGCCAACCGGTTGGGTCGGAACGGAATGCGTGGTCGTGTTCATCGGGAGGGTTTGGACGGAATAGGTTATGGAAACGAGGCCTGGCGTACCGCAAAACGGAGGAAACAAACCTCCTACGTTCGGAACGGGGTCCTATTGATCGGGAGGGGTGTGGCGTACCGCAAAACGGAGGAAACGGACCTCCTACGGTCGAAACGGGGAGTCTGTTGATCGGGAGGGTGTGGCGATCAAAAAGCGGATTTAAACGGACCTCCTACGGTCGAAAAGGGGGTCCTGTTGATCGGGAGGGGTGTGGCGTACCGCAAAACGGACGAAACAAACCTCCTATGGTCGAAACGGGGGTCCTGTTGATCGGGAGGGGTGTGGCGTACCGCAAAACCGACGAAACGGACCTCCTACGGTCTAAATGGGGGTCATGTTCATCGGGAGGGGTGTGGCGTACCGCGAAACGGGACTCCACGGGATACTGTTCATTTCCATCGTCGACCTCCTCCAGCCTCCATGGGCTACCGTCGACCTCCTCCAACCTCCACGGGCTCCTATTCATCCAGCCTCCACCGTGCGCTACTCCACCGGCTACTATTCAACCACCCCTCCACGAGCACCCCTCCACCGGCTACTATTCAACCACCCCTCCACGAGCACCCCTCCACCGTCTACTGTTCATCCAGCCCTCGACACCACGGGGTCCTGTTCAACCACCCCTCCACGGGCACCCCTCCACCATCTACTGTTCATTCAGCCCTCCACACCATGGGGTCCTGTTCAACCACCCCTCCACGGGCACCCCTCCACTGTCTACTGTTCATCCAGCCCTCCACACCACGGGGTCCTGTTCATCCAGAGGCAACGCCACCGCTCACTGTTCATCCACCCCGCCGCAACGCCATCGCTCGTCTAATCGATCAGCTTTAGTTAGCAGCAGATGGCGAAGAATCGCCGATCGGGTTCGATTAACAGCCATCGATCGATCGCCGGGTTCAAGAACGCGTAGCCAGTACTGTCGCTCGGGTTCAGTTAGAGCCCAACGCCTCGCTCGGGTTCAGTTAGAGCCCACGCCTCGCACACACGCGCGTACATGTACGAGAGAAATGTGCATCGCTCGGCCCCCGACCTCCCACCGTAACCGGGAACTCCCCGAAATTTTCCTTTCCCTCGCTTCTACCACGGTTTTTTCCGTCATGGTCGGCCCAAAGAATGTCATGCAGTTGCGTCTCCGGCCCGCGCAGGACGAAAAGCCCATTTTCTGTCATGATTTTTTGTCATAGAAGTAGGAGCCCACCACATCTATGATGATGCCGGGTTTTGTGACAATTATCGTCATAGAAGTGTCATATGTATGACAGAAAAAAATCGTTCGGCCAAAAATGTCACGGATGTGTCTTTTTTTGTAGTGATTACTTTGACATCACAAGTTCGTACAACGCTCAATTTTCTCTTACACTAAATGATCCAACACATTTAGAAGCAATTTTTATTGCCTTATTGCACCGATGACAACTTACTTGAAGGATCTTATTCAATCCATAGGTAGGTATGGTGGACTCTCAAAATAAGATTTGGGTTAAGGGTTTTGGATGCACAAGTAGTATCTCTACTTAGTGCAAAAAATTTCGCTAGAAAAGATAATGATCAAGCACCACATGTTAAAGGATCTATGACAATATAACTTCTATGTGAATATGAACACACATGAATCATTACGTTGTCTTCCTTGTCCAACGTCAACTATTTTGACATAAAATATTTAACGGTGCTCGCAATCATAAAAGATGTCCAAGATAGTGTATTTGCATGTGAATCTTCTCTTCCCTTATTAATTCTTTCATGAGTTGCATCATTGACTAATGCTATGTTCGTCAATCTCCAACAAATTTTACCACTTATACTTTTCCTTATGTGATGTCATTACTTACCATAAGATTAGCATATGATCTTTTTCATTTATTTTCCTTTCTTTTTATCAAGACAAAAAAGTAAAGAAACGAAACTCAAACTACGCTTTATTATATATCTCGCACACGATTACATCGATTTATAGATCACTAAGCAAGCACTCGAAAAGAAAAGATCAAACTAAAACTTTTATTCAACCAAATCATTGGAAACTAAAGATCGAACTAAAATAGATGAAAGCAAAGATAGTGGTGGTGATACAATACCAGGACACCCCCCAAGCTTGGCACAAGCCAATGGAAGTGTCCATACCATGAACTCATGTCTCATTTGGTGATGAAGATGGTGGTGGTGAAGCATGAGTGTTCTTGTTCCTCAGCTTATGCTTGAGGATGGTATTTTCCTCCGTCAAGTCATCGATCTCCTGCTCGAGCCTTAGTACTGTCGGTATACAAAAGTAGGGGCCTTATGTACCCCTCTACTCATGCACGGGCAGTTGTAGCCACGCTTGGTGGGGCAGAGGAAGCAAGAAACAAGACTACTAGAGCTGCGCTGAGACCAGAGGCACGAAGAGCGAAGGGGCAAGATGGGTTTCCCCTGGCAAGAGCCTTGCCGGGGACGACCTACGCTGCCCCGGCAAGGCCCTTGCCGGGGCAACTTACCCAACACCACCAAGACCGCCACCCTTGACCTTGAGAGTTCCGACACCATCGACAACATCAAAACCAAGGCTCGGGAGGCACCTGCATGGTGGCATGCAGATCTTTGTGGAGTCTGAAGGCCTACAAGACTAGATGAGAACCAGAAGACAAAGGCCCCCGGCAAGACCCTTGTCGGGGACGCTCACAAGACCCTTGTGGGGCCCCGGCAAGACCCTTCTTTCGGGACATCAAGGGCCACAACCAGTTCAAGACTTACCCAAGCTTCGCTGCCCCATGGCCGTTCCGACGCAGCAGCCAACCTGCCAACTAGGAACGCACCTACGTGGCAGCATGCAGCTTCTAGGCCAACTAGGCAAGCACATGTGTGGTGGCATGCAGATCTTCATGAAGACCCTGCCACCGCACCAGCCAGCCGGCGTGGCGCTGCATGCCTTGTCAGCTTGGACGCGCATCGAAGCGAGACGAGGCGGCGACAGATGAGACGAGCTTCCTTGCCGTCCCCGATAAAGCAAGAGGACACGTCGGCAACGCATTAAATGTGTTTTGTTCTATGATGTCAGGAGATAAACTTGTACACTGTAGACACCTTCCACCTCCTATGTGCCATTGTGGCAGCCCCTTTGACATATAAAAGGAGGCCCGAGGCGTACTGAGGAAGGATTCAGATTTTTTGGGCTAGGCATGCACCGCAACTAGTTCAAGATCTCAAGAGCACCAAATATACTCCAAAGCAGAACTAGGGTATTACGCATCTCTTGTGGCCCGAACCTGGATAAAAGTCCCCCGTGTTGATCTTCTAAACCCGCTCTTCTTACAGCCCCGCGCCCCGGCAACTTAAGGGCAGCGTGTTTTGACAAGTCGTCGGCAATGTTGTTCTCTGCTCGAGGAGCATGCTCCGCTTGTAGACCGTCAAAGCGCTCCTCCAATTCCTCGCTTCATCCACATAGGCCTCCATCAACGGGCTCTGGTAATCCTTGTTAACTTGCTTAACAACGAGCTGTGAATCACCTCTCATGATGAGCTTCCTGATCTCGAGGTCTGCTGCGATCCTGAGACCGGCGAGCAACCCCTCATACTCCGCCATGTTGTTCGTTGATTTTTCCCGAGGAAAGTGCATCTGGACCACGTACTTGAGGTCCTCTCCGGTGGGTGCGACGAGCAGCATACCGGCACCAGCACCTTGCAGTGAGAAAGCCCCATCAAAGTACATAATCCAATCGCGACACGTCTCCTTGCCGGGAAGGGTGGTCTCTTGAATCTCTTCGTCGGGCGTTGCGGTCCATTCTGCTATGAACTCTGCCAAGGCTCGGCTCTTGATTGTTGAAGTGCTTTCAAACTTGAGGCCAAAGCTTGACAGCTCCAACGCCCACTCCACAATCCTCCCAGTTGCATCCGGGTTGTGCAAGATCTGTTGCAAAGGGAGGCGGGTGACGACAGTGATCTCATGTGCTTGGAAATAGTGGCGCAGCTTTCTCGAGGCCATAAGGAGGATGAAAAGCAGCTTCTGCATACCAGAATATCTCGATCTAGCCCCCTGCAAGAGGGAACTGACAAAATAAACCGGGTGCTGCACCACCTTCTTCTTCTGTTCAACTTCGCCCATCTGCGCCGAATAGCTCTACCGGGAGGCAGTTGTAGCAACCGCCGCCAAGGCACTTGCTCCTCCCGCTGTAGCCCCGGGGGAGAAGAAGACCGGCAGGACTTCTTCCGGCAAGACCTCATGTACCCACTCCGGCAAGTGCGCCTCTTCGGAGTGCAGAGCCCCCGTTGAGGGCGTGCCAGAGAGCTCCACCGGCAAGAGCAAGAAATCCAAGGCAGCACCACCAGAGACCAAGAAGGTTCCCGTCAAGGAGGACGGCACGGGCGGAGCTTTTACTATAAGCTCCACCCTTGACAGCAAATAGGAAAGCGCGCTCATCGCCTTCCTGCGGGCAAATGTCGACGTGTTTGCATGGCAAGTGTCGGTGTCAAAACCGGCGGATCTCGGGTAGGGGGTCCCGAACTGTGCGTCTAGGCAGATGGTAACATGAGACAAGGGACACGATGTTTTTACCCAGGTTCGGGCCCTCTCGATGGAGGTAATACCCTACTCCGCTTGATTAATATTGATGATATGGGTAGTACAAGAGTAGATCTACCACGAGATCGAGGAGGCTAAACCCTAGAAGCTAGCCTATGGGATGATTGTTGTTCGTCCTACGGACTAAAACCCTCCGGTTTATATAGACACCGGATAGGTTAGGGTTACTTATATTGATTTTCATAGGTAGGAGATCTACATATCCGTATCGCCAAGCTTGCCTTCCACGCCAAGGAAAGTCCCATCCGGACACGGGATGAAGTCTTCAATCTTGTATCTTCATAGTCTTGGAGTCCGCCGCGATGATAGTTCGCTATCCGGACACCCCTAGTCCAGGACTCCCTCAAGAGCCCCTGAACCAGGCTTCAATGACGACGAGTCCGCGCGTAGCATATTGTCTTCGGCATTGCAAGGCGGGTTCCTCCTCCGAATACTTCATAGAAGGTTTTGAACACAAGGATAGTGTCCGGCTCTGCAAAACAAGTTCCACATACCACCGTAGGGAGAATAACTTTTTGCACATATCTGCTGACGTATTCCGTGGCGTGACATCACACCATGGCCAGGCCTTTATATGAATCGTTTTTTACTGTTCCACCTTAGCGCGTTTAGCGAGGCGGTTTCCTTGGCACATCTTTATCAAAGCGTAGATCACGCCCCCTTATTTCGGGATTTCCATCAATACGGACGTGGGTAACCCAACCATGCCCGTTGGCACGCCTCTTCTATCAAAGGCGAGTCATAATCGACCACGGGGAGGGCTCTTGGTATTCAACCTCTTTGTAATGAGACCAAGGCCCTCTTCTTTTTTACACCCTCCATCGAGTTCGCCTCGCGCTTCGAGTTCTAACACCCAAAGCTTCAGATTTAGGCGCTTCGGACCTTCGATGATGTCCGGCTCCGACCAACTTGGCCGATGGATGGCCTCTTCCGTAACAGAAGAAGATGTGCTAAAGCTGCGAGACGCCAGGTATCTAACCGGCAAAATTTCGCATAGGCTGCCTGCTTCAGGGCAGGTCATTCCTACTCCCGAGCCCAGCGAGAGCGTGGTGTTCGTGTCACACTTCCTTCGGGGTTTAGGATTCCCGACGGATCCCTTTGTGCGGGGGCTCATGTTTGATTATGGGCTGGATTTCCATGACTTGAATCCGGAGTCCATCCTCCATATCACGTCATTCATTGTCGTATGTGAGGCCTTCCTCCATATTACCCCTCACTTTGGATTGTGGCTCAAAACCTTCAAGGTGGAGCCGAAGATGATCGAGGGGCAACAAGCAGAGTGCGGAGGGGCGGTCATAATCAAATGTCTTGATGCTCCATGGCCCGAGGGCTCTTTTCAAGAGGAGCTTGGTTTGTGGCAACGGGAGTGGTTTTATAACCGCCACGGGGCACCAAATGGGTGGCGCTTCGCCTTCCGCCAGTCCACCACAACGGCCGCGCCATGGGTCAACAAGGCTCGACTGGGGCCGCCCAAGGACGTTCCTCATTGCAGGGCCGATTCGAGACCTCCAAGAAAGAGAGATAAATCTGGTCGCGATGGGCGCAGGTTATGTTGATTCGGCATATACGCCTCGCAGAACGCCGCCCCTCCGTCTATGGGAATTCAATCCGGAGGGACCACGAGCTCTCCATCATTTTGTGGGTACGACACCCGTGGAGATGTATAAACTGTTCCTCGGATCACAAGAGAAGTGTCCGGACCTGACTGAGGACGCCGGGCTAAGCTGCAATCGCCCAGATACTCAAGTAAGTAGTCCTATAAACGGACAAGCTGTTCATTCATTTATCATATATATGCCCTTTAAAGGAGCCGTTTCTTGAACAGGAGTGGATAGCCAAGGCAAAGTTAATAAGGTGTCCGGCTCCCCTCCCAGAGACCACGTCGGATCCCACGCTGACCAAGATGTTGAAGGCCGCGCCTTTTGAAGAAGGCGAAGGGGGAGCGGGAAGCAACTGCCTCTGAAGGAGGCTATCAAGGAAGGAGGGATTAAAAGTCCCATCTTCCGAGGAGAGAAGAGGACCGCTTCGGAAGATCCGGAGATCAAGGCCTCAAAGAGGGGAAAGGAATCTTCGTCAGAGAGTCAGCGCTGAGAAGTAACCCAGTCGCACTATTTCCCCAAGGGATCAGCCCTCAATGAGCCGTAAGTAAAAAAGAAGGGGTCTTGTAAATAAGGAACATCCTCAGTATTTATTTCAAGATGACCGAAATTGTACCTTGTAGTTCGGATCTCAGCCCTTCTCAGTGAGCTCGTCTCGGGGATCTTCTTCCGGAGATGATGGAGAGCGAAACGCCTCCACCGATGCACCTTCAGGAGGCGGACGCCGAGGTGTCGCCGCGAGGGTTTCCCTGAGTCCGCGGGCCGGAAGGTCCGCGCCAACCGGCGTAAGGCGGTCGGAGGAGCTGAAGGATCTGCCAGCGAAGCGGCTATCTCAGAAGATCACCGTGCTCTAATGGGTACGGTGATTGAAAGAATTGTATCCGCTGAGAGCGGATTGCATGAAGCCGCCAGAAGTTTACTGACGGGGTTTGAGGTACGCAAAAATGATGTACCTTCTGACAGTTATGCATATAGAATGCGCCCTATATAGATAGTAGCCCCTGAGACTCGGTATGTTGTCAAAATTGACGGGGTGCCAAGGATCATAATCTCAGTTATAACATTGTGTCGCTCCTAAATAGGTGGCGGGGCATCCGGTGGCCAGCCGGACTGATGAATTTGCCGAACTAAAGCGGCAACTTGACGAGGCGGATGCGGACATCGCGCTGGTCAATAAACGGTTTGACGAGTCACAAGGTATGCGACTTCTCCGCGGACACCTGGTAAGGTAGCTTGACGCCCATGCCTTACTGCTTTTATGCTTAATGCAGGTGGTGCCGCTGCCGTGGAGGAGCTGCAGGCGGAACTTGCCCGAGCGAAAGAGCAAGCCAGAAATAGTAATGCGGCCGCTTTAAGGCCGGCCGAAGAGCTAAAAGCCGAACGGGCTGCTCACTGCCGAAGCAAAGAGGAAGTGGCCGATATGGACATAAAGTTGAAGAATACTACCGACCGCTGCGAGGTTCTTGAAAAAGAACGTCAAGCGGAGCAAGAGGGCCTGAAAAAGGCCACCGCCGAATCCAAGGATGCCCGTTCCGCTTTGAGAGCTGCCAAGGAGGAGCTGAGTCAGGCCGGGGCTATTACGGCTGGAAAAACATTTCAGCTGCGGAGGAAATATACGGATCCGAAGTATGCTCAGTTGGACAAGTTGTGGAGTTCAGAGGATGCTTATCTGGACTTAGCGGCGAGTGCTGCGGACGCGATTGAGCACTTCCGAGGCCTGAAGGGGCACAGAAGGGAAGAGCTATATTGGTCGCAATTCCGTAGTCCAGAGCGTCCTCTTCCATTGACCGATCGGTTGGCCGAATGGGCCGAGCTGAATCAATTATCCGGACTTGCCATGAAGCATGTCATGACTCATTTGTGGCCAAGCGGACCCCAGTCGAAGAGTTATTTTGGTTTAGTGCAGCAGTTCCTTGGTGCGGTACTGCCAGACGACGCAATGAAGCGGTCGGCGTGTATTGAGGGAGTGCGAATGGCTCGCCCGTGTCAAGACATACTGGGCGGAGATGAAGGCCACCGACGTTGCATCCCAAGATTCGGATGAAGCCGAGTACCGCCGAGCACTATTTTGAGGAAGTCTGCAGGCGCTCGTTTAATAGAGACGCAGTTCTCGAAGGATATTATGTTTAAATGACATGTATGATTTGTGAAAACAATGTTTCAATATAATATAAGAGCTTTTTATACTTGTGCGTTCAAGTAGTAAACTACTCCCTGTGCGGCCTTGATGTATATGTATATATAACCTGAAAGATGGTAGTCCTTGGCTTCAGCCCCCACGCACATAGTGCGGGGGTGTTTGCAAAGAAGGCGCTTTTTCACACTTAATCCAACGTCTTGGTCCTATTAAGGAGGTGGTAGCGTAGCAAACTAGGCAACCGGACTATAATGCTTTATCACTTTCACTTAGCCATAGGAGTTCGAGGTGGGGCTACTATATAGCCCTCGGGGCACCGCACTCTCCCAAATTCGTGGTGCGTATGTGTTCCGACCGAAAAACGGTCCTTCGTTAATGCGGAGGAATTCTAAACATTCCGGTGAGTCATCGAGTGGTTGACCAGTCTCTCGCTATATCATGACAGTCAGTTTTGCCGCTTTCTCTCTTTGAGGTGCTCGCCCGGCGAACCAGGGCACAATCGCAGAGTTCTCCGGTGCCGCGTTAGCCGATAGGACGGAACATAAGGCAGCAAAACACAGGAGCCGGGCAAACCCAACATTTGACCAAAGACATGATTCGGAGCTGATGCATATAAGGCCTAACTCGAGACGCCGAATACTCCCTAAGGTATTTGGTCTTTATAAAAACGGGCAGAATAATGCCCTAAGCCCCTGGTGTCCAGGTACACGCAAAAATTCTGGTGCGGCCAATGCCAAAACGCCAGCCTCCTCCTCGGTTATAGCAAGAAACCGGGGGACGTATATCAACAAGAGACAAGAAAAAGGTTTATGCAGGTCTTAATCAAAAGAATCCTTGCAACGGGTCCCTCTTGCGTCTGCGCTTGTGTCTCCGTTGTGCCGTATCCTGGACGGGTGTAGCATGTTGTTCATCCGTAAAAGAGAGGAACTTAGTTTAAAAGAAAAAGATCGTCACGAAGATGTACTTTATATTAAATAAGCAGTATGATTCGAAGAAGTGAATAAAATTGAGCTTTATTGTCTCTTGTTGTACATGCATGCAGCCCCTTGTATGGGGGTATGCCGCTAGTAGGCGCCGGACTCGTCTAGCCGTGTCCGGGGTTTGAATGACCAATTCAGGTTCTTTGACTAGCGGAGCCGGATATGTGTGGGGCTGTCAAGGCAGTCTCACGTTCTTCCGTGCTCGAGTAACACTTAATACTCCCTTTTAATGAGATGATGCCGCGTGGACCGGGCATTTTAAGTGTAAGAGATGCATAATGCGGTATTGCGTTAAAGCGGGTGAAAGCTTGGCGCCCAAAGTAGTGCTTGATAGCTACCGTCGAATGGGGCGATGTGGAAGGTTAACTTTTCGCCATGAAGTTGTCGGATGAGCGAACACAACTTCTAGTAGAAGGGAGCCCGCATAATGGGCATACGGGCTGGGCATTACCCCTTTGAAGGAGGTGTTGCTATGGCGAATTTTGGTTGGGTCTATCCCCAAGCTGCGGATTGTGTCCTGATACATCAGGTTTATGTCACTGCCGCCATCCATGAGGACTTGTGTAAATTGGAATCCGTCAATTATAGGATCCAATATCAAGGCAGTCCATCCTGCGTTCCGGATACTTTCGGAATAGTCCTGATGGTCGAAGGTGATTGGTTTTGACAACCAGTGTTGGTACTCCGCTAGGGTAGTTTGTGCGGCGCGCATTTTAG
The DNA here is from genome assembly GCA_021605145.1 of Aegilops bicornis. Classification (NCBI taxonomy): domain Eukaryota; kingdom Viridiplantae; phylum Streptophyta; class Magnoliopsida; order Poales; family Poaceae; genus Aegilops; species Aegilops bicornis. The sequence goes on from CM038672.1 coordinate 412,093,707, forward strand.
TGGGCGCCGCTCTGTTTTTCCCTTTGATCACGTGAAGTGAGTTTACTGTTTTAACCTCTTGTGGGAAATTATTTTGTTCTCCGGGGCTCTACTTGTGGTGCTCGTCATCATCTTCACTTGGTGTGTCGATCCCCTTGTGTTCGGCGTTGAGTCTGCCGGACTGTTTGAAGACCCAACAATCTCTGTGGGTATGGTTTGCAGGCCTCCGAGAGCATCGTGGATTTGACATATCTTGTCCAAGATTTTGTTTAAGTTGGATAGCTCATCGCTATTTTCCTTAAGCGGCAGTTTTTATTGTTCTCGCCGTGAGCTTTTGAATCCGGCGTTCGCCGCTCTTTGGACCGTTCCCTTGTCTGGCGCTGGTCCTTGTTGCGCCGTGGTATCCCATTTCCATCCTCGACTTGGATGTACTTGGGTCGCTGGTGTTGCATCTTGCTAGCCAGCTATCCTCTCCGCGCAAAGCGGGTCATGAGGCTTGTTAATGCGGCCATGGTTCTCGGCTTTTCTTGGCGAGGTGTCTGGGCGAGCCATCTGCCTTGGACGTTGTGTTTGAAAGCTGCTAAGGCTTCGGCATCCGGACAGTCGACTGTTTGGTTCTTTTTAGTAAGGAACATGTTCCAGAATTTCCGGGCTGACTCTCCGGGCTGTTGAGGTATGTGACTTAGATCGTCTGCATCCGGAGGGCGGACATAGGTCCCCTGAAAATTTGCCCGAAAAGCATCCTCGAGCTCTTCCCAACTTCCAATGGTATTTTCGGGGAGGCCTTTGAGCCAATGCCGGGCTGGCCCTTCGAGCTTGAGGGGTAAGTATTTTATGGCGTGGAGATCATCTCCTCTAGCCATGTGTATGTGGAGGATATAGTCCTCAATCCAGACTCCAGGGTCTGTTGTTCCGTCGTATGCCTCTATGTTTATGGGTTTGAACTCACCGGGAATTCGTGATCCAAAGCACCTCATCGGTGAAACACAGGGGTGTGCGGCGCCCCTATATTTGGGTGTGCCGTGATGTTCGGATATTTGGCGTGTTGCATTGCTTTGAAGAGCTTGCTTTCTCGGCCCATAGATGGACCTAATCGGGCCATCCTTTTGATGTGAATCCTTGTGAGGATCACAGCATCGGCTTGTGTGCGGCGCCATTTGCCGCTCTCTTTTTTGCCGTGGGGCGTCCCTCCGACCGGTGGCCTTCTTACTTTTTGATTGTGGGGCTCTATGGCCTCCTCATCAAATTCGGCGATAGTTTTCTCTTTGGGTAGCTCTTTCTTGTTCGGCATCGTCGCCAGATTTGTCTCATGGTGTTGAATACTTTGCTCCATCTTATTCTCGAGTGCATCTTCCGCTGTTTTGAGCTTCGCTTACGCTTTTTTCAGGCTACGCTGCAGCGATGGCGGCGAGCCTTTTGTGGAGGTTATTCTGCTTCCAACAATTTGTCCATTTGAGATCGTCCGGACTGTTATCTTCGCCGGGGACGGGTTGTTTATCCAAGTTGTCTTGTTCGGACGATTGCTCGATAGCATGTTCGTCGTCCACCGGTTCGCCCTGCTCTATGGCTGGGTCTTTGTTGAGGCGGGACTTGGTTCGGCGTTTACGTTGCCGTTTGACTGCCGAGGGATTTATCCTTCGTGGCGCCCCGGTGTTCCTCGTCTTCATTTCCTTTAGGTGTATCCACCATGTATACATCATGGGATGAGGTGGTTGTCCAGCATCCTATAGGCGCTGGTTCATGGTTGTCTCCTACATCGACGTCCATACCGTCGATGTCTTCAGAGTCGAAATCGAGCACGTCGTGTAAGCTTTCGGCTGCTGGCTCTGAAGTGGGTGGTGGGTGGGCGTTGAATTTCTTCATCGTCCGCATCCCAACCTTCCTGACCGTAGTCCAGCCATGGCTCTCCGGATAAAGAGAGAGACTTTAGTGAATTCAGGATGTCGCCAAAGGGCGAGTGCTGAAAGATGTCCGCGGCAGTGAACTCCATGACGGACGTCCGATCGGATTCGATTGGCGGGGGCGCGGAGGGTTCGGAGTCCGGAGAGGAGTCCGGCACCTGGGAGTCACGGTCTTTGCAAAGGACAGGGATTGTGTTCGGCTCAATCACCGTAGAGATTTCAGCCCCCGAGGTGGTGTCCAGCCAACCATCCTCGATCGACGAGATCAGCTCCGAATCAATTATCGGAGCGGACACTAGTGCGGCCTCCAGGACACTGTTCGGCGGCAGAGTTAGATCATGCCCATCAAGATAGTGCGGCGTGCCTGGCTGTGGCTCGAATCCATCGAAGATCAAGTCTCCGCGGATGTCGGCCGTGTAGTTCATACTTCCAAATCTGACCTGATGGCCAGGGGTATAGCTTTCGATCTGCTCCATATGGCCAAGCGAATTGGCCCGTAGTGAAAAGCCGCCGAATACGAAGATCTGTCTAGGGGGAAAAGTCTCACCCTGGACCACGTCGTTCTTGATGATCGAAGGAGCCATCGGGCCTATAGGTGACGACACAGAGGAACTCTCAATGGAAGCACCAATGTCGGTGTCAAAACCGGCGGATCTCGAGTAGGGGGTCCCGAACTGTGCGTCTAGGCAGATGGTAACAGGAGACAAGGGACACGATGTTTTTACCCAGGTTCGGGCCCTCTCGATGGAGGTAATACCCTACTCTGCTTGATTAATATTGATGATATGGGTAGTACAAGAGTAGATCTACCACGAGATCGAGGAGGCTAAACCCTAGAAGCTAGCCTATGGTATGATTGTTGTTCGATCCCCACGGACTAAAACCCTCCGGTTTATATAGACACCGGATAGGTTAGGGTTACACAGTCGGTTACAAAGGTAGGAGATCTACATATCCGTATCGCCAAGCTTGCCTTCCACGCCAAGGAAAGTCCCATCCGGACACGGGACGACGTCTTCAATCTTGTATCTTCATAGTCTTGGAGTCCGGCCGCGATGATAGTTCGGCTATCCGGACACCCCCTAGTCCAGGACTCCCTCAGCAAGCATCCGACATCCCCGGCATTCCTAGGGAGGTGATTGAGCACCATCTTGTTGTCTATCCTCATGCGTAGCCCGTCAAGCGGAAGGTTAGGAAGCAAGCTTTGGAAAGGCAGGAGTTCATCATCGAAGAGATCAGGAAGTTGGAGGCAGCAGGCTTGGTCAGAGGAGTGCTCCACCCCACATGGTTGGCCAATCCAGTGGTGGTGCGTAAGGCAAATGGGAAGTGGAGGCTGTGTATTGATTACACAGACATCAATAAGGCGTGTCCAAAGGATCCTTTCCCTTTGCCACGCATTGACCAGATAGTGGACTCCACTGCCAGGTGTGACCTACTGTCATTCCTCGACGCCTATTCAGGATACCATCAGATCTTCATGATGAAGGAAGACAAAGAAAAGACCGCGTTCATCGCCCCATGTGGTACGTACTGTTTTGTACGAATGCCTTTCGGGTTGAAAAGCACTGGTTTGACATTTGCCGGAGCGGTCCAAATTGGTTTTGAACCCTAGCTACATAGAAATATGGAAGCTTATATGGATGATATAGTGGTCAAAACCAAGGACAGGGCCACGCTCGTGCAAGATCTAGAAGAAACATTTGCAAATCTGCGCAAGATCAACCTCAAGCTCAACCCAGAGAAGTGTTTGTTCGGTGTCCCGTCCGGCAAGCTTCTTGGGTTCTTTGTGTCTCACCGCGGGATCGAAGCCAATCCCGACAAGATCGAAGCAATTGCGCAGACTGAGGCGCCAAGACGGGTCAAAGACATCCGTAGGCTCGCTGGCTGCGTCACTGCCCTGAGCAGGTTCATCTCCAAATCTGCTGAGCGCACCCTCCCCTTTTTCAAAGGCGGGTCCAATGAAATGGACTCCGGAGGCAGAGGCAGCGCTGCAAGATTTTAAGAGGTACCTCTCCTCAACGCCAATACTAGTCGCGCCTAAGCCACAGGAGCCGTTGCTGCTATATCTAGCGGCGAATCAATCAATGGTCGATCTTTGGGTGGCACAGAGGGAAATTGAGGAAGAAGCAGCAGTGCCAGCGGAGCCGTCGGATGATGGGCCGGGGTTCTCTCTGGCAGGGCCTGATGCCGACAAGGCGGAACCCCCGGCAAGCCCCGGTCTCGGCAAGACAGGGATGGCGCAGATGGGCGAAGTTGAACAGAAGAAGAAGGTGGTGTAGCACCCGGTTTATTTTGTCAGTTCCCTCTTGCAGGGGGCTAGATCGAGATATTTTGGTATGCAGAAGCTACTTTTTGGCCTCCTTATGGCCTCGAGAAAGCTGCGCCACTATTTCCAAGCACATGAGATCACTGTCGTCACCCGCCTCCCTTTGCAACGGATCTTGCACAACCTGGATGCAACTGGGAGGATTGTGGAGTGGGCATTGGAGCTGTCAAGCTTTGGCCTCAAGTTTGAAAGCACTTCAACAATCAAGAGCCGAGCCTTGGCAGAGTTCATAGCAGAATGGACCGCAACGCCCGACGAAGATATTCAAGAGACCACCCTTCCCGGCAAGGAGACGTGCCGCGATTGGATTATGTACTTTGATGGGCTTTCTCAGTGCAAGGTGCTGGTGCCGGCGTGCTTCTCATCGCACCCATCGGAGAGCGCCTCAAGTACGTGGTCCAGATGCACTTTCCTCGGGAAAAATCAATGAACAACACGGCGAAGTACGAGGGGTTGCTCGCTAGTCTCAGGATCGCGGCAGACCTCGGGATCAGGAAGCTCATCATCAGAGGTGATTCGCAGCTCATAGTTAAGAAAGTTAACAAGGATTACCTGAGGCTGTTGATGGAGGCCTATGTGGATGAAGTGAGGAATTTGGAGGAGCGCTTTGACGGTCTACAAGCAGAGCATGTTCCCCGAGCAGAGAACAACATTGCCGACGACTTGTCAAACGCGCTGCCCTCAAGTTGCCTATGGAACTAGGTACTTTTGTGCTTCAATTAACTCAGCCATCCGTTGAGCCATCAGCAGGGCAGAACAAGTGAAGGAAGGCAGGCCCTGGCAAGTACTTTCCCGCCGAACTCCCAGGAGCCACCGGCAAGGACGTTGTCGGGTGCCCCAAGCTTGTCGGGGAGCGCTAACCTCCGGCAGATCCTCAAGCGCCCTGACCGTAGAGGCGGCTGCCCTTACGGCCGAAGACGAGCCTTTAGTCCTTGCCAACGAGCCCCAGGCTCCGGCATGGGCACAACACATCGTCCGTTTCCTCCAAATAGGGGAACTCCCTGAGGAACAGGAAGAAGCAGAGAAAGTAGCCCGTCGGTCCAGCATGTACCAGTTTGTGGATGATGCCCTATACAGAAGGAGACCGAACGGTGTGAAATTGAAGTGCATTCCTCGGGAGGATGGACTGGAGTTGTTGGCAGAGATACATGGAGGCATGTGTGGCTCCCACATAGGGTCAAGAGCCCTTGCCGGCAAAGCATTCCGGCAAGGTTTCTTCTGGCGCACCGCTCTCCAGGATGCAACTACACTAGTAACCAAGTGTGAAGCATGCCAGTTCCATTCAAAGAAGCTTCATCAACCCGCTCAAGCTCTTCAGACCATCCCTCTTTCCTGTCCATTTTCGGTCTCGGCGCTCGACATACTAGGCCCCTTTCCCCGTGCAGTCGGGGGCTTTGAGTACTTGTACGTCGCGATCGACAAGTTCACAAAGTGGCCAGAAGTAGAACCAATGAGAAAGGTAACAGCACAGTCAGCCGTCAAGTTCTTCAAGGGGCTAGTCTATCATTTTGGTGTACTGAACAGAGTCATCACCGAGAATGGCACACAGTTCACGAGCCGCACCTTCATGCAGTATATCCAAGACCTCGGCGGCAAGGTTTGTTTTGCTTCTGTGGCTCATCCCAGAAGTAACGGCCAGGCTGAGAGGGAAAACGTAGAGGTGTTGTGAGGCCTCAAGACCAGGACTTTTGACAGGCTACACAAGTGCGGAAGGCACTGGATTGATGAGTTGCCAACGGTTCTTTGGTCGATCAGGACGACACCAAATCAAGCCACTGGCCAGACACCCTTTGCCCTGGTGTACGGGGCAGAAGCAGTTCTCCCCACAGAACTCATATATGGGTCACCTCAAGTGCTCGCTTATGATGAGCTTGAGCAAGAGCAGTTGCGCCAAGATGATGTGACGCTCCTTGAGGAAGATCGTCTTCGGGCTGCTGTGCGAGCTGCCCGCTACCAGCAAGCCTTGCACCGCTACCATAGCCGCAAGGTTCATGCCCGAAGCCTTGAGGAAGGCGACCTTGTTCTTCAGTGAGTTCAATCCGCCAAGAACTCCAACAAGTTGACGCCAAAGTGGGAAGGCCCTTACCGGGTAAAACGAGTCACCGGGCCGGTGCAGTCCGCTCGAGATCAAGATGGGATTCGATGAGCAACTCTGGAACATCGAACATCTTCGCAAGTTTTACCCATATAAGAAGCTTAGCTTGGCCTCCCGGCAGACCACTTTTTATACAAGCCTTGCCGGCAAGGCATGTAACCCTTTGTACAAAGCCAGGCGCTGACCTTGAGCAACAGATAAATAAATGAAGCGCTGGTGCCCTAGAAATTAACATGCATGCTAGGTTGAGTCTCTCTTTGTGTTAGGGTTGATAGTGCTTGGCGGTGGCTAACCCCTAGCATAGAGGTCGAGTCATGTCTTTCTATCTCTTCCAGTCCGTTCTTGGTTCACAGGCTGCACAGGTGTTTCTGCAGAGTCATTTGGAGGAAAGAAGGCGGATGGACACCCCGACCCCGACAAGCCAAGGTTGCCGGGGGATGCGAATTCAGATAAGTTTTATCCCCCCCCCCCCGCCATGTGTTTCCGTATGAAACTTGAACGTACGAGACCTCGATCATTCCTATACTGCCGTGCTCCCTCTTTCCTATGCCTAAAATCTCTTTCAGGCCGGAATCCGGTTGTAGTTGCGGTGGAAGGGAAGCGGGCGAGGAGCCTAATCCTACTTTGTCCCTACCTCCGCCAAGGGCGTGAGTGTGGTCGGGCCGTAAAGCGGGAGGACGGCAAGGCTTGTTGCCGGGCGATGTTGTTTGCTTGGAAAAAACAAGGACTCGCTCCTTGGTGTGGGCCTTGCTCACGCACAAAAGAGCCCGGCAAACCCCCTTTTCATTAATACGTTGATCAAGCAAGTACAATTAATATGAAATGTAAACATGAGAAAGGGGTTGCAAGGTCTAAATTTGACAAGTGCCCGCAGGCTTAAGATCTAAAAAAAGATAAGATGCCCGTAATCCCTTTCTTGTCCCTCTCCCCAGGAAGCAGATCAGGATCAGCAGGAGGGCAAAAGGAGTGCCTAGCTGAGACACGAGCAGCAGAAGACACCAAGAGAACGTCCCTGCGGCTGATGTCTACTACACAACCTTCTTCTTGTAGACGTTGTTGGGCCTCCAAGTGCAGAGGTTTGTAGGACAGTAGAAAATTTCCCTCAAGTGGATGACCTAAGGTTTATCAATCCGTGGAGGCGAGGGATGAAGATGGTCTCTCTCAAACAACCACGCAACCAAATAACAAAGAGTCTCTTATGCGCCAACACACGAATACAATGGTAAATTGTATAGGTGCACTAGTTCGGCGAAGATATGGTGATACAAGTGCAATATGGATGGTAGATATAGGTTTTTGTAATCTGAAAATATAAAAACAGCAAGGTAACTAATAATAAAAGTGAGCACAGACGGTATTGCAATGTGTTGAAACAAGGCCTAGCGTTCATACTTTCACTAGTGTAAGTTCTCTCAACAATAATAACATAATTGGATTATATAACTATCCCTCAACATGCAACAAAGAGTCACTCCAAAGTCACTAATAGCGGAGAACAAACAAAGAGACTATTGTAGGGTACGAAACCACCTCAAAGTTATTCTTTCTGATCAATCTATTCAAGAGTCCGTAGTAAAATAACACGAAGCTATTCTTTCCGTTCGATCTATCCTAGAGTTCGTACTAGAATAACACCTTAAGACACAAATCAACCAAAACCCTAATGTCACCTAGATACTCCAACGTCACCTCAAGTATCCGTGGGTATGATTATATGATATGCATCACACAATCTCAGATTCATCTATTCAGCCAACACAAAGAACTTCAAAGAGTGCCCCAAAGTTTCTACCAAAGAGTCAAGACGAAAACGTGTGCCAACCCTTATGCATAGATTCCCAAGGTCACGGAACCCGCAAGTTGATCACCAAAACATACATCAAGTGAATCAATAGAATACCCCATTGTCACCACGGTTATCCCACGCAAGACATACATCAAGTGTTCTCAAATCCTTAAAGACTCAATCCGATAAGATAACTTCAAGGAAAACTCAATCCATAACAAGAGAGTAGAGGGGGAGAAACATCATAAGATCCAACTATAATAGCAAAGCTCGCAATACATCAAGATCGTGCCGAATCAAGAACACGAGAGAGAGAGAGAGAGAGAGAGAGAGAGAGAGAGAGAGAGAGATCAAACACATAGCTACTGGTACATACCCTCAGCCCCGAGGGTGAACTACTCCCTCCTCGTCATGGAGAGCGTCGGGATGATGAAGATGGCCACCGGTGAGGGATCCCCCCCTCTGGCAGGATGCCGAAACAGGGTCCCGATTGGTTTTTCGTGGCTACAGAGGCTTGCGACGGCGGAACTCCCAATCTAGGTTAAGTTCTGGAAGTTTGGGGATTTATAGGAGAGTTTGGTGTCAAGAACAAGTCAGGGGGGCCCACAGGGAGTCCATGAGGCAGGGGGCGCGCCCTCCACCCTCATGGGGCCCACGGGACTCCCCTCTGGTAACTCTTTGTTCCAGTATTTTTTATATTTTCCAGAAAAAATCTCCGTTGATTTTGAGCGCATTCCGAGAACTTTTATTTCTGCACAAAAACAACACCATAGTTGTTCTGCTAAAAACAGCGTCAGACCGGGTTAGTTCTAACCAAATCATACCAAAATCATGTAGAAATATTATAAACATGGCATGAATACATCAAAAATTATAGATACGTTGGAGACGTATCAGCATCCCCAAGCTTAATTCCTGCTCGTCCTCAAGTAGGTAAATGATAAAAACAGAATTTTTGATGTGGAATGCTACCTAACATAATTTTCAATGTAATTTACTTTTTGTGGCATGAATATTCAGATCTGAAAGATTCAAGACAAAAGTTTAATATTGACATAAAAATAATAATACTTCAAGCATACTAACCAAGCAATTATGTCTTCTCAAAATAACATAGCCAAAGAAAGCTCATCCCTACAAAATCATATAGTTTGTCCATGCTCCATTTTTGTCACACAAAATGCTCTCATCATGCACAACCCCGATGACAAGCCAAGCAATTGTTTCATACTTTAGTATTCTCAAAAAATTCAACTTTCACGCAATACATGAGCGCAAGCCATGGACATAGCACTATGGGTGGAATAGAATATGATGATGGAGGTTGTGTGGCGAAGACAAAAAGGGAGAAAGTCTCACATTGACGCAGCTAATCAACGGGCTATGGAGATGCCCATCAATTGATGTCAATGCGAGGAGTAGGGATAGCCATGCAACACATGCACTAGAGCTATAGATGTATGAAAGCGCAGCAAAAGAAATTAAGTGGGTGTGCATCCAACTTCCTTACTCATGAAGACCTAGGGAATTTGAGGAAGCCCATTGTTGGAATATACAAGCCAAGTTCTATAATGAAAAATTCCCACTAGTATATGAAAGTGACAAAATAAGAGACTCTCTATCATGAAGATCATGGTGCTACTTTGAAGCACAAGTGTGGAAAAAGGATAGTAACATTGCCCCTTCTCTCTTTTTCTCTCTTTTTTTGGGCCTTCTCTTTTTTTGGCCTTTCTCCTTTTTTGGCCTTCTCTTTTTTTATTTGGCCTTTCTCCCTGTTTTTTTAATTTCCTCACACGGGGCAATGCTCTAATAATGATGATCATCACACTTCTATTTATTTACAACTCAAGAATTACAACTCGATACTAGAACAAAATATGACTCTATATGAATGCCTCCGGCGGTGTACCGGGATGTGCAATGATTCAAGGGTGACATGTATGAAAAATTATGCATGGTGGCCTTGCCACAAATACGATGTCAACTACATGATCATGCAAGGCAATATGACAATGATGAAGCGTGTCATAATAAACGGAATGGTGGAAAGTTGCATGGCAATATATCTCGGAATGGCTATGGAAATGCCATAATAGGTAGGTATGGTGGCTGTTTTGAGGAAGATATAAGGAGGCTTATGTGTGATAGAGCGTATCATATCACGGGGTTTGGATGCACCGTCGAAGTTTGCACCAACTCTCGAGGTGAGAAAGGGCAATTGTCGGCGTTCTGGGAATGGGGGTCCCCAGACTTGCCTGCCTGCGGCCCACGGTGTGGCTGTGCTAGTAGGCCTGTATGGCCCATTGTCGGTGTCAAAACCGGCGGATCTCGGGTAGGGGGTCCCGAACTGTGCGTCTAGGCGGATGGTAACAGGAGACAAGGGACACGATGTTTTTACCCAGGTTCGGGCCCTCTCGATGGAGGTAAAACCCTACTCCTGCTTGATTAATATTGATGATATGGGTAGTACAAGAGTGGATCTACCATGAGATCAGAGAGGCTAAACCCTAGAAGCTAGCGTATGGTATGATTGTTGTTCGTCCTACGGACTAAAACCCTCCGGTTTATATAGACACCGGATAGGGTTAGGGTTACACAGAGTCGGTTACAATGGTAGGAGATCTACATATCCGTATCGCCAAGCTTGCCTTCCACGCCAAGGAAAGTCCCATCCGGACACGGGACGAAGTCTTCAATCTTGTATCTTCATAGTCCAGGAGTCCGGCCAACGGAGATAGTTCGGCTATTCGGACACCTCCTAATCCAGGACTCCCTCAGTAGCCCCTGAACCAGGCTACAATGACGATGAATCCGGCGTGCACATTGTCTTCGGCATTGCAAGGCGGGTTCCTCCTCCGAATACTTCATAGAAGATTTTGAACACAAGGACAGTGTCCGGCTCTGCAAAACAAGTTCCACATACCACCGTAGAGAGAATAACCTTTGCACAGATCTGCTTGACGTATTCCGCGGCGTGACATCACACCACGGCGGGCCTTTATACTGAATCGTTTTCTTTGTTCCACCTCAAAGACGTTTAGCGAGGTGGTTTCCTTGGCACGCCTTATCGAGCGGAGATCGTGCCCCTTATTCCGGATTCCCATCAATACGGACGTGGGTAACCCAACCGCGCCATTGATTATGGCGCTTGGGAGATAAGCGAGTTTTACCAGGCTGGCGGGGACGATAGCTTCGTCTGTCCATATAAGGGATAAGGATCCACCTTTTCACCTAAGCCTTCTTCCTCCTTTGCTCATCCATTTCCGTGCACTCGAGCTCCAGCGCCCAAGTCCGCACATCCCTCCTCAACCTCCTCCAGCCATGTCCGGAGCGGGAGGAAAGTGGATGGTCTCCTCCGTCACGGAGGGATAAGTCAAAAAGCTGCGGAAGGCCGGATACTTGTCCAAATGACATCGCAAGACCGGCTCCCCGACGAGGGGCAGCTCATTCCCACCCCCAGGCCCCATGAGAGGGTGGTGTTCCTCACCCACTTCCTCCGCGGACTAGGTTTTCCACTTCACCCATTTGTCCGGGGGCTCATGTTCTACTACGGCCTGGACTTCCATGATCTGGCCCCGAATTTCATCCTCAACATCTCGGCGTTCATCGTCGTGTGCGAGGCCTTCCTCTGCATCCAGCCCCACTTCGGCTTATGGCTGAAGACCTTCAATGTCAAGCCGAAGGTAGTGGGCGGCCGCCAAGCGGAGTGCGGAGGTGCCATGGTTGGCAAGATGGCCAAAGTCCTATGGCTCGAGGGCTCCTTTGTGGAGACCATAAAGAGGTGGCAATCGGGGTGGTTCTACATCACCGAGCCGCGCGACTCTCAATGGGCGGCGTCCCCCGAATTCCGATCCGGCTTCCCCACACGGCTCACATCATGGAAAGAGATGGGCCTGACGTGGGGTGATTCGGAAGAGCTGTCCGGACTACAATCCTGCGTCCGAACCCTTGTGGACAAGAATCTCAGGCTTGTCAATGTAGTCCAGGTTATGCTCATCCGCCGGATCCTCCCATGCCAACAACGGGCCTTCAAATTGTGGGAGTTCGATCTGGCACAGCACCAAACTCTGAAAAGGCTCTTCGACACTACGTACGAAGATGCCTGGAAGGTGCTGTTCAAGGGCGCCGAGGCTCCCACATCCGCCATCAAGATCATGGATTCAGCTCATGACGCCAAGCTACCGAGGTAAGCTATTTTTCCCTTGACGGGACTCTTGTTTTTCATAGTTTGACTCTATGTGGGATCTAAACTCCCTTACCTTTGACAGGACTGGCGTAACACGTCTGGGCAGGTTAACTGTCCGGCTCCCTTGCCAGAAGACCCAGCGGACGCCCGCTTGATGGGACTGCTGGCTCTGGCACCTCACGTGGTGCCGGAGAAGAAGGCCAAGAAGAAGGCCACTGGGACTCGAAGGAGCACCCGACGCCAGGTGTTGTCGGACTCATCATCTGACGACTCTGAGGCGGAATCCTCCCCTGAGGACGGGGAGGAGGAAAAAGAAGCCTCTCCCCCGGCGGGGGGGGGGGGGGGCAGAAGAAAAGGAAGGCCGCCCCGACTGGGGAGGCCGGAGGGTCTAAGAAAGGAAGGCCCTTCCTCCGGACTTCTCCACCAACGCCGGCAACGACGAGGAGGAGTGGCCACCAAGGGCCAAGCCCCTGGCGAGATCGTAAGTGTCCGGACTCCGGAATAGCTCATGACTTTTTATTTGTTGCATAGTGTCTTCTAACGCCGAATATAACCATATAGCCCGCCCAAGGACAAGCTCGCCGCTTCGTCGAGCGGCTCCCTGGATTCGTTGGATGTGAATAGGACTTCACTTCCGACCGCCTCCTCTCCTCGTGATGCAGACGACACCGCGGTGGAGTCCCAAAAGGGGCCCAGCCAGGAGGAGGTGGTCCTGGAGGCGCCGCAAGGCGACCTCCCGGACTTTGGGCGCAAAGGGGGCGAGACCCCGGAGGGCTCTAAGTCCGGCCCCGTGCCGGACTCCGTACCGGAACCTTCAGTGGTTCCGAAGTCTGGCAAGCGGCCCCTTCGTAAGAAGGGCAGACTGCGACACCGGTGACCTCCGTCCATCCAGAGGCACCGGATAGCTTGCTGGAGGCGCTTAACGGATCCTCCATCGACGAGGAGCACCGCTTGTTATGAGTGTGGTGATCCAGAAAGTTCAGTCCGCCAAGAGCGGGCTGACCGAAGCCTGTACCAGCCTTCTAACAGGCTTTGAGGTAAGTTTAGAATATGTAAAAATGTTACCGCATAGACAGTAGCCCGATGCTTAGTTCGGTGTTCGGAAGAAAATCCGGATGAGGATCTAAAAGATATATGCAGGAGTCTAACATAAGTATGTCAATATGGGAATGCAAAGGCGCCGCTTGACCTCTGCCACAGACCGATCGCTGGAGGTCAATGCATTGAAGCAGAGCCTCGAGCGGTCCGAGAACGAGCTCGGCCTTGTCAAGAAGCAGCTCGAGGACAGGGAAGGTAAGAAATACCTTATTAAAGTAATACCTTATAGAAAGGATTTGGTTGCAAAAATGACAGGACTAACGTGGGTATTGTAGGGGCCGCGAACGAGGTGGCGACCCTAAAGGAAGCGGTGTCCACGGCCGAAAGCAAAGCGGCCTGAGCGACCGAGCGAGAGAAGCAGGAGGCGCGGGTGGCGGAGGTGCAGCAAGAGCTCCGGACTCTCGTGGAAAAACACGAGAGTTTGGAGCGTGACTCGAAGACTCGAGAGTCCGAGCTCACCTCGGCTCTTGAGAATGCCAAAGCCGCTAAGGCCGAAGCCCAAAAATCCCTCCAGGAAATTGAATCATTAAAGAAGATAGCGGCGGGTAAGGCATTCTTTATGCAAAGCAAGCATGTGAAAGTGAATTATCTATTACTTACCCGAATCCGGAGCTCTCCAGGAGCATTTGCAGATCTGCCTTGTAGTGTGTCCGATCTTGCCGCGTTCTACTGCGTGCCAAGGAGGGGAGCTCGAGGAAAAGGTGTTCTGGTCTCAAGGTATCGAGGCCGGACATCCGGTGCCCACAGCGACCAGTGAAGCCTGGTCGAGCTCCACAAGGTCGCCGAACAGGCCATGAAGGGCCTCATAATTCGGCTGTGGCCATTGGAAGCCATGCACAGGAGCTACTTGGGCTAGTGCGGTAATTTGGTGGACGCCTTTGTCCATGGATTGAAGTCATCAAGCGCTCCGTCTGCATTGAAGGAGCACGTCGGGCCCTTGCCCGTGCTAAAGTTAAAAGGGGCAAGCTGTAAGATGAGAAGCTTGTGACGTACTGGCCACCGAAGGGAAAGGAGCATCACAATCCCTAAATGTACTATGAAGGCGTCTGAAGGGTGCCCGCCTTATATAGCGGTGAATGCTCCAAAGATGTAATTTTTGAATAGACTCGCATTTTTTATCTGACGCTGAAAACTTGTTCATATGCGCTAAGCAACGCTTGTGAATTTAAAATATTACCTTACATGCGGCCGTTTATCAAATTTGAGAGATGGCAAGTCGTTGGCTTCACCCCCATGCCACGAAGTGCTTTGGGGTGTTCGGGATAAACTTGAGCGCTCTTGTTCCCATTCTTGGGTCCTTCGAGGGAGGCGCCAACGAACGAACAAGGCAACCGGACTATAGTGCTTGAACACTCTCACTTAGCCATAGAATTCTATAATTTTAAATTTCGTGAAGCCCCAAGTATTCGGAAGACCGAGTTCGGGCGCTATCCACGCCTTTGGCCGAGACAATGCCGACTCCTCGCTCCTAAGCGACATAAGTCTTTAGGGACCCAAAAACCTCTCGAACAGCGATCGGCTCTCGCCTATCATCACGGTCAGTTTAGCTTTCTCCACCGAGGTGCTCAACCCAGCTCAACCGGGGCACAATCGCGGTGGTTCTCCAGCCTTACCTTAGCCGATATAACAGAGCGTAAGGTACCAAAACATGGGAGCCGGGCAAACCCAACTATTGACCCAAGACATGATTCGGAGCCGATGCATATAATGCTATAAGTTCGGGGTGCCGCACTTGTGAAAGTGTTCGGACTTATCACACCATATTTTTGGGGTACTTAAGCCCCTGGTGTATTGAATGAACATATATATAGATAAAGAAAGGAGTGCAATAATAGGCAAAAGCTATGTATTGTTTATTCAAAAAGGTACTGCAATGAAAGCAGAACGATACAAATAGTGCGATAAGCAAGGGATGTGACTATTTAACATGTCCCCTCCGAGGGTAAGTCATGGGATGGTAAGTAAAACAGGTATAATGCTCATAGTAGAGACCACTGGACACTCGACGTAGCATTACGCTTCCGGCTGTTGCATCGTGAGTTCGGCAATTCTGGTGCAGACGGGGCTTCCGGAAAACGGAGTCCTGAAAGTAAGAGAAAAGAAGAAAGAAGAAGAATGACACAATCGGAGCCCACAGTGCGGTTGAGCCGCGTGCAGGCGCAGCCGTGGTCGTGCCCCTCCTTATGCCCATGGTGTCTCCAGAGCGTAGTTATGTACGCGTAGTAATCGGCTTTGCAATTTCGTGAGGGCTGGGGTTGGGGCGGATTACTCTGGCGATGCTTTCGGATCGTGCCAGCGGTCTTGTTGTAGGTTACTCCGGCGCGCTTTGACGGTGTCCGGACGTTTAATAGCCGGACTCGAGAATTGCTGTGAGAGGCTGCTTTGCACCTCCACCGCGAGGGCCATATGTGCTCCTCCGCTCGGAGAGCGTTCGGTGTTTCCACTGACCGTGATTACTCCTCGAGGGCCTGGCATCTTGAGCTTGAGGTACGCGTAGTGCAGCACCGCATTGGACTTTGCAAATGCGGTTCGTCCAAGCAGTGTGTGATAGCCGCTGCGGAACGGGACTATGTCGAAGATTAACTCTTCGCTTCGGAAGTTATCCGGGGATCCGAAGACCACTTCGAGTGTAACCGAGCCTATACAATTGGCCTCTACACCTGGTATGACGCCTTTAAAGGTCGTCTTTGTGGGTTTAGTCCTTGAGGGGTCTATGCCCATTTTGCACTGTATCCGATAGAGCAGGTTCAGGTTGCTACCGCCGTCCATCGGGACTCTAGTGAGGTGGAATCCGTCGATGATTGGGTCAAGAACCAATGCGCGAATCCGCCGTGGTGGATGCTAGTGGGTGGTCCCTTGATCAAAGGTGATCGGGCAGGAGGACCATGGGTTGAACTTTGGGGCGGGCTCCATCGCATATACGTCCCTTAGTGCACACTTCCGCTCCCTTTTGTGTATGTGGATTGCGTATATCATGTTCACCAGACGCACTTGTGGGGGAAGCCATACATCCTCTATTGTTCGGCGGCCGGGGCTCCTCCTCGTCATCTCTATGCGACCCCATGTCATTGAGTTCGGCATTTAACATGCCTACCTGTTTGAAGACCCAACAATCCCTGTTGGTGTGGTTGGCTGGTTTTTCGGGGGTGCCATGTATTTGGAACAAGCGGTCGAGTATTCGGTCCAGATTGGACGGGCCCTGAGTATTTCTTTTGAACGGCTTTTTCCGCTGACCGGGTTTAGAGCCTCTGAATCCGGCATTGACTGCTGTATCTTCAGCATTATTGCTGTTAATGCAGCGCTTGTGCTTGTTGCGACGCGACCTGCCATTACTGTCCTTGGTATCCGAACTACCAGGGTTTTTGGTCAAGTTGTTGCTACGAGCTAGCCAACTGTCCTCTCCCGCGCAAAAGCGGGTCATGAGTGTTGTGAGGGCTGCCATGGATTTCGGCTTTTCTGTCCTAGGTGCCGGGCAAGCCACTCGTCGCAGATGTTATGTTTGAAGGCTGCAAGGGCCTCTTGCATCCAGACGATTAATGATTTGATTTTTCTTGGTTAGGAACCGTGTCTGTAATTGTCCGGCCGATTCTTCTGGCTGCTGAATTATGTGGCTGAGGTCACCGGCGTCTGGTGGTCGCACATATGTGCCCTGGAAGTTATCAAGGAATGCGGCTTCCAGGTCCTCCCAACAACCAATTGATTCTGCTGGCAGACTATTAAGCCAATGCCGAGCTGGTCCTTTAAGCTTGAGTGGGAGGTATTTGATGGCGTGTAGATCATCACCGCGGGCCATGTGGATATGGAGGAGGTAGTCCTCGATCCAAACCGCAGGATCTGTTGTGCCATCGTATGATTCGATGTTTACAGGTTTGAAACCCTCGGGGATTTGATGATCCATCACTTCGTCTGTGAAGCATAGTGGGTGTGCGGCGCCTCTGTATTGAGCTATATCACGACGCAACTCAAATGAGCTTTGTCTACTATGTTCGGCCTGGACGGAATTGCTGTATCCGGCGTGACGGTTATCGTTGCATGTCGTGGGGCGCCCACGCGATCCGTAGATCGATCTTGTTTGCCTTGCCTTGTCCTCCAATATGTCTCGCAGGTCTGGCGCGTTTCCCCATGCCTTGGTATTTTTCGAGCGATGCTGGGGTGCGTCTTGAATGGAGGGTCTAGAGGTCTCTTTGTCGTGACCACGGGGTGGCCGGTCGGCCGCATCATGCGCTGGTGATGTAGGTTTGGGTGCTGCTTCCTCTAATTGGGGTAGCAGCCTGCGTTTTGGGTATCTCTTGGAGGGGCGTTCGAGTTCGTACTCTTGGCTGCAAGGACTTGATCCATCTGTCAGCTAGCAAGTCTTGGCCAGCTCTAAGCTGCTGCTGCTTTTTCTTGAGGCTGCTTGCCGTGGCCATAAGCCTGCATTTGAAACGCTCCTGTTCGGCGGGATCCTCAGGCACGACAAATTCATCATTGTCGAGGCTTGCCTCATCTTCGGAGGGAGGCATATAATTATCGTCCTCCATTTCCCTGTCTGCCGCTCTATCATGAGGGCTGGCTTCTCCCTCCTCCTGTGCTGAATCCTGCTGGAGGGGGTTGCCTTCCAACCGTCCAGGGTGTTATTATCTCCCGTGCGGAATAACCGCTTTCTTGCGGTGGCGGATTTAAATGGCGCCGGGCGCCGTTGGCGCGCTTGGGCTGTTTCTTGGAGGTCATCCTCCGATGTTCCATCGTCGTTCCCATCTTTTGGGATGTCCACCATGTATATGTCGATGACGAGGTGGCCTTCCAAAGGCCCTCAGAGGCGCTGGTTCTTGGTCGCTCTCGGCATCATCATCCATACCGTCGATGTCTTCGGGGTCGAAGTCGAGCATGTCGGTTAAATCATCGACAGTGGCTACAAAGTGGGTGGTGGGTGGGCGTTGAATTTCTTCGTCGTCCGCATCCCAACCTTCCTGGCCGTAGTCCGGCCAGGGCTCTCAGATAAAGAGAGAGACTTTAGTGAATTCAGGATGTCGCCAAAGGGCGAGTGCTGAAAGATGTCCGCGGCAGTGAACTCCATGACCGGCGCCCAATCGGATTCGATTGGCCGGGGCGCGGGAGGTTCGGAGTCCGGCACCTTGGAGTCACCGGATTCGCAAAGGACAGGGATGGTGTTTGGCTCAATAGCCGTGAGATCGTAACCCCGAGGCGGTGTCCGTGCACTCGCCCTCGATCGGCGGAGTCGGCTCCGAGCTAAGGGTCGGAGCGACGCCAGCGGCCTCCAGTGGCAATCGCTCGGGCGGCAGACCTAGATCGTGCCCATCGAGACAGTATGGCGCGCTTGGTTGTGGCTCGAATCCGTCGAAGATTAAGTCTCCGCGGATGTCGGCCGTGTAGTTCAAACTCCCAAATCTGACCTGATGGCCAGGGGCATAGCTTTCGATCTGCTCCAGATGGCCAAGTGAATTGGCCCGCAGTGCAAAGCCGCCGAATATGAAGATCTGTCCGGGGAGAAAAGTCTCACCCTGGACCGCGTCGTTGTTGATGATCGAAGGAGCCATCGGGCCTAATATTGACGACACAGAGGAACTCTCAATGAAAGCACCAATGTCGGTGTCAAAACCGGCGGATCTCGGGTAGGGGGTCCCGAACTGTGCGTCTAGGCGGATGGTAACAGGAGACAAGGGACACGATGTTTATACCTGTGTTGGGCCCTCTCGATGGAGCTAAAACCCTACTCCTGCTTGATTAATATTGATGATATGGGTAGTACAAGAGTGGATCTACCACGAGATCGAGAGGCTAAACCCTAGAAGCTAGCCTATGGTATGATTGTTGTTAGATCCTACGGACTAAAAACCCTCCGGTTTATATAGACATCGGATAGGGTTAGGGTTACACAGAGTCGGTTACAATGGTAGGAGATCGACATATCCGTATCGCCAAGCTTGCCTTCCACGCCAAGGGAAGTCCCATCCGGACATGGGACGAAGTCTTCAATCTTGTATCTTCATAGTCCAGGAGTCCGGCTAACGGAGATAGTTCGGCTATCCGGACACCCCCTAATCCAGGACTCCCTCACCCATCTTCATCAACAAGGCATCCAGGACCCTCGCGAGGGGCCAAGCCTCGCGAGGCGGACGACGCAAGACCTCCTCAGGAGCGGCCTCACCAGGCAGGCTCGCGAGGGGCGGAGAGATCATGGCAGGGCAAACCTCACGAGGTTCCCGTGACGTGAGCCATGACGATCGAGGCCAGGCGGGTGCCAGCGCGCGTAGTGTCCTTGTTTCCCCTTTGGTGCTAAGGAGGCAAGCGCAGGCGCAGAGTACAGAGGCATCAAGCAAAGGTTTCCATATCAGTGCGACGAGACCAAGACTAGCAGGACGGCAAGGCGGAGGTCACCATGGAGCCCAAGACGGCGTCACCACCAGAGCCTTTTGCAGGCGAAGACAGCTTTTGTCAGGATAAGCTGTACTGGTTGTCCCCTTTCAAATTGGCCGTTGTTGGCTCCCTTCCCGCTCAATATTTGGGGAGAGGACCAGGGCCTATATCAGTAGAGCTAGCCACCACCGTAGGGGACAACTCATTCAGAGGCATCTCACCCAACCCTTAGCCACACACCAAGCACAAGAACTCCTCTACCTCAGGAGGCTGTTCTTCCCCTTGTACTGTTCATCATCAGCCCAAGAGGCAATCCACCACCACCACACTGGAGTAGGGTATTACACCACAACGGTGGCCCGAACCAGTATAAATCTTGTGCCTTTTGTGTTGTGAGTTCGTCGAGTTTGTCCGCGAGATCTTAGCGAGCTAGGGCGTGGATCGGTAGGGAGGAGATCTTCACGCGCACCCCAGTGTTCGAACCATGAGGGTTTTGCCGGAACCCGTGATCCGACATTTGGCGCGCCGGGTAGGGGTGCACCAAAGCTTCCTTTCCGTCGCTTCACGTCCAGTTGCTCCGTCATCTCCATGGCGGACGCTCGCCGTGCTCGTGCTGAGCTCCGGGCTGCCCTCGCCACCCGCGTCGCTCAGACGGCTCCCATCGGCGGGCCACCTCGTCGTTCTCTGTCTCCTGTCGCCAACGCCGCCACCGGCCCGGCGGGGACAAGCAACAAGCATCCTTGCTGCACCCCTCGGTGCAGCGGGACGGCCGCACCGCCACCCCATCGCCGACTCCCGCAGGTTCGTCGTCCCACGCTTGTCGCGCTCCCATGGACGCACGGGCCGTGCTCCTCATGGCACACGAGCTACTGTGCTACCGACCGGTTGACGACCTCTACGAGGATTAGCTCGACCGCATCGCCGAGCTTGTCCGCGCCGCAGGGGGCTCCCCTGCGCTGTCCCTCTCCCCGCCTCGCCCTCCGCCAGCTACAGGCGACGTAGCTCACGGAGCACCTCCACCACCTCTGCCCCAAGACGGCGCCCTGGCGCCAAGGCGCACGGCTCCATGACGCGACCCACCGTGTACGGTGCCCGCGCGTGAAGAAAGAAGCTGCCAAGAAGTCCCTCGACCGCAAGAGAATGCTCAGCCACTCTTCGCACCGCCGTGCCAGGATCGTCTGTCGCGGCCGGCCCCCATGCAGCTTGCCGAAGCGGCACGTGGGCGCCAAGACCAAGCTCCACCTCCAAGACGGGCCCCGGCGACCACGGCCGGCTGCTGCGCCTTCACCTCGAGCCGCGTGAAGGCCGCTTGGGCAAGTTCAAGCCAGATCTGCCTCCTCGCTACGACGGCACCCCCGACCCTGCGGAGTTCCTGCAGCTCTACGAGCTGAGCATCGAGGCGGCCAACGGCGACGGGAAAGTCATGGCGATCTGGTTCCCTATGGCGCTCAAAGATGGGGCCCGTTTGTGGCTCCTGAACCTGCCTCCAGGCTCGATCTCCTCTTGGGACGAGATGCGTGACCGCTTCATCGCCGACTTCCAGGGCACTCGCGACCGCCCGCCGGCCGCGGGTGACCTACGCCGCGTCAAGCAACAACCAGGAGAGACCCTCCAGAAGTACATCCAGCGCTTCAACAACGTTCGTCTCAAGATCCCCAAGGTGACGGACAAGGCCAGCATCTCCGCGTTCTCTGATGGCGTCCGCAACGTCAAGATGAAGGAAGAGCTCGCTATCCACGAGGAGTTATGCACATCTCAGGAGTTGTTCAACCTGGCGACCAAGTGCGCAAGAGCTGAGGAAGGGCGCCTCTCCCTCATCGAGTTGCTGGCTGTGGACCCGGAGGAGAAGAAAGCCAAGGCCAAGGACGTGAAGCGCAAGGGAGCAGCCGTGCTCGCGGCAGAACCGGACACCAAGCGCGGCGGAGACCAGCCCGAGTCATCCAAGAGCAGCCTACCGTTCTGCGCCTTCCACAACGTGCACACCCACAACACCAGCGACTGTCAAGAGCTCAGAGCCATTCGAGAAGGACGCTTTGGTTGGCGCCCCGAGCGCAGCGACCGGGGCTACGGCCGAGGAGGAGGACGTGGTGGCGGACGCTGGGACGACCGTGGCCCACGCCAGGAGTGGCGCGACCAGCCTCGTGAGGACCGCTGGCAGGATCAGCCTCGCGAGGGCGCCTGGAGGGACCAGCCTCGTGAGGATCGTCCTCATGGCAACGCCGGTCTTCCACCACTACCGCCACCACCAAGAAGGAATGATGACCACCATCAAGATGAGGGGGCTGTGGGCTTCTAGGAGCCGCGTGCTATCGTCTGCATCTTAGGCGGAGCTCAGGCCCCAGCCTCGCAGCGTATCTTCAAACAGTTTGCTCGTGAGGTGAATGCAGTCCTCCCCAAGCTTGAGGCCACACACCCGCTCAGGTGGTCCCAGTGCGCCATCACCTTCAGTTCGGCGGATCAACTCAAGTGCGCGGCCACCGCTAGCGCCCTCCCGATGCTTTGCTCCCCAGTCATCAGCAACGTGAAAGTTACCAAGACCCTCATCGACGGCGGCGCAGGGCTCAACGTCCTGTCCGTCGACACGTTCGACAACCTTCAAGTGCCATATGACCAACTTCAGCCTACCAAGCCTTTCTCAGGAGTGACCGACGATTCCACCACATCGATAGGGCAGGTCCGCCTCCCTGTCACCTTCAGAGAATGCAAGAACTACCGCACCGAGCTCATTGACTTCGACGTCGCACACATCCGTCTGCCGTACAACGCCATCCTCGGGTATCCAGCCCTGGCTAAGTTCATGGCGGTGACCCACCATGGCTGCAATGTCCTCAAGATGCCGGGAAGCGGCGGAATCATCACAGTCCCATGTGAAGAAAGAGACGCGGTGTGCTCCCTCGAGCGTGCCTTTCAAGCTGCAGCAATCGACGACCCTGACAGCAAGGGTGAGGGCCCTCCTGAGGCCATCCCCAGGAAGAAGAAGCAGTTGCACCATGCAGGACCTCAGGAGGGTGGCGTCGCGACTGGAACCTCGTCAGGACCAGCGCCCGCTCCAGGGGCGCCTCCCTCCATCGCATAGGAAGGCGCGCCTGGTGCCCTTCTCGGGCAGGGCTTCGGGGCTCTCTTCTGGAGGACCTCAGACCTTGCCAAGATCACGAGGGAGGCGCTTGGGCACCACTTGGAGGCGTTCTTCACGGCATGTTTCCCTCAGGAGGACACAGGGCGAGGAGCGCCCACCGCTCAAGACTTCATCGCCAAGACCACTCAGGAATCGCAAGACGCAAGGTCCATGCACGGCGACCGCCGCTCACGAGGCGCAGCTCCCCATCCAGGCGAGGATGTCGGGCTGCGCGTCTCCATTGACGTCCCAGGGCTCAACAGGGCCGCATCTCAGGAGCTTTTCTGGCCTTCGCGCATGGGACGCTGCAAGGGCCCACCTCACAGCTACGTTTGCATGCCTTTTGGCCTGCCGAGCATGTCGCCCGCCTATCAGCACAACTTGCAGCGCATCCTGGCAGCTCAGGAGGCCAGGCACCGCGCTGTGCTGACAGAGATGGAGGCGGTCCTCAAGGAACCACCTGGACCCCCAGAGCCTCCCGGTGGCTCATGAGGAGCGACCCTTTCGCCGCGTACCTTCAGCTGCCCCAACACCCCTTCATCAACAGAACCAGGTGACATTTTCCAAGTTTATTTAGCTGGGGGCGCCCCTCGGGCTGCATTATCCCCAAGCCGCTCGGGCCAGACCCAGTGGCATGTATCTCCCTCGCATTTACTTAAGCCAGTATGCTTTCCATGCTTAATCTACCTATGGTTATTACCTGCTCGATCGTCACCCACCATGGGGGCTACGCACGCCGGCACGGCCCTGGTGCACGGGTCCGTCCCTGCCATGTCGACAAGTCTGAGTGGTCAAGCTCTGGCTCGCGGCACGCCCCGTGCACGCCACCTCACCAGGCCCTCAGTGCCTTCATTTCCTCATGAGCAACCAGTAAGCGGTGGCAACCATAACGGCACCGTGTTCCTCCTTGTGCTGGCTTGCAGAAATCTCATGAGGACAGCAGCAGGTGGCACCGCGAGCTCCCACTTCTTCCATGTAATCTGCTTGCGCGTTAAAAGGGGGGCTCCTGAGCACCACAACTCAGGAGCTCTTACTGGCGCTCCAGACCTCATCCCCTGGCCTTGACCACGACACGCGACCTGGCATACTAGCGGCGGCTGAGCTCGCTCAAGGGCCGGGACCTGAGGACTTAGAGCACGAAGGAGAGCGTGGGAAAGGAGGAGACTCGTATTGGCCAGACCTAGCTGCGCTGTGGGCGCCTACATGCAAGCCTGGCGCATCACAAGGAATCAGCCCGGAATCAACAAGATAAGTCCCGCACTAAGACCAACTAATCATTGGAGCCTAGGGGTTACGCTCGCCGCAACCCTGTTGCGGCCACGTCGCCTCCCTTTCTTGCCTTATCATGGCTGCTTGAGCGCTAAAGGGGACCTCCTGAGCATCGCGCCTAAGGGGCTCTTACTGGACCTCGGGCCGCTCACCTCCTGGCCTTGACCACGGCACGCGACCTGGCATACCAGCGACGGCTGAAGCTTGCCTGGGGACCGGGACCAGTCAGCATAGAGCAACAAGCTGTCGCGAGGTTGGAAAGGGGGGACCGAGCCTAAACAGGACTTGCGTTCATAGGTTTCCATAATCAGGACAATATCAACAACAGACATTACAGACCCTTTACACGCCTCCGCGGGGTACTTCCTGATTCCTCGTAGGGAACAAAAGACGAGAACCTAGGAGGATCCTATCTACACGCCCTCGCGGCGGACGCCATCATCAACAGTGGGTTGCGGGAGGCCAGCGCCAACCCCATCCAGATCACCGACGGCGGCGGTCGGACGTTGCGGCCTTGCTCCGGGCGCGACGAGAGCTCGGGGGCACGTAGTTGTCGTTGCTCGTCTCCGGAGTCTCGTATACTCAGGAGAGCTGCTGGACTCCCGAGAGTCGCTGCTACTGGAGTAGCCACGAGCGGAGCACGCATCATCATGGCGCTCCCCTCCGGGGCAACACTCCAAGCGGCGGCCCTCCGCATCGAAGACCTTGAAGAACAGCATGGAAGCGCCGTCATACTCGAAGTGGATTGCAAGGGCGCCCTCCGCACGGCAAACCCACGACCTCGCCCCAGCCGCGGGTCATGAATATCTTGCCGGGGGAGACCGCTTCGACCTTTGCACCGGTCGCCGGCGCGTCGTAGTCAGCATGCTGCAACCAGAGCTCGAGGGGTCCCCTTGGTGGCATCACGTCAGAAAAGAACCGGGGGAAGCGGATCCAAGAGCTTGGGGGCATCACCGCCCACAGCACGAGCTCGTGCGAGGAGTCCGCCGCGTGGACTCCAGGAGCGACGGCGCGCGTCACCACGGCACGTCGACCTTGGCCACGGCGCGCGCACCAACACTCGTCGTTCCTTCCTCCTGAGCCCCCGGCTTGGGCATACAAGGGAAGCAGATACCCTGGGGGATGCCGCTCGCACCAAGGCCTCGCCACCACCTGCATCGCCGCTGCGTCACGACGGTGAACCAATCTCTTCTCCGGCGGAAGCGGCCCCGGCTCGTCGCGGAGAGTGATGAGGATATAGCTACTGATTGTAAACCGGCCAGGAGGGCCCGGTTCACCCTCGACTATGCTGAAGCCCATGAAGATCTAGAAGATGGCGTTTTACTAACGAAGCTTAGAAGCCCACAGCCCAAAGGCGGATTAGGGCCCATAGTGGTAAACCGCCATGACTATGTAAACTTGTAATATAAGTTAGGAAAGGAGAGACCGAGCCGGACACTTTGTATGAGTCGGCCTCGGGGCTCTGTAGAACGACCGGGCGTCAACCTGTGTATATAAAGGGACGACCCGGCGGCGGTTCAGGGACAACAAACAACAACTCGAGACTCAGGCAAAGCGTATTCTGCTCCCTGGTCATCGAAACCCAATCAATCCCATCACAACTAGACGTAGGCTTTTACCTTCATCGAAGGGGCCGAACTAGTATAAACTCCCGTGTCCCTTGTCCGGTTTAACCCCTTCAAGCTAACCCGTTGTGTGGCTCCACGACTAAGTCCTTTCATGAGGACAACTGACGTGATAATTCCACGACAGTTGGCGCCCACCGTGGGGCTACCGCACGATGGTGTCGAGTTCTTGAAGGGCTGCTCTGAAGGACTTAAGGGGTACATGATCGGCCGGATGACCAAAAGTCATCGCGGCAAGCTCTACATCGACGATGAAGGATGGGGCCCCGAGGCCGGCTCGATCGAGTACGGGTACCGGGTCCCCTTCGGCGGAATTCATGTCTTCATCGGCAAGATCGGTGAACCGGGCCCTGAGCCGGACATCTGCACCGACCTCGTCGAGACAGCTCGGCGTGCGAGTCCAGCCCGGGTTAAGCCCGCCGTGAAGCGTGCATTCATAGGATGTGTCCATGGGATCGGATCTGAACCGGTGTCTGAAGGCGAGACGGCCGTATACTCCGACGGCGAGTCATCCACTGGCGAAATCAACTCGCACTGCATTCATAGCGGTGTGTTCGAAGGATATTTCGATGGCAACAGTATTCCGGACCTCCTTGAACCGCCAAGTCGGGTTGCTGTTTACATGGCCGGAACACATCCCACGTTGCAGTCTTCATCCACCGCAGTGACGAACACCGGATCAGCAACTGCGGCAGGATTCCCGGCGCGCCGTCCGGCGCAAGTCCTCTCCGGTTTGATGGACGCCTGGGCGACCTTGTTGACCGCAACAGTCACCCCGGAGACGCAAGATCAGCACAATGCGGACATTGCGAAACTGAAGGACCAAATAGCATGTGCTAAGGAGGACTGGCAGCGAGAGGATGCTAGGATGGCTGAGGAACGGGCCGCTGGATGCTCAATCACAGCGGATCTGGATACGTAAATTACCAGCTCATGCTTTGGATCGGACCACATCGAGAGGATGTAACGCGAAGGAAGTACCGGTCACGTCTGCCGCCGGTTCTGAAGGTTAAATCTCTTTTCGACGCCAAAGGCTTGGGCGAAACAATCCAGTAGCTGCAAACCGGACGGAGGCGCCTAGGACAGCTCCGGATCAACTACGGATAACAGAGCCACCCCAACGAACAGATAACCCGCCGCAGTACGTGTCTACACAAACGGGTCACTTCTCGAGCCCTCTGGATAACATGATTGTCGCAGCTTCACGCCTGGCGGCCATTCCGATGGAAGGTGATTCAATAGCAGCAGTTGAAACGCGGCAGGCGAGAGATCTTCTCCAAACCGCTGTGGTGCAGCAGCAGGCTTATTCATATAGTCGGGATAGAATTCATTCAACCCCTTGTCCGAGCCCAAGTTATAGCAGGCGTATGGATGAACCGGAGGTGTCTAGCAGTGCGCGGCATCGCAATGCTCAAGAAGTGGTGGATCATGGCGAGCACGCGAAGGGATGCCGCTTTGGGTCGTTATCAACCCGCCTGTGTTCCGCCAAAGAAGGCTGGATTGAACGAGGCACCGGCCTGCCTTGATTCACTCGGGAGTGCCGTGCCTTATTCCGGCTCTCCGTAATGTGCGTTGCCCAAAAGATTTCAAGGGTCCACGCATAAAGTGCCTAACTACACAATGGATCAGCCACCGAGGCGTGGGTCGAGAGTTATGAGATGGCAATGGAGATGCTAGATGTAGATGAAGCAGCTTGTGCAAAGTACTTCACAATGATGTTGGAGGGAACAACCCGTACTTGGTTGAAAAATCTGCCAGCTAATTCCATCGAGTCATGGGATCAGTTGAAAGCCCGGTTTATAGCCAATTTCAGAGAGACGTGCAAGCAGCCCATGTCCATTGTGGATCTGGATGCTTGTGTTCAAGGAGAGAACGAGCCCACAACTCATTGGGTGCGCCGGGTTTCAGAAGTTTTACACTCGTCCGACCGGATTAACGTTGGTCAAGCGATTATCACACTGGAGCGCAATTGCCGGTTTAAGTCGCTAAAGATGAAGTTGGGACGGCTCAATCGCCACTGCAGCGACATGGGAACCCTCATGGCAGCCTTGGTAAAGTATGCCGATTCTGATAATACCAAGGATCCCGATTCTGATAATGAGAAACCGGAGAAGGGAAAGAAGAATGGCGGTGCGAAGGGACAGCATCACAACCAAGGAGGCCATGGGAATAATGGTAAGTGTAAAGCGGATTTAGATTTTGTGGCTAACGCTAATGTGCAACGCCGAAAAGGTAAACTGCCCCAGCACGGTGGGGCGATGAATCTGTAGCGTTTGTTGAATCAGCCCTGTCCGAAGCATGGACCAAGGAGGCTCCTGCAACGCATCTCTAGAAGGATTGTCACATTATGAAGGAGTTCAAAAACTCTGATCTTTTCCGGTATGATCAGGGTCCGTCGGGCGGTTCAGGTCCAGGTTTCCACCGTGGCGGCGGTTCAAACTACGGGTTTCGTGGTAATTATGGCAACCAGAACAACCAAGGTGGTAATAACCAGCAGAATAATCAAGGGAATCAGCAGCTGGGTTACCGTGAGTCACGCATAAGCAGCTTGAATGGTGGGCGATATCATGTGTTCACCACTAGTCTGCAAGCGTGATCAAGCTTCACAAGAGGGCGATCATTCTTTGTTGAACCGCAGTTCCGCGTTATCTGCGGTGGTCGGAACAGCCTATTGTGTGGAGTAGGAGGATCATCCGCCCGGGTTGACAATCCGGGTCAACTAGCTCTGGTGGTGGCGCCTCGGTGGGAGGTTATAAGTTCACCAAAGTACTCATGGATGGAGGCAGCGATATCAATATTACGTATTATGAGACATTCCGTCGCATGGGGTTGACAGATAAGAATCTTAAACCGTCCAACACTGTTTTTCATGGTGTGGTACCAGGTAAATCGGCGTATCCCGTAGGTAAGATCTCCTTGGAAGTTGTGTTTGGTGATGATCATGACTCTAGGTCTAAGACATTGACCTTTGAGGTAGTAAGAATCCAGAGCCCGTATCATGCGCTGTTTGGGCGGCTGGCTTATGCAAAATTCATGGCAAGCCCTTGTTATATTTATTTGCAGCTCAAGATGCCGGGTCATAAAGGGACTATCACGGTTCATGGAAGTCGAAGAACCGCATTGGATTGCGAGGAGGGTGATGCGGCTTATGCTGAGGCGGTTTGTGCTACAGAAGAGCTAAAGTTTTATAAGGAGAATGTTGATCCGGCAGATATGACCCCTCTGAAGAAGCCCACCATCGAAAGCATGACCCAACCTGCATTTCAAACCGGCCGACGAGACTAAGCTTGTTGACTTCAGACTGGCGATTCGTCCAAGCAGTTCAGCATCAGCACCAATCTGGATCCAAAATAGGAAAGCGCGCTCATCGAGTTCATCCGTGAGAACCGGACATTTTTGCATGGAAGCCTTCTGACATGCCAGGTGTACCGAGGGAACTCGCTGAGCGCACTCTTAATATTGATCCGAAGTTTAAACCATTCAAGCAATTTCTTCGTCGCTTTAATGTAGAAAGACGCAAGGCAATTGGTGAAGAGGTAGCCATTTGTTGGCTGCTTTGGTTTTATCGTCGAAGTGTTTCATCCCGAGTGGTTGGCTAATCCGTGCTTTGGTTCTTAAGAAAACGGCACTTGGCGTATGTGTGTGGACTACACGGACTTGAATAAGGCTTGCCCGGCAGATCCCTTTTCTCTCCCGTGTTTTGATCAGATCATTGATGCGACTGCTGGTTGTGAGAGCCTTAGTTTTTTGGATGCTTATTCAGGATATCATCTGATCAAGATGGCAGTTAAGGACCAGGAGAAGACAACTTTCATCACTCCTTTTGGAGCCTTCTGCTATGTCTCTATGCCCTTTGGGCTCAAGAGTGCTCAGGCCACTTTATCAGCGTTGTGTGCAAAATTGTCTTCACACGCAGATTGGGCGTAATGTTCATGCTTATGTAGATGACATTGTGTCGGGGCAGGCTGATCTGACCCACGAACACCTATGGGACCGGCGGACCGAGCCCCTTTCGGTTCGGCGGGGAGCGGAGGTCGCACGAAGAGCAGATCGAGGCGAAGCACACGAGAGGTTTACCAAAGATGTCGGGGCAGGCTGATCTGACCCACGAACACCTATGGGACCGCCCATCTCGCCAGTTGCTGTCCCATCGAAAAAACCACCGCTGCTCCCCCCTTCTCTTCAAGGCTGAAAAGAGAGCAGCGCTCCGCCCCCCATCGCCACCAGCACCACCAACGCCGTCGATTTCCTCCACCGCCTCGCCATGGCTCGAAAGCCGACAAGGAAAGGCCGTGAAGTCGCCGAGGCGCGATACTTGCGGCGCTTACCGGAAGGAGCGGGCCATCTTCCCCTCAGCTTGCCGCGAGAGAGCTGAGGAGAACTACTACCTCTTGGTCGACGGAGACGCTGAAGCGCATCCGCGCCTGAAGGTACTCCCCGCTGCTGCTTCGGAATTGGCCCCGACTGGGTATCCCTTCTTCGCGCTCTTCTTCTACTGTGGGCTCTGCCCGCCTTTCTCTGAATTCTTCTGTGACATCATGAACACCTACGGGTTCCGCCTCCTTGATTTCACCCCCAATGCCGTTTTGACCATGGCGGTTTTCGCACATCTCTGCGAAAACTTTGTCGGAGCCCATCCAAATGTAGCCCTTTTCCGCCACTTCTTTTTACCCCGAGTTGAGAGAGGATAGCCCCTTGCCGGAGGGATCGCTTGGATCTCGAGGGTCGGCAAGAAGGAAGCCTATCTGGAGGGAGAGCTCCGTAGTAAAAATGGGAGGAATGGAGGGCAGATTGGTGCTGGATTGTCGAGGAGAACCGCAGCCATTTACCGCCCAGCGCCAAACCCGATGGTCTTGGCGCTGCAACGATTGAGACAATCTGGCCCCGGAAGACGCTTAGCTGAAGATTGCGATCACCCGAATCCTTCGCCTTTAGACTTCCGGGCTCATCAGAGGGCACCATTGGCGCAGACTTTCTTCGCCAGCCGCCATCCCTTGCGGAGAGGAGGAGACCTGCACAGGAGTTTGAGCAGCGGCAGATATCATGAGGCTGGCGCCCGAGCCTCAACTTCAACTTCACCGTCTTGGAGCTTGACGCGATGCTCTTAGAGCTGTTCAAGCCCGATCCCGATCATCCAGAGATGTTTAGGTTGCCGAGGCGTCGTTCGGCTGTGCAACAATTCCTCGCCGACCGCATCCATGCAATGATGCCGTTGTGCCACTCGCATGGAATTGTCCCAACTTGGCAAGAGCCTGCAGATGACGTCGTCGGCGGTTCTTTGACAATCTGGTAGAAATGCCGGTCCGCCCGATGAGCAGAAGGGCCTCACGCGACACCACCGATGATGAGATGCAGCGCATCGCCATACCATCTGAAGAAGCGGCGGCAGCTATGCCAGAAGCGGGCGAAGTTGGCTTCACCGTGGAGGAGGCAGAGGGCAGCAGAGGCGGCAAGCCTTGTCGAGCGAAAGGAGTGCCGGCGAGGAAGAGCTTGCCGAGCTCAGCCGAAGTCGGCGAAACCGCCGAGCGCGATCCTTCCCACCTTCAGGCAGCTTGCCGCGAGCGGAGCCCCCAGCTCCACCAAGACGGCGTCTTCGCAAGGCCGGAGACGTAGCGGGGCGGCAGAGCGTGGCCAACAGCCGCGGCTGCAGCGCTAACGCGCTCCATCATAGCAACCTTTGTTGCTGGAGCACCTCACGCCGCTGCGGCAATCGGAGCGGGCCCTCGCAGACCACCGGTTCCGCTCCTCCAAGCGTCCAAGGGAACCCACTCCTCCGCATCGTCTTTGGAGGCGGGCCAGAATTTGATCTTTCCGGCTCAGCTCCGGACGAGGAAGAAGAAGAGTAAGATTCTTTGTTGTACTTGTAATTCTTTGATTTGTTGCTTTGTCTTGTATCTGATTTGCTTTACTCTGAACCCATTCCTTTTCAGGACGCTGGCCCAGAGAATGTCTAAGAGAGCCAAGACCCCGGTGATTGTCGTCAAGGACGAACCCACTGCGACAGCAGGCGCGTCGAGACTACCTTGCCGGGATGCGGCAACTCTTCTTCAAAGCAGCTCAACAAGCGCAGCCCAGCGTAAGTATATGGTCTACTTCTTGCTGTTCGGCGTGCATGGGTGCTCTTTCTTTGCTGATATCTGACTGTCAATTTGTGTAGGAGCAGAGCAGCCTCCTTCTGCTTCGACTACGCCGCCAAGGGTGGATTCCCCGGCAAGGGAGCGTTCTCCGGCAACGGAGACTTCTCCGGCAAAGGGCAGTTCTCCGGGGGACGGCACCAGCGATCCCTTGGCGGCGGAGACCATGACCGCAGACCCTGGCACATGTAATCTTCTTGCCTGAAAACTTCCCTTGTGTTCTTCTTCTTCTGATTTTCTCTTTGAATATTTGCTTGACTTTTCTTCATCCATCCGCCACAGAGCCAATGGAGACCGAGGTCGCCGGGCGAGGAGGACGCCATGCAACAACATTGACGATGCGCCGCCACCGGAGAAGAAGTCGGTGCCGACGAGCCCGCCGGGCGAAGAGGTCGTAAAGCTGCCGCCGCAGAAGCCGGGCGACGGGTCCGGCGATCGACTGACGGCTCGAAGCCGCAGGAGCGCCAGGCGCCACGCCGATCCGATCCCTCTCCGCTGCCGAAGCGCCGGGCTCGAAGAGCCCCAGCCAGCGCCGCTTATTTGAAGGCCGGGCGATGGCGTCTTCATCAAGCTCCCATGGGAGTCGAGCCTGTGGCGCCGTCAAGGAGAAACTTTCGATGAAGAGCTGCTCGCCTCCATTGGATCGACGCTTAGTCGACGCGCAGCAAAGCAGCAAGGGCGAGCCCGAGGAGGAGTTCTGCGGAAGCTGTTGTCGCTCTACCGCGCCGACAAGCCAAGCTGGAATCCAGGGAAGCACTTGTCGCGAAGGCGGAGCAGACATCGAGAAGCGCGGAGGAGCTCCGGGGCCGCCACCAGGAAGCTCTCCGGTCCTTGGCAGAGGAGCGAGAGTGGCTTGCCGAGGAGCGCAAAGCCTTCCTCCTCGAGAAGGCTGAAGCTGAGGAGCAACAACGGCTTGCCGCCGAGAAGCTGTCTACGCGGGAAGGCGAGTTGGCGCAGCGGAAGGTTAACCTTGACAGCCACGAGGAGGATCTTGCCATGTGAGCAAACATTTGGCGGGCTCTCAAGGAAGCAAGGATGCTTGCCATTTTGCCGAGGCCGCCAAGAAGGAGCTGGAGACGAGGGTGGCGCAGCTTGGAGGCCAGCCTCAAGGAGAGCGGCGAGGAGCTTGCTGCACTCAAGCACGAGCCGAGAAGGACGCCTATACTCTTGGCGAGCCTGCAGGGCCGCTCTCGCCGAGAGGAGCAAGGAGCTCCGCCGCCAAGGACTCCAATGCAGATCTTGAGTTGAAGCTAACTACTTTAACTCAGGCGTTGGACGGTGCCAGGGAGCAGGAAGTGGCCTTGAAGGAGAAGATCAAGGCCGATTTAGGCGCCGGCTTGGCGAAGTGTGCCAGAAAGTGCCTTGAGGAGAATGTGGAGCACTGGACCGAGGGTCTCGTGAATGTTGCTGCAGCCATCGATGAAGAGCTGGCACAACTGGGGATGGTGGATCTTGGATATTCCTCCGACGAGCACCTCCAACCCAGCGCCAAGCTTAGCTTGTTCTTCAAGGGCGTGGTGACGGCCCTCCAGCGACTCCGGGAAGAGGTCCCAAAGCAGCTGGCTGAGGAATCGCGCCAGATCTGCGCAGGAGCTCTTCAAAAAGTGCTGATGAAGGTGGCCTTCCGCAATCCAGGCCTCAACCTCACCAACGTCTTCAAGTCCTTGCCGCCGGATGCTGATGTGGAGGCGCTCAAGACCCTTGTCACACCCATCGTGGACAGGGTGAGCGCAATCAAGAGGGTTGAGGGCGATCGCGTAGATTAGGCCGCCCGTTTTCTCTTTCTCTTGCCGCGGTCATATCATAAGAACAATCCATTAGAGCTGCGGCAAGCTATCTTGTAATATAACTCTATTTTGGGTATCAATTGCTATGTTATTTCCTTTACTTGATTCCTTCCTTTGTATGTTTTTGCCCTACGCTTTTAGGGAACTTGTCGGGCGCTGGCACCGAAAGCCATGAGCGCTGATTATGGACGTCAAGAGCTTCTTTGGCGGTGCCGCTTCCGACAAGTAACCTTGTCGCAACTAGTCGCAGCTCACTTAAGTTGTTGAGCGGACTCGAAACAAAGTAAGGGCGCAACTAGCTATGAGTTGGTTCCTCCGCACGCATGTGTTTTCCATACAAAGTACGGTCGTTCGAGGAAGATAACTTAAAAATTTTAAAACTGATTGCTCAAACTTTAGCAACTTAGCTTTTCATCGTTTGCTTCGGTAAGGCTAGACTTCCTTGAGCGACGCTTGATCCACACCATTATCTTCTCCCTTTCCCCGGAAACTTGTGTGCGAGGAAACCTTCCTTTCTTTGAGAAAGAGAAAGAAGAGAAAATAAAGATATGGAGCCTTATGGCTCGTTATCACTTACCAGGGGTAGGTGCTGCACAAAGTGTCATATAAGGCATGCAAATAGAAGTAAAAAGCATGAAATTGACAAGATGTGCGCACGCTTAGCTTTACTTATGCACGGGTCTGCGCCCGGCTTTGTACAAAGGATTACATGCAACAGCGGCAAGGCTGGTACAAAAGGTGGTTGCCGAACAGGTTCCGCAACCGCGCTCTCTGAGTAAAACTTACGAAGATGCTCAATGTTCCAGGAGTTGCTCACGGAATGCCATCTTCGGTCTCAAATGACAGCGCCATGCCTAGTGACTCGTTTCACCCGGTAAGGGCCTTCCCACTTCAGCGTCAACTTGTTGGAATTCTTGGCGGACTGAACGCACCGAAGAACAAGGTCGCCTTTCCTCGAGGCTTCGGCATTAACTGCGGCTATGGTAGCGGCGCAAAGCTTGCTGGTATCGAGCAGCTCGTACAAAGCAACTGAAGACGATCCTCCCTGCGACAGCGTCATCTTGTCGCAGCTGCTCTTGCTCAAGCTCATCATAAGCGAGCACTCGAGGCGATCCGTATACGAGTTCCGTGGGGAGAACTGCCTCTGCTCCATAGACTAGAGCGAAAGGTGTCTGGCCAGTGGCTCGATTTGGCGTCGTCCCGATCGACCAAAGAACCACCGGCAGCTCCTCAATCCAGTTTCTTCCGCACTTGTGCAGCACAGCCGAAAGTTACGGTCTTGAGCCCGCAGCACTTCAGATTTGCCCTCTACGCTTGACCGTTGCTTCTCGGATGAGCAAATGAAGCTGGCAGACCTTTGGCGCCAAGATCTTGGACGTCTTGCATGAAGGTGCGGCTTAGAATTGCGTGCCGTTGTCGGTGATGATCCTGTTAGGGATTCAAAGCGACAAACAATCGACTGAAGAACTTGATCGCTGATTGTGCTATCACCTTCCTCACCGCTTCCACTTCGGCCACTTTGTGAACTTGTCGATTGCAACGCATAAGTACTCAAAGCCCCGACGACTTCGGGAAAGGGGCCGAGGATGTCGAGCCCCTGCATCAAAATGGCCGAGATAAAGGGATCGTCACGGAGAGCTTGAGCTGGCCGGGTGTATCTCGCTTGGAATGGGCCAGCACGCTTCACACTTGGTTACTTGTGCAGTTGCATCCCGGAGGGCTGTCGGCCAAAAGAAACCTTCTTGGGAACGCTTTGCGGCAAGTGCTCTGGCGCCAATGTGGTGACCACATATGCCTCCATGTATCTCTCGCCAACAGCTTTTGTCCATTTTCCGGTGAATACACTTCAATTTCACACCGTTGAGTCTTCTTACATGCGGTGTGTTGTCGGCTAAACTGGTACATACTTGACTGTCGGTCTACTCTTTCCGCTTCTTCTTGCTCTTCGGGAAGTTCTCCGTCTCAAGGAAATGGACAATCTCTTGTGCCCATCTTTGGAGCTTGCGGCTCGACAACAAGGACCAAAGGCACATCTGCCGCTGCGGGAACATCCGCTTCTACGGTGAGAACCTACGGCTCAGCCGAGCTTGACGTTCCCGCAAGCTTGCCGAGCAAAACTTGTCGGGAGCGTGCGCTTCAACAAAACAAACCACAGGGCTTGTCGGGCTGCTCCTCAAGACAGCTTGGTGTCGATCTTGGGGACCTTCTTGGCGGCGGCTTGGGAAGCTCTGCAGGAAAGTAGTCACCAGAGATCAACTTCCTCTTCTTGCTCTGTCCGGTTGATGGCGTTACAGACGGTTGAGTCAGCTTGAGCACAAAGATCCACTGGTTCCACAGGTAACTTAAGTCTTGGCGCACTTCGACTGTGCCATCAACAATGTCGATTCGAGCTCTTGGAATATATTCCATCTGTAGGCCGTCAAAGTGTTCTTCGGCTTCCTCACTTCATCAACATAAGCTTCCATCAACGGACTCGATAATTCTTGTTCACTTGGCGGATGACAAGTTGTGAGTCACCCCCGACAATGAGCTTCTTGATCCCAAGGTCTCACTGCGATCTCGAGACCGCAAGCAAGCGAGACCTTCATACTCTGCAGTATTGATTGTTGCTTGCTCCTTGGGAAAGTGCATCAGGACTAAGTACTTGAGGTGCTCTACGGTGGGTGCGACAATTAGCACGCCCGCACCGGCGCCTTGCAGCGAGAAAGCACCATCAAAGTACATCAGCCACTCTTCGCTTGCCTCCTTGACGGGATGCTTGTTTACGGAATTTCTTCATCCGGTGTTGGCGTCCATTACGCTATGAACTCTGCCAATGCTCTGCTTTGGATAGTTGAAGTGCTCTCAAACTTGAGGCCAAAGCTGATAGTTCCAGTGCCCACTCGACAATCCTGCCTGTTGCCTCTGGATTTTGCAGTATCCTCTTCAGCGGATATCCCCTTTTTGGGGGAAAGCTGGTGGCCCTTTTGGCGTGTTAAGTCTTTCGACGAGGCGGCCTTCTTCGTTCGGTAGATCCGGTCGAGGTGGTTTTCGAATATTTACTCTTTCCTGTCTTATTTGTTAATTTATAAACTTACCAAATAAGACAATTTTTTTGGTTTAACGAGTGACGACTGTAACCTCATGTGCCTGGAAGTAATGGCGCAGCTTTCTCGAGACCATGAGGAGGCCGAAAAGCAATTTCTGCACACCAGAGTACCTTGACCTAGCCCCATGCAGAAGGGAACTGACAAAGTAAACTGGGCGCTGCACCATGCTTTTTCTGCATCTTCTCATGTGTCTGGGCGTTGAGATCCATCCTTGTCGGGACTAGAGCTTGCGGTGAAGCCCCGCTTGTCATTTGGATGCATCTCGCCATGGTTGCTAGCTCATCATCCGCCTCCCTCTCCGCTACTAACGCAGCACTAACCACTTGATTGGTTGTCGCTATATACTGCAGCAAACTTCTCTTGTGGCCTAGGTGCGACAAGTGTTGGAGTGGAGGACAGGTATTTCTTCAAGTCTGCCAGCGCAGCCTCCGCTTCGAGTCCATTGCATCGGACCTGCCTTTTTCAAAATTTTGAAAAATGGCGAGGCGCACAGAGACCTAGAGATAAACCTGCCGAGAGCAGCTACGCGAACCGCAAGCCTTCGTACATCCTTGACGCTTTGGTGCTTCAATCTGCTCAATGGCCTTGATCTTGTCGGGATTAGCTTCAATTCCAGCCGAGACACGAAGAACCCGAGAAGCTTGCCGGAAGGGACTCCAAACACACACTTCTCAGGGTTGAGCTTGAGGTTGATCTTGCGCAGATTTGTAAAGGTTTCGTCTAAATCTTGAATCAGAGCCGCTTTGTCCTTGCTTTTGACCACTATGTCATCCATGTAGGCTTCTACATTTCTGTGCATTTGCGGCTCAAAAGCGTCATGGATTACTCTCGCAAATGTTGAACCAGCATTCTTTAACCCGAAGGGCATCCGTACAAAACAGTATGTGCCACATGGGGTGATGAATGTGGTCTTCTCCTCATCCTCTTACGCCATGAAGATCTCGATGATATCCTGAGTATGCATCCAGAAATGAAAGCAAATCACATCCGGCCGTGGAGTCAACAACTGGTCGATGCGGCGGCAAGGAAATGGGTCTTTGGGACAAGCTTTATTGACATCGGTAAAGTCGATACAAAGCCTCCATTTCCCGTTAGCCTTGCGTACAACTACAGGATTGGCCAACCACGTAGGATGGAGCACTCCTCTGACAAGGCCTGCTGCTTCCAATTTCTTGATTTCTTCTGCGATGAACTCTTGGCGCTCCACTGCTTGCTTCCTGACTTTCTTCCTGACGGGCCACGCATGAGGACAAACGGCAAGATGGTGCTCAATTACTTTCACAGGAACACGGGGATGTCGGGGCGGTTGCCACGCAAAACACGTCGACGTTTCGCCCGAGGAAAGCAACGGCGTGCCTTCCTATTTAGGGTCGAGAGAGGCGATGGTGAAGGTACCACCGATGCCGTCCTCCTTGGCGGACACCTTCTTGGTCTCTGGTGGAGCTGCCATCGTCTTCTTACGCTTGCCGGTGGAGCTCGATGGTGCTTCCTCGACGGTAGCGCCGCACTCCGAAGAGGTGCGCTTGCCGGAGTGGGCATTAGAGCTCTTGCCGGACTTGGTCTTCTTCTTCCCCCAGGGAGCTTCAAATGACAAGTGGCTTGCAATCTGTTGCAACTGCTGCTTCCCGGTAGATCTTGTCGGCGCAGATAAGAGCATCCTTCTTGTCGCCAGTGATGAGATGACACTTATCGGGCGGCATCTTCAAAGATGTTGTAGGCATAGTGAGAGGCCGCCATGAATTTGGCGAGTCTTTGGACGGCCAAGTATCCCATTGTAAGGCAATGGAAAGTCAATAACGTCAAAGGTGACCCTCTCGGTCCTAAAGTTCAACTTCATTTGCCAAATGTCACCGACAGAACGTGATCTTTCCCTTGACTTGCTCCTTCCGGATTG
Organism: Aegilops bicornis; assembly: GCA_021605145.1. Lineage (NCBI taxonomy): Eukaryota > Viridiplantae > Streptophyta > Magnoliopsida > Poales > Poaceae > Aegilops > Aegilops bicornis. The sequence goes on from CM038672.1 coordinate 412,132,348, forward strand.
ATTCCTTGGAATGTGCGGTCTCTTCGAGCTCGCCATCAGGGATCTGGAGTTTCTGGAGCACCGCGGAGGAGATCAGATTCAAGCCGGCCCCGCCGTCAACTAACATCTTGGTGACCTTGAGGTTGCGGATAGTTGGTGAAACCAACATCGGCAAGCACCCGACCGCAGTTACGCGATCAGGGTGGTCCTCAATATCAAAGATGATAGGCGTGTTTGGACCATTTCAGGAGGCTGCGTGACTCAGCGGATGGTTACGCCGCATTGACTTCCGCATCCTTTGCTTGAGTTGGCGGTGTGAAGTATGCGAGAGAAGCTTACCGCGAAATCAGCGCACATGACCTCTGCGTGGCTTTTCTCGAACTCCCCGCTCATCGGTCTCGTCATCATCCATGTCTTCATCATCGTCGTCGTCTTCATCCTTGTCCCGTAAAGGCGCCGACAAACTGATGGCATAGATCTGCCCAAGAGGATATGGAGTTGTCCGGCAAGTGCATGAGCCAGGATCTGACACTGGGCTTGAGCACCAGCGGGAAGTAGTTGGCCAGAATCTTGTCGTCTCGCCCCGACGCTGCACAGCGATTGTGTAGATCTTTCGAGGAACTTTCCGTGGATCGTCTTGCCGTCGTACTTCTCGGTACATCGGCTTGAAATTCTTCTTCTTTGGGCCCTTTGGACTTGCCGCAGCTCACGAAAGTGAACGCAGGGCAACCTACCGCGTCACAGCAAGTCCCTGGTTCTCCGGGCGCATGCATGTCAGCGAAGGGCCCAATGGCTTGTCGGATTGACGCCGCGCTTCTCTTCGGTGCTCGATGCGAGTTCGAGCGTCTTCTTGCTATCGTTCGTGAAGAACTTGGCGCTGATCTCGACGAGCTCGTGGATCCGATGATGCGGTGGAGTCGCTGTCGAGGTGGATCCGGCAAGGCCAAGCATCGGCAAGGAGACAGACCTCCCCGCGGCCGCGACAAGGATGAAGACGACGACGATGATGAAGACATGGATGATGACGAGACCGATGAGCAGGAGTTCCAGAAAGCCACAGAGGTCACAATGCGTTGGCGGCGGTGCTTCTTCAAGATACTTCACACCGCCAACTCAAGCAGTGGATGCGGGAAGTCAATGCGGCAGAACCATCCGTTGAGTCACGCAGGCCTCTGAAATGGTCCAGCACGCCTATCATCTTTGATATTGAGGACCACCCTGATCGCGTAACTGCGGTCGGGTGCTTGCCGATGTTGGTTTCACCAACTATCCGCAACCTCAAGGTCACCAAGATGTTAGTTGACGGCGGGGCTGGCATGAATCTGATCTCCTCCGCGGTGCTCCAGAAACTCAGATCCACGATGGCGAAGCTCGAAGAGACCGGCACATTCCAAGGAATCAATCCGGGAAGGAGCAAGCGAAGGAAAGATCACGTTGTCGGTGACATTTGGCAGCGAAGTTGAACTTCAGGACTGAGAGGGTCACCTTTGGCGTTCTTGACTTTCCATTGCCTTACAATGGGATACTTGGCCGCACAAAGACTCGCCAAATTCATGGCAGCCTCTCACTATGCATACAACATGCTGAAGATGCCAGGCCCGATAAGTGTCATCTCTGTCCCTGGCGACAAGAAGGATGCTCTTATCTGCGCCGAAAAGATCTACCGGGAAGCAGCAGCAGCAACAGATTGCAAGCCACTTGCCGCCGAAGCTCCCGGGGGGAAGAAGAAGACCAAGTCCGGCAAGAGCTCTAATGCCCACTCCGGCAAGCGCACCTCTTCGGAGTGCTGCGCTACCGTCGAGGACGCACCATCGAGCTCCACCGGCAAGCGTAAGAAGACGATGGCAGCTCCACAAGAGACCAACAAGGTGTCCGCCAAGGAGGACGCATCGGTGGTACCTTCACCATCGATGCCTCTCTCGACCCTAAATAGGAAGGCGCTCGTTGCTTTCTCGCGCGAACGTCGACGTGTTTGTGTGGCAACCGTCTGACATCCCCGGTGTTCCCAGGAAAGTAATTGAGCACCATCTTGCCGTTTGTCCTCATGCGTGGCCCGTCAAGCAGAAAGTCAGGAAGCAGGCAGTGGAGCGCCAAGAGTTCATCGCAGAAGAAATCAAGAAATTGGAAGCAGCAGGCCTTGTCAGAGGAGTGCTCCATCCTACGTGGTTGGCCAATCCTATAGTTATGCGCAAGAAGGCTAACGGGAAATGGAGGCTTTGTATTGACTTTACCGATGTCAATAAAGCTTGTCCCAAAGACCCATTTCCTTGCCGCGAATCGACCAGATTGTTGACTCCTCAGCCGGATGTGATGTGCTTTCATTTCTGGATGCTTACTCTGGATATAATGAGATCTTCATGGCAGAAGAGGATGAGGAGAATACCGCATTCATCACCCCATGTGGCACATCTTGTTTTGTACGGATGCCCTTGGGGTTAATGAATGCTGTTTCAACATTTGCAAGAGTAGTCCATGACGCTTTTGAGCCACAAATGCACAGAAATGTAGAAGCCTACATGGATGACATAGTGGTCAAAAGCAAGGACCAAGCGGCTCTGATTCAAGATTTAGACGAAACCTTTACAACTCTGCGCAAGATCAACCTCAAGCTCAACCACGAAGTGTGTGTTTGGAGTCCCTTCCGCAAGCTTCTCGGGTTCTTCGATGTCTCGGCGGGGAATTGAAGCTAATCCCGACAAGATCAAGGCCATTGAGCAGATTGAAGCACCAAAGCGCGTCAAGGATGTCACGAAGGCTTGCCGGTTGCGTAGATGCTCTCAAAGGTTTATCTCTAGGTCTGCTGAAGCGCCTCGCCATTTTCAAAATTTTGAAAAAGGCAGGTCCGATGCAATGGACTCCGGAAGCGGAGGCTGCGACTGCGAGACTTGAAGAAATACACATCCTCCACTCCAACACTTGTCGCACCTAGGCCACAAGAGAAGTTCTTTGTTGTATATAAGCGGCAACCAATCAAGTGGTTAGTGCTGCGTTAGTAGCGGAGAGGGAGCCGGATGATGAGCTAGCAACCATGGCAGATGCATCCGGCGACAAGCGAGGGGCTTCACCGCAAGCTCTAGTCCCGACAAGGATGGATCTGGCAGACACATGAGAAGATGCAGAAAAAGAATGGTGCAGCGCCCGGTTTACTTTGTCGGTTCCCTTCTGAGGGGCTAGGTCAAGGTACTACGGTGTGCAGAAATTGCTTTTCGGCCTCCTCATGGCCTCGAGAAAGCTGCGCCATTACTTCCGGGCACATGAGATTCTGATCGCCACTCGTTTTTCGCTGAAGAGGATCTTGCAAAATCCAGAGGCAACAGGCAGGATTGTCGAGTGGGCACTTTGGAACTATCAAGCTTTGGCCTCAAGTTTGAGAGCACTTCAACTATCCAAAGCGAGCATTGGCGAGTTCATAGCAGAATGGGCGCCAACACGGATGAAGAAATTCGAGAAACAAGCATCCCGTCAAGGAGGCAAGCAAAGAGTGGCTGATGTACTTTGATGGTGCTTTCTCGCTGCAAGGCGCCCGGTGGGCGTGCTACTTGTCGCACCCACGGAGAGCACCTCAAGTCACGTAGTCCGGATGCACTTTCCCAAGGAGCAAGCAACAAACAATACCGCAGGAGTATGAAGGTGCGCTTGCGGTCTCGAGGATCGCGATGAGACCTTGGGATCAAGAAGCTCATTGTTAGGGGTGACTCACAGCTTGTCATCCGCCAAGTGAACAAGAATTATCAGAGTCCGTTGATGGAAGCTTATGTTGATGAAGTGAGGAAGCTGGAAGAACACTTTGACGCCTACGGATGGAATATATTCCAAGAGCTCGAACGACATTGTTGATGGCTCATCGAAGTCGCCGCACTTAAGTTACACAATGGAACCAGGGATCTTTGTGCTCAAGCTGACTCAACCGTCAGAACGCCATCAACCGAACAGAGCAAGAAGAGGAAGTTGATCTCTGGTGACTACTTTCCGTGAGCTTCGAAGCCGCCGCCAAGAAGGTCCCAAGATCGACACCAGCGATCTTGAGGAGCGATCTGCTCCGACAAGCCCTGTGGTTTGTTTCGTTGAAGCGGACGCTCCCGACAAGTTTTGCTCGGCAAGCTTGCCGGGAACGATCAAGCTCGGCTGAGCCGCGAGTTCTCGCCAGAGAAGCGGATGTTCTGCAGCGATAGATGTGCCTTTGGTCCTTGTTGTCGAGCCATAGCTCCAAAGATCGACAAAGAGATTGTCCATTTCCTTGAACGGGGAGAACTTCCTGAAAAGCAAGAAGAAGCGGAAAGAGTAGCCCGAGAGTCAAGTATTTACCAGTTTGTCGACAACACACTGTACAGAAGAAGACTCAACGGTGTGAAATTGAAGTGTATTCACCGGGAAGATGGACAAAAGCATTGGCAGAAGATACATGGAGGCATATGTGGTCACCACATTGGCGCCAGAGCACTTCTTGGCAAAGCGTTCCGGCAAGGTTTCTTTTGGCCGACAGCCCTCGAGGATGCAACCGCACAAGTAACCAAGTGTGAAGTGTGCGGTTCCATTCCAAGCGAATACACCAGCCAGCTCAAGCTCTCCAGGCGATCCCTTTATCCCGGCCATTTTGATGCGGGGCTCGACATCCTCGGCCCCTTTCCCGAAGTTGTCGGGGCCTTTGAGTACTTATGCGTTGCAATCGACAAGTTCACAAAGTGGCGGAAGTGGAAGCGATGAGGAAGGTGACAACACGGTCGTGATCAAGTTCTTGGTCGATTGTTTGCCGTTTCGGAATCCCTAATAGGATCATCACCGACAACGGCACGCAATTCTAAGCCGCACCTTCATGCAAAGACGTCCAAGATTTTGGCGCCAAGGTGCCCCGCTTACATTGCTCATCCGAGAAGCAACGGTCAGCGGAGAGGGCAAATCTTGAAGTGCTGCACGGGCTCAAGACCGAACTTTCGACCAGGCTGCACAAGTGTGGAAGAAACTGGATTGAGGAGCTGCCGGTGGTTCTTTGGTCGATCGGGGCGACGCCAAATCGAGCCACCGGCGGACACCTTTCGCTCTAGTCTATGGAGCAGGCGGTTCTCCCCACGGAACTTCGTTATACGGATCGCCTCGAGTGCTCGCTTATGATGAGCTTGAGCAAGAGCAGCTGCGACAAGATGACGCGCTGCTCCTTGAGGAGGATCGTCTTCAGGCTGTTGTACGAGCTGCTCGATACCAGCAAGCTTTGCGCCGCTACCATAGCCGCAAAGTTAATGCCGTAAGTCTCGAGGAAAGGCGACGTTGTTCTTCGCCGCGTTCGATCCGCCAAGAATTCCAACAAGTTGGCCTTGAAGTGGGAAGGCCCTTACCGGGTGAAACGAGTCACTAGGCCTAAGCGCTGTCCGCTTTGAGACCGAAGATGGCATTCGGTGAGCAACTCCTGGAACATTGAGCATCTTCATAAGTTTTATCCGTGAGGAAGCGCGATTCTTAGGAACCTGTTCGGCAACCACCTAATACAAGTCTTGCATTGCATTGCATGTAATCCTTTGTACAAAGCCGAGCGCAGACCCGATGCATAAGTAAAGCTAGCGTGCCGCACATCTTGTAAATTTCATGCTTTTTACTTCTATTTGCATGCCTTATCGACACTTTGTGCAGCACCTACCCACAGTAAGTGATAACGAGCCATAAGGCTCCATATCTTTATTTTCTCTTCTTTCTCTTTCTCAAAGAAAGGAAGGTTCCCTCGCACACAAGTTTCCCGGGGGGAAAGGAGAAGATAATGGTGTGGATCAAGCGTCGCTCAAGGAAGTCTAGCCTTACCGGGAAGCAAGCAGCGAAAAAGCTAAGTTGCTGAAGTTTGAGCAATCAGTTTTAAAGTTTTTTAAGTTATCTTCCTCGAACGACAGTACTTTGTATGGAAAACCTGTGCGCGGAGGAACAAAATCGTAGCTAGTTGCGCCATTACTTTGTTTCTAGTCCGCTCAACAACTTAAGTGAGCTGCGACTAGTTGCGACAAGGTTACTTGTCGGAAACGGCACCGCCAAAGAGGCTGTGACGTCCACTTTTCGGCACTCAGCGGCTCAGTGCCAGCCCGACAAGTTCCCTAAAAGCGTAGGGCAAAAACATACAAAGGAAGGAATCTAGTAAAGGAAATAACATAGCAATTGATACCAAAAATAGAGTTATATCACAAGATAGCTTGCCGCAGCTCTAATGGATTGTTCTTATGACATGACCAGCAGCGACAAGAGAAAGAGAAAACGGGCGGCCTAATCTACGCGATCGCCCTCAACCCTCTTGATTCCGCTCACCTTGTCCATGATGGGTGCAACAAGGGTCTTGAGCGCCTCCACATCAGCATCCGGTGGCAAGGACTTGAGGACGTTGGTGAGGTTGAGGCTTGGATTGCGGAAGGCCACCTTCATCAGCACTTTTTGAAGAGCTCCCGCGCAGATCTGGCGCGATTCGTCAGCCAGCTGCTTTGGGACCTCTTCCGGAGTCGGCTGGAGGGCCGCCACCACGCCTTGAAGAACAAGCTAAGCTTGGCGCTGGGTTGGAGGTGCTCGTCGGAGGAATATCCAAGACCCACCATCCCCAGCTGTGCCAGCTCTTCATCGATGGCTGCAGCAAAATTCACGAGACCCTCGGTCCAGTGCTCCACATTCTCCCTCAAGGCACTCTAGGCGGCAACAACACTCGCCAGCAGCGCCTCGTCGGCCTTGATCTTCTCCTTCAACGCCACTTCCTGCTCCCTGGCACCGTCCAGCGCCTGAGTCAAAGTAGTTAGCTTCAACTCAAGATCTGCATTGGAGTCCTTGGCGGCGCTGAGCTCCTTGCTCGTCTCGGCGAGGCAGCCCTGCAGCTTCGCCAAGAGTATAGGCATCCTTCTCGGCGCCGTGCTTGAGTGCAGCAAGCTCTCGCCGCTCTCCTTGAGGCTGGCCTCCAAGCTGCGCCACCCTCGTCTCGGCTCCTTCTTAGCGGCCTCGGCAGCTGCGGCAGCATCCTTTGCTTCCTTGAGAGCCCCGCCAAATGTTTGCTCGCGCATGGCAAGATCCTCCTCGTGGCGGTCAAGGTTAACCTTCCGCTGCGCCAACTCGTCTTCCTGCGCAGACGGCTGCTCGGCGGCAAGCGCTGTTGCTCCTCGGCTTGACCTTCTCGAGGAGGAAGGCTTTGCGCCTCGGCAAGCCACTCCCGCTCCTCTGCCAAGGACGGAGAGCTTCCTGGTGGCGGCCGGAGCTCCTCATGGCAGCTTCTCGATGCTCTGCTCCCGCCTTAGCGACAAAGCGCTTCCGGGATTCCAGCTTGGCTTGTCGGGTAAGCGATGAGCGGCGACTTCCGCGGCTTGCTCCTCCTCAGGCTTCGCCCTTCTTGCTGCTGCTTGCGCGTCGACTCACGTCGATCCAGTGAGAATGAGCAGCTCTTCATCGAAAGTTTCTCCTTCGCCGGCATACAGAGCTCGACTCCCATGGGAGCGTGATGAAGACGCCAACGCCGACCTTCAAATAAACCTGGTGGGGCTCTTGAGCCCGAGCCCGCTGACTGGCAGCGGAGGATCGGCGGTCGTGGCGCTGGCGCTCCTGGCGGCTTCAGGGCCGTCGGTGCGATCGCCGGACCCTCGCCCGGCTTTGCGGCGGCAGCTTTGTGACCTCTTCGCGGCGGCTCGTTAGCACCAGCTTCTTCTCCGGTGGCGGTGGCGTCGTCAATGTCGCCTTGGCGTCCTCCTCGCCGGCGACCTCGGTCTCCATTGGCTCTGTATGGCGGATGGATGAAGAAAAGTCAAGCAAATATTCAAAGAGAAAATCGGAAGAAGAAGAACACAAGGGAAGTTTTCAGGCAAGAAGATTACTGTGCTGTGGTCTCGCGGTCATGGTCTCCGCCGCTTGGGATCGCTGGTGCCGTCCATTCTTGGGAGAAGTCTCCTTGCCGGAGAACGCTCCCTTGCAGGGGAATCCACCCTTGGCGGCGTAGTCGAAGCAGAAGGAGGCTGCTCTGCTCCTACACAAATCGACAGTCAGATATCAGCAAAGAAAGAGCACCCATGCACACCGAACAGCAAGAAGTAGACCATATACTTACGGCTGGGGCTGCGGGGCTGCTTTGAAGAAGTTGCCGCATCCGGCAAGGTAGTCTCAGACGCGCCTCTGCTGTCGCGATGGGTTAGATCCTCGGCGACAACCACCGGGGTCTTGGCTCTCTTCGACATTCTCTGGGCCAGCGTCCTGAAAAGGAATGGGTTCAGAGTAAAAGCAAATCAGATACAAGACAAAGCAACAAATCGAAGAATTACAAGTACAGCAAAGAATGTTACTCTTCTTCTTCCTTAGCCGGAGCTGGCGGGAAAGATCAAATTCTGCCCGCCTGGTCAGCAATGAGCGGAGGAGTGGGTTCCCTTGGGCGCTTGGTGGAGCAGAATCGTGGTCTGCGAGGGCCCCGCTCCGATTGCAGCTTGGCGGCGTGAGGTGCTCCTGCGGCAACATGATGCTTGTCAGCGGTGGAGCGTTCTTGGCGCTGCGGCTGTTGGCCCGTCTGCCGCCCGCCACGTCTCCGCCTTGTGAAGACGCCCGTCTTGGTGGAGCTGGGGCTCCGCTCGCGGCAAGCTGCTTGAAGGTGGGGAGGATGCGCCCTCGGCGAGCTTGCTCGACTTCGGCTTCGAGCTCGGCAAGCTCTTCCTCGCCGCAAACTCCTTTCGCTCGACAAGGCTTGCCGCCTCTCTGCCTCTGCCTCCTCCACGGTGAAGCCAAACTTCGCCGCTGGCGATGGCTGCTGCCGCGTCTTCGACTGGTGGCGATCGCTGCATCTCATCATCGGTGGTGTCGCGGGTGAGGCCCTCTCGCTCATCGGGCGGATGGCATTTCTACCAGATTGTCAAAGAAGCGCGCATGGCGTCATCTGCAGGCTCTTGCCAAGTTGGGACAATTCCATGTGAGTCGCTGCTTGGCATCATTGCACGGATGCGGTCAAGCGAGGAATTGTTACAACGGAACGACGCCTCGGCAACCTAAACATCTCTGGATGATCGGGATCGGGCTTGAACAGCTCTAAGAGCATCGCGTCAAGCTCCAAGACGGTGAAGTTGAAGTTGAGGCACGGGCGCAACCTCATGATATCTGCAGCGTTCACGAAACTCCAGGCAGGGTCTCCTCCTCTCGCAAAGAAGCGTCTGGCGGCGAAGAAAGTCTGCGCCAATGGTGCCTCTGATGAGCCCGGCAAGTCTAAGCCGAAGGATTCGGTGGCTGCAATCTTCAGCCTAAGCGTCTTAGGGCCAGATTGCTCCAATCGTTGCCGCGCACTTCTGGGGTTTGGCGCTGGGCGGTAAATGGCTGCGGGTTCTCCTCGACAATCCAGCACCAATCTGCCCTCCATTCCTCCCATTTGCTACGGAGCTCTCCCTCCAGATAGGCTTCCTTCTTGCCGACCCTCGAGATCCAAGCGATCCCTCCGGCAAGGGGCTCTCCTCTCTCAACTCGGGGTAAAAAGAATTGGCGGAAAAGGGCTACATTTGGATGGACTCCGACAAAGGTTTCGCAGAGATGTGCGAAAACTGCCATGGTCAAAACGACCTTGGGGGTGAAATCAAGGAGGCGGAACCCGTGAGGTGTTCATGATGTCCTGAAGAATTGAGAGAAAGGCGGGCGAGCCCTTGATGAAAAAGAGCGAAGAAGGGATACCCGGTCGGGGCCAATTCGAAGCAGCGGCGGGAAATACCTTCGTCTTGGCGGATGCGCTCGCGTCTCCGTCGACGGAAGAGGTAATAGTTCTCCCTCGGCTCCCTTGCGGCGAAATGAGGGGGAAAATAACCCGCTCCTTCCATGGCGCCCATAGCAGCTGCGCCTCGGCCGACTTCACGGCCTTTCCCTTGTCGACTTTAGAGCCATGGCGGAGGCGGTGGAGGAAATCGGCAGCGGCGTTGGTGGTCTTTGAGTGGCGATGCGATGAAGGCGGGCTGCTCTCTTTCAGCCTTGAAGAGAAGGGGAGCAGCGGTGGTTTTTCGATGGGACAGCAAGCTGGCGAGATGGGCGGCCTGCCCTATTTCCCTTATAAAGAAGGAGGGCGGACGTTCGATTTTCCGAATAAAGAAACCCCATGATCTCTCACACGACGCCTTTTCGACGCGTGCCGTTCGTGGAGGGCGTGGTGGGTCCGGGGGTGAGTAACGGCGTGACCAGGCCGCGTGTGCCCGTGCCTGTTTTGGGCCTGGCCCAACAGCCTTCGGCACCGTGTGTGGCCCAGGCCCGGGGGCTCCTGTCGGTGTACTAGAGTAGGGGTACCCTAGTATCCCGAACTTGTGCATGGGCAGTTGCAGCCCTCCGCGGCTGTAACATCCCACATTTTCAATTTGGAATGTTATACATTAGATCATCATGCATATCATATTTTTCTCGCATTTTTCCGATCCTAGAAATTTCACGCAACTCAAGGACCCTCGGAGAGAGTTGGAAGTTTCATTATTTTCATATTTGGGATTTTCCAAATCTTGAAAATAGGATCATTGGATTTATTTAAATTATCTTCATAACATTTTTCCTATAAAAATATTTCGAGAGGGAATAATATGACTTTCCCAAGCAATTAGGAAAAATGAAGATATTATAAATAAACCAAATTTGGTTTTGGAAGATTTATTTTGCTTAGGCAAAATGAGCATTTTAAAATTTTATGCAAGTATTTTGTTTTTAAAGTTCATTTTGTTCGACTAGATTTTTTAGGAGTCGGGAAAATTTGTTTTAATTAATTTGGAATTCATTTGGTATTTTTTATTCGTTTTGGTTTAATTTTATAAAAAAAATCGCGCCCCACAGGAGGCCCAGCCCGGCCAGCCAGGGCCCAGGCCAGCGCCCCTCGGCCCACCTCCTCTCTCTCCCTCGCGCGCCCGCCACTCGGACTCCGCCCGCCGCCATCGCCGCCCGCCGCCCGGAGTCCCGCCTCGACCCGGCCTCCCTTGCCCCCTCCCAAAACCGCCCCTTTATAACGCGCCGCCCCCCTTCTCTCTCCACCTCGATCCGCCGCCGCCCGCCCTCACCAGCGCCCGAGAACCCCCGCCGCCCAAGGCCGCCGCCAGCCGCCGCCCCTACGCCGCCGACGCCGGAACCCCGCCGCCCGAGCCCTCCCGACCCGCGGACCCCACTTCTAGCCGGAGCCCTGACCTCGCCCGTGAAGAGCCGGAGGTATCCGACCTCGCCGCCCCGCCGATCCGGTTTTCGCGAGAAAAACCAGATCCGGTTTATTTTAAAAAAAAATGTTCGGTTTTTTTTTAAAAACATAGAGTGTTTTATTTTTATTCGGGTTTCTTAATTATGAGCGTTCACCGAACCGTTCGTTTCAATAAACGTGTTCGTTGGATTGGATTACGATATGAGCGTCCGTTATTTAGATCGTTCGTGCGTTTTCTTTTAAATCGGATTTAATCCGTTATTTTTTGAATTCGATTTACGATCCGATTTTTAAAACTGTTTTATTTCTTGCTCGTTTATCGAATCAGGTGATTCAAGCGCTGGAGTTTAAATAACGAAACCGCCGTTCCGATGTCCCTACTTTCACAGAGTTTTGCTACTGTGAAATTTTGACCTAATTTCAGATTGCTAAACCGAGTCGTTCTCTCTCGAGTTCCGACTTTCGATGCGTTATTTGGTTCGATTCTTTTTCAACCAGGGTTCGTAATTTGAACTATCGATTAGATCTTTTATTCGAGATTTCCTGTGCATTAGATGAGTACTTATTGTATGCTTGTTGTTTGTCTGCGTTAGATCACCCGGAGGCGCCGCTTGTTATTTGAATCTCTAGGACTCATGGATCATCGGCAAGGCAAGTAACACTTTGATCATACCTTTTCTACTACCCAGTTTTATGCATTAGATCAAACCCCAAACACTTGCATGTTTAGGATCTAATTAAATTGTGGGATGGGAAGTAGATTGAGGTAGTACCTATTACTGTTTTACTTATGAAAACCTTGCGAGTTACTTCTACGTTTGCTTGATTATGCCATGCTATGCTAGTAGGCGTGGATTGGGTGAGTGAATATCCATGATGATGTGAGATTGTTAATTAATGGTTTATCTAAGGTGGCAACCTAAACACACATCTGGGTGGATTGAGGCACCTGGTTTCTATCAGGATTTGCCTGTATTTCTTCGGACCGCCACCCAGGCTCTAAGGGATCATGAGATTATTCAAACTAGAAACTTCCGTGTGCAGCCACAAGCCAATTATGGGCTCTGGCGTAGTTGACTAAGTTGTGCGAACTCTTACAGGCAGACTAGGCGATGTAGGGGATGTTGGTTGGTACGGTCTACCCACATGTAAGGTGCTAGCGCTTCTGAAAGACTATGTCTCGGTCATCCGTTTCTCAAACACCATGTAGTGCGAGAACCAAGCGGAGGCGATCGAGTCTTGTGGGGAAAAGTGCGCAAACCTCTGCAGAGTGTATAAACTAATCATGATTAGCCGTGTTCCCGGTTATGGACAAATCTTGAGTATCTAGTACTTGATTATCATGTGAATCTCAACATGTTACTTCTAATAATAAATGTATTGGGTTTTAATGAGTACTTTTTAATTGGGATTGAGGATGCTGTCAACCATTCTCAATGTTTAACAACCACCATGATAGTTAAATAAAATTATTCCTTTGATGTAGGGAAAAATTGGCTTTTCGCAAAAATGTAACCGTGAGAGCCTTACCACCAGCCATATATGCATGTAGTATAGGCTTATTCATTCATTGCTCTTTACGTGTTACATTGCGGCATATTCCATGTCTTGACCCGTTGGGCTGCAACTTTTCATGTTGCGAGACTTTTCGATTTGACAGTAAGATGTTAGGTTGTGGTTCTATACTTTCGGTGATGCGGCTGGAGTTGATGGACTCACTCGTTTTCCAAGCCTTCCATTGTTACTATTAGATGGCCTTAAGCCATATTATTGTATTAAGTTCCCTTGTGGACAACGATGTAATAAGTGTGTGATTGCTACTCTGCTATAAATCCTTAATCTTGTCTTTGTGTCGACATTACTGATCCAGGGATGACACTGAGTACAGAGCGCTAGATCCATTCGGGTCTGGTCGCGACAGCGGCAGGGCTTACCGGGTGACCGCCAAGGTCCCCCGTGGTTCCTTTGGAGCCATTCAAGAACAAAGTATTCAAGCCAAGGATACAAGGCCCCGGCAAGAGGAGCTTGCCGGGAAGGCCACCCAAGGCACCTACAAGACAAGGCCCGGCAAGAGGAGCTTGCCGGAAGGCCCAATGAGCGACAAGCTTCCGGCGCGACAAGACAACAACCGCTGACAAGGCGCTTGTCATGCGGACCACCTCTTCGTACCTACGCTCCGGCACATCCACTAACGTGGTCGCATACAGGACCTTTCCGGCTGCGTGGCGAGAGCTGTGCGGCTAAGCGGTGCGAGGTGGCAAGCGGCGCCGACAAGTTTGCCATCGTGGCGAATGGTGGCACCCCCGACGGTCCTGTTTGCCTTTATTAGAGGCGGCGTGAGACGGGCATTTAATGCCTTTGTCCCCTGCCGTCGGGGTTAGGTATGGTACCTTGTATACCTTTGTACAAGTAGGTGTACCAACCACTACTTTTCCATTTGTACCCTTGTCTATGTTGCCACCTGTCGGGGACCCCTTGAGCATATAAAAGGAGGCCCATGCACAACGTAGAAAGGGTCGGTCGGTTCCCCCCACGCTCAGTCTCGTTAGCAGCTCATGTGTACTGTAGCACTCAGCGCTCCTGAGCAAGAACGCAATACATTCAGACATGCAGCAGTAGGAGTGTTATCTCTCCGGAGAGCTCCGAAGCTGGGTAAACCTCTCGTGTGCTTTGCCTCGATCTGCTCTTCGTGCGACCTCCGCTCCCTGCCGAACCGAAAGGGGCTCGGTCCGCCGGTCCCATAGGTGTTCGTGGGTCAGATCAGCCTGCCCCGACATCTTTACATTGTGGTAAAATCCAGGAAGAAGGAAACACTGATCGATGACCTCAAGGAGACGTTTGACAATCTTCGGATTTACAAGATGATGCTTAATCTGGATAAATGTGTTTTTGGTGTTCCGGCAGGCAAGCTTCTCGGGTTTCTGGTATCCAACAGGAGCATTGAGGCTAACCCAGAAAAAATTAAAGGCAATCACATCCTGTCTAAACGAAGTGTATCAATGATGTTCGGCGTCGCAGGTCGGATTGTAGCCCTTAGCGGTTTATCGATCGTTTGGGAGAGAAGGCAATTCCTTTGTATCGAGATGCTTTGAAAAAGACGGATGATTTAAATGCGAGTGACGCGAGCAATGCGGCCTTTGAGGAGTTAAAGCGGCAATTGGTTGAACCGCGGTTCTTGCAGCCCGATTGATCATGAGCCTTTGCTATTATCGTGGCTGCCTAGCGCGCCTTGATCGGTGGCAATTGTGGTTGAGCGTAAAGAAGATGGGAAGGAATATCCGGTTCAACGACACATATACTACAAAGCGAAGTCTGATCGAGTCAAAACAACGCTATCCACATTGGCGAAGTTGGTGTCACGGGTTTTTATGGCCGATCAAAAACTCAAGCAATATTTTCAAGGCCATCCGATCTAGTGGTTAGTTACGCTCCTTTGGGCGATATAATTCAAAACAGGGAAGCCAGCGGCGGGTTGCAAAGTGGGCAATCGAGCTTGGGCCATACGGTTTAAAGTATGTACCTCGAACAGCCATCTAGTCTCAGGCTCTTGTGGATTTTATCAATGACTGGACCGAGCTGCAAGCACCGGAAGATAAACCGGATAATACGTACTAGATCATTCATTTTGATGGATCTAGGCAGTTGGAAGGCTCGGGGGCTGGAGTTGTCCTTACTTCCCCTCGAGGGGATAAAGTTTGCTATGTCCTCCGCTTGATGTTTCCTTGTACTAACAATGCAGCTGAGTACGAAGCTTTACTCCATGGTCTCCGTGTGGCCAAAGAGATGAACTTAAGTCGAGTTCGTTGTTTGGAGATTACGATCTGGTGGCTCGGCAAGTTTCGGTACTTGGGATTCTAAGGATCCACTCATGGCGGCTTCTGCGTGAGGTGGATATTGTGGCGGGACATTTCAAAGGGTATCGGTCGAGCATATCGATCGGGCGCAAAAAGCGAAGCAGAGACGCTTTGAGCCGGCTTGGATCTCAGCGTAAACCGGTACCTCCTAACACCTTTTTAGATATCTTGCATAACCCGTCTGTTAAGGTGCCTACAGAAGAAGATTTGGTTGTCCCGGATCCGAAGGCTCAGTTGGTGGCCGCTTTACACGTTATACCAGATTGGAAGGTTCTATATCTGGCGTATATGAGCCGGGGCGAGCTACCAAATGATAAAGTCCTGGCTCGACAGATAGTCCGGCGGTCCAAGTCAATGGTTATTCACAATGGCGAGTTACACCGCTGTAGCGTTTGAGCGTATTTCAGCGTTGTGCTTCTCGGAAGAAGGCCAAGAGATCCTACAGGAATTTCATGAAGGGATTGTGGTCATCATGCGGTTCAAAGTCCACAGTTGCAAAAGCTTTTAGTCATAGGTTTCTTGGTTGACAGCTCATGCTGATGCAGAGGATCTGGTAAAGCGATGTGATGCTTGCCAAAAAATTTCACGCAGAGCTCATATTCCGGCTCAGGAACTATGGATGATTCCTATTACTTGGCCTTTTTCTACTTGGGGGCTTGATATGGTGGGACCCTTTAAACGTTCCCAGGACAAGAAGACCCACCTGCTGGTGGCAGTTGATAAATTCACCAAGTGGGTTGAAGCGGAGCCTGTTAGAAAGTGTGATGCAGCTACGGCGGTTCAATTTCTCAAAAAGATTATCTTCCGTTTTGGTTTTCCACACGGTATCATCACGGATAATGGTACCAACCTTTCCAAAGGTGAGATGGAGGATTTCTGTCAGAGAGAGCACATCCGGCTTGACCTAGCATATGTGGCACACCCTCAATCCAACGGTCAAGCGGAGCGAGCTAATCAAGAAATTTTAAAGGGTATTAAACCCCGGCTCATGATTCCCTTGCAGCGGACGTCGGGTTGTTGGGTGGAAGAATTACCTTACGTGTTGTGGAGTATCAACACCACCCCAATCGATCAACAGGTTACACGCCTTTCTTTATGGTATACGGGGCAGAGGCGGTTCTCCCAAGTGATATACGTCATGACTCGCCCCGGGTTTCTAATTATGTTGAAGCGGACAACGAGCAAGCTCGCCAAGAGGCACTGGACCTGTTAGATGAAAAACGGGATATGGTTGTGGCTCGATCGGCGGTTGAAAGCACAAGTGCTCCCTAGGTGGTTTTGGTAATTAATGTCAACATATCTCTTGTTGGACTAACACTTTTATCTAGTATGTTTCAGATAAGTTCAACAATGGAGTGGCATGGACTAAAGGATGTGGGAACTCCTTCAAGATGCTAAGGACAAAGGATTGGCCCAAGCTTCAAGCTCAAGACACTTCATTTTACATTTTAGTGATCCAAGATCACATTGAGTCTATAGGAAAAGCCAATACTATCAAGGAGGGATGAGGTGTTGCTTAATGAGCCTCTTGCTTCAAGTGCTTAGTGATATGCTCCAAATACCCTCAACTACTTTCCCACTTCCACACATATGTCCTAAAACCTAAAGTCAAACTTCATACTGATTCTTCCTATCCGGCGCCACCGAGTTTGGATGTCTTAGCCACTGCCACAAACCCTAGGCAAATCGGTCTCACCGATAGGGATCTCGGCCTCACCGAGATGGGATTGTAATCTCTCTGTGTATGCCCATTATCAAAATCGGTACTACCGAGACTACAATGCAAACTTTCTGGTTGACTCATTATCAAAATTGGTCCCACCGAGTTTGAGTAATCGGTCCAATCGAGTTTGCCTGACCAACTCTCTGGTTAGCTAATTACCAAAATCGGTCTCACCGAGTTTGTGTAATCGGTCTCACCGAGATTACGTTATGCTCTAACCCTAACCATATCGTTCCTACCGAGTTGCATTTCGGTCCCACCGAAAATCCTAACGGTCACTAGATTTGCTGAATCGGTCCGACCGAGTTTCTCAATTCGGTCCCACCGAGTTTGGAAAATTGTGTGTAACAGTTAGATTTTGTGTGGAGGCTATATATACCCCTCCACCTCCTCTTCATTCGTGGAGAGAGCCATCGGACTAAACCTACACTTACAACTTACCATTTCTGAGAAAGAACTACCTACTCATGTGTTGAGGCCAAGATATTCCATTCCTACCATATGAATCTTGATCTCTAGCCTTCCCCAAGTTGCTTTCCACTCAAATCCTCTTTCCACCAGATCCAAATCCTATGAGAGAGAGTTGAGTGTTGGGGAGACTATCATTTGAAGCACAAGAGCAAGGAGTTCATCATCAACACACCATTTGTTACTTCTTGGAGAGTGGTGTCTCCTAGATTGTCTAGGTGTCACTTGGGAGCCTCCAACAAGATTGTGGAGTTGAACCAAGGAGTTTGTAAGGGCAAGGAGATCGCCTACTTCGTGAAGATCTACCGCTAGTGAGGCAAGTCCTTCGTGGGCGACGGCCATGGTGGGATAGACAAGGTTGCTTGTTCGTGGACCCTTCGTGGGTGGAGCCCACCGTGGACTTCAGCGCGGTTACCCTTCGTGGGTTGAAGTCTCCATCAACGTGGATGTACGATAGCACCACTGCCGGAACCACGACAAAAACATCCGTGTCTCCATTTGCATTTGAATCCTCCAAACCCTTCCCTTTACTTTCTTGCAAGTTGCATGCTTTACTTTCCGCTGCTCATATACTCTTTGCATGCTTGCTTGTTATGTATTGAAAAAGTTAAACTTGTGCCTAAACTCCACTTAGACTTTAATAAGGTTAAAAACTGCAACTTTGGCTCTTAGTGTCTAATCACCCCCCCTCTAGACACCTCTTCTCAAGATCCTACAAGTGGTATCAGAGCTTTGGTCTCCATTGCCTTGGTTTAATCACCATTGGAGGAAGATGGATGAGTCTACTTCGGGGAGTCTTAGTCATAGAGTGCCTATTCTTGATGGAGAGTATTTTCATGAGTGGAAAATGAGATGCTTGTAATTTTCAATCAATATCATTTGAACAAGTACATTGCTAGCCCTTGTGCACCTCATGTTGATCCTATGCATCCTACCCTTGATGAATCTATTGACATGACTAGGAATCTTAGAACTGTTAATCTTATCACTAGAGGCTTGCCTAGAAACTTAATTAGAATCCGGCCTACTCTTGAGTGTGCCTACACTATATGGAAATTTCTTGAGGAACGCTTTCCAAATTATTCCTTAAAAAATCTAGATGAAATTCTCTATAAGTCTATTGCCTTGAGTAAGATGAATACTAGTGATCCTATGTTTGGTGATCGTTTATTTGAACTTACCAACCTTATGCGTGCCAAAGGAAATGTTGGTATTATTAGTGATATTATTTCCAAAGCTATAAGAATTCATAAGCAAGATCATTGTCAAACTCACTCTAACGAATTACCCTCTCTAGGATTTGATCCACCACATGACGATGTTGAACATGGATACTATGATGAGGACCATGATAGTGACTTTGATATTGATGATGCAATGAGACACTTTGGTCTTATGGCAAATCTTCGATATATGTCAGGAGGAAAGGAATGGGTTCTTGATAGTGGATGTACCGATCACATGACCGGAGATAAAGACATGTTTCGTGAGCTTGCTGAAAATGATAGTCCTCGAAAGTTTGTCACTTTCGGTGACAACTCAAAGGGTAAGGTGGTTGGTCTCGGTAAGGTGGTCATCTCACATGATAGCTCCATTCAGAATGTCATGCTCGTTGAATCTCTTGGCTACAACTTACTTTCAGTATCTAGACTTGCTGATTTCGGTTTCAATGTCCTATTTATTGAAATTGATTGCCAAGTGTTTCGTCGAGACAATCATAAAATGGTCTTTACCGGTATACGTAGAGGTGATCTATGCATTGTTGGTTTCACTAAAAAGGCTCAACCTAAAACTTGCTTCATTGCTAAATCCTCAAAAGGTTGGTTATGGCATAGACGATTAGGTCACGTTGGCATGAGAAACCTTGACAAGCTTATTAAAGGGAATCAAATCCTTGGAGTTAACTATGTCATATTTGATAAGGATAGACTTTGCAGTGCTTGTCAAGCAGGTAAACAGATTGGAGGAAGGCATCCCGTGAAGAACATCATGACCACAAAGAGGCCACTCGAGCTACTTCACATGGATCTCTTTGGTCCCAACTCCTACAAGAGTCTTAGTAGAAATTATTTTGGTTTAGTTATAGTTGATGATTTTTCAAGATTTACGTGGGTGTTCTTTCTCGATGAAAAATCGCAGGTCCAAAAGATCTTCAAAAACTTCGCTAGAAAGGCCCAAAATCAATTAGAAGTGAAGATCAAGAAGGTTCGCAGCGACAACGGAATGGAGTTCAAGAATGCAAATGTGGACACCTTTCTTGACGAAGAAGGGATTTCACACGAGTTCTCGGCTATGTACACACCTCAACAAAATGGAGTTGTTGAGAGGAAGAATCGAACGCTCATCGAAATGGCGAGAACGATGCTTGATGAGTACAAGACGCCGAAGCACTTTTGGGCAGAAGCGGTTGAGACAGCTTATCATGCAACAAATCGCTTGTATCTTCACAAGCTACTCGGCAAGACGGCATACGAGCTCCTCACCGGTAACAAACCCCAAGTTGGATACTTTCGAGTATTCGGCTCAAAGTGCTACATTCTTGATAAGCATCGTCGTTCTAAATTTTCTCCTAAGTCTCATGAAGGTTTCCTACTAGGTTATGGCTCAAACTCTCACACTTACCGTGTCTACAACAATTTCACCGAAAGGTTGAAGAGGCGGTAGATGTGAAGTTTGATGAATCTAACGGCTCGCAAATAGAGCAATTGCCAATTGATGTAGGAGACAAAGATCCTTAAGAAGCAATCCAAGACTTGTCTATTGGCAAGGTTCGTCCAACGGAGGTGAAGGAGAGTACCTTGTCCGTCCAAGTGGAAGCTTCTACTTCACGACAAGGTGAACCAAGAGTTGATATGGAAGCATCCACAAGTGGGACACACCAAGATGAAGAAAACGAGGAAGTGCATCAAGATGAACGTCAACAACCTCCTTCTCCACCACGACAAGAGAACGACAACGCCAACAATGAAGAAGGCCAAGAAGAAGAACAAGATGAATAAGATGTTAAGCGAAGATCCAAGCAAAAGCTTTCACGAGTTCGAGTAAGAATTGCTAAAGACCATCCCGTCGAGCAAATCTACAATGATATTCAAACCGGAGAATCACTCGCTCTAAAACTCGTTTAGCTAACTTTTGTGAAAACTATTCTTTCATATCTAGCGTTGAACCTATGAAGGTTGAAGAAGCATTGGAAGATCCGGATTGGATAAATGCTATGCATGAAGAGCTACACAACTTTGAGAGGAATAAAGTTTGGACATTGGTTGAGAAGCCCGACAACAACCACAACATCATCGGTACCAAATGGGTGTTTCGCAACAAGCAAGATGAAGATGGACAAGTAGTTCGCAACAAAGCACGTCTCATCGCCCAAGTCTACACACAAGTCGAAGGTATGGACTATGGTGAGACTTATGCTCCCGTTGCTAGACTTGAGTCCATTCGCATCTTACTTGCCTATGCTAATCATCATGATATCACCTTGTACCAAATGGACATTAAAAGTGCTTTTCTAAATGGTGAAATAGAGGAGGAAGTTTATGTTAAGCAAACTCCCGGCTTTGTCAATCCTAAGAAACGCAATCATGTTTACAAACTTCACAAAGCTCTTTATGGTCTTAAACAAGCTCCTAGAGCATGGTATAAATGCTTGACCAAGTTTCTTCTTGAAAAAGGCTTTGAAATTGGTAAAATTGATTCCACACTTTTTACTAAAAGGGTTAATGGAGAATTATTTGTACGCCAAATTTATGTTGATGATATTATATTTGGTTCAACTAACCCTCATTTTAGTGAAAAGTTTGGGAAGCTAATGTCGGAGAAGTTTGAGATGTCAATGATGAGTGAACTCAAATTCTTTCTTGGGTTGCAAATCAAGCAAACTAAGGAAGATACTTTTGTCTCTCAAACGAAGTACACCAAGGACTTATTCAAGAAGTTCAATATGCAAGAATGCAAAGGTATGACTACACCCATGCCCACTAGTGGACATCTTGACTTAACCAAAGATGATGAACCGGTTGATCAAAAGGTTTATCGCTCTATGATTGGTTCATTGTTATATCTATGTGCTTCACGTCCCGATATCATGCTAAGTGTGTGCATGTGTGCACGATATCAAGCTGCTCCTAAAGAATGTCACCTTAAGGCCGTGAAAAGGATAGTGAGATACTTAATCCATACACCAAATTTTGGCATTTGGTAACCTAATAGTGCCTCTTCGATCTTGTTGGCTACTCCGACTCGGACTATGCCGGTGACAAGGTTGATAGAAAGTCCACTTGGGTACTTGCCAATTTCTTGGTAGATCTCTTGTGTCTTGGTCCTCCAAGAAACAAAACTCGATATCCTTATCCACTTTGCCAAGCGGAATACATTGCCGCTGGTTCATGTTGTGCTCAATTACTTTGGATGACCCAAACTCTTAAAGATTATGGGATATATGTGAAACATGTTCCATTGCTTTGTGACAATGAAAGTGCTATCAAAATTGGTCATAATCCGTACAACATTCTCGAACTAAGCATATTGAAGTTCGTCATCATTTCATTCGAGATCATGTTGCTAAGGGTGACATTGATCTTAAGCATGTTCGCACCGAAAAGCAATTAGCGGATATATTCACTAAACCTCTTGATGAGAAAGTGTTTTGCAGGTTAAGAGGAGAATTGAACATCATTGATGCTTCAAACTTGGAGTAGAAACTCCATTGGATACATGCAATACATGAGCTTATTCCTAATCCTTGATATCTCTCCTATGATGGAAATCTGATGTCTTGGATATATTTGTATCTTGCATGTTATCTAACCCATGTAGGTACTTGGTTGAATCAAATTCCATGAGGTTGTAACCTACTCATATCTTGAGCAACCTCTACATCACCAAGTCTCTACACAAGGTGGTTGAAGCCAAGGAAGCACAAAACCATTTAAACATATCCTTTGACAAATTCTATGTTGAGCTTCATGATTGTCATTGTTGGATACACAAGTGCTCTTCCTTGCACGAGAACTAACCCATGTAGGTAGATGGACTCAAATTCCAAGTGGTGCTCCAAATTCTTGATGAGCTACATCAACCTTGAGCAACCCACACAAGTTCAACTACATGGACGACACCACCAACCAAGGTATGTTATTCCATCTTAGAGAAGCTTTACTCCAAGTCATGAGTTAAAGAAACTCGACAAGATGTGAATACATCAAGATGCTTAAATGAAAAATGGCAACCCCATTTTGAGTTTAAACGATGAGTATGACCTATGATCAAGTGATCTCACTTGACTCCTCAGTCAATATACTCTAACATAGGTGACTTTGTCGCCGACCATCTCTAGATGAAGTTCTCTTGTGTACTTTTCTGAGTTTTTGCATTTGTCTCATGCATATGTGTTTCCCCTTTCAAAAAAACTTCATCTAGATTTCTTTCTGTTTGCTCTGCATTTTCTACATTCCAATTCATTGCATATCATTCAGTAAATTCCTTGCAAATCTTTGTGAGATCTTATTAGTCAAGTGAGCTGAGGTGACAAGTGTTTTCTCTGCGATGAACTCGGTTACACCGATTTGTTATTTTCGGTCCAACCGAAAACTTTCGGTACCAACGAAGCATACCACTCGGTGCCACCGATTTCACAACAGGAAAATCAGCTTGCCACTTATTCTGTGTTTCTTTTGATCCAGCTCCACTAAATGAATCTTGTCCTCTACAAGCATCACATTTTTATAATTGCTTTATGTTGTGACTCAAGGATCAAACCCGTTCACGACAAATTCCAGAGGGGGAGAGAGAGCTCACATTTTTTATCAAGTCCTTCTTGGAAATTGATGTCAAAGGGGTAGAGAGAGATCACATCAAAGCTTATCACTTAAAGAGATCACATCAGAGAAGGAGAGAGAGATCCTTCAGGAGGAGAGAGGGATCTCCAGGGGGAGAGAATATTAGATAAAAGTATTTCTCAAGGATCCCAGATGCTTGGTGTTCAAGAGGAGAGATGCCACATGTCTTCTTGAGGGGAAAGACATGTTCATATGTGCTTATTTGCATTAGCTTGCATTAGCTCTGTTCATTTATATCCTTCAGCTCTGATTTTCTGTTCCCTACATTCTCCCAGTATCCCATGCTAGATTCAGTGGGAGCAAGACATCTAAGGGAAATAAATCATCTAAATTCATTGCATATCTTTACTCTTGGGGACATGTCAAATCCAATGTAGTACTTAGTACTCACTCTCTACATGTCATCCAGTCTTGGTATTCTTGTGGTTTCTTTTGTTTGCTCTGGCTAGTAGGTGCATCTGTGTTATCTAACCTTGTTTACGCAGGTTCATTCCATCCTAAGCCAACTCAAGACTACAAGGTAAGTATATGCATCACAATCATGTGTATGAGGAATTCTTGCTGATGTACATACTGTTTGCAAGGACTCATGGGCATGAAGGTATTTTCTTTAATATTCTTTGCTCTGATGCATATGGCCAAGATACATGTAACACATTGCCTGCTCTATCATGGTTATGCTATCACATGCCTCTATATTCCATATTCACATGATTGCATACATGTAGGGGGAGCCTATGCCTGTTACATGTCTTTCCAAAGCTTTACTTGCTATTCTTTATATCTTTATCTAAAGCTTTGATGTATATTGTCATCAATTACCAAAAAGGGGGAGATTGAAAGCACAAGTGCTCCCTAGGTGGTTTTGGTAATTAATATCAACATATCTCTTGTTGGACTAACACTTTTATCTAGTATGTTTCAGATAAGTTCAACAATGGAGTGGCATGGACTAAAGGATGTGGGAACTCCTTCAAGATGCTAAGGACAAAGGATTGGCTCAAGCTTCAAGCTCAAGACTCTTCATTTTACATTTTAGTGATCCAAGATCACATTGAGTCTATAGGAAAAGCCAATACTATCAAGGAGGGATGAGGTGTTGCTTAATGAGCCTCTTGCTTCAAGTGCTTAGTGATATGCTCCAAATACCCTCAACTACTTTCCCACTTCCACACATATGTCCTAAAACCTAAAGTCAAACTCGGCCCCACTGGTTCTTCCTATCCGGCGCCACCGAGTTTGGATGTCTTAGCCACTGCCACAAACCCTAGGCAAATCGGTCTCCCAGATAGGGATCTCGGTCTCACCGATATGGGATTGTAATCTCTCTGTGTATGTCCATTATCAAAATCGGTCTCACCGAGTTTGAGCAATCGGTACTACCGAGACTACAATGCAAACTTTCTGGTTGACTCATTATCAAATTCGGTCCCACCGAGTTTGAGTAATAGGTCCAACCGAGTTTGCCTGACCAACTCTCTGGTTAGCTAATTACCAAAATCGGTCTCACTGAGTTTGTGTAATCGGTCTCACCGAGATTACGTTATGCCCTAACCCTAACCATATCGGTCCTACCGAGCTGCATTTCGGTCCCACCGAAAATCCTAACGGTCACTAGATTTGCTGAATCGGTCCGACCGAGTTTCTCAATTCGGTCCCACCGAGTTTGGCAAATTGTGTGTAACGGTTAGATTTTGTGTGGAGGCTATATATACCCCTCCACCTCCTCTTCATTCGTGGAGAGAGCCATCAGACTATACCTAGACTTCCAACTTACCATTTCTGAGAAAGAACTACCTACTCATGTGTTGAGGCCAAGATATTCCATTCCTACCATATGAATCTTGATCTCTAGCCTTCCCCAAGTTGCTTTCCACTCAAATCCTCTTTCCACCAGATCCAAATCCTATGAGAGAGAGTTGAGTGTTGGAGAGACTATCATTTGAAGCACAAGAGCAAGGAGTTCATCATCAACACACCATTTGTTACTTCTTGGAGAGTGGTGTCTCCTAGATTGGCTAGGTGTCACTTGGGAGCCTCAGACAAGAATGTCGAGATGAACCAAGGAGTTTGTAAGGGCAAGGAGATCGCCTACTTCGTGAAGATCTACCGCTAGTGAGGCAAGTCCTTTGTGGGCGACGGCCATGGTGGGATAGACAAGGTTGCTTCTTCGTGGACCCTTCATGGGTGGAGCCTTCTGTGGACTCATCCAGGATGAGACCGACATGCACAAGTTATCCCCGCCTTGGGAAGGACCCTTTGTGGTCAGCAAGAATCTGCACAATGGATAATACTACCTCATTGACGTTCGAGACAACTCACGCAACTCTGAGGAGGAGACCCGACGGCCATGGAACATAGCTCTCCTCCGGCCTTATTACACTTGAGCCATAGGCTCTTCTTATGTATATATTTCGACAACGTATATATTATGATCTATAAATAAATTAGCATCCTTGCTCTAAGCAGGGCCTCTGCTATTTTTTCTCAAATATCCTTTGAGTTACATGGGGGCTTCAGCTGACAAAGCGGAGTACTACCTGTTAAACCGGCTATCAAGGCACAAAGCTTGGGAGCTTCACTCCCAAGGGGCCAAAGAGAGTCTGGATGCTATGCACAACTCAAACATAGGCACCCAATGAGCACAGCTCATCATGTTACTTGGGGGCTTCTTGTGTCAAATACAAAGGAGTTTGAATGGACCCTTGTAGCTGGGTATCGACCCACGGCTTGGAAGCTTTGGTATATTTACCTAAAACCGGGTTAACTTTGCCTTCATCAAGTAAGACACTCCTATCCAGGTCATCTGGCACGGCCCTCGAACGTTTGTGATTACTCTCATTGAGACCTGCACTTGTCAAAGTTAAAGCGGTGATTGGTTAGTTGGAGGTCCATCTTAAAAGGCTTTGTTAAATGGTTCAACTTTCGGCCTGGCAGCCCACAAAAGCCTCGAATTTGGGCACAGCAGATACGAAAAAGCCTCGACTACACGGTTTTATTTGCGTTTTGCTGAATTTTATGTTAAACCGATTTTCTTGGCCTGATCAGTCATTTTATTAGCCTGGTATTCCTTAACCCGGCTTGGTTTGCAACTACACGTTGACGGACCTTATTCTTAAACCGGAGTTTGTTAACCCGGCCTGGCATTGACTACCAGTCACCAACATTGATCATCTGGTGTGCATCATCACCCAGTATGACTTACTATACAACATCAGTACATGATGGGGTTATACAAAGAATTTCAGATTTGGGTTTTCACCCTTATTACAATCAAAGTTAACCAGCCAAATAAACAGGGATATTACATCACAGGTATGAATCATTTCATATTTTTTACGGTTTGATTATCAATCATCCCTTTTCTTGGGCATTATGACCCGTCCGGCGGTAAACCGCCAGGACCCTGCTTCTTTTTATGCACACACAGGAGTTGCATATTATGATGGCAGCATATCTGAACCAAGATTGGCATTGACATGGCGGATCACGTAAAGTATCTCCTCCTGCATGATGGCAGCAGATCAAAATAGTTTTTGCTACCCTATTACAAGGCATTCAGAGGCCCAAAATATGGAATTGTTTCACAACGGACAGTTTCTGACGTATCAACCGACTTGACGGGTTAAGCTTCATCGCCGGGTTGATGCGAAGTGGATGGGTCATCTGGCGTCGGTTCAGCCTCCTCCTCCCCATCCAATGGCTGGAAGTCATTGGTGGTCCAGTCAATCCGGGTTAAAGCCTGAAAGACAACCTCTTCATTTATAAGCTCAGCCGGATCAACGTCAGGGGCGTAAGTGTGCTTACGGATTGGTGGAACAAGGTTCTGCACTTCAGGAATAACAGCTTCAACTCGTTTGTTGTTTGCGTCATAGAAGGATCGGTGAACCGTCAGATTAGCCTCTTCTGCCAACTGACTCGCCAGAGGACGCATCTCCCTTGTTACCCGTTTGAGGGCATCGTTGTCAAATACTTTGCCGTTTTCTTGTGCACTGGGGAAACCCTTGGCTATATCAGTTGGATCAAGATCAGCTATCCATGCCTTGGCTTGAGTCAGTGCTAGTAAAGCGCCAGCCCGGGCAGCGGATCGCTTCAACTCTTCTATCTGCGCTGGCGTCATAGATAGCCGGTCCAGTGTGTCCTTGATCAGTCTTGGAGCCGCATTGTCATAAGAAGTGGCGCACCCGTTGGACGCCGGTATATAGTTGTTCAATCAGCATATACGTGGCCTTGAGTTTCTTCCGTATATCAGAACCCAGATGAGCAATGCGCCTGCCTATAGCGGTTTAAGAAGTTCATGTTAAAACGGAGACAATTTCAAAGCGGAATATTCATAAAGCCTTGGTAAACAGTGCTTACCAAATATTGCAGAGGTCATGGCATGGACTTGGCTCTTTAATCCAGTAAGCTCTTCCGTCACCGGTTTAAGAGTTGATTCAGCGTCTTCTGCCCGCTTCAGCAATCCAGCCTTTTCAATTATCGATTGGCCTGTTCAGACTTGTACCATTCCTTGAGCTGCTCCATGGTGGTTAAGGTGGTTTTCAACTCATCCTTGGCCTTGGTGGTTTCTGCTTGTTGGGATTTCAGATTTTCTTGAAGGTCAGCTATTTGTGAGACTTGTTGGCTTATTTCACTCTGCAATGAAGAGAGCATGTTAATATCTTTGTTAAAGTCCCAAGCATCTAACTAGTTATACACTTGGCACTTGAGGGGCTAATGCGGATCATTTTATGTTGATTATTGAAGTCCCAAGGATTAATACAAGTTTTAATCATGGCACTTGGGGGCTAATGTGTGTTTGATCGAAATACACATAAAGTATGATATGGAATATACAAAGTCCCGGTTTGACTTTCTAAAGACAAACCGACCCTTGGGGGCTACAATGCAATGAAGGTACAGAGCAAAGAGCAAAACTGTTTACCTCATAGCGCTCCTTCATCGGATTTACTAAACCGGCTTCATAATCACGGCTTGTGTAAAGCCGGTTCAAGAAGCCGGAGTGAAGTTCTTGAGCAGAAAGATCGACATAAGCTGACATGTCAGTTTTTTCCTTCCCCTTGCTCGTAGCAGCAAATTCATCCTTGGGAGTGTGCTTTGATAGAGCAATCGGATTACCAGGGGCGGTATATGCAGTACCCGTAACAACAACGTCATCATCTTTGGCCTGACTGGATGAATTGACATTCTTAACAGGGCTTGGCGCCTTGGTAGTAGGGCTTGGCGGTTTGTTAGCCGGGCTTGGCGGATCAGCAGTTGAGCCCCGCTGTTCCACTGTTGGACTTGGAGGGGCAGGAGGATATGAAGTATCAACCTCTACATTTGGTTCAACCTCTGGCGGGTTAGCATCAGCAGCTTGGTCTTTCCCAGCAGAGCTGTCTATAGCAACTTCAGGGTCTTTGCCATGATGCTCTGGAGTCTTCTCTGGATCAACATCAACAATAGGGTCGCTGGTCTTGGCTTTCTTGCTTAATCGAGCCTTGGCACTACAACATCGAAGGTTAGAATATGGTAAACCAACAAATAAAAGAAACATTAAGGAGTAATATACTTACCCAGCAACGAGATGGAAGAAGCCTGGTAATTCGGGTCAGACGGATTGAGAGGGCATCGGAAGAAACCTTTCAAAGGATAGCGTTTTTCAGGAGAACAGGTCACCTCACGGGCGGCGTTTCCGGGTTAGCGTGTCAGCTAAACCAGATAGCGTGATTTGTTGACCGCTATGCCGAGTTGTGCGACGTTCTTCAACTTCTTTGTGTCTCCAAAGAAAATTTTGGATCCAAATGAGCATGGGGTGAGATTGTTTTACTTTCGGTATGCGGCGAATTCTTTGAACCGGTACAAGATCTGAATTGGAAGAGAGAAGGATTACCTCAACATGTTCTGCATGGCTGGCCTCAGCATCATCCTGGGAATAGTAATTGTCAATAACATGAATGAAAAAGGAACCAAGTGAGTCAAGTTCTACCTCAGCGTCTGATTCTTCATCTTCTGGCGGATCAGAAGACTCGGTGGTTTTCTTCTTGCCAGCTTTCTTGGTGGCCTTGGTCTTTGCACGAGGAGCCCGGGCCAGTTTAGTACGTTTCCAAAAGGAGCTGTTAGCCTAAAATTAAGACAAGGAAAGGTTAGTACACAGTCAATACGGAAGCAATCAGTAAAGTATTTAAATGAACTTTACCGCTGGCGGTTTATTGGAGACGCAAAACAGAGCCAACCCAGTTTGGCTACATGCAGAGATCGGTTCATCAAGCATTTTCTTCACCGATTCAGTAACTTCAAGATCGGTCATTACTATTTCGTGATATCGTTGAGGGTCTTTGACATCACCAGTATATTCATGCATCAATCCGGCGGCGGCTTAAAGGTAAATGCCCCAAAGAAACCCATCGGCGGACAAGATCAATGCCGGTTAATCCGTTGGCCATCGAGCCGGAGCTTGGTGAGTTGAGGTGCAAAATTCTTCCGTTACTGCGGCGGTCAAGCGTAAAAGGTAATGGGTGGCCATTGCTAAGCCGGTAAGGCGATAACCCGGCAAAGGATTTTCTCCATCAGGCAAGGTGTTCCGCAAAGAGAACCGTGTCTGATTCCAATCTTTAGGATGGCTATGATGTTTTGCATGAGGGAAGTCAACTTCTTTCCTTTTCTGAATTGAAACGCCGCCAAGATCTGTGTTGGGACCATATGAGAATTCCGTATGGCAGTTCAAATGAAAGAAGTCCCGAAATAGCTCCACGGTTGGCTCTTCTTGAAGACAGACTTCGCAGAATACTTGAAAGTTGCATATATTGGACACGGAGTTCGGACCAATATCTTGCGGATGGAGTTGGAAGCTTGCGAGAACATCCCGAAAAAAAATTGATCCGGGTGGACTGAATCCCCGGTCTAAGTGTTGCATAAAAACAACCACCTCTTCTTGAGGTTCAGGTGGACATTCCGATTCCGGAACTCGCCAGTGGAGAACCCTTTTTGAGGCTAAAACACATGTGGTGACATAACCATTGATTTGTGTTTCCGTGATCCGGAACGGAACCCAATTGCAAGCATAGAATTGTTTCGCCATTCCGGAAGAGGGGAACTGAAAGGAAAAAGAAGTGCTGGTTTTACAATTTATGATTTAAGGTGTACAATTCAGTGTTAAACCGGAGAAAAATACTATGCAAGGTTTAGTTGGCGGTTTAAGAGAGGGCTAATGATATATGGCGGATTGGTTGTCAAAGGTTAAACCGACCATAGGCAGAAGGGCCAAGATTCAAAATTTCTACTAAGTGTTGACAGAAACAGATTTCACACAATGCTCAAATTTATTTGGATCTACCGCACATCTGTAAGGCAATTTTTTCTGTGATCTCTAAAGGTGTTAAGCAGAACAGGGAAGGTCATATATTCTACAGAAGAAAAGGAAGATCTACTAAGCATTAAAAATGGATGTGGAATAACTACCGCATGAGATCTACACTGCCATTGGATCAAAATTACCGCGGCAGAAGGAAGAAGAGGAAGAATGAAGAACTGTACAGATGAGCTCGCGAACCCTAAACATAGATCTGAAGATGAAGGAAAGAGGAAACTTACCACTGCAGATTTACTGTGGAGGGGTGCGACGAGTTTCTGATCTGTTTCAGGTTGAGGCAGCGGCCTCTGTCGATGCAGTTCTCAAGGTTCGCGGACCGCGGCGGAGCTTCAGAGCGTGGGCGTCGCGAGGAAGAAGAAGGCCTGAAGGGAAGAGAGAAGGGCCCTCGGGCCTTATTTATAGAGGAAAGAATAAATGGCGGGCGCGAGAATCAAGGAGCCTGAAGCGGCGGAGTGGGTGCGCCTGTCGCCTCGATTTCGGGATAGCCATTAAGTGAAGGGAATCTTTTTAATCTTTTTATATAGAGATGATGTCATTATGGACCGTTGCTGTGTTCGAAAGATGACGTCACGGCAGTTTACAAAAATTACAGGAGAAGACAATATGGCGGTTTACGAAAATACGAGAGGACGCCTACAAGATATCTTTGAAGTATTGAAGATTGACATGAACAAATTCAAATCAATCTGGGGCCTAATGATGAGGATATAGCTACTGAGTGTAAACCGGCCAGGAGGGCCCGGTTCACCCTCGACTATCTTGAAGCCCATGAAGATCCGAAGATGGCGTTTTACTAACGAAGCTTAGAAGCCCACAGCCCAAAAGGCGGATTAGGGCCCATAGTGGTAAACCGCCATGACTATGTAAACTTGTAATATAAGTTAGGAAAGGAGAGACCGAGCGGACACTTTGTATGAGTCGGCCTCGGGGCTCAGAAAGCAAGGCGTCAACTTTGTGTATATAAAGGGGCGACTGGCGGCGGTTCAGGGACAACAGACAACAACTCGAGACTCAGGCAAAGCGTATTCCGCTCCCTGGTCATCGAAACCCAATCAATCCCATCACAACTAGACGTAGGCTTTTACCTTCATCGAAGGGGCCGAACTAGTATAAACTCCTGTGTCCCTTGTTCGGTTTAACCCCTTCAAGCTAACCCGTTGCGATGGCTCCACGACTAAGTCCTTTCATGAGGACATCTGACGTGATAATTCCACGACAGGGAGCCTTTCCCTTCTCCGCAGCCGAAAACCATCGGATGGGCGCCATTGCTACCAGCGGTGGAGCAAGGAGGAAGAAGCAAGCGGACTGGGAAGAGATGGGCGACGGGGGCTCCGCCCCCTCCTCATTTATAGCGGAAGAAGGCTAACCGGTGCCTCCCACGATCACAGGTAATGATGGTTTTACTTGCATGTCGCATGGACTTGTCAAGTCGGGCAGTTGCCGAGGCGGCATGGGGAAGCGGAGACGCCCACGTCCAATCAACCGCCACGCGTCGACCAAGGCCGCAGGCTTTGGGGGCCCGTGGCGCTCCGTACTTGACCTTTGGCTTCGCCTCGAAGCCAAGCCAGCGTGCCTTGGGCGGGGCTACTCGGCGTTACGGGAACGGGGTCCCCAGACTTGCACTGCGGCCCACGGCGTGGCTGTGCTAGCAGGCCTGTACGGACCATCTTCATCAACAAGGCATTCAGGACCCTCGCGAGGGGGCAAGCCTCGCGAGGCGGACGACGCAAGACCTCCTCAGGAGCGGCCTCACCAGGCAGGCTCGCGAGGGGCGGAGAGATCAAGGCAGGGCAAACCTCGTGAGGTTCCCGTGACGTGAGCCATGACGATCGAGGCCAGGCGGGCGCCAGCACGCGTAGTGTCCTTGTTTCCCCTTTGGTGCTAAGGAGGAAAGCGCAGACACAGAGTACCGAGGCATCAAGCAAAGGTTTCCATATCGGTGCAACGAGACCAAGACCAGCAGGACGACAAGGCGGAGGTCACCATGGAGCCCAACACGGCATCACACCAGAGCCTTTTGCAGGTGAAGACCACTTTTGTCAGGATAAGCTGTACTGGTTGTCCCCTTTCAAATTGGTCGTTGTTGGCTCCCTTCCCGCTCAATATTTGGGGAGAGGACCAGGGCCTATATAAGTAGAGCTAGCCACCACCGTAGGGGACAACTCATTCAGAGGCATCTCACCCAATCCTTAGCCACACACCGAGCACAAGAACTCCTCAACCTCAGGAGGTTGTTCTTCCCCTTGTATTGTTCATCATCAGCCCAAGAGGCAATCCACCACCACCACACTGGAGTAGGGTATTACACCTAGCGGTGGCCCGAACGATATAAATCTTGTGTCTTTTGTGTTGTGAGTTCGTCGAGTTCGTCCGCGAGATCTTAGTGAGCTAGGGCGTGGATCAGTAGGGAGGAGATATTCATGCGCACCCCAGTGTCAGAACCTTGAGGGTTTTGCCGGAACCCGTGATCCGACAGCAATGCATGGTACCGAAGAGGCTAGCAATGATGGAAGGGTGAGAGTCCGTATAATCCATGGACTCAACATTAATCATAAAAGAACTCACATACTTATTGCAAAAATCTACAATTCATCAAAACCAAGCACTACACACATGCTCCTAGGCGGATAGATTGGTAGGAAAAGACCAACGCTCATCCCCGACCGCCACTCGTAAGGAAGGCAATCAAAGAACACCTCATGCTTCAAATTTGTCACTAGCAGTTTACCATACGTGCATGCTACTGGGACTTGCAAACCTCAACACAAGTATTTCTCAATTTCAC
Organism: Aegilops bicornis; assembly: GCA_021605145.1. Lineage (NCBI taxonomy): Eukaryota > Viridiplantae > Streptophyta > Magnoliopsida > Poales > Poaceae > Aegilops > Aegilops bicornis. The sequence goes on from CM038672.1 coordinate 412,165,467, forward strand.
AATTACTCAACTAGCACGACTCTAATATCACCATCTTTATATCTCAAAACAATTATCAAGTATCAAACTTCTCATAGTATTCAATGCACTCTATATGAAAGTTTTTATTATACCCATCTTAGATGCCTATCATATTAGGACTAATTTCATAACCAAAGCAAATTACCATGCTGTTCTACAAAGACTCTTAAAATAATATAAGTGAAGCATGAGAGATCAATTATTTCTATAAAATAAAACCACCACTGTGCTCTAAAAAGATATAAGTGAAGCATTAGAGCAAAATGACAAACTACTCCAAAAGATATAAGTGAAGATCAATGAGTAGTCGAATAATTATGCAACTATGTGAAGACTCTCTAGCATTTAAGAATTTCGGATCTTTGTATTTTATTCAAACAGCAAGCAAAACAAAATAAAATAAAATGATGCTCCAAGCAAACCACATATGATGTGGTGAATAAAAATATAGCTCCAAGTAAGGTTACCGATGAACAAAGACGAAAGAGGGGATGCCATCCGGGGCATCCCCAAGCTTAGGCTCTTGGTTGTCCTTGAATATTACCTTGGGGTGCCTTGGGCACCCCCAAGCTTAGGTTCTTGCTACTCCTTATTCCATAGTCCATCAAATCTTTACCCAAAACTTGAAAACTTCACAACACAAAACTCAACAAAAAAACTCGTAAGCTCCGCTAGTATAAGAAAATAAATCACCACTTAGGTACTGTTGTGAACTCATTATAAATTCATATTGGTGTAATATCTACTGTATTCCAACTTCTCCATGGTTCATACCCTCCGATACTACTCATAGATTCATCAAAATAAGAAAACAACACAATGAAAACAGAATCTGTCAAAAACAGAACAGTCTGTAGCAATCTGATTTGTTCGAATACTTCTTGAACTCCAAAAATTCTGAAATAAATTGGTGGACGTGAGGAATTTGTCTATTAATCGTCTGCAAAAATAATCGACCTAAAAGTGCTCTCTAGTAAAAAAATGGCAGCTAATCTCATGAGCGCAAAAGTTTCTGTTTTTTACAGCAAGATCGCAAAGACTTCACCCAAGTCTTCCCAAAGGATCTACTTGGCACAAACACTAATTAAACAAAAAACCACATCTAAACAGAGGCTAGATGAATTATTTATTACTATACAGGAGCAAAAGTCAAAGAACAAAAATAAGATTGGGTTGCCTCCCAACAAGCGTTAACGTTTAACGCCCCTAGCTAGGCATGATGATTTCAATGATGCTGACATAAAAGATAAGAATTGAAACATAAAGAGAGCATCATGAAGAATATGACTAGCACATTTAAGTCTAACCCACTTCCTATGCATAGGGATTTTGTGAGCAAACAACTTATGGGAACAATAATCAACTAGCATAGGAAGGCAAAACAAGCATAACTTCAAGATTTTAAGCATAGAGAGGAAACTTGATATTATTGCAGTTCCTACAAGCATATATTCCTCCCTCATAATAATTTTCAGTAGCATCAGGAATGAATTCAACAATGTAGCCATCACATAAAGCATTCTTTTCATGATCTACAAGCATAGAATTTTATTACTCTCCACATAAGCAAATTTCTTCTCATGAATAGAAGTGGGAGAAAACTCAACAAAATAACTATCATGTGAGGCATAATCCAATTGAAAATTAAAATCAAGATGACAAGTTTCATGGTTATCATTATTCTTTATAGCATATGTGTCATCACAATAATCATCATAGATAGGAGGCATGCTTTCATCATAATAAATTTGCACATCAAAACTTGGGGGACTAAAAATATCATCTTCATCAAACATAGCATCCCCAAGCTTGTGGCTTTGCATATCATTAGCATCATGGATATTCATAGAATTCATACTAACAACATTGCAATCATGCTCATCATACAAATATTTAGTGCCCAACATTTTAATACATTCTTCTTCTAACACTTTGGCACAATTATCGGAATCCTTATTTTCACGGAAGACATTAAAAAGATGAAGCATATGAGGCACCCTCAATTCCATTTTTTTAGTTTTCTTTTATAAACTAAACTAGTGATAAAACAAGAAACTAAAAGATTCGATTGCAAGATCTAAAGATATACCTTCAAGCACTCACCTCCCGACAGCGGCGCCAGAAAAGAGCTTGATGTCTACTACACAACCTTCTTCTTGTAGACGTTGTTGGGCCTCCAAGTGCAGAGGTTTGTAGGACAGTAGCAAATTTCCCTCAAGTGGATGACCTAAGGTTTATCATTCCGTGGGATGCGTAGGATGAAGATGGTTTCTCTCAAACAACCCTGCAACCAAATAACAAAGAGTCTCTTGCGTCCCCAACACACCCAATACAATGGTAAATTGTATAGGTGCACTAGTTTGGCAAAGAGATGGTGATACAAGTGCACTATGGATGGTAGATATAGGTTTTTGTAATCTGAAAATATAAAAACGGCAAGGTAACTAATGATAAAGTGAGCACGAACAGTATTGCAATGCGTTGAAACAAGGCTTAGGGTTCATACTTTCACTAGTGCAAGTTCTCTCAACAATAATAACATAATTGGATTGTCGGGGAGGCTGATCGGACCCACGAACACCTATGGGGCCGGCGGACCAGGCCCCTTGTGGTTCGGAGGGGGGCGGAGACCGCACGAAGAGCGGATCGAGGCGAAGCACCACGAGCAGTTTTACCCAACCGGAGCTCTCAGGAGATAAAACTCCTACTGCTGCTTATGCGGTTTGTATGCGTTTTTTTTTGCTAGGAAGCGAGAGCTACAAAACCTAGCTTGAGAGTCTCTGGTCTCGAGTGAGTCGAATGGACTGAACCCCCTCTACGTGCGCATGGGCCTCCTTTTATATGCTCAAGGGGTCTCCGACAGGTGGCAACGTAGAGGAGGGTACAAATGTAAAAACAGTAGTTGGTACACCTACTTGAGCGATTATGCGATGCAAAATACCTAACTCGGCGGCAAGGGACAAAAGCATTAAATGCCCGTTCTTGTCGCCTAAGCGATCTGTGAGCGCCCTTTGTTTGCCACGATGGCGGGCTTGTCAGCGCCGCTTATTGCTGCTCCCCGCTGGCTGCACAGCCTCTTGACACGCGCGCATGGAATGATCCCATGGCGACACGTTGGTAGATGAGCTGGAGCGGAGATGAAGAGAGGTTGCATGCCGCGGCAAGCGCCTTGCCGCGGCCGAATCCTTGTCGCGTCTGGAGGCTTGTCGGCGCTCGAGCCTTCCGGCAAGCTCCTCTCGGGGTCTTGTCTTCTGCGTGCCTTGAGTGGCCTTCCCGGCAAGCTCCTCTTGCCGGGGCCTTGTCTTCTTGGTTAAATACTTTGTTCTCGAATGGCTCCAAAGGAGCCACGGAGGATCTCGGCGGTGACCAGGCAGACCCTTGCCGCGGGGTGCTGCAACTGCCCGTGCACGAGTTCGGGATACTAGTGTACCCCTACTATAGTACACCGACAGGAGCCCCCGGGCCTGGGCCGCGCATGGTGCCGAGCGCTGTCGGGCCAGGCCCAAAAACAGTGCACGGTCACACGCGGCCTTGATCACGCCGTAACTCACCCCGGACCCCCACCACGTCCCCCACTAATGGCACGCACCGAACGTGGCGTCGTGCGAGAGATCGTGGGCGTGGTCGTGGGGGTTCTTTATTAGGAAAAGCGGGCGTCCGCCCCTCCCTCACCTTATAAACAGGGAAACAGGGGGTAGGCTGGCCACCTACGCCATTGCCGTCTTGTCAAGAAAACCACCGCGCTCCCCTTCTTCTCTAGTGCGAAGAGAGCGCTCCGCCTTTCGCCACAAGCACACTCTCAACACCGTCGACCTCCTCCACCGCCTCCGCCATGGCTCAGAAGGCCGACAAGGGAAGGGTGAAATCGGCCTTGAGGCGACAGCGGCTCGCGGCGCTGCGCAAGGAGCGGGCCATCTTCTCCCCCCATCTCGACGCGAAGGAGCTGAGGGAGGGCTTCTGCCTTTTCTGGTCGACGGAGACGCGTGCGCATCCGCGCACGAAGGTACTCCCCACCATTGCTTCGGAATTAGCCCCAACTGGATATCCTTTCTTTGCCCTTTTCTTCTATTGTGGGCTCTGCCCGCCCTTCTCTGAGTTCTTTTGCGATATTATGAACACATACGGGTTCCACCTCCTTGATTTCACCCCCAACGCCATTCTGACTATGGCAGTTTTCGCACACCTTTGCGAAAACTTTGTCGGGATCTATCCCAACGTAGCTCTCTTCCGCCACTTCTTCATGCCCCGCGTAGAGAGGGGAGCCGCTGTCGGAGGAATTGCTTGGGTCTCGTGGTCGGCAAGAAAGAAGCGTGTCTGGAAGGAGAGTTCCACAAGTGGGAGGAGTGGAGAGCCAACTGGTGTTGGATCGTGAGGAGAACCCGCATGACCCTTCCTTGCCGTCGCCAAACCCCAATAGTGTGCGGCAACGATTGGAGTAACTTGGCGCGGAGGATGCTAGGTTGAAGATAGATGTGACCAGTTTTTGCGCCTCGGGCTTGCGGACTCACCGTAAGCGCGGTTGGGCGAATTTCCTCCGCCGCATCGCTCCCTTGCAAGAGAGGAAGAGACCCGCTTGGGAGTTCCAAAATGCGGCGGACATCATGAGGCTGCGCCAGTGCGAACTGGAATTTCACCGTCTTGGAGTTGGATGCGATCTTGCTAGAGCTGTTCAAGAACGGCCCGATCACCCCGAGTGGTTTAGGTTGCCGAGAGGTCGTCCCATTGTGCAACAACTCAGCCGACCGCATCCGGGCCATGATGCCGTTATGCGATTCTCATGGGATCGTTCCAACTGGCAAGAGCCTTCCGACGAGATCGTGCAGCAGTTCTTGACAACTTGGAAGAAGTGTTGATCCGCTCGACGGCAGCGAAGAGGCTCACCTGCGACACCACCGACGAGGAGATGGTGCGCATTGCCACCAGGCTGGAGGAGGCGGCAGCAGCTGCTGCCGCTGGTGTCTTCGGGTACACCGTGGAGGAGGCGGATGCAGCCGAGGCGGCAAGCCTTGCCGAGCGAAGGGAGTTCGTCGGCGAGGAAGAGCTTGCCGCACCCGAGGCTGAGTCGAGCGGACCAGCCGAGGGCGCTTCTTCTCCACCACCCAGCGACTTGCCGCCAACGGAGCCCCCGGCTCCGCCGAAGAGGCGTCTCCGCAAGGCCGGAGACGAGACGGGGCGGCAGATGGGCCTACAGCCGCAGCACCGCGCGACGTGCTCTACCGCGGCAAGCGATGTTGCCGCGGGAGCACCCCACACTGCTGCGACAATTGGGGCGGGATCCTCCCAGGCCACCACCGACGCCTCCGCCAAGCGGCGAAGAGAGCCCACTCCTCCGCCTCGTCGCACCGGAGGCGAGCCGGAGTTTGACTTCTCCACGCTTAGCTCCGAGGAGGAAGAAGAAGAGTAAGCTTCAGTATTGTGCTTGTATTTCTTCAATTTTGTTCCTTTATCTTGAATCTGACTTGCTTCGTTCTGAACTTTTTCCTTTCGTGACCTTCAGCCTGCAGAGCGTCGAAGAGGGCCAGGACCCGGTGGTCGTCGTTGAGGACGATTCACTGTGGCAACAGGAGGCGCGTCTGAGACCCCTTGCGGACTCGGCAACCCTTCCTCAGAGCAGCCCAGACACCCCAGGTGGTAAGTATGCGGTTTTCTCCTTCTTGTTGGGTGTGCATGGGTGCTCCTTCTTCATAGATATCTGATTGTTGGTTTGCGTGGGAAGCGAGCAGCCTCATCAAGAGGGCCGGAAGCCGCCCCGAAATTCTATGCCTTCGACTCGCGCCAAGGGAGGATTCTCCGGCAAGGGCGTCCTCCGGCAAGGGAGGCTACTCACGGCAAGGGAGGCTACCCGGCAAGGGACAGCACCGGTGATCCTCCGATGGTCGAGACCACGGCTGCAGATCCCATTGCAGGTAATCCCTTTGCGCGAAAAAATTTCCCTTGGGCTTGTCTTCTTACATTTTTCTTTGAATATTTGCTTGACTTTCTTTCTTTGTCCGCCAGAGCCGATGGAGACCGAGGTCGTGGCCGAAGGGACCTTGTGGCAACAACAGCAAGCCGCCGTCATGGAGGAAGAAGCCCGTGTTGACAGGCTTTGTCGTGAGGAGGCCACCGAGGCTGCCGCCACAGGCTGGAGAGGGTCTGGTGATCGCCTTGTGGCAGCCTGAGGCCCTTGAGAGCGCCAGCGCCTTCACCGACCGCCGACTCCCCGCCCGGCCAGTGTCGAGGCTCAAAGAGCCCAGCCAGCGCCTACTTGAAGGTCGGCGGTGTCTTCATCAAGCTCCCATGGGAGTCGAGCTCAGGCGCCCGATCGAAGGAGACCTTCGACGGAGGGCTGCTCGCCTCGGCTGGTGGCAGCTGATGGGCAGCCAAGCGGCAGCAGTGGCGAGTCTGAGGAGGAGCAGCTTTGTTGAAGAAAACTGCTTTGTCGCTCTACCGCGCCCGACAAGCCAAGTTGGAGTCCCGGGAAGCACTTGTCGCGAGGCGGGGAGTGGACATGGAGAAGCGCTCGGAAGAGCTCGGGCGCCAACCAAGAAACTCTCCGGGCGTGGCGAAGCAGGAGCAACTTGCGGAGAAGCGCACGGCCTTCATCCTTGAGAAGGCCGCATAGCGAGGAGGAGCAGCTGGTGGCCGCCGAGAAGCTCTCCGCGCAGGAAAGCGAAATGGGCGCGGTGGAAGGTCAACCTGGACAGCCACGAGGAAGAGCTTGTCGCGCGAGGAGTCACTTGGCGGGGCGCTTAAGGAAGCGAAGGATGCTGCCGCAGCCGCCGAGGCCGCCAAGAAAGAGTTGGAGGCGAAGGTGGCGCAGCTGGAGGCCAGTCTCCAGAAGAGCGGCGAAGAGCTTGCCGCGCTCAAGCACGAGCGCGAGAAGGACGCTTACACCCTTGGCGAGCTGCAGGGCCGTCTCGCTGATAGCCGATAGGCAGAGCTCGGCGCCGCCAAGGATTCAAAGGCGGATCTTGAGCTGAAGCTAACCACTCGACGCAGAGCCGGGCGGGCGCCCGAGAGCGGGAGGTGGGCCTGTTGGAGATGATCAAGGCCAAGGAGGAGCTGCTTGAGAATGCTGTTGACACCAGGCGCCTTGAGGGAGAGTGTGGAGCATTGGACGAAGGTCTTGTGGATACTGCCGACATCCTAACGAGCTGATGGAGCTGGGGATGGTGGATCTCGCATACTCCTCCGATGAGCATCCCCAACCCAGCGCCAAGCTTAGCTTATTCTTCAAGGGCGTGTTGGCGGGCCTCCAATGACTCGGGAAGAGGTCCCAAAGCAGCTGGCCGAGGAGTCGCGCGGATCTGTGGCAGAGCCCTCGAGAAGGTGTTGATGAAGGTGGCCTTCCATAATCCAGGCCTCAACCTCAGCAGGCGTCCTCAGATCCTTGCCGCCCGAGATCTTGGCGTGGGCGCTCAAAGCCCTTGTCGCACCCATTGTGGACAAGGTGAACAAGATCAAGCGGATTGACGGCGACGCGTAGACTAGGCCGCCAATTTTATCTTTCCTTGTCGCTGCTGATCATGTTTAGAACAATTTATTAGATCCGACAAGCTTATTTTGTAATATACTCTATCTTAGGCGATGATTGCAATGTTATTTCCTTTACTTGATTCTTTCCTTTGTACATTTTACCCCTCGCTTTTAGGGAACTTGTCGGTCTTGCAGCACCTTTGCATGACGCTGAGTGCTTGAACGTCGGCTGACTGATGGCGATGCCGCCTCCGACAAGCAACCTTGTCGCGACTAGCTGCAGCTCACTTAAGTTGTTGAGCGGACTCGAAACAAAGTAAGTAGCGACTATCCATGAGTTGGTTCCTCTCAAGCGACAGGTTTTCCATACAAAGTACTATCGTTCGAGGAAGATAACTTAAAAATTTAAGAACTGATTGCTCAAACTTTGGCAACTTAGCTTTTACATCGTTTGCTTCCCGATAAGGCGAAACTTCCTCGAGCAACGCTTGGTCCATAGTATTATCTTCTCCTTCCCCCCTGGTTAACTTGTGTGCGAGGGAACCTTTTCTTCCTTGAGAAAGAGAAAGAAGAGAAAATAAAGTCATGGAGCCTAGTGGCTCGATGTTGCTTACCGGGTGTGGGTGCTGCACAAAATGTTAGCCTAAATATGCAATAAAATGATGAAAGCATGAATTTGACAAGTTGTGCACAACACATGAGCTTTACTGATGCACGGGGTCTGCGCCCGGCTTTGTACAAAGGATTACATGCAACAGCGGCAAGACTTGTACAAAAGGTAGTTGCCGGAACAGGTTCCGGCAACGCGCTCTGGGTAAAACTTACGAAGATGCTCAATGTTCGAGGAGTTGCTCACCGGAATGCCATCTTCGGTCTCCAAAGCGGACGGCGCCAAGCCTAGTGACTCGTTTCACCCGATAAGGGCCTTCCCACTTGGCGTCAACTTGTTTGAATTCTTGGCGGACTGAGCAGCGCCGAAGAACAAGGTCGCCTTCCTCGAGGCTTCGGCACTAACTTTGCGGCTATGGCAGCGATGCAAAGCTTGCCGGTAACGAGCAGCTCATACGGTGACACGAAGGCGATCTTCCTCAAGGAAGCGGTAGCGTCATCTTGTCGTGATTGCTCTTGCTCAAGCTCATCATAAGCGAGCACTCGAGGCGATCCGTATCACGAGTTCCGTGGGGAGAACTGCCTCTGCTCCATAGACTAGAGCGAAAGGTGTGCGGCGATGGCTCGATTTGGCGTCGTCTGATCGACCAAAGAACCACCGGCAGCTTCTCAATCGATTCCTTCCGCACTTGTGCAGCTGTCGAAAGTTACGGTCTTGAGCCAGCGCAGCACTGACGCAGCGTTGCCCTCTCGCTTGACCGTTGCTTCTCGGATGAGAAAGCGAAGCAAAAGCAGACCTTGGCGTAAGGTCTTGGGCGAAGCGCATGAAGGTGCGGCTTGTGAACTGTGTGCCGTTGTCGGTGATGATCCTGTTAGGGATTCGAAGCGGCAAACAATCGACTGAAGAACTTGACTGGCTGACTGTGATGTCACCTTCCTCCTCCTTCCACTTCCGGCCACTTTGTGAACTTGTCGATTACAGCGTACAAGTACTCAAAGCCTCCGACAACTTCGGGGAAGGGGCCGAGGATGTCGAGCCCCAGACGAAAATGGCGGGATAAAGGGATCGTCTGGAGAGCTTGAGCTGGCTGGTGTATCTGCTTGGAATGGAACTAGCACGCTTCACACTTGGTTACTTGTGCGATTGCATCTGGAGGGCTGTCGGCCAGAAGAAACCTCGCCGGAAAGCTTTGCCGGCAAGTGCTCTTGCGCCAATGTGGTGACCACATATGCCTCCATGTATCTCTGCCAACAGCTTTTGTCCATCTTCCCGGCAAATACACTTCAATTTCACACCGTTGAGTCTTCTTCTATACAGTATGCTGTCGACAAACTGGTACATACTTGACTGCCGGGCTACTCTTTCCGCTTCTTCTTGCTCTTTGGGAAGTTCTCCTGTCTGAAGGAAATGGACAATCTGCTGCGCCCATCTTTGGAGCTTGTGGCTCGACAACAAGGACTAAAGGCACATCTGCTGCTTGGGAACATCGGCTTCCACGGCGAGAACACTGCGGCTCGGTAGGAGCTTGTCGTTCCCGGCAAGCTTGCCGGAGCAAAACTTGTCGGGGCGTCTACTTCAACGAAACAAACCCTAGGGCTTGTCGGAGCAGACTGCTCCTCAGCACTGTTGGTGTCGATCTTGGGGACCTTCTTGGCGGCGGCTTCGGGAAGCTCTGCCGGAAAGTAATCACCAGAGATCAACTTCCTCTTCTTGCTCTGTCCAGTTGATGGCGTTACAGACGGTTGAGTCAGCTTGAGCACAAAGATCCCTGGTTCCACAGGTAGCTTAAGTGCAGCGCACTTTGACAGGCCATCAGCAATGTCGTTCTGAGCTCTTGGAATATATTCCATCTGTAGGCCGTCAAAGTGCTCTTCTAGCTTCCTCACTTCATCAACATAAGCTTCCATCAATGGACTCTGATAATCTTTGTTCACTTGACGGACGACAAGCTGCGAGTTACCCCTGACAATGAGCTTCTTGATCCCAAGGTCCACTGCGATCCTGAGACCGGCAAGCAAACCTTCATACTCTGCAGTATTGTTTGTTGCTTGCTCCTTGGGAAAGTGCATCTGGACTACGTACTTGAGGTGCTCTCCGGTGGGTGCGATAAGCAAAGACGCCTTGACCGGGCGCCTTGCAGCGAGAAGGCACCATCAAAGTACATCACCACTCTTTGCTTGCTTCCTTCACGGGATGCTCGTCTGGAATTTCTTCATCTGGTGTTGGCGTCCATTCTGCTATGAACTCCACCAATGCTCTGCTTTGGATAGTTGAAGTGCTTTCAGACTTGAGGCCAAAGCTTGACAGTTCCAGTGCCCACTCGACAATCCTGCCTGTTGCCTCTGGATTTTGCAGTATCCTCTTCAACGGAAAACGAGTGACAACTGTTATCTCATGTGCTTGGAAGTAATGGCGCAGCTTTCTCGAGGCCATGAGGAGGCCGAAAAGCAATTTCTGCACACCAGAGTACCTTGACCTAGCCCCCTCTGAAGGGAACCGACAAAGTAAACTGGCGCTTGCACCATCCTTTTCTGCATCTGCTCTTGCGTCTGCAAGCAGATCCTTCCTTGTCGGGACCGAGCTTGCCGTGAAGCCCCACGCTTGTCCTTTGGATGTGTATGCCGTGGTTGCTAGCTCGTCATCCGCCTCCCTCTCCGCCACTAACGCAGCACTTACCACTTGATTAGTTGCCGCTATATATAGCAGCAACTTCTCTTGTGGTTTAGGTGTGACAAGTGTTGGAGTGGAGGACAGGTACCTCTTTAAGTCTGCGCAGCAGCCTCCGCCGGAGTCCACTTCATTGGACCTGCCTTTTTCAAAATCTTGAAAAACGGCAGGGCGCGCTCAGCAGATCTAGAGATAAACCTGCTGAGAGCGGCTACGCAACCGGCAAGCCTTCGTACATCCTTGACGCGCTTTGGTGCTTCAATCTGCTCAATGGCCTTGATCTTGTCAGGATTGACCTCAATTCCCCGCTGAGACACGAAGAACCCGAGGAGCTTGCCGGAAGGGACTCCAAATACACACTTCTCGGGGTTGAGCTTGAGGTTGATCTTGCGCAGATTTGCAAAGGTCTCATCTAAATCTTGAACCAGAGTTGCTTTGTCCTTGCTTTTGACCACTATGTCATCCATGTAGGCTTCTACATTTCTGTGCATTTGCGGCTCAAAAGCATCATGAACTACCCTTGCAAATGTTGAGCCAGCATTCTTCAAACCGAAGGGCATCCGTATGAAAAACAAAGACGCGCCACATGGAGTAATGAATGTGGTCTTCTCCTCATCCTCTTCTGCCATGAAGATCTGATGATATCCTGAATATGCATCAAGAAACGAAAGCAAATCACATCCAGCCGTGGAGTCAACAATCTAGTCGATGCGCGGCAAGGGAAATGGATCTTTGGGACAAGCTTTATTAACATCCGTGAAGTCAATACAAAGTCTCCATTTTCCATTTGCCTTGCGCATTGACTACGTGATTGGCCAACCACGAGGATGGAGCACTCCTCGACAAGGCCTGCTGCTTCCGGTTTCTTGATCTCTTCTGCGATGAACTCTTGGCGCTCCACTCGCTTTTTACGACTTTACGCTTGATGGGCGCGCGATGAGGACAAGCGGCCGACGGTGCTCAATCACTTTCACAGGAACACCGGGATGTCGACGGTTGCCATGCAAACACGTCGACATTCGCCCGCAGGAAAGCAACGAGCGCGCCTTCCTATTTGGGGTCGAGAGAGGCACTGATGGTGAAGGTACCACCAGCGCCGTCCTCCTTGGCGGACACCTTCTTGGTCTTTGGCGGAGCTGCCATCGTCTTCTTACACTTGCCGGTGGAGCTCGATGGTGCGTCCTCGACGGTAGCGCAGCACTCCGAAGAGGTGCGCTTGCCGGAGTGGGCATCAGAGCTCTTGCCGGACTTGGTCTTCTTCTTTCCCCCGGGAGCTTCAGCGGCAAGTGTTTTGCTTTCCGTCGCAGCTGCTGCATCCCGGTAGATCTTGTCGGCACAGATAAGAGCATCCCTCTTGTCGCCATGGACTTGAGTAGGTTGTAGGCATAATGAGAGGCTGCCATGAACTTGGCGAGTGCTGGACGGCCAAGTATCCCATTGTAAGGCAATGGGAAATCAGCGACGTTGAATGTGACCCTCTCAGTCCTAAAGTTCAGCTCGCTGCCAAATGTTACCGGCAACGTGATCTTCCCCTTCGGCATGCTCCTTCCCGGATTGATTCCTTGGAAAGTGCCAGTCTCTTCGAGCTCGCTGTCAGGGATCTGAAGCTTCTGGAGCACCGCGGAGGAGATCAGATTCAAGCCGGCCCCGCCGTCAACTAACATCTTGGTGACCTTGAGGTTGCGGATGGTTGGTGAGACCAACATTGGCAAGCACCCGACCGCAGTTATGCGATCGGGGTGATCCTCAATATCAAAGACGATAGGCGTGCTGGACCACTTCAGAGGCTTGCGTGACTCTACGGATGGTTCCGCTGCATTGACCTCCCGCATCCACTGCTTGAGTTGGTGGTGGGAACTATGCAGGGAAGCACCTCCGTCAACACAGAGAACCTCCATGGCTTTCTGAAACTCCTGCTCGTCGGCGTCATCATCATCCATGTCTTCATCGTCGTCTTCGTCTTCATCCTTGTCGCGGCCGCGGGGAGGTCTTTCTCCTTGCCGCTGCTTGGCCTTGCCATGGCGCCCTCCCGGCCGGGGCGTTTCTTGTCGGCTCCTCCGGCACCTTCACTGAGCCTTCTCCTTGTCGCGCCGCTTCGTACTCAGCCTTCTTGTTCAACAAGCTGCTCGACCTTCTTGCAACTCTGGAGGTCATGGCCCTTAGTGCGGTGGATCTTGCGGTATTGCTTGCCGGAGCCGTCTGCTTGTCGGCCGCCACAGCTGGTGGTTGGCGTCGTGACAACCTCCTTGCCGAGCCACCAGACCTTGGCGTTCTTGTCGCCACCTACATTGCGGACTGCTCAACAGCTAGCACTTCTCTGCCTTTCTTCTTCACATTGTTGCCGCCGCTCTTCTTTGCCGGGCGGTCTCCTCCTTTGTCGGATCCTGCTTCTGCATTCTCTCCTGGGAGTTTCCTCCCTTCCTCAGCACGTGCACACTTGTCGGCCAAGGTGTACAGCTCGCTGACGTCCTTGACTTTGCACATCGCCATCTCCTCCCTCATCCTATGGTTCCGCGTTACGATGAAACGCGCGGCGATCACCATGGCGGGGTGGACATCTAGGATGTTGTAGTGCACATGGCTGAATCTCTGAATGAACTTGCGCAGGATTCTCCTTCCTTACAGGCGGCAGCAGATGAAGGTCACTTTCTTGGCCATGAGGCTTGTGGTCGCTGTGAAGGCGCCAACAAACTGATGGCATAGGTCTGCCCAAGAAGATACGGAGCTGTCCGGCAAGTGCATGAGCCAGGACCTGACGTTGGGCTTGAGCACCAGCGGGAAGTAGTTGGCGAGGATCTTGTCGTCTCGTCCCCCCGCAGCTTGCACCGCGATGGTGTAGATGCTGAGGAACTCCGACGGATGCATCCTGCCATCGTACTTCTCTGGCACATCTGGCTTGAAGTTCTTGTTGCTGGGCCACTGGACTTGTCGCAGCTCACGAGTGAATGCAGGGCAACCTACCGCATATGGCAAGTCGCCTGGTTCCTCTGGCGCGTGCATGTCAACAGAGGGCCCGGCGCGCTTGTCGGATTAACGTCGCGCTTCTCTTCGACGCTCGATGCGAGTTCGAGCGTCTTCTTGTTGTCGTTCATGGAGAACTTGGCGCTGATCGCGCTGGACTCATGGATCCGGCAGCCTTGATGGTCATTGTCGAGGTGGATCCGGCGAGTTGGCGACCCCGCCTTCGGGCGGAGAGTGCATGGTGGTTGCACCCCACCGGTCTACGTCGCCACCGGCTCGCGTTGGCGTTCTTGCCACGGCAGCGATGCACTTTCGGTTGCCGCGAGGCGTCGCCGTTGGTGAAGCCGATGAGACTACGTATTGTGGCCCTCCGATGCGTCGACCTTGTCGGCCGTTGGAGGGTAGTCGAAAGCGATTGAGCTCTCGCGAGCTTCTGCTGGAGTAGTGGGTGGCAATGGCGAGCGGCGCGAGCAGCGGATATGCTCGGACTTCTATCTATGTTAGAAGGAGCAGCATCCCATCCAGCGACCGTATCTCGCTTCGTGCCGGCATGTTGGCGTGCACGTTGGTCTTGAGGGTCTCGAGATCCTCGGCTCCATCTCGGTCCAACGGCGTATGGCATTGTGACTGCCATGACGCTGCCGTCCCGCGCCTCTGAGACGGCGCGGTACATGCATGCAGACGCCGAGGTCTGCGCGGCCTTGTCCTTGGCCTTGGCAGCGAGCGTGGCGCCGCTGTCCGTCCTTCCGCCGGCGTCTACCCCACCACTGTTTGCTCCGGTGGCGGTGGGTTTGACGCGGACGGGGCTTCTGCCGCCGAAGCCTTCTTCTTCGGTGGCATGTTGATGAAGATGTTGAAGATGTCGCTCGTGTGAACGCCGGATCAGGTTCACACAACCTCGACGCCCCCTACCTGGCGCGCCAAAGATGTCGGGGAGGCTGATCGGACCCACGAACACCTATGGGGCCGGCGGACCAGGCCCCTTGTGGTTCGGAGGGGGGCGGAGACCGCACGAAGAGCGGATCGAGGCGGCTAACACGAGCAGTTTACCCAGCTTCGGAGCTCTCCGGAGAGATAAAACTCCTACTGCTGCTTGTCTGGTTTGTATTGCATTTTTGCTAGGAAGCGATGAGAGCTACAAAACCTAGCGTGAGAGTCTCTGGTCTCGAGTGAGTCGAATGGACCGACCCCCTCTACGTGCGCATGGGCCTCCTTTTATATGCTCCAGGGGTCTCCGACAGGTGGCAACGTAGAGGAGGGTACAAATGTAAAAACAGTAGTTGGTACACCTACTTGAACAGTGTACAGTGCAAAATACCTAACTCTGACGGCAAGGGACAAAAGCATTAAATGCCCGTCCTTGTCGCCTAAACAGTGCAACAGAGCGCCACCATTTGCCACGATGGTGGGCTTGTCAGCGCCGCTTATCGCTGCTCCCCGCTAGCTGCACAGCCTCTTGACACGCGCGCATGGAATGATCCCATGGCGACACGTTGGTAGATGAGCTGGAGCGGAGATGAAGAGAGGTTGCCTGCCGCGGCAAGCGCCTTGCCGCGGCTGAATCCTTGTCGCGCTCCGAGCCTTCCTGGCAAGCTCCTCTCGCCGGGGTCTTGTCTTCTGCGTGCCTTGAGTGGCCTTCCCGGCAAGCTCCTCTTGTCGGGGCCTTGTCTTCTTGGTTAAATACTTTGTTCTCGAATGGCTCCAAAGTTGCCACGGAGGATTTCGGCGGTGACCAGGCAGACCCTTGCCGCGGGGTGCTGCAACTGCCCGTGCACGAGTTCGGGATACTAGTGTACCCCTACTCTAGTACACCGACATGGATCATATAACTATCCCTCAACATGCAACAAAGAGTCACTCCAAAGTCACTAATAGCGTAGAATAAACGAAGAGATTATTTTAGGGTACGAAACCACCTCAAAGTTATTCTTTCTGATCAATCTATTCAAGAGTCCATAGTAAAATAACACGAATCTATTCTTTCCGTTCGATCTATCCTAGAGTACGTACTAGAATAACACCTTAAGACACAAATCAACCAAAACCCTAATGTCACCTAGATACTCCAATGTCACCTCAAGTATCAGTGGGTATGATTATACGATATGCATCACACAATCTTAGATTCATCTATTCAACCAACACAAAGAACTTCAAAGAGTGCCCCAAAATTTCTACCGGGGAGTCAAGATGAAAACGTGTGCCAACCCCTATGCATACATTCCCAAGGTCACGGAACCTGCAAGTTGATCACCAAAACATACATCAAGTGAATCAATAGAATACCCCATTGTCACCACGGGTATCCCGTGCAAGATATAGATCAAGTGTTCTCAAATCCTTAAAGACTCAATCCGATAAGATAACTTCGAAGGGAAAACTCAATCCATTACAAGAGAGTAGAGGGGGAGAAGCATCATAAGATCCAACTATAATAGCAAAGCTCGCGATACATCAAGATCATGCCGAATCAAGAATACGAGAGAGATCAAACATATAGCTACTGGGACATACCCTCATCCCTGAGGGTGAACTACTCCCTCCTCGTCATGGAGAGCACCGGGATGATGAAGATGGCCACGGTGAGGATCCCCCTCCAAAGAAAGGTGTCGGAACAGGGTCTCGATTGGTTTTTGGCGGCTACAGAGGCTTGCGGCGGCGGAACTCCCGATCTAGGTTAAGTTCTGGAAGTTTGGGGATTTATAGGAGAGGTTGGCGTCGAGAACAAGTCAGGGGCCCCACAGGGAGTTCATGAGGCAGGGGGCGCGCCCCAGGGGGTGGGAGCGCCCTCCACCCTCATGGGGCCCACGGGACTCCCCTCCGGTAACTCTTCGTT
Source organism: Aegilops bicornis (assembly GCA_021605145.1). NCBI lineage: Eukaryota > Viridiplantae > Streptophyta > Magnoliopsida > Poales > Poaceae > Aegilops > Aegilops bicornis. Next base: position 412,182,020 of record CM038672.1, read on the forward strand.
CCAGTATTTTGTATATTTTCCAGAAAAAATCTCCGGTGATTTTCAGCGCATTCCGAGAACTTTTATTTCTGCACAAAAACAACACCATGGTAGTTCTACTGAAAACAGCGTCAGTCAGGGTTAGTTCTAACCAAATCATACCAAAATCATGTAGAAATATTATAAACATGGCATGAATACATCAAAAATTATATATACGTTGGAGACGTATCAGCGGCCGCCCAGAAGAAGGCTGGTGATGATGGTGTCGGGGAAGAAGCTGGAAGATGAGGCAGCGGGCCGCCAATACACGACGAAGGCGTCGGTGCCATCGTACTCCGACTTGACGGCCCGCCACCCGCCTTCTTCATCTTCTTCGACCCTCCAGCGCCAGCCGCCAGAAGCGATGGCCCCAAGAAGTTCAAGGAGCTGGCTCGTGGAGCCACCGCCAAGAACCACCCCTCCCCGGCAAACCGCTCTGTCGGGGGGAAGGCCATATGCAGATGGTGTTGCTGATGGCGCCGCCTAGGGACGGGGCGCCCGACGTCTAGTCGGACCCGTCCCCGTCGTCCTCCCCACTGGTCCCCTCCTTGTCACCATCGCCCGAGGAGGAGCTCTCGTCGTTGGCCGAGCTCTCCGCGCAGCACCCTAACTTGTGTCCCGAGCGCCCAAAGACCTTGATGGAGAGCAGGTCGCTCTCCACTAACTTGAAGCAGAGAACGTGCCCCTTCATAAAGCAATGGGCGCGTGCAAAGGTTTTCCAACCCCGATGAAGGAGCATCACGTGAGGGACGGGGAACCCTGTGTTCACCCACATGTCGTCATTGCAACACCCCTTCATGTGGAGCCTCAACCTCGGTGGCTGGTCGATCTCCAGCACCCTTGCAAACGCTTCAGGAAGGCGAAGGCGGCTACGCGGCGGCTCGCACAGCTGCAGGATGATCTCCAGCGTCGTGTCCCCAACATGGCCGCTCGACGAAGTAGGAGGAGACGGTTGCGGAGATGGTGACGAAGATGGCGATGACGCGGGTGTCCCCCTGCCGTGCCCGCCTCTGCCTCGACTGCCTCGCCGACCGCGGCCTCGTCCGGCGCCTCCACCTCGAGCGTGGCCTTCGCCTTGGGCAGGTGTCTCTTCCTTGACCGTCGTGGCTCTCTAGCGGGAGGAAGACCTGGTCGCCTCCGCGGAAGAAAGGTTGTGGTTGCGTCCTCTCGCCATGGCAGTGGATGGAGAACAGAGGCGAAGGGAAGACGCGAGAAGATGCCCCTCTTCCTCCTCCTGAGTCCCTTCTTTATAGCCGAGCGAGGAAGGCTAAAGACTGACCCTACGCCTCTGAAGAGCCTGTTTCAAATCCGGCTCATTAAGTTGGGGACGAGCGAGGTCATCGACCGCCCTCCCTGCCCAATCAAAGGCGCATGGGTATCGGCCATAGCGCGTGAGGGAGTTCCGGACTAGGGGGTGTCCGGATAGCCGAACTATCATCATCGGCCGGACTCCAAGACTATGAAGATACAAGATTGAAGACTTCGTCCCGTGTCCGGATGGGACTTTCCTTGGCGTGGAAGGCAAGCTTGGCGATATGGATATGTAGATCTCCTACCATTGTAACCGACTACGTGTAACCCTAACCCTATCTCGGTGTCTATATAAACGCGGGGTTTTAGTCCGTAGGACGAACAACAATCATACCATAGGCTAGCTTCTAGGGTTTAGCCTCCTTGATCTCGTGGTAGATCCACTCTTGTAACACACATCATCAATATTAATCAAGCAGGACATAGGGTTTTACCTCCATCAAGAGGGCCCGAACCTGGATAAAACGTCGTGTCCCTTGTCTCCTGTTACCATCCGCCTAGATGCACAGTTCGGGACCCCCTACCCGAGATCCACCGGTTTTGACACCGACATTGGTGCTTTCATTGAGAGTTCCTCTGTGTCGTCACTGATAGGCTTGATGGCTCCTTTGATCATCAACAACGACGCGGTCCAGGGTGAGACTTTTCTCCCCGGATGGATCTTCGTGTTCGGGCGGCTTTGCATGGGCCAATTCGGCTTGGCCATCCGGAGCAGATCGAAAGCTACGCCCGCCGTCAGTCAGATTTGGAAGTTTAAACTATACGGCCGATATCCGCGGAGACTTGATCTTCGACGGATTCGGCCGCAGCCAAGCGCCGCCTTTGTCTCGATGGGCATGATCTAGCTCTGCAATTAAGCGGTGCCTCGAGGCCGCACTCAGATCCGCTCCGACCCTTAATCCGGAGCCGGATTCCTCGATCGAGGACGAGTGGTTGGACACCGCCTCGGGGCTTTAATCTCTACGGCGATCGAGCGAACTCCATCCTGTCGCTGCGAAGACCTCGACTCAGGTGCGGACTCCTCCCGGACTCGAACCCCCAGCGCCCGCCAATCGAATCCGATTACGCCCGTCATGGAGTTCACTGCGCGGACATCTTTCAAAGACTCGCCCTTTGGCGACATCCTGAATTCACTAAAGTCTCTCTCTTTATCCGGAGAGCCCTGGCGGATTACGGTCGAGAAGGTTGGGATACGGACGACGAAGAAATTCAACGCCCACCCACCACCCACTTGGTAGTCATTGCCGATTTATCTAACCGACATGCTAGACTATGACCAAGACATCGACGGTATGGACGATTTATGCCGAGATTTACCAAGACCCAGCGCCTCTGAGGGCCTTTGGAAGGCCACCTCGTCATACGACATATACATGGTGGACATCCCAAAAGATGGGAACGGCGATGGAACAACGGAGGATGACCCTCCAAGAAGCAAATCAAGCGCCAAGGCGTCGGCGCCGCTCTAAATCCCGCCACAGCAAGAATGAAGATTCCGCACCGGAGATAACAATACACCGGACAAAGGTGCAAGACAATCCACTCCAAAGAAGATCCAAAGACAGAGGATGGAGACGCCCGCCCTCACGAGAGAGCGGCGGAAGAAGAGGTAGAGGATTATATGCCTCCTCCGGAGACGAAGCAAGCCTCGACGACGATGAATTCGCTGCCGTGCTCGAGGATCCCGTCGAACAAGAGCGTTTACACGCAGGCTTATAGCCACGGTGAACAGCCTCAAGAAAAAGCAGCAATAAATTAGAGCTGATCGGGATCTGCTAGCCGACAGATGGATCAAGTCCTCGCGTCAAGAGCAGGAGCTTCGAACGCCTCCAAAAGCTACCCTAAATGCAAGTTGCTCCCCGATTAGAGGAGGAGGCTTACGAACCCGCATCACCAGGAGACAATACGGCTGACCGACCACCCGTGGTCGCTGACAGAGAGGCCTCTAGGCCCTTCACTAGAACCGTACCCGGCATCGCTCAAAAAGCACACGCCACTGTGGGAACGCCCGGACCTGCGAGATATATTGGAGGACAAGGCAAGACAATCAAGATCGATCTATGGATCGCGTGGGCGCCGCAGTGCGTGGCGATTTACAACCGTCGCGCGGACACGATAAGTCTGGCGGGCGAACAAAATGCATAAAGCTCTTTTGAGCTCCGTCGTGATATCGCCAAAGACAGCAGGGCGCCAAGACACCCACTATGCTTCACAGATGAAGTAATGGATCATCAAATCTCAAGGGTTTAAACCCGTCAATATTGAATCCTATGATGGCACAACAGACCCAGCGGTTTGGATGAAGACTATCTCCTTCACATCCACATGGCCCGCGGTGACGATCTTCATGCCATCAAATACCTCCCCTCAAGCTTAAAGGACCAGCCCGGCATTGGCTCAACAGCTTGCCAGAGAGTCAATTGGGAGCTGGGAGGACTCGGAAGCCGCATTCCTCGATAACTTCCGTGGCACTTATGTGCGACCACCGACGCCGATGACCTAAGCCACATAATCCAGCAGCCAGAATCGGCGGACAATTGGACACGGTTCTTAACCAAGAAAAACCAAATCGTCGGCTGTCCGGATGCGGAGGCCCTCGCGGCCTTCAAGCATAACATCCGCGACGAGTGGCTTGCCCGCACCTAGGACAGGAAAAGCGAAATCCATGGCAGCCCTCACATCACTTATGACCCGCTTCTGGCGGGTGAGGACAGCTAGCACGCAAAGAATAACCTCAAAGAAAAATTCTGGCAGTCCGGACTTCAAGGACCGAAATGACAGCCGCGTCGTAATAAAAAACAAGCGCCGCATTAACGGCGAAAATATTGAGGATACGGCAATCAATGCCGGATTCAGAGGCTCTAAACCGGTCAGCGGAAAAAGCCATTCAAAAGAACTACTCCGGGTCCGTCAATTTGGACCGAATACTCGACCGCTTGCGAGCACACGGCACCCCGAAAGCCAGCTAACCACACCAACAGGGACTGTTGGGTATTCAACAGGCGAGCAAGTTAATTGCCGAAAACAATGACAAGGGGCTGCATAGCGATGACGAGGACGAGACCCAACCGCCGAACAATAGAGGATGAAGGGTTTCCCCACAGTGCGGACGGTGAACATGATATATGCAACGCACATACCCAAAAGGGAGCGGAAGCGTGCACTCGAGGATGTCTACGCGATGGAGCCAGGTTGCCCAGTTCAACCCATGGTCCTCCTGCCCGATCACTTTTGACCAAGGGACCACCCCTGACATCCGCCACGGCGGATTCGGCCAGACCGTCTTAGACCCAATCGTCGATGGATTTCACCTAACCGAGTCCCGATGGACGCCGATGATGCTGAACCTCGCTTTACCGGTGATAGTCGCAAAATGGGCATAGACCCTCAAGGATTAAACCTACCAAAACGACCTTTAAAGGCGTCATACCAGGTTTAGAAGCCAATTGTACAGGCTCAATTACACCGCAAGTGGTCTTCGGATCCCGGATAACTTCCGGCGAGGAGTTAATCTTCGACATAGTCCCGTTCATGGCGGCTATCATGCCTTGCTCGGACGTGCAGCGTTTGCAAAGTTCAACGCGGTGCCGCACGACGCATACCTCAAGCTCAAGATGCCAGGCCCTCGAGGAGTCATCACGGTCAACGGAAACACTGAACATTCTCTCCGCACGGAGGAACATACAGCGGCTCTCGCGGCAGAAGTGCAATGCAGCCTCTTAAGGCAATTCTCGAGTCCGGCCGTTAAGCGGCGGGACACAGCTAAGAGCACCCGGAATAACTTACAACAAGACCACCTGGCACGTTCCGAGCACGCGTAGCAGTGCGGCCCCAACCCCAGCTCCTGCGAAACGTCAAAGCAGGTCCTTCGCGTACACCATTACGCTCTGAAGATACCATGGGCATGGGGAGAGGGGCACGACCACGATAAACCCAGATTGCGGCTCAACCACACCAGGGGCTCTCAAGTGTGTCGTTCCTTTTTCTTTTCTTTTTACCTTTTATTTTTTACCCACAGGACTCCGTTTGTCAGAAGCCCTGTCCGGCAGCAGACCTGCCGAACTCACGATGCAACAGCCAGGGAAGGATAAAGGCTACAACGAATATACAGGTGGTCTCCATTACGAGCATTTTTATACACCAATCTGCAGCCTACCCACGGAGGGGGACATGCTTATGATCCCATACCTTGCTTATCGCACTATTTGTATCGCTTTTGCATTCAGAAAAGCACTTATTGAATAAAACAATGCAGCACCTTTTTGCTTATATTGCATTTCTTTTCATACATATGTTCATTCACGGCATGTTGCATCTGTACACTTTGGTACGGCTAATATACACCAGGGGCTTATGTTTCCCACATTATTGTATAATGAGTCCGAACACTTTCACAAGTGCGGCACCCCGAACTTCTAGCACTATATGCATCGGCTCCGAATCATGTCTTGGGTCAATAGTTGGGTTTGCCAGTCTCCCATGTTTTGGTACCTTACGTTTCGTTATATCGGCTAAGGTAGCACTGGGAGAACCATTGCGATTCCGCTTGATTGAGCTGGGTTAACGCCTCAAAGTCGTAAAGCTAAACCGACCGTCATGATGAGGCGAGAGACCGTTGTTGTTCAAGAGGTTTTTGCGAGTCCTTAAAGACTTATGCCGCTTAGAGCGAGGAGCCGGATCTTGTCCGGCCAAGGCGTGATAGCGCCCCAAATTCGCCTTCCGGAGACTAGGGGCTTCACGACATTTAAAATTATAGAATTCTATGGCTAAGTGAGAGTGTTCAAGCATTATAAGTCCGGTTGCCTTGTTCGCTGTGTTGAGCGCCTCCCTAGATGGACCCAAAATTGGGAACAAGAGCGCTCAAGTTTATCCCGAACACCCCAGCACTCGTGGCATGGGGGCTGAAGCCGACGACTTGCCATCTCTCGATTTGATAAACAGCCGCATTTAAGGTAATATTTTAAATTAACAAGCGTTGCTTAGCGCATATGAACTAAGTTTTCAGCAAGACAAGATAACAAAATGCGAGTCTACTCAAATATTACATCTTTGGAGCACTCACCCGCAATAGTGCGGGCGCCTTCAAAGACACTCTTATAATACATCTCGGCATGCGATGCTCCTTGCCCTCACGGTGGCGGGTCCATCACGAGCTTACAGGGCATCCATCTTGCCCCAGTGCACCTTTATGGGCAAGGCCCGACAGGCACCCTCAATACAAGCGGAATGCTTGATAACTTCAACCCACGGGCACGCATCCATCGGCCCGCCGCAGGCCGAAGTAGCTCCTGTGCATGGCCTCCTTAGGCCACACCAACTATGAGGCCCTTCATGGCCTGTTCGGCCGCCTTGTGGAGCTCGACCAGTGCTTGACTTGGTCGCTAAGAAACACCGGATGTCCGCCTCGACATCTTGAGACGAGAAGAAGACCTTCTCCGTTGAGCTCCCTCCTCGGCCCGGTAGAATGCGGCACATCGGACACGCTGAGGAAGATCTGCGAACGCCTCGAGAGCTCCGAATTGGGTAAGCAATGTAATTAACACTCACATGCTTACTTTGCATGGAAAATGCCTTACCCGCTGCTATTTTCTTCACCGCCTCAATCTCCTGGAGGGCCTTGAAGGCTTCGTCCTTAGCGGCTTTGGCACTCTCAAGAGCCGTTGCAAGCTCAGACTCTCGGGTCTTCGAGTCACGCTCCAAGCTCTCATGTTTTTTCACGAGATCCTGGAGCTCTTGTTGTACCTCCGCCACCCGCGCCTCCTGCTTCTCTCGCTCGGTACACTCATGGCCGCATGCGTTCGGCCGCTGCCACGCCTCCTTCTGTGGTCGCCACCTCGTTAGTGGACCCTACAATACCCACATTATCCTTGTCATTTTTCTTGCAACCAAATCCTTTTCTGTAAGGTACAATCTTCATAAGGTATTACTCACCTTCTTTTTCCTCGAGCTGCTTCTTGGCATGGCCGAGCTCGTTCTCGGACCGCTTGAGGTTTTCCTTCAAAATATTGACCTCCGCAGTCAGTGCGGCGGAGGTCAGCAGCGCAGCCTGCAATCCCATATTGACATATTTTTATATGACTCCTGCGTTTATCTTTTTAAAGATCCTCAGTCCGCTTTTCTTTCCGAACACCGAACCGAGCATCGTGGGCTACTGTCTATGCGGTACCATTTTACATATATTGAAATTCTTACCTCAAAGCTCGTTAGAAGGCTGCTGCAGGCTTTCGGTCCAGCCCGCTTTTGGCGAGCTGAACCTTGAATCACCGCACTCATAATAAAGGCGGTGTTCCTCTTTGATGGAGGCGCCGTTGAGCGCCTCCAGCAATTATCCGCACCGGTTGGACGGAGGCAGCCGGCGTCGCGGTCTTGCCCTTCTTACGAAGGGGTCGCCCGCCGGACTCCGGAGCCACTGTGGCCTCCGGGGCTGAATCTGGTGCACAGTCCGGGAGGGTGTCTCGTGACACCTCCGGGGCCTCCTCCTCCTGGTGGGTCCTTTTCTGGGATCCCACCTCGGCGTCGTCCGCGGCACAGGGGGTGGAGGCAGTCGGAAGGGAATCCATATCCGACGCACCCAAGGACCCGCTCGACGAAACGGGAAGATCATCCTTGGGCGGACTGCAGGGTTGTATGCGGCATTAGAAAGACATTATGTGGCGAAAAGAAAGAACCTTGAAGTTATTCGGGAGTCCGGATACTTACGATCGCGCCAGGCTTGGCCCTTGGAGGCCGATCCTCGTCGTAAATCAAGGGCGTTGGCGGAGCAGTCCGGGAAGAGTTTTTCCTTCTTGGACCCTTCGGCCTCCCTTGTTGGGGAGGCCTTCTTTTCTTCCCTCCCCTGCCGGGAGAGGTTTCTTCTTCTCCTCCTCCCTTGGTGGGAGGAGTCGGCCTCAGATTCATCATCCGATAGCACCTGAAAACAGGAACTCTTCCGAGTCCCGTGGCCGTCTTCTTGGCCTTCTTCTCGGCACCACGTGGGGTGCCGGAGCCAGCTTCTTCCAGATTAGGCGGGCGTCACTGGGTCCTCCGGCAATGGGGTCGGGCAGATAATCCGTTCGCCTTCGCCACCATTCTGTCAAAGGTAAAGGGAGTTTAGATCCGCATAGAGTCAAACTATGGAAAACAAGTGGTGAAATCACTTACCTCACAATTGACGCCTGCGAGTGGAACCCGCGATCTTCGGTAGCGGATACGGGAGCTTCGGCGCCCTTGAACAGCACCTTCCAGACATCTTCGTACGTAGTGTCGAAGAGCCCGCTCAAGGTCTGGTGCTTCGCCGGATCAAACTCCCACATATTGAAGCCCCGTCGTTGGCACGGGAGAATCCGGCGGATGAGCATGACCTGGACTACGTTGACAAGCTTGAGTTTCTTGTCCACCAGCTTCTGGATACAGGCTTGGAGTCCGGTCAGCTCCTCCGAATCCCTAAATCCGCCACTCTCTTTCCGGGAGGTGAGCCGTGTAGGGATGCCAGATCTAAATTGGGGCCGCTGCCCAATCAGTGGTCACGTGGCTCGGTGATGTAGAACCACCCGATTGCCACCCTTGATGGTTTCCCACGAAAGTGCCCTCCGGCCACGTAACGTGGGACATCACGCCCACCATGGCGCCTCCGCACTCCGCTTGGCTGCCCTTTACAACCTTCGGCTTGACATCAAGGTCTTGAGCCACAAGTCAAGTGAGGCTGGATGCAGAGGAAGGTTTCGCATACCCATTTATAAACGCCGAGATGTTGAGGATAAAATTCGGGGCCGATCATGGAAATCTAGGCCGTAGTAGAACATGAGCCCCGGACAAAGGGATGAAGGGAAGCCCAGTCCATGGAGGAAATGGGGAAGAAATACTACCCTCTCATGGGGCACTGGGTTGGGGACGAGCTCTCCCTCGTCGAGGAGCCGATGCGCGATGTTGCTAGACAAATATCCGGCATCGCGCAGCTTCGGATCTGCCCCTCCGTGGACGGAGGAGGCCATCCACTTGCCTCCCGCCCGGACATAGTTGGAGAGGGTTGAGGTGAGAAGTGCGGACTTGGGCGCTGGAGCTCGAGTTCATGGAGATGGATAAGCCAAGGAGGAAGAAGGCGCAGGTAAAAGGTTGGATCTTTATCCCTTATATGGGCGGACAAAAACATGTGTCCCCGCCGCCCGGGTAAAACTCGCTTATCCCCAAGCGCCACAATCAATGGCGGTTGGGTTACCCACGTCTTTATTGATGGGAATCCCGAATAAGGGGAACACGATCTCTACCGACAAGACGTGCCAAGGAAACCGCCGCTAAACGCTACCGAGGTGGAACAATAAAAACAATTTGAGTGAAGGCTTGGTAGTGGTGCGACGTCACGCCACTAAATACGTCAGCATATTGATCTTGTGTAATATTATTCTCTCTACGGTGGTATGTCGAATTTATTTTTGCAGAGCCGGACACTATCCTGGTGTTCACAATCTTCTCTAAATTATTCGAAGGAAGAACCCGCCTTGCAATGCCGAAGACAACATGCGCGCCGGACTCGTCATTGAAGACTGGTTCGTGGGCTACCGAGGAGTTTCGGACTAGGGGTGTCCGGATAGCGAACTATCATCATCGGCGGACTCCAATACTATGAAGATACAAGATTGAAGACTTCGTCCCGTGTCCGGATGGGACCTTCCTTGGCGTGGAAGGCAAGCTTGGCGATACGGATATGTAGATCTCCTACCATTGTAACCGACTCTGGTAACCCTAACCCTATCCGGGTGTCTATATAAACCGGAGGGTTTTAGTCCATAGGACGAACAACAATCATACCATAGGCTAGCTTCTAGGGTTTAGCCTCCTTGATCTCGTGGTAGATCCACTCTTGTAACACACATCATCAATATTAATCAAGGAGGACGTAGGGTTTTACCTCCATCAAGAGGGCCCGAACCTGGGTAAAACATCGTGTCCCTTGTCTCCTGTTACCATCCGCCTAGACGCACAGTTCGGGAACCCCTACCCGAGATCCGCCGGTTTTGACACCGACAGCGCGCCTTCCCATATCACGTGCGTCTGCCACCTACCCCACGCCTTGCATGCAGCGTACGTGGCGAAAGGGGTAGGTGTAGTGGGAAACGTGGAACGCCCGTTCCAAAGCGAGGAGAGTAAATGAGCAGCGGCCCTGCAGTTTTCCCTCTTTTATGGGGGAGACGCAAGCCACCTATTTACTCTTCACCGCGGGATGACGCAAGCATGCTGCGGTCATTCCACGCACGACCCCCACGTCACGCATTCAACGCGGGTCGTGGGGAAGCGCAACTGGCGAAGGAGTTACCGCAGTAAAACTCTGCCACGCGTGCCCGCGCACCGTTCTGGGCCCGGCCCAACAACACTCTGCGCTTATGTGTGGCCCAGGCCAGAGGGCTCTGCCGTGTACAAAAATAGGGCCTTACATGCCCCTCTACTGCACGCAGGCAGTTGTAGCCACACCTGCGGCCACGCTTGGCGGGGCAGAGGAAGCAAGGAACAAGACTACTAGAGCTGCGCTAAGACCAAAGGCGCGAAGAGCGAAGGGGCAAGGTGGGTTTCCCCCGGCAAGAGCCTTGCCGGGGACGACCTATGCTGCCCCGGCAAGGGCCTTGCCGGGCAACTTACCCAACACCACCAAGACCGCCACCCTTGATCTTGAGAGTTCCGACACCATCAACAACATCGGAACCAAGGCTCGGGAGGCGCCTGCATGGTGGCATGCAGATCTTTGTGGAGACTGAAGGCCTGCAAAACTAGATGAGAACCAGAAGATGAAGGCCCCCAGCAAGATCCTTGCCAGGGACGTGTTGGAGATATGCCCTAGAGGCAATCATGTATGATGATATTTCCTATGTGTTTATGAATAAAGATAGTCCTTGGACATTATCAATGATGTGTATCAGCAAGTACGTGACTTTTTTGTGGGACTATGCATTGTATGATGACTGTCCTAAAAGGTCCCTAGTCGAAAGGGATGTGTGGACGCGCAACCGACTATACTAGCATATGGCATGGTTGATGGCTTGGTCTCACTAGCCATGGAGCATTGGATGCTAACCGTATAATATGGGCTTGGAAAGGTCTGGTTGGATTCGACATAGTCGGATCTGAGTCGAGATAAGGTCCGAGTCGGACAGACCCAACTATGCGACGCAGCGATATGTCATCTGTGAGTCTCTAGTACAACATACGTTCTATGTCCTAAGACCTGAGCTGACGCATGTACTCGGGATGGTGACAGACTTGCTTTGGACCGACCAAACGCTACTCCGGATCGGGTAGTTACAAAGGTAGGTTTCGGCTTGTCCAGACCCATGCTGCGAGACATGGTCGAGCAAGATGGGATTTGCCCTCCGATCAGAAGAGATATACTCTGGGCCCCTCGTGTGATCCGACCAGGATAAGCATGGCCATGCGACAAGGATTATGAGATAATCCAGATAGTGGTCGGCATCACTGGAACGAGAAAGAGGTCAGGCTAGCACAAGGATGACAATCTCGCCTTGAGCCCGACAACATATATCGTGTGGCAAAAGGAATGGAAGTGTGATGTACAGGTTCGCCTAACCAGCTTCATAGTCTGCCTCGTGTTCGACATGCCTTGCTAGAGGCCGCTCCCGACCGTGAAGTTCGGAGGTGATCCGAACTGCGACCAAGCCGACTTGAATCTAAGGGGTCGCGCGCTTAAGGGAAGGAACCTACGAGGTCGGATCCGAGGACACTGGTCGGATGTGATCCGAGCTGTATTTGGATTGTGGCCGAGTAGACTTATGGGCTTTTAGGGTCCGTGCGAGGCCCAAGTGTTGAGCCCGCGACGGACGCCTATATAAAGTGGGGTGTGGCACACTCATGCGGTTGATCGCTTCGGCGCTGTCACTAGGGTTTGCATGTGTGATGTCCCACAAGTATAGGGGATCTATCATAGTCCTTTCGATAATTAAGAGTGTCGAACCCAACGAGGAGCATAAGGAAATGATAAGTGGTTTTCAGCAAGGTATTCTCTGCAAGTACTGAAATAAGTGGTAAGAGATAGTTTTGTGATAAGATAATTGGTAACGAGCAACAAGTAACAAAAGTAAATAAAGTGCAGCAAGGTGGCCCAATCCTTTTTGTAGCAAAGGACAAGCCTGGACAAACTCTTATATAAGGAAAAGCGCTCCCGAGGACACATGGGAATATCGTCAAGCTAGTTTTCATCGCGTTCATATGATTCACGTTCGGTACTTTGATAATTTGATATGTGGGTGGACCGGTGCTTGGGTGTTGTTTTTACTTGAACAAGCATCCCACTTATGATTAACCTCTATTGCAAGCATCCGCAACTACAACAAAAGTATTAAGGTAAACCTAACCATAGCATGAAACATAAGGATCCAAATTAGCCCCTTACGAAGCAACGCATAAACTAGGGTTTAAGCTTCTGTCACTCTAGCAACCCATCATCTACTTATTACTTCCCAATGCCTTCCTCCAGGCCCAAATAATGGTGAAGTGTTATGTAGTCGACGTTCACATAACACCACTAGAGGCTAGACAACATACATCTCATCAAAATATCGAATCTAATACCAAATTCACATGACTACTAATAGCAAGACTTCTCCCATGTCCTCGTGGAAAACGTAACTACTCACAAAGCATATTCATGTTCATAATCGAGGGGTATTAATATGCATAATAGATCTGAACATATGATCTTCCACCAAATAAACCAACTAGCATCAACTACAAGGAGTAATCAACACTACTAGCAACCTACTAGTACCAATCCGGACTTGGAGACAAGAATTGGATACAAGAGATGAACTAGGGTTTTGAGAGGAGATGGTGCTGGTGAAGATGTTGATGGAGATTGCCCTGTCCCGATGAGAGGAGCGTTGGTGATGACGATGGCGGTGATTTCCCCCTCCCGGAGGGAAGTGTCCCAGGCAGAACAGCTCTGCCGGAGCCCTAGATTGGTTCCGCCTCGTGGCGGCGGAGTTCGTCGAAAGGTTGCTTATGATTTTTCCTCGATGAAAGACCTCATATAGCGGAAGATGGGCATCGAAGAGCCAACAGGGGCCCACAGTAGGGGGCGCATACAGGGGGTAGGGCGCGCCCACCCTCGTGGACAGGTGGGCCCCTCTGGTGAACTTCTTCCGCTGGATATTTTTAATTATTTCCAAAAATGAGTTTCGTGGAGTTTCAGGACTTTTGGAGTTGTGCAGAATAGGTCTCTAATATTTGCTCCTTTTGCAGCCCAGAATTCCAACTGCCGGCATTCTCCCTCCTTATGTAAACCTTGTAAAATAAGAGAGAATAGGCATAAGAATTGTGACATAACGTGTAATAACAGCCCATAATGCAATAAATATCGATATAAAAGCATGGTGCAAAATGGACGTATCAACTCCCCCAAGCTTAGACCTCGCTTGTCCTCAAGCGAAAGCCGATAATGATAAATATGTCCCCATGTTTAGAGGTAGAGGTGTCGATAAAAATAAAATACAGACATGAAGGCATCATGATTATTCTCATAACAGCAACATATATAGATATGTCATATGATTTCTTATGCTCAAGTAATAACCTATTCACAATGCAAAGGTACGAATCATAAACTTTATTGAGAACCAACAAACTACAATCTCAGCCATTGAAGCAATTGCAATTTATCATAACATCAGAAAGAGTCTACGTCAGAGCTTAATAGCAAGTCCACATACTCAACTATCATTTAGTCTTTCATAATTGCTAACACTCATGCAATATTTGTGGTTATGGAGTTTTAATCGGACACAGAGAAAGATAGGGGCTTATAGTTTCGCCTCCCAACCTTTTACCATCAAGGGTAATGTCAACAATAATAACTCATGCTCCACTACATCCAATTAGATATATCTATCAGGATCTTTCCAACATACTGTGCTTGCCAAAGGATAAAATGAAAAGGAAAGGTGAAGATCACCATGACTCTTGCATAAGGTAGAAGATAATAATAAAAGGTAGGCCCTTCGCAGAGGGAAGCAGAGGTTGCCATGCGCTTTTATGGTTGGATGCATAAAATCTTAATGCGAAAGAACGTCACATTATATTGCCACTTGTGATATGAACCTTTATTATGCAGTCCGTCGCTTTTATTACTTCCACATCACAAGATCGTATAAAGCTTATTTCTCCCACACCAATCAATCATACATATTTAGAGCAATTTTTATTGCTTTGCACCGATGACAACTTACTTGAAGGATCTTACTCAATCCATAGGTAGATATGGTGGACTCTCATGGCAAAACTAGTTTAAGGGTTTTGGAAGCACAAGTAGTATCTCTACTTGGTGCCGAGAATCGCTAGCATGAGGGGAAAGGCAAGCTCAACATGTTGGATGATCCATGACAACATACTTTATCTCAGATATAAGAAAACATAACCCATTATGTTGTCTTCCTTGTCCAACATCAACTCTTTAGCATGTCATATTTTAATGAGTGCTCCCAATCATAAAAAATGTCAATAATAGTACATTTATATGTGAACCCCTCTTTCCTTATTACTTCCTATTAATTGCAACGATGACCAAAGCTATGTTTGCCAACTCCCAACAACTTTTAATCATCATACTCTTTCTATGTGAAGTCATTACTCTTAATAAGATCAATTTGATCTCTTTGTTTCTTTTTATTCTTTTCTCTTTTCTTTTATTCACTCAGGATCATGGCAAAAACAATCAAGCCCTTGACTCAACACTAATCTTTATTATATAGCTCACAGACTCGATTACATAGAGAGATCATAAAGCAAAAACTCAAAACTAGATCATGCCATAAACTTTATTCTACTAAATCAAGATACTACTAATAGGATCGAACTAAGAAAAACGGTAAAGATAGGAGTGTGATGGTAATACGATACCGGGGCACCTCCCCCAAGCTTGGCAGTTGCCAAGGGGAGTGCCCATACCCATGTGATTATGTCTCCTTCTTTGTTGTTGGTGAAGATGGTGGTGATGAAGATGGATAGTCGCACATCGAGCATAAGAGGTCCTCCAGCTTGCGGATAATGCCCTTGAGTGCAACAATATGCTCCTTCAACAAAATATTTTCACGTGTGAGATACTTGTTCTGTATATGAGCTAACTCAATCATCTTGAAAGCTTCGATCTCAGTTGGGGTAAGAAGATTGTGATCAAGTTGAAGGATGTCTTCTGCAGCCGGAGCTTGATCCTCCATGACCTTCTTGATCCTTTCGTCCTTGTTGATCTCCATGGGTTCTTCCCTCTTCAGATCTATCTTCATTAGCCAAGCATCATTGTCACCATTGTTGGAGGAGGGGGACGACATGATGCCTCGCCTTGACAACCCTGACAGAAAACAGCTCGAAACAAGAACAGAGGACAATTGCATGATACGGGAGTCAAAACCTTCGGGAGAATATATAACGAATTTTTACCGACCAAAATACGTATCGTGCAAGAAAATGGAGTCCGAAAGGCACACGAGGTGCCCATGAGGTAGGGGGCGCGCCCAGGGGGTAGGGCGCGCCCTCCACCCTCGTGGGGCCCTCGTGTCCTTCCCGGACTGCTACTTATTTTTCTATTTTTCTAAATATTCCAAAACGGAGAAATATTGCCTTAAAAACTGTTTTGGAGTCGGTTTACTTACCGTACCACATACCTATTCCTTTTCGGAGTCTGGAACGTTCTGGAAAGTGTCCCTTATGTATTCCTCCGTGGTTATGGTTTCAATAGCATTGGTTTCAACATTTATTGGATTACCTGAGATATAGTGTTTGATTCTTTGACCGTTTACCACCTTCGGATTTGTACCTTCGAAGTTGTTGATTTTTATGGCACCGGAACGATTGACCTCCTCGATGATGTATGGGCCTTCCCATTTAGAGAGAGGTTTTCCTGCAAAAAATCTTAAACGAGAGTTGTATAGCAATACATAATCACCTACATTAAACTCACGCTTTTGTATCCTTTTGTCATGCCATCTTTTAACTTTTTCTTTAAACAACTTGGCATTTTCATAAGCTTGGGTTCTCCATTCATCAAGTGAGCTAATACAAATAACCTCTTCTCACCGGCAAGTTTGAAATCATAGTTGAGCTCTTTAATGGCCCAATATGCCTTATGTTCCAGTTCGAGAGGTAGGTGACGTGCTTTCCCATAAACCATTTTATATGGAGACATACCCATAGGATTTTTATATGCAGTTCTATAGGCCCATAATGCATCATCAAGTTTCTTGGACCAATTCTTCCTAGACCTATTGATGCCTTTTTGCAATATTAATTTGAGCTCTCTATTACTCAATTTTGCTTGACCACTAGACTGTGGGTGATAAGGAGATGCAATTCTATGATTAACGTCATACTTAGCAAGCATTTTACGGAAGGCACCATGAATAAAATGTGAACCACCATCAGTCATTAAATATCTAGGGACTCCAAACCTCGGAAAAATAACTTCTTTAAGCATTTTAATAGAAGTGTTATGATCAGCACTACTAGTTGGGATAGCTTCTACCCACTTAGTAACGTAATCAACAAAGAACTAAAATATGTGTATATCCATTGGAGGCAGGAAAAAGTCCCATATAATCAAATCCCCAAACATCAAATGGTTCAATAACAAGTGAATAATTCATAGGCATTTCTTGACGTTTACTAATATTACCAATTCTTTGACATTCATCACAAGATAAGACAAACTTACGGGCATCCTTGAAGAGAGTAGGCCAATAAAAACCAGATTGCAATACCTTATGTGCAGTTCTATCTCCATTGGTGTCCTCCATAGGCTTCGGAGTGACACTTGCGTGAGGATCCGCTCCTGTTCATGCTCAGGTACACAATGTCTAATAACACCATCTACTCCTTCTTTATAAATATGTGGGTCATCCCAAAAGTAATGTCTCAAATCATAGAAAAACTCTTTCTTTTGCTGATATGTGAAACTAGGTGGTATAAATTTAGCAACAATATAATTAGCATAATCAGCATACCATGGAGTGCTACGAGAAGTACTTATAACATTTAATTGTTCATCAGGAAAACTATCATCAATAGGTAGTGGGTCATCAAGAACATTTTCTAACCTAGACAAGTTATGCAAGAACGGGTTCTCAGCTCCTTTTCTATCAACAATATGCAAATCAAATTCTTGTAGCAAGAGAACCCGTCTAATAAGTCTAGGTTTAGCATCTTTCTTTTCCATCAGGTATTTAATGGCAGCATGATTAGTGTGAATAGTTACTTTAGAATCAACAATATAAGGTCTGAACTTATCACAAGCAAATACAACTGCTAAGAATTCCTTTTCAGTAGTAGCATAATTTCTTTCAGCATTGTCTAAAGTTTTACTAGCATAATTGATAACATTTAATTTCTTATCAACTCTTTGTCCTAGAACAGCACCTACAGCATAATCACTAGCATCACACATAATTTCAAAGGGTAAATTCCAATCAGGTGGCTAAACAATAGGTGCAGAGATCAATGCTTTCATAAGTATTTCAAATGCTTCTACACAATCATCATCAAAGACAAATGGTATATCTTTTTGTAATAAATTAGTCAGAGGCCGGGAAATTTTTGAGAAGTCCTTAATGAACCTCCTATAAAATCCGGCGTGACCAAGGAAACTTATTATACCTTTGATGTCCTTGGGACACGGCATCTTTTCAATAGCATCAACCTTGGCTTTATCAACTTCAATACCTCTTTCAGAAACTTTATGCCCCAAGACAATACCTTCATTAACCATAAAGTGGCACTTTTCCCAATTCAAGACAAGATTAGTTTCTTCACATCTACGCAAAACTCGGTCAAGATTGCTCAAGCAATCATCAAAAGAAGATCCATAGACGGAAAAATCATCCATGAAAACCTCACAAATCTTTTCACAAAAGTCAGAGAATATAGCCATCATGCATCGTTGAAAGGTAGCAGGTGAATTACATAAACCAAAAGGCATACGTCTATAAGCAAAAGTACCAAAAGGGCATGTAAAAGTAGTCTTTGATTGATCTTTAGCTGACACAGGTATTTCAGAGAAACCAGAATAACCATCTAGAAAGCAATAGTGTGTATGTTTGCATAATCTTTCTAGCATTTGGTCAATAAAAGTTAAGTGGTAATGATCTTTCTTAGTAGCCTTATTTAATTTGCGGAAATCAATTACCATCCTATAACATGTAATAATTCTTTGCGGAATCAATTCATCTTTGTCATTAGGAACAACAGTAACACCTGCCTTCTTAGGGACACAATGAATAGGACTTACCCACTGACTATCAGCAACGGGATAAATTATACCTGCCTCCAGAAGCTTTAGTATTTCTTTTCTTACCACTTCTTTCATCTTAGGATTCAGCCATCGTTGATGATCACGAACCGGTTTGGCATCTTCTTCCAAATTTATTTTATGTTGACATAGAGTGGGACTAATGCCCTTAAGATCATCAAGAGTATATCCAATAGCAGCACGGTGCTTCTTCAGAGTTTTCAATAATCTCTCTTCTTCATGCTCTGAAAGTTTAGCACTAATAATAACATTATATATCTTCCTTTCATCAAGATAAGCATATTTAAGATTATCAGGCAACGGTTTAAGCTCAAACACGGGATCACCCTTGGGTGGAGGGGATCCCCTAAGATTTCAACAGGCAAATTGTGTTTCAGAATAGGTTCCTGTTTAAAGAATACTTCATCTATTTCCCTTCTTTCATTCATAAACATATCATTTTCATGGTCTAGCAAATATTGTTCTAAAGGATCACTAGGAGGTACGGCAATCGAAGCAAGACCAATAATTTCATCCTTACTAGGCAATTCTTCTTCACGGTGTTGTCTACTAAATTTAGAGAAATTAAACTCATGATACATATCACCCAAACCAATAGTAACAATATTCTTTTCGCAGTCTATCTTAGCATTAACAGTGTTCAAGAAGGGTCTACCAAATATTATGGGACAAAAGCTATCTTGTGGGGAACCAAGAACAAGAAAATCAGCAGGATATTTAGTTTTCCCACACAAGACTTCAACATCTCTAACAATTCCCATTGCGGATATAGTATCTCTATTGGCAGGTTTAATTGTAACATCAATACCTTCTAACTCAGCAGGTGCAATTTCATGCTTAATTTCTTCGTATAAAGTATGAGGTATAACACTAGCACTAGCACCCATGTCACATAAGCCATGATAACAATGATCTCCTATTTTAATAGAAATAACAGGCACGCCTACCACAGGTCTATGTTTATCTTTAGCACAAGGTTTGGCAATTCTAGCGGTCTCGCCGCAGAAATGAATAACATGCTCATCAATATTATCGGCTAAGAGATCTTTAACAATAGCAATATTAGGTTCAACTTTAATTTTCTCACGGGGTGTATAAGTTCTAATATTGCTTTTACGAATTACATTTGAAGCTTTAGCATGATCCTTTATTCTAACAGGAAAAGGTGGTTTCTCAACATAAGAAGTAGGAACAATAGGATCATTATAAGTGACAGTCTTTTCTTCAACTTTAGTAGGTGCAGCTACTTTTACTTCTATGGGAGGATGATATTTAAACCACTTCTCCTTGGGGAGATCAACATAAGTAGCAGAAGATTCACGTAAAGAAGCTACTATCTCAGAGTCAAGTCCATATTTAGTACTAAATTTACGGAAAATATCGGTATCCATAAAAGATTTAACACAATCAAACTTAGGTGTCATACCTGACTCCTTACCTTCGTCGAGATCCCAATCTTCAGAGTTGCGTTTAATTCTCTCCAATAAATCCCATTTGAATTCAATAGTCTTCATCATAAAAGAGCCAGCACAAGAAGTATCGAGCATGGTGCGATTGTTATCAGAAAGCCGAGCATAAAAACTTTGAATAATTATTTCTCTCGAGAGCTCATGATTGGGGCATGAATATAACATTGATTTAAGCCTCCCCCAAGCTTGAGCGATGCTTTCTCCTTCGCGAGGCCAAAAATTATATATATAACTGCGATTACGATGAACAAGATGCATAGGATAATATTTCTGATGAAATTCCAATTTCAATCATCTGTGGTTCCATGATCTCGTATCATCACATAGCCTATACCATGTCAATGCATCTCCCTTCAAAGATAAAGGGAAGACCTTCTTCTTGACAACATCATCGAGTATACCTGCAAGCTTAAATAATCCACAAACCTCATCCACATATATTAGGTGCTCATCAGGATGCTTGGTTCCATCTCCTGCAAAAGGATTAGCTAGCAGTTTTTCTAACATACCGAAGGAAATTCAAAGTAGACATTTTCATCTTGATGAGGTTCAATAGGTTGAGGAGCAACTCTTTGCTCTACTAGTCGGGGTGAAGATACCCCGAACAAGCCCCTCAGAGGATTACTTTCCATAGTAACAAGTGACAGTAAATTTCAGCACACTATATAAATTTTTCCTTACCAAATTCCACCTACCAAAGGCACTTCACTCCCCGGCAACGGCGCCAGAAAAGAGTCTTGATGACCCACAAGTATAGGGGATCTATCGTAGTCCTTTCGATAAGTAAGAGTGTCGAACCCAACGAGGAGCAGAAGGAAATGATAAGTGGTTTTCAGCAAGGTATTCTCTGCAAGTACTAAAAATAAGTGGTAATAGATAGTTTTGTGATAAGATAATTGGTAACGAGCAACAAGTAACAAAAGTAAACAAAGTGCAGCAAGGTGGCCCAATCCTTTTTGTAGCAAAGGACAAGCCTGGACAAACTCTTATATAAGGAAAAGCGCTCCCGAGGACACATGGGAATATCGTCAAGCTAGTTTTCATCGCGTTCATATGATTCGCGTTCGGTACTTTGATAATTTGATATGTGGGTGGACCGGTGCTCGGGTGCTGTTCTTACTTGAACAAGCATCCCACTTATGATTAACCTCTATTGCAAGCATCCGCAACTACAACAAAAGTATTAAGGTAAACCTAACCATAGCATGAAACATATGGATCCAAATCAGCCCCTTATGAAGCAACGCATAAACTAGGGTTTAAGCTTCATCACTCTAGCAACCCATCATCTACTTATTACTTCCCAATGCCTTCCTCCAGGCCCAAATAATGGTGAAGTGTTATGTAGTCGACGTTCACATAACACCACTAGAGGCTAGACAACATACATCTCATCAAAATATCGAACGAATACCAAATTCACATGATTACTAATAGCAAGACTTCTCCCATGTCCTCGTGAAAAACGTAACTACTCACAAAGCATATTCATGTTCATAATCAGAGGGGTATTAATATGCATAATAGATCTGAACATATTATCTTCCACCAAATAAACCAACTAGCATCAACTACAAGGAGTAATCAACACTACTAGCAACCTACTAGTACCAATCCCGGACTTGGAGACAAGAATTGGATACAAGAGATGAACTAGGGTTTTGAGAGGAGATGGTGCTGGTGAAGATGTTGATGGAGATTGCCCTGTCCCGATGAGAGGAGCGTTGGTGATGACGATGGCGGTGATTTCCCCCTCCCGGAGGGAAGTGTCCCAGGCAGAACAACTCTGCCGGAGCCCTAGATTGGTTCCGCCTCGTGGCGGCGGAGTTTCGTCCCGAAAGGTTGCTTATGATTTTTTCCTCGATGAAAGACCTCATATAGCAGAAGATGGGCATCGAAGAGCCAACAGGGGGCCCACGAGGTAGGGGGCGCGCCCTGGGGGGTAGGGCGCGCCCCCCACCCTCGTGGACAGGTGGGCCCCCCTCTGGTGAACTTCTTCCGCTGGATATTTTTAATTATTTCCAAAAATGAGTTTCGTGGAGTTTCAGGACTTTTGGAGTTGTGCAGAATAGGTCTCTAATATTTGCTCCTTTTGCAGCCCAGAATTCCAGCTGCCGGCATTCTCCCTCCTTATGTAAACCTTGTAAAATAAGAGAGAATAGGCATAAGAATTGTGACATAACGTGTAATAACAGCCCATAATGCAATAAATATCGATATAAAAGCATGATGCAAAATGGACATATCAATGTGTTGCGAATAGACACCTCCACTCGCTGCCGACTGTGTGATTGGACCTAGCAGTCTGCCACACGGTGTTCCTCCTGCACGCGCGGATACCGTTAGAGGCGGTGCACATGCGCCGCTCCGGCGAACTTGTACGTGGGATCCGGCGACCGGCTGTTCGAGGAAGAACAGACGAGGAGGAGACGATCCACACGGACACGCTGCCCCAACTCTTCTTCCGCTGCACGGCACTGCGCGTCTAGTGGTAACGAACTATGATCCATCTCCCGTAGCATGTTCCTGTTGTTCTGCGCGTAGGAAAATTTTAATTTGCAGTCGACGCACCCTACGGTAGAACCCAACAGGACGCTCACAAGACCCTTCTAGTCCAACCAGGCAAGCATCTGCGTGGTGGGATGCAGATCTTCATGAAGACCCTGCCACCGCACCAGCGCAGCAGCCAGCCAGCCAGCGTGGCGCTGCATGCCTCGTCAGCTTGGACGCGCGTCGAAGCGAGGCGAGGCGGCGACAGACGAGACGAGCTTCCTTGCCGTCCCCGATAAAGCAAGAGGACACGTCGGCAGCGCATTAAATGCGTTTTGTCCTATGATGTCAGGAGATAAACTTGTACACTGTAGACACCTTCCACCTCCTGTGTGCCGCTGTGGCAGCCCCTTTGACATATAAAAGGAGGCCTGAGGCGTCCTGAGGAAGGATTCAGACTTTTTGGGCTAGGCATGCACCGTAGCTAGTTCAAGATCTCAAGAACACCAAATATACACCAAAGCAGGACTAGGGTATTACGCATCACTTGCGGCCCAAACTTGGATAAAATTCCCCCGCTTTGATCTTCTAAACCCGCTCTTTTACAGCCTCACGCCCTGGCAAATGTAGTAGGGATTCCCTGTGATCCCATAGGTGTCGTTCTTGAACCCCGACAAGTACCTTTTTGCATAATTCTTTCTTGTTTTCCTGCAAGAGATGAAAAGGGATAAACTGGATCTTCAGTTTCTTTGCTTTATTAGGGATACTTGACTTCTTGAATTCCACGTGCATATCCCTAGATTGGGGTAATGGAACTTCATCTTCATCCAAACTTGTCTCTTCTTTCTATTTTGGATCACATTCCTCTTCTTCCTCTGTGGTCCAACCATTATGTTCCACATCCCCATAAACTTTGGGGTTTGCAATATAATCAGCAGCATAGCTCTCACCCTCTGAATCTTGAGATGACATATTTTCAGATCTGCCAGAAAACAGCAAGAAAGAAGAACAGAAGATTTCTCCGTGATACGGTGGTCAATATGTTCGGGGGTTATATAAAGATTTTTTATCTTGATAAACAAGAAAATGGGAGGGAAACAGAGTCGGGAAGGTTCCCGAGGTGGGCACAACCCACCTGGGGGCGCTAGGGGGCCCTGGCGCGCCCTGGTGTCTTGTGCCCTTCTCCTTCCTGGTTGTTTTCTATTTTCCTAATTTTTAATATATTTGAAAACTGACAGAAATATTTTTGCGGATGAGTCCGTTTACTTACTGTATCGCGTACCTCCTCTTTTTAAATTATTCTAGAGTGTTCCGGAAGGTCTCTTTTATGTGTTCCTCAGGTGTCATAGTTTGAATAATATTGCTTCCAACATTAATAGGCGTACCTGAGATATAGTGTTTAGTTCTTTGCCCATTGCCCACCTTCGGGTTATTACCTTCGACATTATTTACTTTGATAGCTCTAGAGCGGTAAACCTCTTCAATGATATATGGTCCTTCCCATTTAGAGAGAAGTTTTCCTACAAAGAATCTGAAACGAGAGTTGTACAAAAGAACATATTCTCAACTTTGAATTCCCGCTTTTGAATTCTCTTGTCATGCCATCTTTTACTTTTTCTTTAAATAACTTGTCATTTTCATAAGCTTGGGTTCTCCATTCATCTAATGAGCTAATATCAAATAACCTCTTTTCACCAGCAAGTTTGAAATCATAATTGAGTTCTTTAATTTCACAATATGCTTTATGTTCTAACTCAAGAGGCAAATGACAAGCTTTTCCATAAACCATTTTATAGGGAGACATCCCATAGGATTTTTATATGTTGTTCGGTAGGCCCAAAGTGCATCATCCAATTTCTTAGACCAATTCTTTCGGGACCTATTAACAGTTTTTTGTAATATTAGTTTTATTTATGTATTCCTAAGTTCAACTTGGCCACTAGATTGAGGATGATAGGGTGATGCAATTCTATGTTAACATCGTATTTAGCAAGCATTTGACGGAAAGCACCATGAATAAAGTGTGAACCACCATCAGTCATTAAATATCTAGGGACTCCAAACCTTAGGAAAATAACTTCTTTAAGCATTTTAATGGAAGGGTTATGATCAGCACTACTAGTTGGCATAGCTTCTACCCACTTATTAATGTAATCAACAACAACCAAAATATGTGTATACCCATTAGAGGAAGGAAAAGGTCCCATATAATCAAAACCCCAAACATCAAATGGTTCAACGGCAAGTGAATAATTCATAGGCATTTCTCGACACTTACCAATATTACCAATTCGTTGACATTCCTCACAAGATAAAACAAACTTATGGGCATCCTTGAAGAGAGTAGGCCAATAAAAACCAGATTGCAATACCTTGTGGGCAGTTCTATCTCCCACATGATGCCCTCCATAAGCTTCGGAGTGACATTTTCGTAGGATTTGTTCCTGTTCATGCTCAGGCCCACAACATCTAATAATACCATCTAATCCTTCTTTATAAATATGTGGGCCATCCCAAAAGTAATGTCTTAAATCATAGAAGAACTTTTTATTTGTTGATAAGTGAAACTAGCTGGTATGTATTTAGCAACAATATAATTAGCATAGTCAGCATGCAAAGTATTATGAGAAACATTTATTGCAGCTAATTGTTGATCAGGGAAGTTATCATCAATAGGTAGTGGGTCATTAAGGATATTCTCTAACCTAGATAAGTTATCAGCTATAGGGTTCTCAGCTCCTTTTCTATCAGTAATATGTAAATCAAATTCTTGTAGTAAGAGAACCCACCTAATGAGTCTAGGTTTAGCATCTTTCTTTTCCATAAGATATTTAATAGCAGCATGATCGGTGTGAACAGTAACTTTAGAATCAACAATGTAAGATCTGAATTTGTCACAAGCAAACACAACTGCTAAAAATTCTTTTTCAGTAGTAGCATAGTTTCTTTGGGCACTGTCTAGAGTTTTGCTAGCATAATGGATAACATTTAATTTCTTATCAAGTCATTGTGCTAGAACGGCACCAACAACATAATCACTAGCACCACACATGATTTCAAAAGGCAAGTTCCAATCAGGTGGTTGAACAATAGGTGCGAAAGTTAAGGCTTTCTTAAGTGTTTCAAAGGCTTCTACACAATCATCATAAAAAACAAATGGAACATCCTTTTTGTAAAAGATTTGTAAGAGGCCTAGATATTTTAGAGAAGTCTTTAATAAATCTCCTATAGAAACCAGCATGACCTAGGAAACTATGAATACCTTTAGGACATGGGATTTTCTCAATTGCATCAACTTTAGCTTTATCCACTTCAATACCTCGTTCAGAAATTTTATACCCCAAGACTATGCCTTCATTAACCATGAAGTGGCACTTCTCCCAATTTAAGACAAGATTAGTTTGCTCACATCTCTACAAAACTCGATCAAGGTTGCTTAAGCAATCATCAAAAGAAGATCCATATACAGAAAAATCATCCATGAAAACCTCAACAATCTTTTCACAAAAATGAGAGAATATAGCAGTCATACATATTTGAAAGGTAGCAGGTGCATTGCATAAACCAAAAGGCATACATCTATAAGCATAAGTTCCAAAAGGGCAAGTAAAGGTGTTTTTTCTCTTGATCAGGTTGTGAAACAGGTATTTGAGAAAAACTAGAATATCCATCAAGGAAACAAAAGTGTGTGTGCTTTGATAATCTTTCTAGCATTTGATCAATAAAAGGCAAAGGGTAATGATCTTTTCTAGTTGCTTTATTTAATTTTCTTAAATCAATAACCATTCTATAGACAGTAACAATTCTTTGTGGAATGTGTTCATTTTTATCATTAGGAACAACGGTAATACCTCCCTTCTTAGGAACACAATGAACGGGACTCACCCATCTACTATCAGCTATGAGATAGATTATACCTGCTTCCAG
This sequence comes from Aegilops bicornis, assembly GCA_021605145.1. NCBI lineage: Eukaryota > Viridiplantae > Streptophyta > Magnoliopsida > Poales > Poaceae > Aegilops > Aegilops bicornis. Next base: position 412,208,510 of record CM038672.1, read on the forward strand.
AAGCTTTAATATTTCAGTTCTTATCACTTTTTTCATTTTAGAATTCAAGCATCATTGATGATCAACAACGGGTTTAGCATCAAGTTCCATATTAATCTTGCGCTGATAGAGAGTGGGACTAATGCCCTTAAGATCATCAAGAGTATATCCATTAGCAGCTCAATGCTTCTTCAAAACTTTCAATAATCTCTCTTCTTCATGTTCTGAAAGGTTAGCACTAATTATAATAGGATATATCTTTTTCTCATCAAGATAAGCACATTTCAAAGTGTCGGGAAATTGTTTTAATTCAAACACGAGATCACTTTTAGGTGGAGGAGGACCTCCTAGAATTTCAATAGGAAAATTGTGTTTGAGCAGAGGTCGTTGTTCAAAGAAAATTCTATCTATCTTATTTCTTTCATTCATATGCATACCATTTTCATGATCTAGCAAATACTGTTCCAATGGATCAGTAGGAGGCATGACAATAGAAGCAAGACCAATTATTTCATCCTTACTATGTAATTCTTTCTTGTGAGGTTGTCTATTAAACTTGGAAAAATTAAACTCATGAGACTCATCACCAAAGCTAACACTGACAATTTGTTTATGACAATCTATAGTAGCATTGACAGTGTTCAAGAAAGGTCTACCAAAGATAATGGGACAGAAGTCATCTTGTGGGAACCAAGAACTAGAAAACCAGTAGGGTATTTTACTTTCCCACACAAGACTTCAACATCTCTAACAATCCCAAGTGGTGTGATGGTGTCTCTTAGCAAGTTTAATAGTAACATCTATGTCTTCTATTTCAGCGGGTGCTATGTCATTCATAATTTCTTGGTATAAGGTAAAAGGAATAGCACTCATGCTAGCACCTAAATCACATAAACCATGATAACAATGATCTCCTATTTTAACTGAGACAACATGCATGCCAACAACAGGTCTATGTTTATCTTTTTCATCAGGTTTGGCAATTCTAGCAGCTTCATCATAGAAGTAAATAACATGCCCATCAATATTTTCTACCAAGAGATCTTTAACCATAGCAATACTAGGTTCTACTTTGATTTGTTCAGCAAGTTTAGGTGCTCTAATATTACTTTTGCGAACCACAGTTGAAACCTTAGCATGTTCTTTTATCCTAACAAGGAAAGGTGGTTTTTCAATATAAGCACTAGGAACAACTGGATCAACATTGTAAATAATAGTTTCATCTTTAGCTATGACTGGTTCTTTAATTTCCTCTTTAATAGGTGGATGATATTTAAACCACTTCTCCTTAGGGAGATCAACATGAGTAGCAAATGATTCAATAAAAGAGGCTACTATCTCAGAGTCAAGTCCATATTTAGTTCTAAACTTGTGGAAAGCATTGGTATTCATAAAAGATTTAACACAATCAAATTCAAGCTTAATAGCTGACTCTTTACCTTCCTCGAGTTCCCAATCTTCGGAGTTGCGTTTAATTCTTTCTAAAAGATCCCACCTGAATTCAATAGTCTTCTTTTCATAAAAGAACCAGTACAAGAAGTATCGAGCATGGATCAATCATCGTGAGAAAGCCGAGCATAAAAATTCTGAATAATAATTTCTCTTGAGAGCTCATGATTGGGGCATGAATATAACATTGACTTAAGCCTCCCCCAAGCTATATAATTCTGATCACGATGAACTAGATGCATAGGATAATTTTTTTGTGAAATTCCAATTTCAATCAATTCCAATTCCAAGAACCGATATCATCGCATAGCGTATACTGATACTTCTCCAATGTATCTATAATTTTTTTATTGTTCCATGCTATTATATTATCTGTTTTGGATGTTTATGGGCTTTAATTTACACTTTTATATTATTTTTGGGACTAACCTATTAACCTACAGCTCAGTGCCAGTTCCTGTTTTTTCCCTTGTTTCAGTGTTTCGAAGAAAAGGAATATCAAACGGAGTCCAACGAAATGAAACCTTCGGGAGAGTTATATTTGGAACGAAAGCAATCTAGGAGACTTGGAGTGTACGTCAAGGAAACAACAAGGTGGCCACAAGGCAGGGAGGCGCGCCTGCCCCCCCCTAGGCGCGCCACCACCCTCGTGGGCCCCTCGTGGCTCCCCTGACCGACTTCTTTTGCCTATATACATCCATATACCCTAAAAACTTTGGGGAACAGAATAGATCAGGAGTTCCGCCACCGCAAGCCTCTGTAGCCACCAAAAACCAATTAGGACCCTGTTTCGGCACCCTGCTGGAGGGGAAATCCCTCACCAGTGGCCATCTTCATCATCCCGGCGCTCTCCATGACGAGGAGGGAGTAGTTCACCCTCGGGGCTGAGGGTATGTACCAGTAGCTATGTGTTTGATCTCTCTCTCTCTCTCGTGTTCTTGATTTGGCACGATCTTGATGTATCGCGAGCTTTGCTATTATATTTGGATCTTATGATGTTTCTCCCCCTCGACTCTCGTGTAATGGATTGAGTTTTCCTTTGAAGTTATCTTATCGGATTGAGTCTTTAAGGATTTGAGAACACTTGATGTATGTCTTGCATGTGCTTATCTGTGGTGACAATGGGATATCACGTGATCCACGTGATGTATGTTTTGGTGATCAACTTGCGAGTTCCGTGACCTCGTGAACTTATGCATAGGGTTTGGCACATGTTTTCGTCTTGACTCTCCGGTAGAAACTTTGGGGCACTCTTTGAAGTTCTTTCTGTTGGTTGAATAGATGAATCTGAGATTGTGTGATGCATATCGTATAATCATACCCATGGATACTTGAGGTGACATTGGAGTATCTAGGTGACATTAGGGTTTTGGTTGATTTGTGTCTTAAGGTGTTATTCTAGTACGAACTCTATGATAGATTGAATGGAAAGAATAGCTTCGTGTTATTTTACTACGGACTCTTGAATAGATCGACAGAAAGAATAACTTTGAGGTGGTTTTGTACCCTACCATAATCTCTTTGTTTGTTCTCCTCTATTAGTGACTTTGGAGTGACTCTTTGTTGCATGTTGAGGGATAGTTATATGATCAAATTATGTTATTATTATTGAGAGAACTCGCACTAGTGAAAGTATGAACCCTAGGCCTTGTTTCAACTAGTGAAAGTATGAACCCTAGGCCTTGTTTCAACGCATTGCAATACCGTTTACGCTCACTTTTATCATTAGTTACCTTGCTGTTTTTATATTTTTAGATTACAAAAACCTATATCTATCATTCATATTGCACTTGTATCACCATCTCTTCGCCAAACTAGTGCACATATACAATTTACCATTGTATTGGGTGTGTTGGGGACACAAGAGACTCTTTGTTATTTGGTTGCAGGGTTGCTTGAGAGAGACCATCTTAATCCCACGCCTCCCATGGATTGATAAACCTTAGGTCATCCACTTGAGGGAAATTTGCTACTGTCCTACAAACCTCTGCACTTGGAGGCCCAACAACGTCTACAAGGATAAGGTTGCATAGTAGACATCATATACCATGCCAATGCTTTTCCCTTCAAAGATAAAGGGAAAACCTTCTTCTTAGCTTCATCTCCGGTCAAACCTGCAAGCTTAAATAATCCACAAATTTCATCCACATATATCAAGTGCATATCAGGATGTTCAGTTCCATCTCCTACATAAGGATTAGCTAGCAGTTGTTCTATCATACCCGAAGGAATTTCATAACCAATACTTTCAGTAGGTGCAGTAGGTTGAGGGGCAACTAATTGTGGTTCCGATCAACGTGGAGATACCCCGAACAAACCCCTCAAAGGATGATTCTCCATAGTAACAAGTGACAATAAATTTCAGCACATAGTAATAATTTTCCCTTACCAATTTCCACTTACCAAGAGCGCTTCACTCCCCGGCAACAGCGCCAGAAAAGAGCCTTGATGACCCACAAGTATAGGGGATCAATCGTAGTCCTTTCGATAAGTAAGAGTGTCGAACCCAACGAGGAGTAGAAGGAAATGACAAGTGGTTCTTAGCAAGGTATTTTCTGCAAGCACTGAAATAGTTGGTAACATATAGTTTGATAGCAAGATAGTTTGTAACGAGCAAGTAACGGTAATGGCAAATAATGTGCAGCAAGGTATCCCAATACTTTTGTGGCAAAGGACAGGCCAAAAGGGTCTCTTATGATAAGCAAAAGCGTTCCCGAGGGTACACCGGAATTTCATCATATCACTTTCTTCATGTTGGTTTGATTCATGTTCGCTACTTTAATAATTTGATATGTGGGTGGACCGGTGCTTTGGTGTTGTTCTTGCTTGAACAAACCTCCTACTTATGATTAACCCCCTCGCAAGCATCCGCAACTACAAGAAAAGTATTAAGATAAGATCTAACCATAGCATTAAATTTTGGATCCAAATCAGTCCCTTATGAAGTAGCGCATGAACTAGGGTTTAAGCTTCTGTCACTCTAGCAACCCATCATCTAATAACCACTCCACAATGCATTCCCTTAGGCCCAAATATGGTGAAGTGCCATGTAGTTGACGTTCACATGACACCACTAAGGGAATCACAACATACATATCATCAAAATATCGAACACATATCAAGTTCACATGATTACTTGCAACATGACTTCTCCCGTGACCTCAAGAACAAAAGTAACTAATCATAAATAATAATCATGCTCAAGATGAGTGGTATTAAATAGCATAATGGATCTGAACATATAATCTTCCACCAAATAAACCATATAGTAATCAACTACAAGATTTAATAACACTAGTCAGCCACAAGCACCAATCTAAGGTTCCGGTGCAAAGATTGAACACAAGATATGAACTAGGGTTTGAGAGGAGATGGTGCTATTGAAGATGTTGATGGAGATGGCCCTCCCAAAGATGGGAGAGTTGTTGGTGATGACAATGACGATGATCTCCCCCTCCGGGAGGGAAGTTCCCCCGGCGGAATCGCTCCTCCGGAGGGAAAAAGTGCTCATGCCCAAGTTCCGCTTCGAGACGGCGGCGCTTCGTCCCGAAAGTCCTCTCCTTATTTTTTTTCTAGGTCAAAATGTTTTATATACCAGAAGAGGAGCACCGGAGGTGGGCAGAGGAGGGCACATCCCACCAGGGCACGCCTGGGCTCCCTGGCGCGCCCGGGTAGGTTGTACTCACCTAGTGGGGCCCCTCTCGTAGTTATTTGCTCCAATATTCCTCATATATTCCAAAATAATTCTCCGTAAATTTTCAGCTTATTTGGAGATGTGCAGAATAGGTAACTCTGGCGTAGCTTTTTTAGGTCCAGAATTCCACCTGCCAGTATTCTCCCTCTTTGTGCAAACCTTGCATAAGATGAGAGAAAAGGCATTAGAATTACTCCCAAAAGCATTATTATACATAAAAACATTATAAATAACAGTAGAAAAACATGATGCAAAATTGGCCTCGAGGTTGTTGGCCAAGTGAAGGAGTAGGCGCAGTTGGCCTCGAGGCCGCACCACACGGATTGGCAAGTGGTGCGAGAATCGTCGTTAATGCGGTTAACCTCATTTGGACCAAGGCCTCAGGAGAAGGACCATGCTCCTCCTTTTTCTTAGCAAGGGCCCGTTCGAGATCCTCAAAAGTGAAGGGCCTGACTTCCGAAGAAGCCGTGCCCTTCTCCTTCGGATCTACAACATGGGGAGTCCCATCAGGGTTCATCTCGCTCTAGGGTGGTTAAGCCACAAGAATAGAGCACGAGGCTCTAATACCAATTGAAAGGATCGAGATGGACCTAGGGGGTTGCTACCTCTTCAGCATGCGTTGTTTTTCCCTTGAAGAGGAAAGGGTGATGCAGCAAAGTAACGTAAGTATTTCCCTCAGTTTTTGAGAACCAAGGTATCAATCTAGTAGGAGGCCACACGCAAGTCCCTCGTGCCTACACAAACAAATAAGAACCTTGCAACCAACGCGATAAAGGGGTTGTCAATCCCTTCACGGCCACTTGCAAAAGTGAGATCTGATAGAGATGATAAGATAGTATTTTTGGTATTTTTATGATAAAGATTGAAAGTAAAGATTGCAAAATAAACAGGGAAAGAAATAGCTAGTTGACGGAAGATTAATATAATGGAAAATAGACCCGGGGGCCATAGGTTTCACTAGTGGCTTCTCTCAAGATAGCATAAGTATTACGGTGGGTGAACAGATTACTGTCGAGCAATTGATAGAAAATTGCAGAATTATGAGAATATCTAGGCATGATCATGTATATAGGCATCACGTCCGTGACAAGTAGACCGACTCATGCCTGCATCTACTACTACTACTCCACACATCGACCACTATCCAGCATGCATCTAGAGTATTAAGTTCATAAGAACAGAGTAACGCATTAGGTAAGATGACATGATGTAGAGGGATAAACTCAAGTAATATGATATAAACCCCATCTTTTTATCCTTGATGGCAACAATACAATACGTGTCGCTTTCCCCATCATCCTTTGGATCGAGCAACGCAAGATTGAACCCAAAGCTAAGCACTTCTCCCATTGCAAGAAAGATCAATCTAGTAGGCCAAACCAAACTGATAATTCGAAGAGACTTGCAAAGATAACCAATCATACATAAAATAATTCAGAGAAGATTCAAATATTGTTCATAGATAATCTTGATCATAAACCCACAATTCATCGGATCTCGACAAACACACCGCAAAAAAGAGTTACATCAAATAGATCTCCAAGAAGATCGAGGAGAACTTTGTATTGAGATCCAAAGAGAGAGAAGAAGCCATCTAGCTAATAACTATGGACCCGAAGGTCTGTGGTAATGTAACATCCCAAAATTCTAAATTTTGGAATGTTATAATAAATAAATAGTTTTGATTGTTTGTTTGATTGTTGTGTGATTGATTGACTGAAAGTGAGTGAAATTTGAAACTTTTGAAAGTTAAATGAGAGGGAATAAAAGGACTTTCCCAAACTTTCATTTTTCATTTATGATCTTTGTGAATTCAAATTCTTTTCAAATACAAAACCCTAGAGAGAAGATGACATGACCTCTTCCATTTAATTAAATGAAAAGGGTTTTGAAAATATTTGAATTTCATTTGGAAATATTTCAAATTCACAAACTTTAAGCAACCCAATGATTTTCATGAGAGAAGATAAAATGACTTCTTCAAATTATATGAAATATGAGTTGGAAGTTTTAAAAGAATTAAATTTAAAGTCCTTTCGGAAATTATTTTTCAATTTGGAGTTATTTTGGTTTTTATTCAAATTATTTTTCTCTAAAAATAAAATTTATGGAAAATAGGGTAAAATGATTCCCTGCATCCGAAAATTGGAGAGAAATAAATTTGAAATCATGTTGGTATTTCTAAAATGATTTTTATTGGGTTTTATTATAGCAGTAACACTCTTTGCTTTATTTGAATTTTTGTGGATTTTATTTGGAGCTAGAATAATGCTCATGTCGTAGAAAATCTTATTCTGAAAATTTTGATATATTACATGCCTATATAATATTCTTATTTATTTTGTTTTATTATTTTTCTTTGTTTGAAAAAAATGTTTTAAAAAAAGGACTCTCTCCGCCGACTGGGCCGACCCATCTCCCAAGCCAGGCCACGGCCCATCACCGCTTCACGGCCCATCTCGCCGCCGCCGCCTTCCCCGAGTGCGGGAGACCGGCTCCCGCACGTCTTCGGAGCCCGCCTCGCCCACGACTCCGCCGCCGCCTCCGTTTGCCCTCCTCCACGCCTCTTTCCCCCTCTATATAAGCCCGAACACCGCCGCCCTTCTCTCCTCAAGGCCGCTTGCGCCACATCTCGCCGGGCTGGCTGCCGCTCCGCTTCTTGCTTGCTTATTGTCCTGGCCAAGACTTGGTCGCTGCGGCCGCCGATCTCGCTTGAGCCGCCCCGCCGGCGACGCCCCGCTCGCCGGAGAAACGCCGCCGCCGCCGTCGGGTTTTCTTCCCCCGAACCGGTAATAACCGACCCCGGTTCGCCCTATTTTTAGGTTTTCTTAGGTTTTGTTTTAAAACCGGTTTTTTTAGTAAGATCTAATTAGCGAATGTTCATTAGATTAGGTTCAGCAGTGAATAGTTTCATTCGTTAGCGTTCGGTAGCGAACGTTCGTTATTTAGTCTTTTTCTTTTTCTGTTTTAATTCCGTCCAGGGACCTGGATGTAATTATCTTTCTTACAGATTAGTCCCTCTATTTCAAACTAGCACAACTTTTTACTCGTTTATCCAAATCCAACGAAACCAACGTCCACTTCTTCGTTATGATCCCCTCTATCCAGATAATCAACTTGAACATGTTTTTGAAAGTTTTAAAATTTGAATTCAAACAGATTTATACTCAAACTTATTTTGATCATAACTTGAGTTTCGTAACTCCGATTTAGTTGATTCTTTTTGCAAACCGAAGCTCTTGACCTAAACTTTCTGATAAGGCCAAATTCACATAATTTTGGTACTGTTAGAAATTGTTTTATGTTGCAAGAGTTATTTTCTTGGTTTTGATGTTTTCTGAATTGTCTTCTTCGTTCTTTCCGATCTTTTGAGTGATTGCTTATGTGTGGTTACTATTGCTTGCTCACGATAGATTGACCGGAGCGTGACGAGTAGAACTATCAGGAGTTGTGAGTGCGAATCATCTTCGTCGTCAGTACAAGGCAAGTTCACACTTTGGTCATATCCCTTTATTACCCAGTTTTATGCATTAGTTTCAACCCTCAAACATTGCATGGTTAGGATTTGATTAACTTGTGGGTACTGGGAAGTAGTTGATGAGGTAGGAACCTATTGTCCTGCATTCAAACCTTGGGAGTTACTTCTACGTTGTGCTCATACTGCTCTGCTATGCTCGTAGACGTGGATTGGTTGAGTGTATTCATGACAGATGTGAGAGTTATCATTAATGGTTAACTTAAGGTGGCTACTTTAATACACATCTGGGTGGATTGGTTGGGGCACCCTGGAGTACCCAGTGGTTTGCCCGGGCACCTGGAGAATCCAGTGTTGTCCTAGGATATCCTGGAGGACCCGTGTGATCATCCTATGGTTCGCCACCCAGGCTCAAAGGGATCATAAGATCATTCATGCTAGAAACTTCCGTGTGCAGCCACAAGCTATTATGGGCTCTAGCATAGTCAAGTATGTTGCATGACCTCTTCCAGTGGTAGGCTAGCAGATGTAGGGGATGTAGGTTGGTACTGTCTACCCAGGGTTAGAGTTAATGCTTCTGAAAGACTGTGTCTCGGTCATCCGTTTCTCAAACATCGTGAAGTGTGAGAAATCCAAGGGAGGAGATCGAGTCTTGTGGGGAAATGTGCGCAAACCTCTGCAGAGTGTACAAACTAATCATGATTAGCCGTGTCCCCGGTTATGGACATCTTGAGTATCTGGTACTTGAATTATTTGATTGATCTCATCACGTTACTTAAATAATTTGTTGGGTTATTCATATTTAACTGGGATTGAGTTGGAGGAACCTTCTCAATATTTATCAACCAACTTTGTAGTTAAATAAAATATGTGCCTTTGCAGTAGGGAAAAAATGGCTTTTCGCAAAAACATGTTAACCATAGAGCCTCCACCAGCCAAATATGCATGTAGTGATAGTCATTATTCAGCATTGCTCTATGGTGTGAATTTGCCAGTACATTCAATGTACTGGCCCTTTGTGGCTGCAACGTCTCATGTTGCAGGAATCTTACGATGAGTAAGTGATACGTTAGGGTTACAATTTCTACACTCAACTTTGTCGTTGGTGTTGATGGGAATCCACAACCTTTTTATTACTTCCGCTATTTTGGATTGAGGTAATAGTATTTACGTTATTTATACATGTGATTTACCTCTGTTATAAATCCTCGAGTACTGTGTGTGTCAGCATACCGATCCAGGGATGACACTTAAATACAGAGATGACCGTCTGAGATCGGGTCGCAACAGGTAAACTACTCACACATCATCGGAGAGGCTATGGTGTTGATGTAGAAGCCCTCCGTGATCGATTCCCCCTCCGACGGAGCGCCGGAAAAGGCCCCAAGATGGGATCTCACATGTACAGAAGGTTGCGGCGGTGGAAATAGGGTTTCGTGGTGCTCCTCGATGGTTTCGGGGTACGTAGGTATATATAGGAGGAAGAAGTAGGTCGGTGGACCTACGAGGGGCCCACGAGGGTGGAGGGCACGCCCAGGGGTGGTAGGCGCGCCCCCCTACCTCGTGGATTCCTCGTTCGTTTCTTGATGTCCACTCCAAGTCCTCTGGATCACGTTTGTTCCAAAAATCACGCTACCGAAGGTTTCATTCCGTTTGGACTCCGTTTGATATTCCTTTTCTGCGAAACACTGAAATAGGCGAAAAACAACAATTTGCACTGGGCCTTGGGTTAATAGGTTAGTCCCAAAAATAATATAACAAAGGTATAATAAAGCCCATTAAACATCCAAAACAGAATATATAATAGCATGGAGCAATCAAAAATTATAGATACATTGGAGACGTATCAAGCATCCCCAAGCTTAATTCCTGCTCGTCCTCGAGTAGGTAAATGATAAAAACGGAATTTTTGATGTGGAATGCTACTTAGCATATTCTTCAATGTAATTTTCTTTATTGTGGCATGAATTTTCAGATCCGAAAGATTCAAGATAAAAGTTTAATATTGACATAAAAATAATAATACTTCAAGCATACTAACTAAGCAATTATGTCTTCTCAAAATAACATGGCCAAAGAAAGTTCATCCCTACAAAATCATATAGTTTGGTCATGCTCCATTTTCGTCACACAAGAATGCTCTCATCTTGCACAACCCCGATGGCAAGCCAAGCAATTGTTTCATACTTTAGTAATCTCAAAAAAATTCAACTTTCACGAAATACATGGGCGTGAGCCATGGATATAGCACTATGGGTGGAACAGAATATATTGATGGAGGTTGTGTGGAGAAGACAAAAAAGGAGAAAGTCTCACATTGACGCGGCTAATCAACGGGCTAGGGAGATGCCCATCAATTGATTTCAATGCAAGGAGTAGGGATTTCCATGCAACAGATGCACTAGAGATACAAGCCAAGTTCTATAATGAAAAATTCCCACTAGTATATGAAAGTGACAAAACAAGAGACTCTCTATCATAAAGATCATGGTGCTACTTTGAAGCACAAATGTGGAAAAAGGATAGTAGCATTGCCCCTTTTTATTTCTCTTTTTTTGGGCCCTTTCTTTTTTTGGGCATTTTCTTTTTTTTGGCCTTACTCTCTTTTTTTAGGACAATGCTCTATTAATGATGATCATCACACTTCTATTCATTTACAACTCAATGATTACAACTCGATACTTAGAATAAAATATGACTCTATATGAATGCCTCCGTGGTGTACCGGGATGAGCAATGAATCAAGAGTGACATGTATGAAATAATATGCATGGTGGCTTTGCCACAAATACGATGTCAACTACATGATCATGCAAGGCAATATGACAATGATGAAGCATGTCATAAAAAAATGGAACGGTGGAAATTTGCATGGCAATATATCTCGGAATGGCTATGGAAATGCCATAATAGGTAGGTATGGTGGCTGTTTTGAGGAAGATATAAGGAGGTTTATGTGTGATAGAGCGTATCTTATCACTGGGTTTGGATGCACCAAATAAGTTTGCACCAACTCTCAAGGTGAGAAAGGGCAATGCACGCATCAAGAGGCTAGCAATGATGGAAGGTTGAGAGTGCGTATAATCCATGGACTCAACATTAGTCATAAAGAACTCACATACTTATTGCAAAAATCTACAAGTCATCAAAAACCAAGCACTACGCGCATGCTCCTAGGGGGATAGATTGGTAGGAAAAGACCATCGCTCGTCCCCGACCGCCACTCATAAGGATGACAATCAAAGAACACCTCATGTTTCAAATTTGTTACGCAATGTTTACCATACATGCATGCTACGGGACTTGCAAACTTAAACACAAGTATTTCTCAAATTCACAAATACTCAACTAGCACAACTTTAATATCACTATCTCCATATCTCAAAACAATCATCAAGTATCAAACTTGTCCTAGTATTCAATGCACTTATATGGAAGTTTTTATTATATCCATTTTGGATGCCTATCATATTAGGACTAATTTTATAACCAAAGCAAATTACCATGCTATTCTAAAGGACTCTCAAAATAATATAAGTGAAGCATGAAAGATCAATAATTTCTATAAAATAAAACCACCATCGTGCTCTAAAAGATATAAGTGAAGCACTAGAGCAAAATTGTTTAGCTCAAAAGATATAAGTGAAGCATATAGAGTATTCTAATAAATTCCGATTAATGTGTGTCTCTCCCAAAAGGTGTGTACAGAAAGGATGATTGTGGTGAACTAAAAATCAAAGACTCAAATCATACAAGACGCTCCAAGCAAAACACATATCATGTGGTCAATAAAAATATAGCTCCAAGTAAAGTTACCGATGGACGAAGAAAAAAGAGGGGATGCCTTCCGGGGCATCCCCAAGCTTAGGATTTTTGGTTGTCCTTGGATTTTACCTTGTGGTGCCTTGGGCATCCCCAAGCTTAGGCTCTTGCCACTCCTTGTTCCATAATCCATCAAATCTTTACCCAAACCTTGAAAACTTCACAACACAAAACTTAACAGAAAATCTCGTGAGCTCCGTTAGCGAAAGAAAACAAAACACCACTTCAAGGTACTGTAATGAACTCATTCTTTATTTATATTGGTGTTAAACCTACTGTATTCCAACTTCTCTATGGTTCATAAACTCCATTACTAGCCATAGGTTCATCAAAATAAGCAAACAACACACGAAAAACAGAATCTATCAAAAATAGAACAATCTGTAGTAATCGGTATCAAACGCATACTTATGGAACTCCAAAATTCTAAATAAATTTCTGGACGTGAGGAATTTATCTGTTAATCATCTGAAAAAAGAATCAACTAAATAGCACTCTCCAGTAAAAAGTTATAGCTAATCTCGTGAGCGCTAAAGTTTCTGTTTATAACAGCAAGATCAAAAAGACTTCACCCAAGTCTTCCCAAAGGTTCTACTTGGCACAAACACTAATTAAAACATAAAACCACATCTAAACAGAAGCTAGATGGATTATTTATTACTAAACATAACCAAAAAGCAAGAAACTAAAATAAAATTGGGTTGCCTCCCAACAAGCGCTATCGTTTAACGCCCCTAGCTAGGCATAAAGGCAAGGATAGATCTATGTATTGCCATCTTTGGCATGCAAGCCATAAGTAGATCTCATAATAGATTCATAAGATAATTTAATTTTCTTTCTAGTGTTCCATGCCTTTCCTTAACGTAAATTGGAATCTAATATTCCCTTCTTTCATATCAATAGTTGCACTAATCGTTCTAAGGAAAGGTCTACCAAGAATAATAGGACATGAAGGATTGCAATCTATATCAAGGACAATGAAATCTACGGGCACATAATTCCTATTTGCAACAGTAAGAACATCATTAATTCTTCCCATAGGTTTCTTAATGGTGGACTCCGCAAGGTGCAAGTTTAAAGAACAATCATCAAATTCACGGAAACCTAACATATCACACAAAGTTTTTGGAATCATGGAAACACTAGCACCCAAATCACACAAAGCATAGAATTCATGATCTTTAATTTTAATTTTAATAGTAGGTTCCCACTCATCATAAAGTTTTGTAGGGATAGAAACTTCCAATTCAAGCTTTTCCTCATAAGATTGCATTAAAGCATCAACGATATGTTTAGTAAAGGCCTTATTTTGACTATAAGCATGCGGAGAATTTAACACGGATTGCAATAAGGAAATACAATCTATTAAAGAACAATTATCATAATTAAATTCCTTGAAATCCAAAATAGTGGGTTCATTGCTATCTAAAGTTTTGACCTCTTCAATCCCACTTTTACCAATTTTTGCATCAAGATCTAAAAACTCCGAATCATTGGGATGCCTTTTAACTAAAGTTGACTCGTCTCCAGTCCCATAATTATCAAGATTCATATTGCAAAACAAAGATTTAATAGCAGACACATCAATTACTTTTAGATCTTCATCCTTATTATCATGAAAACTAGAAGAACACGCTTATACAAAGCAATATTTCTTAGCACGCATCCTAGCGGTTCTTTATTTGCACTCATCAATGGAAATTCTCATAGCTTTGAGAGACTCATTGATATCATGCTTAGGTGGAGTAGATCTAAGTTTCAAAGAATCAACATCAAGAGAAATTCTATCCATGTTCCTAGCCAATTCATCAATCTTAGGCAATTTTTCTTCAAGCAAAGCATTGAAATTCTTTTGAGAAATCATAGATTATTTAACAATAGTCTCAAAATCAGAGGGCATCTTATTAAAATTTCCATAAGATTTGTTGTAGGAATTACCATAATTATTAGAGGAATTACTAGGATACGGCCTAGGATTAAATTTTCCTCTATAAGCGTTGTTACCAAAATTGTTCCTACCAACAAAATTCACATCCATAGATTCATTATTATTCTCAATCAAAGTAGACAAAGGCATATCATTAGGATCAGAAGAAACACTCTTAGTAGCAAACAATTTCATAAGTTCATCCATCTTTCCACTCAAAACATTAATCTCTTCAATTGCATGCACCTTTTTACTAGTAGATCTTTCAGTGTGCCATTGAGAATAATTAACCATAATATTGTTTAGGAGTTTAGTAGCTTCTCCTAAAGTGATTTCCATAAAAGTGCCTCTCGCGGCCGAATCGAAAAGATTTCTAGAAGCAAAATTCAATCCGGCATAAAAAATTTGTATAATCATCCATAAGTTCAAACCATGTGTAGGGCAATTACGTATCATTAATTTCATACTCTCCCAAGCTTGTGCAACATGTTCATGATCAAGTTTCTTAAAATTCATAATATTGTTTCTAAGAGAGATGGTCTTAGCGGGAGGAAAATACTTAGAGATAAAAGCATCTTTGCACTTATTCCAGGAATCAATACTATTTTTAGGCAAGGACGAAAACCAAGTTTTAGCACGATCTCTAAGCGAAAACGGAAATAGCTTCAGTTTAACAATATCATTGTCCACATCTTCCTTCTTTTGCATATCACACAAATCAACAAAGTTATTTAGATGGGTAGCGGCATCTTCACTAGGAAGGCCGGCGAATTGATCTTTCATGACAAGATTCAGCAAAGCAGCATTAATTTCACAAGATTCGGCATCGTTAAGAGGAGCAATCAGAGTGCTAAGAAAATCATTGTTGTTGGTATTGGCAAAGTCACACAATTTAGTATTATCTTGAGCCATCTGACAAACAAGCAATCCAACACACAAGCAAACAAGAAGCAAGCGAAAGAAAGACGAACGAAAAGAGAGGGCGAATAAAACGGCAAGGGTGAAGTGGGGGAGAGGAAAATGAGAGGCAAATGGCAAATAATGTAATGCGATGGATAAGAGTTTGTGATGGGTACTTGGTATGTCTTGACTTGTGTGTAGACTCCTCGGCAACGGCGCCAGAAATCCTTCTTGCTACATCTTGAGCATGCGTTGGTTTTCCCTTGAAGAGGAAAGGGTGGTGCAGCAAAGTAGCGTAAGTATTTCCCTCAGTTTTTGAGAACCAAGGTATCAATCCAGTAGGAGGCCACACGCAAGTCGCTCGTACCTACACAAGCAAATAAGAACCTTGCAACCAACGCGATAAAGGGGTTGTCAATCTCTTCATGGCCACTTGCAAAAGTGAGATCTGATAGAGATGATAAGGTAGTATTTTTGGTATTTTTATGATAAAGATTGAAAGTAAAGATTGCAAAATAAACGGAGAAAGAAATAGCTAGTTGACGGAAGATTAATATGATGGAAAATAGACCCCGGGGCCATAGGTTTCACTAGTGGCTTCTCTCAAGATAGCATAAGTATTACGGTGGGTGAACAGATTACTGTCGAGCAATTGATAGAAAAGTGCATAATTATGAGAATATCTAGGTATGATCATGTATATAGGCATCACCTCCGCGACAAGTAGACCGACTCCTACCTGCATCTACTACTATTACTCCACACATCGACCGCTATCCAGCATGCATCTAGAGTATTAAGTTCATAAGAACAGAGTAACGCATTAGGTAAGATGACATGATGTAGAGGGATAAACTCAAGTAATATGATATAAACCCCATCTTTTTATCCTCGATGGCAACAATACAATACGTGTCGTTTCCCCATCATCATCGGGATCGAGCACCGCATGATTGAACCCAAAGCTAAGCACTTCTCCCATTGCAAGAAAGATCAATCTAGTAGGCCAAACCAAACTGATAATTGAAGAGACTTGCAAAGATAACCAATCATACATAAAAGAATTCAGAGAAGATTCAAATATTGTTCATAGATAATCTTGATCATAAACCCACAATTCATTGGATCTCGACAAACACACCGCAAAAAAGAGTTACATCGAATACATCTCCAAGAAGATCAAGGAGAACTTTGTATTGAGATCCAAAGAGAGAGAAGAAGCCATCTAGCTAATAACTACGGACCCGAAGGTCTGTGGTAAACTACTCACACATCATCGGAGAGGCTATGGTGTTGATGTAGAAGCCCTCCGTGATCGATTCCCCCTCCGGCGGAGCACCGGAAAAGGCCCCAAGATGGGATCTCACGGGTACAAAAGGTTGCAGCGGTGGAAATAGGGTTTCGTGGTGTTCCTCGATGGTTTCGGGGTACGTAGGTATATATAGGAGGAAGAAGTAGGTCGGTGGAGCCACGAGGGGCCCACGAGGGTGGAGGGCGCGCCCAGGGGTGGTAGGCGTGCCCCCTGCCTCGTGGCTTCCTCATTCGTTTCTTGACGTCCACTCCAAGTCCTCTGGATCACGTTTGTTCCAAAAATCATGCTCCCGAAGGTTTCATTCTGTTTGGACTCCGTTTGATATTCCTTTTCTGCGAAACACTGAAATAGGCAAAAAACAGCAATTTGCACTGGGCCTTGGGTTAATAGGTTAGTCCCAAAAAATAATATAAAAGTGTATAATAAAGCCCATTAAACATCAAAACAGAATATATAATAGCATGGAGCAATCAAAATTTATAGATATGTTGGAGACGTATCAGGGGTGAATAGGTACGATTCCAAATTTTAATTGTTACTTAGCAATTTTAGGCACGAATGCGGAATATGAGAGTGAGCCTAGCAATTGCAAAGGTGATACTAGTGCTAAGCAAGAAGCAAGAGAGTGAATACAACAAGTATTTAAACAAACAAGCACAATATAATGTAAGTACAAGCTAAGAGACAGGTAACCACAAGTAGGGAGCTAGGGTTAGGAATAACCGCACCTCCGAGAGACGAGGATGTATACCGATGCTCACTTCCTTGGAGGGAAAAGTCATCATCGTTTAGAGAGGTGGATGTTACCACGAAGGCACACCAGCGCCACGAAGGCTCGCCCTATTCTCTCTTTGAGATATCACCACGAAGGCGAATCTCAACCACTAGTGGTAGACCTTGGGGTGGTCTCCAAACCCTCACAAACTTTCCGGGGGTAATCACAATGGTCGATTCCTCTCCGAAGAACTCCTATCGCCTAGGAGTCTCCAACCTCCAAGAGTAATAAGAACGATGGGGAAAACCTCAAAACTTGCTCAAATCACGAATTCCTTTGGTGTGAAGAAGGGGAAGGAGTGGATCTATCACTTGATTGGACGACTTCTCACAAATGCTCTCAAATACCTCCGGGATCTAAGATCTGGTGTATGAGTGAGAGTGTGTGTGTGTGAGAGAGAGAGAGAGAGAGACAGCAAGAGAGATAAATGTGTTCTAGGGTTTGCTCAAAGTGAATGTTCAACCTTATCCCATGGAGGAAGAAGGCTATATATAGTGATGGAGCAAATATTGTAGTGTAAATGACAGGGTCGGGCCGAACATCCGAGCCAGGGGCCGAACATCCGGCATAGTGCGACGATCATGTAAGAAACATAGAGAGCAGAGGAAAAACAGAGAGGCCGGACATCCAAAGGTGGACCCGGACATCCGGCATACTAGTTTTTTTAGGGGTTAGACAATAGGAAAGGCTCCTACTGCATATATATTACCAACTTACAATCAGCACAGAGTACAGGTGTTATGTTACATATGCACAGAGAAAAAAAGGTGGGGGAGGGGAGGGGGTTTAATAGTGGTACAAGGTGCAGCAGGGTGATACGTCTCCAACGTATCTATAATTTTTGATTGCTCCATGCTATATTATCTTCTGTTTTGGACATTATTGGGCTTTATTATTCACTTCTATATTATTTTTGGGACTAAACTATTAACTGGAGGCCTAGCCCAGAATTGTTGTTTTTTGCCTATTCTAGAGTTTCGCAGAATAAGAATATCAAACGGAGTCCAAACGGAATGAAACCTTCGGGAGCGTGATTTTTGGAACGAACAAGATCCAGGAGACTTGGACCCTACGTAAGAGAAGCTTCCAGGAGGCCACGAGGTAGGGGGCGCGCCCTCCACCCTCGTGGGCCCCCTGTTGCTCCACCGACGTACTCCTTCCTCCTATATATACCTACGTACCCCCAAACGAACAGAACAGGAGCCAAAAACCTAATTCCACCGCCGCAACCTTTTGTACCCATGAGATCCCATCTTGGGGCCTGTTCTAGAGCTCCGCCGGAGGGGGCATCCATCACGGAGGGCTTCTACATCATCACCATAGCCCCTCCGATGAAGTGTGAGTAGTTTACTTCAGACCTTCGGGTCCATAGTTAGTAGCTAGATGGCTTCTTCTCTCTTTTTGGATCTCAATACAATGTTCTCCCCCTCTCTCGTGGAGATCTATTTGATGTAATCTTCTTTTTCCGGTGTGTTTGTTGAGAACGATGAATTGTGGGTTTATGATCAAGATTATCTATGAACAATATTTGAATCTTCTCCGAATTCTTTTATGTATGATTGGTTATCTTTGCAAGTCTCTTCAAATTATCAGTTTGGTTTGGCCTACTAGATTGATCTTTCTTGCAATGGGAGAAGTGCTTAGCTTTGGGTTCAATCTTGCGGTGTCCTTTCCCAAGGATGAGGGGCAACAAGGCACATATTGTATTGTTGCCATCGAGGATAACAAGATGGGGTTTTATCATATTGCATGAATTTACCCCTCTACATCATGTCATGTTGCTTAAGGCGTTATTCTGTTTTCATGAACTTAATACTCTAGATGCATGTTGGATAGCGGTCGATGAGTGGAGCAATAGTAGTAGATGCAGGCAGGAGTCGGTCTACTTGTCTTGGACGTGATGCCTATATACATGATCAAAACTAGATATTCTCATAACTATGCTCAATTCTCATCAATTGCTCAACAAGAATTCGCTCACCCAATCGTAAAATACTTATGCTCTTGAGAGAAGCCACTAGTGAAACCTATGGCCCCGGGGTCTATCTTCATCATATTAATCTTCCAATACTTAGTTGTTTCCTTTGCTTTTATTTTACTTTGCATCTTTATCACAAAAATACCAAAAAAATTATCCTATCATATCTATCAGATCTCACTCTCGTAAGTGACCGTGAAGGGATTGACAACCCCTTATCACGTTGGTTGCGAGGATTTATTTGTTTTGTGTAGGTGCAAGGGACTCATGGCGTAGCCTCCTCTGGATTGATACCTTGGTTCTCAAAAACTGAGGGAAATATCGACGCTACTTTGCTGCATCACCCTTTCCTCTTCAAGGAAAACCAACGCAAGGCTCAAGAGGTAGCAAGAAGGATTTACGGCGCCGTTGCTGTGGGAGGTCTATGCAAAAGTCAACATACCAAGTACCCATCGCAATCCCTTATCTCCCGCATTACATTATTTGCCATTTGCCTCTCGTTTTCCTCTCCCCCACTTCACCCTTGTTGTTTTATTCGCCCTCTCTTTTCCGTTCGCCTCTTTTTCACTTGCTTTTTGTTTTCTCGTGTGTTGGATTGCTTGTTTGTCACGATGGCTCAAGATAATACCAAATTATGTGACTTCACCAATACCAACAATAATGATTTCCTTAGCACTCCGATTGCTCCTCTTAGCGATACTAAATCTTGTGAAATCAATGCTGCTTTGTTGAATCTTGTCATGAAATATCAATTCGCCGGCCTTCCCAGTGAAGATGTCGCTACTCACCTAAATAGCTTCGTTGATTTGTGTGATATGAAAAAGAAGAAATATGTTGATAATGATATTGTTAAATTGAAGATATTTCCTTTTTCGCTTAGAGATCGTGCTAAAGCTTGGTTTTCGTCTTTGCCTAAAAATAGTATTGATTCTTGGAACAAGTGCAAAGATGCTTTTATCTCTAAGTATTTTCCTCCGCTAAGATCATCTCTCTTAGAAACAATATTATGAATTTTAAGCAACTTGATCATGAACATGTTGCACAAGCTTGGGAGAGAATGAAATTAATGATACGTAATTGCCCTACTCATGGTTTGAATTTGTGGATGATTATACAAAAAATTATGACGGATTGAATTTTGCTTCTATAAATCTTTTAGATTCGGCATGGGAGGCACTTTTATGGAAATCACTTTAGGAGAAGCTACTAAACTCCTAGATAATATTATGGTTAATTATTCTCAACGGCACACTGAAAGATCTACTAATAAAAAAGTGCATGCGATAGAAGAAATTAATGTTTTGAGTGGAAAGATCTACTAAACTCCTACTTATGAAATTATTTGCTACTAAGAGTGTTTCTTCTGATCCTAATGATATGCCTTTGTCTACTTTGATTGAGAATAATAATGAATCTATGGATGTGAATTTTGTTGGTAGGAATAATTTTGGTAACAACGCATATAGAGGAAACTTTAATCCTAGACCTTATCCTAGCAATCCCTCTAATAATTATGGTAATTCCTACAGTAACTCTTATGGAAATTTCAATAAGATGCCTTCTGAATTTGAGACTAGTGTTAAGGAGTTTATGAATTCGCAAAAGAATTTCAATGCTTTGCTTGAAGAGAAATTGCTTAAAGTTGATGAATTGGCTAGGAACGTTGATAGAATTTCTCTTGATGTTGATTCTTTAAAACTTAGATCTGTTCCTCCTAAGCATGATCTCTCAAAGCCATGAGAATTTCCATTGATGAGTGCAAAGAAAGAACCGCTAGAATGCGTGCTAAGAAAGATTGCTTTATAAAAGTGTGTTCTTCAAATTTATATGAAAATAAAGATGAAGATCTAAAAGTTATTGATGTGTCCCCTATTAAATCTTTGTTTTGCAATATGAATCTTGATAATGATGGGACTGAATATGATCCACCTTTACCTAGAAGGCGTTCCAAAAATTCAGAGTTTTTAGATCTAGATGCTAAAATTGACAAAAGTGGGATTGAAGAAATAAAAACCCTAGATGTTAAACCCACTATTTTGGATTTCAAGGAATTTAATTAGGAAAATTGCTCTTTGATAGATTGTATTTCCTTGTTGCAATCCGTGCTAAATTCTCCTCATGCTTATAGTCAAAATAAAGCGTTTACTAAACATATCGTTGATGCCTTGATGCAATCTTATGAAGAAAAACTTGAGTTGGAAGTTTCTATCCCTATAAAACTTTATGATGAGTGGGAACCAACTATTAAAATTAAGATTAAGGATCATGAGTGCTATGCTTTGTGTGACTTGGGTGCTAGTGTTTCCACGATTCCAAAAACCTTGTGTGATTTGCTAGATTTCCGTGATTTTGATGATTGCTCTCTAAACTTGCACCTTGCGGATTCTACTATTAAGAAACCTATGGGAAGAATTAATGATGTTCTTATTGTTGCAAATAGGAATTATGTGCCCGTAGATTTTATCGTTCTTGATATAGATTGCAATCCTTCATGTCCTATTATTCTTGGTAGACCTTTCCTTAGAATGATTGGTGCAATTATTGATATGAAGGAAGGGAATATTAGATTCCAATTTCCATTAAAGAAAGGCATGGAACACTTCCCTAGGAAGAAAATAAAATTACCATATGAATCTATCATGAGAGCCACTTATGGATTTCCTACTAAAGATGGCAATACCTAGATCTATCCTTGCTTTTATGCCTAGCTAGGGGCATTAAACGATAGCGCTTGTTGGGAGGCAACCCAATTTTATTTTTAGTTTTTTTTTTGCTTTTTGCTTCTGTTTAGGAATAAATAATTGTTCTAGCCTCTGGTTAGATGTGTTTTTATGTTTTAATTAGTGTTTGTGCCAAGTTAAACCTATAGGATCTTCTTGGATGATAGTTATTTGATCTTGCAGAAATTTCCAGAAACTTTGTGTTCACGAAAACAATTGTTAAAAATCACCAGAACGAGATAAAATACTGATTACAATTTCTACTGATTAATAAACAAATTTTCTAGGTCGTCCTATTTTTTCTGATTTTTTGGAGTTCCAGAAGTTTGCGTTAGTTACAGATTACTACAGACTTTTCTGTTTTTTACAGATTCTGTTTTTCGTGTGTTGTTTGCTTATTCTGATGAATCTATGGCTAATAAAATAGTTTATAAACCCTAGAGAAGTTGTAATACAGTATGTTTAACACCAATGTAAATAAATAATGAGTTCATTACAGTACCTTGAAGTGGTCTTTTGTTTTCTTTTGCTAACGGAGCTCACGAGATTTCTGTTGAGTTTTGTGTTGTGAAGTTTTCAAGTTTTGGGTGAAAGATTTGATGGATTATGGAACAAGGAGTGGCAAGAGCCTAAGCTTGGGTATTCCCATGGCACCCCCAAGATAATCTAAGGACACCAAAAAGCCAAAGCTTGGGGATGCCGGAAGGCATCCCTCTTTCGCCTACTTCCATCGGTAACTTTACTTGGAGCTATATTTTTATTCACCACATGATATGTGTTTTGCTTGGAGCGTCTTGTATGATTTTAGTCTTTGCTTTTTAGTTTACCACAATCATCCTTGCTGTACACACCTTTTGAGAGAGCCATACATGATTTGTAAATGATTAGAATACTCTATGTGCTTCACTTATATCTTTTGAGTTATATAGTTTTGCTCTAGTACTTCATTTATATCTTTTAGAGAACGGTGGTGGATTTGTTTTATAGAAACTATTGATCTCTCATGCTTCACTTAGATTATTTTGAGAGTCTTAAATAGCATGGTATGGAGCCTCCCTCAAAGCGCCCTCCACCCTCGTGGGCCCCACCTTGCTCCAATCGACGTTCTTCTTCCTCCTATATATACCTCATTACCCCCAAGCGATCGAATCACGGAGCCAAAAACCTAATTCCACTGCCGCAACCTTCTGTACCCACGAGATCCCATCTTGGAGCCTGTTCCGGAGCTCCGCTGGAGGGGGCATCCATCACGAAGGGCTTCTACATCATCACCATCGCCTCTCCGATGAAGTGTGAGTAGTTTACTTCAGACCTTCGGGTCCATAGTTAGTAGCTAGATGGCTTCTTCTCTCTTTTTGGATCTCAATACAATGTTCTCCCCCTCTCTCATGGAGATCTATTCGATGTAATCTTCTTTTTGCGGTGTGTTTGTTGAGACCGATGAATTGTGGGTTTATTATCAAGATTATCTATGAACAATATTTGAATCTTCTCTGAATTCTTTTATGTATGATTGGTTATCTTTGCAAGTCTCTTCGAATTATCAGTTTGGTTTGGCCTACTAGATTGGTTTTTCTTGCAATGGGAGAAGTGCTTAGCTTTGGGTTCAATCTTGCGGTGTCCTTTCCGGTGTGATGGGGGCAGCAAGGCACGTATTGTATTTTTTGCCATCGAGGATAACAAGATGTGGTTTTATCATATTGCATGAATTTATCCCTCTACATCATGTCATCTTGCTTAAGGCGTTACTCGCTTTTCATGAACTTAATACTCTAGATGCATCTTTGGATAGCGGTCGATGAGTGGAGTAATAGTAGTAGATGCAGGCAGGAGTCGGTCTACTTGTCTCGGACGTGACGCATATATACATGATCATACCTAGATATTCTCATAACTATGCTCAATTCTGTCAATTGCTCAATAGTAATCCGTTCACCCACCGTAAAATACTTATGCTCTTGAGAGAAGCCACTAGTGAAACCTATGGCCCCCGGGTCTATCTTCATCATATTAATCTTCCAATACTTAGTTATTTCCTTTGCTTTTATTTTACTTTGCATCTTTATCACAAAAATACCAAAAATATTATCCTATCATATCTATCAGATCTCACTCTCGTAAGTGACCGTGAAGGGATTGACAACCCCTTATCGCGTTGGTTGCGAGGATTTATTTGTTTTGTGTAGGTGCGAGGGACTCGTGCGTAGCCTCCTACTGGATTGATACCTTGGTTCTCAAAAACTGAGGGAAATACTTATGCTACTTTGCTGCATCACCCTTTCCTCTTCAAGGCAAAACCAACGCAGTGCTCAAGAGGTAGCACAGGGTGCAGCTACAACTAAGGCAGAGAGTTAAGTATGCAAGAAACCAACTGCTTCTTGTGGGGAGGCACTCTGTAGCTGATGTCAGCAAAGTCCCTTTTGAATCTAGCCAGCCAGGAAGAGATCGAGGGGGCCACATGGCGAAATTAGTTATTGTTCCTCTCTTTCCACATGCTCCAGGTTGCTACTAAGAAAACGTCCATGATCATCTTTCTATGATGCAAAGTCTTGAGGTGTGCAACAAGCTCCAGTCTATTTCCTTGCGAGGGCCAGCATACATTGAGCTTGTTCAAGCATTCACTACTGAAAGGGCAGTGAAAAAACAGGTGTTCGACGATTTCTTCAACATGGTGCCCACATAAAAGACAATCAAAATTGTTACCAATGTTATAGCGCCTCCTCTTGAGCATGTTTCTTGTATTAAGGCGATCTGAAAGCAGGAACCAGCCGAATACTTTGAGTTTAGGGATGCTTTTGGCTTTCCAGAGCCATAGATATGCCTCATGAGCAATCATCTCTCTGAAGAAGAAGGTGTAGTATGTCGTGGTTTTGAAATCAACAGATCCCCAAGTGCATATCCAGGCATCATTAGAGTCAGTCATCATTGTAGTGCTTACATCTTGTTGGAGAGCTCTCAGTTCATCATACGCTTGGACAGAGAGGGGCAAATGGAAGGCCTGGTCAAGGTGGGTGATCAAGAGAAATTGGCGTACTGAGGCGTCTTCATTATCTGTGAAGGAGAAAGCACGCGGGTATGTTTCCGACAGGATGGAGTTATTCCAGTCATCCTTCCAAAACAGTGCCGTGTCGCCCGACCCAATCTTCACCTTAGTGATCCCTCCATAAACAGGCATTAGCTTCACGAGCTGGCGCTACCAAAAATATCCGCACGTTGCTGCAACATGGGGGACAGTGGCAGCATAGTACGTGTCCCAAATCAGGTGTACCCAGGGTGTATCAATTTTGTTGTAAAACTTGTGCAGCAGCTTAAGGAGCAGTGCATCATTCTGAACTTTAAGATTGAGAACTCCGAGGCCACCATTATTCTTTGACCGACACACCATATCCCAGGCCGTAAGGGAGTTACTTTTCTATCCATCATCAGTTTTCTTCACCCATAGTCCATGTCTTCTTATCTTCTCGAATTGTTCAATGATTTTGGGCGGTAGTTTAAGAATCCCCATTGGGTATATTGCCAGCGAGGTGACCAACGAGTTCATAAGTGCCAATTTGCCCGCATACGACATCAACGACATAGTTGTTGTGATTCTGCTCTCGGCTTTGCAAACCCATGGAGTGAGATCAAGGACCGTAGGTTTTGTTGTGCCTAGGGGCAGGCCAAGATATGTGAACGGTAGTTGGGCACATTCACACCCGGAGATGGTAGCAGTATCCTTGTACTTGTCTTCCGGAGTGTTCAGCGGGATAAGCGTGGACTTGTGGAAGTTAATGTGCAGACTAACAGAGTCAGTGTAGTCAGTAAGTATTTGTTTCATGCACGTTGCTTGAACTCGACAGGCCGGCATGACAATGATTGTATCATACGCGTATTGGATCATTGGGAATTGATTGTCACGATTCGAAGGTATTGGAAGTTGCAGAGTGTTGTTGTGGATGGATTCATTGATGGCTGTTTGAAGCAAGTCAGTGGCGAGCACAAAGAGCAAGGGGGACAGTGGATCGCCTTAACGAACTCCACATTTACACCAAAAGTGTTTTCCTGAGACGCCATTAAGAAGCACAGAGGATCTGCCTGAAGAAGAGATGCATTTAAACCAATCAATCCATTTGTAATTAAATCCCATACTTCTCATGATTTGAACGATGGTCAAGTGTTTCACAGTGTCAAAGGCCTTGGCGAAGTCTATTTTCAGCAAAACAATCTCTCGTTTGGATGCTTGGCATTGATGGATGTACTCGAAGGCCCAGGCTAAGCAATCATTGATGGTGCGCCCCTTAATAAAACCATATTGATTACGGTGCACTACTTGTAGAATGATATTTTGTAGTCGATTAGCTAGTAGCTTCGTGATCAACTTAAGGCAGCAGTTGAGCAACGTAATGGTTCAATAATCATTAGCTGTTTCAGGGGCTCTGGTCTTTGGAATGAGAGTGATGTGGTCGTAGTTAAGGCTTTCAAGATTGAAGTTGCCCTTATGGAACTTGTTGGGGATATTACTACTGGGCATAAACCGGCCAGGACAGGCCGGGTTAACTTCATTAGTAGTTGAGTATGCTTGAAGCCCATGAAGGCAGATGAGGATGATATATAGGGGCCCAAGGCCCAGAACCGGTTTAAGGCCTGTAGCCGTGAACCGGCATCGGTATGTAACTTGTATTGTAAGTTAGAAATAGTGGAGACCGAACCGGACACGTTTATGAGCCGGTCTCGGGACTCTGTAAACCGACGGGTGTCACCCACGTATATAAGGGGACGACCCGGCGGCGGTTCAGGACGACAGACAACAACTCGAGGACTAGGCGAAGCATATTCGCTCCCTGGTCATCGAAACCCCATCAATCCCATCACAACTAGACGTAGGCTTTTACCTTCATCGAAGGGGCCGAACTAGTATAAACTCTCTTGCGTCCCTTGTCCGCTTTAACCCCTTCAAGCTAACCCGTAGCGATGGCTCCACGACTAAGTCCTTTCATGAGGACATCTGCCGTGACAAAACCACGACAGTTGGCGCCCACCGTGGGGCTATCGCACGAGGGTTTCAAGTTCTTGGAGGGCAACTTCGAAGGACTTAAGGGCTACGCTGTGGGTCGGATGACCAAGAGTCGTCGCGGCAAGCTCTACATCGACGATGCAGGCTGGGGCCCCAAGGCCGGCTCAATCGAGTATGGGTACCGGGTCCCCTTTGGTGGCATACACGTCTTCATCGGCAAGATCGGTGAACCGGGCCCTGAGCCGGACATCTGCACCGACCTCGTCGAAACGGCTCAGCGTGCACGATCTGCCCGGGTCAAACCTGCCGTGAAGCGTGCCTTCATGGGAGTCATCCACGGAGGGGAATACGAGGATAGATCGGAATCTGGTGGTGAGACCATCATTTATTCCGGCGACGAGTCATCGACCGGAGAGACCGAGTCGTTGTATCAACTACAAGATGGCCGGATTGGGGGTTGTTCCGATGGCGACAGTATTCCGGACCCCCCTGATCTGTCGAACCGGGTTGGAATATTCAGGGCCGGTACGCAAGCGGCGATCCACTCCTCGACCGCAGCAACAATGATCTCCGGATTAGTAGCAGCGACGGCAATGAGGCGAGAGGCCTGTCGCCGCCGGCTCAAGTTTTATCTGATCTATTTGATGCGTTGGCTACGCTTATGGCAGAGGCTAACCCGGCGGATCAGGATGCCTACAATGCGGAAATCGCAAAGGTGAAGGATCAGATTAGTCAGGCCAAGGCCGATTTAGCGGCTGAGAATGCCAGGATGACCGCAAAACGGGCCGCTTTGGACGCACAGGCTTATCAGCTTATGCTGGATCAGAATGCATCGCATGAAGTCCTGAAGAGAAAGCACCGGTCTCGCCTACCTCCAGTTTTCGAGGCTAGGGACCTCTTTAACACCCCAGGAGCAGGGACCAGTAACCCGCCGGTAGTAAACCGGGCGGAAGCACCTGGAGCAGGCGCGCCGGTTCAGCCATGTTTGATGGATCCACCTCATCAGAACAATATTGTGCCTCAGCCCGTCCCAACACCTCCGGGTCATTACTCTAATCCGATGGACAATCTCGTTGCTACCGCTTCACGACTGGAGGCCATCCCAATTGAAGGTGATTCTCCGGCGGCGGTGGAAACGCGTCGGGTTAAGGAGCTTCTTCGAACAGCTTTGGTTCAATAGGAGGCATATTCATACAGCCGTGATCGAATTCACTCCACGCCTCGTCCAAGCCGGAGCTACAGCAGGCGTATGGATGAACCGGCCGTATCAAGCAACGCACGGAACCGTGAAGCGCCCCATGGCAACAACCTCACAGGTGGCGTTGGTGATGCTCAGGAAGTGGTAGACCGGGCCCGAGCGCGCAGGGAGGCCGAGTTAGCAGCGCAGTATGAAGCTCTTCAGTTTACTCCGGTTTGTCCAACCACATCAGTTGAGCCAGGAGTTACCTCTAGTTCTTTGGGGGTGCCGTGTCTCGTTCCAGCATTGCGCAACGTGCGCCTGCCCAAGGATTTCAAGGGCCCGCGCAAGGTGCCAAACTACACTACCGATTTGTCTCCAGAGATATGGGTTGAAAGCTACGAGATGGCCATGGAGATGCTCGATGTGGATGATGCGGCGTGTGCAAAGTATTTCACCATGATGCTAGAAGGAACGGCTCGTACTTGGTTAAAGAGTCTACCGACCAACTCTACCAGTTCATGGGCCGAGTTGAGAGCCCGGTTTATCCAGAATTTTAAGGATACATGCAAGCAGCCTATGTCGATAGTAGACTTGGCTGCCTGTGTCCAGGAGGAAGGAGAGTCAACAACCCATTGGGTGCGTTGGGTCTCGAAAATTTTGCATTCGTCGGATCGCATCAATGCCGATACTGCCGTTCTGACCTTGGAAGGCAACTATTGGTTTGAACCTCTGAAGTTGAAATTGGGACGGCTAAAGCGCCATTGCAATGATATGGGGACCCTCATGGCCGCATTAGTAAAGTATGCCGACTCTGATAGTACCAAGGATCCCGAGTCTGATGATGATAAGACAGGGAAGGGAAAGAAGAGCAGCAACACCAAGGGGCAGCACCACAACCCGGTGGGTCATGGAAACGGCGGCAAACGTAAAGCGGATCACAGCTTGGACTTTGTGGCCAATACCAACGCGCAAGATAAGGGCCAGCGTGAGAATGCATCGTCCCGGTATAGCGGAGCACCTAATCCTAACCCGGACCGCCTGTCTTACTTATTGAACCAGCCCTGCCCAAAACATGGGACGAAGGAGGTGCCGGCCAACCACCTTTGGAAGGACTGTTACATCATGCAAGAGTTCAAAAATTCTAATGCTTTCCGGTATGATCATGGATCAGGTGGCGGTTCAGGATCCGGATCTCATGGGCCGGGTTACGGTGGAGGAAATTCCGGTTCAGGCTTCAATGGTAATCAGGGCGGGCATAACAATCAAGGTAATTAGAGCAGCCAGGGTGGCTACAATCAGCAGCAGCAGCAATCGGGTTATCAGAGCAACCCGAAGTAGTTAAATAGTGGGAAGTATCACGTCTTCGCCACTAGTTTGGACAAGCGT
Organism: Aegilops bicornis; assembly: GCA_021605145.1. NCBI lineage: Eukaryota > Viridiplantae > Streptophyta > Magnoliopsida > Poales > Poaceae > Aegilops > Aegilops bicornis. The sequence goes on from CM038672.1 coordinate 412,238,100, forward strand.
GACCGAAAGGTTCATAAGCGGGCAGTGAACTCTGTTGAACCGGCAGTGCCCCGTTACTTACACTGGTCCGAGCAGCCAATCGTGTGGAGCAGAGAGGATCATCCTCCCCGGATTGACAATCCGGGTCAACTGGCATTGGTGGTGGTGCCTCAGGTGGGAGGTTATAAATTCACCAAGGTACTCATGGATGGAGGAAGCAGTATCAACATCCTCTATTATGAAACCTTCCGTCGTATGGGGTTAACAGATAAAAATCTTAAACCGTCCAATACGGTGTTCCATGGCATGGTACCTGGTAAGTCAGCATATCCTGTTGGCAAGATAGCTCTGGAGGTGGCCTTTGGAGATGATCATGACTCCAGATCAGAAATATTGACCTTTGAGGTGGTGAAAATCCAGAGTCCATATCACACCCTGTTTGGACGGCCGGCTTATGCCAAATTTATGGCACGGCCCTGCTATGTTATTTGCAGCTCAAGATGTCGGGTCACAAGGGAACAATAACTGTCCATGGAAGCCGCAAGATCGCTCTGGAGTGTGAAGAAGGTGATGCGGCCTATGCTGAGTCGGTTTGTGCCACGGAGGAATTAAAATTTTACAAGGATAATGTTGATTCGGTAGACATGACTCAGTTGAAAAAGCAAACTACGGAGCATGATCCGGCCCTAAAGTTTAAATCGGCTGCTGAGACTAAGCTTGTTGACTTCGTACCTGGCGATTCGTCCAGGAAGTTCAGCATCAGTGCAAACTTGGATCCGAAATAGGAAAGCATGCTCATCGAGTTCATCCGTGAGAATCGGGACATCTTTGCGTGGAAGCCTTCTGACATGCCAGGTGTACCGAGGGAACTCGCTGAGCACACTCTTAATGTTGATCCTAAGTATAAACCGGTGAAGCAGTTTCTCCGCCGGTTCAATGAAGAACGACGCAAAGCTATTGGAGAGGAAGTGGCCAGGCTCTTAGCGGCTGGATTTATCATTGAAGTTTTCCATCCTGAATGGTTAGCTAATCCGGTGCTGGTCCTTAAGAAGAATGGCACATGGCGTATGTGTGTAGATTACACAGATCTCAGGAAAGCTTGTCCAGCAGATCCTTTTGCCCTCCCCCGTATTGATCAAATTATTGATGCTACGGCGGGTTGTGAGCGTTTGAGTTTTTTGGATGCATACTCTAGTTATCATCAGATCAAAATGGCAGTTAAGGACCAGGAGAAGACGGCCTTCATAACTCCCTTTGGAGCCTTCTGTTATATGTCTATGCCCTTTGGGCTCAAGAGCGCCCAGGCGACTTATCAACGGTATGTGCAGAATTGCCTTCATAAGCAAATCGGCCGTAATGTTCATGCATATGTGGATGATATTGTGGTCAAGTCTAGGAAGAAGGAAACTCTGATTGATGATTTGAAGGAGACCTTTGATAACCTGCGGGTTTACAAGATGATGCTTAATCCGGCTAAGTGCGTTTTTGGTGTACCGGCACGCAAGCTGTTGGGTTTTCTGGTGTCTAACATGGGCATTGAGGCTAATCCGGAAAAGATCAAGGCCATCACTTCCTTGGCTAAACCGAAGTGCATCAATGATGTTCAACGCTTGGCGGGCCGGATTGCTGCATTGAGCCGGTTTATCAGCCGCCTCGGTGAGAAGGCGATTCCTTTGTATCAGATGTTGAAGAAAACGGGTAACTTTGTCTGGAGTTCTGCCACAGATGAGGCGTTTGAGGACTTAAAGCGGCAGCTGGCTAATCCTCCCGTTCTTGCTGCTCCGGTTGACAAGGAACCATTGTTGTTATACGTAGCAGCTAATGCCCGGGCTGTCAGTGTGGCTATTGTGGTGGAGCGCAAAGAAGCAGGCAAGGAATATCCGGTTCAACGTCCGGTTTACTATATTAGCGAGGTACTTATTGAGTCCAAGCAGAGGTACCCACATTGGCAGAAGCTGGTATATGGGGTGTTCATGGCAAGCAGGAAGCTCAAACAATACTTCCAAGGTCATCCTATCACGATGGTCAGTTCTGCTCCTTTGGGGGATATAATCCAGAATAGTGAAGCAAATGGCCAGATTGCCAAGTGGGCTATAGAGCTTGGGCCTCATGGGTTGAAATACATACCTCTAACGGCGATCAAATCTCAGGCACTTGTGGATTTCATCAATGATTGGACAGAACTACAAGCACCTAAAGAGAAGCCGGGTCACACTTATTGGACTATTCATTTTGATGGGTCCAGGAAATTGGAGGGCTCGGGGGCTGGAGTCGTGTTAACTTCCCCACGAGGTGACAAGTTTTGTTATGTTCTCCGTTTAATGTTCCCATGTACTAACAATGCAGCTGAGTATGAAGCTTTACTCCATGGTCTTCGGATGGCTAAGGAGATGAATCTAAGCCGAGTTAAGTGCTTCGGTGACTCGGACCTGGTGGCTCAACAAGTGTCTGGCACTTGGGATTCCAAGGATCCGCTTATGGCAGCATATTTTCGTGAGGTGGATATTGTTGCAGGTCACTTTAAAGGTTACCAGGTGGATCATGTGGACCGACGAAAGAATGAAGCGGCGGACGCTTTGAGCCGATTGGGTTCTCGATGTAAACCGGTCCCGCCTAATGTCTTCTTGGATATTCTGCATAACCCGTCTGTCAAGCTCCCTGGTGAAGAGGATTTGGCTATTCCTGATCCGGAAGCTCAGTTGGTGGCGGCTCTTCATGTTATCCCGGATTGGACAGTTCCTTACCTGGCGTATATGAACCGGGGCGAGTTGCCAGAAGATGAGACTCTGGACAGGCAGATAATCCGACGGTCCAAGTCCATGACTATTATCAATGGAGAGTTGCATCATTGCAGTGTGTCAGGGGCGTTTCAACACTGTGTATCTCCTGAGGAAGGATGGGAAATTTTGCGTGAGATCCACGAAGGAGATTGTGGTCACCACGCCGGTTCAAAATCTTTGGTGGCCAAGGCGTTTCTTCACGGGTTTTATTGGTTAACAGCTCATGCTGATGCTGAGGACTTGGTCAGACGTTGTGATGGCTGTCAGCAGTTCTCAAGACGTGCTCATGTACCGGCTTAAGAATTGAGGATGATTCCAATTACTTGGCCGTTTGCGACTTGGGGGCTGGATATGGTTGGGCCTTTCAAGAGGTCCAAATACAAGAAGACCCACCTCCTGGTGGCGGTTGACAAGTTTACAAAGTGGATAGAGGCAGAGCCCGTTAGCAAGTGTGACGCAACCACGGCGGTTCAATTCATCAAAAATGTGATTTTCGGATTTGGCTTTCCACATAGCATTATCACTGACAATGGTACCAATTTGTCCAAGGGTACCATGAAGGAGTTCTGTCAACGTGAGCACATCCGGCTTGACGTATCATTGGTGGCTCACCCACAGTCCAATGGTCAAGCGGAGAGGGCCAATCAAGAGATCTTGCGAGGCATCAAACCCCGGCTTATGGTTCCTTTGTAGCGGATGCCGGGTTGTTGGGTTGAGGAGCTACCTTCTGTGTTATGGAGCATCAACACCACACCCAACAGATCGACAGGATACACCCCATTCTTCATGGTTTATGGAGCGGAGGCGGTTCTCCCCAGCGACATCCGTCATGACTCACCTCGTGTAGCGGCATATGTTGAAGCGGACAACGAGAAAGCACGACAAGACGCTCTTGACCTGTTGGATGAGGAGCGTGACATAGCGGCTGCCCGTTCGGCGATTTACCAGCAAGATCTACGTCGCTATCACAGTCTCCGAGTTAGAACCAGAGCATTTCAAGAAGGAGATTTGGTGCTTCGGCTTATCCAAGATTAGACGGATATGCACAAGTTATCCCCACCTTGGGAAGGGCCTTTTGTGGTCAGCAAGAATCTGCACGACGGGTCATACTACCTAATCGATATTTGAGAGCGCAAAGACTCACGTACGTCGGAGGAGGAGACCAACCGGCCGTGGAACATAGCTCATCTTTGGCCTTACTATACTTGAGCCATAGGCTCTGCTTATGTACATATTATGACAATGTATATATTATGATCAATGCAATAAACCAGAACCTCAGCTAAAGCGGGTCTCTGTTATTTTTACATCATGTGTGGTTACACGGAGCTTCTGTCCTTAAAGCGGCGTCCGGTTTACCCCTTGAGTTAGCTTCTCAAAAGCTTTATATTATATCACTTGGGGGCTTGGTCGTGTCCGAACCATAGCAATACCTTTTGATAGGCGCAAAGCCACATCATCACTTGGGGACTTGGTCACGTCTGAACCATAGTCACGCCTCTTGATCGGCCTAGTGCCATAGCATCACTTGGGGGCTTGGTCGAACCCGAACCATAGCTACACCTCTTGATCGGCGTAATGCCAAAGCATCATTTGGGGACCTGGCTGACTCGAACCATAGCTATGCCTTTTGGGGGCTTGGTCGTGTCCGACCATGGTAACGCCTCTTGATCGGCTCAAAGCCTCATTTGCAATGATTTTATCTCTGCCTTTGCTTGAATTCTGTTTTCTTTTGATAAACGTTTCTTTGTTGCGTTTTCAAACTGACATTGTTAATCCGGTTCGACTGTCAATTACAAATTGACGGAACACGGTCAAATCTTAATCCGGAGACTATCTGCCCGGTCTGATTTTCTGTTACCATCCTATTATGGAGCAAACCGGTGTTTATTATAACCAGGAGCGGTTTACATTGCAAACCGGCCTTATATTAACAGGAGCTGTTTTCTCCTCCAAAGTTTGGGTTATCAGCCCCGCTTCAAGGTTGGCTAGCCAACATCATGCCTAACGGTGGTAGGTATTATGTATTTCCATATTTGGTTATATGTTATAATCTTTGGTTTCACATACATGGATATCATGACCCGCCTGGCGGTAAACCTCCATGGCGTTTTAAGCTTCTTAACTGCAGAAAACAGTTTGGAAACATATGATTTAAACAGGCATCAGTTGAAGATAAATATGCACGAAGGCATACCAAGACCAAGTATATCAACTAGCCTATTACAAGGCATTCCAGTGCCCAAACAAAGATCATTGTTTTTTACATGTCACAGCATGTTGTGGTTTAAATCGGCCTCCGGTTCATGCTTGGTCACCAACTTGACCTGACGGTTGCGGATCATCTCACGCCGGTTCAGCTTCTTCCTCCCTACCCAAAGGATCGAAATCAACGGTTGCCCGATCGATTCCGATTAACGCTTGAAATACGACTTCATCAGCGATCGCCAGCGATGGTTCAATGTCAGGAGCGTAAGTATGCTTACGGATTGGGGGTATAAGGTTCTCCGCTTCAGGAATTGGTGCAGCAACCCGCTTGTTTTGATCATCATATTGAGCTTGATAGTGGGATAGATCTGCCTCTTTAGCTAGTTGACAAGGCAGAGGGCGCACTTCCTGGTTTATGGTTCGAAGATCTTCTTCATCAAATTTTGTCCCGTCTTCCTTCAAGCTGGGATAGCCTTGAGCCGCTTCAACAAGATCAAAGTCAGGCACCCACGCTTTGGCCCGGATTAGGGCAGTCAAAGCACCCGTTCTAGCAGCAGATTTTTTCAGCTCTTCAACCCGGGCAGGGAGCATAGATAACATTTTAAGGGTATCTTGGATCAAGGTGGGCGGCAGATTGTTGTGGGAAGCAGTGTAGATGATCCGTTGTGCACCCGTGTACAGTTGCTCTATCAAAGTGTAGGAAGCTTTCAACTTCTTCCGCACATCCGATCCCAAGTGGCCAATGCGAGTTCCTGTATCATTGCAAGGGTTAGTAATCCGGCAGCTACATGAAAAGGCATGTTTAATTCATAAAACAAGGATGCTTACCAAATACAGCTGCAGTCATGGCATGCACTTGTCGCTTCACGCTAGTCAGTTCATCAACCACCGGCTTAAGAGCGGCCTCTACTTTTTCAGCCCTTTGCGTTAAAGCGGATTTCTCAGTCGCCCAATCCGCCCGCTCTTTGTTGAAGCCCTCTTTAAGCTTTTCCATGGCGCTTAAAGCGCTCGTCAATTCTTCCTTTGCCTTAGAGGTTTCTGCCTGTTGCGACTTAAGGTTCTCCTGCAGGTCGGCGGTTTGACTTTCTCTGTTTCTCAGCTCAGCCTACACAGAGATAGTTATATGATGAAATGACAGTACAAATTTGAAGTACCAACCCCATAACAAGTTATGCCCTTGGTACTTGGGGGCTAATGCGTATTTGCTCTTCATCATACAGTTTCTACAAAGTCCCAAGCTCAATAGAAGTATTCAACTTGGCACTTGGGGGCTAATGGCTATTTAGTCAAACTCTACTGATACATAAATTTTCTTTTGTAAAGTCCCGGTTTATCTTTATCAAGTTAAACCGGCCCTTGGGGGCTACGTCAGCAAGGTTAAAATGCAATTGAGGTTCACATTGAGTAGTTACTACAAGTCCCGGTTTAAGTTGATTTCTTGAACTGTCACTTGGGGGCTATTGGAGTTGACAAACTATGAAAGAATACAAGCAGAGAAGCGGATAAGAGGTTACCTCATATTTTTCCTTCATCATATTGACCAGACCGGCTTCATAATCACGGCTGGTGTACAGCAGGTTCAGATAGCCAGAATGGAGATCTTGAGCATTCAGAGCGGCATAAGTTGATAAATCGGCATTCCACTTGCCTTTACCAATTGCAGAGAATTCTTCTTTAGCAGTGTGCCGGGATAAAGCGACAGGGTTTCCTGGATCTGTATGGCCAACGCCAGTAATAAGGACATCATCATCTTTTTCTTCACCGGTTCGTACCGGGGTCGCCAGTTTGTCACTATTCTTTGCTAGACTCGCCGGCTTATCAGTCTGGATAGAGCTGGTCGGCTGATCAACAGGGCCTGTGGTGTCAACTTCTGCTTGTTCAGCAACAAAATCATGGTCTTGTGGTGGTGGGTCATTCAGCACATCGTCTAGGTTGGCCTCTTAACGGTCTGGTATTTTCTCCGGTTCAGCAGCCGTATTTTCTTCTGCCGGTTTATTTAGATGAGCCTTTTTGCTGGGTCTCGGTTTGGCTCTGAATTAAAAAAGATCAGTTCAGCACATATAAGATAATATGTCAAAGATGTAAGAAGGAATATGACTTACCCAAGCACCGTTTTAAGCGGTGGAAGCTTGGTGGCTGATGACTCGCCAGAGGATGAATGAGAGGTGCCCTGATAATTGGAATCAGACGGTTTAAGAGGTTGACGAAAACAACCCGCTTTAGGGCATGTAGTGACAAGAGAGTTAGAGACCTCTGAACGGTGTTTCCGAACCGGACTGTTCGGTAAACCGGCGGAGGTAACTACCTGGCCGCTGTGCCGGGTTGTGCGGCGAGCCTTGTGTTGTTGTGTCTTCACAAGAAAGTTCGGGTCCAAGTAAGCAAGAGGATGAGAAAATTTAACTTTCCGGTTTGCCCGACGGATTTTCAGTGTTGGCAAAGGATCTAAATCAGAGGAAAGAGTGATTACCTCTATGGCATCGGCTTGGTTGTCTTCAGCGTCGTCCTGGTAATAATCATCATCAATAAGGCGTATGAAAAATAAACCAAGTGAGTCAAGTTCTACCTCAAGATCCGGGTTACCCACATCATTGTCAGCCGGTGGATCGGAGGATGCGGTGGTTCTTTTCCTGTTAGCAGGCCTCTTCACAGCTTTGGTCTTTGGTCGGGTTGGCTTCGCCGGTTTATCTTGCGAAGGTTTCTTGTTCCAGAATGGATCATCGCTCTGTTAAAAATAATAATATTTTTCAGAAGATATTTGGACAAAGGCAATATCAGATAAGCAGAAGGTATGATTCTTACAGCTGGCAGTTTGCTAATGGCGCAGAAAGGGGGTAGGCCGGTTTGAGCACAGACTTCTTCCGGTTCATTCAACATCTTTTTGACAGCTCCGGTAACTTCGTCGTCTGTAAGCTGGATATCAATGTGCCGCTAAGCATCCTTTACATCTCCTGTGTACTCACACATCAAACCAGGGCGCTGGCTTAAGGGTAGTATGCTCCAAGAGATCCAGCGGCGTGCAAAATCAACCCCTGTCAACCCGTTGGCCATAAAGGCCCTAAGCTTGGATAGCTGGTGAGAATATTTGACTCTCTCTTTGGCAGTTAACCTCTGAGGGAAAGGGTGTGTGTTGCTCAAATGTTCCGGGCGGTAACCCGGCAGGGGATTTTCTTCAGAAGGAGAGGTGTCCTTGCAATAAAACCATGTGTGGTTCCATTCTTTGGGGTGGCTGTGAAGATTGGCATGAGGGAAGGTGACTTCTTTTCTTTTTTGAATTGCCACACCGCCCAATTCTGTATTGGATCTGTCTTTGAACTCTGTGCGGCGGTTTAGGTGAAAACATTCCCTAAATAGCTCTACTGAAGGTTCCTCCTGAAGGTAAACCTCACTGAAGACTTGAAAGTGACAGATATTGGTTATGGAGTTAGGACCGATATCTTGCGGGTGCAGTTGAAAATCGGCTAAGACATCCCGGAAAAACTTTGAACTGGAGGGTTGAAGCCCCGGCTTAAATGACCAGTAAAAACAACAACTTCTCCCTCTTGGGGAGTAGGAGGACATTCCGTGCCAGGGACTCTCCAGTGAATAATGCTTTGCTGGCTTAAAGCGCCCGTTTTGACAAGATTGTTTAGCTGATCTTCAGTCACATGAGAAGGGACCCAGTTGCACTCATACACTTGTTTGGCCATGGCAAGATCTACAATACAGTAATTACCGGTTCAAGAATATGTTGGACAGTTATGTGATGATGCATATTTGCTAAACCGGAGGCAGCTATCTATAAACCGGAGTTCAACAATGCAACAGTGCCCTAGAAAAGGATTTTGGCAGTTCAACAAGGGGACTAATGGTATATACCAGATTGTCATTTTTTCTACAAAGTTAAACCGCCTAGTCTAAGCATTAAAAGAGTCAAGACTATAGATGAGTAAGTGAATGAAAACAGGTTTCACAGGGTTATGTTGCAGTTTTGGATCTGGGGCATGTCAGAAAAGGGAAATATATTCAAAGCTTCAAGAAGCAGTGCCGAACCAATGAGCAAAGGTTCGAATAAGATCTATTGCTTTGAGAAGCGTAAGTACAAACGGAGGCTAAAGGCTACCACTACACGGAGCATATATTCAGGAGTTCATCAGAATCATCATATGAACAAGAGACGAACGATGAACACCGAAGAACCTGGGAACCCTAGAACAGATCTATGGCGGAAAAGGGTCGAGAGCTTATCGAAGCTGAGGAAGAAGCAGAAGAGTGCCGCAATGTTCTGGTACGTTCAGGGTGATGCAGCGGCCAATGGTCGGAGCAGAAATGACGATCGACGGTGGCGGCGGAGCTCTAGAGGCTGAGCGGCGCAAGGAAGACGACGCGGAAGGGCACGAAGGGGAAAAGAAAATGACCCCTCTGTCCTATTTATAAAGGCAGGGGATATGTGTCAGGCGCGAAAATCAAGGGGCCGCAAGTTTGGAAGTGGAGTTGTCGCCTCGATTGTTGCAGACCCATTAATGAAGAGGTGTCATACACAGTTTCTTTATAAACAGATGATGTCATGCCAGTTCACCACGATCTGAGAAGATGACGTCACGACGGTTTACCAAATTACAAGAAGATGTTGAAGACGAAGTTTTTTACTAAGGATTGACATGAACCTGTTCAAATCAATCTGGGGCCTAATGTTGGGGATATTACTACTGGGCGTAAACCAGCCAGGACAGGCCGGGTTAACTTCATCAGTAGTTGAGTATGTGTCGACGTTCTGGGAACGGGGTTCCCCAGACTTGCCTGCCTGCGGCCTGCGGCGTGGCTCAAGTAGGGGGCCCAGTGCGGCCCAGCTTCATCAGCTCAAGCTCAAGACCCTCGTGAGGGGCCAAGCCTCGCGGGGCGGACGACAGGAAGCTTCCTCGGGAGCAGCCTCATCAGGTAGGCTCGCGAGGAAGGCGGAGAGATCAAGGCAAGGGCATCTCGCGAGGAGCCCGTGATGCAAGCCATGACGATCGAGACCAGGCGGGCGCCAGGCGGGCGCCGGCCTGCGCAGTGTCCTTGTTTCCCCTTCGGTGCAAAGGGGGCAAGCACAGGCCAAGGCATCAGGCAAAGGTTACCATTCCGGTGCAACGAGACCAAGACCAGCAGAGCGGCAGGACGGAGGTCACCGTGGAGCCCAAGACAGCGTCATCGCCAGTGCTTTTGGCAGCCGAAGACCACCTTTAGTCAGGATAACTTGTACTAGATGTTCCCCTTCAAAATAGTCGTTGTTGGCGCCCTTCCCGCTCGATATTTGGGAAGAGGACCAGGGCCTCTATAAATAGGACTAGCCACCACAGTAGAGGGGGGAATCTTTTGGGAAGATCGGATCCCGGCCAAGTAGAACACACCGCACCAGCTCAAGAACACCCCTCGCGAGGCTGTTCTTCCTCTGTATTGTTCATCATCAGCCCCTGAGGCAATCAACCACACCACACACTATAGTAGGGTATTACACCACAACAGTGGCCCGAACCAGTATAAATCTCGTGTCCTTGTGTGTTCTTCTTTCTGGCCTAGATTCCTTGCGAGCCATCGAAACGCGAGTTGGTAGGGGAAAGATCTTCGCGCGCACCCCAGTGTTTGAACCTTAAGGGTCTGCCGGAACCCGAAATCCGACATTTGGCGCGCTAGGTAGGGGTGCACCGAAATCTTTCTTCCGCTGTTCGCGTGTGATCTTCCATCGCGGTTCCATGGTCGACGCCGCCGGGCTCAGACCGAGCGCCGGGCTGCTCTCGCCACCCGCTGCCGCTTCGTGACGGGCGCTGGGCCGGCGGTCGCTTCTGCCGTTTCGCCGCCGCCGCCACCGGCCCGGCGGGGAACGAGCAGCAGGCCTCGTCCCTGCATCCTTTGGTGCGGCGGGAAGGCCGCACCGCCACCTCTTCGCTGCCTCCAGCCGGTTCGTCGTCCCACGCTCGTCGCGCCCCCACGGATGCGCACGCCGCGCTGCTCCTGACGCGTGAGCTCCTGCACTACTGTCCCGTCGACGACCTCTACGAGGACTGGCTCGTCCGCATCACCGAGCTCGTCAGCGCCGCAGGGGGCTCTCCTTTGCCATCCCTCACGCTGCCTCGCCCTCCACCCGGCGCAGGAGGCGAGGATCAGGAGGTGCCTCCGCCACCTCCTCCCCAAGAAGGTCCCCTGGCTCCAAGGCGCGCGGCCCCAGGACGAGACCCTCCATGTCCGGCGCCTGCGCGGCAAGAAAGGAGCTGCCAACAAATCCCTCGTCCCCAAGAAGGTGCTCACGTGCTCCTAGCACCGGTGCACCAAGACCGCATCCCTGCGCCACCACGCCAAGACCCCGCGCTGCTCCAAGCGGCGGCGCACGGGAATCCCCAGGAGCAAGCCCAGCACCAGCAAAGGGCGCCGGTGGCCACAGCAGGCTGCCGCGCCTTCACCCCCGAGCTACGCGGTGTCGCATGGCCAGGCAAGTTCAAGCCTGGTCTACCCACTCGCTATGATGGCACTGCGGACCCCGCGGAATTCCTACAGCTCTACGAGATGGGCATTGAAGCCGCCAACGGAGATGAAAAGGTCATGGCGAACTGGTTTCCCATGGCGCTCAAGGACGGCGCCCTTTTGGCTCTGGCGGCTCCTGGCACAATCTCCTCTTGGGACGAGATGCGTACTCGCTTCATCGCCAACTTGCAGGGCACTCGCGACCGGCCCCCGGCCATGAGCGACCTGCGCCGCATCAAGCAACAGCCAGGGGAAACCCTATAGAAGTACATCCAGCGCTTCAACAACGCTCGCCTCAAGATCCCCAGGGTGACTGAGGAAGCCATTATCTCAGCCTTCTGCGATGGCGTGCGCGACATCAAGATGAAAGAGGAGCTAGCAATCCATGAAGACCTGTGCACATCCCTGGAGCTGTTCAACTTGGCGACCAAGTGCGCCAGGGCTGAGGAAGGGCGCCTCTCCCTCCTCGAGCTCCCGGCTGCCGACCCAGAAGAGAAGAAGCCCAAGGTCAAGGACGTGAAGCGTAAGGGAGCTGCCGTGCTCGCAGCAGAACCAGACACCAAGCGAGGCAGGGATCAGCCTGAGTCATCCAAGGACAGCCGGTACTGCGTGTACCACGACCTCCACACCCACAACACCAACGAATGCCAAGAGCTCAGGCCGTGCGAGATGGGCGTATCGGCCGACGCCCCGAGCGCAACGACACGGGCTATGGCCGAGGAGGAGGAGGAGGAAGAGGTGGAGGACGATGGGAAGACCGTGGCCCTCGCCAAGGGTGGCGTGACCGACCTTGCGAGGATCGCTGGCAGGACCAGCCACGCGAGGAAGGCTGGAGGGATCAGCCTCGTGAGGATCGCCCGCACGGCAACGCAGGCCTCCCTCCTTTGCCACCACCGCCAAGGAGGAATGAAGACCAGCATCAGGACGAGGGGCTGGGGACTTCCAGGAGCCGCGCGCGATCGCTTGCATCCTAGGCGGCGCCCAGGCCCCAGCCTCGCAGCGCATCTTCAAGCAGTTTGCTCGCGAGGTGAATGCAGTCCTCCCCAAGCTTGAGGCCACGCGCCCTCTCAGGTGGTCTGCGTGCGCTATCACGTTCAGCTCAGTGGATCAGCTCAAGTGCGCAGCAACGGCCGGAGCCCTCCCGATGCTTTGCTCCCCGGTCATCGGCAATGTGCAAGTCACCAGGACCCTCATCGATGGCGGAGCAGGACTCAACGTCATGTCCGTCGAGACGTTCGACGATCTCCAAGTGCCATATGATCAGCTTCAGCCGACCAAGCCTTTCTCAGGAGTCACTGATGGTTCCACTGTTCCGATAGGGCAGGTTCGCCTTCCAGTCACCTTTGGGCAGCACAACAACTACCGCACCGAGCTCATCGACTTTGACGTCGCCCACATTCGCCTGCCATACAATGCCATCCTCGGGTACCCAGCCCTGGCCAAGTTCATGGCAGTGACTCACCATGGCTACAATTTCCTCAAGATGCCAGGAACCGGTGGAGTCATCACAGTACCCTGTGAGGAAAGGGATGCAGTGTGTTCCCTTGAGCGTGCCTTCCAAGCCGCAGCAATCGAAGACCCAAATCACAGGAGCGGAAGACTTCCCGAGGCGACCCATAAGAAGAAGAAGGCTTCGCCTTGCCCAAGCCATCAGGAGGCAGGTGCCTCTGGAGGCGTTGCGTCAGGATTCGCGCCCGTTCAGGGAGCGCCCCCCTCTGTTGCATAGGAAGGCGCGCCCAGCGCCCTCCTCGGGCAGGGCTCGTGGGCTCCTTCTTGGAGAGCCACCGACTTTGCCAAGGTCACGAGGAAGGCACTCGGGAACCACTTGGAGGCGTGCTTCAAGGCACGTTTCCCTCGGGAAGGTATGAGGCAAGGAGGGCCAAACCCTCAGGAGTTCATCGCGAGAAACACTCAGGAGCTACAGGAGTCGAGAGTCATGCGCGGCAGCCGCCGCTTGCCCGCCGTAGCCCCACATCCAGGCGAGGATGGTGGGCTGCGCGTCTGCATCGACGTGCCAGGGCTCAACCGAGCCGCGTCTCAGGAGCGCCTCTGGCCTTCGCGCGTGGGGCGTTGCGAGGGCCCACCTCACGGCTACGTTCGCATGCCTTTCGGCCTACCGAGCGCGGTCGCCGCTCATCAGTGCCTGCTGAGGGGCATTCTGGAGGCTCAGGAGGTCAGGCATTGTGCGGTCCTGGCGGAAATGGAGATGGCCCTCGAGGACCCACCTGTGCCCCCGGAGCCTCCCGAGGCTCCCGGGCCTGGGGGCTCGTGAGGGTCGACGTCCTCACCGCGCGTCGCCCGCTTCTTCAGCATCACTTCATCCCTAACGGTATCAGGTGACATCTTTCATAGTTCCATTTTTAGCTGGGAGCGCCCACAGGGCTGCATCATTCCCAGGTCGCGTGGGTCCGTCCCTGCGGCATGTATCTGTTTTGCTTATGCTCTTTACCTACCTTGTTGGGGGCGCCCCCCGGGCTGCATTATCCCCAAGCTGCTTGGGCCTGACCCAGTGGCGTTTGCTTTTTCCGCATCTATCTGAAATGGATTTGCTCCTTCGTGCTTAACATACCTGACCTAATCGCCTGCTCGTTTGACACCTACCTATGGAGCCGCTCGCTCTGGCACGGCATTTGTGTACGGGTCCGTCCCTGCAACACCGATAAACCTGAGTGGTCGAGCTCTGGCCGCGGCAGCCCCGCAAGGCGCCACCTCACCAGGTCCTCAGTGCCCCAATCACTCCCTCGGAGCGACCAATGGTTGGCTGGCAACCGTAACGACAGGTCTTGTCTCTCCTCATGATTGGTATGCAGGACCCACTCCAGAAGCAACGCTGGGGACGTCGCGGGCTTTCTCTCCCACTCTCCGGCACAGTCCGCTTGCACGTGGGGTGCCTAAGCATCGCGACTCATGGGCCCTTACTGGCTCTCCAGCCCTCACCCCCTGGCCTTGACCCACGGCATCGCAACTTGTCATACCAGCGGCGGCTGAGCTCGCTCGAGGGCCGGGACCCGAGGACGTAGAGCACTAAGGAAAGTGTGGGGAAGTGGGAAGAAGCTCGCGAGGACCTAACCCAGCAGCACCTCAGCTGCCGCCACTCGAGCCAGGCACCTCGCCGAAGAACTACTCCAAACTCGAAAGATAAGTCACGCCCCTACCGGAGCTGGATCAACATAACGCCAAACCCTCGCCTAATGCGGCTCTGTCACGGCGACGTTGCCTTCCTTTCTCGCCCAGCGAGGGCTGCTCGAGCGCTAAAGGGGACCTCCCGAGCATCGCGACTCAGGGGCTCTTACTGGACCTCGGGCCGCTCACCTCCTGGCCTTGACCACGGCATCGCGACCTGGCATACCAGCGACGGCTGAAGCCTGCTGGGGATCGGGACTGTCGGCAGAGAGCGCTAAGTCCTCGTGAGGATAGAAAGGGGGAGCCAAGCCGGGACTGGACAGGCATCTCGCATCAATTCATATTAAGGATATAATGTTCACAAAAGACATGGCAGGCGCCTTACATACCCCTGCAGGGTGTTTCTTCGATTCCTCGCAGGGAACAAAAGGTGATAATCCTAAGGAACGCTAACTACGCGCGCCTCCGCAAGGGACGCCGTCATCAACAGTGGATCGTCAGACGCCGGCGCCAACCCCACCCAGATCAGTGGTGTCGGCGGACCGATGCAGTTGCCCTACTCCGAGCACGGTGCGAGCTCGGGGGCTCGTAGCTGTCGTCGCTCGTCTCCGGAGTCACGTGAAGCTCAGGGGAGCCGTTGGATTCCCCAGCTCCTCCGTTGCCGCCTGAGGAGCTGCTGGAGGGCCGATGGGCAGGCCACGTCCTCGCCAGCCCGATGCCCGGGCCACTTTCCTTGGGGCAGCACTCCAGCCGGCGTCCTTCCGCATTGAAGACCTTGAAGAACATCAAGGAGGCGCCATCGTATTCAAGATGAATTACGAGGGCACCCTCTGTCCGGCAGACCTGGGCGATCTCACCCCAGCCCCGAGTCATGTAGACCTTGCCCGGAGCGACGACCGCGACCTCCGCTCCGGTCGCGAGGGTGCTGCAATCGGCATGCTGCAGCCAGAGCTCCAGAGACCCGCTCAACGGCATCTCGAAGGCGAAGGAGGAAGGAAGGCGGATCCAAGAGCATGGAGGCATGGCGGCGTGAAGCACGAGCTCGCGAGAGGAGCCCTCGGCGTGGGCTCCAGGAGGAACGACGCGCACCGCCGTAACTCGCCGGCATCGGCGGCGGCACCGTCGGTGTCGCTCGACGCCTTCTTCTCCAGGGCCCTCGATTCGGGCGTACAAGGGCAGCGGAAACCCAGGTGGCGGCCGCTCGTACCAGGGCCTCGATGCCTCCTGCCAAGCACCCTCATCTCGGCGGCAGAGGACTAGCCGTTTCTTCGGCGGAAGCGGGTCAGGACCCTCTCGGGGGGCCTTTCCCTTCTCTTCTGCAGAAAACCGGCGGATTGGTGTCATTGGCGTAAGGAGGAGCAAGGGCGAGGAGGAAGAAGAAAAGGAGTAGCAAGAAGGGATGGACTGGAAGGGCTCGTGCCATTCCGTACTTATAGCCGGAGAAGGCCAACCGCCAGCCACCATGATCGCAGGTAATCATGACCCATTTTTTGCATGCAGGGACTTGTCAAGTCGTGCGGTTACCAAGGCGTCGTGGGGAAGCGGAAACGCCCACGTCCAATCAATCGCCATGCAGCGCCCAAGGCCGCAGGCTATTGGGGCCTGCGGCGCTTCGCACTTGCCCCTTCGCTTCTCTGCTAAGCCAAGCCCGGCGCACCTTGGGCCCGGGGCTATCATATGCTTCGGGAACGGGGGTCCCCAGACTTGCCTGCCTGCGGCCTGCGGCGTGGCTCAAGTGGGGGCCCAGTGCGGCCCAGCTTCATCAGCTCAAGCTCAAGACCCTCGTGAGGGGCCAAGCCTCGCGGGGCGGACGACAGGAAGCTTCCTCAGGAGCAGCCTCATCAGGCAGGCTCACAAGGAGGCGGAGAGATCAAGGCAAGGTCACCTCGCGAGGATCCCGTGACGCAAGCCATGACGATCGAGACCAGGCAGGCGCCAGGGGGCGCCGGCCTGTGCAGTGTCCTTGTTTCCCCTTCGGTGCAAAGGGGGCAAGCACAGGCCAAGGCATCATGCAAAGGTTACCATTCCGGTGCAACAAGACGAGAACCAGTAGAGAGGCAGGACGGAGGTCACCGTGGAGCCCAAGACAGCGTCATCGCCAGTGCTTTTGCCAGCCGAAGACCACCTTTAGTCAGGATAACTTGTACTAGATGTTCCCCTTCAAAATGGTCGTTGTTGGCGCCCTTCCCGCTCGATATTTGGAAGAGGACCAGGGCCTCTATAAATAGGACTAGCCACCACAGTAGAGGGGGAGAATCTTTTGGGAAGATCGGATCCCGGCCAAGTAGAACACACCGCACCAGCTCAAGAACACCCCTCGTGAGGCTGTTCTTCCTCTGTATTGTTCATCATCAGCCCCTGAGGCAATCCACCACACAACACACTGGAGTAGGGTATTACACCACAACGATGGCCCGAACCAGTATAAATCTCGTGTCCCTTGTGTGTTCTTCTTTCTGGCCTAGATTCCTTGCGAGCCATCAAAACGCGAGTTGGTAGGGGAAAGATCTTCGTGCGCACCCCAGTGTTTGAACCTTAAGGGTCTGCCAGAACCCGAAATCCGATAGTATGCTTGAAGCCCGTGAAGGCAGATGAGGATGATATATAGGGGCCCAAGGCCCAGAACTGGTTTAAGGCCTGTAGCCGTGAACCGGCATCAGTATGTAACTTGTATTGTAAGTTAGAAATAGTGGAGACCAAACCAGACTCGTTTATGAGCCGGTCTCGGGACTCTGTAAACCGACGGGTGTCACCCACGTATATAAGGGGACGACCCGGTGGCGGTTCAGGACGACAGACAACAACTCGAGGACTAGGCGAAGCATATTCGCTCCCTGGTCATCGAAACCCCACCAATTCCATCACAACTAGACGTAGGCTTTTACCTTCATCGAAGGGGCCGAACTAGTATAAACTCTCTTGCGTCCCTTGTCCGCTTTAACCCCTTCAAGCTAACCCGTAGCGATGGCTCCACGACTAAGTCCTTTCATGAGGACATCTGCCGTGACAAAACCACAACAGAACTGTTCACATTGGCGGTAGAAGTCGTCTTTAATCACCGGGCAGCAAGCTTTGAGAAACGCACCGTTGAAACCGTCCGGGTCAGGTGCTCGGTCAGGGGGCATTTCTTTAACTACAGCATCAATCTCTTGCGTTGTGAAGGGGGTGGTGAGGCTGTCAAAATCCACATGTTCACGTAGCATCTGAGAGAGGTTGAATTTCATCTGAGGTGGCTTAGTTGTCCCCATACATGTTTTGAAAGCCTCGAACAAGATTGAATCTTTCCCTGCATGGTCATCCACCAAAGTATCCTCATTGATTTTCAAGCTGGAAATGAAGTTTTTTCGATATCTTTCCGTGGCCACTGCCTGAAAAATATTTGAGTTCTCATCGCCAAATTTAATCCATCTAATAGTGCATCTCTTTTTCTAATCATCTTTTTGGTGTTGTAGGAGTCTTAGTAGATGTTTCTTGAGAATAGACTGGAAGTTACTTTCCTGTCTTGTCAGAATGCCGCAATCTGCAATGTGGTCGATCTCAAGGAGTGCTTTGTTAGTGTTGGCAATAGCTATTTTGAGTCTTGATATATTCTTACTCCATTGACTCAGGGCGTGTCTCAGGTTTTTAAGTTTATGACAGAGACTTGTAGCAGCATTATCAGACTTACCATGTTTGAGAGGTTTACTCCAAGCGCGAGAGACCACATCCATAAAGCCCGGGTGAGAAATCCAAAATGTCTCAAACCTGAATTTTTTTTCTCTTGGGAATGTTGGTCTGAATCACAACAGAGCAGGGCGTATGATCAGATATCGGGCGACCAAGGGGGTTAACTGAGGGAGTCCTGGATTAGGGGGTATCCGGACAGCCGGACTATATCCTTTGGCCGGACTGTTGGACTATGAAGATACTTAGATTGAAGACTTCGTCTCGTGTCCGGATGGGACTCTCCTTGGCGTGGAAGGCAAGCTTGGCGATACGGATATATAGATCTCCTCCCATCGTAACCGACTCTGTGTAACCCTAGCCCCTCCGGTGTCTATATAAGCCGGAGGGTTTAGTCCGTAGGACAACAACAATCATACCATAGGCTAGCTTCTAGGGTTTAGCCTCTACGATCTCGTGGTAGATCAACTCTTGTACTATTCATATCATCAAGATCAACCAAGAAGGAAGTAGGGTATTACCTCCATAGAGAGGGCCCGAACCTGGGTAAACATCGTGTCCCTTGCCTCCTGTTACCAACCGCCTTAGACGCACAGTTCGGGACCCCCTACCCGAGATCCGCCGGTTTTGACACCGACATTAACCATGGTGTTTGGGAAAGAAGAGGTCCAGTTTAGAGTAGTGAAGAACCAATCAAGCTGCTCGAGTAAAGGGTTCTGCTGCATATTTGACCAGGTGTAGTTTCTCCCTTTGATTGGTAGCTTAGTTAGGTTTTGTTCTCTGATAAAGTCATTGAAAGTAAACATGTCATTTATGTTGCCACCTGGTTTGTTCCTGTTATCAGGCGATCGGATGTAATTGAAGTCTCCAAGTAGAAGCCAATCTTCGGTGGTTGGAATATCGATATCAAACAGACACTGGGTAAAGCTATCGCGCAAATCACCCTGACAAGGACCGTAAATGTTCACAAGCTTCCAAGAGCGAGATGAGATCGTGGAAGTAAATTCAACACCCTGCGCAAACTGTTCTTGAATGAAAAATTGGCCCGTAAACGCAGTACTACACCAGATCGTGGTAAGCCCCCCAGAAGCACCAATCGAGGGAATAAACGCAAATGAATCAAAACGTGGAGGACAGATCATCTTAAGGATACTTGCATTAAAGTCTTGCATCTTAGATTCTTGCAAACAAATAATCGAGCAGCCCGAAGAGCTGATCGCATTAGAGAGCGCAAGTAGATTTTTAGGAGAGTTTAAACCGCGAATGTTCCAACAGAGCATGTTCCAGTTATGCAGAAGAGACATAGAGCAAACAAATAGTAAACTTGAGCTTAAGAGGAGGGCGAGGCCGGGCCATCAGGAGACCCCTTGAGCGCCTCCACAGTGAGTTCCTCGGCAGGGATCATGCAGAGCTGGATACCGACTTGCTGCATAGTGGAGATGGCCGTGGGCGGAGGAATCTTGGTCGTCTGATCATCAGTTTGAAGCGTTGCAGAGGAGTGCACATCAGACACAGCAGATGGAGTAATCCTGGGCTTCACCTTGGACTTGGAAGGACGTGAATCCTGGTGAATATTGACATGGAAGCCATCGTACTTGTTGTGTCTGGTGCTGCGACGAAGAGGAGCAGTGTTGAGGGGGGCCACAGATTTGCCCTTGCGGCTTTTCATCTGAACTTCTGTAGTAGAGGAGGATGGAGCAATGTTGTTCTGCAGGTCAGGAGCCATGAAGGGTAGTGGGGCCACCGAGTCAGAGCCAGGTGTCATGCCAGCAGAAACTTCAGAAAGACTTGGGATCGCAGGTGCAGATTCAGAAACTCCAGACAGTTGGAGCGATTCAGAAACTTCAGCAATTTCAGAAGGCACTTGAACTGAATCGACGGCTGGACCTGCAATGTGTGATGAGATGAAGCAGCTTCGTCCAAAAAAGGTTCAACGGTGATTAGCAATGGATCATAGCTACGACCAACATCCGCATCCGTGGTACCAAGCTCTTGGATAGTGATGCTTGAAGAACTTGTAGGCCCAACAATCTGAGTGAACTGCAGCACGTCATTAACCGTTGTAACCTAAATCTCCACGTGAACTGGTTCTGACCAAGCACCATAAGCATGACGCCACGGTCTCATAGTGGCCAGATATGGACGGATGTCATTGTAAATCGACACATTGAGTTGGTGTCGTGGAATAGGCTCAGCCAGCAGAAGTGCCAGCAGATAGTTACCTTGATTGGAGAGACCAAAACGGATACCGTGTCGGTGCATGTCCACAGTGACAGACAGATGATCTTGCATAGGCTGAATGTTGTGTTTTGCAGATAAGTCCTCAGCTTGCTCCATGATGATCAGAGCACCACCAGAGTTTTCAGAGCTGGAACCGTCAGAAATTGTAAGAGAATCATTCCACACATCGGCACCATTATCAGAAATGTTGTTTTCAGGGACAATGCCATCTTGAACAGCAAGGCCTTGAGCAGCCAACCAAGCCTGGAAATTCATCAAGTGTGGAGGCATCACTGGGGGCTGGACTGGTGGGGGAGGAGGCCAGGCACCCCCAGCGCGCCATGTTGTTCTGGTTAGGAGCATGGCCATGAGCAGCAGGGCGTCATTGTGAGGAGCAGCATTTTGAACTAGCCAATTATGCACCTATTGTTGATAGATTTGCTCTGCAGTCAGATCCAGGCCAAACTGAGGATGAGGGTTGCCGTCAGGGGGAGGCGGCTCTTCTCCAGCTGGTGGAACCTCCGGCAGCATAGCATTCCAGTCGTTGCTGTGTAGAATCGTCACCTGCACAATCCAACAATCTCTGGCTCCTCCAAGCTGCCACACAACAAAACTCTTTGGTACCAATCTAAGATGTATGACTTGAGCTTTCACGAGCATAAATCTCCTGTCCTACCTAGGGTTGTACCAAGAGATCAGAGACCCATATCCCCCAGAGCTTTGGTGATGTAATAATCAGTTGGTAGTCATAGGGGAATCCAAAAACATGAGCCAGATAGCAGGACCAAACGTAGTAGTGCGCCTATTGAAAGCTTCATTGTGGGCGACAAAAGTTTTGAGAAAATCTTCATCCTCAAGCTCTAAGGGTGTGGCAACCGCGGAGTGCTACCTCTTGAGCATGCGTTGGTTTTCCTTTGAAGAGGAAAGGGTGATGCAGCAAAGTAGCGTAAGTATTTCCCTCAGTTTTTGAGAACCAAGGTATCAATCCAGTAGGAGGCCACACGCAAGTCCCTCGTACCTACACAAATAAATAAGAACCTACAACCAACGCGATAAAGGGGTTGTCAATCCCATCACGGCCACTTGCAAAAGTGAGATCTGATAGAGATGATAATATTTTTGGTATTTTTATGATAAAGATTGAAAGTAAATATTGCAGGCTAAAAAAAGATTGGAAACTTATATGATGAAAAATAGACCCGGGGGCCATAGGTTTCACTAGTGGCTTCTCTCAAGATAGCATAAGTATTGCAGTGGGTGAACAAATTACTGTCGAGCAATTGATAGAAAAGTGCATAATTATGAGAATATATAGGCATGATCATGTACATAGGCATCACGTCCGCAACAAGTAGACCGACTCCTGCCTGCATCTACTACTATTACTCCACACATCGACCACTATCTAGCATGCATCTAGAGTATTAAGTTCATAAGAACAGAGTAGCGCATTAGGTAAGATGACATGATGTAGAGGGATAAACTCAAGCAATATGATATACACGCCATCTTTTTATCCTCGATGGCAACAATACAATACGTGTCGTTTCCCTACTGTCACTGGGATTGAGCACTGCATGATTGAACCCAAAGCTAAGCACTTCTCCCGTTGCAAGAAAGATCGATCTAGTAGGCCAAACCAAACTGATAATTCGAAGAGACTTGCAAAGATAACCAATCATACATACAAGAATTCAGAGAAGATTCAAATATTGTTCATAGATAATCTTGATCATAAACCCACAATTCATCGGATCTCGACAAACACACCGCAAAAAGAGTTACATCGAATAGATCTCCAAGAGAATTGAGGAGAACTTTGTATTGAGATCCAAAGAGAGAGAAGAAGCCATCTAGCTAATAACTATGAACCCAAAGGTCTGTGGTAAACTACTCACACATCATCGGAGAGGCTATGGTGTTGACGTAGAAGCCCTCCGTGATCGATGCCCCCTCCGGCGGAGCGCCGAAAAAGGCCCCAAGATGGGATCTCACGGGTACAGAAGGTTGCGGAGGTGGAATTAGGTTTTTGTGGTGCTCCTAGATGGTTTCGGGGTACGTAGGTATATATAGGAGGAAGAAGTAGGTCGGTGGAGCCTCGAGGGGCCCATGAGGGTGAAGGGCGCGCCCGGGGGGGGTAGGCGCGCCTCCCAGCCTCGTGGCCTCCTTGGTGATTTCTTGACGTCCACTCCAAGTCCTCTGGATCACATTTGTTCCAAAAATAACTCTCCCGAAGGTTTCATTCCGTTTGGACTCTGTTTGATATCCTTTTTCTGCGAAACACCGAAATAGGCAAAAAAACAGCAATTTGCACTGGGCCTTGGGTTAATAGGTTAGTCCCAAAAATAATATAAAAGTGTATAAATAAGCCCATTAAACATCCAAAACAGAATATATAATAGCATGGAGCAATCAAAAATTATAGATACGTTGGAGACGTATCAAGCATCCCCAAGCTTAATTCCTTTCGTCCTCGAGTAGGTAAATGATAAAAACAGAATTTTTGATGTGGAATGCTACTTAGCATATTCTTCAATGTATTTCTCTTTATTGTGGCATCAATGTTCAGATCCGAAAGATTCAAAATAAAAGTTTAATATTGACATGAAAATAATAATACTTCAAGCATACTAACAAAGCAATCATGTCTTCTCAAAATAACATGGCCAAAGAAACTTATCCCTACAAAATCATATAGTCTGGCTATGCTCTATCTTCACCACACAAAGTATTTAAATCATGCACAACCCTGCTGACAAGCCAACCAATTGTTTCATACTTTTGATGTTCTCAAAGTTTTTCAACTTTCACGCAATACATGAGCGTGAGCCATGGACATAGCACTATGGGTGGAATATAATGGTGGTTGTGGAGAAGACAAAAAGGAGAAGATAGTCTCACATAAACTAGGCATATCAATGTGAGTGAGTAGGGATTGCCATGCAAAGGATGCACTAGAGCTATAAGTGTATGAAAGCTCAACAAAAGAAACTAAGTGGGTGTGCATCTAACTTGCTTGCTCACGAAGACCTAGGGCATTTTGAGGAAGCCCATCATTGGAATATACAAGCCAAGTTCTATAATGTAAAATTCCCACTAGTATATGAAAGTGACAACATAGGAGACTCTCTATCATGAAGATCATGGTGCTACTTTGAAGCACAAGTGTGGAAAAAGGATAGTAACATTGTCCCTTCTCTCTTTTTATCTCATTTTTTGGGCCTTCTCTTTTTTTCTTTTGGCCCCTTTTTTCTCTTTTTTTTCGTCTGGAGTCTCATCCCGAATTATGGGGGAATCATAGGCTCCATCATCCTTTCCTCACATGGGACAATGCTCTAATAATGATGATCATCACACTTTTATTTACTTACAACTCAAGAATTGCAACTCGGTACTTAGAACAAAATATGACTCTATGTGAATGCCTCCGACGGTGTACCGGGATATGCAATGAATCAAGAGTGACATGTATGAAAAAATTATAAAGGTGGCCTTACCACAAATACGATGTCAACTACATGATCAAGCAAATCAATATGACAATGATGAAGCGTGTCATAATAAATGGAACGGTGGTAAGTTGCATGGCAATATATCTCGGAATGGCTATGGAAATGCCATAATAGGTAGGTATGGTGGCTGTTTTGAGGAAGGTATATGGTGGGTATATGCTACCTCTTGAGCACTGCATTGGATTTCCCCGAAGAGGAGAGGATGATGCAGCAAAGTAGCATAAGTATTTCCCTCAGTTTTTGAGAACCAAGGTATCAATCCAGTAGGAGGCTACGCACAAGTCCCTCGTACCTGAAAAAACAATAGCTCCTCGCAAACAACGCGATTAGGGGTTGTCAATCCCTTCACGGTCACTTACGAGAGTGAGATCTGATAGAGATGATAAATAATATTATTGGTATTTTTGATATAGAGATGCAAAGTAAAAAGTAAAAGGCAAAGTAAAAACAAAGCAAGTATTAAAGTGATGGAGATTGATATGATGAGAATAGACCCGGGGGCCATAGGTTTCACTAGTGGCTTCTCTCAAGAGCATAAGTATTTTACGGTGGGTGAACAAATTACTGTTGAGCAATTGATAGAATTGAGCATAGTTATGAGTATATCTAGGTATGATCATGTATATAGGCATCACGTCCAAGACAAGTAGACCGACTCCTACCTGCATCTACTACTATTACTCCACTCGTCGACCGCTATCCAGCATGCATCTAGAGTATTAAGTTAAAAACAGAGTAACGCCTTAAGCAAGATGACATGATAGGGATAAATTCATGCAATATGATAAAAACCCCATCTTGTTATCCTCGATGGCAACAATACAATACGTGCCTTGCTGCCCCTTATACATCCTTTGGGAAAGGACACCGCAAGATTGAACCCAAAGCTAAGCACTTCTCCCATTGCAAGAACTACCAATCTAGTTGGCCAAACCAAACGGATAATTCGAAGAGACTTGCAAATATAACCAATCATACATAAAAGAATTCAGAGAAGATTCAAATATTATTCATAGATAATCTGGATCATAAACCCACAATTCATCGGTCTCAACAAACACACCGCAAAAAGAAGATTACATCGAATAGATCTCCACGAGAGAGGGGGAGAACATTGTATTGAGATGCAAAAAGAGAGAAGAAGCCATCTAGCTACTAGATATGGACCCGAAGGTCTGAAGTAAACTACTCACACTTCATCGGAGGGGCTATGGTGATGATGTAGAAGCCCTCTGTGGTGGATGCCCCTCCCGTGAGCTCCTAACAGGCCCCAAGATCGCATCTCGTGGATACAGGAAGTTGCGGCTGTGGAATTAGGTTGTTGGCTCTCGCTACGATCATTTGAAGTGCGTGGGTATATATAGGAGGAAGAATGCGTCGGTGGAGCTACGGGGGACCACGAGGCGGCGCGCCTAGGGGCGCCCCCCACTCGTGACCGCCTCTTTGTTCCTTGGAGTAGGCTCCAAGTCTCCTGGATCACGTTCGGTGAGAAAATCACGTTCCCGAAGGTTTCATTCCGTTTGGACTCCGTTTGTTATTCCTTTCTTCAAAACACTGAAATAGGCAAAAAAACAGCAATTTTGGGTTGGGCCTCCGGTTAATAGGTTAGTCGCAAAAATAATATAAAAGTGGAAAATAAAGCCCAATATAGTCCAAAATAGTAGATAAAGTAGCATGGAGCAATAAAAAATTATAGATACGTTGGAGACGTATCAGGCATCTAAGTTTAATTCCTGCTCGTCGAGTAGGTAAATGATAAAAAGAGAATTTTTGATGTGGAGTGATACTTTGGCATAATTTCAATGTAAATCTTTTAATTGTGGTATGAATATTCAGATCCGAAAGATTCAAGACGAAAGTTCATATTGACATAAAAATAATAATACTTCAAGCATACTAACTAAGCAATTATGTCTTCTCAAAATAACATGGCCAAAGAAAGTTATCCCTACAAAATCATATAGTCTGGCTATGCTCCATCTTCCCCACACAAAATATTTAAATCATGCACAACCCGATGACAAGCCAAGCAATTGTTTCATACTTTAACATTTTCAAAACTTTTTCAATCTTCACGCAATACATGAGCGTGAGCCATGGATATATCACTATATGTGGAATAGAATGGTGGTTGTGGAGAAGACAAAAGGAGGGAAGATAGTATCACATCAACTAGGCGTATCAACGGGCTATGGAGATGCCCATCAATAGATATCAATGTGAGTGAGTAGGGATTGCCATGCAACGTATGCACTAGAGCTATAAGTATATGAAAGCTCAACAAAAGAAACTAAGTGGGTGTGCATCCAACTCGCTTGCTACAAAGACCTAGGGCATTTGAGGAAGCCCATCATTGGAATATACAAGCCAAGTTCTATAATGAAAAATTCCCACTAGTATATGGAAGTGACAAAATGAGAGACTCTTTATCATGAAAATCTTGGTGCTACTTTGAAGCACAAGTGTGGTAAAAGGATAGTAGCATTGTCCCTTCTCTCTTTTTCTCTCATTTTTTTTATTTGGGCCTTTTCTTTTTTTTATGGCCTCTTTTTCTCTTTTTTCATTTTTTTTATTTTTCGTCCGGAGTCTCATCCCGACTTGTGGGGGAATCATGGTCTCCATCATCCTTTCCTCACTTGGGACAATGCTCTAAAGAATGATGATCATCACACTTTTATTTTTCTTACAACTCAACAATTACAACTCGATTCTTAGAACAAAGTATGACTCTATATGAATGCCTCCGTGATGTCTTAGGATATGCAATGAAACAAGAGTGACATGTATGAAAGAATTATGAACGGTGGCTTTGCCACAAATACGATGTCAACTACATGATTATGCTAGCAATATGACAATAACGGAGCGTGTCATAATAAACGGAACGGTGGAAAGTTGCATGGCAATATATCTCGGAATGGCTATGGAAATGCCAGATAGATAGGTATGGTGGCTGTTTTGAGGAAGATATATGGTGGGTGTATGATACCGGCGAAAAGTGCGCGGTATTAGAGAGGCTAGCAATGGTGGAAGGATGGGGAAAAGTGTGTATAATCCATGGACTCAACATTAGTCATAAAGAACTCATATACTTATTGCAAAAATCTAGAAGTTATCAAAGCAAAGTATTACGCACATGCTCCTAGGGGGATAGATTGGTAGGAAAAGACCATCTCTCGTCCCCGACCGCCACTCATAAGGAAGACAATCAATAAATAAATCATGCTCCGAGTTCATCACATAACGGTTCACCATACGTGCATGCTACGTGAATCACAAACTTCAACACAAGTATTCTTTAAATTCACAACTACTCTACTAGCATGAATCTAATATCACCATCTTCATATCTCAAAACAATTATCAAGCATCAAACTTTTCTTAGTATTCAACGCACTCAAAAGAAAGTTTCACATATCTTGAATACCAAGTATATTAATATTGAGCAAATTACCATGCTATTAACGACTCTCAAAATAATCTAAGTGAAGCATGAGAGATCAATAGTTTCTTTAAAACAAATCCAGCACTATGCTCTAAAAGATCTAAGTGAAGCACTAGAGCAAAAATTATCACGCTCAAAAAAAGATATAAGTGAAGCACTATGAGCAAAACTATCAAGCTCAAAAGATATAAGTGAAGCACATAGAGTATTCTATCAAATTCCAATTTATGTATGGCTCTCTCAAAAGGTGTGTACTGAAAGGATGATTGTGGTAAACTAAAAAAGCAAAGATGCAAATAATACAAGACACTCCAAGCAAAACACATATCATGTGGTGAATAAAAATATAGCTCCAAGTAAATTACTGATGGAAGTAGACGAAAGAGGGGATGCCTTCCGGGGCATCCCCAAGCTTTGACTTTTTGGTGTCCTTGGATTATCTTTGGGGTGCCATGGGAATCCCCAAGCTTAGGCTCTTGCCACTCCTTGTTCCATAATCCATCAAAAGAATTTACCCAAAACTTGAAAACTTCACAACACAAAACTCAATAGAAATCTCGTGAGCTCCGTTAGAGAAAGAAAACAAAAGACTACTATAAGGTACTATAATGAACTCATTCTTTATTTATATTGGTGTTAAACCTACTGTAATCCAACTTCTCTATGGATTATAAACTATTTTACTAGCCATAGATTCATCAAAATAAACAAACAACACACGAAAAACAGAATCTGTCAAAAACAGAACAGTCTGTAGTAATCTGTAACTAACGCAAACTTATGGAACTCCAAAATTTCTACCAAAATTAGACGACCTGGAAAATTTGTTTATTGATCAGTAGCAATTGGAATCAGTATTTTATCACGTTCTGGTGATTTTTAATAATTCGGGCACTGAGCGCAAAGTTTCTGGAAATTACAGCAAGATCAAATAACTATCATCCAAGAAGATCCAATAGGTCTAGCTTGGCACAAACACTAATTAAAACATAAAACCACATCTAAACAGAGGCTAGATGGATTATTTATTCCTAAACATAAGCATAAGAAAAAAAACTAAAAATAAAATTGGGTTGCCTCCCAACAAGCGCTATCATTTAACGCCCCTAGCTAGGCATAAAAGCAAGGATAGATTTAAGTAGTGCCATAGTAATAAGATAGATCGGTGGAATTCATTTCATATTCTCTACGTTCGGCAGCAAGTTTTCTTTGAGGCAAGCAAAAGTAATCAAAAGGGATAAATTTAATAAGACAAAAGTCCCCAAGATCAATTTTAGGAGGTATAGGTTCCTCTTTCGGCCCCTCGTATTGCACAACCAATTCATCATTATAAGCGTTCTTTTGACAGAACTTGGTGAGCCTATACTCAAGAGAGCATCCTAGCTCATTATTTAGAATAGCCAAATCATCATTAAGTTCAGAGATTCTATCAATTAAAATATTGGTAGGCACCTTTTTTCTAAGATTTTCATTGAAAGCAACATAATCGATAGATTGAAAATGCATTATTTCTTCTTGATCAAAAATGATAGATTCTATGGGAGGACGGCCAGCGTCCACCCTATAATCTTGTAAAGATTTCTTTGGCTTATTTTATTATAACTCTGAATTCATGAGCCAAAAAGATAGTAGCGGCACGCTTAACAGAGGAGTGTTCAGTATTAGAAAATTCTAGGAAAATTCTTTGTATAGAAGGGTGCATATGCATAAATTGCCTTTCAAGTTCAACGATAAGCATGGCAATAGCGTCCTCAATGCTACTAGTTCTATGGAGAATAGAACCACCCATAGAGGGTAAAGCACCGGCACAAGTAAAGAAATCTTGAATAACTCCCTTTCCAATAATATTACCACTACCGATTCAAAATAGTTTTGTATGATAGGTAGGGGATTGTTCAGCAGGAGCTTCAGAATTTTCTGTGATATTATTATCGCCCATATCGGCAATAATTTCCCCAATTTCAGACATAACGACAAGCGAGCAAACCAACACACGAGCAAACAAGCGGACGAGGAAAAGGCAAACGGGAAAAAGAGGAGGAGATAGGGAAAGAGAGGGCGAATAAAACGGGCAAGGGTGAAGTGGGGGAGAGGAAAACGAGAGGCAAATGGCAAATAATGTAATGCGGGAGATAGGGATTGTGATGGGTACTTGGTATGATGCTTGACTTGCTCTTGCGTGGGCCTCCCCGGCAAGGACGCCAGAAATTCTTCTTGCTACCTCTTGAGCATTGCGTTGGATTTCCCCGAAGAGGAGAGGATGATGCAGCAAAGTAGCGTAAGTATTTCCCCAGTTTTTGAGAACCAAGGTATCAATCCAGTAGGAGGCTACGCACAAGTCCCTCGTACCTGCACGAAACAATAGCTCCTCGCAACCAACACGATTAGGGGTTGTCAATCCCTTCACGGTCACTTCAAGTAGAGTGAGATCTGATAGAGATGATAAATAATATTTTTGGTATTTTTGATATAGAGATGCAAAGTAAAAAGTAAAAGGCAAAGTAAAAACAAAGCAAGTATTAAAGTTATGGAGATTGATATGATGAGAATAGACCCGGGGGCCATAGGTTTCATTAGTGGCTTCTCTCAAGAGCATAAGTATTCTACGGTGGCTGAACAAATTACTGTTGAGCAATTGATGAATCGAGCATAGTTATGAGTATATCTAGGTATGATCATGTATATAGGCATCACGTCCAAGACAAGTAGACCGACTCCTGCCTGCATCTACTACTATTACTCCACTCATCGACCGCTATCCAGCATGCATATAGAGTATTAAGTTAAAAACAGAGTAACGCCTTAAGCAAGATGACATGATGTAGAGGGATAAATTCATGCAATATGATAAAAAAAAAACATCTTGTTATCCTCGATGGCAACAATACAATACGTGCCTTGCTGCCTTATACATCCTTTGGGAAAGGACACCGCAAGATTGAACCCAAAGCTAAGCACTTCTTCCATTGCAAGAACTACCAATCTAGTTGGCCAAACCAAACGGATAATTCGAAGGGACTTGCAAAGATAACCAATCATACATAAAAGAATTCAGAGAAGATTCAAATATTATTCATAGATAATCTGGATCATAAACCCACAATTCATCGGTATCAACAAACACACCGCAAAAAGAAGATTACATCGAATAGATCTCCACAAGAGAGGGGGAGAACATTGTATTGAGATCCAAAAAGAGAGAAGAAGCCATCTAGCCACTAGCTATGGACCCGAAGGTCTGAAGTAAACTACTCACACTTCATCGGAGGGGCTATGGTGAGGATGTAGAAGCCCTCATGGTGGATGCCCCCTCATGGGAGCTCCGGAACAGGCCCCAAGATGGGATCTTGTGGATACAGAAAGTTGCGGCGGTGGAATTAGGTTTTTGGCTCCGTAGGTATATATAGGAGGAAGGAGTACGTCGGTGGAGCAACAGGGGGCCCACGAGGCAGGGGGGCGCGCCCCCACCCTCGTGACCGCCTCTTTTGTTCCTTGGAGTAGGGTCCAAGTCTCCTGGATCACGTTCGGTGAGAAAATCACGTTCCCGAAGGTTTCATTCCGTTTGGACTCCGTTTGATATTCCGTTTCTTCGAAACACTGAAATAGGCAAAAATAGCAATTCTGGGCTGGGCCTCCGGTTAATACGTTAGTCCCAAAAATAATATAAAAGTGGAAAATAAAGCCCAATATAGTCCAAAACAGTAGATAAAGTAGCATGGAGCAATCAAAAATTATAGATACGTTGGAGACGTATCAGTATATGATACTGGCGAAAGGTGCGCGGTATTAGAGAGGCTAGCAATGGTGGAAGGGTGAGAGTGCGTATAATCCATGGGCTCAACATTAGTCATGAAGAACTCACATACTTATTGCAAAAATCTATTAGTTATCGAAACAAAGTACTACGCGCATGCTCCTAGGAGGGATAGATTGGTAGGAAAAGACCATCGCTCGTCCCCGACCGCCACTCATAAGGAAGACAATCAATAAAAAAATCATGCTCCGACTTCATCACATAATGGTTCACCATACGTGCATGCCACGGGAATCACAAACTTTAGAACAAGTATTTCTCAAATTCACAACTACTCAACTAGCATGACTCTAATATCATCATCTTCATATCTCAAAACAGTTATCAAGTATCTAACTTCTCTTAGTACTCAATGCACTTTAAAAAATTTATCTTGGATGCCTATCATATTAGGACTAATTTTATAACCAAAGCAAATTACCATGCTGTTCTAAAGGACTCTCAAAATAATATAAGTGAAGAATGAGAGATCTATAATTTCTATAAAATAAAACCACCACCGTGCTCTAAAAGATATAAGTGAAGCGCTAGAGCATAATTGTTTAGCTCAAAAGATATAAGTGAAGCACATAGAGTATTCTAATAAATTCCGAATAATGTGTGTCTCTCTAAAAACGTGTGTCCAGCAAGGATGATTATGGTGAACTAAAAAGCAAAGACTCAAATCATACAAGACGCTCCAAGCAAAACACATATCATGTGGTGAATAAAAATATATCTCCAAGTAAAGTTACCGATGGACGAAGACAAAAGAGGGGATGCCTTCCGGGGCATCCCCAAGCTTAGGCTTTTTGTTGTCCTTGGATTTTACCTTGGGGTGACTTGGGCATCCCCAAGCTTAGGCTCTTGCCACTCCTTGTTCCATAATCCATCAAATCTTTACCCAAAACTTGAAAACTTCACAACACAAAACTTAACAGAAAATCTCGTGAGCTCCGTTAGCGAAAGAAAACAAAACACCACTTCAAGGTACTGTAATGAAATCACTCTTTATTTATATTGGTGTTAAACCTACTGTATTCCAACTTTTATATGGTTCAGAAACTCCATTACTAGCCATAGATTCATCAAAATAAGCAAACAACACACGAAAAACAGAATCTGTCAAAAACAGAACACTCTGTAGTAATCTGTATCAAACGCATACTTATGGAACTCCAAAAATTCTGAAATAAATTTATGGACGTGAGGAATTTATCTATTAATCATCTGAAAAAATAATAAACTAAATAGCACTCTCCAGTAAAAAGTTATAGCTAATCTCGTGAGCGCTAAAGTTTCTGTTTTTTACAGCAAGATCAAAAAGACTTCACCCAAGTCTTCCCAAAGGTTCTACTTGGCACAAACACTAATTAAAACATAAAACCACATCTAAAAAGAAGCTAGATGTATTATTTATTGAATAACAGCAAGGAAAAATATTGGGTTGTCTCCCAACAAGCGCTTTTCTTTAAAAGCCTTTTAGCTAGGCATAAGATTTCAACGATGCTTACATGAAAGACAAGAATTGAAGCACAAAGAGAGCATCTTAAAACACGTGACAAACACATCTAAGTCTAACATGCTTCCTATGAACAGGCATCTTATAGGCAAACAAATTATCAAGGCAAGCAAAAACTAGCATATGCAAGGAAGCGGAAAGAAACAATAGCAATCTCAACATAACGAGAGGTAATTTAGTAACATGAAAATTTCTACAACCATATTTTCCTCTCTCATAATAATTACATGTGGGATCATAAGAAAATTTAACAAAATAGCTATCACATAAAATATTTTCAACACGATCCACATGCATGTAAAGTTGACACTTTTCCAAAATAGTGGGATTAACATTAACTAAAGTCATGACCTCTCCAAACCCACTTTTATCAAAAATTTCATAAGATTGAACATTCTCCAAATATGTGGGATCTAAAGTTGACACTCTTCCAAACCCACTTTCATAATATTGCAAACACTATTATCAATCTCATATTCATCATGGGGCTTAAATAAATTTTCAAGATTGTAAGAAGAATCACCCCAATCATGATCATTACAACAAGTAGAGGACATAGCAAAACTAGCATCCCC
The DNA here is from genome assembly GCA_021605145.1 of Aegilops bicornis. NCBI lineage: Eukaryota > Viridiplantae > Streptophyta > Magnoliopsida > Poales > Poaceae > Aegilops > Aegilops bicornis. The sequence goes on from CM038672.1 coordinate 412,271,394, forward strand.
AAGCTTAGGGTTTTGCATATTATTAGAACAATTTACATCAATAGAATTTATACTATCATCATTGAAATCATGCTTTTTATTCAAAGATCCATCGTGAATCACTCCATAAGGTACTTCATCACAATTTTCAGATTCACGAATTTCAAGCAAAACTTCATAAAGATAATCTAGTGCACAAAACTCACTAGCAATTGGTTCATCACAATTGGATCTATTAAAAAGATTAGCAAGCGGATGAGGATCCATAGATCTTAGGTTCTCTGTTTAGAAATAAATAAACAACTATTCCAACCAAACAAGCAAACGAGCCAAGTAAGACATCAAAGCAAACAAAAAGACGAACAAAAGAAGGGTGAACAAAACGGCAAGGGTGAAGTGGGGGAGAGGAAAACGAGAGGCAAATGGCAAATAATGTATTGTGAGGGATAAGAGTTTGTGATGGGTACTTGGTATGCCTTGACTTGTGTGTAGACTCCCCGGCAACGGCGCCAGAAATCCTTCTTGCTACCTCTTGAGCATGCGTTGGTTTTCCCTTGAAGAGGAAAGGGTGATGCAGCAAAGTAGCGTAAGTGTTTCCCTCAGTTTTTTGAGAACCAAGGTATCAATCCAATAGGAGGCCACACGCAAGTCCCTCATACCTACACAAACAAATAAGAACCTTGCAACCAACGCGGTAAAGGGGTTGTCAATCCCTTCACGGCCACTTGCAAAAGTGAGATCTGATAGAGATGATAATACTTTTGGTATTTTATGATAAAGATTGAAAGTAAATATTGCAAGGTAAAAATAGATTGGAAACTTATATGATGGAAAATAGACACGGGGGCCATAGGTTTCACTAGTGGCTTATCTCAAGATAGCATAAGTATTACGGTGGGTGAACAAATTACTGTCGAGCAATTGATAGAAAAGTGCATAATTATGAGAATATCTAGGCATGATCATGTATATAGGAATCACGTCCGTGACAAGTAGATAGACTCCTGCCTGCATCTACTACTATTACTCCACACATTGACCGCTATCCAGCATGCATCTAGAGTATTAAGTTCATAAGAACAGAGTAATGCATTAGGTAAGATGACATGATGTAGAGGGATAAACTCAAGCAATATGATATAAACCCCATCTTTTTATCCTCGATGGCAACAATACAATACGTGTCGTTTCCCCTTCTGTCACTGGGATCGAGCACCGCATGATTGAACCCATAGCTAAGCACTTCTCCCATTGCAAGAAAGATCAATCTAGTAGGCCAAACCAAACTGATAATTCGAAGAGACTTGCAAAGATAACCAATCATACATAAAAGAATTCACAAAAGATTCAAATATTGTTCATAGATAATCTTGATCATAAACCCACAATTCATCGGATCTCGACAAACACACATGAGAAGAGTTACATCGAATAGATCTCCAAGAGAATCGAGGAGAACTTTGTATTGAGATCCAAAGAGAGAGAAGAAGCCATCTAGCTAATAACTATGGACCCGAAGGTCTATGATAAACTACTCACACATCATCGGAGAGGTTATGGTGTTGATGTAGAAGCCCTCCGTGATCGATGCCCCCTCCGGCGGAGCGCCAGAAAAGGCCCCAAGATGGGATCTCACGGGTACAGAGGGTTGCGGCGGTGGAATCAGGTTTTCATGGTGCTCCTCGATGGTTTCGGGGTACGCAGGTATATATAGGAGGAAGAAGTAGGTCGGTGAAGCCTCGAGGGGCCCACGAGGGTGGAGGGCGTGCCCCCTGCCTCGTGGCCTCCTCGGTGATTTCTTTACGTCCACTCCAAGTCCTCTGGATCACGTTTGTTCCAAAAATAACTCTCCAAAGCTTCATTCCGTTTGGACTCCGTTTGATATTCCTTTTTTGCGAACACTGAAATAGGCAAAAAAATAGCAATTTGCACTGGGCCTTGGGCTAATAGGTTAGTCCCAAAAATAATATAAAAGTGTATAAATAAGCCCATTAAACATCCAAAACAGAATATATAATAGCATGGAGCAATCAAAAATTATAGATACGTTGGAGACGTATCACGGAGTCACGAAGGAAAGAATCCGCAAAACCAAAGATCCCAATACCAAATGGATGATCACTTTCTTCAGTGGTAAAGAGTTGGGCCTCGTGAAGCAAACCTTGCACAACGTCGCGGATGGCGGCACGGCGGTGAAGAGGAACATAGGCACTGGCTTCAGCAATCGCCAAGAAGTCGTGATTTAGAGGCGGGATCGGTCCAACCACCATCCCACTGCGCACCAGGCGATCTGCTGGTCCCGACTTGATGGCGAACCCGACGGAAGGAAAGGCATCGGGTTAAGTGGGTAGTTGGCCATGGCGACGAGGTGGAGCAGGGGTGGAGTCGTCGAGGGCGATGGATGTGAAGTGTGGAGTGAAGGTGGTGGCAGGAGAGCGATAATGGCATTGGGCGGTGGCGTTTGGAAGCTCGAGGCGGAATGGTGACCATCCGGGGTAGTTTTGGAAAGATTGTTTTTCTTAGGGATCCATTTCCATTTGTCATGCCAGCGTATAGAATAGCAGGTACTAGCCACGTGGTTGTTGGCCCCACAGAAATTGCACCTCGTGTTGGAACGAGAGATTGACCGTGGTTGAGATTTCTGGCAAGTAGGGGCCAAAAAATCAGTGTGATTGATCGAGTTGCCATGTTGCATGGTATGATTGCCAGATTTTGGACCCGAAATTGGGCGCTGAGATGATAGCAATGGGCAATATACGACCTTATGGTCCGGGGTTGAGCAATGAATACAAATCACCCTGGCCATGCAGGATGATCGATCGTGACCCCATTGTAGGCAGCGAGCGCACAAAGTGGCCCAATGATCCGCTAGCGTAGAAATCTCCTTTTCTGAATAATCAGCTTGGGCCAGATCAGCTTTATGATGGGCTGATAATACAGGAGGCCATTTTGTATGTGGAGGAGCATATTTGAAAGCAGAGGATAAAATTGTGGTAAAGACGGGTATTTAAGCCATAGAGGGCATTTAAAGGAGCCCAGCAATAGAAATGAATGTGATTGATTATCCTCAATTTTTTCCTGAGCGAGATAAATGTCCATTAGGCGTAGTCTGTCCTCTCGGGGTGATGTTCCCGTTGCCTCATTAATGTCCTTTGAAAATGATCCAAATTTGATATTTTGAGGCTCGACATGATCATGCGCTTTCCTATGAACAAGCGTTCGAGGATGAGGTCCGGCATACTAGTGAGGCCCCGGACATACGGCAATGGGCCGGACATCCAGCCTGTGCAGACCGTCAGGTAGCAAAGCTTCTGGACTAAGGGGTCGAATTTCCGGGGAGCACACGAACATCCGACAACACATGGCTGCCCGAACATCCGGCGAAGGGGGCGGACATCCGGCAAGCAGGAATCAGTAGTTGATCTCATTTTGTGATAGAGGCCGGATTTCCGGCAAGGGCCCCTGAGGGAGTCCTGGATTAGGGAATATCCGGACAGCCGGACTATATCCTTTGGCCGGACTGTTGGACTATGAAGATACAAGATTGAAGACTTCGTCCCGTGTCCGTGGGACTCTCCTTGGCATGGAAGGCAAGCTTGGCAATACAGATATGTAGATCTCCTTCCTTGTAACCGACTCTGTGTAACCCTATCCCCCTCCGGTGTCTATATAAACCGGAGGGTTTAGTCCGTAGGACCAAGAAGAACAATCATACCATAGGCTAGCTTCTAGGGTTTAGCCTCTATGATCTCGTGGTAGATCAACTCTTGTAATACTCATATCATCAAGATCAATAAAGCAGGAGTAGGGTTTTACCTCCATCGAGAGGGCCCGAATCTGGGTAAAAACATCGTGTCCCCTGTCTCCTGTTACCATCCCCGTGCCTATCAAATCCGACTGGGCGCTGATCATGGAGTTCACCTCCGTAGATATATTTCAGCACTCGCCCTTCGGCGACATACTAAACTCATTAAGGTCTCTCTCCTTGTCAGGAGAGTCCTGGCCGAACTATGTCCGGCAGGATTGGGATGCAGATGAAGGAGAAATTCGCCGCCCACCCACCACCCACTTAGTAGCCACTGTCGACGATTTGACCGACATGCTCGACTTCGACTCTGAAGACATCGACAGTATGGACGACGATGCAGGAGACGAACATGAACCACTGCCCACAGGGCACTGGACACCCACTTCATCATATGATGTATACATGGTGGACATACCCAACGAAAACAAAGACGAGGAACAAAAGGACGCAGCGAAGGATCGTTCCCTCGAGAAGCAGTCAAAGCGGCGGCGTAAGCACCGCTCCAAATCCCGCCTCGGCAGAAACATCAGTCATACAGACCCAGCGATAGAGCAGGGTGAGCCAGTGGACGACGAACACGGCATGGAACTGCCATCCGACCACGGCAACACGGAGAATCAAACCAAAAAACCCGTCTCCGGCGAAGATAACAGTCCGGATGACATCACACCGGACGAGCACCTGGAGCAACAGAATCTCCATCAAAGGCTTGTCGCCACTGCGCGGAGTCTGAAAAAGCGAAAAGCTTCGAGGCTGCACAAGATACACTCGAAATTAGATGGAGTAAAGTACTCAACACCGCAGAAAGTACGGCGGCGATGCCACACAAAGAGCTACCGAAGCGAAAGCTGCTTGCTGGTCGATGATGAGGCCTTAGAGCCCCCGCAATCAAAAAACAAAACAGCCATCCGGTCGGATAGACGACCTCGTGGCCACCATAGAGCGGCAAATGACGCCGCACACAGGCCAGTGCGCGATCCACGTGAGGACTCGCATCAAAAGGCCGGCGCAACCAGATCCATCTACGTACCCAGAAAGCGCGCCCCAACACACAATGTAACGCAACAAACATCCAAACACCACGGTACACCCAAATACAGGGGTGCCGCACACCCCCTATGTTTTACCGATGAGGTGCTAGACCATGGATTTCCAAAGGGATTCAAACCCGTAAACATAGAGGCGTATGACGGAACGACAGACCCTGGGGTCTGGATTGAGGACTACATCCTCCATATCCACATGGCTCGAGGATACGATCTCCATGCCATCAAGTACTTACCCCTCAAGCTCAAAGGGCCAGCTCGGCACTGGCTTAAAAGCCTCCCCGAAAACTCCATTGGAAGTTGGGAAGAGCTCGAGGACGCTTTTCGGGCAAATTTTCAAGGGACCTATGTCCGACCACCGGATGCGCATTTATTTAAGTCATATAACTCAACAGCCCGGTGAGTCAGCCCGAAAGCTTTAGAACATGTTTCTCACCAAAAAGAACCAAATAGTCGACTGTCCGGACGCCGAAGCCTTAGCAGCTTTCAAGCACAGCGTCCGAGATGAATGGCTTGCCAGACACCTCAGCCAAGAAAAAGCCAAGAACAATGGCAGCATTAACAAGCCTCATGACCCGCTTTTGTGCGGGCAAGGATAGCTGGTTAGCCCGATGCAGTGATACGTCTCCAACGTATCTATAATTTTTGATTGCTCCATGCTACTTTATCTACTGTTTTGGACTATATTGGGCATTATTTTCCACTTTTATATTACTTTTGGGACTAACCTATTAACCGGAGGCCCAGCCCAGAATTGCTGTTTTTTGCCTATTTCAGTGTTTCGAGGAAACAAAATATCAAACGGAGTCCAAACAGAATGAAACCTTTGGGAACGTGATTTTCTCACCGAACGTGATCCAGGAGACTTGGAACCTACTGCAAGAAGTGCCAGAGGCGGTCACGAGGGTGGAGGGCGCGCCCCCCTGGGCGCGCCCCCCTACCTCGTGGGCCCCCTAACGCTCCACCGACGTACTCCTTCCTCCTATATATACCTACGTATCCCCAAACGATCAGAACAGGAGCCAAAAACCTAATTCCACCGCCGCAACTTCCTGTATCCATGAGATCCCATCTTGGGGCCTGTTAGAGCTCACGGAGGGGGCATCCACCACGGAGGGCTTCTACATCAACACCATAGCCCTTCCGATGAAGTGTGAGTAGTTTACTTCAGAACTTTTGGTCCATAGCTAGTAGCTAGATGGCTTCTTCTCTCTTTTTGGATCTCAATACAATGTTCTCCCCCTCTCTCGTGGAGATCTATTCTTCTTTTTGCGGTGTGTTTGTTGAGACCGATGAATTGTGGGTTTATGATCCAGCTTATCTATGAATAATATTTGAATCTTCTCTAAATTCTTTTATGTATGATTGAGTTATCTTTGCAAGTCTCTTCGAATTATCCGTTTGGTTTGGCCAACTAGATTGGTAGTTCTTGCAATGGGAGAAGTGCTTAGCTTTGGGTTCAATCTTGCGGTGTCCTTACCGGATGTAAAGGGTTGCAAGGCACGTATTGTATTGTTGCCATCGAGGATAACAAGATGGGGTATTTATCATATTGCATGAATTTATTCCTCTACATCATGTCATCTTGCTTAAGGTGTTACTCTGTTTTAACTTAATACTCTAGATGCATCTTTGGATAGCGGTCGATGAGTGGAGTAATAGTAGTAGATGCAGAATCGTTTCGATCTAATTGTCTCGGACGTGATGCCTATATACATGATCATACCTAGATAACCTCATAACTATGCTCAATTCTGTCAATTGCTCAACAGTAATTTGTTCACCCACCGTAGAATACTTATGCTCTTGAGAGAAGCCACTAGTGAAACCTATGGCCCCCGGGTCTATTCTCATCATATCAATCTCTACCACTTTATTTACTTGCTTTGTTTTTACTTTGCTTTTACTTTTCACTTTGCATCTTTATATCAAAAATACCAAAAATATTATCTCTATCAGATCTCACTCTTGTAAGTGACCGTGAAGGGATTAACAACCCCTAATCGCGTTGGTTGCGAGTAGCTATCGTTTTGTGCAGGTACGAGGGACTTGTGCGTGGCCTCCTACTGGATTGATACCTTGGTTCTCAAAAGCCGAGGGAAATACTTACGCTACTGTGCTGCATCATCCTCTCCTCTTCGGGGAAAACCAACGCAAGCTCAAGGCGTAGCAAGAAGGATTTTTGGCGCCGTTGTCGGGGAGTCTACGCAAAAGTCAACATACCAAGTACCCATCACAATCCCTATCTCTCTCATTACATTATTTTCCATTTGCCTCTCGTTTTCCTCTCCCCCACTTCACCCTTGCCGTTTTATTCGCCCTCTCTTTCCTAATCTCCTCCTCTCTTTCTCGTTTCTCTTTTTCCCGTTGCCTTTCTGTTTGCTTGTGTTTCCATGTGCCTTATATTTGCTTGCATCTTTGCTTGCTAAAAGTCTATTGTTATGGATCCACTTAAAGTGTTCTACTTGGATCATCTTCAATCCTTATGCGCTCGTGCTGAAACCCCAACTAGCCTAGTTGATGAGAAATCTTTAGATGAGCATGCTCATTTTGTGCGTCACCGTTTGTCTGAAAAAGGGAGACTCTTACGGTATCATATAAATAGTTTGCTATGCTATGCTTTGAATCTTTGTGAAATGTGTGATTTTACTTGTTGCTCTAAGAGCCCTGAAAAACACCTTCCCTACCTATGTGAGTTCAATGATAATGAAATCTTATCTTCTTATGCAAAGGGTGTTTATAGTTACTATGATATCGAACAAATTGAAGAATTTGTCGTTTTTAAGGGTGCTCGTGAAGTTTCTTCTATGATTGAAAAGTATGATTTTACTCTCAACAAATCTGAAAATTCTGTCATACTTAAATATTGCAATGAAAACCTTGCTCGTAATGTCTATGTCCAAGAATTTATTGAAATAATGACCGTTGCTTTGGAAGGAAATAATGATATGCATGAATCTATAGATAATGATGACTCCGATGATTTGATTGAAATATCCCTTGATGAACATGATGCTTGCTATTCTTGTGGCTATGATGCCAATATTTATGAAGATGAATTTGCTATAGTTCCTTTTGTTAAACATGAGATCATTGCTATTGCGCCCATACTTGATAGTTCCTTCGATGAAAAGCATGATTGCAATGATTTTACTATAAATCCTCTTGATTTCAATTATGCTAATAATATGCAAAACCCTAAGCTTGGGGATGCTAGTTTTGTTGTGTCCACTATTTGTTGCAATGATCATGATTGGGGTGATTTTTCTTATGATCTTGAAAATTTATTTAATCCCCATGATGAATATGAAATTGATAATATTGTTTGCAATAATATTGAAAGTGAGTTTGGAAGAGTGTCAACTTTAGATCCCACATATTTGGATAATATTCAATCTTATGAAATTTTTGATAAAAGTGGGTTTGGAGAGGTCATGACTTTAGTTAATGTTAATCCCACTATTTTGGAAGAGTGTCAACTTTGCATGCATGTGGATCGTGTTAAGAATATGTTATGTGATAGCTATATTGTTGAATTTTCTTATGATCCTACATACAATTATTATGAGAGAGGAAAATATGGTCGTAGAAATTTTCATGATAATAAATTACCTCTCGTTATGTTGAGATTGCTATTGTTTCTTTCTGCTTCCTTGCATATGCTAGTTTTTGCTTGCTATGATAATTTGTTTTTCTATAAGATGTATATGTATAGGAAATATGTTAGACTTAGATGTGTTTGTCACGTGTTTTATGATGCTCTCTTTGCGCTTCAATTCTTGTCTTTCACGTGAGCATCATTGAAATTTCAATGCCTAGCTAGGGGCGTTAAACGATAGCGCTTGTTGGGAGGCAACCCAATTTTATTTTGTGTTTTTTTGTTTTTGCTTCTGTTTAGGAATAAATAATACATCTAGCCTCTATTTAGATGTGGTTTTATGTTTTAATTAGTGTTTGTGCCAAGCTAGACCTATTGGATCTTCTTGGATGATAGTTATTTGATCTTGCTGTAATTTCCAGAAACTTTGCGCTCAGTGCACGAATTGTTAAAAATCACCAGAACGTGATAAAATACTGATTCCAATTGCTGCTGATCAATAAACAAATTGTACAGGTCTTCTAATTTTGGTAGAATTTTTTGTGTTCCAGAAGTTTGCGTTAGTTACAGATTACTACAGACTGTTCTGTTTTTGACAGATTCTGTTTTGCGTGTGTTGTTTGCTTATTTTGATGAATCTATGGCTAGTAAAAAAGTTTATAATCCATAGAGAAGTTGGAATACAGTAGGTTTAACACCAATATAAATAAAGAATGAGTTCATTACAGTACCTTAACATAGTCTTTTGTTTTCTTTCTCTAACGGAGCTCACGAGATTTCTATTGAGTTTTGTGTTATGAAGTTTTCAAGTTTTGGGTGAATTCTTTTGATGGATTATGGAACAAGGAGTGGCAAGAGCCTAAGCTTGGGGATGCCCAAGGCACCCCCAAGATAATCCAAGACCAAAAAGTCAAAGCTTGGGGATGACCCGGAAGGCATCCCCTCTTTCGTCTACTTCCATCGGTAATTTACTTGGAGCTATATTTTTATTCACCACATGATATGTGTTTTGCTTGGAGCGTCTTGTATTATTTGCGTCTTTGCTTGTTAGTTTACCACAATCATCCTTGCTGTACACACCTTTTGATAGAGCCATACATGAATTGGAATTTTTTAGAATACTCTATGTGCTTCACTTATATCTTTTGAGCTTGATAGTTTTGCTCATAGTGCTTCACTTATATCTTTTGAGCGTGATAATTTTTGCTCTAGTACTTCACTTAGATCTTTTAGAGCACGATGGTGGATTTTTTTAAAGAAACTTGATCTATCATGCTTCACTTAGATTATTTTGAGAGTCGTTAATAACATGATAATTTGCTTAATGTTAATATACTTAGTGTACAAGATATGTGAAACTTTATTTTTGAGTGAATTAAATACTAAGATAAGTTTGATGCTTGATTATTGTTTTGAGATATGGAGGTAATAATATCAAAGTCGTGCTAGTTGATAATTGTGAATTTGAGAAATACTTGTGTTGAAGTTTGCAAGTCCCGTATCATGCACGTATGGTTAAAGTTGTGTAACAATTTTGAAACATGAAGTGTACCTGGCTTGTGCATCCTTATGAGTGGCGGTCGGGGACGAGCGATGGTCTTTTCCTACCAATCTATCCCCCTAGGAGCATGCGTGTAGTACTTGAATTTTTTGATGGATTCTAAATTTTTGCAATAAGTATATGAGTTCTTTTGACTAATGTTGAGTCCATGGATTATACGCACTCTCACCTTTCCGCCTTTGCTAGCCTCTTCGGTACCGTGCATTGCCCTTTCTCACCTAGAGTTGGTGCAAACTTCGTCGGTGCATCCAAACCCCGTGATATGATACGCTCTTTCACACATAAACCTCCTTATATCTTCCTCAAAACAGCCACCATACCTACCTATCATGGCATTTCCATAGCCACTCCGAGATATATTGCCATGCAACTTCCATCGTCATCATTATGACATACATTACTTTTGTCATATTGCCATTGCATGATCATGTAGTTGACATCGTATTTGTTGCAAAGCCACCATGCACTATTTTCCATACATGTCACTCTTGATTCATTGCACCATCGATTACATCACGGAGGCATTCATATAGAGTCATATTTTGTTCTAAGTTTCGAGTTGTAATTGTTGAGTTGTAAGAGAAATAAAAGTGTGATGATCATCATTATTAGATCATTGTCCCAAGTGAGGAAAGGATGATGGATACTATGATTCCCCCATAAGTCGGGATGAGACTCCGGACAAGATAAAAAAAATAAAAAAAATAAAAAAATAGCAAGGCCAAAAAAAACGAGAAAGGCCCAAAAAATGAGAGAAAAAGAGTGAAGGGACAATGCTACTATCCTTTTACCACACTTGTGCTTCAAAGTAGCACCTTGTCCTTCATGTAGCGAGTCTCATATATTGTGCTTCAAAGTAGCACTAAGATCTTCATAATAGAGAGTCTCTCATTTTGTCATTTTCATATGCTAGTGGGAATTTTTCATTATAGAACTTGGCTTGTATATTCCAATGATGGGCTTCCTCAAAGTGCCCTAGGTCTTCGTGAGCAAGCAAGTTGGATGCACACCCACTAGTTTTCTTTTGTAGAGCTTTCATATATTTATAGCTCTAGTGCATCCGTTGCATGGCAATCCCTACTCCTCATGTTGACATCAATTGATGGGCATCTCCATAGCCCGTTGATTATCCTCGTCAATATGAGACTTTCTTTCTTTTTGTCTTCTCCACACAATCCACATCATCATATTCTATTCCACCCATAGTGCTATATCCATGGCTTGCGCTCATGTATTGCGTGAAGGTTGAAAAAGTTTGAGATTATTTAAGTATGAAACAATTGCTTGGCTTGTCATCGGGGGTATAGAAGTTGGGAACATCTTTGTGTGACGAAAATGAAGCATAGCTTAACTACATGATTTTGTAGGGATGAACTTTCTTTTGTCATGTTATTTTGAGAAGACATGATTGCTTTGATTAGTATGCTTGAAGTATTATTATTTCTGTGTCAATATGAACTTTTGTCTTAAATATTTCGGATCTGAATATTCATATCACAAGTAAGAAGATTTATATTGAAATTGTGCCAAAGTATCACTCCGCATCAAAAATTCTCTTTTTATCATTTACCTACTCGAGGACGAGCAGGAATTGAGCTTGGGGATGCCTGATACGTCTCCAACGTATCTATAATTTTTGATTGCTCCATGCTACTTTATCTACTGTTTTGGACTATATTGGGCTTTATTTTCCACTTTTATATTACTTTTGGGACTAACCTATTAACCGGAGGCCCAGCCCAGAATTGCTATTTTTTTGCCTATTTTAGTGTTTCGAGGAAACAGAATATCAAACCGAGTCCAAATGGAATGAAACCTTCGGGACGTGATTTTCTCACCGAACGTGATCCAGGAGACTTGGACCCTACTCCAAGAAGTGCCAGAGGCGGTCACAAGGGTGGAGGGCGCCTCGGGCGCCGCCTCACCTCGTGGGCCCCCGACGCCCAATCAACTACTCCTTCCTCCTATATATACCTACGTATCCCCAAACGATCGAGCAGAGCCATAAACCTAATTCCACCGCCGTAACCTTCTGTATCCATGAGATCCCATCTTGGGGCCTGTTCCGGAGCTTCGCCGGAGAGGGCATCCACCACGGATGGCTTCTACATCAACACCATAGCCCCTCCGATGAAGTGTGAGTAGTTTAGTTCAGACCTTCGGGTCCATAGCTAGTAGCTAGATGGCTTCTTCTCTCTTTTTGGATCTCAATACAATGTTCTCCCCCTCTCTCGTGGAGATCTATTCTTGTTTTTGTGGTGTGTTTGTTGAGACCAATGAATTGTGGGTTTATGATCCAGCTTATCTATGAATAATATTTGAATCTTCTCTGAATTCTTTTATGTATGATTGGTTATCTTTGCAAGTCTCTTCGAATTATCCGTTTGGTTTGGCCAACTAGATTGGTAGTTCTTGTAATGGGAGAAGTGCTTAGCTTTGGGTTCGATCTTGCGGTGTCCTTACCCAAAGGATGTAAAGGGTTGCAAGGCACGTATTGTATTGTTGCCATCGAGGATAACAAGATGGGGTATTTATCATATTACATGAATTTATTCCTCTACATCATGTCATCTTGCTTATGGCGTTACTCGCTTTTTTAACTTAATACTCTAGATGCATGCTTTGGATAGCGGTCGATGAGTGGAGTAATAGTAGTAGATGCGTAATCGTTTCGATCTACTTGTCTCGCACGTGATGCCTATATACATGATCATACCTAGATAACCTCATAACTATGCTCAATTACATCAATTGCTCAACAGTAATTTGTTCACCCACCGTAGAATACTTATGCTCTTGAGAGAAGCCACTAGTGAAACCTATGGCCCCCGGGTCTATTCTCATCATATCAATCTCTATTAGTTTATTTACTTGCTTTGTTTTTACTTTGCTTTTACTTTTCACTTTGCATCTTTATATAAAAAATACCAAAAATATTATGTCTATCAGATCTCACTCTCGTAAGTGACCGTGAAGGGATTGACAATCCCTAATCGCGTTGGTTGCGAGTAGCTATCGTTTTGTGCAGGTACGAGGGACTTGTGCGTGGCCTCCTACTGGATTGATACCTTGGTTCTCAAAAATTGAGGGAAATACTTACGCTACTGTGTTGCATCATCCTCTCCTCTTCGGGGAAAACCAACGCAAGCTCAAGACGTAGCATGCAGCACCAGCGACCCAAGAACATCCGAAGTCAGGGACGGAAACGGGAAGCCACGACGTAGCAAAAACAAGCGCTGGAATAAAGAAGACAACCTGAAGAGCACGGCGGTAAACGCCGGATTCAGAAGCTCTCGGCCAGGTCAGCAAAAGCTGCCCTCCAAAGGCAACAGAGACGAACTGTCCAGCCTAAACAAGATTCTGGACAAACTATGTCAGATCCACAGCACCCCCGATAAACCTGCAAATCATACCCATAGAGAATGGTGGGTCTTCATGTTGGGGATCGTAGCAGAAATTTAAAATTTTCTACGCATCACCAATATCAATCTATGGAGTCATCTAGCAACAAGGGACAGGGGAGTGCATCTACATACCCTTGTAGATCGCGAGCGGAAGCGTTCAAGAGAACGGGGTTGATGGAGTCGTACTCGTCGTGATCCAAATCACCGATGACCGAGTGCCGAACGGACGACACCTCCGCGTTCAACACACGTACGGTTGGGAGAGACGTCTCCTCCTTGTTGATCCAACAAGGGGGAAGGAGAGGTTGATGGAGATCCAGCAGCACGACGGTGTGGTGGTGGAAGCAGCGGGATCTCAAGAGGCTTCGCCAAGCTCAAAGAAGAGGAGAGGTGTTACGGGGGAGAGGAGGCGCCCGGGGCTTGGGTGCGCAGCCCTCCCTCCCCCCTCTTTATATAGGGGCCCTGGGGGGCACCGGCCCCCTAGAGATCCAATCTCAAAGGGGGGCGGCGGCCAAGGGGGGGACTTGCCCCCCAAGTCAGGTGGGGCGCCCCCCAAGTCAAGTGGGGCGCCCCCCACCCCCAGGGTTTCCAACCCTAAGCGCAAGGGGAGGCCCATGGGGGCGCACCAGCCCACCAGGGGCTGGTTCCCTCCCACTTCAGCCCATGGGGCCCTCCCGGATAGGTGGCTCCACCCGGTGGACCCCCGGGACCCTTCCGGTGGTCCCGGTACAATATCGGTGACCCCCGAAACTTTCCGGTGTCAAATCTGGACTTCCTATATACAAATCTTCACCTTGGACCATTCCGAACTCCTCGTGACGTCTGGGATCTCATCCGGGACTCAACAACTTTCGTGTTACCGCATACTAATATCTCTACAACCCTAGCGCCACCGAACCTTATGTGTAGACCCTACGGGTTCGGGAGACACGCAGACATGACCGAGACGACTCTCCGGTCAATAACCAACAGCGGGATCTGGATACCCATGTTGGCTCCCACATGCTCCTTGATGATCTCATCGGATGAACCACGATGTCGAGGATTCAAGTAATCACGTATACAATTCCCTTTGTCAATCGGTACGTTACTTGCCCGAGATTCGATCGTCGGTATCCCAATACCTCGTTCAATCTGCAAGTTACCGGCAAGTCACTTTACTCGTTCCATAATGCATGATCCCGTGACCAACCACTTGGTCACATTGAGCTCATTATGATGATGCATTACCGAGTGGGCATAGAGATACCTCTCCGTCATACTGAGTGACAAATCCCAGTCTCGATCCGTGCCAACCCAACAGACACTTTTGGAGATACCTGTAGTGTACCTTTATAGCCACCCAGTTACGTTGTGAAGTTTGGTACACCCAAAGCACTCCTACGGTATCCGAGAGTTGCACGATCTCATGGTCTAAGGAAATGATACTTGACATTAGAAAAGCTCTAGCAAACGAACTACACGATCTTGTGCTATGCTTAGGATTGGGTCTTGTCCATCACATCATTCTCCCAATGATGTGATCCCGTTATCAATGACATCCAATGTCCATAGTCGTGAAGCTGTAACCATCCATTGATCAACGAGCTAGTCAACTAGAGGCTTACTAGGGACATGTTATGGTCTATGTATTCACACATGTATTACGATTTCTGGATAACACAATTATAGCATGAACAATAGACAATTATCATGAACAAGGAAATATAATAATAATCATTTTATTATTGCCTCTAGGGCAGATTTCCAACAGTCTCCCACTCGCACTAGAGTCAATAATATAGTTACATTGTGATGAATCGAACACTCATAGAGTTCTGGTGTTGATCATGTTTTGCTCGCGGAAGAGGTTTAGTCAATGGATCTGCGACATTCAGATCCGTATGCACTTTGCAAATATCTATGTCTCCATCTTGAACATTTTCACGAATGGAGTTGAAGCGACGCTTGACGTGTCTGGTCTTCTTGTGAAACCTAGGCTCCTTGGCAAGGGCAATAGCTCCAGTGTTATCACAGAAGAGAGTCATCGGGCCCGACGCATCGGGAATAACTCCTAGGTCGGTAATGAGCTCCTTCATCCAAATTGCCTCATGCGCTGCCTCCGAGGCTGCCATGTACTCCGCTTCACATGTAGATCCTGCCACGACGCTTTGCTTGCAACTGCACTAGCTTACTGCCCCACCATTCAAAATAAACACGTATCCGGTTTGTGACTTGGAGTCATCCAGATTTGTGTCGAAGCTAGCATCGACGTAACCCTTTACGACGAGCTCTTCGTCACCTCCATAAACAAGAAACATATCCTTAGTCCTTTTCAGGTACTTCAAGATATTCTTGACCGCTGTCTAGTGTTCCATGCCGGGATTACTTTGGTACCTTCCTACCAAACTTACGGCAAGGTTTACATCAGGTCTGGTACACAGCATGGCATACATGATAGAGCCTATGGCCGAGGCATAGGGGACGACACTCATCTTTTCTCTATCTTCTGCCGTGGTCGGACATTGAGTCGAGCTCAATTTCACACCTTGCAACACAGGCAAGAACCCCTTCTTGGACTGATCCATATTGAACTTCTTCAATATCTTATCAAGGTATGTGCTTTGTGAAAGACCTATGAGGCGTAACGATCTATCTCTATAGATCTTGATGCCTAATATGTAAGCAACTTCTCCAAGGTCCAACATTGAAAAACACTTATTCAAGTAGGCCTTTATGCTCTCCAAGAGTTCTATATCATTTCCCATCAACAGTATGTCATCCACATATAATATGAGAAATGCTACAGAGCTCCCACTCACTCTCTTGTAAACGCAGGCTTCTCCATAAGTCTCAAGATAAACCCAAACGCTTTGATCATTTCATCAAAGCGAATGTTCCAACTCCGAGATGCTTGCACCAGCCCATAGATAGAGCGCTGGAGCTTGCATACCTTGTTAGCATTCTTAGGATCGACAAAACCTTCCGGCTGCATCATATACAATTCTTCCTTAAGAATGCCGTTAAGGAATGCCGTTTTGACGTCCATTTGCCATATCTCATAATCGTAGAATGCGGCAATCGCTAACATGATTCAGACGGACTTAAGCTTCGCTACGGGTGAGAAGGTCTCATCGTAGTCAACCCCTTGAACTTGTCGATAACCCTTAGCGACAAGTCGAGCTTTGTAGATGGTAACATTACCATCCGCGTTCGTCTTCTTCTTAAAGATCCATTTATTTTCTATTGCTCACCGATCATCGGGCAAGTCTGTCAAAGTACATACTTTATTTTCATACATGGATCCTATCTCGGATTGCATGGCTTCAAGCCATTTGTTGGAATCTAGGCCAGCCATCGCTTCTTCATAGTTCGAAGGTTCACCATTGTCTAACAACATGATTTCCAGGACGGGGTTGCCATACCATTCTGGTGTGGAACGTGTCCTCGTGGACCTACGGAAGTTCGTAGCAACTTGATCCAAGTACCTTGATCATCATCATTAACCTCCTCTCTAGTGCAGGTGCACCACAGAACATCTTCCCGAGCTGCGCTACTTTCCGCTTCAAGAGGCAAGATTTCATCAAGTTCTACTTTCCTCCCACTTACTTCTTTCGAGAGAAACTCTTTCTCCAGAAAGGACCCGTTCTTGGCAACAAAGATCTTGCCTTCAGATCTAAGGTAGAAGGTATACCTAATGGTTTCCTTAGGGTATCCTACGAAGACGCATTTTTCCGACTTGGGTTCGAGCTTTTCAGGTTGCAGTTTCTTGACATAAGCATCACATCCCCAAACTTTTAGAAATGACAGCTTAGGTTTCTTCCCAAACCATAATTCATATGGTGTCGCCTCAACGGATTTTGACGGAGCCCTATTTAAAGTGAATGCGGCAGTCTCTAAAGCATAGCCCCAAAATGAGAGCGGTAGATCGGTAAGAGACATCATAGATCGCACCATATCCAATAGAGTGCAATTACGACGTTCGGACACACCATTACGCTGAGGTGTTCCAGGCGGCGTGAGTTGTGAAATGATTCCACATTTCCTTAAGTGTGTGCCAAATTTGTGACTTAATATTCCCCTCCACGATCTGATCATAAGAACTTTATTTTTCTGTCACGTTGATGTTCAACCTCACTCTGAAATTCCTTGAACTTTTCAAAGGTCTTAGACTTGTGTTTCATTAAGTAGACATACCCATATCTACTCAAGTCATCAGTGAGGGTGAGAACATAACGATAGCCACCGCGTGCCTCAACGCTCATTGGACCGCATACATCAAGATGTATGATTTCCAATAAGTTGGTTGCTCGCTCCATTGTTCCGGAGAACGGAGTCTTGGTCATTTTACCCATGAGGCATGGTTCGCATACATGTCAAATGATTCATAATCAAGAGACTCCAAAAGTCCATCTGCATGGAGCTTCTTCATGCGTTTGACACCAATGTGACCAAGGCGGCAGTGCCACAAGTATGTGGGACTATCATTATCAACCTTACATCTTTTGGTATTCACACTATGAATATGTGTAACATCACGTTCGAGATTCATAAAGAATAAACCATTGACCGGTGAGGGCATGACCATAAAACATATCTCTCATATAAATAGAACAACCATTATTCTCGGATTTAAATGAATAGCCATCTCGTATTAAACGAGATCCGGATACAATGTTCATGCTCAAAGGCGGCACTAAATAACAATTATTAAGGTTAAAACTAATCCCATAGGTAAATGTAGAGGTAGCGTGCGACGGCGATCACATAGACCTTGGAACCATTCCCGACGCGCATCGTCACCTCGTCCTTCGCCAGTCTCCGCTTATTCCGCAGCTCCTGTTTTGAGTTACAAATATGAGCAACCGCACCGGTATCAAATACCCAGGAGCTACTACGAGTACTGGTAAGGTACATGTCGTGGAATTGTCACGGCAGATGTCCTCATGAAAGGACTTAGTCGTAGGGCCATCGTACGGGTTAACCTAGAGGGGTTAAAGCGGACACAAGACACGGGAATTATACTGTTTCGGCCCCTTCGATGAAGGTAAAAGCCTACGTCCAGTTGTGATGTGATTGATATGATTTCGGCGACTAGGGAGCAATAGCTTTGCCTTAGCCTCGAATTCCCTGTCCCCAACTCGCCGCCGGGTCGTCCCCTTATATACATGGGTTGACGCCCGGCCGGTCTACAGAGTCCCGATCCGGCTCATACAAGCGTCCGGCTCGGTCTCTTCTTTCTTATCTTACAACACAAGTTACAATACTAAGGCGGTTTACATAAATGGACCTTAATTCGCCTCACGAGCTCCGGGCCTCCTCCGTGGGCCTGAATCATGGATTTAGGAAAACCGGCCCCTAAAGGCGGTTCACGCTTCGATAGTTGTATCCCCAACATTAGGCCCCAGATTGACTTGAACGGTTCATGTTAATCTTCAACACCTTCAGGAAACTCTTGAACTCTTTTCACATTTTGTAAACCGCCAAATGCTTGAACCGCCGTGATGTCATCTTCCGATCCGGCGTGTCGGGCGTCTTGGCGTCATTTTAATAAAGAAATCCAAACAGTAAGATTCCTGCATTTAATGCCATCCCGAATCGAGGCGGCCGCTGCACCGTCCGGCCGCTTTTGACTCCTCGAATCTCGCGCCCGTTGATTGCTCCGGTTCCTTATAAATAGACCGCCGCCTCCTGTCTCTTCTTCTTCTCCTTCCTCGCGACGCTCCAGTCTTGAAGCTCCGCCGTCGCCTCCGACCTTCGAACGACGCTATTAACGCCGGTCACGCAGACGACCGACCAGATCGTCGAGTCTTCCGGTGCTCCTCCTCGGCTTCGCTCATCGTAAGGTCCTTTTTCAACCCCTAGATTGCATCTCAGAGACCCTGTTCATCCCGCAGTTCATCTCGGTTTCTTCACACCTGTTCCGCCATGGCCATGCGATCCATCGCATCGTATATCTGTGTGGGGGACTGCCCGCCGTCCATCTAACCCTTCACGCATCGGCTTTTTTCCGTAGATCCTCGAGTTTAGAATACCCGAACCCTCCTGTTCTTTCCGAGGTTTGCATAGGTCGTGAAGGTTTTTTCTTCGGAACTTCGGTAGATCTTGATTACTTCCCTTCGCATGTAAAAACTGTTTACATCCATACTTAGCAGATTTTTCAATTACGCCTTATTCGGCGGTTTAACCCGATAGGCGATCCGTCACTCCATTAGCCCTCGGTTAAACCGGAATGGGAGGCCGACCGCTGAATCGCCGGTTTAACAATGCATAATATGCCTGAACCGTTTAATGGTGAACCGCTTTCTCCCTTTATTCCACAGCTTAGTCTTAGGAATGGCTCCTCAATTCTCAGCTTGCAATTGGGTCCGGTCAAAAATCAACTGAAACGCAACTCAACGGCTTATGTCACCACCGGGCGGTTTGGCTCCAAAAATGCCCTCCTTTGGGCGTGTTCCGGATGGCGAGTTTCCTCCGGAACCACAAGAGGGAGAAGTAATTGTGTTTATGCAGCATTTAGACCGGGGTTACGCCGCCGGTTCAAAAATTTTCCGGGGCGTCCTTGCAAGCTTGCAACTCCATCCGCAGGATATCGGCCCGAACTCGTGGTCAAACATATGCAACTTTCAAGTCTTCGTGAAGTCTATCTTCGTGAAGAGCCCTCTGGAGCTATTCCGGGATTTCTTTCACTTGAACCGCCAGACGGAGTTTTCGATGGTCCCAACACGTAACTAGGCGGCGTTTCAATCCGTAAAAGGAAGGAAGCGGACTTTCCTCACGCCAAACACCACAGCCATCCAAAGGATTGGAACCAAACCTGGTTCTATTGCCGGAACACCGCTCCCGCCAACGAGAATCCTTTGCCGGGTTACCGTCCTCACCGCTCAAGAACAACCATCCGCTGCCTTTTACGCTTAATCGCCATGAACGGAAGAACTTTGCACCTCGGATCATAAAACTCCGGCTCTAATGGCCAATGGACTAGCGGTGTGGACCTTGTGTGATGCTGGGTTTCTTGGGGCATCTTGCCCTTAAGCCGCCGGCCCGGATTGATGCACGAGTATACTGGCAGCCTCAAAGACCCTCAAAGACGTCACGAATTACCAATAACCGAATTTGAGGTTACAGAGGCCGTAAAAAAGATGCTTGATGAACCAATCTCCCTCTGCAGCCTAACCGGGTTGGCTCCGTTCTGTGTTGCCAACCCGCCACCGCGTAAGACTTTGCTCACCGCTGGGTTTTTAACATTTTGTTGATATTCATTAATCCTTGCTACCTCGCAGTCGACAGCTCCTCCGAGACGGACCAAACCGCCCGAGCTCCGCGTATAAAGTCCAAGGCTACCAAAAAGGCTGGCAAGAAAACCGCCGGGTCTTGATCCGCCGGAAGATGAAGAATCTGAACCGAGGTAAAACTTGATATCCTTACGAGGGAGCCGCCAGTAAACCGCTCTCCTCCTTGTGTTTATTCTTATGATTTATCCTCTATTCTTCCCTCAGACCGATAAATGTAACTCCCAGGATGATGCTGAAGCCAGCCATGCCGACCATGTTGAGGTAATCCTTCTTTCTTCCGACTCCGACCTCGTGCCGGTTAAAAGAATTCGCCGCGCCGTTCGGAAAGTGAAAAAATCTCATTCCTCTATTTATTTGAAGACACAGCAGGCCGAAGAGCGCCGTACAACCCAGCACAGTGGTCAACAGATTCTATCCTCCGGTTTACGGATACACCAAACCGGAAGCGTCGCCCAGAGGTGACTTGTTCTCTGAAAACGTTATCCCTTAAAGGGTTTTTTCCGATGTCCTCTTAATTCGTGCGACTCAATTATCGGGCCTCTTCCAACTCTTACGGGCGGTTCATCAACCACGCAATCGCCTCACCGAAAGTTCTTTGCAGGTATGTAATCGTTGTCCATCGATTCGATTTACAAGCGCCTTGGTTGATTTGCCTTAATCAATTCTGAACATTGCAGCACCAAGGCTCGCTTGAGTAAGAAAGCGAAAACCCTTGACCCATCTGCGGATGTTTATCCAGAAAAGACCACGGAACAAACACACGAAAATCCTGAAGTCGCCAAAGATAGCTACGGCGAGTTGTACAAAGACGACATTGGCGATCCGCCGAAGCTGAACCGGAGGTCCAAATGGAAACTTCACACCGCTCCACCAAACCCGCCGATAGAGCGAGTCGTAATGATTGAACCGCCGAGCGAGTAAGCAAACATCAAGCCCAAAGAAGACCGCGAAAATAGCGATGTTATTGTGACAGCAGGCTACGCTGCTCCTAGCCAACCGGTCGCTTTAACAAAACATAGTGCCAAGGGCGAAGTCACCGCCGTGAGTAAAGATAAAGGAAAACAGACACATCGACCACGACAACTTCTCGCCCAAGAACTGCACTCCGGGTTTACGAACCGGCTCTATACCAGCCGTGACCTTGAAGCTGATGCAGTAAACCGGATGAAGGATCGCTATGAGGTAATGAATTATGTCTTTCCTGTACTTTAGGCGTATAGTAGCCCCAAGGGTCGGTTCAACTTAGCATAGTTAAACCGGGACTTAATTGTACCCAAATGGCAACCGAGATCAATTAGCCATTAGCCCCAAGTGCCAAGGTGAATATGTATATTGAGCTTGGGACTTGATAATGAGACACCTAACATGCTTCCTTTGTTACCAGAATGAAATAGAGCGCAAAGCGTGCAACTCAAAGACCATGAGCCAATCTGAGACTCAAAGAAGCGAAACCACTAAGGCCAAGGACGAATTGAGAACGGCCTTGGCCACTATGGAACAGTTGAAGGAGTGGTATAAATCCGAACGGGCCAATCGGGACACCGAGAAGGCCGGTTTGAAAAAGCAGGCGGAAGAAGCCGAAGCAACCCTTAAACCGTGGTGAAGAGCTTATCGGACTCAAGCGCCAAGTGCATGCCATGACCTCTGCCGTCTTTGGTAAGAAACTATGCAATCGACTATCTTAATTTTGATATTTCCGCGGTTTATCCTGAGTTGTCTTAAACCGTGCGAGTAAGCGTATTGCACATATGGGCTCGATGTGCGGAAGAAGCTCAAGGCCGCTTATACGCTGATTGAGCAGTTGTATACCGGCGCCAATGAAGTCATATGTGCTACATCATACGACAACACGGCGCCATCCCTGATCAGAGAAACCCTGGACCGGTTGTCCATGGTTTCGGGGCAGCTTGAAGAGTTGAAGCGATCCGCGGCTCGGGCTGGCACCTTACTGGCTCTGACGCGCGCCAAGGCGTGGATAGCAGATCTTGATCCGGCTGACATAGCCAAAGGTTTCCCAGTGCTCAAGAGAATGGTGAAGCCTTTGATAACGACGCCCTGAAACGGATCACAAAGGAAATGCGTCAGCTGGCGAGTCAACTGGCAGAAGAAGCCAACTGACGGTTCACCGCTCCTTTTATGACGCCAACAACAAGCGGGTGGAGTTTGTCATCCCTGAAGTGCGAGCCTTGTTCCCCAATCCGTAAGCACACTTATGCCCTCGACGTTGATCCGGTGAGCTGATAAGTGAAGAAGCATCTTCGGGCCTTAACTCGGATTGGTGGTCTACCAATGACTTCCGGGCTTTGGGTGAGGAAGAAGAAGAAGTTGAACCGGCGTCGAGCGCCCCTCTACCTCACGTCAACCCGTGAAGCGGCGTAATTAAATCAAGCCGGGTGGCGCCTCAAGCTTCAAGGCATAACCCCACATGAAAACGCCGGGCCTCAAAAGGCTTTGTAATAGGATAGTCAGTACTTTGTTTTGAACAATGCCGTTACAACCTCAGTCTGTAAACTTTTGCATGGCGGTGTTGGATACTTTGGTTTTGAAGTAGTGAATCCTTCAACATATTTTGCTGCAATCACAAATTCTTAAACCGCCATGGCGGCTTAGCCTCTAGCCGGATTGTGATGCCAATATATTTATATAAGAAAATATCGAGGTATACGATCAAAATTTTGTGATACAAACATATACGCGATGTCGGGCACATAGTTGGCTTTAGCCAATCACGAAGCGGAGGCTTTATAAACCATCACCGTCAAAGGAGAACAATCCTTGTGTGCATAATACCGATTTACCGTGTAAATCGTGGTCGAACATGATAAGCCCCTGTTACTCCATAATGGGATGTTAACAAAGAAAATCAAACCGGAACAATCAATCGCGGATTTAAAATGGACCAAATTAAAAACTTGAATCCGGTTGAAAGAAGGTTTGTCGGTTTAAGAAAACAAACAAAAGCCAAATTATACGTATAAAAAACACATGGAAGCAAAAACAATGACAAAGACTGTTTGCAAGAAGAGGCTTTATTGAGTCTGATCATATGGCATTACCATGGTGGACAGACCAAGCTCCCTATAAGGTGTAGCGATGGTTCAAGTCAGCCAGTCCCCAATCGACATCGTGGCATTACGCCGATCAAGTGGCATTGCATTGGTTCGGGTTCGACCAAGCCCCCAAGTGATTCTATGGCCTTAGGCCGACCAAGAGGCGTGTTGGTTCGGGCGTGACCATGTCCCCGTAGTGATCTGGTGGCTTCGCTGTCAAGAGGTGTTGCATTGGTTCGGACACGACCAAGCCCCAAATGATCCGGTGGCTTTACCGCCAAGAGGTGTTGCATTGGTTCGGACACGACCAAGCCCCCAAGTGACAAAAATTTCACAAAAGCAAGGCCAAGGGTTAAACCGGAGGCCGCTTCACGACAAAGATCTCCATGTACCCAAACCGGACTTTTATACGTAATGATACCCCGCTTAGCCGAGGATCCGGTTTATTGCCTTTATTCATAATATATACATTGTCTTAATATGTACATAAGTGGAGCCAATGGCTCGGTATAATAAGGTCAAGATGAGCTATGTTCCACGGCCTGTTCGTCTCCTCCTCCTCGGCGTGCGTGAGTCCTTCGCTCTCGAACATCAATCGGATAGTAGGACCCGTTGTATAGATTCTTCTTGACCACAAAAGGCCCCTCCCAAGGTGGGGATAGCTTGTGCATATCTTTACGGTCTTGAATGAGCCGCAGCACTAAGTCTCCTTCCTAAAAGGTTACGGTTTTAACCCGCCGATCGCGTGATACCGACGAAGATCCTGGCCGGTAAACCGCCGAACGGCGGTTGCCATATCGCGCTCTTCATCCGGTCGATCCAAATCGTCTTGCCGTGCCGCCTCGCTATCTGCCTCAACATAGGCTGCCACTCGAGGCGAGTCGTGACGGATATCGCTGGGAAGGACCGCCTCCGCTCCATAGACCATAAAGAACGGGCGTGTATCCATTGGATCGGTTGGGGTAGTATTTATACTCCATATCACCGATGGTAGCTCTTCCACCCAACAACGGCGTCCTCTCTAAAGGGACCATAAGTCGGGTTTGATACCTTTCAAGATCTCTGATTAGCTCGTTCCGCTTGACCATTGGATTGCGGGTGGGCTACGGAAGAAACATCAAGCGGATGTGCTCTCGTTCACAAAATTCCTTCATAGCTCCTTTGGACAAATTGGTGCCATTGTCCGTGATGATACCGTGTGGAAACCCAAACCGGAAAATCACCTTTTTGATGAACTGAACCGCCCGTGGCGCATCACACTTGCTAACGTGCTCTGCCTCAACCCACTTAGTAAATTTATCAACCGCCACC
The DNA here is from genome assembly GCA_021605145.1 of Aegilops bicornis. Taxonomy (NCBI): domain Eukaryota; kingdom Viridiplantae; phylum Streptophyta; class Magnoliopsida; order Poales; family Poaceae; genus Aegilops; species Aegilops bicornis. The sequence continues at coordinate 412,296,425 of CM038672.1, forward strand.
AACAGGTGGGTCTTTTTGTCCTTGGACCTTTTGAAAGGTCCAACCATATCCAGCCCCAAGTCGCAAACGGCCAAGTAATTGGAATCATCCTTAATTCTTGGCTGGCACATGAGCACGCTGGAGAACTTTTGGCAACCATCACATCGTCGACGGATCCTCCGCATCGGCATGGGCAACAACCAATAGAAACCATGGCGGAACGCTTTGGCCACCAAGGACTTTGAACGGCATGGTGACCACAATCCCCTTCATGGATCTCTCACAATATCTCACAGCCCTCTTGGGGACACACAACGCTGAAACGCATACGACACCTTTGCAATGGTGCAACTTCGCCATTAACAATGGTCATAGACTTAGACCGCCGAACTATCTGCCGGGCCAACGCGTCTCATCTTCAGTAACTCACCCGGTTCATGTATGCCAAATAAGGGAGCATCCAATCCGGAATGACATGCAGGGCCGCCACCAATTGAGCCTCCGGATCGAGGATAGCCAAATCAATTTCATCGGGAAGCTTAAGCGACGGATTATGCGATACATCAAGGAAGGCGTTGGGCGGGACGGTTTACGTTGAGAGCCCAACGGCTTAAAGCATCGCCGCTTCGTTCTTCCGACGATCCACATGGTCCACGATATCCTTTAAAATGTCTGCAACAACATCCACCTCCCGACGATATGCAGCCATGAGTGGATCTTTGGAATCCCAAGTACACGATACTTCTTTGGGCCACCAAGTCCGAGTCACCAAAGCATTTAACCGGTGAGATTCATTTCCTTAGCCATCCAGAGACCATGGAGCAAAGCTTCATACTCAGCTGCATTGTTAGTACAAGGGAACATTAGGCGGAGAACGTGAGAACTTGTCACCTCGCGGGGAAGTTAATACGACTCGGCCCCGAGCCCTCAATTACTGGACCCATCAAAGTGGATGGTCCAATAGGTATGATCCGGCTTCTCTTGAGCGCTTGCAACTCCGTCCAATCATTAATGAAATCCACAAGTGCACGAGATTTTACGGCCGTCCGAGGCACATACCTTAAACCGTATGCCCAAGTTCTATAGCCCACTTAGCAATCCGCCGGTCGCTTCCGGTTACGTATGATATCGCCCAAGGAGCCGAATCGACCAATCGTGATGGGGTGCCCTTGGAAATATTGCCTTAGCTTCCGGCTTGCCATAAAACCCGTATACCAGCTTACGCCAATGCGGATATCTCGCTTAGACTCAATGAGGACCTCGCTGATGTAATAAACCGCCGTTGAACCGGATACTCCTTCCCGCCTCCTTCCGCTCCACCACGATAGCCACGCTAATCGCCACGGCATTAGCGACAACATATAGCAGCGGCGGCTCTTTGTCAATGGGGCGGCTAGAACGGCGGGTTGGCCAATTGCCGCTTCAAATCCTCCAATGCTTCATCGGTGGTGAACTCCGGACAAAGCGATCCGCTTTTCTTCAACATACGGTACAAAGGAATGGCCTTCTCGCCTAGACGGCCGATAAACCGGCTTAGCGCAGCAATTGACCTGCCAAACGCCGGACGTCATTGATGCACTTCGGCTTAGCCAAGGAGGTGATAGCCGTAATTTTTCCGGATTAACTTCGATCCCCTGTTGGACACGAAAACCCAATAACTTGCTGCCGAAACACCAAAACGCACTTGGCGGGTTGAGCATCATCTTGTACACCAAGAAGTTGTCAAAGGTTTCCTTTAGATCCTCAATCAAGGTTTCCTTCTTCCTTGACTTAACCACGATATCATCCACATAAGCATGCACGTTACGGCCGATCTGTTCGCGGTAAGCAACTCTGAGCATAGCGTGACGATAAGTCGCTTGGGCGCTCTTGAGTCCAAAAGGCATAGATACATAGCGAAGGCTCCAAAGGGGGTGATAAACGCCGTGTTCTCCTGGTCCTTAATCGCCATCTTAATCTGATGATAACCGGAGTACGCATCCAAAAAGCTCAAACGCTCACAACCCGCCGTAGCATCAATAATCCGGTCAATGCGGGAGGGCGAAAGGATCTCTTGGACAGGCCTTGTTGAGATCATGTAATCCACACACATGCGCCAAGTGCCATTCTTCTTAAGAACCAACACCGGATTGGCAAGCCACTGCTGGATGAAAGACTTCGATGATAAACCCTGCTGCCAAGAGCCTAGCAACTTCTTCTCCGATGGCCTTGCGCCTTTCCTCATTAAACCGGCGAAGAAAGCGCTTTACCGGTTTGTATTTTGGGTCAACATTAAGAGTGTGCTTCACGAGTTCCCTCGGTACACCGGCATGTCGGAAAGGCTTCCATGCAAAATGTCCCGATTCTCACGGATGAACTTCGATGGTAGCGCTTTCCTATTTAGGATCCAAGTTGGCAGCGATGGTGAACTGCTTGGACGAATCGCGGGCACAAAATCAACAAGCTTCGTCTCACCGCCGATTTGAACTTCAAGTCCGGATCATGCTCCGTAGTTGGCTTCTTCAAAGGGGTCATATCCGCCGGATCAACATTGTCTTTATAATATTTTAGCTCTTGATGGCACAAACCGACTCTGCGTAAGCCGCATCACCTTCCTCGCACTCCAAAGCGATCCGCGGCTCCCATGAACCGTTATCGTTCCTTTGTGACCCGGCATTTTCAGCTGTAAGTAAACATAACAGGGCCGTGCCATAAACTTAGAATAAGCGGCCGCCCAAAGAGGGCGTGGTAAGGGCTTTGAATTTTCACCACCTCAAATGTCAATGTTTACGATCCGGAGTCATGTTCGTCCCCAAAGGTCACCTCGAGCTATCTTACCGACCGGCACGCCGACTTGCCGTGCACCACTCCGTGAAACTCTTGTCTTGGATGGCCTAAGATGCCTATCCGAAATCAACCCCATACGCCGGAAGGTCTCGTAGTACGTGATGTTGATGCTGCTTCCTCCATCCATAAGAACCTTGGTAAACTTGTACCCTCCTACAGGGGTGCCACCACCAGGGCTAATCGACCCGGATTGTAAACCCGGGAGGATGGTCCTCTCTGCTCCACCACGATCGGTTGCTCGGACCAACAGAGGTAATGCGGCGCAGCCAGTTCAACAACAACGACCGCCCGCTTACGAAGTTTTCGGTCTCGTCTGTCCAAGCTGGTGGTAAAGACGTGGTATCATCCACCGTTCAACCGCTTTGGGTTACTTTGATAACCCGATTGCTGCTGTTGTTGATTGTAGCCCCTTGGTTACGATTGTTACGACTATTACGATTACTTTGATTATTACGATTGCCTTGCCCACGGATTACCACGAATCTCGGGCGAATTTCCTCCACCGTAACCGGGCGGACCACGAACCGCCGCCGGGCCCTTGATCATACCGGAAAGAGTTGGAGTTTTGAACTCCTGCATAATGTAACAATCCTTCCAAAGGTGGTTCACGGCGCCTCCTTCGTCCCATGCTTGGACAAGGTTGATTCAATATGAAATTCAAGCGATCCGGATTGTGACCGCCCGGTTTGATTGCCTACCCTGCGCGTGACCCTTGTCATGCTGGCGTTGGTGTTAACCACAAAGCCCATGTTGCCGTTCGCTTACGCTTGTTCCCTCCATTGCTGCCGAATGATCTGCCGGCCCTCGAGTTGCCGTTCGCTTTTCCCTGCCCCACTTCATCATTCTCGATTCGGGATCCTTGGTACTATCGAATCAGCGTACTTTACCAAAACGCCCATTAGAGTGCCCATGTCATGGCAAAAACGCTTCATGCGGCCCACTTCAATTTCAATGGCTCGAACCGCAATTGGCTTCCAAGGTCAAGATCGCGGAATCGAGGTTGATCCGGTCGAAGAATGTAAAACTTCAAACGCAGGCGCACCCAATGGGTTGTGGATTCTCCCTCCGCTGGACACAAGCTGCTAAATCCACCACGGACATGGGCTCTTACAGGTGTCTTTGAAATTTTGAATGAATCGGGTTATGGCTGGGTCCACGAACTAATAGAGTTGGGCGGCAAATTTTTCAACCAAGTCCGGCCGTTCCTTCCAACATCATTGTGAAGTACTTCGCACATGCGGCTTCATCCACATCTAGCATCTCCATGGCCATCTCATAGCTTTCTATCCATGCTTCTGGAGCCAAATCGGCAGTATAATTGGGCACCTTGCGCGGCCCCTTGAAGTCCTTGGGCAAGCGCACGTTGCGTAAAGCGGGGACGAGGCAAGGCACCCCCAAAGAGCCAGACGTGACCCCTGGTTCGAAGATGGTCGGACGAGCCGACGTGAGCGGATGATCCTCTGCTTGTGCTGCTAACTCGGCCTCCCTACGTGCCCTGGCGCGGTCCACTACCACTTGAGCATCCTCAAAGCCGCCCGCCGGATTGTTGCCACGAGGCGGACCACGCTGCGCATTGCTTGACACGGCCGGTTCGTCGGCCAGCGTCGGCTATAGCTCCGGCTTGGGCGGGGTGGAGTGGATCCGATCCCGACCGTATGAATACGCTTCTTCTTTGAGCGGGGGCCGTCTGAGGAGCTCCTTAACCCGGGCGTGTCTCTACCGCTTTGTGGTGAATCGCCTTCAATTGAATCGCCTCCAACCGTGCCGCAGCCGCCACGAGGTTATCCATCGGGTTGGAGTAGTGACCGGAGGTGTCTGCACGATGCAGGGTGCACCGGTATGATGGCGAGGTAGATCTATCACACGGGCTGAACCGGTGCGGCCGTCCAGTGCTTCGGCCGGTTTACCAACGGCGGCGGATTCTTGGTCCACTTGCAGGGTATTGAAAAGCTCCCTTCCCTCAAAAGCTGAAGGTAAACGGGACTGTACTTCCTTTTCATGACTTCTGTGACGCGCTCTGGTCGGCTGAGCCTATAAGCTCGCGCATCCAAAGCGGCCCGTTCGCCGCCATCCTTTCGTCACGCTGCCGGTCCGCTTTAGCATTAGTGATCTGTTCCCTCACCTTTGCAATCTCCAGCGTTATGCGAGGTCACGATCCGGCGGATTAGCTTCCGCCATGAGCACAACCAATGCGTCGAAAAGCTTCGACAAAACTTGAGCGGCGGGCGACAGGGCCTCCTTCCCATTGTGATCACATTGTTGAACCGGCGTCCAGGGGCGCCACGGTCAAAGAGTGAAGCGCCGCTTGCGTACCGGCCATGAAGATCCCAACCCGGTTGGGTAGATCAAAGGGGTCCGGAATACTCTCACCGTCGGAACAACCCCCGATCTGGCCATCTTGCAGCTGGTACAGAGACTCAGTTTCTCCGTGAAGCGATTAAATCGCCAGAGTAGACAACAGTTCGTCACCGGAGATCTTGATCCGTCCTCGTAGCCTCTGTGGGCGACTCCCACGAAAACATGCGACCGCCCGGTTTAGCGAGGCAGGACTCTTCTTCGCCCGAGCCGTCTCGGCGAGGTCGGGCAGACGTCCGCCCAGGCCCTGGCTCGCCGATCTTGCCGATGAACACGTGTATGCCGCCAAAGGGGACCCGGTACCCGTACTCAACTGAGCCGGCCTCGGGGCCCCAATCCGCATCATCGATGTAGAGCTTGCCGCGACGACTCTTAGTCATCCGGCCCACTGCATAGCCTTCGAGTCCTTCGAACTTGCCCTCTAAGATCATCAAACCATCGATGCGATAGCCCCACGGTGGGCGCCAAGCTGTCGTGGAATTGTCACGGCAGATGTCCTCATGAAAGGACTTATTCGTAGGGCCATCGTGCGGGTTAACCTAGAGGGTTAAAGCGGACACAAGACACGGAATTATACTTGGTTCGCCCTTCGATGAAGGTAAAAGCCTACGTCCAGTTTGTGATGTGATTGATATGATTTTGGCGACTAGGGAGCAATAGCTTTGCCTTAGCCTCGAATTCTCTGTCCAACTCGCCGCCGGGTCGTCCCCTTATATACACGGGTTGATGCCTTGGCCGGTCTCTGAGTCCCGATCCGGCTCATACAAGCGTCCGGCTCGGTCTCTTCTTTCTTAACTTACAACACAAGTTACAATACTAAGGCGGTTTACATAAATGGACCTTAATTCGCCTCTGGGCTCCAGGCCTCCTCCGTGGGCCTGAATCATGGACGAGGGTAAACCGGCCCCTCCGGGGCGGTTCACGCTCAGTAGTTGTATCCCCAATAGTACACATCAATTACATGTATATCACATATACCTTTGGTGTTGCCGGCCTTCTTGTCCGCTAAGTACTTGGGGCAGTTCCGCTTCCAGTGACCACTTCCCTTGCAATAAAAACACTCAGTCTCAGGCTTGGGTCCATTCTTTGGTTTCTTCCCGGCAGCTTGCTTGCCGGGCGCGGCACCTCCCTTGCCGTCTTTCTTGAAACCCTTTTTTACCCTTGCCCTTCTTGAACTTAGTGGTTTTATTCACCATCAACACTTGATGTTCCTTATTTATTTCCACCTCCGCTGATTTCAGCATTGAATATACTTCAGGAATGGTTTTCTCCATCCCCTGCATATTGAAGTTCATCACAAAGCTCTTGTAGCTTGGTGGAAGCGAGTGAAGGATTACATCAACGATCAGCGTCATCCGGAGATTAACTCCCTATTTGAGACAAGCGGTTGTGCAACCTTGAACATTTTGAGTATGTGCTCACGACGGAACTATTTTCCTCCATCTTACAACTGTAGAACTTGTCGGAGACTTCATATCTCTCGACCCGGGCATGAGCTTGGAAAACCATTCTCAGCTCTTGGAACATATCATATGCCCCATGCTGCTCGAAACATTTTTGGAGCCCCGGTTCTAGGCTGTAAAGCATGCCGCACTGAACCAGGGAGTAATCATCAACACGCGACTGCCAAGCGTTCATAACGTCTTGGTTACATTTGGGTGGTGCTTCACCTAACGGTGCTTCTAGGACATATGCTTTCTTGGCAGCTATGAGGATGATCCTCAAGTTCCGGACCCAGTCCCTATAGTTGCTACCATCGTCTTTCAGCTTGGTTTTCTCTAGGAACTTTTTGAAGTTGAGGTTGACATGAGCGTTGGCCATTTGATCTACAAGACATATTTGCAAAAGTTTTTAGACTAAGTTCATGATAATTAAGTTCATCTAATCAAATTATTTAATGAACTTCCACTCAGACAGACATCCCTCTAGTCATCTAAGTGATACATGATCCGAGTCAACTAGGCCGTGTCCGATCATCACGTGAGATGGACTAGTCATCATCGGTGAACATCTTCATGTTGATCGTATCTTCTATACGACTCATGTTCGACCTTTCGGTCTTCCGTGTTCCGAGGCCATGTTTGTACATGCTAGGCTCGTCAAGTCAACCTAAGTGTATTGTGTGTGTAAATCTGGCTTACACCCGTTGTATTCGAACGTTAGAATCTATCACACCCGATCATCACGTGGTGCTTCGAAACAATGAACCTTCATAGCGGTGCACAGTTAGGGTGACCACTTTCTTGAAATTATTATGAGGGATCATCTTATTTATGCTACCGTCTTTCTAAGCAAATAAGATGCAAAAACATGATAAACATCACATGCAATCAAATAGTGACATGATATGGCCAATATCATTTTGCTCCTTTTGATCTAAATCTTCAGGACGCCATGATCATCGTCGTCACCGGCATGACACCATGATCTCCATCATCGTGTCTTCATGAAGTTGTCTCGCCAACTATTACTTCTACTACTATGGCTAGCGGTTTAGCAACAAAGTAAAGTAATTACATGGCGTTATTCATTGACACGCAGGTCATACAATAAATTAAGACAACTCCTATGGTTCTGCGGTTGTCATACTCATCGACATGCAAGTCGTGATTCCTATTACAAGAACATGATCAATCTCATACATCACATATATATCATTCATCACATCCTTTTGGCCATATCACATCACACGGCATATGCTGCAAAAACAAGTTAGACGTCCTCTAATTGTTGTTGCAAATTTTTTTACGTGGCTGCTATAGGTTTCTAGCAAGAACGTTTCTTACCTACGCCAAAAACCACAACGTGATATGCCAATTTCTATTTACCCTTCATAAGGACCCTTTTCATCAAATCCGATCCGACTAAAGTGGGAGAGACAGACACCCACTAGCCACCTTATGCAACTAGTGCATGTCGATTCGGTGGAACTTTGTCTCACGTAAGTATGCGTGTAAGGTCGGTCCGGGCCGCTTCATCCCACGATGCCGGGAATCAAGAAAATACTAGTAACGGTAAGTAAATTGACAATATCGACGCCCACAACAAACTTGTGTTCTACTTGTGCATAGAAACTACGCATAGACCTAGCTCATGATGCCACTGTTGGGGATCGTAGCAGAAATTTAAAATTTTCAACGCATCACGAAGATCAATCTATGGAGTCATCTAGCAACGAGGGAGAGGGGAGTGCATCTACATAACCTTGTAGATCGCGAGCGGAAGCGTTCAAGAGAACGGGGTTGATGGAGTCGTACTCGTCGTGATCCAAATCACCGATGACCGAGCGTCGAACGGTCGGCACCTCCGCGTTCAACACACGTACGGTTGGGAGAGACGTCTCCTCCTTCTTGATCCAGCAAGGGGGAAGGAGAGGTTGATGGAGATCCAGCAAAGACCTGACGGGCGTGGTGGTGAAAGCAGAGGGATCTCGGCAGGGCTTCGCCAAGCTCGTGAGAGGGAGAGGTGTTACGGGGGGAGAGGAAGGCGCCAGGGGCTTGGGTGCGCAGCCCTCCCTCCCCCCTCTTTATATAGGGGCCCTGGGGGGGCGCCGGCCCCCTAGAGATCCAATCTCAAGGGGGGGGGGGCGGCGGCCAAGGGGGGGGGGACTTGCCCCCCAAGTGCTCCACCCGGTGGACCCCCGGGACCCTTCCGGTGGTCCCGGTATAATACCGGTGACCCCCAAAACTTTCCCGGTGGCCGAGACTGGACTTCCTATATAAAAATCTTCACCTTCGGACCATTCCGAAACTCCTCGTGACGTCCCGGATCTCATCCGGGACTCCGAACAACTTTCGGGTTACCGCATACTAATATCTCTACAACCCTAGCGTCACCGAACTTTAAGTGTGTAGACCCTACGGGTTCGGGAGACACGCAGACATGACCGAGACGACTCTCCGGTCAATAACCAACAGCGGGATCTGGATACCCATGTTGGCTCCCACATGCTCCTCGATGATCTCATCGGATGAACCACGATGTCGAGGATTCAAGTAATCCCATATATAATTCCCTTTGTCAATCGGTACGTTACTTGCCCGAGATTCGATCGTCGGTATCCCAATACCTCGTTCAATCTGCATCGCAAGTCACTTTACTCGTTCCATAATGCATGATCCCATGACCAACCACTTGGTCACATTGAGTTCATTATGATGATGCATTACCGAGTGGGCCCAGAGATACCTCTCCGTCATACGGAGTGACAAATCCCAGTCTTGATCCGTGCCAACCCAACAGACACTTTCGAAGATACCGTAGTGTACCTTTATAGCCACCCGCCACGTTGTGACGCTTTGGTACACCCAAAGTACTCCTATGGTATCCGGAGTTGCACGATCTCATGGTCTAAGGAAATGATACTTGACATTAAAAAAGCTCCACAAGAAACGAACTACACGATCTTGTGCTATGCTTAGGATTGGGTCTTGTCCATCACATCATTCTCCCAATGATGTGATCCCTTTATCAATGACATCCAATGTCCATGGTCAGGAAACCGTAACCATCCATTGATCAACGAGCTAGTCAACTAGAGGCTTACCAGGGACATGTTGTGGTCTATGTATTCACACATGTATTACGATTTCCGGATAACACTATTATAGCATGAACAATAGACAATTATCATGAACAAGGAAATATAATAATAATCATTTTATTATTGCCTCTAGGGCATATTTCCAACACTTCAAGCAGTCCGACAAGCTCAATGTCGAACACAAGGGGAAGGATACACCAAGCGAAGACGAGGACGAGCCTCGCCAGCAAAGCACTAGGGAACAGAAGAAATTCCCACCAGAAGTCAAAACAGTAAACGTGTTACAAGTAATGAAGGGGAGAAACAAAGCGGCACTCCTAGAGACACATGCCCCAGGGCCTATCATCGCGGAGTTCTGCCACTGGTCGTCCCAACCGATCACCTTTGACCATCTGGATTACTCAGCAAGTATCCGGCATGCAGGATGGGCTGCCTTGGTGTTAGACCCGGTAATTGACGGATACCACTTCACACGAGTCCTGATGGACGGCGGCAGTAGTTTAAACCTGATATATCAGGACACGGTCCACAAAATGGGGATAGACCCAACAAAAATCAGCCATAGCAATACTACCTTTAAAGGAGTAACGCCAGGCCCAGAAGCCCATTGCATGGGCTCCCTGCTACTAGAGGTTATATTCGGCCTTCCCGATAACTTCCGAAGTGAAAAGTTAACCTTCCACATCGCTCCGTTCCAAAGTGGCTATCAAGCACTACTCGGATGCGAAGCTTTCGCTCGCTTTAACGCAATACCGCATTACGCTTCTCTCATGCTTAAGATGCCCGTTCCACGTGGCATCATTATAGTAAATGGAAATATTGAGCGCTCCTTGCGCGCGGAAGACCGTGCGGCTGCCTTGGCAGCCGCACACTAGACGGCCTCACCAACTAGAGCATCTGACAGGTCGTTAAGACCACGGACACGGTTAGACGAGTCCGGCGTAGCTATATATAATTGATACAGGGTTGATGGCTATACCCTATAACAATACAAGGGGCTCAACAGCGTGTAAACAAGTGACAATTAGGCTCAAACTTTACTCATCTTGAAGCTGTACATGGTTTATTTAGTATAACCTACCTACGCACGACAACTTTTCAACTAAGTTCCTCTCTTTACAGATGACCATCGTGCTACACCCGCCAGGATACGGCACAACGGAGACACATGCGCAGACGCGGCGAGGACCCGTTCAAGGATTCTTTTAGATTAAGACCTGCGTAAACCTTTTCTTGTCTCTTGTTGATACATCCCGGATTCTCGATAATCGAGAAGGATCTTGGCAATATTGGCATGTGGCCACGTCGAATATTGCACTGCACTGGACACGGGGCTTATTACAAAGGGCACTATTTAGCCCGGTTTACATCATAAAGACCGAATACCTTAGGGAGTGTTCGACGTCGCGAGTTTGGCCTTATATGCATCAGCTCCGAATCATGTCTTTGGTTAAATGTTGGGTTTGCCCGGCTCCTGTGTTTTGCTGCCTTGCGTTCCACTCTATCGGCTAAGGCGACACCAGGAGAACTACTTCGATTGTGCCCTGGTTCATCCGGACGAGCACCTCAGTAGAGAAAGCCGAAAACTGAATGTCATGATATAGCGTGAGACTGGTCAACCACTCGATGACCTAGCAGAATCTTCGAGATTCCTCCGCCTTAATGAAGGGCCGTTTCCCGCCAGGCATGTACGCGCCCCGAATTCGGATGAGCGCGGAGCCACCAGGGGCTATATAGTAGCCCCACTGTCAAACTCCTCTGGCTAAGTGAAAGTGTTAAAGCATTATAGTCCGATTGCCTAGTTATTGCGCTATCACCTCCTTAATGGACCAAGACGTTGGATCAAGTGTGAACATGCGTCTTCTGCGAGCACCCCCGCATTATATGCGTGGAGGCTGAAGCCGACGACTGCCATCTTTCAGGTTATATACATATATACATAAACGACCGCACATGAGGTATTATAATTCTTTTAAGCAAAAGTATAAAATAGCCTTTACAATTCAGTAAAACATTGTTTTTCAATGGGAATACATGTCATTAGAACATAATATTATTCGAGCACTGCGCTTCTATTGAACGAGCGCCCTCAAGAACTTCTCAAAAGTAGTGCTCGGCAGGAACTTCGGCTCGTCGTCAATCTTGGGCTGCAATGGCGGTGGCCTCCATCTACATCCGGTATGTCTTGACACGGGCAAGGGCCATCCGCGCACCCTCACGCACACCGACCTCTTCATCAGCGTTGATGCGTGTAATCGCACCAAGGAACTGCTGCACCAAACTAAAATAAATGTTCGACTTTTGCCTTCCTACCACAGATGATCCTAGCAGACCTCATGGCGAGTCCGGACAATCTATTCAGCTCGGCCCATTCGGCCAACCGATCAGTTAATGGAAGCAGACGCTCTGGAACGTTAAATTGTGACTAGAACAACTTTTCCACTTTGTGATCTTTTTGATCTCAAAAGTATTCGGCCGCATCGGCAACACTCGCCGCCAAGTCCAGATATGCGTCCGCAGAACTCCACAGCCGGTCCAAAGGGGCGTACTTAGGATCTCCGAACTTCATCCGCAGCATAAAGGGCTTCCCAGCCGCGATATCCCCGGCTTGACGTAGCTCCTCCTTCATCGCTCTCATCGCAGAGCGGGTGTCTTTGGCCGCCATCGTGGCCTTCTCCAGGTCTGTCCTCTTCACTCGATCTTCCTTTTCAAGAAGCTCGAACGGCGTGACATTCTTCAATTCCGGCCATCCTGACTATTTCTTCCTTGCTTTGGCAGTGAGCAGCCTGTTCGGCTTTCAGCTCCTCGATTGCCTTTAGGGCAGCCGCATCGCTTTTCCTGGCTTGTTCTTTGGCTCGGGCAAGTTCCGCCCGAAGGTTCTCCACGGCCGCAGCTCCATCTGCATTCACACACATGTAATAGATACTGGCATCATGCTCCTCTTCCCATGTGTCCCCGGAGGAATCACATACCCTGTGACTCGTCAAGCCGCTTGTTGACAAGTAAGAAGTCGGCATCTGCCACATCAAGCTGCCGCTTTAGCTCGGCAAACTCATCGATCCGGTGGCCACCGGACCCTCCGCCACCTGCATATTAAGGCGGCACGATTATTCCTGGGACTATGATCCTCTGTGCGCCGTCATCTTCGACAGCACCCAGAGTCTCAGGGGCTACTATCTATACAGGGCACATCTAAAAATGTGCGGTGCTGTCAAAAATGTACATCATTTCGCGTACCTCAAAACCCGTTAGTCGACTCATAAAGGCTTCATGCAACCCGCCGGGCGGATTTAAATCCTTTCAATCACCGTACCCATCAACGTGCGGTGCTCTTCTGAGATAGCTGCTTGCTCTAGCAGATCCCTCAGTACGTCCGACCGCACACCAGACGGTGTTGGACCCTTTCGATTGCTCTCTTCAAGAGTCGGATGCTGAGGACTTCGGGTGGCCATAGGATTACCTTCTGGCCTTGCCGGATCAAGAGAAACCCTCCGCGACAACACCTCGGGGTCGCCCGCCTCATTAGGCGGTTTGGCAGGGGGAGGCGTTTCACTCTCCATCATCTCTGGAAGAAGATCCCCTGAAGACGAGCTCTGCTGAGAAGGGCTAAGATCCGAACTGCAAGATAAATGCTTCGGTTATTTTCCTCAGAAGTAAAGTGAGATATTTTCATTATTAAGTACCCTTTTACTTACAGCTCGGTGGAGGGCTGATCCCCTTGAGGGCATAGTACGGCCGGGGTATCCCCCGGGGCAGGACCCTCCGGCGAAGATTTCTTCCCCCGTTTGGAGACCATTGTCTCCGGGTCCTCAGAGGCGGCCCTCTTCCTTCCCTGGAGAGAGGAAGTTTCGGTTCCTCCTCCCCGGTTAACCTCCTTCGTGGAGGCGCTAGCCTCCTTGTTCCCCCTTTATCTTCCCCTGAGGGCGCTTGATAAGGCGTGATCTCCAGCATCCTGGTTAGCACGGGATTTGGTGAGGTCTCAGGGAGGGGGGCTGGACACCTGATCAACTTCGCCTTCGCTATCCAATCCTGGTCAAAGAGCGACTTTTTTAGGGCGACGTTGCGATAAATAAACGGACAGTGTGTTCGGATGCGGGGCTACTTACTTGGGTATCCGGGCGATTGCAGCTCAGACCTGCATCCTCAGTGGTGTCCGGACACATTATTTGTGGTCCGAAGAACAATTTGTACATCTCCTCGGGCGTCATGCCGAGGAAGTGTTGAATAGCTCGCGGTCCCTCCGGGTTGAACTCCCACATGCGGAGGGGACGACGTTTGCAGGGCAGGACTCGGCGAATTAACATGACTTGCATTAACATGATCAGACTGATATCTCTCTCAAGGAGATCTCGGATGCGGCTCTGCAACATGGGCACATCCTTTACTGATCCCCAGTCCAGCCCCTTGTTGACCTATGACGTTAGTTGTGGCGGGGAACCCGAGCGAAAGACAGAGGGAGCCACCCACTTGGTACCCCTAGGAGCTGTGATATAAAACCACTCTTGTTTCCATAAGCTGGACACCTCCTGGAAAGAGCCCTCGGGCCATGGGGCGTCGCCGTTTTGCTTATTACGGCGCCTCCGCACTCTGCGTGCCGCCCCTCGATCATCTTCGGCTCCACTTTGAAGGTCTTGAGCCACAGTCCGAAGTGAGGGGTAATACGGAGGAAAACTTCGCACACGACGATGAACGATGAGACGTGGAGGATAGACTCCGGAGCTAAATCGTGGAAATCCAGCCCATAATAGAACATAAGCCCCCTCACGAAGGGATCTGGCGCGAAGCCTAGCCCTCAGAGGAAGTGAGATACGAACACGACACTCTCACAGGGCTTGGGAGTGGGAATAACCTGCCCTTGAGCAGGCAGCCTATGCGGGATTTCGCCGGTCAAGTATCTGGCCTCCCTTAGCTTTTTTACGTCAGGAAGGCATCCACCGACCTTGAAGGTTGGATCCGGACATAATCGAAGGTTCGAAGCGCCTAAACCTGAGCTTTGGGTGTTGGAACTCGAGGCGGGAGGTGGATTTGATTAAGATCGAGAGGAAAAAGAATAGGCCTTGGTCTCTTTATAAAGAGGTTGAGTACCAAGTGCCCTCCTCGTGATCGTTTGGGACTTGCCTTCAATCGAGGGGTCATACCAACGGGCACGATTGGGTTACCCACGTCCGTGTTGATAAGAATCCCGTAATAAAGGGGACACGATCTCTGCTTCGACAAGACGTGCCAAGGAAACCGCCTCGCGAAACACGCTGGGATTGGTTATGAAAAATGATTCGAATAAAGACCTGGCTGTGGTGTGATGTCACACTACGGGGTACGTCAGCAGATTAGATTTGTGGAAATATTATTCTCTCTACGGTGGTATGTGGAACTTGTTTTGCAGAGCCGGACACGATCCTCGTGTTCAAAATCTTCTATGAAGTATTCGGAGGAGGAACCCACCTTGCAATGCCGAAGACAATCTGCGGGCGGACTCATCGTCATTGAAGCCTGGTTCAGGGGCTATTGAGGAGTCTGGATTAGGGGTATCCGGACGGTAGGACTATATCCTTTGGCGGACTGTTGGACTATGAAGATACAAGATTGAAGACTTCGTCCCGTGTCCGGATGGGACTCTCCTTGGCGTGGAAGGCAAGCTTGGCAATACGGATATGTAGATCTCCTTCCTTGTAACTGACTCTGTGTAACCCTAGCCCCCTCCGGTGTCTATATAAACCGGAGGGTTTAGTCCGTAGGACCAAGAAGAACAATCATACCATAGGCTAGCTTCTAGGGTTTAGCCTCTACGATCTCATGATAGATCAACTCTTGTAATACTCATATCATCAAGATCAATCAAGCAGGAGTAGGGTTTTACCTCCATCGAAAGGGCCCGAACCTGGGTAAAAACATCGTGTCCCCCGTCTCCTGTTACCATCCGCCTAGACGCACAGTTCAGGACCCCCTACCCGAGATCCGCCGGTTTTGACACCGATAGCCCTGGACATCCGGCGACCTCCAGGCTACAAACACATGAAGAAGAGAGAGTGAGTGTATGTGATGATAGTTGATCCTACCGGTGATCCAAAAGACTTGAGCATTTTTAGGAGATGTAGAAGGTAGGAAAACCGAGAGGAATACGAAATGACTTGAGCAAGTCTTCTGCTAACCCTATCGATCTCCTCTTAATAGTGCAGGATCCCTATACTCAAGAATAAACCAATAAAAGAATCGTTGATGTAATGTTTCTTCTTCCTTGAGTCATATCAATCTCGTACGTCCATGGTCCACACATACATGTGTCATCCGAGGGCTAACACCTGAGATTTACTTGATAAACATAGTTAGTCTCCTACATGTATATTGTCATCAACATCAAAATATGATGTAAGGGCATGATTGCACTTTCACTATACAACATTCCAGTCTTCTAGTCATTGTTCAATTTGACTCAAGTGAGGCTTTATCTGTCTATCAGGGGATGGACTAGTTCGTCCGGCATATGGTCATCTCATGGCTGAAATTAAGGAGTTGATGTGTGACAGAGAGTTTATTCTCCACGAGTTGACTAGGGATCATAATAAAGTTGCCGATCGTCTGGCAAATTATAGTCGTATCGAGTGTATCACGCCACCGCCATGTATCGAGGATCTTCTGGCTTTTGACTGTAACTCTCTTAATTTGGTCCCTGCAAAAAAACACTCTCTTAATTTGGAATAAAACTCCTTTCACCTTGCAAAAGAAAAATCACACTTTAGACAAAATTTATACGCCTTATCCTATATACCTTGGAAGTTAATTTTCCAGTAACTAAAAAGAAAGATGAATATTTCCAACCTACTCCCTCCGTTCGGAATTACTTGTCGCGAAAATGGATGTATCTAGTAATTCCGAACGGAGGGAGTAAATGGCTAAATCTAACCTAACTCTTTTAGGTAGACCGTCACTTGCAAATCGCACCGACTGTGGGCCGCGTTGTGCATCGTGGTGGCCCCACATGCAGTGTCTGCGCGACTCGCCGTCCGTCGTAGTAATCCGGAGAGGCCCTTTTGCTCTCACACAAACCCGCGCTTATTTTCTCTCGGTTACCAAACTTTCGCCCCTCCTCCGATTCGCGTTTGGATCCCAGCGCCTAAGCTTGGCGGATGCTGTAGAAATGGCGGAGGCGCTCGCGTCCGCGGGTGGGCTCGCCATGGCGGCCTCGACCTCCTTCACGCCCGGCCAGGTGAGCCCTAAATCGCGCCTCGATCGGGCGTCGGCGCGGCATTGCTGCTCCGTGCGGATTCCTTGGGTGCTTCCTGGAGCTTGTAGGCGATTGGCGCGGGGCTGAAGTGGTAGCGGCGGGGATTTTAGGGGGGCGGGTGAGCGGGCAAGCAAGTGCAGAACTGCGGGGCGCGCTTTCTGTTTTAGGTGGTTGAAAGGAAGCTGGAGATGGCATGGTTGTGAAATTTCCTCACGGGATTCGGTGTGCCTTTTCTTATTTGAGGGATTCCTAGATTGGTCAGTGAAATGGTTGCTGGCTCTGTTGCGCTCGCACTTGGTTGGTTATTGTTGTCAATGTGCAAGTATTGCTCGTTGGTTAGGATTTGGTGCTATTCTGATTGGAGGGGAACCAGTTAACCTCATTCAGGATTGAGAACCGTGGCTAATTTCTTTGTGTGTGTGTGTGTGTATGTGTGTGTGTGTGTATGTGTGTGTGTGTGTGTGGTGGGGGTCTATGGACAGATTACTGATGTGTGTTTTGGAATGGTAGTATCTAATCTGGGGTGGAATTCTTTTTAGCCGTACGAACACATTGATGAATGAGGGCTGTAGATCTGGAGACATCAGATGTTAAGATATTAAGATCACCGGGTTTCTCTGTTGTATTCTTGGGGAATATACGCTCGTACTAGTGATTCAGTGAGTGTGTGCTAACCCATTTATAGGTTTGGCCATTCACCCCTATTGAATTCAATGTTGATGTGCTTGTTATACTATACATGATCGATCCTTGAGTTTAGTAACCGGTATGAGGTTCAGCGGGCCAATTAATTAGTATGCAAAACTGCAGAGTATTGTGGATTGCAATAGTACAAGGGCTGAAGTTTAAACAGCGCGTCTAGAAGGCTTTTTGTAACTTCCCCTAACTAAGTATGCATAGTGATGCTATTATCCCCCCATGAAGTTAATTTGTTTATTACAGATACTATAATTTATTTATTTCTGGGACATTGATCATTGGAACTGACAGAACTTGCTTTGTACTTTATCCCAGCTTTCTGCTTTTCTGGGATTTCTTTGGGTTCTTCTTGGCCTGGGTGTATGCTGAGGTTCTCTTTCATGGGAAGAATGCTGCTTCACTTAAAACGTGAGTAAATTCTATTTTGATCATGGGAATGCTGCTAAGTTGTATCTCCCCTTTGAATGTCGTCTCTGAACAGAAATCTCTGCCTATGCTGCAAGTACCATAGGTCCATAGCTCAATATATCTTACTTTTTCTGGGGTTGATCTATTTTGTTCTTCCATCTTGAAATGAGTATTGGCACCATTATATGTTGCTTTTAATGAAACACTACTTTCTAGAAGGACTCTTAAGTAATGTTTCCTTCTCTTTGTCAGTAGACACTCGGACATCAATTTATCAGACATGGATAGCAGCTCAAACAAAGGAGAGGATCAAACAATGTTACTGGAGGAGGGCGGTCAAGTAGCTGGTGCAAAGCCAGTTTATGCTTCTTTCACATCACAGATGCTCAGGTTGCTTGTGAACTATAATTCTCGATGGCAATAATAAATGATTGTTTAAGATGTCAAGATTCAAATGCACTGACTTAGTTGGTTCCACAGACTTTTCTGTATGGACCAGATACTTCTTCTGGAGCATCGAGTGACACTGAGGGCAATGTAATCTACTTGCATTCTGTATTCGTTGATACTTGTCTGGTTGCATTATTCTGCTGACCGCTTGCCATTGGTTTATCAGATCCGAGCTTGGAGGCCATCTACTTTACTTTTACATATGCGACCGCACAAATATATTCGGAGAGTCTGAAAAGGTACTATTATGCTGATACTTGCTAGAAATGTATGCCCACATTTAAACACCATCTGAATGTATAGTTATATGGCATTATTATCTATTGTAAATAGCTTTCAGATTCTAGGTCTGCTGATGCTTTAGTATGTTGTTTTTCTGTAGAATCTTATGCTAAATTTTGATGTCCCTATGTAACATACTGGTAAAAATCAGATTCTTAGAACATGTCATCTTTTCTCACTTATTCAAGTTAATGCAAAATACTAGAAGCTGCATAGAAGGTGTGTGTGCACAATATGCTATTTTCAATTGGATAACTTCTTTTTGTGTGTATCTACAGAATTACAGCCGAGATCTCTTCCTTTTCCTCTATTTTCTTCTTATCATCGTAGCAGCTATTACTTCCTTCAAGGTCCACCAAGATAAGTCCACATTCACTGGAAAATCTATACTATATTTGAATAGGCATCAGACGGAAGAATGGAAGGGTTGGATGCAGGTATTTTCATAGTTCATCTTCCTTATAGCATTTTGTCTGGCTTTTATTCTACTACCCGCCAATCATGCATGAATATTAATGCATCAGATTTTTCTAACGAGAATGTTTGACTATTCAGTTGTAACTGTCATCCTGAAGTGCTTACTTGCTTAATGCTTACCTCCTTCACCTTCATTTATAACCTGTTAGTTGTAAATAAGCTGATTAACCAAGGGCATCCATTTGCAACCAGCAAGGTTTTGATCTCTCTGCTAGCAGAGCACCACTTTTCAGCATTGCTTTGTTTCTTTCCAGGTGCTATTCTTGATGTACCACTACTTCAATGCTAAAGAGATCTACAATGCGATTCGTGTGTTTATTGCTGCATATGTCTGGATGACTGGATTTGGTAACTTCTCCTATTATTATGTGCGGAAGGATTTCAGTCTGGGGCGATTTGCTCAGGTCCATTCTTAATTAGTCCAATTGTTCTTTCTTTTCATCCGCAGAACTTTACTAACATGGTTGCACCTTCAACAGATGATGTGGCGCCTCAATTTCTTTGTGGCATTCTGTTGTATTGTCCTAAATAATGATTACACACTATATTATATTTGTCCTATGCACACTCTTTTCACCCTCATGGTGTATGGTGCTCTTGGAATTCTAAACAAGTACAATGAGATTAGATCAGTGATTGCAATAAAATTTGTTGGGTGCTTCTTGGTAGTTATCTTGGTATGGGAAATCCCAGGTGTCTTTGAGATAGTCTGGAGTCCATTCACTTTTCTTCTAGGTCAGTGTTCCTTTGGTAACAGTTAGTGAGTTTGCTAGTCTATGCATTTTTTTCTTCAATGAGACTTAACAATGTTACTCGTCTTGTGTGCAGGTTATGATGATCCTTCTAAACCAGATCTCCCCAGGTTGCATGAGTGGCACTTCCGATCTGGACTGGATCGCTACATATGGATTGTGGGGATGATATATGCCTATTACCATCCAACGGTATGTTCCGTATAACTTGTTTTATGCAGTATGCTGGCATAACTGATATGTTTTTTTAGATCCAAAGATAGTTTCAATTTCGTCAGAATTATCAAAAGAGCGGGTGAAATGTGTTTGACATCTCCATGTCATAGGTTGAGAAGTGGATGGAAAAGCTTGAAGAAGCTGAAACAAGAACGAAACTCTATATTAAGGCCTCTATAGTTACAGTTTCTTTAACGGTAATTATCAAACATCTACAGTAAATTTTCCGTCATAGATATATTTTGATACGATCTGCTGGCTTTCTGGTGAACACAGGCTGGGTACTTGTGGTATGAGTACATCTATAAGCTGGACAAGATTACCTACAACAAATACCATCCCTACACATCCTGGATTCCCATAACGTATGTATTTTTCCTGTGTGTCGAGTATAAATCCATCTGTATACTGTTAAATCTGATTGATCCATGTGTGTTGCATTCAAAAGTGTTTACATCTGCCTGCGCAACTTCACTCAAGAATTCCGGGCATGCTCTCTAACGCTATTTGCGTAAGTTTTGTGTTAACAGAGCAAATTGTATCGTTATATGACTAAATGTAATGCTAATGATCTATGAATATGCGACTAACACATACTTGTTGATTTGTTTGTTCTAGCTGGCTTGGAAAGATTACACTAGAAACATATATATCTCAGTTCCATATCTGGCTCAGGTACCATATCCAGTTTCCGTAATTTATAGGTTCTGCCATTTGTGCCACTGGATAATTGCCTTCAGATTTTAAATGAATGAAACTTATTTTGTTTGCTTTGATGACTCTCGAAGATCAAAGGTACCCAATGGGCAACCCAAGTGGCTATTGACGGTAATCCCAGATTACCCACTACTTAACTTCATGCTCACTACTGCACTATATGTTGCGGTATGTACACCTTCTTCCCCATGTATGGCATTGAATTTAGTCCGTAAAGCGACTTGCTTATGCCAGCATGTGTTTCTGCAGGTTTCCCATAGGCTCTTCGAACTGACTAATACTTTGAAGATAGCATTTGTACCTCGTGATAACAAGCACCTCTCGTACAATTTTGTCGCAGGGATTGCCATTTCAGTTGCACTCTACTCTGTATCATTTGCCTTAGTTGGCATAGCAGGATACTAGCAAATTTAGCCATTAGTTTGTTAGTTCTAGTTATAGTCTAGGGTATCAACAAAGCTAGTTTGATTGTCGGTGAGATAAGTGTCAACAGGCACACCGCATAAACTGCTTCTCTTTCACCCTGGACTTGAGTCGGCGTGCACGCGTTTTAGTCTTGAAGAGTGTAAAATGTACAATGTGCCCCAAGTGGGAATATGATAAGGGTACACACACGTACACATATGTACAAACATGTCCTGGACATTGTCGGTCGTGATTGTAATTCTTGCGGTTGAGTAATACAAGAATTTATCGCCAAAAAAAGTACTACTTGTATAGCTGTTGAAATGCATACTGGAGCGAGCACTTAGGGCAACTCCAACATGGATCATCAAATCGCTCGCAAATGTCTGGATCGGACGGTCCGGACACTTATAGCCATCCAACATAGCTTACCAAATCCGTGCACCGGACGTTTGAAATCCCACAAACTGGCACCAAATCGGGGAGGCCTAGGGGAGTTCGGGCTTGACATCCTGGCCCACCCAAAATCATGGTGGAGTGTGCACATTTGGATACTCCTCCACTATTCCTGTGTGAACTGACACCCTCGCCCACCCAAAACCATGGCGGAGTGCGCACATTTGGACACTCCGCTCCACTATTCATGTGTGAAAGCCTGCCCTCTCCGCCCCGATAGCAGGTGCCCCACCCAGTCTTTCATTGCTCGTTTTGTCAGCCTTCGCTGACGTGATGGATCGGCGGATCCCTTCGAGAGGTTTGTGGTTCCTTCAAACCGGAGACGGTCGTGTGCGTGGCTGCGTCCGCGGAGTGGCAAGGCCAGACCGCGAAGGCGAGGGAGAAGAAGGCACCGGCAGTCGGAGCTTGTCCTACAAAGAAGGTGTCACTGCCGCCCGAACAACCGCAAATTCACAACCCTGCCCCTCCCAATACAAGCCGCCCTACTATCACGTCGACCATCTACAGAGTTAGCCAGACACACAACAGTCATCGTAGCATTCAGTCGCCTCATCCAGCTATCCTCAACCATCCGCTCGTGGTTTCCATCCAGGAGCCCTCGTCTGTCGGTGCGCACTCACTGTTCGGTGGAATGCCTCCCCATGTTCGATGGCACCACACACGTGGCTATGATGAACGTGATCCACAACGGCGGTGTACACAAAGACGGACAAGTCGCGGACCTCCACTCGCCAATGTCGAAGCAAGAGCAGGGCCCAGACATCGAGCAGCCCGAGGAGCCAGATGGCGACCCAAAGAAGAGGGGCAACACATACAATGACAAGAGGATGATTGAAGTGATTAGCCACTAGTATTCTTATAAGCATGTGGCGATTGTCACGGCTAAGACCCACTTGGGGCGTGACAGTTCTGTTTCAAGGCACATAGCAAAAGCGCACGACTTTTTGGCAAAGTGTCCGCGGTTGATTCATGATCTACAAGAACGAAGTTGTCCACAATCGCAGTCTAAAGTCGCCAGCCCATCTGTGGTACATCATTCAATTGGAGGTCAACAAGTATTGTTGCGCATTTAAACAAGTGAAAAACCGGTGGCCAAGTGTGTGTCACTCGTCGAGCTCGTAAGTTTTGAAACTTGTTACTCTACGTTTTGGTCATTTTATTGATTTGCTCAATGTTGCAACTTGTTGATCATGTCGTTGTCTTGCATTGCTAGCACGCACGTGCATGCACTTTGTATAAGAAGATGGAGAAGAAGCCATTCACACTAACGCATTGTTGGATGAAGTGGAATGGTGAAGCAAGTGGATGGACATTGTTAATTCTGCCAAGACCACATCCATCGCCAAAAAAGATAATGAAGATGGTGATCCAACAAAAGGAGGGGTTGCACCGGTCACCCATGCGCCTACGAATAAGGGGGGAAGGGGATGGGAGATGGACAAGGATAAGTGAGAAGGGGTTGTGGCCAAGATGAAAGAGAAGTCTGAGGTCATCATGGCGAAGGAGGAGGCAGCTGCCAAACGCAACAAGGTAAAGGGGGAAAAGAAGGCTGAGAGTTTTGACAATGTTCATGGAGATGCAAAAGAATAAGTTTAAGCTTGGGGATATGAAGATTGCTATCAAGGCCGAAGGTGAGGCGTAAAAGTTGTTACTCGTAAAGGCGACGGACTTGGGTCCCGATGCAATGAAGTATGTTCAAGAGTACTGTCGTGGTTTTGTCACGGCAGATGTCCTAGTGTGAGGGCTTAGTTGTGAGGCCATCGCAACTAGGTGGTAGATTGAACGGGGTTGATCGAAATCGAGAAGACACGAGATTTTACCCAGGTTCAGCCCCTCATGGTGGAGGTAAAAGCCTACATCGTGCTTATTGTATTGCTTGAGTATCAATTATAAGGGTGTTATTTCACTGCCTCATCTCGAGAGCTATCAAATCATCTGTCTCGAGACTTGTCTGTCTATGACCTGTCTATTTGAAAACATGTCCCCTTTGGGATGCCCTGCCCCTCCTTATATGAGTTGGAAGGGGCGGGTTACATGTAGAGTCCTAGTAGGATTAGGACTTAGCCTAGTTGTGGCTTCTTAACCCTGGGCTTCTCATCGTGGGCTTCTTAACGCCTGGGCTTCTTATCTCCAGGCGGCTTATCTTCAGGGCTCATCTCCGAGACTCATCTCCAGGACTCTAAGTAGATGTCGGGTTACACAATCTGCCGGGTTAGGGTTTGGGTCACACAATCTGCCGGGTCACACAATCTGCCGGGTTACACAATCTGCCGGGTTACACCTGCTGGGTAAGTCCAGAGATGACTTAATGTCATGAGTCGGGTTTAACCGCGGGTAATTTCCCCGACAAGTACCGTGCTACTATGGACAAACGCTTTGCACAAAAGAGGGTGAAAAGGAGGTCAGAATTGAGGTCTTTGGCACGACCAACCAGACTAGAAGCTTTTGGGATCGATGGATGTCAAAAACTTGTTGAACATCCAGTGCTGGTTACAGCTAGATTTTTTTATAACTATTTAAATGTTTGGTTGAATTGCCATTGATCTAGATACATTTTTTAAAGGAAGAAAGCCGGACAAGTGGCGAATATTTATTGGATGGCCTCCATCCGACCAGTTGTTAGCGGACATTTAGAGCATCTACTGCCGCACATACCATGTGACAACCTATATGTCCGCGGACACACTCTGGGGGCGTCGGCGGGCAATGACCGGTCAATACTCAACGTCACGTCCACAACCATGTACCTCATATCTGGTATCCTAAATCCATCCTTCCTACACATGCAACATGAAAGATAGTATGTAGATGATCAACGAAATAAACAAACCTGGAGCAAACGGACATAGAAATCGACATAATCGTACAAAGAAAGCCACGTAATCCGAACATAGATCAAAAGGGCATCACAATTCAACCGACGGACATAGTTTTAAACTAAAATTACTAAAAACAGAAATAAAGACGAAGAGGGTCGAGCTTCTTCACCACTTCCTCACTGGTTCTTTACCCTCCCGGCCACCAGCACAACTGTAACGCTCTGTGTATGACAGTCATGTCGGCCTGGTGTGCCCTTGGCCACTTGGCCAAGCACCAACGGCGACTATGTCGATTCTTTGCGCGACTTGCTCAAGCTGACGATGGCGTTGATGCCTCCATGTCGTCGTGGAGTACGTCGCCTTGGTGGCGAAGCTGAGCTGCGAAGGTGCTCGATTAAGAACTTTGCCAACGCCACACACGCGTTGTACGCGCAGCAGGGCGACGAACCATTTTTTTGTTGTAGCTACCCATTCAATATAGAAGAATTTAAATTTGAGAATCGAAGGTTCATAATATAATAACAAAACTTCTCGTTTTTTACACACTTCTATTTTTTTTTGGAATGAACACATCATTCAGTTTGTCGTACAGAGTACTAAAGATTTCATCGAAAACTTGTAACAGCTTGCCAAACAAAGGCCAATAGAAAAAAGAAAAGAGATATAACAAGCATAATATCCATGATTGGATTGAAAATAGCATAAACTTTTCGGGCAATTTGGCAAAGAAAAAAAATTCATATATATGAAATATGTATGTGGAATTCCCTAGAATTTCATGTGATTTAGTAAACAGAATATAGATTCCATGATCGCTAGATGATCCGTAGGTATTGATGAAGAGTGAGCTGGTAATGGAATTTTTCTTTGATAAGAAGGAAACTTAAGATTAAATGCTCCAGAATGGAAAGGAAAGAATGTTCACAATACCTAGATTTAGTCAAATCCAATTCAAGGGATTTTATAAGTTTATTAATCAAGCTTTGGCAAAAGAACTCAACAAGTCTTCAACAATTAAAATCCAGATAACAAAATTGCATTTCAATTACTACTCCCAAAATATAAGAGCGTTTTTCATACTAGTATAGTACGAAAAACGTTCTTACATTTTGGGACAGAGGAAGTATTTCAGAAAGACCAACAGCTATGCAGACCACCGGCCACCTGCCAGGCATGCGCCGCCTCACCACCGCCATCCATAACGGGCACAACCACCAGCGAGGCACCTCCCGTAGGAGTGCACCGAGCCCCCACCATCGGAAGGGAGATCCGACCATCAATGGGAGCACCAGGAGAGAAAGGTGGCCGGCGGCTCCAGAGTGGCCGAGGCCGACGGGAGAGGTGGGCTCAAGATTGGCCTTACTTTTTTTGGGGGTCTCTTTTTCATTTCGCAAAAGCACTTCGCAGTTTGACCAGTCAACTTGATAGGTGGGAACCCGATGAATGAGTTCACGCCCGAGGGTGGCCCGATCTTCACGTCGTAGGATCGAATCTGGAGGGATAACTAGCTGCAAGCAGCCGGGATAACTAGCTTTATACCTGCCAAGGTTGGATGCAACCGTACGTTGGGGATGGCTGACCGAAGCTACAAGAACTCCAATCCGTTGTCTGAACAATCGCAGAACCACAAACCGGGACTAATCCACACAAAACGGCCGGAACCGTAGAGCACGAACTAGGGGGAACCAGAGGCTCCTTCTCGCGAATCCGAATGAACTCACAAGAGCAAAGGTAGCAAGATCTCTCGGATCTCTCTAGCAGTCTTACTGCATAAGCTTATAGCTGAATGGTTTGACAAAAGGTTTCTCTAGAGGATGGGGGAGATGGGGTTTTATAGCAGGGACAACCCCCCTTGGCTAGGTGTGAAAATGGTTTAAAAAGTAAACAGGTTTGCATGGCTTTCTTGGGAGAATAAGCAGTCAAATTTGGGAGTTGTTGGAGAGCTCCTCGTAAATTCACGAAGCCTTGACAGCCTGGACACCTTCCACGAGAATGACTACAACTTTTGACTCACAACTCCAAATGAGGTGAGGTTTTTTGCATTGGAAAGATAATTTGATATAGCTTCTGTGCCTATGGCCCAGTCTCTCCACCACATGGATGTGGCACAACGAAACATCATAGGTAAAAACTGACAACATCAACTTCACTTGAAACTTGTTCCTCCAAACCGGTTGCTTCAAGAGCTCATAGGTTGTTGGATTTCTTCAATGTGATACTTGGCCATGTGTTTGCTTGATTTGGCTTAATAATTCTTTCCAGCTAAATTGTGCACTTTTCTGAAATGCCATGTATGATGTACCCATGTGCTCATCATCCTCCCTCCCTTGATGAAGAGTCGTCCTCGACTCTCTTTGATCTGCAAAAGATAAGTAGAATGGAAGTAGATAATATCCATGCAAAGAAATGATGCAATCCTCATTTGTAGCTTTCACCTTTGAACTGTGTTGCATCTGATCATGTACTTGTTTGTCACAACTTAGAGTTTGTTCAGGAATGATTTGTGTTGTTTCAATGATGAACATGTCCTCATCATCCCCCCTCTCTTGAAAAGGAGTCGTCCTCGACTCTACCTGGTCATCACACAAAAGAGAGTAGGGCAATACCAAATCATAATGCAAAGGTTTCATGATATGAAGAATTTTAGTTTTCAACTTTGCCATCTTATGGACGATGACAACATGATGTTTTGTTCGACTTAGGAGTTCCTTCCAAAGAAACATTTTCATGGAGCACAAATTTATAACCAACCATAACCATATTCATATCAGCCTCCCTCTCTAGGATAAAAGTCGTCCTCGACTTCATTTTGTCTACAAAATTAAAGCACGAGGACAATACAAAATAACTAGGAAAAGAAAATCATATTGCCGGATGGGTGATGTACCAAACAATTCTTCTCTAATCTTATCACGCCATTGCTTTAAAAACTCATAAGTGCATACCCCTGGCTTCATCAAAATGGAAGATCCTTTTTGTTTTACCTCATTGTGTACTTGAATGCCTTTCTGAAAATCAATATGCACACATGCACCTTGTGTAGTGGTGTTCCGCGTGCACCTAAATTGTTCCTGGATCTCGTCCTCCCATCGTTGCAATAGAGCTGATAGGTATGACTTTTGCATCTGCACATATTGTAAAGAAAGAAAATTTTGTGAAAGGTTAGTAATTGAATACTCCTCTCTCTTTTCATTTGGTGGCTCACTCATCTCTTTCATATTATGGCGAAACACCTCAAGCTCATGTTTAGTGGACTCACATAACTCACTTATCCTCTCACTCTTATTGTGTGGTATATTGGGTTGTGGATCGCTTATCTCTCTAATGAGGTGTGGAATGATCTCAATCACACATTTTGTGGACTCACTCATCTCACTTTCCTTAGCACTCTCAATATATGGAATTGTGGAAAGTGGACACTCTTCCTCACATTTGGTGGAGTCACTCAACTCAATTTTCTTTTCACTCTCATGATGAACAATCTGATCCTCACATTTTGTGCACTCACTCATCTCACTTTCCTTAGCACTCTCAATATATGGAATCGTGGAAAGTGGACACTCTCCCTTACTTTTGGTGGAGTCACTCAGCTTGCTTTTATTATTACTCTCAAGTTGTGGGATTTTGGATTGTGGAATCTCTTCCTCACATGGAATTTTTGGCACATGTTTCTTGGATGTTGGGACAGTGGTGGTGGTTGACATGCCAACATTAGGAGTGAGCTTCTTAGGTGAACATGGGCTATGAATCACTGGAGCCGCTCCAACAACCACGGCCATGCTTTGCGGTGGGTTGTTGTTGTGCCGATGGGTGCCACAACTTCTCCCTCGAGCATGACATCCTTGTTGCACTTTAGGTGTAGCACTGTCACGCCCACGAGAAGAAACACCATGCTCTCGAGCAAGTCCTCCTTGATGCACTTCTTGAGGAGTAGTGACACGCCCACAAGCAGCAACATCAAGCTCTCGAGCATGTCTTCTTTGTTGCACTTCATGAGCAACAGGGTATTGTCGGTGTCGAACCCTATCACCACTTGTTGGAGGACGCTCGTGAAGCATCCTCTCCATGGCTCGGAGTATGTTGTTCTCGAATTTTTGCACATCAGCGCGGGTGGCCAAACAATTTCCTTCCCCATGATTCTTTCGACGCACACTTGGTGTAGATCCTTCCATGTTAGTAGGGCTAAAGAGGAATAGGATAATTTTGTGGAATCACACAATCTCACCTCTTACTCGCCAAAGTTCTTATGAGTTCACATCAGATTGTGCTTCTCCTGGATGTGTTAAAGCGATTGAAAGACAGGGATCAAAGAACGAGCTTCGATTTTTGGTGGAGCTCGGTGGGTTAACAAGAAGGGGCTTGTGCTGAAAACAAGTTGATGCAAACCAAGAAAAATATGTGGATGAATCTGCTGCACCTTTGCACCAAGATGGAAAAACACACAACTGAAGGAAATATGCCCTAGAGGCAATAATAAAGTTATTATTTATTTCCTTATTTCATGATAAATGTTTATTATTCATGCTAGAATTGTATTAACCGGAAACATAATACATGTGTGAATACATAGACAAACATAGTGTCACTAGTATGCCTCTACTTGACTAGCTCGTTGAATCAAAGATGGTTAAGTTTCCTAGCCATAGACATGAGTTGTCATTTGATTAATGGGATCACATCATTAGGAGAATGATGTGATTGACATGACCCATTCCGTTAGCCTAGCACTTGATCGTTTAGTATATTGCTATTGCTTTCTTCATGACCTATACATGTTCCTCGTAACTATGAGATTATGCAACTCCCGTTTAACGGAGGAACACTTTGGTGCTATCAAACGTCACAACGAATCGGGTGATTATAAAGGAGTACTACAGGTGTCTCCAAAGGTACATGTTGGGTTGGCATATTTCGAGATTAGGTTTTGTCACTCCGATTGTCGGAGAGGTATCTCCGGGCCCTCTCGGTAATGCACATCACTATAAGCCTTGCAAGCAATGTAGCTAATGGGTTAGTTACTGAATGATGCATTACGTAACGAGTAAAGAGACTTGCCAAGAATTGAGATTGAACTAGGTATTGGATACCGACGATCGAATCTCGCAAGTAAATATACCGATGACAAAGGGAACAACGTATGTCGTTATGCGGTTTGACCGATAAAGATCTTCGTAGAATATGTAGGAGCCAATATGAGCATCCAGGTTCCTCTATTGGTTATTGACCAAGAATAGTTCTAGGTCATGTCTACATAGTTCTCGAACCCGTAGGGTCCGCACGCTTAACGTTACGATGACAGTTATATTATGAGTTTATAAGTTTTGATGTACCGAAGTTTGTTCGGAGTCCCGGATGAGATCGGGGACATGACGAGGAGTCTCGAAGTGGTCGAGACATAAAGATCGATATATTGGACGACTATATTTGGATATCGGAATGGTTCCGGGTGAAATCGGGATTTTACCGGAACACCGGGGGGTTACCGGAACCCTCCCGGGGGATAATGGGCCTTAGTGGGCCATGAGGGAGAAGAGGAGGGCCGGCCAGGGCAGGCCGCGCACCCCTCCCCCCTAGTCCGAATAGGACAAGGAGAGGGGGGCGCCTCTTCCTCTTTCCCTCCCCTTTCCTTCTCCAACAAGGCAAGAGGGGAGTCCTACTCTGGTGGGAGTAGGACTCCTCCAGCGCACCCCTTGGGGCCGGCCGCACCTCCCCTCCCTCCTTTATATACGGGGCGGGGCACCCGAAGACACAAGTTGATCTTCGTGATCGTTCCTTAGCCGTGTGCGGTGCCCCTCCACCATATTCCACCTCGGTCATATCGTCATGAGTTTAGGCGAAGCCCTCACGCCGGTAGAGCATCATCATCGCCACCACGCCGTTGTCTTGTGAAACTCATCCCCGACACTTTCTTTGGATCAGAGTCCGGGATCGCCATCGAGCTGAGCGATGTCGAACTCGGAGGTGCCGTGACGTTCGGTACTTGGATCGGTCGGATCGTGAAGACGCACGACTACATCAATCGCGTTGTCATAACGCTTCCGCTTACGGTCTCACGAGATGCGTGGACAATACTCTCCCCTCTCGTTGCTATGCCATCACCATGATCTTGCGTATGCGTAGGGAAATTTTTAAAATTACTACGCTTTCCCAACGATGGTATCGAGCCTGGTTTTATGCGTTGATGTTATATGCACGAGTAGAACACAAGTGAGTTGTGGGCGATACAAGTCATACCGCTTACCAGATGTCATACTTTGGTTCGACGGTATTGTGAGATGAAGCGCCCGGACCGACATTACGCAGACGCTTACGCGAGATCGGGTTTCACCGCTGCGAGCACTCATTGCTTAAAGGTGGTGGCGGGTGTCTGTCTCTCTCACTTTAGTTGAACCGAGTGTGGCTACGCCCGGTCCTTGCGAAGGTTAAAACAGCACCAACTTGACAAACTATCGTTGTGGTTTTGATGCGTAGGTAAGAACGGTTCTTGCTCACCCGTAGCAGCCACGTAAAATTTGCAACAACAATGTAGAGGACGTCTAACTTGTTTTTGCAGGGCATTTTGTGATGTGATATGGTCAAGACGTGATGCTATATTTTATTGTATGAGATGATCATGTTTTGTAACCGAAGTTATCGGCAACTGGCGTGAGCCATATAGTTGTCGCTTTATTGTATGAAATGCAACGCTTACGTAATTGCTTTTACTTTATCACTAAGCGGTAGCGATAGTCGAGAAGCAATAATTGGCGTGACGACAACGATGCTACGATGGAGATCAAGGTGTCGCGACGGTGACGATGGTGATCACGACGGTGCTTCAGAGATGGAGATCACAAGCACAAGATGATGATGGCCATATCATATCACTTATATTGATTGCATGTGATGTTTATCCTTTATGCATCTTATCTTGCTTTGATTGACGGTAGCATTTTAAGATGATATCTCACTAAAAATATCAAGAAGTGTTCTCCCTGAGTATGCACCGTTGCGAAAGTTCTTCGTGCTGAGACACCACGTGATGATCGGGTGTGATAGGTTCTATGTTCAAATACAATGGGTGCAAAATAGTTGCACACGCGGAATACTCAGGTTAAACTTGGCGAGCCTAGCATATACAGATATGGCCTCGGAACACGGAGACCGAAAGGTCGAACGTGAATCATATAGTAGATATGATCAACATAGTGATGTTCACCATTGAAACTACTCCATCTCACGTGATGATCGGACATGGTTTAGTTGATTTGGATCACGTAATCATTTAGATGACTAGAGAGATGTCAGTCTAAGTGGGAGTTCTTAAGTAATATGATTAATTGAACTTTAATTTATCATGAATTTAGTCCTGGTAGTATTTTGCAAATTATGTTGTAGATCAATAGCTCGCGTTGTTGCTTCCCTATGTTTTTGCTTCCATGTGTTTTTATATGTGTTCCTAGAGAAAATTGTATTGAAAAATGTTAGTAGCAATGTTGCGGATTGGATCCGTGATCTGAGGTTTATCCTCATTGATGCACGTAAGAATTATGTCCTTAATGCACCGCTAGGTGCGGACCTATTGCAGGAGCAAATGCAGACGTTATGAACGTTTGGCTAGCTCAATATGATGACTACTTGATAGTTTAGTGCACCATACTTAACTGCTTAGAATCGGGACTTCAAAGACGTTTTGAACGTCATGGACCATATGAGATGTTCCAGGAGTTGAAGTTAATATTTTAAGCAAATACCCGAGTTAAGAGATATGAAGTCTCCAACAAGTTCTATAGCTAAAAGATGGAGGAGAATCGCTCAACTAGTGAGCATGTGCTCAGATTGTCTGGGTACTTCAATCGCTTGAATCAAGTGGGAGTTAATCTTCCAGATAAGATAGTGATTGACAGAATTCTCTAGTCACCATCACTAAGTTACTAGAACTTCGTGATGAACTATAGTATGCAAGGGATGACGAAAACGATTCCCGAGCTCTTCGTGATGTTGAAATCGACGAACGTAGAAATCAAGAAAGAGCATCAAGTGTTGATGATTGACAAGACTACTAGTTTCAAGAAAAGGGCAAAGGGAAAGAAAGGGAAACTTCAAGTAGAATGGCAAACAAGTTGTCACTCCCGTGAAGAAGACCAAAGTTGGACCAAAGCCTGAAACTGAGTGCTTACACTGCAAAGGAAATGGTCACTTGAAGCGGAAATGCCCTGAATATTTGGTGGATAAGAAGGATGGCAAAGTGAACAAGAGTATATTTGATATACAGGTTATTGATATGTGCCTTACTAGTGTTTATAGTAGCCCCTGAGTATTTAATACTCGTTCGGTTGCTAAGATTAGTAACTCGAAACAGGAGTTACAGAATAAACAGAGACTAGTTGAAGGGGAAGTGACGATGAGTGTTGGAAGTAGTTCCAAGATTGATATGATCATCATCGCACACCCCTATACTCGGGATTAGTGTTGAACCCAAATAAATGTTATTTGGCTTATGCTGAGCATGAATATGATTTGATCATGTTTATTGCAATACGGTTATTCATGTAAGTTAGAGAATAATTATTGTTCGCTTACATGAATAAAACCTTCTATGGTCATACACCCAATGAAAATGGTTTGTTAGATCTCGATCGTGTGATACACATATTCATAATATTGAAACCAAAAGATGTAAAGTTAATAATGATAGTGCAACTTATTTGTGGCACCGCAGCTTTAGGTCATATTGGTGTAAAGCGCATGAAGAAACTCCATCTTGATGGGCTTTTGGAATCACTTGATTATGAATCATTTGATGCTTGCGAACCGTGCCTTTTGGGCAAGATGACTAAAACTCCGTTCTCCTAACAATGGAACGAGCTCTCGACTTGTTGGAAATAATACATACCGATGTATGCGATCCAATGAGTGTTGATGCTCGTGGCAAGTATCATTATTTTCTGACCTTCACAGATGATTTGAGCAGATATGCGTATATCTTCTTGATGAAACATAAGTTTGAAATAGTTGAAAAGTTCAAAGAATTTCAGAGTAGTAGAAAATCATCGTAACAAGAAAATAAAGTTTCTGCGATCTGATCGTGGAGATGAATATTTGAGTTACAAGTTTGGTCTTCAATTAAAACAAAGTGGAATAGTTTCACAGCTCACGCCACCTGGAACACCACAACGTTATGGTGTGTCCGAACGTCGCAACCGCACTTTATTGGATATGGTGTGATCTATGATGTATCTTACCGATTTACCACTATCGTTTTGGGGTTATGCATTAGAGACAGCTGCATTCACGTTTAATAGGGCACCATCTAAATCCGTTGAGATGATACCGTATGAACTATGGTTTAGCAGTAAACCTAAGCTGTCATTTCTTAAAGCTTGGAGTTGCGATGCTTATATGAAAAGATTTCAACCTGATAAGCTCGAACCCAAATCAGAAAAGTGCGTCTTCATAGAATACCCAAAGGTAACTATTGGGTACACCTTCTATCACAGATCCGAAGGCAAGTTATTCGTTGCTAAGATGGATCCTTTCTAGAGAAGAAGTTTCTCTCGAAAGAAGTGAGTGGGAGGAAAGTAGAAATTGATGAGGTAATTGTACCTTCTCCCTTATTGGAAAGTAGTTCATCACAGAAATCAGTTCCCAAAGTGATTCCTACACCAATTAGTGAGGAAGTTAATGATGATGATCATGAAACTTCAGATCAAGTTGCTACCAAACCTCGTGGGTCTTCCAGAGTAAGATTCACACCAGAGTGGTCCGGTAATCATGTTCTGGAAGTCATGTTACTAGACCATGATGAACCTACGAACTATGAGGAAGCGATGATGAGCCCAGATTCCGCGAAATGGCTTGAGGCCATGAAATCTGAGATGGGATCCATGTATGAGAACAAAGTGTGGACTTTGATGGAGTTGCCCGATGATCGGCAAGCCATATTATATAAATGGATCTTCAAGAGGAAGACAGATGCTGATAGTAGTGTTACTATCTACAAAGCTCGACTTGTCGCAAAAAGGTTTTCGACAAGTTCAAGGTGTTGACTACAATGAGATTTTCTCAATCAGAAGCGATGCTTAAGTCTGTCCGAATCATGTTAGCAATTGCCACATTTTATGAAATCTGGCAAATGGATGTCAAAACTACATTCTTTAATGGATGTATTAAAGAAGAGTTGTCAATCCTAAAGGAGCGAACAAAATGTGCAAGCTTCGGCGATCCATCTATGGACTGGTGCAAGCATCTCGGAGTAGGAATAAACGCTTTGATAGTGTGATCAAAGCATATGGTTTTATCTGATCTTTTGGAGAAGCCTGTATTTACAAGAAAGTGAGTGGGAGCACTACAGCATTTCTGATAAGTATATGTGAATGACACATTGTTGATCGAAAATAATGTAGAATTATTCTGCAAAGCATAAAGGAGTATTTGGAAGGAGTTTTTCAAAGAAGGACCTCTGAAAGTACATGTAGTCCCCATGTGTGGTTTTGGTAATTAATTAATGACAATCCTTATGGACTAATGTTTGCATTGAGATATACATTTGAAGATTAGTCCCATTGGAAAATGATTGAAGAATAATGGAAGAAAACTCCTTTTAAGCAACAAGTATATCGAGATGATCAAAATGGAGTTCATTGGAGTATCTTAAGGGTTGTCATGCTTAGAGCTATGGTTTGAGCCATAATGGATCAAGATCTTAAAAGGATGATTCAATGATGAATTCTAGGAGTGGCTCAAAGATATGATCATAATGGACTCATGTGTTGAGACATGATTGAGCAAGCTATTCAAGTGAAGAATTCAATATATCCTTCATGACGTCAAGATTAAGCATGGAGTAGAGATATTGGTTGACCAAGTTGAAGTTCGGAGATTGAACTCTAAATGGTCAACACACGAGCGCAAATGATGCACCACATAAGATCTTGTGGTATGATAAGAAATTATCAATTGCACTCTGTGTACTAACCCATACTATGTGTTGTCTATGTTTTCGAGGGTTAGGTGATTATCATGGGCTCGCATCGAGAGAGAGATATTTCAAGTGTCTATGAGAGGATAACATCAAGTGTTGGTGATCATGGTTGATAAGGGCAAGTTCAAGATAACCATCCCGAGGGATTACATGCTTGAAGCTTGTGGATGATCACATGATGGGCAAGTGAAGATGAATACAAAGCAAGGACTCCCATATGTGGGAGCTACTTGAAGACTTCACCAATGTCTTGTCTTCAACTTGAGCCAAGAAGAAACATAAACATCAAGCTCAAGTTAAAGGCTTGAGTCAATGGTATTAGTTCCTTTGGCGTTAGTGTTGTGGAGAGATGACCACCGAAGAAAAATATACACTCAAGAATGGTTCTCGATAGCTATGTAGTATAGCTCTTTTATGTTTCTTGAGTTATAGGGATCCCGCACTATTAAGAGGGGATCAAAGGGGTTAGTGCTAGATTTGCTCAAGTCAACATCTTCTATTTCTACTTCCTCACATCATATTCCAACATAGGCATATTTCACTCCTATCCAACACAATTCCACTCATATCCTATATACCAAATAAATCCATAGCCAACTAGGTTCCCAAAATATATGATCTAACCTTTGCATGCTTTGCATCCTCCATTTTGGTTTATCTTGGGTGGTTCTCTATGTGAGGACCTGGAGCTTTTTCATAGCTTCAAAACGAGCCCAAGATCATCAAAATCGGAGTCCGGATGAGAAAGTTATGGATGTTTTACTTTTGGGGCGCCTGCAGTTTTTGTGTTGGCCGGATATCCGGGACTTGGCCCGGAAATCCGGCCGTAGATGTCCACCGTGTTGAAATGCTGGTTGTGTCCTCCGGATGTCCGCAACTTGGGCCAGATGTCCGGGGCCCCAAGTTTGGCCAGATGTCCGGCTTCGCCGATGTCCGGCCTCAGAACCTGCTTTTCTGCGTACATGTGTGCACACTTCACGGCGTCCGGATGTCCGCCCCAGCCCGGATGTCCGCCCGACACAACCACTTATACTCCAACGGCCATATTTGCACTACCACTATACATAACCTTCTTCCACCCCGGGAGAAGGTTGAGCAACACATTCATATGAACCCTAGAACACACAAAGGCTCCCTCTCACTTCTCCTACACCAAATCTTAGATCCGGAGAGATTCGTGAGAGTTCTTGAGAGATTTTCCAATCAAGTGATAGATCCACTCCCTCTTCCTCTCTTGACCAAAGGAATTCGTGATTTGAGCAAGTCTTGAGCATTTCCCCTTTGTTCTTGTTACTCTTGGAGGTTGGAGACTCCTAGGAGGTAGGAGTGCTCCGGTGAGGAATCAACTTGTGATTTGTCCCCCGGAAAGTTTGTGAAGGTTTGGAGACCACCCCAAGGTCTACCACTAGTGGTTGAGAAACACCTTCGTGGTATTGTCTCAAAGGGAGAATAGGGTGAGCCTTCGTATGCGTTGGTGTGCCTTCGTGGTAACATCCACCTCTCTAACGGTGACTAGCTTCCCTCCAAGGAAGTGAACATCGGGATACATCCTCGCCTCCGTGACTTTGGTTATCCCTAACCCTAACTCCTTACTTGTGGTTTACTTTGGTCATTTTACCGTGCATTCACTATATCTTGTTGTCCTCATTATATTGTGGTGGTTGATTATATTGTGTTGGCCATTTCCTTGTAGAGATTATTTAGGCCTACACTTCATATTCCGCAATTCATACTTGCTACTATTGATATACATTGTGATTAGTGTGAATTGCTAACTTGTGTTATAAACTTCCATATATTGTGATATTGCTCAAGTAAGTTTGTGTAACTTACTTGAGTTTGCTTGTATCATTCAATTCCATATATTGTGATACAATTTGTGTAAGCTTGTATTGCTTACTTGTGGTTGTGTGTGTTATTCATTTCCATACCTCGTGATATACACTGAGTAAGTTTGTGTGACTTACTTGTGCTTACTCATATCCTCGTTGTTCTCATCTTGTTTATGCTAAGTTGTTGGTGCACTTAGTGAGCCTAGTATATTTAGGATTTGTGCTTGAAAAGTATCTGCTTAGTTTATTTCCGCATTTGGATATAGCCAAATTCGTAAAAGATTTAAAACGCCTATTCACCCCCCCTCTAGGCGACATCGTGGTCCTTTCAACCTCGGTGAAGCTGCTTACATATTGAGCATCAAGATCTATTGAGATAGATCAAGACGCTTGATAAGTTTTTCAATAAGTACATACCTTGTCAAGATTTTGAAATAGTTCAAAATGGAACAGTCAAAGAAAGAGTTCTTGCCTGTGTTGCAAAGGTGTGAAATTGAGTAAAGACTCAAATCCCGACCACGGCAGAAAATAGAAAAGAGAATGAAAGTCATTCCCTATACCTCGCCATAGGTTCTATAAAGTATGCTATGCTATGTACCGCACCTATTGTATACCTTGCTCGATTTTGGGAAGGAGTACAATAGTGATCTAGGAGTAGATCATTTGGACATTGGTCAAGAACATCCTTAGTGAGGACTAAGGAAATATTTCTCGATTATGGAGGTGATAATAGAGCCCGTCGTAAAGAGTTACATCGATGCAAGATTTTTACACCGATCCAGATGACTCTAAGTCTCAATCTGGATACATATTGAAAGTGGGAGCAATTAGCTAGAGTAGCTCCGTGCAGAGCATTGTAGACATAGAATATTTGCAAAATACATACGGCTCTGGATGTAACAGACCCGTTGACTAAGCTTCTCTCACGAGCAAAACATGATCATACCTTAGTACTCTTTGGGTGTTAATCACATAGCGATGTGAACTAGATTATTGACTCTAGTAAACCCTTTGGGTGTTGGTCACATGACGATGTGAACTATGGGTGTTAATCACATACAGATGTGAATATTAGTGTTGAATCACATGATGATGTGAACTAGATTATTGACTCTAGTGCAAGTGGGAGACTGAAGGAAATATGCCCTAGAGGCAATAATAAAGTTATTATTTATTTCCTTATTTCATGATAAATGTTTATTATTCATGCTAGAATTGTATTAACGGAAACATAATACATGTGTGAATACATAGACAAACATAGTGTCACTAGTATGCCTCTACTTGACTAGCTCGTTGAATCAAAGATGGTTAAGTTTCCTAGCCATAGACATGAGTTGTCATTTGATTAACGGGATCACATCATTAGGAGAATGATGTGATTGACATGACCCATTCCGTTAGCCTAGCACTTGATCGCTTAGTATATTGCTATTGCTTTCTTCATGACCTATACATGTTCCTCGTAACTATGAGATTATGCAACTCCTGCTTACGGAGGAACACTTTGGTGCTACCAAACGTCACAACGAATCGGGTGATTATAAAGGAGTACTACAGGTGTCTCCAAAGGTACATGTTGGGTTGGCGATTTCGAGATTAGGTTTTGTCACTCCTATTGTCGGAGAGGTATCTCTGGGCCCTCTCGGTAATGCACATCACTATAAGCCTTGCAAGCAATGTAGCTAATGAGTTAGTTAAGGAATGATGCATTACGTAACGAGTAAAGAGACTTGCCAAGAATTTAGATTGAACTAGGTATTGGATACCGACAATCGAATCTCGGCAAGTAACATACCGATGACAAAGGGAACAACGATGTCGTTATGCGGTTTGACCGATAAAGATCTTCAGAGAATATGTAGGAGCCAATATGAGCATCCAGGTTCCGCTTATTGGTTATTGACCAAGAATAGTTCTAGGTCATGTCTACATAGTTCTCGAACCCGTAGGGTCCGCACGCTTAACGTTACGATGATGCTTATATTATGAGTTTATAAGTTTTGATGTACAAGTTTGTTCGAGTCCCGGATGAGATCGGGGACATGACGAGGAGTCTCAAGTGGTCGAGACATAAAGATCGATATATTGGACGACTATATTTGGATATCGGAATGGTTCGGGTGAAATCGATTTTACCGAACACCGGGGTTACCGAACCCTCCCGGGATAATGGGCCTTAGTGGGCCATGAGGGAGAAGAGGAGGGCCGGCCAGGGCAGGCCGCGCCCTCCCCCCTAGTCCGAATAGGACAAGGAGAGGGGCGGCGCCTCTTCCTTCTTTCCTCCCCCCCTTCCTTCTCCAACAAGGAAGAGGGGGAGTCCTACTCCCGGTGGGAGTAGGACTCCTCCAGCGCACCCCTTGGGGCCGGCCGCACCTCCCTCCCTCCTTTATATACGGGGCGGGGGCACCCCGAAGACACAAGTTGATCTTCGTGATCGTTCCTTAGCCGTGCGGTGCCCCCTCCACCATATTCCACCTCGGTCATATCGTCATGGAGTTTAGGCGAAGCCTCGCGCGGTAGAGCATCATCATCGCCACCACGCCGTCGTCTTGACGAACTCATCCCCGACACTTTGCTGGATCGAAGTCCGGGATCGCCATCGAGCTGAACGTGTCTTGAACTCGGAGGTGCCGTACGTTCGGTACTTGGATCGGTCGGATCGTGAAGACGTACGACTACATCAACCGCGTTGTCATAACGCTTCCACTTACGGTCTACGAGGGTACGTGGACAATATTCTCCCCTCTCGTTGCTATGCCATCACCATGATCTTGCGTGTGCGTAGGAATTTTTTTTAAATTACTACGTTTCCCAACAGATGGAAAAACACACAACACACAAGCTTCTGAAATTTTTCTACCAAGCTGAAACTTTTGAATCTTACACAACA
This sequence comes from Aegilops bicornis, assembly GCA_021605145.1. NCBI lineage: Eukaryota > Viridiplantae > Streptophyta > Magnoliopsida > Poales > Poaceae > Aegilops > Aegilops bicornis. The sequence continues at coordinate 412,336,719 of CM038672.1, forward strand.
CTTTCTTTTTCTCTCTTGACTTTTTTTGCCACTCTTTTTTTTCTTTCTTTGATTGTTTTTTTTTGCTCTCTTTTCTCTCTCGCCTTTTCCAAAACACAACAACCAAATCTGAAAGCAATTACGAAGATGAACTTGGTGCAGATCTATAAAGTGAAGAACATGCAAGGTATGCAACAACAAGATCTCAGCACCAACAAGGCTTGGATTTATTTTTGATGGGCTTTGGACTTCTAGGACAGAAAATATAGCATGAAAAACACTTGATCTAAAGGGATGATAGCAAGATAAACTCAGATAACAGATCCTACCGTGTCAACGAAAGCTCTGATGCCAGATGATAGGTGGGAACCCGATGAATGAGTTCACGCCCGAGGGTGGCCCGATCTTCACGTCGTAGGATCGAATCTGGAGGGATAACTAGCTGCAATCAGCCGGGATAACTAGCTTTATACCTGCCAAGGTTGGATGCAACCATACGTTGGGGATGGCTGACCGAAACTATAAGAACTCCAATCCTCTGTCCGAACAATCGCAAAACCACAAACCGGGACTAATCCACACAAAACGGCCGGAACCGTAGAGCGCGAACTAGGGGGAACCAGAGGCTCCTTCTCGCGAATCCGAATGAACTCACAAGAGCAAAGGTAGCAAGATCTCTCGGATCTCTCTAGCAGTCTTCTCGCATAAGCTTATAGCTGAATGGTTTGACAAAAGGTTTCTCTAGAGGATGGGGGAGATGGGGTTTTATAGCAGGGACAACCCCCCTTGGCTAGGTGTGAAAATGGTTTCAAAAGTAAACAGGTTTGCATGGCTTTCTTAGACTAGCCACAATGGTGAGTAACATACACTAGTAACATACACATATCTTTAGACTATGTTACTACCTTCATAGTGGGTAGTAACATAAGTGTGGTAACATGCAAAGCTTCATTTATTAGGTTATAGATTCATATTGCATTGGGACATATGATGTTACAGTAACTAGCTAAGTTACTATAAATACCTCTCTCCTCATTAACTCACTGCCACATAAGCAAATTTGCTAAGTTGAACTCGATGTTACTGCTGAAGTTACTCCCACTGTGGCTAGTCTTAGGGGAATAAGCAGTCAACTTTAGGAGTTGTTGGAGAGCTTCTCGGAAGCTATCAAGGCTTCGCGAATTTCCAAATGAGGTGAGGTTTTTTGCATTGGAAAGATAATTTGATATAGCTTCTGTGGATGTACCCCTATGGCCCCGTCTCTCCATCACATGGGTGTGGCACAACGAAACATCAGATGTAAAAACTGACAACATCAATTTCACTTGAAACTTGTTTTCTCCAAACTTGTTCCTCCAAACCGGTTGCTTTAAGAGTTGGTTGTTGGATTTCTTCAATGTGATACCTGGCCATGTATTTGCTTGATTCGGCTTAATAATTCTTTCCAATTAAATTGTGCATTTTTCTGAAATGCCATGTATGATGTACCCATGTGCTCATCACAATAGTGCCACTTACTCCCTCTTTCCATATATTACGGCCTAATACATTTTTTCGAGGTTGCCATTAACAATTGATAAGATTAATGATATACAGATATATAATGTGAAAATCATGTCATTAAAAACTTCTTGTATGTACTCCCTCCGTTTCTAAATAATTGTCTTTCTAGAGATTTCAACAAGTGACTACAAATGAGTGAATCTACACTCTAAAACATGTCTACATACATCCGTATATTAGTCATTTTGAGATGGCTAAAAAGACAAATATTTGGAACGGAGGGAGTATGAATTTGATGGTGTGCTTTGTTTAACTTGCATGTCATATATTATTACTTTAATATGTGGTCAAAGTTAACCTTAAAAACGCATTAGACCCTATACACACAAAAGGAGGAAGTAGGCCAAATACGCATAGCACACGTACAGGGCAGGAAATGTAAACAGTGGCCATATCATGAGAGGACATTTCCTGTATCCGTAGCTAGACAAATCTAAGACAAATAATTCAGGACGCAGGGAGTAATTTCCTGACTAGTTACACAAGTTATCTCAAAAGTTAGTAAACACAACGCGATGTCGGTAATTCCATGAAAACTAGCCAAAAGGATGCTGAAGTACAAAGTAAACAACAGCGTTTGATACACCAAAAATATGGAGACCAACACATAATTAATGTATGATAACCTACACCTTCTAAAACAGAGGGAAAACAAGCATCTAATTCGTAATGCAGTAGCAGAGGGGCATTTGACATATGTCGTATATAGTGATTTCACCGTCCACAATACTGGAAAACTACGACATGGAAGATATCATGACAATGGTGGAGGCCAACAGTGATGTCCAAAGCCTTTGGCGGCGCTGCCATCCAAGGGACCAGAAGAATGACATCAATTCAGTTCCTACTAGCAGCTCTTTCCCTCTCCCTCTTATTGTGTAGCCTCTCAAGAACACGCTTGGCCTCACATGATGGGAAATTGGTCAGATCATAGTACTGTGGAGCTATATCAATCAGCCTGGGAACAGAATACAGAGAAAGGTCAACATTGTCAATCAAATACCCAATTGGACAAGTTTCATTTCAGACTTTGGACAAGGACTTACCACTCTCCACGGATATCGGTGACTGTGCGGATGAAATTCCTGGTGGTCAAAACATATTCATTGTAGATGACCCACTCCGGCTTATGGTCCATGCAATTCGAGGGATGAAGATGGACAACCTGGCAAGGAAAGAAGGGTGAAAAGCTGCAATATACCCCATAATAATAATAACAAAGGAAATAAAAGAGACAAAAATCAGAATACCAACCTGATTATCCTTAACGGTCAAGTAATGCCCAGTTCGCTCCAGATGAGCAACCTGCATAAAGTACCCTGAAAGCATTGCTTTCCTGATGTTGACATAGTACTCACGACTGTTGAAGTCTGTACTGCACATCTTGAGGTTGAATCTGGTCATGATGCGGACAAGTTGTTGTCTAACATTATCAGCAGACTTCATCGCCCGGGCATTGACAAAATTCTCATAACACCATGTAGGATCCTCATCTGCATAGTGAAGGAAGAGTCTGTTAGCCCCCAATAAATTGCAGTCTGACCGGGTGTAGATCGAATGAGAATGGTTATAGGCTTACTGTTTTGCTTGTATGCATGGTACACGTTCAAAAGTGTCAGATGATCCCCATCGATGTGCCCAAATCGAGCCTTCGCTTCATCAGCAGCCTTTTGTGCCTCCCTAGGCCGGAGAAAGCAATTGGGTACTAGACAAAGGATATGGTAATAACAGACGAAGCCCACGGTTGGTCAGCAGATGCAAAGAGGCGAGACGATACCATTTGCTTTGTCAGAATAACTCAACATACAGCAACTATCTGCATCAGCCTAAACTGTATGATCATTTTGATCAATAGCTCTAGAAGCCAGGTGCATGACAGTTGCTGATGCCAATACACAATATATATACAAACAAGAGAAAATAGAAAACATGCACTAGCCTGCATGCTAGAACCATGGCAACTTGCTTGCACATACTGGTGCAAGCAAAACAGTGCACGTGCATAACAACATGATAATGTAGTTGCAGAAATGCAATTTGGAGAGAGGAATTGTTAGTTGACATACCTGATAGCATGGCAGATATTGAGAGGATCTCATTTGAACAGTTGTACCTTGGACTGATGACAAGCATCTTTGACATCTGTGGGTCTAAGGGGAACTCACTCATCATTTCACCTAAAGAAGTCAGGTTGCCTTCATCGTCAAGTGCCCCCAAGTAGTTCAGAACTTCCAAGGCCCTCATTAGAGTTTCGGGTGCAGGAGGATCCATGAAGTCAAAATGCACCAAATCATCAATTCCAAGCTTCTTCAGAGTAAGAACTGTATTCGCCAGGTTTGACCGAAGAATTTCTGGGTAGGTCTGAGGCTGTAAATCACCATTAAAACTCTTCTCTGTGTACAACCTGAAGCACTTCCCAGGCTGTGTTCTTCCAGCACGACCAGCTCTCTGATGCGCACTTGCCTTGGAAATTGGAGACACCAAAAGGGATTCCACCCTTATCCTTGGATTGTAAACCTTCTGTTTGGAAAACCCTGGATCTATAACATACACTATACCATCGATGGTTAGGGATGTCTCAGCAATGTTTGTGGACACAACAATTTTCCTTCCAGCAGGACCTCCCTCTTTCAATGGAGGTGGAGCAGGGTCAAAAATCTTCTGCTGCATTGCAGGGGGGAGAGTAGAGTACAACGGCACGACTTTAACTGGGCCAACCTGATCACCCATGTTATTAACTTCCTTGTTTATTTTCCGACACGCATCCTCAATCTCCTCTTCTCCAGTAAGGAATACAAGGATATCACCAGCAGGTTCACACATATGTATCTGCACAACTGTCCTGATAGCAGCTTCTAGATAGTCCCTTTCTGGTTCCTGAGTATAGAAGATCTCAACCGGATGAAGTCTACCAGGAACTTTCATCAATGGTGCACCACTGAAATAACCCTGAAACTTCTCTGCCTCAAGAGTAGCACTCATAACAACAAGCTTCAAGTCAGGCCTGTTCTTTAGAACTTCCTTCAGAAGCCCAAACAGAACATCCGTTGCCAACGTGCGCTCATGAGCCTCGTCAAGAACAATCACCTTGTACCTCTCTAAAAGTGGGTCTGCCATTGCTTCTCTCAGAAGCATACCATCTGTCAAATATCTGATAGGAAGCAATAGTGTTCAACACAACATGATTAGATCAGAATACCTAAAAAACAAAAGAAACATACACTTCATATCAATCAGCCAAAAGGATGGTGCAACTGATACTGTTCTTCCACGAAATACAAGAACCAAAAATCTTACTTGAGAACAGTTTTGTGACTGCTGCAATCTTCGAATCGGATACTGTAACCAACTTCCTCCCCGATTGTGACATCCATCTCCTCCGCGACACGCCGAGAGACCGACATTGCAGCAACCCTACGCGGCTGGGTGCAGGCAACCATAGAACGGTTGCTCAAACCTTCAGCCTCGAGCACAAATTGGGGGATCTGTTCCACACCGAACAAATCAATCATCAGAACAAATCAACCAATAGGAACAGCCACCTCATAATGACCATATCACCCTAGTTATGCAAGCCCACACAAGCATAAACCTAACAAATTCACCATAGCACCAGGTATCTAGCCTCTAGAACACCTCCTAACTTTTCAATAAAAAAATTGAGGGCACAAACCAACAACCTAAGCAACACATACATGGAGACGTATCGGATATAGGTGCAGATATAATACCTGAGTGGTCTTGCCACTTCCGGTTTCTCCGACAAGGATGAGGGTCTGGTTGTCGCGGAGGACGCGGAGGAACTCGTCCTTCTGCTGCCACACGGGGAGCGTGCGGCGCTTCTCGAGGATCTCTAGGTAGCGCGCCGAGTAGGGCCGGCCGTTCCACCGGTTGATGGAGGGATTGGCCGCGGCGGCGGCGGCGGCGGCACCATTGATGCCGGCGCGACCGAGCTTCGCGGATACGGAGGTCTCGTCGACAACGTCGAAGAGGCTCACCTTGCGCTTCCGCTCCGTCCCCATGGCGGCGGCGAGGGAGGTCGCTGGTGCGCGGAGGAGGAATAGGCGGGAGAGGGGGCCGGGTGGTGAGGCGAAACCCTAGCTCCCGTTTCTGGAAGAGTCGCCGGATTTATATTTGTGAATTGCGCGATTATTAGGTCGGCGTGGCGTGAGGCTGCGAGATGGGACTCCGCTCCCGTGGTAGCGGGTTTCCGTGCTTTTCGTTTACCAGCCTGGAAGGCGCCCTTTGTGACCGTGCACTTGCAGCCTCGATCGCATTCGGTTTCCATGAACGTGTAAAACTTGGGTCCCCGGCTCGATCACGTTTCGATAGAGCCACTCACTCAAACTCGGTCTCCGGCTCGATTACCGTGTTAAAAAATCTCACGCCAGATTTTATACTTTGCGGGCGACCGAGGCACGAATCTTGAAGCAAGGGAGGTCAATCATATCAACGCAACAATTCTTTCGGCAAAAAAAATCCAACGTCGTGAACGCTCTCCCTTTTTTTTAAATACGGCCCTCCGGCACTTTATTCATTTATCGATCGTACATAATCTGAGTGCAAGGTCGCACTTAAGAATTCAGGAATAGCATCAAAAGTTACATAATTGGAGCTAGTGGACAGTCCATGTCTGGCCAACACATGTGCAGCTAAATTTGCTTCTCTTTCTTTGAACTTTATCTCAAAACCCTGAAAAAAGCGAGAGATATGAAGACATCTCTCTAAATATAGGGCCACAAACCGATCGGTCACTTCTTGCATTCCAGTCTTCTACCACTGTCTTGCAATCCGAGATGACCTCAACCCTAGTCCAGCCTTTCTCCTTTGCTAGTACCATAGCGTCTCTGCACCCCAATGCTTCGCACACATACGGGTCTGTGCTCCCATTATATGGGGTATATCTTCCCCCAAGGAAGTGTCCTTCGTGATCCCTTGCAATAACAGCCATGCCCGCCTTTCATGTACCACATCGGTTGCTGCATCTGAATGAAGTTGCACCACCCCCTCTAATGGGGGTTTCCATTTAGCTATCTGACGTTGTACGGGTTGCTACGTGGCCGGGATATCAAGAGATCGTATATGTTCCTGAATGATTTCCATAGACCGAACAGGTTGGTACTGTATCTCACCATGAGTATACTTGTTCCTATTACTCCCAATAGTCCACATCACTGAGATAATCGCCGCATCCTCTTTAGCAAAACAGTTCGGGTCCAACAGATCCCTCGCCCATGTTAATGAGTTCATCGAGGGAAGTTCAGTCCCGAAGAATCTGAGTGTTTCTGCCCAAAACAGCTGTGCATTGTTACAGCTTATGAATGCATGAAATAAACTTTCATCATTGTTACCACACATCTCATAGATTGCTGAAGGAAATATGCCCTAGAGGCAATAATAAAGTTGTTATTTATATTTTCTTATATCATGATAAATGTTTTATTATTCATGCTAGAATTGTATTAACCGAAAATTTAGTACATGTGTGAATACATAGACAAACAGAGTGTCACTAGTATGCCTCTACTTGACTAGCTCGTTGAATCAAAGATGATTAAGTTTCCTAGCCATAGACATGAGTTGTCATTTGATTAACGGGATCACATCATTAGAGAATGATGTGATTGACTTGACCCATTCTCGTTAGCTTAGCACTTGATCGCTTAGTATATTGCTATTGCTTTCTTCATGACTAATACATGTTCCTATGACTATGAGATTATGCAACTCCACGAATACGGAGGAACACTTAGTGTGCTATCAAAGTCACAAACGAATCGGGTGATTATAAAGGTGCTCTCTGGTGTCTCCGATGGTACTTGTTGAGTTGGCATAGATCGAGATTAGGATTTGTCACTCCGATTGTCGGAGAGGTATTTCTGGGCCCTCTCGGTAATGCACATCGCTATAAGCCTTGCAAGCAATGTGAGTAATGAGTTAGTTGCGGGATGATGCATTACGGAACGAGTAAAGAGACTTGCCAGTAACGAGATTGAACTAGGTATTGAGATATCGACGATCGAATCTCGGGCAAGTAACATACCGATGACAAAGGGAACAACGATGTTGTTATGCGGTTCGACCGATAAAGATCTTCGTAGAATATGTGGGAGCCAAGATGAACATCCGTGTTCCGCTTATTTGTTATCGATCAAGACGCGTGCCTCGCCATGTCTACATAGTTCTCGAACCCGTAGGGTCCGCACGCTGAACGTTCGGTGACGATCGGTATTATGAGTTTATGTGTTTTGATGTACCGAAGGTAGTTCGGAGTCCCGGATGTGATCACGGACATGACGAGGAGTCTCGAAATGGTCGAGAGGTAAAGGTTGATATATTGGATGACTATATTCGGATACCAGATGAGTTCCGGGGGTCACTGGATAATCATCGGAGTGTCGGGGGGTTATCGGAACCCCCGGGGGAACTAATGGGCCAACATGGGCCTTGTGTGAGAGAGAGAGAGAGGAGGGGGCCTTAGGGCTGGCCGCCTTAAGGAGTCCGATTGGACAAGGAGGCGGCGCCTCTTTCCCTCCCCTCTCCCTCTCCTTCCTTTCCCTTCCTCCTAGTAGGACTAGGAAAGGGGAGTCCTACTCCTACTAGGAGGAGGACTCCTCCTCCTTGGCGCGCCTAAGGGCCCCCAAGGGCCGGCCGGCCTCCCGTTGCTCCTTTATATCTGTAAGGGGCACCCTAGAACACAACAACAGACATTGTCTTAGTCGTGTGCGGTGCCCCCTCCATCATAATCCACCTCGGTCATATCATTGCAGTGCTTAGGCGAAGCCCTACGCCGGTATCTTCATCATCGCCGTCATCACGCCGTCATGCTGAAGAAGCACTCCCTCGACACTCAGCTGGATCGAGAGTTTGTGGGACGTCACCGAGCCGAACATGTGCAGATCGCGGAGGTGCCGTACTTTCGGTACTAGGATCGGTCGGATCATGAAGACGTACGGCTACATCAACCGCGTTGTCATAACGCTTCCGCTTACGATCTACGAGGGTACGTGGACTACACTCTCCCCTCTCGTTGCTATGCATCACCATGATCTTGCGTGTGCGTAGGATTTTTTTTTGAAATTACTACGTTCCCCAACAGTGGCATCCGAGCCAGGTTTATGCGTAGATGTTATATGCACGAGTAGAACACAAGTGAGTTGTGGGCGATAATATTCATACTGCTTGCCAGCATGTCATACTTTGATTCGGCGGTATTGTTGGATGAAGCGGCCCGGACCGACATTACGCATACGCTTACGCGAGACTGATTCTACCGACATGTTTCGCTGCAATTGGTGGCGGTGTCAGTTTCTCCAACTTTAGTTGAATCGAGTGTGGCTACGCCCGGTCCTTGTTGAAGGTTAAAACAACACATACTTGACGAATAATCATTGTGGTTTTGATGCGTAGGTAAGAACGGTTCTTGCTCAGCCTGCAGCAGCCATGTAAAACTTGGAACAACAGAGTAGGGGACGTCTAACTTGTTTTTGCAGGGCATGTTGTGATGTGATATTTTCAAGACATGATGCTAAATTTTATTGTATGAGACGATCATGTTTTGTAACAGAGTTATCGGCAACTGGGAGGAGCCATATGGTTGTCGCTTTATTGTATGAAATGCAATTGCCATGTAATTGCTTTACTTTATCACTAAGCGGTAGCGATAGTCGTAGAAGCAATAGTTGGCGAGACGACAATGATGCTTCGATGGAGATCAAGGTGTCAAGCGGTGACGATGGTGATCATGGCGGTGCTTTGGAGATGGAGATCAAAGTCACAAGATGATGATGGCCATATCATATCACTTATATTGATTGCATGTGATGTTTATCCTTTATGCATCTTATTTTGCTTAGTTCGTGGTAGCATTATAAGATGATCTCTCACTAAATTTCAAGGTACAAGTGTTCTCCCTGAGTATGCACCGCTGCGAAAGTTCGTCGTGCCGAGACACCACGTGATGATCGGGTGTGATAAGCTCTACGCTCACATACAACGGGTGCAAGCCGCTTTGCACACGCAGTAATACTCGGGTTAAACTTGACGAGCCTAGCATATGCGGACTTGGCCTCGGAACCTTTGAGACCGAAATGTCGAGCATGAATCATATAGTAGATATGATCAACATAGTGATGTTCACCATTGAAAACTACTCCATCTCACGTGATGATCGGACATGGTTTAGTTGATTTGGATCACGTGATCACTTAGATGATTAGAGGGATGTCTATCTAAGTGGGAATTCTTAAGTAATATGATTAATTGAACTTTAAATTTATCATGAACTTAGTACCTAATAGTATTTTGCATGTCTATGTTGTTGTAGATAGATAGCCCGTGTTGTTGTTCCGTTGAATTTTAATGCGTTCCTAGAGAAAGCTAAGTTGAAAGATGATGGTAGCAACTACACGGACTGGGTTCGTAACATGAGGATTATCCTCATTGCTGCATAGAAGAACTACGTCTTGGAAGCACCGCTAGGTGCCAAACCCACTGCAGGTGCAATGCCAGATGTTATGAACGTCTGGCAGAGCAAAGTTGATGACTACTCGATAGTTCAGTGTGCCATGCTTTACGGCTTAGAACCGGGACTTCAACGACGTTTTGAACGTCATGGAGCATATGAGATGTTCCAGGAGTTGAAGTTAATATTTCAAGCAAATGCCCGGATTGAGAGATATGAAGTCTCCAATAAGTTCTGATTTGCAAAATGGAGGAGAATAGTCTGCCGGTGAACATATACTCAAAATGTCTGGGTATAACAATCACTTGATTCAACCGGGAGTTAATCTTCGATGATAGTGTCATTGATGTAATTCTTCAATCATCGCCACCAAGCTACAAGAGCTTCATGATGAACTATAATATGCAAGGGATGGATTAAGACAATTCCGAGCTCTTCGCAATGCTAAAGGTCATGGAGGTAGAAATCAAGAAAGAGCATCAAGTGTTGATGATCAACAAGACCACTAGTTTCAAGAAAAGGGTAAAGGGAAGAAGGGAAGTTCAAGAAGAACGGCAAGCAAGTTGTTGCTCAAGTGAAGAAGCCCAAGTCCGGACCTAAGCCCAGACCGAAAGTGCTTCTACTGCAAAGGGACTGGTCACTGGAAGCGGAACTTCCTCAAGTATTTGGCGGATAAGAAGGATGGCAAGGTGAACAAAGGTATATGTGATATACATGTTATTGATGTGTACCTTACTAATGTTCGTAGTAGTGCCTGGGTATTTGATACTGGTTCTTTTGCTAATATTTGCAGCTCGAAACAGGGACTACGGATTAAGCGAAGATTGGCTAAAGACGAGGTGATGATGCGCGTGGGAAATGGTTCCAAAGTCGATGTGATCGCAGTCGGCATGCTACCTCTACATCTACCTTCGGGATTAGTTTTAGACCTGAATAATTGTTATTTGGTGCCAGCGTTAAGCATGAACATTATATCTGGATCTTGTTTGATGCAGATGCTTATTCATTTAAATCAAAGAATAATGGTCGTTCTATTTATATGAGTAATATCTTTTTGGTCGTGCACCCTTGAAAAGTGGTCTATTTTATTGAATCTCGATAGTAGTGACACACATATTCATAATATTGAAGCCAAAAGATGCAGAGTTGATAATGATAGTGCAACTTATTTGTGGCACCGCTGCTTGGGTCATATTGGTGTAAAGCGATGAAGAAACTCCATTCGATGGACTTTTGGAATCACTTGATTATGAATCACTTGGTACTTGGCGAACCATGCCTCATGGGCAATATGACTAAAACGTCGTTCTCCGGAACAATAGAGCGAGCAATGATTTCTTGGAAATCATACATACCGATGTATGTGGTCCGATGAATATTGAGGCTCATGGTATCGTTATTTTCTCACCTTCACAGATGATTTGAGCAAGAAATGGGTATATCTACTTGATGAAACATAAGTCTGAAACATTTGAAAAGTTCAAAGAATTTCAGAGTGAAGTGGAAAATCATCGTAACAAGAAAATAAAGTTTCTACGATCTGATCATGGAGGAGAATATTTGAGTTACAAGTTTGGTCTTCATTTGAAACAATGCGGAATAGTTTCGCAACTCACGTCACCCGGAACACCACAACGTAATGGTGTGTCCGAACATCGTAATTGTACTTTACTAGATATGGTGCGATCTATGATGGCTCTCACTGATTTACCGCTATCGTTTTGGGGTTATGCTTTAGAGACGGCTGCATTCACGTTAAATAGGGCACCATTTAAATCCGTTGAGATGACACCTTATGAACTGTGGTTTGGCAAGAAACCCAAGTTGTCGCTTACGAAAGTTTGGGGCTGCGATGCTTATGTGAAAAAGCTTCAACCTGATAAGCTCGAACCCAAATCGGAGAAATGTGTATTCATAGGATACCCAAAGGAGAATGTTGGGTACACCTTCTATCACAGATCCGAAGGCAAGACATTCGTTGTTAAGAATGGATCCTTTCTAGAGAAGGAGTTTCTCTCGAAAGAAGTGAGTGGGAGGAAAGTAGAACTTGATGAGGTAACTGTACATGCTCCCTTATTGGAAAGTAGTTCATCACAGAAATCTGTTCTTGTGACTCCTACACCAATTAGTGAGGAAGCTAATGATGATGATTGTGACGCCCTCGATTCAATCGTACACTAATCATACACGCAAATGTGTACGATCAAGATCAAGGACTGTCGGGAAGATATCACAACACAACTCTAGACACAAATTAAAATAATACAAGCTTTATATTACAAGCCGAGGGCCTCGAGGGCTCGAATACATAAGCTCGAATACACAAGAGTCGGAAGCAACAATATCCGAGTACGGACATGAGTTAGACAAGTTTGCCTTAAGAAGGCTAGCACAAGAGCATCTACGATCGAAAAGGCAAGGCCTCCCGTCTGGGAGCCTCCTAACTACTCCCGGTCGCCGCCGGTCTCCACGTAGTAGTAGGCACCTGGTGGCATCCGCCCGGACTCGACATCTGGTTGCATCAATCGGAAAGAAAAGAAAGGGGAAAAGGGGAGCAAAGCAACCGTGAGTACTCATCCAAAGTACTGCAAGCAAGGATCTACACTACATATGCAACATTATCAAAGGAAGGTCAGTATATGTGATCGGGCCGCAGAAATGCCGTAATAGAGAGAAGGCCTAGTCCTATCGAAGACCAAAGATCTTCGAAACCACCATCTTGGCAAAGAACAGGAGGGAGTAGAGTAGCATAAAGTAAAGTAGTAGTAGTGTTATCAACCTCGGCCAGAGATCCTTTCTCGAGTCCCTGCGAGAAAGCAATCCCAGAGCCATACTATCCATTTGTCATCACAATCCAATTCTCATCACAAGTATCCAATTCTAGTTGTATCGATCGGGATACAACTCCGAGTGTCCGTTACCGTAGGACAGGCTATCGATAGATGTTTTCTTCCCTGCAGGGGTGCACCAACTTACCCACCACGCCCGCTTAACTCCGGCCGGACACACTTTCCAGTGGTCATGCCCGCCTCGCCAAACAATACGCCGCAACCTCGACCTAGGCTTAATAGAGAGGCCAAGACGGACTAAACCTATGCCCCTGTGGGGTCATGGGCCATCTCCCGGAACTCCTGCACGCTATGCGTCTGTGACGGTGATCGAGACCTAGCTACCTCCTTCAACAAGGCAGGTGCTTACGATCCAACCCGCGCCAAGGCCGCTTGGCCGTTGACGCGTCTATTAAGCTTCTACCGATGTATACGACGCAGAATGCCCATACTATGCCCACGTGATGGTTAGTGCTATCAGGCCAGAGGCCCCTTGGATAAAATATCCAAATCGTAGTGGATTAGGAGCGCGCGGTAACAAGCAGAGACTCACGAAAGATGTGACCCCGTTGCCCCGTCTCGAGGACTTGCGGCAAGGGCTAGGAATGCCGGCACGCCTCGTAATTATCTCGCGGGCACCCTCCAGGTCAACCCGACTCCACATCACTCGCAATTAAGCTCGCGCGGGCACCCCTCAGGGTCGACCCGTCTTTAGTAACATGGCTCAGTGTAAAGTCATAGTAATCAAAGTAACGGTGTGTCTAAACATCAAGGGGAAAACCCGAGGAATCACCCCCGGTGAATTCCACTCAATGTAGTTATCAAGGTGAACGTAAGAGGATTCACCCTCGAGGTCCACACTTGAGGGGTTGCATGACAGACTCGTATCGGAAGTGGTTAAAGAGGAAATCACCCTCGATGACCACGACCGGATAGCTATACTACATGGTTAATATCAGAAGTGCTGTACAGGTTTCACCCTCGGTACTCGATAGCAACCCAGTAGTGTCGAGCAACTAAGGGGAAGTGATGTGCGGTGTCGGGGCCTGGTCTTCGATCCCGTTGATCGGGTCTTCTGATTATCCAAATGGGCGATCCGGGACAGAGTGGGGGTCGCGATGGATCTCTAAGCAACCTATACTAAGCAGTTTAGGATAAGCAGGTAAGGTACAACAACAGATACAAAAGCAGGCTATGCATCAGAATAGGTGCAAACAATAACAGTAGCAAAATCTAATGCAAGCATGAGAGAATGGAATGGGCGATATCAGGATGATCAAAGGGGGCTTGCACAGTTGCTCACAGCAAGGAGGGGTCGTTAGGACATAGTCGATCACAGTGACATCGGTCTCTGTGGTCTACCAAGAGAAGAGGGGAAGAAACAGTAAATATAAAGCAAACATAGCATCACAAAGCATAACGTGGCAATAAAATTTGTGCGGTGTGACCTAACGATGGCTACACGATATAGGTGAAGGGGAATTCAACCGAATATTTTCCTGCCCTGACCGTGTCGGATGATGACCGGAGGGAATGTTCCATGTTCAGATATTTAGAGGCATCGGCGGGTAAACGGACCACATATTCGGATTCGTCATGTTTTTCTCGAGCAACTTTCATGTAGAAAACATTTTCATCCGAAAGTTACGGATTATTATCTATGATTTTCTAAAGTTTTAAACAATATTCTAAAATTACGGACTATTATTAATTCAAAAATAATAATGACTAAAAGGCTAGATACACCCGTAAGTGTACCCAGCTAGTGGTTGTGTGAGGCCGATGGTGGGGCCATTATTGACTGAGTTGACCAAGTCAACATTTGACCGGTCAAAGGGTGAATAGTGTAGGTGGGTCCAGCGTGTCATTGACTAGAGTTAGATTAAAAGTTTCTTTAGCTGTTGGGACCCACTTGTCATTAGGCCATTCTCGCTAATTAGCATTAAATTAATCCCTATCCTAATCTAAACAGGCCGGCCAGAGGCACAACGATGCCTATGGTCAAGCACGCACATGCATGGGCGCATCGCAGCCATGGTCGAGGGCTCTCACGGGTGGAGGCCAGAGCAACAAAGCTTAGGAGCAAGAATTGTAGTTAGCGGCAAGACAGGCAGCAGCAATAGCGACGATGGCGGCTAAGGAACATCGACAAACAACTAGGAGCAACAGCATGATCGTAAGTAGCACGGCGGGAGTAGCAAGCAGCAGAGGGACCACGAGCAACACGCAAGGCGGCGGTGAGAGCGGGATGTCGCCGACGCCGGGCAAAGGCAAAGCGCGCCCGGGCGTGAACGGCTGCGGCGGATGGGGTCAACGGCGGGCACAAGAAGACAGCCTCGTGGCCAAGCAGGCGGCGCAGGGGACGGGCAGCCGGAGGCGGGCCACTGGCAGAGCGAGCACAAGCGCGTGCACGTGCTCGAGGCTCGAACGTGGCCATGGAAGAGGACGACCGAGCTCGGGGACGACGGCAATTGGCAACGAATAAAAGGGGTAAGGGGGAAATCGATGAGGCTCACTGTGGTTCAGTAGGGGAGGGCAACGGGCTCGGGGAGGATCGACGGCGCCGGGGTTCGTCGGAGAAGAAACCGCGGTCGAGGACGAAAAAGGACCCGATTCCTTCGCTGTAGATCGCCCCGACTTTAACCAAAGGTCGAGGAAGAAGAGGCGATGGTCGGCGCACCTCCTGCAAGGTTCCCGGCGCAGGGCGCCGGTGGTCATGGATCGAGCGCACGGCGGGCGGTTGTGTTTGGGAGAGAGCGGCGCGAGGAGGGAAGTGGGGAGGCACTAGGGTTCAGCCGAGAGGGTCATGGGAGGTTTTGTAGGCGGCCAGTGGGCGTGGATGGCCGCCACGCACGGCCATCGTCGGCGGATGGACGCCACGATTCCCCTCTGCTCTGTGGCGAGAAGGGAGATGAGGTGAGGTGGGCTGGGCTGTCCACTGTGGACTAGGGCCCAGTCTGCCTAGCTCTTTCCTTTTTTATATATTATTTATTTAGTTGGCATTTACTTTTAGTAGCAAATGATTTTAGATGTAGATTGACACATAAATACCCGGTGTTATCCTAAGGCTGCACAAAAAGTTTCAGAGCATTCGGAAAAGTTAGACCAGTTGTTTAAAATCAAAAAGGCTTATTTTAATGTTGTTGGACCATTTATTAAATCCTAGGAATTTATCTATGAGTCTAATGATGTTGGTTTCTACATGATAATTCCATAGTGAATATTTGCAACCCAACCAACATTTTTGTTTTATTTTTGAAGAAAATAATTGACATGTAATTTGAATATGGATATGAATTTGATTTGGAACAAAGTGATGATTAGCAAAAATAATTGTGATGACTTGGCAGTCATTAGCAGGAGTTTATTGTAGCATGATTATCGGGGTGTTACAATGATCATGTAACTTCAGATCAAGTTACTACCGAACCTCGTAGGTCAACCAGAGTAAGATCCGCACCAGAGTGGTACGTTGATCCAGTTCTGGAAGTCATGTTACTTGACCATGACGAACATATGAACTATGAGGAAGCAATGATGAGCCCAGATTCCACAAAATGGCTGGAAGCCATGAAATCTGAGATGGGATCCATGTATGAGAACAAAGTGTGGACTTTGGTTGACTTGCCCGATGATCGGCAAGCCATCGAGAATAAATGGATCTTCAAGAAGAAGATGGACGCTGACGGTAATGTTACTGTCTACAAAGCTCGACTTATTGCGAAAGGTTTTCGACAAGTTCAAGGAGTTGACTACGATGAGACATTCTCACTCGTAGCGATGCTTAAGTCCGTCCGAATCATGTTAGCGATTGCTGCATTTTATGATTATGAAATTTGGCAAATGGATGTAAAGACTGCATTCTGAATGGATTTACGGAAGAAGAGTTGTATATGATGCAACACGGAGGTTTTATCAACCCAAAGGATGCTAACAAAGTGTGCAAGCTCCAAATGATCCATTTATGGACTAGTGCAAGCATCTCGGAGTTGGAATAAACGTTTTGATATTGTGATCAAAGCATATGGTTTTATACAGACTTTCGGAGAAGCCTGTATTTACAAGAAAGTGAGTGGGAGCTCTGTAGCATTTATAATATTATATGTGGATGACATATTGTCGATTGGAAATGACATAGAATTTCTGGATAGCATAAAAGGATACTTGAATAAGAGTCTTTCAATGAAAGACCTCGTTGAAGCTGCTTATATATTGGGCATCAAGATCTATAGAGATAGACCAAAACGCTTAATTGGACTTTCACAAAGCACATACCTTGACAAAGTTTTGAAGAAGTTTAAAACGGATCAAGCAAAGAAAGGGTTCTTGCCTGTGTTACAAAGTGTGAAGTTGAGTCAGACTCAATGCCCGACCACTGCAGAAGATAGAGACAAAATGAAAGTCATTTCCTATGCTTCGGCCATAGGTTCTATCATGCATGCAATGTTGTGTACCAGACCTGATGTGTGCCTCGCTATTAGTTTAGCTGGGAGGTACCAAAGTAATCCAGGAGTGGATCACTGGACAGCGGTCAAGAACATCCTGAAATACCTGAAAAGGACTAAGGATATGTTTCTCGTTTATGGAGGTGACAAAGAGCTAGTCGTAAATAGTTACATCGATGCAAGCTTTGACACTGATCCGGATGACTCTAAGTCACAGACCAGATATGTATTTATATTGAACGGTGGATCTGTAAGTTGGTGCAGTTCTAAGTAAAGTGTCGTGGCGGGATCTACGTGTGAAGCGGAGTACATAGCTGCTTCAGAAGCAGCAAAATGAAGGAGTTTGGATGAAGGAGTTTATATTCGATCTAGGTGTCATACCTAGTGCATCGGGTCCAATGAAAATCTTTTGTGACAATACTGGTGCAATTGCCTTGGCAATGGAATCCAGATTTCGCAAGAGAACCAAACACATCAAGAGACGCTTCAATTCCATCTGCGATCAAGTCAAGGAGGGAGACATAGAGATTTGCAAGATACGTACGGATCTGAATGTTGTAGACCCGTTGACTAAGCCTCTCTCACGAGCAAACCATGATCAACACCAAGACTCCATGGGTGTTAGAATCATTACTGTGTAATCTAGATTATTGACTCTAGTGCAAGTGGGAGACTGAAGGAAATATGCCCTAGAGGCAATAATAAAGTTGTTATTTATATTTCCTTATATCATGATAAATGTTTATTATTCATGCTACAGTTGTATTGACCGAAAACTTAGTACATGTGTGAATACATAGACAAACAGAGTGTCACTAGTATGCCTCTACTTGAGTAGCTCGTTGAATCAAAGATGGTTAAGTTTCCTAGCCATAGACATGAGTTGTTATTTGATTAACGGGATCACATCATTAGAGAATGATGTGATTGACTTGACCCATTCCTTTAGCTTAGCACTTGATTGTTTAGTATATTGCTATTGCTTTCTTCATGACTTATACATGTTCCTATGACTATGAGATTATGCAACTCCCGAATACCGGAGGAACACTTAGTGTGCTACCAAACGTCACAATGTAACTGGGTGATTATAAAGGTGCTCTACAGGTGTCTCCGATGGTACTTGTTGAGTTGGCATAGATCGAGATTAGGATTTGTCACTCCAATTGTTGGAGAGGTATCTCTGGGCCCTCTCAGTAATGCAAATCACTATAAGCCTTGCAAGCAATGTGACTAATGAGTTAGTTGCGGGTTGATGCATTACGGAATGAGTAAAGAGACTTGCCAGTAACGAGATTGAACTAGGTATTGAGATACCGACGACCGAACATCTAGGTTCCGCTATTGGTTATTGACCGAAGACGTGTCTCGGTCATGTCTACATAGTTCTCGAACCCGTAGGGTCCGCACGCTTAACGTTTGGTGACGATTGGTATTATGAGTTTATGTGTTTTGATGTACCGAAGGTAGTTCGGAGTCTCGGATGTGATTAGGGACATGACGAGGAGTCTCGAAATGGTTGAGAGGTAAATATTGATATATATTGGATGACTATATTCGGACACCGGATAATTATCTGACTGCCGGGGGGTTATCGGAACCCCCGGGGGAACTAATGGGCCAACATGGGCCTTGTGTGAGAGAGAGAGAGGAGGGGGCCTTAGGGCTGGCCGCCCTCCCCCCTCTTAAGGAGTCCGAATTGGACAAGGAGGGGGGGGGGGGCGGCGCCCCCTCTTTCCCTCCCTCTCCTTCCTTTCCCATTCCCCCTTCCTAGTATGACTAGGAAAGGGGGAGTCCTACTCCTACTAGGAGGAGGACTCCTCCCCTCCTTGGCGTGCCCAAGGGCCGGCCGGCCTCCCCCTTGCTCCTTTATATACGGGGGCAAGGGGCACCCTAGAACACAACAACAGACATTGTCTTAGCCGTGTGCGGTGCCCCCCTCCACCATAATCCACCTAGGTCATATCATTGCAGTGCTTAGGCGAAGCCCTGCGCTGGTAGCTTCATCATCACCGTCATCACGCCGCCGTGCTGACGAAGCTCTCCCTGGACACTTAGCTGGATCGAGAGTTCGTGGGACGTCACCGAGACGAACGTGTGCAGATCGCGGAGGTGCCATACTTTCAGTACTAGGATCAGTCGGATTGTGAAGATGTACGACTACATCAACTGCGTTGTCATAACGCTTCCGCTTAAGGTCTACGAGGGTACGTGGACTACACTCTCCCTTCTCATTGCTATGCATCACCATGATCTTGCGTGTGCGTAGGAAAGTTTTTGAAATTACTACGTTCCCCAACAATTGTGTCCTCACCAATATGTCTCCGCATGAGCTCCGCCTTTGCAGGTAGGAACCCTTTTATCACCCTCCACCAGAAGACATGGATTTTTGGCTAAACATTCGGTTTCCATAATCTCTTCCATGTATCCTCATCACCGGAAGCTGCTTGGCCCACTCTAACCATTACACTACATCTGTTTGATCTCCCTGTAGGCCGATCTGACGGAGAAATATCCTGATCGCTCCAACGCCCATGCCCAGTAGCCAGCCTCCTCTGTTGTTGGTCTTGGTATGTTCTGAATCTTGTCAAGATCTGACTAGATGAACAGTTTGTGAAGTAGCTCCGTATTCCATTCCCCAATACCCTCATGTAGAAGATCTGCAACAAGTTGCACCGGTTCATTAGAAAGCCTACAGGTCAGCTTCATTGAGGCTGAGCCAACAATCCATTGGTCATGCCAAATCTCAGTAGTCCGTCCGTCACCCACTCGGCGGATTAGCCCTTGCTTGAGGACCTCTCGTCCTTGTATGATCGCCCGCCATGTCGGGGATGAGTGATACGTCTCCAACGTATCTACTTTTCCTAATGCTTTTCCTCTTGTTTTGGACTCTAATTTGCATGATTTCAATGAAACTAACCTCGGACTGACGCTGTTTTCAGCAGAACTACCATGGTGTTGTTTTTGTGCAGAAATAGAAGTTCTCAGAATGGAACGAAACTTCGCGAGGAAATTTTATATAATAAATAAGAATTTCTGGAGCCAAGACCTGCCGGAGAGGGGCACCTGGGTGGGCACAACCCACCAGGGCGCGCCCCCTCTCCTGGCGCGCCCAGGTGGGTTGTCCCTACATGGTGGCCCCGCAGACCCTGAAACCGACGCTATAAAATCCTATTTTTCCAGAAAAAATTGGGGAGAAAGAATTATCATGATCCACGAGACGGAGCCGCCGCCAAGCCCCATTCTTCTTCGGGAGGGCAGATCTGGAGTCTGTTTGGGGCTCCGGATAGGGGGATCTTCGTTCTTCGTCATCACCAACCCTTCTCCATCGCCAATTCCATGATGCTCCCCACCGGGAGTGAGTAATTCCTTCGCAGGCTTGCTGGTCGGTGAGGAGTTGGAAGAGATTCGTCATGTAATCGAGTTAATTTTGTTAGGGCTTGATCCCTAGTATCCACTATGTTCTTAGATTGATGTTGCTATGACTTTGCCATGCTTAATGCTTGTCACTTTGGGCCGGGGTGCCATGAACTCAGATCTGAATCGTTTATGTTATCATCATTATATCCATGTTTTAGATCCGATCTTTCAAGTTATAGTTACCTACTACGTGTTATGATCCGGCAACCCCAGAGTGACAACAACCGGGCCCACTCCCGGTGATGACCGTAGTTTGAGGAGTTCATGTATTCACTATGTGTCAATGCTTTGTTCCGGTTCTCTATTAAAAGGAGGCCTTAATATCCCTCAGTTTCCAATATGGACCCCGCTGCCACGGGAGGGTAGGACAAAAGATGTCATGCAAGTTCTTTTAATAAAGCACGTATGACTATTTACGGAATACATGCCTACATTATATCGACGAACTGGAGCTAGTGCCGTATTGCCCTAGGTTATAACTGTCTCATGATGAATATCATCCAACAAGTCACTGATCCAATGCCTATGAATTTATCTTATATTGTTTCTGCTGAGTTACTACTGCTATCATCACTGTTACATTTGCTACAAAATATTGCTATCACTGTTACTATTACCGTTGCTGCTGTCACTACTATCAAAATTATCATATTACCGTGCTACTGATTACTTGTTGCAGATAATTAATCTCCGGGTGTGGTTGAATTGACAACTCAACTGCTAATACCTTCAAATATTCTTTGGCTCCCCTTGTGTCGAATCTATAAATTTGGGTTGAATACTCTACCCTCGGAAACTGTTGCGATCCCCTATACTTGTGGGTTATCAAGACCTTTTTCTAGCGCCGTTGCCGGGGAGCATAGCTATATTTGTTGAGTCACTTGGGATTATTATCAATTTATCATTATGAAGAATCTGATGGATCCTAAGACTAAGATATTTCCCTCAAGGACGAGGGGAGGTAAGGAACTGCCATCCAGTTCTGCTTTAGATTCACCTTCTGCTATGAGTAAACTTGCAACACCACCACATGCTATCAATTCTAATATGTTGCAAGTTATTGATGATGCTACTTCTACTATGAATGATGCTTATGATGATGCTAGTACCTTGCATGATAATGATGATGTGCCACTTGGTGAATTTCTTGATGAACAAATTGCTAGAGTAATACAACATGATGTTGTTGAATCTCATGATGAGCTTGAAACTGAAACTCCTGAAACACCTGCTAGAACTAGCCTTTCTAGATATGAATTTCCTAAGATACCGGAAGGTTATGTTATGAATGAGGAGACAACTAGAGATATTCGTGCTTGTAAGGATAGAGATGATCTAGAGAATTATTATGCAAGTATAAAGAAAAATCTCTGAGTGCTAGAATGAAATGTGATCCTAAGTTTGCTACTTCACCTATCTTTATTGATGATAAGGATTAATCTCTGTCGATCCAGAGTTAATTACTTTGGTTGAACCTGATCCTTTCCATGGTTATGAAACTGAAACTATTGTGGAACATCTTACTAAGTTGAATGATATAGCTACCCTTTTTACTCATGATGAGAAAACTCGCTATTACTTTATTCTTAAATTATTTCCGTTCTCATTAAAGGGTGATGCTAAAGCTTGGTACAATACTCTTGCTCCTGGTTGTGTGCGTAGTCCCAGTGATATGATTTATTACTTTTCCGAAAAATATTTCCTGCTCATAAGAAACAAGCTGCTTTATAGTAAATATTTAACTTTGTGCAAACTAAAGAAGAGAGTCTCCCACAAGCTTGGGGAGGCTTTGCTATTTAATGCTTTGCTCGATCATCCTCTTAAGAAAAATGAAATACTTGATATCTTCTATAATGGACTAACCGATGCTTCTAGGGATTTCCTAGATAGTTGTGTTGGTTGTGTTTTAGGAAACAATCATTGGACAAGTGAAGAATTGTTGAATAACATATTGAAAAATTATGATGATTGGACTCTTCACGAACCACCGGCTAAACCCAATTCAAGAAGAGGGGTATATTATATCTCGATCCACGAAGATATGCAAGAGGCAAAGAAATCTATGAAGGAAAAAGGTATTAAAGCTGTGGATGTTAAAAAATTACCTCCTATTGAAGAAATACATGGGTTAATACACCACCAGTGCCTAAGGTGGTAGAGGTAAATTCTCTAATGAAATTTAATGATAATGATAATCCTCACAATATGCATCCTAGCCAATGCCTTTATGAGTTTGAAAACTATATCAGAAAACAAGATCACTTCAATGCAAATGTTATGAAACAATTGAAATACAATTCTGATATGATTGCTCGCTTGAGTGACTTGTTATTTAGAATATAAAATGATGTTAGAGGTGTTGGAAAACATGCTTCTATGGTTCAAACTCAGTTAGAACAAGTTGCTAAATCTCAAAGAGAATTGCTTGATGAAATGAATCATAATATACATGATTTTGTTGTTAGAGTTGCAACTAGAGGAGGTAAAATGACTCAGGAACCACTTTATCCTGAGGGACACCCAAAAAGAATTGAACAAGATTCACAAAGAAATAACACTAGTGCACCCAGTCCTCTAAAAAGAAAAAGAGGACTTTGCACACTTCTAGTGATCCTGAAATAGAAAAACTTCCTGATAATGATAGTGAAACTTCTATCTCTGATGCTGAAACCCAATCTGGTAATGAACACTCACCTAGTTATAATGAAAAAGATAATGATGAGGTTCATGAAGACACTCAACCTAGTAATGAAAAAGGACTAGATAATGATGTTGAGATAGAACCTCCTGTTGATCTTGATAACCCACAACCTAAGAACAAAAGGTATGATAAAAGAGACTTTGTGGCTAGAAAACACGGTAAAGAAAGAGAACCGTGGGTTCAAAAACCTATGCCTTTTCCACCCAAGCCAACTAAAAAGAAATATGATGAAGAATTTGAACGCTTTGCTGAAATGTCGAGGCCAGTCTTTTTGTGTACTCGCTTGACTGATATCCTTAAAATGCCTCCTTATGCAAAGTATATGAAAGACATCATCACAGATAAGAGAAAAATACCGGAAGATGAAATCTCCAGTATGCTTGCTAATTATACTTTTAAAGATGGAGTACCTAAAAAACTTGGAGATCCGGGAATACCAACTATACCTTGCTCTATCAAAAAGAATTATGTGAAAACTTCTTTGTGTGATTTAGGAGCTGGTGTTAGTGTTATGCCTTTCTCTTTATACAAAAGACTTGATTTGAATAAACTCACACCTACTAAAATATCTTTGCAAATGGCTGACAAGTCAACTGCCATACCTATTGGTATTTGTGAGGATGTGACCGTTGTTGTTGCTAATGTTACTATTTTGACTGACTTTGTTATACTTGAGATGCCTGAGGACGACAACATGTTGATTATCCTTGGGAGACCCCTCTTGAATACTATAGGGGCTGTTATTGATTGCAATAAAAGCAAAGTCACTTTTCATATCAATGGTAATGAGCATACGGTGCACTTTCCGAAGAAACAATTCCAATTGAATGGTATTAATGTTATTGAAAAATCTCCGACAATCACTATTGGAAGTTTTCAAATACCTTTACCTACTGTCAAAAAGAAATATGAAATGCTTATTGTTGGGGACATTCATATCCCCATTGAGGTAACTTAGTGATTTACTAAGTTCTCGGTTTCATGCTAATCGAAGTGGTTGTTAATAAGACCTGATCAACCTTATTAATGAATCATTTTTTAGCGGTATGAAGTTGATGAATTTAGTAAGCACTACCTTCTGTCCTTACTTTTTGTTTTCTATTTTTATTAGTTAAATAAAATAAAATGCCATGTTTTGTCTGTTTCTGAATTTCTCGTGCAATAAAAAAATGACCCAAAAATAAAAGTTCTCAGAATGCTCTGAAAATTTAATACGATTTTTTTCTGAATATTTCTGAATTTCTGGTGCAAATAATATCAGAGGGAGGTGCACCAGGTGGGCACAACCCACCTGGGCGCGCCAGGACCCCCAGGCGCGCCCTGGTGGGTTGTGGTCCCCATGTGGGCCCCTCACTTACCTCTT
This sequence comes from Aegilops bicornis, assembly GCA_021605145.1. Classification (NCBI taxonomy): domain Eukaryota; kingdom Viridiplantae; phylum Streptophyta; class Magnoliopsida; order Poales; family Poaceae; genus Aegilops; species Aegilops bicornis. The sequence continues at coordinate 412,361,482 of CM038672.1, forward strand.
CATCCCACATCATCACATACCTCCGGAAAAATATCTCCATTGCTCTCTCTCCCGTGTTCTTGCTCTCAAACCCGCGGATTTCGATCTCTTTGCTCGAAGATCCGTTTTCGAAACTGTTTCGAGGGATTGTTGCTTGGTATGTGACTCCACCTTTTGTCCAATTAGTTTTTGTTTTAGTGGTTTATATTTTGAATAATTATCTACTCTTGGTGCTGCTGTAGATGAGCTTGCATGGTGAATTCTTAGTGTTCTAAGTAGTTTGAATGTTTGCTATGGCTTCTATGTATCCCTATGAGTAGTTGCTATAAATTTTACAAAGTTTTGTTATTTTCAGAAAATTGTACGCGGACATGATGAACCTATTTGGAAGGAGTTCCTCGAGGAGGCGATCCTCGGGGGCATCCTCTAGTGACAGTTCTGCCCGCCGGTCTTATGTAGAACCAAGTGAAAGTTTCACATGAGATGCCGCCACCAAAACATGCTTATGGCCTTGCGATGAATATATGATGCGTGTGGGCATTAAGGAGGTATTTGAGCAATATGTTCACAATGCCGGTCTCGGTCCCTACATTTCACATAAGTGCGAGCAACACCACCTTCTCATTGAGTCGTTTGTCAAAGGATTTAAATTCTTCCCTCGTGAGTCTAGGGTGTCTTTTATGCTTTATGATAATCCATTTACTATCTCACTGGAGAATTTTTCTTACCATTGCAAACTTCCATTTTGGGGTTCGCTTGACGAACCATCAAAGGCCGAGTTCGAGTCTTTCTTGACTAATATTTGTTACGATGAAGGTAGGGGCGTGACACAAGGAAGAATTAAGAGCATTAATTTTCCTGCAATTCAGTATTTTGTATTATTTAACGGGAAATGCATAGTAGGCAAGCAAGACTGTAGCATACTTTGTGCGCCAGACTTGAGCCTCATTCGCACCGCTCTCACTGATGAAAGGAACTATAACCTTGGAGCTATTGTTGCACGTAGAGTTCAGCACAACGCTAACAGTGGCTGGTTCTATGGTGGAATTTATGCCATGCGTTTAGCACGAGGGCTGGGTGTTTCACCTTTGCCCTTTGACCCTATCCTACCCATGCAGTATTTAGATTTTAACACCTTAAAAGAGCATAAGATTCTCAAGGGAAAGGTTGATAACTTCACTTATAATCTATTATTTAACCAAAAATCTGTTGTGCATACATATTTGCCCGCGCCTGCTCTTTTTGACTATCACAGCAAAGGAAGATATTTTGTTCTTGAGAGCGAGGCCCGAGCGCACAACGCAGCAGTGGAGGCAGCACGGCAGGCCGAGACATCCACACCAAGAGCCTCCGTGAGCTGCCACGCCAACTACTACCCTCCAGGCTACTGATTGATTACCAAGTTAGGCCAAAAGCCTAATCTTGGGGGAGTAGTGTTTCTCACCGACATTATATTCATGTCTACATATCACTCTATTTGTCGGTGTTCACAATTTTTCATTGTATCATCCATGCTTAGATTTATTTTCTTGCTTTCTTCTTGTGTGTTTGAAAAACTTTAGAAAAACCAAAAAAATTACTTGTAGTAATTTACTTTCTATGCATACTTAGTAGTAGTACTAAAAAGAAAATCCAAAAAGATTTCCTTATTCTTCTTTTGCTTGTTGGGAGCTTTCCCGTGTAAATAGTCTTTCTCGTTTTTGCTTTTTATTTGCTTGTTCAAGAAAACCAAAAACTCCAAAAATATTTCAGTGTGTTTCTCTGAATTTCTTTTCTTTTTATTTGAGTTGTACCAAGGAGAAGACCACGATGAAAATGTTGAGTGGCTCTCATATGAATAACTGTTTGTCGGCGGAAACGACACCTATGGGATCCTGGGGAATCCCTTCTACGGTTGGCGGGGCATGGAGCTGTGCAAAGAGCGGGTCTGAAAGATCAGCGCCAGGGGATTTTTACCCAGGTTCGGGCCGCAAACAATGCGTAATACCCTAGTCCCGCTTTTCTGTATATTTGGTGTTCTTGAGCTCTTGAACTAGCTGCGATGCATGCCTAGTCCAAAAAGTCCGAATCCTTCCTCAGTACGCCTCGGGCCTCCTTTTATATGTCAAAGGGGTCGCCACAGTGGCACACATGAGGTGGAAAGTATCTACAGTGTACAAGTTTATCGTCTGGCACCGTAGGACAAAACGCATTTTATGCGTTGCCGACGTGCCCTCTTGCTTTATCGGGGATGGATTTGGTTAAGCATCACTTCAGCCACTCTGACTTTGTTCACTGGGACCCCACTTAACAGTACGGTGGTTCCTATGACTCAACAAAGAAGAAAAGGAAACTACAAAACAACTATGTCTTCGCACTCCATAGTCTTCATATGAATGTCTTCTGATGTCATAATCTTCATCGTGAATGTCTTCACGAACCACCATTGTCTTCAATGTCTTCACACATTTTTAGGGGTCATCTCTGGTAGGTAAACTGAATCAATAAGGGACTACTACCTATGTTATCCTGCAATTCTCACAAACACATCAGTCCCTCAACCAGCTTTGTCGTCAATACTCCAAAACCAACTAGGGGTGGCACTAGATGCACTTACAATCTCCTCCATTTTGGTGATTGATGACAAACCGGTTGAAGTTTTCAACGGGGATAAAAATATGTGAGAGTTAAGGATAAAAGCATTGTCTTCATAAGTTGCAAAAGGCTCCCCCTGAAGATGTGCATATAAGTAGTTTGTCTTTGAATGCAAATGCACATGGCAGGTTTTACTTTGTGGAGATCATCTTCAACTTACGAAGACAATTCATCATGCATATAAGTATAATGAAGATAAATGATATGCACAATGAAAAATGGACGTCTGAAGAATGACTTCATGCGCAATTTATCATCGCATCATAAAGTGGCAGAAGAAGAACGTAGCAGACGACCATCGAGTTTAAGTGTTACAACTCAAAGAACCAAATTGTTTCAAAAGACAAGAGTTGTAGCGACTTAGCAAAATAATGCAACCACCCATATGGACCCGCTTGAAGACTATCAACCTCATGTGCTTCTCCCCCTTTTGTCAGTAATGACCAAAAAGGTTTGAAGACATAGAGTATCTACTCATTCCCAGCAGGAGTAGATGATGGAGCGGGGTCGTCATTGGAGTTTGGTGGTGCAGACGGGCCTGACACAGAATCCAGATGCAGTGCAACCATGATCGGTGAAGTGGCGTCGTCTTCTTCATCGATGACTCTCGCAACAATAGGTGCAGCCGAAGACGAATGTTCAGAATCTTCAATAGATAGAGTGTGATGCTAGCTTGCATTTGGTGGAGGCCTGGAGTCAAACTTGAAGTTCTCTGTGAAGCCATCTTCGCGAAGATCGTCTTCAGGATAGAGCATTGTGAGGCTCTTCCAGGACCGCCCACATGCTTCATGAGCAACAAATGAGTTCTTGGTGGCCGAGTTACGGATGCGATTGACATCCACCAAGAGCCTCTGCATCTGACGCTTCAGCCGGTCATGGTGCTTATCTTGCTTCTGATGCAATGCCACAAGAAGCTCTCGGTCATTGAGTACACGAGGACACTTCTGAGGCCTTGGGGCAATTGTACTTGTAGTGGCTTCAGTGTTAGCACGGTGTGGCACTCTCATGTTTCCAGCCAGAGGATAAGCGGGGGTTGCAGCATTGGGGACAAGAATTCCTTCAATTGGCTGCGAGAAGCTTTGATATTCGGCATTCTGAAGATGTAGGGGCTTCTTGGCAGGCTCGAGATAGATGGCTTCAATCTACAGATCAACTTCAGGCAAAAAAACAATGTGGTTGTGCGCTGAAGGCTGATAGTCAATGGTGGAATGAAGCTTAATCAGGCGCATCACCCATGGAGCATAGAACTTCAGACCAAATAGATCAATCCCAGAAGCAGCAAGTTATCTGATGGAGAAATCCTGAGTGTTGAATCTGATGCCATTGATGATATAGAATACCAAAGTCTTCATGCCCCTTCAAGTTTAGCTTCAGAAGAATGTCCCTTGATCGGCCATAGAGTACGCCTCAGAATATGGTATACTATGCGTGGCAAGTACTCGAGGTCCTTCACAAAGAACTCCTTTGGGTATTCAACGTCTTGAGGCAATGGCTTCATCATGCTAAGCATCTGGCTCATGTTTGGCTCAAGACTCTAAAAAATGCTCTGCAGCTCATCTATATGAAGGCGACAAACTGTGTTCATATAACTCACCGGAGGGCGGTGGAAGTAAGCTCGATGATGTCCTGAGCTTTGGCTTCGTGATGTACATCACCTGTCATCCACTCAAGGACCCAAGTCTTTGGATCCCTGTTGTAGCCGCAAATATGGAGGGTGACATAGAACCGCAGTAGAAGCTCTTCATTCCAGTGTTCTTTGTCAGTCACAAAAGGCAGAAGACCAACATCCCTAAAGCAGTCAAGAGCTTCTTCTAGACATGGAAGCCCAGCTATAGCTTCACAATCCAGACGCATGTGTGGAAAGATCTGCTCTTGGCAGCCTAGGTTTGGGCTTCTGAACTTGAGGCCTCTGCTCCACATGGTAATCATATTGTGGCCCGGGAGCAGTGGGTGGAACCATAATTGGCCATCTGACTGTGACAAGTTCACCTTCACGATTGAATGCCTATTCCATGGTGTGAGGCCTTGGAGGAGGAACGGCGCCATCCGAGATGATAGGCATCATGGTGACTTCAGCATTCACATTAGCTTCAGGCTCCACATTGTCTTTAGCCATGACTGAGTCATTGGGTTCATTGGCATTGATGGTGGCAGCCTCAGGGTTTTCAACCTCCATCTATTCAAGGACTGGAGGGTCGGGCACAATCACATTCTCCTCGAGAATGACTTGATCACTTGCTGGGGGTGTGGCAACTCTTTCTTCTTCTCTTTCTTCTTCTTTGTCTTCATCGGCTGATGCAGCCGGAATGTCTTCAGCAGTCTTGGCTTCAGACTCTGAGGTAGTCACAGAAGGAGTGGCTTCAGAAAACACTTGACGTGCTACTGAGCTAGTGCGTTGCGCTTCTCCTTCTGGAATGGTGGACATGGAGACCTGTGGCCAGAGGCCCTTGCGAAGCCTACGGAACACTGGCGACGCCTTTGGAGAAGGAGTGGTCTGTTCCATGTAGTCTTCATCATCAAGGACTGAAGACGTAACTTGAGCAGGGGGAGTACATGGTGTCTCATCTTGTACTAGGGTGTCTTGTTGTTGGCGCTCGGCCCATGAGTCATCTTGAGCGATTGGCGTCAATGGATGACCAATGCTAATGAGTTCACTGCTCGTAAGAGCAGGTGATGATACCGACTGGGGCTCGAGCTGAGGAAGGACTACATCATCATCTACATTGTCTTCATGACCAATGTCTTCAGCAACGATGGTGTCAGTAGCTGGAATTTCTTCACTTGCATGAGCCTCTGTGGAAGCAGGCTCATGGATCACAAGATGACGCTCTTGGTTGGTTGAGGCAGGAAGAGCGATGGAGGTAGGTTCAACATTCAGGGGCTCTGTGACAGCAGCACGCTCTGTCTTTGAAGACTTTGAAGCCTTGGTCTTCAATTTCTTCCTAGAGGGAGCATCATCAGAAGTATCCTTGTGCTTCCTCTTCGTGGCTTCGGCTTCAGCCTGCTGTGTCTTCTTCATTTCTAAAGCTGCTGAGGGGACCTTTGGCTTCGGGCCAGTCATGCTGGCAGGGAAGACAATGCTAGGTTGTTCCTGCCTTGAAGATTTAGCTTCAGCTTCAGCAGACTTCTTGGTTTTCTTGGCAGCCATCTTGGGGTCGGTTCCAGGACGCCCAAGAGCCTTTCGCTTCTCTGCTTCATTATGGGCTTGAACACATTTCTGCGCATAATACTTCATGCACTCCCAAGAGCCTTTGGCTTATTCCCGCTTCTTGTGGAACTCTTCCTTAAGATCATGCAACATCTTCTTGAATATTTGCACATCAGCCACACCGAGCTTGGCCATGTGCTTCTTGAAATGTGCCTTCTCATGATCAATCTTGTTCTTGAGCTCGACGATTTTCTGAGCCAAGGCCAATTCATTGGCAATGGCTCCGTTTAATGTGACGCTGATGTCCACGAGCAACTGAAGGTCATCAATACTGATGCTCTGGTCGTCAAACCATTCATCTATGAAGTTGTTCAATATGTCAACATCAAATAGGGGCGGATGATTGAAGATCTCCGCCTCTTGCTTGCTCTTGATCAGCATCTCCAGAGCTTCATCTCCAAGATCTTCATCACTTGAAAGATCAATGGTGTCTTCCTTGTTGCGTAGAACGACGGCAGGAGTCAGTTCATGCCTAGAAATCTTCTTGGGCTTCTTGGTCTTCTTTGTCCTCTTGGACACACGAGACAGGTCTTCAGACTGCACACTGGGTTCAGGAGGTGCAATCTTCAATGGCTTCATAGATGAAGCAGTTGGTGCAGTAGAGGGCCTCGAAGCTTTTGTCTTCTTCTTCTTCAGCTTCGGTGGTGCAGGAGAATTTTTGGAGTCTGCGTCATCAGCTGATTGCTCCACTGTGGCCCTCTGAGCTGCAATGTGGGAGAGGAGCCCATCGAAGCTAGTGAAGGGCCCGATGACATTGGGATTGGCATCGCGAGTGCCATCCTGCCTTGGAGCAGACGGACCAGGGTTGAAGTTGAGTCCAAAATCCCTCTTGTTCTTTGCAGCTGACTCCTTTACAAACTGATAGTTGCGCTTGAACAGATTGTCGTCACGACACCATAATAAGGATGATGGGTCGGCATTCTCAGGCTTCGGTCCTTGGACCATGCACAGATAGAAACCTTGAGCAATAGCTTCAGGCTTCGACTTTGGCTGCAGATTCTTGTATAGAATATCGCCCCATGGGCGTTTGATGGTGTTCTTCTCAGCATATTCAGTTGTGACAAAGTTGTACTTGAACCACTGTTCTGCCCAATATCTTTGAATCCATTGGATTTGAGTCTTGCGCTTATTGTAGTTCTCCTCTAGATCTGTTTTGTATAGTTCATGCAGATCCGGAGGCAGATCTAGAGCTGTATTGCCTCGGCGCTGCCTACCACCTTTCCTAGAAGACTTCTCTGTGGCCATGATATTCAAGCAGATAGGCTTCAAAATAGTGAAAGGCTTCCGTCTACTGGTTATACAAGAACTGGCTTCAGGAGAGTGAATATGATGTTGTAATAACTCTGCAGATGAATGCAGACTATGAGAACCAAGGGATTCTCCCACGGACATGTACCGTGATAAAGATTAGAGGTGCGAGGGAAGGGGAAGAGGTCATATGCATTTTTAGAAGATTTTGAAGATAAATCAGTTTGGAGACATTAACCTCATAGAGCAAAGACATTCACTTATTTGAAGAGAGTTGGTTCCAGATTTGTACGAATCCATGAATAACACTACAAAAAAAAGACACATCCGTGACGTTTTGGGCCGAACGATTATTTTTCCTGTCATACTTATGACACTTCTATGACGATAATTGTGACAAAACACGGTATCATCATAGATGTGGTGGGCTCCTACTTCTATGACAAAAAATCATGACAGAAAATGGGCTTTTCGTCCAGGGCGGGCCGGACACGCACTGCATGACATTCTTTGGGCCGCCCATGACGGAAAAAACCGTGGTAGAAGCGAGGGCTAGGAAAATATCGGGTGTTCCGGTTACGATGGGTGGTCGGGCCGAGCGATGCGCTGCTTTCTCGTGACACGCACGCGCGCATGGGTGCGAGGCGTTGGGATCTAATCGAACCCGAAGTTAGGCGTTCACCCATCGAACCCGGCGATTGACCGCAGTTACGCGTTACGTAACCCGAGCGGTCGATCGATGGTCGTTAATCGAACCCAATCGAGCGATTCCTTCGCCATCGCCGCTAATCAAGCCGATCGATGCTGCCTCTGGATGAATAGTGAGCGTGCTGGGGGGGGGGGGTTGGATGAACAGTTCCCGGTGGGGGTGGATGAACAGGACCCCGATCGATCGAGCCGGTTGGGGCTGGATGGACAGGACCACGTGGAGGGCTGGATGAACAGGACCACCCCGTGGAGGGCTGGATGAACAGTAATCGATGGAGGGCTGGATGAACAGTAGCCCGTGGAGGGGTGGTTGAACAGGAGCCCGTGGAGAGGGCTGGTTGAGCGATAAAGAGTGGAGTAGCACGCGATGGAGGCTGGATGAACATGAGCCCGTGGATGAACAATCGCAGGTGGAGGCTGGAGGAGGTTGACGGTGGATGAACAGTAGCCCATGGAGGCTGGAGGGGGTCAACGGTGGAGATGAATAGTATCCCGTGGAGTCCCATTTTGTGGTACGCCACACCCCTCCCGATGAACAGGACCCCCGTTTCGACCGTAGCGCTCCAACACAAGTCTGTTTCCTCCGTTTTGCGGTACGCCACACCCCTCCCGATGAACAGGACCCCCATTTCGACCGTAGGAGGTCTGCTTCTCCGCTTTGGCGGTATGCCGCACCCTCCCGATGAACAGGATCCCGCTTTAACGCGTGGCGGTCGAACACAAGGCCGCTTCCTCTCGCTCGCAAAGACGCCAGCCTTGTTTCCATCGGCTGTTCTGTCCCAAGCCCTCCCGATGAACACGACGACGCATTCCGCTCGACCCGGCCGGTTGGCTCCCCATGAACACGACGACGCATTTACGCTTCTCGATTCGGACCCAACCATGTACACTAGCCCCGGCCGCATATATGCGCGAGTAGGCGTTCGAGACCCCGCCCGTATGTAATGACGCGGGTCAGTATTTTCTTTCTTGCACATCGCCATTGTACGACGTGTACATACATGCTACGGGCGCGAGGCACTACGACATTACGCGCCGCTTTCTACATGGATGATAATGATCCAACGTATCTATAATTTATGAAGTATTCATGCTATTATATTATCCATCTTGGATGTTTAATGGGCTTTACTATGCACTTTTATATTATTTTTGGGACTAACCTATTAACCCAGAGCCCAAAGGCCGCTTACATTTTTTCCCTTGTTTCAGTGTTTCGCAGAAAAGGAATATCAAACGGAGTCCAAACGGAATGAAACCTTCGGGAGAGTCATTTCTGGAACAGAAGCAATCCAGGAGACTTGGAGTACACGTCAGAGAATCAACGAGGAGAGCACGAGGCAGGGGGCGCGCCAACCCCCCAGGCGCGCCCTCCACCCTCGTGGGACCCTCGTGGCTCCTCTTACCGACTTCTTTCACCTATATATATCCATATACCTTAAAACCATCGGGAAACAGAATAGGTCGGGAGTTTCACCGCCGCAAGCCTCTGTAGCCACCAAAAACCAATCGGGACCCTGTTCCGGCACCCTGCCGGAGGGGGGATCCCTCACCGATGGCCATCTTCATCATCCCGGCGCTCTCCATGATGAGGAGGGAGTAGTTCACCCTCGGGGCTGAGGGTATGTACCAGTAGCTATGTGTTTGATCTCTCTCTCTCTCTCTCTAGTGTTCTTGAGGTGATACTATCTTGATATATCGCAAGCTTTGCTATTATAGTTGGATCCTATGATGTTTCTCCCCCTCTACTCTCGTGTAATGGATTGAGTTTTCCCTTTGAAGTTATCTTATCGGATTGAGTCTTTAAGGATTTGAGAACACTTCATGTATGTCTTGCCGTGCTTATCTGTGGTGACAATGGGATATCACGTGATCCACTTGATGTATGTTTTGGTGATCAACTTGGGTTCCGCCCATGAACCTATGCATAGGGGTTGGCACACGTTTTCGTCTTGACTCTCCCAGAGAAACTTTGGGGCACTCTTTGAAGTACTTTGTGTTGGTTGAATAGATGAATATGAGATTGTGTGATGCATATCGTATAATCATGCCCACGGATACTTGAGGTGACATTGGAGTATCTAGGTGACATTAGGGTTTTGGTTGATATGTGTCTTAAGCTGTTATTCTAGTACGAACTCTTGAATAGATTGATCCGAAAGAATAACTTTGAGGTGGTTTCATACCCTACAATAATCTCTTCATTTGTTCTCCGCTATTAGTGACTTTGGAGTGACTCTTTGTTGCATGTTGAGGGATATTTATGTGATCCAATTATGTTATTATTGTTGAGAGAACTTGCACTAGTGAAAGTATGAACCCTAGGCCTTGTTTCCTAGCATTGCAATACCGTTTACGCTCACTTTTATCATTAGTTACCTTGCTGTTTTTATATTTTCAGATTACAAAACTTATATCTACCATCCATATTGCACTTGTATCACCATCTCTTCACGAACTAGTGCACCTATACAATTTACCATTGTATTGTGTGTGTTGGGGACACAAGAGACTCTTTGTTATTTGATTGCAGGGTTGCTTGAGAGAGACCATCTTCATCCTACGCCTCCCACGGATTGATAAACCTTAGGTCATCCACTTGAGGGAAATTTGCTACTGTCCTACAAACCTCTGCACTTGGAGGCCCAACAACGTCTACAAGAAGAAGGTTGTGTAGTAGACATCAAGCTCTTTTCTGGCGCCGCTGCCGGGGAGGCTAGGTAAGCGGCACTCACACCCCGTCAACTAAGCTCTTTTCCGCCGCCGCTGCCGGGGAGGTGAGTGCATGAAGGTATATCTTTAGATCTTGCAATCGAATCTTTTTGTTTCTTGTTTTATCACTAGTTTAGTTATAAAAGAAAACTACAAAAAAATGGAATTGAGTTTGCCTCATACGCTTCATCTTTTTAATATCTTTCGTGAGTATGATGGAAAGGAAAATTGTGCCAAAGTTCTAGAAGAAGAATGCATTAAATGTTTGGCACTAAATCTTTGAATGATGAGCATGATTGCAATGTTGTTAGTATGAATTCTTTGAACATCCATGATGCTAATGATATGCAAAGCCACAAGCTTGGGGATGCTATGTTCAATGAAGATGATATTTTTAGCCTCCCAAGTTTTGATATGCAAAGTTGTTATGATGATAGCATGCCTTCTACCTATGATGATTATATTGATGAAAGTGGGTTTGGAAGAGTGTCAACTTTAGTAAGTAATGATCCCACTATTTTGGAGGATGTTGAATCTTATAATATTTATGTAAGTGGATTTGGAGAGGTCATGACTTTATTTAGTGATGAGTCCACTATCTTGGAAGAGGTTTCAATCGATTATGATGAGAACAAAGTTGCTACTTATGATGATTATTGTGATAAAACTTATGCTATAAAAAGTAGTGATGATTATATTTATAGAACTTGTCATTATTATGATTACCCTTTTTCTGAACATTACTCTTTTAATGTGGAAACAATTTATAGTATTCAAGTCTCTTATGATACTCCCACTATTCGAATGAGAAGAATTTTGCTTATGTGGAGAGTAGTAAAATTTCTATGCAAATAGATCATGAAAAGAATGCTTTAGGTGCTGGTTATATTGTTTAATTCATTCATGATGCTACTGAAAATTATTATGAGGGAGGAATGTATGCTTGTAGGAATTGCAATAATATCAAGTTTCCTCTCTATGTGCTTAAAATCTTGAAGTTATGCTTGTTTTACCTTCCTATGTAAGTTGATTCTTGTTCCCATAAGTTGTTTTCTCACAAAATCCCTATGCATAGGAAGTGGGTTAGACTTAAATGTGCTAGTCATATTCTTTATGACGCTCTCTTTATGTTTCAATTCCTATCTTTTATGTGAGCATCATTGAAATCATCATGCCTAGCTAGGGGCGTTAAACGTTAGCGCTTGTTGGGAGGCAACCCAATTTTATTTTAGTTTCTTGCTTTTTGGTTCTATTTAGTAATAAAATTTTCATCTAGCCTCTGGTTAGATGTGGTATTATGTTTTAATTAGTGTTTGTGCCAAGTAAGACCTATAGGATCTTCTTGGATGATAGTTATTCGATCTTGCTGAAAATTCCAGAAACTTTCTGTTCACGAAAACAATTGTTTAAAATCACTAGAACGTGATAAAATACTGATTCCAATTGCAGTAGATCAATAACAAATTATCTAGGTCTTCCTATTTTGGTAGATTTTTCTGAGTTCCATAAGTTTATGCTTGATACTGATTACTACTGCATCGCTCTGTTTTTGACAGATTCTGTTTTTCGTGTGTTGTTTGCTTATTTTGATGACTCTATGGCTAGTAAAATAGTTTATAAACCATAGAGAAGTTGTAATACAGTAGATTTAACACCAATACAAATAAAGAATGAGTTCATTACAGTACCTTGAAGTGGTGTTTTGTTTTCTTTCGCTAACGGAGCTCGCGAGATCTTCTGTTAAGTTTTGTGTTGTGAAGTTTCAAGTTTTGGGTAAAGATTCAATGGACTATGCAATAATGAGTGGCAAGATCCTAAGCTTGGGGATGCCCAAGGCACCCCAAGGTAATATTCAAGGACAACCAAGAGTTTAAGCTGGGGATGCCCTGATGGCATCCCCTCTTTCGTCTTCGTTCATCGGTAACTTTACTTGGAGCTATATTTTTATTCACCACATGATATGTGTTTTGCTTGGAGCGTCAATTTATTTTGTTAATATTTGCTTGATGTTATTTAGAATAATGTTTTTCATCTTTATTTTCAATAAAAATGTCAAGGATAGCCTTTACTATGCCTATTTTACAAGTCTACATGTTGCTGTTTGAAAACAGAAAGTTTACCGCTGTTGCAAAAATGCCCTAGAAAAGTCAGAATGTGATATAATGTTGAAACCTTTTGCATAATAAGCTCTGATAAATTTACTACAGTGGGAATTTTCTTTCATAATTTTTGGAGTTAGGGAAGTATGATGAATCTTGCATTCTTTACAGACTGTACTGTTTTGGCAGATTGCTGTTATGTTTGCATTGTTTGCATATGTTTGCTTGTTTAATGATTCTATTTGAGGATAGGAGTATTGAATATGCAGAGACATTTAGTATGCAATGTTGAATAATAATTTTTGTGATTTGCTACAGTAGAGAATGATAAGGTTTTTTGCATTGGTTTATACTAACTTATCTCACGAGTTCTTGTTGAGTTTGGTGTGGATGAAGCTTTTGAGATTTAGGAAACCGTGATATAAAAGGAATTAAGGAGACGCAAAATTTCAAGCTTGGGGATGCCCAAGGCACCCCCAAGATAATATTTCAAGAAGTCTCAAGCATCTAAGCTTGGGGATTCCCCGGTAGGCATCCCACCTTTCTTCTTCAACAATTATCAGTTAGTATCGGTTGAGCCTAAGTTTTTGCTTCTTCACATGATGAGTGCTATCCTTGAAGTGTCATTTTATATTGTTTTGCTCGTTGTTTGAATAATATCCCAAGTGAAAGTGCGTTATATCGACTAGAGGGGGGGTGAATAGGCGATTTTTATGAATTCTTCACTGAGGAATTTGCTGGTGAGGAAATTCCTTAGGGAAGAACTACTTGCAGCGGAATAAGTACTCAGAAGTAAGCATAAGAGAATGCGGGCATGGTCATCATGATGAAATGAAGACAACCAAAGAGTACAGGAAGCGTAAACACAGGATATCACAAGATGAAGACAAACAGATCAAGAAATTGAACCGAGGAAATTGAGAAAGTCTTGATCAAAGTCTTCAAACACAGATATGAATGAACACTCAACACAAGAATGAGGAAATGAGAGGGTTGAGGAAATAGAACCAGTAAGGTTGGTGAAGACAATGATTTGGTAGACCAGTTCCAACTGTTGTCTCGGTTATGACCGTTGGTTGGAGCGGCTGAGTATTTAAACTCGAGGACACAGTCCGGACACCCGGTCGCCGAGCACGCAGCTCGGGACACCAAGTCCTCACCGTATTCTCCTTGAACTAAGGTCACACAGACCTCGTCCAATCACTCGTGGTAAGTCTTCAGCGACTTCCAAACCTTCACAGACTTGGTCACTCGGCGATCCACAATTCCTCTTGGATGCTCTAGACCATGACGCCTAACCGTCTGGAAGAAGCACAGTCTTCAAAGGTAACAAGCGTCAGATCCACGCAGGATCAATCTCTTTAGTGATGCTCAATCACTTTGGGTTTGTAGGGGTTTGGTGTCTGGGTGTTTCCTCACTCGATGATTTTCGCTCAAAGTCCTCGGAGGATGGGTTGCTCTCAAATGACAAGTGTCAAGTTTCTCTCGGAGCAGCCAACCAGCTAGTGGTTGTAGGGGGCGGCTATTTATAGCCTAGGGAGCAGCCCTACATGATAAGACATAAATGCCCTTCAATGATATGACCGTTAGGTGGATAAGATATTTTGGGACAGCCATGCCAAGAAGATAAAGAACGGTCGGAAATTTGAATCACAAATTCCTCGGGGCTATCATGTTCCTCACTGTGTAGGCAATCCATTTGGCGAATTCCTAACTCCTCGGTCAGAACAAATTCCTCGTGACCGGAAGAACTTCGTCTCACATCAAGAAATTGACTGAATCTGTATGAGATTTCTAAAGGCTTCACTCAAGGGATTGGTAGGTGTAGGATTTTGAGTTGAGCATCACATGGAAATTTTTCCTTAGTATTTCCTCGACCCCCTTTAACAAAGATGGTGTTTCCTATGACTCAAGAAAGAGAAAACGAAACTACGAAAACAAAAGTCTTCACGCTTCATGTTCCTCAAATGAATACCAAGTCTTCAAGGTCACACCAATTTCTTCACTTTCAAAGTCTTCAAAAAGTCTTCAGAATATCAAAGTCTTGATCGAAGAACTTCATTTTAGGGGTCGACTTTCTCTGTAAATATCAAACTCCTCATAGACTTATAGACCTGTACACTCACAAACACATTAGTCCCTTAACCTATAAGTCTTCAATACACCAAAATCCCTAAGGGCACTAGATGCACTTACAATCTCCCCTTTTGGTGATTGATGACAATATAGGTTAAGTTTTCAACGAGGATAAACATATGAAGTGTAAATATCGATATTGAGAAATTTGATTGCAAGATATAGAAGAACTCCCCACGAAGATGTGCATAGTGAGGAATTTGCTTTTGAGGCAATGCACATTTGAAGAGTTGAATCATGGAGATCTCCCCCTATATCTTGTAATTCATACACGCATTTGACATATAATATGAAGAATTTGAAATGCATGATGAAATATGGTGCTTGATGAAATTCAGCATGCGTGCAATAACATTAATGAGGAACATGCTTGCAATAACGCATCAAGAGTATCAGAGCACAGTGCATCAAAAGTATCAAAGCACCATCGGGTCTAAGATTGCAACTCGATCCAATAAAAGTTTCAGAAGAACGAGAGTTGTAACTTAACAAAAAAATGCCCATATAATAGACCCGCTTGAAGACTAACTCAAAATTTCTCCCCCTTTGTCATCGAATGACCAAAAGGATCGAAACTGAGGACTAACGCCCCTGAAGAATTTCAAGTTGAAGAAGGAGCGCCAGTGTTGTTGGGGTCGGTTGTCGTAGTGGGGCCTGCCGCAGTGTCGCCAAGTCTTCATTTTCATCAGTGTCTCGTGATGAAGAATAGGAGCTGGCCACCAAGGAAGGAACTTTGACCTTCTTGTATTTCTTCGGAGGAGGTGCAGACCAGTCAAATTCTTCCTTGAGACCATTGTCGTCAGTTCTTCCGTCGGTAGACATTTGAAAGAACAGCCAGTGCGTTTGAAGGTTTCATGGAGGTAGTAGTGGTTTTCTTCTTTGCATTGTGTGTTGAGGTCATGTTGTGAAGAATTGAACCAAACCGACGCTTGACCCATTTATGATTGCGATCAACCTTCCGATGAAGACCGAGGAGTAACGTACGATCAGTCATCACCACGGTGCTGTGGCTTGAGGATTTTGCTTGGCTGAGGTATTTGCGGCAGAGTCATGTGTGGCAGAGTCATCATTGGTGGAGTAGGATGCAGCTTTGCGAAACTGTCCATCCAATGGACGAGTGCCTTCATCGATCACAGCAGTTGCCTTGCCCTTGTCATCAGCTAAGGTAAATGTCCGTTTGAGGACTTCAATCGGGGGCAAGTAGCTGCAGTGGTTCAGAGTATCAGCCTTGTAATTGAGTGAAGACCTTGTCCTGATGAATCTCATTATCCAAGGCGCATAAGGCTTCAACTCAAATGGTGACATAGCAATGTTTGCCAGAGTCCTCATGAAGAAATCATGGAAGTTGAAGGGAACGCCATGAATGATATTGAAAAGCATATACTTCATGATGCCAATGACTTCTTCATCATTTGAGTCGTGGCCTTTGATAGGACTCATTGTCTTCGTCGTAATCCGATAGACGATCCGAGGCACATACAATAATTCCTTGACGAGGAATTTGGTTCTTGGGGCCTGCCACGGCTTCAAAGGCTTCATCATCACTTGCATATAGTGATTTGAAAGCTCGGAGTTCGTTGTAGATACAACGAGCACCATCAAGGGGAGGATCGAGTGGTAGAGCACGAAGCAATTCAGTTCTTTGGTGCCTTGTAGTGAGTATTTTCAGACATCCGGTCTAACACCCATGAGTTCACGTCTTGGCGTCTCCGGTGATGTGCAGCGTTGCATAGAATTGAAGAATGAGTTCTTCATTCCAATCACAGATGTCGGTGCAGAAATTGTAAGTCCTGCATCGTGAAGAACACTGAGGACTGGCTCAAAGCCTGGCAGAGACTCCATGTCCACATGAGGAATATGTGCATGATCGAAGACTTTGTCTTTGTTGAAGAGCACTAAGGAATAGAAATTTGCTTGACTGGCAGTCCATAAACGCCTCTTCCTTATGCGAGCAGAATCATATGGATTGTAATCAGTGAAGAATACATGCTAGCTGAAGAAATCTTCAGCCTTGAACTTTTGCTTTGTTGAGAATGGATTCTTGGGCTTTGGCAGTGGAGTGTCAGTGAGTTGCATCACGACCTCTGGAATCGCAATCTCAGGTTCTTGGTGAGGAATTTCTTGTTCCTCTACAGTGCGACCGAGGATCAGCGGTGGAGTTCATCGGCGCTTAGTGGCTGGAATTTCTTCATGGATGATGAAGTGGGATGAGTTTCTTGAGCCCATTTGAACTGTTGGAGCGGGGGGTGAGGAATCTGTTGGATTGGGGTGAAGAGTGGAGAATTTGGATCTTGACTTTCCCAAAAGTCATCGTTCATCACCGGCGTTGTGCTTCCAATATCCACATCTTCTTCAATTTCCTCAACACCGGCCTCTTCACCGTGAACCGAGGCATAGGCGAGGAAATGATTGGGGTTGAAGGGATTGCTTCCACTTCAATTTCTTCATCAATCTGCTCCGACGAAGCAGCAGAATGATTTTCTTCATCAGATCCGCTTGGGATCTCATAATCTTCATCAAAAGGAACAAGGTCCTTTGATGGAATTGAGGAAATTGGAACAGCATCAATAGGATTTTCAAAGGAGCTGGTCATTGTCTTCATCTTGTTCGGGGCTGAAGAATTTGAAGCAGCAGATGCTTTCCTTTTCTTCACTGCAGCTCGTTCTGCAGCCTTGGTCTTCTTCACATCAGATGCGATGGAAGGATTGGAGTTGGTGTAGGCGCGGGAGGAGCCGAGGAATCTGGTTGAATTTCCTCAAGCAATCGATGCTGATTGCCCTGACTTCTTCGATTTCTTCAGCGCACCACTAGTGGATGCCCCGGCAATTTCTTCAAATTGCTGGAATGGAATCATCAGCCTCGAACTAGTATTGTCTTCAAGACTGAACTTCATCGGTGCTTTCGCATGTTCTTTAGTCGGTTTGAGCCGAGGCTCCGGCTGAGGAATTTCTTGTTGCGTTGGGGCAGCAACATTGGTGAATTTCTTCGTCGGTTTTGAATCTGACTTTGGCTCCTTGCCAATCAGCATAATAGGAGTCAAATTTGTCGCCGAGGGCTTTGATGTCACCGCATCTTGATAAGTTCTTCGATTGTCATCTTGACAATGTTTTTCTTCAGCTTTCTCCTTTCATCTTGTGATTTCTTGATCTCTCTGGCGTATCAAATTTCCATTTCTCCTCTTGGATGAAATGAGTCAAGATGTGACTTTGGCGGTGTCAACTTGAAGTCAAGCATAGGAGTGTTTGGGTCCTTGTGCCAGAGATCAATGTAGTCTAGGATCGCTCTTGGATCCAACAAAGATGTGGCAGTGTGCCTTTGGCTCTAGCGGCCCTTTCTTGGCGGTCTCTGATGATTTCCGCAAGTTCATCATCATCAGCCTCATCATCTTCAGGTGGCTCTTGGAAGGCGACTTGTTTCTTCTTGGGACTTGGCCGAGGACCTCGTCCAGCTATGGCCTTAGTCTTCAGCAGAGTCGGGCCAGATGAAGAATTTGGTGCGGTGAGGAACTTGTCAAACACCAGAGGCAATGGAGATGCCTGCAGTCCTTTGGCACGTGGCGGATGCATGCAGTCTTGAGGACTTTGTCGGAATCACGAGGAATTTGTAGGAGCAGTGAGGACTTGGGAGGAGCAGGAGCAACATGGGGAATTGGCCGTGAGGGCACAAGCGAGGAACTTGGCCATGAGGGCACTTTGTTGGTGAAGCACTTGGCTTGTGTGCGGGCTTCTTTGCCATAGATTTTCTTGGCTTGACAGAGGCCTCGATGGCAGCAGCAGTGATGTGAGTCCTCATTGAATTTCCTCACCGCCTCGTTGGCTTGTCTTGCCAATTTGGCTTGGCGCTTGGCCCATTCTTCAGAAAGTCCTCACCACGCTTGATCTTTGGTGGGGTCACTTCTTGACCAGGTGCCAATGGAGCTCTTGGGCATGGAGGATTGAGAGCGAATTTCTTCATGTACTTTGGAGTTACATATCTGCATACTCCCTCCATTCCCTTGCCCATCTCCTTTCAATCCTTTGAATGCGCACCTTGCGCTGATATTTGTTTTCTTTGCCGAACTCGGCTTCATCAGTGTGCAATAATCGGTATATATTTCCTCGGGGATCTCAAACGCGCGATCATGACCTCAGGCCTCTTTCCTCCTTTACGTGGCTTCTTTCCTTACGCCATATTCTTGGTGAGGAATTTGAACAAACGAATTCTCTGAAGAAGTATGCAACTTTTCTTCGAGGAACGCCGCAAATGAGTTAAGTTGATGAGAACCTAGTGATTCAAAGAAGCAGACATGAGTACCGTGAGCAGAGTATAGTTGCGAGGAATTTGGAGAGGTCATATGCGTTCTCAGAAGGTTTTTCAAAAAGAACTAGTTTGAGGAATTTGACCAGATGAGCGTTGAAGAATTTCACTAAGCGATCTTTGTCTTAGGTTCCAGAGTTGTATAGTTCGAGGATCCACACAATTGAGGAATCTTGAGGAAAATCATTGCTTAGAGAAATGAATCAAGAGCATATTTTGTTTGAGGTGTTCATTTGTGTGAAGATTTGAAGAATAAACACGTTTGAAGATTTTCAGGAAGGTTTGAGAATCAAAGCGAGTAATAAAAGTAACTTTTAATTACCCAAGTGAAGAACACGAACTAAGAAGAACAGATGGGAAGTTCGTCAGTTCAGATCTCCCACGCCCTAACTCGGCGGAGGAAGACAGCTACGGCGGCGGCGGAGTGAAGATTTCCGCGGTCGGCGCGAGTACGTCGGCGACGAGGTCGAGGCAGTGAAGCTTTTCCTCACCGGCGACGATGGAGTAGCGGCGGCGCTAGGGTTTGAGAAGCTCGAGCGAGAGAGAGAGAGAGAGCGGTCGAGCGGAGTAAAGGAAGTGAGGAAGGGGAGTGGGGGTATTTATAGCCACGGTGAAAAACTGTTCGCCCAAAGATTTGGGACGAACGTGCCCCTAACCCTTCTCATTCGTTTGACATGTGTCACCCACGTACTGAAAAGTGGAGATCGTGTTAGATCGTGGGTGAATAGATAAATCCATCGTGGGATGCGGAACGGTTTGAGCGGAAAAACCGAAAGTTTGGATAAGATCAGTTTTAAAGTTCCGTTCGCAATTTCTTCAGCTGACAAGGACACACTGAAGATTTTGAACGAGTTTCAAATAGAACGCACATGAAGAATTTGTGAATAGATTGGGTTGAGTATAGCATAGAGGGGGAAGGGTCCGATCACATTCACTTAGACGAAAAAGCGACTTGAAGAAATAGCCATAAGTGAATGTTGTAGAGGACATAAACCCATATATATATATATATATATAGCTAATGAAGAAAAAGCAGCGGAAACAGTGAAGATTTTGAAAAGTTGAAGAATTTGAAAAATCAAGAATTTCAAAAGCGAGGAAAACACAAATTGAAGATTTTCAACTTTGGTGGTGGCGTGACCCACCGTATAAGAATGATGATTTCAGACACCGCGTACAATTGTCGAGGGTTACGAGAATCAAATTCTTCATTTTTTTCTTCACACTTAGAGTGTTTTTGTTCATGGATTGATTTAAAACGTTTCTTCATGTGTTGCAGATCTAAGTCTTCAATTTTGCATAAGTATCGGGATGTGTGTCCTTTTCAAAGAACATTCAAGATTCTAAGATATTTAGCTCACATCGCAACTTGCTAAATCTCTTCTCATCCAAGGGCTTAGTGAAGATATCGGCTAGCTGTTCTTGATCTTCACATGATCGATGGAGATGCCGCCTTCAACACATGATCACGAAGAAAATGATGACGAATTTGAATGTGCTTTGTCTTCGAGTCTTGAATCGGGTTGTGAGCAATCTTGATGGCACTCTCATTGTCACATGAGAGGCACATTCTTCACGTTGATGCCGTAGTCCTTGAGAGTTTGCTTCATCCACGCAATTGAGCACAACAAGAGCCAAAGCAGCAATGTATTCAGCTTCCGTAGTAGATAGTGATACGTTCTGTTTCTTCGAGGACCAATGGACCAAAGATCGTCCGAGGAAATGACAAGTACCAGATGTTGACTTGCGGTCCACACGATCACCAAAGATAGTCGAGTCGTAATATCCAATGAGATCAAAAGTAGAGCCCTTGGGGTACCATAATCCTAGTGTTGGTGTGTGAGCTAGATATCAAGAATATGCTTCATGACCTTATGGTGTGATTCCTTCGGTGTAGCTTGAAATCGGGCACACGTGCAAACACTAAGCATTATATCTGGCCTAGATGCACATAAGTACAATAGAGAACCAATCATGGAGCGGTATACCTTGTGATCGAAGTCAATACCATTTTCATCAGTGCATAGATGGCCATTTGTGGGCATAGGAATTTTGACACCTTTGCAATCTTGCATGCCGAATTTCTTCAGGACATCTTTGAGGCATTTCTCCTGAGATATGAATATGCCGTTGTGTTGTTGATTTAATTTGAAGACCTAAGAAGAATTTCAACTCTCCCATCATAGACATTTGATATTCTTCACTCATCATATAGGCAAATTCATCACTATAACGCTTGGTCAAGACAGCCAAAGATAATATCATCAACATATATTTGGCACACAAACAGTTCACCATCATATGATTTAGTAAAGAGAGCAGGGTCGAGTGAACTGGTGTGAAGCCATTCTTCACGAAGAATTCCTTCAATGTATCATACCACGCCCGTGGGGCTTGTTTGAGACCATAGAGGGCCTTGTTGAGTCTGAAGACTTTGTCAGGATTCTTTGGATCTTCAAAACCTGTGTGTAGCCTTGAGCCACAAGTCGTGCCTTATTCCTCACCACAAGGCCATTTTCATCTTGCTTGTTGCGGTAGATCCACTCTGTGCCAATGATATTATGCTTGCGAGGATCTGGACGTTTGACCAGTTCCCAGACATTGTTGAGCTCGAATCGATGTAATTCCTCTTGCATGGCCTGAATCCACTCGGGCTCCGTAAATGCTTCATCTACCTTAGTGGGCTCGTGATAGAGACAAAAGCATAGTGCCCACAAAAGTTAGATAAATGTGAAGCTTTTGAGCGTGTGAGAGGACTGGCGCTTCAATGTCATCGATGATCTTGTCAACTTGCACTTCTTTTGCAACGCGAGGATGAGCTGGTTGTCGCCGAGGAATTTGATCATTTCCTCAACACCATTGTCTTCAAAGATTATCTTCAGTGCATCACTCGACGTTCTTCACAGACAGGAATGAATTCTTCAACAGATTCTTCAAGAGGGAATGACATCCTCGGTTGCCTTGAACTTGATAGATTCCTCGTGTGCCGGTTCATCTAACACAGAAGGTAGGTGCTCTCTTTGCGAGCCATTAGTTTCATCGAACCGCACATCTGAGATCAACAATCTTGTGAAGAGCGATGTTGAAGACTCAGAGGTGTGCTGAGTACTTTCCGTAACCAAGCATAAAACCTCCATGTGCTTTCGGTGCAAATTTAGAACTGTGATGAGGATCTCTAATCCAGCATTTAGCAATCAAGACTTTGAAATAACTCACATTGGGTTTCTTGTCGTTGAGGAGTTCATAGGCAGTCTTCTTGAAGAATTTGTAAAGATATACCCTGTTGATGATGTGGCACGCGGTATCAATTGCATCAATCCAAAAACGACTAGGCGTTTTGTATTCATCAAGCATAGTGCGAGCCATCTCAACAAGAGTTCTGTTCTTGCGCTCCATGATGCCATTTCTTTGAGGAGTACAGGAGCGAGATAACTCATGAGTAATACCAAGTTCATCAAGATAGGCATCAAGACCGAATTCTTGAACTCAGTTCCATTGTCACTCTGATGTGTCCGATCTTCACACCAAAGTTAGTTGAAGCCCTCGAGGAAAATCATTTGAAGACTTCTGCACTTCATTTTTGTAAGTAACAGTGTGTACCCATGTGTAACGAGAGTAATCATCAACAATAACAAAGCCATATAGAGATGCATCATTAGTGACTGCTGAGTAATGATTAGGACCAAAGAGGTCCATGTGAAGCAATTCGAAGGGACGAGTAGTGGTCATGATAGTCTTCGCTGGATGCTTGGCCTTGGTCATTTTTCCAACTTCACAAGCTCCACACAAGTGATCCTTGAGGAATTTGACATTCTCAATGCCAATGACATGCTTCTTCTTTGCAAGCGTGTGCAAATTGCTCATGCCTGCGTGACCAAGTCGCCGATGCCATAGCCAGCCTTCAAGCTTTTGCAAGTAGACACACGGCTGGTTGTGGTCCCGTAGAGAAATCAACAATATACATGTCTCCTCTCCTAAAGCCTTCAAGACTTTGGAATTGTCGACTTCCATAATCACAACACAACGATACTTGCCAAAGATAACAACCATATCAAGATCACAAAGCATTGAGATCGACATGAGGTTGTATCCTAAGGACTCAACAAGCATGACTTTGTCCATGTGTATGTCCTTAGAGATCGCAACCTTACCAAGACCCAATACGACTTTTGCCTTTGTCGGCAAAGATGATATGCTTCAGATGTGGCGGTGATAAGGGAGCATCCATCAATAGATTCTTGTCACCGGTCATGTGATTTGTACATCCACTATCGAGAACCCACTCGGTGTCTTTGGGTTGATCATCCTGCAGATGAATTAGTGCAACTTACGATCTCATATACTTCATCGGTGAAGAATATGATATCAAGTTCATCGAGATGAATTTCATCGAGCAAAGATAATGTATAAGCGATATGAGGACGTGTGAAATGAAAGTTCATTTCATCATGATTAGCCTGCGTCCTTTCGAGCATTTTTGTCGGGCCCCAAAGAAATTCTTGAGACGTTTAAAGCACGCCCGAGACCTGACCCTGCAGAAGAGGTTAGTTCTTTTTCTTCACCACCCACATCTTAAGGGGTGGCAAAGAGTTCATCACTCTACAAGCACCATATGAGAATTGTGGCATAGAGGCCAATCCATTTCGTTTCACATAAGAGGGGTTAGGGTAAGCATATGAATAAGCAGAGAAATTCTTCGAGGACTTATGAACATATTGGTTTGAAGAATAATGCACATATTCATAGCCCTTAGCTCTACCTGCGAAAGCAGAGTTGTTAGCACGATGATAATCATATGAGGACTTTGATCCTTTTGAGGAATTTGATCCACGTGAGGAATTTGGTCCGTATGAGGACTTGGATCCATATGAAGAATTTGGTCCATATGAAGAGTTTGATCTGGGGTTCCTATTCTTCACGGTGGTGTCATGAGGACATTCACTGAAGACTTTCAAGGCACTTCTTGGGAACCCAGATTTTCTTCATAGGGGAACCGTTCCTGCGATTAGTGCCAACATATCTAGCAAATACTTCACCATTCTGATTTTTGAACAGTTTATAGTTGGAGTCAAATGACTCATCGGAAGAATGAGGAGATTCGCATGTAAAGCGGATAAGTTAGATGGATCAACTGGCGGTCCCTTTGCGACAACCCATGAGGTTTTGGGATACCGCTTTCGGGCTTCCAATATGTTCCATCAGCATTGAGTTTCCTCTCAAAGGCAATACCCTCTTTCCTAGGGTTCTGTTGAGGATCCGCTTTTAAGCACATCACAAAGAGTCGATGCCCTTTGAGGCTTTTGTACATGCATGTCATGTACAATTCCTTCAGCCCTGCATCGTCGGTGATACTAGCAATGTCCTCAGATGAGGAATTAGTGATAGCAGAGGCAGGTGAAGAATTTGTAACAGTTGAAGCATTTGAACATTCATGTGAAGAATTAGCAGATTCACGTTCAATGCACTTTAAGCATGGAGGAACAGATTCTTCCTGAGAAGCGCTGATTTGTTGAGCAAGTAATGAATCGCGCTCCTTCTGAAGATCTTCATAACTCACTCTTAGCTTCTCAAGATCTTGCTTTCTTTGAAGAAATTCATAAGGAAGTTTCACATGATCAGACAAGAGAGTGTTATGATGACCTTGAAGGCTGTCAAACCTAGACTGAAGTCTCTGAAGATTTTCGATCGGGGCTTTAGTGCGATCCATTTCTTCACCTAACATATCATCACTCTTATCTAGCATGTTTTGAACCTTTTCCAAGGCATGTTGTTGTTTGGTGGCAATGCAAACAAGTTTGGTATAGCTAGGTTCAATATCATCATCAGATCCATCATCATCAGATTCATAGTCACTAAATTCAGATGAGGAACATTCGGTTACCTCGACACCCTTTGCCATGAGACATGATACAGAAGATGATGATTCTGGTTCAAAAGTCATCGTTTTGAGAGATTCCTTGAAGTCCTCAAACCAAGGATCATGACGGGTTCGATGACCTTCATAGACGTCGGAGATTCGGTCCCAGATAAGCTTCGCATTGCAAAGATGCATAATGCGCTTGAATTCATCTCTAGATAGGCAGGAACAGATGATGTCCTTCGCCATGATATCAAGACGAGTGTACTTGCGAATATCATCTGCGTTCGCCGTTTTGCATAGATCAGTAAGACCAATTTCAGTGACGGTCCACAGCTCGCTGTCCATTGCCATGAGGCGCTTCCTCATCATGGCCTTCCACTTGGGATAATCAAGACCGTCAAAGATAGAACATGTCACTTTCTTCATACTGCGGTCGACATAACTAAAACTCCGGTGGTTAAACTAAAATCACACGTAACAAGGGAGTACCTTGCTCGATACCAATTGAAAGTGCGTTATATCGACTAGAGGGGGTGAATAGGCGATTTTATGAATTCTTCATGCGGAATTTGCGGTGAGGAAATTCCTTAGCGAAGAACTACTTGCAGCGGAATAAGTACTCGAAGTAAGCATAAGAGAATGCGGGCATGGTCATCATGATGAAATGAAGACAATCAAAGAGTACGTAAAGCGTAAACACAGGATAGCACAAGATGAAGACAAACAGATCAAGAAATTGAACTGAGGAAATTGAGTAAGTCTTCACCAAAGTCTTCAAACACAGATATGAATGAACACTCAACACAGAATGAGGAAATGAGAGGGTTGAGGAAATAGAACCGATAAGGTTGGTGAAGACAATGATTTGGTAGACCAGTTCCAACTGATGTCTCAGTTGTACGTCTGGTTGGAGCGGCCGAGTATTTAAACTCGAGGACACACAGTCCCAGACACCCAGTCGCTGAGCACGCAGCTCAGGACACCAAGTCCTCACCGTATTCTCCTTGAACTAAGGTCACACAGACCTTGTCCAATCACTCGTGGTAAGTCTTCAGGCGACTTCCAAACCTTCACAGACTTGGTCACTCGGCGATCCACAATTCCTCTTGGATGTTCTAGACCATGACGCCTAACCGTCTGGAAGAAGCACAGTCTTCAAAGGTAACAAGCGTCGGATCCACGCAGGATCAATCTCTTCAGTGATGCTCAATCACTTTGGGTTTGTAGGGGTTTGGTGTTTGGGTTTTTCCTCACTCGATGATTTTCGCTCAAAGTCCTCGGAGGATGGGTTGCTCTCAAATGACAAGTGTCAAGTTTCTCTCGGAGCAGCCAACCAGCTAGTGGTTGTAGGGGGCGGCTATTTATAGCCGAGGGAGCAGCCCTACATGATAAGACATAAATGCCCTTCAATGATATGACCGTTAGGTGGATAAGATATTTTGGGACAGTGGCGCAAGACAAAGAATGATCGGAAATTTGAGTCACAAAATTCCTCGGGGCTATCATGTTCCTCCTTTGTGTAGGCAATCCGACTGGCGAATTCCTAACTCCTCGGTCAGAACAAATTCTCGGCGACCGGAAGAACTTCGTCTCTGTCACTTGAAGAAATTGACTGAATCGTATGAGATTTCCAAAGGCTTCACTCAAGGGATTGGTAGGTGTAGGATTTTGAGTTGAGCATCACATGGAAATTTTTCCTTAGTATTTCCTCGACCCCTTTAACAAAGACGGTGTTTCCTATGACTCAAGAAAGGGAAAACGAAACTACGAAAACAAAAGTCTTCACGCTTCATGTTCCTCAAATGAATACCAAGTCTTCAAGGTCACACCAATTTCTTCACTTTCAAAGTCTTCATAAAGTCTTCAGAATATCAAAGTCTTCAGTCGAAGAACTTCATTTTTAGGTGTCGACTTTCTCTGTAAATATCAAACTCCTCATAGACTTATAGACCTGTGTACACTCACAAACACATTAGTCCCTTAACCTATAAGTCTTCAATACACCAAAATCACTAAGGGGCACTAGATGCACTTACACCAAGATCTGAAATTCATAAATGAGAGAGGGTCTTCACATAGCTACATAATTATTTAACTACTCATTGATCTTCACTTATATCTTTTTGGAGTAGTTTGTCATTTACTCATGTGCTTCGCTTATATCCTATGAGTAAATGGTTGAATGATTTGAATGTCATAAATCTGAAATTATATATGTTTCATATGCCTTTCCCATGGGGAGTAATGTCTTCACATATAAGAAGTAGAGGTGGTAAATTTATTGAAGTTTAGGAAACATTGTATTGGTCACTTGAACAATTCATGAAAGAATATTGAAGGAAGAGACATTTCACATATAAATATACTATCTTGGACATCTTCTATGATTGTGAGCCCCATTAATAATATTCAAACCCGATCAAATTAGTTGAAGTTGGACAAGGAAGACAACATAATGAGTTATGCTTGGGTATATTTGTATAGAAGTTATATTGTTATGGATCCTCTAACATGTGGTTCTTGCTATTTAGAATCCTTTGCTAGCCAAAATATCTGTACTAAGCGGGAATACTACTTGTGCATCCAAATTCCTTGAACCAAGTTTCTTCCATGAGTGTCCACCATATCTACCTATATGCGGTATTTACTGCCGTTCCAAGTAAATTTGCATGTGCCAAACTCTAAACCTTCAAATAATAATATGTTTTGTATGCCCGAATCGCTCATGTAGCGATTAGGGGCTGTCAGTATCTTCCATGCTAGGTGGGTTATTCTCACGATGAGTGGACTCCGCTCATCATTCACGAGAAAATGGCTGGTAACTGGGATGCCCAGTCCTATGATCAAAAGATCAAAAACAAATTTGCAAATAATTTAAACAAAACTCCCCCAGGAATGTTGATAGTTGGACGACACCTGTTGTTTCGGACAAGCCGTGGAGTGTGAATGTTGGTGGAGGGGGAGTAAAAGCTTTACCTTCTCAAGGTGGGAACCTCCTATAATGTATCTAGTATGGAAGATATTGGGAACTCTTGGACGATATGATTACAATTAAAGCATACCTATCAAAAATATATTCATCTCTATTTTTGCTTGAGCTCGGCACCTCCGCAAATCCTCGCTTCCCTCTGCGAAGGGCCTATCTTTTACTTTTATGCAAGAGTCAGTAGTATTCCTTCTCATTCCAACCTACTCTTTAGTTGGCAAGCATCATGTGATGGAAAGATCTAAGCATATATGGCCATTCAAATATATTTGAGCATGAATTATTACTGTTGACATTACCCTTGAGGTAAAAGGTTGGGAGGCGAAACATTAAGCCCCTATCTTTCTCCGTGTTCGATGAATACTATTTGTTCTAAAAATATGCTTTGAGTGGTAGCAATCATGGAAGACTAAATTATAGTTGAGTATGTGAAGTTTGTTGAATCAAAGCTCTGATATAGACTCTTCCTAAAAATAAGATGAATTGTAATTGTTTGATGACTAATAACACGGTTTGTTAGTTTTCAAGAAAGCTTATGAGCTATACTTTATGTGAATAGTTATTTACTTGATCATGCAAAGTTTTATGATATGAGCTACTGTTATGACAAATAATGATGCTAGAAAAGGTGATTGAAATTATCATTGATCAAACTTGTGCACCTGCTAGCATTCACACTTCATAAATTCTTTCTTTTATCATTTACCTACTCGAGTACGAAGGTGAATTAAGCTTAGGGGATCTTGATACGTCTCCAACGTATCTATAATTTATGAAGTATCCGTGCTATTATGTTATCCATCTTGGATGTTTAATGGGCTTTACTATGCACTTTTATATTATTTTTGGGACTAACCTATTAACCCAGAGCCCAGTGCCAGTTTCTGTTTTTCCCTTGTTTCAGTGTTTCGCAGAAAAGGAATATCAAACGGAATCCAAACGAAATGAAACCTTCGGGAGAGTTATTTTTGTAACAGAAGCAATCCAGGAGACTTGGAGTACATGTCAGTGAATCAACGAGGAGAGCACGAGGCGGGCGCCTACCCCTCAGCGCCGCCTCCACCCTTGTGGGCCCCTCATGGCTCCTCTTACCGACTTCTTTCGCCTATATATATATCCATATACCCTAAAACCATCGAGGAACAGAATAGATCGGGAGTTCCGCCGCCGCAAGCCTCTATAGCCACCAAAAACCAATCGGGACCCTGTTAAGCACCTCACGGAGGGAGGATCCTCACCGGTGGCCATCTTCATCATCCCGACGCTCTCCATGATGAGGAGGGAGTAGTTGACCCTCGGGGCTGAGGGTATGTACCAAGAGCTATGTGTTTGATCTCTCTCTCTCTAGTGTTCTTGAGGTGATACGATCTTGATGTATCACGAGCTTTGCTATTATAGTTGGATCCTATGATGTTTCTCCTCTACTCTCTTGTAATGGATTGAGTTTTCCTTTGAAGTTATCTTATCGGATTGAGTCTTTAAGGATTTGAGAACACTTCATGTATGTCTTGCCGTGCTTATGTGTGGTGACAATGGGATATCACGTGATCCACTTGATGTATGTTTTGGTGATCAACTTGTGGGGTCCGCCCATGAACCTATGCATAGGGGTTGGCACACGTTTTCGTCTTGACTCTCCGGTAGAAACTTTGGGGCACTCTTTGAAGTACTTTGTGTTGGTTGAATAGATGAATATGATATTGTGTGATGCATATCGTAGAATCATGCCCACGGATACTTGAGGTGACATTGGAGTATCTAGGTGACATTAGGGTTTTGGTTGATATGTGTCTTAAGGTGTTATTCTAGTACGAACTCTTGAATAGATTGATCCAAAAGAATAACTTTGAGGTGGTTTCATACCCTACAATAATCTCTTTGTTTGTTCTCTGCTATTAGTGACTTTGGAGTGACTCTTTGTTGCGTGTTGAGGGATAGTTATGTGATCCAATTATGTTATTATTGTTGAGAGAACTTGGACTAGTGAAAGTATGAACCCTAGGCCTTGTTTCCTAGCATTGCAATACCGTTTACGCTCACTTTTATCATTAGTTACCTTGCTGTTTTTATATTTCCAGATTACAAAAACTTATATCTACCATCCATATTGCACTTGTATCACCATCTCTTCGCCGAACTAGTGCACCTAGACAATTTACCATTGTATTTGGTGTGTTGGAGACACAAGAGACTCTTTGTTATTTGGTTGCAGGGTTGCTTGAGAGAGACCATCTTCATCCTACGCCTCCCACGGATTGATAAACCTTAGGTCATCCACTTGAGGGAAATTTGCTACTGTCCTACAAACCTCTGCACTTGGAGGCCCAACAACGTCTACATGAAGAAGATTGTGTAGTAGACATCAATGGACCAGTATGTACATACACGTTCACGACCAGAATGACAATGCTACGTACGCTTTGACCAGGTGGGTCCCGATTGTCAGGAACTTCCCTGCGTGCGAAGATGTAGCTGGTGGGTCCCAGCAGTCAGGGGGGCGAATCGTTTTTTTGCCCGGACGCACTTCCTTGCGTGCGAAGATGTCGCTGGTAGGTCCCAGCAGTCAGGGGGGAAACGTTTTTTTTGCAAAATACGGTTGCCCATCCGGTGGGTCCCCGCTGTCAGGTGCAGGAATAATTATTTTGCGCGTAATAAGGAGGCACTTCCTTGCGGCTGCCGTGGACCCAGCTGTCAGCCTCTCCATGTACAATACTCTTCCGATGGAAGTCGGTCGTTGACCACATTGAACACGCCTTGCCGAGAGCACCAAGGTGGTGGACGACGACGAGGCCTAGGAAGGGGACGACGCGGAGCCAGGGAAGACACGACAATGGATGCCCACGCGGAGAGGAGTATGAGGGTTCACTGGTTCGGCTGCGGTGTGAGGCTGCCGTCGCCGGAGAATAACAGGGGGTGTGGGTGAGTAGAGGGATGGCCTGGCCAGCGGTGGGAGTAGTAGGGGGCGGTGAGGCCTCCGCGACATCACAACCGGCCACGAGAGTTAGGAGCACGAGGCACGACCGGCGCTGGTTTGGGCGGCTGGAGCAAGAAAACCAGAGGTTGAAGAAGCACTACGGCCATTGGATGGACATCGTCACGGATCGGAGCTAGAATTATGCATATTGACTAAGTTGACAAAGCCCTCCGTCCCCGTCAACTTAGTAGGCCCACAAGTCAGCTTGCCACTATACTGGGTCCCAGCTAGCAGGGGGAGTATTCAAATTTTTTGTGCGTAATAAGGAGGCACTTCCTTGCGTGCAAAGATATAGCTGGTGGGTCCGAGCTGTCAGCGGAGGTAACGCTTTTTTCGTGAAATACAGAGGCCCTTTCGGTTGGTCCCAGATGTCAGGTGGAGGAATCATTATTTTGCGTGTAATAAGGAGGCATTTCCTTGCGTGCAGCCGTGGACCCAGCTGTCAGCCTCTCCACGTACAGTCCACTTCAGATGCATGTCGGTCGTCGACCATGTTGACCAGGTCGCGCCGAGAGCACCAGGGCGGTGGACGACGGCGATTCCTAGGAAGGGAACGACACGGAGCCAGGGAAGACTCGGCAGTTGTTTCCCACGCGGAGGGAGCACGATCTGAGGTTTTCTTGGTTTGTCTGCGCCGTCACGGAGAATAATGATGGGTGTGGGTGAGTAGAGGGATGGCTAGGCCAGCGATGGGAATCTGATGGGGTGGTGAGGCTGCTGGCAACAGCCTGACCATGAGGAGGAGGGAAGCGGCGGTCCCTCCGGCGCTTGTTTGAGCGGTGGAGTAGGAAGAGCAGAGATTGAAGAAGCCTGACGGCCGTTGGATGGACATCCAACGATCCTTTGTTGTCGTCAACCTTTTTTTAGGAAAGCCTCAAATATGTGGAAAATAGCATACAACCCATCTGCCATTATTTCTAATAATTTACACCCTATTTGCTAATTCTTAAGGTTTTTTTGAGCCCATATTCTTTTTGTTAGCATTACGGCCCATATTGTGGCCAAGGTTAAAAAATTATACGAAATTTTGCATATTTCGGTGTGGTCCGAACTGTTTTTAATCCCAAAATTTTGAGTCACATTCAAACTGATTTTAAAAATAAATGTATATCAATATTAAATCCAACAAATTGTCCATGCATAAAAATCAATGCAATTTAAAATCTCGAAATGAAAAAAAGAAATTTGAAACTAATTGCTGGTTTGATGTGTTTCAAAAATGTACAGCCCATTTCTCATTACTGATAGGCCATTTTCTCGGCCAGCTGAATGAAGCTCTCCTCGTCTTGAAAGATTTGCAGCCCAACATGCCTGACAAAGCGACTTACTTGGCAAATCACAAAAAAACTGGGCTGTGGCCATGGACCCAAATTGTCACCTCTCCACGACACAAGACTCTTCCGATGGAAGTCGGTCGTTGACCACATTGACCACGCCGCGCCGAGAGCACCAAGGCAGTGGACGACGGCGAGGCCTAGGAATGGGACAACGCAGAGCCGGGGAAGACGCGACAATGGATGCCCACACGGAGAGGAGTACGAGGGTTCACTGGTTCGGCTGTGGTGTGAGGCTGCCGTTGCCGCAGAATAACAGGAGGTGTGGGTGAATGGAGGGATGGCCTGGCCAGCGGTGGGAGTAGTATGTGGGCGATGAGGCCTCATGGCAAAGACAGATGGCCACGGGAGGTAGGAGCAGGTGACGACCGGCCGCTTTGGGCGGCTGGAGCAAGAAGACCAGAGTTTGAAGAAGCACTATGGCCATTGGATGGACATCGTACGGTCACTAGAGCTAGAATCGTTCATATTGACTAAGTTGACAAAGCCCTCCGTCCCCGTCAACTTAGTAGGCCCACAAGTCAGCCACACACTATGGTGGGTCCCAGCTAGCAGGGGGGTACTCATTTTTTGTGCGTAATAAGGAGGCACTTCCTTGCGTGCGAAGATATAGCTGGTGGGTCCGACCTGTCAGAGGTGGGAACGTTTTTTTCATGAAATACAGAGGCCTTTCCGGTGGGTCCCAGCTGTCAAGTGGAGGAATCATTATTTTGCGCGTAATAAGGAGGCATTTCCTTGCGTGCGGTCGTGGACCCAGCTGTTAGCCTCTCCACGCACAGTCTACTTCCGATGGTGTCGTTCATTGACCATGTTGACCACTCCGCGCCGAGCGCATCCAAGGTGGTGGACGATGGCGAGGCCTAGGTAGGGGACGACACGGAGCCGGTGAAGACGCAGAGCCGGGGAAGACGCGGCAGTGGATGCCCATGCGGAGAGGAGTACGAGGGTTCACTGGTTCGGCTGTGGTGTGAGGCTGCCGTCGCTGCAGGGCCTGGCTAGCGGTGGGAGTAGTAGGGGCGGTGAGGCCTCAACGGTAGCACAGCCGGCCACTGGAGGCAGGAGCAAGCGGTCTTGCCGGCGCTGGTTTGGGCGGCTAGTGCAAGAAGAGCAGGATTGAAGAAGCAGCAGGACCGTTCGATTCAAATCCAACGATTCTTCTTTGCTAGAATCGTTTGTTGACTAAGTTGACAAGCCTTGCGTGTCGCCAACTTAGTAGGCCCATAGGTCAGCCTCCCAACCGGTGCGTCACAGATGTCAGTGGGAGGAATCTTTTTTTCACGTAATATGGAGGCTGTTGATTGCGTGCTGCCTGGCCTGTGGAGGGATTAGGGTGGGCCGGGGAAGCTCAGCGGCATCACAGCCGGGCCACAAGAGGAGGGAGCAGGCAGTCCGTCGGGCGCTAATTTAGGCGGCCGGAGGACGAAGATCGAGATTGAAGAAGACGTCGGCCGTTGGATGGACATCCAACGATCATTCTGCTAGAATCATGTGTTGGTGACAAAGCCTGGCGTAAACAAGTGCGCCGCGAAATCTGCGGCGTGTACAACCCATTTGCTATTATTTTTATAATTTTTACTCATTTTCTAATTCTTATGGAATTTATTGCAGCCCGTTTTCCATTTTTAGAATTGCTGCCCATTTTCTATTCAGTACCAGGGTTAAAAAAATTAACTAAATATGTGGGAAATTTTAAAAATTCACAAATTTTTGCTAGGGAACAAAATATTCTTAATTCAAAAATTAGTAGCCATACTAAAACAAATTTAAAAATAAATTAGTACTATGTCATGTTAAATCCAATGAAATATGGAGTATAAGATATCAGTGAAGAACAAAAACAAAAAAAGAAACTAATATCCCATTTGCTATAATTTTTTTGGAATTTGCAACCCCTTTTGATATTACTTTTAACAAACACTGACATACTCTTTGGCCAGGCCGGAATGCATCCCTCCTCGTCTTGAAACATTTGTAGCCCAGTAAGTCGGAGAAAACAAATAGGCCTAGCTCGGGTATTCTTCAAAAAGAAATATTGGGCTACCTACTTTCCCAAAGAAAAAACTATTGGGCTGGTCATGTTGTTATACGGGCCACAGAGACCGCACAACCCAGTTTATAGCCTGTTCCTCCGAATTACTACTCAAAAAAAAGTTGTGCAATTCTGTCGTTGATTGACTATACGTTAAAAATGATGTGGGTCCCAGATATCAGCAGGGTGGATTAGAGTAAAAAAACAAGGGGTTCATCTAAGTAGTAAAAGAGGCGCTTGCTTGTGTTTGGGAGTGGACCTGGTGGGTCCGTACTGTCATACTCACAACTACAGTCCTCTCCCAATTCACTATGTTGACAGGGACCGTTTCGAAAAAAAAAACTATGTTGACAGGGCCGGACGGCGGCACCGCGGCGAGCGCACCAAGGCGGAGGATAAAGTGTTGTCGCCAATGTGCTGGGATGGGTTGGACATTCTTATTGAAAAATAAGAATGGACCGAAACTATTTACGACGTTGACTACGATGTGCATGGGTCCGCTGGTTGCAGGAAGAAAATGCTGGGAGAAAGAAGATTGGTTGCTATCTTTTCCTAAGAATAATATCGACTGAATGTAACGACACTATCATAGGAAATAATATCCTCCTGTTAAATCGTAAAGAACTGGTGCATGAGCATTTAGCTTTATTTATCTATTTACTTATTTATGTTTAGGGGACCATGAGCATGTACCTGGGCCGGATTCATGTGAGAGCCTCCCTTCAAGTTAATTATGGGCTTCTCTATTGGGCCTTTATCAGTGGGCTGCATGTTATCAACAAGTGGAAAATGTGTTAAAATGCATAAAATAGTATGTGCTATGTACTTGCGGGCACTAAAGGATCGAACCGTGCAACGACGTCCAAAACATTGTGTTTGTCATTCTAACAACACATTTATTCAACCAATGTACGAAATATACTATCGATTGTACATTGAAAACAGCGGCAAGAACAGGGCTGGGGGTGCGGCGAAGTAGTAAGCAGGCCAGAAGAGTGAAGACGCAACTCTCTCTTCCAAACCAAACATCAGCCATCATTACAAAAGGGCTACCAAAAAATAACAAGTGTATGCATCAAACTAAATAAAGATCCTACTACACAAAGTGTACGCATCTAACTAACTGGCTCAGTTAGACGTTACTATTTATTAAGCTGTGGAGATTGGCTGGCGGCTTGAACCAGATGGGTGCCTAACGGAAACTCCAGCCGGTCGAAGGCGATACTTGCGACCCCTCTCCTACTTTGGGCTGCAGGCGTGGCGGCACATATCGGGGTATGGTGCATGCAGAGCGCATGGTATGTTGTGTACACACAGTTTTGCACGATGAACGAAACAGCTGCCATCATGATCCTTGCCTTCGGTTATCTCCTAGTTAATCGGATAATTCAGTCCGGCAAACAGAGAGCATGTACCAAGGCTACTTACCACCCTCCAGTCAAAAATTCCTGAAGGCCCAGAGAAGCTGGGATCCTGCTTAAAGACCTTGCAGTGACTGTGATTGTATTCCGTGAAACAACACGTCCGGTACGTGCGAACGATTATCAATTGTTCGCCGTCGTCTGATCAAGCCAGGAACCACCTGCAACTACCATGCCGCTTTTCTTTGAAAGGTTCTGGGATTAGGAAGGGTAGGGACACAAGGCGGCCTACAACATCATATCAAGTTGGAGTCAAATAACCCTAAAAAAAGTTGGAGTTAAATAAAAAAGGGCTCTTGATGTAGTCAATCTTAAGAACAGCATGTTATGAGCATGAATATATTTTCAGTAAATGTTGATGATAATATAAGCAAGCCATCATGATATCATAGGAAAGTAACATCTTCTTTGTAACAACCGTTTGTAGCGATGACTGGAGTAGGCCAGAAATACGTCCAACCATAGAAGGAGTCGACAACGTAAATGAAGCCCTTGTGTTCAATGGCATCAGAGAACCATGGAGGATGTATGCTCCTGCGATGGACGTGCAAATTTATCCACTTACCATAGTGACCTGTCAGATAGGCGAGACCGCGGTTGAAGAACGTAATTAGCCTGAAGTCTTTATAATTCACAGATCTTATGGGCACTTGGCAGATTACAACCTTGAGCAAATCAAACTTGGTATCATGTTGGCTCTTGTAAGATTCTCGAGTATTACGGTCGCGGTGCCAAAGCAAAGGCAAAGGTTAATCGAAGGAAGGGGGATCAATCACCGGGTGTAGACCTCCACGAGCATCCAGCTGCCGCGACCGTCGACGAGCACCATCCAAAACGTGTTCATGCTGACCTAGTACATACCGTTAATGTAATTGAGGGTGGCGGGGATCGGATCGCAGTCAAGGGGGTTGATGCTTGCCACCCTATGATAGTTATGTTGCGTGACACGCCATTTCTGAAGATCAGGTGGCATCAGCAAGCAAGAATCTGGCTTAAAAAGCTCCGGCCTGAGGGCTTTGAGTAAATGGTACAACCCCCATGAGCACGCGGCGAGCGGCATGGTACTGAGATTGTCCACATGCGAAACAATGAGCTTGTCTGTGGGGAGCGAATTCCAGCCACTCTTTCAGCGGACACTGCTCGGTTCTGCCATTGTTAGTGCTTGGGTTTCGGACGAGGGGGAGAGGCGCCTTAGCGGGGATGGAAGATTGGACGAGGGGGGGAGGCGCCTTCACGGGGATGGAAGAGCGGACAAAGATGGAGAAGCGAATATGTGTCGCGGGAAGTGGACATGCGATGATGACCATAGCACGCCGCTTGACTTACGAGAGACATACCATCAGCGTAGGGTCATATGGAAGTCGGACAACTTGCTTGAGTGATCACAAGATCTTGGTACTCTCTACAATACCTACTACTATGCCCTAACTTGCTTGAGTAGAGTAGTAGAGGAGTAGTATATTCTAATCTAAAATAGTTACAAACTTCAATGCCCGAGCGTGGAACGACTACGAAACGCCATCGGTGCTAACTCCAATCCCCAGCAAATGTTCGCTGGGAGACATGGCGGTTACTGGCAACGCCATGGGCGCGATTCTGATGACGTGTGTAAGGGTGGCGGTTTTGTCAAATACTATGGCTTAAAAACAGGCCACCGTTGAATGGAAATCTGACGGTTACGTGGGATTCGCCAGGATTGAGCTCGTCTTAGAACAATTGCGGATATCATTACTAAAAAAGGTTAAAACACCGGGGCTATAACTTGCACCGGCTGACCAGTAACAATGATACTAACATAGTTGTAAAATGGTCAAAGACCGTGTCTATGTGGTGTTTGGAATTATATGCAAATTTTTTTTAGCAAGATGCCCGTGCATTGCACGGAACATCAAGATGCATTTTTTTACAAAACACCTGTTGTGATTGACCCATGCAGGAGTAAACCCATGTGTAAAAACTAATGATATCTTGAGAATTTTATTAGAAAATGGTATGTCGACCATTTCATCGAAAAAAATGATATGTCGAGAAAGATGATAGAGGTGAGGAGGAGTGGGGCGTGGTGGTGACTGGTGGTCGGACTGGGTGGAGGCATGGGGATGGACGGCGCCGACAGCGACCACCATGCCAGATTGTTCCAGAGACTTCCTTTTGTAATTGCTCAACAATGAGGTTGTGGGAGATAAGGATGAACGAGGCAAGGCCTTATCTGAAATGTGGAGATAGGTGCGGGTATCTTTTGTAAAATTGTCATAGTTTGCTTTCTATCCGTCAGATATAGATCGGACAGTCTATATTATAAGATGGCAGGCACACCATCATCACCAAATCGGTTGTTTCTCTACTCCTACTCCTATAAAAGTCTCAGTTGGTGATGATGATGTGTCTGCCATCCGCCATTTCTGACCATTAGACCTGCATCTAATGGTTGTGATGTAAGTTGTGGCCTTTTGCAAAAACTCCCACTTCTCTGCTCCATATTACACAAAACCCCTTAGTATCTTGAAACCAACCACATTCCTCCCTTACTTCATCAAAACAGCCCAAAGAATATATTTGGAGTGAAACATAAGATATTTTTAGTGATATGTATATCAAAAGTAAACTGCTTTCTTTCAAATTTGTGAATATGTATTATTCTACTTTGGATCCGTTGCAATGGACGGGCTCATTGTTATAAAGGTTTATCTCTTGCATTCCTGCAACCAACACGTAGTGTACTGGTCCGGGCCGGATGCTCGCAGCGCGATGACCTGAGTTCGAATTCTGTCCTAAACTTTAGCTTTTTATATTTTTTTAATATATAGTTCTTTCGCTACTGTGCTGGTAGTGGAACCCACAGAGTACTTAGAATACATGATTAAGGATGGATTTGTTTCTTTTTAACTTTCTGTATGAATCTGTAGCCAGCCAGCAAGTCATGTACACTGTACTGACAGTGGAACCCATAGAGTACTTAGAATACAAGATTAAGGATGCAAATAACTTTTTATAGAGGGAGAATCATACACACAATTAACTCAAATGGATCGAACGTGACTCTATTATTCTCCAACGGCAACTGGCAAATTTCCTCCCGCGGGCCGGAGTAGGTTTCTCGGTTTGCATGCGGGTTTAACGGAGGGGTTTGATGGAGGCAAGGAGGCATGTTTAGCCGGGCGTGTAGTGGATGGCGCAGTACTATTCGATTTGACAACTACAACTAGTATATTATAAAAAACAAAGAAGAGTAGTAGAGATAGAGATAAGAATAGAGACTAGGGAGGAGCACCATCTACTACTTCGTGGGCTACTCCTGCGCTCCATTCGGCGGCCGCAACGTCCCCTACAGCCACTCCCTCCCGCGCTCCATTCGGCGGGCGCTGTTGAAATTTGGGGAGCGCATTCTCGCGATTGCTAGGAGCGACGACTTCACCGACGAAAACTTCTTCCCCAACCTTGACAACCTCTTCCTCAACGACATGGGCGACAACCTCAACGCCAATGGTGCTGCTCCCGTTGCACCGTATGTGTTTCTATCCTGCCTGTCTGAAATCATGGTAGAATTCATGTTTCTAGTGTGTGTCCTAGATTCGATCTGTTCATCTACGATGCTAGTACGCATGATTAGTTTAATCTCTGTTATAGCCGTCATGATTTATTTTGTGCTTATTCGGACTAAATCTCATAGTAACTTGCTCATATATTCAACTGGCGGAACGTCCCCTACAGCCACTCCCGTTTCATGGACGGCCTGGTCGATGCCTCCAAGGAGCCCTTCGTCTACTGCTATGATTGCCCGGTGCCGTTTTGGGGCTCGTCGGCGGACATCGTGCATCACGTTACACAGGCGTGCAGCGATCACTACTAGCCCTTGGCGAAGAACATCAAGTACGAGACGTGCTACCCGTTCACCATGCCGGAGTCGCTGGAGGATCACCGCTGCCTGCTAGTCTCGGAGGAGGACGACAGCGTCTTCCTCTTGATCATGGGCACCGGCGAGGCCCGCGCAGGCCGCCGCCCCGTCTCTGTAGTGTGCGTCAGGGGCGACGCCGCTGACGCTGACACTGACACGAGGCCGATGTACGGGTGCGTGCTCACTATTACTACCCCTCGGAGGTACGTGGGCGGCGACACTGGCTACGTCAAGCTAACTTGGACTCTGCCGAGCTGGGACCTTCCCGCCGATGTGGACATGGAAGACGCACGGTATTATTTGACCCCCAACAATGTGCACGGGGACTCCAAGGAGGTTCACCTGGACATGTGCATTACCAAGTTAATTGTTGATCATTAGTCTTCGCTCAATGTAATCCGCTGTCTAAGCATGTGGAGACTTCCATGCATGATCTTGCTCTATTGGAGTATTGCGCATGAATAGAAGTGTATCCATTTATGGTTTAGTCTAGAATCTTCCATGTATGATTTTTTACTACAGTACTGGTGAAAGACTTATGATGAACCATTTCTTACATATCCTCTGCTCCCTTCCAAGTCATCCTGATTTAATCCCTCCTTCTATGTGTATAAGGGCATGGTTAATACTTAAATAGTATAGCCAATTGTTGACTATAAGAAAGTGCCATGTCATCTGTAGCCAACATGTATAACAATGAATACTCAAAAACTAATTCTTGAAGATCATTTCTTGCAAAGTACAATAAGAGTTATTTCTTCACAAGTTTTGGATGCAGGTTGAACAGTTGAACGCTTTTGTTTGCAAAAGATACTTTTTTATCCATTTCACCCGGATGTTTCTGAGCTCTAAAGATGAAATAATATCCGAAGAAACCTATCGATGCCCGTTACACATGAGATGACCCCCACATCCTTTGTCAAAATAAAAACTCCCCGATCAATGCATTTCACTCTTTCGGTACAGCATACGGCACCTTACTATAGATTAGTACGACCAAAAATTGAACTAACATTATATATAGTACGATAAATGATGATGCATGTCACCTAAAATTATATCATTGAAAACTATGTTCAAATACGAATCCAACGATATTGTTTTTGTTGACATGCACCAACATTTTGTCGATTAAATCTTGATCAAGTTCAATGGGGGATAAACCACGACCGATGTAGTACTAGTGTAGAGGGCGGCGTTGCACGGGAGTCTCACCCCGCTCGTGGCGCGGTAGTAAAGCCGTCATATCACAAAACCCAACCACTCCTAGTAATAAGTGGCCTGGTAAAATAAATGGACAAGCAACCATCACATCCCTCCGTCTTTTTTGCATTTCATCTCTCTGCATTTACTTTCTCCGGTTCATCTCGCACACTCGATCCCTAGCTACTACTCCTAGTATCCCTAGCTACTAATCCTAGGGTGTCACAGCCCCAGATCAGCCCTAGAGCTTGCTTGTAACTAGTAGCATTGCATCCATGCATCATGTTTAATTTCCATGAAATTTGAAATGGGGATGATCAAGCCCTAGCACTAAAGCAATTCAAATAGGTTCAACTTCAAAATATCTTCAAAGAACCCAAAGTGGTTTGCAAAAATGTTCATGATTAATGGAAAAAGGTGAAAACCATATCCAGAGGTGATGGATATTTTTCCAAGACATTTCTGGATTTTTGAATAAACCATATTGTATTTGAATTGGGGCATTTAAATACTATTAATATTATTTTTAAATGCTCCAGCAATTCTGAAAATAGTTAAGGGCATCTGTAATAATTTAGTTAATGCCCACAATTATTTTCAGGATTTATTTAAATGGTTTGGTATTTTACTAAACTAAAACAAAACAGAAAATAGAAAACAGAAATAATAAAAAGAGAGAGAGAGAAGCCCAACCTACCCGGGCGCCTCTAACCGCCCAACCTTTCCCCCCTCTCTCGCTCATTGGCCGGTTGGTGGCCCAGCCCACCAACCGCCTCACCGCTGTCGCCTACCTCTGCCCGATGGCGGGAGGAGGTTTCTGGCGACAGCGCCCGAGCTCGCCACCTCCTCCCTCCCAGCTGCTGGCTCCCCCTCGACGCCTTGGGAGGCGCCACGCGCCGCCTTGAACCCCTCGTCCTCTTTCCTCTCTCCCTGAACCATCTCCCTCCCCTGCTCTCTCTCCCCACGACGCCACCGAACGCGGCCGCTGACGCCGATCGCCGTACCCGCGGCCACCGCCACCCCCTCTCCTCTCCGACATGCCCCCAAGCCCTGCCACTCCATCCTCGCCCTCCTCACCGAGCCTCCCGACGCCGGAGCGCCCCGAGGCGCCGCCCCACCGTTTTCCCCTCTTCGGACCGCCGGTCGCCGTCGCCCGATTCGTCGGCTCCGGGCCGCCCCCGACCTCGCCGAGCGTCCCATCGTCATCGCTGTGAGCCCCCGCACCGAACCTCCCTCTCCCTGATGTCGATTCCTTCCTCTAACCACGGGCTCCGCCGAGCCCGAGAGCTCATCGCCGCCGGCCACGAGGTCGCCGCGGCTAGAGGCCCCGCACGTCGCGTCCGAGCACGCTGTCGTCCTCGGCGTTCCGGGAACCCAGAGCACCTACCCACTCCTCCTCCGTGCCCCAAAACGCCGTGTCCGAAGGCGTGCGAGCTCGGCCGCCCGATAGCTCGTCAGCCGGTGCCTCTGCAGGCCGCCCGGCTCCATCTGCCACCACCACCGGATCGCCCCACCGCCAGCTCTCCGTGAGCCACAAACCGTGCACGATATGGTCCTCCGTGGCGCGAGCCCGAGCAACTCCGGCGAGCCTCGCGCGAGATGTGGTCGCCGCCGCCATGCTCCGTGAGTGTCGACGTGGCATCATTAGCACCTAATCCGCAGCCAAACCACCCCGGTGGCCAAGTGGGCCCCGAGGCCAAGTCAAACCACAGTCACTGCGGGTTTGACCGGGTTTAACCATCGAGTCACTGACGTGTGGCCCCACACGCCAGGTTTGACTCAGGTTGATCTTGACGCAGATCTTGACCTCGGTCGACGCAATAACTAGTTTTGGATTTAATTTAATTCAGGAAATTCCGTAAAATACTCTAAACTTCTAAAAATCATATAAATTCAACCGTAACTCGGATGGAAATAATTTATATATGAAAAATGATCAGAAAAATATGAAGAATCTGTTTATGCCATGATCATGCATGTTTGAACAAATTAACCTCACTGAATAGGATGAATCATGATTAGGGTAACTTATGAGCTAGCATTTGGAGTTGGAGTTCAACCTTGTTTGAATTCCACTTCAACTAACTTGGATTATTATTGCATTAGG
Organism: Aegilops bicornis; assembly: GCA_021605145.1. Lineage (NCBI taxonomy): Eukaryota > Viridiplantae > Streptophyta > Magnoliopsida > Poales > Poaceae > Aegilops > Aegilops bicornis. The sequence goes on from CM038672.1 coordinate 412,404,311, forward strand.
TGAATTCAGTACCTTAACATGACATGTCATTCATGTGAATGTGCATTGCATTGATTGTGTTCTCTCTTGTTTGTTTGCTTGAATCTGTTCCTCTCGATGAGCGACGTCGAAGCGATGAATTCGATGACACCAATGAAGAACTATATTATCTTCAGAAGTGCCAGGCAAGCAAAACCCCCTTGTTCATTCCGATACAATCCCACTCTCTCGCCCCTGCTCTATTTTACTGCATTAGGACAACAATGACTCATGTGTTACTTGCTGCTGCGGTAGCTGAACCCCTTGATCCTTTGCATGACCTGTCATTCCACAAGAATTAGATGAAACCCACTAGCATGAGTAGGAATTGTTTGAGCCATGTTGTGCCTACTCATTTATGCTTGTTTGTCATGCCTGCTACTGCTTAGAGTTGAGTCGGGTCTGATTCATCGGGAATGAATTGGAATTGTTATGAACATGCCCTATTGTGTGTGAGCTAAGTGTGTGAACACGATTTGGTAAAGGTAGCGGTGAGAGGCCATGTAGGAGTACATGGTGGGTTGTCTCATTGCAGCCGTCCTCAGGAACTGAGTTCTGTGTTTGTGATCCATGAAACAGTTACTACCACGCATTGGGATCCTTAATTGACCCTCTCGGCTTCTTAACCACCCTTGTCCTCGGTCAAGGGAGTTGCAAGTAGTTTCGTGTTTGTAGCATCTTTGGGGGCCGCATAGCGTGACCTTAGGGGTGGGTTGTGTTGCGGTAGGCACCGTGGCCCGGTGTACCGAAAAGTGCCCGTTTGGTATCTCGGGAACCTGCACACACATCGTTCGGGGCTGTATGGGAAACCTCGGCGGACTCCTGCGGATGGAACCCGAATAGGCGATAAACCTGGACTAGGGACTTGTGTGTTTAGGTAGGTCGTGGCCGACACCCACGTTGGGCTTCCGCTTGAAGGTTGCCGAGTACATGTCGTGTAAACGGTAAGTGGTGAGAGCGTGTGTGAAGAAGTACACCCCTGCAGGGTTTAATATGATCTATTCGAATAGCCGTGTCCACGGAGAAGGACTTCGGGTTGCCTATATCGGTTCATAGACAAGTGGAAGTGGATACTCTAAAATGCGCAAGATAAGCGTGAGTGCTATGGATGGCGTTCTCGTAGGGAGGCGGGGCGGGTCCATAGTGGTGTATTGATATGGTGAATATGTGGACTCGTGTGCGCCACTTCAAAAGAGTTACTTGCGTCGTAGTTCGGGATAGCCACCGAGTCAAAGCTGGCTTGCTGGTCAAACTCCACCACCCCTTTTGATAATGATGCATATGTAGTTAGATTACGATGTAAGTCTTCTTGAGTACATTTGTACTCACGTTTGCTTATTTTATGTTTTGCGAGAGACGTCGGTCTCGCTAGTAGTTCCGCTTGGACTTGACGTTTAGCTTGTTACCTCAGCTACGATCTTGTGCCTTGGCAGGATCTGGTAGATAGTCGGGCTTCTCAGCCCTTTTCATTTATAGTTATGCGTACTCAGACATGATTAGCTTCCGCTTGTGCTTTGACTTGTATGCTCTGAGTGTTGGGTCATGAGACCCATGTTTGTAATATCTCGCTCTTCGGAGCCTAACGAATAATATTTGAGTCGTAGAGTTATGTTGTGATGCCATGTTGTATCTACGCATATTGAGCATAATGTGTGTATGTTTGAAATGCTTGGTATGTGTGGGATCCGACAAACTAGTTGTTTATCCTTGGCAGCCTCTCATATGGGGAAATGTAGTCTCGTGATTACGGCGATAGTAGTCCGCTTCTGACCGGTTCACCGGAGTCCTGCTAGCCCAAAGCACTACTGCTTGGACACTTGACTGGCCGGCATGTGTTTCATTTCGTTCCTATATACATCCCCTCGGGAAATGTCACGCCGGTGGTATTCGGAGTCCTGCCTAGCCTGCTACAGCCCGGGATACCGGAGTCCTGATAGCCCAGTGCTACAGCCCGAATATATACGTTGATGACCGACATGCTCGATGTGATTCATGTATGCCTGTCCCCATAGGTTAGCGCCGCTTTGGGTTCACGACTAGCCATGTCGGCCCGGGTTCTTCGTCATATGGATGCTAGCGACACTATCATATACGTGAGCCAAAAGACGCAAACGGTCCCGGGACATGGTAAGGCGACACCCGTGGGAATACCGTGCGTGAGGCCGCAAAGTGATATGATGTGTTACATGCTAGATCGGTGTGACTTAGGATCGGGTCTGACGGCGTTAGTATCGAGCCAGGTTGCTGTGGGATTACCAAGCCAAACTGGTCGAAGTTGAGTCTAGAAATGCTTTAATTATGTAAGGGAATTGATTGTGGAAGGGAACGTAAGGCTCTTTTTACTTCTTATACCTCATGGCCTTCTGATCTGAGTCAACCTGTTCTCTTCTACGGGGTTTAAGAACTAGGCTTCTCATCTATCTATCAGGATGACGTGTTACTAATCCCTAGACTTTTAAGATTGTTGGTTTTAATCCCGGTTCAGTTCCTACTACTCTGTATGATAACCGCTGATCTCAGAATCTTGTTATAATGTTGTTGAGTGGTTGTGCCACCATTTTGCAGGATGTCTCAAATCATTTTGAGCATTCTGACCCGTTATCTGTCCGAGTCATCCTGTGTCTCTAAATAGTCGATGCATTTGCAAATCCTTCCTTTCCGTTCGATGTCCTTATTGGTCGAATAAGCACACTAGCAAGGTGCGTTGAGGTAATTTATTGCCTTGACATATATGTTGGAATTATTATTATGACCCTAGGTGTTTAGGAAGTCACCTAGCAATTTAGCAATGCTTTTGTATCCCTAGTGTGATGATTCTGGCCAGTATTCTTGAAAGCATCCCGTGATGCCATTTAGTAGTAAGTATTCTACTCCTGGGTTTCTGAACCCGAGATTCATCCCACTTCATGTTGTTAGTATTTGCTAGTGCCTTTAGGATATTAGTAACCTTGCAATAGTCCTCGAGGTCCGTGGTATTTTCTTCTTCCAAATACTACGAACCGCGTATGGCAGAAGTTCCTTGTTGAACCAAAAGATCACAACCAGAGTGCTCTTGAGGAGTTCTCCATTCATAATTGTGACTCTGCCAGTTCTACTTTTCCGCATGGATTATCCGGAAGAAATGTTGAGCTTCGTTCGACATACTAATCTGTGCATCCACAACTCAGGAAGTTATATGTTCCTCTGAGTTGCTCTCTTCAGTTGTATTCTGACCTTCATCTATCAATTGATAGCCAAGGGTATGTGTGCATTTGTGTTAATCAATGCATTTTGTCCTTGTGGTCCGTCAAGCCATTCTATTCCGGAATAACTAGGAGAAACAAACTCCAGTACCTCATCCATATCCAGGATTGGGTCAAAGTAGTTGTATCCCGCAGATCAAAATGCCAATTCAGCTTTTGTTACTGTTCTACCTTGGAGTGTTACCATCTTTATGTTAAGAGTGTCATGAGAATTGCACAACCTCTTAGGAATTCTTGGCCTTGATGATACTCTCGCTATCATTATTCATTCCTCGGTTCCGTGTTGTTGTAACCTTAGGAATGCCGACAAGTGAATTGGGATGTGCGAAATCAATACTCCGAGCCACTCGTTGCTTGGTGGTAAATGGACAATACTCCCATTCTTGGCGTGTTGGTTATTTAAATCATCATTCTAAGATTGATCGTGCTACCTAGTCCTTATTTTCGGTGCACTCCTCGATTGATGAGTTAGGATCTTGTCTAGTCCTCACTCATTTGATAATATCGTCTTGCCACGAAAAGCAAGATTGTTCTCGAGCTTAGTAACATACGGTGGTTCGTGACTTTCCAAATATCTTCTTGGAAGTGTTACCGGGTTGTTTCACGATTGTTATGTTGGGCTCGTGATCAAGTTGGTTTTCTTGTGAACCACCCTTCTCCAAGAATCATGTTGGATACCCTGAGCTAGTTGGTCAAGCCAAACAACAACTTGGAGAGTTGGAAGATAAAAGCTTGCCTAACTTAGATTCGATCCAAAGGGATATTCTTGTGAAGTGTATGTTGAAGAAAGATGATATCTTCATCGATTGGTCCTCGTGATCGGTTGTTGGATCTATTGTCCTACCAATTCTTTGATTTGAGTATGGGCCATTGTCAAGTCAAATCAGAACCAACGATATTCGTAATGTTGTCTTACTCGTGGTTGATCCCTCGAGCATACACCATTATATCTTTTGGTGCGACCAATGCTATCACCGTGTTCACATGATGGTGGAAGTCGATTGATATGGAAATTTCGATGAGTTCTTTGTTGAGCCCATCAGTAGCATTTCGTCTCCCCCATAAGCCGTGTTGAACATCAACCTAGTGTTGGAAAATTGTGTAAGCATTTCTTCGTGTGAAGTTCATGAAGCTTATGCTTGGATGGTTGAAGAGACTTCCTCGAATTTATGTGTTCTAGGTGTAAGTTGCCGCCATGAATTTGAGAAAGGTTTGTTTTGCTTCCTCTGGAATCATTCCAAGTCAGTCATGCATGTGCGAAGTATTCTATGGTTTGATAGATGACCATCTTCATTCCGTATGTATTCCTAGCACCCCCAAGCCCTTGTTGATTTGTTCAAGGAGAAGAAGTTCCTTCATAAGAGCTAATCCGGAGTTATGAAGTGATTTCAATATCCTCGATGATGGTTTCCCACCCGAACTTCGGTAGTATTTTATTATAAGACTACCTTGTGGTCATGCTTATGCAGGACAATGTGTTCACAGGTTTGTAGCAGAACCAGCTCATGTTTTGGAGCTTGCTATCGTAGTTCATATCCCGAGAATCTCGCAACGCCATCTCGTCAAATTGTGTTGCAAACTTTCTTTTCAGACATGCTGAGTCTGAAGTATCCTACTACCAATCGGATCTGAATCTCAGGCAGATATGATGGTTGGAACATTCCAACAGTTACATTTCGTTCCCAGCTTGCACCGTCCTTGTGCCATTTCACTATGGGCTGCTTTCTTAGTAATTCTTGCCTAGGATCATCCTCAAAAGTGGACTTACCATGGGTTTCCTCCACCTCCGACGATAAGCAAAAATCATCCATTCGTTGTCTTCAACAAGGTAGCCCACATCATCCACTCTAGTCCGGTGTACCATTCCTTTGCACTCCGTCAAACGATCGTTATGAATTGCCTTAGGCTGGTATAAAGAGTTCCAATGATCTATGGATCAAAAGTAATTCTTTTTGCCACTTAAGGGAATAGTTCTTGCGTCACCCTTCTCGAGGTGTCCTGTTACGGGATCATGATAAATATTCCCTCGCCACCTTGACACCATCCACCATCTCTCTAAGCGTGGAATTGTTGCCACCAATCAAACCCCGTCCTTTGTTTTTCCATCCCTCTCGATGTGTTTTGTGTCTCAACTCGAGATGTGTCACCGTCTCAGTCCGTGAGTCGATCATGTTTACTTAATCTTCGTGAAGATCAAATCATGTAAGGTTTCCCCCTTCTTTCTGTTGTCGTGTCGGGTGAAGACCTCGAAGACGTCAAGACTAAGATGATAGAGTGAACCAACATCTTCGATAAGGGCAAATGGATCATGAAGATTGTGATAGTTTGTGACTTCCTTTTTTCTCTTACCTCACGTCTTGAATCTCGGGGCGAGATTCTTGTTTAGTGGGGTGGTATCCTGACCCAGATCAGCCCTAGAGCTTGCTTGTAACTAGTAGCATTGCATCCATGCATCATGTTTAATTTCCATGAAATTTGAAATGGGGATGATCAAGCCCTAGCACTAAAGCAATTCAAATAGGTTCAACTTCAAAATATCTTCAAAGAACCCAAAGTGGTTTGCAAAAATGTTCATGATTAATGGAAAAAGGTGAAAACCATATCCAGAGGTGATGGATATTTTTCCAAGACATTTCTGGATTTTTGAATAAACCATATTGTATTTGAATTGGGGCATTTAAATACTATTAATATTATTTTTAAATGCTCCAGCAATTCTGAAAATAGTTAAGGGCATCTGTAATAATTTAGTTAATGCCCACAATTATTTTCAGGATTTATTTAAATGGTTTGGTATTTTACTAAACTAAAACAAAACAGAAAATAGAAAACAGAAATAATAAAAAAGAGAGAGAGAAGCCCAACCTACAGGCGCCCCAACCGCCCAACCTTCCCCCCTCTCTCGCTCGCTGGCCGGTTGGTGGCCCAGCCCACCAACCGCCTCACCGCTCGTCGCCTACCTCTGCCAAGAGGCGAGGGAGGTTTCTGGCGATCGCGCCGAGCTCGCCACCTCCTCCCTCCCAGCCTGCACAGCTCCCCTCGGCCTTGGGAGGCGCCACGCGCCGCCCGAACCCCTCGTCCTCTTTCCTCTCTCCTGAACCATCTCCCTCCCCTGCTCTCTCTCCCACGACGCCACAGGCAGCGGCCGACGCCGATCGCTGCATCTGCCACCGCCACCACCTCTCCTCTCCGACATGCCCCCAAGCCCCGCCACTCCATCCTCGCCCTCCTCACCGAGCCTCCCGACGCCGGAGCGCCCCGAGGCGCCGCCCCACCGTTTTCCCCTCTTCGGACCGCCGGTCGCCGTCGCCCGATTCGTCGGCTCCGGGCCGTCCCCGACCTCGCCGAGCGTCCCATCGTCATCGCTGTGAGCCCCTTTTGAACCTCCCTCTCCTCGATGTCGATTCCTTCCTCTAACCACGGGCTCCGCCGAGCCCGAGAGCTCATCGCCGCCCACGAGGTCGCCATGGCTAGAGGCCCTGCGTCGCGTCGCGTCCGAAAGCACGCTGTCGTCCTCGGCGCGTTCGGGAACCCGAGCACCTACCCACTCCTCCTCCGTGCCCCAAAACGCCGTGTCGGCGTGCGAGCTCCGGCCGCCGCATAGCTCGTCGCCGGTGCCTCTGCAGCCGCCCAGCTCCATCTCGCCACCACCACCGGATCGCCCCACCTTGACTCTCCGTAGCCACAAACCGTGCACGATATGGTCCTCCGAAGCGCGAGCCCGAGCAACTCCGGCGAGCCTCCGCCGCGAGATGTGGTAAATCGCCAGCCATGCTCCGGTGAGTGTCGACATGGCATCATTAGCACCTAATCCATGAGCCAAACCACCCCCGACGTGACCGTGGGCCCCGGGGCCAAGTCAAACCACAGTCACTGCGGGTTTGACCCGGGTTTAACCACTGAGTCACTGACGTGTGGCCCCACACGTCAGGTTTGACCCAGGTTGACTGCTGACGCAGTGCTGACCTCAGGCTGACGCAATAACTAGTTTTCTGGATTTAATTTAATTCAGGAAATTCCAGAAAATACTCTAAACTTCTAAAAATCATATAAATTCAACCGTAACTCGGATGGAAATAATTTATATATGAAAATGATCAGAAAAATATGAAGAATCTGTTTATGCCATGATCATGCATGTTTGAACAAATTAACCTCACTGAATAGGATGAATCATGATTAGGGTAACTTATGAGCTAGCATTTGGAGTTGGAGTTCAACCTTGTTTGAATTCCACTTCAACTAACTTGGATTATTATTGCATTAGGTGAATTCAGTACCTTAACATGACATGTCATTCATGTGAATGTGCATTGCATTGATTGTGTTCTCTCTTGTTTGTTTGCTTGGCTGTTTCCTCTCGAAGAGCAACGCATCTGACGATGAATTCGATGACACCAATGAAGAACTATATTATCTTCGAAGTGCTGTGCAAGCAAAACCCCTTGTTCATTCCGATACAATCCCACTCTCTCGCCCTGCTCTATTTTACTGCATTAGGACAACAACGACTCATGTGTTACTTGCTGCGGTAGCTGAACCCCTTGATCCTTTGCATGACTGTCATTCCACAAAGAATTAGATGAAACCCACTAGCATGAGTAGGAATTGTTTGAGCCATGTTGTGCCTACTCATTTATGCTTGTTTGTCATGCCTGCTCTTGCTTAGAGTTGAGTCGGGTCTGATTCATCGGGAATGAATTGGAATTGTTATGAACATGCCCTATTGTGTGTGAGCTAAGTGTGTGAACACGATTTGGTAAAGGTAGCGGTGAGAGGCCATGTAGGAGTACATGGTGGGTTGTCTCATTGCAGCCGTCCTCGAGAACTGAGTTACGTGTTTGTGATCCATGAAACAGTTACTACCACGCATTGGGATCCTTAATTGACCCTCTCGGCTTCTTAACCACCCTTGTCCTCGGTCCGGGAGTTGCAAGTAGTTTACGGTGTTTGTAGCATCTTTGGGGCCGCATATAACGCTGACCTTAGGGGTGGGTTGTGTTGCGGTAGGCACCGTGGCCGGTGTACCGAAAGTGCCCGTTTGGTATCTCGGGAACCCCGCACATCGTTCGGGGCTGTATGGGAAACCTCGGCGGACTCCTGCGGATGGAACCCGAATAGGCGATAAACCTGGACTAGGGACTTGTGTGTTTAGGTAGGTCGTGGCCGACACCCACGTTGGGCTTCCGCTTGAAGGTTGCCGAGTACATGTCGTGTAAACGGCAGTAAGTGGTGAGAGCGTGTGAAGAAGTACACCCTGCAGGGTTTAATATGATCTATTCGAATAGCCGTGTCCACGGAGAAGGACTTACAGGTTGCCTATATCGGTTCATAGACAAGTGGAAGTGGATACTCTAAAATGCGCAAGATAAGCGTGAGTGCTATGGATGGCGTTCTCGTAGGGAGACGGAGGCGGGTCCATAGTGGTGTATTGATATGGTGAATATGTGGACTCGTGCGCCACTTCAAAAGAGTTACTTGCGATCGTAGTTCGGGATAGCCACCGAGTCAAAGCTGGCTTGCTGCGGTCAAACTCCACCACCCCTTTTGATAATGATGCATATGTAGTTAGTTTACGATGTAAGTCTTGCTGAGTACAATTGTACTCACGTTTGCTTATTTTATGTTTTGCAGAGAGCGTCGGTCTCGCTAGTAGTTCCGCTTGGACTTGACGTTTAGCTTGTTACCTCAGCTACGATCTTGTGCCTTGGCAGGATCTGGTAGATAGTCGCTTCTCGGCCCTTTTCATTTATAGTTATGCGTACTCGAGACATGATTAGCTTCCGCTTGTGCTTTGACTTGTATGTTTCGAGTGTTGGGTCATGAGACCCATGTTTGTAATATCTCGCTCTTGAGCCTAACGAATAATATTTGAGTCGTAGAGTTATGTTGTGATGCCATGTTGTATCTCGCATATTGAGCATAATGTGTGTATGTTTGAAATGCTTGGTATGTGTGGGATCCGACAAACTAGTTGTTTATCCTTGGCAGCCTCTCATATGGGGAAATGTAGTCTCGTGATTACGGCGATAGTAGTCCGCTTCTGACCGGTTCACCGGAGTCCTCGCTAGAAGACTACTGCTTGGACACTTGATCGGCCGGCATGTGTTTCATTTCGTTCCTATATACATCCCCTCGGGAAATGTCACGCGGTGGTACCGAGTCTGCCTAGCCTGCTCTGACCGGGATACCGGAGTCCTGTTAGCCGAGCTACAGCCCGAATATATACGTTGATGACCGACATGCTCGATGTGATTCATGTATGCCTGTCCCCATAGGTTAAGCGCCGCTTTGGGTTCACGACTAGCCATGTCGGCCCGGTTCTTCGTCATATGGATGCTAGCGACACTATCATATCGTGAGCCAAAAGACGCAAACGGTCCCGGGACATGGTAAGGCGACACCCGTGGGAATACCGTGCGTGAGGCCGCAAAGTGATATGATGTGTTACATGCTAGATCGGTGTGACTTAGGATCGGGGTCCTGACATAGGGCCAGTTCTTTTGGCGGCTTCCCCAGCTTTTTCCATAAGACTAGTCACAGTGGAGAGTAAGATTAAGGCGCCTCACTCATTTATTTGGGCTTCTAAACTACTACTAGTACCACCGTCCTGGTTTATTCGTCACCATTGTAATTTGTGCTAAATTTTGACCAAATATTTAACTGATAAAATATGATCAAAATTTGACACAGTACAATGGGGACCAATAAACCAGGACGGAGGTAGTAGTTATGGGATTACTAATCTAGAAGCCTAAAAGAACTGGCCCTGGTACTCTTACTAGTAGTAGTACTTCCTCCGTCTAGGTGTGTAAGTCATCTTACGAAAACCAAATAATCCCAAAACACTAATGCACGGTGCATTAACTTCTACATCATTTCTTGTTTCTTGACATATCAACCAATAAGAGATGTGGGGTGTGCATGCTTTTAATGACTTGGGACTACAAAGATAACATGCAGTGGTTAGTTCATTGCATGCAATGCTATTAATTAGAAAATAAACATTAAGTTCTCTCGTTTTCCCCTCCTCCTTGGTCACGATGCACAACCTAAGATGACTTATTCACCTAGACGGAGGGAGTACTCAAGTTGGAATTCCAATTGCATGGCACAACTTGTTAGGCAAAAAATTCAATACATGGTGTAGGTAGCGGTTTGGGAATTTGCATGCCTTTCCGACCAGTGAGATACTCCGTACAAAGTACGACAGAGAAATAACCACAGAGAAAGCTAAAGGTAAACAATCAAACGAGCATTTTTGCATTTGTTTTACATTGAATCATTTCACAAGCTTGACTAGTGCTGTTTTTCTACTTTTACAAAATCCGCATTGTAATGTTAAAATGTGAATTTGCACGTACATAAGTAATTGTAGTACTCCCTCCGTCTAGGTGTATAAGTCTTCCCTCCTTCTTGGTCACGGTGCACAACCAAAGATGACTTATTGACCTGGACGGAGGGAGTAGCACAGTCTGCAAGCATATATAGAGAGAGACGTGTAGTGCGATAGTATATAGTAAAGTTTGTGTTATATGCACGTACTTACAAAATGCGTACGAATACATAAGGTTTCCAAACTTTCCCTTTTACATACTTAATTAAGGACGCTAATAATTCCTGAACGTTCGGGATTTCATTTGCGTCCCAAAACTAATGAGATAGCCTTACGAAACAAAAATTATACTCCTACTAAAAGCCACGACGCTCCTAGGAGCGCTTGCGGTGCGCCAAGAGTGCCCTGGTGCGCGGCCATTTCCCAGCGCGCCGACACAACGCCTCTTCCTCAGCCTCGCAACTCGCGAGGTGCTGATTGGCGGCTTGCCGGCGGGCGAGCACGATCTCATCGATGTGGTGATCCGGCGCCAACAGGTACTCCTCCTCACTGGAAGCATGCACCCGGTCCACGTACCGCCAAGCGTAGATGAGGCACTTGGGCCTGACTGCACTCAGGGCTTTGGCACGGGCGTCCTCCGCCACCCTCACGACCCTTGCACGAGCCTTCTACCAAAGATCCAATTTCCTGACTCTCTCGGACGCGACATAGACCTGCCAGGCAGCTTGCCCCGCAGCGCGCTTCTCTTCCTCGGCCTTCTTCTCCGCCTCTATTTTGGCTTTCTCTGCCGGTGGCAAAGCCTCCCACATGGCGACATCCATTTATTTCCAAAGCTCCTCAAGGCTGGGGGGCTCGGCGGGCGGCGCGGCGTTCTCCATGTAGCGGGGAGCCGACACGAACTCCGACGCGCGTGCTGGCGAGATTGGGAACGCCGACGCGTCCGCCTCTACGCGTCGTGGCGAGGAGTGGAACACCGACGCGTCCTCCTTGACTAGTGGCGGCGAGGAACAGAACGACGACGCGTGACCGTCCAGGCGGTGCAGCGAGGGGCGCCTAGGGCTTGGGAGGGGCGATGCCATGGTGGTTGACGTGAGAGGGATGGGGAGGAGATAGCGATGAACGTGAGCGTTCTTCCGAGTGCCGTGGGAGGCGCAGTATTTATAGCAAGCAATGGCACACCTATGTAAGATATGGAATGAGCTGCACTGACTTAACTGCAGGTCCAGTTGTGTCACTAACATGTGGGCCAGACCCCTGTTGGGCCCATATGTCAGTGACCCAATGCACCTGCAGTTAAGTAACTGAAGCAGCGTCCCGGAAGATATGTTGCGTGATTAACATAACAGCTGCGTGGGCATATTTGTTGGAATAAATTACGGGGGAGGGAAGGGGTGGAAATATTGCTGGTCACAACGGATTGGACGGGTGCGGAGGGAGGAGAGTCATGCATGCAGATTTTTTCCACACGGGGTGGAGTGGTGGGACCGCCGGAGGGAGAAGGAGAGTCTGGCAGGCATATTGTTTCCACACATGGAGAGGAAAAGATTTGGAGACAAACGGGCTTCCTGCAGGTATGGGGAACGGTGCATAATAAGTCTCATCTTGCATCTTGCGGAGCTAGGTATATAGTCTCAAGTCATTAAAAACATACACGCCCTACACATGTTCATATTTCAAGGTGCACTAAATTATTGCATGCGATGATTAAGGATGGCCATAATGGTGGTATCTTAGCTGGTATCATGCACATGGGAATAGCAAACATGCTGATGTGGCAAAGAATTAAAGAAGAGAAGGGGTTAGAGTAACTAGTGTTCATGCATGCATTGGTAAACACATTTTTTGTGAAGAACGACAACATTAGTTGAGTACTTTTGCAGACTACAAAAACTATTCCACCGCCTCTATCTTGCTAAGAGTAGGTGAAAATTTTGAATCGAGCCCTTTAAACTAGAAGGGAGGTAGTAGTACTCTAATAGCTTGTTGTGATGACAAGATAGGACATGGCACGCACCTGGACGGAGGAACTAGTCTACATTGTGCATTTAAGTTTTGTCTGAAGTCAATGTACCTCTACTTTGACCAAACTTATAGAAAAATGTATCAACATTCACAATGTCAAATCAATATTTTATACTCATTATAAAACATAGTTCTTATACTCATTATAATCAGTATTGTAGATATTGATATTTTTAGTATAAATTTGGTCAAACACTTTGCAAACGGTTGACGGAAGTAAAAAGGACCAGAGGGAGTATCATGCAGGCGGAGTAGGCAAAAAGAATTGCTCATTTATAGCCGGTCGAAGTCTCAAAGGGCGCGACCGCGCGAGGGAGGCGAAGGTCATGGGAGGCGCGACGGTTGACGGAATTAAGTGAAGTTACCCACGCGCCGGCATGGCGTGCGAATAGGCAGAAGCTATACCGTCAGGCCTACGATATGGGTCTAGTAGACATGACATCTAGTGGGTCCTGCATAGTTCTCGAGAACTCTTTGGGGGCTTGCAGCCGTTTATCCACCGGGCAAGCCAGCAACCCCACGCCGTTCTCACGCCCTACCCATCCCCGTCTTCTACTAGTACAGTACCTTACAACAGTTCGCTCCCAGTCATCCCGTCCTTTCACATTACACCAGTTCAACTTCTCCTAACGCTCCTCCAAAATCCATCGCCTCCCAAATCTCCATGGTCGTTGCTGAGTACTAGGTATAGAGCCATCACCAGTGATGAGTTCATCATCATCTACACACGTGGATCTGCGACGGTGAAAGCATGCCTTGCTCGCTTCCTACGCATGTTCAATAGTTCAACGGATGAGTGGGTCACTGGGCTAGATGTTGAGTACACCACAATCCTGCAAAGAGAGAAGATTCTAAAGGAGGCAGAGAAGAAGAAGCCCGCCGTGATCCAGGTTTGCGTACATAACGTGTGCTTGGTCTACCACATATGTCATGCCGACGTTGAGTGCCAGGATTTTAAGAACTTCCTCAAGGATGAAAGAGTGAAATTCGTTACTGTAGACTTTAGGAACGACAGGTATGTCCTGGGTTGGATAGGTCTCGTTGTAAGCCAACCCTTCGATCTCCAGAAGGCAAGCCTGGTGTCCTCCTCTCAGCCTTCAATGCTGACCCTGGCAACAACCATGATTGATCCTTCGTACGCTAAACTGAAGAAACCTCACCACGAGTTTCATCATGCATGGGAGTGGAAGACATTAGATGAAGATCACATCCTGTATGCAGCAATGGATGCCTACCTTTGTTCAAATATCTACAAGGGTTGGATGAAGAAGCAGAGCCCAGTGTCCGGTTCAAGCAAAGAAGCATCGGCGAAGAGGAAGAGGAAGAGGGACGAGGACAAAGTCGAGGGCGTGGACTCGGACTCCGAGTAGGTGGCGATGAGTCACTCATGCTGGTTCTCTGCAGTGTCAAGCGGACTAGTTGCTTAGTTTATTTTCAAGGGTGTCTTGTCTTTGAGGCCCCAGCAGAACTATGTTTATGTTCTTTCTCGTTATTTGAACTCTTTAGTATGCAGTAGTACTAGTACTATGTCTTACTACTGTTCTTCTTGCAGTTGGTACTCTTGCTCGTATCTTCGTGTTCCTCTTGTACTTAATACGTTCGTACTAGTAGTATAATTTGGGTCGATCGATTTGTGAAAGAAGTTTGACAGAGCGAAGGAAGAAGACGGCAGAAGCTACCCAAAGATATCTATATTAGGGTGGCAGGTGCCCATGATCTATCTTATGAGTGTTGGGTGTGGAATGTAGTTCGCAGGAAAAAATGGATCGTGTCTGGGTTAAGCGGATGGCAGGGGTGGGGAGCATCTTTGGTGGCAGGCGGTTCGGGGAGGCGGCGGCGGCGCGGCAAAGGTTAGGGCGTGTGGCGGGCTGAGAAGATGAACCGTGCATCAACTTTGGAGGTTGAACAAGCCCTTCTAGCCATCCATGTTGCATCAAACGGCTCACAAGAGTCGACTGACCCAAATTTCTCCTTCAGATTGTAGGATCCACGTGGCATTCAAGGTCTCGAAGGTAGATTCCGCGTCCGCACCCGATTTGCGGACTCGACACTGATAACCCACAAGTATAGGGGATCACAATAGTTTTCGATAAGTAAGAGTGTCGAACCCAACGAGGAGCTAAAGGTAGAACAAATATTCCCTAAAGTTCTATCGACCACCGATACAACTCTACGCACCTTAGCATTCGCTTTACCTAGAACAAGTATGAAACTAGAAGTACTTTGTAGGTGTTTTCGGATAAGCTTGCAAGAAAGTAAAGAGCACGAAAATAAAACTAGGGGCTGCTAAGGTAAAGACACAACTAAAGTAAATATAGCAAGTGTGGAAAAGTGATGGTAGGTGTGGCGAAATTGTCCCTTAAGCAATTGACTACTTTACTAGACCGATAGCAAGTATTATGTGGGAGAGGCCTTTGCTAGCATGTCATCCCTTACTTGGAATTCTATGCACTTATGATTGGAACTATTAGCAAGCGTCCGCAACTACTAACGTTCATTAAGGTAAAACCCAACCATAGCATTAAGATATATTGGTCCCCCCTCAATCCCGTATGCATCAATTTCTATGCTAGGTTGAAGCTTCTATCACTCTTGCCCTCCAATACATAGTCCTATCAACATACAACTAACCCTATGGTGTGATCCACGCGCGCGCTCATATGATGGGCACCAAAGGACAGCAACATAACCACAAGCAAATTAAATCAATCATAGCAATTCATCAACCACCAATAGGACAACGAAAATCTACTCGAGACATCATAGGATGGCAACACATCATTGGATAATAATATGAAGCATAAAGCACCATGTTCAAGTAGAGGGTACAGCGGGTTGCGGGAGAGTGGACTGCTGTAGATAGAGGGGGGAAGGTGATGGAGATGTTGGTGAAGATGGCGGAGGTGTTGGTGTAGATCGCGGTGATGACGATGGCCCCCGACGATGTTCCGGCGCCACCGGAAGCGAGGGGGAGAGAGCCCCCCTCCTTCTTCTTCTTCCTTGACCTTCTCCCTAGATGGGAGAAGGGTTTCCCCTGTGTTCCTTGGCTCCCATGGCTTGGGAGGGGCGAGAACACCTCCGAGATTGGATCTATCTCTCTGTTTCTGCGTTACATTGCTCTGCTTTCACCGTTTCGCGTATATATGGAGATCCCGATTGATGCGAAACCTTTTCGAGATTTTTCCGAATATTAGCTTTCTTGCGGAAAAAGAAGAGCATCAACCGCCTTACGGGGCTCACGAGGGTAGGCGGCGCGCCTGGGGCGCCTGCCTCGTGACCACCTCGGGCATCGCCTCGCGTGGATTTTTCTTCTGGAATTTTCCATATTTTCCAAAAATAAGCTCCATCCGTTTTTATCCTGTTTGGACTCCGTTTGATATGGATATTCTGCGAAACATAAAACATGCAATGCATGTGAACCGGCACTAGGCACTAAACCTTTGGATCAATATGTTAGTCCAAAAAATAATATAAAAAGTTGCAAAAAAGTATATGAAATTGAATAATATTGTCATGGAACAATAAAAAATTATAGATCTGACAGACGTATTAGCATCCCCAAGCTTAATTCCTGCTCGTCCTCGAGTAGGTAAATGATAAAAAGAATAATTTTTGATGTGGAATGCTACCTAGCATAATCTTGATCATATGTCTAATCATGGCATGAATATTAAGACACGAGTGATTCAAAGCAATAGTCTATCATTTGACATAAAAACAATAATAGTTCGAGCGTACCAATAAAGCAATCATGTCTTTTCAAAACAACAAGGCCAAAGCAAGCTTATCCCTACAAAATCACATAGTTTGGCCATGCTTCATTTTCGTCACATGAAATGCCCCCATCATGCACAACCCCGATGACAAGCCGAGCAATTGGTTCATACTTTTTAACGCGCTTCAGCTTTTTCAACCCTCACGCAATACATGAGCGCAAGCCATGGATATAGCACTATAGGTGGAATAGAATATAATGATGGAGGTTATGTGGAGAAGACAAAAAAGGAGAAAGTCTCACATTGACGCGGCTAATCAACGGGCTATGGAGATGCCCATCAATTGATGTCAATGCGAGGAGTAGGGATTGCCATGCAACGGAGAGCTATAAGTGTATGAAAGCTCAACAAAAGAAACCAGGTGGGTGTGCATCCAACTTGCTTGCTCATGAAGACCTAGGGCATTTGAGGAAGCCCATCGTTGGAATATACAAGCCAAGTTCTATAATGAAAACTCCCACTAGTATATAAAAGTGAAAGCATAGGATACTCTCTCTATGAAGAACATGGTGCTACTTTGAAGCACAAGTGTGGTAAAAGGATAGTAACATTGCCCTTCTCTTTTTTCTCTCATTTTTTGGGCCTTCTCTTTTTTTTGGCCTTTCTCTTTTTATTTTATTTTTATTTTTTCGTCCGGAGTCTCATCCCGACTTGTGGGGAATCATAGTCTCCATCATCCTTTCCTCACTGGGGCAATGTTCTAATAATGATGATCATCACACTTTTATTTACTTACAACCCAATATTACAACTCGATACTAGAACAAAGATCTGACTCAATATGAATGCTTCCGGTAGTGTACCGGGATGTGCAATGATCTAGCGCAGCAATGATATCAAAAAACGGACAAGCCATGAAAACATCATGCTAGCTATCTTACGATCATGCAAAGCAATATGACAATGAATGCTCAAGTCATGTATATGATGATGATGGAAGTTGCATGGCAATATATCTTGGAATGGCTATGGAAATGCCATAATAGGTAGGTATGGTGGCTGTTTTGAGGAAGACATAATTAGGCTTATGTGTGACAGAGCGTATCGTATCACGGGGTTTGGATGCACCGGTGAAGTTTGCACCAACTCTCGAGGTGAGAAAGGGCAATGCACCTGCATCAAGAGGCTAGCAATGATGGAAAGGTAAAAGTGCATATAATCCATGGACTCACATTAGTCATAAAGAACTCATATACTTATTGCAAAAGTTTATTAGCCCTCGAAGCAAAGTACTACTACTCATGCCCCTAGGGGGATAGATTGGTAGGAAAAGACCATCGTCATTCCCCGACCGCCACTCATAAGGAAGACAATTAAAGAAACACCCCATGCTTCAAATTTGTCACACAACGGTTACCATACGTGCATGCTACGGGACTTGCAAACCTCAACACAAGTGTCTCTACAATCCACAACCACCCACTAGCATAACTCTAATATCACCATCTTTATATCGCAAAACTATTGGAAGGAATCAAACATATCATATTCAACGATCTACAAGTTTATGTAGGATTTTATGACTAACCATGTGAATGACCAATTCCTGTCATCTCTCTAAATAGATATAAGTGAAGCAAGAGAGTTTAATTATTTCTACAAAAGATATGCCCGTGCTCTAACAATTATAAGTGAAGCAAAAGAGCATTCTACAAATGGTGGTTGTCTATGTAAAGAGAAACAGGTAATCCAAACTTCAAATGATATAAGTGAAGCACATGAAGCATTCTATAAAGCCATACTCAAAAGATTAAGTGAAGTGCAATGAGCATTCTATAAATCAACCAAGGACTATCTCATACCAGCATGGTGCATAAAAGAAAAATAAGAACCTAATTGCAAAAGACGCTCCAAGACTTGCACATATCACATGAATGAAACGAATCCGAAAAAATACCGATACTTGTTGAAGAAAGAGGGGATGCCTTCCCAGCATCCCCAAGCTTAGACGGTTGAGTCTCCTTGAATATTTACTTGGGGTGCCTCGGGCATCCCCAAGCTTGAGCTCTTGCCTCTCTTCCTTCTTCTCACATTGAAACCTTCTCAATCAAACACTTCATCCACACAAAACTTCAACAGAAAACTCGGTAAGATCCGTTAGTATAATAAAGCAAATCACTACTCTAAGTATTGTTGAAAACCAATTCATATTTTTTTTGCATTGTGTCTACTGTAATATAAATTTTTCATGGCTTAATCCACTGATATAAATTGATAGTTTCATCAAAACAAGCAAACTATGCATCAAAAACAGAATCTGTCTAAAACAGAACAGTCTGTATCAATCTGAACATTCACCATACTTCTGATACTTGAAAAATTCTGCCAAAATTAGGAAAAATAAATATGTTGTACATAAAGACAGTGCAAAAAGAATTAGAACCATTTGATGTTCCAGTAAAAAACTAAAATTCACACACTACAGCCAAAGTTTCTGTCCTGCACCGCACAAACCAACAAGCATTGTAAACATCCTAAAGGCAAACCTTGGCACATTATTTTTATAATACAATGGAATTGTACAAGGGTATAATTATTTTTGTTGAAAAGTTTCTGTAATCAAGATTCACAAAGTTGCCGTGAGCATGAACAAAGTTCAAGGAGCTCTCCCACTTCAACAATGCTTGTCTCTCTTACTTTCACTTTTCTTTTTGAAAAAGTTTTGGGTTCCCCTCTTTATTTTGTTGTTTTTAAACTATATGAAAGCACTCAACAGAAATAAATGACTCTCTAAAACTTCCGGGTTGTCTCCTCGGCAGCGCTTTCTTTAAAGCCATTAAGCTAGGCATATTGTGCTCAAGTAATGGATCCACGGATCCCAAGGTATATCGAAGCCAATTTTAATTAGCAATGATTTGTAATTTAGTAGTGAGCACAAAGTAACATACATCAAGCAACAACGAAGTCTAACTCTCTTCCTATGCATCGGCATGTCATGAAAGAACAATTCATGCACACCAAGTAAAGGCCAATGCATAGTATAAGCGATTTCTTGCAATTTCATCATATTGGAAACATAAAGAGGCGGAGATATAGTTCCTCTCTCATAATAATTGCAAGTAGGAGCAGCAAGAACATGCATATTATATTCATCAAAATCATCATGTGCAACGGTAAAAGGCAACCCATCAATATAATCCTTAATAAGTGCAAACTTCTCCGATATAGAGTAATCGGGAGAATTCAAAAGATAATAGGACTATCATGCGTGGGTGCAATAGCAACAATTTCATGTTTAACATAAGGAACTATAGCAAGTTCATCTCCATAAGCATAATTCATATTGGCATCTTGGCCACAAGAATAGCAAGCATCATCAAAAAGGTGTATTTCAAAATAATCAACGGGATCATAGTAATCATCATAGCAATCATCCTTCGGTAAGCACGAAGGGGAATTAAACAATGTATGAGTTGAAGAGTTACTCTCATTAGAAGGTGGGCACGGGTAGCTAATCTGCTCTTCCTCCTTTTGTTCTTCGCTCTCCTCATCATCTTTTTCATCCAATGAGCTCACAGTTTCATCAATTTCTTCTTCCATAGATTCCTGCAAAATATTAGTCTCTTCTTGGACAGAGACTTTCTTAATAAGTGTATTAATTTCATAATTGTATTTATAATTCTCATAGCAATATTTGAGGATAGCTAAATTTTCAGATCTATAAACATCATCATCAAAATCCTCAAACTCTTTACACATAGCTTCAATTTCATAAGCACCCATAAAAGCAACAAATTCTTCTATTTGTTCCACATCATAGTAATCATATTACCTCTAGCATAAGAATCTAAGGTTTCATTATCATTAAATTTGCATGAAAAGGGAAGGTGTGGAGAAATCATCCTAGAGCAACAAGTATAATCATATTCCATGCATAGTTGCCAAGCATACCACTTCAATATATGAATTTGATCCCATAATAGTTTCCCTTTTTGTGTCAAGCGATAATCCCTAAAGTATTCACGTTGATCCAACATTACTCCCATTACATAATTGAATGGGGTTTTCTCAGGATTATTAAAGTAGTACATAATATCTTTCACATAACCAGCATCGAGGGTTTTAGGAGGTTCCCCATCTCCATGAGCGGCAAGTACACCTAATTTTTTTGGTATTTTGTGTTCCATATCCATAACTAAAGATAGAGAACAACTAAGAACATCAAATAAAAATTACTTAGTGATAAAGCAAACAAGCACACACGAGAATATTCACCCCACGCTATGACTCCCCGCCAACGGCGCCAGAAAAAGGTCTTGATAACCCACAAGTATAGGGGATCGCAACAATTTTCGATAAGTAAGAGTGTCGAACCCAACGAGGAGATAAAGGTAGAACAAATATACCCTAAAGTTCTATCGACCACCGATACAACTCTACGCACGCTTAGCGTTCGCTTTACCTAGAACAAGTATGAAACTAGAAGTACTTTGTAGGTGTTTTCGGATAAGCTTGCAAGAAAGTAAAGAGCACGAAAATAAAACTAGGGGCTGAAGACACAACTAAAGTAAATATAGCGAGTGTGGAAAAGTGATGGTAGGTGTGGCGAAATTGTCCCTTAAGCAATTGACTACTTTACTAGAGCGATAGCAAGTATTATGGGGGAGAGGCCACTTCTAGCATGTCATCCCTTACTTGGAATTCTATGCACTTATGACTGAAACTATTAGCAAGCGTCCGCAACTACTAACGTTCATTAAGGTAAAACCCAACCATAACATTAAGATATATTGGTCCCCCTTCAATCCCGTATGCATCATTTCTATGCTAGGTTGAAGCTTCTGTCACTCTTGCCCTCCAATACATAGTCCTATCAACATACAACTAACCCTATGGTGTGATCCACGCGCGCCCTCATATGATGGGCACCAAAGGATAGCAACATAACCACAAGCAAATTAAATCAATCATAGCAATTCATCAACCACCAATAGGACAACGAAAATCTACTCAGACATCATAGGATGGCAACACATCATTGGATAATAATATGAAGCATAAAGCACCATGTTCAAGTAGAGGGTACAGCGGGTTGCGGGAGAGTGGACCGCTGTAGATAGAGGGGGGAAGGTGATGGAGATGTTGGTGAAGATGGCGGAGGTGTTGGTGCAGATCACGGTGATGATGATGGCCCCCGGCGGTGTTCTGACGCCACCGGAAGCGAGGGGGAGAGAGACCCCCTCCTTCTTCTTCTTCCTTGACCTTCTCCCTAGATGGGAGAAGGGTTTCCCCTCTGTTCCTTGGCTCCCATGGCTTGGGAGGGGCGAGAGCCCCTCCGAGATTGGATCTATCTCTATTTCTGCGTTCTATTAAGCTCTGTTTCACCGCTTTGGCGTATATATGGAGATCCGTAACTCCGATTGGCCTGAAACCTTTTCTGTGTTTTTTTCCGAATATTAGCTTTCTTGCGGCAAAAGAAGAGCATCAACCGCCTTACGGGGGGCTCACGAGGGTAGGCGGCGCTCCCAGGGGGGGGGGGGCGCCCCCCTGCCTCGTGACCACCTCGGGCATCGTCTCGCATGGATTTTTCTTCTGGAATTTTCCATATTTTCCAAAAATAAGCTCCGTCCGTTTTTATCCCGTTTGGACTCTGTTTGATATGGATATTCTGCGAAACATAAAATATGCAATGTATGTGAATCGGCACCGGGCAATCGGATCAATATGTTAGTCCCAAAAATAATATAAAAATTGCCAAAAAGTATATCAAAGTGAATAATATTGGCATGGAACAATAAAATATTATAGATACGACGGAGACGTATCAGACGCGCGCGCGACCGGCTTCCGCCGCGACAGCCACCATGCGTGCCTCCTCCGCGCGGGCGGAGACGACAATGACATTCTAGTTCCTCCTCGCTGGCATGCTGGAGCACGCGCTCGTCCTCCTCTTCGTACGCTGCGTGCATAGACGCAGCTCCACCAGCTGCTCGCGTGCTTGGCAGCGTGGCGTCATTGCGAGGAGGGACTGCAGACGACATGAGCGGGCGAGCCTTCGGCTTCATGGCACAGGGATGGCGGCGACACGGCGGTGATGGGCGAGAAATTGTTGGCCAGAGCAGGCGGGCGCGGGCATGCGCAACGGCGGCGGCTGCATATTAATGAGTGCGCGTATGGGAGCTTAGTTTAGTTTTATATAGGGTTGGTCAAACTTAAAAGAAAACCGTACTAGTACATGTAAACATTAGACTTAGGCAGTGCTTTTATTAGTTACCACAGCCATGATACAGAATCCTGTGCAAGCATGTGAACTGGCAAGACGGTCGATCGAACGAGCAAGGCGTCACCGTGTCACGCTCGAAGGACATCCACCGAACCTTTTTGTGTGTGTGAAAACAATCCCCGAATATTACTCAACTTTTTTTCCTGGAAAAGTTCTTGATGCTACAATATTTCCATATATTTGAATTTAGCTCCAGTTCGTGTTTATTTGGATTTGGACGTTTTAGGGGCGCCCTAGTTTTTTTAATACTGATTTTGTGTGTGTGACTGAGAGAGAATGTGTGTATGTGTCCATATGTGTGTTGTGGCGGAAGGGCAATGTGGAGACGGTGTGCGTGTGATAGAGACATAGAGAGGTGTGAATGTGCAAATGATCATGCATGAGTGAGACATAGATAGATGCCGATATGTTGTGTATACATTTGAGAAGGGTCTTCTGTTTTACTTGTGTGTGTGTGTGTGTGTGAGAGAGAGAGAGAGAGAGAGAGAGACAGGAGCATCCGTAACACAACAACCATCTCTCTCGATCCGTCCATCCCTCGCATGATCGCATGTAACACATGCATCAACGCGCACATTTTGACACCCTCACCCGACCCCTGCCCACCTCAAGGCCCGCACATCGCTCTCTATCTCGCACGCACAATCTCTTTGTGAATACCCTGTTTAGCATGTAGCTTTCCGTCACATACACACACATTTCTCTCCTTAGGTTTGATTTCTCTCAATATTTCACACACACACACACACACACACACACCCTCCCCGAGCACACAATTCATTCCCATCCAAGGTTATATGGCGACCACTCTCGCTTGTGCTTCTCTACACCCCAGCATGCACAACACCTCAATCTTCAAAGAGGGCATCGAGGAGATCAAAGACGGCGACCACATTGCGCTAGAGAATGCGGGGCCATTTGAAAGCAGGATGATGTGACGACGGCTGACTGACTCCTCCCACGACCCTCTCTCTCTTGCACAAAATTACCAATCCCTCTATTCCCCACACAAATTTATCAATCCCTCAACCCACGAGATCCTTCCCCTCTCGTCCATGTTTTTCCAGCTCTCTCATCAAACCTGTTGTCTCTTCTCCTTCCACGTGTACAGAATCCGGATGCACACGCATCTCACGTATATTACATGTCTCCAACCTTCTCACATACCTAACTTCTTCCTCTCTATTTCTCTTTCTCTCTCTATCTCTCTCTCTGTTTCATTAGGTTTGTCTCCTACTCTCTCGTCCACATACATACAATCTTTCCCGCCCTATCTGCTCCATCTTCGCAAGCTCTCTCAGCACATTTCATTCACACATTGGGATATGTTCAAAATGTTGCTTTTATAATGGCTGATGTAGAGGTATTGTTGGTTTTGTTGTATCCTACAAAGTAATAACTATGAAATGCATTTTGATATTCATTTGACTGGGATTATGTGAGTTTGAGCATGTTGTGAAGGACTATAGACCTCGTATACATCTTGGAATTCGACAATGATTGTAACTATTGAATTGTATAGACCATTACATTCGAAGTCAGTAGCCTAATATATTTATTTCACAATTTCAACAAATGATTAATTCACTACATACTAAGAAAATAAATGTGTACACCCTCCATTTTTATTTAAGTCTGCGTATTAGCATTGGTCAAAGTCAAGTTTTGTAAACTCTCAGAAAGTTCATAACAAAAAATATTAACATATACAATAACAAATAAATACCATTAGATTCATTATTGAATGTACTTTCACATCATACATATCTGTTATGGTAAATATTTATATTTTTCTATAAACTTGGTCAAACTTTAGGAAGTTTGACTTGGTCAAACCTAATATGCAGAGTTTACTAGTACTACTCGCTAGTTGCTTAGCCGAATCACCCAACACGCCACACGGGGAGTTCAGTGTCACAAAATTTTGAGGTCGGCGGGAAAATCTCCCGCGACCCTGATTCGAGCAGTGGGAAGTTATCATCATAGCCTTCGGAACAGGCCTACGGATGACGGTTGGTAGGGGGCTGTTTTCGTAACTTCAGGTTCACTCTACCCAGCCAACCCCTCCCCGACACCCAGAGTAGTACACCTGAATACTTTTTCTATCGCCACCGCAGCATATCTGCCTCATCGACGACCTCGTACGCCGCACTGGAGCCAGTCCACCATCGTCGTCGTACACGGAGCCTCTTCCCCGGCACCGTCTTCCACGGTCTCGGATCTGCTTCCCGAAAGCCGACACCAAGCGCAGAAGCACCACCGTCGTGGACAATGAACTGACTCCCGTTGCCGACCATGACTCACAGAGGCCGCCACGACCATCGTTCTCTTCCTCGATTGGTAATGTGTGTATCGAATCACTTAGCAGTACATGTGTAGTTCCAATTTTGTTCATACCTACCCTTCAAATTTCCTGGGTGCTATTGTTCCCATAAAAGTAATTGGTTATAGCCTCCATTGTCCAACAGAATATCAGCTTGTAATTGTGCGTAAGCTCTGTATTCTTATTTGTGCTTGGGTAGATTTTTCATCCGCAACCGTGAGTGTGGCAAATGATGGAAAGTTTTTAGAACTTCATAAGATGCCCATGCGTTGCATGCATCAAGATGCATTTGTATGAGTAGTTTATCTTGTGGGAGAAAAGGATGAACGAGGGAAGGCCTTATTTGCAAATCTGGAGAGGGGTGTGGGTATCTTTTTGCAAAATTGCCATCGTTTCCTTCTATCTGTCAGATATAAATCGGACGACCTATATTGCAGGATGGCAGGCACACCATCATCACCAACTCTGTTTTTTATAAGAAACTAACAAGATGCCCATGCGTTGCACGGAACATCAAGATGCATTTGTATGAGTAGTTTATCTTGTGGGAGAAAAGGATGAACGAGGGAATGCCTTAATTGCAAATGCAGAGAGGGGTGTGTGGTATCTTTTTGCAAAATTGCCACAGTTTCCTTCCTATCCGTCGGATATAAATCGGATGGCCTATATTGCAGGATGGCAGGAACACCATCATCACCAACTCTATTTTTTATATGAGTAGGGAGAAAGTAGAGAAAAAAGTAGAGAGTAGAGAAGTAGAGATAAATATTAAATATAAAATAAATATAACAGTAGAGAAGAGAGTAGAGATAGCAGAGACGTCGGGAAAGGATTGCGCGCGTGTGGGAAAAAGGGACCGGGCGTGCGCTAGTTTTGGCGAGCGGCGTCCGACGCGCTTTATAAAATCCAACGCCCTCCCACCGCTTTGTGCCTCGCCACCGCTCTCTCCCTGCTCTTTCTCGCCTCGCTGCCGCCGCGTCGCCGGGAAACTTGGGGATACCGCGGCATCCGCGCGTGTCCCTCCGGCGGCTTCTCCGCCGAGATCCGGTTCCGCGGGATGCGCCTCGGCCTCGGCAATTTCGACACTGCCAACGAGGCCACCTGCGCGTACGACGCGGCGGCGTGGCGCCTCCGGTGGCCTCATAGAACATTGAACTTCCCCAACGTGCCGACGTGGGAGCGGGCACAGGAGCTTGTGCCTCTGCCGCGACTTATCACCGACGAGGATCGCCACGACAACCGGAGGCGGGAGCACCGTCTCGACATCGCCGAGATGGACGAGGAAGCCATGGCATTGTGGCGCCAACGCTTCCCGCAGGACATCATCAACGAGCGTGAGTTCTACGCGCAAAGGAGGGCGGAGAGGGATAAGAGGAGGGCGGAGCGAGCCGCCTATTGCGAGGACAAGCGTAGGCGAAAAGCAAACGCTCAATTCAACATGGGGCTAGGAGCAGCGTCGCCCTGGGAATCCGATGACAATCGGTATCTTCACGCCTACAGTCAGACGTCGGAGGAGGACATCACCAAGGAGTCGGACGACGAGGAGTAGTTGAATAATCTATTTTTTTATCTATCTATGCTGAGAACTATCCTCTACTCTCTTGTCTCTACTCTCTATCTCTACTTCTCGATCTCAAAGATCAGAACGCTTTTTTAAAGCGCCCGCTATGATTCTGTTGGAGATGCTCTAACATGGCAGACGAGTGCTTTAATGTTGCCCACAAGATGCACGAGTATTACTAGTAGTATATTTTTCTTTCCATGTTGAGATTTTAAAACCACGAGTGCGGACATGCAGAGGAGCATTGAAGACCAAACACGGGATATTGGGGACATCTTCAAGGAGCGTGGCAAGTTAAATAGGAGCTGCACCGAACCTGTAAAACAAGCTTTGGTAAGTAACACCCTTTCAATTACTTTCATTTAGCCCCGTGTTCTTCGATGTGTATATGTTGTACTTTCTGTTTCTCTTAAGCCTCGTGTTCTTTGATGTGTAATAAGAAGAGTCTTAATCGTCCTAATGCTTTTGTTTTTAGCTTGATGTAGGAAGTGGGTGTTCTCACCTTGTAGTCTGTTTTTATATTTCTTCCTTTTGAATTCACTTCTCCTAGTTCTGTTTATCTGGCTTCTACTAAATGGATCTGGGTTGCTCTGAGTATTGATCTAAAAAAGAAGTAACTTCATGTCAGGATGCAGCTCGTGCGAGGAGGGAAGTATGGTCAATCTCGAGATCATGTTTCCAAAATGAGGCTGGATTACACACAAGGTGCCAGTTCCCTAATGATGCTAGATTAGACACAAGGTGAAAATTCCCAGATGATGCTGGATTACACACAAGCCAGGTGGAGTTGTCAGCTGTTCGCGTCCTCGTGGCTCTAGTAAAGGCTGAAAGAAAGCATGCAACAACCCTTGAGAATATAGCTGAGTTCCTGAAGAAGCGAAAAGAGCAATCAGATGCTCTCTTCACCCATGCCAAAGAAGAGATGGAAGAAGCCAGAAATAAGCTAGCAGAGGCAGAGCAGGCCAGGCGTCTCCTACTATCTAAAACTGTTGTCAATACAAAATTTCCTTCATAGTAGCTAGGTTCAAATGTTATCCAGTCAGCCTACCTGTTGTGATGTCCGTGCATCTACTGATGTGGCACAAAATATTTTTTTCGGGTCATGTAATAACAGCAATTACTTTCCAAACAATAACAAATGAAGCATTGGACATGGTATAGTTCACGCGCAAGCCCGACATTTCAAGGTCAACTTCCACATCAAACTCATGTTCACAGATATCTGCACATTCATACATAATGTCCACAACCATGATTCACTTCAAAGACAAAAAAAATTAAGGAGAGTTATGAATAAAGAAAAACCTCTAGTTCCTGCTACCAGTGCGAGTACAACAAGTCAAGACCATGCGTAATTAATTATATTTTGGTCATTTTTTGTGTTCTAAAATGCCGGCCAGCTCGAGGAAGGACGTGTTGTCGGCACACGTGCGGATTCAATGATGGCAGGCGAGGCAGTCTGAAGCCGGTTGCATGAGGCGAGGAGGCGTGTTCAGCCGGGCCTGCAGCGAGTGGGGCCCTCTTGGCCGGCACGCCGGTTCAATGCCTGCGCGATGAGAGGTCGCGTCCGTGTCAGAGCAATCACTCCCTCCAATCCTTTTTGTTTGGGTATAACAGAATCTCGTTTTCCATTCACATTTTACAAGTAAAATTCATGGACAAACTTTGACGCAAAATACGATGAGGACTAGTAAACCAGAACGGAGGTAGTTGTTTTTTTAATCAAAGAAGGGTTTTCCCCTTCCGACTTTCAAACCCTTCCGACATTCATTACTGAAAACCAACATCTAAATCTAAACCATAGTATTTGCCCTAGAACTGCCAGGTTCAACATCTCGCAACATAAACCCATACAACCATACGCCAAGGAGGTACGTGGTACTATGAATTCCAAATTCACTCCATACCAATCGTTCTAAAAACTACTTAGTACTTATAACGTGCCATTGAAAATCAGAACTCTTAACCCTGCTAAAAAATGATACTTTAAACGTGGCTACTCGATCTATGGCAACTGGCGAGCTACCGCCTCCAAGTCGTTCACCTGTGGTCCCGACCATCAACTCCTCCGGATCAAATTATCACGCGAGCTGACTATTCCTACAAAGGTGCGCTCTGATACATCTCCAACGATCTATAATTTTTGATTGTTCCATGCTATATTATATTCTGTTTAATGGGCTTTATTATACACTTTTATATTATTTTTGGGACTAACCTATTAACCGGAGGCCCAACCCAAATTGCTGTTTTTTTGCCTATTTCAGTGTTTCGAAGGAAATGGATATCAAATGGAGTCCAAACGGAATGAAACCTTTGGGAACGTGATTTTTGGAACAAACATGATCCAGAGGACTTGGAGTCTACGCAAAGTAATCAACGAGGAAGGCACGAGGCAGGCGCTGCCCCTCAGTGCGCCCTCCACCCTCGTGGGCCCTTTGTTCCTCCACCGACGTACTTCTTCCTCCTATATATACCTACGCATTGCCCCAAACTATCGACACGGAGCCAAACTCCTATTTCCACCGCCGCAACCTTACATGCCGTGAGATCCCATCTTGGGCCTTTTCCGGCGCTCACGAGGGGGGCATTGATCACGGAGGGCTTCTACATCAACACCATAGCCTCTCCGATGATGTGTGAGTAGTTTACCTCAGACCTTCGGGTCCATAGTTTATAGCTAGATGGCTTCTTCTCTCTCTTTGGATCTCAATACAAAGTTCTCCTCGATCTTCTTGGAGAACTATTCGATGTAATCTTCTTTTGCGGTGTGTTTGTCGAGATCCGATGAATTGTGGGCTTATGATCAAGGTTATCTATGAACAATATTTGAATCTCCTCTGAATTCTTTTATGTATGATTGGTTATCTTTGCAAGTCTCTTCGAATTATCAGTTTGGTTTGGCCTACTAGATTGATCTTTCTTGCAATGGGAGAAGTGCATAGCTTTGGGTTCAATCTTGCGGTGCTCGATCCCAGTGACAGAAAGGGTAACGACACGTATTGTATTGTTGCCATCGAGAATAAAAAGATGGGGTTTATATCATATTACATGATTTTATCCCTCTACATCATGTCATCTTGCTTAAAGCATTACTCTGTTCTTATGAACTTAATACTCTAGATGCATGCTGGATAGCGGTCGATGTGTGGAGTAATAGTAGTTGATGCAGAATCGTTTCGGTCTACTTGTCGTGGACGTGATGCCTATATACATGATCATACCTAAATATTCTCATAACTATGCTCAATTCTATCAATTGCTCGACAGTAATTCGTTTACCCACCGTAATACTTATGCTCTTGAGAGAAGCCGCTGGTGAAACCTATGGCCCCGGGGTCTATTTTCCATCATATTAATCTTCCAACACTTAGCTATTTTTATTGCCTTTTATTTACTTTGCATCTTTATTTCTCTTTATCATAAAAATACCAAAAATATTATCTTATCATATCTATCACATCTCACTCTCGTAAGTGACCGTTGAAGGATTGACAACCCCTTTATCGCGTTGGTTGCGAGGTTCTTATTTGTTTGTGTAGGTGTGAGGGACTCGTGCGTGATCTCCTACTGGATTGATACCTTGGTTCTCAAAAACTAAGGGAAATACTTACGCTACTTTACTGCATCACCCTTTCCTCTTCAAGGGAAAACCAACGCAGTGCTCAAGAGGTAGCAAGGAGGATTTCTGGCGCCGTTGCCGGGAAGATTCGCGCCAAGTCAAGTCAAGTCAATACATACCAAGTACCCATCACAAACTCTTATCCCTCGCATTACATTATTTGCCATTTGCCTCTCGTTTTCCTCTCCCCCACTTCACCCTTGCCGTTTTATTCGCCCTCTTTTCCGTTCGCCTCTTTTTCGCTTGCTTCTTGTTTGCTCGTGTGTTGGATTGCTTGCTTGTCATGATGGCTCAAGACAATACTAAATTGTGTGACTTTACCAATACCAACAACAATGATTTTCTTAGCACTCCGATTGCTCCTCTTACCGATGCTGAATCTTGCGGAAATAATGCTGCTTTGTTGAATCTTGTCATGAAAGATCAATTCGCCGGCCTTCCTAGTGAAGATGCTGCTACCCATCTGAATAGCTTCGTTGATTTGTGTGATATGCAAAAAAAGAAAGATGTGGACAATGATATTGTTAAATTGAAGCTATTTCCTTTTTCTCTTAGAGATCGTGCTAAAGTTTGGTTTTAGTCTTTGCCTAAAAATAGTATTGATTCATGGAATAAGTGCAAAGATGCTTTTATCTCTAAGTGCAAAGATGCCTTTATCTCTAAGTATTTTCCTCCCGCTAAAATCATCTCTCTTAGAAACGATATCATGAATTTTAAGCAACTTGATCATGAACATGTTGCACAAGCTTGGGAGAGGATGAAATTAATGATACCTAACTGCCCTACACCTGGTTTGAATCTTTGGATGATTATACAAAAATTTTATGCCGGATTGAACTTTGCTTCTAGAAATCTTTTAGATTCGGCCACGGGAGGCACTTTTATGGAAATCACTTTAGGAGAAGCTACTAAACTCCTAGATAATATTATGGTTAATTATTCTCAATGGCACACCGAAAAATCTACTAATAAAAAAGTGCATGCGATAGAAGAAATTAATGTTTTGAGTGGAAAGATGGATGAACTTATGAAATTATTTGCTACTAAAAGTGTTTCTTCTGATCCTAATGATATGCCTTTGTCTACTTTGATTGAGAATAATAATGAATCTATGGATGTGAATTTTGTTGGTAGGAATAATTTTGGTAACAACGGCATTATAGAGGAAACTTTAATCCTAGGACGTTCCTAGTAATTCCTCTAATAATTATGGTAATTCCTACAACAATTCTTATGGAAATTTTAATAAGATGCCCTCTGAATTTGAGACTAGTGTTAAGGATTTTATGAATTCACAAAAGAATTTCAATGCTTTGCTTGAAGAAAAATTGCTTGAAGTTGATGAATTGGCTAGGAACGTTGATAGAATTTCTCTTGATGTTGATTCTTTGAAACTTAGATCTATTCCACATAAGCATGATATCAATGAGTCTCTCAAAGCCATGACAATTTCCATTGATGAGTCCAAAGAAAGAACCACTAGGTGCGCTCTGATACATCTCCAACGATCTATAATTTTTGATTGTTCCATGCTATATTATATTCTGTTTAATGGGCTTTATTATACACTTTTATATTATTTTTGGGACTAACCTATTAACCGGAGGCCCAGCCTAAATTGCTGTTTTTTTGCCTATTTCAGTGTTTCGAAGGAAAAGGATATTAAACGGAGTCCAAACGGACTTCGGGAACGTGATTTTTGGAACAAACGTGATCCAGAGGACTTGGAGTCTACGCAAAGTAATCAACAAGGAAGGCACGAGGCAGGGGGGCGCACGCCTACCCCCCAGGCGCGCCCTCCACCCTCGTGGGCCCCTCATTGCTCCACCGACGTACTTCTTCCTCCTATATATACCTACGTACCCCCAAACTATCAGATATGGAGCCAAAACCCTATTTCCACTGCCACAACCTTTTGTACCCGTGAGATCCCATCTTTGGGCCTTTTAAGCGCTCACGAGGGGGCATTGATCACGGAGGGCTTCTACATCAACACCATAGCCTCTCCGATGATGTGTGAGTAGTTTACAAAGACCTTCGGGTCCATAGTTATTAGCTAGATGGCTTCTTCTCTCTCTTTGGATCTCAATACAAAGTTCTCCTCGATCTTCTTGGAGATCTATTCGATGTAATCTTCTTTTGCGGTGTGTTTGTCGAGATCCGATGAATTGTGGGTTTATGATCAAGATTATCTATGAACAATATTTGAATCTCCTCTGAATTCTTTTATGTATGATTGGTTATCTTTGCAAGTCTCTTGAATTATCAGTTTGGTTTGGCCTACTAGATTGATCTTTCTTGCAATGGGAGAAGTGCATAGCTTTGGGTTCAATCTTGCGGTGCTTTCGATCCCAAAGGATGTAAAGGGAAACGACACGTATTGTATTGTTGCCATCGAGGATAAAAAGATGGGGTTTATATCATATTGCATGAGTTTATCCCTCTACATCATGTCATCTTGCTTAAAGCATTACTCTGTTCTTATGAACTTAATACTCTAGATGCATGCTGCTACCTCTTGAGCACTGCATTGGATTTCCTTGAAGAGGAAAGGATGATGCAGCAAAGTAGCGTAAGTATTTCCTATAGTTTTTGAGAACCAAGCTATACATCTAGTAGGAGGCTACGCGCGAGTCCCTCGTACCTACATAAAGCAAATAACTCCTCGCAACCAACGCGAATGGGGGTTGTCAATCCCTTCACGGTCACTTATGAGAGTGAGATCTGATAGAGATGATAGATAATATTTTTGGTATTTTTGTGATAAAGATGCAAGGTAAAAATAAAAGCAAAGTAAAAAAGCAAAGGCAATAATAAAGTGATGGAAGATTAATATGATGAAGATAGACCCGGGGCCATAGATTTCACTAGTGGCTTCTCTCAAGAGCATAAATATTTTACGGTGGGTGAACAAATTACTGTTGAGCAATTGACAGAATTGAGCATAGTTATGAGAATATCTAGGTATGATCATGTATATAGGCATCACGTCCGAGACAAGTAGACCGACTCACCTTTGCATCTACTACTATTACTCCACTCATCGACCGCTATCCAAAGATGCATCTAGAGTATTAAGTTCAAGAAAACAGAGTAACGCCTTAAGCAAGATGACATGATGTAGAGGGATAAATTCATGCAATATGATAAAAACCCCATCTTGTTATCCTCGATGGCAACAATACAATATGTGCCTTCTTGACCCTC
The DNA here is from genome assembly GCA_021605145.1 of Aegilops bicornis. Lineage (NCBI taxonomy): Eukaryota > Viridiplantae > Streptophyta > Magnoliopsida > Poales > Poaceae > Aegilops > Aegilops bicornis. The sequence goes on from CM038672.1 coordinate 412,437,641, forward strand.
TTGTCTTTGGGAAAGGACACCGCAAGATTGAACCCAAAGCTAAGCACTTCTCCCATTGCAAGAAAAATCAATCTAGTAGGCCAAACCAAACTGATAATTCGAAGAGACTTGCAAATAATTCAAAGAGACTTGCAAAGATAACCAATCATACATAAAAGAATTCAGAGAAGATTCAAATATTGTTCATAGATAATCTTGATCATAAACCCACAATTCATCGGTCTCAACAAACACACCGCAAAAAGAAGATTACATCGAATAGATCTCCACGAGAGAGGGGAGAACATTGTATTGAGATGCAAAAAGAGAGAAGAAGCAATCTAGCTACTAACTATGGACCAGAAGGTCTGAATTAAACTACTCACACTTCATCGGAGAGGCTATGGTGATGATGTAGAAGCCCTCCGTGATGGATGCCCCCTCCGACGGGGCTCCGAAACAGGCCCCAAGATGGGATCTCGTGGGTACAGAAGGTTGCAGCGGTGGAATTAGGTTTTTGGCTCCGTATCTGATCGTTTGGGGGTACGTAGGTATATATAGGAGGAAGAAGTATGTCGATGGAGCAAGGTGGGGCCCACGAGGGTGGAGGGCGCGCCTGGGGGGGGGGCCCTACCTTGTGCCCACCTCCTTTCTTTCTTGATGTAGGGTCAAAGTCTCCTAGATCATATTTGGTGAGAAAATCACGTTCCCCAAGGTTTCATTCCATTTGGACTCCGTTTGATAATTCCGTTTCTTCGAAACTTTGAAATAGGCAAAAAACAACAATTCTGGGTTGGGCCTCTGGTTAATAAGTTAGTCCCAAAAATAATATAAAAGTGGAAAATAAAGTCCAATATTGTCCAAAACAGTAGATAATATAGCATGGAGCAATCAAAAATTATAGATACGTTGGAGATGTATCAGGCATCCCCAAGCTTAATTCCTGCTCCTCCTCGAGTAGGTAAATGATAAAAACAGAATTTTTGATGCGGAGTGCTACTTGGCATAATTTCAATATAGTTCTTCTTAATTGTGGTATGAATATTCAGATCCGAAAGATTCAAGACAAAAGTTCATATTGACATAAAAATAATAATACTTCAAGCATACTAACAAAGCAATCATGTCTTCTCAAAATAACATGGCCAAAGAAAGTTATCCCTACAAAATCATATAGTCTGGCTATGCTCTATCTTCACCACACAAAGTATTTAAATCATGCACAACCCCGATGACGAGCCAAGCAATTGTTTCATACTTTTGACATTCTCAAAACTTTTTCAATCTTCACGCAATACATGAGCGTGAGCCATGGATATAACACTATATGTGGAATAGAATGGTGGTTGTGGAGAATACAAAAAGAGGGGAAGATAGTCTCACATCAACTAGGCGTATCAACGGGCTATGGAGATGCCCATCAATAGATATCAATGTGAGTGAGTAGGGATTGCCATGCAACGGATGCACTAGAGCTATAAGTATGTGAAAGCTCAATAAAAGAAACTAAGTGGGTGTGTGATGACCCACAAGTATAGGGGATCTATCGTAGTCCTTTAGATAAGTAAGAGTGTCGAACCCAACGAGGAGCAGAAGGAAATGATAAGCGGTTTTCAGCAAGGTATTCTCTGCAAGTACTGAAAATAAGTGGTAACAGATAGTTTTGTGATAAGATAATTTGTAACGAGCAACAAGTAGCAAAATTAAATAAAGTGCAGCAAGGTGGCCCAATCCTTTTTGTAGCAAAGGACAAGCCTGGACAAACTCTTATATAAGGAAAAGCGCTCCCGAGGACACATGGGAATATCATCAAGCTAGTTTTCATCACGCTCATATGATTCGTGTTCGGTACTTTGATAATTTGATATGTGGGTGGACCGGTGCTTGGGTGCTGTTCTTACTTGAACAAGCATCCCACTTATGATTAACCTCTATTGCAAGCATCCGCAACTACAACAAAAGTATTAAGGAAACCTAACCATAGCATGAAACATATGGATCCAAATTAGCCCCTTACGAAGCAACACATAAACTAGGGTTTAAGCTTCATCACTCTAGCAACCCATCATCTACTTATTACTTCCCAATGCCTTCCTCTAGGCCCAAATAATGGTGAAGTGTTATGTAGTCGACGTTCACATAACACCACTAGAGGCTAGACAACATACATCTCATCAAAATATCGAGCGAATACCAAATTCACATGACTACTAATAGCAAGACTTCTCCCGTGTCCTCGGGAACAAACGTAAATACTCACAAAGCATATTCATGTTCATAATCGGAGGGTAATAATATGCATATAGGATCTGAACATATGATCTTCCACCAAATAAACCAACTAGCATCAACTACAAGGAGTAATCAACACTACTAGCAACCTACTAGCACCAATCCCGGACTTGGAGACAAGAATTGGATACAAGAGATGAACTAGGGTTTTGAGATGAGATGGTGCTGGTGAAGATGTTGATGGAGATTGCCCTCTCTCGATGAGAGGAGCGTTGGTGATGACGATGACGATGATTTCCCCCTCCCGGAGGGAAGTGTTCCCGGTAGAATAGCTCTGCCGGAGCCCTAGATTGGTTCCACCAAGGTTCCGCCTCGTGGCGGCGGAGTTTCGTCCTGAAAGGTTGCTTATGATTTTTTCCTCGATGAAAGACCTCATATAGCAGAAGATGGGCATCGGACAGCCAACAGGGGGCCCACGAGGTAGGGGGGCACGCCCCCCACCCTCGTGGATAGGTGGGCCCCCCTCTGGTGAACTTCTTCCGCTGGATATTTTTTATTATTTCCAAAGACGACTTTTGTGGAGTTTCAGGACTTTTCGAGTTGTGCAGAATAGGTCTCTAATATTTGCTCCTTTTCCAGCCCCGAATTCTAGCTGCCGGCATTCTCCCTCCTTATGTAAACCTTGTAAAATAAGAGAGAATAGGCATAAGAATTGTGACATAGCGTGTAATAACAGCCCATTATGCAATAAATATCGATATAAAAGCATGATGCAAAATGGACGTACCAACTCCCCCAAGCTTAGACCTCGCTTGTCCTCAAGCGAAAGCCGGTAACGATAAATATGTCCCCATGTTTAGAGGTAGAGGTGTCGATAAAAATAAAATACGGACATGAAGGCATCATGATTATTCTCGTAACAGCAACATATATAGATTTTTTCATATGAATTCTTATGCTCAAGTAATAATCTATTCACAATGCAGAGTATGAATCATAAACTTTATTGAGAACTAGCAAACTATAATCTCAGCCATTGAAGCAATTGCAATTTATCATAACATCATAAAGAGTCTATGTCAAAGCTTAATAACAAGTCCACATACTCAACTATCATTTAGTCTTTCATAATTGCTAACACTCACGCAATACTTGTGGTTACGGAGTTTTAATCAGACACAGAGAAAGATAGGGGCTTATAGTTTCGCCTCCCAACCTTTTACCTCAAGGGTAATGTCAACAATAATAACTCATGCTCCCCTACATCCAATTAGATATATATATCAGGATCATTCCAACATACTAGGCTTGCCAAAGGATAAAATGAAAAAGGAAAGGTGAAGATCACCATGACTCTTGCATAAGACAGAAGATAATATTAGAAGATAGGCCCTTCGCAGAGGGAAGCAGAGGTTGCCATGCGCTTTTATGGTTGTATGCATAAAATCTTAATGCGAAAGAACGTCACTTTATATTGCCCCTTGTGATATGAACCTCTATTATGCACTCCGTCGCTTTTATTACTTCCACATCACAAGATCGTATAAAGCTTATTTCTCCCACACCAATCAATCATACATATTTAGAGTAATTTTTATTGCTTTGCACCAATGACAACTTACTTGAAGGATCTTACTCAATCCATAGGTAGATATGGTGGACTCTCATGGCAAAACTGGTTTAAGGGTTTTGGAAGCACAAGTAGTATCTCTACTTAGTGCTGAGAATTTGGCTAGCATGAGGGGGAAAGGCAAGATCAACATGTTGGACGACCCATGACAACATACTTTATCTCAGATATAAGAAAACATAACCCATTACGTTGTCTTCCTTGTCCAACGTCAACTCTTTAGCATGTCATATTTTAATGAGTGCTCCCAATCATAAGAGATGTCAATAATAGTATATCTATATGTGAACCCCTCTTTCCTTATTACTTCCTATTAATTGCAAAGATGACCAAAGCTATGTCTGCCAACTCCCAACAACTTTTAATCATCACACTCTTTCTATGTGAAGTCATTACTCTCAATAAGATCAATATGATCTCTTTGTTTCTTTTTATTCTTTTCTCTTTTCTTTTATTCACTCAATATCATGGCAAAATAATCAAGCCCTTGACTCAACACTAATCTTTATTATATAGCTCACGGACTCGATTACATAGGGAGATCATAAAGCAGAAACTCGAAACTAGATCATGCCATAAACTTTATTCTACTAAATCAAGATACTACTAATAGGATTGAACTAAGAAAAACGGTAAAGATAGGAGATGTGGTGGTGATACGATACCGGGGCATCTCCCCCAAGCTTGGCGGTTGCCAACGGGAGTGCTCATACCCATGTGATTATGTCTCCTTTGCTGGTGAAGAAGGTGGTGGTGTTGTCGATGATGCGGGCTTGTCGTCCATCTTCCAAGGCATAGGCTCACCATCATAGAAGGATGATCGAGTCTCCGGGATCCTCAAATCTGCAGCCAAACTCATCCTTTTGAATCTATATTCATACTCACAGTTTTGGTTTTGCAGGTCATAGATTTGGGCTTGAAGGTGCTCGATCTTCTCATGAAGCTTGAAGATGGCCTCCCCAATATTGTCAGCATCCAGCTTGTGGTTGCTAGTGAACTCCGCGATCATCATGTGGTTGGAGTTGAGTCCACGTTCCACCATCCCTTGGCACTTGAAAACTTGTTGCTCCACTGCTTCGAGCCTTGTCTCCACGCTTCCGGTCCCCTTCGGTCCCTCTTCATCGCGGATGTGCAGCAACCCATCACGCAACTCAATGGTTTGAGGGTGTCGCAGCACCTCCGCGAGGTAAGGGTTGATGACCTTCTCGAAGAACTTGTCCTTGGAGGCATTAGGGGACGTCATGGTAATCTAGATCTGTAAGAAAAACAGCTCCAAACAAGAACAGAGGATAATTGCGTGATAGGGAGTCAAAACCTTCGGGAGAATATATAATGAATTTTTACCAACCAAAATACGTATCGTGCAAGAAAACGGACTCTGGAAGGCACACGAGGTGCCCACGAGGTAGGGGGCGCGCCTAGGGGGTAGGGCGCGCCCTCCACCCTCGTGGAGCCCTCGTGTCCTTCCCGGACGACCACTTATTTTTCTATTTTTCTAAATATTCCAAAACGGAGAAATATTACCTTAAAAACTGTTTTGGAGTCGATTTACTTATCGTACCACATACCTATTCCTTTTCGGAGTCTGAAACGTTCTGGAAAGTGTCCCTGATGTGTTACGGTTTCAATAACATTGGTTTCAACATTTATAGGATTACCTGAGATATAATGTATAATTCTTTGACCGTTTACCACCTTCGGATTTGTGCCTTCGAAATTGTTGATTTTTATGGCACCGGAATGATAGACCTCCTCGATGACATAGGGGCCTTCCCATTTAGAGAGAAGTTTTCCTGCAAAAAATCTTAAACGAGAGTTGTATAGCAATACATAATCACCTACATTAAACTCACACTTTTGTATCCTTTTGTCATGCCATCTTTTAACTTTTTATTTAAACAACTTAGCATTTTCATAAGCTTGGGTTCTCCATTCATCGAGTGAGCTAATATCAAATAACCTCTTCTCACCGGCAAGTTTAAAATCATAGTTGAGCTCTTTAATAGCCCAATATGCCTTATGTTCTAGTTCGAGAGGTAAGTGAGATGCTTTTCCATAAACCATCTTATACGGAGACATACCCATAGGATTTTTATATGCAGTTCTGTAGGCCCATAATGCATCATCAAGTTTCTTGGACCAATTCTTTCTAGATTTATTAACAGTCTTTTGCAAAATTAATTTGAGCTCTCTGTTACTCAATTCTACTTGACCACTAGACTGTGGGTGATAGGGAGATGCAATTCTATGATTAACATCATATTTAGCAAGCATTTTACGGGAAGCACCATGGATAAAATGTGAACCACCATCAGTCATTAAATATCTAGGGACTCCAAACCTCGGAAAAATAACTTCTTTAAGCATTTTAATAGAGGTGTTAAGATCAGCACTACTAGTTGGAATAGCTTCTACCCACTTTAGTAACGTAATCAACAGCAACTAAAATATGTGTATATCCATTAGAGGCAGGAAAAGGTCCCATATAATCAAAGCCCCAAACATCAAATGGTTCAATAACAAGTGAATAATTCATAGGCATTTCTTGACGTCTACTAATATTACCAATTCTTTGACATTCATCACAAGATAAGACATACTTACGGGCATCCTTGAAGAGAGTAGGCCAATAAAAACCGGATTGCAATATCTTATGTGCAGTTCTATCTCCAGCGTGGTGTCCTCCATAAGCTTCGGAGTGACACTTGCGTAGGATCTGTTCCTGTTCATGCTCAGGTACACATCGTCTAATAACACCATCTACTCCTTCCTTATAAAGATGTGGGTCATCCCAAAAGTAATGTCTCAAATCATAGAAAAACTTTTTCTTTTGCTGGTATGTGAAACTAGGTGGTATAAATTTAGCAACAATATAATTAGCATAATCAACATACCATGGAGAGCTATGAGAAGTACTTATAACATTTAATTGTTCATCAGGAAAGCTGTCATCAATAGGTAGTGGGTCATCAAGAACATTTTCTAACCTAGACAAGTTGTCTGCAACGGGGTTCTCAGCTCCTTTTCTATCAACAATATGCAAATCAAATTATTGTAGCAAGAGAACCCATCTAATAAGTCTAGGTTTAGCATCTTTCTTTTCCATGAGATATTTAATAGTAGCATGATCAGTGTGAATAGTTACTTTAGAATCGACAATATAAGGTCTGAACTTATCACAAGCAAATACAACTGCTAAGGATTCTTTTTCAATAGTAGCATAATTTCTTTGAGCATTGTCTAGAGTTTTACTAGCATAATGGATAACATTTAATTTCTTATCAACTCTTCGCCCTAGAACAGCACCTCTGACATAATCACTAGCATCACACATAACTTCAAAGGGTAAATTCCAATCGGTTTGGTGAACAATAGGTGCGTAAATCAATGCTTTCTTAAGTATTTCAGATGCTTCTACACAATCATCATCAAAGACAAATGGTATATCTTTTGTAATAAATTAGTCGAGAGGCCGAGAAATTTTTGAGAAGTCCTTAATGAACCTCCTATAAAATACGGCGTGACCAAGGAAACTTCTTATACCTTTCATGTCCTTGGGACATGGCATCTTTTCAATAGCATCAACCTTGGCTTTATCAACTTCAATACCTCTTTCCGAAACTTTATGCCCCAAGACAATTCCTTCAGTAACCATAAAGTGGCACTTTTCCCAATTCAAGACAAGATTAGTTTCTTCACATCTCTGCAAAACTCGATCAAGATTGCTCAAACAATCATCAAAAGAGGATCCATAGACGGAAAAATCATCCATGAAAACCTCACAAATCTTTTCACAAAAGTCAGAGAATATAGCCATCATGCATCTTTGAAAGGTAGCAAGTGCATTACATAAACCGAACGGCATACGTCTATAAGCAAAAGTACCAAAAGGGCATGTAAAAGTAGTTTTGGATTGATCTTTAGCTGACACATGTATTTGAGAGAAACCAGAATAGCCATCTAGAAAGCAATAATGTGTATGCTTGCATAATCTTTCTAGCATTTGATCAATAAAAGGTAAGGGGTAATGATCTTTCTTAGTAGCCTTATTTAATTTACGGAAATCAATTACCATCCTATAACCTGTAATAATCCTTTGTGGAATCAATTCATCTTTATCATTAGGAACAAAAGTAACACCTCCCTTCTTAGGGACACAATGAACATGACTTACCCATTGACTGTCAGGAACGGGATAAATTATACCTGCCTCCAGAAGCTTTAGTATTTCTTTTCTTACCACTTCTTTCATCTTAGGATTCAACCGACGTTGATGATCACGAACCGGTTTAGCATCTTCTTCCAAATTTATTTTATGTTGACATAGAGTGGGACTAATGCCCTTAAGATCATCAAGAGTATATCCAATAGCAGCACGGTGCTTCCTCAGAGTTTTCAATAATCTCTCTTCTTCATGCTCTGAAAGGTTAGCACTAATAACGTCATGACTGGTTTTTCAATAAAATACTTATTGAGAAACCGATCTTTTGGTTCCAGTATAGGAAGTATTCCCCTTACTGGTAGACAAAATACTTGATACCGAAGTCCAGTAGCATTAAATATATTACAGGGTTGAGCTGAGGCTGCCCAACAATTTATTACAAACACGCCAATATTGTACATAAGGGCAGTTATGATACAGGGGTGTGGTGGCATACTACTGACTCGAGATAAAAGTGGTGGTGGAAATATCACAGTGGAGTGGATAACATGACTCCTAAACTGGCAGCTCATCGGCGTCGAGGTGAGGCTCGATGAATTTATTTGGGTAGCGGAAGCGAATATATATGATGACCAAATCCAGGATCGCACGGACTGGCGGGACTCCTCTAGGCGTCGGATTCTCTATCGAACTCTTCATCCATGAGATCGCCTTCATCAACATCTGGCCAAATCAACAAGCCAGGTGAGTACTTTGAAAGTACTCGCAAGACAGTTCGGACATAAGATATAAAAAATGCAAGCATGAATGCGTCATGAGCAAATCGCACTGCACACTCAAATAATAAATATTTGCACAACATGATAAGTAAAAAGGAAGTCGGGTGGTAGTCCTCCTGAAATCCCAACAAAACAATTGAAAACCGATCGGGTGTCTGGAGCGACGCCTCGAAGGGCAAACAAATAAATTATCATGTCGCAGTCGGGCGTCTAAGCGACACCACATAAAGGGCTTATATTGAAAGTAAATGACATGCGTGCCACAGTCGGACGTCGGAGCGACATCGCAGAAAGGTCTTATATAGAAAGTAAATAACATGTGTGCCACAGTCGGACGTCTGAGCGACATCGCAGAAAGGGCTTATATAGAAAGTAAATAACAAGCATGCCACAGTCGGACGTCTGAGCGACATCGCAGGAAGGGCTTATATAGAAAGTAAATAACAAGTGTGCCACAGTCGGACGTCTGAGCGACATCGCAGAAAGGGCTTATATAGAAAGTAAATAACAAGTATGCCACAGTCGGACGCCTGAGCGACATCGCAGCAAGGGCTTATATTTCATTTTTCATATCTAATAAATTCACGAGATATAACACTCACAGGAAATATTCAACACACAATAATAAACGGGTTAGTCCATCCACAGGAATAATCATTTAGCCGGACTTAACACTCATGTAGTTCACCGGAGTTTTTGTCACTGAGACTGACACTGACAAAATAAGTTGAACATAGTACTTGAACATGGACAAGATGATTCAAAGTATTCTTGACTCTGTAGAGTTTGTACTAATTATCCATAGCCAACGGATTTCCGTAGTCACGAAGGACTAGTTCCGTTTACGGTATTTTGGTAGAAACACATCTAACCAGTACACACCCATCCCACCTCATGATGCTAGGAATCACCCTAGACAACGTTCAAGAAAAACTTTGAGACGGGGAGATCACAACCTCGAATAGCATGGGATCAAATTTATATACGTGCGCTCTAAGGGGTGCCCCCCTCTCGGTCCCAACTGGAAACACCCATGCCCCCTGACCGGATGACTGGCTTTAATCCAGGGCCATGGAACCCTCATCACGGCCTCTCTATTTTGTGTGTACCAGGAAAGAGGTTTGCCACTTACTAAGCCATATCCCTTGCGGAAAACATGTGGTAGTACAGGAAGGGAAAACAGATAGAAACGTGACTTGATTCACGTTGACGCTGGAGTCAAATAGTCTGGCATAAGACTGGCATGCTACAACACTGCCATCTTACCCATTCTCATGCCATCACATGGCCATGCAAACTCATATCCAACAACATATGGATTTTCGAAACTCACTTGCCTCAACTTTGCATGTAATATAACACTTATCGAAATGCTCATAAACATGCCATGAAACTACTTAATGCAAACATGCAACGAACACTCATCATATCAAAAGTTCAAACATGCTTGCCTGGTTCGGAGTAGTCGAAGTCTAGCTTGGTGAAGTTCGCGGTTCCGTCACCTCCTCCGGTATCTACAGTATAAGAAAATACGTACTAACGTAAATACCGAGAGTGCACAAAAAAAGTGTTCCAAATATTTTTCCAAAAATATGACAAAAAACTAGATAGAAAAATAAAGATGACAGAAAAAGAATCAATCAAAAATCAGTTTCTGTTTAAAAGTTATAAAGGTTTTAACCTAGGGACTCATCTGTAATGAAACAGAAAGTTTCCAGGGGCCAACCTATAAAAACAGAAAACGCTTCGACTAAAAAGCCGTCAACTGCAAAGGGAAACGTATTCTGCCCGAAGGCATTTTCAGAAAACGGTTCAAAAAAAAAGAAAATACTGACGAGGGGTCCCACCCGTCAGGTTTGAAATTTCAAACGGGGGGAGAAACAGAGCTCGTCGGCGCCGGCGATCCACGGCGAGTTAGGAGGATCAGAAGGTACCTACGTGATCAGCGTGACCTTCCGCGTCCGTGGGTGGTGGTGGTGGTCGTCAGCGAGCACCATGTCGACGGCGGTCCTTGCTCTGGCGGACGATGGCTCGGGTGAAGATGGATCTCGTCGGGGAGGGCTGTGGAGGTCAAATTGTAGCTTGGGTTAGATCATTGGGTGCACGAGAAGACTACCGACGAGGTTTGGGAGGCGGGGATGGCCTCACCGGAGTGGATCGAGCTGGTGGCCGAGGCGGATCGGGGCGACCGGAGTTGGGGGAGGAGACCTCCTCGAGGTCCTCCTGGTGGCTTGGCGGGGTTCTGGTGAGGAGTGGAGGTGGTGCATGCTAGAGAACGAGCTCGGGACCTCATTTTACAGGCGATCCGAGGCGGTGGCCGTGAACGGGGATCTTCGGCGATGGTTACGGCGGTGCAGTGCTTGGTCGGGGAGATTTGGGGGTTGGGCATCAACGTGGAGGTCCACGGGTTCCGTTTAGAAGCTAAACCAGGTTGGATTAGGCGCGCATGGGTGGTTTCGACAGAACGGGGCGGCGCGGGCCCGTCGGTGGTAGAGGGTGCGCCCTGTGCTTGCCGGGCCGTGGCGACGGTTCTGCGGTGTGCGCTGGCATGCATGAGGCCACGCAGAGGGCTAGGGAGCATTGGGCGGCGCCGAACGGGCGAAGCGAAGCCGGCCGGCTCCTGCTGGCCGCCACGGGTGGCTCTCGCCATCGCAGAAGCTGCCGGCGTCGGTGAGGCTTTCGCCACCACCGACACTGCACCTGGCCCAAGAGAGCGTGCGGTGCTCGTTAAGGAGGAGAGGCCGTGCGCAGCGCCAGGTGCACCGGTGATCGATGACAAGGCACCGACGGAAAACGACAATCGACAAAACTCAATCTCTGAATTTCTTGAATATGCACAGCAGTGCTTAGGCCAAGTGTTTGATGAAATGATTCAAGCATGAGAAAAATTTATCTGGGCTGATCTTTGGTGTGGTGGCCTCTCAAAGCACACAGGGGCTGCCTGAATTTTGGTGGAATTTTTGGAGAAAGGAACATATGAATTTCACCAAAAATGATGAATCTGGTCCAAACTTGCAGAGGTTGAAACTTGAAAATTTTGAAAAGAGGAAGAGTGGATCTTGATGGATCTAGGTTGGGGGTGCTAAGGACTATCCATAGGAGTTGGTTTGAGATCAAAACTCAAAGGAAATCAGGTACTTCCTTTGTAAATCATCTAGGCTTAGAATAATGGACAGAATTGTTTTTGGGGATAAAATAAATGAAATAAAATCCAAAAATGGGTTGGACCTATTGGAACATAATGTTTTGGTTGCCCCAAAGTGGAGGGAGGAGTTTTGGGAGAATTTACTACATGAGGCATGGTAAAACAATGGATGGTTTCAAAACAAAAGAGTAGCCCCAAACCCATAGGGTTTCTTTTTAAAAGACATTAAATTCCAAAAATTTATTTGAGGTGGTAAAAATCAGAAGGAAGGTTTTTAATAACCAAACACCAAGGTTGAAGAAGATACCAAATAAAATCATTGTCATGGGGAAAATTTTGAGAGAGAGAGGTTTTTGGAAGGATTTAAATGACTTCCTTCAATTGAAACAAAGTTTTTGTTGAGAACCAAATAATTTTTTTTGGAGTGTCACAACACCTACCCCTTAGGAAAAATCTCGTCCCCGAGATTTCAGCTGATCCTCAAATAAGTGTGGGTGCTCTGTCCGAAGAAAATCCTCTCTTTCCCAAGTCGCTTCATTCTCGGTGTGATTGCTCCACTGAACTCTGAAAAACTTGATGGTTTTCTATCGGGTCCTCCTTTCAGACTCCTCTAATATTTTTATTGGACATTCCTGGTAGGTGAGGTCTGGTTGTACGTCAATGTCTTCATGGGATACTTGCTTCTCTGGTTTGCTCACGCACTTCCTCAATTGCGAGACGTAGAACACGTCATGGACATCGGATAATTCTTCGGGTAAGTCTAGTTGGTAGGCTACCGTGCCTCTTCGTGCCACTATACAGAAGGGTCCGATGAATCTTGGTGCTAGCTTTCCCTTAACCTTGAATCGTTGCAGGCCCCTCATAGGAGATATCAGAGGTACACAAACTCACCGGGTTCAAAACTGACTCCCGATGCTTTTGATCGTAATAACTCTTCCGTCGACTTTGAGCTGCCTTGAGTCGATCCTAATTATCTTAACTTTCTCCTCGGCCTCCTTGAGCATGTCCGGGCGAAGATATGGCTGTCTCCGGTTTCCGACCAATTTAGGTGGTACGACATCTTCGCCAGACAGAGCTTCAAATGGTGCCATTTGCAGCTGGCTTGGTAATCGTTGTTGTATGCGAACTCCGCATATGGCAAGCTTTCTTCCCAACTGGTTCCATAGGTGAGGACACATGCTCTCAGCATGTCTTCTAGAATCTGGTTTACGCGTTCAGTTTGTCCATCAGTTTGGGGGTGGTATGCGGTACTAAACGCCAGTTGCGTTCCCAGAGCTTGTTGTAATTGATCCCAAAATTGGGAGACGAATTAAGTGCCTCTGTCTGATATTATCGTCTTTGGAACTCCATGCAAGCAGATGATACGGGAAAGATAAAGCCTGGCAAGCTTCTGAGTGGTGTGGGTTGTCTTCACGAGGATGAAGTGTGCCACCTTAGTCAGTCTATCTGTGATGACCCATATGGCATCATTCCCGTGTCGTGACCGAGGTAGTCCAACAATAAAATCCATTCCAATCTCGTCCCATTTCCACTCGGGTATCTTATTCGGTTGTAGTAGTCCGGCCGGTTTCTGGTGTTCGGCCTTGATGCGTTGACATGAGTCACAACATGCAATGAACATGGCTATGTCCCTTTTTATACCGTGCCACCAAAATTTTTCCTGAAGGTCCTTGTACATTTTTGTCCCTCCAGGATGGATCGAATACAGAGCGGTGTGGCCTTCAGCTAGAATTTGCTGTTTAAGGTCCTCGATATTTGATGCATAAAGCCTATCTCCGTACCACAATAGTCCCTGCTCGTCGATGACGAATTCTGAGACCTTTCCCAAACTCACTTTCCTTTTTATGCCTTCAATGCTGGGGTGCCCATGCTGAGCCTCCTTAATCTTTTCTATCAGGGTAGGCTGTATTTCCAAATTCGACACACTTCCTTTGGTGACCACCGTCAAGTTGAGTTTAGCAAACTCCTGCCGAAATTCAGGTCTCAGGTTTGGTAGGTTGTCATTGTCCGAGCTAGGGTTCCGACTTAGAGCATCCGCCACTACATTTTCTTTTCCTGGATGGTAGTGGATTCCAACATCATAATCCTTCACTAATTCCAACCAGCGTCGTTGCCGTAAATGTAGTTGCGGTTGTGTGAAAATATACTTGAGGCTCTTATGGTCTGTGTATATTTCACAACGATTTCCAAGTAGGAAGTGTCTCCACTCTTTGAGTGCATGGATGACTGCTGCCAATTCCAAGTCATGAGTATGGTAATTTTCTTCATGCTTGCGAGGTTGTCTGGAAACATACGTGACTACCTTGCCTTCTTGCATCAATACGCATCCGAGGCCCTTCCGGGATGCGTCACAATACACCTCAAAATTCTTGTGTATCTCCGGCACAATTAATACTGGTGCTGTCGTTAATTTCCTTTTTAGTTCTTGGAAACTTTTCTCGCAAGCTTCAGTCCATTCAAACTTCTTGTCCTTCTTGAGTAACTGCGTCATTGGCTTTGCTATGGTGGAGAATCCTTCAATAAATCTTCAAGAGTATCCTGCCATTCCCAAGAAACTTCAGACATCCGTTATTACTGGCTGGTGGTTTCCAGCCAAGTACGGCCTTGACTTTTTCCGGGTCTACGGCAATACCTTCCTGGGTCAGTACGTGGCCCAGAAAACCTACCCGTCTTAGCCAAAATTCACACTTGCTGAACTTGGCGTACAATTGATGTTTCCTTAGTTCTCCTAGTACGATTCAGAGATGTTCAGCGTGCTCTTCTGGTGTCTTGGAGTATATCAGAATATCGTCGATGAATACCACAACAAACTTGTCCATAAACTTCATAAATACTTTGTTCATGAGGTGAACAAAATATGCGGGGACGTTTGTTAGTCCAAACGGCATTCTTGTGAACTCATACAAATCCGTATCTGGAGGTGAAGGCTGTCTTGGGGATATCCTCTGTTCGTACTTTTAATTGATGGTATCCCGATCTTAAGTCAATTTTTGAGAAGACCTTGGCCTGAGCGAGCTGATCAAATAAATCATTTATCCGTGGCATCGGGTATTTGTTCTTGATTGTGACCATGTTAAGTGCTCGATAGTCTATACACAATCTTAGTGTCCCATCCTTTTTCTTGGCAAATAAAATTGGTGAACCCCAAAGTGAGGAGCTGGCTCGTATATATCCTTTGTCCAGTAACTCTTTTATTTGCTTCTTCAATTCTACCAACTCGGATGGTGCCATTCTGTATGGTTTCTTGTATATGGGGCGGTTCCGGTGCTAGCTCAATGTTGAATTCTATCTCTCGGTCTGGTGGCATGCCCGGTAGTTCTTCGAAATACGTCGGGAATTCACACACCATCGGAACTTTGCTTAACTCGAAATGTCCACCTTGTTCAATCTCGGTTGCCGAGATATTTGTCTCTCTTTGGCTGAAACTTTTATTGTCTTCCCGTGATGGTGGGTGAGAATTACGGTCCGGTTGAAGCAGTCAATAAATCCTTTGTTGTTGGTTAACCAATCCATCCCTAGGATGACATCTAGTCCTTTATTTTCCAATACAATAAGGTTGGCGTGAAACTTCAATCCTCCAAACTCAATAACCACACCTTGGCAAAGAACTCCGAGTAACTTGCTTAATCCTGTGGGACTTGATGATCATGGATTTTTCCAAGGAAGCATCGAAAAATCATTTTGCAAAGCAAATCTCTTGAAATGAACGAAAGTGAGAAGCTCGAGAATCAAACAAAACCGTGGCGGTGTATTGTGTTGATAGGAAACGCATCGAGTACGATATCCGGGGTGTTTGTGCTTCCTCTCCGGTCACGTGGTTCGGATGACCCTTCCTGTGGTTGTTATTGGGGTTGAAATTGTTTCGCTTGGGCGCTGAATTATTGCCACCGTTGTTCGGCTTTGGGGTCGAAGTTCCTTGGCTTGGGGCACTGTTTGGCATAGTGCCCTTCTTCTCCACAAGCGTAGCAAGTAACGCCTGGGCGATATGTGAACTCCTTGTCCCTTGCATGGAAATTCTTGATTGGGTGTGAGACGTTTGTCGTGGGTTTGTGTGTCCCACCTTTCTGGAAATCCGTCTTGCTTCGGTGGTTGCGAGCAAGAGTAGTCTGGTCACTCTTTCGCTTGCGGAAATCCTCCAAGCTGCGTCGCTCATTTTCCAAGGTAATAGCCTTATCCACCAGTGTTTTGAAGTCTGGGAAGGTGTGTACGACCAGGTGGCATTTAAGCGCGAGTGCCAGACCGTCCAGGAATTTTTCCATCTTCTTGCTTTCAGTC
This sequence comes from Aegilops bicornis, assembly GCA_021605145.1. Classification (NCBI taxonomy): domain Eukaryota; kingdom Viridiplantae; phylum Streptophyta; class Magnoliopsida; order Poales; family Poaceae; genus Aegilops; species Aegilops bicornis. The sequence continues at coordinate 412,453,843 of CM038672.1, forward strand.
ATACACTCTTCGTTGGCGTAGCGAGACAACAGAGTAAACTGACTGTTGTATTCCGACACCGTCATGGTCCTCTGCTTGAGGTCATCAAACTCCCTCTTCTTGATCTTCATAACACTTTTAGGAATGTGCTTCTACGAAAACCTTCTTTGAATTCCTCCCAGGTTATATCATTTTCGTTAGGGTGCATGTGTAGGAAATTTTCCCACCATGATGCAGCTGCTCCAGTGAGATAGTGCGGTGCATATAGTACCTTCTCACGGTCTGAACACTGTGCAATAATTAATTTTCTTTACATGTCTCGAAGCTACCGTCGGCCTCAAGAGGTTTGTCAAGATGAGAAAATGTTGGGGACGCGTCTTCCGTAGCTCGCATAATTTGGATTGCTGCTGATACGGTCCACGGTGATTTCCCATATTGATGACTTGGTTCATCATTTCACGATGTTGTTCTTGACTCTGTTCATAAAGGCGGCATACTTGGGAAAATGCTGTTTCACCGCCTGCTGACTTGACTGCCCCTGTGTGAAGTTGTTGCTTGTTTGAGTGCCATAATTTTCCTCTGGCGGATTTGGCATGGAGCGCGTCCAAGGACGAGACATTTTTCACTCTGGGGATATATTTTATAAAACTCATAAGAAAAGGAATTGAGTCGCAAAAATCAATAAATTTATAAAGACGGGAAATTTTAAAAGCTTCAAGATTTTTCAAAAGAATAATCGATTGCGCACGGAGAAGGACTGCTCATTACATATCTTACACGCAAGCAGTAATTACACAATACATCACTCAAGATATGCGTACATATTCCTGACATGTTATTTAGGCTAGTGCACTTCTCCCAGTTCCTACATGATGTGCAAACAAGCTACTTCTCACAACCTATGTACATATAAACATATCGCACAAGTTGGTACATCGCATGGCAGCTAAGCGTGCTCAGTCGGAGATGGTAAGGATCTCCCTTGGCCTGCCGAGGGTGAGGCGCAGTGAGGCTGGGGACTCAACCTCCTCCTCGCTAATAGGATCCAGACGTGAAGTGCTGCGCTGAGTCGATGGAGCGGGCGCCATAGGTGGAGCAACATGAACAGGAGTGGGCGCAATAGGTGGTGCAGTACGAACTGAAGTGGGCGCAATGACTTGGTTGAACTCCTTAGTGGTAGGTAGGCGATGAGCAGTGGCGAGAATGGTAGGTGAATAAGATGTCGAGGATGAGACGAAAGTCAGTGGTGGTGCGGTGTGCAGGAGCTCCTTCCTGTTGGTGGCACAGCCATGGACTGAGTCCATGCGGGCAGCCACAAGGTCGTCCACCAGGTTGTCGAAGGCTGCCTCCAGAGCCCGGAGGTACTCGACAAGCATCTCAATAGCCTCGTCTCGCTCTCCTGCAGGGCAAGCGAATGCGTAGTGACAGTGTATGGCACGTGGCATGGAAGGTAGCGGTAACGACGAGTCTTCATCGAAGGAAGAACATCCCGGAGACGAGCTATCGCCTCACGGGCAGCCATCTGCATAGCATGCTTCTCCGTAGGCATGGCTCTCCCCAAGAACCGGAAGCGGCGTAACTCAACACGCCCTCCCTTGAATTGCACCGTAGCCTGGTGCATGGATAGACTGTCGTTGATCTTGTGCTGGTAGAGTGTGAATACTGGGCGCACTAATGGCCCCATTGCGATCTGGACGATGAAGGAGAGGAGCTTGACGAACCCATGTTGGCGAACACCTGTGACTCACAGTCGTTGCCAGCCATCTACAAAAGTAGGCAAAAATTCTGAATGATCAGATCATAAATTTATGCTGACTGTCAGAAAATGACTACATTTGCAAAAATATAAATTAACTCTATTATGCTAATAACCGATTAGCGATCACACCTAGTGGCTTCCTACAGTCAGCCTGGCTCTGATACCAAGTTTGTCACGACCAGTTTTTCAATAAAATACTTATTGAGAAACCGATCTTTTGGTTCCAGTATAGGAAGTATTCCCCTTACTGGTAGACAAAATACTTGATACCGAAGTCCAGTAGCATTAAACATATTACAGGGTTGAGCTGAGGCTGCTCAACAATTTATTACAAACACGCCAATATTGTACATAAGGGCGGTTATGATCTGAGGTGTGGTGTCATACTACTGACTCGAGATAGAAGTGGTGGTGGAAATATCACAGTGGAGTGGATAACATGACTCCTAAACTGGCAGCTCATCGAGCGTCGAGGTGAGGCTCGATGAATTTATTTGGGTAGCGGAAGCGGATATAATACAGTGACCAAATCCAGGATCGCACGGGACTGACTGGGACTCCTCTAGGCGTCAGACTCGCTATCGAACTCTTCATCCATGAGATCGCCTTCATCAACATCTGGCCAAATCAACAAGCCAGGTGAGTACTTCGAAAGTACTCGCAAGACAGTTCGGACATAAGATATAACAAATGCAAGCATGAATGCGTCATGAGCAAATCGCAATGCACACTTCAAATAATAATATTTGCACAACATGATAAGTAAAAAGGAAGTCGGGTGGTAGTCCTCCCGAAATCCCAACAAAACAATTCAAAACCGACCTGGTGTCTGGAACGACGCCTCGAAGGGCAAACAAATAAATTATCATGTCGCAGTCGGGCGTCTAAGCGACACCACATAAAGGGCTTATATTGAAAGTAAATGACATGCATGCCACAGTCGGACGTCGGAGCGACATCGCAGAAAGGGCTTATATTGAAAGTAAATAACATGCGTACACGATCGGACGTCTGAGCGACATCGCAGAAAGGGCTTATATAGAAAGTAAATAACAAGCATGCCACGATTAAATGCGTCTGAGCGACATCGCAGAAAGGGCTTATATAGAAAGTAAATAACAAGTGTGCCACAGTCGGACGTCTGAGCGACATCACAGAAAGGGCTTATATAGAAAGTAAATAACAAGTATGCCACAGTCGGACGTTTGAGTGACATCGTAGAAAGGGCTTATATTTCATTTTTCATATCTGATAAATTCACGAGATATAACACTCACAGGAAATATTCAACACACAATAATAAACGGGTTAGTCCATCCACAGGAATAATCATTTAGCCGGACTTAACACTCATGTAGTTCACCGGAGTTTTTGTCACTGAGACTGACACTGACAAAATAAGTTGAACATAGTACTTGAACATGGACAAGATGATTCAAAGGATTTTTGACTCTACAGAGTTTGTACTAATTATCCATAGCCAACGGATTTCCGTAGTCACGAAGGACTAGTTCCGTTTACGGTATTTCGGTAGAAACACATCTAACCAGTACACACCCATCCCACCTCACGATGCCAGGAATCACCCTAGACAACGTTCAAGAAAAACTTTGAGATGGGGAGATCACAACCTCGAATAGCATGGGATCAAATTATATCTGGCAGCTCTAAGGGTGCCCCCTCTCGGTCCCAACCGGAAACACCCATGCCCCCTGACCGGATGACTGGCTTTAATCCAGGGCCATGGAACCCTCATCACGGCCTCTCTATTTTGTGTGTACCAGGGAAGAGGTTTGCCACTTACTAAGCCATATCCCTTGTGGAAAACATGTGGTAGTACAGGAAGGGAAAACGGATGGAAACGTGACTTGATTCACGTTGACACTGGAGTCAAATAGTCTGGCATAAGACTGGCATGCTACAACACTGCCATCTTACCCATTCTCATGCCATCACATGGCCATGCAAACTCATATCCAACAACATATGGATTTTCGAAACTCACTTGCCTCAACTTTGCATGTAATATAACACTTACCGAAATGCTCATAAACATGCCATGAAACTACTTAATGCAAACATGCAACAAACACTCATCATATCAAAAGTTCAAACATGCTTGCCTGGTTCGTAGTAGTCGGAGTCTAGCTTGGTGAAGTTCGCGGTTCCGTCACCTCCTCTGGTATCTACTGTATAAGAAAATACGTACTAACGCAAATACTGAAATTTCAAACGGGGGAGAAACAGAGCTCATTGGCGCCCGAGAGCTGCGGTGGTCGCCGGCGGCGATCCACGACGAGTTAGGAGGATCAGAAGGTACCTACGTGATCAGCGTGGCCTTCCGCGTCCGTGGGTGGTGGTGGTGGTCGTCGGCGAGCACCACGTCGACGGCGGTCCTTGCTCCGGCGGACGGCGGCTCGGGTGAAGATGGATCTTGTCGGGGAGGGCTGCGGAGGTCAAATTGCAGCTTGGGTTAGATCACTGGGTGCACGAGAAGACTACCGACAAGGTTTGGGAGGCGGGGATGGCCTCATCGGAGTGGATCGAGCTGGTGGCCGAGGCGGACCGGGGCGGCCGGAGTTGGGGGAGGAGACCCCCTCGAGGTCCTCCTGGTGGCTTGGCGGGGTTCTGGTGAGGAGTAGAGGTGGTGCGTGCTAGAGAACAAGCTCGGGACCTCATTTTATAGGCGATCTGAGGCGGTGGCCGTGAACGGGGATCTCCAGCGATGGTTACGGCGGTGCAGTGCTTGGTCGGGGAGATTTGGGGGTTGGGCATCAACGTGGAGGTCCACGGGTTCCGTTTAGAAGCTAAACCAGGTTGGATTATGTGTGCATGGGTGGTTTCGACAGAACGGGGCGGCGCGGGCCCGTCGGTGGCAGAGGGCTGGGTGTGCGCTGGCATGCATGAGGCCACGCGGAGGGCTAGGGAGCGTTGGGCGGCGCCGAACGGCGTAGCGAGCTGGCGCTGGCTCCCGTTGGCCGCCACGGGTGGCTCTGCCACCGCAGAAGCTGCCGGCGTCGTGAGGCTCGCCGCCACCGACGCGCCCGTCCAAGAGAGCGTGCGGTGCTCTGGTTAAGGAGGAGAGGCCGTGCGCAAAGCGGCAGGGTGCACTGGTGATCGATGACAAGGCACTAACGAAAAACGACACTGACAAAACTCTGAATCTCTGAATTTACTGAATATGCACATGAACAGTGCCGGCCAAGTGTTTGATGAAATGATTCAAGCATGAGAATAATTTATCTGGGGCTGATCTTTGGTGTGGTGGCCTCTCAAAGCACCTGGGGGCTGCCTGAATTTTGGTGGAATTTTTGGAGAAAGGAACATATGAATTTCACCAAAAATGATGAATCTGGTCCAAACTTGCAGAGGTTGAAACTTGAAAATTTTGAAAAGAGGAAGAGTGGATCTTGATGGATCTAGGTTGGGGGTGCTAAGGACTATCCAGAGGAGTTGGTTTGAGATCAAAACTCAAAGGAAATCAGGTACTTCCTTTGTAAATCATCTAGGCTTAGAATAATGGACAGAATTGTTTTTGGGGATAAAATAAATGAAATAAAATCCAAAAATGGGTTGGACCTGTTGGAACAGAATGTTTGGGTTTCCCCAAAGTGGAGGGAGGAGTTTTGGGAGAATTTACTACATGAGGCATGGTAAAACAATGGATGGTTTCAAAACAAAAGAGTAGCCCCAAACCCATAGGGTTTCTTTTTAAAAGACAATAAATTCCAAAAATTTATTTGAGGTGGTAAAATCAGAAGGAAGGTTTTTAATAACCAAACACCAAGGTTGAAGAAGATACCAAATAAAATCATTGTCATGGGGAAAATTTTGAGAGAGAGAGGTTTTTGGAAGGATTTAAATGACTTCCTTCAATTCAAACAAAGGTTTTGTTGAGAACTAAATAAATTTTTTTGGAGTGTCACAAATAATAACAGCATATATCTTATGTTCATCAAGATAAGCATATTTAAGATTATCAGGCAACGGTTTAAGCTCAAACACGGGATCACCCTTGGGTGGAGGGGGATCCCCTAGGATTTCAACAGGCAAATTGTGTTTCAGAATAGGTTCCTGTTTAAAGAATACTTCATCTATTTCCCTTCTTTCATTCATAAACACATCATTTTCATGGTCTAGCAAATAATGCTCTAAAGGATCACTAGGAGGTACGGCAATAGAAGCAAGGCCAATAATTTCATCCTTACTAGGCAATTCTTCTTCACGGTGTTGTCTACTAAATTTAGAGAAATTAAACCCATGAGACATATCATCCAGACCAATAGTAACAACATTCTTTTCGCAGTCTATCTTAGCATTGACAGTGTTCAAGAAGGGTCTACCAAATATAATGGGACAAAAGCTATCTTGTGGAGAACTAAGAATAAGAAAATCAGTAGGATATTTAGTTTTCCCACACAAGACTTCAACATCTCTAACAATTCCCATAGCTGATATAGTATCTCTATTGGCAGGTTTAATTGTAACATCAATACCTTCTATCTCAGCGGGTGCAATTTCATGCTTAATTTCTTCGTACAAAGTATAAGGTATAACACTAGCACTAGCACCCATATCACATAAGCCATGATAACAATGATCTCCTATTTTAACAGAAATAACAGGCACGCCTACCACAGGTCTATGTTTATCTTTAGTGCCAGGTTTAGCAATTCTAGCAGTCTCACCGCAGAATTGAATAACATGCCCATCAATATTATCAGCCAAGAGATCTTTAGCAATAGCAATATTAGGTTCAACTTTAACTTGCTCAGGAGGTGTATAAGTTCTAATATTACTTTTACGAACAACAGTTGAAGCTTTAGCATGATCCTTTATTCTAACAGGAAAAGGTGGTTTCTCAACATAAGAAGTAGGAACAATAGGATCATTATAAGTGACAGTCTTTTCTTCAACTTTAATAGGTGCAGATACTTTTACTTCTATGGGAGGATGATATTTAAACCACTTCTCCTTGGGGAGATCAACATAAGTAGCAAAAGATTCACAGAAAGAAGCTACTATCTCAGAGTCAAGTCCATATTTAGTGCTAAATTTACGGAAAACATCGGTATCCATAAAAGACTTAACACAATCAAACTTAGGTGTCATACCTGACTCCTTACCTTCATCGAGATCCCAATCTTCAGAGTTGCGTTTAATTCTATCCAATAAATTCTGTTTGAATTCAGTAGTCTTCATCATAAAAGAGCCAGCACAAGAAGTATCGAGCATGGTGCAATTGTTATCAGAAAGCCGAGCATAAAAACTTTGAATAATTATTTCTCTCGAGAGCTCATGATTGGGGCATTAATATAACATTGATTTAAGCCTCCCTCAAGCTTGAACGATGCTTTCTCCTTCGCGAGGCCAAAATGCATAGGATAAAATTTCTGATGAAATTCCAATTTCAATTGTCTGTAGTTCCATGATCTCGTGTCATCACATAGCCTATACCACGTCAATGCGTCTCCCTTCAAAGTAAAGGGAAGACCTTCTTCTTGACAACATCATCGGGTATACCTGCAAGCTTAAATAATCCACAAACCTCATCCACATATATTAGGTGCTCATCAGGATGCTTGGTTCCATCTCCTGCAAAAGGATTAGCTAGCAGTTTTTCCATCATACCTGAAGGAACTTCAAAGGGAACATTTTCATTTTCAGTACGTTGAATAGGTTGAGTAGCAACTTTTTGCTCTACTGTTCGGGGTGAAGATACCCCGAACAAACACTTCAGAGGATTACTTTCCATAGTAACAAGTGACAGTAAATTTCAGCACACTATAAATTTTTCCTTACCAAATTCCACCTACCAAAGGCGCTTCACTCCCCGGCAACGGCGCCAGAAAAGAGTCTTGATGACCCACAAGTATACGGGATCTATCATAGTCCTTTCGATAAGTAAGAGTGTCGAACCCAACGAGGAGCAGAAGGAAATGATAAGCGGTTTTCAGCAAGGTATTCTCTGCAAGTACTGAAAATAAGTGGTAACAGATAGTTTTGTGATAAGATAATTTGTAACGAGCAACAAGTAGCAAAAGTAAATAAAGTGCAACAAGGTGGCCCAATCCTTTTTGTAGCAAAGGACAAGCCTGGACAAACTCTTATATAAGGAAAAGCGCTCCCGAGGACACATGGGAATATCATCAAGCTAGTTTTCATCATGCTCATATGATTCTCGTTCGGTACTTTGATAATTTGATATGTGGGTGGACCGGTGCTTGGGTGCTGTTCTTACTTGAACAAGCATCCCACTTATGATTAACCTCAATTGCAAGCATCTGCAACTACAACAAAAGTATTAAGGTAAACCTAACCATAGCATGAAACATATGGATCCAAATCAGCCCTTACGAAGCAACGCATAAACTAGGGTTTAAGCTTCACACTCTATCAACCCATCATCTACTTATTACTTCCCAATGCCTTCCTCTAGGCCCAAATAATGGTGAAGTGTTATGTAGTCGACGTTCACATAACACCACTAGAGGCTAGACAACATACGTCTCATCAAAATATCGAACGAATACCAAATTCACATGACTACTAATAGCAAGACTTCTCCCGTGTCCTCAGGAACAAACGTAACTACTCACAAAGCATATTCATGTTCACAATCAGAGGGGTAATAATATGCATATAGGATCTGAACATACGATCTTCCACCAAATAAACCAACTAGCATCAACTACAAGGAGTAATCAACACTACTAGCAACCTACTAGCACCAATCCCGGACTTGGAGACAAGAATTGGATACAAGAGATGAACTAGGGTTTTGAGATGAGATGGTGCTGGTGAAGATGTTGATGGAGATTGCCCTCTCCCACTGAGAGTAGCGTTGGTGATGATGATGACGATGATTTCCCCACCCGAGGGAAGTTTCCTACAGAACAGCTCACGGAGCCCTAGATTGGTTCCGCCAAGGTTCACTCGTGGCGGCGGAGTCTCGTCCCGAAAGGTTGCTTATGATTTTTTCCTCGACGAAAGACCTCATATAGCAGAAGATGGGCATCGGAGAGCCAACAGGGGGCCCACGAGGTAGGGGGGCGTGCCCTGGGGGGTAGGGCGCCCCCCACCCTCGTGGACTGGTGGGCCCCCCTCTGGTGAACTTCTTCCGCTGGATATTTTTTATTATTTCCAAAGATGACTTTTGTGGAGTTTCAGGACTTTTGGAGTTGTGCAGAATAGGTGTCTAATATTTGCTCCTTTTCCAGCCTAGAATTCCAGCTGCCGGCATTCTCCCTCCTTATGTAAACATTGTAAAATAAGAGAGAATAGGCATAAGAATTGTGACATAACGTGTAATAACAGCCCATAATGCAATAAATATCGATATAAAAGCATGATGCAAAATGGACGTATCAGTGTGCATCCAACTCGCTTGCTCACGAAGACCTAGGGCATTTTGAGGAAGCCCATCATTGGAATATACAAGCCAAGTTCTATAATGAAAAATTCCCACTAGTACATGCAAGTGATAAAATGAGAGACTCTCTATCATGAAGATCATGGTGCTACTTTGAAGCACAAGTGTGGTAAAAGGATAGTAACAGTGTCCCTTCTCTCTTTTTCTCTCATTTTTTTGGTTGGGCCTTTTCTCTTTTTTTATGGCCTTTTTTTATTTTTCGTCCGGAGCCTCATCCCGACTTGTGGGGAATTATAGTAGCCATCATCCTTTTCCTCACTTGGGACAATGCTCTAAAAATGATGAACTCAACAATTACAACTCGATACTTAGAACAAAATATGACTCTGTATGAATGCCTCCGGCGGTGTACCGGGATATGCAATGAATCAAGAGTGACATGTATGAAAAAATTATGAACGGTGGCTTTGCCACAAATACAATGTCAACTACATGATCATGCTAAGCAATATGACAATGATGGAACGTGTCATAATAAAAGGAACGGTGGAAAGTTGCATGGCAATATATCTCGGAATGGCTTTGGAATTGCCATGATAGGTAGGTCTGGTGGCTGTTTTGAGGAAGGTATATGGTGGTTGTATGATACCAGCGAAAAGTGCGCGGTATTAGAGAGGCTAGCAATGGTGGAAGGAAGAAAAGTGCGTATAATCCATGGACTCAACATTAGTCATAAAGAACTCATATACTTATTGCAAAAATCTACAAGTTATCAAAGCAAAGTATTACGCGCATGCTCCTAGGGGATAGATTGGTAGGAAAAGACCATCGCCGTCCCCGACCGCCACTCATAAGGAAGACAATCAATAAATAAATCATGCTCCAACTTCATCACATAACGGTTCACCATACGTGCATGCTACGGGAATCACAAACTTTAGCACAAGTATTTCTCAAATTCACAACTACTCAAGTCTAATATCACCATCTTCATATCTCAAAACAATTATCAAGCATCAAACTTTTCTTAGTATTCAACACACTCAAAAGAAAGTTTTACAAATCTCGAATACCAAATATTGAGATTTTTTAAGCAAATTACCATGCTATTTAAGACTCTCAAAATAATCTAAGTGAAGCATGAGAGATCAATAGTTCCTATAAGACAAATTCACCACCGTGCTCTAAAAGATATAAGTGAAGCACTAGAGCAAAACTATATAGCTCAAAAGATATAAGTGACGCACATAGAGTATTCTATCAAATTCCAAATCATGTATGGCTCTCTCAAAAGGTGTGTACAACAAGGATGATTGTGGTAAAATAAAAAGCAAAGACTCAAATCATACAAGACACTCCAAGCAAAACACATATCATGTGGTGAATAAAAATATAGCTCCAAGTAAAGTTACTGATGGAAGTAGACGAAAGAGGGGATGCCTTCCGGGGCATCCCCAAGCTTTGAATTTTTGGTATGCTTAGATTATATTGGGGATTCCATGGTCATACCCAAGCTTAGGCTCTTGCCACTCCTTGTTCCATAATCCATCAAAAGATATCACCCAAAACTTGAAAACTTCACAACACAAAACTCAACAGAAATCTCGTGAGCTCCGTTAGCGAAAGAAAACAAAAGACCACTTCAAGGTACTGTAATGAACTCATTATTTATTTATATTGGTGTTAAACCTACTGTATTACAACTTCTCTATGGTTTATAAACTATTACTAGCCATAGATTCATCAAAATAAGCAAACAACACACGAAAAACAGAATCTGTCAAAAACAGAACAGTCTGTAGTAATCTGTAACTAACGCAAACTTATGGAAGTACAAAAATTCAGAAAAAATAGGATGACCTAGGCAATTTGTTTATTGATCAGGAGAAATTGGAATCACTATTTTACATGTTCTGGTGAATTTTTAACAATTGTTTTCGTGAACAGAAAGTTTCTGGAAATTACAGCAAGATCAAATAACTATCATCCAAGAAGATCCTATAGGTTTAACTTGGCACAAACACCAATTAAAACATAAAAACACATCTAAAGAGAGGGTATATCTAAGATTTATTCCTAAATAGAAGCAAAAGCAAAAAAACTAAAAATAAAATTGGGTTGCCTCCCAACAAGCGCTATCGTTTAACGCCCCTAGCTAGGCATAAAAGCAAGGATAGATCTAGGTATTGCCATCTTTGGTAGGCAATCCATAAGTGGCTCTCATGATAGATTCATATGGTAATTTTATTTTCTTTCTAGGGAAGTGTTCCATGCCTTTCCTTAACGTAAATTGGAATCTAATATTCCCTTCCTTCATATCAATAATTGCACCAATCGTTCTAAGGAAATGTCTACCAAGAATAATAGGACATGAAGGATTGCAATCTATATCAAGAACGATGAAATCTACGGGCACATAATTCCTATTTGAAACAATAAGAACATCATTAATTCTTCCCATAGGTTTCTTAATAGTGGAATCCGCAAGGTGCAAATTTAGAGAGCAATCATCAAAATCACAGAAATCTAGCAAATCGCACAAAGTTCTGGGAATAGTGGAAAAACTAGCACCCAAATCACATAAAGCATAAAACTCATGATCTTTGATCTTAATTTTAATAGTTGGTTCCCACTCATCATAAAGTTTTCTAGGGATAGAGACTTCCAACTCAAGGCATCAACGATATGTTTAGTAAACGCTTTATTTTGACTATAAGCATGAGGAGAATTTAGCACGGACTGCAACAAGGAAATACAATCAATTAAAGAGCAACTTTCATAATTAAATTCCTTGAAATCCAAAATAGTGGTTTTATCAACATCTAGGGTTTTGATTTCTTCAATCCCACTTTTATCAATTTTAGCGTCAAGATCTAAAAACTCCGAATTTCTGGAACGCCTTCTAGGTAAAGGTGGATCATATTCAGTCCCATAATTATAAAGATTCATATTGCAAAACAAAGATTTAATAGGGGACACATCAATAACTTTTAGATCTTCATCTTTATTTTCATGGAAATTGGAAGAACACGCTTTAATAAAGGCATCTTTCAGAGCACGCATCCTAGCGGTTCTTTCCTTGCACTCATCAATGGAAATTCTCATGGCTTTGAGAGACTCATTGATATCATGCTTAGGAGGAATAGATCTAAGCTTTAAAGAATCAACATCAAGAGAAATTCTATAAACGTTCCTAGCCAATGCATCAACTTTAAGCAATTTCTCTTCAAGCAACGCATTGAAATTCTTTTGCGAATTCATAAACTCTTTGACACTAGTCTCAAATTCAGAGGGCATCTTATTAAAATTTCCATAAGAGTTGTTGTAGGAATTTCCATAATTATTAGAGGAATTACTAAGATAAGGCCTAGGATTAAAGTTCCCTCTATACGCGTTGTTACCAAAATTATTCCTACCAACAAAATTCACATCCATAGATTCATTATTATTCTCAATCAAAGTAGACAAAGGCATATCATTAGGATCAGAAGAAACACTCTTAGTATTAAATAATTTCATAAGTTCATCCATCTTTCCACTCAAAACATTAATTTCTTCTATCGCATGCACTTTTTTATTAGTAGATCTTTTAGTGTGCCATTGAGAATAATTAACCATAATATTATCTAGGAGTTCAGTAGCATCTCCTAAAGTGATTTCCATAAAAGTGCCTCCATGGCCGAATCTAAAAGATTTCTAGAAGCAAAATTCAATCCGGCATAATTTTTTGTATAATCATCCACAAATTCAAACCATGAGTAGGGCAATCACGCATCATTAATTTCATGCTCTCCCAAGCTTGTGCAACATGTTCATGATCAAGTTGCTTAAAATTCATAATATCGTTTCTAAGAGAGATGATCTTAGCGGGAGGAAAATACTTAGAGATAGAAGCATCTTTGCACTTGTTCCAAGAATCAATACTATTTTTAGGCAAAGACGAAAACCAAGCTTTAGCACGATCTCTAAGCGAAAAAGGAAATACGATCAGAGACCCTTCGACGAAACTGTGTGCGATGCAATAATCGCAAACAGTGCTGTAAAAAACTGTAAAAAAGGTGCAAAACATTTGCTATGGAGGATGCATCAAACACGGCTTAGATTTTAGTTGCGTGTGTGATGCAGGACATACGGTTCAGTTCAATTAACTGTTTGCGCTGAGAAGGAACAAAAAAAATGGGCAGCTAGATGGAGGTGTGTGCAATGTACAACATATAGTTCACTCGGATGAACTGTTTGTGATTAGGCAACACAAAAGAAACGGTCAGCCAGATCGAGGTGTGTGCAATATACAGCATGCAGTTCACTCGGATGAACTGTTTGCGTTGAGACAAAAGAACAAAAACGATTCAATATATCAAGATGTGTGTGATACGCGGCAAACAGGTCTGTAATCGGAAATGTGTGCGAAGACCGATAATAACACAGACGATTGCTTCTAATAAGACATATGTGATATGCTCTGTCTACACAACATCTATTGGCCACAAGGATGCGAAGAGGCATCCTATATCAGCCAGGACTAGCTGTTCCACCAGTAGCTCATCTAAGAGAACTCTCAAGTTAAGTGTGCTCAGGCTGGAGTAGCCATCAGATGGGTGACTGGATGGGAAGTTGTCTTGATGTTAAATTAACTGATGGGATGGGTCATCCCAGTCAAAATTAAATTACCTTTGACCTGGATGATCCATCCCATGAGTTAATTTAACCTCGAGGTCCTTGTTTTTTTAACACATGTTAAATAAGGTCTACCGCATTACTTTTTGAGAATGTGCAATACGTGGCATACGGTTGATCCATCCGACCTGTTTGTGATGGAATAAGCCGTGTGTGTTGTGGCAAACGCTTGCTAGTATTCAACCGTTTGCGATTGATGAATTCATCACCGACGGGTTCCCTAGTGTGCTCCGCATTCATCAGATCATCATCTACTTCTTGTGCTAGCTCGATGTTCCTTCTATGCTAAGTTTCTATTAATTGATGGCGTTTTATGAACACACCACCGTTTCTCGCCATTTCCTCACCTATTTTCCGCCACCCAGTGATATTGCGCATAAACCTAGGCGGCGTACGACGCACGGAGGCGACAAGCGCAACCTATAGCACATCCACCTTTTCCAAGCATGCCAACCCACCAAAGCGCCGCCTCTGCCATCAACCTCGTCGACGAGGAAAACGAGCAGGTGCCACGGCCGGTCGAGGCCGATCGAGGCGCTCCCCAGCAACGCGATGGACAACGTTGTGATGCGCGTCATCGCCAGGGTTGAGCAGACCTTTGGCGCATGGCGCTTGAGCGCCGCGGATCAAGATAGGCATGTCAGCGCCGACAGGCTGCAGCTCGCCGCACAACATGATCGATGGGGCGCCGCAGAGCAAGCTAGGCGCGTTCGCGCCGATCGGCTGCTGCTCGCCGCACGGCGAGACCGTTGGAGCATCACAGAGCGAGAGGCACGGCGCGCTGCACAGCAACAGCGGATCCATCGGCGCTTGCCTGCTGTCGACACAACATCGCAGCCGGGTACACGTCCCGTCAGTACCCCCATTCCTCGCCAGGAGTGGGCAGAGGCCCTCTACGCTGTAGTTGCACCAGAGGCCGGCCGCGCCATACTTGCACCGAACGCCCACCGCGCCGTTCGCATGGGTCGCGCTGTTCGCATTGTCCACGGCCTGCTCGATGCCAACGCGCTGGTCGGTACGCTCGACCGCCTCCTTGGCGCAGGTGTCCACCTGGGCGCAGTAGAGGAACATGGCAGTCGCATCCTCGAGCTGGTGATCTTCGATGAAATAGCCAACTTGGAGCTCGAGATCGCGCTCCAGATGTACCGCGAGCGTGTCGACCGCTTGACGAACGCCGCACGAAGTTCAGCAGAGCCAAGAGCTACCATATGTAAGGGCGGCTGGTCATGGTCTCCTGGACGCGTTTTATTTTGTTGAGTCGTTTCGACGTGAATACATAGTATTGCTATGTTTATTCCTTTGTTTCAATGTGTGTACTCTGTTTTGCGTTCTTATATGTTCTGTTTCAATGTGTGTATATATGCTTTCCATTCTGTATATGTGGATGATAACATCTAGATTCAAATTAGTATACAAAAATAGATACAAAATGGAATTCATAATATATATATATATATATATATTAATTGCTCATTAGTTCATCACAGAATATATATATATATATATATACATATATATATATATATAATTTAAGTTCATAATACATATAGAAAAAGGAATTCATAATATATATATATTAATTGCTCATTAGTTCATCACAGAATATATATATATATACATACATATATATATTAATTGCTCATTAGTTCATCACAGAATATATATATATATATATATATATATATATATATACATACATATATATAATATCATCACATATACGTGATGATACTTAACTACTAGGTACAATCATAAAACTGAAAACGGACAATACTAAAACTAATAATCCCTCCTGGGGCCAGTATTCCGGCAGCCCCTCGCCAACAGCTCCCTGGTGCCTGACGTCTTCCCAGTACGGAGGCAGTACTCCGCCTCCTCTGCCTCGCAGCGCTTGACATACCGATCAGCCTCTTGCTGGCGGACGAGCGCGAACGATCTTGCCATTTTGGGCGCCCACTGGAGCTCCTCGTCGGTGGCACGCTGGAGCTTATCGGCCCACCTCCATGTAGCGATGAGGCTCCCAGCGCCTTTGACCTTCCTCATGAAGTACCCGTCTTCGTACACCTCCTCCGCACGACGACGGGCTCGCCTCCAAAGCTTCGCCGCCTCCTTTTACCAGGCGGCATCACGGGCTTCACAGGCCGCTTGGTACCTGGCTTCCTCCTCCGCCATCTCCTTCTTGAACGCCACTTGCCTGGCTTTCTCAGCCGGCGGCAGCGACTTCCATAGACAAAGATTGTACGGGCCCCAAAACCAATCCAAAGTTGGGGGGTCTGATGCAACCTCGTCCGGCGGCGCGTAGTGGTCCTCGTCGCAGCTATTCGAGTGAGCGTCCTCGCGGGGCGGTGACTCCTCGTTGGCGTGTGGGACGACCGGTGGCGCCATGGCAGAGATTTGAGAGAAAGAGAGAGGGCGAGCGAGGGCAGGATGTAGATGAGAATGTAGGCGGGACGACGTGAGCAAGGTAGTATTTATTGCCGGCCGGAATCTAGGTCGACAGGGACAGTACACACGCCGGTCGCCGAAGTTTACGAGTACTGTAGTGTGAATTACACACGATTCCCGCAACAAAATCTGTGTGTGAACACAATAGCTGACGGTTTCCAATACAGAACCGTGTCTGGTTAATGATCCCCGCCATTCACCTACCAACCCTTGAGCCTCGAGATAGAGTGCCAATCGTGTGGGGGCCGGTTGTCTTGCGATATATTTACATTTTCTTTTTTGAACACCAGATATTTACATCATCTGATGATTTTTTAACTCACACTTAAATGTCTAGAAAATCACTTAAATGTCTTTAAAAGGTCAAAGGACCCCTGAAATTTTCCAAATTTTCACATGACAGTTGTATTAGTGCACGTTAAATGTAGAAAAAAATTGAAGGCCGTAAGAGGAAGCTATCTCCTGTTCGTCATCAAACATGCATTGTTCCCTCTCGGAACCACGAACCTCCTAGTGAGTTCCTCCGGTTTGTGAGGGGTGTGTGTCCAAACTTTCGTCACACATGCCAATTTTTTTACAACATCATCTTGGTGGCATGACATTACATCAAGAAAGGTTTCAGGTTTTTCTCATCATTTTTTAATTTTTTGGAATTAAATGCCATGGCACTCCATGCATACGTATGCATGTGTCCATGTCGTGAGACCAATATGTTTGAAAATTCCTTCTAATTCACCGCACATGGAATTAACTCGCACACAAGTACACAAATATGATTTTTCAAACCGTTATGGTTAGGCGTTGCATGTAGATGTAGTTCAAATTTGAATTACGGTTATTAAATGGCTAGAAAATCATTTAAATGTCTTTAAAAGGTCAAATGACCACTAGAATTTTCCAAAAATTCACATTACAGTTGTAGTAGTGCATGTTAGACTTAGACGTATAAAAAAATGAAGGTCGTAAGAGGAAGCTCGTTCGTCATCAAACATGCATTGTTCCCTCTCGGAACCACGAGCCTTCTAGTGAGTTGCTCCGGTTTGTGAGGGGTGTGTGTCCAAACTTTCGTCAAACATGCCAATTTTTTACCACATCATCTTGCTGGCATGACATTACATCGTGCAAGGTTTCATGTGTTTCTGATCTTTTTTTATTTTTTTGGAATTAAAATGCCATGTCACTCCATGCATACATATGCATGTGTCCATGTCGTGAGACAAATATGTTTGCACATGGAATTAACTCGCACACAAGTACACAAATATGATTTTTCAAATCGTTATGGTTAGTCGTTGCATGTAGATGTAGTTCAAATTTTAATTGCGGTCATTAAATGGCTAGAAAATCACTTAAATGTCTTTAAAAGGTCAAATGACCCCTAGAATTTTCCAAATTTCGTATTACAGTTGTAGTAGTGCACGTTAAACGTAAAAAAACTGGAAGGCCGTAAGAGGAAGATATCTCCCGTTTGTCCTCAAACATGCATTGTTCCCTCTCGGAACCATGAGCCTTCTAGTGAGTTGCTCCGGTTTGTGAGGGGTGTGTGTCCAAACTTTCGTCAAACATGCCAATTTTCTTACCACATCATCTTGGTGGCACGACATTCCATCAAGGAAGGTTTCATGTGTTTCTGATTTTTTTTTGATTTTTTGGAAAAAAATGCCATGTCACTCCATGCATACATATGCATGTGTCCATTTCGTGAGACAAATATGTTTGAAAACTTCTTCGAATTCACTGCACATGGAATTAACTCGCACACAAGTACACAAATACGATTTTGCAAACCGTTATGGTAAGGTGTTGCATGTAGATGTAGTTCAAATTTGAATTACGGTCATTAAATGGCTATGTCTTTAAAAGGACAAATGACCCGTAGAATTTTCTAAAATTTCACATTATAGTTGTAGTAGTGCATGTTAGACGTAGAAAAAAATTGAAGGCCGTAAGAGGAAGCTATCTCCTGTTCGTCATCAAACATGCATTGTTCCCTCTTGGAACCACGAGCTTTCTAGTGAGTTGCTCCAGTTTGTGAGGGGTGTGTGTCCAAACTTTCGTCAAACATGCCAATTTTTTTACCACATCATCTTGGTGGCATGACATTACATCAACCAAGGTTTCATGTGTTTCTGATATTTTTTTTAATTTTTTGGAATTAAAATGCCATGTCACTCCATGCATACATAGGCATGTGTCCATGTCGTGAGACAAATATGTTTGAAAATTCCTTCTAATTTACTACACATGGAATTAACTCTCACACAAGTACACAAATATGATTTTTCAAACTGTTATGGTTAGCCGTTGCATGTAGATGTAGTTCAAATTTGAATTACGGTCATTAAATGGCTAGAAAATCACTTAAATATCTTTAAAAGGTCAAATGACCCCTAGAATTTTCCAAAATTTCACATTACAGTTCTGGTAGTGCATGTTAAACGTAGAAAAAAATTGAATGCAGTAAGAGGAAGCTATCTCCTGTTCGTCATCAAGCATGCATTGTTCCCTCTCGGAACCACGAGCCTTCTAGTGGGTTGCTCCGGTTTGTGAGGGGTGTGTGTCCAAACTTTCGTCAAACATGCCAATTTTTTTACTACATCATCTTGGTGGCATGACATTACATGAAGCAAGGTTTCATTTGTTTCTGGTTTTTTTTATTTTTTTGGAATTAAAATGCCATGTCACTCCATGCATACATATGCATGTGTCCATGTCGTGAGACAAATCTATTTGAAAATTCCTTCTAATTTACTGCACATGGAATTAACTCGCACACAAGTACACAAATGTGATTTTTCAAACCGTTATGGTTAGCCGTTGCATGTAGATGTAATTCAAATTTGAATTACGGTCATTAAATGGCTAGAAAATCACATAAATGTCTTTAAAAGGTCAAATGACCCCTAGAATTTTCCAAAATTTCACATTACAGTTGTAGTAGTGCATGTTAGACGTAGAAAAAACATGAAGGCCGTAAGAGGAAGCTATCTCCTGTTCGTCATCAAACATGCATTGTTCCCTCTCAGAACCACGAGCCTTCTAGTGAGTTGCTCCGGTTTGTGAGGGGTGTGTGTCCAAATTTCGTCAAACAGGTCAATTTTTTACCACATCATCTTGTTGGCATGACATTAAAATGCCATGGCACTCCATGCATGTGCCCATGCCATGAGACCAATATGTTTGAAAATTCCTTCTAATTTACTTCACATGGAATTAACTCGCACACAAGTACACAAATATGATTTTTCAAACCGTTATGGTTAGGCGTTGCATGTTGATGTAGTTCAAATTTGAATTACGGTCATTAAATGGCTAGAAAATCACTTCAATGTCTTTAAAAGGTCAAATGACCGCTAGAATTTTCCAAATTTTCATAGTACAGTTGTAGTAGTACACGTTAAACGTAGAATAAATTTTGAAGGCCGTAAGAGGAAGCTATCTCCTGTTCGTCATCAAGCATGCATTGTTCCCTCTCGGAACCACGAGCCTCCTAGTGAGTTCCTCGAGTTTGTGAGGGGTGTGTGTCCAAACTTCCGTCACACATGCCAATTTTTTTACCACATCATCTTGGTGGCATGACATTACATCAAGCAAGGCTTCATGTTTTCCTCATCATTTTTAAATTTTTTCGAATTAAGATGCCATGGCACTCCATGCATACGTATGCATGTGTCCATGTCGTGAGACCAATATGTTTGAAAATTCCTTCTAATTTACTGTACATGGAATGAACTCCCACACAAGTACACAAATATGATTTTTCAAACCGTTATGGTTAGGTGTTGCATGTAGATGTAGTTCAAATTTGAATTACGGTCATTAAATGGCTAGAAAATGACTTAAATGTCTTTAAAAGGTCAAATGACCCTAGAATTTTCCAAGATTTCACATTACAGTTGTAGTAGTGCACGTTCGACTTAGACGTATAAAAAATCTAAGGCCGTAAGAGGAAGCTCGTTCGTCATCAAACATGCATTGTTCCCTCTCGGAACCACGAGCCTTCTAGTGAGTTGCTCCGGTTTGTGAGGGGTGTGTGTCTAAACTTTCGTCAAACATGCCAATTTTTTACCACATCATCTTGCTGGCATGTAATTACATCAAGCAAGGTTTCATGTGTCTCTTAATTATTTTTTAATTTTTTGGAATTAAAATGCCATGTCACTCCATGCATACATATGCATGTGTCCATGTCGTGAGACAAATATGTTTGAATATTCCTTCTAATTTACTGCACATGGCATTAACTCGCACACAAGTACACAAATATGATTTTTCAAATCGTTATGGTTAGTCATTGCATGTAGATGTAGTTCAAATTTGAATTACGGTCATTAAATGGCTAGAAAATCACTTAAATGTCTTTAAAAGGTCAAATGACCCCTAGAATTTTCCAAATTTCACATTACAGTTGTAGTAGTGCACGTTAAACTTAGAAAAAAATTGAAGGTCGTAAGAGGGAGCTATCTCCCGTTCGTCATCAAACATGCATTGTCCCCTCTCGGAACCACGAGCCTTCTAGTGAGTTGCTCCGGTTTGTGAGGGGTGTGTGTCCAAACTTTCATCAAACATGCCAATTTTTTTACCACATTATCTTGGTGGCATGACATTACATCAAGCAAGGTTTCATGTGTTCCTGATATTTTTTTTATTTTTTTGGAATTAAAATGCCATGGCACGCCATGCATACGTATTCATGTGTCCATGTCATGAGACCAATATGTTTGAAAATTCCTTCTAATTTACTGTACATGGAATAAACTCCCACACAAGTACACAAATATGATTTTTCAAACCGTTATGGTTAGGTGTTGCATGTAGATGTAGTTCAAATTTGAATTACGGTCATTAAATGGCTAGAAAATCACTTAAATGTCTTTAAAAGGTCAAATGACCCCTATAATTTTCCAGTATTTCACATTACAGTTGTAGTAGTGCACGTTAGACTTAGACATATAAAAAAATTGAAGGCCGTAAGAGGAAGCTCGTTCGTCATCAAACATGCATTGTTCCCTCTCGGAACCACGAGCCTTCTAGTGAGTTGCTTTGGTTTGTGAGGGGTGTGTGTCCAAACTTTTGTCAAACATGCCAATTTTTTACCACATCATCTTGCTGGCAAGGCATTACATCAAGCAAGGTTTCATGTGTTTCTTAATTTTTTTAATTTTTTGGAATTAAAATAACATGTCACTCCATGCATACATATGCATGTGTCCATGTCGTGAGACAAATATGTTTGAAAATTCCTTCTAATTTACTGCACATGGAATTAACTCGCACACAAGTACACAAATATGAGTTTTCAAATCGTTATGGTTAGTCGTTGTATGTAGATGTAGTTCAAATTTGAATTACGGTCATTAAATGGCTAGAAAATCACTTAAATGTCTTTAAAAGGTCAAATGACCCCTAGAATTTTCCAAATTTCACATTACACTTGTAGTAGTGCACGTTAAACATAGAAAAAAATTGAAGGCCGTTAGAGGAAGCTATCTCCTGTTCATCATCAAACATGCATTGTTCCCTCTCGGAACCACGAGCCTTCTAGTGAGTTGCTCCGGTTTGTGAGGGGTGTGTGTCCAAACTTTCGTCAAACATGCCAATTTTTTTACCACATCATCTTGGTGGCATGACATTACATCAAGCAAGGTTTCATGTGTTCCTGATATTTTTTTAATTTTTTGGAATTAAAATGCCATGGCACTCCATGCATACGTATGCATGTGTCCATGTCGTGAGACGAATATGTTTGAAAATTCCTTCTAATTTACTGTACATGGAATGAATTCGCACAAAAGTACACAAATATGATTTTTCATACCGTTATGGTTAGGTGTTGCATGTAGATGTAGTTTAAATTTGAATTACGGTCATTAAATGGCTAGAAATCACTTAAATGTCTTTAAAAAGTCAACTGATCCCTAGAATTTTCCAAGATTTCACATTACAGTTGTAGTAGTGCACGTTAGACTTAGACGTATATAAAAGTTGAAGGCCGTAAGAGGAAGCTCTTTCGTCATTAAACATGCATTGTTCCCACTCGGAACCACGAGCCTTCTAGTGAGTTGCTCCGGTTTGTGAGGGGTGTGTGTCCATACTTTCGTCAAAAATGCCAATTTTTTACCACATCATCTTGGTGGCATGACATTACATCAGGCAAGGTTTCATGTGTTTCTGATTTTTTTTATTTTTTTGGAATTAACATGCCATGTCACTCCATGCCTACATATGCATGTGTCCATGTTGTGAGACAAATCTGTTTGAAAATTCCTTCTAATTTACTACACATGGAATTAACTCGCACACGAGTATACAAATGTGATGTTTCAAACCGTTATGGTTAGCCGTTGCATGTAGATGTAGTTCAAATTTGAATTATGGTCATTAAATGGCTAGAAAATCACTAAAAATGTCTTCAAAAGGTCAAATGACCCCTAAAATTTTCCAAAATTTCACAGTACAGTTGTAGTAGTGCACGTTAAACATAAAAACAAATTGAAGGCCGTAAGAGGAAGCTAACTCCGTTTCGTCATCAAACATGCATTGTTCGCTCTGGGAACCACGAGCCTTCTAGTGAGTTGCTCCGATTTGTGAGGGGTGTGTGTCCAAACTTTCGTCAAACATGCCAAATGTTTTACCACATCATCTTGGTGGCATGACATTACATCAACCAAGGTTTCATGTGTTTTTGATATTTTTTTAATTTTTTGGAATTAAAATGTCATGTCACTCCATGCATACATATGCAAGTGTCCATGTCGTGAGACAAATCTATTTGAAACTTCCTTCTAATTTACTGCACATGGAACTAACTCGCACACAAGTACACAAATGTGATTTTTCAAACTGTTATGGTTAGCTGTTGCATGTAGATGTAGTTCAAATTTGAATTACGGTCATTAAATGGCTAGAAAATCACTTAAATATCTTCAAAAGGTCAAATGACTCCTAGAATTTTCCAAAATTTCACAGTACAGTTGTAGTAGTGCATGTTATACATAGAAAAAAAATGAAGGCCGTAAGAGGAAGCTATCTCCCGTTTGTCATCAAACATGCAATGTTCGCTCTGGGAACCACGAGCCTTCTAGTGAGTTGCTCCAGTTTGTGAGGGGTGTGTGTCCAAACTTTCGTCAAACATGCCAAAAAATTTACCACATCATCCTGGTGGCATGACATTACATCAACCAAGGTTTCATGTGTTTCTGATATATTTTTAATTTTTTGGAATTAAAATGCCATGTCACTCCATGCTTAATTGTGTCATAGCCGTTAGACCAACATGTTTGAAAATTCCTTCCAATTTACACATGGAATTAAATCGCACAAAGTACACAAAATATGTGTTTTCAAACCGTTATGGTTAGCTGTTGCATGTACATGTAGTTCAAATTTCAATTACGGTCATTAAATGGCTAGAAAATCACTTAAATGTCTTAAAAGGTCAAATGACCCCTTAAATTTTCCAAAATTTGACATGATAGTTGTATTAGTACTACACAATTTCTCGTATATTTAAAACACCATCCGTTGCCACTTTACTCCAAATTCGTCTTTCACAGCTAATAAAAATTATCTAAAACATCACACAGTTGTTTTCTACGAATCGTTTGCGATGAAAATATCTGGGTCTATTTAAGTCTCCCTCCTTAAGCTTCGCCGGCTCATCTGATCCAGTGCCGGCAACCCCCGAATCCATGAATCCCGATCCCCATTCCCGCACCCCCATCTTGCAAAGATGACGTCGTGGAAATGCTTCATGAAGGCCCGTACGATGGCCACGTCCCCCCTGAGCGCCGCCGCTTGCACCGAGAGCACGGCCGCCTATGCCGAGAGTGCCACCGCATCCGCATTGAGCACGTCTGCTTCCGTCGAGAGGGCGTCTGCGGCAGCCGACGGGGCAGCTGCAGCAGCCGAGACGGCTGCAGCTGCTGCTGCAATGGCGGCTGCAAACGCCGAGAGCGCTCGAGTTGCCGTCCGTGCTGCCGATGTCGCCCTGGCCCGGGTCGAGGCCATCCATGCCAAGATCGAGCATGCACATGCCAAGATATTCCAGGCCATCTCGGACTCCAGCATGCAACCCACGTCCAAAAAGGCGGCGGTGGCCATGGAGCACCTGCTTCCTCATGAGGTCGTCGAGCGGGAGCTGGAGATGCAGGGGGCGGCGGAGATCGAGGATCGCCGGGAGGAGGAGTTGCGCGTGGCTGAGGTCGAGGTAGAGAAGAGTCTGTCCGTCGAGGAATCGGCGGTGGAGTACCAACGCGAGCTCTGGCGCAGCCACTACTACGAGTAGTACAACCTTCAGGACGAGGACGAGGACGCAGTCGACTTCAAAAGGGGGGACGTGGAGTCCACCAACGGCGGCATGTCGCCAGGACAAGTCATCGACGTCTCATCTCACACCGGCGATGCATAGGCTGGCGCGGCGATGGATTTGTTAAAATTATGCATACTTAAGCTTTGTTTTTAATGTTGTGTTTAGGTCATCTGGCTCTGTTTAATTACTAAAATTGCTCGATTCAATAAGTGTGGTCTGTCTGCTGTACGCTCTTTTGCGTGCCCAAATTAGAATGCGATGTTAAATTATGTAATGACGTACCCTGGGAAATTTCCACCAAAATTTGAATTATCAAACTCATCGCATGCGCGTAAAGCAGAAGAATCGTTCACGATGCACACAATCGGTCAAAGTGAACGGTCCGGCGGCACCGCGCGCAAAGTTTCCCTCCACATTTCCAAAATTTTGTCCTACCACCAAAATATTTACCCCCGCCCCTCCCCCCTTCCCCATCCCCTTTTCTCCCCGACCACAAGTCACATTTCCCCTGTTTCCTCCTTCCTTCCTTCCTTCCTAAGCTATAGCCGCTTCCTCGCTCTCGCCATCTCAGATCCTACCGCCGGGGTCGCCATGGTCTTCTTCAAAGACCTCTCCAGCGGTTCCTCCTCCGGCGACGACTCCTTCACCACCTGGGTATGCCTCTCTTCTCTCTCCCGGGCTATGACTTGGAATGAAGGATTTTTACCCGGCGGCCAATTTGAGTCATTTCTTCCTCTTGTAGCTCAGGACCATCAGTGGCAACGAATGGAGCTGGGTGGCTAAAGATCTATCTGTTGGTTGTCACCATCAATCTCCATGCGTGAAGCTAGTTGTGTTTGAATCTGTGGACCGTGGGAGGAAGTTTCTGGCATGTGCAGAGAAGGTTAGACCCTCTTTGTTGTTACAAATCATTTGTTAGATGTGATTCAGACACCGTCACGGTCCCAACCCATTCATACCACACCTTCAACCAAACGCATCCTAAGACAGTGTCACAGTTTGTACTTAGTATCTTAAATTGTTGCCATCTCATCAGCGGTGCCATTAGAAAATTATTTGGCACTGCTTCAGCAGTTTGTGCAGCCAACTTTGGTACACACATCCGAGCAGCCAAGTAGTAAAATACTAAATCTTTATGGCACGAAGGAACTGGGCATCGGAGCAACTACGTGCTCCGGAGTCCGGGTCCCTTATTTTTTTCCGCTGCATCGGCTCGGCAGTGCAGGGCACCGGTGCGAGATGTAGCAACAATTGTGTTTACCCCAGTTTTGGCATACATAGTGGACGGCCTTAGTGATATTAGTTCTATGTTACTAAATTTGTGCATGTAGACACCTGTTAGTATCAATTTGCTGTCATCCAAATACTGTCGCTATGCTGTTGCAATTATATTTACCTTCCTCATAAAATGTTCAATTTGTTATTTATTGTACATGAGTAAGAACTTGTAGCATTGTTGTAGTTAATTATAGCTTCTGATGTTCCAGAATTTGGTTGTTGTATCAGTAGCAATTAATTCATTTGCACATTGATCTTTTTGAGAAAATATGTCATAATTAACATGTTTCTTCGGTTTTTCAAAATAAGCATTGGTGATTTTCTATGTTGCTATAAACCCATTTCCCCTAAAATTGTTACCGATCTAGTTTTAAATATTATAGGATGAATGGAAGTGTTCTTACTTGGAGTGGGTTGATCAAGAGTGGCCACAGTCTTTGAAGATGTGCCTAGCGAAGCTCTGGAGCATGTATGAGGAAGAGAAAAGACGTAGGCTTAGAGAAACTGTTGTCAACGTTGAAGAATATTTGAAGATGTGGGATAAAAAGTGGAAGGTGGAGAAGGAGCTCAGATTTTTTAAATCAGACTTTGCTAAGATGGTGTTGGCGAAGGAGGAGGCACTTTCCCAGTTGGCCAGTGCAAAACAGGTTCTTACTGAACTGAAAGCGGAGGTGGATAAGATGAGCCTAGATGATCACGATTAGGGAAATGAATATATTGTTCTAATATTGTTCTTATGAAGTTGAACTAGCTATATGTTGTACTGTGCTGTTTTCCTGTAGCTATCGTACGGTGATGTCATAATATATTTATGTGCCTGATATGAAATTGGCAAACAGCTGTTCGATATGAAATGTGAATTTGCGTAATACCGGAATTATTAATTGTAAACTAATAAACCTGCTAAATGTGTCATGGAACTTTGCAAATGGTTCTAGCAGTAAAAGCGCTTGTGATGGATAGCCCAATGCCACACAGTTTTCTTCATCAAATTGTGTATGATGTAGTTGATAAAAGCAAAAAGTTAACCAAGGCAGAGCGTGTGTGATAGTTACACCTTTCACACACGAGCCTACACATAAAACTGTGTGGGATGTACATACAAC
Source organism: Aegilops bicornis (assembly GCA_021605145.1). Classification (NCBI taxonomy): domain Eukaryota; kingdom Viridiplantae; phylum Streptophyta; class Magnoliopsida; order Poales; family Poaceae; genus Aegilops; species Aegilops bicornis. The sequence goes on from CM038672.1 coordinate 412,480,770, forward strand.
GGAAACGTTTTCCCTGGATTGAATGTGTGGCATGTACATAAGAACGAAAACCTATTCCTTGGATTGACTGTGTGTGGTATACATACGAACGGAAACGTTTTCCCTAGATTGACTATGTGGGATGTACATAAGAACGGAAATGTATTCCTTGGATTGACTATGTGTGATATACATACCTACGGAAATGTTTTTCTAGGATTCACCGTGTGGGATGTACATACCTACGGAAAAAAAATTCTGGGATTCACCGTGTGGGATGTACATACCTACCGAAATGATTTGGTTCCGATGCCTCGCCCGATTGCACACGAGCTCATTTGGTGTCCCAGGAGGGCCTATCCCCGACGATTTCTGGGTCGTGTGGGAAGGACCCCCCTATCACCCACACTCACTTGGCGACGATTCCAAATGCTGTCGCGAAAAGGGGTTAAAAACCGTTTGTATAGTACCGACGCGTACTAGTGCACCTTGCAGTGTAAAACCCTACTCCTGCTTTGTGGTGGATTGGCCTCGAGGGGCTGAGGATGAACTAGTATAAGGAAGAACAACCTCAGGAGGAGGTGTGTTCTTGAGCTGGTGGGGGAGAGGATGACCTGAATGACCCGTCCCCTTCTACGATGGTGGCTAGGTCCTATTTATAGTGGCCTTGGTCCTCTTCCCCCAAAATGGAGGCAGGAAGGGATCCCACAACGGCCAGATTCGAAGGGAGACAACTAGTACATCTTATCCTGACAAAAGTAGTCTTCTCCTGCAAAGCCTCTGGTTGTGACACCGTGGTGGGCTCGGCGATGACCTCCATCCTGCCGTCCTGGCGGTCTTGGTCTTGTTGCATGGAAACGGAAACCTTTGGCTGATTCCTCGAGACTCCGTGCCTGCGCTTTCCTCCTTAGCACCAAAGAGGAAACTGTTGTCCTGCGCCCATTGGCGCCCGCCTGGCCTTGGTCGTCATGGCTCACGTCATCCGAGTCTCACGAGGTGAGGGCCTGCATAGAGATCTCCGCTCCTCAGGAGCCAGCCTGAGGAGGGTGTTCCTTCTGGAGGTCTTGGTGTCTTCTGCCTCGCGAGGCTTGGCCCCTTGCGAGGGTCTTGAGTTGTTGATGCTGAAGGTGGGCCGTACCAGGCCGTCGATGGAGCCACGCCATGGGCCACAGGCAGGCAAGTCTGGGTACCCCCGTTCCCAGAACGCCGACAACTTGGCCCTTTGCAATTTGGAGGCTTGATATGGTTGGTCCGTTCAAACCATCCAAGGACAAAAGACCCACCTTTTGGTTGTTGTTGATAAATTCACCAAGTGGGTCGAAGCAGAGCCAATCAACAATTGTGATGCAGCAACAACAGTCAAGTTCTTCAAAAAGTTAATTTTCTGCTTCGGTTACCCGCACATTATCATCATTGATAATGGCACTAACCTGTCCAAAGGAGCTATGAAGCAGTTTTGTCAAAGCGAACACATCCGGCTCGACATAGCCTCAGTGGCGCACCCACAGTCTAATGGCCAAGTAGAAAGTGCTAACTAGGAGATTTTACGAGGTATCAAACCAGGACTCATGGTTCCTCTTGAGCGCACTCCGAGTTGCTGGGTTGAGGAGCTCCCCTCGGTCCTTTGGAGTATCTGGACCACCCCCAACAGATCAACGGGCTATATGCCTCTCTTCATGGTTTACGATGCAGAAGTCATGTTACCCAGTGACATCCGTAATGATTCCCCAAGAGTTGCAGCCTATGTCGAAGCAGATAATGAACGATCTCGTCAGGACTCTTTGGATGCCTTGGAGGAGGAACGTGACTTTGCTGCAACACGATCTGCAATTTATCAGCAAGTCCTACATCGCTATCACAACCGTAGGGTTCGTAACCATGCTTTCCAGGAGGATGATCTAGTGCTATGTTTGATACAAGAATGCATGTGTATGCATAAGCTTTCAAGTCCATGGGAAGGGCCTTTTGTCATCAGCAAGAATCTCAACAACGGGTCATACTATCTGATCGACATACGTGAACACAATAAGTCATGTACATCTGAGGAAGAGACCAACGGGCCTTGGAATATTGCTCATCTTTGGCCTTATTATATGTAGAGCCACTGGCTCCAACTTATTGTAAAATACCTTTGTATATATCTTCATGATCATTATAATAAAGCCGGTATCCCTGAAACTTGGGGCCTTTGTCGTTTCGTCTCATATATTGTGCATGAGCCTTTATTTTTTGATCATAGGACTTGGGGGCTTCCAACTCATCAAGTTTAGCTATTAACATCCCTCTTGACCCGACGTATGCCATTAGGAATCTTGGTTAAACCTGCCTGTCTGATCGATGCTACTCTGCCAAGGTAACCCGACGTACTCTTGACAGTCAATCAATAATGACCCTGAACTTGTCAAGGTTAAAACACCGACTTAAGTCATGTGAGGGTCGGCTTACAGAGAGCTAGGACAAACCATGGGCTATCACGCCAGCTTCATTGAAGCAAGAATCGAGCCTCGAAAGCCGGTCTTTTTGTCGTGCCTCGAAAGCTGGCTTAACACTTCTACAATTTCATCCGTTTTTGTTTTATTTCTGTTTTACAGGAATTACTAACCGGGGGCCTGTCGGTGTCAAAACCGGCAGATCTTGGGTAGGGGGTCCTGAACTATGCGTCTGAGGATCAATGGTAACACGGACAATAGGGACACAGTGTTTACCCAGGTTCGGGCCCTCTTAAAGGAGGTAAAACCCTACTTCCGTCTTGATTATATTCGATGAGTATAGGCGTTACAAGAGTTGATCTACCTCATGATCGTAATGGCTAAACCCTAGTTGTCTAGCCTATGAGAATTCTGATGATGTCTACAGATTCACCCTCTGGTTTATATACACACCAGAGGGGCCTAGGGTTGTACAGAGTCGGTTTGTAAAGGAAGGCAAATTCATATCGGGACACCAAGCTTGCCTTCCACGCATACGAGAGTCCTACCCGGACACGGGGGAAAGTCTTCTGCTTTTTATCTTCACGGTCCATCAGTACGGCCCATATCAAATAGCCCGTACACCCGAGGACCCCCTAATCCAGGACTCCCTCAGTAGCCCCTGAACCAGTATTCGTTGACGATGTGTTCGGCATGTGGATTGTCTTCGACATTGCAAGGCGTGTCCTTCTCCTTGAACATTTTAAGATAACTCCCTGTGCAAAGGACCTGTATCCGGCTCTATACAACTAATACAACACTTAGCTAGCCACGAAGGCCAGATGTCCAAAATAAAACAGTGTCCTTTACTGACAACTTTTTTGGCGAAGCGTCACATCTGTATCTTTAACATTTCAAACCGTTTTCACGCCCCCGTTTCGTGTTTCAAGGCATAGCCTCCATTGGCACATCTTGTCAAAACAGAGATCGTGCCCGCCCATTACGGGATTCCCATTAATACGGTTTTGGGTAATCCAACCGTGTCGTTCGCATGATCTCTTTGGGAACAAGCGAGTTTTAAGGCTTGAGAGGGGGGGGGGGCGTTTGGTATTTCACTGCCTATAAGAGGGCAAAGATTCCTCCTTTCTCCCTCACGCCTTCTCCTAGCTCCAGCCTTCCCATCTTCGAGCTCCAGCGCCCGAAACTTCAATCTTTTCCACCGCCACCAACCTCCCCAGCGATGTCTGGATCCGGTTCCAAGGGTAAGTGGGAGGCTTCCTCAATCATCGAGAGGACATCAAGGAGCTCCGGGGCGCAGGCTATTTGTTCGCAAATATCGCGCGTAGGCTCCCTGCCAAAGATCAGGTCATCCCCACTCCGGAGCCCGGCGAAAGTGTCGTTTTTATTCCTCATTTCCTTTGAGGTCTAGGGTTTCCCCTCTGTCGGGGAGGCTGATCGTACCCACGAACACCTATGGGGCCGGCGGACCAGGCCCCTTTGTGGTTCGGGGGGGGGGGGAGATCGCACGAAGAGCGGATCGAGGCGAGGCACACGAGCAATTTACCCAGCTTCGGAGCTCTCCGGAGAGATAAAACTCCTACTGCTGCTTGTTTGATGTATTGTGTTCTTACTAGGGAGCGATGCGAGCTACAAAACCTAGCGTGAGCGTATCTGGTCTCTAGTGAGTCGAATGAACCGAAACTCGAACCCCTTCTACGTTGCGCATGGGCCTCCTTTTATATACTCAAGGGTCTCCGGCGAGTGGCAACATAGGCGAGGGTACAAATGTAAAAACAGGAGTTGGTACACCTACTCGAACAGTGTACAGTGCAAAATACCTAACTCTGACGGCAAGGGACAAAAGCAATAAATGCCCGTCAGTGTCGCCCAAACAGTGCAACAGAGACCGTCAGGTGCGCCACCGCTCGCCACGATGGCGAGCTTGTCAGCGCCGCTTATCGCTGCTCTCCGCTGGCTGCACAGCCTCTCGACACGCGCGCATGGAGTGGTCCCATGGCGACACGTTGCTGGATGAGCTGGAGCGGAGATGGAGAGAGGTTGCTTGCCGCGGCGGCGCCTTTGCCGCCGAATCCTTGTCGCATCCGGAGGCTTGTCGCGCCTGAGCCTTCCGGCAAGCTCCTCTTGCCGGGGCCTTGTCTTCTGCATGCCTTGAGTGGCCTTCCCGGCAAGCTCCTCTTGCCGGGGCCTTGTCTTCTTAATCAAATACTTTGTTCTTGAATGGCTCCAAAGGAGCCACGGAGGATCTTGGCGGTGACGAGGCAAACCTTGCCGCGGGGTCTGAATCTGTCTGCGGCACGAGTACGGGATACTAGGGTACCCTACTCTAGTACACCGGCAGTGAGCCCCGGCTGGGCCGTACACGGTGTCGAAGCGCTGTCGGGCCAGGCCCAAAACAGTGTCTGATCACACGCGGCCTCGACCACGCCGTCGCCTTCGCCCGGACCACCACCGGCCCCCCACTAATGGCACGCACCGAACGTGGCGTCGTGCGGCGATCGTGGGCGTGGTCGTGGGGTTTCTTTATTAGGAAAAGCGAACGTCCGCCTCCCCTCTTTATAAGCGGAGGAAACAGGGCAGGCCATCCACTCCGCCATCGCTGTCTTGTCAAGAAAACCACCGCCGCTCCCCTTCTTCTCCAAAGTGCAAAGAGAGCAGCGCCCGCCTCTTCGCCACAAGCACGCTCACCGCCGTCGCCTCCTCCGCCGCCCTCGCCATGGCTCAAAGCCGACAAGGAGAAGGGCGTCAAGTCGGCCAAGCGCAGCGGCTCATGGGCGTTATGCAAGGAGCGGGCCATCTTCCCCAGCTCGGCGCAAGGGAGTTGCGGATGTCTTCTATCTCTTTTGGTCAACGGAGACGCAGGCGCATCAACAAGACGAAGGTACTCCCGCCTCCGCTTCGATTTGGCCCCAACTGGGTACCCTTTTTGCCCTTTTTTTTCTATTGCGGGCTTTGCCCGCCTTTTTCCGAGTTCTTCTGCGATATCATGAACACATTTGGCCTCCGCCTCCTTGATTTCACCCCCAACGCCGTCTTGACCATGGCAGTTTTCGCGCATCTTTGTGAAAAGTTTGTCGGAGTCCACCCAAATGTGGCACTCTTCCGCCACTTCTTCGTGCCCTGCCGAGAGAGGAGAGCCACTTGCCGGAGGGATAGCTTGGGTCTCGTGGATCGGCAAGAAAGAAGCCTATCTGGAAGGAGAGTTCCGCAACAAGTGGAAGGAGTGGAGAGCCAATTGGTGTTGGGTCGTAGAGGAGAACCCGCAGCCCTTCACTGCCGTGCGCCAAACCCCAATAGTGCGCGGTAGAGATTGGAGTAACTTGGCGCCGGAGGATGCGAAGTTGAAGATAGCTGTGACCCGGATTTTGCGCCTCAGGCTTGCCGGATTAACCGTAGGCGCAGTTGGCGCAGACTTCCTTCGCCGCCACAGACGCTTCCCTTGCAGGAGAGGAGGAGGCCTGCTTGGGAGTTCCAAAATGCGGCAGACATTATGAGGTTGCGCCCGGGCCTGAACTGGAATTTAACCGTCTTGGAGTTGGAGCGATGCTGCTAGAGCTGTTCAAGAACGACCCCGATCACCCTGAGTGGTTTAGGTTGCCGAGGGGGTCGCCCTGCCAGTAACAACTTCGGCGCCGACCGCATCCGGCGCCATGATGCCGTTGCCAGCGATTCCCATGGGATCGTTCCAACTGGCAGGAGCTCCCGACGAGGTCGTGCAGCAGTTCTTCGACGACTTGGAAGAAGCGCCGATCCGCTCCGACGGCGAAAAAGGCTCACTCGCGACACCACCGACGAGGAGATGGCGGCGTATTGCCACCGAGGTGGAGGCGGCAGCAGCCGCTGCCACTGGAGCCTTCGGGTATACCGTGGAGGAGGCGGACTCTGCGAAGGCGGCAAGCCTTGCCGAGCGAAGGGAGATCGCCGGCGAGGACGAGCTTGTCGAGCCCGAGGCCGGGTCAAGTGGACCCGCCGAGGGCGCTTCTTCTCCACCACCCAGCGACTTGCCGCCAGCGGAGCCCCCGGTTCCGCCGAAGAGGCGTCTCCGCAAGGCCGGAGACGAGTCGGGGCAGCAGCACCGCCCGACGCGCTCTACCGCGGCAAGCGAGGTTGCCGCGGGAGCGCCTCACACTGCTGCGACAACTGGGGCGGGATCTTCTCAGGCCACCGCCTCCGCCTCCGCCAAGCGGCCAAGAGAGCCCACTCCCCCGCCTCGTCGCACCGGAGGCGAGCCGGAGTTTGACTTCTCCACGCCGGCTCGAGGAGGAAGGCGAAGAGTAAGCTCTTGAGATTGTGCTTGTATTTCTTCAATTTTATTGCTTCATCTTGAATCTGATTTGCTTGCTCGACTCTTTCCTTTTCGTGACACCGCCCAGAGAGCGTCGAAGAGGGCCAAGATCCCGACGGTCGTCGTTGAGGACGATTCTCCCGTGACATCGGGGACGCGTCTGAGACCCCCTTGCCGGACAGCAACCCTTCCTCGAGCAGCCCCAAAGACAGCCCCCAAAGTAAGTGTGCAGTTTTCTCCTCACTATTAGGTGTGCAGGGGTGCCCTTCTTCGTTGATACCTGATTGTTTGCTTGTGTAGGAGCAGAGCAGCCTCATCGGGAGGGCTCGAAGCCGCCCGAAATCTGTCTGCTGCCACTACGCCGCCAAGGAGGAATCTCCGGCAAGGGAGCTCCCTCCGACAAGGGAGGCCACTCCGACAAGGGAGGCTACCCGGCAAGGGACAGCGCCAGTGACCCTCCAAAGTGGTCGAGGCCATGGCTGCGGATCCCGCTGCGTGTAATTTCCTTACACGAAAATTTCCCTTGGGCTTGCTTTCTTTTGTTTCTCTTTTTGAACGTTTGCTTGACTGCTCTTTCTTCGTCTGACGCAGAGCCGATGGAGGTTGAGGCCGCCGGCGAGGAGGAAGCGCGCGGCAACACCGACGGGGCCGCCGTCGAGGAAGAAGAGGTCGTCGCTGTGGAAGAAGAGGCCGTCGCCGACGAACCTGTTGGCGAGAAGGCCACTGAGGCTGCCGACGCAGAAGCTGGCGAGGGGTCGGGCGATCGCACTGACGGCCCTAAGGCCGCAGGAGCGCCAGGCGCTACACCGACAACCGACTTCGCCGCTGCAAGGCCAGTTCGAGGAGCCTGAGCCCGCGCGCCTACGAAGGCCGGGCGAGGGTGTCTTCATCAAACTCTCCGGGAACCGAGCTCCAGTGGTGGGTCGAGGAGAGACCTTCGACTGAGCTACTCGCCTCTGTTGGACGCTGGTGGACGCGCCAAGCAGCATCGGCGGCGAAGTTCGAGGAGGAGCAGCTTTGAAGAAGTTTGTCGCTCTACCGCTACCGGCAAGCCAAGTTGTAGTCCCGGAAGCACTTGTCGCGAGGGCAGGAGCGGACATGGAGAAGCGCAGAAGAGCTCCGAGCGCCAACCAAGAAGCTCTCCGCGACGTAGCGTAAGCGCTGGGGCAACTTGCGTAAGAGCGCACGGCCTTTATCCTTGAGAAGGCCGCGGTGAGGAGGAGCAGCGCTGGCTGCCGAGAAGCTCTCCGCCGCAGGAAAGCGAGTTGGCAGCGGAAGGTCAACCTGGACAGCCACGAAGAAGACCTTGCCGCGCGAGGAGTCACTTGGCGGGCGCTTAAAGAAGCGAAGGATGCTGCCGCGCCGAGGCCGCCAAGGAAGAGTTGAAGGCGAAGGTGGCACCGGAGGCCAACCTCAAGAAGAGCGGCGAAGAGCTTGCCGCGCTCAAGCATGAGCGCGAGAAGGACGCCTACACTCTTGGCGAGCTGCAGAGTCGTCTCGCTGATAGGGGCAAGGAGCTCGACGCCGCCAAGGATTCCAAGGCGGATCTTGGTGAAGGCGACCACTCGATGCAAACGTTGGACGGCGCCAGAGAGCGGGAGGTGGGCTTGTTGGAGACGATCAAGGCCAAGGAGGAGCTGCTAGCGAATGCTGCCTCCATCCAGAGCACCTTGAGGGAGAGCGTGGAGCACCGGATCGAAGGTCTTGTGGACACCGCCACGACATCCATTAACGAGCTGATGGAGCTGGGTATGGCGGATCTTGCATACCTCCGACGAGCATCTCCAACCCAGCGCCAAACTCAGTTTATTCTTCAAAGGCGTGGTGGCGGGTCTCCAGCTGACTCGGGAAGAGGTCCCAAAGCAGCTGGCCGAGGAATCACGCCAGATCTGTGCAGGAGCCCTCGAGAAGGTGTTGATAAAGGTGGCCTTCCGCAATCCGGGCCTCAACCTTAACGGCGTCCTCGAGATCCTTGCCGCCAGATGCCAACGTGGAGGAGTTTCAAAGCCCTTGTCGCACCCATTGTGGACAAGGTGAACAAGATCAAGCGGATTGATGGCGACCGCGAGACTAGGCCGCCAATTTTATCTTTCCTTGTCGCTGCGATCATGTTTAGAACACTTTGTTAGATCAGCGACAAGTTATTTTGTAATATACTCTATCTTAGGCGATCAATGCAACGTTATTTCCTCTACTTGATTCCTTCCTTTGTACGCTTACGCTTACGCATTTGGGGACTTGTCGGTGCGGGCACTTTTGTCATGAAGGCCGAGTGCGAACGTCGAGCTCGCCGGGCAAAGTGCCGCCCGACAAGTAACCTTGTCGCGACTAGCCGCAGCTCACTTAAGTTGTTGAGCGGGCTCGAAACAAAGTAAAGGCGCGACTAGCCTGCGAGTTGGTTCCTCCGCGCACAGGTTTTCCATACAAAGTACTATCGTTCGAGGAAGATAACTTAAAAATTTAAAATTGATTGCTCAAACTTTGGCAACTTAGCTTTTCTGTCTCTTGCTTCCGATGAGGCGAAACTTCCTCGAGCGGTGCACGGTCCATAGTATTATATTCTCCTTCCCCTGGTTAACTTGTGCGCGAGGGAGCCTTCCTTTCTTTGAGAAAAGAGAAAGAAGAGGAAATAAAGTTATGGAGCCTAGCGGCTCGATTTTGCTTACCGGGTGTGGTTCTTTGCACAAAGTGTTAGTCAAAACATGTGATAAAATGATGAAAGCATGAATTTGACAAGTTGTGCGCAACACATGAGCTTTATCGATGCACGGGTCTGCGCCCGCTTTGTACAAAGGATTACATGCAACAGCGGCAAGACTTGTACAAAGGGTGGTTGCCGGAACGGGTTAAGAACAGCGCTTCTATGGGTAAAACTTACGAAGATGCTCAATGTTCCGTGAGTTGCTCACCGTAATGCCATCTTCGGTCTCAAAGGCGGACAGCGCGGGCCTAGTGACTCGTTTCACCCGATAAGGGCCTTCCCACTTCAAGGCGTCAACTTGTTTGAATTCTTGGCGGACTGAACGCTACCGAAGAACAAGGTCGCCCTCCTCGAGACTTCGCACTAACTCTGCGGCTATGGTAGCGACGCAAAGCTTGTCAGTAGCGAGCAGCTCGCCGCTCTGAAGACGATCCTCCTCAAGGAGCAGCGTCATCTTGCCGCAGCTGCTCTTGCTCAAGCTCATCATAAGCGAGCTCTCGAGGCGATCCGTATCACGAGTTCCGTGGGGAGAACTGCCTCTGCTCCATAGACTAGAGCAAAGGTGTCCGCCGGTGGCTCGATTTGGCGTCGTCTGATCGACCAAAGAACCACCGGCAGCTCCTCGATCCAGTTTCTTCCGCACTTGTGCAGCCTCGCCGAAAGTTACGGTCTTGAGCCCGCGCAGCACTACAGCATTTTCCCTCTCTGCTTGACCGATGCTTCTCGGGTGAGCACCAGAAGCAAAGCAGACCTTGGCGCCAAGATCTTGGACGTCTTGCATGAAGGTGCGACTTCAGAATTGTGTGCCGTTGTCGGTGATGATCCTGTTAGGGATTCAAACGGCAAACAATCGACCAAGAACTTGATCACGACCGTGCCGTCCACCTTCCTCATCGCTTCCACTTCCGGCCACTTTGTGAACTTGTCGATGGCGACGTACAAGTACTCAAAGCCCCGACAGCTTCGGGGAAGGGGCCGAGGATGTCGAGCCCCGGACGAAAATGGCGGGATAAAGGGATCGTCTAGAGAGCTTGAGCTGGCTAGTGTATCTGTTTGGAATGGAACCGCACGCTTCACACTTGGTTACTTGTGCGGTTGCATCACGGAGGGCTGTCGGCGGAAGAAACCTTGCCGGAAAGCTTTGCCGGCAAGTGCTCTTCTTGGCGCCAATGTGGTGACCACATATGCCTCCGTGTATCTCTCGCCAACAGCTTCGGCCCATCTTCCACAGGGAATACACTTCAATTTCACACCGTTGAGTCTTCTTACATGCGGTATCTTGTCGACAAACTGGTACATACCGATTGCCGGGCTACTCTTTCCGCTTCTTCTCGCTCTTCGGAAGCTCTCTGTCTGAAGGAAATGGACAATCTCTTGTGCCCATCTTTGGAGCTTGCGGCTCGACAACAAGGACTAAAGGCACATCTGCTGCTGCGGGAACATTCGCTTCTCTGGCGAGAACTTGCGGCTCAGCCGAGCTTGACGTTCCCGGCAAGCTTGCCGGAGCAAGACTTGTCGGGGCGTCGCTTCAACGAAACAAACCACGGGCTTGTGAGCAGACTGCCCCTCGGCCTTGATTGGTGTTGATCTTGGGGACCTTCATAGCAGCAACGACGGGAAGCTTCTGCACGGGAAAGTAGTCACCAGAGATCAACTTCCTCTTCTTGCCTTGTCCAGCTTGATGGTGTTACGGTTGGTCGAGTCAGCTTGAGCACGAAAATCCCTGGTTCCACAGTGCAACTTAAGTGCAGCGCACTTTGACAGCCGTCGGCAATATCATTCTGAGCTCTTGGAACATGTTCCATTTGCGAGCCGTCAAAGTGCTCTTCTAGCTTCCTCACTTCATCAACGAGGCTTCCATCAACGGACTCTGGTAATCTTTTGTTCACTTGGCGGACGACAAGTTGTGAGTCACCGACAATAAGCTTTTTGATCCCAAGGTCCACTGCGATCTGAGACCGGCAAGCAAACCTTCATACTCTGCGGTATTGTTTGTTGCTTGCTCCTTGGGAAAGTGCATCCGGACTACGTGCTTGAGGTGCTCTCCGGTGGGTGTGATAAGCAAAGACGCCGGCACCGGCGCCTTGCAGCGAGAAGGCACCATCAAAGTACATCAGCCACTCTTTACTTGCTTCCTTGACGGGAATGCTCGTCTGCGGAATCTCTTCATCTGGCGTTGGCGTCCATTTTGCTATGAATTCTGCCAACGCTCTGCTTTGGATAGTTGATGTGCTTTCAAACTTGAGACCAAAGCTTGACAGCTCCAATGCCCACTCGACAATCCCGCCTGTTGTACGGATTCTCGCAGATCCTCTTCAGCCGGAAAGCGAGTGACAACTGTGATCTCATGTGCTTGGAAGTAATGGCGCAGCTTTCTCGAGGCCATGAGGAGGCCGAAAAGCAATTTCTGCACACCAAGGTACCTCGACCTAGCCCCCTGCAGGAGGGAACTGACAAAGTAGACTGGGCGCTGCACCATCCTTTTCTGCATCTGGTCATGCGTCTGCGCGGATTCGTCCTTGTCGGGACCAGAGCTTGTCGGCGAAGCCCCCTGCTTGTCGCTGGATGTGCTTGCCGTGGTTGCTGGCTCGTCATCCGCCTCCCTCTCCGCTACTAACGCAGCACTAACCACTTGATTGGTTGCTGCTATATATAGCGACAACTTCTCTTGTGGTTTAGGTGCGACAAGTGTTGGAGTGGAGGACGGTATCTCTTCAAGTCCTGCGGTGCAGCCTCCGCTTGGAGTCCATTTCATTGGACCTGCCTTTTCAAAATCTTGAAGAACGGCGGTATGCGCTTAGCAGAACCTAGAAATAAACTCGCTGAGAGCAGCTACGCAACCGCAAGTCTTCGTACATCCTTGACGCGCTTTGGTGCTTCAATCTGCTCAATGGCCTTGATCTTGTCGGGATTAGCTTCAATCCCTCGTTGAGACCACGAAGAACCCGAGAAGCTTGCGGAAGGGACTCCAAACACGCACTTCTCGGGTTGAGCTTGAGGTTGATCTTGCGCAGATTTGCAAAGGTCTCGGCCCAAATCTTGAACCAGAGTTGCTTTGTCCTTGCTTTTGACCACTATGTCATCCATGTAGGCTTCTACATTTACGTGCATTTGCGGCTCAAAAGCGTCATGGACTACCCTTGCAAATGTTGAACCAGCATTCTTCAAACCGAAAGGCATCCGTATGAAACGATGGGTGCCACATGGTGTAATGAATGCGGTCTTCTCCTCATCTTCTTCAGCCATGAAGATCTGATGGTATCTCGAGTATGCATCAAGAAACGAAAGCAAATCACATCCAGCCGTGGACTCAACAATCTGGTCAATGCGCGGCAAGGGAAATGGATCTTTGGGACAAGCTTTATTAACATCCGTGAAGTCAATACAAAGTCTCCATTTTCCATTTGCCTTGCGCACGACTACAGGATTGGCCAACCACGTCGGATTGAGCACTCCTCGACAAGGCCTACCGCTTCCGGTTCTTGATCTCTTCGCTATGAATTCTTGGCGTTCCACCGCTTGCTTCGACTTTTTTGCTTGACGGGCCGTGCATGAGGACAAACGGCAGGCGGTGCTCAATCACTTTCACAGGAACACGGGGATGTCGACGGTTGCCATGCAAACACGTTGACATTCGCCCGAGGAAAGCAATGAGCGCGCCTTCCTATTTAGGGTCGAGAGAGGCCTTGATGGTAAAGGTACCACCGGTGCCGTCCTCCTTGGCGGGCACCTTCTTGGTCTTTGGCGGAGCTATCATCTTCTTGCACTTGCGGTGGAGCTCGATGGTGCGTCTGCGATGGTAGCGCAGCACTCAAGAGGTGCGCTTGCCGGAGTAAGCATCGAGTTCTTGCCGGACTTGGACTTTGTCTTCTTCCCCGGAGCTTCAGCGCAAGTGTTTGGCAATCTGTCGCGGCTGCTGCATCCCGGTAGATCTTGTCGGCACAGATAAGGGCGTCCCTCTTATCGCCATGGACAGAGATGACGCTTATCGGGCCTGGCATCCTGAGTAAGTTGTAGGCTTAGTGAGAGGCTGCCATGAACTTGGCGAGTGCTGGACGGCCAAGTATCCCATTGTAAGGCAATGGGAAATCAGCAACGTCGAATGTGACCCTCTCAGTCCTAAAGTTCAGCTCGCTGCCAAATGTTACCGCAACGTAATCTTCCCTTCGCTTGCTCCTTCCGGATTGATTCCTTGGAAGGTGCCGGTCTCTTCGAGCTTCGCCGTCAGGATTTGAAGCTTATGGAGCACCGCGGAGGAGATCAGATTCAAGCCGCCCCACCGTCAACTAGCATTTTGGTGACCTTGAGGTTGCGGATGGTTGGTGAGACCAACATCGGCAAGCACCCGACCGCAGATTATGCGATCGTGGTGGTCCTCAATATCAAAACGATAGGCGTCTTGGACCACTTGAGAGGCTTGCGTGACTCTCACGGATGGTTCCGCTGCATTGACCTCCGCATCCATTGCTTGAGTTGGCGGTGTGAGGTATGCGAGGAAGCACCTCCGTCAACGCAGAGGACCTCTGTGGCTTTACGAAACTCCTGCTCATCAGCCGCTGCGTCTTCCATATCTTCGTCGTTGTCATCATCTTCATCCTTGTCGCGCCGCTGGGAGCTCTGTCTCCTTGCCGTTGCTTAGCCTTGCCGCAGCGTCCTCCGGCCGGACGCTTTCTTGCTTGCTCCCCGGCACCTTCTGGGCCTTCTCTTTGTCGCGCGCTCGTACTCAGCTCTCTTTGTTCGACAAGCTGCTCGACCTTCTTGCAGCTCTGGAGGTCGTGGCCCTTGGTGCGGTGGATCTTGCAAGATCGGTTGCGGGAGCCGTCACGCTTGTCGAAATGACGGCCGCCACCGACCCAGTGGTTGGCGTCAGCGGCAACCTCCTTGCCGGAGCCACCAGCCTTGGCGTTCTTGTCGCCACCTGCGTTGCCGGACTGCTCAACAGCTAGCACTTCTCTACCTTTCTTCTTCCTGTTGCCTTGCCGCCGGCCCTTCTTTGCCGGGGCGGTCTCCTCACTGTCAAATCCTGCTTCCGCATTCTCTCCTGGGAGTCTCCTCCCTTCCTCGGTAGCGTGCACACTTGTCGGCCAAGGCGTACAGCTCAGCGGCGTCCTTGACTTTGCACATCGCCATCTCCTCCCTCATCCTGCGGTTCCGCACATTACGATGAAACGCGCTGATCACCGGCGGGCAGGTGGACATCTGGGATGTTGTAGTGCACACAGCTGAATCTCTGAATGAACTTGCGAGGACTCTCCTTCCTTCCGGGCGAAAGCAGATGAAGGTCACTCTCTTGGCCATGAGGTTTGTGGCCACCGTGAAGGCGCCAACAAACCGATGGCACAGATCTGCCCAAGAGGATATGGAGCTGTCCGCAAGTGCATGAGCCAAGATCTCGACGTTGGGCTTGAGCACGGCGGGAAGTAGTTGGCGAGGATCTTGTCGTCCGTCCTCCCGCAGCCTGCACCGCGATGGTGTAGATGCTTTGAGGAACTCCGAAGGATGCGCCCTGCCATCATACTTCTCCGGCACGTCTGGTTTGAAGCTTTTCCGTTGGGCCCTTTGGACTTGCCGCAGCTCACGAGTGAACGCAGGGCAACCTACAGCGTCTGACAAGTCGCCTGGCTCCTCCGTGGCGCCGCGTCGACAGAAGGCCCATGGCGCTTGTCGGATGACGTCGCGCTTCTCTCCGGCGCTCGATGCGAGTTCGAGCGTCCTCTTGTTGTCGCTCATGAAGAACTTGGCGCTGATCGCGGCGAGCTCGCGGATTCGATGACGCGGTGGAGTCGCTGTCGAGGTGGATCCGGTGAGTCGGCGATCTTGGCCTTCATGGTGGAGAGTGCATGGTGGTTGCACCTCCGACAGTCGTCACCACCGGCTCGTGCCTTGTCGTCTTGCCGCGGCAATGATGGCGTTGGTTGCCGCGGAGCGTCGCCGTTGGCAAAGCCGATGAGGCTCTGGATAGTGGATCTCCACTCATCGACCTTGTTGGCCGTTGGAGGGTAGTCGAGGAGCAGCTGAGCTCTTGCCAGAGCTTCTGCTGGAGTAGCGGGTGGCATTGGCGAACGGTGCGAGGAGCGGGATATGCTCGGACTTCTAACTACGTTAGAAGGAGCAGCACCCGCCCAGCGACCGTATCTCACTCGTGCCAAGATGTTGGCGCGCATGCTGGTCTTGAGGGTCTCGATCCAACGAACGTATGGCATTGTGAACGCCATGACGTTGTTGGTCCCGCGTCTCCTGAGATGGGCGCGGGGGATGCGCAGACGCCGAGGTTTGCGGGGCCTTGTCCTTGGACTTGGCAACGTCGCGAACACCTTCGTCGGCGCCCGTTCCTCCGCCAGCGTCTACCCCACCACCCGTTCGCTGCGGTGAGGGTGGGTACGACGCGGACGGCTCTGCTGCCGCCGAAGCCTTCTTCTTCGGTGGCATGTTGAGGAAGATGTTGAGGACGCTTCTCGTGTGAATGTCGGATCAGATTCACACGGCCTCGACGCCCTACCGGCGCGCCAAAGATGTCGGGAGGCTGATCGTACCCACGAACACCTATGGGGCGGCGGACCAGACCCTTTGTGGTTCGGAGGGGGGCGGAGATCGCACGAAGAGCGGATCGAGGCGAGGCACACGAGCAGTTTACCCAGCTTCAGAGCTCTCCGGAGAGATAAAATTCCTACTGCTGCTTGTTTGATGTATTGTGTTCTTACTAGGGAGCGATGCGAGCTACAAAACCTAGCGTGAGCGTATCTGGTCTCTAGTGAGTCGAATGAACCGAAACTCGAACCCCTTCTACGTTGCGCATGGGCCTCCTTTTATATGCTCAAGGGGTCTCCGACGGTGGCAACATAGGCGAGGGTACAAATGTAAAACAGGAGTTGGTACACCTACTCGAGCGATGTACAGGTGCAAAATACCTAACTCGACGGCAAGGGAAAAAAGCAATAAATGCCCGTCGATGTCGCCCAAACGATTACTTGAGAGCCGTCAGTGCGCCACCGCTTCGCCCGCGATGGCGAGCTTGTCGGCCGCTTATCGCTGCTCTCCGCTGGCTGACAGCCTCTCGACACGCGTGCATGGAATGGTCCCATGGCGACACGTTCTTTGGATGAGCTGGAGCGGAGATGGAGAGGTTGCTTGCCGCTGCAAGCGCCTTTGTCAGCCGAATCCTTGTAGCGTCCGGAGGCTTGTCGGCGCTCGAGCCTTCCGGCAAGCTCCTCTTGCCGGGCCTTGTCTTCCGCATGCCTTGAGTGGCCTTCCCGGCAAGCTCCTCTTGCAGGGGCCTTGTCTTCTTAATCAAATACTTTGTTCTTGAATGGCTCCAAAGGAGCCACGGAGGATCTTAGCGGTGTGACGAGGCAAACCCTGCCATGGTGTCAAGAACTGTCCGTGCACGAGTACGGGATACTAGGGTACCCCTACTCTAGTACACCGACACCCTCCATACCTTCGTCCTGGGCCTCATGTTCTACTACGGGCTAGATTTCCATGATCTAGCCCCGAATTACTTCCTCCACATATCGGCGTTCATCGTCTTGTGTGAGGCTCTACTCCGCACCCCCCCACACTTCGGCTTATGGCTCAAGATCTTCAATCTGAAGCCGAAGGTGGTCGATGGCCAGCATGCATACTGCGGCAGGGCCATGGTAATAAAGATCCCCAACACCATCTGGCCCAAAGGGCTCTTCGTCGAAACTGTCAAGGTAATGCAGCAGGAATGGTTCTACATCACCGAACCCCATGACGCCAAGTGGGTGGCCATGCCCAACTTCAGATCCGGACCCCCCACGAGACTCACTTCATGGACCGCCAAGGGTCTTGATTGGGGGTCCCAGCCGGAGGTGAAGATGCTGCAAAAGCGCATCTCCAACGTGCTGAGCTCAAACACTGGTCTCACAAATATGATCCAAGTGATGCCTGCCCGCAGTGTTCTTGCTTGCCAACTGATGACCCACAAGTATAGGGGATCTATCGCAGTCCTTTCGATAAGTAAGAGTGTCGAACCCAATGAGGAGCAGAAGGAAATGATAAGCGGTTTTCAGCAAGGTATTCTCTGCAACCACTGAAATTATAGGTAACAGATAGTTTTGTGACAGGATAATTTGTAACGAGCAACAAGTAACAAAAGTAAATAAAGTGCAGCAAGGTGGCCCAATCCTTTTTGTAGCAAAGGACAAGCCTAGACAAACTCTTATAGAGAGAAAAGCGCTCCCGAGGACACATGGGAATTATCGTCAAGCTAGTTTTCATCACGTTCATATGATTCGCGTTCGGTACTTTGATAATTTGATATGTGGGTGGACCGGTGCTTGGGTGCTGTTCTTACTTGAACAAGCAACCCACTTATGATTAACCTCTATTGCAAGCATCCGCAACTACAACAAAAGTATTAAAGTAAACCTAACCATAGCATGAAACATATGGATCCAAATCAGCCCCTTACGAAGTAACGCATAAACTAGGGTTTAAGCTTCTGTCACTCTAGCAACCCATCATCTACTTATTACTTCCCAATGCCTTCCTCTAGGCCCAAATAATGGTGAAGTGCTATGTAGTCGACGTTCACATAACACCACTAGAGGATAGACAACATACATCTCATCAAAATATCGAACGAATACCAAATTCACATGACTACTAATAGCAAGACTTCTCCCATGTCCTCAGGAACAAACGTAACTACTCACAAAGCATATTCATGTTCATAATAAGAGGGGTATTAATATGCATAAAGGATCTGAACATATGATCTTCCACCAAATAAACCAACTAGCATCAACTACAAGGAGTAATCAACACTACTAGCAACCTACTAGTACCAATCTCGGACTTGGAGGCAAGAATTGGATACAAGAGATGAACTAGGGTTTTGAGAGGAGATGGTGCTGGTGAAGATGTTGATGGAGATTGCCCTCTCCCGATGAGAGGAGCGTTGGTGATGACGATGGCGATGATTTCCCCCTCCCGGAGGGAAGTGTCCCCGGTAGAACAGCTCTGCCGGAGCCTTAGATTGGTTCTCGCCAAGGTTCCGCCTCGTGGCAGTGAGTCTCGTCCCGAAAGGTTGCTTATGATTTTTCCTGGACAAAAGACTTCATATAGCGAGAAGATGGCCACCAGAGAGCTAAGGGGGCCCACGAGGCGGGGGCGCCTCCCCTGTAGGCGCGCCTCACCTCGTGGGATGTGTGGTGGCCCACCTGACGTATTTCTTCCACTCGGTATTTTTATTATTTCCAAAAATGACTTTCGTGGAGTTTCAGGACTTTTGAGTTGTGCAGAATAGGTCTCTAATATTTGCTCCTTTTCGGCCCGAATTCCAGTGCAAGGCATTCTCCCTCCTTATGCAAACCTTGTAAAATAAGAGAGAATAGGCATAAGTATTGTGACATAATGTGTAATAACAGCCCATAGTGCAATAAATATCGATATAAAAGCATGATGCAAAATGGACGTATCAACTCCCCCAAGCTTAGACCTTGCTTGTCCTCAAGCGGAAGCCGAAAATGATAAATATGTCCACATGTTTAGAGGTAGAGGTGTCGATAAAATAAAATACGGACATGAGGGTATCATGATTATTCTCATAACAGCAACATATATGGATATTGTCATATGATTTCTTATGCTCAAGTAATAATCTATTCACAATACCAAGTATGAATCAGAAACTTTATTGAGAACTAACAAACTATAATCTCAGTCATTGAAGCAATTGCAATTTATCATAACATCAGAAAGAGTCTATGTCAGAGCTTTCTAGCAAGTCCACATACTAACTATCATCTAGTCTTTCATAATTGCTCACACTCACGCAATACTTGTGGTTACAGAGTTTTAACCGGACACAGAGAAAGAAAGGGGCTTATAGTTTCGCCTCCCAACCTTTTACCTCAAGGGTAATGTCAACAATAATAGTTCATGCTAACCTACATCCAATTATATATATATATATATATATATATATATATATATATATATATATATATCAGGATCTTTCCGACATCCTGTGCTTGCCAAAGGGTAAAATGTAAAAAGGAAAGGTGAATATCACCATGACTCTTGCATAAGGTAGAAGATAATGATAAAATATAGGCCCTTCACAGAGGGAAGCAGAGGTTGCCATGCGCTTTCAGGGTTGGATGCACAAAATCTTAATGCGAAAGAACGTCACTTTATATTGCCACTTGTGATATGAACCTTTATTATGCACGTCGCTTATATTTCTTCCACATCACAAGATCGTATAAAGCTTATTTTCTCCCACACTAATAAGTCATACATATTTAGAGAGCAATTTTTATTGCTTGCACCGATGACAACTTACTTGAAGGATCTTACTCAATCCATAGGTAGATATGGTGGACTCTCATGGCAAAACTGGTTTAAGGGTTTTTGGAAGCACAAGTAGTATCTCTACTTGGTGCAAAGAATTTGGCTAGCATGAGGGGGAAAGGCAAGCTCAACATGTTGGATGATCCATGGCAATATACTTTATCTCAGATATAAGAAAACATAACCCATTACATTGTCTTCCTTGTCCAACATCAACTCTTTAGCATGTCATATTTTAATGAGTGCTCCCAATCATAAAAGATGTCCAAGATAGTATATTTATATGTGAGACCTCTCTTTCTTTATTAC
The DNA here is from genome assembly GCA_021605145.1 of Aegilops bicornis. Taxonomy (NCBI): domain Eukaryota; kingdom Viridiplantae; phylum Streptophyta; class Magnoliopsida; order Poales; family Poaceae; genus Aegilops; species Aegilops bicornis. The sequence continues at coordinate 412,500,790 of CM038672.1, forward strand.
TTCCTATTAGTTGCAACGATGACCAAAGCTACGTTTGCCAACTCCCTTTAATCATCATAATCTTTCTATGTGAAGTCATTACTCTCAATAAGATAAATATGATCTCTTTGTTTTCTTTTCTTTTTATTTTATTTACTCAAGATCATGGCAAAATAATCAAGCCCTTTACTCAACACTAATCTTTATTATATAGCTCACGGACTCGATTACATATAGAGATCATAAAGCAAAACTCAAAACTAGATCATACTAAAACTTTATTCTACTAGATCAAGATACTACTAATAGGATCGAACTAAGAAAAACGGTAAAGATAGGAGTGTGATGGTGATACAATACCGGGGCACCTCCCCCAAGCTTGGCAGTTGCCAAGGGGAGTGCCCATACCCATGTGATTATATCTCCTTTGCTGGTGAAGAAGGTGGAGGTGATGGTTTAGTTGATGGTGTAGGTTTCTCCCTTAATTTGCGCTTGAGGACAGAATTTTGATCCCTCGGGTCATCAGTCTCTTGCTCCAGGCTTAATATCTTTTTGCATAGTTCCTGCTTGTTTTCCTGCAAGAGACGAAAAGGGATAAACTCGATCTTAAGTTTCTTTGCTCTATCAGGGAGGCTTGACTTTTTGAACTCCACATGCATGTCCCCAGGTTAAGGTAATGGGGCTTCATCTTCATCTGAGCTCGTCTCCTCCCTCCTATTGGGTTCATAGTCCTCTTCTTCTTCCGTAGTCCAACCACAATGCTCCACATCTCCGTAGACCTTAGGATTTGCAAGGTAATCAGCCACATAGCTTTCTCCTTCAGAATCCTAGGACGACATGTTGCTCTAATCTGCAGCAGGACAGCTTGAAACGAATACAGAGGATATTTGCGTGATACAGGAGTCAAAACCTTCGGGAGAATATATAATGAATTTTTACCGACCAAAATACGTATCGTGCAAGAAAACGGAGTTCGGAGAGCACACGAGGTGCCCACGAGGTAGGGGGCGCGCCCAAGGGGGTAGGGCGCGCCCTCCACCCTCGTGGGGCCCTCGTGTCCTTCCCGGACTGCTTCTTATTTTTCTATTTTTCTAAATATTCCAAAACGGAGAAATATTGCCTTTAGAACTGTTTTGGAGTCGGTTTACTTATGTACCACTTACCTATTCCTTTTCGGAGTCTGAAACATTCCGGAAAGTGTCTCTTACGTATTCCTCCGGGGTTACGGTTTCAATAACATTGGTTTCAACATTTATAGGATTACCTGAGACATAATGTTTGATTCTTTGACCGTTCACCACCTTCGGGTTTGTGCCTTCGAAGTTGTTGATTTTTATGGCACCAGAACGATAGACCTCCTCGATAACATAGGGGCCTTCCCATTTAGAGAGAAGTTTTCCTGCAAAAAATCTTAAACGATAGTTGTATAGCAATACATAATCACCTACATTAAACTCATGTTTTTTTATCCTTTTGTCATGCCATCTTTTAACTTTTTCTTTAAACAACCTAGCATTCTCATAAGCTTGGGTTCTCCATTCATCAAGTGAGCTAATATCAAATAACCTTTTCTCACCGGCAAGTTTGAAGTCATAATTGAGCTCTTTAATAGACCAATATGCCTTATGTTCTAGTTCGAGTGGTAAGTGACATGCTTTTCCATAAACCATTTTGTACGGAGACATACCCATAGGATTTTTATATGCAGTTCTATATGCCCATAATGCATCATCAAGTTTCTTGGACCAATTTTTTCTAGATCTATTAATAGTCTTTTGCAAAATTAATTTGAGCTCTCTGTTGCTCAATTCTACTTGACCACTAGACTGTGGGTGATAAGGAGATGCAATTCTATGATTAACATCGTATTTAGCAAGCATTTTATGGAAAGCACCATGAATAAAATGTGAACCACCATCAGTCATTAAATATCCAGGGACTCCAAACCTCGGAAAAATAACTTCTTTAAGCATTTTAATAGAAATGTTATGATCGGCACTACTAATTGGAATAGCTTCTACCCACTTAGTAACGTAATCAACGGCAACTAAAATATGTGTATATCCATTAGAGGAAGGAAAAGGTCCCATATAATCAAAGCCCCAAACATCAAATGGTTCAATAACAAGTGAATAATTCATAGGCATTTATTGATGTCTACTAATATTACCAATTCTTTGACATTCATCACAAGATAGGACAAACTTACAGGCATCCTTGAATAGAGTAGGCCAATAAAAACCGGATTGCAATACCTTATGTGCAGTTCTATCTCCAGCGTGGTGTCCTCCATAAGCTTCGGAGTGACACTTGTGTAGGATCTGTTCATGTTCATGCTCAGGTACACAACGTCTAATAACACCATCTACTCCTTTATAAAGATGTGGGTCATCCCAAAAGTAATGTCTCAAATCATAGAAGAACTTTTTCTTTTGCTCGTATGTGAAACTAGGTGGTATAAATTTAGCCACAATAAAATTAGCATAATCATCATACCATGGAGCAGTACGAGAAGCATCTATGACATTTAGTTGCTCATTAGGAAAGCTATCATCAATAGGTAGTGGGTCATCAATAACATTTTCTAATCTAGACAAGTTGGCTGCACCGGGGTTCTCAGCTCCCTTTCTATCAACAATATGCAAATCAAATTCTTGTAGAAAGAGAACCCATCTAATAAGTCTAGGTTTAGCATCTTTCTTTTCCATAAGATATTTAATAGCAGCATGATCTGTGGGAATAGTTACTTTAGAATCAACAATATAAGGCCTGAACTTATCACAAGCAAATACAACTGCTAAGAATTCTTTTTTAGTAGTAGCATAATTTCTCTAGGCATTGTCTAGAGTTTTACTAGCATATTGAATAACATTTAATTTCTTATCAACTCTTTGCCCTAGAACAACACCTACTGACATAATCACTAGCATCACACATAATTTCAAAGGGTAAATTCCAATCAGGTGGCTGAACAATAGGTGCAGAGATCAATGCTTTCTTATGTATTTCAAATGCTTCTACACAATCATCATCAAAAACAAATGGTATATCTTTTTGTAATAAATTAGTCAGAGGCCGAGAAATTTTTGAGAAGTCCTTAATGAACCTCCTATAAAAACTGGCGTGACCAAGGAAACTTCTTATACCTTTGATGTCCTTGGGACATTGCATCTTTTCAATAGCATCAACCTTGGCTTTGTCAACCTCAATACCTCTTTCAGAAATTTTATGCCCCAAGACAATACCTTCATTAACCATAAAGTGGCACTTTTCCAAATTCAGGACAAGATTAGTTTCTTCACATCTCTGCAAAACTCGATCAAGGTTGCTCAAGCAATCATCAAAAGAGGATCCTTAGACGGAGAAATCGTCCATGAAAACCTCACAAATCTTTTAAAAAAAATCAGAGAATATAGCCATCAGGCATCTTTGAAAGGTAGCAGGTGCATTACATAAACCAAAAGGCATACGTCTATACGCAAAAGTACCAAAAGGGCAAGTAAAAGTAGTCTTTGGTTGATCATTGGCTGACACAGGTATTTGAGAGAAACCAGAATAACCATCTAGAAAGCAAAAATGTGTATGTTTAGATAATCTTTCTAGCATTTGATCGATAAAAGGTAAGAAGTAATGATCTTTCTTAGTAGCCTTATTTAATTTGCGTAAATCAATTACCATCCTATAACCTGTAATAATTCTTTATGGAATCAATTCATCTTTATCATTAGGAACAACGGCAATACCTCCCTTCTTAGGGACACAATGGACAGGACTTACCCACTGACTATCAGCAACGGGATAAATTATACCTGCCTCAAGGAGCTTTAGTATTTCCTTTCTTACCACTTCCTTCATCTTAGGATTCAGCCGTCGTTGATGATCACGAACTGGTTTGGCATTTTCCTCCAAATTTATTTTGTGTTGACATAGAGTGGGACTAATGCCCTGAAGATCATCAAGAGTATATCCAATAGTAGCACGGTGCTTCTTCAGGGTTTTCAATAATCTCTCTTCTTCATGTTCTGAAAGGTTAGCACTAATAATAACATGATATATCTTCTTTTCATGAAGATAAACATATTTAAGAGTATCAGGCAACGGTTTAAGCTCAAACATGGGATCACCCTTGGGTGGAGGAGGATCCCCTAGGATTTCAACAGGCAAATTGTGTTTCAGGATAGGTTCCTGTTTAAAGAACACTTCATCTATTTCCCTTCTTTCATTCATAAACATATCATTTTCATGGTCTAGCAAATATTGTTCTAAAGGATCACTAGGAGGTACGGCAATAGAAGCAAGACCAATAATTTCATCCTTACTAGGCAATTCTTCTTCACGGTGTTGTTTACTAAATTTAGACAAATTAAACTCACGAGACATATCACCCAAACCAATAGTAACAACATCCTTTTCGCAGTCTATCCTAGCATTAACGGTGTTCAAGAAGGGTCTACCAAATATAATGGGACAAAAGCTATCTTGTGGGGAACCAAGAACAAGAAAATCAGCAGGATACTTAGTTTTCCCACACAGGACTTCAACATCTCTAACAATACCCATTGGTGAAATAGTATCTCTATTGGCAAGTTTAATTGTGACATCAATATCTTCTATCTCAGCAGGTGAAATATCATGCATAATTTCTTTGTATAAGTCATAAGGTATTGAACTAACACTAGCACCCATATCACACAAGCCATGATAACAATGATCTCCTATTTTAACAGAAATAACAGGCATGCCTACCACAGGTCTATGTTTATCTTTAGCATAAGATTTGCCAATTCTAGCAGTTTCACCGCAGAAATAAATAACATGCCCATCAATAATATCAGCCAAGAGATCTTTAACAATATCAATATTAGGTTCAACTTTGACTTGCTCAGGAGGTGTATAAGTTCTAATATTGCTTTTACGAACCACAGTTGAAGCTTTAGCATGATCATTTATCCTAACAGGGAAAGGTGGTTTCTCAACATAAGAAGTAGGAACAATAGGATCATTATAAGTGATAATCTTTTCTTCAACTTTAGTAGGTGCAGCTACTTTTACTTCTATGGGAGGATGATATTTAACCACTTCTCCTTGGGTAGATCAACATAAGTAGCAAAAGATTCACAGAAAGAAGCTACTATCTCAGAGTCAAGTCCATATTTAGTGCTAAACTTACGGAAAACATCGGTATCCGTAAAAGATTTAACACAATCAAACTTAGGTGTCATACCTGACTCCTTACCTTCGTCGAGATCCCAATCTTCAGAGTTGTGTTTAATTCTATCCAATAAGTTCCATTTGAATTCAATAGTCTTTATCATAAAAGAGCCACCACAAGAAGTATCGAGCATGGTGCGATTGTTATCAGAAAGCCGAGCATAAAAACTTTGAATAATTATTTCTCTTGAGAGCTCATGATTCGGGCATGAATGTAACATTGATTTAAGCCTCCCCCAAGCTTGAGCGATGCTTTCTCCTTTGCGAGGCCAAAAATTATATATATAATTGTCATCACGATGTACAAGACGCATAGGATAAAATTTCTTATGAAATTCCAATTTCAATCGTTTATAGTTCCATGACCCCGTATCATCACATAGCCTATACCATGTCGATGCATCTCCCTTCAAAGATAAAGGGAAGACCTTCCTCTTAACAACATCACCGGGTATACACCGCAAGCTTAAATAATCCGCAAACTTCATCCACATATATTAGGTGCTCATCAGGATGCTTTGTTCCATCTCCTACAAAAGGATTAGCTAGCAGTTTTTCTAACATACCCGAAGGAATCTCAAAGTGGACATTTTCATTTTGATTTTCATTTTCAGTAGGTTTAGTAGGTTGAGGAACAACTCTTTGCTCTACTGGTCGGGGTGAAGATGCCCCGAACAAGCCCCTCAGAGGATTACTTTCCATAGTAACAAGTGACAGTAAATTTCAGCACACTATATAAATTTTTCCTTACCAAATTCCACCTACCAAAGGCACTTCACTCCCCGACAACGGCGCCAGAAAAGAGTCTTGATGACCCACAATTATAGGGGATCTATCGCAGTCCTTTCGATAAGTAAGAGTGTCGAACCCAACGAGGAGCAGAAGGAAATGATAAGCGATTTTCAGCAAGGTATTCTCTGCAAGCACTAAAATTATAGGTAACAGATAGTTTTGTGACAGGATAATTTGTAACGAGCAACAAGTAACAAAAGTAAATAAAGTGCAGCAAGGTGGCCCAATCCTTTTTGTAGCAAAGGACAAGCCTAGACAAACTCTTATCTGAGAGAAAAGCGCTCGAGGACACATGGGAATTATCGTCAAGCTAGTTTTCATCACGTTCATATGATTCACGTTCGGTAATTTGATAATTTGATATGTGGGTGGACCGGTGCTTGGGTGCTGTTCTTACTTGAACAAGCATCCCACTTATGATTAACCTCTATTGCAAGCATCCGCAGCTACAACAAAAGTATTAAGGTAAACCTAACCATAGCATGAAACATATGGATCCAAGTCAGCCCCTTACGAAGCAACACATAAACTAGGGTTTAAGCTTACATCACTATAGCAACCCATCATCTACTTATTACTTCCCAATGCCTTCCTCTAGGCCCAAATAATGGTGTAGTGTTATGTAGTCGACGTTCACATAACACCACTAGAGGATAGACAACATACATCTCATCAAAATATCGCACGAATACCAAATTCACATGACTACTAATAGCAATACTTCTCCCATGTCCTCAGGAACAAACGCAACTACTCACAAAGCATATTCATGTTCATAATCAGAGGGGTATTAATATGCATAAAGGATCTGAACATACGATCTTCCACCAAATAAACCAACTAGCATCAACTACAAGGAGTAATCAACACTACTAGCAACCTACTAGTACCAATCCTGGACTTGGAGGCAAGAATTGGATACAAGAGATGAACTAGGGTTTTGAGAGGAGATGGTGTTGGTGAAGATGTTGATGGAGATTGCCCTCTCCCGATGAGAGGAGTGTTGGTGATGACGATGGCGATGATTTCCCCCTCCCGAAGGGAAGTGTCCCCGGCAGAACAGCTCTGCCGGAGCCCTAGATTGGTTCCATCAAGGTTCCGCCTCGTGGCGGCGGAGTCTCGTCCCGAAAGGTTGCTTATGATTTTTTCCCTAGACGAAAGACTTCATATAGCAGAAGATGGCCACCGGAGAGCCAGTAGGGGGCCCACGAGGCAGGGGGGCGCACCCTGGGGTGTAGGGCGCGCCCCCCACCCTCGTGGACAGGTGGTGCCCCCCTGACGTATTTCTTCCGCTCAGTATTTTTTATTATTTCAAAAAATGACTTTCGTGGAGTTTTAGGACTTTTGGAGTTGTGCAGAATAGGTCTCTAATATTTGCTCCTTTTCCATTGTAATTCCGCCGGCATTCTCCCTCCTTATGCAAACCTTGTAAAATAAGAGAGAATAGGCATAAGTATTGTGACATAATGTGTAATAACAGCCCATAGTGCAATAAATATCGATATAAAATCATGATGCAAAATGGACGTATCACCAACTCTGAGCCTCCCCCTTATGGGAGTATAATCCGGACGAGCCACGGACCTTGAAGCGCTTCTTCAGCACCACACATGAAGACATATGGAAGCAACTCTTCAAGGTCCAGAAAAGCTGGCCGATGAAGACCGAGAACATCAGACTCGACAGCGAGAATCCGGCCTCCGCGGTGAGCATAATCCATCCGAAGACTTATCTGGTTAATGCTTCGGATATACCAAAGTTTTATAATACTTTTTCCCGTACAGGGCTGGACGACAAAGGTGGAGCGGATCAACTGTCCGGCCCCGCTGCCCGAAGACTCGGCCATACCTCTGTTAACAGGGATGCTGGTCCCGGCGCCATATCAGGCGCCGGAGAAGAAGGCTAAGAAGAAGAAGGGCAAGGAGGCCAAGGGCGGCCCACTCCACAAGGGTCCCTTGATACGTCTCCAACGTATCTATTATTTTTTATTGTTCCATGCTATTATATTATCTGTTTTGGATGTTATATATGCATTAATATGCTATTTTATATGATTTTTGGGACAAACCTATTAACCTAGAGCCCAGTGCCAGTTCCTGTTTTTCCCCCTTGTTTTAGAGTTTTGTAGAAAAGGAATACAAACGGAGTCCAAACGGAATGAAACTTTTGTGATGATTTTTCTTGGACTAGAAGACACCCAGGAGACTTGGAGTGCAAGCCACAAGAGCAACGAGGCGGCCACAAGGGTGGAGGGCGTGCCCAGGGGGGTAGGACGCGCCCCCAACCTCGTGGGCCCCTTGGTGACCCCCTGACCTAGATCTTCCTGCTATATATTCTCAAATATCTCAAAAACTTCGAGGGGAGCCATGAAACCACTTATCCACCACCGCAACCTTCTGTACCCGTGAGATCCCATCTAGGGGCCTTTTCTGGCGTCCTGCCGGAGGGGGATTCGATCACGGAGGTGTTAGACTTCGTATTGTAGCCCTACTGTGTAAACCATACCTTATTGGTATTCGACTTGTATATCATCATTATATATATGTGATAGGCCACCCCTTTGAGGGTTGAGCCAGTTCCCCCAAAACCTACGTTTTACATGGTATCGAGTCTAACCTAGGTCCTCCACCTCCACCCCACCCGCCGCCGCACGAAAACCCTAAACCCTAGGGCTGCCGCCGCCGGCGCCATGACCGCTTCCGCTTCGGGCACCGCCAGCTCCGGGTCTATCCCCGCGTCACTTGCCGCCCTCCTCAACGTCCCACCTCGGCCCCTGGCTCCGTCAGTGCCTCGGTTATTCGGCACCACCGCTGTCGGCTCCCTGTTTTCAGCGCCGATCCCACCATCATCGCCCACGACGGCCTCAGCACCAGTCGCGCCGCCCGCGATGACCTCCTCTGGATCCTCCTCGACACTCGCGGCCTCGCTCACGGCACCACCCGCGGCCGTGATCCCGATCATCCCCGCGCCACCACCCGCGGCAACCGTCGGGGTCGCGGATCTGGTCGCGGCTCCGCCGCAAATCGTCCATACTGCTGGCAAAATCACGCCCACCGGGCCGTTCCACTTCGACAACTTGATCGCCATCCGACTCACGCCGGACAACTACTTGTTCTGGCGCGCCAAGGTCCTACCGCTGCTACGCAGCCGGTCTCTCCTCAGGTTTGTTGATGGTTCATTACTGTGTCCTTCGCAGGTCATCCCTACCGTCCACGGCCCGGCCATCAACCCGGAACACTGTATGTGGGTGCAACAGGACCAGGCGATCCTCTCTACCATCTAGGGTTCACTCGGCGACGGGGTCGCTGGCCTTTGTCTCTTCGCCGCCACCTCCATGGACGCCTGGACGACCCTAGAGCACGCCTTTGCCCAGGTCTCTAGCTCCCGCTCGATGGCCCTTCGCAGCGAACTCGCCGGCATCAAGAAGCTGGACTCCTCCGCTACGACCTACTTCAACAATATGAAGGTGTTGGCAGACACGCTCACCTCTATTGGTCGGCCGCTTAGCGACGAGGAGTTTGCTGGCTTCGTCATCAAAGGCCTCGACACCGACTACGACAATCTCGCCGAGGCCGTCCACAAGCCAAGCCAGCGATGCCTCCTCACGAGCTCTACTCACGCCTCCTCTTCACCGAGCAACGCGTCGAGGCTCGTCGCTCCTCCGCCACCATCACCACCCAGCCGGCGGCCTTCTGGGCCTCTCGTGGCCAGCGCCCACCTGCCCCGTCACCTGGCAAGGTAGCCCCGCCCCCTGCGTCGACCCTGGGTGGGGGCACTAACGCTAGGGTGGTGTGCCAGCTATGTGGTCGTGAACGCCATGTCGCCTCCAAGTGTCATCGCCGCTTTCAGAGGAGCTTCCTTGGCATCGGCAATGACGGCAAGGGCAACGAGCGCCAGTTTGCCATGGCAGACTTTGGTCCTCTCGTTGCCGCCCCGGCTGCTCACATCACCGCCAAGGCAAGGACCCACGCGTCAAGCAGGGATACACACCATCCTACCCTGTTGATCCAGCCTGGTACATGGACACCGGCGCCACAGATCACATGATGAACGCGCTCAACAAACTCTCCACCTACCAGCCCTACTACGCGCATGATCAGGTTCACACCGCCAATGGTGTAGGTATGCCCATCTCTCATATTGGCCAAGCATCTCTTTTAACTATTTATCCCTCTAGGCAGCTCCATCTTCGTAATGTTTTACAGGTACCCTCGGTAACTCGTAACCTTTTATCGGTCCCTAAGCTCACCCTTGATAATCATGTCCTATGTGAATTTCACCCTTTTAATCTTTTTGTTAAGGATCGAGCAACCCGGGACGTTCTGCTTAGTGGCCGGTTGAGCCAAGGCTTGTACCGTTTGGAGGATCCATCCGCCTGCGTCCTTCGGCCGGTGTTCGTGTGTCGCCTTCCCGGTGGCACTCTCGCTTTGGTCACCCCGCCACACCCATCGCTCGCCACATAATCCACCGTTATGAGCTGCCATTAGTGTCTAGCAATAAAGAGATGTCCGTGTGTGATGCACATCGCCAAAGGCAAGAGTCATCAGCTACCTTTTGTTTCATCTACTAGAGAAGTAAAGAACCCTCTTGAAATTGTGTTTTCGATGTGTGGGGTCCGGCACAAACATCTCGTTAGTGGTCACAACTATTATGTCAGTTTTGTTGATGCCTATAGTCGCTTAACTTGGCTTTATCTTCTTAAGCGCAAATCTGATGTGTTTGATATATTCATACAGTTTCAATTGCATGTTGAACGTCTACTCAAGCATAAAATTATCCATGTTCAATCAGATTGGGGGGGGGGGGGCGAATATCGCAACCTCAACACCTTCTTTAATAAGCTTGGGACCTCTCATCGTTTAACATGCCCGCATACACATCAGCAGAATGGCGCTGTTGAGCACAAACATCGCCATATAGTTGAGACCGGCCTCACACTTCTTTCTCATGATTCTGTACACTTTCGTTTTTGGAGTGATGCTTTTGCTACCGCGTGTTTTCTCCTTAACAGATTACCAACGCGCGTTCTTAATATGAAAACTCCGATTGAGCTTCTCTTAGGTGAAACTCCTGACTATACCTTTTTAAAGGTGTTCGGGTGTGCCTGCTGGCCTCATCTTCGTCCTTATAATGATCGCAAACTTGAGTTTCGCTCCAAAAAGTGTGTGTTCTTAGGGTATAGTTCTCTCGATAAAGGCTACAAGTGTCTCCATGTCCCAACCAATCGAGTCTACATATCTCGGGATGTTGTTTTTTATGAGACCGTCTTCCCCTTTTCTGCCATGCCTCAGTCATCCACCACAACACCTTCTATGCATTCATCTCCTCTTATGCCCAGCCAATTTGAAGATGTTGCATATTCACCGTGTTGTTACCTAATCATGGTGCAGGAATTGGACGTGGAGCTCGCCTGGAACTCCTCCCTGACGGACCCGCTACGTCGCCTGTGGTGCACGTTGATCGGCCGGTGCATGCACCGCCTCCCGCTCTCGACCCCACGCCAGGCGCCCCGTCTCCAACCATGCCTGGGCCGGAACCCATGCTGGCTACTGCGACCGGGCCAGAGCCTGCGACGGCCTCCTCTGAGCAGTCTTTGCCGCCACCTCCTCGCCCGGACTCCCCTCCATCATCACCCTCGCCATCCGCGCGGGCGTCCTTGGTGCCTACTTCGCCCGGGTTTGCAGTGGCTCACACGCCGCCGGGGCCTACGTCGCCTGGCCTACTATCGCCTGGTCCGCCGTTGCCCGGCCCGACGTCACCCGGTCCTTCTTCACCGGAGTCCCCTGGACCAACCTCACCTGCTCTGGACATCCTGCCGGCCCCGGTGTTTGTTCCCCCGCGGCGTCCACACACTCGCAGCCGCAGTGGCATTGTTCGTCCCAAGGAGCGCATCAATGGCACGGTCACCTATCTTGCTGCTTGCCTGGCTCATGCTGTGGATGATCCAACCGCCGAACCACGCAGTTATCAAGCCGCTATGAGTATTCCACACTGGAGGGCTGCTATGGAACAAGAATATCATGCTCTTATGAAGAATAAGACCTGGACACTTGTTCCCCCTCCGTCTCGCGTCAACATCATTGATTCGAAGTGGTTGTTCAAGGTGAAGAAACATGCAGATGGTTCCATTGAGCGCTACAAAGCGCGCCTCGTGGCTAAGGGCTTTAAACAACGTCAGGGCCTGGACTATGAGGATACATTAGCCTAGTTGTCAAACTCTACCACTATTCGACTTCTTACATCGGCAGTTTCTCATGGATGGTCTCTCACTTGACTTGATGTGCGTAACGCTTTTCTTCATGGATTGCTTGAAGAAGAGGTTTACATGCGGCAGCCACTGGATTTGTTGATCACACTCAGCCTCATCATCTCTGTCATCTAACGAAGGCCATATATGGACTGAAGCAGGCTCCCCGTGCCTGGCATGCTCGCCTGGCTTCAGCTCTACGCACTCATGGGTTCATTCCTTCGACGGTTGATACTTCATTGTTCTTGTTTCAGCGACCGAGTGTGACCATGTGCCTCCTTGTGTATGTGGCTGATATTGTCCTAGTGAGCTCATCTCCGACGGCTGCTGATGCTCTTGTGACTGCACTTGGTCGTGATTTTGCAGTTAAGGATTTGGGACAACTTCATTTCTTCCTGGGTATTGAGGTCGCTCATCAGTCTCGTGGCAGTTTGGCTCTCACCCAGAAGAAGTACTCTCTTGATCTCTTGCGCCGTGCTGGTATGCTCAAGTGCAAGCCATCACCTACACCCATGTCCTCCACTGACACCCTTTCTACTGCTGATGGTGCTCTTCTCTCTCCTAAGGATGCTACTGAGTACAATAGTATTGTTGGTGGTCTGCAGATGTCGGCGATCACGCAGCGTCTGATCTCTCCTTTGCGGTTAACATGGTGTGCGGTATCTTCATGCTCCCGCCGATGTACCTTTGATGCTGTTTGTGAAGCGCATATCTTGCGTTATATGCGTCTCACTGTCTCCTTTGGTCTTCACCTGCGCCCCAGTTCCTCCGGAGTTCTTTCTGCATTCTCTGATGCTGATTGGGCTGGGTGTCCAGATGACAGGCGATCCACGGCAGGACATGCTGTGTTCTTGGGTCCTAATCTGATCGCCTGGAGTGCACGCAAGCAAGCCACTGTTTCCCGCAGCAGCAAAAAAGCTGAGTACAAGTCGGTTGCCAATGCAACTGTTGAACTTATATGGATTGAGTCCCTACTTCGAGAGCTAGGAGTTGCTCAGCCACATCCTTTGGTCCTTTGGTGTGACAACATTGGTGCTACGTTTCTGTCGTCAAACCCGATGTTCCATGCATGGACTAAACACATTGAGATTAACTATCATTTTGTGAGGGAACGTGTTGCACAGAAGCTACGACAAGTCAGGTTTATCTCTTCAAAAGATCAACTTGCGGACATCTTCACCAAGCCTCTACCTTCTCCCATGGTTGAGGTGCAGAGGGCGCAATCTCAACCTCCTAGATACTTCAGGGAGTGAGTTGAGATTGAGGGAGGGTGTTAGACTTCGTATTGTAGCCCTACTGTGTAAACCATACCTTATTGGTATTGGACTTGTATATCATCATTATATATATGTGATAGGCCACCCCTTTGAGGGTTGAGCCAGTTCCCCCAAAACCTACGTTTTACAGGAGGGCTTCTACATCAACACCATTACCTCTCCGATGAAGCGTGAGTAGTTTACCACAGACCTACGGGTCCATAGCTAGTAGCTAGATGGCTTTTTCTCTCTCTTTGATTGTCAATACCATGTTATCCTTGATGTTCTTGCAGATCTATTCGATGTAATACTATTTTGCGGTGTGTTTGCCGAGATCCGATGAATTGTGTATTTATGATCAGCTTATCTATGAATGTTATTTGGATCTTCTCTGAATTCTTATATGCATGATTTGATATCTTTGCAAGTCTCTTCGAACTATCGATTTGGTTTGGCCAACTAGATTGGTTTTTCTTGCAATGGGAGAAGTGCTTAGCTTTGGGTTCAGCCTTGCGGTGTCCTTTCCCAGTGACAGTAGGGGTAGCAAGGCACGTATTGTATTGTTGCCATCGAGGATAACAAGATGGGGTTTTCATCATATTGCTTGAGTTTATCCCGCTACATCATGTCATCTTACTTAATGTGTTACTCTGTTCTTATGAACTTAATACTCTAGATGCAGGCAGGAGTCGGTCGATGGGTGGAGTAATAGTAGTAGATGTAGGCAGTAGTCGGTCTACTTGATACATACGTGATGCCTATATTCATGATCATTGCCTTAGATATCGTCATAACTTTGCACCTTTCTAACAATTACTCGGCAGTAATTTATTCACCCACCGTAATAATTTCTATCTTGAGAGAAGCCTCTAGTAAAACCTATGGCCCCCGGGTCTATTTTCCATCATATAAGTTTCTGATCTACAATTTCAATTTCCTATTTAGTTTCTTTGCAATCTTTTACATTCTGTTCCATAAACCAAAAATATTACTTTACCGTTTATCCATCTCTATCAGATCTCACGTTGCAAATAACCGTGAAGGGGTTGACAACCCCTTTATTGCGTTGGGTGCAAGTTGGTGTTTGTTTTGTGGAAGTATTTGGTGGCTTGCGCGTTATCTCCTACTAGACTGATACCTTGGTTCTCAAAAGCAGAGGGAAATACTTACTCTACTTTGCTACATCACCCTTTCCTATTCAAGGGAAAAACCAACGCAAGCTCAAGAGGTAGCAGGAAGAATTTACGCGCCCGTTGGGAGATCTACACCAAGTCAAGTCAAGATTTGTCTCCCATCAACTTGCCAATTTCTGGCGCCGTTGCCTGGGAGATCTACGCCAAACCGATACACACCAAGTAACCATCATAAACTCTCATCCCTCGCATTACATTATTCGCCATTCGCCTCTGTTTTTCCTCTCCCCCGCTTCTAAAACAATTTTTGAAAAGATTCGCCTTTTCTTCGCCCCTCTTCCATTCGTCTTCTTTGTTTGCTTCTTGTGTGTTTGTGTGTTGGATTGCTTGCTTTATCATGATGGCTCAAGATAACACCAAATTGTGTGACTATTCCAACACCAATAATAATGATTTTATTAGTACTCCGATTGCTCCCGATGCTAATGCGGAATCTTGTGAAATTAATACCGCTTTGCTGAATCTTGTTATGAAAGATCAATTTTTTCGGCCTTCCCAATGAAGATGCCGCATCCCATCTCAATAATTTCCATGATTTGTGTGATATGCAAAAGAAAAAAGATGTGGATAATGATATTTAAATTGAAGCTATTTCCGTTCTCACTTCGAGATCATGCTAAAACTTGGTTTTCATCTTTGCCTAAAAATAGTATTGATTGATGGAACAAGTGTAAAGATGCTTTTATTCCCAAGTATTTTCCTCCGGCTAAGATCATCTCCCTTAGGAATGATATTATGAATTTTAAGCAACTTGATCATGAACATGTTGCACAATCTTGGGAGAGGATGAAATTGATGATACGAAATTTTGCCGGTTTGAATTTGTGGATGATTATACAAAACTTTTATGCCGGATTGAATTTTGCTTCTAGAAATCTTTTAGATTCGCCAGCGGGAGGCACTTTTATGGAAATTACTTTTGGAGAAGCTACTAAACTCCTAGATAATATTATGGTTAATTATTCTCAATGGCACACCGAAAGATCTTCCACTAGTAAAAAGGTGCATGCAATTGATGAGATTAATGTTTTGAGTGGAAAGATGGATGAGCTTATGAAATTATTTGCTAATAAGAGTGATCCTATTCATCATAATGATATGCCTTTGTCTACTTTGATTGAAAACAATAATGAATCTATGGATGTGAATTTCGTTGTGTAGGAACAATTTTGGTAATAACGCGTATAGAGACAATTTTAATCCTAGGCCGTTTCCTAGTAATTCCTCTAATAATTATGGTAATTCCTACAAAAATTCTTATGGAAATTATAATAAAATGTCCTCTGATTTTGAGAATAGTGTTAAAGAATTTATAGGTTCGCAAAAGAATTTCAATGCTTTGATTGAAGAAAAATGCTTAAGATTGATGATTTGGCTAGGAACGTGGATAGAATTTCTCTTGATATTGATTATTTGGAACTTAGATCTATTCCATCTAAGCATGATATCAATGATTCTCTCAAAGCCATGAGAATTTCCATTGATGAGTGCAAAGAAAGAACCTCCAAGATGCATGCTAAAAAGATTGGTTTATAAAAGCGTGTTCTTCTAGTTTTCGTGAAAATAATGATGAAGATCTTAAAGTGATTGATGTGACTCCTATTGAATATTTGTTTTCCAATATAAATCTTGATAAAGATGGGACTGGAGATGAGTCAACTTTAGTTAGAGGGCGTTGATACGACTCCAACGTATCTATAATTTTTTATTGTTCCATGCTATTATATTATCATTATTGGATGTTTTATAATCATTTTATAGTCATTTTATATCATTTTTGGTACTAACCTATTGACATAGTGCCAAGTGCCAGTTGCTGTTTTTTGCATGTTTTTTACATCGCAGGAAATCAATACCAAACGGAGTCCAAACGCAATGAAACTTTTTGTGGATTTTTTGGAATAGAAGACATCCAGTGGGCCGGAGAAGCGCCTGGGCGTGCTCTGATGTCTAGTACACAACCTTCTTCTTGTAGACGTTGTTGGGCCTCCAAGTGTAGAGGTTTGTAGGACAATAGCAAATTTCCCTCAAGTGGATGACCTAAGGTTTATCAATCCGTGGGAGGCGTAGGATGAAGATGGTCTCTCTCAAACAACCCTGTAACCAAATAACAAAGAGTCTCTTGTGTCCCCAACACACCCAATACAATGGTAAATTGTATAGGTGCACTAGTTCGGCGAAGAGACGGTGATACAAGTGCAATATGGATGGCACATATAGATTTTTATAATCTGAAATTATAGAAACAACAAGGTAACTAATGATAAAAGTGAGCGAAAATGGTATTGCACTGCGTTGAAACAAGGCCTGGGGTTCATACTTTCACTAGTGCAAGTTCTCTCAACAAGGATAACATAATTAGATCATATAACTATCCCTCAACATGCAACAAAGAGTCACTCCAAAGTCACTAATAGCGGAGAACAAACGAAGAGATTATTGTAGGGTACGAAACCACCTCAAAGTTATTCTTTCCGATCAATCGATCGGGCTATTCCTATAAGTGTCACAAATAGCCCTAGTGTTCATAGTAAAATAACACCTTAAGACACAAATCAACCAAAATCATAATGTCTCCTACATACTCCAATGTCACCTCAAGTATCCGCAGGTATGATTATACGATATTACGATATGATCACACAATCTCAGATTCATCTATTCAACCAACACAAAGAACTTCAAAGAGTGCCCCAAAGTTTCTATCGGAGAGTCAAGACGAAAACGTGTGCCAACCCCTATGCATAGATGCCCAAGGTCACGGAACCCGCAAGTTGATCACCAAAACATACATCGAGTGATTCAATAGAATACCCCATTGTCACCACATGTATCCCACACAAGACATACATCAAGTGTTCTCAAATCCTTAAAGACTCAATCCGATAAAATAACTTCAAAGGGAAAACTCAATTCATCACAAGGAGATAGTGGGGGAGAAACATCATAAGATCCAACTATAGTAGCAAAGCTCACATTACATCAAGATCGTGCCACATCCAGAACACGATAGAGAGAGAGAGAGAGATCAAACACATAGCTACTGGTACATACCCTCAGCCCCGAGGGTGAACTACTCCCTCCTCTTCATGGAGAGCGCCTGGATGATGAAGATGGCCACCGGTGATGATTCCTCCCTCCGGCAGGGTGCCGGAACAGGGTCCCGATTGGTTTTTGATTACTACAGAGGATTGCGGTGGCGGAACTCCCGATCTAGGTTTCTTTTCTGGGGTTTCTGTATTTATAGGAATTTTTTACGTCGGGAACAAGTCAGGGGGGTCTCCGAGTCATCCACAAGATAGGGGGCGCGCCCTCCACCCTCGTGGATGGCTAGGGACTCTTCTAGCCCAACTGTTTTACTTCGGGGGCTTCTTTTGGTCCATAAAAAATCATCAAAAATTGGCACGTCAATTGGACTCCGTTTGGTATTCCTTTTGTGTAAAACTCAAAAACAAGGAAAAAAAAAAAGCGCACTTTGGGCTCTAGGTTAATAGGTTAGTCCCAAAAATCATATAAAATAGCATATAAATGCATATAAAACATCAAAGATGGATAATGTAATAGCATGGAACAATCAAAAATTATAGATACGTTGGAGACGTATCATGCTCCGAGGGGAGTACAACCCACCAGGGCGCGCCAGGAGGCCCAGGCGTGCCCTGGTGGCTTGTGCCCACCTTGGGTGCCCCCCCTAAACCGACTCTTCGCTCTATAAATACCCCAATATTCCAGAAACCCTAGGGGAGTCGCCAAAATCAATTCCAGCCGCCGCAGAGTCCAGAGCCACCAGATCCAATCTAGACACCATCACGGAGGGGTTCACCACTTCCATTGGTGCCTCTCCGATGATGCGTGAGTAATTCTTTGTAGACCTACAAGTCCGTAGTTAGTAGCTAGATGTCTTCCTCTCTCTCTTATGATTATCAATACAATGGTCTCTTGGAGATCCATATGATGTAACTCTTTTTGCGGTGTGTTTGTTGGGATCGGATGAACTTTGAGTTTCCGATCAGATATATCTTTTTATCCATGAAAGTTATTTGGGTCTTCTTTGATCTCTTATATGCGTGTTTGCTTATAGCCTCATATTTATTCTCCAGTATTTGGGTTTTGTTTTCCCAACTTGATCTATCTATCTTGCAATGGGAACAGGAGCTTTGTAGTGGGTTTGATCTTACGGTGCTTGATACCAGTGACAGATGGGGAACTGACACGTATGTATCGTTGCTACTAAGTATAAAACAACGGGGTCTATTTCTACATAAATAGATCTTGTCTACATCATGTCATCGTTCTTATTGCATTACTCCATTTCTCCATGAACTTAATACATTAGATGCATGTTGGATAGCGGCCGATGTGTGGAGTAGTAGTAGTAGATGCAGGCAGGAGTCGGTCTACTAATCTTGGACGTCATGCCTATATAATGATCATTGCCTGGATATCGTCATGATTATTTGAAGTTCTATCAATTGCCCAACAGTAATTTGTTTACCTACCGTTTGCTATTTTCTTTAGAGAAGCCACTAGTGAAACCTACGGCCCCCGGATCTCTTTCTCATATTATTTGCCTTTGCGATCTACTTTTCCTTTGCTTTTATTTTCAGATCTATTAAACCAAAAACACAGAATACCTTGCTGTAATTTATTTTATTTGGCGTTCGATCTATCAATATTTACAATTCTCTCACGTTTGTTTGCCTATTTCTAGGCGCCATTACCCGAAAGGGATTGACAACCCCTTTTACTCGTCGGGTTGCGAGTATTTGTTATTTGTGTGCATGTGCTGTTTACGTTGTGTTGCTTGGTTCTCCTACTAGTTCGATAACCTTGGTCTCACCACTGAGGGAAATACCTACCACTGTTGTGCTGCATCATCCCTTCCTCTTTGGGGAAATACCACGTAGCTTCAAGCCGCATCAAAAGGATTTTCTGGCGTTGTTGCCGGGGAGGATCTTCAACATATACCAGGTTCCTAATCACATATCTCATCTCCTCGCAATTTACATTATTTGCTGTTTGCCTCTCGTTTTCTCTCCCCCACTTCACAAAAATTTGCCATTTTATTCACCCTCTTTTTTGTTCTTCTCTGTCGCCATGACCGACCGTAGAGAAGCTAAGGGGTTTCTCCCGAGTTTTAATGCTTTGGATAGCCCCTCTGCCCTCTCTAAGCTCATAAATAATAATGCTATGGAAAGACTTACCGTGGTTGTTAAGGAAAACTCTAACAATTTTGATGAAGATGATCCCGGAATTTTTTGTTATTTGCTTGATGAATCTTTGAAAGATGCTTGGGATAGGCTGTTGAGGATCCGAGCTAGCTATGTGCCCCAATATCAGATAGAGATATACCTGAAAAGTTTCTATGTTGGTTTACCTTCTTCCTTCAAGCAAGTTTTGGATTCTATATTTGAAAACGGTTTTCTTGAAGGGGATGCCATTGATACTTATGAAAAGATAAAAACCATATTTGGGCACCCCAAGGGAGAAAATGTTGAATCAACTACCCTTATGTGTTTTTATCAAAATGAAATAATCAAAGAGATGAAGGCTAGTTTGGATACGAATTTTCCTAACGTGCTTAATCTTTATTCTACTATTAATGGTCATGTGCTTTCACAAAATACAAACATAAATGCCATTGATAAGAAAATTACTCTTTGCTTTCAAAAAGGGGAAGATGACAAAACTTAGATCCTTGCTTTCTGTCTAGCTAGGGGCGTAAAACAATAGCGCTTGTTGGGAGGCAACCAATGTAATTTATTTTTGCCTTTTGCTTTCTGTTCTTGAGTGCTAGCACAATTATGCGACTATTATTATTGTGTTTTTTGTGTTTTAATTAGTGTTCATGCCAAGCAAAGCCTTTAGGATCTTCTTGGGTGATAGTTGTATGATCTTGCTGAAAAAACAGAAACATTCGCGCTCACGAAAACAATTCTCATTTTTAACCAGTGCGTGATAAAATACCAATTCTTTTTGCAGAAGATTAGTATACAAATTTCTCAGGCCGGCCAAAATTTTCAAAAGTTTTCGAGTTACAGAAGTATTCGAAATATCCAGATTGCTACAGACTGTTCTGTTTTTAACATATTCTGTTTTCTTTGCGTTGTGTGCTTGTTTTGATGATTCTATGGTTTTCTTTGATGAGTTTTTGCCATAGAAAAGTTGGAATACAGTAGATATAATGCAAGAATAAAATATGAATTTGTTTTATACAGTACTTATAGTAGTGATTTGTTTTCTTATACTAACGGATCTTGCGAAGGTTTTGTTGAGTTTTGTGTGATTCAAGTTTTCAAGTTTTGGTTTATCTTACGATGGATGAAGGAATAAGGAGTAAGAAGAGCCTAAGCTTTGGTATGCCCATGGCATCCCAAGCTATTATCCAAAGAGAAGCAAGAAACTAAGCTTGGGGATGCACCGAGTGGCATCCACTCTTTCTTCTAACGACCATCGGTATTTTACTCGAAGCTATATTTTTATTCGTCACATACTATGAGTTTTGCTTGGAGAGTCTTGTATGATATGAGTCTTTGCTTGTTTTGTTTTGCTTTTTAAGTCATGAATCCTTGCTGGACACACCTATTTGAGAGAGCCAAAATTATGCCATGACTTGTTAGAATTGCTCTCTATGCTTCACTGAAATTTTTATGAGCTATGGATTTGCTCTAGTGCTTCACTTATATCTTTTTGAGCACGTGTGCTTAATTATTTTTGAAGAAATTCTCTCTTGATTCACTTAGAATTATTTGAGAGTTAGTAAAAGTTTGAAGAAATTCTCTCTTGCTTCACTTAAATTATTTTGAGAGAAAGAAAAATTATGCTCATGATCTTCACTTATATTTGTTTGAGCTTATCAAAAGCAACACATGAAAACTAGTCCCAAAGTGATAGATATCCAAGAAGGATATAATAAAAACTTTCATGAAGATCATTGGGCAAAATGTTTATTCCTTGTAATAGTTTTGACATGTTCACGAGTAATTGTGCTTTAGTAAGAATATCGGTGTTAAGGTTTGTGATTCCCTATGCAAGCACGAAAGTCAATAGTCATGCAATGAAATTACATCCTACTTGTGGCGCATTATTCAGTGTTAATTATGCTTAATGCTCGCTTATGAGATTATTCGTTTCTTGGTTGGTCGCTTCTCAATCTTTTGCTAACCTTCATTTTGCACTAAGTATGAGCACTACTTGTGCATCCAAAAACCTTCAAACTAGTTTTTCCACATGAGTCCACTATACCTACCTATATGTGGTATTTTTTTGCCATTCTAAGCAAATTTGTATGTGCCATCTCTAATTTTCAAAATAAATTTCTCTTTTGTATGCTCGTGCACTTTCATGGCGGTGAGGGGTGGCCAATATTTTCCATGCTAGATGTGTTATTCTCACGATGAGTGTTTATTCACTTGTCATTGCACTAGAGTAAGGCAAAGGTATTAGGGATGCCCAGTCCCTAAATGAAAAATGAATTTACTTTATGTTGTCAAATAATAAATTCCTCGGAAAGTGTTGATATGGAGGGCAACTGTGGATTCGGCTTGCCATGGAAAGTGAAAGTATGGTGGAAAAAGGAATAAACTTTATTTTCTATTTGGGAACCGCCTATGATATATCTAGCATGGAAAGTGTTGGGAGCTCTAAGTCATTTTCGTTGGTGGGAAAGGAACACCTCCCAAAATGTTTTTATCTCTTAAGTTTTTTGCTTTGAGCTCTGGCACCTCTACAAATCCCTACTTCCCTCTGCTAAGGGCCTTTCTTTTACTCTATGCAATTTTTATTTTGAATTTGAGTCTCCATCTTCTCTTATAAAGCACCAACTAGGAGGCACTATGATCGTACTTGAGCATTGGGTGTAGCTAATATGCAAGTGTGTTTCATGAATGGATCAATGATTGAGCATGATGGGCTAGGGATAACTTATTTTAGCATTCATTTTGAAAGACATGGTTGCTTGTTGATATGCTTGAGTATTTAAGTTATCATGTCAAAACTAGACTATTGCTTTGAACCATATAAAAGTCCAAATGTCCATGCTATAAAGAAAATAATATGAGATGACATGTTAGGCAGCATTGCACATAAAAATCTCTGTTTTTATCACTTACCTACTCGAGGACGAGCAGGAGTTAAGCTTGGGGATGTTGATACGTCTCCAACGTATCTATATTTTTTGATTGTTCCATGCTGTTATATTGTCATTATTGTATTTTTTATAATCATTTTATAGTCAATTTATATCATTTTTGGTACTAACCTATTGACATAGTGCCAAGTGCCAGTTGTTGTTTCCTGGATGTTTTTACATCGCAGAAAATCAATACCAAACGGAGTCCAAGCGAAGCGATACTTTTTGTGGATTTTTTTGGACCAGAAGACATCCAGTGGGCCGGAGAAGTGCCTGGGGGGTGCTCCGAAGGGAGCAAAACCCACCAGGGCACGCCAGGAGGCCCAGGCGCACCCTGGTGGGTTGTGCCCACCTTGGGTGCCCCCTGAACCGACTCTTCGCTCTATAAATACCCCAATATTCCATAAATCCTAGGGGTGTCGACGGAAATCAATTCCAGCCATCGTAGAGTCTAGAACCACCACATCCAATCTAGACACCATCCCGGAGGGGTTCACCACTTCCATTGGTGCCTCTTCGATGATGCGTGAGTAGTTCTTTGTGTACCTACGGGTCCGTAGTTAGTAGCTAGATGGCTTCCTCTCTCTCTTTTGATTATCAATACAATGGTCTCTTGGAGATCCATACGATGTAATTCTTTTTGCGGTGTGTTTGTTGGGATCAGATGAACTTTGAGTTTACGATCAGATCTATCTTTTTATCCATGAAAGTTATTTGAGTATTCTTTGATCTCTTATATTCGTGATTGCTTATAGCCTTGTATTTCTTCTCTGATATTTGGATTTTGTTTGTCCAACTTGATCTATTCATCTTGCAATGGGAAGAGGTGCTTTGTAGTGGGTTCGATCTTACGGTGCTTGATCCCAAGGACAGAAGGGGAACGGACACGTATGTATCGTTGCTATTAAGGATAAAAAGATGGGGTCTATTTCTAGATAAATAGATCTTGTCTACATCATGTCGTCATTCTTATTGCATTACTCCATTTCTCCATGAACTTAATACACTAGATGCACGCTGGATAGCGGTCGATGTGTGGAGTAATAGTAATAGATGCAGGCAGGAGTCGGTCTACTAATCTTGGAAGGCATGCCTATATAATGATCATTGCCTAATATCGTCATGATTATTTGAAGTGCTATCAATCGCCCGACAGAAATTCGTTTACCCACCGTTTGCTATTTTCTCGAGAGAAGCCACTAGTGAAACCTACGGCCCCTGGGTCTCTTTCTCATATTATTTGCCTTTGCGATCTACTTTTCCTTTGCTTTTATTTTCAGATCTATTAAACCAAAAATATAAAAATACCTTGCTGCAATTTATTTTATTTGGCGTTCAATCTATCAATATTTACAACTCTCTCACGTCCGTTTGCCTATCTCTAGGCATCGTTACCCGAAAGGGATTGACAACCCCTTTTACACGTCGGGTTGCGAGTATTTGTTATTTGTGTGCAGGTATTGTTTACGTTGTGTTGCTTGGTTCTCCTACTGGTTCGATAACCTTGGTCTCATCACTGAGGGAAATACCTACCGCTGTTGTGCTGCATCATCCCTTACTCTTTGGGGAAATACCGATGTAGCTTCAAGCCGCATCCGGCGTCCCAATGATTCAGAGTTTTTAGATCTTGATGCAAAAATTGATACAAGAGGGATTCGAGAGGTCAAAACTTTAAATAGCAATGAACCCACTGTTTTGGATTTCAAGGAATTTAATTATGATAATTGTTCTTTAATAGATTGTATTTCCTTGTTGCAATCCATGTTGAATTCTCCTCATGCTTATAATCAAAATAAAGCTTTTACTAAACATATTGTTGATGCTATGATGCAATGTTTCGGAGAAAAGCTTGAATTGGAAGTCTTTATTCCTAGAAAGCTTTATGATGAGTGGGAACCTACTATTAAGATTAAGATTAAAGATTATGAATGACATGATTATGAATGACATGCTTTGTGTGATTTGGGTGCTAGTGTTTCCATGATTCCAAAAAATTTATGTGATGTGTTAGGTTTCCGTGAATTTGATTATTGCTCTTTAAATTTGCATCTTGTAGATTCCACTATTAAGAAACCTATGGGAATGATTAATGATGTTCTTATTGTTGCAAATAGGAACTATGTGCCTGTAGATTTCATTGTTCTTGATATAGATTGCAATCCTACATGTCCTATTATTCTTGGTAGACCTTTCCTTAGAACGATTGATGCAATTATTGATATGAAAGAAGGAAACATTAGATTTCAATTTCCATTAAGGAAATGCATGGAACACTTTCCAAGAAACAAAATAAAATTGCCTCATGAATCTATTATGAGAGCCACTTATGGATTGCATACAAAAAATGATAATACCTAGATATATTCGTGTTTTACGCCTAGCTAAGGGCGTTAAACAATAGCAATTGTTGGGAGGCAACCAACTTTATTTTTGTTTTTGCTTTTTAGGTTCTGTTTTTTTTGAATAATTCATCTAGACTCTAGTTAGATGTGGTTTTGTGTTTTAGTTAGTGTTTGTGCCATGTAAGACCATTGGGATAGCTTACGGTAATAGTTGATTTGATCTAGCTGAAAAACAGAAACTTTTGCACTTGGTCCCAGAATTGTTAAAAATCACAGGAGCATGATAAAATATTGATTATTTTCGCAGAAGGTTAATACACAAATTTATCAGGTCGTCATAATTTTTTTAGAATTGTTGGAGTTACAGAAGTATTCGAAATATCCATATTATTACAGATTGTTCTGTTTTTGACAGATTCTGTTTTTCGCATGTTGTTTGCTTATTTTGATGCATCTATGGATAGTATCGGGGGGTATGGACCATGTAAAAGTTGGAATACAGTATATATTACACCATTATAAATAAAGAATGAGTTCACAACAGTACCAAAAGTGATGATTTATTTTCTTATACTAACAGAGCTTATGAGATTTTCTGTTGAGTTTTGTGTTGTGAAGTTTTCAAGTTTTGGGTAAGGATTTGATGGACTATGGAATAAGGAGTGGCAAGAGCCTAATCTTGGGGATGCCCAAGGCACCCCAAGGTAATATTCAACGACAACCAAGAGCAAAAGCTTGGGGATGCCCTGGAAAGCATCCCCTCTTTCGTCTTCGTCTATCGGTAACTTTACTTGAGGCTATATTTTTATTCACCACATGATATGTGTTTTGCTTGGAGCGTCTTGTATTATTTGAGTCTTTGCTTTTTAGTTTGCCACAATAATCCTTGTTGCACACACCTTTTGGGAGAGACACGCATGAAC
Organism: Aegilops bicornis; assembly: GCA_021605145.1. Classification (NCBI taxonomy): domain Eukaryota; kingdom Viridiplantae; phylum Streptophyta; class Magnoliopsida; order Poales; family Poaceae; genus Aegilops; species Aegilops bicornis. The sequence continues at coordinate 412,526,864 of CM038672.1, forward strand.
CGTGATTTATTAGAATACTCTATGTGCTTCATTTATATCTTTTGATCTAGGCAAACTTGCTCTAGTGCTTCACTTATATCTTTTTAGAGCACGGCGATGGTTTTATTTTATAGAAATTGATGAACTCTCGTACTTCACTTATATTACTTTGAGAGTCTCTAAACAGCATGGTAATTTTCTTTGGATATAAAATTAGTCCAAATATGATAGGCATCCAAGAGGATATAATAAAAAAATCATATAAAGTGCATTGAATACTTTGAGAAGTTTGATTCCTTATGATTGTTTCGAGATATGAAGATGGCGATATTAGAGTCATGCTAGTAAGTAATTGTGAATTTGATAAATACTTGTGTTAAAGTTTGTGAGTCCCGTAGCATGCACGTATGGTGAACCGTTATGTGATGAAGTCGGAGCATGATATATTTTTTGATTGTCTTCCTTATGAGTGGCGGTCGGGGACGAGCGATGGTCTTCTCCTACCAATCTATCCCCCTAGGAGCATGTGCGTAGTATTTTTTTGATGACTAATAGATTTTTGGAATATGTATATGAGTTCTTTATGACTAATGTTGAGTCCATGGATTACACACACTCTCACCTTTCCGCCATTGCTAGCCTCTCTAGTACTGCGCAACTTTCGCCGGTACCATAAACCCACCATATACCTTCCTCGAACAACCACCATACCTACCTATTATGGCATTTCCATAGCCATTCTGAGATATATTACCATGCAACTTTCCACCATTTCGTTTATATGACACGCTCCATCATTGTCATATTGCTTTGCATGATCATGTAGTTGACATCGTATTTGTGGCTAGGCCACCTTTCATAATTATTCAATACATGTCACTCTTGATTCATTACACATCCCAGTACACCGCCGGAGGCATTCACATAGAGTCATATTTTGTTCTAAGTATCGAGTTGTAATTTTTCAGTTGTAAGTAAATAAAAGTGTGATGATCTTCATTATTAGAGCATTGTCCCATGTGAGGAAAGTATGATGGAGACTATGATTCCCCCACAAGTCGGGATGAGACTCCGGACGAAAATAAATAAATAAAGAAGAGGCCAAAAAAATGAAAGAAGACCCAACAAAAAATGAGAGAAAAGAGAGAAGGGGCAATGATACTATCCTTTTACCACACTTGTGCGGCTTCAAAGTAGCACCATGATCTTCATGATAGAGAGTCTCCTATGATATCACTTTCATATACTAGTGGGAACTTTTCATTATAGAACTTGGTTTGTATATTCCAATGATAGGCTTCCTCAAATTGCCCTAAGTCTTCATGAGCGAGCAAGTTGGATGCACACCCACTTAGTGTTCTTTTTGAGCTTTTATAAACTTATAGCTCCAGTGCATCTGTTGCATGGAAATCCCTACTCACTCACATTGATATCTAATAATGGGAATCTCCATAGCCCGTTGATACGCCTAGTTGATGTGAGACCATCTCCTTCTTTTTGTCTTCTCCACAACCACCGTCTATTCCACCTATAGTGCTATATCCATGGCTCACGCTCATGTATTGCGTGAAAGTCGAAAATTTGAGAACATCAAAAGTATGAAACAATTGCTTGGCTTGTCATCGGGGTTGTGCATGATTTAAATATTTTGTGTGATGAAGATGGAGTATAGCCAGACTATATGATTTTGTAGGGATAAGCTTTCTTTGGCCATGTTATTTTGAGAAGTCATAATTATTTTGTTAGTATTCTTGAAGTATTATTATTTTTATGTCAATATTAAACTTTTGTTTTGAATCATACGGATCTGAACATTCATGCCACAATAGAGAGAATTACATGGATAAATTTGTTAGGTAGCATTCCACATCAAAAATTCTGTTTTTATCATTTACCTACTCGAGGACGAGCAGGAATTAAGCTTGGGGATGCTTGATACGTCTCCAACATATCTATATTTTTTTTAATGTTCCATGCTATTATATTATCTGTTTTGGATGTTTTATATGCATAAATATGCTATTTTATATGATTTTTGGGACTAACCTATTAACCAAGAGCCCAGTGCCAGTTCCTATTTTTCCCCTTGTTTTAGAGTTTCGTAGAAAAGGAATACATAAACGGAGTCCAAATGGAATGAAACTTTCGCGATGATTTTTCTTGGACCAGAAGACACCGAGGAGACTTGGAGTGCAAGTCAGAAGAGCCACGAGGCGGCCACAAGGGTGGAGGGCGCGCCCAAGAGGGTAGGGCGCGCCCCCAACCTTGTGGGCCCCTCGGTGACCCCCTGACCTAGATCTTCCTCCTATATATTCTCAAATATCCCAAAAACTTGTAGGGAGCCACGAAACCACTTTTCCACCGCCGCAACCTTCTGTACTCATGAGATTCCATCTAGTGGCCTTTTCCGGCGTCCTGCCAGAGGGGGATTCGATCACGGAGGGCTTATACATCAACACCATTGCCTCTCCGATGAAGCGTGAGTAGTTTACCACAGACCTATGGGTCCATAGCTAGTAGCTAGATGGTTTTCCTCTCTATTTGATTCTCAATACCATGTTCTCCTCGATGTTCTTGGAGATCTATTCGATGTAATACTCTTTTGCGGTGTGTTTGCTGAGATCCGATGAATTGTGGATTTATGATCAGCTTATCTATGAATATTATTTGAGTCTTCTCTGAATTCTTATATGCATGATTTGATATCTTTGCAAGTCTCTTCAAACTATCGATTTGGTTTGGCCAACTAGATTGGTCTTTCTTGCAATGGGAGAAGTGCTTAGCTTTGGGTTCAATCTTGTGGTGTCCTTTCCTAGTGACAATAGGGGCAGCAAGGCACGTATTGTATTGTTGCCATTGAGGATAACAAGATGGGGTTTTCATCATATTGCTTGAGTTTATCCCGCTACATCATGTCATCTTACTTAATGCGTTACTCAGTTCTTATGAACTTAATACTCTAGATGGAAGCAGGATCGGTCGATGTGTGGAGTAATAGTACTAGATGCAGGTAGGAGTCAGTCTACTTGATATGGACGTGATGCCTATATTCATGATCATTTCCTTAGATATCTTCATAACTTTGCGCTTCTCTATCAATTGCTTGGCAGTAATTTGGTCACCCACCGTAATAATTTCTATCTTGAGAGAAGCCTCTAGTGAAACCTATGGCCCCAGGGTCTATTTTCCATCATATATGTTTCGGATCTAAAATTTCAGTTTCCTATTTACTTTCTTTGCAATCTTTTACTTTCATTCCATAAACCAAAAATATTACTTTACCATTTATCCATCTCTATCAGATCTCACGTTGCAAATAACCGTGAAGGGATTGGCAACCCCTTTATCGTGTTGGGTGCAAGTTGGTGTTTGTTTGTGCAGGTATTCGGTGGCTTGCGCGTTGTCTCCTACTGGATTGACACCTTGGTTCTCAAAAGCTGAGGGAAGTACTTACTCTACTTTGCTGCATCACCCTTTCCTCTTCATGGGAAAAACCAACGCAAGCTCAAGAGGTAGCATCCCTCAGATGCTGTGTCTGGATAGACCGAAGCCCTCTCCTCCCATGAGGGAGATGATGATGAAGAAGAAGAGGAGGTTGTGGAAAGTGCCGGGGGAGGAAGAAGATGACGTCCTCCGAAGACCCAGAGGGGGAAGCGCCCAAGAGGGGGAAAGTGATCCCCCAGGAGAGTTCGGATTCAGAATCCGAACTAGTCTGCAAGAGGCCTCCAAGGGCGAAGCCCTTGACCGCATCATAAGTATTTGAATACACATTGTTTATCTTTAATCCTCCCTTTCTATTACATGAGCTATATTGCTTTTTAGCCCTCCATGCGAGCTCCCGAACACTCCGTTATCGGAGGGGAGCTCTCTGCCACCCGCGATGGCAGAGAGCGAGACGCCGCCACGAGCCTCCTCTCCTGTCACCATGGATGACACCGAGGTGTTATCCCTAAGGACCTCTCCTGGCCGAGGAGGGGCGGGCGAGGCTGCTGAGAAGGCGCCCGAGGTTAACACCTCGGTCGCCGTAGACATAGGGGTGGCGAACCCTATGACGACCGACGGTGGGGACTCCCAGCAATCCAGGCCCCAGCCGGACACCATTCCAGAGACCAATACAGCTCTGGGATCATGTGGGCAACCCCCTTTGAAAGAGGGGGGAGGAGCATCGGCTTCATCGTCGACCTCCACCAATTTGGAGGCGTCGAATACTATATCGGAAGCACTGCAACGTGATTCCATCCTGGAGGAGCACCGTACCCTGATGGGTGCTGTAGTAGAGAAGGTTCAGTCTGCTAAGAGCGGACTGGACGAAGCCTTCCACAGCCTACTGATAGGCTTCGAGGTATGCGACGTAATACCCGAAACACCCTTCCATATGTAGAGGAATATACCAGTATACAGAGAGTAGCCCCTAAGCCTCTATTCGGTGAAAAAGAAACCAGATAGATGATCCACATAAAATTTGGGAAAGCTAACAAACTTCTCTGTTATTGTAACAGGCTTCCCTGTTGGCGGCGACCACCCAGGCCGCAGAAGTTTCCGAACTCAATCGGAAGCTGAAGTTGGCCGATGAAGAAATCGACCGTGTTAACAAGCGGTTCGATGAAACGCAAGGTATGTGTATAGTGTTAAAAGTTTAGATGTATGTCATAAGTGTTAGCTATATCCAGAGACTAACTCATGGAATGCTTTGATTATGATTCTAGTTGGGACAAGCGAGGTCGAGGGCCTCAAAGGCGCCCTTGCCAAAGCCCAACAGGAGGCGAAGGTGAACAAGGCAGCCGTTAACAAAGCGGCTGCAGAGCTGAAGACCGAGCAGGCCGCCTGCCGCCAACATGAAGCTCGGGTGGCCGAAGTCGAACTGGAGCTGAAGGTTGCCATCCTCAAATGCGAGTAATTGGAGGAGAAGACTTCGACCCAATCATTCGAACTCACCAAAGCCCTTCAGGAGGCCAAAGAGGCGCGGGTAGAGTCCCGGAGTGCTCGTGAGGAGATCCGTCAGGCGAAGCAGATAGCGGCTGGGAAGGCCTTTCTTTTGCAAAGTGTTTTTGGAGGTCAAAGATATGCTTTGCTTACTTGAGTATGGAGTTCTCCAGACGCATTTGCATATCTTCCGAGGAGCGCTGCCGATGCCGCACAGTTCTTCCGAGCCCAGGAGGGGAAATCGACCGAGAAGTTGTTCTGGTCACAGTATCTTGCGCCGGAGCACCCGACGCCCCTGAACGACCAACTGAAACAGCTGATGGAGCTGCATAGGGTGGCCAGTTTGGCCATGAAGGATCTAATAGTCCGGCTTTGGCCAACCGAAACAATGCCTAGTAGCTACTTCGGTTTGGTGAAGCGGCTCGTCGACGCGCTGCCTCGGATTGATACTGTGAAGCGCTCGGCATGCATAGAGGGTGCTCGGATGGCCTTCGCCCGCGTCAAGATGCACTGGGAAAAGAGGAAGGTCATCGGCGTGGTGACCTCAGGCCAGCCTGAAGGCGAGGACCACCGCAAGCCGAAGAGATACTTTGAAGACGTCTTGGCCGGGGCCCAAATAGTCGAGGGCCAGTGTTCAGAGGACGTGATATTTGATTAAATGGTGCGGGTTGTAAAAACTATGTTATGATCCCGTGGTTGTAATATATTTACGCCTTTTATCTTAAGCGAGTTTCCTCCTGTGCGGCCGTTTAATTTTGGAAGTGACCAGTCGTCGGCTTCAGCCCCCACACAGATACTACGGGGGTGTCCGGCATAACGCATGACTGCACTTTATCCAACGTCTTGGTCCATAAAGGAGGCATCCGCGGGGTGAACCAGGCAATCAGACTATGCGGATTTATTACTTTTACTTAGCCATAAGAGTTTAATGGTGAGGCTAGGTACTAGCCCCTTTTGCGTGTGCGGCAATCCGAACTAAGGTGCCTTTTTCCACGTGGCTGGATGAAGACCAGTCCCTCGTATAACATGAAGTAAATTACAAACTATTTATAGTAAGTCACCGAATCACCGACCAGCTCTTGCCTTATCATGATAGTCAGTTTTCGGCTTTCTCTACTGAGGTATTCGACCGGACGAACCAGAAATACAATCACAGTAGTTCTCCCTTTACTACCTTAGCCGAACGAGCGGAATGTAAGGTGGTAATCACAGGAGCCGGGCAACCCAACTATAGACCAAAGACATGATTCGGAGCCGATGCATATATTGCAATATTCGGGACGCCGAAGAGTACCCTATAGGTTTTTGAACTTGAAAACGTGCGGAGCCGAAGACAACCCCCGGTATTAAGGCCGGACTAAAGCATGTGTGGCAATCTGAAGTAAGGAGGGAATACAGATGACAAAAAATAACCCAGCACCAAACAAAAGTGGTGATCAACTGTTTCCTTTATATCCTGGTTAATACGTCAAGACGTGCTATTACATATAATGCCATGAACATCAAGGCTATTTTACATGCCAGGAGTTTACACAAGGGAAAGTTTTACACAGGGCCTAAAAGCAGTTGTTTTGAAGATCCCAGTGGTGCCCTGCCGCACGTCTGCGCCGTTTCTCCTTGGTGAGAAGTCCTTTGAGAGGAAAAGTTGATGGTCGTCTATAAAAAAAGGTAGCTAAAGTAGGAGCCCCTGGTGCAACCGCGGTAGGTAGGTTTTTAATGAACCTGTAGTGAAGGAAAAGAAAAAGGAAAAGAGAAAGAAGGTTAAGGTCCGAATAGGGTCAAGCCGTACTATAGACCTTTTCTGCAGTATGCCTCCGGCGCCACCCAAGGTATTTTAAGTGTGTAATTATGCACACGCGGTACGCATGCCGCAACCTTATGGGGCGGTCAGCGGAGGCTGAGCTGCTATTCAAGTTCCAGATCCGCCGAGCTGTCATGCTGTAATGTGGATCGGACTCGCTTAGCGGTGTCATGGGTTTTGTTGACCGATGGACTATTCGGCTTGATGAGGTCGGTCTGTACCTCGGCAGCTAGGGCCGTGGTGTGCTCCTCAGTACGGAGGGAGCGCTCCATATACCCATTGACTGTGATGACACCGCGCGGTCCAGGCACTTTGAGTTTTAAGTAAGCATAACGTGGGACTGCATTAAAGCGGGCGAAAGCCGTTCGTCCCAGCAGTGCATGATAACCACTGCGGAAAGGGACGATATCGAATATTAAGTCTTCACTTCAAAAGTTATCTGGAGAGCCAAATACCACTTCCAGTGTTAAGGAGCCCATGCAGCGGGCCTCTATGCCATGTATCACTCCTTTGAAGGTAGTGTTACTAGGCTTGATTCTTGACGGATCAATACCCATCTTACAGATAGTTTCTTGATAAATCAAGTTGAGACTGCTGCCACCGTCCATAAGGACTCTAGTGAGATGGTATCCGTCGATGATGGGATCGACTATCAGGGCCTCCAAACCTCCATGACGGATACTAGTTGGGTGGTCCCTATGATCAAAGGTGATCGGACAAGCCGACCATGGGTTGAATTTTGGGGCGATAGGTTCTATGGCATAGACATCCCGTAGTGCGCGCTTGCGCTCCCTCTTGGGGATGTGCGTGACATATATCATGTTCATTGTTTTCACCTCATGGGGGACTTCTTCTGTCCTCCTGTGTTTGGAGGGCGGGGCTCATCATCGTCCTTGCTTCGAGGCCCTTTCCCCTTGTGTTCGGTATTTAGTTTACCGGCCTGTTTAAAAACCCAGCAGTTTCTATTGGTGTGGTTGGTAGGCTTGTCAGGGGTGCCATAGATTTGACAAGGCCTACTCCAGTATTTTATCCAGGTTGGACGGGCCATCTCTATTTCCTTTGAACGACTTCTTCAGCTGACCGGGTTTAGAGCCACTGAATCCGGCGTTGACCGTCGTATCCTCGGTTTCTTCATTGTTGTTCCGACGCTTATTTTTTCTGCATCGTGGCCTTCCATTGTCGTCCCTGGCCTCAGCGGTGCCGGGGTCGCTGGTACTATTGCTTGTACGAGCCAACCAGCTATCTTTGCCCACACAGAAGCGGGTCATGAGTGCAGTCAAGCCTACCATAGTCTTCGGCTTTCCCTGACCGAGGTGTCGGGCGAGCCACTCATCATGGATGCTGTGTTTAAATGCCGCTAAGGCTTCGGCGCCCGGACATTCAACAATTTGGTTCTTTTTAATTAAGAACCGAGTCTAGAGTTTGCGGGCTGATTCTCCGGGTTGCTGGACTATGTGACTTAGGTCACCAGCGTCCGGTGGTCGGACATAAGTGCCCTGAAAGTTGTCCCCAAAAGCATCTTGTAAATCTTCCCAACTGCCAATGGAGTTCTCTAGGAGGCTATTCGACCATTGTCGTGCTGGCCCTTTTAACTTTAGGTGAAGGTATTTAATGGCATGGAGATCGTCACTGTCGGTGTCAAAACCGGCGGATCTCGGGTAGGGGGTCCCGAACTGTGCGTCTAAGGCGGATGGTAACAGGAGGCAAGGGACACAATGTTTACCCATGTTCGGGCCCTCTCTATGGAGGTAATACCCTACTTCCTGCTTGATTGATCTTGATGAATATGAGTCTTACAAGAGTTGATCTACCACGAGATCATAGAGGCTAAACCCTAGAAGCTAGCCTATGGTATGATTGTTGTATATCTCTATCGACTAGCCTGGCCTCGGTTTATATAATGCACGGAGGCCTAGGATAACAAGAGTCCTAGCCGAATACGCCGGTGGGGGAGGAGTCCTTGTCTTGATCGCCAAGTCTTGTGGAATCTTCCTTGTATGCGGCAGCTTTCCGGACTGACCCATGAGTATACGGCCGTGGGGGTCCTCGGCCCAATCCAACTGACCGGGAGGCGACGTGGTGAGTACCCCCTAGTCCAGGACACTGTCAGTAGCCCCCTGAACCGGTCTTCAAGTTAGGGACGCTCCTCGATTCTTCCGAACTGTTCTTCATCTTCAGTCGCCGGTCTTGAAAACTGGTTCAACAAATCTTCTCATCTTCGATCTTGAGGATCACCGAAGTGCATCCGAAGAGTTTACACGCAGGGTATCCGAGGAGCCCCTTTAAGTTTCTGGCCTTTATCAATGCCTTGTTATTTTTATGCCCTACCTCGGGTTTGAAGTTTTTCCCGGGAGGCAGTGTCCTCTTGCCTCCGAGCTCCAACATCGGACTGCATTCGAGGTATCTTTTGTAGCCGAGCACCAATGACGGACTGCTTCCGAGCTCCAACGCCGAAATGTATCCGAGCTGCAACGCCGGACTGTGTCCAAGCTCCAACGCTGGATCAGATGTCGAGCTCCAACGCGGACTATATCCAAGATGTCATAGATCATCTTGGTTCAAAAAAGTTGAAGGAGTTTAGCCGAGCTTAATGCCGGAAATGCCCTCTATGGAGCTAGCCGCTAGCGCCCAAGCTTTATGCCGGACTGCTTCCAAGGTGGTGCACCACCCCGACCGCGGGCTGATTTTTTGTGAATATTTTTAACTGGTGCAGTTTATTCTCTGCCGATGTATATCCAGTAGCCCTCAAGGTGTGTATCAGTCTAAAACCCGAGATGCACGAAGGCAAGCATAAAACCATTGTTCCCAAAGAGCCCCTGAGACTCAGGTTGATGCGCGAAATCGGCCTGAGGATCAATTCCTAGCTAGGCAACATACATAGGAAAAAATGCAGTGTAATATATTAGAGATAATAGTGATCGGCGAACGGGCTCCTGAGAGAGGGTCGTGAGAAGTCGCCGCAATATACTAGCTTGATGCCAGATAGGTCCATATGGTACCTATTATTGTCCGAAGACATGTATGCGCATTGTTCGTTCAAGCCGAACACTAAGCACTTTGAATTCTCTGCATTGAATAAGCAATGCAGTAGCCCCCGAGACACTGGTCGGGTGGCAACACCAGATCAGGGGATGGATGTGCCCCTTTAATATTTGTAAATAATGAGCACGAGACCCAATAGCCCCCGAGCCTTAATGTGGGCACGGGTGGCCGAATTAAGGATCGATATCCAGAGTAAAATCACGGATTATGTGTAATGATTCTATGTATCCAAGTACCATCATTATTTTGACTCCATTGTGACTGTTTATCAGTTGAAAGTGGCCCATCGTCGGCTTCTACCCCTTGGTAGATACTACGCATGGTGTTTCTGTACTAACAAAACAACCCTTAGCTGGCGTCTCGGTGCCCGAAGGCGGTTGTGTTAGCAGAAATGAGGCAATCAGATATGCGGGCTTTAAAACTTTCGCTTAGTCATAGGAGCTTTATACTGGGGAAGCTAGCTATGAGCCCCCGGTTAGTGTTCAGCGACTGCCGATGTCAAGCCGTAAACACTTCGGCCAATGTTATGAACGGCCCGTCATTTAACATAGTCATCGGATCGCTGACCAGTTTACGCCTATTGTGACGATCGATTTTCGGCTTTCTCCATCGAGGTCCTTGACCATGCGAGCGGAAGCACAATCGCAGTGGTTCTCCTTGGCACACCTAGCCGAACAAAGCGGAACGTAGGAGGCAAGCACAGAGCCGCAACCCAACTATTGATCAAGACACAATTCGAAACCGATGCATATATAGCAATATCCAAGAATGTTTTTGCCGAATCCCTAAAGGTGTCCGGCGTTGCACTGCGAGACTAATGCTGGAAACGCACAAATAGTTTAAAAGTGCCATAGGCTCGAAAAGCCAAAAAACTTATTCAAAAGTTTAATGTCCGAACTAGATCAAGTGTTCGGTGCCAAATCGAAAATTGGTCTTAGAAAAAAAAGGTGTTTCTGCCGTGCTTTAACATGACACATCCTATCTCGAGGCTTCAAGCGGGTCAGCCTATGGCTTCAACCTCCTATCCCGAGGCGGAGTACTTCTCGTTAGGCCAGTTTAGCAAACTTTAGCGGCTTTGAGAGAGAAATTAGGCGCCCCGGCTATTGACCGCACACTCGCGTCGAAAAAAAGGAGTGATAGAAAAAAGACTTTGCAACGACTAAGAAGAAGAACACTTATTATAAAACAGCTCACATAAATTTAAGAGCCCCCGAGTGACTTGGGTAAAAGAATGATTGTATGTGCGAAGTACTTATATCATATCTATGTTCACCCGAACTTTAAACGCGTCTTAACCGACCGTCGGCTTCTCGATTCGGTCAAGGACCGAAAAGTGTTATGTACTCCAATCGAGAATATCAACGGTGTTTCCGATAACCAGTGCAATCAGGTCATAAGGCTGTAATGCACAAAGCGCACTCGAGGAACTTATGCTATATTATCGATAAAGTGTAAGAAGCATCTTGAAGAAAATAGTACCCCCACCGATACCTTTCTTCGGTGCTCATTGTTAATATGGGACTTGTGCAATAGATTTTTTGTACTCATGAGTTCCGTTGTGTGCCGACCATAATTGAAAACAGTAAGAGCGCTAGCTTTTGGCTTCAACCAGTCTGAGGTCCGGCTCGGGTGACCCGATCATGACAATCGCAGAGGTGCTCCCTTTACTCCCTAGCCGAACAATCGGGAACGTAGGGGTAAACACAGGAGCAAGGCAACCCAGCTTGCAAATCACTTAGGTCAATATGGTGCATATTATGGCGTAATACACGAACAAGGAACGAAGCCGTACAACTATAATCATATGCAAGAGGAAAAGCTCCAGCAAGGGAGCCCCCAAGTAAACGGGGTATTTGAATTTGTGCGTCACAAACAAAGTTTGTACAAGGAATTTTTTTACAAGCAACTTTTTTCCACAAAAAAGTATAATGCTTGGTCGAACTGAACATAAATAAAAAATTTAAAACTTTGAGCATGAAGGCAACTTAGCTGGTTAATGTGTTCGGTATTGATGACGCGGTCCGAGCTTGATGCGGGACAAGGTTCCATCACCCAAGCCGGTCCCGATGTGGCGGAGCAAAGAGCTCGACACTCCGAAATGGTGACATAGCACGGCCAATGCAGGCGGCAGAGTGATGTCAAGTCCCCGTCATGTGGTAATGAAGTGTTGACGAAGCCCCCCGTCCAGCCGAGGTGAGGCCAAAGGATATAGTCCGGCTGGATCATTTTCCTGTGCACAAAAAATACTGCAAACCGGAGATAATAGTAATAATAATAAAAAATGTTGCATAATAAATAATTTATGCAAAGTAAGTAATAAAAAAGTATGGGCTGGCGCCGAAGTCAATGTCGATGCAGGGCGTCAGCATGATGCGGTAAAGGCGTGGCAAAGCCTGAATTCACAGGTCGGTCCGAGTTCCGGATGCGGCGTTCGCCGGACTATGTACGGAAACTGACCGAACCACCATGCGATCGTCGTTAATGCGGCCACCATTTGATAGACCTGCGTACATATGATGGACAAACTAGAGTAATTATTCCTTGGGAAAAATGAACCCAAATAAGCAAAAAATACTAGGATTAATAGCACCTGGTTTATTTATTGCAGCAATTCGAAGAAAGGTGATTCCCAAAATTGGGACTCAATCCGCACACCCATTGCCTGACGGGTGATAAAGCGACGGCATGGCAATGCTGGCAAAGGTTGGCTCGCCAAGGCAAAGCCCTCGGTCCAGCTAACGTGAAGGAGCTAGTCGGCTAGTGACGCCGAAGTCTTTGGAGTATAGGTTGATGAAGAGATGGAGAAGCCCCCGGTCCAGCCGAGATGTCGAAGCCTCGATGTCAGCCGATGAGTCGAAGTAGGTCGGCGTGATGGACACCGGCTCGAAGGAGCAACAGTGCGGCCCTGCCGATGCAGGTCATGACGTGGTCAATGCCGGCTTGATGAAGTGACCGTGCGGCGATGCCGGTGTGCCTGCTCCGTGTAATCCATGGGGCGGCGATATTGGTGATGATTTATCCTTTCCGATGTCGAACTCTTATTCGGCTTGCCGAGATGATGATCCGAAGAAGTTGAGCTCGGCTCAACAAAGTGACGACGTGTTTAGCGCAGGTCGGCGGCCGTGGAGCAATATTGCCGGACTGGTTTGACACCAGCATGATGTTGAAGATCATGTTCAAAAGATTTTAAAGTTAGTGGATGTGTGTGGGAACAAAACACAACACCCCATACAAAACTTCCTTCAAAAAGGATGTCCGAAATCCCGTTCATAAAAAAGACGAACTCGGGTCGGATTCGTTTTTCGCAGAAAACAGATCCGAAAAGTGATGCACTAATCGGAAGGTTCCCGGAGTTTGGACGGTCAGATCGAGCTGAAATTTTGAGGGGTGGTAGATATAGGAATTCCGCAGCCGATCAACGGTTGGATCTTCCAAAGGACGTCCGAGCTAGAAGCTGGACACCACGCCCTAAACTCATCCAGATTCTCGTCCAGATTTAACAGGGCTTCGGTACATCGCGAATTGCCAGAGATTCCTCCATAGGAACTTGACAAAATTTTCCAGGGTTGTTGTAGACTCAATTCCGCACAATTCCACTGAAGCAATCGTTAAAACGACACTTGAGGAGGCAGTGGTGGCGGACACAAGTTCGCTGTCCAGAAAAACAGCACGGTTGCCCGAGGGCAATGTTGACGTTGAGCCCCGGGGCTCCCTGGATGATTCCTCCATGATCTTGATAGAGATCGGAGCTGATGTTGATGAAGGCCCTCATTCGAACATGACGATCGGTGGTAGGGCATAGTATTTGGTCGAACCAAGGTGACCAGTTGAGCTGGTGACGAAGATGCCGAAGTCGCAGTTGATCTGCAGGCGAGCCATCGACCTTTTGCCGAACGCACAGCGGAACTCTCAATGAAAGCACCAATGTCGGTGTCAAAACCGGTGGATCTCGGGTAGGGGGTCCCGAACTATGCATCTAAGGTGGATGGTAACAGGAGGCAAGGGACACAATGTTTACCCAGGTTCGGGCCCTCTCTATGGAGGTAATACCCTACTTCCTGCTTGATTGATCTTGATGAATATGAGTATTACAAGAGTTGATCTACCACGAGATCGTAGAGGCTAAACCCTAGAAGCTAGCCTATGGTATGATTGTTGTATATCTCTATCGACTAGCCTGGCCTCGGTTTATATAATGCACCAGAGGCCTAGGATAACAAGAATCCTAGCCGAATACGCCGACGGGGGAGGAGTCCTTGTCTTGATCGCCAAGTCTTGTGGAATCTTCCTTGTATGCGGCAGCTGTCCGAACTGGCCCATGAGTATACGGCCATGGGGGTCCTCGGCCCAATCCAACTGATCGGGAGGCGACGTGGTGAGTACCCCCTAGTCCAGGACACCGTCAGTCACCACGAGCTATGTGAATGTGGAGAAGAAAATCTTCAATCCACACCGCGGGATCTGTCGTTCCATCGTATGCCTCGATGTTTTACGGGTTTAAACCCTTCCGGAAACCGGTGCTGCATTACCTCATCGGTAAAGCACATGGGGTGGGCGACACCTATATATTGGGCAACACCACGCCAGAATTCGGATGACATCCGTATTTGGTTCTCAGGCCGAGCTTGGTTATGCTTGTCGCGCCAGGCTTGATCGCTGTCGTCTCGTGTCGGGACACGTCCCCTTGATTCGTAGGTTGATCTGGTCTGGCCGGCTCTAGTGTCTAGGTCCTAGCATAATTTGTATGTGTAGCCCGGAGCTGCTGTCTCCCTGCCTCTATGGCGAGGGGGCGCGGGCTGGTATTCGGCACGATTAGCCACTCTGTCCCGTCCACGTGGTGGTCGGTCTGGTTGATCAGCATTATTGTATCTTGACGGTATTGGCTCAAGGGCCTCGTCGTCAAATTGTGGTAGTAGCCTGCGCTTTGGGTAGCTCTTTGTCGGGCGCTCGAGGCCGTATTCTTCGGCGGCCAGGACCTTGGTCCATATGTTATTGAGCGTATCCTGTTCGGCTTGAAGCTGTTGTTGTTTCTTTTTCAGGCTCCTCGCAGTTGCGATGAGCTATCGCTTGAAGCGTTCTTGTTCAAGGGGTTCCTCTGTCATGATGAAACCTTCGTTACCAAGGCTGACATTCTCCTTGGAGGCCGGTAGATAGTTACTATCTTCTGAATCCTCATGATCGATGAGTTCGTCGGGGTTGACTTGTCCCTCTTCCATGTCGTCCTGCTCAACGCGGGGTCGACGGGGTCTTCGAGGTCTTCGGCGTTGTCTAGGGTATCATTATCTCTGATGCTGGTGTTGCTGTCCTTCGCCCGACGCGATCGTGAGCGGCGCCGCTGACGCCGGCGCTTTGGTGGATCATCGACGGGCTTATCCTTATTTTGATCTTGAGTGCCATTGTCATCCCTCTTCTCAGGTGTGTCCACCATATATACATCGTAGGAAGAACTGGTCGTCCAACGCCCGGTGATGGGCGAGTTTTGACCTAGTTCGGCTCCGGCATCGTCGCCCATGCCGTCGATGTCTTCGGAGGCATAGTCTAGCATGTCAGTTAGGTCCTCAAAAGTGGCTATGAAGTGGGTGGTGGGTGAGACGTAAAATTCCCTGCTCTCAGCCCTCAGTTTAGGTTGGGCATAGTTCAGAGGTGATACTTCCGTGATGGCGAGAGATCGCATTAGGTCCAGCGCCTCGTCTAAGATCGAAGGCCAGACAGGTGCATGAGGATCGTGGTGCTAGGTTGAGTAATCATCACCTGACCAAGCTTGACAGACGCAGAAGCCGAGGATTCGGAGTTAGCGTCCAGAGGCGAACCCGGCTTCCTGATGACAGGAAGAGTCACGATTGACTCCGGGTCCTCTAACGGCATAGTCACCCCTTGGTCTCCGGCAGGGATCTCCGTAATGGGAAAAAGTCCGGCAAGGTTTATCTTCATGTCTTCGGACGGAGTAGTCTGCTCTGGATCTAAGTCTAGGACAGGCACGAGAGTCGATCCTTGAGTGGAACCTGATAACGGATCCGACGGGTTTCCTTCATGTGGATGAAGATCGGTGGCCGAGGTCGAGAACCCTTCGAAGACCAAGTCTCCTCGGATATCCGCGATGTAATTCAAGCTTCCGAACCTGATCTGGTGACCAGGGGCGTAGTTGTCGATCTGTTCAAGATGACCAGTCGAATTGGCCCGCGCGAAGCTGCCAAACATAAAGAGTTGACCAGGGAGAAAGGTCTCCCCGGAAACAGCATCATTGCTGGTGAAGAGTTGAGCCTTCGATCCTTCTGTCGACGACACGGTGGAACTCTCAATGAAAGCACCAATGTCGGTGTCAATACCGGCAGATCTCGGGTAGGGGGTCCCGAACTATGCGTCTGAGGATAAATGGTAACAGGTACAATAGGGACACAATGTTTACCCAGGTTCGGGCCCTCTTAAAGGAGGTAAAACCCTACTTCCTGCTTGATTATATTCGATGAGTATAGGGGTTACAAGAGTTGATCTACCTCGAGATCGTAATGGCTAAACCCTAGTTGTCTAGCCTATGGGAATTCTGATGATATCTACGGATTCACCTCTCGAGTTTATATACACACTGGAGGGGCCTAGGGTTGTACAGAGTCGGTTTGTAAAGGAAGGAAAATTCATATCCGGACACCAAGCTTGCCTTCCACGCATATGGGAGTCCTACCTGGACATGGGGGAAAGTCTTATGTTTTTATCTTCACGGCCCATCAGTCCGGCCCATATCAAATAGCCCGGACACTCGAGGACCCATAATCCAGGACTCCTCGGGGCCGGGTCATAAACACACCGGCTTATCCTGTTCATAATAACCATTACTTTGGTATTGGGATATGTTCTATACTTTGGACGATTGCTGACAAATCTGCCAGGCCTCATCAAGCCAGCTTATCAGTTGGTCAAGGTGTCAACATAACCCGGGTTATTATCTACAAACCTGGGTTCATCTCTGAAGAACGCAAAGTACTACAAAGTATGATGGAAATTGGCGGGTTAGCAAACATCACACCGGCTCAATTTGTTTCGCAAAATATAGAGTATCAAGTGCACGATGGCACCACAGGTAAGTAAGTATTTCTACCAGCCTATTACAATCCTCGTATGGGATAAATATCAAGCAAGTTTTTCAACTTGGCTACTTGTTCAAACCCGCCTGAGAGGTCTTCGGGTTGACATCCCCATGTCGGCCTTCTGCATCAGTCGCTGCCAGGTCAGCTTGCGTTGGCTCGTCCTATTCGGTCTGGAGGTCCCTTGGTGTCCACCGGATAGTGGAATTTTTTTGGAAGGTTGATTCATTGGTAATTATAGCAGACGGGTCAACGTCAGGGCCAAAAGTTTGCTTACGACGGGGCGGTGTCAGCACAAATGACTTAAACTCAGGCGGGTTGATACACTTGTTTTCCTCTGTGTAGCCAGCTTGATATTTTGATAAGCCCAACTCCTCTACCATTTGAGTTGCCGCTACTCAAGTGTCCTTCACACAACGTGCAAAGTCCTCTTGATAAATTTCACTACCATCAATTTTGAACTGAGGAAAGCCGCCAACCATCTCACAAGGATCCATCTCAGGAAGAAAAGCTTTTGCCCGAGCAAGAACCATGCCAGTACCAGCACGAGCCGCTGATTTCTTCAGCTCCTCAATCTACTGAGGCACTATTGATAAGTCATTGAGAAAATCCTTGCTCCGTTGAGGGGGTGTTGCGGCACTCTTCACTGCCATTATTGCATAGGCACCCCTCGTGTATAACTGCTCAAGATAAGTATAAACTGCCTTCAACCTCACCAAAGGCAGCTGGACATCATTGTCATTTCGCTTCCCTGCACAAAAGGAAAGCGTGTGAATAAGCCGACCAACATTTAACCCGGATTTTGACTACAATGAAAATGCCACTTACCAAAGATGGCCACAGTCATATTAGTTATGTGGCGCTTCAAAGTGTTCAACTCTTGTATGACCGGCTCAAGCCAGCCTTCCACTTCCTCTGCACGCTTCAGAAGTTATGACTTCTCTTCCTCATTGGCGGCTTTCAAGGTTTGCAATTTCTCCTAGGCAAGGGCAATAGATTCTTGCACATATGAGGAGGATGTTTCTGGCCTCTCGCGAAGCTTTCGCTCCGTCTTCAATTGCTTTTGCAGGCCGTCATCTTTTAACTCGGCCAGATCAAGCATATCCTATCATCACAGATACACACTTAGTTAAGCCTTTCTACAGTCCCGAGCCGACGAGGTCACACGACCCGACACTTGGGGGCTACAATGCAAATCTTTTATATTTTTTCAAGACAAGTCTCATGCAGCTGCCAGCAGACCCCATGACACTTGGGGGCTAATGCAAGTCACTTTTGACTTCTATAAAATGAAAGACCATGGTATCTCACGGAGATGAGCTGGCCCTTGGGGGCTACAGGTTGCTTTTTCTGCCAAGTATTGATTAAATGATCTTTTAAAAGAACCGACTTGCCATTACTATGACGACCCGGTCCTTGGGGGCTATGTTCTACTCTCACATTTAGTCCTTGTTATCTAAAGTGCCAACCTAGTACTATTTACTGAGCTGGCCCTTGGGGGCTACAAGAGTATATAGGATAAAAGGGAGTATTTCGCACCTCATATTTGCGCTTGAGCGCCTTTACTATGTTCATCTCAGCATCCCAGCTCTCAGACAGCTGGGCCAGATATTCTTGATGGAGATCAGTGGCGCTGACCTTGTCAAAATTTGGGAGCTCTAGTTTAGCTTTCCCCTTTGACAACATGGCCGGCTCATCCTTGGCCATAATTTTGGCCAAGGCATCCGAAGTTTTTGGGACCTTGTGGGCCTCTCCAGTGATGGTCACCTCTGCATCGTCCATTGTATGTGTTGAGATGACATTTTCCTCCTGCAAAGGACTGGAAGCGCGTGCAGGGCTTGACGGGTTAGCCAGCCCATCTATGTTGACCCGCTCTTCAGCATGTTGGAAATATGCCCTAGAGGCAATAATAAATTGGTTATTATCATATTTCCATGTTCATGATAATCGTTTATTATCCATGCTTGAATTGTATTGATCGGGAACTCAGATACATGTGTGGATACATAGACAACAACGTGTACCTAGTGAGCCTCTACTAGACTAGCTCATTGATAAAAGATAGCTATGGTTTCCTAGCTATAGACATGAGTTGTCATTTGATAACGGGATCACATCATTAGGAGAATGATGTGATGGACAAGACCCAAACCATAAGCATAGCATATGATCGTGTCAAGTTTATTGCTATTGTTTTTCTGCATGTCAAGTATATGTTCCTATGACCATGAGATCATGCAACTCACTGACACCGAAGGAGTACCTTGTGTGTATCAAACTTCGCAACGTAACTGGGTCACTATAAAGGTGCTCTACACGTATCTCCGAGGGTGTCTGTTGAGTTGGCATGGATCAAGACTGTGATTTGTCACTCCGTATGACGGAGAGGTATCTCATGGCCCACTCGGTAATACAACATCACAATAAGCTTGCAAGCAATGTTACCAATGAGTTAGTCATGGGATCTTGTATTACGGAACAAGTAAAGAGACTTGCCGATAACGAGATTGAACTAGGTATGGAGATACCAACGATCGAATCTCGGGCAAGTAACATACCGATAGACAAAGAGAACTGCATACGAGATTAGCTGAATCCTTGACATCGAGGTTCGACCGATAAGATCTTCGTAGAATATGTATGAACCAATATGGGCATCTAGGTCCCGCTATTGGTTATTGACCGTAGAGGTGTCTCGGTCATGTCTGCATAGTTCTCGAACACACAAGGTCTACACACTTAATGTTTGGTGATAATATAAGTATAATTGAGTCATTATGGTGGTTACTGAAGGTTGTTTGGAGTCTCTGATGAGATCCTGGATGTGGCGAGGAACTCTGGAATGGTCCGGAGGTGAAGATTGATATATTGGACGAAGGGTATTGTAGTCCGGAATTGTTCCGGGGGTACCAGGTGATGACCAGCGTCACCTAAAGGGGTTTTTGGGGGGCCGACAAGTGTTGGGGGCCCATGGACCAAGGGGAGGGGGCAAACCAGCCCACTAAGGGTCTGAGCACCCCCTCACCCCATCTCACGTAACCAGGTGGGTTGGGGGCGCCCCTAGGGCTTCCCACCTCCCGGCTTGGGGGGCAAGTCACCCTAGGGGAGATCCCATCTGCCCTGGCCATCGCCTCCCTAGGGGTGCCACCCCCTCCTCCCTTCCCCTATATATAGAGAGGTAGAGAGAGGGCAGCCGCATCCCCTTGAGCATATCTCCACACCACGGTGTTGGCTCTCCTCTCCCTCGCATCCCTCTTCCTGTCCGTAGTGCTTAGCGAAGATCTACTGAGATTCGGCCACCACCACCGCCACCACGCCGTCATGCTGCCGGAGGACTCGAGCTACTACTTCACCATCCCTCGCTAGATCGAGAAGGTGAAGGCGTCATCAAGCCGTACGTGTATTGAAAGCGGAGGTGCCGTCCGTTCGGCACTTGGATCAGGAGTTCGCGGGATGGATCGTGATTGTATCACGAAGACGTTTGACTACATCAACCGCGTTTGTTAACTCTTCCTCTTAGCAATCTACAAGGGTATGTACATGCAATCTCTGCTCTCGTAGATGTCCATCTCCTAGATTGATCTTGGTCTATGTAGGATTTTTTTTGTTTCCCATGCAATGTTCCCCAACAGTGGTATCAGAGCTAGGTCTATGCGTAGATGACATCACGAGTAGAACACAAAGGAGTTTGTGGGCGTTAATATTTAGATTGCTTCCTTCCTTGGTCTTTACTTGATTCAGCGGTATTGTGGGATGAAGCGGCCTGGACCAACCTTGCTTGTCCACGTACACGAGACCGGTTCCATCGACAGACATGTGACTTTGTTGCATAAAGATGGCTGGCGGGTGTTTGTCTCTCCCACCTTAGTTGAATCGGATTCGACAAAGGCGGTCCTTGTAGAAGGTTAAATAGCAACTTACATATCACTGTTGTGGCTTTGCGTAGGTAAGAGTCGTTCTTGCTAGATACCCAATAGCAGCCACGTAAAACATGCAACAACAATTAGAGGACGTCTAACTTGTTTTTGCAGGGTATGTTGTGATATGATATGGCCAAAGACATGATGATATATATTTGATGTATGAGATGATCATGTTTGTAATAGTTTATATCGACTTGCATGTCGATACATACGGCAACCGGCAGGAGCCATAGCGTTTTCTTTAGTTATTGTATGACATGCGTGTCAATCATTAAGCGCTATGTAATGCTTTAGTTTATCGCTAACCGGTAGCAATAGTAGTAGAAGCATGGTTGGCGTGACTGTCGGTGTCAAAACCGGTGGATCTCGGGTAGGGGCTCCCGAATTGTGCGTCTAAGGCGGAGGGTAACAGGAGGCGGAGGACACAATGTTTACCCAGGTTCGGCCCCTCTCGATGGAGGTAATACCCTACTTCCTGCTTGATTGATCTTGATGATAGGAGTATTACAAGAGTTGATCTACCACGAGATCGTAGAGGCTAAACCCTAGAAGCTAGCCTATGGTATGATTGTTGTTGTCCTACGGACTAAACCCTCCGGTTTATATAGACACCGGAGGGGGCTAGGTTACATGAGTCGGTTACAAGGGAGGAGATCTACATATCTGTATTGCCAAGCTTGCCTTCCATGCCAAGGAGAGTCCCATCCGGACACGGGTCGAAGTCTTCAATCTAGTATCTTCATAGTCCAACAGTCCGACCAAAGGATATAGTCCGGCTGTCCGAGGACCCCCTAATCCAGGACTCCCTCAGTAGCCCCTGAACCAGGCTTCAATGACGATGATTCCGGCGCGCAGATTATCTTCGGCATTGCAAGGCGGGTTCCTCCTCAGAATACTCCATAGAAGATTTTGAACACAAGGATAGTGTCCGGCTCTGCAAAACAAATTCCACATACCATCGCAGTGAGAATAATATTTCCACAAATCCAATCTGCCGACAGCTTTTCATAATGTGACGTACTGCCGTGATCTGGTCATGACGAACCGTTTTTCCGAGCCTGCCACTGCACGTGTTGCGAGGCAGTTTTTATTGGCACGTCCTGTCGAAGCAGAGATCGTGTCCCTTTTTTCACGGGATTCTCATCAATACGGGTATGGGTAACCCAATCGTGCCTGTTGGTATGACTCCTCGATTTAGGTAAGCCCCACACGCGGAGGACGCTTGATATTCATCCTCTTTATAAAGAGGCCTAGGCATGTCCCCTTCTTCTCACGCTCAATCGAATCCTTCCCCCACCTTGAGTTCTAACACCCAAGGTCCAGGCTAGGCGCTTTGGACCTACAATCATGTCCGGATCCAACCTTCAAGGTTGGTGGGTGCCCTCTTCCGTCACAGAGGAGGACATCAAGAAGCTAAGAGAAGCTAGGTATTTGACCGGCGAAATCTCGCACAGGCTGCCTGCTCGAGGGCAGGCCATTCCCACTCCCGAACTTGGCGAGAGTGTCGTATTTGTCTCCCACTTTCTCCGAGGGCTAGGTTTCAGTCTAGATCCCTTTGTCAGAGGGATCATGTTATACGGGCTCGATTTCCATGATCTGGCTCCGGATTCCATCCTTCACATCTCGTCGTTCATCGTCGTGTGTGAAGCCTTCCTCCGCATTACCCCACACTTCGGCTTATGGCTCAAGACCTTCAATGTGAAGCCGAAGATGATTGAGGGGCGAAACGTAGAGTGCGGAGGTGCCGTAATAAGCAAAGGCGCCGATGTTCCATGGCCAAAGGGTTCCTTCCCGGAGGTGTCCAATTTATGGCAACGGGAGTGGTTTTATATCACAGCTCCCCGGGGTACTAAGTGGGTAGCCGTCCCTGTCTTCCGCTCGGGCCCCCCGCCACAACTAGCGTCATGGGTCAACAAGGGGCTAGACTGGTGGCCAGTAAATGATGTGTCGACATTGTAGAGTCACATCCGAGATCTCCACGAGAGAGATGTCAGCCTTGTTAAGGTAATGCAAGTTATGCTAGTTCGTCGATGTCACAGCCCTAGAATTGGTTGTAATTAGTGGCATCTGCATCCATGCATCATGTTTGATTTCAAAGGAATTTTGAGATGGGGATTGCCTAAACCCTAGCATTAAAGGAATTCAAATAGGTTCAACTAAAAATATTTTTCAGTGAATCCAAATGGCTTTAGAAAACGTTCATCATTTACGGAAAAATGCTTTAAACCGTAACCAGAGGTGCTGCACATTTTACATGACATATTTGGTCACTGGATTAATTCATAAAGTATTTGCATTTGGGCATTTAATGCTAATAAATAGTTTAAATGTTCAAATAATCATAAACTAAAATGTTTGCTGTTTGTTATATTCCAAACAGTGGCATTGATTAGTTTCATGATTTTTGGGTTTGACCTAGTATTTTTAATAAAGCCAAACAGTTACAGAAATAATAGAAAACATGAATTATTAAAAAGGAAAGGAACTTACTCTGCCCGGCATCAGAGCAGCCCAGCTGCGCAAAGCCAGCCCAGCCCACCACCGCCTCCTCCTCGTCCTTCCTTCCTCGCCAGAAGGACGGAGGCGCGTGGCCGCCCCGCGCCGGCCACCTCCTCCCTCCCTGCCTGCATGGCTCCTCCCCGGTGCTCCTAGACGACGCCACGGGGACGCCACGCACCCCCTCAGGCCCTCTCGACTCCCTCCCGTGCTCATTCCCTTCCCTGCTGCTCCCCCTCTCGCTCTGCAACTTTCGTGCCCAGCGCCACTGTCGCCACCGACGCTGTTCACAGCGCCACGGCCACCTCCCGCCGCCGATGCCCTGTGAAGCTCCGCCTCGCCCCCTCTTCATCCTCACCTGCACGAAGGCGCCGGAAGCCCTCGGATGCCGCTTAGCTCCGCCGTTCCCCTCCCGCCACCGAGGATCGCCGCCGTCGATTCACCGCCCGGCCAGGGCGCCCCGAGCCCACTTACCTCCCTACGAACTTCGCGGTGAGCTCCGTCGTTATTTCCCCTACTTTCCTCGGTCGCTTTCGTCGCTAAGCAGCCTCGCCGTCTGGCCGCAAGCTCCGTCCGTCGCGTTTGTAAATGCGTCGTCGTTACGGTGGAACAACGTCACGTCTGAGCATGTGGTCGAGCTCCTGCTGCCCCGTAGTTACCGCCTGTGCTCTCCATTCGCTCGAACGCGAGCTGCAGCCCCATGCCCGCGCTATCCCGAGCTCCGGCCGCCGCCTCGGGCTCCACTCGGGCGAACCCCGGCCACCCCCGCACCTCCCCTTGGTCTCCCTATATGCGCGCGGTCATGGGCTACCTCCTGGTGCTCTTCGCGTGTCCAACCGCAGCCCATAGCGCCACTCCGGCGAGCCACCACCGCCACAGGTGCGTCGCCGTCGTCTAACTCCCATGAGGCCGACGTGGCTGTCATTAGCACCTAATCCCGCAGCCTAAACCACCCCAAATTACCAAGTGGGCCCCGGGGCCAAGTCAAACCCTGGTCATCAAGGGTTTGACCTGGCTTAACCATCGAAGTCACCGACGTGTGGCCCCCCACACGCCGTCAGTTTGACTCAGTTGATCACCGACGCAAAGGTCAATTGACCTCAATCTGACGTAATAATGATTTCTGGAATTATTTTAACTCAGAAATTCCAAAATTAGTAAAACTTCTAAAATTCATAGAAATTCAACCGTAACCCCAAATGAAATAATTTATATATGAAAAATGATCAAAAAAATCCAATCTATCCATCTGTATCATTTTCATGCATGTTTGAACAACTTAAATCTGCTGTATACAACAATTTGAATAAATGGCATTTGAAATGCCTCATGTGGAGTTTGAATTTGAACCTAGGGTTCAAACCAACTTCATTTAACTTGCTGCTAGTTGCACTAACTCAAACCACAACATATTGCCATGTCATGATCATGCATCATATTGTGGCATTGCATTGATTGTGTTCTTTCTCAGTTGCCGGTGTTTGTCCCCTCTCAGTAGACGACGTACCGACGATGAGTTCGATGACACCGATGAAGAGCTATAATATCTTCAGGAGTGCCAGGCAAGCAAAACCCCCTTGTTCATTCCGATACAACCCCACTCTCTCGCTCCTGCTCTCTTTTACTGCATTAGGACAACAATGATTCATCTGTTACTTGCTGCGGTAGCTGAACCCCTTGATCATCTGCATGACCTGTCATTCCACAGTAAATAGATGAAACCCACTAGCATGAGTAGGAGTTGTTTGAGCCCTGTTGTGCCTACTCATTCATGCTTGTTTGTCATGCCCGCCATCGCTTAGAGTTGAGTCAGGTCCGATTCATCGGGATGAATCGGAGGTGTGTGAACATGTCCTACCGTGTGTGAGCTAAGTGTGTGAACACGATTTGGTAAAGGTAGCGGTGAGAGGCCATGTAGGAGTACATGGTGGGTTGTCTCATTGAAACCGTCCTCGCGAACTGAGTTCTGTGTTTGTGATCCATGAACAGCTACTACCACACGTTGGGATCCTTAATTGACTCTCTCGGCTTCTTGACCACCCTTGTCCTCTGTCCGTGAGTTGCAACTAGTTTACGGTGTTTGTAGGATATGTGTTGGAGGCCGTGCATAGCGTGACCCTAGGGGTGGGCTATGATGCGGTAGATACACCATGGCCGGTGTATCGAATGCCCGTTTGGTATCTCGGGAACCTCGCACACATCGTTCGGGGCCGTTAGTGGAAACCTCGGCGGACTCCTGCGGATGGAACCCGAATAGGCGATAAACCTGGACTAGGGACTTGAGTGTTTAGGTAGGCCGTGGCCGACACCCACGTTGGGCTTCCGCTTGAAGGTTGCCGAGTACATGTCGTGTAAACGGCGGTAAGTGGTGAGAGCGTGTGAAAAGAAGTACACCCCTGCAGGGTTAATATGATCTATTCGAATAGCCGTGTCCGCGGAGAAGGACTTCTGGGTTGCCTATAACAGTTCATAGATAAGTGAAAGTGGATACTCTAAAATGCGCAAGATAAGCGTGAGTGCTATGGATGGCGTTCTAGTAGGGAGACGGGAGCGGATCCATAGTGGTGTATTGATATGGTGAATATGTGGACTCGTGTGCACCACCTCAAAAGAGTTACTTGCAAATGTAGTTCAGGATAGCCACCGAGTCAAAGTTGGCTTAGCTGCGGTCAAACTCCACCACCCCTTTGTTGATAATGTTGCATGTGTAGTTAGTTACGATGTAAGTCTTCTTTGAGTACATTTGTACTCATGTTTGCCTATTTTATGTTTTTGCAGAGAGACTTGGCCTCGCTAGTAGTTCCGCGTGGACTTGACGCTTAGCTTGTTACCTCACCTACGATCTTGTGCCCTCGGCAGATCTGGTAGATAGTCAGGCTTCTCGGCCTCTTTTTCATTTGTAGATGTCTATACTCGGACATGTTTAGCTTCCGCTTGTGCTTTGACTTGTATGCTCTGAATATTGGGTCATGAGACCCATGTTTGTAATATCCCCCTCCTCGGAGCCTAATGAATAAATATTTGAGTCGTAGAGTTATGTTGTGATGCCATGTTGTATTTACACATATTGAGCATATTGTGTGTATGTTTGAAATGCTTGGTATGTGTGGGATCCGACAATCTAGTTGTTTATCCTTGGCAGCCTCTCATATGGGGAAATGTAGTCTAGTGCTTCCTGAGCGATAGTAGTCCGCTAAAGCCCGGTTCACCGGAGTCCTGCTAGCCTAGACACTACTTGCTTTGGACACTTGATTGGCCGGCATGTGTTTCACTTTGTTCCTATGTTCCGTCCCTTCGGGAAATGTCACGCGGTGACATCCGAGTCCTGCCTAGCCTGCTACAGCCCGGGTTACCGGAGTCCTATTAGCCCAGTGCTACAGCCCGGATTCATACGTTGATGACCGACATGCTCGATGTGATTCATGTATGCCTGTCCCCATGGGTTAGCGCCGCTTTGGGTTCACGACTAGCCATGTCGGCCCGGTTTCTCTGTCATATGGATGCTAGCGACACTATCATATACGTGAGCCAAAAGGCGCAAACGGTCCCGGGCCATGGTAAGGCGACACCCGTGGGAATACCGTGCGTGAGGCCGCAAAGTGATATGAGGTGTTACCGGCTAGATCGATGTGACTTGGAATCGGGGTCCTGACAGTCGAGCCCTGCCTTGCAAACATCGACCTCTCCGTATGTGGGAGTTCAACCCGGAAGGACCGCGAACTATTCAGCACTTCTTCAGCGTGACGCTCGAAGAGATGTACAGATCGTTCTTCGGATCACAAATAGAGTGTCAGGACACTTCCGATGATGCGGGTCTGAACTGCAATCGTCCAGACACTCAAGTAAGTAATTCCGTGGCCGAACATGTTGTCTTTTAATTTATCACAACATCATTCTGAAAAGTCGCCTTTTGACCAGGACTGGATAAACAAGGCGAAGATGATTAGGTGTCCGACCCCCCTTCCCGAGGGCTCACCGGATCTTGTACTAGCCAGGATGCTTGAGCTTGCGCCTTATCAAGCCGCCATCAGGTGAAGGTAAAGGGAGGAACAAAGAAGATGAGAGCGAGCTTCACTCACTATTCATCCAAAACGGGGGAATTAGTGCCTCCGCGAAGGAGGATAACGGGGGGGGGATCTAAAATCCCTCTCCCCAGGGAAGGAAGAGGACCGCCTCTGAAGACTTGGAAGTAATGGTCTCCAAGCGAGGGAAGAATCCTTTATCGGAGGGTCCTACCCCGGAGGGCATCCTTACCGCACAGTACCCGCAAGGGGACCAGCCCTCTAGCGAGCTGTATGTAAACGAAAGTACTTTATAGTAAATATATCCTGCTTCGTTTCTGAGAATGGTAACCGAGGCGTGCGTCTTGTAGTTCGGATCGTAGCCCTTCTCGACAGACTTCGTCTTCGGGGGATCTTCTTCCGGAGATGATGGAGAGCGAAACACCTCCCCATGCCTCCCCGCCTCGTGAAGCGGGCGACCCTGAGGTGTCGTCGCGGAGGATTTCTCCTGATCCGCCAAGGCCAGAAGGTAAACCTTCGGCCAACCGAAGTCCAGGGTATTCGGCTCCTAAGGAGAGCCACAGAAAGAGTCCGGAACCGTCCGGTGTGCGATCGGATGCACTAATAAATCTTCTGGG
Source organism: Aegilops bicornis (assembly GCA_021605145.1). Classification (NCBI taxonomy): domain Eukaryota; kingdom Viridiplantae; phylum Streptophyta; class Magnoliopsida; order Poales; family Poaceae; genus Aegilops; species Aegilops bicornis. The sequence goes on from CM038672.1 coordinate 412,554,746, forward strand.
GCAAGAGGCTATCTCGGAAACGCATGGCGCGCTAATGGGCACGGTGGTTGAGAGGATTTCATTTGCCGAAAGTGGGTTGCATGAAGCTTTTATGAGTCTGCTGAAAGGCTTTGAGGTACATGAAGTAATATATATTGTTTGGACGATAGCGCACACGCTAGGTGTGGCCTATGCAGATAGTAGCCACTGAGACTCTGGTTGCTATAAAAAAAGACGGCAAATAGATGATCATAGTCCCAGGTAATAACCGTGCTGCTTTCATGTGCAGGTGGCTGCGGGTCCGGTGGCTGGCCGGACTGGTGAGTTTGCCGAACTGAAGCGGCAACTTGATGCGGCAGATGGCGACGTCGTGCTTGTAAACAAGCGGCTTGACGAGGCATAGGGTATGTATTCTCCTAGGATAAATACATATTAAGAGGAGCATGATGCTAGTATCTGTAATATGCTATGACTGCAGATGGAGCTGTCATCGTGGAGACCCTTCGGGCAGAACTTGCCCGAGCCAAGGAACAAGCCATGAAGAGTGATGCGGCCGCCCTAAAGGTGGTCAAAGAGCTAAGAACCGAACAGGCTGCCCATTGCCAGAGCAAAGAGAAAATAGCCAAGATGGCTATTGAGCTGAAAGATGCCGCCGACCAGTATGAGCTTCTTGAAAAGGAAAGCCAAGCGAAGGTGGCGGAACTGAAGGAGGCCATGGAAGCGGCCAAGGAAACCCGCTCACAAATCAGAGCGATGAAGGAGGAACTCCGTCAAGTCGGAGATATTGCGGCTGGGAAGCCCTTTTTGTTGCGGACGAGGTTTGGAGACCCGAAGTATGCCCCTCTGGATAAATTATGGAGTTCTGCAGACGCGTACTTGGATTTAGCAATGAGTGCCTGATGCAACCAAGTTTTTCAAAGATCGGAAGGATCATGTAGTGGAAAGGTTGTTCGGTCACGATTCGCACTCCAACGCGTCCGCTGCTGTTAAATGAACAAATGGTTGAGTCGGCCGAGCTCCATAGGTTGTCCGGACTTGCTATGAGGTCTGTCGTGGATCACCTTTGGCCGGAGGGACCGAGGCCGAATAGTTATTTTGGCCTAGTGCAACAATTTCTTGGTGCTGTGCCGCATATCGACGCTGAGAAGAGGTCGGCGTGCATAAAGGGTGCGCGGATGGCTCTTTCCCGTGTCAAGACATACTGGGCAGAGATGGAAGCCACCACTATTGCATCCCAGAGTTCGGCGGTAGGCCGGGTATCGGCCGAGCACTATTTTGAGGAAGTCTTAGAAGGCGCTCGTGTAATAGAGGCTCGGTGCTCGAAGCGTATTATGTTCTAGTGACATGTATCTCAATTGTAAGAACAATTCTTATTGAATTATAAAGGTTGTGTTTATACCTTTGCCTGAAAGTATTATGATGCCTCCTATGCGGCCGTTTATGTATATATGTATATAAACTGAAAGTTTGCGATCGTCGGCTTTCAGCCCCACGCATATAATGCGGGGTGTTCGCAAAAATGCGTATTCACACCTGATCCAACGTCTTGGTCCATTAAGGAGGTGATAGCGCTTTAACGAGGCAATCGGACTATATTGCTTTAACACTTTCACTTAGCCATAGGAGTTTGATGGTCGGACTACTATATAGCCCCTGGTACCTCCGCGCTCATCTGAATACGGGGCGCGTAGATACATGACCGGGAAACGGCCCTTCGTTAATGCGGAGGAATCCCGAAAATTCCGCTAAGTCATCGAGTGGTTGACCAGTCTCGCGCTTTATCATGCCGATCGGTTTTCGGCTTTCTCTCGAGGTGCTCGTCCGGATGAACCAGGGCACAATCGCAAGAGTTCTCCAGCCACCTTAGCCGATAGAGCGAAACGAAGGTAGCAAAACGCGGGAGCCGGGCAAACCCAACATTTGACCAAAGACATGATTCAGAGCTGATGCATATAAGGCCAAACTCGCGACGCCGAACACTCCCTAAGGTATTCGGTCTTTACAACATATACCGGGCTGATTAACGCCCTTGATGATGATCCCTGAGTGTCCAGGTACGTGCATCGTTCTGACGTGGCAAAATGCCAATAACATCAGCATCGCTCTCGGTTATGTTGAGTATCCGGAGGATGTGAAGCAACAAGAGACAGTAAAAAAGGTTTAGACAGGGTCTTAATCTAAAAAGAAAACTTTGAGCGGGGCCCCGCTGCACGTCTGCGCCTGTGTCTCCGTTGTGCCGTATCCTGGAAGGGTGTAGCACGATTACCATCTGTAAAAGACAAGAACTTAGGTGAAAGTTGTCGTGCGAAAAAATTGGTTATTCTCAATAAACCGTTAAAAATCAAGATAAGTAAGGTCGAGCCGAACTGTAGTCCTTTTACATGCGGGAAGCCCCTGGTACCGCCTATGAGGGTAAATGCATCGAACCAATCTTAGGTTTATCTAAGCTGTTACAGCTAGTGATGTGCGGGACTCGTCTAACTGTGTCCGCGATCTTGACGACCGATCATTTATTCTGGTTGGAGAGGTCGTTTAGTGTTCGGCTGCTAAAGCCGCCACATGTTCTTCCATGCATAAGGAACGTTCGATATTTCTGCTAATTGTGATGATGCCACGTGGACCGGGCATCTTGAGCTTAAGAGAAGCGTAATGCGGTACTGCGTTAAAACGAGCAAACGCTGCTCTTCCGAGTAGTGCTTGATAGCCACTTCGGAATAGAGCGATGTCGAAGGTTAACTTTTCGCTTCGGAAGTTGTCGGGAGAACCAAATACAACCTCTAGTACTCGAGAGCCCGTGCAGCGGGCCTCTGGGCCTGGTATTACTCCCTTAAAGGTAGTATTATTGTGGCTGATTTTTGTCGGGTCTATCCCCATTTTGTGGATCGTGTCCTGATATATCAGATTAAGACTACTGCTGCCATCCATAAGGACTCGTGTGAGATGGTATCCGTTTATTATTGGGTCCAACATCAAGGCAGCCAATCCTCCGTGCCAGATACTTGTTAGGTGATCCCTGCGATCAGAAGTGATCGGACAGGCCAACCAGGGGTTGAACTTAGGGGTGACGGGCTCTACGGCGCGTGTGTCTAGGAGTGCGTGTTTGCTTCTCCTCTTTGTCACGTGGATCATGTTCACTATTTTGACCTATGGTGGGAATTTTTTCTGTCCCCCAGTGCTTTGCTGGCGAGGCTCGTCCTCGTCTTCACTTAGTGTCTCCCTCCCCTTGTGTTCAGTGTTTAGCTTACCGGCCTTCTTGAAGACCCAACATTCTCTATGGGTGTGATTTGCAGGTTTATCGGGGGTGCCATGAATCTGACATAATTTGTCTAGAATCTTGTTTAGGCTGGACGGTCCATCTCTCGCTGCCTTTGAAAGGCTTTTTTCCGCTGACCGGTCGAGAGCTCTCGAATCCGCTGCATCACCGTGTTATCTGGGCTGTCTTCTTTATTTCGACGCTTGCTTTTACTACGTCGTGGTATTCCATTGCCATCCCTGACTTCAGATGTTCCTGGGTCGCTGGTGCTACTACGGGCTAGCCAGCTATCTTCTCCTGCGCAAAAGCGGGTCATGAGGCTTGTCAGGGCTGCCATTGTTCTCGGTTTTTCTTGGCCGAGGTGTCTGGCGAGCCATTCATCTGGGACGCTGTGTTTGAAAGCTGCTAAGGCTTCGGTGTCCGGGCAGTCGACTATTTGGTTCTTCTTAGTGAGAAATCTGTTCCAAAGCTTTCGGGCTGACTCTCCGGGCTGTTGAATTATATGACTTAAATCGTCTGCATCCGGAGGTCGGACATAGGTCCCTTGAAAATTAGCCCTAAAAGCATCCTCAAGCTCCTCCCAACTTCCAATTGAGTTTTCGGGGAGGCTCTTCACCAAAGGCCGAGCTGGTCCTTTCAGCTTGAGGGCAAGTACTTGATGGCGTGGAGATCGTCTCTGCGAGCCATATGGATATGGAGGATAAAGTCCTCAATCCGGACCCTGTGGTCTATGGTCTGCTCAGCACGCCTCTATGTTCACTGGTTTGAATCCTTCTGGAAATTCGTGGTTCAGCACCTCATCGGTGAAACATAGGGGGTGTGCAGCACCCCTGTATTTGGATGTGTCATGGCGTTCTGACGGTTGTAGTGTTCGGTTATGGTTGTGCGCTGGAGCGCGTTTCCTTGATCCGTAGATGGATCTGGTCACGCCGGTCTTCTGGTGCAAGTCCTCATGTGAATCGTGTGCTGACTTATGTGCGGCCTTGTTAGCCGCTCTATCGCGGCCACGAGGTGGCTGATCCGACCGGTCGGCCGTTTTTTTCCGGCTGTGTGGGTTCTAAGGCCTCATCATCAAATTCAGGCAACAACTTGCGCTTTGGATAGCTCTTTGTGTGGTAACTACCACCATAGTTTTCTTCATGGTCGAGCACTTTGTTCCATCTACTGTTGAGCGTATTCTGCGCGGCCTTAAGCCTTTGCTTCTGCTTCTTCAGACTCCTCGCCGTGGCAATAAGCATTCTGCGGAGGTTCTCTTGTTCCAAGTGCCTTTCCGGGATGATGTGTGCATCCTCGTCCGGATTGTTTTCCTCTCCGGAAGGAGGTTGATGAGCTTTATCCTCGGCGTCGCCGTGTTCGGACAGCGGATCTGTACTATGTTCGCCGTTTGCTGGTTCATCCTGCTCTATCGCTGGGTCAATGTGGTCGTCGTTTCCTCTGGAGTCGACTGGGGTGTTATTTTCTCTTGCGCTATTATCGTTGTTTTTACCGAGGCGGGACTTGGAGCGGCGCCTACGCCGACGCATTGGTTGCTTCTCGAGGGAGCTATCCTTCGCTGCATCCTTCCGTTCCTCATCATTGTTTTCTTTGGGTGTATCCACCATGTATATGTCATGTGATGAAGTGGCTGTCCAGCGCCCTGTGGGCTCTCTCCTGCATCGTCGCCCATGTCGTCGATGTCTTCGGAGTCGAAATTGAGCATGTCGGTTAAATCGTCGACAGTGGCTACTAAGTGGGTGGTGGATGGGGAGCGAATTTCTTCGTCGTCCGCATCCCATTCTAGCCGGATATAGTTCGGCCGAGGTTCTCCTGACAAGGAGAGAGACCTTAATGAATTTAGCACATCGCCAAAAGGCGTAGCATCGAAGATATCCGCGGAGGTAAACTCCATGATCGGCGCCCAATCAGATTCGATAGGCGCGGAAGCGGGCGGCTCGGAGCCCATGGCCGGGGACGAATCCAATGGTTCGGCAGCACGGGTCTCATAGGAGGTGAAGTCGATATTCGGCGCTATCGCCACTGAGTGTGTGGCCTCCGTGGCGGGGTCCATCCACCCGTCCATAGATGGCGCAATTTGTTCCGGATTGAGGGCCGGAGTAGTTGCAGGTGTGATCTCCGGTCGATCGTCCCCGATTTACGTAGAGCTAAATCATGCTCGTCGTGATTGTGCGGCGCACCTGACATGGGCTCGAATCCGCTGAATATCAAGTCTCCGCGGATGTTGGCAGTGTATTTCAAGTTTCCAAATCTGACCTGATGGCCAGGGGCGTAGCCTTCGATCTGCTCCAGATGGCCAAGCGAATTGGCCCGCAGTACGAAGCCGCCGAATACGAAGATCTGTCCGGGGAGGAAAACCTCACCCTGGATCGCATCGTTGCCGATGATTGAAGGAGCCATCAAGCTTTATGGTGACGGCATTGGAACTCTCAATGAAAGCACCGATGTCGGTGTCAAAACCGCGGATCTCGGGTAGGGGGTCCCGAATCAGCGCCTAAGGCGGAAGGCGGATGGTAACAGGAGGCGGGGACACAATGTTTACCCAGGTTCGGGCCCTCTCGATGGAGGTAATACCCTACTTCCTGCTTGATTGATCTTGATGATATGAGTATTACAAGAGTTGATCTACCACGAGATCATAGAGGCTAAACCCGAGAAGCTAGCCTATGGTACGATTGCTTTGTTGTCCCATGGACTAAACCCTCCGGTTTATATAGACACCGGAGGAGGCTAGGGTTACAGTAGTCGGTTACAAGGGAGGAGATCTACATATCCGTATTGCCAAGCTTGCCTTCCACGCCAAGGAGAGTCCCATCCGGACACGGGTCGAAGTCTTCAATCTTGTATCTTCATAGTCCAACAGTCCGGCTGTCCGAGGACCCCCTAATCCAGGACTCCCTCAGTGACAACCCCGATGGCGGCACGATGATGGATATCATGATGATGGAGATCATGGTGTCATGCCGGTGACGAAGGAGATCATGCCGGTGCTTTGGAGATGGAGATCAAAAGCACAAGTTGATGGCCATATCATGTCACTTGTGATTTGCATGTGATGTTAATCCTTTTATGCATCTTATTTTGCTAAGGACGACGGTAGCATTATAAGGTGATCCTGTCGGTGTTCTGGGAACGGGGGTCCCTAGACATGCCTGCATGCGGCCCACGGCGTGGCTATACTAGCGGGCCTGTATGGCCCATCTCCATCAACAAAGTGTTCAAGACCCTCGCGAGGGGCCAAGACTCGCGAGGCGGGCGGCACAAGACCTCCTCGGGAGCGGCCTCGCCAGGCTGCCTAGCGAGGAGCGGAGATATAAAGGCGGAGCAAACCTTACGAGGCTCTCGTCACGCGAGCCATGACGATCGACACCAGGCAGGCGCCAGGCGGGCGCTAGCGCGTGCAGTGTCCTTGTTTCCTCTTTGGTGCTAAGGAAGCAAGCGCAGGCGCGGAGTACCGAGGCATCAGGAAAAGGTTTCCATATCGGTGCAACAAGACCAAGGCCAGCAGGACGGCAAGACAGAGATCACCGTAGGGCCCAAGACGGCGTCACCACCAGAGCCTTTTGCAGGCGAAGACCACTTTTGTCAGGATAGCTTGTACTAGCTGTCCCCTTTCAAATTCACCCGCCGTTGTTGGCTCCCTTCCCGCTCAATATTTGCGGAGAGGACCAGGGCCAATATAAGTAGAGCACAGTAGGGGGAGAGGTCGAACAGATCGAGTTCTCATCCACAAGTCCATAGAGCACAAGAACACCTCAACCTCAGGAGGCTGTTCTTCCCCTTGTACTGTTCTTCATCGGCCCAAGAGGCAATCCACCACCACACACTGGAGTAGGGTATTACACCACAATGGTGGCCTGAACCAGTATAAATATTGTGTCCTTCTGTGTTGTGAGTTCATCGAGTTCGTCAGCGAGATCCTAGTGAGCTAGGGCGTAGATCGGTAGGAGGGAAAGAACTTCGCGCGCACCCCAGAGTTCGAACCTTAAGAGTTTTGCCGGAACCCCACAACCGACATTTGGCGCGCCAGGTAGGGGTGCACCGTAGCTTGCTTTCCGTCGATTCATCGCTCCGTCGCCCCGTCGTCTCCATGGCGGACGCTCGCAGCGCTCGAGCTGAGCGCCGGGCTGCCCTCACCGCCCGCGTTGCTCAGACGGCTCACGTCGGTGGGCCACCTCATCGTTCCCCGTCTCCTGCCACCAACACCGCTACCGGCCCGGTGGGGAACGAGCAGCAAGCGTCCTCGCTGCACCCATCGGTGCGGCAGGACGGCCGCACCGCCACTCCATCGCTGATCCCGGCGGTTCCTCGTCCCACGCACGTCGCGCTCCCATGGACGCACAGGCCGCACTCCTCATGGCAACGAAGCTCTGCGCTACCGCATCGGCCGACCTCTCACGAGGACTGGCTCGATGCGTCGCCCGAACTTCAAGGCCGCAGGGGCTCCCAGCGCCGTCCCACTCTCTGCCTCGCCCTCCGCCAGCCACGGGCGACGTGGCTCATGGAGCGCCTCCACCACCTCTGCCCCAAGACGGTGCCTTAGCACCAAGGCGCACGGCCCCACGGCGTGTGATCCACCATGCCTGGTGCCCGCGCGCGAAGAGAGAAGCTGCCAAGAAATTCCTCGGCCGCGGGAAGCTGCGCCTGCGCTCCCCGCGCCACCTCGCCAAGACCGCGCGCTACCTGCGGTAGTGGCACACTGGCCTCACCAAGACCAAGCTCCACCTCCGAGGCGGGCCCCGGCAACCACGGCCAGCTGTCGCGCCTTCACCCCCCAAGCTGCGTAGCGTCGCCTGGCCAGGCAAGTTCAAGCCGGATCTGCCTCCCCGCTATGACGGCACCGCCGACCCCGCGGAGTTCCTGCAGCTCTACGAGCTGAGCATCAAAGCGGCCAACGGCGACGAGAAGGTCATGGCGAACTGGTTTCCCATGGCTCTCAAGGATGGTGCCCGCTCCTGGCTCTTGAACCTGCAGCACGGCTCGATCTTCTCCTGGGATGAGATGCGCGACCGCTTCGTCGCCAACTTCTAAGGCACCCGCGACCGCCCGCCGGCCGCGGGTGACCTGCGCCGCAACAAGCAACAACCAGGGGAGACCCTCCAGAAGTACATCCAGCGCTTCAACAACACCCGCCTCAAGATCCCCAAGGTCACGGACGAGGCCATTATCTCCGCGTTCTCTGATGGCGTCCGCGACGTCAAGATGAAGGATGAGCTTGCTATCCATGAGGAACTGTGCACATCTAAGGAGTTGTTCAACCTGGCAACCAAGTGCGCAAGAGCTGAGGAGGGGCACCTTTCCCTCCTCGAGCTACCAGCTGCGGGTGCAGAGGAGAAGAAGACCAAGGCCAAGGACGTGAAGCGCAAGGAGGCATCTGTGCTCGCAGCGGAACCAGACACCAAGCGGGGCAGAGACCAGCCCGAGTCATCCAAGGGCAGCCGACCGTTCTGCGCCTTCCACAATCTGAACACCCACAACACCAGCGACTGTCAAGAGCTCAGAGCCATTCGCGAAGGACGTTTCGGTCGACGCCCCGAGCGTAGTGACCAGGGCTACGGCTGTGGAGGAGGACGTGGAGACAGACGCTGGGACGACCGTGGCCCGCGCCAGGAGTGGCGCAACATGCCTCGTGAGGACCGCTAGCAGGACCATCCTCATGAGGGTGCTTGGAGGGACCAGCCTCGTGAGGATCGCCCTCAGGGCAACGCCGGTCTTCCCACGCTGCCGCCACCACCAAGAAGGAATGACGATCACCATCAGGACGAGGGGCTGGGGGCTTCAGAGCCGCGTGGCTATCGCTTTGCAGATCTTAGGGCGCGCGCGAGGCCCAGCCTCTCAGCGCATCTTCAAACAGTTCGCTCGGAAGTGAACGCGGTGCTCCCAAGCTCGAGGCCACGCGCCCGCTTTCAGTGGTCCCAAAGGCGCCATCACCTTCAACTCGGCAGATCAGCTCAAGTGCGCAGCCACCGCTGGCGCTCTCCCGATGCTTTGCTCACCAGTCATCAGCAACGTGCAAGTTACCAAGACCCTCATCGACGGCGGCGCAGGGCTCAACGTCCAATCAGTCGACACGTTCGACAACCTCCGGGTCCCGTATGAGCAGCTTGAGCCTACCAAGCTTTTCTCAGGAGTGACCGACGGTTCCACCACACCGATAGGGCTCATCGACTTCGACATCGCACACATCCGCCTGTCGTACAACGCCATCCTCGGGTATCCGGACCTGGCCAAGTTCATGGCGGTCACCCACCACGGCTACAACATCCTCAAGATGTCGGGAAGCGGCAGAATCATCACGGTCCCATGTGAAGAGAGAGTTGCGGTGTGCTCCCTTGAGCGTGCCTTCCAAGCTGCAGCAATCGACGACCCGACAGCAAAAGCAAGGGCCCTCCTGAGACCCTCCCCAAGAATAAGAAGCAGCTGCGCCGTGCAGGATCTCAGGAGGGCGGCGACGCAGCTGGAGCTGCATCAGGATCAGCGCCCGCTCCGGGGGCGCCTCCTTCCATCGCATAGGAAGGCGCTCCCGGCGCCCTCCTCGGGCAGGGCTCGAGGGCTTTCTTCTGGAGAGCCTCGGACCTTGCCAACCTCACGAGGGAGGCGCTTGGGCACCACTTGGAGGCCTGCTTCGTGGCATGTTTCCCTCAGGAGAACATAGGGCAAGGAGTGCCCACCACTCAAGAGTTCATCACCAAGACCACTCAGGAACTGCAAGACGCAAGGGCTATGAGCGGCGACCACCGCTCACTAGGCGCAGCTCCCCATCCAGGCGAGGATGCCGGGCTGCGCATCTGCATCGACGTCCCGGGGCTCAACAGGGCCGCATCTCAGGAGTGCTTTTGGCCTTCGCATGTGGGCTGTTGCGAGGGCCCACCACACAGCTACGTTCGCATACCCTTCGGCTTGCCGAGCGTGGCGTCAGCCTATCAGCGCAACATGCGGCATATCCTAGCGGCTCAGGAGGCCAGGTACCATGCTGTCCTGGAAGAGATGGAGACGGTCTTCAAGGAACCACCCGAGCCCCAGAGCCTCCCGAGGCTCGGGGCCCCAGTGGCTCGTGAGGAGCCATTCCTTCGCCACATACCTTCAGCTGCCCCAACCCTCCTTCGTCAATAGAACTAGGTGACATTTTCCAAGTTTGTTTAGCTGGGAGCGCCCCTCGGGCTGCATTATTCCCAGGCCGCATGGGTCCGTCCCTGTGGCATGTATCCATTTTGCCTATGTCTTTATCTTACCTTGTTGGGGGCGCTCCTCGAGCTGCATCATCCCCAATCCGCTCGGACCTGACCCAGTGGCATGTATCTTTCTGCATTTACCCAAGCCGTTTTGTCTTCCATGCTTAATCTGCCTATGATTACCGCCTGCTCGGTTCCCGCCCGCCACGGGTCCACCCCTCTGTGGTGCAATCCGCTTGCGTGTTAAAGGGGGGCTCCTGAGCATCGCGACTCGGGATCTCTTACTGGCTCTCTAGCCCTCACCCCGTGGCCTTAACCACGGCATGCGATCTGGCATACTAGCGGCGGCTGAGCTCGCTCGAGGGCCAGGACCTGAGGACGTAGAGCACTTGCACCTAACCGTCTCGCAGGAACACACAGCCGACGAAGACTCAAGACCATGCGCAACCCGCCTTGAGGTAGGGCCTCGTGAGTCCCGCGCTGGCTCACGATTGCCCAGATACACCTCGCAGCCCTGCCGTGCAAGCCACGTGTCAGGGCGGGGTTGTACACGCCCCGGGGGATCCTCCAGGAGGGGGCCCCCTCCCACGCACAAGTGGAAGCACCATGCTCCGTGCTAGCCATCGACACTGCCGAGGAGCGGCTATGCCCGTGCACAAGCGGAAGCACTATGCTCCACGCTGGTGATAAACAACTGAGGGCGGCTCCACGGTCGTAGCAACCTCAGGGAGCCCAGAGCTTAGCGTCCGGCCTCACCGCAACGCCTCCCCTCGGGAGAGCCGCGCGAGGGGGCTGGACACGGGGGCTGCGCTCAGGTCACGCCCAAGCGTACGCCACCCAACTAAGCCTCCCGGGCCTGGGGACTGCTCTTGGGTCACGCCCAAGTGCACACCGCCCAAACGGGTCTCCCGGACCTGGTCGTCGCACGCCCCTCCCGAGGCCTCGGCGAGGGAAGGTATGGAGATTGTTTGCACGTCAAGGGGGACTCCTGAGCATCGCGACTCAGGAGCCTAACTGGTCACGTAGCCCCTCACTCCTTGGTCTATCCTGGTCTCTGGTCGGCCAAATGGCGGTTGAGGTATGCGCGGAGCCGGGCTCTGCCGACGTAGAACATTAGTCTATCCTCGTGTACTCTCCCTATAAGCTGTTTGCGCGTCAAGGGGGACTCCTGAGCATTGCGACTCAGGAGCCTAACTGGTCACGTAGCCCCTCACTCCTTGGTTCGTCCTGGTCTCCTGGCCGCCCAACGGGCGGTTGAGGTATCTGGGGCCGGGCTCTGCCGACACAGAACACAAAGCGGATAGGAAGAAAATCGCAAAACCTCGAAGCAAATATTACAAAACATATTGTCCTCGCATTATCAAATGAAAGTTTAACGCCCCCACGAGGCCTGATGCATGTTACAGGAACGAAACTGGAGATCAGTTGCAGGTCATCCCCAGACGCCGCCATCGCCTGCAGAAGGTGCTCCTCCTCTGGTAGCGACATCTTCACCTGCACCACCAGCCGCAGGATCGGCGCCATCGTCGGACAAGGGTGCGGAGGAAAGCCGCGGAACCTCTTCAACAGGGCCTCCACCTGATCTTGCACGTCTGCGGCGGCGGCTTCGCAGTGATATTCAGCCACAGGCTCCAGCAACTCGTCAAGACAAGCATTGGGGTCGCGAAGGTGCAGGTGGCTGAAGACACGAGTCAGTGCAGCTGAAGATAGGGCGCGAGCTTCTGCCTCTGCCATGGGACCGATACCATCCACAACCTCCTCAAGCGCCTTCACCAAGGGAGGAAGCAGCAGGGCGGGGCCGTCCTCGTCGGTGGACAGCGGCCTCTCCAAGCTGTGCTCATAGAGCGTCTTCAATGCCTTGCGAGACCTCTCCTTGAGATCGGCAAAGGCCACGCGGTCTTCGGCCAAGACTCGCGCCTTGGCATCAAGATCGGCTTCCATCGCCTTCACCTTCCGCTCCATCTCCTCCGGCCGACTGCGCTCGGCGACCTGCGTCTTCCCCAAATCCTCTAGCTCGGCATCGCGATTCTTGACGACGTCCTCCCAGGCCTTCATCTCGTCCTCCTTCGCCAGGCGGCCGCATGCTTCCACGGCATGCTTGTCCCTCAGGTCCTTCAACTTGTCCGCCAGCTCTTGGCAGCGGTCGCGGGCGGCCTTGGCGTCTTTCAGCGTCGCCTCACGATCAGCCGCAGTGTTGGCGGCGCTCTGCTTCTCCTTCTCGGAAGACACCACGGCCTAGCTTAGCATCGCACGGACCGCCAAGTCAGAGTGAAGCCAGCCAGAGGCCAGCTCCAGGCACCCGGCCACCAGACTCGGGTCCGTGCTCAGGAGATCTGCCTGCAACTGGGTCATCTCCAAAAGAGTGCGCTCCATAACAGCACCAGGAGCAGAAGAACCTGGGAGTGAAGGTGCAGCGGCGGGAGGAGACGACGCCGTCACCAAGGCTCGAGAGATGGCGGGCTCTGAGCCTGGGACCTCTTCAATCGGGACGAACTGGCACTTCCAGAGTGAGGGCCATGGGGGCTGACTCCTCTCGGCGATGTTCCTCTTGGCCTCGCGAAGACGACCGGGCTGGGGAGGTGCGGGCGCTGGCGCCTCTTTTCTCATCAGAAGGGGGCGCGGCCACCGTACCCTCTTTCCTTCTCTTCGCCACAGGCAGCGGCCTGGATAGCCAAAGACGAAAATCAGGAAGCAGCGACATGAGCAAAAACAAGATGGAGATCGAACACTTACTGATCCATCGCGACATATTGCCGCTTGGGGAGCTTGAAGCCTGAAAGCCTCGGAGCCTAGGAAGTGGGCGTGCGGGCCCCGGCGGCAGAAGGCAGCACAGCAGGAGAACTAGAGACAGCTCCAGGCGGCGCCAAGGCGGGGGCGGCATCCCGAGGAAACAGTGACGACCTACTCCTCGTCGGGACGACATGCGTTTCTCCCTCCTCTGGGCGGACCTCAACTTCGGCGTCGTCAGGAAGGGCGTGGAGGTTTCTGCTTTGCTCAAGGGGGAGTTCTCCCCCATCTCTTCAAGGGTCGCCTCCGAGTCCCCCTCCTCTTCCTTTCCCCCGCCGGACTCGTCGGAGGATACCTCCACCGGCTTCGGTGCTGCTGGGACTCCAGAGAGCGCAGGTGGCACCAGCCCACGTGCGTCGAAGGTCGGCCTGGAAAGCACAAGCGGCTCCCAATCCTTGCGAAGGAAAAAGGAGTGAAGGCGCTCGGCGGGTACTCCTGGTTTTCCCGAACCAGGAGGCGCAGGACAGCAGCCAGTTCGTCGCCAGGCAGGGCCCCCGGCCTCAGGCGGATCTCGTCTTCTCCATCTCCGAGCTTCCACAAGGGGCGCGACCGCGCCTGGAGCGGGGCGACGCGCAGCATCAAGAATTCCCTCAGGAGAATGGCCCCTGTGACCTTCGCCGACTTCGCTTTGTCTGGCTTCAGGTTGGTTTGCATCTGCCCCAGCACAGACGACGCCCGCTCATCAGTGAGCTTCTCGCAGGGCCACCCTTTGTTAAACTGGGGCGACTCCGTTGGCAAGGAGAAACGCGGATGTGCGCGCTTGGTGTCCATCATGACCCATTTGGCCCGGATATTGTCTGCCCTCTTCCCGGTGCTCGAGATTGAGTTGGCCTTGCCAGATGCGATGAAATTGGCGCACCCGAAGATGTGTCCCTCGCTGACGCGAAGGAAGAAGAAGTGGCGTAGGAGTGCCACGGATGGCATCACGCCCAGGTACGCCTCACAATAGTAGGAAAAGATGGACGGGAGGAGGATAGAGTTGGGGTGGAGGTGCAACGCCTGCAACCCGTAGTGGTGAAGGACCTCAAAAAAGAAATCGGAGAAGGGGGGAACCAACCTGACGACAATGATGCTCGAGAAGAAGGGGAAGAAGGCGCTTCCCTCAGGCTCCGGCACGTCGGAGGCAAGTCGGAGCTCCGTCTTCCCCCCTTCGTTGCTCTCCCCTGCCCCCTTCGTTGCTCTCCCCCGCTGTCAGCAGGCGCACGGAGGCGAGGCTCTTTTCCGTGACGCTGGGCGCTTCAAGAGCTAGCTCAAACCAAGCCGGCGCCGAGGAGGTCTTGGTCTTGCGCGGCGCCATGGGTCATAGGTGCGGAGCAAGATTGGAACAGATTTGGAGGTACCGGTGGCGGGGAGCGAGAAAGGGGATCTGGAGCTAGGTGAGGAAGAAACAGTGAAGGAAAATGCTGTTGCGCTAGCCTTTTGTCAGGGCAGGCAGTTGCCGAGGCAGCGTGGGAAGTGGAGACGCCCCACGTCCAATCAACCACCACGCGTCGACCAAGGCCACAGGCTTTGGGGGCCCGTGGCGCTCCATACTTGACCCTTGGCTTCGCCGCGAAGCCAAGCCCGAGCGCACCTTGGGCCCGGGGGCTACTGTCGGCGTTCTGGGAACGGGGGTCCCTAGACTTGCCTGCCTGCAGCCCACGGCGTGGCTATGCTAGCGGGCCTGCACGGCCCATCTCCAAAAAACAAAGCATTCAAGACCCTCGCGAGGGGCCAAGCCGCGCGAGGCGGGTGGAACAAGACATCCTCGGGAGTGGCCTCGCCAGGCTGCCTCGCGAGGAGTGGAGATATCAAGGTGGAGCAAACCTCACGAGGCTCTCATGACGTGAGCCATGACGATCGACACCAGGCGGGCGCCAGCGCGTGCAGCGTCCTTGTTTCCTCTTTGGTGCTAAGGAAGCAAGCACAGGCGTGGAGTACCGAGGCGTCAGGAAAATGTTTCCATATCGGTGCAACAAGACCAATGCCAGCAGGACGGCAAGACGGAGGTCACCGTAGGGCCCAAGACGGTGTCACCACCAGAGCCTTTTGTAGGCGAAGACCACTTTTGTCAGGATAGCTTGTACTAGCTGTCCCCTTTCAAATTCGCCCGCCGTTGTTGGCTCCCTTCCCGCTCAATATTTGGGGAGAGGACCGGGGCCTATATAAGTAGAACACAAGAACACCTCAACCTCAGGAGGCTGTTCTTCCCCTTGTACTGTTCTTCATTAGCCCAAGAGGCAATCCACCACCACACACTGGAGTAGGGTATTACACCACAATGGTGGCATGAACCAGTATAAATCTCGTGTCCTTCTGTGTTGCGAGTTCATCGAGTTCATTCGCGAGATCCTACTGAGCTAGGGCATAGATCGGTAGGAGGGAAAGAACTTCGCGCGCACCCAAAGTTCGAACCTTAAGGGTTTTGCTGGAACCCCACATCCGACAGATCCCTCACTAAAATTTCAAGATAAAATTGTGTTCTCCCCAAGTGTGCACCGTTGCGAAAGTTCATCGTTTCGAAGCACTACGTGATGATCAGGTGTGATAGATTCTACATTCACATACAACGGGTGCAAGCCAGTTTTGCACATGGGGAACACTTGGGTTAAACTTGACGAGCCTAGCATGTACAGACATGGCCTCAGAACAGAAGAGACCGAAAGGTTGAACATGAGTCATATAGTAGATATGATCAACATGGAGATGTTCACCATTGAAACCACCTCATCTCACGTGATGATCAGACTTGGGTTGGTGAATTTGGATCATGTTACACTCGGATGATCGGAGGGATGTCAATTTGAGTGGGAGTTCTTAAGTAATATGATTAATTGAACTCATTATCGTGAAAAATAGTCTAAGTTGTCTTTTCAAATTATATTGTAGATCAATGGCCGTGCTACCGTTCCCTTGATGCAATGATGTTCCTGTAGCTCCCTTTTTTAATATGGTCCTAGAGAAAGACTAAGTTGAAAGTTATTGTGAGCAATGGTGCGGACTAGGTCCGTAGTCTGAGGATTGTCCTCACTTCTGCACAGAAGGCTTATGTCCTAGATGCACCGCTTGGTGTGCCAACCCTTCTGGCATTATCTGTGGATGTTGTGAACATCTGGCAGACATGTTCTGATGACTACTTGATAGTTTAGTGTGCCATACTTTACAGCTTAGAATCGGGGCTCCAAAGATGTTTTTGAACGCCACGGAACATATGAGATGTTTCAAGAGTTGAAATTGGTATTTCAGGCTCGTGCCCGTGTTGAGAGGTATGAGACCTCTGACAAGTTCTTTGCCTACAAGATGGAGGAGAATAACTCAGCCAATGAGCATGTGCTCAGAATGTCTGGGTGCTACAATCGCTTGAATTAAGTGGGAGTTAATCTTCCAGATAAGATAGCAATTGACATAGTTCTCCAGACACTATCACCAAGCTACTAGAACTTCGTGATGAACTATAACATGCAAGGGATGGAGATGATATCGGAGCTGTTCGCGGTAGGCCGCGGAGGTAGAAATCAAGAAGGAGCATCAAGTGTTGATGGTTAACAAGACCACTGGTTTCAAGAAGGGCAAGAGAAAGAAGGGAAACTTCATGAATGGCAAGCCAGTTGTCGCTCCAGTGAAGAAACCCAAGGTTGAACCCAAACCCGAGACGAAGTTCTTCTATTGTAAGGGGAACGGTCACTGGTAGCGGAACTACCCCAAATACTTGGTAGATAAGAAGGTTGGCAACTTCAACAAAAGTATATTTGACATACGTGTTATTGATGTGTACCTTACTAGTACTCCTAGTAGCACAGGGTATTACGTGCAGTTCAGTTGATAATATTGGTAACAAGAAACTAAAGCTACGGAATAAATGGAGACTAGCTAAGGGCGAGGTGACGATGTGTGTTGGAAGTGTTTCCAAGGTTGATGTGATCACCTCGCACGCTCCCTCTACCTTTGGGATTAGTGTTGAACCTAGATAAATGTTATTTGGTGTCTGCGTTGAGCATGAACATGATTAGATCGTGTTTATTGCAATACGGTTGTTCATTTAAATCAGAGAATAATGGTTATTCTATTTACATGAATAATACCATCTATGGTCATGCATCCAATGTGAATGGTTTAGTGAATCTCAATCGTAGTGATACACATGCTCATAACATTGATGCCAAAAGATGTAGAGTTAATGATCATAATACCACTTTCTTGTGGCACTGCCGCTTAGGTCATATTGGTGTAAAACACATGAAGAAACTCCATGATGATGGACTTTTGGAGTCACTTGATTTTGAATCACTTGACACATGCGAACCATGCCTCATGGGGAAGATGACTAATACCCCATTTTCCGGAACAATGGAACGGGAAAGCAACTTGTTGGAAATCATACATACCGATGTGTGTGGTCTGATGAGCGTTCACGCACATGGTGGATATCGTTACTTTCTCACCTTCACCGATGATTTGAGTAGATATGGGTATGTATACTTAATGAAGCATAAGTCTGAAACGTTTGAAAAGTTCAAGCAATTTCAGAGTGAAGTCGAGAATCATCATAACAAGAAGATTAAATTCCTACGATCCGATCAAAGGGGAGAATGTCTGAGTTATGAGTTTGTCAATCACTTAAGATAATGTGGAAATGTTTCAAAACTAACGCCGCCTGGAACACCACAACATAATGGTGTGTCCGAACGTCGTAGTTGTACCTTATTGGATATGGTGCATTCTATGATGTCTCTTGTTGATTTGCCACTATTGTTTTCGGGTTATGCATTAGAGACAACTGCATTAACTTTAAATAGGGCACCATCTAAGTCTGTGGAGACGACACCATATGAACTGTGGTTTGGCAAGAAACCTAAGTTGTCGTTTCTTAAAGTTTGGGGTTGCGATGCTTACACTAGTACGGCGAGGTGCTATACAAACAGTTTTTAACCCCTTTCCGCGATGACATTTGGAACCGTCGCCTAGTAAGTGACGGTGATAGGGGGGTCCTTACCACACGACCCAGAAACCGTCGGGGATATGCCCTCCTGGCACACACGCTCGGCAAAATGAGGCCGTGTGCGACCGGCGAGCGCTCAAATACGGAAATACGTATAGTAGAACTAAAAAAAATACAATTATACAGGCAAAATTGTTTCTGGTCAGAAGTACATCCCACATAGTCAGTCCCCGCTAAATGTTTCTGTTCGTATGTACATCCCACACAGCCGCTCCAAGGAAAACGTTTCAGTTCACAGGTACATCACACACAGTTTTCCTAGTTAAATCATTTGTGATAGCGTTGCCATTGCACAGGATATTAAAAATTTTATCGTTTGTGTTATTGAATGCATCACACACGGTGCGTAGAAGAAACTGTGTGGCAAAGGTTGTCCATCACACACAATTTTTATGTGGTAAATGTTTGCGCCAAGTAGCCTAATGCAAACAGTTTTCAAGAGGATGTCGTGTGTGATTGTTCATTAATCTAACACAGTTTATTCCTAGAAACTGTGTGCATTATTGAATGCATCACACATGGTGTTTTCTCAATAACCGTTTGCAATACAAAAACCCAATTAGCAGGCTAATTATCCAATTATTAATAATCCATTTATTAATCTAATTGACATTTCATATTAAGCACACAATATATTTCATTTTCATAATTGAAATACATCAGAGTACAACATCATATAGCTTCAAAGACTCAGCTACCCCATTACACAACTACACGAGCACCAAGTTTCACATGCAACATCTATAACCTTTCAAAATTAGCATCATAGACGGTACATAGACAAATGTATCTCATCTGGAAAACTGCTTTGAAGGTAAGGCGAATATTGAGCCTTCATTGATGTTGAAGGCCTTCGTAACTTTAGGCCAGTGCCTGTGGATGATTGACCGTCCATCCTTTGTCCTCTTCAGGAACACTTCAATACTGAACCATGGGTGTTGTATGAATACCTTCCTCGCCTCCTGATAATACAGGTGGTTTGAGAGGTAATCATCAGTGAGCTGCTTTGGAAAGGCCTGAAAACAAGGATGTGCATAAATATCTTCTCTATATTGGAAATGGGGCAAAGGAATAAAAAAGGCAAGGTATAATAGTTAGTACCATCCTGTAGTGAGCTGATGTCTCCTTCATTGTGCAGACAAAGATCTTGTTGTTTTTTGTCGCTAATTTCTTTATCCTAACAATCTTTCTGAGTTTCTTGACTTGACTGATACTCATGGACAACTCATTTCCCCATATGCAAAAAGGGTCGAACAGTGGGTCAAAACCTCTGACAGCAGGACCTACATGTGCAAAACCAAATTGTTAAAAACCTAAATATTAGAATGGTTCCAGCAATTGCATAATAATGTGCTATTAGACAACAGACCATGCACGTGCTGACCTCGATTGTAAACCTCAGTGCTTCCCATTGTTTACCTGCAACACATATAAGGTAGTTAGTCATCAGGTTAAGTAAGGATTCGCATGCTATTAGTAAAATATGTTGATGAAAAATAAGCACATTGCAGATTCATCAGATTAATTCAAGCCACATGGCAAACCCATTTATCCAAACCAAGCATGATTAAGAACTAGGAAATATAGCACTTGTATATGTTTCTCATGTATTAAGTGCAGCCAAATTCGATTTATTCCTCACATGCACAACAATACAAAATTCTACCCACGACAATTGGACATCACATTGCAGAATTAAACCAAGAAATTAACGAAACACCACAACAAATGAACCAAACATTAACTGAGCACCACATTGCACAATATAACATACTCCTAATATAAGATCAGACAGTTAACCAAACCCAGGATGCTTAACAACTTAGAAATATAGCAGTTGTATTTGTTTCTCATGTATTTAGTATAGCCAAATTCAATTTATTCCTCACATGGTATACAATAACAGAATGCACCCACAACAATTGAACATCGCATTACAGAATTGAACCAAACAAAACATTTAACTAAACATCACAAAAAATGAACCAAACGTTAACTGAGCACCACATTGCACAATATAACATACTCCTAATAGAAGATCAGACAGTTAACCAAACCAAGCATGCTTAACAACTTGGAAATATAGCAATTATATTTGTTTCTCATGTATTTAGTACAGCCAAATTCGATTTATTTCTCACATGGTATACAATAACAGAATGCACCCACAACAATTGAACATCGCATTGCAGAATTGAACCAAACAGCCAACCGCGGCGCGTCATCGGCGCTCGAGGCATCAACGGTGGCCTCGACAGCGAGGTGCACTTCCAAGATCTGGAGGTTGACACGAATGTCAGCCATCGCAACCTCATCCGCGCGTGCGGCCGCGATTTGCTTCTCCGCTGCCAAATGCTCCTTGAGATCCTGGCTATACTGCACGCACCATGGCTTAGGGCGGCGCTTATTTGGTGGAGGGGTTGGTGATTTGGGTGGAAGGTGTCGACTTTTCAGCATCGTGATCGGGGCATGTGGGATGTGGAAGGAGGAGGATGGGGCCAGGTGGGGATTACCTGCCTGGATAGGCGAGGCCGAGCAGCGTGAAGGAGGGTCGCCGGTGAGGAGGCAGCGCTACAAGCAAGGAGTGAAGGTTTCAACTTGGAAAGGAAGGCGGAAACAGGGGAAATGTGGCTTTTGGTAAGGGGGGGGGGCGCGGAGGTAGATATTTCCGCTTAAGCCCAAAATTTGGAATCGCTTCAGCGAAAAAACTGGCGCGCAAAGTGTCATCAGACACGGTCCCTTATTCAGAACTAGGGTTGGAATTCGAGCCGAGTCGAGCCAGCTCGACTCGACTCGCTAAAGCTCGTTCCATTAATGAGCTAGCTCGACTCGACTCGTTACTATAACAAGCTCAAATTCAAGATTGGCTCGACTCGTATAACTCGCGAGCTGGCTTGTTTAACTTGTTAAGCTCGTTAAACATATGCACATTAGACCTTACAAATACGATAAAAAGATTAACTGGGAATTTAGCATGTGCATATGTTGTCATGTACGTGTGAGTCTCCTGGGTGGCTCGACCTTGAGCGGCTGGGCCTTGTGCTAGGACGCAAGATGTTTAATGGCTGTATTTTACCACCCCTAAAAAACAATGATTTTTTTACCGAGCCTAACAAGTTACATGAGTACTCGTGAGATCGGCTCGTTTAAATTGGTCTGTAAACGATCTTAAACTAAAGCTTGGCTCGGCTCGTTATTCTTCAAGTTCGAGTCGATTCCAGCCGAGTCACGAGCTGCTTGTTTAGCTCACGAGCTTCGATCTTTTTTTCCAGCCCTATTCAGAACTGTGTATGATATGTGAACATCACAAATGATTCAGATAGCTTAACCCGTGTGTGACGAGTTTGAACGTCAAAAATTTTGGTTCGAATTTCCCTGGTTATAGTGGTCATCCACGTCATTGCATAATTTGGGTACACAAAGGAGACTACAGCACACCCACACTTCTTAATCGAGCAAGTTCAGCAATTAAACAGAGCTAGCTGACCTAAACATTACTCTAACAAATTAAATACCAACACTCTTAATTAAATAAAACAAAGAGTACTACTACGGCTGGTGCTCGCCGATCTCTGCCGCCGCCTCCATGTCCAGCTCGCGCCCGACGATCTCCAGGGGAAGGGGCTCCATGGCATCAATTGCACCATACTCGGCAAGAATATCGCCATCCGCGTCCGCCATATCTTTGGAATAGGCCGCCACGAGCTGGGCGTGGGCGGCCGTGATCTGGGCTTTGGCGGGCTCCGTCGTGGCAAGGTATGTTGCATAGGAACAGGCGGCTGCTCGAACTCTCTCGGTGATTGCCAACTCTTCGATCGTGGGTTGCCGACCGTTGTCAGAGAAGCTTCGTTTGATTTGTGTGGTGATCGCCACGAGCTGGGCGTGGACGGCTTCGACATGGTAGCGGGCAGCCTCCATCAGGGCCAAGGCCGCCGCTGCGAAATGGACAGCTGTTGTGCCACTCTCGCCAGTTGCTATCCCTGAGGCAGATGATGTTGTCGCTGCCTGAGAAGCAACATCGGCCATTTGGGCTGCCTTTGCCACCCGGATGCAGATTGCGGTCGCCCTCACGAAGCTTGTTAGCACGCGCCTAGAGGCTGCGACCGCGCTCTCGCCGGAGTGGGCCGCAGAAGTTGCCCTCACGACGCGGGTCCACGTCCCCATCTTTCACCGGCGATGGATGAATAGTGAAATGATATTTTGGGAGTGAGCTAGTGTGCTTGACACGCCGGCTGTGGACTGTAGCCGACGCACCTTCTCGTGTAAGCCATAGGCGTACTATACACCGACGGTGCTCCAAGATATTTTTCGCTGCATCTCACACGGTTGGTGATAATAAGCTGTGTGCGATCTGCTTGATTTATCGTCTTGATTTGAATTACGTAATGGGGTCACAACTGCAAAGGATGGTGTTTGAATTGCTAGAACTTTTATCAGCAGTGAACATGCAACTATAGGTGTGTTGTCAAAAAAATTGGAATTATTCAAGGTTCCTTTGGACGTTTTTATACATTAACTTGGTTTTGTAGGCATTGCAGGTGCATAATTCAAATTTGAACTACATGCACATGCTCCAGTGCATATAAATGGGTTGAAAAATCAAATTTGTGTCCTTGGTTGCATGCTTAGGTCCATGCAAGAAATGGGAATGAATGTCAAACACCCTGCCACCGTCACTCGGTCGCAAACATTGAGATACCTGGTTTTTAAATTCTAGTAAATCCAAAACTCGTCTGAAATTCATGAAACTTGGCATGCTATCATGGAGCGGCATCAACATGCCGTGGTAAAAAATTTTGTCCCATTTGGGGCAGGTTTGGGTATAAGCTTCTCACAAACGAGAGCTTCTCACAACAAGCGTGATGGTTTCAGTAGGGAACATGCCACCTTTGGGGACGAAACGATATCCGTTGCCTCTTATTGCTTTCAAAAAATTTCTAGTGTCAACATAGAACAACAGGAGTATTGTGTTTAATTTTGGAATTTTTTGGGGTCTGCTTTGGACATTTTATACATTAACTGGTTTTCTGCATTTTATGTGCATAATTCAAATTTGAACTACATGCACATGTCCAGTGCATATAAATTGGTTGAAAAATCAAATATGTGTCCTCGGTTGCATGCTTAGGTCCCATGCAAGAAATGGGAATGAATTTCAAACACCCAGCCACCGTCACTCGGCCACAAACATTGAGATACCTGGTTTTTAAATTCTAGTAAATCCAAAACTCGTCTGAAATTCATGAAACTTGGCATGCTATCATGGAGCGGCATCAACATGTTGTGGTAAAAAAATTCTCCCATTTGGGGCAGGTTTGGGTATAAGCTTCTCACAAACCAGAGCTTCTCACAACAAGCGTGATGGTTTCGGTAGGGAACGTGCCACCTTTGGGGACGAAACGATATCCGTTGCCTCTTATTGCTTTCAAAAATTTTCTAGTGTCAACATAGAATGACAGGAGAGTGGTGTTTAATTTTGGAATTTTTGGGGTTTGTTTGGACATTTTTATACATTAACTGGGTTTTCCAGGCATTTTATGTGCATAACTCAAATTTGAATTACGTGCACATGCTCCAGTGCATATAAACTAGTTGAAAAATAAAATATGTGTCCTTGGTTGCATGCTTAGGTCCCATGCAAGAAATGGGAATGAATTTCAAACACCATGCCACCGTCACTCGGCCGCAAACATTGAGATACCTGGTTTTTAAATTCTAGTAAATCCAAAACTCGTCTAAAATTCATGAAACTTGGCATGCTATCATGGAGTGGCATCAACATGCCATGGTAAAATTTTTGTCCCATTTGGGGCAGGTTCGGGTATAAGCTTCTCACAAACCAGAGCTTCTCACAACAAGCGTGATGGTTTCAATAGGGAACATGCCACCTTTGGGGACGAAACGATATCCGTTGCCTCTTATTGCTTTCAAAAAATTTCCAGTGTCAACATAGAACAACAGGAGTGTTGTGTTTAATTTTGGAATTTTCCGAGGTTGGTTTGGACATTTTTATACATTAACTGGGTTTTCCAGGCATTTTATGTGCATAATTCAAATTTGAACTACATGCACATGCTCCAGTGGATATAAATTGGTTGAAAAGTCAAATTTGTGTCCTTCGGTGCATTCTTAGGTCCCATGCAAGAAAGTGGATTGAATTTCAAACACCCTGCCACCGTCACTCGGCCGCAAACATTGAGATGCTTGGTTTTTAAATTCAAGTAAATCCAAAACTTGTCTGAAATTCTTGAAACTTGGCATGCTATCATGGAGCGGCATCAACATGCCGTGGTAAAAATTTTGTCCCATTTGGGGCAGGTTTGGGTATAAGCTTCTCACAAACCAGAACTTTTCACAACAAGCATGATGGTTTCGGTAGGGAACGTGCCACCTATGAGGACAAAACGATATTCGTTGCCTCTTATTGCTTTCAAAAATTTTCTAGTGTCAACATAGAACAACATGAGTGTTGTGTATAATTTTGAAATTTGTCAGGGTTCGTTTGGACATTATTATACATTAACTTGGTTTTGTAGGCTTTTCAGGTGTGTAATTCAATTTTGAACTACATGCACATGCTCCAGTGCATATTAACTCGTTGAAAAATCAAATCTATGTCCTTGGTTGCATGCTTAGGTCCCATGCAAGAAATGGGAATGAATTTCAAACACCCTGCCACCGTCACTCGGCCGCAAACATTGAGATACCTGGTTTTTAAATTCTACTAAATCCAAAACTCGTCTGAAATTCATGAAACTTGGCATGCTATCATGGAGCGGTATCAACATGTCATGGTAAAATTTTTGTCTCATTTGGGGCAGGTTTGGGTATAAGCTTCTCACAACAAGCGTGATGGTTTCGGTAGGGAACATGCCACCTTTGGGGACAAAATGATATCCGTTGCCTCTTTTTGCTTTCAAATTTTTTCTAGTGTCAACATAGAACAACAGGAGTGTTGTGTTTAAATTTGGAATTTTGCGGGGTTCCTTTGGATATTTTTATACATTAACTGGGTTTTCTAGGCATTTTATGTGCATAATTCAAATTTGAACTACATGCACATGTCCAATGCATATAAATTGGTTGAAAAATCAAATCTGTGTCCTTTGGTGCATGCTTAGGTCCCATGCAAGAAATGGGAATGAATTTCAAACACTGTGGCACCGTTGATTGCCTAAGAAAATGTTGAGATACTTTGTTTTTAAATTCTAGTAAATCCAAAACTCGTCAGAAATTCATGAAACTTGGCATGATATAATGGAATGGCACCCGGCATGCTGTGGTACTTTTTGTGTCCATTTTGAGAGAAGGCGCACTCGAATAACAACCAACAAAGCCTTTTTGAAACAAATAGCTGCCACTGTAACATCTCAAACGTTTTTTATAATTTAAATTGTGTGCATTCTCTTAACCATTCACGTGACACCACACCTCACTCTTTCAATGGCGAGGAGGTGCCGTGCGGACAGGTGCTTGAGTGCTTGACTAAACGAGAGGTGTCCGAGTTGTACTCCAATGCGGAGGCTCACCGAAAAGCGTGCGAGCTGTACGTAGTGTAGGCTCACCGGCAAGCGAGCCCTTTGACTTCAATGGCCGCCCGCCTTGCTCGCATCCTCTACATTAATGGCGCCCAAGCCGCAGTTTAATACGGTTTTTAAATATAAAACACTCATCGCAAACGTTTTAGTTAGAACACCCGTATGCAAAACCGACAACTTCCCCAGGAAGCCAACGCAAAATGTGCCTAGCAGGATTTGTGCAACTCTTTATCGCAAATGTTTTAGTTAGAACACCCGTATGCAAACCGACGGCTTCCCCAGGAAGCCAAGAGAAAATGTGCCGAGCAGGATTTCTGCAGCTCTTGATCACATACGTTTTAGATAAGACACCCGTATGCAAAGTGAGAGCTATGATCTTCCCCCTTAAGTCGAGGGAAAATTCGTAGCGCAGGATTTGTGCGTCCCTTCAACGCAAACAGTTGTTTTAGATGACCCGTGTGCAACCACGTACAAACAATTTGGTAAGATTTGCATCTGCCATATGGGTAGGTTGCCATTTGTCAAACTGGAAAGATTGACATTTGTTGATCTACTAACATTGCCATTTGTCAATCCTTGTAACACTGTGATTTGTCAAAATATGCAGCTAGAAATCACTAGCATTATCTAATTTTTGCAACTAAACTTCAGTAATTAAGCATATATTTCATTCATAGATTAAGCAGACGTTCTTAATTCATACAAACAGTTCAACTCGACAGTTGAACCAACCAAACTTTTCCCCAATTTTTGCCAACCACGTACTGAAATAGCTAGTTCAACTATATATACAAGCTAATTTCAAGTACGTTGTACAGTTCCACCACACCTATAGTCAGATGAACTGAACAAAATAGCCCCTAAATACTACTACTATGGAGGGGCTTTGTGCTACTTCCGGCAGACTCTCCTCTGTCCAGCGTGCTAGGTAAGAGGCAGAGGAGGAGGAGGAGCCTACCGACGAGCTAGGCAACTACAATACGGTGCCTGCCACTGCTGCATGTTCAACGATGCTCACCAGCTCGAACGCCCACTGCCGCTCTAGATGATCCCTCTCGAAGCGACTGGACTGTGATATGTCTTCAATGTATCTATAATTTTTTATTGTTCCATGCTATTATATTATCAATCTTGGATGTCTTATAATCATTTTATATCATTTCTTTGTACTAACCTATTGACATAGTCCCAAGTGTCGGTTGTTGTTTTCTGCATGTTTTTTACATCACAGGAAATCAATACCAGACGGAGTCCAAACGCAACGAAACCCCAAAGAGATTTTTTTTGGACCAGAAGGAACATAATGGGCCCTTGCTACACCTGGGGGGTGCCTCGAGGAGGGCACAACCCACCAGGGCGCGCCAGGCGGCCCAGGCGCGCCCTGGTGGGTTGTGCCCACCTCGGGTGCGACCCGGACCGCCTCTTTACTCTATAAATACCCCAATATTCCCAAAACCCTAGGGGAGTCGACGAAATATTCATCCAGCTGTCGTAGAGTCCAGAACCACCAGATCCAATCTAGACACCATCTCGGATGGGGTTCACCACCTCCATTGGTGCCTCTTCGATGATGCGTGAGTAGTTCTTTGTAGACCTTCGGGTCCGTAGTTATTAGATAGATGGCTTCATCTCTCTCTCTCTCTGAATTCTCAACAGAATGGTTTCTTCGAGATCCATATGATGTAACTCTTTTGCGGTGTGTTTGTTGGGATCGATGAACTTTGAGTTTATGATCAGATTTCTCTTTTTATATCCATGAAAGTATTTCAGTTTCTTTAATCTCTTTTATGCATGATCTCTTATAACCTCGTATTTCTTCTCTGATATTTGGGTTTTGTTTGGCCAACTTGATCTATTTGTCTTGCAATGGGAAAAGGTGCTTTGTAGTGGCTTCGATCTTATGGTGCTTGATCCCAGTGACAGAAAGGGATCCGACACGTATGTATCGTTGCTACTAAGGATAAAACGATGGGGTCTATCTCTACATAGATAGATCTTTTCTACATCATGTCATCGTTCTTATTGCATTACTCCATTTTTCCATGAACTTAATACACTAGATGCATCTTTGGATAGCGATCGATGTGTGGAGTAATAGTAGTAGATGTAGGCAGGAGTCGGTCTACTAATCTTGGACGTGATGCCTATATAATGATCATTACCTGGATATCGTCATGAGTATTTGAAGTTCTATCAATTTCCCAACAGTAATTTGTTCACCCACTGATGAAGTCATAAACCTTGGGTAGGGTCATAGACCTGCCCAAAGGTACCCTCCACAAGGAGATTCACAAGAGAAGCAGCCTTCCAGTCGACCTGGTAGACTTCCACTCGACAGATTCAAAGACACTCGACTATGAAGACCCACTCGACCACCAAGAGTCCAAGAGCCACTCGGTGTCCAAACGGTCTGTAGTTAAATAGTCTTTATGACCTTAATGACACTTTATGTAAGCGTTACCAAGAACGCCTAGCTTTAACGCACCTTAAACCCTATACTACGTGGATCGGCTGGGGTCCCGCGCACTCTATATAAGCCACCCTCCACAGTAGAAGGGTTTGCACCTCGTAACACATACGCATATAATCCAATCGACCGCCTCCGTGCTCCGGGACGTGGGGCTATTACTTCCTCCGAGAAGGGCTGAACTCGTAAATCCCTTGCGTATACAACTACTCCATAGCTCGGATCTTGCCTCTCCATACCTACCCCCCATTCTACCGTCGGACTCGTAACCACGACAGTTGGCGCCCACCATGGGGCAGGTGTTCTAGCGAATTGTTGGAGAAGTTGGGATTCTCTCGATCTCCGGCATCATGGTTTCAGGTGGAGTTCTGGTCGATGGCCACGAGATCCGTCTCGGTGCGCTCATGTTCGTCGCCGACGACTCCGCTTGGCTTCAGGAGGCTCCGCTCGACGTGGACGCGCTTCCCATCCGCGGGGCGACGCACTTTGTAGCGTGTGTCCATGGGCGTCCTCCTGCGGCAACCGTCGACCCAAGATGGGTCGGCTCCGCTGCCTTCACTCCCAGCCTCCCACCGCGCAAGCGTTCCGGCCGGTCGAGGCTTCAGCGTGGGTGAGGCATGCGGTGGCCCGCCGATCGGCCATCCCCAAGTCGCGGCGATCGAGCCCGACGAATCTCTCTACGGCCTGTTCGACTGCTTCAGAGAGACCGCGTCAATGCGATAGCAGTGACCCGGCGGCAGAGGTTCTGATGGTCGATGGACCACACAGTCCCCTTGGATTCACCCGCACCAACGAAGGTGGCGGTGGAGGCGATCCGGTGCAAGCCCACGAAGAGTACTTGCCCGAGCCCCTCACTTCGCTCCAGAGGGAGGAGCTTCGTCGTCGGAACATGGATGCACTTCACACTCCTATCGTTGGAGAAACCCCGAGGCTCGCGCCTTGGAGGATGCGCGGCAATAACCTGGCTGAGCGCACTCGATCGACAATCTTCAGCGAGTGCCGGACGAGCGTCTGACGCGATCGAGGGTTCCAGAATCCGGTCGACGCCAAATCTTTCAACCGCCAACCCAGGTATATCAAACTCGATTCAGAATTTAGCTTGCCGCCACCAGATAGCGTAATCAATTCAGCCTTCCCACGGAGGCAGGTAGAGGTTTGCAAAGAAATCAGGGATTTGCTCCGGCGGCAGGAGATCAAAACTCAGTTGTATCGGTCATGAACAGGGTTGATACCGATCCGTCGCTGCGAATTCTTTCCGCCGCCCATAGTCCAAGATCGCCCCGAGGCGTGAGAGGAACGTGGAGGCTGGGCGTGATGATCAATACAAGGGTCATGAACAGTATGAGCACCGATTCGATCGCAATGATCGACGCCGAGTGCCCACTCCTCCCCAAGGGGTGGATCATACGCTCCTCGGCAGCAGGATCTACGACGCCAAAACAAAGGTCTTGGGCGAAGAGTTCCGGTCGACCCTGTGGAACCGTGCTTTGATGCGAGATCCATTATCGCTCAAGGTTTGGTCGACAGAACTGAGCTCACCGAGACGGCCATGATAGAGATGTTCCTTCCAGTAGTAGAGTTCATGTCTCGGGACCAGAGTGTTTCAAAGAGGGCCATCAGGTCGCGGTGATTCCTCCCAACTTCAGGTTGGCGATCGGAGTCAACAAGTTCATCGGAGAATCCAAGCGACACTTGGCTTGAAGATTACCGAGTGGCGGTTCAGATCGGCGGTGGCAACGATGAGGTAGCCATGAAGCATTTACCTCTTATGTTGGAGGGTTCAGCTGTATGCGTGGTTGAATCGATTAGCACCCAAAGAAGATTTACACTTGGGAAGATCTTGCCCGAGTGTTTGTCAGACATTTGAAGGAACTTGCAAGCGACCAGCAGGTTTGACAGAGTTGCAAATGTATGCGTGCAAAAGTCGAGTGAAACCTTGAGAGACTATATCCAGAGGTGGATCACTTTGCACCACACAGTCGAGAATGTATCTGATCACCAGGCAGTCTGTGCCTTCAAGGAAGGTGTCAAGAACAGAGAATTGAGTTTGAAATTTGGTCGAACCGGAGATATGACCCTGAGTCGGATGATGGAGATTGCCACCAAATATGCAAATGGTGAAGAAGAGGATCGGCTCCAGAGTGGTAAATATAAATCGCCGCCAATGAGACCGGCGGAGGAAATTCCAATGGAAGCGAGCGCAAGAAGTCGAGCCAACGGCTCCCGGAGAGGCCTTGGTAGTGACCACAGGAAAGTTCAAGGGGAAAGCCAAGGGTCCTTGGAACCCTAAGAAGGTGAAAGACCAGGATGGGAACGACGTGTTGGATTTACCATGTCATATTCATACAAACAAAGATGAAGAGGGTAAACTCATTTACCCGAAACATACCACTCGATAGTGTCGGCTCTTGATTCATGGTTAGCCCAAGGTAAACAACCCAAGGATAAGGATAAGGAGACAGACAAAGTTGAGGATAGAGATGGCGGTGATGGTGGATATCCCTGTGTCAATTCCACCTCGATGATTTTCGCCGACGTCAAAAGCAAAAGTCGATTGAAGGTTATCAATCGGGAAGTAAACTTGGTTGCTCGGCGACTCCCAATTATCTCGAAATGGTCCTGCACCGCCATCACATTCGACTACCGATCACCCGACGCACATTGCCACCCCCGGGAGGCAAGCATTGGTGGTCGACCCAGGTTGTCGAAGGCACTCGGTGACTAAAGTCCCGATGGATGGTGGTAGTGGTTTGAATATATTATATGCGAGACGTTGAAAGGGATGGGCATTCGATGTCCAGACTCAAGACCGATAACACGAGCTTCCACGGAGTCATTCCTGGAAAGAAGGCTGAGTCACTCGGCCAAATTTCTCTTGATGTAGTTTTTGGTGATTCAAAGCATTTCCGGAAGGAAAAGTTGACTTTTGAGGTCGTGGATTTCCAGAGCGCTTATCACGCTATTCTGGGGAGACCAGCTTATGCACGTTTCATGGCCCGACCATGTTATGTGTATCTTAAATCAAGATGCTCGGTCCCAAGGGCGTGATCACCGCCACGGCAATCGGAAGAAGGCAGAAGAGTGCTTCCAGAAAGGCTCTAAGATCGCCGATGCTCAGTTGGCTGTGGTAGAGCTACAAGAGTATCAGAAAACTACGGATCTGAGTGATTTGTTGCTATCTAAGAAGCCCGCTACGGAGTCAAGATTCCAAATGATCCGGGCGAGACGTAAACAGGTTCACATTCACCCGACCGATCCCGGCGTTGCTCGACCAACATCTCAACAACACTCGACTCAAAATAGGAAGAAGCGCTCATCCAGTTCCTCCGTGAGAACTGGGACATCTTTGCATGGAAGCCGGCCGACATGCCGGGTGTTCCTGTGGGCTGGCCGAGCATCGCCACGAGTCGACCCAAAATTCAAACCAGTTAAAGAGTATCTTCGTGGTCCGCCGTCCAGAAGAGAAAGGCCATTGGCGAGGAGGTGGCTCGGCTCTTAGCAGCAGATTTCATCCGAGAGATCTACCACTCCGAGTGGCTCGCCAACGTTGTCATGGTCCCCAAGAAGGACAAGTCGCTGCGCATGTGCATCGATTTCAAGCATATCAATCGGGCCTGCCCGAAAGATCATTTCCCTCTTCCCCGCATCGACCAAATAGTCAACTCAACTGCGGGATGTGAGAGGTTGTCTTTTTTAGACGCCTATTCCGGGTACCATCAGATTCGTCTGTATGGACCCGATGAGATTAAAATAGCGTTCATCACTCCATTCGGGTGCTTCTGTTATGTCACCATGCCATTCGGTCTCAAGAATGCCGGAGCCACATTCATGAGGATGATTGAAGTGTTTGCTCACTCAAATCACCGGAATGTGGAAGCATACATGGATGATATAGTGGTCAAGTCACGAAAGGGTTCCGACCTGTTGACCGACCTTGCTGGAAACATTTGCCAATCTCAGGAGGTATGATATCAAGCTTAATCCATCAAAGTGTACATTTGGAGTTCCCGTGGAAAGTTACTCAGTTTTCTCCTTTCCGAGCGAGGAATCGATGCTAACCCGTAAAAGGTTGGCACCATACTCCGAATGAAGCGCCTCAGGCGTGCACGGCGTCCGTAAACTTATCGGATGCTTGGCTGCTTTAAGTCGATTCATCTCTCGCCTCGGTGAAAAGGCATTGCCTCTTTACCGATCGATGAAGAAGTCGACAAGTTCGAGTGGACTCTAGAAGTCGATGCAGCGCTTGCGAGCTCAAAGCTCGCTCTCCACTCCAGCCGGTGCTTGCTGCTCCAATCACCAAGGAGCCTCACGCTTTACATTGCAGCCATCGGACAAGTCGTCGGTACTGCATTTTACGGCCGAAAGGGAAGAAGAAGGAAAAACCTTCAAAGTTCAACGCCCAGCTTTATTATCTTTACGAAGCTAATCGACCCCATCAAAGCAAAGATACCTCAATATCGAAGCTTGTTTATGGGATCTATATGACCACGAAGAAGGTTGCTCATTATTTCTCCGATCATTCCATTACGCCGCCGCCGACGCCTTTGTCGGAAATTCTTCATAACAGAGATGCAACCGGTCGAGTGGCAAAATGGGCGATTGAACTCCTTCCCTTGATATCAAATTCGAGGCAAAGAAAGCCATCAAGTCCCAAGCAATAGCAGATTTCCTCGCCGAGTGGATCGAGCAACTTCCAACCCAAGTTCACTCGGAACATTGGACTACGTTTTTCGATGGTTCCAAGATGCTGAACGGTTTTGGTGCAGGGGTTGTATTGGTTTCCCTCCGAGGAGATAGGCTCAAGTATGTTCTCCAGATTCACTTTGATTCTTCCAACAACGAAGCAGAATATGAAGCACTCCTTTATGGGTTGCGCATGGCCATTTCACTCGGCGTCCGTCGCCTTATGGTCTATGGCGACTCAGATCTGGTTGTTAATCAAGTGATGAAGGAGTGGGATGTCGAAGCCCGGCTATGACAAAGTTATTGTAATGCAAAGGAGAAAGATGGAGAAGAAATTGAGGGGATAGAGCTTCATCATATACCCCGATGAAAAATCAAGTCATGGATGATTTGGCGAAGATAGGGTCCAAGAGGGAAGCCATTCCCAGTAATGTATTTTTGGAAAGCATTCATGCTCCATCAGTGCAGGAGGATCCTTTCATAGAAGAAGCCCCGCAGCAAAAGAGTGCCAATGATCCGACTGAAGTTGAGGTCCCAGCCGTGGTCGACCTGATTATGGAAGTTGTGGTCATCACTCCCGATCGGATAAAGGCTGCACATCGCATGTATCCTAAGGAAAGAGCTCGAGAGAATGAAGAAGAGGCTCGACAGATCGTCTGCTGATCCAAGGCCTTACAAAGTGATCAAGGGACAATTGTACAGAGAAAGCGCGATCGAGTCGGCCGAAGTGTATCATGCCGTAAGAAGGTCGATAATTCTTGAGGATATCCACTGGGACCTGTGGCCATCATGCGTCCTCTCGGACCATTGTGGCTAAAGCATACCGAGCAGGATTTTACTGGCCGAAAGCAAATGAAATGGCAAAAGAAATAGTCGACAAGTGTGAAGGATGTCAGTTCTATTCAAACATGTCGCACAAGCCAGCCTCAACCTTGAAGACCATTCCACCTGCTTG
Organism: Aegilops bicornis; assembly: GCA_021605145.1. Taxonomy (NCBI): domain Eukaryota; kingdom Viridiplantae; phylum Streptophyta; class Magnoliopsida; order Poales; family Poaceae; genus Aegilops; species Aegilops bicornis. The sequence goes on from CM038672.1 coordinate 412,588,552, forward strand.
GCCCTTCGCTGTTTGGGGATTGGACATGATTGGACCGTTGAGAACTGGCGAAGCGGTTTCACCCATTTGCTAGTAGCAATCGACAAGTTCACCAAGTGGATCGGGCCAAGCCTATCAAGAATCTTGATGCGTGCACTGCTATCAGTTTCATCAGAGAGTTGATATTCAGATATGGAGTTCCGCATAGCGTCATCACTGACAATGGGTCAAACTTCGATTATGACAAGTTCAAAGCCTTTTGCGCCTCTCAAGGCACGCGAGTCGACTATGCTTCAGTGGCTCATCCTCGCCGAATGGACAAGCGTAACGCTCAAACGGCCTTATTCTCAAAGGGCTAAAACCTCGGCCGATGCGTGATCTCAAACACGCAGCAGGAGCTTGGGTCGATGAACTTCCATCAGTTCGGGATTGAGGACCACTCCTAATCGGTCGATCGGGAGAACTCCATTCTTCCTGGTCTATGGAGTCAAGCAGTTCTGCCGAGTGACCTGCTTCACAATGCGCCTCGAGTCGAGCTATACTCAAGAAGAAGCGGAACAAGCCCGACAAGATGCAGTCGACCTCTTGGAAGAGGAGAGAGAGATGGCCTTGATCCGCTCGACTATCTATCAGCAAGACTTGCGTCAATTCCATGCCAGAAATGTGAAGATTCGAGCCTTCCAAGAGGGAGATTTGGTCCTTCGAGTGGATCAACAGAAACCACACAAGCTTGCTCCCACTTGGGAAGGTCCCTTCATCGTCACGACAGTCCTCCACAACGGGGCATATCATCTCTACAACGTTGATCGCCAGATCAACGAGCCTCGAGCTTGAACGCGGAGCTGCTCCGCCTTTTACACTTAAAAACTCACTTTCGGTTGAGATGTAATAAAAGTACTTTTGTAGTTTGTTTATCCAAGACAAGAATGTTATAATTTTCCCAGTGATTGTTATTGCTTTTTGTTGAAATTACCCCCAGTGGGTGGCTTAGTCGCGAATCCGATTCGCCTAAGTTTGTAAAAAAAAATCCTTTCTGAGTGCGAGTCATTCTCTCACTCGGGGGCTTAGCTGCGAATCCGCTTCGCCTAAGTATTCAAAATCCTACCGAGTGGCGAGCCAGCCTCCCACTCGGAGGCTTAGCTGCAGTCCAAGTACTCGCCTAAGTTTCCAAAATCCCACCGAGTGGCGAGCCAGCCTCCCACCTGGAGGCTTAGCTGCAGTCCAAGTACTCGCCTAAGTATCCAAAATCCCACCGAGTGGCAGCCAGCCTCCCACTCGGAGGCTTAGCTGCAGTCCAAGTACTCGCCTAAGTATTCAAACCCCCGCCGAGTGGTGAGCCAGCCTCCAACGCGGGGGCGTATAACAGCCCACGGATTCGCCTGAACCCGCCAAAGTGATAAAAATCCTACCGAGTGGAGAGCAAACCTCCCACTCGGGGGCTTAGCTGCAGCCCAGTGCTCGCCTAAGTAATAGAAATCCAACCTAGTGGAGAGAAAACCTCCCACTGGGGCTTAGCTGCAGCCCAGTTCTCGCCTAAGTAATAAAAATCCTACCGAGTTGAGAGAAAACCTCCCACTCGGGGGCTTAGCTGCAGCCCAGTGCTCGCCTAAGTAATAAAAATCCTACCGAGTGGAGAGCAAACCTCCCACTCGAGGGCTTACCTGCAGCACAGTGCTCGCCTAAGTAATAAAAATCCTACCAAGTGGAGAGCAAACCTCCCACTTGGGGGCTTAGCTGCAGCCCAGTGCTCGCCTAAGTAATAAAAATCCTACCGAGTGGAGAGCAAACCTCCCACTCGGAGACTTAGCTGCAGCCCAGTGCTTTCGCCTAAGTAAGGAATTCATCCCAATCCATAAGGACGACGAGGTGCAGGTCGATCGCTACCTCCTCCTTGAGCTTCGCCACAAGTACAACGCGGTCCATCCCAATCCATAAGGACGACGAGGTGCAGGTCGACTGCTACCTCCTCCTTCGGAGCTTCGCCACAAGTACAACGTGCGGTCCATCCCAATCCGCAAGGACGATGAGGTGCAGGTCGACTGCAACCTCCTCCTTCGGAGCTTCCCCACAAGCACAACGTGTGGTTCGTCCCGATCCGTAAGGATGACAAGGTCAGTCGCAGTCTGTGTGTCACCTCTACCTGCAGGATAAATGAAGCACAAGTCGATTGGAATTTCAACGGAATATCTTCCGAATGAGGAATATAGTTCTCTCGAATGCAAGCAAAGCATGTTAAAGGAAAAACCAAGTTCGGATAAATGTCCTACGGATCCAAAGGCGCCAGCGTTAAGCCCGTTAAAGTTTATCGGTTACAGAGACCACTCGGCATTCGAGGCAAATTTAAAGTGGGACTTAGAAGTTTTTTACTCCTCCGTGGAGGACCGGAAGGTGCAACAAACTGGTCGAGGTCGATTCCACAAGAATACGGGTAGCAGCAGCAATGAAAGTCTCCATGAAAGATCTGAAGTCGTGCTTCTGGTATTGGCAACCTTGAGAGACACCAGCTTGTCCTCTTGCGCTTCTTGCAAAGTGGACATGAACCGTAGATAGAGCAACATCAGCACCACACCCGGCAGATGACTTTTTCCATTCTTGCACTCGACTTGGAATCTCATTCACCGAGTCATCGTGGATTCAAGATCATTCCGAGAGTCTGTTCGCCAGAGAGTCGAGTCGATCCGCGACATCGCAACTTTCAAATAAGCAAGATAATCCACTACGCTAGCAACACGAGACTCCAATCGGAGCACATTCATAGCAGCTTCGTCCTTCACAGGAGAGTTGATGGGGTCCAAGCTGGTTTCCACTCGACTGGTTTCTTCTTCGAAGTTTTGGCAGAATTCTGAAAACACAACTCAGACTCAAAATGAAGATCGTGTGATGAGCCGGTGAGAGCAAGACAGTTGGATAAAATAGATTACCTTCAAGCATGAGAAACAGCTTCTTGGTGAACGCTCCAAGATAAATCTCTGTGTCGCTTTCGCTTCCCGCCAAATGGCCAACCTTGTCGAATGTAACATTCTTGTCGCTCTTCATCGACCGACTTCCTTATTAGCCGCGTCAAGAGAGGCTTTCAGCTTGGCATTTTCATCTTCAAGTTTGTCGACCGAGGCAAGCTTCTCTTCAATGAGCTTTGTTTTCTCCAAAGCCGCCTTTCCGTGCCTCTCGCAAGGTCAAGGTCCTTCTTCTTCAAAGTCTCTTCCAGCTTTATCTGCAAAGCAACAATGAGAACAGAGTTGAGAATGAGCAGAAAACAGAGGCGGGCCAAAAAATTCTCACCAGCCATACCTTTTGCTTCATCCTTTGCCTTCGCAAATTCTCCCGAGCAAGCTTCAAATCGAGGTTGAGCTGAATCTGCTTTTTCTCTAACTCAGTATAGCGAGCCACAAGCTCGCAAGATTTCTACAAAGAGTCAACCAACGAAAGACATCAAAGACAGATCACTTCCAAGTGACTAAGGAAATTCTAAGACTACGGCCGAATAAAAACATTCTACAGTAGTCTCGGGGACTACACCCAGCGGGTGCACTCAGCGTGCCCCCACTGGTTTACCAATTTGGTTCAATCAGTCGACCAAAAGAGGCAAATAGGTTATGATTCTAAAAACATGGCTTAATCGCCGGTCACCGCAGAAAAAAACAGTTCTTTAGACTATAGTCAACTGCCCGCAGTCGACCATAGTCTTGGGGACTACACCGAGTGGGTGCACTTAGCGTGCCCCCACCGGTTTTACAGTTCCATTCGACTTGGTCCGTCCAGGTCGAGTGAAGAAGATTACATCATAAAGACCATAGCCGACTGCACGCAGTCGACCATAGTCTCGGGGACTACACCCAAGCAGTGCACTCAGCTGCCCCCCACAAAAGTTCAACGACACACACACCCAAAGGTGTACAGATATGGAAATCTCCGTAAGAAAGCAGTTTCAGATAGTATATCCTAACAAAGCAAGTATTTAACGACTTACTTGGACATTGCTCTGGAGAGCTGAACTGGCATCATAGGCCGTCTGACTTGCCTCTCGAGCCGCTTTCACCTGCTCCATCATGATCCCTGCCTGATGTATGGCCTCCTTAGCAGCACTTACTTGGTGTTCTGGGACGTGGTGTGTAGCAAAGAGAGATGGCGGTTCAGCAGTCGACGAAGTGGGTCGGGCACTTGTCAGCGGTACAGCAAAAGATATAGAAGTCTGAGTGGGGATGCCTCCCTCGGAAATCAGCGTCTCAGGAGTCGCCGCGACTTGAGCAGCCTTGCCAGCAGGCACTTTCTTGTTCCTCCTCTTCCTCAATGGCGCTTCCTCATCATCATCAGGCAGATCAATGACGTGAGGCGGAACTACAAGAGAGATCCAGAAGTAAACATGGAAGCCTAATCGACTAAAAAGCTCCAGTCGGCTAAAAGTGAAACCTCAGAGATCTTACCAAGATTGGAAGTGGCTGCATCCTTCATTTCCTGATCATCGTGCTTGGCTGAAGTCTCGGAGGTAGCGGCATTGTAGAGTTCAAGAGTCGGCTGATCAGTCATCAAGTCGACCAAAAATTCACTCATGTTGAAAAAGGAAATACAAGGTTCTGTTGGTTACCCGGAGATGGTGGGGATGACCATTCGCATCTTGTGCAGGGCCTTCGCCGGCTTTGACGACGTCGATCGAGGTTGCTTCGGCGGCTTCTCAGTCGGCGCGGAGAAGTTGTCCTAGGTCGCTTCGTCGACTGACCGGTGGGCACAACAGCTTTACTGCGCTCGCCGCTGGTCGTGCATCAACTTGGACCTTCCCTCCGAGCGAGGAGGGTCGACGTCTTCCGCCTCTTCTTCATCCTCCTCCTCATCATCAGAGCCATCATCCTCCTCATCCTCCTCGCCGTTGGACTCCCATTCCTCCGGACTCTCACCTCCACTTCCTTCTTCTTCTTCGGCTGTTTCCTGCGCCTGCTGGGCATCGAGTACATCCGGAGTGGTGACCTAGAAGACAAAAAAACAAGGTGAAAGTCAGTCGACGAAATTGACATCAAAACAGAATGAATGCAGCAGAATCATAGTCGGAGATAAGCGGTGATACCTTGTCTGGTTGGTAACTCTGGTCGAGGGGTGGAATCCTCCTAGCCCCGCGAGGGTTGTCTTTATTTCCTGTGATGGAAGTCATCCACTTCTCCAGTATGGCGTCATCAACCTCCTCCGGATGGACCCGAGTGGTATCATCCGTACCAGAGTACATCCACATCGGATGACCTCGGTATTGGAGTGGCTGAATACGCCGGGAGAAAAACCTCCAGGAGATCCATGCCGGTCACCCCATCGCGAATAAGCTGGACTACACCTCCATCGCCAGCTTTACTTGGGCCTTCTCCTCCGGTAACACCTTCAGTGGAAGATGGCTTGTTCACTCGACTCATGGAGAAAGGAGGGAGCCCAATGATCGCCTGGCCGGGCTGGTCTTGGCAAGAAACCAGGTCGATCGCCACCCTCTAACCGAGTCGGGAGAGTCATAGCCGGAAAGGCGCTCTTCCCCTCATCTGGACCCCGAGTCCCCCACACATTTGGATTACTTGGGTCCTCTCATCATTCGGGCTCGCTTTTCACCGCCCGAGAGCGACATGTGAATATGTGCTTGAAAAGACCCCAATGCGGTCGACAACCCAAGAAATTCTCGCAGAGCGAAACGAAAGCAGCAAGATACACAATGGAGTTTGGAGTGAAATGGTGGAGTTGCGCCCCAAAAAAGTTCAGAAACCCCCGGAAAAAAGGATTTGGCGGCAGAGAAAACCCCCTATCTATGTGGGTGGCCAGGAGGACGACTCACCCTCTTCAGTTGCGGTTGCCACTCCGTGCGGAAGCCTCGCCGACCCTTTGGGGGATCAGTCCTTCGCTGGCCGACCGGTGAGATCTTTCTTGGTGATGGTCGATCGATCCAGTCTCCTTGGACCCAGCCTTGCGGCAGCTTGGACCGCGAAGAGGAACCGCCCCGACTAGGCGCTCTCCCCTTGGCCTTCGCCGCCGTCTTCTTCACCCGTTCCAGGGCGGCTGTCTTGTCCTTCACCATGGTCGCCGGCGAGAAAGGTACCGAGCTTCGGCGCCGGGCAGACGGAGAGGGTGGCGAGAAAGTTTTGGAGGCGGAGAGAGGAGAAGTCTGAGGACGCACTATTCAAAATGCCCGGTCCAACGCTTTATATGGGGTCGCTTCCGAGTGGTTGACCGGTAGGCCCAGGCAATCCCGTCGCGATCCCGCAACAGGCGCGCGCACGATACGTGGCGAAAAAGGCAGCGTGAGGATCGAGGCGTCATCGTCTTATCCCATCCGAGTGTCGCGGTTTTCTCCGCTTCGCGCGCTTCCCAAAATTCGGATCCCGCGAAATCCGCTAACGCAGAGCAACTCGTCAGATAGCAGATTTTCTCAGATCAGTCGCTCGGAAATCCTCAGGCTCACAAAGTTCACTCGACAAACGTGAAGAATGGATCAAGGCGACTGAAAGATAAGTTGATGCCATCATTAAAAGGTCATTGATCCAGAGTAAGACGCACTCACAACACGAAGAACAGGTCGGAAAGATTACCAACTCCTTCCTCACTCAAACCTCGATCCATTCGGGGGCTAATGATGAAGTCATATACCTGGGGTAGGGTCATAGACCTGCCCAAAGGTACCCTCCACAAGGAGATTCACAAGAGAAGCAGCCTTCCAGTCGACCTGGTAGACTTCCACTCGATAGATTCAAAGACACTCGACTATGAAGACCCACTCGACCACCAAGAGTCCAAGAGCCACTCGATGTCCAAACGGTCTGTAGTTAAATAGTCTTTATGACCTTAATGACACTTTATGTAAGGCCTTACCAGTAACGCCTAGCTTTAATGCACCTTAAACCCTCTACTACGTAATGGGCTGGGGTCAGTCCGGCGACTCTATATAAGCCACCCCTCCACAGTAGAAGGGTTCGCACTTCGTAACACATACGCATATAATCCAAATGACCGCCTCCGGCTCCGAGACGAGGGGCTATTACTTCCTCCGAGAAGGGCCTGAACTCGTAAATCCCTTGCGTATACAACTACTCCATAGCTAGGATCTTGCCTCTCCATACCTACCCCCCATTCTACTGTCAGACTTAGAACCACGACACCCACCGTTTGCTATTTTTCTTGAGAGAAGCCACTAGTGAAACCTATGGCCCCCGGGTCTCTTTCTCATATATTTGCCTTTGTGGTCTACTTTTTCCTTGCATTTATTTTCAGATCTATTAAACCAAAAATATAAAAATACCTTGTTGCATTTTATTTCTATTTATCTTATTTGGCATTCGATCTATCAATCTATTCCAATTTTATCTCACGTCCGTTTGCCTATCTTGAGGCACCGTACCCCGGAAGGGATTGAGAACCCCTTTAACACGTCGAGTTGCGAGGATTTGTTATCTCTATGCAGGGGTTGTTTACGTTGTGTTGCTTGGTTCTCCTACTGGTTCGATAACCTTGGTTTCATATCTGATGGAAATACCTACCGCCGCTGTGCTGCATCATCCCTTCCTCTTTGGGGAAATACCAACGTAGCTTCAAGCGACATCAGACTGCTCGTAGATATCCTGATTCCTCGCCTCTGCGTTAGTGTGTGCTGCGGACACGTCTGTGGTAAGGCTCTTTGCATGCTTGACGAGGCGCTCCTCCTCCTCCTACAGGAACTCGATGTAGCGTGCAAGGTCGCTGACGCACGTGTGTGCCTCCACCTCCACCTCCCTCCTTCGGGCGGCGGTGGCGGAGCGGGTGATGATCCCGGCGGTAGACAGTGGGCTGGCGGCCACGACGGCCACCTCCCGCCTTCGGGCTGCGGTGGCGGAGCGGGTGATGGCCGGAAGTGGGGTGGCGGCCACGACAGCCACCTCCCACCTACAGGTTGCGGCTGCGGAGTGGGCGATGGCCCTGGCTTTCGATGGTGGTGAGGCAGCAACGGCGGCCGGCAACAGCTGCCGACGGGCAACGGTTGCGGAGCGTGTGGTGTCCGCACTGCTACCTCTTGAGCATGCATTGGTTTTCCCTTGAAGAGGAAAGGGTGATGGAGCGAAGTAGCGTAAGTATTTCCCTCAGTTTTTGAGAACCAAGGTATCAATCCAGTAGGAGACTACACGCAAATCCCTCGTACCTGCACAAACAAATAAGAACCTTGCAACCAACGCGATAAAGGGGTTGTCAATCCCTTCACGGCCACTTGCAAAAGTGAGATCTGATAGAGATAATAAGATAAATATTTTTGGTATTTTTGTTGTATAGATTGGAAAGTAAAGATTACAAAATAAAATAGATCGGAAACTTATATGATGGAAAATAGACCCGGGGGCCATAGGTTTCACTAGTGGCTTCTCTCAAGATAGCATATTCTACGGTGGGTAACAAATTACTATCGAGCAATTGATAGAAAACTGCATAGTTATGAGAATATCTAGGCATGATCATGTATATAGGCATCACGTCCGTGACAAGTAGACCAAAATGATTATGCATCTACTACTATTACTCCACACATCGACCGCTATCCAGCATGCATCTAGAGTATTAAGTTCATAAGAACAGAGTAACGCATTAAGCAAGATGACATGATGTAGAGGGATAAACTCAAGCAATATGATATAAACCCCATCCTTTTATCCTCGATGGAAACAATACAATACGTGCCTTGCTGCCCGTGCTGTCACTGGGAAAGGACATCGCAAGATTGAATCCAAAGCTAAACACTTCTCCCATTGCAAGAAGGATCAATCTAGTAGGCCAAGCCAAACTGATAATTCGAAGAGACTTGCAAAGATATCAAATCATACATATAAGAATTCAGAGAAGAACCAAATATTGTTCATAGATAATCTTGATCATAAACCCACAATTCATCGGATCTCGACAAACACACCACAAAAAGTATTACATCGAATAGATCTCCAAGAGAATCGAGGAGAACTTTGTATTGAGATCCAAAGAGAGAGAAGAAGCCATCTAGCTAATAACTATGGACCTGAATGTCTGTGGTAAACTACTCACACATCATCGGAGAGGCTATGGTGTTGATGTAGAAGCCCTCTGTGATCGATTCCTCCGTGAGCGCCGGAAAAGGCCCCAAGATGGGATCTCACGGGTACAGAAGGTTGCGGCGGTGGAAAAAGTGTTTTGTGGTGCTCCTCGATGTTTTCAGGGTATAAGAGTATATATAGGAGAAGGAAGTAGGTCGGTGGAGCCACGAGGGGCCCACGAGGGTGGGGGCGCGCCCTCCTACCTCGTGGACGCCTCGTTGCTTCCTTGACGTCCACTCCAAGTCTCGTGGATTGCGTTTGTTCCAAAAACGATCCTCGCGAAGGTTTCATTCCGTTTGGACTCCGTTTGATATTCCTTTTATGCGAAACACAGAAATAGGCAAAAAAACAGCAATTTGCACTGGGCCTCCAGTTAGTAGGTTAGTCCCAAAAAATAATATGAAAGTGCATAATAAAGCCCATTAAACATCCAAAATAGATAATATAATAGCATGGAACAATCAAAAGTTATAGATACATTGGAGACGTATCAAGCATCCCCAAGCTTAATTCCTGCTCGTCCTCGAGTACGTAAATGATAAAAACAGAATTTTTGATGTGGAATGCTACCTAGCATAATTCTCAATATAATTTTCTTTATTGTGGCATGAATGTTCAGATGCAAAAGATTCAAGACAAAAGTTTAATATGGACATAAAAATAATAATACTTCAAGCAAACTAATAAAGCAATCATGTCTTCTCAAAATAACATGGCCAAAGAAAGTTATTCCTACAAAATCATATGGTCTGGCTATGCTATATCTTCATCACACAAAATATTCAAATCATGCACAACCCCGATGACAAGCCAAGCAATTGTTTCATACCTTTGATGTTCTCAAACTTTTTCAATCTTCACTCAATACATGAGCGTGAGCCATGGACATAGCACTATATGTGGAATAGAATGGTGGTTGTGGAGAAGACAAAAAGGAGAAGATAGTCTCACATCAACTAGGCGTATCAACGGGCTATGGAGATGCCCATCAATAGATATCAATGTGAGTGAGTAGGGATTGCCATGCAACGGATGCACTAGAGCTATAAGTGTATGAAAGCTCAACAAAAGGAACTAAGTGGGTGTGCATCCAACTCGCTTGCTCACGAAGACCTAGGGCATTTTGAGGAAGCCCGTCATTGGAATATACAAGCCAAGTTCTATAATGTAAAATTCCCACTAGTATATGAAAGTGATAACATAGGAGACTCTCTATCATGAAGATCACGGTGCTACTTTGAAGCACAAGTGTGGTAAAAGGATAGTAACATTGTCCCTTCTCTCTTTTTCTCTCATTTTGTTTTGTTTGGGCCTTTCTCTTTTTTTATGGCCTCTTTTTTTTTATTTTCAGTCCAGAGTCTCATCCCGACTTGTGGGGGAATCATAGTCTCCATCATCCTTTCCTCACTTGGGACAATGCTCTAATAATGATGATCATCACACTTTTATTTACTTACAACTCAAAAATTATAACTCAATACTTAGAACAAAATATGACTCTATGTGAATGCCTCCGTGTGTACCGGGATATGCAATGAATCAAGAGTGACATGTATGAAAATCATGAACGGTGGCTTTGCCACAAATACGATGTCAACTACATGATCACGCAAAGCAATATGACAATGATGGAGCGTGTCGTAATAAACGGAATGATTGCGTTTGTTCCAAAAACGATCCTCGTGAAGGTTTCATTCTATTTGGACTCCGTTTGATATTCCTTTTCTGTGAAACACTGAAATAGGCAAAAACAGCAATTTGCACTGGGCCTCCGGTTAGTAGGTTAGTCCCAAAAATAATATAAAAGTGCATAATAAATCCCATTAAACATCCAAAACAGATAATATAATAGCATGGAACAATCAAAATTATAGATACGTTGGAGACGTATCATGCGCACACCCAACAGGGACGCCACACGCACTACACTATGCCGGGGACTGAGCCGCCGCCGCGATGTAGCCTCCCAGCTGGAGTTGTCCTTTGATGACGGCGGAGTGGCTGAGCGACAATGACGGACCAGTGCCATTGGCGATTGCGGGAGAAGCAGACGAGATAAGCTACAGGGAGAGAGGGGAAAATGTGACGCGGGACTCGCCGGCCGTGAGGGTTTATATAGCAGGTCGGTAAGCATTGGGATTTTGGGAGATTTCACCGAGTAGGGTGGGAAGCTTGCGTGGGAACCCGCGAGGTTGCACGGGAACGGGCTCACCGACGATTCATTGGCGCCACTTCGAGCCACCGTTTGGCCAAAGGAACGCCAGCCGCAAGAAGCTATACTGTAAGCGTCATGGCAGCAGGGTGACAAGACATGCGAGAGGACGACGAAAGGACACGTACATGTATGGTTAATACAAAAAAAATGTTTGTGATTTAATTACCTACTTTACCCCCGGCCTGGTTTATAAGTAGGATTTAACTAATAAAATACGAATGCATGTCGCCAAAGATTATATCGTTGGATTCGTATTTGAACATAGTTTCCAATTATACAATTTTTGTAACATGCATGAGCACTTTTTTGGTTAAATTTAAGGTTATATACCAACAAGCATTTGCCCGCAACACACACGGCTTATTCCACCATAAACAGCTCGGATGGATCAACTGTATGCCACGTATCGCACACGCAACTCTAATCTGATTCGTGCTTGATGTCTCCGACATCGCTCGCACAGTTCGTCTTATTTGCCACGTATCTGTGCGGCCTTTTGCTCGCGCCCCTCGGCAAGCTCTGTTCGCCATTAGTAGCGCCGCAGCGCTTATGCTTCGCCGTTAAGCGCGCTTCTGCCGTGGTCCGTCTGCTTGGCCGCTTGTGGATAGCTTTTCCGTGCGTGTTCAACTGCTATATGCATATATATATATATATATATATATATATATATATGTGTGTGTGTATATGTATATATATATATATATATATGGTTGCTCGCCGTTGAGGCGACCACGGAGCGCTCTACTCGCGTCCCTCCGCACGTGCTCTGCCAGCGGTTGGGCGTGCGCACGATCACGTCGGGGGGCCCATATGCATGCGGTTGTGTCGCGCGCGTTGCCACGTGATACAGTTACGTGCGGCACAATGGAGTTACGCGCTGCAAATTAGAACTGCCATCAGGGTCTGCCGATATTCCTAGCCGTCCGACTTCCCCTTTAATTCCCGCGGCCATTATAACCTTAGTCTCTTCAACCTTTCGATCGTGCCCCTCAAGTTACGCGCTGCAAATTAGAACTGTCATCAGGGCCTGTCGATATTCCTGGCTGTCCGGCTTCCCCTTTAATTCCCGCGGCCATTATAACCTTAGTCTCTTCAACCTTTCGATCGCGCCCCACAACAGAACAAGCACACCCACGATGACACATAGAGAGGGGATGTCTAGCGGCGCTCCAATGGAGTTCGGCGAGCATAGAGTGGAGACCCATGCAAGGAAGAAGGATCTCTCGATGGTGTACATGATCGACCCGGCCGTGGTGGACGACTACATCAACAGCGTTGAGCAGTTGCTTGCTCGAGACAAGTACAAGGTGGTCGACATCGACCTCCAAAGACACCACGGTCGTCCGGCATAGACCAGAAGGTTGCCCGCCAGCAGGCGGCGCCATCATGTCCTCATCTACCACTACTGCATGGCCACAGCACCTAGCGACCGTTTCAACATGTTTTTCAACAGCACCGACTACAAGTTCGCCACGGTGGAAACCACCGATGATGTAAAAGCGCTTAGTGTTACGGGATTTGCCTGCAAGAACCTTGTCGAAATCCATGACCACTACAGGGTCTGGGGCAGCACGAAGAAGGACTCCCTGGTCGAACTCGCCTCGGCCATCATCGACCCCTACTACAAAAAGATGAAGTAGGATGCCCAGAGAACAAGTCATGTATCCTGGCACAGGGCCTGGATGCGGCAACTGGATGAACCTCACCTCAGGTTTGTAGCCAAGAGCGTGTACACATGCTACGAGATGCACATGCGGATCGTTGACATGAGGAAGTGCCTCGTTACCCAAATCGACGAGCCCGGATCGAGCCACAAGTAGAGCAAGCATCATAAGAAGTAGATGATGATCAGATGATCGTTTATGCTTGTTAATCATGCATGTAATATATAGTTTACTTTATTGGTGTGTGGAAATGTCATGTGTGTAGTAGCCACCTATGTAATTATGCATGTAATAGTTTACTTTGGTGTGTGCAAATGCCATGGTTGTAGTAGCCACCCATGTAAGTGGATGTTTAATTTGGTTATGCAACCATGTCCTTATAAGTGGGTGTGTGTGTGTGTGTGTGTGTTGTTGTTGTTGTTGTTGTTCTGTATGCAATCCCATCGCACAACACACACGTCTTATTAGCAGCAACCGGTTGTGTTATTATCGGTCTTCGCACAGATTTCTGATTGCAGACCTGTTTGCGGCGTATCACACACATCTTGTTATATTGAACCATTTCTGTTCTCTTGTCTCAACACAAACAGTTCATCCGAGTGAACCGCATGCCGTATATTGCACACACCTTGATCTGGCTGACTGTTTCTTTTGTGTTGCCTAATCACAACTAGTTCATCCGAGTGAACCATATGCTGTATATCGCACACACCTCCATCTGGCTGCCCGTTTTTTTGTTCCTCTTCATCACAAAAAGTTAATTGAACTGAACCGTATACCTGCATCGCACACGCAACTAAAATCTGAACCATGTTTGATCCATCCTCCATTGCAAACATTTTGCACCTTTTTTGACGGTTTTATTTACACCACCGTTTGCGATTATTGCATCACACATAGTTTCGTCGAAGGGTCTCTGATCGTAGTGTCGCGTTAGCAGCACCCTGCAGTAGTGTTATGTCAAAAGGCTTCAACCGGAAAAGCTCGAACCCAAAGCGGACAAATGCGTCTTCATAGATACCCTAAAGAGACGGTTGGGTATACCTTCTATCTCAGATCCGAGGGCAGAGTGTTTGTCGGTAAGAACGGGTACTTTCTCGGGAAAGAGTTTCTCTCGAAAGAATTGAGTGGGAGGAAGATAGAACTTGATGAGGTTGTTGAACCTTACTTCATCCAGTGAGTAGTGCAGCACAGAAAGATGTCTCTGTGACACCTACGTCAGTTGAAGAGGAAGCTAATGATAGTGATCATGAGGCTTCGGATCAAGTTACTATCAAACCTCGTAGGTTGTCAAGGATACATAATGCTTCTGAGTGGTACGGTAACCCTGTCTTAGAGGTCATGTTGTTGGACAACGATGAACCTACGAGCTATGGAGAAGCGATGGTGGGTCCGGATTCCAACAAATGGCTAGGAGCCATGAAATCGGAGGTAGGATTCATGTATGAGAACAAAGTATGGACTTTGGTGGACTTTCCCGATGATCGACAAGCCATTGAGAATAAATGGATCTTTAAGAAGAAGACATACATTGATGGTAATGTCACCATTTATGAAGCTCGACTTGTCACAAAGAAGTTTCCGACAAGTTCAAGGAGTTGACTATGATGAGACTTTCTCACTCATAGCGATGCTAAAGTCTGTTGGAATTATGTTAGCAGTTGCTGCATTTTCATTTACGAAATCTGGTAGATGGACGTCAAAACAAAGTTTCCTTGACGGTTTCCGTGAAGAAAGGTTGTATGTGATACAACCAGAAGGTTTTGTCGATCCTAAGGATGCTAAAAGGTATGCAAGCTCCAGCGATCCTTCTATGGACTGGAGCAAGAATCACGGGGTTGAACATACGCTTTGATGAGGTGATCAAAGCTTTTGGGTTTATACAAAGTTTGCAAGAAACTTGTATCTAAAAGAAAGTGAGTGGGATAACTACAACATTTCTGATAAGTATATGTGGATGACATATTGTTGATCAGAAATGATGTAGAATTTTTGGAAAGCATAAAGGGTTGTTTGAAAGGAGTTTTTCAAAGGAAGACATGGGTAAAGCTGCTTACATATTGGGCAACAAGATCTTGACATGATTTTGAAGGAGTTCAAAATGGATCAGTGAAGGAGTTCTACCGGAGTTGTAAGGTGTGAAGTTGAGTAAGACTCAAAGCTCGACTACGGCAGAAGAAAGAAAAAGGACAAAGGTCGTCCTCTATGCCTCAGACATAGGCTCTATATGGTATGCCATGTTGTGTACCGCACCTGATGTGTGCCTTGCCACGTGTCTGGCAAGGGGGTACAAGAGTGATCCAGGAGTGGATCACTGGACATCGGTCAAAATTATCCTTGGAGGAATAGGGAAATGTTTCTCGGTTATGGAGGTGATAAAGAGTTCGGCGTAAAGGGTTATGTTCATGCAAGCTTTAATACCTATCCGGATGACTCTGAGTAGCAAACCGGGTATGTATAGTGGAGCAACCATTTGGAATAGATCCAACTAGATCGTGGTAGCAGCATCTACAATATGACATAGAGATTTGCGAAGTACATGCGGATCTGAATGTTGCAGACCCATTGACTAAAACCTCCCTAACAAACACAACATGATCAAACCCCGGAACTCATTGAGTCTTAATCACATGGTGATGTGAACTAGATTATTGACTCTAGTAAACTCTTTGGGTGTTAGTCACATGGCGATGTGAACTATGAGTGTTAATCACATGGCGATGTGGACTAGATTATTGAATCCAGTGCAAGTGGGAGACTATTGGAAATATGCCCTAGAGGCAGTAATAAATTGGTTATTATCATATTTCCCTGTTCATGATAATCGTTTATTATCCATGCTAGAATTGTATTGATCGGAAACTATGATACATGTGTGGATGCATAGACAACAACGTGTCCCTAGTGAGCCTCTACTAGACTAGCTCGTTGATCAAAGATAGCTATGGTTTCCTAGCTATAGACATGAGCTGTCATTTGATAACAAGATCACATCATTAGGAGAATGATATGGTGGACATGACCCAAACCATAAGCATAGCATATGATCGTGTCAAGTTTATTGCTATTGTTTTTCTGCATGTCAAGTGTATGTTCCTATGACCATGAGATCATGCAACCGACTGACACCGAAGGAGTACCTTGTGTGTATCAAACGTCGCAACGTAACTCGGTGACTATAAAGGTGCTCCACAGGTATCTCCGAGGGTGTTTATTGAGTTGGCATGGATCAAGACTGGGATTTGTCACTCCGTATGACGGAGAGGTATCTCAGGGCCCACTCGGTAATACAACATCACAATAAGTTTGCAAGCAATGTGACCAATGAGCTAGTCACGTGATCTTGTATTACGGAACGAGTAAAGAGACTTGCCGGTAACGAGATTGAATTAGGTATGGAGATACCGACGATCGAATCTCGGGCCAGTAACATACCGATAGACAAAGGGAACTGCATACGGGATAAGCTGGATCCTTGACATCGAGGTTCGACCGATAAGATCTTCGTAGAATATGTAGGAACCAATATGGGCATCCAGGTCCCACTATTGGTTATTCACCATAGAGGTGTCTCGGTCATGTCTGCATAGTTCATGAACCCGCAGGGTCTACACACTTAACGTTTGGTGACGATATAAGTATAGTTGAGTCATTATGGTGGTTACCGAAGGTTGTTCGGATTCTCGGATGAGATCTCGGGCGTGATGAGGAACTCCGGAATGGTCCGGAGGTGAAGATTGATATATTGGACGAAGGATATTGGAGTCCAGAATTTTTCCGGGGGTACGGAGTGATGACTAGCATCATCGAAAGGGGTTTCGGGGGGCCCCGACAAGTTTCGGGGGGGGGGGGGGGCATGGGCCAAGGGGAGGGGGCTAACCAGCCTACTAAGGGGCTGAGCGCCCCCCTCACCCCATCTCACATAACCAGGAGGGTTGGCGGCGCCCCTAGGGCTTCCCACCTCCCGGCTTGGGGGCAAGTCACCCTAGAGGAGATCCCATCTGCCCTGGCCGCCACCCCCCTAGTGGAAACCCTAGGGGTGCCACCCCCTCCACCCTTCCCCTATATAGAGAGAGGTAGAGAGAGGGTAACCGCACCCCCTTGAGCATATCTCCACGCCACGGCACTGCCTCTCCTCTCCCTCGCATCCCTCGCTACTACTTCACCATCGCTCACTGGTTCGAGGAGGTGAAGGTGTCATCAAGCCGTACGTGTGTTGAACGCGGAGGTGACATCCGTTCGGCACTTGGATCGGGAGTTCGCGGGACGGATCGTGATTGGATCGCGAAGACGTTCGACTACATCAACCGCGTTTCTTAACGCTTTCGCTTAGCGATCTACAAGGGTATGTAGATGCAATCTCTCCTCCCATAGATGTCCATCTCCTAGATTGATCTTGGTGAGCGTAGGAAATTTTTTGTTTCCCATGCAATGTTCCCCAACACAGCACTGGTCGGCTCTTCCATCGTCACCGGCTCTACCCTTTGGTCTGACTTATCCTCGCCTGTAGTTTTAGCTTGGATCTTCGAAGTCACCAATGGCGGGTCTTCAGTCTCGAGGTCTGTTGTGGTGGAAGATGACCCACCAGCTTTCTTCTTTGAAATGTCTTTGGCCCTGAAGACATGAGAGTAACATCAGGTTAAAGAAGCAGTTATGATGACAAGGAAAATTATGCTGCAACAAATGCTTACCTAAGCTTGATCGTAAGAGACGGGAGCTGTGAGGTGGTTGACTCTCTAGAGGAGGGCGGCAATTCCTAATCATTTGAATCAGAAGGATTAAGTGGTTGCCTAATAAGACCGGCTCGTGGACCAGAGGAAGTTGGACTATGAGGCACCTTAACTCGTTGTCTTCGAGTGGCCGGCTCATCAGATAAGCCGATGGTTAATTCCCTGGGGCTGTTCCGGGTCTTCCTTTTGGATGTGAAGGTCTGTTGATTTTTCTTCAAAAGAAAATTTGGATCTAAATGAGCATCTGGATGCGAAAATGGTACCTTCTTGATGGCTTGTCTCGTTCTCTCCGAGACAAAAGTTTCCGAGTTGGATGAGATTGATATTACCTCAGTGTTGCCGGCTCGACTGTTTTTTGTGTGACCCTAAGAAGAGGGAGCATCAGCAAGTTCATTAAAAAGACGACCAAGTCGGGCCGAGTTTCACCTCCGCTCATTTCAAAGAGCCGTTTGTCGGTGTCGATCGGCTCATCCTCTTGCTCAACTGGAGGAGGAGCAGACTTTTGAGTTCTCTTCTTCCAAAATCTGGAATCCGCCTGCATATGTGATGAGCCGGAAATTAAGCTTAAGACAGCAAATAAGCCAGACAGAATGAGCAAGAAAGTACAAGTACACTTACTTGAGGCACATGATTGGTCAGGTGGGAGGGAGCCAACCGGTCTTGTTGCACTTTTCCCGGGGCTCCCCTAGCAGTTTCTTTGTGGCTTTGTTCACTTCATCTTCAGTCAAATTGATTTGACTGAAGCATTGCTGGGTCATCCATGTAGTTGCACATCATCTTGCTCCTCAAGCTAAGGGGTTGGATCCGCCAGCTTATCCAGCACTGGGTCAAATCGATCCCGGTGAGGCCATTAGCTGTCAAAGCCCTTAGCTTGGAGTAGAAAGGGGCAACCTGTTTCCACTCTTCATCTGACGACCAACCTGGAAAGGCGACCGTAGCATCGAGTCGGTCCAGTCTATAACCCGGCAGGGGTTTCTCACCCTAAGGAGCAGTATTTGTACAATAAAACCAAGTTATTTTCTAGCCCTTAAGATGACTCGCCAATTTGGCTTCAGGAAAGGGACTGTTCTTCCGGCTTTGAACAGAAATTCCACCAAGTTCTATACTAGGACCGTCCTTGAACTCGGTCTGGTGGTTGATGTAAAAGAATTCCTGGAAGAGAAGGATAGTTGGCTCCGTCTGGAGATATACTTCGCAAAAAAACTTGAAACTGGCAGAGATTGGCAATGGAATTTGGACCAAGATCCTGGGGCCAGAGGTCGAAAAAGTTGAGCACGTCATGGATGAATTTTGACCCGGGCGGACAACCTCTCCTTGTTGAGGCTGGAGGGGACTCTCTTCTTCGGGCACGCGCCAGCCGATCTCTCCTTGAGCCGGCAATAGGCCTTGACCCACGAGGTCATTCAACATAAGGGTGGACACATGGGATCTAACCCAACCAACGGCTTTGTCGGTCTTAGACATAATAATTCAGAAAGGGTGGTGACTGCAAAGCAAAAGTAATGAAAATAAGCTGACTGATTATGTCATGCATGGTAAGCCGGTAAACTATTTGAAATTATAAGCCGACAAAACAATAAGGTGGCTATGCTTATTCAGGCTATGACTATAAAGGTTTATACAAGCTATGGAAAGCACGGATAAGCCAAAAAAGTGATAAGCCGATGTCTCATATATGCTGGCTTTCCGGTTTTCTCGCTATGTTGGAATGGCTACAGATAGAAATCTAACAAGACGAGCTATAAAGATGGATCTGAAAAATGCTTTTGAAAGAAAAATAAAGGGCCTAAGTAGGGCATGACGGGTGAGCTAGACTGTAATGGGAGCCATCCAAGCGCTTATAAGGATTCTAGATTGGATAAAAATGGCATCACTACGGGTAATCATCGTGATCTCGCCGAACAGTTTGAATGGATTCAGATCTACGGCGAAAGGATGGTGATGAACACCAACGAACTACACAAATAAGCAATGGGGCATTTACAGATCTAGAAGGAGGAGATTTGGCACACCCGAGCACCCATGATGTGGCGGCAAGATTCTTGTGAGCTCCGCCACGAACCGGGCGGTGTAGAAGTTGCAGTGATTTCACCGGAGAGCTCAAGAAGACGCGCGGTGTTTCGTCGCAAGAGGCAAAGAAAGCGCGAGGAGGAAGATGAACGAGGAGGCGGCAGTGGTAAAACTAAGACTTGGGGCCCTTCATTCGTATTTATGGAACGATAAGAAGTGAGAACGGCAAGTGTAAAACTAAAGGAGGCATAGTAAATTTTGGGCAAAAAGGCGCCTCGATTTTTGGGCCCGCCAGATCCACTCACAGATTCATGATGATGTCATACGTGAATTTTGGAGTTTTAGCGAGATGATGTCACAGCAATTTAGAAGGAGTGTGAAAATGCTAAAGTGATGAAACATCACGTCGACAATGTCTCATAACCCGCTCGTAAATAAGCTGAATAAATAAAGGGAAGTTCCAGCTCACAATAATATGACCCGGACTTATTTTTCAATATGAAGTTTAAACATGGATGAATCCAAGTTAACCTGGGGGCTAATATTGGGGATATATCCCACAGTATGACTCGGCCAGGAATGACCCGGCATCCCATGGTGGCTCGTCATCACGCCAGCAATGTGGGCCATAATTCAAAGCCCGAGAGGCGACTGAAAGAAGAGGGCGGCTCGAGGGTCGGTATCTACTAAGCCGGCCCAACAAGGAAGCTGTAACGAATTTTCCCTTATTTAAAGGACAAGATGAATAGGAAATAGACTAAGACACAGGTCGCAGTACAACCCGGATTCTGTTGTAAACTTAGGGCCTCAGCCTATATATAAAGGGGAGCCCCTGAGATAGAAAGACTAGGTTACAAGCTCTCGAGTACTAGGTTAGCCAAGTTGCACCCTTGTAATCGAGATCCCAAAGAATAATCAATCAAGCAGGAAGTAGGCTATTACCTCCACCGTGAGGGGCCGAACCTGGGTAAACCCGTGTCTCTTGATTCCGATCAACCCTGCTCAAGCTTACTACCTAGCTGCGATTGCCTCACGCATCAAGTCATTTTTTGAGGACATCTGCCATGACAAAACCACGACAGTTCCCCTAAATACATAGTTCAGGCGGGCACTGGTTGGGAAACGATGGGATTGGTGGCTGCATTTAGTTTCTAGGTTGATGGAGATCAACTTCTCTAATGAGCCAGATGTATTCCGATGGAACCTTTCTGCTTGAGCATTTTTCATGAAATCTATGTATGTGGACTTGATTAATAATGGATCAATCATCGGGTCTATCAATATCTGGAAAACAAAGGTGCCTTTAAAAATCAAGATTTTTATGTAGTTTGTGCATAAGTGATTCTAACAAATTTGGCAAAGCGTAGGTGGAAAGAGAGTAAATGGTGTTTTTTTGTGACCACGAGAAAATGATTCAACATTTTTTTCCCACATGCCCAATAGCTAAGTTATTATGCCGAACAACATGTGTCCTTTAACATACCTCCACCTAATAGTATCTCCAATATGTTAGGTAACTGGTTAGGTGGGGTTGAGCCTAGTACAACGACACTAATTCACGTGGGAGTTTGTGCATTACTTTGAGCTATTTGAAACTGTTGAAATGATTGTGTATTTAACGAGACAAATATCACAAAAAAATCCAAGTTAGTATCTGTTGCGCATCTGGATGGATTCGCATGTGGTTATTATTACTACATCATGCAGAAGTGAGAGAGCCTATGGTCTTTGGAGGCAATCGATGGGAGATGATAGTACAGACTATATATAACCGATTTGAATGAAGGTCCAATAATAAAATAAATGTTTAGGTTGCCGGCTATTTGTTTACTTTCTTGTTATTGATTACCTACTTAAGATGTTATTCATACCTTCAGACTACTCATTTAAAATAGAGGTGATCCTCGTTTTGGTAACAAGAATGACGGAACACTGTGAAGGGAACAGAAGGTATACGGTGATTCAGATAGCCGGTAAAGAACATAACATTTGCCAACATGTTCCACTTGTCCACTCCTTGTTCAAAAGAACCCATCGACTAAATCTAGATAACTTAGCATGTCATTCTGAGGTGTACCATAAACCTCTTCAAGGAACTGCTCTACACAGCAGCCCACATACCGCTACTACCGCCCTTGGAGCTTCTTTCTCCCTGCTACCGCTATCACTTCACTTGCCAGGAGCAGCATCTACTCAAGTTCGCTAACTGTCTTTAATAACCTTCACACATAGAAGAGGACAACTGGAACCAAGCGGCACCAGCAACTATACCCTAGATATAAGTTTTAGAGTGGTTGGGATTTTTTAGAACCGTTCGTTGATGTCGATCTAACGGAAGACAAATACGAAGTACTGGGTAGTACTCCGATGAAAGTACGCGAAAGTACTAAAACGAGTGGGGCCAGTACTCGTGACAAGGTGGGGCCGCATTTTAATCTAGGGGCAGTTTAGTCCTAGGAAAATTTGCAAGCGCCGCCCCTCTCGTCGAATGCATAACCGCCGCCATGGTGATTCACATTCCACAATTACTCATCGGCGACCATCTCCTCCCTCTCCTCCAAGTCCACCTCACCATCTCCTCCTTCTTGCCGCTGCAACTTCGCTCCACTCAGTAACCCCCACCCACCCCCACCCCTCTTACACGGCAGATCGAGCTGATGGTCATGACGAGAACACCGATTCGGCAGACGCCGGGCGGCAACCAGGTCAAGTTGGCCAGGTTGAGGAGATCCGTTCTTGGTTTGACAACACAAGGCAGATGAACTGGACGACAATGGCCACTCTCAAGAATATGACGAAGAAGGAGAGGGCAAAGCTTTGCCCCCCGCCCGCACAACCGATTGACAAGATCGAGATCCTCCTCTGGGAGATGGAGCGGGCCAATTCGTCCCAAATGAGTGGACCAAAGTGAGGTGGTGGGCGTTCAGATCCGTGGTAGAGCATCCACTGGATCAGGAACCCACCGTGCACGAGGTGCCGCTGCAGATTGTGCAGCCTCCAACCGAGTCAACGGAGACTCAAGCGCAAGATGAGGAGGACAGTGGTCGCGACCTCGCTTCCCCGCCGTTCTCCACGCTTCCTCACCGCCTCCTCGTCTCGAACGGGCGGGCGGTAGCTATGTTTAGAGTAAGCTTCCCCACTCCTCATCTTCCTACTGCTCGTGCTTACATCATGGTGATACTGATCGTAATAGCTCAGAGAGGGAATGGTAGATGGCATTTTAATCTCAATGAATTGCATGAATATTTGAGTACATCGATTTGGAGGATGGATTATGATGTATGTGAACCCTAGGCATCATATGAACCCTAGGAAAAATTAGTAATGTTCTAGTGGTAGACACTGAAATATTTCGCACACACCGGTAGGCACCGAAATATTTCGAACTACCCTAGGCAAAATTTGTAATGTTGTAGTGGTGGACACCGAAATATTTCGCACACACCGTAGGCAATCAAATATTTCGCACTGCCCTAGGCAAAATTTGTAATGTTGTAGTGGTAGACACTGAAATATTTCGGTACACACCGGTAGGCACCGAAATATTTCGTTACTACAATTTCAGTACACACCGATGCACATCGAATTATTTCAAGATCGCAGTTTCAAAGACACACCTAAATATTTCAAGATCGCAAATTCTATACAAAGTTGGCATTTTGTCATTTATGTGTGAATCAATCCATGCATCATATGGCATAACTTTGTACATGAGTTTGGGTCAATTTCATGTCTATTTATTGTTAAAATTATTGTCATGCCATGAAACACAAGACAAGTCACTGACCCAAGCTTGCAAAGATGACATATCAATGTTGCTGATATGCACGTTTTCACCCAGTCTTGTGTCCGAATTAAAATCGAGCATTTTTTCTTGATGGTATCCATGTATCTAGAACTCCTATGAATATGCTCATGTTTGATGTTTTATTATCAATCATTTGTACTAGCATTCAGTGCGAATAGATGCAATGACAATAACCAAGGCATATTTATTTTCTTGCCTCCAACATCACATGTGTGTTTTGCAGAAAAACCCGGAGTTCACCAGCCGGCTGAAGTTGTGAGGCCGGGAGGCTGATGGTGCTGCCATCGGCTGGTCCTTCTTCTTTCAGTTTTTGTTCGTCATTTATCAAGCCGTTGGACCAGGGCTACTTCCCTATGTGCTGTTAATGTATTAAGTAGTTCCTTCGAATTTGTAGTATTAGTTAGTTTGAATGTGGAAGTACCTTAATTTTTGGAACGAAATGTTGCTATGTAGGACCAAGGGTTTCATACCTTAATCTTTGGATAATTAATTATGTGAACTGTTAGATGTGGCGCACAACGAAACGCCTCTACCATTGATACTATAGTTCAACATGTCGGTCCAATTAGAGACCAGCCACTACCATATAGAACAGCTTAGCATTTCATACTACAACCTGGCACGCATAAAACATCACACGTTGGAAGCACATCCCTAAGCACCTTGCATTGTACAAGGTCTTAGAGACCAGCCTCTACCATATATAACAGTTACTATGTCACACTACAAAGCATATAAAACATCACACAAAGGAATAATCATAGCTAGTAGAGCATTAGGTACCGTTAATAATAGTTGCAATCCATCACAAGCAATAGTACCTAGATATGAGTAGATATAGGTACGGTAATACACGACAAGTACTGCAAACAAGAGCTGACATAACAAGTTCATTTCACATTGATACATGGCCCACCCCAGTTCTAAATGAGGTGGATGGTGATCATCATCCTCAAGTCATGGCGACGGGTGTTCGCAACAGTGAGTAGGATGGCCTGTCCTACCCGAAGATTCTTGGCATGAAGGAACGTCTTCCACCCTGCCCTGCTCAAGATAGTGCGACCGTCCGTGTCCACTACATAGGCACAGCTGGTGATGGAGCCCGTTCTGGTAAGGCGTAGTCCAGCAGCCATGCCTTCTTCGCCCGGGTTGATGCCACAGCTATCAAGTAACCTCTTAGGTAATTTCTGAAAATAGTTGACATGATATATGATCATGTCACGTGCAATTATCAACAAAGCATACACTTCAAGACACATATATCATTGGATTCAACACAGAGCATATATATCATCACATCACTACACTATACGCCAAGCATCAAATTACTACAGAATTAGGCATATCATTAGATTACTCCGTACACTAAGCATATCATCGCATATTACTACACTACATGCATGTCATAAAATTCTTCACTAAATGAATTCTAAACTTGGCCTCTCATCACGGTACTACAACATGCATATCATATGAAGTACTACACTAACTAAGCATGCATATCATGTAATTACCACACTAAGTAACATACCATGATATGTCGCTTAACATTCGGCCCTTGTGAGGCGGGTCACGAATGGCTTCCCTAGGTAGTCTTCACGTAGCGGAAGCATGTCCCAGAGGTTGCCGATTTCCTCGTCGCCTGTGCCGAGTCCTTGGGCATACATGTATTCAACAAGTGGGTTCTCATCATCATCCGAATCAACACCATCTTCGCCCTCGTGAACTTCATCCTCACTATCCGGAATGAAATTTAGATAGATAATGTAAATCCTCGGCCTATCTCTTCGAAGGAGAAGCTGATCAATTCACCCCAAAGAAGACGCATGCGATGGCGAAATGATCCCAATCATCTCCTCCTATCCGGGTTATCTTTCGCCTTTCTCGACCTGCATAGTGTATGGGCCCCCAAGAGCGCCGAAGGTCACGGTGTTCCGCGACGAGCTCATTGAATGCCAATCTCACATTGCATGGTACGATCTGTAAGATAAAAACAAATAGCAGACACAATACATTAGTGCAAATAGCAAAAAACAAAAAGAATGTACCGTCGAAGGTTCATATAAATTATTACCGCTGCAACAACAAAAGAAGAAGGCTGGAAGTAGATGCTTAACAACGTGGCAAGAGAAAGGCTGGTCCGCACCGTGAGTTGCAGCGTCCACATTGTGCTTCCTCCATTCTACACGTAACATGTTGAACTCTAAGTTGAATTGTACATAGTACAATACAAAGATCATACATATAATAAATCATAGTGATAACCTATAATCGGCAATGGCCAATCAATCTATTTTCTATCATCTATGTAATAAAGCAATGGCAATGACAATGGCAATGCCCGGTTCATCTAAACCTGGGAATAGTTGGGCATCAAACTTAAACCAGTCCAATCCACGGCACACATCAAAACCAAACCAATCCAGATATTTTCATTTAGAATCTAGACCAAACCGAACTATACATGCGTCATTATCCAACCCAGCCCAAACCGCTTTCAACTTCCAAAGGTTCAAAACGTGGACAAAGCCATATGCGAGGGCACGCCATGAATCTAGATCGACATGGCGTCAAAGCTCGAGAGAGCCGACGAAGCTCGCCGGCAATCGCGGCTCTTGGATTTGAAGCAGTAGTAGGTGGTAGTGGCGGCTCAAACTAATTGATTGATTTGGTCTCAAACCATATAAACCAAATCAAGATCCAATCCAAAAACTAAGTTTCAGTCCAAACCAAACGGCTCAGATCTGCCTCCGTAGGGAGACGCGTTTGGGGAAGGGAATAAGAGTGGAGATCTCGACGTACTTGTCAGAAGTTGGCGGCGGCACAAGACCGGCGAAGAGAGGGGTCGCCGGCAGATGGCGGCGGAGGCGGCGGCGCTGGTCGAGAAGGGAGAAAGAAAGATGTGGAGTGGTCGAGACAGAGAGAAAGAAAAATGTGGTACATGTGGTGGCTCGGTTGTGTGGATGACAAGGGGACCCACTTGTGAGACCGATAGCAATTGATGTCAAATCAGAGGAGGTGCACGATCACAGGCATCGACCGCCACGCCCCCACGTGGAATCGGGACGGCCGGTGGGTGTGTCAAGTCAAATCGGCACCATGCTTCTCGGTAACTCCAAGAGGCAGGAGCAGTGCATTTCTTCCCCAAATCGGGTAGAAAACCCTCGCCCTCTCCCCGAACCTAACCACCCTCTCTTCCTTCCTCACCACCTCACCACCTCTCCTCCTTCCTCACCACCTCCTCCTTCCCACGCCTCCTCCTCCCGCCTTCGACCGACGGCGAAGCGCGGGCGTGAAGATGCGGCGGACGAGCCGGAGGCAACCATCGGAGCAGAGGGCCGCTGCCGTGGCTGCAGCCGTGGGTGGAGCGATCGAGTCCGCCAGAAGCGGCGGAAGTCGGCGGTGTAGCGATCACAGCCTGCTCCCGCTGCCATCGCAGCCGCCGAGGCACCTGGCCGGTGAGCACAAGGTCGGGGAAGATCTGGAGGAGGAGGAGATGAGAAGGCGAAGCGCAATGTGCATGACGAAATCAAGAGCTCTTCGAGGAGAACGCCATAAAGGAGTTCAACGAGATTGCAGGAAGGGCAGCGATTTGACGAGGATGCCATCGATTTAGCTATCTGAGGTAGGACTATGTTTTTTGCTCTGTTTTTTTTCATGACATTGGGGTTTTTCTTGTTAACTAGATGAGCATCAATTTCACTTGGGCGTGCTATTTGTACGTATGTAGGATTGTAGGGATCTAGCATAGATCTTCATGTTGGATGTGGATTTTTAAATCTGATTCACATTCTGATTATAGCAGATACTCTGTTTTTTTTCATGGCATTGGGGTTTGTCTTGTTAACTAGATGAGCATAAGTTTCACAAGGGATACATTAATTAAAGAAGTGGGGTAATGAACCCAAATACAAGAAAATGTTCATGGCAGGGATACATTAATGAAAAAGTGGGTTAAACAATGGATATATGGCAGGATTCTCCATTGGCTTCCCCAGATGTTGACTAAATGCTGCAGTTCCTGATTCATTATAGTTTATGTACATGAATTAATTTGCACACATGTTCATAGATGATTAGTTTGCACACATGTTCATAGATGATCCATTTGCAAATTCTATACAGATTTCCATTTTGCAAAGGAAGTGATCGATCCCTTAATAATTATGGGCTGACATTACATATCCAATCGGATACCGAAAAATCAAAACATCTCATCTACCCAATTTTCTACAAGATTTTATTTAGATGATCACAGCCACATCTCTCATCAATATGAGCAGTGAGACACCCCATAGCTCCTTTACCAATTTCCTTCGAAAGTTATCGTGGTCTAACAATGTTGGAGAAGCAGATTGTCACTGCCGTAAAGAATAATTGTTTCTTCATTCCAAAGAGATAGAACAAACCCCTTGTGTGAAAGATGGAGGAGTACAATGAAGCCATTTTTCTGATTCCAATAAGAATTACACCTGTAACAAGTATCAAATATCATTAAACCAAGCCACTTCATGTAGTCTTTCATGTGTTAGTTATGTACTACTTGTGCACTAATCTATAAATGCAACTATTCCACCGTCCATAATTGTGCATGTCAATTTATTTGGCTCAATTATGTATGTGCACATACGCCTTTATTTCTAGCAAATAGATAGTTGCCATGTTTCACATGTGTACTTTCAAAACATTGAAATTAAAGTCAATGTACCATAATATATCACCTGAGTTGTTCTATGTGTACTAATTCACTGATTGATAGGAGGATGACGACGACGTGGACTACAAAGATGGACAGCAGGCACAAGAAGAGCCGGTACACCCCGAGGCATCCGATTGCTAGGAAGATCAAGTACCGCTTTCTTTGGCAAGATTGGGTGCCCTTTCTCAAGGTAAGGTGATCGGTATGCATAGATGGCATGATCCAAAGATGCCTTCAAAGACTGCAATGGACATGGCAAGAATCGTAGTGCCAAGATTCGGCTAAACATGCTGCCTACGACGCTTCCTTGAGATTGTCAAAGTCAATGAGCCGCATAACATGCATTGAAGAAGGGAGAGAAGTGATGTGCTGCTAGAGTGCCGATGCTGCCCTGTGACCGCCGTGTCCTCTTTTGTTATCTATGTTTCTTTGTTGTTGGAGTCTAAAACTGATGTCCTATGGTGTGTCCGAACCTATGCCGAAAGCGGTGGTTGATCCGCCGCTTACGTTAAGAATTTGCTGCTACTCTGGTTTAGTGTTCCTAGTTGTTAATAATATTTTGGTGATGATGTTTAAGCCTTGTGCAATGTTAGATGCTTAGGGTGGTGCTTAGAAAAATAAACAGGGTTTTTCGATGCATCGGTGCATATTTGTATGTGAGAGACGCCTAGTTATGCGCCTCACTCTGCATAAATAAGCACCGTGCTTAACAAAAGCCTGGTTTATTTCTATAAGCAACTCCCTAAGCACCTTAAATTGTACAAGGCCTTACCAACTCAAGTATCGACGGTGGTCTATGTTATGGTTGTCGTGTTATTCGCCGTATGGTGATGCATGCTAGGAACTCTAATAATATGACTATGGTAGTTATAGCTTGGCATGACTATGTTTAGTGTATAACTCAGCATGTTCCTGCCATATCTATGAGCAGTTAATCGAACTATGCATTAATTTTGACAAAATTAAAGCATGCAAATGATTGTCGATTCCACCTATTGCCAAATCAAGCTTTGTACCGATGATGCATTAGATATTGCAATAAGTAGAGGATGCTCATGATTGCCAAAAGTACCTATTTCCACTTTCCGATCGTAACTCAACGTGTATCAAATGATGCTAAAAGTAGAGCATGGGCATGAGAATGTATCAATGCATTAGATATTGCAATAAGTAGAGGATGCTCATGATTGCCAAAAGCACCTATTTCCACTTTCTCTCGATAAGAAAACAAAACGTGTATCAAATGATGCTAAAAGTAGAGCATGAGCATGAGCATGTATCAATTAATGATCAATTGATGCTACCTATTTGTGTTTGAATGGGCTCAATAAAGCTGGTGCTGGTTTATGCTCTCTCAAGGACCGTGATGGTAACGAAGACACTTGGTTGGCTATGGTCTTGCTGCCAAATTTATGTTTTAGTTCTTTAAGACTCTTTGTTTTGCTGTTTGCTCGGGATCGACTTGCTTTCTCGGCGCCCACGCGTTTCTCTTCCTTTTGGGGGAGTTGGGTGCACCATTTTCGGGGGAGTTGGGTGCACCGGTATCCTTCTGGGAGTTGGATGTGTCAGGTTCGTTCGAAGCATCAGGTAGAACTGCTTGCTGGGCATCGTACACTTCCTTCTGTTTAAGAGAGAGTGATGCATTAGTTCTAATCATGAGACTTGTGAAATAAATGATATATTCTTGATGTAGCGCTAACCGTTATGGGGAACTTATATGATTCGAGACGAAGCGCATTGCAATCTGAATGCAGTAAGGCTGTACATATTTTCCACCTGAAAATATCTATCCTTGCCTATATTTGATAACCGACAATGACGCCAAAGATAGCTTTCAACCTAAACAAAGTACAAATATAAATTAGGCATTCAATTACCGGTTCAAAATATCGGTCATTTCATCCCCTGCTCCATGACAACATGTATCGCAGTTGTCCAAACCGCATGTGAAGTCCTGCGATGTTTAGTTAAAGATCGTAATCTTATTCGGTACGCAAATAATAATTTATGAGGCCATGCGTACTCCATCGGTCTATTGTGGTATGTTCTCATAGCGCTTTTTGGTCCATTCGCAAAATTGATGTTCTTAGTGGTGATATCAACCCTTTCTTGACAGCTTCGTCAATGCAGAACTGAATCGAGTCCACCTAGGGTACGATGAGTTATAATGAGGGTTACAGATTTTGGGAGCTCATGTTCCATGCGGATCAAAAGAGGCAGCAAGAGAACACTTACAAGAGAATCTTCCTTGGTCTTGTCGCAATGATAATTCATGGAGTTTAGAGTCTGAATTTCTTTTTTTGTCAAAATTAAACATCATTAGCATCCAATGGTTTTGGTGTACATTCAGTGGGACATGCACTGCAGAAAATTCGGGTTGGGTTGAGAACCTAAATTTGTCGTGGTACGTAAACTATGAAAGTGTGGAAAACGTGTACCTTTCGGCGCCCTACAAATTTTCCTGCTACACGAGCTAACCATGAGGTCGGACGTCCAACAGAACCACCCCTTCATTTGTAACAGCTTTTCGGTTTCTTGAGGGATATGATTGAGGTAGTACCATTCTCAATTTGGCTAATGCTAGCATATGCCATAATAACCTGCCAAATTTTCAATCATACAATAATAAGACAGTTGTTGCAAAGTAATGATGTAGAATAGAGTATAATGGGCTTACATCACCATAAATGTATTTGTCGTCCAAATTTCGCTTCAGATTTTCTCATTGTGAGGGTAATGTCTCCGATTCTAGCTATTTCAACAGTGGTCGTATGTTCCATGGATGTAAACAGTCTCTATGTCCTCATGGGTGAACTTGTAATCATTACCAAAGACAGGCTTCATCGGAGTTAATTGTGGTTCCTCATTGTTTTCCGTCACATGTCTTGCACTTGGTGTACTCAAGTCCCCGTCGTGACTTGGCTAGCCCTAGGAGTTCCCGCTGTGGATGAATTGCACACATTGACTTGATCCTACAATGAACAAATGTAGTTCATCATTAGTTTGTTACTTTTAGATATTAACATGTTGGGCCATATTGATCACTGCACGCCTCCTTTCTCGTGACACCGATTGTCGGTTCCTTGTAAATTCGTGATTTTAAGTCCTGTAACAATGCAAACAATAATGAACATGAAGGAACATATTCATAAAAAATACAAAATGCACAGTATGACATACATGGAGTTCCCTCCTTAAGTCTTTGATTTCGTCCTCGGCCTTCGACAACCTAGGATTAGTGCCAGTTTTAGTCTTCATGTCGATCAAGTCTTCACTTAGAGTCTGGTATTTGACATCAAATCAGTGCTCAATTTCCAATAACTTCCCGCCTACCTTCTTTTCATGATCAAGAATGCGCATTCATGACTTCAAGTACCATTTCAATCTGTGTAAACAAAATAAAACCCCGTTGATAACAATAGCTAAATGAATGAGGTTCCATGACACCTATTTGTGATATTGCAAAAACAAATAGTCTTTGGAGTACACACTTGCTGGCTACTAAATTGCTGTCCTTGTGATGGTGCTCGATACGAATCATCTTGATGCACATGTTCATCTTTTTTTCTTGGAAAATTATTAGAATTCTCGGATGGTCGTTGAGGAGCACAAATTTTCATGACAGCCTATTTTTTAAAATATAATGAACCATTAGTACCAAATAAAAAATCGGATATAGAAAGTTCAATTGTAGATAGGTACCAGCCCGTTATGAAGACCTCCTTTCTCGTAAGCATCGCTTCTTATAGTAGCCATCATTTCATCCCATCGTGCAATCAATGGAGGGGGTCTAGAAGCATACATTAATCAGCCACTACGCACGTGCTCCCAGTACCAATACTACACAATAAATTAGTTCATCACCATACAGATATGCAACAGAACAATAATTAAAGGACATTAAGTAGTGATCTAGCACTAACCTGGAGCAGAATTAGATTTCCTTGTAGTTTTACGTGATCTCGATTTCTAAACTTGTGAACAGACTTGAAGAAGTGATTAAGTGTGAAACATCCCCAGTTAAATTTTCGAAGGTTTTCAAGATCTGTAACAAGGTTGAGATATTTCGAGTCCACATAATGTTGTGTTGTTGGTGCTAGAACAATACCAATTATGCATGTAATGAACCGCCTCGTGAAATCACCGTCTGGGCTTTGGAAGCTCGGATCGCTGCTTTCAAGGTCGAAATCAAAATTTGCCCATTGTTTGCATAGGCGGTAAACAATTTCGTGTCGGTTTGATTTTCCAGATGTGGCTCTATATCCTCCCTTCTATCGGAATGCCAAATATACCTTGCACGTCCTCTTTTGTTATAGGAATTGGCGCTTTTACCGATGGTAATGGATTTCGTGTCCATATCTATGCTCTTGGCTAGTCTAACCAACATTATGCGACGAGAGTCACTTCATGCATCCGGGTTAGTCCGCCAAGACTGGTTTCGATATGATGTACTTTTTGTGGTCTTCGACAACAGTTTCATGGTTTTTCCGAACCTTGTCTGTGAGCATACTAACTTCATATGACCATGCTTTTCAAGAAGTTCCTGTTACATTCCATTAAATAAAACTGAGTACACATGAATTATGTGTATGAAACGATTGTACACAAACAGTCAATTACTTACCGTGATCGGTAGTTTCGAGATGGGCTTTTCTCCATTATTAAGGTTCAGATTCAAACTGACATTGCTGCCTCGTATGCAATGATAAAATCAGGCTCAATTAATCTGAACAAAATTGGAAAATGCATAACAAAATTATCAGAGAATTAACATTAACAAAATTAACTGGGTCATTTAACATATGATCCACTTATGGTTTAAGAACAGAACCTATTTGGGTGCAAAACCTATGAGGGTTCAACAACTAAAGCATCGGCGGACAAAGATTATAAAGAGTTACGATCAGCTAATACCTTATCTCGGAGATGGTGCCACCGAGTAGATGGCGGCGGTTAGTGCGTCGGAAACTATAAGTGCCGGTATAGCGCGGTCGACGGCGCAAAGAAAAACGGCGCGTTCACGCGAGGAGGAGGCGGCGAGAAGAACACTGACGTCCGATCCCTCAGATC
Source organism: Aegilops bicornis (assembly GCA_021605145.1). Taxonomy (NCBI): domain Eukaryota; kingdom Viridiplantae; phylum Streptophyta; class Magnoliopsida; order Poales; family Poaceae; genus Aegilops; species Aegilops bicornis. The sequence continues at coordinate 412,621,771 of CM038672.1, forward strand.
ACGTTGGCGGTGGGCGGCGAGTGGTGGCCGCCGACTCAGATTCCGTGGGCGACCGGCGTCTCCGATCTGATCTTGTAGCGGTCGTGGGAGGTGCGGACGGCCCGGGTGGTTAGAATGTGGAGCTGTACTCACGGGATTTAGGGAGGGGTTGGCCGCGTGAGTTATGTGAGATTTGGATAAATGATATAAAGAAATAAGAAAATCTTGTGAACTCGGTGTGGGGTTTACGGGGTTTAGGGTTTAGGGGTTTAGGGTTATTAGGGTTTAGGGGTTTAGGGTTATCAGGGGTTAGGGTTATCAGGGTTTAGGGTTGAGTGTTTACATGCAAGCCCGTAAATGCGTGAGTCAGAGAACGTACTTGCATGTATATGTAGTAATGATCCCAAACTTTCTTAATGGCATCCCATGACCACATAGAGAATGAATGCATAATGGTTTCTATGTTGGGCAAAATTTTGAATGTTTATACGGTTTAGTGGGGGGGGGTTAGGGTTATCAGGGTTTAGGGTTTAAGGGTTTTAGGGTTGACAGAACTATGTTTGTCTTACGGTGGACGTAGCACACACCGGACATTGATGGAGCGTTGGTCTACAATGGATTCCCTCCGTACCATCGATCCGGTCCGTTGACTGCTCGGCCGACAAACTTCGTGCCACATAGAGCATGCATCCATCCACTAGACCGGATCGATGTTTGGTTGGTTTCATACAGGTGAGGAACCCAGCTAGTGCTTTCGGGGTGTTGACATGCTAGGCCGGAAATGCGCGTGTCAGAGATCGTACTTGCGTGTATAATCCCGAAAATCTTTCATGGCATCCCATGAGACCACATAGAGAATGCATGCATAATGGTTTCCATGTGGGGCAAAAATTTGAATGTTTTTACGGTTTAGTGGGAGGGGGGTTTAGGGTTATCAGGGTTTAGGGTTTAAGGGTTTTAGGGTTGACGGAACTATGTTTGTCTTACGTGGACGTAGCACACACACCGGACATTGATGGAGCGTTGGTCTACAATGGAGTCCCTTCTGTAGCATCGATCTGGTCCGTCGACTGGCTCGGCCGACAAACTTCGTGCCGCATAGAGCATGCATGCATCCACTGAACCAGATGAAATGCGCGTGTCAGAGATCGTACTTGCGTGTACATGTACAATCCGTTCCATCCACTGGCTGGGCCGACAACCTTCGTGCCACATTGTTCACATTGTCCAATTAACACTTTGTATAGATTTTTTGGTAAAAATGAAAGAAATAATGCAACTAATCTGAACGTAACGCTTGGCATGTATCAAACCAAGTTGCTACTATTCCTAAAAACCCGCTTAGCCACTAATTGCGCCTAAACATATCTCGTAATTACCAACGAAAATGGGTTGACAATTATATCCGGAAATTCTTGGACTGAATTTATTGCTCTTCCTTTTTAGAGAACAATAAGTTAGAATGGTTGGCGGCGGGTTGGCACGGCACGGCGATGGCTCGGGCTTGTGTGATATGTGGTTCGACCCGCGGTCGGTGCACATGTTTTGAAGCCTCAAAAGATCGCGTCGTTAAAAAAAACTTGCATCAAGCGCATTACTTCAAAATAACTAATTAACCCTACAATCACGGATATATACCTTCCCATTCTATCGCATATCTACCCTATCCTAACCACCCCCATCTACCTTGTTTCTCCTCACATAGCCATCGCCGGGATCGCGCCATCGCTTCTCAAGCGACCACGCCGACGCCGGATTAAAAAGGTCTCTTCCACGGCTTCTCTCATCTTCGATTGCAGTGCTGATTATTTTTTCCATTGAGATTAGAAAATCCAGCTTTTGCCACAGTTGAGTAGTTCTGGTGTGATTCGAGTACAGGATGTCATGCAAGAGCTTTTTGATTGATAGTTTGTACTAGTTGATCGTATTTAACTGGTTATGAATATTTTTCACGGTCGTATTGTTTCAATTAGGTGGATGAGGGTGTGGATACAGTTTTCATACTATGGGTATATGTGTTGTTGTAGGGACCATGGTCTCAGAGGCGCATAACAACAGTGCGGAGTACGATAAGTCTTTGCATGAAGCGCGCCGGGAGATCGACTTGAAGGTGCAAAAGGATCGCTACCGAGGTAGATAAGAAACTGAAAAAAGAACGTTCATACGTGGACAGGATGATAAAGGAGGAGCGTCAGGAGTTTTCCTTAAGATGGCGAAGATGCGTCTTGAGATTGAAGAAAAGTATAAGAGGGACTGTGAGTACATGGAGAAAAAGTTTTCTTTAGGCTACAAGGAAATGCATCAAACGCTGCGTATGACCGGAAGCTTGTGGACAGTATTATATGACAGAAGCGAAGTCAAGATGGATGCCTATGTGTTGCGTGCACATGCGGATATGGAAAGTAAGCTGCTACACGATCGTTCGGACAATGATTATAAGGACATGATGGAGAAGGTACGCAATGAAGGACATATGTTAGAAGACCGTGCGATCTCACGGCCATCCCGACAACATGTCTTCAATTATTCTCCCCGTAAGTATCTCGCACCGATTCTATATATTAAGGACCTACGATTCTATGATACAAACCTCTTCAATTTGTGGCAACCTTATGTCGGCGATTGTATGTAGGCTAAGCATCATGAGACGGCATACCGCCACTCACTCGAGACATTGCGATAGAGTCACCCGCTCAATGCCACGTCAGTCCACCCCAACAACATATCGCCAATTCTCCCTTGTAAGTACCTCGCAACGATGCATACCCAAGATATGGTATGACCTTTCAAAACTTGTGTGTAAACCCACTATCGACGTTTCATACGCAGGATAAGAAACCTGTGATGGCAGAGTCCCCAACACACCACATGAAGGATACATTCAACATAATAAGGTGAGAAGGTTTGAGATGGCACAATCCCCAAATCACTCCACATGAAGGATACATTCCACAAAAGGTGTAACAACGCCAAGAATGTTGCTATGCACATAAAAGTTATGTTTGGCCCTTTACTCATTGAATGTATCAACTCGATGTGAGATACTAGGTGCTGGTCATGGAATTTTTGTTAGTAGGGATGATGAGATGTCACATGTCCCGAGAGGATACTTTGATGAACACCCGGCAGAAGTCAGAATTTTTGAACCCGCTAAAGTGACCTACGATCTCATTATGAGTGAAATGAGAGATAGTTTTGGTTGCAAAATGGGAGCAGAACTGTACTACTTCTTACCCGGTCTGCGTGCAAGCTGCCGGAAGGAATGTTCTTGATTGCAGGACGGATGATGTACAAAAAATGCTTTCTGATCTGAATGGCAGCAAGACATGTAACCTGTACATTGTGTACAATAGAACTACGGGTTGTTTTCCCGAGGATGACATTGATTCCGAGGTTCAAATTTTACATGTTGCATGCATCTAGTTTATGGCTACGTCTTTTTTGAGTTCTTCCTAATACAATTCCAATGGTTTTCTACAGGAAGTGAGAATCCAAGAAATGGAGGGTCTTGCTAGAGAGTTGGCAGAGAAAGACCAAGAACAACTTAAGTTGTATGGTTACATTGATGTTAAAGAGAAAAAGATTGAAGCACATGGGTCGTCGCCAAGCCCGACGCAATCTCCAACTACGCAACACAAGAGGTCACTGGATTTTGGAAGTGCATAATACAATATGGAGTAGGCTCAATTGTTTTTCAACCAGTTTAAACTTCAAACCAGGATTATTTAGTTGCAAACAAACCTTTTGTTTTCTGTTTCACACTATGTTCGCAATTATGGTACAATTTATTCATGATACAGTTCTTTGAACAACAATGCATGTGTTTTATGATCAATCATACGCTTGTTTCGAGTTGTTTTTGAGATGGCATTGTGTCTAAAGAAGTTTCCATCTATAAAACTTGGCACGCAGTCAAGATCGGAATCGCAGATTACGCGAGAGAGGCGTATGTCAGACGGGAGAGCGTCGCACGCGAGCTTGTTTTCGGGTAGAAATCATAACATATTTCGGATAGATAAAGTTCACGTCCGCCACACGCGGATGCAAACCCACGTCGCCGCCATTCCCATGCATGCATGACTCAGGCGCAAACAACGAGACGGCCCATCCGAATTAGGCCCATCCGAATTAGGCCCATCCGAAGTAGGCCATTAGAACCCTCCCCACTCCACCTATTCCCCTCATGTGGCCTCCTCCCTCCATCGCCAGATCCCCACTCGTCCCCTCTGTCTACCGCCCTGCACGCCGTCGGCGACTTCCACCCCGCCGCCTTCGCCTTCAACGGATCCATCTCCTCAACCACCGCAGACAGATGCAGTACCCAGTTTACATTGACGCCTCAATGGTATCCATGCTGATAATGCTAGGTAGATCGATCGAGTGTAGCAATTTTGTGCCACCAATCCACTTTTCCGGAAAATTCTTGCTAGAAAACCATCCAAAACTTGTGATGCTTGCTCTTGTATAATATAGGACTTTTCAAGTTCTGTTATGATGGCACTATTGGACACATACAAAGAGAGCTGCGTTTTTAGTTGTTATACTTTCAGTTACCATCACTGCTTGGGAAAGGACGAATTGGATGCATTCAGGTATGCAGTTGATAGTGTATCATCATAATGTAGGTGCTGTGTTGTGTGATTCTTTATGCTGAGAACTTCAGCTTTTTCAGTTATAGTGAAAGGCTTCTGTATAAAAAAACTACTAAATGATCACAAAAACTTCTAGACAACATTCTTTACAATCTGACCAAATATTTAACTAAATGATCACAAAAAGTTGAAGCATTTTGCATCACAACACAACCATAAGTGTTGCGCATCAAAGATCATAACAATCACATAACTACATAACAAAACCAAACTTGTTCATCATTACAAAAGCAAACTTGTTCAACATAACAAAAGCTAACTTGTTCAAAGATTACAAAAGAAAACTTGTTCAACCACATAACTGCAACCGAGACACATAATACCACAAACAACTCAATATCCCGATGGTAGGGGTCATCCCAATGATCCTCCGCCTCTTGCCAGTACTCCAAACCTTCTTTGACGATTTCGATTTTCTTCCATGCCTCGTAGGTGACGTACGCATCTTTCGCTGCGTACTCGATGAGGTTGTTTGGCAGTGGGCTGTCCTCCCATAGTTTGTGGTCGAATTCCTGGTTGATCTTCTTCTTCATTTCCTTGTACGATGGGTGGATGAGGCTGGCTGCAAACTCAGCCAAAGCCTGCCACCTCTTTCCATTTTTGGAACTCTCCATTTCTGTGCATGTCGACGTACTTGTCGGGGTTGATCTCCAAACTGCACAATTTCAGCTTCTCCTTGTCACCTCCAATGGAGAAGCCAACAAAGGTGTACAGCTTCTTCTCCTACATGTGAGCGGGCGGAGTTCCTTGGGCCTGCATCAAATTAATCTGGTGCATCAAATTCATCTACTTCAAAAACTTCAGAAACTACTAATTAGACATAAAATTCAGAACTAGTATTGCATCTACTCCAGAACTTCAGAACTAGTATTGCATCTACTTCAGAATTTCAGAACTATTGCATCTACTTCAGAAACTACAGAAACTACTAATTAGACAGAAACTTTAGAACTTCAGAACTAGTATTGCATCTACTTCAGAACTACAGAACTATTGCGTCTACTTCAGAAACTTCAGAAACTACTAATTAGATGTAAACGCCGTAACTTCAGAAACTTTAGAACTGGATGTTTTTACCATTTGGTTGTCGCGGTGATGTGGTATACCAGGACGAGATCCTCCACGCATAACTGTAGAACTGCAGCCTTTTGCGGAGGTTCATCTTCCCTCGTATACTCGACATCAACGGCGATCGACCGAGAAAGCATGCCGCCGAGCCTCCTCCTGATCTCGCGGATCCTCTTGTCGGCTTCGTCTGGATTGCTGGTGCATACGACATCCAGCTTCTCCTTCTTCAGGTGGATATCAACCATGAGCGGCGGTGTAGTCCTCGCTTCGCCCGGGACGGAACGCCGTCGTCGACCACTGGCGGCTCCTTGCCGACGCCTCACCTTGGTGATGCTTGGCAGACGGTGGGGAGTTGCTCCATGATGCCTTCGCCATTCTCTTGGCAGACGGAGGGGAGTTGCTCCACGATTCCTCCGCCATTGCCCTCCTGGCCAGCGATGGTGGAGGCAGAGGGGAGTTGCTTGATGGTGGAGGCAGAGGGAGGAAGATGGAGCGGCAATGGAATGAGGAGGGAGGCAGAGGGAGGCAGAGGGAGTGGCAATGGAATAGGAGGGGAGTTCCCTGCGTCGTGGGGAGTTGCTGGTGGAGGGAGTCGTGGGAGTTGCCGGTGGAAGGGAGGCGTGGGGAGTTGCCTAGAAAACTCAAACGTCCCGCCCTTTGGCCCTCGAAAAATCTGGAGGGAGACGTGGGCCCTTTGGTTTGTCCTGTTTCAAACAAAAAAATAACAGCCATATTTTGCTCTCACCGCAACCATATTAAGAGATAAAAATGGCACCAAAAGTCACCGCAGCCATCCTAAATGGCACGAAAACAGCACCAAAACAACATCAGCCAAAACAGCAAAAAATGCATCCATCGATCGTTCTTTATTTCTTCTAACATTCCGTGTTCTGCAGTGAGATAGACACAACGCTACAAATGCAGTCGACAAAGCCCGCGATTTCATGACCATCGTGATGACGGCGGCTTCATCCACGCTCCGGTCCCATGAGTCGAGTCGAAAGTAGTGATGCTATGTGTAGTTCGAAACATTGATTGGCTCTTGTTGTAATTAAACTTTAATGAATTGTATGTCTCTTTGGTTTGGACAGTCGTTAAACTTAGATGTAATCGATGCTATTTATTACTAGGACCATGAATTGTGCTATTAATGTCTTGCTTTTCTCTTCCGATCCTTTTGTTGCATACTTATTTATTGCTTATGTATTCTCTGTTGTTTGGCTTGTGCATAGAGATGCCGTCGTATGTCGTGTACAAGGGTAAGATTCCCGGAGTCTACGACGACTGGGAGGAGTGTCGGAGACAGGTTCACCGCTTCAAATATGATTACAAAGGGTACACCACTAGGGCGGAGGCGGAATCAAGATACGCCCGCTATCTAGCGGGAGAGAGGAGGGAGCGCTGGAGGAACCGGATGAAGACCAGTTTCATCGCGATGATGCTCATTGTGATGACCGCAACTCTCTTCTATGTGATGGTAGTTTAGATGATCGATATCGACTTGTAATATGAAGACAAACTCGCTACTCGCGGTCTCGAGACTTGTAATGTTCTATCTTTGTTCGGTCTTTTGAATTCGGAGACTAATATGATGAATTGTATTCGGAGAGCTATCTTATATTGTATTGGATGAATGTCTTGTTCTTTGTTTGGTCTTGTCTATATTACATCCAATAATATATTTTGTAACCTGTAAAAATATCGAAATGTGCATTTTTTCTACCACCTCCAAATCACCTCAGTTTTGGCACACATGATCTCTTCCACAAACAAAACTAGGTTTCCAAGTTTTTGTATTTTTAAATTTTTTTGAATTTATAATGCCCTCTAGATCGATCTTGAAAACATCGGTCTATGCCTCAAGGGGCATTGTAAAATAATTTTTTCAAAATTTTCTTACATACACATGTTTTGCACATGTGGGTGACCATGTACAAGAAAATTTGGGTGATTTGGAGGTGGTGGAAAAATTCACGTTTTTCAAAAATGGCTTAAGTTAGACCAAATGGTCCCTCCTGAATGCGGGCATTTTTCGACCACCTCCAAATCACCTCAGTTTTGGCACACATGATCTCTTCCACAAACAAAACTAGGTTTCCAAGTTTTGTATTTTTAATTTTTTTGAATTTATAATGCCCTCTAGACTATTCTTTGAAAACATCGGTCTATGCCTCAAGGGGCATTGTAAAATAATTTTTTTCAAAATTTTCTTGCATACACATGTTTTGCACATGTGGGTGACCATGTACAAGAAAATATGGGTGATTTGGAGGTGGTGGAAAAATTCACGTTTTTTCAAAAAATGGCTTAAGTTAAGTTAGACCAAATGGTCCCTCCGGGAATGCGGGCATTTTTTCGACCACCTCCAAATCACCTCAGTTTTGGCACACATGATCTCTTCCACAAACAAAACTAGGTTTCCAAGTTTTTGTATTTATTTGAATTTATAATGCCCTCTAGATCGATGCTGAAAACATCGGTCTATGCCTCAAGGGGACTGCATGCAATAGTCGGGGACCTGCATGCAAGAGTCGGGGACACGCATGCAAGAGTCGGGACCTGCATGTGAATAGTGATTCATCAAGGCCTTGATACCATCGCACAGCTGCCGCCCGATTTGCATGCAGCGAAGATGAACGTGCATGGAGGTTTTTCAAAGATTTCCAAGCACACCCGAGTGGGCCCCGCTTATTTTAAAAAATATGTCAGTCATTATTGCTCTGTAAATGAAGAATATGCATGACAACCATAGTAAGGGTGAAGAATCATAGTGCCCAATTTGTCGAAATACATCATCATTCTTAAAGTTGGACATCACATGATACACACAGAAAGTGGAAACGAAAGATGTCGAACTAATACGATAATATGGCGGTACAACCGCACTTCACTAAATTACTGTCATGATGAAATAGAATGTAAAGACCACGTCACACAAAGCTGAATGGCACACGACTTTCTCTGGCTCATCGTCGGTTCATGCTGTATGTAGATATCACAGTTCAGCCTCGAGATCCAACACAGAAGAATAGAATAAATCACATGGACATCAATTATGAGTAAAACACATGCAAAAAAAATGAACATATTTCGTACCTCTAGCAATTTAGCGCATTTACGTCGATTGTGACCTGGTTTCTTGCAATAGCCACAGATATTCTGTGATCTTGACTTCTTTGTCTTTGCCTGCAGCCTTTTCTTCGGTGCACCTCGTCCCGGCACATGCACGGGATCCAGAACCTTATCAACTTTTATGAAAAGTGCGGCATCAACGGGCCAAACCTAATGCCGTTATCTTTGAGCATTAGTTGACTCCTTCTTGTCAGCTAGTTCAAAACTTGATTGCTTGCCATGATGTTGTGCTTGCAAAAGCATCTTTAGACGGTGATAGTCCTCATCAGAGTGGCATGCCCGGAAACTTGCGGCGTGACTACAATTCCGCAACTCGCGGTACCTCTGCAGGCTTAGCGAATAGTCATACATCTGGTTTTTCCGGTAGGTGCGTATGCACATTTTGCATTCATAGTCCACCTAGTGGGAACGCAACAACCGGGCAGAATTGTTTGTTTTAAAATCCCCAATATGTAAAAAATGTGGGAACATGGTGTGCCTGCGCAAGATTTCACCACGGCAAGAACAACTCACCGTGCAAAAGACCTCCTTGCTCTTCAATGCGCACTCCAAACTTTTATCCATTCTTTCCTGCTTGGACACAACATAAGTGGAATCTTCTCGATCCATCTAGTATCTCTCTAATCGACATTTCTTGACAGCATCTATACTCCATAAGACCATCTTAAAAACCCTAGGTGTGAAAATTGTTGCGGCGTGTTTCTCAAGCGGCGAAGCATTTTCCTCTGTAAATGGAACGGACTGCAAGGCTTCGACGTCATGGAGAGCTTCGTTAATCCGTCGCGACGCAAGGCAACGCTCATAGTGCTCTAGCATTTCAAACAACGACATCTTACCCTCAAGATGCGTATGTAGCACAGAGTTCAAGCTCTCACTCCTTTGATTGCTGCTCAATCCTAGGAAACAACGCCCCTCAAGATATGGAGCACACCACAACTTTCTCATCTGATACATCCGATGCAGCCAAGACTCCTCACTTTGGTTACTTTATTCCGTTGTAAGAATTGTATCCATTTTATCTCATGCTCTTCAATGGAAGAAGTATCATAAATGAAAGATCTGAATTCCTCCTTTATGTCGTCATCATGCAGATGGCGTACAATGTTCTGCTGAATGTGCCATATACATAGTCTATGGTTTGAGTCCGCCAGACCACCCTTATTGCTCTCTGCATTGCAAGGTCCCCATCTGTGATCACAGATATCGGATGCTACATGCCATGCAATCGAGAAAAGGTCATAACATCCACTCGTATGCCTGGCTTGTTTCATGAGAAATTATACCATATCCAAATATAACAGTGCTGCGGTGGTGATTCAACCCGACAAAGGGCACGAATGGCAGATTGTATTTGTTGGTTCTATATGTGCTATCAAAAACAATGACGTCTCCGAAAGCCTCGTAGTCAAGTCGCGATTGACTATCAGCCCAGAACAGTCCCTTCAGATGGCCATGCTCGTCTACCAAGTACTTGAAGAAAAAATCCACATCTCGCTCTCGCCTCGCCGTCATGTGCATGATCACCGTTTTAGCATCACCGCACCGATTGTCTCCTGCTTATTAGCATGGCAGAAATTGTAAACGTCCCTCTTTATGCATCCAACCTTATCAAATCCACCGTATTAAAAGCACAAAATATCCATAATACGGTATTTACGGATCCCACATTTTTCCATGTCCGCAATGTCCGCTTTACGCTCATCGCTAATTAAATGCATGCGAACGCAGCAGACAAGAAAGATCCCATGGGGCTAGAGGATGGCTGTGCTCATCGATGAAATCCTTGACAAACCACCGACCGGTTTCCTCCTGTCTCGTAATGACCAATTTAGCATTACACCCAACACGAGTTAAACTTCGTGGCCTCCTCTTTCTATCTTCCATCTTTCTTTTCATGTGCTTATCTTCGCGAAACCCTTGACGACTACACACAATTTTCCTTAAAATTATGTATTTGTTGGATCCATCCCACTCAACGTAGCTTTTCCTCACACTAAAACCTTTTTCAAGAGCATATTTGTTGTAGAATTCATAGCCTTCAGCCTCACTATCAAACATCTTCTTGACAACATTTACATACTCGAACATACTCTCATCACTTGCATACGCCATGTCTTCCTGCATATGACATGTGAGGAAACCAATCATCAACATCTTTACATTTATCAATGTTGCAGGTGTAAAATAGCTCATAGGCAAAGACAAGTGCATGGAAAAGACTTTGCTGGTTTGACATGTGAGGGAAACCAATCATCAACGTCCAACAAGTAGTATCTCATTTTCCTTTAAACTATATTTCATGCGCTTATGCAAACCTAAAGTGATGATGACTTTAATAAACTAAATTAAGTGAACTATGGAACCAGTATCTCATCTTCCTTTAGTATATCTCATCTCAAACGTCAACATCTTACTTAAACAAACATGATGCAATTAGCTCAAGGAAACTATGCCACGATGAAGCTTTCCATTCGTTGTTCTAGTCAAGAATCGGATCTTGTGGGGTTGAGGTTGTATGCATGCACGGTGGAGGGGCGAACGGCCAAGAGAACGAGCGTAACGCCAAGTCAATTCATACCTTAAGGATGGTACGCGAAGAGATGGGATCGCCACGAGGTCGCCACGATTCAGCCGGCGCAGATCCGGCCTTCTTCTTCTTCGGTGATGGTGTGGGGGGCTGGGGTTGGTTGGGTGGAGGACGATGAATTTATTCCTCTCGCCGGGCAGGTCGAGGACGGAGAAGGTCAGGAGCGGCGAGCGGCGACGAATAGATCGGAGGAGGATTCTGAACTGGATCGAGTAGACATGGATCTGGTCCTCAGGTGATCGGTTCAAGAAAAGATATTTCCCCCTGGACCATTATGCCCTTATCGCAATTAACATATTAAATTTAATCAATTAAAATTCCCCGCAAGATCTGACGGCTAATAAAAATCCGACGTGCTCAGACATGTAAGTACTGCTAAGTACTCCGAGTACTAACCCAATCACCGTAAAACAGCTCATACCCTAGAGTATGTTCAGGTGGTGAGTTCCAAACCGGGAACGGCAAAATATCACCTCCGTCCCAGCTACCCAGCCAAAACATCGCTGCACTTGCTCGCATCTCCAAAAGCACAGGCCCTTTGAGAGCCCAGAGACTACACGGCCGAGTTGGCCAGCTGAAGGATGCCACCAGCCACTTCCACCTTGCTGTCAAGCTGCACCTTCTGCTCCACGTCGCCGAAGGGCCAGTAGAAGCTGGGCTCTCCGAAGCTGTAGCTGGAAAGCGGAAGAGCATGCAGGGGATCAGAGGCCTGGAGCTGCAGAAGGCTGTGGAGGACATAAGGTGGCACTTGCACGTCGCTGCCCGACTGCTGCGGAATCGGAGGAGCTGAGGACACGAAGGTGATCTCGCCTTGCGCTTCTGGTGCTGCTGCTGGCTTGTGGCTGCTCATCCGCCTCCCATTGACCGGAAGATCGCTGCAGGCGATCGCCTCCAGGTTGTAGCGGCTGGGCTCGAAGTTGGTGACGGCGTTGTCGCCCCTGAACTTGAGCGCTGCGATGTCGTACGCCTCCGCCGCTTCTTCTTCCGTCGCTGAAAAGAGCGATTTGGTTTAGGTCCAAATGAGCTGAGCCAATCAATCATTACTGCATGGTATGCATCACATAACAACTGAGCAGAAGAGCTTGCATGATGCAACACAATAATTACATTCAGAGTTATCTGTATAACTGCAACGAACTGTTGACGGTGATCATTTTTTAGCAATTTAGAGAAACTCATATCAATACTACTGGTAGTATTAGATCTTAAGTTCATCTCCTGGCATGAGAAACACAAGGGCATCTTACTCTCTGCTCATAAAAAAATACAGTTAATAGGACCATAGACCCCATGTATATAAGCAATGCAGAGTCTGCACTACGTTGTACAGTACATGCAAGGCTACATTGCCTCGGGATCCCTTTGGAATGAAGAGAGATGTCACAGTTTGTCAACAAGAGGCGCTTACCGAAAGTCCCCAGGTACAAGTCCTTGTTGCCTGCAACACGACCAATTCTTGCCTGCCAGCGTCCATGTTGGTGGTGCCTGACAGAACATACCAGGGACTAGGTTGAGCAGATTGTATCTGACGCGGAACATATTGATCAAACTGATGGGTTCCTGTAGTTGAAAATTACCTTGTGACACCTCTGTACACGGATGCACCCCTAGAGAAGCCACTGCTCTTCCTGCAGATTTACACCAGACAGTTTTCTTTTAGGATCACCAAGCAGACAGTTGTAAGCACAAAACATGATGCCTGACATGAATGTGAGAAGTTATAAACACGAACCTCCTCAGTGAAGCTACAAGCTCCTGCCTGCTCATGTTTTGCATCTCCTCAAGCTCTCTGATGTAGTTTTCTTTCTGTAAAGCGAAGAAACTCAATGTTAGTTAAGAAAATATGTCTGAGTTCAGAACCAGTATAATTATTATTTTTAAAGAAAATGAACCATTTAGCACAACCGAATAAAGCTGACACATAATTGCAATTGTTGACAATGGAATGTAAATACACTATATTGTACAAGTAAACTTAGCAATATGAGGCGCACCTAAGAAAAAATATGCAAGTCATCGATGGCACAAAAGACTTGAATTTATGTCTTCCAGTCTTTACCACAACATGAGTTCAGAGAGGTGATAGGATAACATGGAAGTATTCAAAGCAACTATAGAAGAAACACACACATCAATGCTTATTAGAGAAGGAGGGAAGGATGACACTTACAGGGAAATTAGTGGTAGCATTGACACCCCAGTATTTCAGAGCAGCAAGATCATATGCCCTAGCAGCCCTATCTTCTTTTTCATAGCCACCTGCATAGTACCAAACATTGCTTTTAAGTTTCTACCAAATGTGATGCTGAAAAGATAGGACACACTAATGCTGAAAAGACAGGACACACTAATATAAAAGGTAGGAGGTAACTGTTCATACCCAAGTAAACTGAATAATAGTCCCCGCATAGTCGCCAGATTAGCAAGCATAAAAATGGTAGACAATACAAGCCAAGTTAGTTCGAAGTGATAAGAGAAGAGACAAAAACAAATAAATGCATGGAGAAAACATGCATAACTATCATGTGATTCTTATAAAGAAATAGATGCACCGCGCTTAACTCGCACCTAACTGAGCAAAATATTCACTTAGTTATGATTGTGTTGCCTACCATGTGACCTGAAGTTGGTTACTTACAAATAGACAGCATGTTCCTGTATTACGTAGATGTTGGTTAACAACATTGACATGTGATCTAAGCTAAATTTAAAGAGAGAAAAAAATACTCTTCTGGATTTATGCTTATAGTAGTAGTATCCAAGCTATGCTACCTTACAAAAATCTAGAGCAGTGGCTCCTCTAGACAACATAGGATGCAATTGCACATTTCAACTCAGAGAATATTAATTTCCAAACACAATTTCCTAAATGCAACATAGTGCTCCTACTTGAACTGCATGCATGGGTTCCTGGTCTGGTAGACACTAGACAAGAACATGAGTCATGCACCATGCACACACAGAAGTGGCAAGACCAAGAGATGATCTGTACATAGAATAAAGTAAGCAGAACATTTACGGGTGGCGGGTAGAAGATTTTGACAGCGAGTATACAACATAAAAGAAGGTTGCTCAACGTATTGAAGTGTCCACAATAACAATAATGAAAAGAGGGGGGAGTTAAGTTTAGCAATCTGCCAAATTCTTCCGAAAACACTAGAACGAAATAAAAAATCATAATTAGTGCATAACCATGCTATATAACATTTAAAACCATGAAATATTTCCGAGTTCACTTTGACTGCAATATTTCCTGACCATGTGCGCCTGCACAATATATATACATTTTAAATGATTGCAAGCCCAAGAAACATACGAACGAAAAACGAGTCTGAAGATCATTATCCCAAAAATGTAATGATTTGAACGAAAACATAATGATCGGAAGGACCACTGACAGAAAATTCATGAAAAAATGTTACAAAAATAATTGTACATTTAGTAAGAGTACTACCCTGGTTTGAAACTAAGAACTTCAGGAGTAATAGATTCACTACATCTGTTCTGATTCTCTAATTACGTATTTAATTAGTTCAAGTTGAACTAAATAATACTCCATCCATTCCTAAATGTAAGTCTTTTTAGAGTTTTCAATACGAACTACATATGGATCTATATAGACAAATTTTAGAATATATATAGATTCAGTCATTTTGCTCCGTATTTAGTTTTTTTTTAAATAGAAAAGGAGGTTAGACCCCCGGCCGCTCCGTATGTAGTCCATATTGAAAACTCTAAAAAGACTTATATTTAGGAATGGAGGGAGTAGTGAGCACACAAAATGAAACTATTAGAAGTCGTTCATTGGACCTATATAGCAAACTATTAGAACTTATATGAACTACTTGTCATAGCAAATTACTGGCAGAAAGGAGCATAGACCAAACGGTAAGCAGACCCCAGGCAGTAATGTTTGATTAGCTTTCCTACCAAAAATGTAGTGATCGAACATAACTGGCCTGTGCAGTTTGCAGGCTGCGTGCATGATGCAGAAGGCCAAATATGGGAAATGCACGGCCATGCGCCAGACATGTTTTGCTTGGATTGGAGTACATAAAAATTTATCTCTAGTGCAAATGTGAGTACAAATAAGCCTCGCGTATATATCTACTTGTACAACCGAGTGTAGGGCCACACACGTATATACAACAAAACTGTGCTGATCATCAAGGAGCGGGACAAAACTTTGGGGCGTTGCTGCCTGCTAGCTTAGCTGTGTCCTTGCTTGCTGGCTGGCGTCGCAAAAGTGGTCAGACGTGCATGCCATGCATGCCCATTTCAAAATTCGAAAACCCCAACCTCGAGAGGCTGGCAGATGAAAACAAAAACAGATTGCTGGCAGATGAACGCAAACAGAAAAGAAGAAAGACTTGCAGCGGAAGAAGAAAGAAGCTGACCCACCCCACGCACGCATGAATGAATGAACTCGCTGGAAACAGAAGACCCGGAAAAAGGCAAAAGGCTGCGTGCTTACTGTACTTGCAAGCTGGCATAAACTGCCACCAACCCACGCCAAGATTAATCGTATTTTTGTCCAGGCAAACATATCTTTTTACCCCGGTTAATTGTTTCAGCTAGCGCTCTCTCTCTCTCCCAAACACAATCGAAATCGTACTAGACATTGGTATTGCCCCGAGAAATACGAGAGGAAGAAGGAGAGAGAGAGTGAGAGAAGGCGGTCAAAGAGGTGGTGGTGGGTCCGCAGTGAATCCGGGCGAGCGAGTAGTCTACCTCGTCATCATCATACACGGAGATGGCTGTCACCTCACGCACGCAGCACGCGACGTCTCTCTCTCTGCCTCTCTTCACTCCCGAAACGGCGGCACGGCATCCCATCGGGTCCTCCTTTTACCCCCCGTACGTAGACGAAAGATCCGAGCCCGCAAGCAAACCAAGATCTAAATAATCGCCACCGTCGATGTTCAGATTAGCGGCGAGATTATGTGCTGGTTTAAGCCGGGGATCATGAGATGGTCACCTTGGCGTCCCTTGCGTTTCTGGCCCTCCCGCCGGCACGTGTTGTCCCACAGGTGCGCCTCGTACCGTTTGGTCCACCGGTGCCTGCGCGCGCATCGCACGTGTTAGTAACTCATACTAGTATGACTACTACTTTGGGGAGGAGTGCTAATTAATCACACTCCTTAACCACACTTATCAGTTATCACTCGCTAAGCATACCTGGTCACCCCGCGGTAGCACGACGTCCTTTGGCCGGAGCTCGGCGTCAGCGGCAGCGGCGCGAGCGCGGAGGGGCTCCCGGTGGTCTCGACGGGCGCAGCGACGGCCAGGTCCGTGGAGGCGTGGACGTCGTTGCGTGAGGACGCGAGGAGGAGGCGCCCCGGGTCGGCGCCGAGAGGAGGAGGCGGGGCGGTGGCGAAGAAGTCGTCGGCGGAGAAGCCGTCGAAGGGGAAGAGCACCGCGTCGGACAGGCCCGTCAAGGGAAGCGAGGCGGAGCCGTTCGTCGGCGGCGACATCGTCTCGCTCTCCTCGCCCTCGCCCACCGATCACGCACACACACACACACAGAAACCTGGGTCCTAGGGCTTTGAATGGGGTTTGACGTGAGGGGGAGCAAAAGGGGGCCGGGAAAGAGGGCGGCGCTGGCCAGGAACACGGGAGCGGGGGCGGAGGAAAGGAGGAGACGGGAGGCTCCGTCGTATTTATAGGGGAGGCGGGTGATAATGACGGGCGAGACGGTCGCGCACTTCTCCTCTCGTCCGGTCTTCTTCAACCAACGAAAGTGCGGTGGGGACTACGGAATTGGAGTTGGAATGGAAGGGGAGGATGGGCGGTGGGGCAGCGCTGTGCTGTGCTCTTTTGTCCCTACTGCCTTTCGTTCGCGAGTTCCAGCACTGGTCTCCGCGCGGCGGTTTCCGTTTTAATATTTGAAATCAGAGTTGGCAGCGTCCATGGTGGAATGCGAATGGATATGCATCAAAATTTCTGAAATGACCCATCGACGTAAGGGGATTCAAGAATGGGAGCGAGCCCCGTCCACGTGTCTTTTCTCTGTCGACAGGAAAGGAAAAACAGTTGGTCGTCAAAGAAAAGGGAATGAAAACAGCCTACGTACCTTATAGCTTAAGAAATGGGGTAAAACATGCTGTTCGGTCAGACCTTTTCTCCGGTCAGACGTTTTTAAAAGTAAGTTAAACTTGCTGGAACACCATTGGAGAAATATATCCATTCATAATTGCTACTACGTGTGCCATTTTGAATTTGTATGTTAGCCTCCACCGAAAACAGATAATTAAAAATAATTTGTACGATAGCCACTGAAAATTCTAATTATCTTTTAATGTCCTGATTGTAGCAACATTCCTCGGAGTTGGTCAATCATGTAGTATAAGATTGGAATTAGATCATAACCATAGTCGAACATCTTAGAATTGTAAGTTGCACAATAAATTACCTCGAGGAAAATATCCATGTGTAAGCATGAAGATTGCCATATGTGCCATTTCAGATCTATATGTAACCGATCCTTCGAGACAGATGGGTAACACATGGAGACACACATCCCCCGCGTCCCTCCCGAGCCGCCCCCCGCGTGGGCGACCGGGAGGCCCCAGATCCCATCGCCGCCTAACCTCCCCCACTCCTCCCCCTCCTCCCTCGCCGCCGCCCAAGGGCGCGGCCAGGCGAAGCCTAGCCATCGCTGGCTGCGGCGGGGACTCGGGCCCTCTCGCTCGGGTGGGCTGGTGGCGCCAGCCGGGAGGCGTGGCGGCGGGCGGTCGCCATGGCGGGTGGTGGCGGCGCCTCGGCGACGTCGATTCTCGCGGGGAGGCCTTGCGATCTGGTGTGTCGCGGCCGCCAGGACGGCAGCGGCGTGACCGGATCGGTTCGCGGCGTGGCCGGATTGATCGGCTGGTCGGCCGTCGGCACGATGGTGGGTGCGACTTCGTCGGCGGTGGCAGATCCACGGATTCTACCCTTATGCGGCCCTCGACAAGCAGTAACCACGGGAAACCCTAAATCTCCTTGGGATCGGCGATGGCGGCGCTTTTGCATCGTAGTCCCTCTTTAGGGCATTGTTTTGGAGTTTGCTCGGTTGAAGGAACCAGCGACGTCGGCGGCGCACGTTCGTGGAGCAATCGCCGATGAAAATCGCGCCGACTACGATCATGGCGGACGATGGCGGCGTCTTGGATGTCGTTCCCTTGTCGAGGCACCGTTGTTGCAGTCTGCTTCATCAGGCTCGGGATGCTCCGGGGGAAACCCTAGATCTGGGTCTTCCGGATCGGACGATGATGGCGTTTTATCGCTTTCCCTCCCGGGGCATCGTTTTGGAGTAAGTCTTTGAGGGGGATGGTGGAGCGGTGCTTCATCTCACACATCGATGGCGGCAGATATCGGCGGCATGGCGCTGCGGAGTCTCGGCGTCCGATGCATGGAGATTGACTCGCGCAGGAGGAGGTTGTTGTCTGGCGTCATGGTGACGTCGATGGAAGAGTGGCCAGACAAGGTAGAAGCCTCAATATGATCTGAAGACGGACCTGTGGAAGATGGCGGCGATGACACACGAGTGCGTCTGACCGGATTGTGCCCCAGACCCGGTATGTGGCTCGGCTGGGGATTCCGAATATGTTTCGGCTTCCGGCTTTTGATGTTAGGCTTAGGTGAGTGGTTTGGATAGTGGCCCAGCTAGCACCCCTTCATCATTTTGGATAGTAGTAGCGGCATGTGTTGCCAAGATGGTGGATTCAGGCACATTATTGTAATACTTTGTAAGGTCCTCGAAAATAATCAATAAAGTGACCGTATGCATCTCCCAGATGCAGAGGCCGAGTGTCATCCTTCTTTTCTAAAAAAAAAGATGGGTAATACATCACTTGACTGGCCAAAAGACATCACTACCAATGAAATCTCTGGCCAAAAGAGATCACTACCAATGAAATCCCCTTCTCTGGTGTTTTTGATGATTTTGATTTTTCTTGCATCTCTGAAGTGGCTAGAATAGAGTAAATAAGACCGAGACGATTACAAGTGTGTAGAAGAAGACCTTCATGCTATTCTACTAACTAGCAGGGTAGAGGCGCGGCGTGGTGGCCGTGCATTGGCACATCTTGCAAATTATTCACTAAAATGCACCGATGATTTTCGTCTATACAAATTTTGTGGTCACGTTAGTCAGAACTCCATGTTCATCTTTGATGACAATCTTCGGCCATTGTTGTGATGTTGCACGTGAAACCGCCACATGTGAGAAAATGAGCTTGATAACGTATACACGCAATTTTGAAAGTGTCCGCCCTTGGCTCTTGCTCTTGAATACATACACGTTTTTTTTCCAATAACTTTTCCTCTAGGCACTCTTTCGTCAAGCCCGATGATAATAATCGTGTTTCATTGCACAACTCCAAAGACCGATTCATATTCCTCAAAAGCATAACGGTACACCAATCTTTCAAGCAATTTCATGTTGTGGAAATTAATGATAACTACAGGGTGTAAAATTCTGTAGGAAATAACAAATCAACACAACATGGTCAGTGTTTTCTGAAATAGTATCACAGCTAGGAAAATCCTTGGAACAACAGGAACTCGTTTGTAAACAACATCATTAATATCATTTAAACTCCCACAACTATCCATGCTTTGGTATTTTGTAGTAATATCCAATGTATATGTATATTATCGGGGTTCAATATTGGAAATCAAACTCAATGCATCTTAATAATGTCAAATGCAACCAAGAGAAGGGTACAAAAGGACTAGACACCAAGGAATATTTCCTCTTTCTTTTGTTTAGAATGCTAGTGCCTTATGGGGCCCAATCACTTTTGTCATACATCACCTATGAGGATTGCTTTGTTTTAGAAATAATAGTCTTGGTTCTCCTCAAATGAATGCAATAGAAGAAATCATAGTCATCGGCAAGCCTGTTTTGAAGTTCACAGGTTGCCATATTATTATAAAGGAAACCATATTTGAAAATCATATATTAAGATTACTAATTCTGATAACATTGTTAAGAGGAATTTCTTATAAAAGCATGCAAATTAAGGTTTTCTCACTGATCTATAGCCAGAAACGTTGTACTATGATGGGCGTTGTCAAGATACTCAAAACCATCAAGTTATTTTTTTGCCTCATGTCCTTTATAAGTTATGTAATTGTTTTCAGATTTCACCTCTTCTAAAAACTGGTTCAGTGCCATTTTAGGAATGCCATCTAATATATATGTGGAATGATTACTATGCAGAAATAATTTAAGATTATGTTAGTAAAAATGAGCATTGCTTCTGAAACTCTGTTTATACCTGACAAACCACAGAAATGTTTTGCGGCCTATATTCTTATTAGAGAAAAGAACCACATGATGTTACTTAAAGAGGCAAAGATCTCAAGACTAATTGGACATGTTGGCTAGAAACCCAAATTATATGCATGTGTGTTGTGAAAAAGTGCTTGTGCAAATGAATGGTGTATCCTCGTGGATCGTATTTGTATGTAAATGTCATTTGTAGGTCTAACAAAAAATAATAAACAATATGTAGCCAAGAAAATAGTAATGAGGGAAAGCGCCTCAGACCCAGGAAGCATTGGAAGTGGTTACAGATAAGGAGCCGCCTCTGGCAATCTCAGTATTCGTTTATGTAAGTAAACCGCTTGCGGTGGGATTCAACGCAAGCGATTTTACAAATTTTGTCTGCGTTATTCTGTGTATTAACGGCACAAGATTTGAGGCGAATCTCACAACCGCCTCCGCCCCATGTACGAAACAACCTACAAAGCCCGGTTCTATAGTAGTTCAAGTTTGTAGAACGTAACTTGAGAGAATAGGATCTACAAGGTTAGGGGTAACAATAAAATCAAATGGTAGAAGAATCTTCATGATTGGAAGAATGAAATTGTAAGGTTATTCGTGACAAAAAATTGAATGGAAGGAGGAACATGTCCAAGATGGCGTATGAACATAATTGCATCACTAAAAGAGTGCATGAATTTGTGATGGGAAGAAGGGTGGCATGAACTTGCGATAGAACAAAATAGGAGGAAGTGATCAATTGAGATCAGGGAGATGAAGAAGATTAAGATAATTGAATGGATGTAAAACCAATTGAGACAACATAGCCAAAATATTGAATGGAAGAACACGGATGACGCGAAAGATAAGTGCACCGAGGAAGAAGAAGATAAACGATAACAATGGATGAAACATGATGGAAAAGAAGAACCGGTCTAAGAATAAAGAAGGAATTGAACATGACAGGAAGATGGAGCCTACGTATAGGAACATGGATGTAGAAGAAAGGTTGGACGAAGTATTAATATAAAATAAACATGTATATTGTGTCGTATTGATAGGGTTCAGAATTTTCATCTCATTTTCAAGCAACTTCCCCTGAAACAAGTTCCTGAACCATGACGCAGATCAACACTTTGTAGACGAATACGTAGGTGGGTGCCCATGCGAATTTTCAAGTATCATGGCACAAACAAACTATGTCTATTACACACATCTACGTTTTTTGACCCCAAACGCAAGTGGTTGGAATGTACATCAAATCTTCTAACCAAGAGTACTAGACTGACCCGTCTAACAATTACTAGCTCCCTCCAATTTGGGTAGAGTTGTCATTTTGATCATCAGGGTGGTACCTAAAATGTAAATATGAGAATTATTTCTTAATGAAAAAGCATATTGTAAAAGTAGTTTTAGTGTCTGATTTCCGTGCATCCAGTTAAGATATTTTCGCACCTATTGGAGTTTATAGTTTCAGAAGGGTCCCAAAATCATCATGAAACACATATATTCTTGAATAGTGTGAAGTACTAACGTATAATTACTAACTAAAAGTGGAACGATATATTTTGATAGTTTAACATTATTTAGGTGAATTTTATTTTTTATTCCATGTTTTGGTAATTTATCACTAATTACCCCACATTTAGTTTTTTTATATGAATTACACTATTTGCTCAAAAATTACTATCTTTTCTCTTTTAAATTACAAAAGTGATATGCTAGGTAGATCCCATTCATCACGAACGCTTTGCATGTCATATCATGGTTTCCATCCTTTTGTTATTGCCGGGTCCAAATTGGTAGCCTCATTGTACTAGATCCACACCACTCAACGGGTAATCTAAAGGACAAGCTTCAACATGCTTGAGCTTGCCCTCGAAAACTACAAATAATAAATGAGCATCACTACATAGAGGCACCACATTGATGCTTCACATACGGTGGCTCACTCTCACCTGTCGCTTGCATGGAACAATGACACATAGGCATGACATTAACAAAAAATTTGCTCAAATTTGAGGTTAACTTTTTTATCTCCCAAACCGTTAACCCAGTTGAGGATCATCTTTCACTGTTATCTTTCTTGTGGCAGGGTCTTTGAAACTAGATCCCATGTTGACAGACTTCTTTTTTGGCGGTACTAACGAGATTAATGTCAAATACTTGCCACGTTATTAGCCACTTAGTTGTCAGATCATATTAACTTAGTTGCCAGATTATTGAACGTTGGTATGTGTGACTAAACGACTTGCTTCATGGTACTTGTGTAGGTTCATACATCTTCTTACTTATTGTTAACACGTAAATACTTACTATGTAACTCTGCATGACACTGCAATGTTTAAAAATATACAAAATTATTGTCGGGTAACTACACACAATCTTTGTGGGAATTGTTCCCTATTTTAGATGATAACTATGGTGACATAATCTAGCAACGGGTGAAGAATAAAAATAATCAACAAGACATGTCAACATGAGATCTTGTTTTGAAGCCCACGTCGGAGCAGACCCATTGTTGAAGACGGACCACTACTCCGATTAATGGGTTGTGAGATAAATCATTTTAAATATCCAAATGTAATGATGTCAAAATGATGTGTAAGATTGTTGTATGCATACATGTGCTCTCTCTACATGGGAAAAATTCGATTGATGCCGCATTGAGGAAGGGCGTGCACAAGAATGCAAATTAGATTTGTTTTTCTAAATATGATTTTATTACTACTAGTATTTCTTCCCAGCCCATGTGAATCATCACATTAAACATGTAGACTAGAAATTGTTAGCTGTTCTCACCATCAATTGCGCCCGCACGACCACGGGCATGCCCACAAACCCCAACATAAAGTGGAAGCCAGGAACCGGGGAGCGTGTTGGGCTACCGCCGAAGGGAGGAGGTTGTCGTGGAGTAGAATCTGACAGCAAGAGAGGTAGGGAAACATGGCTTGATCTAACGAGACACAAGTGGGTGACACAAGATCGTACACAGATTCAGGCCCTTTGTGCGGGGTTGAGGTAAAAACCCTAGTCATGTCTTTCCGGAAGTTGTTCTTCCATAAGAATATGAAATTACAATGGTTGTAGACCCTCAGCTCAGAACCCGGGGCAAGCTTATGTAGAGTATGTCATGCACCAGGGTCGGTCGTAAGTGCTAAAACGGCGTATTGAATACCTACAGTTTCATATCCATTATGTCCGAAAATGAACGCCTTAAAAGCTAGGAAAGTGGCCGATAATGCTTCGCATTTATTACGTAGTGAAGCCCCGTGCATAACTCCTCTCTAAATGCTCTTGGCCATTGGATTACTATGAAATCTGACAGGTTACATCCTGATTGAGAAAGCTCTCGTCTGATGGGCAAACCGACTAATGAAGATCCCCCGACTAGTATCGACTCGGACTGGGCCGCTAACACCTGCTGCTGGTGTTTAGCTAATGCTTTGCATTCATGGGGCTAGGAGTGCATGAACTCTTAGTTGGGCCTTATGTCGTCATGTTTGAAACCTGGATTTATTATGTACTTTGCAGTAAAATACTACTAATATTTTACATGGTTCACCAAAATAAGTTATTTATATATATATATATATATATATATATATACCAAAACTATTCTTTTTGGTTTTGTTGCCTCATTAATAACTACTGTTCTGGTACTACTAATGTACAAAATCAACTTTTTAACAAGCTATGGAATAAATGGTGGAACTGACATCTCGTGAAGATGACGAGGTAACCATAACCACATGTCACCTCTTGCTGTAGTGGGTTAGTATCTCTGCACTAACAGTGCCAAAAGCACCTTCCTGTGTAATATTGTGTTGGTTTTTAAGGAAACCTCGTCCAAATTGCCTCATGATCAAGATCTGCAAGCTCAAAAGAATGATATATCGACGCTCCAGACACAAGTCCAATCCCTAACAGAGATCCTTTGTGAAACAAGGACAACCATTATTTGATATCGTCAAGATATGTATGATTTTGAAACCAGACTATCAGACATTTGCTATGTTGTTTAGGATCCTAGGAGAAATGAAGGCGAAGGTTATGGTGCTCCATCAGACACTACAACATGAAAATGTAACAATCTGGTCAAATGAACTAAGCTTCTGAACTTCTGATGGTGCATTTATCTGCGGGGTTGTTAACTTTTATGCCAACCCTCCTTTTGTTATATGGCTGTAATTTGTTTTGTTGCGATACAAAATTTGTTCTTAACGGGCAGCTACCGGCTAAAGAAAACAGGAAGCAATTTTTGTATAGTGTAGGGTGTTCCCTATATTTGCACTGGTGGCGAACTTTGATGCCCAGTGGATGTACTCTGTGCAATCCCGGTAATAGCCGAGCATTAGTTGCTCGCTTATTTATTTCCTTAGTCTATGTTTTCCTCTATTTGCTAGTGGCCACAATAACCATGGGCCACATATGGACCTTGGTAACCATGGGTCTGCTGCGTGCTGTAGTGACCATGGACCATCTAGGGGTCGTAGGATCGATGGGCCTGTCGGTGTCAAAACTGGCAGATCTCGGGTAGGGGGTCCCGAACTGTGCGTCTAAGGATCGAAGGTAATAGGAGGTAGGGGACACATTGTTTACCCAGGTTCGGGCCCTCTCGATGGAGGTAATACCCTACTTCCTGCTTGATTGACTTTGATGAGTATAGGGGTTACAAGAGTTGATCTGCCTTGAGATCGTAGTGGCTAAACACTAGATGTCTAGCCTGTATGATTATGATTGCCTCTGCGGACTAAACCCTCCGGTTTATAAAGACATCGGAGGGGGCTAGGGTTGTATAGAGTCGGTTTACAGAGAAAGGAATCTTCATATCCGCATGCCAGGCTTGCCTTCCACGCCAAGGAGAGTCCCTTCCAGACACGGGAGAGAGCCTTCTATCTTGCATCTTCATGACCCGTGAGTCCGGCCCATGTCGCATAGCCCAGACGCCCGAGGACCCCGTAATGCAGGACTCCCTCAGTAGCCCCTGAACCTGGCTTAAATGACGATGTATCTGGCGTGCAGACTGTCTTCGGCATTGCAAGGTGGGTTCCTCCTCCGAATACCCCAAAGCAGTTGAACAAGATAACTGTATCCGACTAGCTTTTCCGGTGAGACGTTGCATCCGGCCTTATCATTATATCGAACTGTTTTTCGGTCTCCCACCCCGGGTTTCGAGGTACGGCCTCTATTGACACGTCTTGTCAAAGCAGAAATCGTGTCCCCTTATTGTGGGATTTTCATCAATACGAGTTTGGGTAATCCAACCGAGCTGTTTGCACGACCCCTTGGGAATAGGCGAGTTTTAATGCTCGTGGGGGGGGGGGACGCTCTATATTCACTTCCTTTATAAGGGGATAAGAATCCACCTTTTCAACCCACGCCCTCTTCTTCCTCAGCCCATCCGCCTTCGAGCTCCAGCGCCCAAGCTTTAATCTTTTCCGTCCCTAAAAAACACTCTAGCCATGTCCGGATCTGGAGCGCAGGGCAAGTGGATGGCTTCCTCCGTCACGGAGGAGAACATTAAGGAGCTCCGGGAAGCGGGGTACTTAGCCAAGGAAATCGCCCACCGGCTTCCGGCCAAGAGGCAGATCGTCCCTACTCTGGAGCTCGACGAGAGGGTAGTGTTCATCCCTCATTTCCTCCGCAGACTAGGGTTTCCCCTTCATCCTTTCGTCCGCGGCCTTATGTTTTACTACGGGCTAGATTTCCATGATCTAGCCCCGAATTCCTTCCTCAATATTTTGACGTTCATCGTCGTGTGTGAGGCATTCCTGTTTATCCCTCCCCACTTCGGCCTATGGCTCAAGGTCTTCAATGTGAAACCAAAAGTGGTGGATGGTAAACACGCGGAGTGCGGCGGCGCCATGGTGAGCAATCTACCCAACGTCACCTGGCCCAAAGGCACCTTCATGGAGACAGTGAAGGGATGGCAGCAGGAGTGGTTCTATGTCACGGAACCCCGTGACACCACATGGGCCGCCGCTCCCGGGTTCAAGTCCGGGCCTCCACTGCGGCTGACGTCCTGGCTCAACAAGGGCCTGGACTGGCGTCATCCGACGAGGTGATGATGCTGCATAATCGCATCAAGAGTATGGTAGACAAGAATACCAGCCTGGCCAGCGTGATCCAGGTAATGCTCTTTCGCCGGATTCTCCCCTGCCAACACCGGACTCAGTACATGTGGGAGTTCGACCCGGCCGGTCCCCGGACCCTGCAGCGGTTCTTCGGCACGAAGCATGAAGACATGTGGAAGTTGCTGCTCAAGGCCCAAAAGACGTGGCTGAAAATGACCGATGAACTCGGCCTCGACCGGACTCACGCGGCGTCTCCCGTAAGTTTTTACGATAAATTCATTACTCGCAAATCCAAGGGGTATTCTTAAGCTTTCCATTCTTTTCACAGGGTTGGACGAAAAAGGCGGAGCGGATTCACTGTCCGGCTCCGCTACCTGAAGACCCAGCCATTCCTCTGTTATCGAGGATGCTGGTTATGGCGCCATATCAGGCGCCGGAAAAGAAGGCCAAGAAGAAGGGCAAGGAGGCCAAAAGCGGCCTCCGCCATAGAGGTGCTTCGGACGTAGTGTCCGAAGACACCAAGACCCACTCCTCCCCTGACGAAGACGAAGGGAGGAGGAAGAGAACAACTATCCCCTTAAAGGGGAAAGAAGAAGAGGGGGGCTTCCGTGGATCTGGAGGCGGAAGCGTCCAAGAAAGGGCGAATCTCCCTCACGGGTGACTCCGCATCAGACGCCGATGAGTGGCACCCCATGCCGAAGCCCCTGGTCGGATCGTAAGTACCCCCGAAGGCACTTGTACTTATATATCTATCTGGCCTTCTGCCTTGTGATTTTAATACACTGAATTTGGTGGTGCAGTCCGTCTCACATCCTCCCCCAGCAATCCTCATCTTTGGGGAATTCGCTGGATCTGAACGTGATGGACAGTGGGTCGCCTCCGCCGGCCTCCTCTCCTAACGCTACGGACATTGCCGAAGTGTTGTCCCGAAAGACCCTTACGGGCCAAGGAGAGGTGCGGGGAGCCGCCATGGTAGAGCTGGAGGGCGATATCCCTGCTCCCGGCAACATGGGGGAATCGACCCCCATGGAGACTGACAACGGGGGCCATGCACAATTCGGCCCCCAACCGAATATTATTCCGGAGACCCATACGGCTCCGGAATCGGGTGAGCAGCCTCCTTCGAAAGAAGGGGGTGCGCAAACTCCGCCGGCGGCCTCCGTCAATTCGGAGGCGCCGGATACTTTGGTGGAAGCACTTCAGAGCGCCATCATTGTAGAAGAACATCATACCCTTACAGGTACGGTTGTTGAAAGGGTTCGGTCCGCCAAAAGCGGATTGAACGAAGCCTACACTAGCCTTCTAAGAGGCTTTGAGGTATGTAGTAGAACGCCTTTTGGCTACATAAGAAAAATTTCTGTGTATAGATAGTAGCCCCTGAGACTCTATTCGGTGTTCACAAAGAAAGGCCGAACAGAGGATCTAATGACTCATACAGGGTATTAACCTACATATCAATTTGAACTGAACAGGCTGCAATGCAGGCATCGGCTACTCATGCCGCCGAAGCATCTGAGCTGAGGCGGAAGTTAGCGGAAAAGCAAGGTATGTGGTACCGAAAATGCTTTGGAAAATAATATCAGCAATAATTTGCCAGCTTAATGAGTGTTATAACTTTGCTCACAGCTAACGCGTCTGAGGTCGAGACCCTCAAGAGCGCACTGGCTGAGGCCAAGAAAGAGGCGGAGGAGGAACGAGCCACCCGCCTAAAACAAGAGTCAAGGGTGTCCGAAGTCCAGCAAGAGCTTAAGGATGCTATAAGCAAATGTGAGTCCTTAGAGCACCAAGTTTCGGATCAAAAATCCGAACTTGCTAAGGCCCTCCAAAGTGCTCAAGAGGCTCGGACTGAAGCCCAAAACGCCTGCCGGGAAATCCAAGAGCGAACAAAATTGCGGCCGGTAAGGCCTTTAATATGCAGAGCAGGTTTGTGAGGGAGAAATACATCTTACTGACCCGGGTTTGGAGTTCTACAAGAGCGTTTGCGGATCTGCCCCGGAGTGTTGCTGATGCTGTGGAGTTCTTCCGAGCCGAAGAGGGGAGCTCAACTGAGAGCATCCAATGCCCCTCAGCGATCAGCTGAAACAGCTGATCGAACTGCATAGGATGGCCAAGCTGGCTATGAAGGATTTTATAATCCGTCTATGGCCAGCCGAATCCATACCCAGCAGCTACTTCGGGCTCGTGAAGCGGCTGATCAGTGCCCGCCCTCGACTTGACGCCGTGAAGCGATCGACCTGCATCGAAGGTGCGCGGATGGCCTTCGCCCGTGTCAAGGTGCAGTGGGCGAAGATGAACACCGTCAAGCTCACGACCGAGGGGCCGCCTTGAAAGGATCGATATGGTTGACTAGAGGGGGGGGGGGGTGAATAGGCAACTAACAATTTTTAAACTTTTCTTTACAATTTAAACTTTGCAATAATAAAGGTTGTCTAGATGTGCAACTAGGTGGACAACCTATATGATGCAACAACACAAGCACACGAGCAAGCAAGGATAGGAACACAAATAAGCTTGCACAAGTAAACGGATAAGATAACCAAGAGTGGAGCCGGTCGAGACGAGGATGTGTTACCGAAGTTCCTTCCTTTTGAGGGGAAGTACGTCTCCGTTAGAGCGGTGTGGAGGCACAATGCTCCCCAAGAAGCCACTAGGGCCATCAGAATCTCCTCACGCCTCGCACAATGCAAGAGTCGTGATTCCACTATTGGTGCCCTTGAAGGCGGCGACCGAACCTTTACAAACAAGGTTGGGGCAATCTCCACAACTTAATTGGAGGCTCCCAACAACACCACGAAGCTTCACCACAATGGAATATGGCTCCACGGTGACCTCAACCGTCTAGGATGCTCAAACACCCAAGAGTAACAAGATCCGCAAGGGATAAGTGGGGGAATCAAATATCTTGTGGTGGAAGTGTAGATCAGGCCCTTGTCACCCAATCCCGAGCAAATCAACAAGTTTGATTGGCTAGGAGAGAGATCGGGCCAAAATGGAGCTTGGAGCAACAATGGAGCTTAGAGAGAGAAGAGGTAGTCAACTAGAGGTTGAAGAAGCCCCTTATATAGTCGTGGAAAAAATCCAACCGTTATCCACTTATTCAGCTCAGCGACGCGGTACTACTACCGCTCTGTGGCGGTACTACCATGAGGTCAGCGGTACTACCGTGGCGGACCACGGTACTATGCTGGCAAAGACAGGCGGGACTAGCTCGACTAAGGGGCAGTACTACGCTGCGGCGGTACTACCGCTCCCCTTGCGGTACTACCGCAAGGCAGGAGTCACGACACGAGACGGGCGCGATGAAATAAATTACATCCGTGCCAACTTCCGCTGAAACCGCGGTAGTGCGAAAATCCGACGCGGTACTACCGCTCCTCAGAGCGGTACTACCAGAAGCAGCGTGCCTACTACCGTGAAACTACGGTACTTGGTAGGAGGGCCACGCGGTACTACGACTCATAGGGAGCAAGATTACCGTGGGCACCATGTACTACCGCTGACGAGCCGGTACTACCGTGGTGGGCGCGGATGTAAAAAATTACATCCGCCCCTACTACCGCACTGGAGCGGCACTAGGCCTGGCCACGGTACTACCGCAAGTACAGTGGCAGTTGTCAGATTTCCGCACAACCAAGATAACGAAGGGAAGCTCCAAAGTGCAGGGAAAGGAGGGACAAGTGTACGTGTTGATTCCACCCTAACCTTTCCGAGGTGGACCCCCTCTTAATAGTACGGCTCTCCTATGACTCAAATCCACCAAAAGAAACATAGGACGACGCCGTCTTCAATAGTCTCCGAGGGGCACCGAATCGTCTCGAGCCTAGAGATGAACCATCTGAGGAACTCAAAGCATACGATTAGTCCGCAAAAGTATCGTCATCAATCACCAAAACACTTACGGGATAAATATGCCCTTACAATCTCCCCTTTTTGGTGGATTGATGACAATACGGATTTGCACAAAGATACAATAATATAGAGCAAGAGCAAACCCTCCTCTCCAAAATATAGACGGGCTCCCCCTAGACGTGTGCACTCTGGATGAATGCTTTGGACTGCATAGCACACGAACTAGGATCACCACTCCCCCTATATTTTAGAGACAAAGGTCCGAAGAATAACATCTAAGCAACATATAGCACGATATAACATAAGCTTGCTAAGATAGATAGAGTGCATATGTCTTACACCATAAGAAGGAAAATCAACTAAGACGAGGTTCAAACGATTCAAACGAGGTTCAATCGAAAACGCAATAAACACACCAAACACGAACACGACACAAGACTCGCAAATCCCTACGCTCTCTCCCCCTTTGGCATCGAGATGCCAAAAAGGCAGAGAGGACACCTACACACAAGCGGTGGCTCAAGTAGAAGGGAACTCGTCCCAACCCTCTCCGTCAGACTCCTCAGCAGCAGGGATGGACTCCTCGACGTCCTCCTCAGAATCAGTCCACTTGTAGCCTTGCTTCACCATCCACTCGGCCTCTGGAGTGATGTGCTCCTCAGATCCGCCAGACACATCCTCACCATAGAGCTTCAAGATCTTCTGTCCCGTGACGACTCTCCTTGGATGCCACATGAGTCCTGTCTTGCCCCTTGGCTTGCATGCAGAAAAGGGTCTTCATCTTGTCCTTCAGCTTCGTGGCCCAAGAAGGCATAGAGGAGCCCTGGGAAGGCCTAGCAGCATGGCCCTCATCAACATTCTCGACGCCAGCATCCTCCTCTCCAACAGCAGCCCTAGCAGCAGACGCCTCAGCACAAGTAGTAGTGTTGGCCCAGTTGGGTTTGACAGGCAGACAGATGGGGTCATGGCGAATCCAGTCAAGGGCAAGGAACTCCTCATCAGGGAACATCTTCTCCCAAGTCCTCGAGATCGTGAGAACAGACAGTCTGAGACCGTATATAGGCACCTTGCGGTTGAACACGGCAAATCGAAGCTCACACCACATGATGTGTGAGATATCAAGTGGCTGAGTCTGAGACACACGAGCCTCCTCGCAGATGAGCATCATATCCACCATATAGGCATGAACCTTGTCCTTGTCACCAATGCGGGGGAACAAGGAGTTGCGGAAGATGCGGTACATGATATCCAAAAAAGAGTTGAGCACCAAACCTATCTTGCCACTTGGAAGTGTCTTCTCAACATAGAACGGTGCAAGCCTGTCCTTGTTGGCAGAGTCAGGGTTGGCATGGGGACGAACACCCACGGGGGAGTCAAGCCCGTCATCAAGAACTTGGAGCAGATCCATGAACTCCTTCCGGTGTAGCAAATCACTTACGGCCACTTGTCATCCAGGTCATCCTCCTTTCCTCATTGGGGTGAAAGTAGGCGAAGCAAAGAAGCCCGACTAATGAGCTCGTGGATCATAGTCAAGGTGAAAAGAGATTATATGCTCAATGCCAAACTGCTTCCACCAAGTCCGTAGCCTCTCCAAAGTAGGCACGGAACTTCTCCTTCCTCAAGTGATGCATGTCAATCCACTTCACATCCACATAGGTATTCTCGCTTGTTCTTAATGACGCCCGGATAGATGTTGTTTTGATGCTTGTTCCAGAACAGCTCACAGCCCTGGCCCGAGGAACGAGGGGTCACGTACGGATCCATGTTCCTGAGGCGGACGTAGTCAGAATGGGGCATCTCATCCATGCTCTTGGCGGGCTCCTTGAACTTGGTGGCAGTTGTCTTGACATGGCGCTTGGGGGCAGAAGAGGAGCCCTCTGGTGCGTCACTGGGGTTCCGCAGACGCTTGGAGCCGATGTCACAGTTGGGATTGGACCGGCGAGATCCACCACCTGAACCACACACGCAAAGCACCAAAAACGCAAGAAGATCAATGCAAAGGCCACAAAAAAGCACAAGAAACACATAGGAGACATATGAGAAAGTTGGCATGCGATAGGTGTGAGGCACGGTAGGACTGCCACTGCCTGCGGTACTAAAGCAGTAGTACTGCTCCAAACGCGGTAGTACCATGCGGGGTCATGGTAGTACCGTGGTTGGAGCGGAAGTAGAGCTGTAGTGATGTAGCGCTGGTAGTACCGCACCCGAGGCGGTAGTACCGTGCATGCATGCGTAGTACCCAGCGCCATAGGGGCGGTAGTACCGCGTCAGAAGCGGATCCAACTATCGATTTGAATCTGAAAAGAACCATGAAACAACGGCGGTGCTACGTTGATCAGATCTAGCGCATGACATCAATACACATATAAATCCTATGCAATACTACACTCCTTCATCCTATTCTTGCAGAGATTAGGCCTATCAATCTCAAGAACACACAAGCCTCCCCAAAACCTAGAAACGCCAAACACCAACAACAAGGAGAGGGAATTGGGGAAAAACCTGGGTCCATAGCAAGAGCACGCGGTGGGGAACAATCCCACCGGTCGGAATCACGGGAGGGCAGCCGGTGGAGGAGATCCGGCGAGAGACGCCGGCTCCGTTCTTGAGCAAGGGAGAGAAGGAGGCGATGTGGGGAGAAGGCAGCGAATGGGTATGGGGAGTTAGAACTCCCCTGCCCATCCTTAACCCCACGCCACAACCGTCAGCGGTAGTACTGCCAGATTATCATCGCGGTAGTACCGCAAGGCGGAAGTTCTGCACCAAGGCGGTAGTACCGCTCAACGGCGGTAAAAAATTACTGCCGTGAGGTTGCGGTAGTACCGATGCTCCATAATGATGGTAGTACCGTGGCTGGCTGCGGTAGTATCATGGCCGCTGTGATAGTACCGTGAAACTCAAGTTACCGCATGTTTCAAAAACGAAAAGGGCCTTTGCAATGAATTTTTTTTTCACACACAAGAAACCAAAAACTCAACCACAAACCAGAGGCAAAAGACAACAAGAAACCACCAAACGACAAGGCCTCTCAAGGAGAGAGGGCGGTGGCCGAAGCCACCTATGTTTGAGTAGGATGGTATGGCACATGAAGAATTATCCTTGGGCCCATGACCAAAACTCGTCTTTGGAACACAAGTACCATAAAAATGGCTAATGTGAAAGAGGTGATCGATTTATGCATAATGGGGGAGGGAGAGTTCATTGAGAGAACAATACTCCCCTATGTCCATGCCTACACCTAAACTAGACGGCAAGTTGAGTGTGGTGGGGAGTGCACGGCTCAAGTCACATTGCTCAAATCAATGATATTTAGCTCATGCCTTAACTCGCGAAATCTTGCTTCATCTAAGGGCTTCGTGAATATATCGGCAAGGTTATCCTGAGTGTTGACATACTTGAGCTCGATCTCTCCTCGCCTAATGTGATCCCGGATGAAGTGATACCGAATCTCGATGTGCTTCGTCTTGAAGTGTTGCACCGGGTTGAGAGAAATCTTGATGGCACTTTCATTATCACACCAAAGAGGCACTTTGTCGCAAATGACACGTACTCCTTTAAAGTTTGCCTCATCCATAGGAGTTGAGCACAACAACTACCGGCCGACACTTATTCCGCTTCGGTGGACGAGAGTGACACACAACTTTGCTTCTTGGAAGACCAACTTACCAAGGAGCAACCAAGAAATTGGCACCCTCCGGAAGTGGACTTCCTATCCACTTTGTCTCCCACCCAATCGGAATCCGTAAATCCTTCAAGCTTGAAGTTTGCTCCTCTTGGGTACCATAAGCCAAAGTTTGGGGTATGAGCCAAATATCGAAAGATTCGCTTGACCGCCACATAATGACTTTCCTTCGGTGCAGCTTGAAACCGTGCACACATTCCCATACTCAACATGATATCCGGTCTAGATGCACAAAGGTAAAGCAAGGATCCAATCATGGAGCGATATACCTTTTGATCCACCGCTTTACCATTGGGATCAATGTCAAGTTGGCACTTGGTGGGCATTGGTGTAGTAGCCGGCTTGACATCACTTAGCTTGAATCTTTTGAGCATGTCTTGAGTGTATTTGGCTTGGTTGATGAAGGTTCCTTCTCTTCTTTGTTTGATATCGAAACCAAGGAAGAACTTCAACTCTCCCATCGAAGACATCTTGAACTTGGAGGTCATGAGAGCGGCAAATTCCTCATTGAAAGCTTTGTTAGGAGAACCAAAGATAATATCATCAACATATAGTTGGCATACAAACAACTCCCCATTGACCTTCTTAGTAAAAAGAGTGGGATCGATTTGCCCCACTTCAAAACCACGATCTTGTAACAACTTCGGTAAGGTGGTCATACCATGCACGTGGGGCTTGTTTAAGTCCATAGAGTGCCTTATCGAGTTGATACACATGATCCGGGAAGTAGGGGTCCTCGAACCCGGGGGGTTGCTTGACATAGACCAACTCATTAATGGGACCATTAAGAAAAGCACTTTTTACATCCATTTGTTGCAACTTAAAGTTGTGATGGGAAGCATAAGCAATCAACAAACTAATGGATTCAAGGCGAACAGCAACGGGAGCAAAGGTTTCACCATAGTCGATACCCTCGACTTGGGAGTAGCCTTGTGCTACCAATCTTGCCTTGTTGCGAATGATGTTCCCATGAGCATCTTGCTTGTTCTTGAAAATCCACTTGGTTCCAATGACATTGTGGTTCTCCGATGGCCTTGGCACCAATCTCCACACCTTGGTGTACTCAAAGTTGTTGAGTTCTTCATGCATGGCATTGAGCCAATCCGAGTCTTCGAGCCTCATAGACCTTTTGAGGTTCAACACAAGAGACAAACGCGTGATGTTCACAATAGTTTGCCAATTTTCTACGAGTGCTTACCCCTTTTCTTAGGCTTCCAACCACATTCTCCATGAGATGGCCTTTGGTAGTGAGTTTGGAAGCAATCTTGGCGGCACGACGCTCTAATTCCTCCTCGGAGGTGAGATGAGGAGGGATCACTTGATCATCTTGAGCGCCTGCCTTGAGCATGACCTTCATCTTGAGCATGCTCGGGAGAGAACTTGACCTTGGGCATCATTTAAGGTGATATCATCATCTTGAGCACGATCTTGCCCTTGGTCTTGTTCTTGAGGTTGAGGGCCTTCACTTTGTTCTTGAGCGTGTGGGCCTTGGGTTGGTGATGGCTCCACTTGAGTGGAGCATTGTCCTTCTCCTTCGGCCACAAGGGGTTCCTCAATGGGTAGGATAAAGCCAACTCCCATTCTTCTTATGGCTGGGAGGAATTTCATCACCTACATCACAAGTGCCACTTTGCTCCACTTGGGAGCCGTTATTCTCATCAAACTCCACGTTACACGTCTCCTCAATAAGTCCCGTGGATTTATTGAGGACACGGTAAGCATGAGAGTTTGTAGCATAACCAACAAATATGCCCTCATGATCTCTAGCTTCAAATTTAGACAAACGAACACCTTTCTTGAGAATGAAACACTTACACCCGAACACCTGGAAGTACTTGAGGTTGGGCTTGTTGCCGGTGAGTATCTCATAAGGAGTCTTGTTCAAGCCTTTGCGGAGATAGAGCCGATTGGATGCATGACAAGCGGTGTTGATGGCTTCAGCCCAAAAGTTGTATGGAGACTTGAACTCTGCCATCATGGTCCTTGCCGCATCCATCAACGTCCGGTTCTTTCTCTCCGCCACACCATTTTGTTGAGGGGTATATGGTGCAGAATATTGATGCTTGATTCCCTCATCACTAAGAAACTCATCCAAGGTGTAGTTCTTGAACTCGGTGCCGTTGTCACTTCTTATAGTCAAGATCTTTGCATTATGTTGACGTTGAGCTTCATTCGCAAAGTCGATGACGGTTTGTTGGGTCTCACTCTTCCTCTTGAAGAAATATACCCAAGTGTATCTCGAATAGTCATCCACGATCACCAAGCAATACTTTCTTCCTCCAAGACTATCAAATGATGGTGGCCCAAAGAGATCCATGTGAAGGAGCTCCAAGGGTCTCTTTGAGTATATGATAGTCATGGGAGGGTGAGCCTTCTCATGAAGCTTTCCTTCAATACAAGCACCGCAAGCACGGTCTTTGGCAAAACTAACATTTGTTAGTCCACGGACATGGTCCCCTTGAGAAGACTTTGCAAAGATCTCATATTGACATGGGCTAAACGGCGATGCCAAAGCCATCCCACGCCAACTTTAGCCATTAGGCATGTCGCGGTCTTAGTGGGTCGCTCCGAAAAGTTAATCACATAGAGACCGTTTTCGACATGCCCAACAAAGGCTACTTTAAGAGTCTTGCTCCACAAGAGGGCCACGGTATCAATGTCAAAGAAAGTAGCAAAACCCATGACTGCGAGTTGACGAACGGAAAGCAAATTGTATGCAAGGGACTCAACAAGCATGACTTTCTCGATCGTAAGATCATGAGAAATGACAACCTTGCCGAGACCCAATACCTTACAATGTGATGCATCACCCCACTCGACATCGGTGGGCATAGATGGAATCTCTTGCACGTCCACCACCATGTCCTTGCTCCCGGTCATATGATTTGTTGCTCCACTTTCGAGCAACCATGATCCCCCACCGGAAGCAAACCCCTACAAGAGATCAATGCTTGGTTTTAGGTACCCATTTGGTAATGGGTCCTTTGATGTTAGTGACGAGGGTCTTAGGAACCCAAATAGACCATTCAATGTACTCATAAGGAGAACCAACAAATTTAGCATAAACATGCCCATCACTAGCACGGCACAACACATAAGAGGGGTTAAAGTCGCCGGCTATGTTCATGGGGATGATGTTGTCCTTCTTGACATTGCCACCCTTTGCACGGTTCTTCTTCTTCTTGGAAGCACCCTCTCCTCCCTCACAAAAGTTTGCTTGAGAGGGGAGGTTTCTTAGTCTTGTCATTCTTCTTCTTGCTCTTGGGCTTGGGCGTGAACCCAATCCCTCCTTGGCCACAACTTCCTTTTGATTACTCAAAAGGTCGTTAAGGTTCTTCTCACCTTGAATGCATGTGACAAGGCCCTTTTCAAGTTGCTCCTTCAACTTAGCATTCTCCTCAACAAGATGCACATGCTCACAACAAGGGTTGGTAGCATTTGCATTATCAATCAATATCATATGAGGAAAGGTGGCTTTCTCCTTGGTTAGCTTCACTTGGAGTTGATCATGAGACTCTTTGAGACTAGCATGAGCACCCTTCAAGACTTTGTGAGCCTTGTCGAGAGTGTCAAAGTCCTCGTTGAGTCTAGCAAGATCAACCCCAAGCTTTGCCTTCTCGGAACTAAGCACACGAGACACAACAAGAGCATGATCAAGGTCTTTCTTTAATTTAGCGTGATCATCGTTGTGTGACTCCTCAAGAGCCAAACGAAGATCACGCTCTTCCTCAAGAGCATTGGAAAGATCCGAAATCTCATCGGCATAGTCACGACTATGCCCTTCCATCTTAGAGATGGTTTCTTCATGAGTCTCGATCATGACATTGGCTTCACCAAGTTTTTCCAATAGAGCAACGAAGTGCTTCTTGGATTTGCCCTTGAGTTTACTCATAAAGATCTCAAATTCATTTTCCTCTACATTAGTCCCCTCATGTTCATCAATGCAATCCGTCAAAGAAGAATGATTGATGATGGTGGTTTTGATGTTGGGGGTTACCTTATTGGTGGCTTTAGCCATGAGGCACTTGGCGGTGATGCTTTCATTGGGTGAACCGAAGAGAGACACCCGAGGAGTCATTGCAATGGCCACGGAGGCCATGGCAACCGATTCACCATCCTCCTCATCATCATCATCCTCATTGTACTCTTCTTGAACCACCAAGGCTTTGTGAGGAGTCTTCTTTGGGAAGTTGCTCTTGTTGGGGAAAGACTTGGCCTTGTCCTTACGGATGAGCTTGCCACCATTGTCTTCCCTCTTCTCATATGGACACTCCGCAACAAAGTGACTCACATTGCCACAATTGAAACACGTCCTCACTCGTTGCTTGCCCTTAGAGCCACTTGAATTTCTCTTGTTGAAGTTGGGCCTTGAGTTCTTCTTGCTCCAAAATTGTCTTGAAGCAAGGGCCATGTGTTCATGATAATCATACTTAGTATCTTCGAGGTTGCTCTCTTCTTCTTCCTCCTCTCCATCTTCTTCGACACAAATCTTGGCCTTCAAAGCGAGGTTGGGCTTCTTTGCTCTTTGAGAGCGAAGCACCGCATTGTCGGGCGGTCTTGTCCAATATGCTCATAGCCACAAACTCATCCAACACATCACTTGAGGACAAGGTGTGGAAGTCCGGTCGTTGACGGATGACGGAGGACATGGCTTTGTGGTAGGGCATCATTGCCTTGAGAAATTTGCGCTTGATCCAGTTGTCATCTCTGTCCTTACTTCCATGATCCCGGAGGGAGACGGCAAGCTTGGTTACTCTCCGATAGAGCTCACGAGGTTCTTCTTCTTCCTTCATTGCAAACTCATTGGCTTCATCTTGGACCACTTCATAATTGGAACGTTGAATGCTTGCGCTTCCTCGATACATGGAAACTACCTTGAGCCAAGCATCTTTGGCACGGGTGTAAGGCCGGAGATGAGGGAGGTCTTCGGGAAGGATTGCTTCTTGGATGATGAAGAGAGCATTCTCATTGAATTGATGGTCCACCACCTCTCTAGGAGAAAAGTTGCTCGGATCATGCGGATAGAAACCTTCTTCAATGATTCTCCAAAGGTTAGTGTTCACATGATTTAAATGACGCTTAAAACGATAAACCCAAGAATCAAAATCCTCCTTTTTATCAATCTTAGGTGGTGGACCGCATGATTCAAATGAGTGGAAGGAATCGGTCCACCATAAACGGGAGGTTGCACATGGGCGAAGATGCGGTGCCATTCTTACCACTAGACGAGGGGCTTTCTCACTAGTAGCTTCCCCTTATCGGAGTTAGCATCCGCCTCCGTGTTGGAGGGATCACCCACTTTCACGGGTGCGGTGGAAAGTTTAAGCCCTTCTAGGAATTCCTTAAACATGTCCTTGACCTCGCTCGTCATGGAGCTTTTCAATGTGTCCAACGCCACATTGAATTCCTCACGAGAGATCGAGGTACTCCCATCTCCCGTAGATGATGTCGGATTCAAGACCGGAGTGCTCCCCACATCATCTACGACGTCAACTCATACTCTACGGACGGTAAAGTCCTTAAAAAGAGACGAGGCTCGATACCAATTGAAAGGATCGATATGGTTGACTAGAGGGGGTGAATAGGCAACTAACAATTTTAAACTTTTCTTTACCAATTTAAACTTTGCAATAATAAAGGTTGTCTAGATGTGCAACTAGGTGGACAACCTATATGATGCAACAACACAAGCACACGAGCAAGCAAGGATAGGAACACAAATAAGCTTGCACAAGTAAAGGGATAAGATAACCAAGAGTGGAGCCGGTCGAGACGAGGGTGTGTTACCGAAGTTCCTTCCTTTTGAGGGGAAGTACGTCTCCGTTAGAGCGGTGTGGAGGCACAATGCTCCCAAGAAGCCACTAGGGCCACCGTAATCTCCTCACGCCTCAAGACAATGCAAGAGTCGTGATTCCACTATTGGTGCCCTTGAAGGCGGCGATCAACCTTTACAAACAAGGTTGGGGCAAATCTCCACAACTTAATTGGAGGCTCCCAACAACACCACGAAGCTTCACCACAATGGAATATGGCTCCACGGTGACCTCAACCGTCTAGGATGCTCAAACACCCAAGAGTAACAAGATCCGCAAGGGATAAGTGGGGAATCAAATATCTTGTGGTGGAAGTGTAGATCGGGCCCTTGTCACCCAATCCGAGCAAATCAACAAGTTTGATTGGCTAGGGAGAGAGATCGGGCCAAAATGGAGCTTGGAGCAACAATGGAGCTTAGAGAGAGAAGAGGTAGTCAACTAGAGGTTGAAGAAGCCCCTTATATAGTCGTGGAAAAAATCCAACCGTTATCCACTTATTCAGCCCGCGACGCGCGGTGCTACTGCCTGTGGGCGCGGTACTACCGCTGAGGTCAAGGGTACTACCGTGGCGGACCACGATACTACTGCGGCAGCAGCACATGCCGGGACTAGCCTGACTAAGGGGCAGTACTACCGCTTGCGCGGTACTACCGCTCCCCCTTGCGGTACTACCGCAAGGCAGGGGAGTCACGACCTGAGACGGGCGCGGATGAAATAAATTACATCCGTGCCAACTTCCGCTGAAACTGCGGTAGTGGAAAAATACGACGCAGTACTACCGCTCCTCAGGAGCGGTACTACCGTAGCGCGTGCCTACTACCGTGAAACTATGGTACTTGGTAGGAGGGCCACGGTACTACGGCTCATAGGGAGCAGTACTACCGTGGGCACCCGCGGTACTACCGCGCTGGACGAGCGGTACTACCGTGGTGGGCGCGGATGTAAAAAATTACATCCGCCCCTACTACCGCACGGGAGAGGCACTAGGCCTGGGAGCCGCGGTACTACCGCTCTGGAGGAGCGGTACTACCGTGGCACCCCGCGGTACTACCGCGTGTACCTGCAGTACTACCGCAAGTACAGTGGCAGTTGTCAGATTTCCGCACAACCAAGATAACGAAGGGAAGCTCCAAAGTGCAGGGAAAGGAGGGACAGGTGTACGTGTTGATTCCACCCTAACCTTTCTCGACGCGGACCCCTCTTAATAGTACGGCTCTCCTACGACTCAAATCCACCAAAAAGAAACGAGGGGCACGCCGCCTTCAATAGTCTCCGAGGGGCACCGAATCGTCTAGAGCCTAGAGATGAACCATCTGAGGAACTCAAAGCATACGATTAGTCCGCAAAAGTATCATCATCAATCACCAAAACACTTACGGGATAAATATGCCCTTACACGCCTGCAGGCAAAGAGCATTGCGCACCGGAGAGGTATGTCGATGATGTCCTGAAGGGATCCCGTATTGTAGAGGGCCAGTGTTCGAAGGACATCAGTTTTGAATGAATGCATCTATGTTGTCTGATCCTGTATTATGACACAAGGCTTATGTATGATATATTGCTTGTTTATGCTTTGAAGACCTCCTGTGCGGCCGTTTATGATATCTGAGAGTTGGCCAATCGTCGGCTTCAGCCCCCACGTAGGTAGTACGGGGGTGTTCAGGATAGCATCTAAACACACTTGACCCAGCAATTTGGTCCGTGAAGGAGGTGTTAGTGTGGCGAACCAAGCAATCGGACTATGTGGCTTTATCACTCTCACTTAGCCATAGGAGTTTTAAAATAGGCGCCGCCCCTAGTATTGTTCGATTATCCGAACTTGGGTGTTGTGGGTGCCTGGCCGGGTTAAGGCCGGCCTATCGCATAATGCGCAAAAAAATCGCAAGAGATTTATACGTAGTCACCGAATAGCTGACCAGCTCTCGCCGCATCATGACAGTCAGTTTTCGGCTTTCTCTACTGAGGTGTTTGTCCGGATGAACCAGAAAAACAATCGCAGTAGTTCTCCCTTTACTACCTTAGCCGAACAGGCGAAACGTAAGGCAGTAACCACAGGAGCCGGGCAACCCAACTATTGACCAAAGACATGATTCGGAGCCGATGCATATAATGCTACATTCGGGACGCGGAATTGTACTAGAAAAGTGTTCGGAGTTTGTTTAGTATTTGAGAAATGTGTGTGGCTCAATAGAGCACCTGGCGACTTAAGTCGTACTGAGGTGCACATGATAATCAGATGAAAACAGGGAAATACAGGTTAAGAGGTAGGTTAGTACCGTATAGGCTAGGCTAGAACTGTTTCCATTATAGTCTGATTGATACGTCAAAATGTATTGGTACAACTAGTGCAGTAAGCAACAATCATATTTTACATGCCGAGTACAAGGGAAAGCTGCGTGCAGGTCCTGCAAATGGACGAGGTGGTCTTTAAAGATCCTTTAGATAGTCTGCCATGCTTCTACACTACTTTTCTCCTTGGTGTATTGTCCTTCAAGAGGATCGGCACTCGGTGTTGTCATGATAGGCCTCGAAAAGAGGCCTAGGCACCGTTGAAAAGGTGACGTGGGTTGTAAGGGACCTGAAAAAGATAAAGAAAAAGAGAAAAAGGAGAATATAAGTGTCCGACCAAGATCTGGGCGTATTGTGGACTTTGTCTTTGTGATGCCTCCATCTTTGCCCATGGTATCTTTAGTGCACAGTTATGTATGCGTGGCACATGGTTCGCAATTTGGTTGGAGCTGAAATGGAGGCCGGATTGCTAATCAAGCTCTTGACGAGCTGAGCTGGCGCCCATGCGGTGTAGTCCGGACTCGTTTAATGGTGTCCGGGGGCTTAGCCGCTGATGTAGTGTTTGGCCTGATAAGGCCGCCCTGTACTTCCGCTACCAAGGCCGCGGTGTGCTCCTTAGTACGGAGGGAGCGCTCCATGTTTCCATTGACTGGTATAACGCCGCGTGGTCCGGGCATCTTGAGTTTGAGATAAGCGTAGTGCGGGACCGCATTGAAGCGAGAAAACGCGGTTCGTCCGAGCAGTGCATGATAGCCACTGCGGAAGGGGACGATGTCGAAGATCAAGTCTTCGCTTTGGAAGTTGTCCGGCGAATCGAAGACGACCTCCAATGTGATTGAGTCCATGCAACAGGCCTCTACACCATGTATTACTCCTTTGAAGGTAGTTTTGGTGGGCTTGGTCCTTGACGGATCAATACCCATCTTGCAGACTGTATCCTGATAGAGCAGGTTAAGGCTGCTACCGCTGTCCATGAGGACTCGCGTAAGGTGGAATCCATCGATGATTGGGTCAAGGACTAGTGCGGCCGAACCTCCATGACGGATACTAGTCGGATGGTCTCCACGATCAGAAGTGATCGGATAGGCTGACCATGGGTTGAATTTAGGGGCGACTGGCTCAATCGCGTAGACGTCCCTTAGCGCGCGTTTACGCTCCCGCTTGGGGATATGGGTGACATATATCATATTCACCGTTTTGACTTCGGGGGAAATTTCTTTTGTCCCCCTGTTTTTGGTGGACGAGGCTCCTCATCGTCGTCCTCGCTGGCCAACCATTTCTCCTTATGTTCGGTATTTAACTTACCGGCCTGTTTGAAGACCCAACAACTTCGGTTGGTATGATTGGCCGGCTTGTCGGGGGTGCCGTGAATCTGGCAGGGTCGATCGAGTATTCGGTCCAAGTTGGATGAGCCCTCTCTATTTCTTTTGAATGGCTTCTTCCGATGACCGGACTTAGAGCCGCTGAATCTGGCGTTGACCACCGTGTCTTCGGTATTGTCGCTATTGCTGTGGCGCTTGTGTTTGTTGCGTCGGGGCCTGCCGTTGCTATTCCTGGCTTCGGAAGTGCCAGGTTTGCTTGCACTATTGCTGCTACGGGCGAGCCAGCTGTCTTCGCCCGTGCAAAAGCAGGTCATGAGTGTTGTAAGGGCTGCCATGGACTTCGGCTTCTCTTGGCCGAGGTGTCAGGCGAGCCATTCGTCGCGGATGCTATGTTTAACGACCGCTAGGGCTTTGGAATTGATACGTCTCCAATGTATCTATAATTTTTGATTGCTCCATGCTATATTATCTACTGTTTTAGGCAATATTGGGCTTTATTATCCAATTTTATATTACTTTTGATACTAACCTATTAACCGGAGGCCTAGCCCAGATTTGCTGTTTTATGCCTATTTCAGTGTTTCGAGGAAAAGGAATATCAAACGGAGTCAAAACGGAACGAAATCAACTGGAGAAGTTATTTTTGGAAGGAAAGCCACCCGATGGACTTGGAGGGTGGGGGGCGCGCCCCCTGCCTCGTGCCCCCCCCCTTCGGTCCACCGACATACCCCTTGCACCCATATATACCTACGTATCGTAAAACTTCCAGAACAGAAGATAGATCGGGAGTTCCGCCGCCGCAAGCCTCTGTAGCAACCAAAAACCTCTCGGGAGCCTGTTCCGGCACCCTACCGGAGGGGGAACCCTCACCGGTGGCCATCTTCATCATCCCGGCGCTATCCATGACGAGGAGGGAGTAGTTCACCCTCGGGGCTGAGGGTATGTACCAGTAGCTATGTGTTTGATCTCTCTCTCGTGTTCTCTCTATGGCACGATCTTGATGTATCGCGAGCTTTGTTATTATAGTTGGATCTTATGATGTTTCTCCCCTCTACTCTCTTGTGATGAATTGAGTTTCCCTCTTGAAGTTATCTTATCGGATTGAGTCTTTATTTGAGAACACTTGATGTATGTCTTGCCGTGTTTATCTGTGGTGACAATGGGATATCACGTGCCGCTAGATGTATGTTTTGGTGACCAACTTGCGGG
The DNA here is from genome assembly GCA_021605145.1 of Aegilops bicornis. NCBI lineage: Eukaryota > Viridiplantae > Streptophyta > Magnoliopsida > Poales > Poaceae > Aegilops > Aegilops bicornis. Next base: position 412,666,680 of record CM038672.1, read on the forward strand.
TTCCGCCCATGAACCTATGCATAGGGGGTGGCACACGTTCTTGACTCTCCGGTAGAAACTTTGGGGCACTCTTTGAAGTACTTTGTGTTGGTTGGATGAATGTGAGATTGTGTGATGCATATCGTATAATCATGCCCATGGATACTTGAGGTGACATTGGAGTATCTAGGTGACATTAGGGTTTTGATTGATTTGTGTCTTAAGGTGTTATTCCAGTACGAACTCTAGGGCTGTTTGTGACACTTCTAGGAATAGCCCAACGGATTGATTGGAAAGAATAGCTTTGAGCTGGTTTCGTACCCTACCATAATCTCTACGTTTGTTCTCCGCTATTAGTGCCTTTGGAGTGACTCTTTGTTGCATGTTTAGTGATTGTTATATGATCTATCTATGTTATTATTGTTGAGATAACTTGCGCTAGTGAAAGTATGAACCCTATGCCTTGTTTCCTATCATTGCAATAGCGTTTACGCTCACGTTTATCACTTGTTACCTTGCTGTTTTTATTATTTCAGATTACAAAAACCTATATCTACCATCCATATTGCACTTGTATCACCATCTCTTCGCCGAACTAGTGCACCTATACAATTTACCATTGTATTGGGTGTGTTGGGGACACAAGAGACTCTTTGTTATTTGGTTGCAGGGTTGTTTGAGAGAGACCATCTTCATCCCACGCCTCCCTGCATTGATAAACCTAAGGTCATCCACTTGAGGGAAATTTGCTACTGTCCTACAAACCTGCAGACTTGCAGGCCCAACAACGTCTACAAGAAGAAGGTTGTGTAGTAGACATCAAGCTCTTTTTCCGGCGCCGCTGTCGGGAGGCTAGGTAAGTGAAGGTATATCTTTAGACCTTGCAATCGAATCTTTTTGTTTCTTGTTTTAGCACTAGTTAGTCTATAAAAGAAAATTACAAAAAAATGGAATTGAGTTTGTCTCATACGCTTCGTCTTTTTAATGTCTTTCGTGAGAATGATGGAAAGGAAAATTGTGCCAAACTGCTAGAAGAAGAATTACATAGAATGCTTGGCATGAAATATGTGAATGATGAGCATGATTGCAATGTTGTTAGTATGAATTCCTTGAATATCCATGATGCTAATGATATGCAAAGCCACAAGCTTGGGGAAGCTTTGTTTGATGAGGATGATATTTTTTGTCCCCCAAGCTTGGTGAGAAAATTTACTATGATGAAAGCATGCCTCCTATCTATGATGATTATTGTGATGACACATATGCTTTAAAGAATAATGGTAACCATGAAACTTGTCATCTTGATCTTAATTTTCAATCATATGATAGTTATTTTGTTGAGTTTGCTCCCACTATTCCGAATGAGAGAATTTTGCTTATGTGGAGAGTAATAAAATTTCTATGCTAGTAGATCATGAAAATAATGCTTTAGGTGCTGGTTATATTGTTGAATTCATTCATGATGCTACTGAAAATTATTATGAGGGAGGAATATATGCTTGTAGGAATTGCAATAATATCAAGTTTCCTCTCTATGTGCTTAAAATTTTAAAGTTATGCTTGTTTTGCCTTCCTATGCTAGTTGATTATTGTTCCCATAAGTTGTTTGCTCATAAAATCCCTATGCATAGGAAGTGGGTTAGACTTAAATGTGGTAGTAATATTCTTCATGATGCTCTCTTTATGTTTCAATTCTTATCTTTTATGTGAGCATCATTGAAATCATAATGCCTAGCTAGGGGCGTTAAACGATAGCGCTTGTTGGGAGGCAACCCAATTTTATTTTAGTTTCTTGCTTTTTGGTTCTGTTTAGGAATAAATAATCCATATAGCTTCTGTTTAGATGTGGTTTTGTGTTTTAATTAGTGTTTGTGCCAAGTAGAACCTTTGGGAAGACTTGGGTGAAGTCTTTATGATCATGCTGTAAAAAACAGAAACTTTAGCGCTCACAAGATTTGCTTCAACTTTTTACTGGAGAGAGTGATATTGTAACATCCCAAATTTTCAATTTGGAATGTTATACATTAAGTCATCATGCATTTCATATTTTCTTCCATTTTGCCGATCCTAGAAATTTCACGCAACTCAAGGACCCTCGGAGAGAGTTGGAGATTTCGTTATTTTCATATTTGAGTTTTCTCAAATTTTGAAAATAGGATCATTTGATTTTATTTATTTTATCCTCAATTATTTCTACTATCAAAATATGAGAGAGGGAATAAAATGACTTTCCCAAAATAAAGAAATAATGAAGATTTAATAAAAAAATCAAATAAGATTTTTATTGTGGAGTTTTTCGCTTTTTATTTTCCTTAGGGAAAAATTCGTGTTTTCAAAAATTACATTTTGGCCCCGAGTTAAAGTTCATTTTGTTCGACTCATTTTTAGGAGTCGGGAAAAATTTACTTTGTAAATTTTGGAGTTCGTTTAGATTTTATTTTATTCGTTTTTCTGCGCGTGATATTATTAAAAAGCGCCCGCTTTGGGCAGGCCAGGGCCCAGCCGCCCCTTCTCCTCGCGGCGCCAGCCTCGCCCGCCGCCGCCGGCGAGTCCGAGGAGGACTCCTCCTCCTCCTCCTTTGCTTGCCCCCTTCCCCAAGCTGCTCCCCCCTTTATATACCCCTCACCCCCCTTTCCTCCCCAACCAGCGCCGCCGCCGCCCCCAACCCGCAGCCGCTGCCCCATAGCTGCCGCCGCCTGGCCGCCGCCGTGACGCCGTCGCTCTGCCACCTAGCCGCCGCCCTGCCGGAGCCCCACCTCGTCGAGGTAGCCGCGCCGCGCCACCCTCCCCTCGGTTCGGTTTTTTCTATAAAAACCGTTTCGGTTTTCTTTTCCGTTGTTCGGTTTTTTTCGAAACCCTAGATCGGTTTTTTTTCCGGTTTTGTTGTTTAGCGAGCGTTCGCCGGACCGTTCGTATTAACGAACGTGATCACCGGTTATTCCCGGTTAACGAACGTCCGTTCGTTTAACCGTTCGTCGTATTTCTTTAACAGGATTTATTCCGCTATTTTCCGATCGCGATTTCAGATCCGATCTTCGTTCTAGTTTATCTTCTCGCTCGTTTATCTGAATCAGGTGATTCAAGCGCCTGTAGTTTTGTTTCGAAACCGCCGTTCCGACTAATCAACTTAAACAAAGTTTTGCTACTGTAAAAATTTGACCTAGTTTCAACTTGCTAGAACTGAGCTGTTTTCTTCCGCCGGATGTTTTCCGTTGTTTTGTTTGATTCGTTTTCTTTTGCAACCAGGGTTCTTAAGTTGAACTTTCTGGTTAGATCTTTTATTCGAGATTTACCTGCATTAGATGAGTACTTATTGTATGCTTGTTGTTTGTCTGCGATAGATCACCCGGAGTGCGCCGCTTGTTATTTCGAATCTCTAGGTTTCACGGATCATCAGCAAGGCAAGTAACACTTTGATCATACTTTTCTACTACCCAGTTTTTATGCATTAGATCAATCCTCAAACATTGCATGATTAGGATCTAATTAAATTGTGGGTTTTGGGAAGTAGATTGAGGTAGTACCTATTACCTGTTTTACTTATGAAACCTTGGGAGTTACTTCTCGTTTGCTTATTTGCCATGCTATGCTAGTAGACGTGGATTGGGTGAGTGTATCCATGATGATGTGAGATTGTTAAATTATTGGTTTTTCTAAGGTGGAAACTTAAACACACATCCTGGGTGGATTGAGGCACCTGGTTTCCATCAGGACTTGCATGTTTTTCTTGGACCGCCACCTGTGCTCAAAGGGATCATAAGATCATTCATGCTAGTAACTTCCGTGTGCAGCCACAAGCCATTATGGGCTCGCATAGCTGAGTAAGTTGTGCGAACTCTTACGGGTAGACTAGCAGATGTAGGGGTTGTAGGTTGGTACGGTCTACCCACAAGTAAGGTGCTAGCGCTTCTGAAAGACTATGTCTCGGTCATCCGTTTCTCAAACACCCTGCAGTACGAGAAACCAAACGGAGGCGATCGAGTCTTGTGGGGAAAAGTGCGCAAACCTCTGCAGAGTGTATAAACTAATCATGATTAGCCGTGTCCCCGGTTATGGACATCTTGAGTATCTAGTACTTGAATATCATGTGAATCTCAACATGTTACTCTAATTAATATTGTTGGGTTTTTAATGAGTACTTTTAATTGGGATTGAGGATGCTGTCAACCATTCTCAATGTTTAACAACCACCATGATAGTTAAACAAATTTATTCCTTTGCAAGAGGGAAAAGCTGGCTTTATGCAAAATCAGAATCAGAGAGCTTTACCACCAGCCATATATGCATGTAGTATAGGCTTATTCCTTCATTACCCTCTATGTGTTACATTGCCAAAGATATTCCATGTGTCAATTGCTTTCGGGCTGCAACTTTCATGTTGCAGACGTTTCAGACGATGAGTAAGGTGCTTTAGGTCGTGGTTCTATACTCAGTGATGCCGATGGAGTTGATGGACTCACTTATCTTCCAAGTCTTCCACTGTTATCGTTATTAGATGGCCTTAAGCCATATGTATTGTAATAAGTCCTCTTTTGGACCACGATGTAATAAGTGTGTGATTGCTACTCTATTATAAATCCTTCGAATTACTGTGTGGTGTTAGCATTACTGATCCAGGGATGACACCTGAGCACAGAGACTTGATCCATTCGGGTCGGGTCGCTCTGAGAGATGGTATCGAGCACACGACCGTGTAGGACACGACCACTAAGTTAAATCCATAGATCACTACTCTCCACATTTTCTAACTCCTCATCTTTTCTACTCTTCTAGGATGAAGGACGCCAAGATCAAGTACGCCCAACCAGATGAAGGCACACCTTTTGGATTTCACCTGAAGGAAGTCACCAAGCACGAACATTGGACTACCAAGTTTCACCGGGACTTTCAACGCCACTCTGCTCAAGAAGAGCGTTGGAAGATTCAAGCTCACGTTCGGAAGGACATTCGCCCCAATCACCAAGCCTATAGATAGTGTTTTGATTGCACCAACCTCGAGTGCAGGGAAAGAGCATGGCAGCTCATATCACCATGGGACGCATTGGAGAAGTTTACCAAGAAGACCTCAAGGACACCATCTATCAGATTTGTGGACGCCGAGATGAACAACGGGAGATAGCAGCACCTAGAAGGATAGATCCATTGCAGCTTTCATCCAGGAGTTAAACCAGCACATTCGACGCCAGGAGAACCAGATGTGCAATGATATGATTGAATTAAAGGATGCGAAGGGAAGGATCATCGAACTTGAAGAAGAACTAAAGTCTACACGTAAGGACTACATGGACGAGATCGTAGCTTTAGCAAGACACAATAACGATCTTAAGTATGAGATTGAAGAACTCAAGAAGAAATTGGCGCTTAAGAATGAAGACAAGTACGTCGACTGTCCGAGCAACTACATCAACATCGACGACACCGATTCGGATCCAAGTGAACCCGACTTTGAAGATGAAGTCGGAGCGAGACATCATGGAGTCTTCCACGGTTCAAATTAATAAATGACCCCCACATATTAGTAGTATTCCCTCCATGTAACTTTTTAGTTCACGCACTTTTGCGATAGTTAGATCGTTGTAAGCCCTTTGTTTGAATTGAATGAAGTGATTTTGTGTGCATTTGCTCATATACATTTGGGTAGTGTTTCTCCTTAGACCCCCCTCTATTCTTAATTCCTTATCTTTTCTAAAACCCATCAGATGCCTCCGAGACGCGACCCCGGGTTTGTTTTTCCGCCGGGGATCACCCAGTTGATTCAGCAGCAGAACACTTTTATCCAAACACTAGTACAGAACCAAGGCAACAACAACAACAACAACCCACCGCCACCACCACCTGCGGATCACTTGACACGTTTCTTAAGGCTGAACCCGCCGGTGTTTTCCAGTAGCACCGAGCCGATAGTAGCAGATGAATGGCTCCGTAAGGTAGGGAGGGAGTTGACCACTGCAGGATGTATGATGGAGAGAAGGTGAAGTTTGCTGCACACCAACTTGAAGGACCCAAGAAAGCATGGTGGGAGAATTTTACAGCCACTTACCACAGAGACACTGTCACATGGGATCGGGCCAAAGAAGCTTTCCACACCGCCCATGTCTCGGAGGAGCTATGGCCATGAAGAAGCATGAGTTTCGCAACTTACGCCAAGGAGGAAGGATCTGGCGGTATGTGGATGATTTTAGTAAGTTAGCACGTTATGCCCCGGATGACGTTACATGAGATGCGACTAAGGGAGAAGTTTGGAAGGACTGAATGATGAGTTAAGCATGCAGTTGATGGTAGCAAGTTTCAATAACTACCAGGAGTTGGTAGACCGTGCCCTCATGATTGAAGGAAAGCGGCAACAAATTGAGAATCGCAAGAGGAAGTATGGGCAGGGAAGTATAACTCTGGAGCCAATGAAGCCCGTTATACCCCTAAACAGGGAGTTCGGCCAAAGCATACCCATGGAGGAGGTAGTTCGCACAACCATAATGGCACCAAGAATGGGAACGGGAATGGAGGAAGCAATGGATGTAACCGCACCAACCCGTCAACACCATCCAAGGTAGACCTGAGCCACATCACTTGCTTTAAGTGCCGCAAGATGGGCATTATGTAAACGAATGTCCGAAGGCCGAATGGAAATGGCAATGGAAGCTACGAAAGAAGCCAAACCCTTTCAATAGAGGACAGGTGAACCAGATTGATGTAGAGGAGATTGAAGATCAGCCCAATGCACGAATCGGTAAGTTTTTGGTTAAGTCATTTATCGCAGCTTGTTCTTTTCGAAATCGGTGCATCGCATTCATACATATCAAGGGATTTGTGGATAAGTACAAATTACCAACCCAAGCCCTTAGGTCACCCATGCTAGTAACCTCACCGGAGCAGAATACATGGCTAGTATATGGTGTGATCGATCGCCATTAAGGATTGGACACTATGTTTTTCCCTCGGACCTAATAGTTACGGAATCCCAAGGATTGGATGCGATACTAGGCATGGATTGGTTATCAAGTATGGAGGAACATAGATTGCGCCACCAAGTCAATTTTGCTTACCACCCCGAAGGGAGGAGAATCAAGTATGTATCACGACATGAGCCGAGGAGAGCACAAGTAAATTCCTTATCGTGAGTTGTGCGGGAAGAAGTACCAGTGGTAAAGGATTTCCTGATGTATTTCCTAAGAGTTGCGGAAATGCCACCGGATAGAGACATTGAGTTTTTGATTGAGCTTTTGCTGTGCACAGGCCCAATATCGAAGCGACCATACGGGATGCCCGCATGTGATTTGGCGGAAATCAAGAAGCAGATTAAGGAGCTATTGGATAAAGGCTATATACGCCCAAGTTCTTCACCTTGGGGATCACCCATACTATTAGTGGAGAAGAAGGATGGATCGTTAAGGATGGTTGTTGATTATCGTGGATTGAATGCAGTAACAATCAAGAACAAGTACCCACTACCAATGATAAATGATCTGTTTGATCGCTTGCAAGGAGCTAAAGTGTTTTCCAAGATCGATTTGCGATCGTGGTACCATCGATTGAAGATTCGAGAGCAGGACATACCTAAGACAGCATTTACCACGAGATATGGACTGCATGAATATACCGTTATGTCATTTGGGTGACTAAGCGCTTGACCTATTTCATGAACACGATGAACAAAGTGTTTATGGAATTTTTGGATAAGTTCGTCGTGGTGTTCATAGATGATATTTTGGTTTTCTCGAAGAATGAAGAAGAACATAAGGAACATTTGCGATTGGTTTTGGAGAAACTAAGGGAACATCGCTTATATGCCAAGTTCAGCAAATGTGAGTTTTGGCTAAAGGAAGTTGGATTTCTTGGACATGTTATATCCGGAGAAGGGATAGCAGTTGACCCCACAAAGGTTGAGACCGTAACCAAATGGGAAGCACCAACGACAGTTGGAGAGATTCGGAGTTTCCTTGGACTCGCAGGATACTACCGAAGATTCATTGAGAATTTCTCAAGGATTGCAAAGCCTATGACCGAATTGCTGAAAAAGGATACCAAGTTCATATGGACTGAGGATTGTGAGGCAAGTTTTCAGGAGTTGAAGAAAAGATTGGTTACCTCACCAGTGTTAATTTTGCCAGATCAGACCAAGGATTATGAGGTGTATTACACGCTCACGCCGAGGACTTGGAGCAAAGTGCTTATGCAGGAAGGAAGAGTTGTTTCGTATGCTTCACGACAGCTTAAGCCTCATGAGTTGAATTATGCCACACATGATTTGGAGTTAGCAGCTGTTGTGCATGCATTGAAGACATGGAGACATTTTCTCATTGGAAATCATTGTGAGGTGTACACGGATCACAAGAGTTTAAAGTACATCTTCACGCAGAAGGAATTAAATCTCAGACAGAGGAGATGGTTGGAGCTTATTAAGGATTATGATATGAGATTGCATTATCACCCCGGGAAGGCTAACGTTGTAGCAAGGCATTTATTGAGCCGTAAGAGCCACATCCATACACTAATGGTGGGAGGAATACCCAAGGAGTTAGCCGAGGACCTTCGAGAGCTATGTTTGGAAATAGTTCGAGAGGCTATGTAGCAACATTGGAGATTCAGTCTACATTGATGGACAAAATCAGAGAAGCCCAAAAGGCAGATAAGGAAGTTGCCACTATAAAGGAGAAAATGAGCGAAGGAAAAGCTAAGGGATTTCGTGAGGATGAGCACGATACCCTATGGTTTGAGGACCGTGTTTATTTGCCAAATGACCCGGAGATCAGGAAGTTGATTCTGCAAGTGGCACATGACTCACCCTATTCGATTCACCCAGGAAATACCAAGATGTATTTGGATTTGAAGGAAACGTTCTGGTGGACCGGAATGAAGAAGGATATTGCAGAGTATGTAGCGATTTGCGATGTATGTCGAGAGTGAAGGCAGAGCATCGAAGCCAGCAGGATTGTTGCAGCCATTGCCAATACCGAATGGAAGTGGGATAAACTAGGCATGGATTTCATCACAGGTTTGCCAAAGACTCGCTCGGGCTATGATTCGATTTGGGTTATAGTCGACCGCTTGATTTAAGGTAGCGCATTTCATTCGAAATCAAGACTACCTATAGCAGTGCTAAGTTGGCGAAGATATACATGACCAGAATTGTGTGTTTACACGGAGTTCCGAGGAGTATCAGATCGATAGAGGAACCCAATTTACCTCAAAGTTTTGGAATCAGTTGCACCAAAAATTGGGAACCAGTGGAATTGATGCCTTTCCACCCACGTATGAGATGGACAGACCGAGAGAGTCAATCAGATTTTGGAGGATATCTTTGAGAGCTTGTGCACTAGATTATGGATCTAGTTGGGATGATAACTTGCCGTATGCAGAGTTTTCTTATAACAATAGTTACCAAACCAGCTTGAAGATGGCACCTTTCGAGGCTTTGTACGGAAGGAGGTGCAGGACACCGTTATCATGGGACGAAACTGGAGACCGTAAGTTGTTTGGACCAGATTTGATCAAGGAGTCTGAACAGAAGGTTAAGTTGATTCGCGATAGGCTCAAAGTAGCCCGACCCGCATGTAAAAGCTATGCGGATTCAAAACGCAAGGCGATAGAATATGAAGTTGGAGACAGAGTTTATCTTAGAGTATCCCCACTTCGAGGAGTTAAGCGATTTGGAGTTAAAGGAAAATTAGCACCACGCTTCGTTGGACCATATAAGATTTTGCAACGCATGGGAGAAGTTGCTTATAAGCTGGAATTGCGGAGGGACTGTCAGGAGTTCATGATGTATTCCATGTTTCTCAGCTGAAGAAATGTCACGCCGAGATGGCGGAAGTACCGTTAAGAGATACAGTGCCACTTGAAGCGATTCAGTTGAAGGATGATTTGACATATGAGGAGAAACCAGTCAAGATTCTCGATTATGCTAGCAGAGTTACTCGCAGCAAGGTTATCAAGTTTTGCAAGGTTCAGTGGGGCCACCACACTGAGGATGAAGCCACCTGGGAAAGAGAAGACGATTCGCTCAAGGATCAGCCTCACCTATTCTCTAGCCAACCCGAATCTCGAGGGCGAGATTCATCTTAAGGGGGGTAGGTTTGGAACATCCCAAATTTTCAATTTGGAATGTTATACATTAAGTCATCATGCATTTCATATTTTCTTGCATTTTGCCGATCCTAGAAATTTCACGCAACTCAAGGACCCTCGGAGAGTTGGAGATTTCGTTATTTTCATATTTGAGTTTTCTCAAATTTTGAAAATAGGATCATTTGATTTTATTTATTTTATCCTCAGTTATTTCTACTATCAAAATATGAGAGAGGGAATAAAATGACTTTCCCAAAATAAAGAAATAATGAAGATTTAATAAAAAAATCAAATAAGATTTTTATTGTGGAGTTTTTCGCTTTTATTTTCCTTAGGGAAAATGCGTGTTTTCAAAAATTACATTTTGGCCCCGAGTTAAAGTTCATTTTGTTCGACTCATTTTTAGGAGTCGGAATTTACTTTGTAAATTTTGGAGTTCGTTTAGATTTTATTTTATTCGCTTTTTCATGCGTGATATTATTTAAAAAAAAGCATGGCGCCCGCTTTGAGCCATGGGCGGCCCACCGCCCCTCCCTCGTCTTGCAGCCGCGCCTCTCGCCGGTGAGTCCGAGGAGGACTCCTCCTCCTCCTTGCTTGCCCCCTTCCCAAGCTACTCCCCTTTATATACCCCTCACCCCCTCTCCTCCCCAACCAGCGCCGCCGCCCTTCAACCCGGCCTTGCCGCCCATAGCGGCCGCCCGCCCCATAGCCGCCGCCGCCGCCGGTGCCACCGCCGCCGCCGTGGACGCCGTCGCTCTGCCACCTAGCCGCCGCCCTGCCGGAGCCCCACCTCGTCGAGGTAGCCGCGCCGCGCCACCCTCCCCTCGGTTCGGTTTTTTCTATAAAAACCGTTTGATTTTTTCCGTTGTTCGGCTTTTTACGAAACCCTAGATCGGTTTTTTTTCCGGTTTTGTTGTTTAGCGAAGCGTTACGGACCGTTCGTCTTAACGAACGTGATCACCGGTTATTCTCGTTAACGAACGTCCGCTCGCTTAACCGCTCGTCAGATTTCTTTAACAGGATTTATTCCGCTATTTTCCGATCGCGATTTCAGATCCGATCTTCGTTCTAGTTTATCTTCTCGCTCGCTTATCCGAATCGTGTGATTCAAGCGCTGTAGTTTTGTTTCTAAACCGCCGTTCCGACTAATCAACTTAAACAAAGTTTTGCTACTGTAAAAATTTGACCTAGTTTCAACTTGCTAGAACTGAGCTGTTTTCTTCCGCCTGATGTTTTCCGTTGTTTTGTTTGATTCGTTTTCTTTTGCAACCAGGGTTCTTAAGTTGAACTTTCTGGTTAGATCTTTTATTCGAGATTTACCTGTGCATTAGATCACCCGGAGTGCGCCGCTTGTTATTTCGAATCTCTAGGTTTCGCGGATCATCAGCAAGGCAAGTAACACTTTGATCATACTTTTCTACTACCAAGTTTTTATGCATTAGATCAATCCTCAAACATTGCATGATTAGGATCTAATTAAATTGTGGGTTTTGGGAAGTAGATTGAGGTAGTACCTATTACCTGCTTTTACTTATGAAACCTTGGGAGTTACTTCTACGTTTGCTTATTTGCCATGCTATGCTAGTAGACGTGGATTGGGTGAGTGTATCCATGATGTATGTGAGATTGTTAAATTAATGGTTTATCTAAGGTGGCAACTTAAACACACATCCGGGTGGATTGAGGCACTGGTTTCCATCAGGACTTGCATGTTTTTCTTCTGACTGCCACCTGTGCTCAAAGGGATCATAAGATCATTCATGCTAGTAACTTCCGTGTGCAGCCACAAGCCATTATGGGCTCGCATAGCCGAGTAAGTTGTGCAAACTCTACGGGTAGACTAGTAGATGTAGGGGTTGTAGGTTGGTACGGTCTACCCACAAGTAAGGTGCTAGCGCTTCCGAAAGACTATGTCTCGGTCATCCGCTTTCTCAAACACCTGCAGACGAGAAACCAAACGGAGGCGATCGAGTCTTGTGGGGAAAAGTGCGCAAACCTCTGCAGAGTGTATAAACTAATCATGATTAGCCGTGTCCCGGTTATGGACATCTTGAGTATCTAGTACTTGAATATCATGTGAATCTCAACATGTTACTCTAATTAATATTGTTGGGTTTTTAATGAGTACTTTTAATTGGGATTGAGGATGTCATCAACCATTCTCAATGTTTAACAACCACCATGATAGTTAAACAAATTTATTCCTTTGCGATGAGGGAAAAACTGGCTTTATGCAAAATCAGAATCAGAGAGCTTTACCACCAGCCATATATGCATGTAGTATAGGCTTATTCCTTCATTACCCTCTATGTGTTACATTGCCAAGATATTCCATGTCTTGACCCGTTGTTGGGCTGCAACTTTCATGTTGCAGACGCTTGCATTTACGACAGTAAGGTGCTTTAGGTCGTGGTTCTATACTCGATGATGCCGATGGAGTTGATGGACTCACTTATCTTCCAAGTCTTCCGCTGTTATCGTTATTAGATGGCCTTAAGCCATATGTATTGTAATAAGTCCTCTTTTGGACCACGATGTAATAAGTGTGTGATTGCTACTCTGTTATAAATCCTTCAATCTTGTGTGGTGTTAGCATTACTGATCCAGGGATGACACCTGAGCACAGAGACTTGATCCATTCGGGTCGGGTCGCTACAGAGATGGTATCAGAGCACACGCTGACTGTAGGACACGACCACTAAGTTAAAGCCATAGATCACTACTCTCTCCACATTTTCTAACTCCTCATCTTTTCTACTCTTCTAGGATGAAGGACGCGAAGATCAAGTACGCCCAACCAGATGAAGGCACACCTTTTGGATTTCACTTGAAGGAAGTCACCAAGTACCTGAACATTGGACTACCAAGTTTCACCGGACTTTCAACGCCACTCATCAAGAAGAGCGTTGGAAGATTCAAGCTCACGCCCGGGAAGGACATTCGCCCCAATCACCAAGCCTATAGATAGTGTTTTCAGTGCACCAACCTGGAGTCCGGGAAAGAGCATGGCAGCTCATATCACCATGGGACGCATTGGAGAAGTTTACCAAGAAGACCTCAAGGACACCATCTATCAGATTTGTGGACGCCGAGATGAACAATGGGAGATAGTCAGCACCTAGAAGGATAGATCCATTGCAGCTTTCATCCAGGAGTTAAACCAGCACATTCGACGCCAGGAGAACCAGATGTGCAATGATATGATTGAATTAAAGGATGCGAAGGGAAGTATCATCGAACTTGAAGAATAACTAAAGTCTACACGTAAGGACTACATGGACGAGATCGTAGCTTTAGCAAGACACAATAACGATCTTAAGTATGAGATTGAAGAACTCAAGAAGAAATTGGCGCTCAAGAATGAAGACAAGTACGTCGACTGTCCGAGCAACTACATCAACATCGACGACACCGATTCGGATCCAAGTGAACCCGACTTTGAAGATGAAGCTGGAGCAGACATCATGGAGTCTTCCACCGGTTCAAATTAATAAATGACCCCCACATATTAGTAGTATTCCCTCCATGTAACTTTTTAGTTCACGCACTTTTGCGATAGTTAGATTGTTGTAAGCCCTTTGTTTGAATTGAATGAAGTGATTTTGTGTGCATTTGCTCATATACATTTGGGTAGTGTTTCTCCTTAGACCCCCCTCTATTCTTAATTCCTCATCTTTTCTAAAACCCATCAGATGCCTCCTAGACGCGAATTCTCGGTTTGTTTTTCCGCCGGGATCACCAGTTGATTCAAAGCAAGGTAACACTTTTATCCAAACACTAGTATGTAACCAAGGCAACAACAACAACAACAACCCACCGCCACCACCACTGCGGATCACTTGACACGCTTTCTTAAGGCTGAACCCGCCGGTGTTTTCCAAAGAGCACCGAGCCGATAGTAGCGGATGAATGGCTCCGTAAGGTAGGGAGGGAGTTGACCACCGCAGGATGTACAGATGGAGAGAAGGTGAAGTTTGCTGCACACCAACTTGAAGGACCCGCAGCGGCATGGTGGGAGAATTTACAGCCACTTACCTCAGAGACACCGCCACATGGGATCAGTTTCAGCAAGCTTTCCGTACTGCCCATGTTTCGGCAGGAGCTATGGCCATGAAGAAGCATGATTTTCGCAACTTACGCCAAGGAGGACGGACAGTTGGCCAGTTTGTGGATGATTTCAGTAAGTTAGCACGTTATGCCCCAGATGACATTGCTACGGTATGCAGACTAAGGTGAGAAGTTTGGAAGGACTGAATGATGAGTTAAGCATGCAGTTGATGGTAGCAAGTTTCAATAACTACCAGGAGTTGGTAGACCGTGCCCTCATGATTGAAGGAAAGCAGAAAGAAATTGAGAACCACGAGAGGAAGTATGGGCAGGGAAGTATAACTCGAGCCCAATGAAGCCCGTTATACCCCTAAACAGGGGAGTTCGGTTTCAGCATACCCATGGAGGAGGTAGTTCGCACAACCATAATGGCACCAAGAATGGGAACGGGAATGGAGGAAGCAATGGATGTAACCGCACCAACCCGTCAACACCATCCAAGGTAGACCTGAGCCACATCACTTGCTTTAAGTGCCGCAAGACTGGGCATTATGTAAACGAATGTCCAGAAGGCCAGAATGGAAATGGCAATGGAAGCTCTGGAAAGAAGCCAAACCCTTTCAATAGAGGACAGGTGAACCAGATTGATGTAGAGGAGATTGAAGATCAGCCCGATGCAGTAATCGGTAAGTTTTTGGTTAAGTCATTTACTGCAGTTGTTCTTTTCGATACTGGTGCATCGCATTCATACATATCAAGGGGATTTGTGGATAAGTACAAATTACCAACCCAAGCCCTTAGGTCACCCATGCTAGTAACCTCACCTGGAGCGGAATACATGGCTAGTATATGGTGTGATCGATCGCCATTAAGGATTGGACACTATGTTTTTCCCTCGGACCTAATAGTTCTGGAATCCCAAGGATTGGATGTGATACTAGGCATGGATTGGTTATCGAAGTATGGAGGGAACATAGATTGCGCCACCAAGTCAATTTTGCTTACCACCCCAGAAGGGAGGAGAATCAAGTATGTATCACGACATGAGCCGAGGAGAGCACAAGTAAATTCCTTATCAGGAGTTGTGCAGGAAGAAGTACCAGTGGTAAAGGATTTCCCTGATGTATTTCCTAAGAGTTGCTTAAATGCCACCGGATAG
This sequence comes from Aegilops bicornis, assembly GCA_021605145.1. NCBI lineage: Eukaryota > Viridiplantae > Streptophyta > Magnoliopsida > Poales > Poaceae > Aegilops > Aegilops bicornis. The sequence continues at coordinate 412,681,930 of CM038672.1, forward strand.
AGACATTGAGTTTTTGATTGAGCTTTTGCCGTGCATGTGCCCAATATCGAAGCGACCATACGGGATGCCCGCATACAGTGATTTGGCGGAAATCAAGAAGCAGATTAAGGAGCTATTGGATAAAGGCTATATACGCCCAAGTTCTTCACCTTGGGGATCACCCGTACTGTTAGTGGAGAAGAAGGATGGATCGTTAAGGATGGTTGTTGATTATCGTGGATTGAATGCAGTAACAATCAAGAACAAGTACCCACTACCAATGATAAATGATCTGTTTGATCGTTTGCAAGGAGCTAAAGTGTTTTCCAAGATCGATTTGCGATCAGGGTACCATCAGTTGAAGATTCGAGAGCAGGACATACCTAAGACAGCATTTACCACGAGATATGGACTGCATGAATATACCGTTATGTCATTTGGACTGACTAGCGCGCCAGCCTATTTCATGAACCTGATGAACAAAGTGTTTATGGAATTTTTGGATAAGTTCGTCGTGGTGTTCATAGATGATATTTTGGTTTTCTCGAAGAATGAAGAAGAACATAAGGAACATTTGCGATTGGTTTTTGAGAAACTAAGGAACATCGCTTATATGCCAAGTTCAAAGCAAATGTGAGTTTTGGCTAAAGGAAGTTGGATTTCTTGGACATGTTATATCCGGAGAAGGGATAGTGATTGACCCCACAAAGGTTGAGACCGTGAACCAAATGGGAAGCACCAACGACAGTTGGAGAGATTCGGAGTTTCCTTGGACTCGCAGGATACTACCGAAGATTCATTGAGAATTTCTCAAGGATTGCAAAGCCTATGACCGAATTGCTGAAAAAAGGATACCAAGTTCATATGGACCGAGGATTGTGAGGCAAGTTTTCAGGAGTTGAAGAAAAGATTGGTTACCTCACCAATTGTTAATTTTGCGAGATCGGACCAAGGATTATGAGGTGTATTGCGACGCTTCACGCCGAGGACTTGGAGCGGTGCTTATGCAGGAAGGAAGAGTTGTTTCAGTATGCTTCACGACAGCTTAAGCCTCATGAGTTGAATTATGCCACACATGATTTGGAGTTAGCAGCTGTTGTGCATGCATTGAAGACATGGAGACATTTTCTCATTGGAAATCATTGTGAGGTGTACACGGATCACAAGAGTTTAAAGTACATCTTCACGCAGAAGGAATTAAATCTCAGACAGAGGAGATGGTTGGAGCTTATTAAGGATTATGATATGAGATTGCATTATCACCCCGGGAAGGCTAACGTTGTAGCAGACGCATTGAGCCGTAAGAGCCACATCTATACACTAATGGTGGGAGGAATACCCAAGGAGTTAGCCGAGGACCTTCGAGAGCTATGTTTGGAAATAGTTCGAGAGGCTATGTAGCAACATTGGAGATTCAGTCTACATTGATGGACAAAATCAGAGAAGCCCAAAAGGCAGATAAGGAAGTTGCCACTATAAAGGAGAAAATGAGCGAAGGAAAAGCTAAGGGATTTCGTGAGGATGAGCACGATACCCTATGGTTTGAGGACCGTGTTTATGTGCCAAATGACCCGGAGATCAGGAAGTTGATTATGCAAGAGGCACATGACTCACCCTATTCGATTCACCCAGGAAATACCAAGATGTATTTGGATTTGAAGGAAACGTTCTGGTGGACCGGAATGAAGAAGGATATCGCGGAGTATGTAGCAGTTTGCGATGTATGTCGAGAGTGAAGGCAGAGCATCGAAGCCAGCAGGATTGTTGCAGCCATTGCCAATACCGAATGGAAGTGGGATAAACTAGGCATGGATTTCATCACAGGTTTGCCAAAGACTCGTTCGGGCTATGATTCGATTTGGGTTATAGTCGACCGCTTGACGAAGGTAGCGCATTTCATTCCGCATAAGACTACCTATAGCGGTGCTAAGTTGGCGAAGATATACATGACCAGAATTGTGTGTTTACACGGAGTTCCGAGGAGTATCAGATCAGATAGAGGAACCCAATTTACCTCAAAGTTTTGGAATCGGTTGCACCAAAAATTGGGAACCAGTTGAATTCAAAGATGCCTTTCCACCCACGCATGATGGGATGATCGAGAGAGTCAATCAGATTTTGGAGGATATGTCGAGAGCTTGTGCACTAGATTATGGATCTAGTTGGGATGATAACTTGCCGTATGCAGAGTTTTCTTATAACAATAGTTACCAAACCAGCTTGAAGATGGCACCTTCGAGGCTTTGTACGGAAGGAGGTGCAGGACACCGTTATCATGGGACTAAACCGAGACCGTAAGTTGTTTGGACCAGATTTGATCAAGGAGTCCGAACAGAAGGTTAAGTTGATTCGCGATAGGCTCAAAGTAGCCCACCTGCATGTAAAAGCTATGCGGATTCAAAACGCAAGGCGATAGAATATGAAGTTGGAGACAGAGTTTATCTTAGAGTATCCCCACTTCGAGGAGTTAAGCGATTTGGAGTTAAAGGAAAATTAGCACCACGTTTCGTTGGACCATATAAGATTTTGCAACGCATGGGAGAAGTTGCTTATAAGCTGGAATTGCCAGAGGGACTGTCAGGAGTTCATGATGTATTCCATGTTTCTCGGTGAAGAAATGTCACGCCGAGATGGCGTATACCGTTAAGAGATACGATTGCCACTTGAAGCGATTCGGTTGAAGGATGATTTGACATAGGAGGAGAAACCACACAAGATTCTCGATTATGCCATCAGAGTTACTCGCAGCAAGGTTATCAAGTTTTGCAAAGTTCAGTGGAGCCACCACACTGAGGATGAAGCCACCGGGAAATAGAAGAAGATTTGCTCAAGGATCACCCTCACCTATTTTCTAGTTAACCCGAATCTCGAGGGCTAGATTCATCTTAAGGGGTAGGTTTGGAACATCCCAAATTTTCAATTTGGAATGTTATACATTAAGTCATCATGCATTTCATATTTTCTTGCATTTTGCCGATCCTAGAAATTTCACGCAACTCAAGGACCCTCGGAGAGAGTTGGAGATTTCGTTATTTTCATATTTGAGTTTTCTCAAATTTTGAAAATAGGATCATTTGATTTTATTTATTTTATCCTCAATTATTTCTACTATCAAAATATGAGAGAGGGAATAAAATGACTTTCCCAAAATAAAGAAATAATGAAGATTTAATAAAAAAATCAAATAAGATTTTTATTGTGGAGTTTTTCGCTTTTTATTTTCCTTAGGGAAAAATGCGTGTTTTCAAAAATTACATTTTGGCCCCAAGTTAAAGTTCATTTTGTTCGACTCATTTTTAGGAGTCGGGAATTTACTTTGTAAATTTTGGAGTTCGTTTAGATTTTATTTTATTCGTTTTTCTGCGCGTGATATTATTTAAAAAAAGCATGGCGCCCGCTTTGGGCCAAGGGCAGTGCCCGCCCCTCCCTCCTCAGCGTGCACAAGCCTTGCTGGCCGCCCGGCCTGAGTCCGAGGAGGACTCCTCCTCCTCCTCCTTTGCTTGCCCCCTTCCCCAAGCTACTCCCCTTTATATACCCCTCACCCCTCTCCTCCCCAACCAGCGCCGCCGCTTCAACCTCAACCCGCCGCCGCCCATAGCCGCCGCCGCCATAGCCGCCGCCATAGCCGCCGCCGCCCGGACGCCGTCGCTCCGCCACCTAGCCGCCGCCTGCCGAGCCCCACTCGCCGAGGTAGCGCGCGCGCCACCCTCCCCTCGGTTCGGTTTTTCTATAAAAACCGTTCCGGTTTTCTTCCGTTGTTCGGTTTTTGAAACCCTAGATCGGTTTTTTTCCGGTTTTGTTGTTTAGCGGCGTCACCGGACCGTTCAGATAATCTAACGTGATCACCGGTTATTCCCGGTTAACGAACGTCCGTTCGTTTAACCGTTCGTCGTATTTCTTTAACAGGATTTATTCCGCTATTTTTCGATCGCGATTTCAGATCCGATCTTCGTTCTAGTTTATCTTCTCGCTCGTTTATCGGAATCAGGTGATTCAAGCGCCTTTAGTTTTGTTTCGAAACCGCCGTTCCGACTAATCAACTTAAACAAAGTTTTGCTACTGTAAAAATTTGACCTAGTTTCAACTTGCTAGAACTGAGCTGTTTTCTTCCGCCTGATGTTTTCCGTTGTTTTGTTTGATTCGTTTTTCTTTTGCAACCAGGGTTCTTAAGTTGAACTTTCTGGTTAGATCTTTTATTCGAGATTTACCTGTGCATTAGATGAGTACTTATTGTATGCTTGTTGTTTGTCTGCGATAGATCACCCGGAGTGCGCCGCTTGTTATTTCGAATCTCTAGGTTTCGCGGATCATCAGCAAGGCAAGTAACACTTTGATCATACTTTTCTACTACCCAGTTTTTATGCATTAGATCAATCCTCAAACATTGCATGATTAGGATCTAATTAAATTGTGGGTTTTGGGAAGTAGATTGAGGTAGTACCTATTACACTGTTTTACTTATGAAACCTTGGGAGTTACTTCTACGTTTGCTTATTTGCCATGCTATGCTAGTAGACGTGGATTGGGTGAGTGTATCCATGATGGATGTGAGATTGTTAAATTAATGGTTTATCTAAGGTGGCAACTTAAACACACATCCGGGTGGATTGAGGCACCTGGTTTCCATCAGGACTTGCATGTTTTTCTTCGGACCGCCACCTGTGCTCAAAGGGATCATAAGATCATTCATGCTAGTAACTTCCGTGCAGCCACAAGCCATTATGGGCTCTGGCATAGCTGAGTAAGTTGTGCGAACTCTTACGGGTAGACTAGCAGATGTAGGGGTTGTAGGTTGGTACGGTCTACCCACAAGTAAGGTGCTAGCGCTTACGAAAGACTATGTCTCGGTCATCCGCTTTCTCAAACACCCTGCAAAGACGAGAAACCAAACGGAGGCGATCGAGTCTTGTGGGGAAAAGTGTGCAAACCTCTGCAGAGTGTATAAACTAATCATGATTAGCCGTGTCCCCGGTTATGGACATCTTGAGTATCTAGTACTTGAATATCATGTGAATCTCAACATGTTACTCTAATTAATATTGTTGGGTTTTTAATGAGTACTTTTAATTGGGATTGAGGATCTGTCAACCATTCTCAATGTTTAACAACCACCATGATAGTTAAACAAATTTATTCCTTTGCGAGGGAAAAGCGGCTTTATGCAAAATCAGAATCAGAGAGCTTTACCACCAGCCATATATGCATGTAGTATAGGCTTATTCCTTCATTACCCTCTATGTGTTACATTGCCGCATATTCCATGTGCTGGCCCGTTTTTGGCTGCAACTTTCATGTTGCGACGTTTCGCATTTACAGTAAGGTGCTTTAGGTCGTGGTTCTATACTCAGTGATGCCGATGGAGTTGATGGACTCACTTATCTTCCAAGTCTTCCGCTGTTATCGTTATTAGATGGCCTTAAGCCATATGTATTGTAATAAGTCCTCTTTTGGACCACGATGTAATAAGTGTGTGATTGCTACTCTGTTATAAATCCTTCGAAGTACTGTGTGGTGTCAGCATTACTGATCCAGGGATGACACCTGAGCACAGAGACTTGATCCATTCGGGTCGGGTCGCTACAGATATTTAGTTGATTCTTTTTGCAGATGATTACTAGACAAATTTCTCAGGTCCACTAATTTATTTTAGAATTTTTGGAGTTCCATAAGTTTGCGTTAGTTAGAGATTACTACAGACTGTTCTGTTTTTGACAGATTCTGTTTTCATTGTGTTGTTTGCTTATTTTGATGAATCTATGGCTAGTAAAATAGTTTATAAACCATAGAGAAGTTGGAATACAGTAGGCTTAACACCAATATAAATAAAGAATGAGTTAATTACAGTACCTTGAAGTGGTGTTTTGTTTTCTTTCGCTAACGGAGCTCACGAGTTTTCTGTTAAGTTTTGTGTTGTGAAGTTTTCATGTTTTGGGTAAAGATTCGATGGACTATGGAATAAGGAGTGGAAAGAGCCTAAGATTGGGGATGCCCAAGGCACCCCAAGGCAATATTCAAGGACAACCAAGAGCCTAAGCTTGGGGATGCCCCAGATGGCATCCCCTCTTTCGTCTTCTTTCATCGGTAACTTTACTTGGAGCTATATTTTTATTCACCACATGATATGTGTTTTGCTTGGAGTGTCATTTTCTCTTGTTAGTTTTTGCTTGATGTTAGTTAGAATAATGTTTTGCATCTTTAGTTTCAATAAAAAAGTCAAGGATAGCCTTTGCCATGCTTATTTTGCTAGTATACATGTTGCTGTTTGAAAACAAAAAGTTTACCGCTTTTGCAAAAATTCCCTAGAAAAGTCAGAGAGTGGTATAATGTTGAATATTTTTGCATATTGATATCTGATAAATTTATTACAGTGGGAATTTTAGTTCATAATTTTTGGAGTTAGGGAAGTATGATGAATCTTGCATTCTTTACAGACCATACTGTTTTGACAGATTGCTGTTATGTTTGCATTGTTTGCATATATTTGCTTGTTTAATGATTCTATTTGAGGATAGGAGTATTAAATATGAAGAGGCATTTAGTATGCAATGTTGAATAATAATTTTAGTGATTTGTTACAGTAGGAAATGATAAGGTTTTGCATTGGTTTATACTAACCTATCTCACGAGTTCTTGTTGAGTTTGTTGTGAATGAAGCTTTTGATAAAAAGAGAAACCATGATATGAGAGGAATTAAGGAGACACAAAATCTCAAGCTTGGGGATTTCCAAGGCACCCCAAGATATTATTTCAAGAAGTCTCAAGCATCTAAGCTTGGGGATTCCCCCGTTGGCATCCCACCTTTCTTCTTCAACCACTATCGGTTAGTATCGGTTGAGCCTAAGTTTTTGCTTCTTCACATGAGTTGTGCTATCCTTGCAATGTAGTTTTATTTAGATTTGCTTGCTGTTTGAATAAAGTATCAAGATCTGAAATTCTTAAATGTTAGAGAGTCTTCACATAGTTGCACAATTATTCGACTACTCATTGATCTTCACTTATATCTTTCGGAGTAGTTTGTCATTTGCTCTGGTGCATCACTTATATCTTTTAGAGCATGGTGGTAGTTTTATTTTTAAGAAATATATGAACTCTCATGATTCACTTATATTATTTTGAGAGTCGTTAATAGCATGGTAATTTTCTTAAAATTAATATACTTGGTATTCAAGATATGTGAAACTTTCTTTTGAGTGCGTTGAATACTAAGAAAAGTTTGATGCTTGATAATTGTTTTGAGATATGAAGATGGTGATATTAGAGTCATGCTAGTTGAGTAGTTGTGAATTTAAATAATGCTTGTGTTGAAGTTAGCAAGTCCCGTAGCATGCACGTATGGTTGTGTAACAAATTTGAAACATGAAGTGTACCTGGCTTGTGCATCCTTATGAGTGGCGGTCGGGGACGAGCAATGGTCTTTTCCTACCAATCTATCCCCCTAGGAGCATGCGCGTAGTACTTGATTTTTGATGACTGCTAAATTTTGCAATTACTATATGAGTTCTTTTGACTAATGTTGAGTCCATGGATTATACGCACTTTTACCTTTCCGCCTTTGCTAGCCTCTTGATCTTTGTGCATTGCCCTTTCTCACCTTGAGAGTTGGTGCAAACTTCAAGTGCATCCAAACCCCGTGATACGATACGCTCTTTCACACATAAACCTCCTTATATCTTCCTCAAAACAGCCACCATACCTACCTATGATGGCATTTCCATAGCCATTCGAGATATATTGCCATGCAACTTTCCACCGCTCTGTTCTTCATCATCATGACATACTTTACTTTTGTCATATTGCCATTGCATGATCATGTAGTTGACATTGTATTTGTGGCAAAGCCACCATGCATTATTTTTCATACATGTCACTCTTGATTCATTGCACCATCCCCGTACACCGCCGGAGGCATTCATATAGAGTCATATCTTGTCCTAGTTTCGAGTTGTAATCCTTATGTTGTAATCCTTATGTTGTAATCAATAGAAGTGTGATGATCATCATTATTAGAGCATTGCCCAAAAAAAAGAGAAAGGCCAAAAAGAAAAAAAAGAAAGGCCAAAAAAAAAGAAAATAAATAAAAAGGGCAATGTTACTATCCTCTTTCCACACTTGTGCTTCAAAGTAGCACCTTGTTCTTCATATAGTGAGTCTCATATATTGTGCTTCAAAGTAGCACTAAGATCTTCATGATAGAGAGTCTCTCATTTTGTCACTTTCATATACTAGTGGGAATTTTTCATTATAGAACTTGGCTTGTATATTCCTACGATGGGCTTCCTCAAATGCCCTAGGTCTTCATGAGCAAGCAAGTTGGATGCACACCCACTAGTTTTCTTTTGTTGAGCATTCATAGCTCTAGTGCATCCGTTGCATGGCAATCCCTACTCCTCATGTTGACATCAATTGATGGGCATCTCCATAGCCCGTTGATTATCCTCGTCAATGGAGACTTTCTCCTTTTTTGTCTTCTCCACACAATCCCCATCATCATATTCTATTCCACCCATAGTGCTATACCCATGGCTCATGCTCATGTATTACGTGAAGGTTGAAAATGTTTGAGATTATTTAAGTATGAAACAACTGCTTGGCTGATCATCGGGGGTATAGAAGTTGGGAGCATCCTTGTGTGACGAAAATGAAGCATAGCCTAACTATATGATTTTGTAGGAATGAACTTTCTTTTGCCATGCTATTTTGAGAAGACATGATTACTTTGATTAGTATGCTTGAAGTATTATTATTTTTATGTCAATATGAACTTTTGTCTTGAATCTTTCGGATCTGAATATTCATACCACAAGTAAGAATATTTACATTGAAATTATGCCAAAGTATCACTCCGCATAAAAAGTTCTCTTTTTATCATTTACCTACTCGAGGACGAGCAGGAATTAAGCTTGGGGATGCTTGATACGTCTCCAACGTATCTATAATTTTTGATTGCTCCATGCTATATTATCTACTGTTTTAGGCAACATTGGGCTTTATTATCCACTTTTATATTACTTTTGGGACTAACCTATTAACCGGAGGCCCAGCCTGATTTGTTGTTTTATGCCTATTTCAAAGGTTTCGAGGAAAAGGAATATCAGACGGAGTCAAAACGGAACGAAATCAACTGGAGAAGTTATTTTTGGAAGGAAAGACACCCGATGGACTTGGAGTGCACGTCAGGAAAGAAGGGAGGTGCTCACGAGGGTGGGGGGCGCGCCCCCCTGCCTCGTGCCCCCCCTTCGTTCCACTGTCGTACCCCCTGCACCCTTATATACCTACGTATCGTAAAACTTCCAGGACAGAAGATAGATCGGGAGTTCCGCCGCCGCAAGCCTCTGTAGCCACGAAAAACCTCTTGGGAGCCCGTTCCGGCACCCTGCCGGAGGGGGAACCCTCACCGGTGGCCATCTTCATCATCCCGGCGCTATCCATGACGAGGAGGTAGTAGTTCACCCTCGGGGCTAAGGGTATGTACCAGTAGCTATGTGTTTGATCTCTCTCTCTCTCGTGTTCTCTCTATGGCACGATCTTGATGTATCGCGAGCTTTGTTATTAGAGTTGGATCTTATGACGTTTCTCCCCCTCTACTCTCTTGTGATGAATTGAGTTTCCCTCTTGAAGTTATCTTATCGGATTGAGTCTTTATTTGAGAACACTTGATGTATGTCTTGCCGTGTTTATCTGTGGTGACAATGGGATATCTCGTGCCACTTGATGTATGTTTTGGTGACCAACTTGCGGGTTCTGCCCATGAACCTATGCATAGGGGTTGGCACACGTTCTTGACTCTCCGGTAGAAACTTTGGGGCACTCTTTGAAGTACTTTGTGTTGGTTGGATGAATGTGAGATTGTGTGATGCATATCGTATAATCATGCCCACGGATACTTGAGGTGACATTGGAGTATCTAGGTGACATTAGGGTTTTGATTGATTTGTGTCTTAAGGTGTTATTCTAGTACGAACTCTAGGGATGTTTGTGACACTTATAGGAATAGCCCAACGGATTGATTGGAAAGAATAGCTTTGAGGTGGTTTCGTACCCTACCATAATCTCTACGTTTGTTCTCCGCTATTAGTGCCTTTGGAGTGACTCTTTGTTGCATGTTGAGGGATTTTTATATGATCTATCTATGTTATTATTGTTGAGAGAACTTGCACTAGTGAAAGTATGAACCCTAGGCCTTGTTTCCTATCATTGCAATAGCATTTACGCTCACGTTTATCACTTGTTACCTTGCTGTTTTTATTATTTCAGATTACAAAAACCTATATCTACCATCCATATTGCACTTGTATCACCATCTCTTCGCGAACTAGTGCACCTATACAATTTACCATTGTATTGGGTGTGTTGGGGACACAAGAGACTCTTTGTTATTTGGTTGCAGGGTTGTTTGAGAGAGACCATCTTCATCCTACGCCTCCCACGGATTGATAAACCTAAGGTCATGCACTTGAGGGAAATTTGCTACCGTCCTACAAATCTATGCACTTACAGGCCCAACAACGTCTACAAGAAGAAGGTTGTGTAGTAGACATCAGGCATCCGGACAATTGACAATCCGGTTCTTTTAATTAGGAACCTAGTCCAGAATTTCCTAGCCGACTATCCGGGCTCTTGGACTATTGATAACCCACAAGTATAGGGGATCGCAACAGTTTTCGATAAGTAAGAGTGTTGAACCCAACGAGGAGCTAAAGGTAGAACAAATATTCCCTAAAGTTCTATCGACCACCGATACAACTCTACGCACGCTTGACGTTCTCTTTACCTAGAACAAGTATAAAACTAGAAGTACTTTGTAGGTGTTTTTGGATAGGTTTGCAAGAAAATAAAGAGCACGAGAATAAAAACTAGGGGTTGTTGTAAGTAAAGAAGCAATAAAGTAAATATAGCGAGTGTGTAAAAGTGGTGTTAGGAGTTGCGAAATTATCCCTTAAGCAATTGACTAGTTTACTAAATCGATAGCATGTTTTATGTGGGAGAGGCCACTGCTAGCATGTCATCCCTTACTTGGAATTCTATGCACTTATGATTGGAACTATTAGAAAGCATCCGCAACTACTAACGTTCATTAAGGTAAAACCCAACCATAGCATTAAGATATATTGGTCCCCCTTCAGTCCCGTATGCATCAATTTCTATGCTAGGTTGAAGCTTCTGTCACTCTTGCCCTCCAATACATAGTCCTATCAACATACAACTAACCCTAAGGTGTGATCCACGCGCGCGCTCATATGATGGGCACCGAAGGACAACAACATAACCACAAGCAAATTAAATCAATCATAGCAATTCATCAACCACCAATAGGATAACGAAAATCTACTCAGACATCATAGGATGGCAACACATCATTGGATAATAATATGAAGCATAAAGCACCATGTTCAAGTAGAGGGTACGGCGGGTTGCGGGAGAGTGGACCGCTGTAGATAGAGGGGGATAGGTGATGGAGATGTTGGTGAAAATGGCGGAGGTGTTGGTGAAGATCGCGGTGATGATGATGGTGGCCACGGCGGCGTTCCGGCGCCACCGGAGGAGATGGGGAGAGGGGCCCCCTTCTTCCTCTTCTTCCTTGACCTCCTCCCTAGATGGGAGAAGGGTTTCCCCTCTGGTCCTTGGCCTCCATGGCTTGGGAGGGGCGAGAGCCCCTCCGAGATTGGATCTATCTCTCTGTCTCTCTCTGTTACGCATTCTCCCCGGGTTACATTTCACCGTTTCGTGTATATATGGAGATCCGTAACTCCGATTGGCCTGAAACCTTCGCGTGATTTTTCCGAAAATTAGCTTTCTTGCGGCAAAAGAAGATCGTCAATCGCCTTACGGGTGGCTTCACGAGGTAGGGCGCGCCTGTGGGCGCCTACCTCGTGCCCACCTCGGACACTGGTTCGCGTTGATTTTCCTCCCAGATTTTCCAAATATTCCAAAAAGTATATCCGTCCGTTTTTATCCCGTTTGGACTCCGTTTGATATGGATATTCTGCGAAACCAAAAACATGCAACAGACAGGAACTGGCACTGGGCACTGGATCAATATGTTAGTCCCAAAAATAGTATAAAAAGTTGCCAAAAAGTATATGAAAGTTGTAGAATATTGGCATGGAACAATAAAAAATTATAGATACGACGGAGACGTATCAGCATCTAAGCTTAATTCCTGCTCGTCCTCGAGTAGGTAAATGATAAAAAAGATAATTTTTGATGTGGAATGCTACCTAGCATAATCTTGATCATATGTCTAATCATGGCATGAATATTAAGACACGAGTGATTCAAAGCAATAGTCTATCATTTGACATAAAAATAATAACACTTCAAGCATACCAACCAAGCAATTATGTCTTATTGAAATAACATAGCCAAAGAAAGCTCATCCCTACAAAATCATATAGTCTAGCTATGCTCCATCTTCACCACACAAAATATTCATATCATGCACAACCCCGATGACAAGCCAAGCAATTGTTTCATACTTTTGACGTTCTCAAACCTTTTCAACTTTCACGCAATACATGAGCGTGAGCCATGGACATAACACTATAGGTGGAATAGAATATGATGATGGGGGTTATGTGGAGAAGACAAAAAAGGAGAAATTATCAAAACAACTAGGCGTATCAACGGGCTATGGAGATGCCCATTAATAGATATCAATGTGAGGAGTAGGGATTGCCATGCAACGGATGTACTAGAGCTATAAGTGTTGGAAATATGCCCTAGAGGCAATAATAAAAGGATTATTACTATATTTCCTTGTTCATGATAATTGTCTTTTATTCATGCTATAATTGTATTATCCGGAAATCGTAATACACGTGTGAATACATAGACCACAATATGTCCCTAGTAAGCCTCTAGTTAACTAGCTCGTTGATCAATAGATAGTCATGGTTTCCAGACTATGGACATAGGATGTCATTGATAACGGGATCACATCATTGGGAGAATGATGTGATGGACAAGACCCAATCCTAAGCATGGCACAAGATCGTGTAGTTCGTTTTGCTAGAGTTTTTCCAATGTCAAGTATCTCTTCCTTAGACCATGAGATCATGCAACTCCCGGATACCGTAGGAGTGCTTTGGGTGTACCAAACGTCACAACGTAACTGGGTGACTATAAAGGTGTACTACGGTATCTCCGAAAGTGTACATTGGGTTGACACGGATCGAGATCGGATTTGTCACTCCAACACGGAGAGGTATCACCGGGCCCACTCGGTAGTGCATCATCATAATGAGCTCAAAGTGACCAAGTGTCTGGTCACGGGATCATGCATTACGGTACGAGTAAAGTGACTTGCCGGTAACGAGACTGAACGAGGTATTGGGATACCGACGATCGAGTCTCGGGCAAGTAACATACCGATTGACAAAGGGAATTGAATACGGGATTAATTGAATCCTCGACATCGTGGTTCATCCGATGAGATCATCGAGGAGTATGTGGGAGCCAACATGGGTATCTAGATCCCGCTGTTGGTTATTGACTGGAGAGCCGTCTCGGTCATGTATACGCATGTCTCCGAACCCGTAGGGTCTACACACCTAAGGTTCGGTGACGCTAGGGTTGTATGAATATGAGTATGCAGCAAACCGAATGTTGTTTGGAGTCCTGGATGATATCCCGGACGTCACGAGGAGTTCCGGAATGGTCCAGAGGTAAAGAATTATATATAGGAAGTGCTATTTCGGCCATCGGGAGAATCTCGGGGGTTACCGGTATTGTACCGGGACCACCGGAAGGGTCCCGAGGGTCCACCGGTGGGGCCACCTATCCGGAGGGACCCGTGGGCTGAAGTGGGAGGAACCAGCCTGGTGGGCTGGTGCGCTTCACTTGGGCCCCCCTGCGCCTAGGGTTGGAAACCCTAGGGTGGGGCGCCCACTGCCTTGGGGGGCAAGCCTCCTTTGGCTGCCGCCCCTTGGGAGATCAGATCTCCAAGGGCGGCGCCTTCTGTGGGGGCCTATATAAGGGGGGAGGGAGGGGGCAGCCGCACCCTTGCATCTTGGCGCCTCCCACTCCCCTGCTACACCTCTCCTCCTCCGTCACGTGCTTGGCGAAGCCCTGCCGGAGTGCTGCTTCTCCACCAACACCACGCCGTCGTGCTGCTGCTGGAGCCATCTTCCTCAACCTCTCCTTTCCCCTTGCTGGATCAAGAAGGAGGAGACGTCATCCGCTCCGTACGTGTGTTGAACGCGGAGGTGCCGTCCGTTCGGCACTCGGTCATCGGTGATTTGGATCACGGCGAGTACGACTCCATCATCCACGTTCTAGTGAACGCTTCCGCACGCGATCTACAAGTGGTATGTAGATGCAATCTCTCTCCCATGACTCGTTGCTTAGATGAATTCATAGATGGATCTTGGTGAAACCGTAGGAAAAATTTTAATTTTCTGCAACGTTCCCCAACAGTGGCATCATGAGCTAGGTCTATTCGTAGTTCTCTATTGCACGAGTAGAACACAATTTTGTTGTGGGCGTAGATCTTGTCAACTTGCTTGCCGCTACTAGTCTTTTCTTGCTTCAGCGGTATTGTGGGATGAAGCGGCCGGACCGACCTTACACGTACGCTTACGTGAGACAGGTTCCACCGACTGACATGCACTAGTTGCATAAGGTGGCTAGCGGGTGTTTGTCTCTCCTACTTTAGTTGGAGCGGATTAGATGAAAAGGGTCCTTATGAAAGGTAAATAGAAGTTGACAAAATCACGTTACGGTTATTCGTAGGTAAGAAGGCGTTCTTGCTAGAACCCAATTGCAGCCACGTAAAAGATGCAACAACAATTAGAGGACGTCTAACTTGTTTTTGCAGCAATTGTCATGTGATGTGATATGGCCAGAAGTTGTGATGAATGATGAATGATATATTGTGATGTATGAGATCATGTTCTTGTAATAGGAATCACGACTTGCATGTCGATGAGTATGACAACGGCAGGAGCCATAGGAGTTGTCTTAATTATTGTATGACCTGCGCGTCATTGATTCAACGCCATGTAAATTACTTTACTTTATTGCTAAACGTGTTAGCCATAGTAGTAGAAGTAATAGTTGGCGAGCAACTTCATGGAGACACGATGATGGAGATCATGATGATGGAGATCATGGTGTCATGCCGGTGACAAGATGATCATGGAGCCCCGAAGATGAAGATCAGAGGAGCTATATGATATTGGCCATATCATGTCACTACTTTATATAATTGCATGTGTTGTTTATTATGTTTTGTGCATCTTGTTTACTTAGAACGACGGTAGTAAATAAGATGATCCCTTATAATAATTTCAAGAAAGTGTTCCCCTAAGCGTGCACCGTTGCTAAAGTTCATCGTTTCGAAGCACCACGTGATGATCGGGTGTGATAGATCCTTACGTTCACATACAACGGGTGTAAGACAGTTTTACACATGCATAAACACTTAGGGTTAACTTGACGAGCCTAGCATGTACAGACATGGCCTCGGAACACAAGAGACCGAAAGGTCGAACATGAGTCGTATGGAAGATACGATCAACATGGAGATGTTCACCGATGATGACTAGTCCGTATCACGTGATGATCGGACACAGCCTAGTTGACTCTGATCATGAAACACTTATATGACTAGAGGGATGTCAAATCTGAGTGGGAGTTCATTAAATAATTTGATTAGATGAACTTAATTATCATGAACATTAGTCTAAAATCTTTGCAAAATATGTCTTGTAGATCAAATGGCCAACGCTCATGTCAACATGAACTTCAACGCGTTCCTAGAGAAAACCAAGCTGAAAGATGATGGTAGCAACTATACGGACTGGGTCCGAACACGAGGATCATCCTCATAGCTGCCGGAAACAATATGTCCTAGAAGGAACGCTAGGTGATGCACCCGTCGAGAGAACCAAGACATTATGAATGCTTGACGGTCTCGTCTTGATGATTACTCCCTCGTTCAGCGGCATGCTTTACAACTTAGAACCGGGGCTCCAAAAGCGTTTTGAGCAACACGGAGCATATGAGATGTTCGAGGAGCTGAAACTAGTTTTCCAAGCTCATGCCCGGTCGAGAGATCTGAAGTCTCCGACAAGTTCTATAGTTGTAAGATGGAGGAAAACAGTTACATCGGTGAGCACATACTCAAAATATGCAGGTTGCACAAACGCCTGTCCCAGTGGACATAAACCTCCTGACGAGGCGGTCATTGACAGAATCCTTGATCGCTCCCACCAAGCTACAAGAGCTTTGTGATGAACTACAATAATATGCAGGGGATGGTGAAGACCATTCCGAAGTATTCTCAATGCTGAAGTCAGCAGAGGTTGAAATCAAGAAAGAACATCAAGTGTTGATGGTCAATAAAACCACTAAGTTCAAGAAGGGCAAGGGTAAGAAGAACTTGAAGAAGGACGGCAAGGATGTTGCCGCGCCAAAGAAGCAAGTTGCCGGAAGAAGTCAAAGAATGGACCCAAGCACGAGACAGAGTGCTTTTATTGCAAAGGGAAGGGCCATCGAAGCGGAACTGCCCCAAATACTTAGCGGACAAGAAGGCCGGCAACACTAAAGGTATATTTGATATACATGTAATTGATGTGTACATTACGATTACGTAGTAACTCCTGGGTATTTGATACCGGTGCCGTTGCTCATATTTGTAACTCACGGCAGGAGCTGCGAAATAAACGGAGACTGGCGAAGGACGAGGTGATGATGCGCGTCGGGAATGGTTCCAAGGTCGATGTGATCGCCGTCGGCACGCTACCTCTACATTTACCTACGTGATTAGTTTTAAACCTCAATAATTGTTATTTGGTGCCAAGTTTGAGCATGAACATTGTATCAGGATCTCGTTTAATGCGAGATGGTTACTCATTTAAATCCGAGAATAATGGTTGTTCTATTTATATGAGAGATATGTTTTATGGTCATGCTCCGATGGTCAATGGTTTATTCTTAATGAATCTCGAGCGTAATATTACACATATTCATAGTGTGAATACCAAGAGATGTAAAGTTGATAACGATAGTCCCACATACTTGTGGTAATCGCCGCCTTGGTCACATTGGTGTCAAGCGCATGAAGAAGCTCCATTCGATGGACTTTTAGAGTCTCTCGATTATGAATCATTTGACACATGCGAACCATGCCTTATGGGCAAAATGACCAAGACTCCGTTCTCCGGAACAATGGAGCGAGCAACCAACTTATTGGAAATCATACATACCGATGTGTGCGGTCTAATGAGCGTTGAGGCTCGTGGAGGATATCGTTATGTTCTCACTCTCACAAACGACTTAAGTAGATATGGGTATGTCTACTTGATGAAACACAAGTCTGAGACCTTTGAAAAGTTCAAGGAATTTCAGAATGAGGTAGAGAATCAACGTGACCGAAAAATAAAGTTCTTACGATCAGATCGTGGAGGAGAATATTTAAGTCACGCAATTTGGTACACACTTAAGGAAATGTGGAATCGTTTCACAACTCACGCCGCTGGAACACCTCGGTAATAGCGGTGTGTCCGAACGTCAGAATCGCACTCTATTGGATATGGTGCGATCTATGATGTCTCTTACCGATTTACCGCTATCATTTTGGGGATACGCTCTAGAGACAGCTACATTCACTTTAAATAGGGCACCGTCTAAATCCGTTGAGACGACACCGTATGAATTATGGTTTGGAAAGAAACCTAAGCTGTCATTTCTAAAAGTTTGGGGATGTGATGCTTATGTCCAGAAACTTCAACCTGAAAAGCTCGAACCCAAATAGGAAAAATGCGTCTTCATAGGATACCCTAAGGAAACCATTGGGTATACCTTCTACCTTAGATCCGAAGGCAAGAGCTTGGTTGCCAAGAACGGATCCTTTCTGGAAAAAGAGTTTCTCTCGAAAGGAGTAAGTGGGAGGAAAGTAGAACTCGATGAAGTACTACCTCTTGAACCGGAAAGTAGTGCAGCTCAGGAAAATGTTCCTGTGGTGCCTACACCGGCCGGAGAGGAAATTAATGATGATGATCAAGGTACTTGGATCAAGTTGCTCTTGAACTTCAGAGGTCCACTAGGACACGTTCCGCACTGTAATGGTACGGCAACCCGTCCCCGGAAATCATGTTGTTAGACAACGGTGAACCTTGAACTATGAAGAAGCGATGGCGGGCCCAGATTCCAACAAATGGCTTGAAGCCATGCAATCTGAGATAGGATCCATGTATGAAAACAAAGTATGGACTTTGACAGACTTGCCCGATGATCGTGACGATAGAAAATAAATGGATCTTTAAGAAGAAGACGGACGCGGATGGTAATGTCACCATCTATAAAGCTCGACTTGTCGCTAAGGGTTATCGGCAAGTTCAAGGGATTGACTACGATGAGACTTTCTCTCCTGTAGTGAAGCTTAAGTCCGTCCGAATCATGTTAGCAATTGCCGCATACTATGATTATGAGATATGGCAGATGGACGTCAAAACGGCATTCCTTAACGGTTATCTTAAGGAAGAGCTGTATATGATGCAGCCGGAAGTTTTTGTCGACCCTAAGAATGCTAACAAGGTATGCAAGCTCCAGCGATCCATTTATGGGCTGGTGCAAGCATCTCGGAGTTGGAACATTTGCTTTGATGAGATGATCAAAGCGTTTGGGTTTATGCAGACTTATGGAGAAGCCTGCGTTTACAAGAAAGTGAGTGGGAGCTCTGTAGCATTTCTCATATTATATGTAGATGACATACTTTTGATGGGAAATGATATAGAACTCTTGGACAGCATTAAGGCCTACTTGAATAAAAGTTTTTCAATGAAGGACCTTGGAGAAGCTGCTTATATATTAGGCATCAAGATCTATAGAGATAGATCGAGATGCCTCATAGGTCTTTCACAAAGCACATACCTTGATAAGATTTTGAAGAAGTTCAAAATGGATCAGTCCAAGAAAGGGTTCTTGCCTGTACTGCAAGGTGTGAGATTGAGCTCGGCTCAATGCCCGACCATGACAAAAGATAAAGAAGAGATGAGCGTCATCCCCTATGCCTCAGCCATAGGATCTATTATGTATGCCATGCTGTGTACCAGACTTGATGTAAACCTTGCCGTAAGTTTGGTAGGAAGGTAGCAAAGTAATCCCGGCAAGGAACACTGGACATCGGTCAAGAATATCTTGAAGTACCTGAAAAGGACAAAGGACATGTTTCTCGTTTATGGAGGTGACGAAGAGCTCGTCGTAAAGGGTTACGTCGACGCTTAGCCGACACAGATCTGGATGACTCTAAGTCACAAACCGGATACGTGTATATGTTGAATGGTGGAAGCGAAGAAGCTGGTGCAGCTGCAAGCGAAGCGTCGTGGCGGGATCTACATGTGAAGCGGAGTACATGGCAGCCTCGGAGGCAGCGCATGAAGAAATTTGGGTGAAGGAGTTCATCACCGACCTAGGAGTCATACCCAATGCGTGGGGCCGATCAAACTCTTCTGTGACAACACCGGAGCTATTGCACTTGCCAAGGAGCACAGGTTTCACAAGAAGACCAGGCACATCAAGCGTCGCTTCAACTCCATCCGTGAAAATGTTCAAGATGGAGACATAGAAATTTGCAAAGTGCATACGGATCTGAATGTCGCAGATCCGTTGACTAAACCTCTTCCATGGGCGAAACATGATCAACACGAGAACTCTATGGGTGTTCGATTCATCACAATGTAACTAGATTATTGACTCTAGTGCAAGTGGGAGACTGTTGGAAATATGCCCTAGAGGCAATAATAAAAGGATTATTATTATATTTCCTTGTTCGTGATAATTGTCTTTTATTCATGCTATAATTGTATTATCCGGAAATCTTAATACACGTGTGAATACATAGACCACAATATGTCCCTAGTAAGCCTCTAGTTAACTAGCTCGTTGATCAATAGATAGTCATGGTTTCACGACTATGGACATTGGATGTCATTGATAACGGGATCACATCATTGGGAGAATGATGTGATGGACAAGACAATCCTAAGCATAGCACAAGATCGTGTAGTTCGTTTTGCTAGAGCTTTTCCAATGTCAAGTATCTCTTCCTTAGACCATGAGATCGTGCAACTCCCGGATACCGTAGGAGTGCTTTGGGTGTACCAAGCGTCACAACGTAATCGGGTGACTATAAAGGTGTACTACGGTATCTCCGAAAGTGTACATTGGGTTGACACGGATCGAGACTGGATTTGTCACTCCAGACACGGAGAGGTATCACTGGGCCCACTCGGTAGTGCATCATCATAATGAGCTCAAAGTGACCAAGTGTCCGGTCACGGGATCATGCATTACGATGCGAGTAAAGTGACTTGCCGTGCTTGAGGCTGAGCGGGGTATTGGGATACCGACGATCGAAGTCTCGGGCAAGTAACGTACCGATTGACAAAGGGAATTGAATACGGGGTTAATTGAATCCTCGACATCGTGGTTCATCCGATGAGATCATCGAGGAGTATGTGGGAGCCAACATGGGTATCCAGATCCCGCTGTTGGTTATTGACCGGAGAGCCGTCTCGGTCATGTTTGCATGTCTCCCGAACCCGTAGGGTCTACACACTTAAGGTTCGGTGACGCTAGGGTTGTATGAATATGAGTATGCAGCAAACTGAATGTTGTTCGGAGTCCTGGATGATATCCCGGACGTCACAAGGAGTTCCGGAATGGTCCGGAGGTAAAGAATTATATATAGGAAGTGCTATTTCGGCCATCGGGTGAATTTCGGGAGATTCTTGGTATTGTCTGGGACCACGGAAGGGTCCCGAGGTCCACCGGTGGGGCCACATATCCCGGAGGGACCCGTGGGCTGAAGTGGGAGGAACCAGCCTGGTGGGCTGGTGCGCCCACTTGGGCCCCCGCGCCTAGGGTTGGAAACCCTAGGGTGGGGGCGCCCACTTGCCTTGGGGGCAAGCCTCCCCTTGGCTGCCGCCCCTTGGGAGATCAGATCTCCAGGCGGGCGCCTGTGGGGGCCTATATAAAGGGGAGGAGGGGCAGCCGCACCCCAGCATCTTGGCGCCTCCCTCTCCCTGCTACACCTCTCCTCCTCCGTCACGTGCTTGGCGAAGCCTGCCGGGAGATCTGCTTCTCCACCAACACCACGCCGTCGTGCTGCTGCTGGAGCCATCTTCCTCAACCTCTCCTTTCCCCTTGCTGGATCAAGAAGGAGGAGACGTCATCCGCTCCATACGTGTGTTGAACACGGAGGTGCCGTCCGTTCGGCACTCGGTCATCGGTGATTTGGATCACGGCGAGTACGACTCCATCATCCACGTTCTAGTGAACACTTCCGCACGCGATCTACAAGTGGTATGTAGATGCAATCTCTCTCCCATGACTCGTTTCTTAGATGAACTCATAGATGGATCTTGGTGAAACAGTAGGAAAATTTTTAATTTTCTGCAACGTTCCCCAACAATAAGTATCTGAAAGCTCAAACTGAAACTAAGTGGGTGTGCATCCAACTTGCTTGCTCATGAAGACCAAGGGCATTTGAGGAAGCCCATCGTTGGAATATACAAGCCAAGTTCTATAATGAAAATTCCCACTAGTATATGAAAGTGATAACTCAAGAGACTCTCTATATGAAGAACATGGTGCTACTTTGAAGCACAAGTGTGGTAAAAGGATAGTAACATTGCCCCTTCTCTCTTTTTCTCTCATTTTCATTTTTTTGTTCTCTCTTTTTTTTTCTCTTTTTTTGGGCCTTCTCTTTTTTTGGCCTTTCTCTTTTTTTATTTTTTTGTTTTTTCGTCCGGAGTCTCATCCCAACTTGTGGGGGAATCATAGTCTCCATCATCCTTTCCTCACTGGGGCAATGCTCTAATACTGATGATCATCGCACTTTTATTTACTTACAACTCAATATTACAACTCGATACCTAGAACAAAGATATGACTCTATATGAATGCCTCTGGCGGTGTACCGGGATGTGCAATGATCTACCGTAGCAATGACATCAAAAACAGACAAGCCATGAAAACATCATGCTAGCTATCTTACGATCACGCAAAGCAATATGACAATGAATGCTCAAGTCATGTATATGATGATGATGGAAGTTGCATGGCAATATATCTCGGAATGGCTATGGAAATGCCATCACAGGTAGGTATGGTGGCTGTTTTGAGGAAGATAAAATGAGGCTTATGTGTGATAGGCGTGTCGTATCACGGGTTTGGATGCACCGTGAAGTTTGCACCAACTCTCGAGGTGAGAAAGGGCAATGCACTGCATCAAGAGGCTAGCAATGATGGAAGGGTGAGAGTGCGTATAATCCATGGACTCAACATTAGTCATAAAGAACTCACATACTTATTGCAAAAATCTATTAGTCATCGAAAGAAAGTACTATGCGCATGCTCCTAGGGGGATAGATTGGTAGGAAAAGACCATCGCTCGTCCCCGACCGCCACTCATAAGGAAGACAATCAATAAACACCTCATGCTTCGACTTCGTTACATAACGGTTCACCATACGTGCATGCTACGGGACTTGCAAACCTCAACACAAGTATTTCTCAATCTCACAATTACTAAACTAGCACGACTATAATATCACCACTTTTATATCGCAAAACTATTGCAAGGAATCAAACATATCATATTCAGCGATCTACAAGTTTATGTAGGATTTTATGACTAACCATGTGAATGACCAGTTCCTGTCATCTCTCTAAATAGATATAAGTGAAGAAATAGAGATTAATTCTTTCTACAAAAGATATGCCCATGCTCTAACAAATATAAGTGAAGCAAAAGAGCATTCTACAAATGGCGGTTGTCTAAGTAAAGAGAAACAGGCAATCCAAACTTCAAATGATATAAGTGAAGCACATGAAGCATTCCATAAAGCCATACTCAAAAGATATAAGTGAAGTGCAAAGAGCATTCTATAAATCAACCAAGGGCCATCTCATACCAGCATGGTGCATAAAAGAAAAATAAAAACCTAAATGCAAAAGACGCTCCAAGATTTGCACATATCACATGAATGAAACGAATCCGAAAACATACCGATATTTGTTGAAGAAAGAGGGGATGCCTTCCCAGCATCCCCAAGCTTAGACGCTTGAGTCTACTTGAATATTTACTTGGGGTGCCTCGGTCATCCCCAAGCTTGATCTCTTGCCTCTCTTCCTTCTTCTCACATCGGAACCTTCTCGATCGTCGAACACTTCTTCCACACAAAACTTCAACAGAAAACTCGGTAAGATCTGTTAGTATAATAAAGCAAATCATTACTCTAAGTGCTGTTGCAAACCAATTCATATTTTTTTTTGCATTGTGTCTACTGTAATATAACTTTTTCATGGCTTAATCCACTGATATAAGTTGATAGTTTCATCAAAACAAGCAAACTATGCATCAAAAACAGAATCTGTCTAAAACAGAACAGTCTGTAATAATCTGAACATTCACCATACTTATGCTACTTGAAAAATTATGCCAAAATTAGGAAAAATAAAAAATTTGTATAGAAAGACAGTTCAAAAAGAATCATAACCATTTGACGTCCCAGTAAAATATTAAAATTCGCGCACTACAGCCAAAGTTTCTGTCCTGCACCGTACAAACCAACAAGCATTGTAAACATCCTAAAGGCAAACCTTGGCACATTATTTTTATAATACAATGGAATTGTACAAGGGTATAATTATTTTTATTGAAAAGTTTCTGTAATCAAGATTCACAAAGTTTCCGTGAGCATGAACAAAGTTCAAGGCTAGCTCCCACTTCAACAATGCTTGTCTTTCTCACTTTCGCTTTTCTTTTTGAAAAAGTTTTGGGTTCCCCTCTTTATTTTTGTTGTTTGTAAACTATATGAAAGCACTCAACAGAAATAAATGACTCTCTAAAACTTCCGGGTTGTCTCCCTGGCAGCGCTTTCTTTAAAGCCATTAAGCTAGACATATAGTGCTCAAGTAGTGAATCCACCTGGATCCCAAGGTATATCAAAGCCATTTTTAATTAGCAATGATTTGTAATTTAGTAGTGAGCACAAAGTAACATATATCAAGTAATGACGATGTCTAACTCTCTTCCTATGCATCGGCATGTCATAAAAGAACAATTCATGCACACATAGTAAAGGCCAATGCATAGTATAAACAGTTTCTTGCAATTTTATCGTGTGGGGAACATAGAGAGGTGGAGATATAGTTCCTCTCTCATAATAATTGCAAGTAGGAGCAGAAAGCACATGCATATTATATTTATCAAAATCATCATGTGCAACAGTAAAAGGCAACCCATCAATATAATCCTTAATAAGAGCAAACTTCTCCGATATAGTGTATTCGGGAGAATTTAAAAAGATAATAGGACTGTCATGCGTGGGTGCAATAGCAACAATTTCATGTTTAACATAAGGAACTATAGCAAGTTCATCTCCATAAGCATAATGCATATTGACATCTTGGCCACAAGCATAGCAAGCATCATCAAAAAGGGATAATTCAAAAGAATCAATGGGATCATAGCAATCATCATAATAATCATCCTTCGGTAAGCACGAAGGGGAATTAAACAATGTATGAGTTGAAGAGTTACTCTCATTAGAAGGTGGGCACGGGTGATCAATCCACTCTTCCTCCTTTTGTTCTTCGCTCTTCTCCTCATCTTTTTCATCCAATGAGCTCACAGTTTCATCAACTTCTTCTTCCATATATTCCTGCAAAATATTAGTCTCTTCTTGGACAGCGGAGACTTTCTCAATAAGTGCATTAATTTCGTAATTGTATTCATAATTCTCATAGCAATATTTGAGGATAGCTAAATTTTCAGATCTATAAACAGCATCATCAAAATCATCAAACTCGTTAAACATAGATTCAATTTCATAAGCACCCATAAAAGCAACAAATTCTTCTATTTTTTCCACATCATAGTAATCATATATACCTCTAGCATAAGAAGCCAAGGTTTCATTATCATTAAATTTGCATGAAAAGGGGAGGTGTGGAGCATTCATCCTAGAGCAACAAGTATAATCATATTCCGAGCATAGTTGTCTAGCATACCACTTCAATATATAAATTAGATCCCATGATAGTTTCCCTTTTTGTGTCAAGCGATAATCCCTAAAGTATTCACGTTGATCCAACATTACTCCCATTACCAAATTGAATGAGGTTTTCTCAGGATTATCAAAGTGGTACATAATATTTTCCACATATTGAGCATCGAGGGTTTTAGGAGGTTCCTCATCTCCATGAGTAGTAAGTACACCTAATTTTTTGGTATTTCGTGTTCCATATCCATAACTAAATATAGAGAACAACTAAGAACAGCAAATAAAAAATTACTTAGTGATAAATAAAACAAGCACACACGAGAATATTCACCCCATGCTATTGCTCCACGGCAACGGCGCCAGAAAAAGGTCTTGATAACCCACAAGTATAGGGGATTGCAACAGTTTTCGATAAGTAAGAGTGTCGAACCCAACGAGGAGCTAAAGGTAGAACAAATATTCCCTAAAGTTCTATCGACCACCGATACAACTCTACGCACGTGTAACATCCCAAAATTCTAAATTTTTGGAATGTTATAAACAAATAGATAGATTTGATTGATTGCTTGATTGATTGACTGAAAGTGAGTGAATTCAAAAATTTTTGAAAGTTAGATGAGAGGGAATAAAAGGACTTTCCCAAACTTTCATTTTGCTTTTATGATCTTCGACAATTCAAATTCTTTTCATCACAAAACCCTGGAGAGAAGATGACATGACTTCTTCCATTTATTTAAATGACAAGGGGTGTTGAAAATATTTGAATTTCATTTGAGAATAGTTCCAATTCTGAAACTTTATGCAACTCAATGATTTTCACGAGCGAAGATAAAATGACTTCTTCAAAACATGTGAAATATGAGTTGGGAGTTTCAAAGAATTAAGTTCAAAGTTCTTTTGAGTTTATTTTTCAATTTGGAGTTATTGGAGTTTTATTCAAATTATTTTTCTCCAAAAATAAAATATATGGAAAATAGGGTAACATGATTCCCTACATCAGAAAATTGGAGAGAAATTAATTTGAAATCATTTTGGTATTTTTAAAATGATTTTCAGTGGATTTTATTAGGGCAGTAGCACTGTTTGTTTTATTTGAATTTTTGTGTATTTTATTTGAAGCTAGAATAATGTTCATCATGTAGGAAATCTTTTTCTGAAATTTTTTATATATTATATGCCTATATAATATTTTTATTTATTTGGTTTTATTATTTTTATTTGTCTCTGTTAAAAAAACAAATGTTTAAAAAAAAAAATGGAACCACAGCGCCTTGGGCCAAAGGCCCAAGCCGCCAAAGCCACCGGCCGGCCAAGGCCATCCATCGCGCGCGCCACCAAGGCAACCAGGGAGCCGCCGCTTCTTTTCCTAATACTAGTAGGACTCTTCTCCTACTTCCGTTTATTCCGTTTATTTCTAGATCTTTTCCCTCTTTGTTTCCTAATCCTAGTCTATTTCTTGTCCCCTACCCCAAGCAAAACCCTCCCCTCCCCAATATAACTACCCAAGCACCCCCCCTCCAACACATCAAACCAACACCTCTCCTCTCCTCTCCTCTCTGAGCAGCAAGCAGCCCACACCAGCCTTGCCGCCCTACACCAGCGCGCCCGCCACCACCGCCGCCGCCAAGTGCCGCCGCCGCTTAACGCCGGCCACGGAGCCCCTCGCCTCTTCGAGGTACTAGCCCCGCGCCGCGTCACCTTTTCTTTTCCTCGGTTCTGTTTTTTGTAAATCGTTCCGGTTTCCGTTCCGGTTTTCCAGATCGGTTTTTCGTTTCGGTTTTCTTTCCGAAACCCTAGATCGGTTTTCTCGCCGGTTTTTCTTTCCGGTTTTGTTTAGCGAGTGTTCGCTCGATAGGTTTTTCTTTTTACTTTTAATTTCCGTAAGTGACCTATCCGTAGTGTTATTTTTTAGTCCCTAATCTTCAAACGCTCATAACTTTTTACTCGTAAGTCGGAATCCATGAAACCAATGCCCACTTCTTCCTGATCCCCTCTATCCAGTAATACAACTCAAACATGTTTTTGATAATTTAAAATTTGAATTAGATCAGATTTGTATTCAAACTTCGTTTGATCAGAATCTTGAGTTTTATAACTCCGATTTAGTTGATTCTTTTGTAAATCGAAGCTCTTGACCTAAACTTTCTGATAAGGCCAAATTCACATAATTTTGGTACTGTTAGAAAATGTTTTATGTTGCAAGAGTTATTTTCTTGGTTTTGATGTTTTCTGAATTGTTTTCTTCGATCTTTCCGATCTTTTGAGTGATTGATTATGTGTGGTTACTATTGCTTGATTACGATAGATTGAGCGGAGTGTGACGAGTAGAGCTATCAAGAGTTTTGAGTGTGAATCATCTTCATCAACTTTGCAGGCAAGTAACACTTGATCATACTTTTTCTACTACCCAGTTTTATGCATTAGATCTATCCTCAAACACTTGCATGATTAGGATCTAATTAAATTGGGGGTTATGGTAAGTAGTTGAGGTAGTACCTATTACCTGTTTTATTACAAAACCCTTGGGAGTTACTTCTACGTTTGCTTATTATGCCATGCTATGCTCGTAGACGTGGATTGGGTTTGAGAGAATATCCATGACAGATGTGAGATTGATAATTAATGGTTTATCTAAGGTGGCAACTTAAACACACATCTGGGTGGATTGAGGCACTGGTTACTCCAGGACTTGCCTGTCTAGGCACTGGGTTTCCGGGACTTGCCTGTTTTTTTGGGACCGCCACCTGTGCTCAAAGGGATCATAAGATTATTCATACTAGTAACTTGATGTGCAGCCACAAGCCATTATGGGCTCTGGCATAGTTGAATAAGTCGTGCGAACTCTTATAGTGGTGGACTAGCAGATGTAGGGGATGTAGGTGTACGGTCCACCCATCGTAAGGTGCTAGCGCCACGAAAGACTATGTCTCGGTCATCCGCTTTCTCAAACACCATGTAGTGCGAGAAACCAAGCGGAGGCGATCGAGTCTTGTGGGAAAAGTGCTAAACCTTTGCAGAGTGTATAAACTAATCATGGTTAGCCGTGTCCCCGGTTATGGACATCTTGAGTATCTAGTACTTGAATATCATGTGAATCTCAACATGTTACTCTAATTAATATTGTTGGGTTTTACTTTTAATTGGGATTGAGGATGCTGTCAACCATTCTCAATGTTTAAGAACCACCATGATAGTTAAATAAATTTATTCCTTTGCAGTAGGGAAAAATTGGCTTTTCGCAAAAAATGTAACCATAGAGCTTTCCACCAGCCATATATGCATGTAGTATAGCCTATTCTTTAATTACTCTCTATGTGTTACATTGCCAGCATATTCCATGTGCTGACCCGTTTTCGGGCTGCAACTTTTCATGTTGCGAGACTTCTCGCATTTAACAGTAAGTGATACGTTAGGGTTACGATTTCCTATACTCAACTTTGCCGTTGGTGTTGATGGGAATCCACAACCTTGTTGCTTCCGCTATATTGATTGAGGTAATAGTATTTACGTTACTTTATACATGTGATTTACCTCTGTTATAAATCCTTGAAATCTTGTGTGTCAAAGATACCGATCCGAGGATGACACGAAAGCACGAGACTTGATCCATTCGGTCGGGTCGCTACAAGATGGTATCGAGCACATGTTGACTGTAGGACGTGACCCTAGAAACTGACAAGCCCATAGGAAAGATTTTTCTCTACAACTTCATTTTCAAAAGGATCTTTACCTCTCTTCTCTTCTGAGCTTATTCAAATATTCCCTTTTAGTGAGACCATACCCCTTTTCCCTTTTGACCACTCAAAGATTCGACTGATGAGACCACTCCAAGGAGATAAGATATCGGACAACTAAAACCATTTGGAATGAAGAGGATTTTACCGTGTAAATGGAAACTACAACTGTTGAAGACTCCGAAGACTAGGAGATTTTGAAGGCTCTGAAGAATTTCCAGATTTTTATGACCTAGGAAGGTTATGCTTATGGAATTTGACAGACTATGGAAGTTGTCAATACCCGAGATCAAGGTGTATTGGAGTAAGACCGGAACATGAAGCATTAGAACTCAAAGTTTTTGTCAAGAAAACCCTAAGGCAGGAGATATCAATTATGGAATGAAGCTCATGGCAGTAACATGGGCATAGACATGGCTAACCATGGTGTTATTGCCCGCCTATGCTATTGTCACTGTGCAGAGTTAAGCATGCAGATGCATTGAAGGATTGGATGGAAGAAGGCTGATGGAGCACCTATCAGCAAGATGAAGATTTAACCTTAGCCGGTGTATCACCAGGATCTGGAGTATTACATGAAGAAGTTTAAGATGGACTTGCAGGAAGCCGTATTTGACAAGGAAACAGTTCGTGAAGAACTTCGTAACCCGCTGCAAGTAGTCAAAATTTGGAGAAGCAAAACCCCGAGGTACCAGAGATTCGTCATGAACTGAAGGACAGTAGGATCATGGTTCATGCCAAGGATGTTGAAATACAGAAGTTGGAATGCAACTCCAGAAATATTAAAGGACGTCGCGAGAGACTTCGCGTCAACAGAGATGATTTGACAAAAGAACTTGAGAAGGACAAGCGTGATCAGAAGAAGCCGTTGGAGACATGAACAAGACTTGAAGAGTTTGATGACTTTGAGATCTATTGACCTTTAGAAGACCAAACCCCTGTATATACCTGCGTTAGATGCGACGATTGTGAGCCGTCATTTGTTTGATGTTTTCCGACGGCCACAATAAAATCTGTCTTTTCAAAACATTTGTTTGTATTGTGTGCATCCCTCTCGATCTCTCTTATCTCACCCCAAAACCCATGGACCCAATAGATGATGAATGGAGATGAGCTCGTATTTTCGGGACCGATGAGTCAACTAAAGACGGACCGATGGATTCAGAACATGGAGAATCACATGAAGAACAACCCTATAGTCAAAAAGGATATTGCCCAGCATGCTCTTCAGTGCTTTGAAAGAGGTGCTGCTATTTGGTGGAGGATGTACCAAACCATCAACGGATTGCAAAGAGTAACCACTTGGGAAGAATTTAAGTTGACTTTGCTAAAGTCTCGGTTTGTGACCCAGAAGTTGAAGCCTTATGGAAAGGATATGAAGAAACCTTGTGCGTACAAGCTCTGTGGAGAAATAGGACACACCCATAAGGAACACAAGGATGAATGCCCTAATTGTGAAGGAAGTCACCCAGCTGAAGAATGCCAAACTAGGCAGATCACTTGTTTCTTGTGTGAAGGGACTACCCACTACCCTGCTCAGCGTCACATTTACCCTATGGTACAAAGAACCATCCAGCAGGAAGAAAGAAGAAATGAAAGGAGCCCTCATGGAGATGTTAGAAGAACACATGACGAAGGAAGATGTTGAGGACACACACAAAGGAAACAAAATTAAAGCCCGCACCAAGTCATGCTATTCATGTGGAGAAGAGGGACACATCTCCCAAGATTATGCGAATGGAGATCTAGTAGAATTCCCGACGGAGGAAGTAGAGTATGACCCACAGGAAATAGAAGCCCCGATTGGAGCAGAAAGGTCCGGAAGAGGAATAGATTGGATTCGGGAAGGATCTGAGTCATGTCACCTGTTACAAATGCAAGGAGTCGGGCACTACATCAACACTTGCCCAAAATGGAAGCCGAGGACCCAAAGAGGCTATGTGATCATGAGGAAACCTCAAAACCCATCAAGTAATATGTTTCCGTTGTAATGTAGCAGGGCACTTTGCCGTAGATTGTCCAAGGAGAAGGAGACCGATGATATATGATTGAAGTTGTAACAAAAGAAATGGAGTAGTAGAAGTGAGAGCTTTTTATTTTATATTGAGGTGTTAAGTTGAGACATGTAATGGAAAGGCGAGAGATTGTAATAATTTAAGAATCAATAAAGTTAGCAGTGTTGGTACTGCTTTGGATTTTATGAGTTACCCTATGAGGAAAGATGTTGACCAATTTCGAGGATATGAGAAATATGGTCTATGGAATATTGGAACATTTTAAGGGTGGTAGTACCCTGTAAGAACCGTTGACCCCTGGAAAAGATAAGGATACCCACTGAATGGATTTCAGACAAAAGGAATAGGAGTTTTGTCTTGATATGTTTGATACCCCAAGAGAGTGTGGGATGACGTTGGAGACCGTGAGTTGTTTGGACCAAATGAGATCAAGGATTCGGAAGAGAATGTTAAGTTGATTCGAGATAGACTGAAAGTAGCTCAGTCCAGGCAGAATAGTTATGCATACTCAAAAATGCAAGGAGGTAGTCCATGAAATTGGAGATAGAGCATATCTTTGTGTGCCACCTCTGTGAGGAGTTAAATGATTTGGAGTTAAGGGAAAGTTAGCCCCGAGATTTGTAGGACCATACCGAGTTTTGGAGCGTATGGGAGAAGTTACCAACAAATTGGAGTCACCCGAAGGACTGTCAGGAGTTCATGATGTGTTTCACGTTTCCCAGTTGAAGAAGTGCCATGCAGAGATGGCCAATATTCCCTTGTAAGGACGCTTGACCCTAGAAAGGATAATGATGTTCCGCGAAGTGGAGTATGGACTTCATAAGTATAAGTTTTTATCTCGGTATGTGGGATATTCCTCGAGGATGAAGAGATGAAGTATTATTGGATATAAAGGAGGTATGACGTTGGAAATATGGATCAATGGGAATTCCATGTTGAGTCTGAGTAATCATGTCCTAGTTTGGTGCCAATAGAAGGAAGAAGAAAATACAATTGGATGGATTTTAAGTATGCCAGGAAGTTGTATGTTGGAATAACGATCAGTTGCCGCGATGATGTGTTCAAGGATTTTAAGTGATGAGGTGGGCCATAACCCACAGGCCCCAGGACCTGCCAAGAAGCAAGCACACTCTTGCTGAAGGAAAAACCCTGGCAGAAGTTGCGATTTTATCAACCGATGATTCTATAGGAGTTACGCAAAACCTGAGAGTTGTTAAGGAACGATAGATGTTTGTTTGGCTTGCAGAATCAATGGATTTATCCGAACTTGGTTCGTCGACAAGAGAAATTCTGCAATGCTTGTGAGGATGACTGAGTGCTAGAATGCGAGATTCGCTAAACCATGTACAAGGTAATGATTTGGGTGTGGGATGGATTGATCACCATACCGACTTACTCTTATTATTCGCTTTGCTATGTGGGATGGTAAATCTGAGTGACTTACCTATAGTAGAGAGACGATTATCAAAACCTTGTTTGAACCTTATAATGGTATAAGAATTTTTCCCCTTGTACAAGGCGGTTGTTGCCAACCATAGGATATGCGGTGAGGTTCAACCTGCACTCCATTTTCTGCAGGAAACCATAAATTGTTGACCACCATGAGATATCGATAGTTGTTTAGCATTGGCGCCAGACCCGTCAGCTAAGAGGACCCAGTTTCGGGATAACCGTACCAAGAAAAAAAAAGGACAAAGGAATTGAGGAAAAGGTTATGCCACTACCGGAAGAGCCCAGAGAAGGAATTATCCTTAATATCTGAGAAGACCGACACTGTCAACAATAAGGATGGAGTATCTGAGTTTTGATGGAACCGTAACAATGCTTCTAAGGGTGGTAGCACCGAGACCCCGGAGATGATCGGTGGATTTTGAAGACCCCCAAACCCTAACCTATTTCTTGCTAACCTCTCCGAATCTCGAGGACGAGATTCCTTTTAAGGGTGGTAGGTTTGTAACATCCCAAAATTCTAAATTTTTGGAATGTTATAAACAAATAGATAGATTTGATTGATTGACTGAAAGTGAGTGAATTCAAAAAAATTTGAAAGTTAGATGAGAGGGAATAAAAGGACTTTCCCAAACTTTCATTTTGCTTTTATGATCTTCGGGAATTCAAATTCTTTTCATCACAAAACCCTGGAGAGAAGATGACATGACTTCTTCCATTTATTTAAATGACAAGGGTGTTGAAAATATTTGAATTTCATTTGAGAATAGTTCCAATTCTGAAACTTTATGCAACTCAATGATTTTCACGAGCGAAGATAAAATGACTTCTTCAAAACATATGAAATATGAGTTGGGAGTTTCAAAGAATTAAGTTCAAAGTTCTTTTGAATTTATTTTTCAATTTGGAGTTATTGGAGTTTTATTCAAATTATTTTTCTCCAAAAATAAAATATATGGAAAATAGGGTAACATGATTCCCTACATCAAAAAATTGGAGAGAAATTAATTTGAAATCATTTTGGTATTTTTAAAATGATTTTCAGTGGATTTTATTAGGGCAGTAGTAACCTTTGTTTGTTTTATTTGATTTTTTGTGTATTTTATTTGAAGCTAGAATAATGTTCATCATGTAGGAAATCTTTTTCTGAAATTTTTTATATATTATATGCCTATATAATATTTTTATTTATTTGGTTTTATTATTTTTATTTGTCTTTGTTTAAAAAAAACAAATGTTTTAAAAAAATGGAACCACAGCGCCTTGGGCCAAAGGCCCAAGCCGCCAAAGCCACCGGCCGGCCAAGGCCATCTATCGCGCGCGCCACCAAGGCAACCAGGGAGCCGCCGCTTCTTTTCCTAATACTAGTAGGACTCTTCTCCTACTTCCGTTTATTCCGTTTATTTCTAGATCTTTTCCCTCTTTGTTTCCTAATCCTGGTCTATTTCTTGTCCCCTACCCCAAGCAAGACCCTCCCCTCCCCAATATAAATACCCAAGCACCCCCCCCTCCAACCCATCAAACCAACACCTCTCCTCTCATGACGTGACCTTCACACCAGCGCCGCGCCGCCCTACACCAGCCGCTTGCCGCCGCTTGCCGCCGCCGCCAAGTGCCGCCGCCGCCGCGCCAACGCCGCGCGGAGCCCCTCGCCTCTTGAGGTACTAGCCTCAAGGCCGTCACCTTTTCTTTTCCTCGGTTCGGTTTTTTCAGAATCGTTCGGTTTCGTTCAGTTTTCTAGATCGGTTTTTCGCTTTGGTTATCTTTCCAAACCCTAGATCGGTTTTCTCGCCTGCTTTTCTTTCCGGTTTTGTTTAGCGGCGTTCGCTCGATAGATTTTTCTTTTTATTTTAATTTCCGTGGGGACCTATCCGTAGTGTTATTTTTAGTCCCTAATCTTCAAATGCTCATAACTTTTTACTCGTAAGCTCGGAATCCATGAAACCAATGCCCACTTATTCGTTACGATCCCTCTATCCAAAGAATACAACTCAAACATGTTTTTGATAATTTAAAATTTGAATTAGATCAGATTTGTATTCAAACTTCGTTTGATCGTAACTTGAGTTTGATAACTCCGATTTAGTTGATTCTTTTTGTAAATCGAAGCTCTTGACCTAAACTTTCCGATAAGGCCAAATTAACATAATTTTGGTACTGTTAGAAAATGTTTTATGTTGCAAGAGTTATTTTCTTGGTTTTGATGTTTTCTGAATTGTTTTCTTCGATCTTTCCGATCTTTTGAGTGATTGCTTATGTGTGGTTACTATTGCTTGATTACGATAGATTGACCGGAGTGTGACGAGTAGAGCTATCAAGAGTTTTGAGTGTGAATCATCTTCATCAACTTTGCAGGCAAGTAAAACTTGATCATACTTTTTCTACTACCCAGTTTTATGCATTAGATCTATCCTCAAACACTTGCATGATTAGGATCTAATTAAATTGGGGGTTATGGTAAGTAGTTGAGGTAGTACCTATTACCTGTTTTATTACAAAACCCTTGGGAGTTACTTCTACGTTTGCTTATTATGCCATGCTATGCTCAGAGACGTGGATTGGGTTTGAGAGAATATCCATGACAGATGTGAGATTGATAATTAATGGTTTTATCTAAGGTGGCAACTTAAACACACATCTGGGTGGATTGAGGCACTGGTTACTCCAGGACTTGCCTGTCTAGGCACTGGGTTTCGAGGACTTGCCTGCTTTTTTGGGACCGCCACCTGTGCTCAAAGGGATCATAAGATTATTCATACTAGTAACTTACGTGTGCAGCCACAAGCCATTATGGGCTCTGGCATAGTTGAATAAGTCGTGCGAACTCTTATAGTGGTGGACTAGCAGATGTAGGGGATGTAGGTGTACCGGTCCACCCATCGTAAGGTGCTAGCGCTTCTGAAAGACTATGTCTCGGTCATCCATTTCTCAAACACCATGTAGTGCGAGAAACCAAACGGAGGCGATCGAGTCTTGTGGGAAAAGTGCGCAAACCTCTGCAGAGTGTATAAACTAATCATGGTTAGTCGTGTCCCCGGTTATGGACATCTTGAGTATCTAGTACTTGAATATCATGTGAATCTCAACATGTTACTCTAATTAATATTGTTGGGTTTTTAATGAGTACTTTTAATTGGGATTGAGGATGTCATCAACCATCCTCAATGTTTAACAACCACCATGATAGTTAAATAAATTTATTCCTTTGCAAGAGGGAAAATTGGCTTTTCGCAAAAAAGCTGTAACCATAGAGCTTTCCACCAGCCATATATGCATGTAGTATAGCCTATTCTTTCATTACTCTCTATGTGTTACATTGCGAGCATATTCCATGTCTTGACCCGTTTCGGGCTGCAACTTTTCATGTTGCGAGACTTCTCGAATGACAGTAGTAAGTGATACGTTAGGGTTACGATTTCCTATACTCAACTTTGCCGTTGGTGTTGATGGGAATCCACAACCTTGTTGCTTCCGCTATATTTTGGATTGAGGTAATAGTATTTACGTTACTTTATACATGTGATTTACCTCTGTTATAAATCCTTCGAGTATTGTGTGTGTCAGCATACCGATCCAGGGATGACACGAAAGCACAGAGACTTGATCCATTCGGGTCTGGTCGCTACAGCACGCTTGAGGTTCGCTTTACCTAGAACAAGTATAAAACTAGAAGTACTTTGTAGGTGTTTTTGGATAGGCTGTTGTAAGTAAAGAAGCAATAAAGTAAATATTGCGAGTGTGTAAAAGTGGTGGTAGGAGTTGCGAAATTGTCCCTTAAGCAATTGACTAGTTTACTAAATCGATAGCAAGTTTTATGTGGGAGAGGCCACTGCTAGCATGTCATCCCTTACTTGGAATTCTATGCACTTATGATTGTAACTATTAGCAAGCATCCGCAACTACTAACGTTCATTAAGGTAAAACCCAACCATAGCATTAAGATATATTGGTCCCCTTCAATCCCGTATGCATCAATTTCTATGCTAGGTTGAAGCTTACATCACTCCTGCCCTCCAATACATAGTCCTATCAACATACAACTAACCCTAAGGTGTGATCCACGCGCGCGCTCATATGATGGGCACCAAAGGACAGCAACATAACCACAAGCAAATAAAATCAATCATAGCAAATCATCAACCACCAATAGAACAACGAAAATCTACTCAGACATCATAGGATGGCAACACATCATTGGATAATAATATGAAGCATAAAGCACCATGTTCAAGTAGAGGGTACAACATGTTGCGGGAGAGTGGACCGCTGTAGATAGAGGGGGGAAGGTGATGGATATGTTGGTGAAGATGGCAGAGGTGTTGGTGAAGATCGCGGTGATGATGATGGTGGCCACGGCGGCGTTCCGGCTCCACCGAAGGAGAGGGGGAGAGGGGCCCCCTTCTTCCTCTTCTTCCTTGACCTCTTCCCTAGATGGGAGAAGGCTTTCCCCTTTAGTCCTTGGCCTCCATGTCTTGGGAGGGGCGAGAGCCCCTCCGAGATTGGATCTATCTCTCTGTCTCTCTCTGTTTCTGCGTTCTCCCCTGGCTCTGTTTC
The DNA here is from genome assembly GCA_021605145.1 of Aegilops bicornis. NCBI lineage: Eukaryota > Viridiplantae > Streptophyta > Magnoliopsida > Poales > Poaceae > Aegilops > Aegilops bicornis. Next base: position 412,718,674 of record CM038672.1, read on the forward strand.
ACCATTTCGTGTATATATGGAGATCCGTAACTCCGATTGGCCTGAAACCTTCGCCGTGATTTTTTTTTCGAAAATTAGCTTTCTTGTGGCAAAAGAAGAGCGTCAACCGACTTACGGGTGGCTCAGGAGGGTAGGGGCACGCCCCCTACCTCGTGCCCACCTCGGACACTGGTTCGCGTTGATTTTCCTCCCAGATTTTCCAAATATTCCAAAAAGTATCTCCGTCCGTTTTTATCCCGTTTGGACTCCGTTTGATATGGATATTCTGCGAAACCAAAAACATGCAATAGACAGAGGCGGCACTTTGAGCCTTTGGATCAATATGTTAATCCCAAAAATAGTATAAAAAGTTGCCAAAAAGTATATGAAAGTTGTAGAATATTGGCATGGAACAATCAAAAATTATAGATACGACAGAGACGTATCAACTATATGACTCAAGTCATCGGCGTCCGGAGGTCGGACGTATGTACCTTGGAAGTTATCACGAAAGGCGTCTTCCAAGTCCTCCCAGCTGCCAATGGAGTTTTCTGGCAGATTATTTAGCCAGTGTCGAGATGGTCCCTTTAATTTTAGGGGGAGGTATTTGATGCCATGAAGATCGTCACCGCGGGCCATGTGAACTTGGAGAAGGAAGTCCTCAATCCATACTGCAGGATCTGTTGTTCCATCATATGATTGAATATTCACGGGTTTAAACCCTTCTGGGAATTCATGCTCCATTACCTCATCGGTGAAGCATAGGGGGTGTGCGGCGCCTCTATATCAGGCCATGTCACGACACAGTTCGGATGAAGTCCGTGTGCGGTTTTCATTTCGGGCGTGGTCGTGCTTGTCGCGCCGGGCTTGATAACCGTCCTCACGCGCTGGGGCACGCCCCCGTGATCCGTAGATTGGTCTTGTCTGACCTGCTCTATTTTCCAGGTCTTGTCGTAGGTCATATGTGTATCCCCGAGCTGTTGTTTCTCTGCTTTTACGGTGAGGTGACGCGGGCTGGTGTTCGGCTTGAGTTGCCGTTCTGTCCCGGCCACGTGGTGGTCGGTCAGGTCCGTCAGCCGGGTTACGCGCAGATGGTATGGGCTCCGGTGCCTCATCGTTAAATTGGGGTAGCAGCTTACGCTTCGGATAATTCTTTGTTGGGCTGTTGAGGCCGTATTCTTCGGCTACCAGGACATTAGTCCATCTGTCGTTGAGCAGATCTTGGTCAGCTTGAAGCTGCTGCTTCTTTTTTAGGCTTCTTGCCGTGGCTATTAGCCGGCGCTTAAAGCGCTCTTGTTCGAGGGATTCCTCTGGCACAATAAAATCATTGTCGCCAAGGCTCACTTCATCCTCGGAAAGTGGTAGATAGTTACTATCCTTTGAGTCTTTGTTCCCTGCTTGCTCGTCGGGGCCAACTTGCCCGTCCTCCCGATCATCCTGTTCAGATGTTGGTTCGATGGGGTCTTCTTGGTCTTCGGCGTTCTCCGGAGTATCATTATCTCCGGTGCCGGTATTGCTGTCTTTTCCATGATGCGATTTAGAGCGGCGCCGCTGACGTCGATGCTTCGGTGGTATCTCAGGAGGTTCATCCTCGACTGGGCCCTTCTCATCATCGCCATCGCCTACTTTAGGTGTGTTCACCATGTACACATCATATGAGGAAGTGGCCGTCCAGCGTCCAGTGAACGGCGGGTATTGGGACTGCTCCTCTCCGGCATCGTCGTCCATACCGTCGATGTCTTCAGAGGCATAGTCGAGCATGTCGGTTAAATCCTTCACAGTGGCTATGAAGTGGGTGGTGGGTGGGGAGTAAAATCCTCCCTTCAGATTCATCTATTCAACCAACACATAGAACTTCAAAGAGTGCCCCAAAGTTTCTACCGGAGAGTCAAGACGAAAACGTGTGCCAACCCCTATGCATAAGTTCACAAGGTCACTGAACCCGCAAGTTGATCACCAAAACATACGTCAAGTAGATCACGTGAATATCCCATTGTCACCACAGATAAGCACATGCAAGACATAAATCAAGTGTTCTCAAATCCTTAAAGACTCAATCCTATAAGATAACTTCAAAGGGAAAACTCAATCCATTACAAGAGAGTAGAGGGGGAGAAACATCGTGCGGAATCAAGAACACTAGAGAGAGATCAAACACATAGCTACTGGTACATACCCTCAACCCCGAGGGTGAACTACTCCCTCCTCGTCATGGAGAGCGTCGGGATGATGAAAATGGCCACCGGTGAGGGATCCCCCCTATGGCGGTGGTCTTGGGAACAGGGTCCAGATTGGTTTTGGTGGCTCTGAGAGGCTTGCGGCGGTGGAACTCCTGATCTAGGTTAAGTTCTGGAAGTTTGGAGATTTACAGAAGAGGTTGGCGTCGAGAACAAGTCAGGGAGCCCCATAGGGAGTCCACGGGGTAGGTGGGCGCACCCTGATGACCCACAAGTATAGGGGATCTATCGTAGTCCTTTCGATAAGTAAGAGTGTCGAACCCAACGAGGAGCAGAAGGAAATGATAAGCGGTTTTCAGCAAGGTATTCGCTGCAAGTACTGAAATAAGTGGTAACAGATAGTTTTGTGATAAGATAAATTATAACGAGCAACAAGTAACAAGAGTGAATAAAGTGCAGCAAGGTGGCCCAATCCTTTTTGTAGCAAAGGACAAGCCAGAACAAACTCTTATAATAGGAAAAGTGCTCACGAGGACACATGGGAATATCGTCAAGCTAGTTTTCATCACGTTCATATGATTCACATTCGGTACTTTGATAATTTGATATGTGGGTGGACCGGTGCTTGGGTGCTGTCCTTACTTGAACAAGCATCCCACTTATGATTAACCTCTATTGCAAGCATCCGCAACTACAAAAAAAGTATTAAGGTAAACCTAACCATAGCATGAAACATATTGATCCAAAACAGCCACTTACGAAGCAACGCATAAACTAGGGTTTAAGCTCGTCACTCTAGCAACCCATCATCTACTTATTACTTCCCAATGCCTTCCTCTAGGCCTAAATAATGGTGAAGTGTTATGTAGTCGACGTTCACATAACACCACTAGAGGCTAGGCAACATACATCTCATCAAAATATCGAGCGAATACCAAATTCACATGACTACTAATAGCAAGACTTCTCCCTTGTCCTCGTGAACAAACGTAACTACTCACAAAGCATATTCATGTTCATAATCAGAGGGTAATAATATGCATAAAGGATCTGAACATATGATCTTCCACCAAATAAACCAACTAGCATCAACTACAAGGAGTAATCAACACTACTAGCAACCTACTAGCACCAATCCCGGACTTGGAGACAAGAATTGGATACAAGAGATGAACTAGGGTTTGGAGATGAGATGGTGCTGGTGAAGATGTTGATGGAGATTGCCCTCTCCCAATGAGAGGAGCGTTGGTGGTGATGATGGCAATGATTTCCCCCTCCCAGAGGGAAGTGTCCCCGGCAGAACAGCTCCGCCGGAGCCTTAGATTGGTTCCGCCTCGTGGCGGCGGAGTCTCGTCCCGAAAGGTTGCATCTGATTTTTTTCTCATCAAAAGACTTCATATAGGAGAAGATGGGCATCGGAGAGCCACCAGGGGGCCCACGAGGTAGGAGCGCGCCCCAGGGGGGCGCCCCCCACCCTCGTGAGCAGGGTGTGGGCCCCCTGGCCTTCATATTTGGCGTCGATTTTTCTTTATTTATTTTAAGATATTCCATGGAGTTTCAGGACTTTTGGAGTTGCACAGAATAGGTCTCCAATAGTTGCTCCTTTTCCAAATTTCTGCATTCCAAATGCCAAAGATTCTCCCTCTTCATGTAAACCTTGTAAAATAAGAGAGAATAGCCATAAGTATTGTGACATAACGTGAAATAACAGCCCATAATGCGATAAATATCGATATAAAAGCATGATGCAAAATGGACGTATCACGCCCCAGGCGGGTGGGCGCGCCCTCGACCCTCGTGGGCCCACGGGATTCCCCTCCGGTAACTCTTCGTTCCAGTATTTTTTATATTTTCCAGAAAAAATGTCCGTTGATTTTCAGCGCATTCCGAGAACTTTTATTTCTGTACAAAAATAACACCACGGTAGTTCTGCTGAAAACAGCTTCAGTACGGGTTAGTTCTAACCAAATCATACCAAAATCATGTAGAAATATTATAAACATGGCATGAATACATCAAAAATTATAGATACGTTGGAGACGTATCAGCATCCCCAAGCTTAATTCCTACTCGTCCTCGAGTAGGTAAATGATAAAAACAGAATTATTGATATGGAATGCTACCTAACTTAATTTTCAATGTAATTTTCTTTATTGTGGCATGAATATTCAGATCCGAAAGATTCAAGACAAAAGTTTAATATTGACATAAAAATAATAATACTTCAAGCATACTAATAAAGCAATCATGTATTCTCAAAATAACATGGCCAAAGAAAGTTATCCCTACAAAATCATATAGTCTGGCTATGCTCTATCTTCATCACACAAAATATTTAAATCATGCACAACCTCGATGACAAGCCAAGCAATTGTTTCATACTTTTGATGTTCTCAAACTTTTTCGACCTTCACGCAATACATGAGCGTGAGCCATGGACATATATCTATAGTTGGAATAGAATGGTGATTTTGGAGAAGACAAAAAGGAGAAGATAGTCTCACATCAACTAGGCGTATCAACGGGCTATGGAGATGCCCATCAAAAGATATCAATGTGAGTGAGTAGGGATTGCCATGCAACGGATGCACTAGAGCTATAAGGTTATGAAAGCTCAACAAAAGAAACTAAGTGGATGTGCATCCAACTTGCTTGCTCACGAAGACCTAGGGCAATTTGAGGAAGCCCATCATCGGAATATACGAGCCAAGTTCTATAATGGAAAATTCCCACTAGTATAAAAGTGAAAACATAGGAGATTCTCTATCATGAAGGTCATGGTGCTACTTTGAAGCACAAGTGTGGTAAAAGGACAGTAGCATTGTCCCTTCTCTCTTTTTCTCTCATTTTTTATTTTTATTTTTATTTTTTTATTTGGGCCTTTCTCTTTTTTTATGGCCTCTTTTTTTCATCCGGAGTCTCATCCCGACTTGTGGGGGAATCATAGTCTCCATCATCCTTTCCTCACTGGGACAATGCTCTAATAATGATGATCATCACACTTTTATTTACTTACAACTCAGGAATTACAACTCAATACTTAGGACAAAATATGACTCTATGTGAATGCCTCTGACGGTGTACCAGGATGTGCAATGAATCAAGAGTGACATGTATGAAAATCATGAGCGGTGGCTTTGCCACAAATGCGATGTCAACTACATGATCATGCAAAGCAATATGACAATGATGGAGCGTGTCATAATAAAAGGAACGGTGCAAAGTTGCATGGCAATATATCTCGGAATGGCTATGGAAATGCCATAATAGGTAGGTATGATGGCTGTTTTGAGGAAGGTATATGGTAGGTGTATGATACCGGCTAAAGGTGCGCAGTATTAAAGAGGCTAGCAATGGTGGAAGGGTGAGAGTGCGTATAATCCATGGACTCAACATTAGTCATAAAGAACTCACATACTTATTGCAAAAATCAATTAGTTATCAAAACGAAGTATTATGTGCATGCTCCCAGGGGGATAGATTGGTAGGAAAAGACCATCGCTCGTCCCCGACCGCCATAAGGAAGACAATCAATAAACAAATCATGCTCTGACTTCATCACATAACGGTTCACCATACGTGCATGCTACGGGAATCACAAGCTTTAACACAATAATCTCTCAAATTCACAACTACTCAACTAGCATGACTCTAATATCACCATCTTCTTATCTCAAAACAATCATAAGGAATCCAACTTCTCATACTATTCAATGCACTTTATATGATAGTTTTTATTATACCCATCTTGGATGCTCATCATATTAGGACTAATTTTATAGCCAAATCAAATTACCATGCTGTTATAAAAGACTCTCAAAATAATATAAGTGAAGCATTAGAGATCAATAATTTCTCTAAAATAAAACCACCGTCGTGCTCTAAAAGGATATAAGTGAAGCACTAGAGCAAACGACAAATTACTCCAAAAGATATAAGTGAAGTTCAATGAGTAGTTGAATAATTATGTAACTATGTGAAGACTCTCTAACTTTTAAGAATTTCAGATCTTGGGATATTATTCAAACAGCAAGCAAAACAATAAAATAAAATAAAATAAAATGACGCTCCAAGGAAAACACATATCATGTGGTGAATAAAAATATAGCTCCAAGTGAAGTTACCGATGAACGAAGACGAAAGAGGGGATGCCATCTGGGGCATCCCCAAGCTTAGGCTCTTGGTTTTCCTTGAATATTACCTTGGGGTGCCTTGGGAATCCCCAATCTTAGGCTCTTGCCACTCCTTATTCCATAGTCCATTGAATCTTTACCCAAAACTTGAAAACTTCACAACACAAAACTCAACAGAAAACTCGTAAGTTCCGTTAGTATAAGAAAATAAATCACCACTTAGGTACTGTTGTGAACTAATTCTAAATTCATATTGGTGTAATATCTACTTTATTCCAACTTCTCTATGGTTCATACCCTCCGATACTACTCATAGATTCATCAAAATAAGCAAACAACACATAGAAAACAGAATCTATCAAAATCAGAATAGTCTGTAGCAATCTGATTTGTCCGAATACTTCTGGAACTCCAAAAATTATGAAATAAATTGTTGGGAGTGAGGAATTTGTCTATTAATCATCTTCGAAAAGAATCAACCTAAAAGCACTCTCCAGTAAAAAATGGCAGCTAATCTCGTGAGCGCAAAAGTTTCTGTTTTTTACAACAAGATCGCAAAGACTTCACCCAAGTCTTCCCAAAGGTTCTACTTGGCACAAACACTAATTAAAACATAAAACCACATCTAAACAGAGTCTAGATGAATTATTTATTACTAAATAGGAGAAAAAAAGCAAAGAACAAAAATAAAATTGGGTTGCCTCCCAACAAGCGCTATCATTTAACACCCCTAGCTAGGCATGATGATTTCAATGATGCTCACATAAAAGATAAGAATTGAAACACAAAGATAGCATCATAAAGAATATGACTAGCACATTTAAGTCTAATCCACTTCCTATGCATAGGGATTTTGTGAGCAAACAACTTATGGGAACAATAATCAACTAGCATAGGAAGGCAAAACAAGCATAACTTCAAGATTTTCAACACATAGAGAGGAAACTTGATATTATTGCAATTCCTACATGCATATATTCCTCCCTCATAATAATTTTCAGTATAATCATGGATGAATTCAACAATATAAATATCACATAAAGCACTATTTTCATGATGCACAAGCATAGAAATTTTACTATTGTCCACATAAGCAAAATTCTTCTCATTCGGAATAGTGGGAGCAAACTCAACAAAATAACTATCATGGGATTGAAAATTGAAATCAAGATTACATGTTTCATGGTTATAATTATTATTTATAGCATACATGTCATCACAATAATCATCATAGATAGGAGGCATGCTTTCATCATAGTAAATTTGCTCATCAAAACTTGGGGGACAAAAAATATCATCTTCATCAAACATAGCATCCCCAAGCTTGTGGCTTTGCATATCATTAGCATCATCGATATTCAAGGAATTCATACTAACAACATTCAATCATGCTCATCATTCACATATTTTATGCCAAGCATTCTATGTAATTCTTCTTCTAGTTCTTGAGCACAATTTTTCTTCCCATCATTTTCACGAAAGACATTAAAAAGATGAAGCATATGAGGCAACCTTAATTCCATTTTTTGTAGTTTTCTTTTATAAACTAAACTAGTAATAAAACATGAAACAAAAAGATTCGATTGCAAGATCTGAAGATATACCTTCAAGCACTCACCTCCCCGGCAACGGCGCCAGAAATTGCTTGATGTCTACTACGCAACCTTCTTCTTGTAGACATTGTTGGGCCTCTAAGTGCAGAGGTTTGTAGGACAGTAGCAAATTTCCCTCAAGTGGATGACCTAAGATTTATTAATCCGTGGGAGGCGTAGGTTGAAGATGGTCTCTCTCAAACAACCCTGCAACCAAATAACAAAGAGTCTCTTGTGTCCCCAACACACCCAATACAATGGTAAATTGTATAGGTACACTAGTTCGGCGAAGAGATGGTGATACAAGTGCAATATGGATGGTAGATATAGGTTTTTGTAATCTGAAAATATAAAAACAGCAAGGTAACTATTGATAGAAGTGAGCACAAACGGTATTGCAATGCGTTGAAACAAGGCCTAGGGTTCATACTTTCACTAGTGCAGGTTCTCTCAACAACAATAACATAATTGGATCATATAACTATCCCTCAACATGCAAGAAAGAGTCACTCCAAAGTCACTAATAGCAGAGAACAAACAAAGAGATTATTGTAGGGTACGAAACCACCTCAAAGTTATCCTTTCTGATCGATCTATTCAAGAGTCCGTAGTAAAATAATACGAAGCTATTCTTTCCGTTCGATCTATCCTAGAGTTCGTACTAGAATAACACCTTAACACACAAATCAACCAAAACCCTAATGTCACCTAGATACTCCAATATCACCTCAAGTATCCGTGGGTATGATTACACGATATGCATCACACAATCTCAGATTCATCTATTCAACCAACACATAGAACTTCAAAGAGTGCCCAAAGTTTCTACCGGAGAGTTAAGACGAAAACGTGTGCCAACCCCTATGCATAAGTTCACAAGGTCACTAAACCCGCAAGTTGATCACCAAAACATACGTCAAGTAGATCACGTGAATATCCCATTGTCACCACAGATAAGCACATGCAAGACATACATCAAGTGTTCTCAAATCCTTAAAGACTCAATTCGATAAGATAACTTCAAAGGGAAAACTCAATCCATTACAAGAGCGTAGAGGGGGAGAAACATCATAAGATCCAACTATAATAGCAAAGCTCGCGATATATCAAGATCGTGCCGAATCAAGAACACGAGAGAGAGAGAGAGAGAGAGAGAGAGAGAGAGAGAGAGAGAGAGAGATATCAAACACATAGCTACTGGTACATACCCTCAGCCCCGAGGGTGAACTACTCACTCCTTGTCATGGAGAGCGCCGGGATGATGAAGATGGACACCGGTGAGGGATCCCCCCTCCGATAGGGTGCCGGAACAGGGTCCCGATTGGTTTTTGGTGGCTACAGAGGCTTGCGGCGGCGGAACTCCCAATCTAGGTTAAGTTCTGGAAGTTTGGGGATTTATAGGAGAGGTTGGCGTCGAGAACTAGTCAGGGGGCCCCACAGGGAGTCCACGAGGCAGGGGCACGCCCCAGGGGGGTGGGCGCGCCCTCCACCCTCGTGGGACCCACAGGACTCCCCTCCAGTAACTCTTCGTTCCAGTATTTTTTATATTTTCCAGAAAAAATCTCTGTTGATTTTCAGCGCATTCCGAGAACTTTTATTTCTGCACAAAAACAACACCATGGTAGTTCTGCTGAAAACAGCTTCAGTCCGGGACCAAATCATACGAAAATCATGTACAAATATTATAAACATGGCATGAATACATAAAAAATTATAGATAGGTTGGAGACGTATCAGGAGACATTGTCTGGAAAAGAGCCCGACTTTGTAATGACTCTCGGTGGCACTATCTTCTCCGGTTCTCCAATGCCGAGCTCTATAGGCGCAGAGAGTCCGGAGGGCTCTAGACTCCCGTCTTCGGACCTGGGGACGTGCTCCGGATATAAGGCCGGAGCGATGGTTGGAGCCACGAACCCTTGGAAGATCAAGTCTCCTCGGACATTAGCGACATAGTTCAGATTTCCAAAACTGATCTGGTGACGAGGGGTGTAGCTGTCGATCTGCTCCAGATGGCCAAACGAGTTGGCCCGCAGTGTGAAGCCGCCGAATACGAAGATCTGGTCGGGAAGAAAAATCTCGCTCCCGGTAGCATTGTTGTAGATGATCGATGGAGCCATCGAGCCTTTCGACGACGGCAGAGTGGAACTCTCAATGAAAGCACCAATGTCGGTGTCAAAACCGGCAGATCTCGGGTAGGGTGTCCCGAATTGTGCGTTTAAGGATCGAAGGTAACAAGAGGCAGGGGACACGATGTTTACCCAGGTTCGGGCCCTCTCTATGGAGGTAATACCCTACTTCCTGCTTGATTGACTTTGATGAGTATAGGGGTTACAAGAGTTGATCTACCTCGATATCGTAGTGGCTAAACCCTAGATGTCTAGCCTATATGATTATGATTGCCTCTACGGAGTAAACCCTCCAGTTTATGAAGACACCAGAGGGGGCTAGGGTTGTATAGAGTCGGTTTACAGAGAAAGGAATCTTCATATCTGCACGCCAAGCTTTCCTTCCACGCCAAGGAAAGTCCCATCCAAACACGGGAGAGAGCCTTCTATCTTGCATCTTCACGGCGCATGAGTCCGGCTCATGTCGCATCGGCCGGACGCCCGAGGACCCTGTAATCCAGGACTCCCTCAGGGCCTCCTACTGGCCATACGATCCATAGGCCTTTCGTGGGCCCAAAGCAGACTGTAATATGGTTCGTGAATGGACCAAATTGGTAACTGTTCGTTTATGAGCCAAACTAAGATCAGTAGATCTACAAAATATACCACCAACATCTTCAACTTCTTGGTGTTCCATGGCCTGTTATATATATTGGCTTAATATATACTTAGTTTCCATGCAACCACCTCACTCCTCCAGGATGGACTTGATCTTCTGAAGCTTCCGCTTGCTACAATGCACACCTTTAAGCAATCCAGCAATCACACTCTCAAGGTGCTTCTTCTCCTCTTTAAGAACATCCCTATCCTCCTTGACCTCCTTCATGGTCTTCCTAGTGTGATGATATATGCCCGAGAAGTCAGGATGCACCTCTGCTCCTTGGCCAGCCTCATCTTCTCCATCTTGCACTACTCCTCTAACTCTGCAAGCTTTGTCTTGACATCTTCAGCATTGCTGTGTATATTCTAATCTTCCATATGTTGCACCTGTCCATCTTGCCAATCAAAAAGCTGGCCAACTTCCTCAACCATGTCATTGAATTGCTCGGCTCGAGATTCATTATGCTTCTCTCGTTTGGCTTTTTTTGTCATAAGCTTGTATATCCATCATCCTGCCACAGTTCTGCTCATGAAACATCTCCCATAGTTTTGTGAGGCACCTCTGAAGTATGAAAGGCCAGCGACCATCAACCCACTGAATCACTCCATGGTCAATACCTCCCTGCAAATTTAGTTGATAGCAGCAGTTGTAATTCAGTTTGGACTACCAAATTTAGTTCAAACTATGATTCAACACACAGTACTGATTCAGTTCACAGTATGAAATTCAGTTACCACTAACAATCTACAGAGTGAATCAGATCACAACAATATTGAGTTAAATGCACTGGATGAATGCAGTTAAATGAATCAGATCACAACAAGATTCAGTTAACTAAATCTTTACTATTGTCAGTGAATTTTCATCTCCTAGATGACTGGATTTTAGGGTTTGCAAATGGTTGTGCAGTGTACACACTTCAAAAAAAATACACTTCCGTGATGATACGTGTTTGTCACAGTAGGTCGCGTTTTCTTTCATGCATGTACATCCATGACGATTTTATGATGTAATCAAGACAACATATACTGTGTCATAGAAGTGTTCCATGACATTACCAAAATTATCATAACGGAAGTGTCCACTTCCATGACGTTAAATCGCGCGTCACAGATGTGCTTTCGTCAAGGGTGACCGACACGTGGCACCCACCGTAACGGAACGCCGTTAAGCTATCGGGTCGGGTTTTTGGATCCGATAACCCGTTAACAGCCCCGACCAATGGGGATTTTCCACGTGTAAAATCATCATTGGCTGGAGGAGATACGTGTCAGGTCCGCGTTGGCATAGGTGTCACTCATCCAATGGGCGAGACGCGCCTATGATATGTTGACACGTGGACCGGCCCATCAAGTTTAAATGGGCCGGCCCAACTAAAGGCCCACAAGATTTTGTGGACCATAATGGGTCGGCACAGCTAAAGGCCCATGAGATTTTGCGCACCATAATGGGCTGGCCTAGCTAAAGGCCCACAAGATTTTGCGGGCCATAATGGGCCAGCCTAGGTAAAGGCCCACAAGATTTTTGTGTGCCCTAATGGGCCGGCCCAGGTAAAGGCCCACAAGATTCTTGCGGATCATAATGGGCCGGCCCAGCTAAAGGCCCATTTAGATTTCGCCGACATTAATGGGCCGCCCAAATTGTAGGCTCACAAGATTTTGAGGACCCTAGTAGGCCAGCCCATTAACTGGCTGCCATGTTTTGGGCCAAATGCCGGCCCATATTTGATCCGGTCCATTAATGGCCTTCCACGCTTCGGGCCAAATAGTGGCCCATATGAGATACGGCCCATTAAAAGCCTACCATGTTCTGGGCCAAATTACGGCCCAGATTAGGTCCGGCCCTTTAAGAGGCTTTGGGCTCAATTATGGCCCATATCAGATTTGGCCCGTCAACTGGACTCTATGCTTCTGGGCCCACTTGCTCTTCGCAGTAAACCAGCCAAACCGTAATATTATGGTACATAATCGGGCCGTCATGCAATCACGATGTAGGTTGGGCCTGAAATATGCCGAACAGCTCCCGGGCCGGCAGCAGACCGAAATGAACCCCGGCCCATGATTGTGCAAATCAAATCACGGGCTTTTAACAGGCCAAAATTGCCTCGGTCCTTGTTTGGCCCAATCAGATATCGGTCATGAAAGGGCGGATGCAAACCGGCCGTAGTTAGGCCCAACTATAGACGGGCTTTTAACAGGCCAAAATTAATATAGGGCCGAAATGTTAATCGGGCCCTTAACAGGCCAAAACTAATATCAGGCCGAATTACTAAGTGGGCCTTATATATATATATATATATATATATATATATATACAGTAAAATAACTGCAACATCGTGAATAAGAAAAAACCTAGACTATACAATAAAGAAATTACGGCATATTACATCCACTGGGCATCAAAGTTCGCCACTATGATAAGAAAGCACAAGCAGACTGCAGATTACATACACTGGGCATCAAAGATCGCCACCAGTGCAAATAAACATGCCGACAAAATAATATACAAAACTGACAGCACTTCAATAGAGTTCAAGAAAGGTTAGCCTCATTGGGAGCTGCAGCAAGTACCGAAAGCAAGATGATGAGATCAAGGCTTGTTCAACACTTATATCTTCCTCACTCTGAAAGATAAACAAGAAGACAGATGACAGGTTTTGCACATAAAAGTATCAGTTCTGACAATTCATCACATTTCTTCGATTTAATAAAGTGACATGCTTTAAAATTGCACTAACACAATATGGTATTGTTCAGGTCAAGACATGGCAGGAAATGACATTGTGAAGGAGTTGGCAGCTTCACGACACCATCAGATTACATATCAAGAACTCGAAGTATCAATGGTTAGTGTCTTGTCAATTTATACCATTTTAGATTGGCAAATAAAGAGACGGTTTAAATATTAGTAGAATGATATGACATTGTTCATAGTTAAGACATTGCAGAATATGACATTGTGCTGTAGTGGGTAGGTTCACCACACCACTGGATTACGGATGAAGAACAGAAGCATACATGTAGTGCAAAAGAAGATCACTTGCTCTGTATAGTTTAATTTACATGGTATGAAGAAGGAACTTGGTTGAACAACTGAAAACTTAAATTGAGAAAGGACAAACTTTTGTTTATGAACTACATAATAAACTTTAAACAAGCAATTTGATGCAAACACCAAAAATAAACAGTTGTTGCAAATATGCCTAACCAAATATATACAACAAAGTTTGAAGGCTTGAGATGGACAAATTTACATTATTGGTGAAGACAGGCTCTATAAAGGCCTTGTCCATGCCGATGGGGGGCAATTCAAGAAGTTTACCACAAAATCTTCTTCAAAAGCATTGCCTTTATTCTACATTTTGTTAAGAGTAAATATAGATGTGATAACATACGAAAAAATGGTGAATATTTAAGATAAGATGAAGAGTGATGCTACATAACCAAGTAGCTATAAATGTAAGTGCAGTGATACAGGCAAAAGGTACAGCCAAGAGCAATGCACACCTAAACTTCTTTAGTACCAACCTTATGGTAAGAGTAAATATAGATCTGATGTGTAGAAAATGGAGGGCAAAGGAAAATAAGCTGCAGAGTGATGGTACATGAACAACTACCTGTCATTATAAGTACACTGATAAAGGACAGCATGTACTTACAAGAACATTGTAGAGCTAAAAAAACATTGGCATTGGATATATTCTACACTAATGTAACCATTCATACAGATCAGATAATTTGGAGCGAACAATTGATAAGCAACCTATTGTGCATACTGCTGTCACATAATGAAACAGGTATGTATGCAAGTACAGTGATACAGGACAACAGGTACTAACAAGAGCAAAGCAGCAGGCAGCATATTTGCGATATCCCGTCGTTCTTGTCAAACCGAAATTCTTCTTCGAGAAGATTTCCTGCAAAAAAGATCCGTCAGGAACATGCGGAAAAGTAGAAGTTCAAATTGTCATGTGATTTCATAGACAAGACCTCATCCCAGGGAATGAGACCAGTGTATAACAAGGTTTTTCCATTCAATGTCTTCTAAATTTAGCACGGGAGACTTCACCGAAATTCGTTTATAGACTTGCCATCAAAGTGTGATTTCCTCAGTAACACCGATATCGCTGCAATGCTTCCTTGAAAAGCACAAGCAAGCTTTGCTCGTCATGACTATCCAGATTGACCCTCGCCTAGTTACAACAATGTAATGTAAATCATTGATGTGTTCAATCAGCGTAAAACAGGAAAATAATAACCATGAATAATAGCACTTACACATAAGTTGGAAAGGAAGATGTGAAAATGGTGTTTGTCTTCACAATAATCTTCCCATGATGGGAATATATGCACGTAGTCCCTAACAACATTGAAAGCATTGTCTTTTAAACTGGGAATAAATGGAATGGGGTTCCAATCTGCAGGAATTGGTCGTCTCTGCAGTTGGGATAGGTCTTCGGCAGGTGGACTTGCTGTACTTTTTGCTGGAATGGGATTTTTCTGTTTTGCTACAGCTAGTGCTATGGAAAATGAAATCGGTATACCTTTTGCTGGAGTGCAGGTCCTGTGTGGTGGGGCTACTGGTGTGGCCAGTGAATTATTGGTACAGTCTGCTGGAGTCGGTCCTACGTTTTGTGTCACTGGTTGTACAGCCATTATAAGTGGGGTGTTGTCTGATTTCTCTGGCACCACCATGTTTTTCAAGGACTTTGCTGGTGCTCCTTCAGGTTCGGCAATCACCCTCTTCCTTTTTGATGTCTGATGCACAAGAACAGCTTTTAAGTGAAAAAACATGGTATGATGACAGATGGAATATGTATTGATAATGGATGGGCATGGCATCTCGACATATATGATGAGTAAACTAAGCGGATGGCGGTGCAACAAAGTAGAAGAAATGCAAGACAACATATGCAAGATACCCGCAATCAATAAAACATTGCCAAATTAGAACAGGCACCTTGATGGGTGAACAGGACAGGCCATCTGCCTTTGACTCCTCGAGGTTAGAATAGTCATTAGGATCATATCTTGAACAAGAATCAACAGTGGGGAGCATATGAGTTTCATTGCATCGAATGGCACTCAATGCCTTGGTGCCAATTTTGTAAGTCATTGCAGTGTTTAGCTTCAAGAGTGGACTGCTGCTAGTGCGACACAAAGCAGCTACATACATCATAGTGTAGATATAACGGGAAAACCTTAAGCATCAGAGTAAAATCAGTAAAGTGGAACTTGCTGGAATATATGTGCTAGTTTGCCGATACGGCTAGAAAGGATTCAGATACCAGCTCTCTTCAAGTGACGGTGCGGCACTGTTAATATCAGTGTAACTCTCAAAGGCGACACAGCCCCCACATTTCCTTGCTATTCTTATAGGATTCAAGTGGGCAGGCCACTACAAATCCTATTCCTATGTTTACAAGATCCTACGAATCAAAGAGGCTCAAAGTGTCCATCACAACCTAATCAGTATAGACCTCTACATCGCAAATGTCCTCGCTCATCTTCAAGACAAGGAACATATCAGACATTATCATACTCCCTCCGTTCCAAAATATAAGTCTTGGTAGAGATTTCGACTATGGATCACATACAGATGTATCCAGATACATTTTAGAGTGTAGATTCACTCATTTTGCTCCATATGTAGTCCATGGTGGAATCTATACAAAGACTTGTATATAGGAACGGAGAGAGTATACATCAAAGAAGAACGGAAGAGGAACATGGTAAAGAAGAGCAAGCATATTTTGGATAATAAAATGTTGGTTGTGCAGTGCCCACACATGATGAACCAGAGCGCATTAATAATGCAACTCCCAACTGTCTCTCGACCATTTCAGGCGGTTGGATGAAGATCCTACCTCTCCTAACCCTTCTTCTTCCTCGTCTCTGATTCTTCCCATACAGAACACCGCAGACGGGTCAGCCGGCCGACCACCGCCCCCACTTTGTGTTCCTCCGCCACCCCACCCCCACCCCGCCCCAACCCCCACCCATGTCGAAGTTTTCTTCGTTCGTGAGGCCCCACAACCACTCGAGCCCTTTGATCTCACCGGCGAACTCCGCGAAGCTCAAAAATCGACCGCCCAATTTTGAAATTTAGTCTCATCGTGATTTAACTAGTGTGGAATATAAAAGGGAAAACCATAAGCATTGGGAGTATAGTGTTGAGCGCGCCATGGCGGATCTGAAGGTGCAAACCGGACAAAGGCAACTTCGCAACCAAGACAAGAAATTAGAGTAAAGCAGTGGCGATCTATTTTCTTGCTGCGATAAATAAGTTGAGCAGATCCGAAAGACTACTACCTCTAGTGCGGCGCCATGTACGCATCTGCTGAGAATTTGACGGTGCTGCGGTAGTGATGGCTGTTAGCAGCGTGGAAGCAGATCCAGGAGGGTAGACGGTGGCGGCGGGGCGTGGTGGACGAGACGGTCGTAGGAGCGGCGCCGGCAAGGTGGACGACGGCGGGGATGAAGCGAAAGGACGGGATGCAAGGATCCCGGTCCGAAGCCGTGGATGAGAGAGGTTGATCTCTTGTAATGGACGGCGGCGTCGGGGTATCAGCTCCGGCATGGTGGAGGAGGACGGCGGTGGATGGGGTGGCGGACGGCGGCGGACAGAGGAGGGTGGGGTGGAGAGGGTGTTTTGGCGCCCACGGAGTACGAATGGGGAAAAGGGAGGTAGAGAGGAAGGGGGGAACCATGTATTCAGGGCGCGCTTGTCTCAAATGCGAGGAAATTTACAAACTTAGCCCCCTGCTTCAAATTTCTACTACATCGAGCAACATTAGTCGGTTGGGGATAGGACGGTAATCTCGCATACACCTAATATTTGCGCATTTAGAGTTTGTTTTTGGCGCCCACCATGTATGAATATGAATCGGGGAGGGAGTCGATTTCGGCCAAGGACACACTGTGTTTTGGCGCCCACCGTGTATGAATCCGGGTGAGAGGCGGTTACGTCACGTTTGGGTGAAATTACAAACCTACCCCTATCGAAACCTATAGAAATCCAGCAGATAGGCTTTGTGTGGCAGGGATAGGCGAGTGATTTCCATCTCGCAGATTTTGGTTTAGGTGATTATCGCGACTTTCCCCGCTTCATTCAAATTTTGCAGAGTGCACGTTTACCATGCCAACTCAATTCGAATCCCATTTGTATTCTATTTTTTGTTTCGGGCGGGATCCATTTTCAATTGGAATTACATTCTATATACATCATTTTTGTATATATACTTTCAAAAGCACAACAAAGAATTCTGCTCCTTTATATGTATAATATGATTTACAAATACAACGATCTCAAAATCTTAAGGTTGAATGCGAAAAAATTTAACCAAATTATGTTCTACTAAAATGTATGGATCAGTAATATCTACATATTAAATAACATAGATGTGCGTGAATTCATATGAGTATGCATGTTTGATAGATCAATTTTGGTTTGAGTATGGATTACATGTATCATCATCTCAATTCAAATATTTAAATCCCTTTTTGTTCACTCCTTTCACGCCCATCTCTCTCGCATGCATGCTCCTTGGTAGCTATCACTCTTTTCTCCAGCTCACCAAGACGCTCACTTCATGTTTCTCCTATCCTCGCAAACATGGTCTCTCAACGTCTCCCTTGAGAAGTGTCACACTCTCCCTATCATTATACATTACACGGTTTTCATTATCTCTCACATCTCTAATGTTCTCTAGTATCACTCGGTACCTAAGCTTTATTTTTCACCACCACACACAGAGTCTCCACTCGTCTTTCACTTTGTCTTTCTCTCTATGGATTCTCTCACACACCCTATATGTCTCTACATATGACTCATACCACTAAAAATTACTCTCTCTCTCTATCCCCTGTAGACACAAAATTTGTTGCGGTCTCCTTTTCATCTCCATCCCAGACTGACATTATTCATTTGTTTACCGATCAGACAACCCCGACTACCGTCTCCTCTCTCTCTCTCACAGACACACACACACACACACAACTCCTGCTTCCACTCCCCGTCCCGACTCACCGCTTTCTCACACACACACAAAACTCTCGCTTTGCACCCGACTCATATTTCTCTCACAAACATTTACCGACTAGCTAGCCTCTAGATAGGTTTATACACCCGCACACTCCTGCTTCCACCATCGCATACATGTCTCTCTCCCGCTCCTTGTATCTATGTAGGTTTTTCTACCCTTCTTGAGGCACGCCCTCTCGATCGTGCACACACACACTATCGCCTCATTTTAAGCTGATACCTATCGCACACACACTCCTTGTGTCTTTGTCACACATGCACTCCGTCCTCCTCCACTCTCCCTCTCTCTCACACACACAAGGGCTTTTTGCAACAACTAGCAAGATGCCATGCGTTACGGAACATCAAGATGCATTTGTATGAGTAGTTTATCTTGTGGGGAAAAGGATGAGCGAGGGAAGGCCTTAATTGCAAATGAGGAGAGGTGTGGGTATCTATTTGCAAAATTGCCATAGTTTACTTCCTATCCGTCAGATATAGACAATACGGCCTATATTGAAGGATTCCAGGCACACAATCATCACAGACTATGCTTATTATAAGAGTAGGGATAAAAATAGAGTTGGTGATGATGGTGGGCCTGCCCTCCTCAGAATGTAGGTCGTCCGATTTATATCTGACGGATAGGAAGGAAAATACGGCAATTTACCCGCACTCTTCACCACATTTGCAGATAAGGCCTTCCCTCGTTCATCCTTTTCTCCCACAAGATCTTGATGTTCCGTGCAACTGTAACATCCCAAATTTTTCAATTTGGAATGTTATACATTAAGTCATCATGCATTTCATATTTTCTTGCATTTTGCCAATCCTAGAAATTTCACGCAACTCAAGGACCCTCGGAGAGAGTTGGAGATTTCATTATTTTCATATTTGGGTTTTCTCAAATCTTGAAAATAGGATCATTTTGATTTTTATTTATTTCATCTTCAATTATTTTTCCAATATCAAAAATAAGAGAGGGAATAATATGACTTTCCCAAAATTTAGGAAAAATGAAGATTTAATAAATAAATCAAATTTTAGATTTTTATCTTGGAGTTTGTCACTTTTATTTGCCTTAGGAAAAAATGCGTACTTTAAAAATTGCATTTTGGCCCCGTGTTAAAGTTCATTTTGTTCGACTCATTTTTAGGAGTCGGGGAAAATTTACTTTATTAATTTTGGAGTTCGTTTAGATTTTATTTTATTCATTTTTCTGCGCGTGATCTTATTTAAAAAAAAAACCCGCCACCCCGCCGACCCCGCCGAGCCCCGCCGACCCACCCCAACCCCGCCGGAGCCCCGTTCCGCCCGTCGGAGACCTCGCCGAATGAAGTAACAATCAAGAACAAGTACCCACTACCAATGATAAATGATCTGTTTGATCGTTTGCAAGGAGCTAAAGTGTTTTCGAAGATCGATTTGCGATCAGGGTACCATCAGTTGAAGATTCGAGAGTAGGACATACCTAAGACATCATTTACCACGAGATATGGACTGTATGAGTACACCGTTATGTCATTTGTACTGACTAACGCTCCTGCCTATTTCATGAACCTGATGAACAAAGTGTTTATGGAGTTTTTGGATAAGTTAAATGCATTGGTGTTCATAGATGATATTTTGATTTTCTCGAAGAATGAAGAAGAACATAAGGAACATTTGCGATTGGTTTTGGAGAAACTAAGGGAACATCGCTTATATGCCAAGTTCTGCAAATGTGAGTTTTGGCTAAAGGAAGTTGGATTTCTTGGACATGTTATATCCGGAGAAGGGATAGCAGTTGACCCCACAAAGGTTGAGATCAGAACCAATTGGGAAGCACCAACGACAGTTGGAGAGATCCGGAGTTTCCTTGGACTCGCAGGATACTACCAAGATTCATTGAGAATTTCTCAAGGATTGCAAAGCCTATGACAGAATTGTTGAAGAAGGATACCAAGTTCATATGGACCGAGGATTGTGAGGCAAGTTTTCAGGAGTTGAAGAAAAGATTGGTTACCTCACGGTGTTAATTTTGCTGCATCGGACCAAGGATTATGAGGTGTATTGCGACGCTTCACGTCAAGGACTTGGAGCAGTGCTTATGCAGGAAGGAAGAGTTGTTTCGTATGCTTCACGACAGCTTAAGCCTCATGAGTTGAATTATGCCACACACGATTTGGAGTTAGCGGTCGTTGTGCATGCATTGAAGACCACGAGACATTTTCTCATTGGAAATCATTGTGAGGTGTACACGGATCACAAGAGTTTGAAGTACATCTTCACGCAGAAGGAATTAAATCTCAGACAGAGGAGATGGCTGGAGCTTATTAAGGATTATGATATGAGATTGCATTATCACCCCGGAAAGGCTAACGTTGTAGCAGACGCATTTAGCCGTAAGAGCCACGTCAATACCCTAATGATGGGAGGAATACCCAAGGAGTTAGCCGAGGACCTTCGAGAGCTATGTTCGGAAATAGTTCCGAGAGGCTATGTAGCAGCATTGGAGATTCAGTCTACGTTGATGGACAAAATCAGAGAAGCTCAAAAGGCAGATAAGGAAGTTGCCTCTATAAAGGAGAAAATGAGCGAAGGAAAATCTAAGGGATTTCGTGAGGATGAGCACGATACCCTATGGTTTGAGGACCGTGTTTATGTGCCAAATGACCCGGAGATCAGAAAGTTGATTCTGCAAGAAGCACATGATTCACCCTATTCGATTCAATCAGGAAATACCAAGATGTATTTGGATTTGAAGGAAACGTTCTGGTGGACCGGAATGAAGAAGGATATCGCGGAGTATGTAGCAGTTTGCGATGTATGTCGAGAGTGAAGGCGAGCATCGAAGCGGCAGGATTGTTGCAACCATTGCCAATACCCGAATGGAAGTGGGATAAACTAGGCATGGATTTCATCACAGGTTTGCCAAAGACTCGCTCAGGATATGACTCGATTTGGGTTATAGTCGACCGCTTGACGAAGGTAGCTCATTTCATTCAGTCAAGACTACCTATAGCAGTGCTAAGTTGGCAAAGATATACATGACCAGAATTGTGTGTTTACACGGAGTTCCGAGGAGTATTGTATCGAGATAGAGGAACCCAATTTACCTCAAAGTTTTGGAATCGGTTGCACGAAACATTGGGAACCGGGCTGGAATTCGACAGCTTTTCACCCACGCATGTGATGGATGATCGAGAGAGTCAATCAGATTTTGGAGGATATCTTTGAGAGCTTGTGCACTAGATTATGGATCTAGTTGAGATGATAACTTGCCGTATGCAGAGTTTTCTTATAACAACAGTTACCAAACCAGCTTGAAGATGGCACCTTTCGAGGCTTTATACGGAAGGAGGTGCAGGACACCGTTATCATGGGACGAAGTCGAGACCGCCGATTGTTTGGACCAGATTTGATTAAGGAGTGCGAGCAGAAGGTTAAGTTGATTCGCGATAGGCTCAAGGTAGCCCAGTCCGCATGTAAAAGCTATGCGGATTCAAAAACGCAAAGGCGATAGAATATGAAGTTGGAGACGAGTTTATCTTAGAGTATCCCGCTCGAGGAGTTAAGCGTTTTGGAGTTAAAGGAAAATTAGCACCACGCTTCGTTGGACCGTATAAGATTTTGCAACGCATGGGAGAAGTTGCTTATAAGCTGGAATTGCGGAGGGACTGTCGGGGAGTTCATGATGTATTTCATGCTTCTCAGCTGAAGAGATGTCATGCCGAGATGGCGGAAGTACCGTTAAGAGATACAGTGCAACTTGAAGCAATTCAGTTGAAGGATGATTTAACATATGAGGAGAAACCAGTCAAGATTCTCGATTATGCCAGCCGAGTTACTCGCAAAGCAAGGTTATCAAGTTTTGCAAGGTTCGATTGGAGCCACCACACCGAGGATGAAGCCACCGGGAAAGAGAAGAGGATTTGCTCAAGGACCACCCTCACCGATTTTTAGTTAACCCGAATCTCGAGGGCGAGATTCATCTTAAGGGGGTAGGTTTGTAACATCCCAAATTTTTCAATTTGGAATGTTATACATTAAGTCATCATGCATTTCATATTTTCTTGCATTTTGCCGATCCTAGAAATTTCACGCAACTCAAGGACCCTCGGAGAGAGTTGGAGATTTCATTATTTTCATATTTGGGTTTTCTCAATCTTGAAAATAGGATCATTTTGATTTTTATTTATTTCATCTTCAATTATTTTTCCAATATCAAAAATAAGAGAGGGAATAATATGACTTTCCCAAAATTTAGGAAAAATGAAGATTTAATAAATAAATCAAATTTTATATTTTTATCTTGGAGTTTGTCACTTTTATTTGCCTTAGGAAAAAAAGCGTATTTTCAAGAATTGCATTTTTGGCCCCGTGTTAAAGTTCATTTTGTTCGACTCATTTTTAGGAGTCGGGGAAAATTTACTTTATTAATTTTGGAGTTCGTTTAGATTTTATTTTATTCATTTTTGTAGCGTGATCTTATTTAAAAAAAAAATCACTTGTGGGGCTAAGGCCCTGACGGCACCCGGCCGAGCCGTCTCCTCCGGGAGACCTGGCCGCCCGCCGCCGAGTCCCGCTGGGGGCGACGCCGCCGTGACCCCTCCCAGGCAGACCCCCTCCCTCCTTAAAACCCGCCGCCCGCCGCCCTCGCCTCATCCCCGAGCCGCCGCCACCCAGTCGCCCGCCACCAGCCGCTCGCTGGCCGTGCCGCCCGCCGCCCCGCCCGACCCTTGAGCCCTTGAGCCACCCCAACCCGCGGGAGCCCGTTCGCCGCCGGAGACCTCACCGGAGGTATAGCCGCTGCCGTTAAATGCCGGTTTTTTCAAAAAACCGTCTCGGTTTTCTCGAACCCTAGATTTGGTTTTTTTTGGTTCAACTAATTAGTGAACGTTCACCGATCCGTTCGTTTTAACGAACGTGTTCACCGGTTAGTTTTTGTTAACGAACGTCCGTTCATTTAACCGTTCGTCGTTTTTCTTTTAATCGGATTTAGTCCGTTATTTTCCGATCTCGATTTCAGATCCGATCTTCGTTCTAGTTTATCTTCTCGCTCGTTTATCGGAATCAGGTGATTCAAGCGCCTGGAGTTTCGTTTCAAAACCGCCGTTCCGACTAATCAACATAAACAAAGTTTTGCTATTGTAAAATTTGACCTAGTTTCAACTTGCTAGAACTGAGCTGTTTTCTTCCGCCGGATGTTTTTCGTTGCTTTATTTGATTCGATTCTTTTGCAACCAGGGTTCTTAAGTTGAACTTTCTGGCCAGATCTTTTATTCGAGATTTACCTATGCATTAGATGAATACTTATTGTATGCTTGTTGTTTGTCTGCGATAGATCAGCCAGAGTGCGCCGCTTGTTATTTCGAATCTCTAGGTTTCGCGGATCGTCAGCAAGGCAAGTAACACTTGATCATACTTTTCTACTACCCAGTTTTTATGCATTAGATCAATCCTCAAACACTTGCATGGTTAGGATCTAATTAAATTGTGGGATGGGAAGTAGATTGAGGTAGTACCTATTACTGCTTCACTTATGAAACCTTGGGAGTTACTTCTACGTTTGCTTATTATGCCATGCTATGCTAGTAGACGTGGATTGGGTGAGTGAATATCCATGACAGATGTGAGATTGTTAATTAATGGTTTATTTAAGGTGGCAACTTAAACACACATCTGGGTGGATTGAGGCACCTGGTTTCTATCAGGACTTGCCTGTATTTCTTCGGACCGCCACCCAGGCTCAAAGGGATCATAAGATTATTCATACTAGTAACTTCCGTGTGCAGACACAAGCCATTATGGGCTTTGGCATAGTTGACTAAGTTGTGCGAACTCTTACGAGTAGACTAGCAGATGTAGGGGTTGTAGGTTGGTATGGTCTACCCACATGTAAGGTGCTAGTGCTTCTGAAAGACTATGTCTCGGTCATCCGTCTCTCAAACACCATGTAGTGCGAGAACCAAACGGAGGCGATCGAGTCTTGTGGGGAAAAGTGCGCAAACCTCTGCAGAGTGTATAAACTAATCATGATTAGTCGTGTCCCTGGTTATGGACATCTTGAGTATCTAGTACTTGAATATCATGTGAATCTCAACATGTTACTCTAATTAATATTGTTGGGTTTTTAATGAGTACTTTTAATTGGGATTGAGGATGTCAACCATTCTCAATGTTTAACAACCACCATGATAGTTAAACAAATTTATTCCTTTGCAGAGGGAAAAACTAGCTTTATGCAAAATCAGAATCGTAGAGCTTTTCCACCAGCCATATATGCATGTAGTATAGGCTTATTGCTTCATTGCTCTCTATGTGTTACATTGCAGATATTCCATGTCTTGACCGTTGGGCTGCAACTTTCATGTTGCAGACTTTTCGCATTGACGAGTAAGGTGTTTAGGTCGTGGTTCTATACTCAGTGATGCCGATGGAGTTGATGGACTCACTTATCTTCCAAGTCTTCCGTTGTTATCGTTATTAGATGGCCTTAAGCCATATTTACTGTAATAAGTCCTCTTTTGGACAACGATGTAATAAGTGTGTGATTTCTACTCTGTTATAAATCCTTCAAATCTTGTGTGGTGTCAAGATTCTTGATCCAGGATGACACACGAGCACGAGACTTGATCCATTTCGGTCGGGTCGCTACAGAGATGGTATCGAGCACACCGATTGTAGGACCACGACCACTAAGTTAAAGCCATAGATCACTACTCTCTTCTCATTTTCTAACTCCTCATCTTTTCTACTCTTTTTAGGATGAAGGACGCCAAGATCAAGTACACCCAACCAGATGAAGGCACACCTTTTGGATTTCACTTGAAGGAAGTCACCAAGTACACGAACATTGGACTACCAAGCTTCACCGGACTTTCAACGCCACTCTGCTCAAGAGGAGCTGGAAGATTCAAGCTCATGTTCCGGGAAGGACATTCGCCCCAATCACCAAGCCTATAGATAGTGTTTTCAAGGCACCAACCTCGAGTGCAGGAAAGAGCATGGCAGCTCATATCACCATGGGACGCATTGGAGAAGTTTACCAAGAAGACCTCAAAGACACCATCTACCAGATTTGCGGACGCCGAGATGAACAATGGGAGATAGTCAGCACTAAGAAGGATAGATCCATTGCAGCTTTCATCCAGGAGTTAAACCAGCACATTCGACGCCAGGAGAACCAGATGTGCAATGATATGATCGAATTAAAGGATGCGAAGGGAAGGATCATCGAACTTGAAGAAGAACTAAAGTCTACACGTAAGGACTACATGGACGAGATCGTAGCTTTAGCAAGACACAATAACGATCTTAAGTATGAGATTGAAGAACTCAAGAAGAAATTGGCGCCAAGAATGAAGACAAGTACGCCGAACGCCTTGAGCGACTACATCAACATCGACGACACCGACTCGGATCCAAGTGAACCCGACTTTGAAGATGAAGTCGAGCAGACATCATGGAGTCTTCCACCGGTTCAAATTAATAGATGACCCCACATATTAGTAGTATTCCCTCCATGTAAGATTTTAGTTCACGCACTTTTGCGATAGTTAGATCGTTGTAAGCCCTTTGTTTGAATTGAATGAAGTGATTTTGTGTGCATTTGCTCATATACATTTGGGTAGTGTTTCTCCTTAGAACCCACTCTATTCTTAATTTCTCATCTTTTCTAAACCCATCAGATGCCTCCGAGACGCGACCCCGGGTTTGTTTTCCCGCCAGAGATCACCCAGTTGATTCAGCAGCAGAACACTTTGATCCAAACATTGGTACAGAATCAAGGCAACAACAACAACAACAACAACAACCCACCGCCACCACCACCAGTTGACCATCTGGCTCGTTTCTTAAGGCTGAACCCGCCAGTGTTTTCCAGTAGCACCGAGCCGATAGTAGCAGATGATTGGCTCCGTAAGATAGGGAGGGAGTTGACCACTACAGGATGTACGGATGGAGAGAAGGTGAAGTTCGCTGCACACCATCTTGAAGGACCCGCAGCAGCATGGTGGGAGAATTTTACAGCCACTTACCACCAGAGACACCGTCACATGGGATCGATTCTGACAAGCTTTCCGCCTTTGCCCATGTCTGCAGGAGCTATGGCCATGAAGAAGCGTGAGTTTCGCAACTTACGCCAAGGAGGAAGGACTGTTGGCCAAGATGTGGATGATTTTAGTAAGTTAGCACGTTATGCCCCGGATGAGCGTTGCTACAGATGCGACTAAGCAGGAGAAGTTTACGGAAGGACTGAATGACGAGTTAAGCATGCAGTTGATGGTAGCAAGTTTCAATAACTACCAGGAGTTGGTAGACCGTGCCCTCATGATTGAAGGAAAGCAAAGACAAATTGAGAACCGCAAGAGGAAGTATGGGCAGGGAAGTATAACTCGAGCCCAAAGCAGAAGTCCCGTTATACCCCTAAACAGGGAGTTCGGTTTGAGATACCCATGGAGGAGGTAATTCGCACAACCATAGTGGCACCAAGAATGGGAACGGGAATGGAGGAAGCAATGGACAGAACCGCACCACACCATCAACCCCAACCAAGGTAGACCTGAGCCACATCACTTGCTTTAAGTGCCGCAAGACTGGGCATTATGCAAATGACTGTCCAGAAGGCCAGAATGGAAATGGCAATGGAAGCTCTGGAAAGAAGCCAAACCCTTTCAATAGGGGACGGTGAACCACATTGATGTAGAGGAGGTTGAAGATCAGCCCGATGCGATGAATCGATAAGTTTTGGTTAAGTCATTTATTGCGGTTGTTCTTTCTTGCATCGTGCATCGCATTCATACATATCAAGGGATTTGTGGATAAGTACAAATTACCAACCCAAGCCCTTAGGTCACCCATGCTAGTAACCTCACCGGAGCAGAATACATGGCTAGTATATGGTGTGATCGACCGCCATTAAGGATTGGACACTATGTTTTTCCCTCGGACCTAATAGTTCTGGAATCCCAAGGATTGGATGTGATATTAGGCATGGATTGGTTATCGAAGTATGGAGGGAACATAAATTGCGCCACTAAGTCAATTTTGCTTACCTCCCCAGAAGGGAGGAGAATCAAGTATGTATCACGGCATGAGCCGAGGAGAGCACAAGTAAATTCCTTATCTAGAGTTGTGCAGGAAGAAGTACCCGTGGTGAAGGATTTCGATGTATTTCTCGAAGAGTTGCTGTGAATGCCACCGGATAGAGACATTGAGTTTTTGATTGAGCTTTTGCAGTGCATGTGCCCAATATCGGCGACCATACGGGATGCCCGCAGGATTTGGTGGAAATCAAGAAGCAGATTAAGGAGCTATTGGATAAAGGTTATATACGCCCAAGTTCTTCGCCTTGGGGATCACCCGTACTGTTAGTGGAGAAGAAGGATGGATCGTTAAGGATGGTTGTTGATTATCGTGGATTGAATGAAGTAACAATCAAGAACAAGTACCCAATACCAATGATAAATGATCCGTTTGATCGTTTGCAAGGAGCTAAAGTGTTTTCCAAGATCGATTTGCGATCAGGGTACCATCAGTTGAAGATTCGAGAGCAGGACATACCTAAGACAACATTTACCACGAGATATGGACTGTATGAGTATACCGTTATGTCATTTGGACTGACTAACGCTACCGCCTATTTCATGAACACGATGAACAAAGTGTTTATGGAGTTTTTGGATAAGTTCGTCGTGGTGTTCATAGATGATATTTTGATTTTCTCGAAGAATGAAGAAGAACATAAGGAACATTTGCGATTGGTTTTGGAGAAACTAAGGGAACATCGCTTATATGCCAAGTTCGGCAAATGTGAGTTTTGGCTAAAGGAAGTTGGATTTCTTGGACATGTTATATCCGGAGAAGGGATAGCAGTTGACCCCACAAAGGTTGAGATCTGTAACCAATTGGGAAGCACCAACGACAGTTGGAGAGATCCGGAGTTTCCTTGGACTCGCAGGATACTACCGAAGATTCATTGAGAATTTCTCAAGGATTGCAAAGCCTATGATGTAATTGTTGAAGAAGGATACCAAGTTCATATGGACCGAGGATTGTGAGGCAAGTTTTCAGGAGTTGAAGAAAAGATTGGTTACCTCACGGTGTTAATTTTGCCAGATCAGACCAAGGATTATGAGGTGTATTGCGACGCTTCACGTCAAGGACTTGGAGCAGTGCTTATGCAGGAAGGAAGAGTTGTTTCGTATGCTTCACGACAACTTAAGCCTCATGAGTTGAATTATGCCACACACGATTTGGAGTTAGCGGTCACAGTGCATGCATTGAAGACCTGGAGACATTTTCTCATTGGAAATCATTGTGAGGTGTACACGGATCACAAGAGTTTGAAGTACATCTTCACGCAGAAGGAATTAAATCTCAGACAGCGCAGATGGCTGGAGCTTATTAAGGATTATGATATGAGATTGCATTATCACCCCGGAAAGGCTAACGTTGTAGACGCATTTAGCCGTAAGAGCCACGTCAATACCCTAATGATGGGAGGAATACCCAAGGAGTTAGCCGAGGACCTTAGAGAGCTATGTTCGGAAATAGTTCCGAGAGGCTATGTAGCAGCATTGGAGATTCAGTCCACGTTGATGGACAAAATCAGAGAAGCTCAAAAGGCAGATAAGGAAGTTGCCTCTATAAAGGAGAAAATGAGCGAAGGAAAAGCTAAGGGATTTCGTGAGGATGAGCACGGTACCCTATGGTTTGAGGACCGTGTTTATGTGCCAAATGACCCGGAGATCAGAAAGTTGATTCCGCAAGAAGCACATGATTCACCCTATTCGATTCACCCAGGAAATACCAAGATGTATTTGGATTTGAAGGAAGCGCTCGTGGACCGGAATGAAGAAGGATATCGCGGAGTATGTAGCGATTTGCGATGTATGTCGAGAGAGTGCAGGCAGAGCATCAGAAGCCAGCAGGATTGTTGCAACCATTGCCAATACCCGAATGAAGTGGGATAAACTAGGCATGGATTTCATCACAGGTTTGCCAAAGACTCGTTCAGGATATGACTCGATTTGGGTTATAGTCGACCGCTTGACGAAGGTAGCTCATGTCATCCCAGTCTAGAATAGCTTTAGCAGTGCTAAGTTGTAAAAGATATACATGACCAGAATTGTGTGTTTACACGGAGTTCCGAGGAGTATCGTATCAGATAGAGGAACCCAATTTACCTCAAAGTTTTGGAATCAGTTGCACGAAACATTGGGAACCAGGCTGGAATTCAGTACAGCTTTTCACCCACAGACAGATGGACAGACTGAGAGAGTCAATCAGATTTTGGAGGATATGCTGAGAGCTTGTGCACTAGATTATGGATCTAGTTGGGATGATAACTTGCCGTATGCAGAGTTTTCTTATAACAACAGTTACCAAACCAGCTTGAAGATGGCACCTTTCGAGGCTTTGTACGGAAGGAGGTGCAGGACACCGTTATCATGGGACGAAGCTAGAGACCGTCGATTGTTTGGACCAGATTTGATTAAGGAGTCCGAAAAGGTTAAGTTGATTCGCGATAGGCTCAAGGTAGCCCACCCGCATGTAAAAGCTATGCGGATTCAAAACGCAAGGCGATAGAATATGAAGTTGGAGACAGAGTTTATCTTAGAGTATCCCCGCTCCGAGGAGTTAAGCGTTTTGGAGTTAAAGGAAAATTAGCACCACGTTTCGTTGGACCGTATAAGATTTTGCAACGCATGGGAGAAGTTGCTTATAAGCTGGAATTGCCAGAGGGACTGTCAGGAGTTCATGATGTATTTCATGCTTCTCAGCTGAAGAGATGTCACGCCGAGATGGCGGAAGTACCGTTAAGAGATACAGTGCCACTTGAAGCAATTCAGTTGAAGGATGATTTAACATATGAGGAGAAACCAGTCAAGATTCTCGATTATGCCACCGAGTTACTCGCAGCAAGGTTATAAAGTTTTGCAAGGTTCAATTGGAGCCACCACACTGAGGATGAAGCCACCTGGGAAAGAGAAGAGGATTTGCTCAAGGACCACCCTCACCGATTTTTTAGCCAACCCGAATCTCGAGGGCGAGATTCATCTTAAGGGGGTAGGTTTGTAACATCCCAAATTTTTCAATTTGGAATGTTATACATTAAGTCATCATGCATTTCATATTTTCTTGCATTTTGCCGATCCTAGAAATTTCACGCAACTCAAGGACCCTCGGAGAGAGTTGGAGATTTCATTATTTTCATATTTGGGTTTTCTCAATCTTGAAAATAGGATCATTTTGATTTTTATTTATTTCATCTTCAATTATTTTTCCAATATCAAAAATAAGAGAGGGAATAATATGATTTTCCCAAAATTTAGGAAAAATGAAGATTTAATAAATAAATCAAATTTTAGATTTTTATCTTGGAGTTTGTCACTTTTATTTGCCTTAGGAAAAAATGCGTATTTTCAAAAATTGCATTTTTGGCCCCGTGTTAAAGTTCATTTTGTTCGACTCATTTTTAGGAGTCGGGGAAAATTTACTTTATTAATTTTGGAGTTCGTTTAGATTTTATTTTATTCATTTTTCTGCGCGTGATCTTATTTTAAAAAAAAAATCCGCCGTACGCCGACTGGGCTAAGGCCCAGCCGACGGCCCACCCGGCCGAGCCGTCTTCTCCCGGGAGACCTGGCCGCCGCCGCCGCCCGAGTCCCGCTCGGGGACGACGCCCCACCGCCGTGACCCCTCCCCCAAGGCAGACCCCCCTCCCCTCCTTAAAACCCGCCGCCCCGCCGCCCCTCGCCTCATCCCGCCGCCACCCCGAGCCGCCCGCCGCCACCCCGAGTCGCCGCCACACCGTTCCGCCGTCGCTGGCCTTTGCGCCGCCGCCCGCCGCCACTCGCCTCACCCCGCCGAGCCCCGCCGAGCCACCCCAACCCCGCCGGAGCCCCGTTCCGCCCGCCGGAGACCTCGCCGGAGGTATAGCCGCCGCCGTTCGCCGCCCGGTTTTTTTTCAAAAAAAACCGTCTCGGTTTTTTTCTCGAACCCTAGATTTGGTTTTTTTTGGTTCAACTAATTAGTGAACGTTCACCGATCCGTTCGTTTTAACGAACATGTTCACCGGTTAGTTTTTGTTAACGAACGTCCGTTCGTTTAACCGTTCGTCGTTTTTCTTTTAATCGGATTTAGTCCGTTATTTTCCGATCTCGATTTCAGATCCGATCTTCGTTCTAGTTTATCTTCTCGCTCGTTTATCGGAATCAGGTGATTCAAGCGCCTGGAGTTTCGTTTCGAAACCGCCGTTCCGACTAATCAACTTAAACAAAGTTTTGCTATTGTAAAATTTGACCTAGTTTCAACTTGCTAGAACTGAGCTGTTTTCTTCCGCCGGATGTTTTTCGTTGCTTTATTTGATTCGATTCTTTTGCAACCATGGTTCTTAAGTTGAACTTTCTGGCCAGATCTTTTATTCGAGATTTACCAATGCATTAGATGAATACTTATTGTATGCTTGTTGTTTGTCTGCGATAGATCACCCGGAGTGCGCCGCTTGTTATTTCGAATCTCTAGGTTTCGCGGATCGTCAGCAAGGCAAGTAACACTTGATCATACTTTTCTACTACCCAGTTTTTATGCATTAGATCAATCCTCAAACACTTGCATGGTTAGGATCTAATTAAATTGTGGGATGGGAAGTAGATTGAGGTATTACCTATTACCTGCTTTTACTTATGAAACCTTGGGAGTTACTTCTACGCTTGCTTATTATGCCATGCTATGCTAGTAGACGTGGATTGGGTGAGTGAATATCCATGACAGATGTGAGATTGTTAATTAATGGTTTATTTAAGGTGGCAACTTAAACACACATCTGGGTGGATTGAGGCACCTGGTTTCTATCAGGACTTGCCTGTATTTCTTCAGGACCGCCACCCAGGCTCAAAGGGATCATAAGATTATTCATACTAGTAACTTCCGTGTGCAGCCACAAGCCATTATGGGCTCTGGCATAGTTGACTAAGTTGTGCGAACTCTTACGCGTAGACTAGCAGATGTAGGGGTTGTAGGTTGGTATGGTCTACCCACATGTAAGGTGCTAGTGCTTCTGAAAGACTATGTCTCGGTCATCCGTCTCTCAAACACCATGTAGTGCGAGAACCAAACGGAGGCGATCGAGTCTTGTGGGGAAAAGTCATAAACCTCTGCAGAGTGTATAAACTAATCATGATTAGTCGTGTCCCTGGTTATGGACATCTTGAGTATCTAGTACTTGAATATCATGTGAATCTCAACATGTTACTCTAATTAATATTGTTGGATTTTTAATGAGTACTTTTAATTGGGATTGAGGATGCTGTCAACCATTCTCAATGTTTAACAACCACCATGATAGTTAAACAAATTTATTCCTTTGCAGTAGGGAAAAACAGGCTTTATGCAAAATCAGAATCAGAGAGCTTTTCCACCAGCCATATATGCATGTAGTATAGGCTTATTGCTTCATTGCTCTCTATGTGTTACATTGCCAACATATTCCATGTGCTGACCCGTTTTCGGGCTGCAACTTTCATGTTGCAGACTTTTCGCATTTACAGTAAGGTGTTTAGGTCGTGGTTCTATACTCGGTGATGCCGATGGAGTTGATGGACTCACTTATCTTCCAAGTCTTCCGCTGTTATCGTTATTAGATGGCCTTAAGCCATATTTATTGTAATAAGTCCTCTTTTGGACAACGATGTAATAAGTGTGTGATTTCTACTCTGTTATAAATCCTTCGAAGTACTGTGTGGTGTCAGCATTCTTGATCCAGGGATGACACACGAGCACGAGACTTGATCCATTCGGTCGGGTCGCTCTGAGAGATGGTATCGAGCACACGCCGACCGTAGGACACGACCACTAAGTTAAAGCCATAGATCACTACTCTCTTCTCATTTTCTAACTCCTCATCTTTTCTACTCTTTTAGGATGAAGGACGCCAAGATCAAGTACACCCAACCAGATGAAGGCACACCTTTTGGATTTCACTTGAAGGAAGTCACCAAGTACACGAACATTGGACTACCAAGCTTCACCGGACTTTCAACGCCACTGCTCAAGAGGAGCGCTGAAGATTCAAGCTCATGTTCCGGGAAGGACATTCGCCCCAATCACCAAGCCTATAGATAGTGTTTTCAAAGGCACCAACCTCGAGTGCAGGAAAGAGCATGGCAGCTCATATCACCATGGGACGCATTGGAGAAGTTTACCAAGAAGACCTCAAAGACACCATCTACCAGATTTGCGGACGCCGAGATGAACAATGGGAGATAGTCAACACTAAGAAGGATAGATCCATTGCAGCTTTCATCTAGGAGTTAAACCAGCACATTCGACGCCAGGAGAACCAGATGTGCAATGATATGATCGAATTAAAGGATGCGAAGGGAAGGATCATCGAACTTGAAGAAGAACTAAAGTCTACACGTAAGGACTACATGGACGAGATCGTAGCTTTAGCAAGACACAATAACGATCTTAAGTATGAGATTGAAGAACTCAAGAAGAAATTGGCGCTCAAGAATGAAGACAAGTACGTCGACTGCCCGAGCGACTACATCAACATCGACGACACCGACTCGGATCCAAGTGAACCCGACTTTGAAGATGAAGCTGGAGCAGACATCATGGAGTCTTCCACCGGTTCAAATTAATAGATGACCCCACATATTAGTAGTATTCCCTCCATGTAAGATTTTAGTTCACGCACTTTTGCGATAGTTAGATCGTTGTAAGCCCTTTGTTTGAATTGAATGAAGTGATTTTGTGTGCATTTGCTCATATACATTTGGGTAGTGTTTCTCCTTAGACCCCACTCTATTCTTAATTTCTCATCTTTTCTAAACCCATCAGATGCCTCCGAGACGCGACCCCGGGTTTGTTTTCCCGCCAGAGATCACCAAGTTGATTCAGCAGCAGAACACTTTGATCCAAACATTAGTACAGAATCAAGGCAACAACAACAACAACCCACCGCCACCACCACCAGTTGACCATCTGGCTTGTTTCTTAAGGCTGAACCCGCCAGTGTTTTCCAGTTGCACCGAGCCGATAGTAGCAGATGATTGGCTCCGTAAGATAGAGAGGGAGTTGACCACTGCAGGATGTACGGATGGAGAGAAGGTGAAGTTTTCTGCACACCAGCTTGAAGGACCCGCAGCAGCATGGTGGGAGAATTTTACAGCCACTTACCATGTAGACACTGTCACATGGGATCGCCAAAGAAGCTTTCAGACCGCCCATGTCTCGGCAGGAGCTATGGCCATGAAGAAGCGTGAGTTTCGCAACTTACGCCAAGGAGGAAGGACTGTTGGCCAAGATGTGGATGATTTTAGTAAGTTAGCACGTTATGCCCCGGATGACGCTACTACGGATGCAGCTAAGCGGAGAAGTTTCGGAAGGACTGAATGATGAGTTAAGCATGCAGTTGATGGTAGCAAGTTTCAATAACTACCAGGGAGTTGGTAGACCGTGCCCTCATGATTGAAGGAAAGCAGCAGCAAATTGAGAACCGCAAGAGGAAGTATGGGCAGGGAAGTATAACTCTGCAGCCCAATGAAGCCCGTTATACCCCTAAACAGGGGAGTTCGGTTTGACATACCCATGGAGGAGGTAATCCGCACAACCATAATGGCACCAAGAATGGGAACGGGAATGGAGGAAGCAATGGACAGAACCGCACCACACCATCAACCCCAACCAAGGTAGACCTGAGCCACATCACTTGCTTTAAGTGCCGCAAGACTGGGCATTATGCAAATGACTGTCCAGAAGGCCAGAATGGAAATGGCAATGGAAGCTCTGGAAAGAAGCCAAACCCTTTCAATAGGGGACAGGTGAACCACATTGATGTAGAGGAGGTTGAAGATCAGCCCGATGCAGTAATCGGTAAGTTTTTGGTTAAGTCATTTACTGCAGTTGTTCTTTTCGATCTTGGTGCATCGCATTCATACATATCAAGGGGATTTGTGGATAAGTACAAATTACCAACCCAAGCCCTTAGGTCACCCATGCTAGTAACCTCACCGAGCAGAATACATGGCTAGTATATGGTGTGATCGACCGCCATTAAGGATTGGACACTATGTTTTTCCCTCGGACCTAATAGTTACGGAATCCCAAGGATTGGATGTGATATTAGGCATGGATTGGTTATCGAAGTATGGAGGAACATAGATTGCGCCACTAAGTCAATTTTGCTTACCACCCCGTAAGAGAGGAGAATCAAGTATGTATCACGGCATGAGCCGAGGAGAGCACAAGTAAATTCCTTATCCGAGTTGTGCAGGAAGAAGTACCGATGGTGAAGGATTTCCTGATGTATTTCTCGGAAGAGTTGCCGGGAATGCCACCGGATAGAGACATTGAGTTTTTGATTGAGCTTTTGCTGTGCATGTGCCCAATATCGAAGCGACCATACGGGATGCCCGCATGGATTTGGCGGAAATCAAGAAGCAGATTAAGGAGCTATTGGATAAAGGTTATATCGCCCAAGTTCTTCGCCTTTGGGGATCACCCGTCTTGTTAGTGGAGAAGAAGGATGGATCGTTAAGGATGGTTGTTGATTGTCGTGGATTGAATGAAGTAACAATCAAGAACAAGTACCCACTACCAATGATAAATGATCTGTTTGATCGTTTGCAAGGAGCTAAAGTGTTTTCCAAGATCGATTTGCGATCAGGGTACCATCAGTTGAAGATTCGAGAGCAGGACATACCTAAGACAGCATTTACCATGAGACATGGACTGTATGAGTACACCGTTATGTCATTTGGACTGACTAACACGCCTGCCTATTTCATGAACCTGATGAACAAAGTGTTTATGGAGTTTTTGGATAAGTTCGTCGTGGTGTTCATAGATGATATTTTGATTTTCTCGAAGAATGAAGAAGAACATAAGGAACATTTGCGATTGGTTTTGGAGAAACTAAGGGAACATCGCTTATATGCCAAGTTCAGCAAATGTGAGTTTTGGCTAAAGGAAGTTGGATTTCTTGGACATGTTATATCCGGAGAAGGGATAGCAGTTGACCCCACAAAGGTTGAGACCGTAACCAATTGGGAAGCACCAACGACAGTTGGAGAGATCCGGAGTTTCCTTGGACTCGCAGGATACTACCGAAGATTCATTGAGAATTTCTCAAGGATTGCAAAGCCTATGACAGAATTGTTGAAGAAGGATACCAAGTTCATATGGACTGAGGATTGTGAGGCAAGTTTTCAGGAGTTGAAGAAAAGATTGGTTACCTCACCAGTGTTAATTTTGCCAGATCAGACCAAGGATTATGAGGTGTATTGCGACGCTTCACGTCAAGGACTTGGAGCAGTGCTTATGCAGGAAGGAAGAGTTGTTTCGTATGCTTCACGACAGCTTAAGCCTCATGAGTTGAATTATGCCACACACGATTTGGAGTTAGCGGCCGTTGTGCATGCATTGAAGACCTGGAGACATTTTCTCATTAGAAATCATTGTGAGGTGTACACGGATCACAAGAGTTTGAAGTACATCTTCACGCAGAAGGAATTAAATCTCGACGGAGGAGATGGCTGGAGCTTATTAAGGATTATGATATGAGATTGCATTATCACCCCGGAAAGGCTAACGTTGTAGCAGACTCAATTAGCCGTAAGAGCCACGTCAATACCCTAATGATGGGAGGAATACCCAAGTAGTTAGCCGAGGACCTTGAGAGCTATGTTCGGAAATAGTTCGAGAGGCTATGTAGCAGCATTGGAGATTCAGTCTACGTTGATGGACAAAATCAGAGAAGCTCAAAAGGCAGATAAGGAAGTTGCCTCTATAAAGGAAAAAATGAGCGAAGGAAAAGCTAAGGGATTTCGTGAGGATGAGCACGATACCCTATGGTTTGAGGACCGTGTTTATGTGCCAAATGACCCGGAGATCAGAAAGTTGATTTTGCAAGAAGCACATGATTCACCCTATTTGATTCACCCAGGAAATACCAAGATGTATTTGGATTTGAAGGAAACGTTCTGGTGGACCGGAATGAAGAAGGATATCGCGGAGTATGTAGCAGTTTGCGATGTATGTCAGAGAGTGAAGGTAGAGCATCAGAAGCTAGCAGGATTGTTGCAACCATTGCCAGTACCCGAATGGAAGTGGGATAAAATAGGCATGGATTTCATCACAGGTTTGCCAAAGACTCGTTCAGGATATGACTCGATTTGGGTTATAGTCGACCGCTTGACGAAGGTAGCTCATTTCATTCCAGTCAAGACTACCTATAGCAGTGCTAAGTTGGCAAAGATATACATGACCAGAATTGTGTGTTTACACGGAGTTCCGAGGAGTATCGACGTATAGAGGAACCCAATTTACCTCAAAGTTTTGGAATCAGTTGCACGAAACATTGGGAACCAGGTTGAATTGATCTGACTTATCACCCACATCTGAGATGGACAGACCGAGAGAGTCAATCAGATTTTGGAGGATATCTTTGAGAGCTTGTGCACTAGATTATGGATCTAGTTGGGATGATAACTTGTCAGATGTCTGAGTTTTCTTATAACAACAGTTACCAAACCAGCTTGAAGATGGCACCTTTCGAGGCTTTATGCGGAAGGAGGTGCAGGACACCGTTATCATGGGACGAAGCTAGAGACCGTCGCTTGTTTGGACCAGATTTGATTAAGGAGTGCGAGCAGAAGGTTAAGTTGATTCGCGATAGGCTCAAGGTAGCCCAGTCCTGCATGTAAAAGCTATGCGGATTCAAAACGCAAGGCGATAGAATATGAAGTTGGAGACAGAGTTTATCTTAGAGTATCCCCGCTTCGAGGAGTTAAGCGTTTTGGAGTTAAAGGAAAATTAGCACCACGTTTCGTTGGACCGTATAAGATTTTGCAACGCATGGGAGAAGTTGCTTATAAGCTGGAATTGCCAGAGGGACTGTCAGGAGTTCATGATGTATTTCATGCTTCTCAGCTGAAGAGATGTCATCTTGAGAGATGGCGGAAGTACCGTTAAGAGATACAGTGCCACTTGAAGCAATTCAGTTGAAGGATGATTTAACATATGAGGAGAAACCAGTCAAGATTCTCGATTATGCCAGCCGAGTTACTCGCAGCAAGGTTATCAAGTTTTGCAAGGTTCAGTGGAGCCACCACACTGAGGATGAAGATACCTGGGAAAGAGAAGAGGATTTGCTCAAGGACCA
This sequence comes from Aegilops bicornis, assembly GCA_021605145.1. Taxonomy (NCBI): domain Eukaryota; kingdom Viridiplantae; phylum Streptophyta; class Magnoliopsida; order Poales; family Poaceae; genus Aegilops; species Aegilops bicornis. Next base: position 412,757,501 of record CM038672.1, read on the forward strand.
CCCTCACCTATTTTCTAGCCAACCCGAATCTCGAGGGCGAGATTCATCTTAAGGGGGGTAGGTTTGTAACATCCCAAAATTTTCAATTTGGAATGTTATACATTAAGTCATCATGCATTTCATATTTTCTTGCATTTTGCCGATCCTAGAAATTTCACGCAACTCAAGGACCCTCGGAGAGAGTTGGAGATTTCATTATTTTCATATTTGGGTTTTCTCAAATCTTGAAAATAGGATCATTTTGATTTTTATTTATTTCATCTTCAATTATTTTTCCAATATTAAAAATAAGAGAGGGAATAATATGACTTTCCCAAAATTTAGGAAAAATGAAGATTTAATAAATAAATCAAATTTTAGATTTTTATCTTGGAGTTTGTCACTTTTATTTGCCTTAGGGAAAAATGCGTATTTTCAAAAATTGCATTTTTGGCCCCGTGTTAAAGTTCATTTTGTTCGACTCATTTTTAGGAGTCGGGGAAAATTTACTTTATTAATTTTGGAGTTCGTTTAGATTTTATTTTATTCATTTTTCTGCGCGTGATCTTATTTAAAAAAAAAAAATCCATTGTACCGATCGGCTAAGGCCCAGCCGACGGCCCACCCGGCCGAGCCGTCTCCTCCCGGGAGACCTGGCCGCCGCCGCCGCCCGAGTCCCGCTCGGGGACGACACCCCGCCACCGTAACCCCTCACCCAAGGCAGACCCCCTCCCCTCCTTAAAACCCGCCGCCCCGCCGCCCCTCACCTCATCCCGCCGCCACCCTGAGCCGGGCCACCACCCCCGAGTCGCCACGCCACCCGAGCCGCTCATTGCCGCTCGGGTTGCCGCCTGGCCGCCGCCTCAGGCCGACCCGCCGAGCCACCCCAACCCCGCCGGAGCTTCTGCTCACTACCGGAGACCTCGCCGGAGGTATAGCCGCCGCCGTTCGTCGCCCGTTTTTTTTTCAAAAAAAAAACCGTCTCGGTTTTTTTTTTCTCGAACCCTAGATTTGGTTTTTTTTGGTTCAACTAATTAGTGAATGTTCACCGATCCGTTCGTTTTAACGAACGTGTTCATCGGTTAGTTTCTGTTAACGAACGTCCGTTCGTTTAACCGTTCGTCGTTTTTCTTTTAATCGGATTTAGTCCGTTATTTTCCGATCTCGATTTCAGATCCGATCTTCGTTCTAGTTTATCTTCTCGCTCGTTTATCGGAATCAGGTGATTCAAGCGCCTGGAGTTTCGTTTCAAAACCGCCGTTCCAACTAATCAACTTAAACAAAGTTTTGCTACTGTAAAATTTGACCTAGTTTCAACTTGCTATAACTGAGCTGTTTTTCTTCCGCGGATGTTTTTCGTTGCTTTATTTGATTCGATTCTTTTGCAACCAGGGTTCTTAAGTTGAACTTTCTGGTCAGATCTTTTATTCGAGATTTACCTGTGCATTAGATGAATACTTATTGTATGCTTGTTGTTTGTCTGCGATAGATCACCCGGAGTGCGCCGCTTGTTATTTCGAATCTCTAGGTTTCGCGGATCGTCAGCAAGGCAAGTAACACTTGATCATACTTTTCTACTACCCAGTTTTTATGCATTAGATCAATCCTCAAACACTTGCATGGTTAGGATCTAATTAAATTGTGGGATGGGAAGTAGATTGAGGTAGTACCTATTACCTGTTTACTTATGAAACCTTGGGAGTTACTTCTACGTTTGCTTATTATGCCATGCTATGCTAGTAGACGTGGATTGGGTGAGTGAATATCCATGACAGATGTGAGATTGTTAATTAATGGTTTATTTAAGGTGGCAACCTAAACACACATCCGGGTGGATTGAGGCACTGGTTTCTATCAGGACTTGCTGTATTTCTTGGACCGCCACCCGGGCTCAAAGGGATCATAAGATTATTCATACTAGTAACTTCCGTGTGCAGCCACAAGCCATTATGGGCTCTGGCATAGTTGACTAAGTTGTGCGAACTCTAACGGTTAGACTAGCAGATGTAGGGGTTGTAGGTTGGTACGGTCTACCCACATGTAAGGTGCTAGTGCTTCTGAAAGACTGTGTCTCGGTCATCCGTCTCTCAAACACCATGTAGTGCGAGAACCAAACGGAGGCGATCGAGTCTTGTGGGGAAAAGTACGCAAACCTCTGCAGAGTGTATAAACTAATCATGATTAGCCGTGTCCCCGGTTATGGACATCTTGAGTATCTAGTACTTGAATATCATGTGAATCTCAACATGTTACTCTAATTAATATTGTTGGGTTTTTAATGAGTACTTTTAATTGGGATTGAGGATGCTGTCAACCATTCTCAATGTTTAACAACCACCATGATAGTTAAACAAATTTATTACTTTGCAGTAGGGAAAAACTAGCTTTATGCAAAACTGTAACCGTAGAGCTTTTCCACCAGCCATATATGCATGTAGTATAGGCTTATTGCTTCATTGCTCTCTATGTGTTACATTGCCAGCATATTCCATGTGCTGACCCGTTTTCAGGCTGCAACTTTCATGTTGCAGACTTTTTAGAACGACAGTAAGGTGTTTAGGTCGTGGTTCTATACTCGATGATGCCGATGGAGTTGATGGACTCACTTATCTTCCAAGTCTTCATTTATTATCGTTATTAGATGGCCTTAAGCCATATTTATTGTAATAAGTCCTCTTTTGGACAACGATGTAATAAGTGTGTGATTGCTACTCTGTTATAAATCCTTGAATCTTGTGTGGTGTCAGCATTATTGATCCAGGGATGACACCTGAGCACAGAGACTTGATCCATTCGGGTCGGGTCGCTACAGGAACGCACAGACATCTTGCTAGTAAGAGTAGAAATTAGACATATACCACTTCTCGAATCTTGAAACCAACAACATTCCTCCCTTATCTGATCAAAACCGCCAAAGGAATATATTTTGAGTGAAACATAACATATTTTTAGTGATATACGTATTTCAAAACTAGAATTTTTTTTCTATCAAATCGGTGAATATGTATTAATCTACTTTGATCGTGTGACAACGCATTGGCACATTGCTAGTAGTTATTATAATTTTTTGGACACCAGACAAACGGTGGAGTACATATACTAAGAGAAGAGGCGCACGCACACAGTCGGCCTCTCGCTGTCTCGCACACATGAGTGTTACGTAAAGGCGACGTTAACAAATAAACCCTAAAACCCTAGGTGCACGATTGCTGCATTCACGGGTACCGGGTAGGTGGTGGAGCACCTTTGTAGGAATAGTCAGCTCGCGTGATAATTTGATCAGTAGGAGTTGATGGTCGGGACCACAGGTGAACGACTTGGAGCGCGGTGGCTCGCCAGTTGCCACAGATTGAGTAGCCACGTTTAAAATATCATTTTTTCGCGGGGTTAAGAGTTCCGATTTTCAATGGCGCGTTATAAGTAGTAAGTAGTTTTTAGAACGATAGGTATGGAGCGAAAATGGAATTCATAGTACTACGTACCTCCTTGGCATATGGTTGTATGGTTTTTTTTGCGATGGAGGTTGTATGGGTTTATGTTGCGAGATGTTGAACCTGGTAGTTCTAGGGCAAATACTATGGTTAGATTTAGATGCCGGTTTTCAGTAATGAAAATCGAAAGGGGAAACCCTTCTTTGATTAAAAAAACTACTACCTCCATTCTGGTTTACTAGTCCCCATCGTACTTTGGGTCAAAGTTTGTCCACGAATTTTACTTGTAAAATGTGAATGGAAAACGAGATTTTGTTATTCCCAAACAAAAAGGACTGGAGGGAGTGATTGCTCGACAGACGCGACCTCTCATAAGCGCAGGCATTGAACCGTGGCCGCCAAGAGGGGCACTCGCTGCAGGCCCGGCTAAGCACGCCTCCTCGCTGCGTGCAACCAGCTTAAGACTGCCTACTTTGCCTTCATTGAATCCATGAGTGTCAACACGCCCTTGGCCGAGCAGCGGGCATTTCAGAACACAAAAAATGACTAAAATATAATTAATTTACGCATGGTCTTGACTTGTTGTGCTCGCACTGGTAGCAGGAACTAGTAGAGGATTTTCTTTATTTATAACTCTCCTCACATTTTTTTGGCTTTGAAGTGAATCATGGTTGTGGACATTATGTATGAATGTGCAGATATCTGTGAACATGAGTTTGATGTGGAAGTTGAACTTGGAATGTCGGGCTTGCACGTGAACTATACCATGTCCAATGCTTCGTCTGTTATTGTTTGGAAAGTAATTGCTGTTATTACATGACCCAAAAAAACATTTTGTGCCACATCAGTAGATGCACGGACATCACAACTGGCAGCATCTTGTTGGATAAACATTTGAACCTAGCTATTATGAAGGAAATTTTGTATTGACAATAGTTTTAGATAGCAGGAGACGCCTAGCCTGCTCTGCCTCTGCTAGCTTATTTTGGCTTCTTCCATCTCTTCTTTGGCTTGCGTGAAGAGAGCATCTGATTGCTCTTTTTGCTTCTTCAGGAACTCAGCTTCATTCTCAAGGGCTGCTACACGCTTTCTTTCAGCCTTTACTAATGCCACGAGGACACGAACAGCTGACGACTCCACCTGGCTTGTGTGTAATCCAGCATCATCTGGGAATTTGCACCTTGTGTCTAATCCAACATCATTAGGGAGGCGGCACCTTGTGTGTAATCCAGCCTCATTTTGGAAACATGATCTCAAGGTTGACCATACTTCCCTCCTCGCAGAGGCGCATCCCCGACATGAAGTTACTTCTTTTTTAGATCAATACTCAGAGCAACCTAGATCCATTTAGTAGAAGCCAGTTAAACAGAACTCGGAGAAGTGAATTCAAAAGGAAAATAAAAATAAAAATAGACTACAAGGTGAGAACACCCACTTCCTACATCAAGCTAAAAAGGAAAGCATTAGGACGATTAAGACTCTTCTTATTACACATCGAAGAACACCACGCTTAAGAGAAACAGAAACTACAACATATACACATCGAAGAACACGAGGCTACACGAAAGTAATTGAAAGGGTGTTACTTACCAAAGCTCGCTTACAGGTTCGGTGCAGCTCCACTTTAACTTGCCACACTCCTTGAAGATGTCCCGAATATCCCGTGTTTGGTCTTCATTGCTCCTCTGCATGTTACTTTTCGTGGTTTTAAAATCTCAACATGGCAAGAAAAATATACTACTAGTAATACTCGCGCATCTTGTGGGCAACATTAAAGCACTCGTCTGCCATGTTAGAGCATCTCCAACAGAATCGCAACGCGCGGTGCTTTAATAAAGCGTTTAAAGTGCTGAGATCGAGAAGTAGAGGATAGTTCTCAACATAGATAGATAAAAAAAAGATAATTCAACTACTCCTCGTCGTCCGACTCCTCCTCGGTGATGTCCTCCTCCGATGTTTGACTGTAGGCATGAAGATACCGATCATCGTCGGATTCCCAGGGCGACGCTGCTCCTAGCCTCATGTTGAATTGAGCGTCCGCTTTTCGCCTACGCTTGTCCTCGCGATAGGGGGCTCGCTCCGCCCTCCTTTGCGCGTAGAACTCATGCTCGTTGATGATGTCCTGCGAGAAGTGTTGGCGCCACAGTGCCATGGCTTCCTCGTCCATCTCGGTGATGCCGAGATGGTGCTCCCGCCTCCGGTTGTCGCGACGATCTTCGTCGGTGCTAAGCCGCGGCAGAGGCGCGAGCTCCTGCGCCCTCTCCCGCGTCGGCATGTTGGGGAAGTTCAATGTTCTATGAGGCCACCGGAGGCTCCACACCGCCACGTCATACGCGCGGGTGGCCTCGTTGGCGGTGTCGAAATTGCCGAGGCCGAGGCGCATCCCGCGGAACCGGATCTCGACGGAGAAGCCGCCGGAGCGCGTGACGCCGCGGTATCCCCAAGTTTCCTGGCGGCGGCATGGTGGTGGCGGCGAGGCAAAAAGAGCAGGAGAGAGCGGTGGTGAGGCCTGAGCGGGAGAGCGGCGGCAAGGCACAGAGCGGTGGGAGGCGTTGGATTTATAAAGCGCGGACGCCACGCCAAAACTAGCGACGACGCTTTTCCCCAGCAGCGATCCTTTCCCGACTTCTCTACTATCTCTACTCTCTTCTCTACTGTTATATTTATTTTATATTTCATATTTAATATTTATCTCTACTTCCTTTACTATCTACTTTTTTTCTCTATACTTTTTTTCTTGCAATATAGGCTGTCCGATTTATATCTCGAGATAGGAAGGAAACAAATGGGAATTTTGCAAAAAGATACCCATACCCCTCTCCAGATTTGCAAATAAGGCCTTCCCTCATTCATCCTTTTCTCCCACAAGATAAACTACTCATAAAAATGCATCTTGATGCGTGCAACGCATGGGCATCTTGCTAGTTCTAAAAACCTTTCAATCATTTGCCACACTACTGGTTGCTGATGAAAAACCTACCCAAGCACAACGCGATACAGGAGCAACGCACAATTACAAGCTGATATTTTGTTTGACAATGGAGGCTATAACCAATTAATTTTATGGGAACAATATCACCCAGGAAATTTGAAGGGTAGGTATGAACAAAATTGGAACTGCACATGTACTGCTAAGTGATTCAATACACACATTACCAATCGAGGAGGAGAACGATGGTCGCGGCGGCCTCTGTGAGTCATGGTCGGCAACGGGAGTCAGTTCATTGTCCACGACGGTGGTACTTATGCACTTGGCGTCGGCTTCTGGGAAGCAGATCCGAGACCGTGAAAGACGATGCCGGGGAAGAGGCTCCGTGTACGACGGCGACGGTGGACCGGCTCCAGTGCGGCGTTCGAGGTCGTCGATGAGGCAGATGCTGCGGTGGGCGAGTGCGCCGATGTAAAGGGGAGGAGCAAGAAGGCTATGGTGCCGTGGAGAAGTCTATTTTGCAATGGGGATAGAAAATGGGAGTATTCATGTGTACTACTCTGGGTGCCGGGGTGGGGTTGGCTTGGTAGGGTGAACCTAAAGTTACGAAAACAGCCCCCTACCGAGCATCATCCGTAGGCCTGTTCCGAAGGCTATGATGGTAACTTCCCACTACTCGAATCAGGGTTGCGGGAGATTTTCTCGCCGACCTCAAAATTTTGTGACACTGGACTGCCCGTGTGGCGTGTTGAGTGATTCGGCTAAGCAACTAGCGAGTAGTAGTAGTAAACTTTGCATATTAGGTTTGATCGAAGTGAAACTTCCTAAAGTTTGACCAAGTTTATAGAAAAATATAAACATTTACCATAACAAATATGTATGATGTGAAAGTACATTCAATAATGAATCTAATGGTATTTATTTGTTATTGTATATGTTACTATTTTTTGTTATAAGCTTTCTGAGAGTTTACAAAACTTGACTTTGACCAATGCTAATACGGGGACTTAAATAAAAGCGGAGGGAGTACACATTTGTTTTCTTAGTTTGTAGTGAACTAATCATTTGTTGAAATTGTGAAATAAATATATTAGGCTATTGACTTCGAATGTAATGGTCTATACAATTCAATAGTTACAATCATTGTCGAATCCCAAGATGTATACAAGGTCTATAGTACTTCACAACATGCTCAAACTCACATAATCCCAGTCAAATGAGAATCTAAATGCATTTTATAGTTATTACTTTGTAGGATGCAACAAAAACAGCCATAACTCTACATCAACCATTATAGAAGCAACATTTTGACATATCCCAATGTGTGAATGAAACATGCAGAGAGAGCTTTTGAAGAAGGAGCAGATAGGGCAGGAAAGATTGTATGTATGTGGACGAGAGAGTAGGAGACAAACCTAACGATACAGAGAGAGAGAGAGATAGAGAGAGAAAGAGAGAGGAAGAAGTTAGGTCTGTGAGAAAGATGGATACATGTAATATACATGAGATGCGTGTGCATCTGGATTCTGTATACGTGGAAGGAGAAGAGACAACATGTTTGATGAGAGAGCTGGAAAAACATGGACAAGAGGGGATGGATCTCGTGGGTTGAGGGATTGACAATTTTGTGCGGGGGAGAGAGGGGTTGGTAATTTTGTGCAAGAGAGAGAGAGGGTGGGGGGAGGAGTCAGTCAGCCGTCATCACATCACCCTGCTTCCAAATGACCCCGCATTCTCTAGCGCGGTGTGGTCGCCGTCTTCGATCTGCTCGATGCCCTCTTTGAAGATTGAGGTGTTGTGCATGTTGGGGTGCAAAGAAGCATAAGCGAGAGTGGTCGCCGTATAACCTTGGATGGGGATGAATTGTGTGCTCGGGGGAGTGTGTGTGTGTGTGTGTGTGTGTGTGTGTGTGTTGTGCTGCGTGTATCTCTGTGTGTGTGTCTGTGTGTCAGATATTGAGAGAAAACAAACCTAAGGAGAGAAATGGGTATTCACAAAGAGATTGTGCGGGCCTTGAGGTGGGCAGGGGCCGGGTGAGGGTGTCAAAATGTGCGCGTTGATGCATGTGTTGCATGCGACCGTGCGAGGGACGGACAAATCGAGAGAGATGGTTGTTGTGTTACGGATGCTCCTCTCTCTGCCTCTCTCTCCCTCTCTCTCTCTCTCTCACACAGACACACACAAGTAAACTAGAAGACCGTTCTCTCATGTATACACAATGTATCGGCATCTGTCTATGTCTAACTCATGCATGATCATTTGCACATTCACACCACACCGTCTCCACATTGCCCTTCCGCCACAACACACATATGGACACATACACACATTCTCTCTCAGTCACTCACACAAAATCAGTATTAAAAAAACAAGGGCACACCTAAAACGTCCAAATCCAAATAAACACGAACTGGAGCTAAATTCAAATATATGGAAATATTGCAGCGTCAAGAACTTTCACAGGAAAAAAAGTTGAGTAATATTCGAGGATTGTTTTCACACACACAAAAATGTTCGGTGGATGTCCTTCGAGCGCGTCATGGTGACGCACCGTTCGATCGACCGCGGGGCCGCGGTTCACGCGCTTGCACATGATTCCGTATCGTGGCTGTGGTACTAACTAATAAAAGCACTGCCTAAGTCTAGTGTTTATGTGTACTAGTACGGTTTTCTTTTAAGTTTGACCAACCTTATATATAAAACTAAAGTAAGCTCCTACACGCGCACTCATCAATATGCCACCGCCGCCGTTGCGCATGCTGCGCCGCCTGCCGACCAACAATTTCTCGCCCATCACCATCGTGTCGCCGCCATCCCTGTGCCATGAAGCCGAAGGCTCACCCGCTCACATCGTCTGCAGTCCCTCCTCGCGATGCCGCTGCGCTGCCAAGCACGCGAGCAGCTGGTGGAGCCACGTCTATGCATGCAGCATATGAAGAAGAGGACGAGCGCGTGCTCTAGCACGCCGGCGAGGAGGAACTAGCGTGTCATTGTCGTCTCCGCCCGCGCGGAGGAGGTGCGCATGGTGGCTGTCGCGGCGGAAGCCGGGCGCGCGCGTCGAGCCCGCAAACCAGGTGCGGACGCGGAATCTACCTTCGAGACCTTGAATGCCACGTGGATCCTGCAATCTGAAGGAGCAATTTGGGTCAATCAACTCATGTGAGCCGTTTGATGCAACATGGATGGGTAGAAGGGCTTCTTCCACCTCTTCTGCCGTCTTCTTCCTTCGCTCCATCGAACTTCTTTCACAAATCGATCGACCCAAATTATACTACTAGTACGAACGTATTAAGTACAGTAGGAACACGAAGATCTGAGCAGTAGTACCAACTGCAAGAAGAACAGTAGTAAGACATAGTACTAGTACTATTGTAATGCATTACTAAAGAGTTCAAATAACGAGAAAGAACATAAACATAGTTCTGCCGGGGCCTCAAAGACAACACACCCTTGAAAATAAACTAAGCAACTAGTCCGCTTGACACAAAGAAGAGAACCAGCATGAGCGACGGCACTGCCACCTACTCGGAGTCCGAGTCCACGTCCTCGACTTCGTCCTCGTCCCTCTTCCTCTTCCTCTTCACCGACGCGTCTTTGCTTGAACCAGACACTGGGCTCTACTTCTTCATCCAACCCTTGTAGATATTTAAACAAAGGTAGGCATCCATTGCTGCGTACAGGATGTGATCTTCATCTAATGTCTTCGACTCCCATGCATGATGAAACCCGTGATGAGGTTTCTTCAGTTTAGCGTACGAAGGATCAATGATGGCTGCTGCCAGGGTCAGCATTGAAGGTTGAGAGGAGGACACCAGGCTTTCCTTCTGGAGATCGAAGGGCTGGCCTACAACGAGACCTATCCGACGCAGGACATCCCTATCGTTCTTAAAGCCTACATTAACAAATTTCACTCTTTTGTCCTTGAGGAAGTTCTTAAAATCCTGGCACTCAACGTCGGCATGGCATATGTGGTAGACTAAGCAAATGTTATGTATGCAAACCTGGATCACGGCGGGCTTCTTCCTCTCTTTGTCCTTTAGATCCTTCTCTCGTCCCAGGACTGTGGTGTACTCAACATCTAGCCCAGCGACCCACTCATCCGTTGAACTGTTGAACATGCGTAGGAAGCGACCAAGCCATGCTTTCACCGTCTCGGATCCACGTGTGTAGATGACGATGAACTGATCGCCGGTGATGGGTCTAACCTGGTACTCAGCGGCGACCATGGAGATTTGGGAGGCCATGGATTTTGTAGGAGGGTTAGGAGAAGTCGAATTGTTGTACCCATAAAAAAACTGGGAGCGAACTAATGTGAAAGGACGGGACGACTGGGAGCGAACTGTTGTAAGGTAGAAGACGGGGACGAGTAAGGTGTGCGAACGGCGTGGGGTTGCTGGCTTGCCTGGTGGATAAACGGCTGCAAGCCCCCTAAGAGTTCTCGAGAACTATGCGGGACCCACTAGATGTCATGTCTAGTAGACCCATATCGTAGGCCTGACGGTATAGCTTCTGCCTGTTCGCACGCCATGCCGGCGCGTGGATGTTACTTCACTTAATTCCGTCAAACATCACGCCTCCCACGACCTTCGCCTCCCTCGCGCGGTCGCGCCCTTTGAGACTTCGACCGGCTATAAATGGGCAATTTTTTTGCCTTTTTTTAGACAAGCAATTTTTTTTCCTACCCCGCATGCATGATGCTCCCTCTGGTCCGTTTTACTCTCGTCAACCATTTGCAAAGTGTTTGACCAAATTTATACTTTTTTTGAACACCACCTTATATTAATTAACCAGCCACACCAGTACACTCATTCGATACAATATTCACCACACAGTGATGCGTTATTTACAAGAATACCATCTAATCTATTGTCAAAGCTATACTTAGCAATTAAGTGTGCCACCTTATTGGCGACGACTAATCTTTGACAATTGAAGATTGTTGATCAACTTCGAGATGCTCAACGCTTTCATCTTCAGGTCACGCATAGCAGACCTGTCATAGTCCCCCGATGCAAGAGACGCTACCACAAAAACGCAAACAGTCTCTAAAATTAAAGTATTATGAAGAGAAATACCTATGTAGAGACCGGCAATGCAAGCCCTAAGCTCCGCTTCCTCCACGCTTTGACAGGCATCAATGAAATCCCATGACCAAATTTATACTAAAAATATCAATATCTACAATACTGATTATAATGAGTATAAGAACTACGTTTCATAATGAGTGTAAAAATATTGATTTGACATTGTGAATGTTGACACATTTTTCTATAAGTCTGGTGAAAGTAGAGGTACATTGACTTGGACAAAACTTAAATGCACAATGTAGACTAGTTCCTCCGTCCAGGTGCGTGCCATGTCCTATCTTGTCATCACAACAAGGTTAGCTATTAGAGTACCACTACCTCCCTTCTAGTTTAAAGGGATCGATTCAAAATTTTCACCTACTCTTAGCAAGATAGTAGAGGTAGTGGAATAGTTTTTGAAGTCTGCAAAAGTACTCAACTAGTGATGTCGTTCTTCACAAAAAAATGTGTTTACCAATGCATGCATGAACACTAGTTACTCTAACCCCCTCTCTTCTTTAATTCTTTGCCACATCAGCATGTTTGCTATTCCCGTGTGCATGATACCAGCTAAGATACCACAATTATGGCCAGCTGATAACCCACAAGTATAGGGGATCGCAACAGCTTTCGAGGGTAGAGTATTCAACCCAAATTTATTGATTCGACACAAGGGGAGCCAAAGAATATTCTCAAGTATTAGCAGCTGAGTTGTCAATTCAACCACACCTGGAAACTTAGTATCTGCAACAAGGTATTTAGTAGCACAGTAATATGATAGTGGTGGTAACGGTAACAAAAGAGTAACGGAAGCAAAAGTAATATTTTTGGTGTTTTGTAGTGATTGTAACAATAGCAACGGGAAAGTAAATAAGCGTAAACCAGTATATGGAAAGCTCGTAGGCATCGGATCAGTGATGGATAATTATGCCGGATGCGGTTAATCATGTAACAGTCATAACATAGGGTGACACAGAACTAGCTCCAATTCATCAATGTAATGTAGGCATGTATTCCGAATATAGTCATACGTGCTTATAGAAAAGAACTTGCATGGCATCTTTTGTCCTACCCTCCCGTGGCAGCGGGGTCCTAATGGAAACTAAGGGATATTAAGGCCTCCTTTTAATAGAGAACCGGAACAAAGCATTAGCATATAGTGAATACATGAACTCCTCAGACTATGGTCATCACCGGAGTGGTCCCGATTATTGTCACTGGGGTTGCCGGATCATAACACATAGTAGGTGACTATATACTTGCAAGATAGGATCAAGAACTCACATATATTCATGAAAACATAATAGGTTCAGATCTGAAATCATGGCACTCGGGCCCTAGTGACAAGAATTAAGCATAGCAAAGTCATAGCAACATCAATCTCGTAACATAGTGGATACTAGGGATCAAACCCTAACAAAACTAACTCGATTACATGATAAATCTCATCCAACCCATCACCGCCCAAAGCAAGCTGCGATGGAATTACTCACGCTGACGGTGAGCATCATGAAATTGGTGATGGAGGATGGTTGATGATGACGACGGTGATGAATCCCCTCTCTGGAGCCCCGAGCGGACTCGGATCAGCCCTCCGGGAGGTTTTAGGGCTTGGCGGCTTCAGATCGTAAACGCGATGATTTCTTCTTTTCTATTTTTCTCCCGAAAGCAAATATATAGAGTTGGAGTTGGCGTCGGAAGGTCTCGGGGGCCCACGAGGTGAGGCGCCCCTACCCTCATGGACAGGGTGTGGGCCCCCTGGTCTTCATCTTTGGAGAGGATTTTTTATTATTTATTGTAAGATATTCCGTGGAGTTTCAGGTCATTCCGAGAACTTTTGTTTTCTGCACATAAAACAACATCATGGCAATTCTTCTGAAAACAGCGTCGGTCGGGTTAGTTCCATTCAAATCATACAAGTTAGAGTCCAAAACAAGGGAAAAAGTGTTTGGAAAAGTAGATACGACGGAGACGTATCAACTCCCCCAAGCTTAAACCCTTGCTTGTCCTCAAGCAATTTAGTTGAAAAGCTGAAAGAAATAAAGAAAAACTTTTACAAACTCTGTTTGCTCTTGTTGTTGTAAATATATCAAGCCAGCATTCAAGTTTTCAGCAAAGATCATAACTAACCACATTTGCAATAATTCTCAGGTCTCATGATTACTCACATCAATATCATAATCAACTAGCGAGCCATAATAATAAATCTCAGATGACAACACTTTCTCAAAACAATCAGAATATGATATAACAAGATGGTATCTCGCTAGCCCTTTCTGAGACCGCAAACCATAAATGCAGAGCACCTTCAAAGATCAAGGACTGACTAGACATTGTAATTCATGGTAAAAGAGATCCAGTCATAGTCGTACTCAATATAAATTAACAGTAATGAATGCAAATGACAGCTGTGCTCTCCAGCTAGTGCTTTCAATAAGAGGGTGATGACTCAACATAAAAGTAAATAGATAGGCCCTTCACAGAGGGAAGCAGGGATTTGTCGAGGTGCCAGAGCTCGGTTTTGAAATAGAGATAAATAATATTTTGAGCGGTATACTTTCATTGTCAACATAACAACTAAGAGATGGCGATATCTTCCATGCTACACACATTATAGGCGGTTCCCAAACAGAATGGTAAAGTTTATACTCCCCCTCCACCAACAAGCATCAATCCATGGCTTGCTCAAAACAAACGAGTGCCTCCAACATACATCAAGTCCTAGGGGGAGTTTTGTTTGCAATTAATTTTGATTTAGTTTGCATAAAGCATGGGACTGGGCATCCCGGTGACCAGCCATTTTCTCGTGAGTGAGGAGCGGAGTCCACTCCTCTTGAGAATAACCTGCCTAATGTGGAAGATAAGGGCAGCCTTGGTTGATACATGAGCTATTCGAGCGTACAAAACAGAATGTTTATTTGAAGGTTTAGAGTTTGGCACATACAAATTTACTTGGAACGGCAGGTAGATACCGCATATAGGAAGGTATAGTGGACTCATCTGGAATAACTTTGGGGTTCAAGGGATTGGATGCACAAGCATTATTCCCGCTTAGTGCAAGTGAAGGCTAGCAAAAGACTGGGAAGCGACCAACTAGAGAGCGACAACAGCCATGGACATGCATTAAAATTAATAAACATTGGATGCAAGCATGAGTAGGATATAATCCACCATGAACATAAATATCGTGAAGGCTATGTTGATTTGTTTCAACTACATGTGTGAACATGTGCCAAGTCAAGTCACTTAAATCATTCAAAGGAGGATACCACCCCATCATACCACATCATAACCATCTCAATAGCATGTTGGCACGCAAGGTAAATCATTATAACTCATAGCTAATCAAGCATGGCATAAGCAACTATGATCTCTAATTGTCATTGCAAACATGTTTATTCATAATAAGATGAATCAAGAATGATGAACTCATCATATTTACAAAAAAGAGGTTAGAGTTCATACCAGCTTTTCTCATCTCGGTCAGTCCATCATATATCATCATAATTGCCTTTCACTTGCACGACCGAGCGATGTGAATAATAATAAGAGTGCACGTGCATTGGACTAAATTTGGAATCTGCGAGCATTCAATAAACATGAGAAGACAAGGCAATATGGGCTCTGGGTTAAATCAACAATAATGCATATAAGAGCCACTTCAACAATTTAATCATGGTCTTCTCCTATCGACCCCCAAAGAAAAGAAATAAAACTATTTACACGGGAAAGCTCCCAACAAGCAAAAGAAGAACGGGAAATGTTTTTGGGTTTTCTTCTAATTATTACTACTACAGCAGAAAAGTAAACAACTACTAATTTTTTTGGTTTTTCTTAAGGTTTATCAAACACACAAGAAGAAAGCAGGAAAAAGAAAATAAACTAGCATGGATATTACAGTGAAAGAGTATGAGCACCGACATCTAGCAATGAGTGTGTGTGAACATAAATGTAATGTTAGTGAGAAATATGTACTCCCCCAAGCTTAGGCTTTTGGCCTAAGTTGGTTTATTGCCAGGAATAGCCTGGCGGATACTCGTAGGTGTAGCTGGGATCGTATTGCGACGAAGAATAGCTGGGATTGTACTGTGATGAAGAGGACTCTGACTGCCACTAGCTGACAGCCATCTCCGGATCCCAAGAATAAACAGATTGTCGTGGAGGCTCATCTTGTGGTTCCAGTTCCGGGGCTGGTGCAGGATTCCGGTAAGCTTGAACGGCAGCCCACGTAACGAGATAAGGTCCTTCAAAATTAAACAAGGAAGGAGCAGGCAAGGTAATAGTTTCAGGATGATGTTTATGAAAGAATAATTTATATTTGAGCTCTCCATCCCTGCCCTTAACAATAAAATCATGCGCTAGGATACTCTTATAATCTAAATAGGCACTAGGCAGCAATTTTTCTTCTTTCTCATGAAGCCTAATAGCTATGTTAAAATGTGCAACGAGGCGTGAAGCATAAATGCCTCCAAAGATGGGACCCTTAGTACGGTTCATACTTAACCGTCTAGCAATAATTCCGCCCATACTAACAGTGTTATCGCGGTATAAACCATGGAACAAAATAATAATATCAGGAACACTAAGGTTTCCACAGTTTCCACAACCAATCAAGCAACGACTAGCAAATATGGCAAAGTAGCGTAAAACAGGAAAAATGTATGCTAATGATTCTTGCATCAGAAACCTTCCTGGTTTCTCCCACAGTGATAGTGTTAATGAACGCCTCCACCTCATTACGGTGTGGTTCATCTAAGGTACCCTCAGGGGGTATGTTGCAAATCTTGGAAAATTCAGCTAATGGTATCTTCTTAACAACATCATATAAATGAAACTCTACTGAAGGTGGTGATTTCCTTAGGGAAAAAGTAGAAGTTTTGCACAAAAGTATTTGTGAGTAAGAGATACTGAGGACGTTGGTCGTGGAGGAAGTCGGTGAGGCCGGCATTCTCAATCAATGAATAGAAATCCTCATAAATCCCGGCTCTTCTCAAGAAGTCATCGGAAGGCCATTCTGTAACACCCTCGATGCGGCTATATCTCCCACGTGTCGAAGCACGACTTAGAGGCATAACCGCATTGAAAGCAATGCCGCAAGTGAGGTAATCTTCACACAACCCATGTAATACATAAGGGAAAGAGATACATAGTTGGCTTACAGTCGCCACTTCACACAATACATAAATAAACACCATCATCCAGATTACACTCAAGGTCCGACTACGGAACCAAAATAAAAGAAGACTAACCCAAATGCTACACAGATCCCCGATCGTCCCAACTGGGCTCCACTACTGATCATCAGGAAAAGACACACAGTAACGACCACGTTCCTCGTCGAACTCCCACTTGAGCTCGGTTGCGGCCATCTCAGACCGCATCGTCGGCACCTGCAACTGTTTTGGTAGAATCTGTGAGTCCGGGGACTCAGCAATCTCACACCCGCAAGATCAAGACTATTTAAGCTTATAGGAAGGACAGAGTTGTGAGGTGGAGCTGCAGCAAGCGACTAGCATATATGGTGGCTACACTCGCAAAAGAGAGCGAGAAGAGAAGCAAGGCACGGTCGTGAAGCTAGTAGCGATCAAGAAGTGATCCTGAAACTACTTACGTCAAGCATAACTCCAACACCGTGTTCACTTCCGGACTCCACGAGAAGAGACCATCACGGTTACACACGATTGATGTATTTTAGTTAAGGTCAACTTCGGGTTTTCTACAACCGCCATTAACAAATTACCATACGCCTCATAACCGCGGGCACGGCTTTGAAAGATAATACCTGCAGGGTGTCCCAACTTAGCCCACAATAAGCTCTCACGGTCAACGAAGGATATTCCTTCTACCGGGAAGACCCGATCAGTCTCGGAATCCCGGACTACAAGACATTTAGACAATGGTAAATCAAGACCAGCAAAGCCACCCGATTGTGCCGACAAATCCCGATAGGAGCTGCACATATCTTGTTCTCGGGGCACATCCGGATGAGACAGGCTACGAGTAAAACCAGGCTTCAAGTTTCCACGAGGTGGCCCCGCAGGCGGCTCGGTTCGGACCAACACTCGAAGGAGCACTGGCCCGGGGGGGGGGGGGGTAAATAAAAGATGACCCTCGGGCTCGCGAAAACCCGGGGGAAAAAGGCTTAGGTGGCAAATGGTAAAACCAATGTTGGGCCTTCTTTGGAGGAGTCTTATTCAAAGCGAACTGTCAAGGGGTCCCATAAATCACCCAACCGTGTAAGGAACGCGAAATCAAGGAACATAACACCGGTATGACGGAAACTAAGGCGGCAAGAGTGGAACAAAACAACGGGCATAAGGCCGAGTCTTCCACCCTTTACCAAGTATATAGATGCATTAATTAAACAATAGATATTGTGATATCCCAACAAGTGAACATGTTCCAACAAGGAACAACATCTCCATGTTCCAACAAGGAACAAACTTCATCTTCACCTGCAACTCTGCAACGCTATAAGAGGGGCTGAGCAAAGCGGTAACATAGCCAAACAACGGTTTGCTAGGAAAGGATGGTTAGGGGTTTGACATGGCAATATGGGTGGCATGATATAGCAAGTGGTAGGTAACGTAGCATAGGCATAGCAAAAGAGCGAGTTTTGCTCAAGCAAAGATAGAAGTGATTTCGAGGGTATGGTCATCTTGCCTGCAAAGTTCTCAGAGTTGTCGAAAGCTTGATCCTCGTAAGCGTTCTCAACAGGTTCCTCGTTCACGTACTCGTCTCCCGGCTCTACCCAAAGCAAGAACACAAACAATGGAACCACAATAAATAACGGGCGATGCACAAACAACATGATGCAATACATGGCATGATATGCGAGATGTGAGATGCAATGCATATGCGTGCTCCGGAAGGAAACTGATGAACAAGGCATAAACTTGGGAAACCAAGTATGCCGCTGGAAAGGTGAGATGATTTCAGTTGAAATCGATATAAAGATTACCGGAATCGGATGCACGGTTTGCAAATGACAAGCAAAACAAGAATGGCACAAATCTGCCATTAACAGCACGATGCCACATAGCAAGCAACAAGAAATTAAGCTAATGCACCCAAACGTACAAACAAAGCATATGGCAGTGATCTACTCAAGATGCTTGACAAAAGATGAACACTGAGCTACGGCTAAATCACACCATAACAGGTCCAAACAAGCATGACAAGAGTGCAAAATATATCAGCTTGACAGACTTACAATAGCAAAACAAGGCATGGTATGAATCTACTCAAAGCATATAACAAAAGTCCCTTACTGGCCAAGAGCCAAAAGGGATCAGAAAATGTAATAGCACCCATGTCAATATAGCAAGTTTCGTTAATGATTCAAAGCAGGGCATGACATTGACAGAATTATGTAGGCATCTTCGCGAGCTCGATGCACTCACTACAGAGCATTTCATGATAAACTAAGCATACATCCATCAACAAGACATGGCATAGAAGCTATACATGGCAAGAACAACATCATAGCATACACGGATCAACTACAACAACCTTGGCAAAATTGAATAACATGTAAACAACTGCCAGGAAACATTTTATAGCAAAAGTAGACCTCGATTGACTCAAGCTATGGCACTCCATAATTGCAAACAAGGGAATGGATGGATAGAGAATAACCATATGTTCAAAACATCCTTACTGAAGTATCTCAAAATTAGCATGGATCTCTCTGTAGCATCAAGTTTACATGGCATAAAAATATCAGCAGAACAGGGGCTGAAATCAGCAACATCATGAAGCCTAGTTTGCATGCTTGTGCTAGTCACCACAGAGATTACAAAAATACATGGCAATATTCCCTGTAAAGATGGCATGGCATATTAGAAAACACATGTAAGACTCAAGTTCATAGGATGCACACATCAATCATGGAAAAAATGACAAAAGTGCATGTTCTGATAAGAATCTGAAACTAACATCACATAGCCCTCTTCTACCAGCATTTCGGGCATCAAGATGGGCTCAAATGAAAATGATGCAATGAGATGAAATGATGTACTCATCGAGGCGAACAATAAGGTATGCTACATGCCCAAAACGGAGCAACGCGTGCAAAGTTATGATGTGATGAACATGCAACAAAATATCTGCAAAAAAATGACTTAGAGGATTTCGAGGGAGAAAGAAGTCCACCCTTCGTTTTGGATCTAGATCCGCCTCGGATCGAGGTTCGCCGGCCGGAGCAGCGGCGGCCGGAGGGAGAGGACGCCGGAGGAGGGAGCCGGCCAGAGGAGGGCTGGGGCCGGCCGGGGACGACGGCGGCCGGGCGGCGGGACGGCGGGGGGCCGGGCGGGTCGGTGGTGGAGGCGGCACGGAGCGGAGGCGACGGCGACGGCTCGGCGGCGGAGGCCGGCGACGGGTCGGTGCGGGCGCTGGCGGGCCGCTGGCTCATGGCCTGGCCGGGCGGCGTGGCGATGTGGGCGCGCCCACGTGGCGGCCTCCTGCTGGCTGCGGCGGTGACGGATGAAACCGGCCGGCGTGACGGTGTCCGGCGCGCGGAGAGGAGCGGGGCTAGGGTTAGGGTAGGAAATGATCTGGGATTTCGGGGGAGGAGGTGTTTTTATACGTAGGAGGAGCTAGGAAGCTCCAAATGAGGTGTATTTTTCGCCCACACGATCGTGATCCGACGACGGAGAGCATGGAAGTGACTTAGATGGGTTATTGGGCTGTTTTGGAGGGGTGTTGGACTACCACCCAAAAGAGGCCTTTGCGGTTATGCGGTTAACCGTTGGAGTATCAAGCGAGCTCCAAATGACTCGAAACTTGACAGGTGGTCTACCGGTGGTGTACCAAGGCCACTTGACAAACCTCGGTCCATTCCGAGAAAGTTTTGGTACCCGCTCACGGAAAAATGTAAAAGGAGACGCCGGGGGACATAGGAGTGCCGGATTGCAAAACGGACAACAGGGAAAATGCTCGGAATCATGAGACGAACACGTATGCAAATGAGATGCACATGATGACATGATATGAGATGCATGACATAAACAAAATGCAAAACGAAAGACAAAAACCCAACCAGGGAGGGAATATCATATCACAATGCGAAAATGGCAAGAGTTGGAGTTACAAATATGGAAAGTTACATCCGGGTGTTACAACACTCCACCACTACAAGAGGATCTCGTCCGAGATCTAGGACTGAAAGAACTCCGGATATTCAGAGCGGAGGTGATCCTCGCGCTCCCTGTGTGGCTTCTCGGTCGGAATGGTGTGACCACTTCACTTTCAGGACTTTGGTTGACTTGTTGCGAGTCTTGCGCTCGGTTTCTTCAAGAATAGCAACGGGGTGCTCATGATAAGAGAGATCTTCTTGGAGATCAATTTCTTCGAAGTTGATAGTGCGCTCAGGAGTCTTGAAGCACTTGCGAAGCTGTGACACGTGAAACACATCGTGCACGTTCGTGAAGTTGGACGGAAGTTCAAGTTGATAGGCGAGATCGCCTCTTTTGCCAATGATCTTGAAAGGACCCACGTATCTAGGGGCAAACTTCCCTTTGATACCGGGCTGACGCAGTGGCTTTCATTGGAGAGACGCGAGGTAGACATGGTCTCCGATTTTAAAAGCCACATCACGGTGCTTGTCATCATAATAGCTCTTCCGGCGCGATTGCGGCTTTGAGATTCTGACGAATGACTTTGCACATTTCTTGACTTCGTGATCAAGTCATTGCCAAGAAGTTGGCGTTCACCTGTCTCGGACCAATTGAGAGGAGTACGGCACTTCCTGCCATAGAGAATTTCGAATGGGGCCTTGCCCGAACTCTCTTGGAAGCTGTTGTTGTAGGAGAACTCGGCATATGGAAGACAATCTTCCCACTTCATACCGAAGGAAATGACACAAGCCCTGAGCATATCTTCAAGGATTTGATTGACTTCGCTCGACTTGGCCACTTGTTTGAGGGTGGAAAGCTGTCTTTGAGACGAATGTTGGTGCCCATGGCCTTCTGAAAAGAATCCCAAAACTTGGAGTGAAGATGCTTCCACGGTCTGAAGAGATCAATTGTGGAATGCCGTGCAAGGAGACAATTCTGGAGGTGTATAGCTCTGCCAACTGAGCTGCTGTGATAGATTCTTTGATTGGAAGAAAATGAGCCACTTTAGTAAGCTTGTCAATGACAATGAAGATAGCATCATTTCCGCGCTTGGACTTAGGAAAACCATTCACGAAGTCCATTTCGATATGATCAAACTTCCATTCTGGAATAGCAAGAGGTTGGAGGAGACCAGCTGGTCGTTGGTATTCAGCTTTCACTCTTCTGCAGACATCACACTCATTCACGAATTGAGCAATTTCTCGCTTCATTCGAGTCCACCAATATGACTGCTTGAGGTCATGGTACATCTTCGTACTTCCAGGATGAATGGATAGAAGAGAATTGTGTGCCTCATTCATGATGACTTTACGTAGATCACCCTTTGGAACCACAATCCGGTCCTCGAAGAAAATAGTATCTTTGTCATCAATGTGGAAGCACTTGTATTTGGAAATGCCCTTGTCGATACCACGTTTCACCTTTTTCACCATGGTATCCAGGAGTTGAGCCTCACGAATTTGGTCTTCCAAAGTAGGAGAGACTATGAGGTTGGCAAGAAAGCCTTGAGGAACAACTTGAAGATTCAGCTTGCGGAAAGCTTCACAAAGGTCCGGTTGGAAGGGCTTGAGAATGAAACTGTTGCAATAAGCCTTCCTGCTCAAAGCATCTGCAATCACATTGGCCTTGCCCGGAGTATATTCAATACTTGGGTTGTACTCTTGAATCATTTCGACCCATCGAGTTTGCTCGAGGTTGAGGTTGGGTTGAGTGAAGATATACTTGAGACTCTTGTGATCGGTGAAAATGTCCACTTTCCTTCCCAACAAGAGATGTCTCCATGTTATCAATGCATGGACAACTGCCGCCAACTCAAGATCGTGAGTGGGGTAGTTCTTTTCGTTGGGCTTCAGCTGGCGAGAGGTATAGGCCACAACTTTCTTCTCTTGCATTAACACAACACCGAGACCTTGAAGAGAAGCATCACAGAAAACTTCGAATGGCTTGGATTCATCAGGAGGAGTTAAGACAGGAGCTGTGACGAGTTTCTCTTTGAGAGTGTTGAAAGCAACGTCACACTCAGGAGACCAGACATACTTCACATGCTTCTGGAGGAGGTTGGAAAGAGGCTTTGCAATCTTAGAAAAATTCTCAACGAATCTTCGGCAATAGCTTGCAAGACCAAGAAAACTGCAAAGCTGCTTGACATTCTGAGGAGGTTCCCAATTCACAACTGCAGACACCTTCTCGGGGTTAACAGCGATGCCCTTGGCGGAGATGATGTGACCAAGATAAAGAACTTCATCGAGCCAAAATTCACATTTGTAACATCCCAAAATTCTAAATTTTGGAATGTCATATTAAATAAATAACTATGCTTGTTGTCTGATTGTTTGTTTGATTGATTGAGTGAAATTGAGTGGAATTTGAAACTTTTGGAAAGTTGAATGAGAGGGAATGAAATGACTTTCCCAAACTTTCCCTTTGCCTTTTTGGATCTCAATGAATTCAATTCCATTCCAACACCAAAACCCTAGAGTGAAGATGAAATGACTTCTTCCATTTGAAATGAAAAGGGTTTTGAAAAGATTTGAATTTCATTTGAGAATATTTCAAATTCAAAGCTTTATGCAACTCAATGATTTTCACGAGGGAAGATAAAATGACTTCTTCAATTATATGAAATATGAGTTGGAAGTTAAAAAGAATCAAATTGAAAGTCATTTGAAGGTATTTTGAAACTCCCCTTCAAATTTGGAATTATTTGGATTTTATTCAAAATTATTTTTCTCCTAAAAATAAATAAATGGAAATATGGGTAAAATGATTCCCTTCAATGGAAAATTAGGAGAAAATAAATTTGAAGTCATTTTGGTATTTTTAAAATGATTTTATTGGATTTTATTAGAGCAGAAACACTCTTTGTTTTATTTGAATTTTTGTGTATTTTATTTGAACTTGAAAAATAGTTCATGTTGTAGGAAATCTTTTTACTGATCATTTGGATATATATATGTCCTATATAAAATATTTATATTTTATATATTTTCTCTCTGTTTTATTTTCAAAAAAAATTTATTAGAGAAAAACCCCTGGCGCTTAGCTGTGCCAATCGCCCAACCAACACCCAAAGTGACACTAACGGCCTAACTGCGCCACCCAACCGGCCCGACCGAGCCTCAGCAAAACCCCTCCGCACTGTCGCCTTGCCCGCCGCTCCCTCTCTCACCGACGGGTGGCCCCCACCCGTCGTCTTCCTCGCCCACGCCAACCACGCTCGCCGGAGATCCCGAGATCTCGGGATCTCACCCGATCCTCCCGATCGCCTCGCGCAAGTCGAGGCCCCGCCTATAAATACCCCGACCCCGTTTCCCACCTCGCCCCTCGCCCGACCCTCTCCTCCCTCCGCACGCACTCGCCGGAGTACCCGAACGCCGCCGCCGCCATTAACTCCGTCGCCGACGCCCCCGAACCCCTCGAGCTCGCCCGACTCCACCCCCGAGCTCCCCTTGCTCCGCCGCACCCGCCGGAGGCCTCCGCCGTCGTCCCCGACCACCGTAGCCGCCGCACCGTCGACGCCCGAGCCGCCGTCGACCGTCGCCGTCGGTAAGTCGCCGGAGATCACCCCCCGCCGTTAGATCTAGATCATAGGGTCTAGATTAGATCCCCGAAGCTGTAGGTTTTAATTTTAATAAACCGGTTTTAGTTCCGGTTTATTCCGGTTTTATTTAGGTTAGATTAGACTGGCCCGAATCGGTTTATTAACGCGTGCGCAGTTTAGTTATATTACGCCGATCGTTAGTTAGGCCCATTAGGCCGCTTTTTCTTTATTTTTCGTTTTCTGTTTTAACAGAATAGTTTCAGATTTGAAAAATTCATATCTTTTAATCTACCTAATATTTTTAAGTGATTCTTTTTTTGTTGGTTTGAAAATTTCTTATAGTTTCTGTAGAAAATATAATTAGCCATGTTAAAATTATTTAAAATTGCTTTATTTTAGATTTAGACAGAATGGTAAATCTGCTATAAAATGAGTTAGGAATATTATTTTTTAATGATTCTTTTTGTCACAACTTTGTTTTGACATTGCCTAACCGTAGGAATTTATTTGGGCATTTTAGGATTAATAAAAAAAATAGTTTTAATCAGAATCATGTTATTCTTAATTAATTAACTAGCTACTGTTTTTCTATTGTTTTAGTTAGCAAATAAATTTATTTTTCATATGTGATAGATTATTCTAGGTTAGTTTCTGTAACTTTAGAGCATGAACTTTTATTTATAATAAATAAAACTTTTATTTTATTTTTCTTACTAGAATTTGCTTTAGGCCTAATAGGAGTTTTATAATAGATTTTAAGGTGATTCTTTTTGCTCCTAGTTGCTTGATGAATTCTTTTCTGTTAGGTAGCATAAACCCATGCTTAGGTTCTGTTAAGAAAATTTTTGTAGTGCAAAACTATTTCTTGATTGTTGTTGGATATGGGAAAACTTTGAGTTGGATTTCTTTGAGTTTTTCTTTGGGTTTTGGTTCAAGTGCTTTGTGTGTTATGTTAGCATGCTATTATGTTAAGTGGTCATATGTTGTATGCTTATTATGATTGTTGTTTGTCTAGGTAGAATTTCCGGAGTGCGAAGCTTGCTACCACGAGTCCCTAGTTTTCGAAGATCGTCAAGAAGGCAAGTTCACTTTGACCATGCTTTCATACCTATGTTTTATTGCATTTAGTGGCATCTTTGCAACCACCCCTCAGTAGTGTTATTGAATTCTTGTAGTTGAGTAGTATGCATGAGGTAGGAACCCATCACCGTTACCAAGCCCGGGCGTTATTTATTTTAATGCTACGCTATAGTAGACGGGTTTGGTATGAGTGCTCAGGAGTGGTGTGAGAATGGAGGATTTACGTCAATGACGACAACACCATGATGAAATCTGCAAGGACTGCATCTTCAAGGCCTCAAGACTACAAGACTCGAGACAAGAATTCAATACACACTATTGGGTGAAGGACGGTTGTGGGCACCTGGAGAAACCAGTGGTTGGCGGGATGCATGGAGAAGCGCCATGACATCTTGCGGAAAGCTTCACCCAGACTCAAAGAGACGAAAGAATACTTCATGCCGGAAGCTTACCTGCAACCACAAGTCAATATGGGCTCTGGCTTGGTTGACCTTAGTTGTGACTCTGGCTGGGGCGGTGCTAGCAGATGTAGAACTACGGTAGGATTGGATGAGCACCGGACGGTGGTCGAGGAACTCTTGAGACGACCATGTTTGGTCGTCTTGTTCTCAAACACCACGAAGTGCGAGAACGTAAAAGAGGGATCGAATCTTGCGGGTAAAGTGTACAAACCTCATCAGAGTGTTTAAACCTAATCGATTAGCCGATTACCCCGTTACGGAAAATATGACCCTCTGGACCAGGAACTATCTCGGAACACTCAACACCCGACTGATAACTTAATTGTGGGCAACTTATGATGAATTTGGGCTATGAGACATCGGTTGGCGGAACCATGTCATGATAGAAAACTCTACAGACAGACTTCATTTATTCCTTTGATGTAGGGAAAATAAAACCAGCTTTTACGCAAACAAAACTCAGACCCGTGAGCCACAAAAGCCAAATTGCATATAGCATAGCTTTACCATCTGTTTTCTCATGTTGTGATCTTGCCAGTACATTCAATGTACTGACCTACACGGCTGCAACGTATCATGTTGCAGGATTTTCTTCGACGAGTAAGAGTTACGATACAGGGTTATGGTCTATGATCAACTCGCCGATGGCGTTGATGGGACTCCACACCGACTATTTGTTTCATTGTGACTTATGAGGTATATATCAGTTTTGCGTTAATTATACATGTGATTGCACTTTGATATATACATTGATGTACTGTGTGTGCCAAAGATCTTGATCCGTGGATGGCATGTAAACACGTAGGCTTGACCGTGCGAGGTCGGATCGCTCTGTAAATGGTATCAGAGCACATGTTGGCTGTAGGACGTGACCCTAGAAAATGACTTAGTAATATGAAGACCCCAATAGGAATGACCTTTGTTTTGTACTACTCTCGTAACACCTGATTTCTTTTACTAAACCTTCCTTATTTCAAACTATAGATGGAGAGCTACATTACGAACAAAAGAGAACACTACGAGAAGGTTCTTGGAGGCCCCTTCCTTGTGGAGCTAGTCAGTGCTGAAGTTACCGATACACGAGATCAAGGCAACTAAGAGGACGTCTAGATCGTGGGGAGTCAAGACCCAAGTTTTTGGTCGTAAAGAAGACCCCAAGACGGCGGACATCAGCTTCGGAACTATAAATGGTGATCGTGATATGGGCATCAACACCGCCGTCCATGATGCTATTGCACGCTTATGCTATCGCCATCGTCTCGCACTAAACCCACACTTCTTTGGAAGGATTGGATGGCAGAAGTTTGATGGAGCAACTATTGCCTTGACGGAGCGCAAAAGATGAAGTTCTCCCCACTTTTAGTGTACAATCAGGATCTAGAACAATACGTCAAGAATCTTTAGATGGACCTCCTGGAAGCCCTGTTTGACAATGAAGCACTACGAGAAGAGGTCAAGACTCGGAGGTCAAGGTAAACAAGCTGGAGGAGGAGAACCTCGAGATCTCGAGAATGCGTCAGAACTGAAAAGCAGCAGGACCATGTCTCATGCCAAGGACGTTGAAATCCGTAAGCTCAAGGAACAACTTGGGACATACAGGTCGTCACAAGAAACTCCGCGTCGACAGGGAAAATCTAGCGAGAAAAAGCTGGAGGAGATCAAGTCCACACGTAAGCAGCCCCAGTGGGGACAATGATCAAGTTCCTAATAAATTAGCTTAGTAGTATCCCACCATGAGAGAAATAAAGATGAACGCCTTCTCGATTTAAGTATCTGACCATACCAATTTATGTGGGTGGCGATACTGTAGAATTGATTGAATAAATGAATGCTTGGTTGCTAGTATTTTTTTTGTGTTTATTGAATGGTTGGATAGATGCGATATTCGTAGGCTTGTATTTATTTCAACCATGAGAGACGTAAGTTACGGAAGCATGGTAGAAGGCCTTCATATGGGAAAAGCATCAGGAATTGGAAACTCCGAGCATTGAAGACCAAGAAATGAGGACTTAGAAACGAAACCATAGTAGAACGGCCCATTACAAACGGTACTTTTGAGCTAGGATTCTTTTGTTGATGGGTGGGTATTTGCTTTCTCTTTCTATCTCAACCAGACCCCGAAATCTTGAACCCATGGACAGCTGAACACCAAACTCTTACGGAGACAATTGCAATTTCCCCATGGAGATACATTCCTTGTTCCGAGCACCCTCTTATCCTACACATGCAGATGACAACCCTTTATGAGTCTTTCCTTAAGGGCCTGAAACGATCATGACCACGACAAGTGATCATGATTACCCGAAGATCCTGAAGGACATGATGAAGCATATTCACCTTGAAGGAGATGCGGTTTACAAAGGCTACCCCTTCATGCAAAAGGGAGTGGAACTTTGGTATGTGGAGTTACACCTCCACCGTTTGAAAGGAGTTTGCCCAAAGATGATGGGGCAGTACTTTTTCATCTCACGCGTACCACAAGCAACTTTCTTCGACGCTGTTCGTGAAGCAGCCATGGAAGCCATATGCCAGATCGGAGAAATACTCGAAGCAAGACTTCGTTATACTCAGGAATACCCAAGAGAAGTGCATGCAGAGATGATGGAGATGAAGCTCAAGGCCACCACGATGAAACAGAAGATTGAAGATTTCAAGGCGCATGTCGCACTATTCCAAAGAAGACTAAAGAATCCTCGATGAGGATAAATAAATAAAGTTGGAAGTAATGTCCACCATACCGAACCATGTGGGTGGCAGCATTTGTAATGAACTTTTTGGAATTTGGATTTACGAAAAATGGTTAAGGATGTACTAAAAGATTTGATATGAAAAATAATATGATTTATGGATAAACTAGTGCATTTCATTTTAAGTGTGGTAGTACTCCGTAACACCACAAGATCAATGAAGAAAGAAACGTGTTATTCATGACGGTCCATAGAAGGGAGCTGGACCAAATAAGTTGGAGTTTTGGTATGATGGTATGAAGAAACAGAGTATTACTGGATTTAAAGGAGGTGTAATATGGACCAAGAGAGTTACTCCAAGGATGAGTTAAAGCTGCACTAGTGTTGAAGTGGGCCATAACCCATAGGCCCAGGATTTTGAAAAGGAACGGATGTAACCTTGATAAAGGAATAAATTTGGAAGAATCAGTGATCCAATCAGCATACGTTTCGTAGGAGGTTACGCAAAAAACCTGAGAGTGGTGAAGTAACGATAGATGTTTTGTTTGGCTTGCTGAACCAAAGGATTTACTCGAACCCAGTTCGAGAACAAGAGAAATTCTGCAATGCTCGTGAGAATGCCCGAGTGTTAGAAATACGAGATTCGCTAAACCTTATGCAGGGTAATGATCTGGGTGCAGAATGGATTGATCACCATACTGACTTACTCATATCATTCGCTCTTGCTATTTGGAATGGTAAATCTGAGAGACTTGCCCATAGTAAAGTGACGACGCTCGTTGAAGCCTTGCTCAAGCCTTAGAATGGTATGATGATAAACCCATGTACATGGCAGTTGTTGCCAACCGTAGGTTATACGGTGAGGTCCAACCCAGACCCGTTTTCTGCAGGAGAAACCATAAATTGTTGACCACCATGAGATATCGATAGTTGTTTAAAATTGGCGCCAGACCGTCGCCTATGAAGACCCGGTCTCGAATAACCTTACCAAGAGGAATGGACAAAGGAATTGAGGAAAAGGTTTTGCCACTACCTAAGAGCCCGAGAAGGAATTATCCTTACAATATGAGAAGACCGACATTGTCAACCCAAAGGAATGGAGTACATGAGTGTTGTCGGAACAATAACCATGCTTCTAAGTGTGGTAGCACACTAGACCATACAGATCAATGGATTTGCTAGCGTAACCCCAACCCCTAACCTTTCTTGCTAGCCTCTTCAATCTCGAGGACGAGATTCATTTTAAGTGTGGTAGATTTGTAACATCCCAAAATTCTAAATTTTGGAATGTCATATTAAATAAATAACTATGCTTGTTGTCTGATTGTTTGTTTGATTGATTGAGTGAAATTGAGTGGAATTTGAAACTTTTTGAAAGTTGAATGAGAGGGAATGAAATGACTTTCCCAAACTTTCCCTTTGCCTTTTTGGATCTCAATGAATTCAATTCCATTCCAACACCAAAACCCTAGAGTGAAGATGAAATGACTTCTTCCATTTGAAATGAAAAGGGTTTTGAAAAGATTTGAATTTCATTTGAGAATATTTCAAATTCAAAGCTTTATGCAACTCAATGATTTTCATGAGGGAAGATAAAATGACTTCTTCAATTATATGAAATATGAGTTGGAAGTTAAAAAGAATCAAATTGAAAGTCATTTGAAGGTATTTTGAAACTCCCCTTCAAATTTGGAATTATTTGGATTTTATTCAAAATTATTTTTCTCCTAAAAATAAATAAATGGAAATATGGGTAAAATGATTCCCTTCAATGGAAAATTAGGAGAAAATAAATTTGAAGTCATTTTGGTATTTTTAAAATGATTTTATTGGATTTTATTAGAGCAGAAACACTCTTTGTTTTATTTGAATTTTTGTGTATTTTATTTGAACTTGAAAAATAGTTCATGTTGTAGGAAATCTTTTTCTGATCATTTTGATATATATATGTCCTATATAAAATATTTATATTTTATATTTTCTCTCTGTTTTTATTTTCAAAAAAATTATTAGAGAAAAACCCGTGGCGCTTAGCCCAACTGTAGCCCACCTAACACCCAGGCGGCCGATAGCTACCAGCGCCACCCAACCGGCCCGACCGAGCCCCCGCGCCGAAACCCCTCCGCACCGGTCGCCCGCCCGACGCCCCTCGCTCCCTCTCTCACCGACGGGTGGGCCCCACCCGTCGTCTTCACCTCGCCACGCCAACTCAGCTGGCCACGGAGATCCTGAGATCTCCGGGATCTCACCCGATCCTCCCGATCGCCCCTCGCAAGTCGAGGCCCCGCCTATAAATACCCCCGACCCCGTTTCCCCCTCGCCCCTCTTGACCCTCTCCTCCCTCCGCCTTTTCGCGGAGTACCCGAACGCCGCCGCCGCCATTAACTCCGTCGCCGACGCCCCCGAACCCCTCGAGCTCGCCCGACTCCACCCCCGAGCTCCCCTTGCTCCGCCGCACCCCCCGGAGGCCTACGCCGTCGTCCCCGACCACCGTAGCCGCCGCACCGTCGACGCCCGACCCGCCGTCGACCGTCGCCCGTCGATGAAGTCGCCGGAGATCACCCCCCACCGTTAGATCTAGATCATAGGGTCTAGATTAGATCCCCGAAGCTGTAGGTTTTAATTTTAATAAACCGGTTTTAGTTCCGGTTTATTCCGGTTTTATTTAGGTTAGATTAGACTGGCCCGAAGCGGTTTATTACCGCGTGCGCAGTTTAGTTATATTACGCCGATGCGTTAGTTAGGCCCATTAGGCCGTTTTTCTTTATTTTTCGTTTTCTGTTTTAACAGAATAGTTTCAGATTTGAAAAATTCATATCTTTTAATCTACCTAATATTTTTAAGTGATTCTTTTTTTGTTGGTTTGAAAATTTCTTATAGTTTCTGTAGAAAATATAATTAGCCATGTTAATGTTATTTAAAATTGCTTTATTTTAGATTTAGACAGAATGGTAAATCTGCTATAAAATGAGTTAGGAATATTATTTTTTAATGATTCTTTTTGTCACAACTTTGTTTTGACATTGCCTAACCGTAGGAATTTATTTGGGCATTTTAGGATTAATAAAAAAATAGTTTTAATCAGAATCATGTTATTCTTAATTAATTAACTAGCTACTGTTTTTCTATTGTTTTAGTTAGCAAATAAATTTATTTTTCATATGTGATAGATTATTCTAGGTTAGTTTCTGTAACTTTAGAGCATGAACTTTTATTTATAATAAATAAAACTTTTATTTTATTTTTCTTACTAGAATTTGCTTTAGGCCTAATAAGAGTTTTATACTAGATTTTAAGGTGATTCTTTTTGCTCCTAGTTGCTTGATGAATTCTTTTCTGTTAGTTAGCATAAACCCATGCTTAGGTCCTGTTAAGAAAAATTTTGTAGTGCAAAACTATTTCTTGATTGTTGTTGGATATGGGAAAACTTTGAGTTGGATTTCTTTGAGTTTTTCTTTGGGTTTTGGTTCAAGTGCTTTGTGTGTTATGTTAGCATGCTATTATGTTAAGTGGTAATATGTTGTATGCTTATTATGATTGTTGTTTGTCTAGGTAGAATTTCCGGAGTCTAAGCTTGCTACCACGAGTCCCTAGTTTTCAAGATCGTCGGCAAGGCAAGTTCACTTTGACCATGCTTTCATACCTATGTTTTATTGCATTTAGTGGCATCTTTGCAACCACCCCTCAAAGAGTGTTATTGAATCCTTGTAGTTGAGTAGTATGCATGAGGTAGGAACCCATCACCCTGTTACCAAGCCCGGACGTTATTTATTTTAATGCTACGCTAGAGTAGACGGGGTTTGGTATGAGTGCTCAGGAGTGGTGTGAGAATGGAGGATTTACGTCAATGACGACAACACCATGATGAAATCTGCAAGGACTGCATCTTCAAGGCCTCAAGACTACAAGACTCGAGACAAGAATTCAATACACACTCTTTGGGTGAAGGACGGTTGTGGGCACCTGGAGAAACCAGTGGTTGGCGGGATGCATGGAGAAGCGCCATGACATCTTGCGGAAAGCTTCACCCAGACTCAAAGAGACGGAAGAATACTTCATGCCCGGAAGCTTACCTGCAACCGCAAGTCAATATGGGCTCGCTTGGTTGACCTTAGTTGTGACTCTGGGCTGGGACGGTGCTAGCAGATGTAGAACTACGGTAGGATTGGATGAGCACCGGACAGTGGTCGAGGAACTCTTGGAAGACCATGTTTGATCGTCTTGTTCTCAAACACCACGAAGTGCGAGAACGTAAAAGAGGGATCGAATCTTGCGGGTAAAGTGTACAAACCTCTGCAGAGGGTTTAAACCTAATCGATTAGCCGTGTCCCGATTTTACGGACAATTTGAGCCTCCGGACTTGGATCTATCTCGGAACTCTCAACACCGGACTGATAACTTAATTGTGGGCAACTTATGATGAATTTGGGCTATGAGACATCGGTTGGCGGAACCATGTCATGATAGAAAACTCTACAGTACAGACTTCATTTATTCCTTTGATGTAGGGAAAATAAAACCAGCTTTTACGCAAACAAAACTCAAACCCAGAGCCACAAAAGCCAAATTGCATATAGCATAGCTTTACCATCTGTTTTCTCATGTTGTGATCTTGCCAGTACATTCAATGTACTGACCTACACGGCTGCAACGTATCATGTTGCAGGATTTTCTTCGACAGTAAGAGTTACGATCTGAGGTTATGGTCTACACTCAACCTGCCGATGGCGTTGATGGGACTCCACACCGACTATTTGTTTCATTGTGACTTATGAGGTATATATCAGTTTATGCGTTAATTATACATGTGATTGCACTTTGATATATACATTGATGTCTTGTGTGTGCAAGATACCGATCCAGGATGGCACAGAAACACAGAGGCTTGACCGTCTGAGGTCGGGTCGCTACAACATTTGGAAAACTTCGCATAGAATTGATGCTCTGTGAGCTTGTCGAGCACCAATCGCAAATGTTTGGCATGATCCTTCTTATTCTTGAAGAAGACCAAAATATCATCGAGATAGACCAAGACGAATTCATTGGTATAGGGGTTGAAAATGAAGTTCATCATTCGAGAGAATGTTGGAGGAGCATTTACAAGGCCGAAAGACATGACAGTATATTCATAAGAACCAAAGCTTGTTACGAATCTTGTCTTGGGAATATCTTGTTCACGAATGCGAATTTGATGATAACCCATACGAAGGTCAAGCTTGGAGAACACTTTAGCACCTTTGAGTTGCTCGAAAAGCTCATTGATGTTGGGAAGTGGATACTTGTTCTTGATTGTCTTCTTATTCAATGGACGGTAATCGACGCAAAGTCAGTCCGTGCCATCCTTCTTCTGGACAAAAAGAACTCCACAACCCCAAGGAGATGAACTTGGTCTGATCAGACCCAGACGCTCTTGTTCATCGAGCTGTTTCTTCAATTCCTTTAGCTCATTAGGTCCAAGCTTGTATGGACTCTTGCAAACGGGTTCAGTGCCAGGCTCAAGATCGATAACAAACTCAATCGGCGGTGAGGAGGCATACCGGAAGCTCTTCCGGAAAGACATCTTGGTACTCACAAACGACTGGAATCTAAGAGATAGCATCCAGCTCGCCCTTCTCATTGAGAGAAAACAACCGAATGGTTTCATCACGAGCGGCATAGATGATCACATCATTAGAAGAGTGAGTCAATTGAGTTTCCCTGGCAGCACAATCAAGCTGAGCTTTGTGCTGAGAAAGCCAGTCCATCCCGAGAATAAGATTGTCAGGGAGGCTGATCTGACCCACGAACACCTATGGGACCGGCGGACCGAGCCCCTTTCGTTCGGGCGGGGGGTCGAGGTCGACGAAGAGCAGATCGAGGCGAAGCACACGAGCGGTTTACCCAGCTTGAGCTCTCCGAGAGATAACACTCCTACCGCCGCATGTCCGAAAGTGTATTGAGTTCTTGCTCGAGCGCTGAGTGCTACCGCACACACAAGCTGCTAACGAGACCGGCGTGGGGAACCTCCCCACGTTGCGCATGGGCCTCCTTTTATATGCTAAAGGGGTCTCCGACAGTGTGGCAACGTAGACAAGGGTAAAAATGGAAAAGGAGTGGTTGGTACAGCTACTACTTGCGATGTATGATGTACGATGTATCATACCTAACCCCGACGGCAGGGGACAAAGGCATTAAATGCCCGTCACGCCGCCCTAACAAAGGCGAAAGGGACCGTCGGGACGCCACCGCTTGCCACGATGGCAATCTTGTCGATGCCGCATGCCACGGCGCTCCGGCCGCCAAGACGGCCTCTTGCCACGCGCCTAGAAAGGTCCTGTGGCGACACGTTAGTGGATGTGCTGGAAGCGCAGTCTGAGTGGTGGTCCGCCGGCAAGCGCCTTGCCGTGGTTGTTGTCTTGTCGCGTCCGGAAGCTTGTCGCTCACCGGGCCTTCCCGGCAAACTCCTCTTGCCGGGGCCTTGTCTCTTAGGTGCCTTGGGTGGCCTTCCCGGCAAGCTCCTCTTGCTGGGTTCTTGTCTCCTAGGCTTGAATACTTTGTTCTTGAATGGCTCCAAAGGAACCACGGAGGACCTTGGCGGTCACTCGGTAAGCCTTGCCGCGGAGGGCTGCAACTGCCCGTGCACAAGTTCGGGATACTAGGGTACCCCTACTCTAGTACACCGACAGGAGCCCCCGGGCCTGGGCCACACACGGTGCCGAGCGTTGTTGGGCCAGGCCCAAAACAGGGCACGGGCACGCGCGGCCTGGGTTACGCCGTTACTTACCCCGGACCTACCACGCCCTCCACGAACGGCACGTGTCGAATGCGGCATCGTCTGAGAGATCGTGGGTGAGATCGTGGGTGGTTTCTTTATTCGAAAAAACGGAACGTCCGCCCCCTCCCTCTTTATAAGCAGGGGAAACAGGGCAGTCCGCCCATCTCGCCAGTTGCTGTCCAATATCAAAAAATCCCCCCTGCCTCCCCCTTCTTCCCAAGGCTGAAGAGGGAGCAGCGCTCCGCCCCCCATCGCCACCAGCATCACCAATGCCGTCGATGTCCCTCACCACCTCCGCCATGGCTCCGAAAGCTGACAAGGGGAAGGCCATGAAGTCGGCCAAGGCGCAGCGGCTTGCGGCGCTGCGGAAGGAGCGGGCAATCTTTCCCCCAGCTCGCCGCGAGGGAGCTGAGGAGAACTACTACCTCTTCGTCGACGGAGACGCGGCGCATCCAAGACGAAGGTACTCCTACCGCCGCTTCGAACTGCTCCGACTGGGTACCCTTTCTTCGTTGTTCTTCTCTGCGGGCTCGCTCGCCTTTCTCTGAATTTTTCTGCGATATCATGAACACCTATGGGTTCCGCCTCCTTGACTTCACCCCAATGCTGTCTCGACCATGGCAGTTTTCGCACATCTCTGCGAAAACTTTGTCGGAGTCCATCCAAACATAGCCCTTTTCCGCCACTTCTTTATGCCCCGAGTTGAGAGAGGGGAGCCTCTTCTTGGCCGGAATCGCTTGGATCTCAAGGATTGGCAAGAAGGAAGCTTATCTGGAGGAGAGCTCCTGCACAAGTGGGAGGAGTGGAGGGCAGATTGGTGCTGGATTGTCGAGGAGAACCCGCAGCCATTTACCGCCCAGCGCCAAACCCCAATAGTGCGCGGCAACGATTGGAGCAACGTGGCACCGGAAGATGCTAGACTGAAGATTGCCGTCACCCGGATCCTGCGCCTCAGGCTTGCCGGGCTCACTGTAGGCACCGTTGGCGCAGACTTTCTTCGCCGCCGCATCGCCCCCTTGCAGGAGAGGAGGAGGCCCGCCTGGGAGTTCCAGAATGCGGCGGATATCATGAGGCTGCGCCCGGGCCTAAACTTCAACTTCACTGTCTTGGAACTGGACGCGATGCTCTTGGAGCTGTTCAAGCCCGATCCTGATCATCCCGAAATGTTCAGGTTGCGAAGGTGTCGTTCCGCTGTGCAACAATTCTTCGCCGACCGCATCCGTGCAATGATGCCGTTAGCGACTCGCATGGAATCGTTCCAACCTGGCAAGAGCCTGCAGATGACGTCGTGCGAGTGTTCTTTGACAGCCTGGTAGAAGTGCCGGTCCGCCCCGATGAACAGAAGGGCCTCACCCGCGACATCACGATGGTGAGATGCAGTGCATCGCCACCAGGCTGGAAGAGGCAGCAGCAGCCGCTGCCTCGGGCGAGTTCGGATTCACCGTGGAGGAGGCAGAGGCAGCAGAGGCGGCAAGCCTTGTCGAGCGAAGGGAGTTTGTCGGCGAGGAGGAGCTTGCCGAGCCTGAAGCTGAGTCGAGCGAGCCCGCCGAGGGCGCATCCTCCCTGCCTTCAAACAGCTTGCCGCGAGCGGAGTCCCCAGCTCCACCAAGAAGGCGTCTCCGCAAGGCCGGAGACGCAGCGGGGCAGCAGACGGGTCAACAGCCGCAGCGCCGCGCGACGCGCTCCACCGCGGCAAGCACTGTTGCCGCGGGAGCATCTCACGCCGCCGCGGCAACTGGAGCGGGGCCCTCGCAGACCACCGCTTCTGCTCCCGCCAAGCGGCCAAGGGAAACTACTCCTCCGCCTCGTCGTACTGGAGGCGGGCCAGAATTTGATCTCTCCGCGCTCAGCTCGGACGAGGAAGAAGAAGAGTAAGATTCTTTGCTGTACTTGTAGTTCTTCGATTTGTTGCTTTGTCTTGTATCTGATTTGCTTCACTCAATCCATTCCTTTTCGTGACGCTGGCCCGTAGAGCGTCGAAGAGCCAAGGCCCCGGTGATTGTCATCGAGGACGAACCCACCATGACAGCAGGAGGCGCGTCTGAGACCACCTTGCCGGATGCGGCAACTCTTCCTCAAAGCAGCCCCAGCGCAGCCCCCAGCCGTAAGTATATGGTTTACTTCCTGGCATTAGGCGTGCATGGGTGCCCTTTCTTTGCTGATATCATTCGCTGATTTGTGTAGGAGCAGAGCAGCGACCAGGAGTGCCACAAGCCGCTCTGACATGCCTTCGCTTGACTACACCGCCAAGGGAGGATTCCTCGGCAAGGCGCGTTCTCCGGCAAGGGAGACTTCTCCGGCAAGG
Organism: Aegilops bicornis; assembly: GCA_021605145.1. NCBI lineage: Eukaryota > Viridiplantae > Streptophyta > Magnoliopsida > Poales > Poaceae > Aegilops > Aegilops bicornis. The sequence continues at coordinate 412,794,850 of CM038672.1, forward strand.
GGCAGTTCTCCGGCAAGGGACAGCTCTCCGGCAAGGGACAGCACCAGCGATCCCCTGGCGGCGGAGACCATGACTGCAGACCCTAGCACAGGTAATCCTCTTGCTTGAAAACTTTCCTTGTGTTCTTCTTCTTCTGATTTTTCTTTTTGAATATTTGCTTGACTTTTCTTCATCTTCCGGTCGTCAGATCCATTCGCCACAGAGCCAATGGAGACCGAGGCCGCCGGCGAGGAGGACGCGCGCGGCAATACTGATGACGCCGCTGCCATCGGAGAAGAAGCTGGCGCTGACGAGCCCGCCGGCGAAGAGGCCGCCAAAGCTGCCGCCGCAGAAGCTGGCGAGGGGTCCGGCGATCGCACTGACGGCCCTGAGGCCGCAGGAGCGCCAGGCGCTACGCCGACCGCCGATCCCCCGCCGGCGGCTGCCAGTTCAAGAGCCCCAGCCCGGCGCCTATTTGAAGGACGGCGATGGTGTCTTCATCAAGCTCCCATGGGCGTCAAGCTCCAGGGCGCCGGCCGAAGGAGAAACTTTCGATGAAGAGCTGCTCGCTACTGGATCGACGTTGGTCGACGCGCAAACAAAGAGGCCGGGCGAAGTCCGAGGAGGAGCAGCCCGCGAAGTCATTGTCGCTCTACCGCCCGACAAGCCAAGCTGGAATCCCGGAAGCGCTTTGTCACGGCGGCGGGAGCAGACATCGAGAAGCGCGAGGAGCTCCGGGCGTCAACCAGGAAGCTCTCCGGTCCTTGGCAGAAGGCGGGAGCGACTTCGCCGAGAGCGCAAAACCTTCCTCCTCAAGAAATTTGAAGCCGAAGAGGAACAATGCTTGCTGCCGAGAAGCTGTCTGCGCAGGAAGGCGAGTTGGTGCAACGGAAGGTTAATCTTGACAGCCACGAGGAGGATCTTGCCATGCGCGAGCAAACATTTGGCGGGGTTCTCAAGGAAGCAAAGGATGCTGCCGCAGCTGCCGAGGCCGCTAAGAAGGAGCTGGAGACGAAGGTGATGCAGCTGGAGGCCAATCTCAAGGAGAGCGGCGAGGAGCTTGCTGCGCTCAAGCATGAGCGCGAGAAGGACGCCTACACTCTTGGCGAGCTGCAGGGCCGTCTCGCCGAGAGGACCAAGGAGCTCAGCGCCACCAAGGACTCCAACGCAGATCTTGAGTTGAAGCTGACCACCTTGACTCAGGCGCTGGGCGGCGCCAGGGAGCAGGAGGTGGCCTTGAAGGAGAAGATCAAGGCCGACGAGGCGTTCTTTGGCGTGTCTTGCCGCCTGTAATGCCTTTAGGGAGAATGTGGAGCACTGGACCGAGGGTCTCGTGGATGTTCCTGCAGCCACGACAGGGAGCTGGCGGAGCTGGGGATGGTGGATCTTGGATATGCCTCCGATGAGCACCTCCAACCCAGCGCCAAGCTCAGCTTGTTCTTCAAGGGCGTGGTGACGGCCCTCCAGCGACTCCGGGAAGAAATCCCAAAGCAGCTTGCCGAGGAGTCGCGCCCGGATCTGGCGGGAGCTCTTCAAAAGGTCTTGATGAAGGTGGCCTTCCGCAACCCAGGCCTCAACCTCACCAACGCCCTCAAGTCCTTGCCACCGGATGCTGATGTAGAGGCGCTCAAGACCTGGTCGCACCCATCGTGGACAGGGTGAGCGGGATCAAGAGGGTTGAGGGCGATCGCGAGATTAGGCCGCCCGCTTTTTCTTTTTCTTGCCGCTGCTGGTCATGTTATGAGAACAATCTATTAGAGCTGCGACAAGCTATCTTGTAATATAACTCTATTTCGGGTAGCAATTGCCATGTTATTTCCTTTAATTGATTCCTTCCTTTGTATGTTTTTGCCCTACTCTTTTAGGGAACTTGTCGGTGGAGGCACCTGGGCCGCGAGCGCTGAGTGCGGGACGTCAGCAACCTGCTGGCGGTGCTGCTACCGACAAGAAACCTTGTCGCAACTAGTCGCAGCTCACTTAAGTTGTTGAGCGGACTCGAAACAAAGTAAGGGCGCAACTAGCTACGAGTTGGTTCCTCCACATGCAGGTTTTCCATACATAGTACGGTCGTTCGAGGAAGATAACTTAAAATTTTTAAAACTGATTGCTCAAACTTTAGCAACTTAGCTTTTCTGTCGTTTGCTTCCCGGTAAGGCTAGACTTCCTTGAGCGACGCCTAGTTCACACCATTATCTTCTCCTTTCCCCCCAGCAAACTTGTGGGCGAGGGAACCTTCCTTTCTTTGAGAAAGAGAAAGAAGAGAAAATAAAGATATGGAGCCTTATGGCTCGTTATTGCCATCCGGGGTAGGTGCTGCACAAAGTGTCGATAATGCATGCAAAAATAGAAGTAGAAAGCATGAAATTGACAAGATGTGCGAAGCACGCTTAGCTTTACTTATGCATCGGGTCTGCGCGGCTTTGTACAAAGGATTACATGCAACATCGGCAAGACTTGTACAAAAGGTGGTTGCGGAACAGGTTCCGCAACCGCTTCTTTACGAGTAAAACTTACGAAGATGCTCAATGTTCGGGAGTTGCTCACGGAATGCCATCTTCGGTCTCAAAGCGGACAGCGCCCAGGCCTAGTGACTCGTTTCACCGGTAAGGGCCTTCCCACTTCAAGGCCAACTTGTTGGAATTCTTGGCGGACTGAACGCGCGAAGAACAAGGTCGCCTTCCTCGAGACTTCGGCATTAACTGCGGCTATGGTAGCGGCGCAAAAGCTTGCTGGTATCGAGCAGCTCAGACAGCAGTCTGAAGACGATCCTCCTCAAGGAGCAGCGTCATCTTGTCGTGAATCGCTCTTGCTCAAGCTCATCATAAGCGAGCACTCGAGGTGATCCGTATACGAGTTCCATGGGGAGAACTGCCTCTGCTCCATAGACTAGAGCGAAAGGTGTCTGGCCAGTGGCTCGATTTGGCGTCGTCCTGATCGACCAAAGAACCACCGCAACTCCTCAATCCAGCTTCTTTCCGCACTTGCGCAATTTCGTCGAAAGTTCTGTTCTTGAGCCCGCGCAGCACTTCAGCATTTGCCCTCTCCGCTTGACCGTTACTTCTCGGATGAGCAACAGAAGTGAAGCAGACCTTGGCGCCAAGATCTTGGACGTACTGCATGAAGGTGCAGCTCGTGAATTGCGTGCCGTTGTCGGTGATGATCCTGTTAGGGATTCCGAAACGGCAAACAATCGACCTGAAGAACTTGACTGCTGACTGTGTTGTCACCTTCCTCACTTCTTCCACTTCCGGCCACTTTGTGAACTTGTCGATTGCAACGCATAAGTCTTTGAAAAGCCCCGACAGCTCGGGGAAAGGGGCCGAGGATGTCGAGCCCCGGACCAAAAATGGCCAGGATAAAGGGATCGTCTGGAGAGCTTGAGCTGGTGGTGTATTCGCTTGGAATGGAACCGCACGCTTCACACTTGGTTACTTGTGCGATTGCATCCCGGAGGGCTGTCGGCCAAAAGAAACCTTCTTGCCGAACGCTTTGCTTTAAGCAAGTGCTCTGGCGCCAATGTGGTGACCACATATGCCTCCATGTATCTTCGCCAACAGACTTTTGTCCGTCTTCCGGTGAATACACTTCAATTTCACGCCGTTGAGTCTTCTTACATGCACGGTGAGTTGTCGACAAACCGGTACATACTTGACCGCCGGGCTACTCTTTTCTGCTTCTTCTTGCTCTTCGGGAAGTTCTCATGTCTGAAGGAAATGGACAATCTGCTGTGCCCATGCTGGAGCTTGCGGCTCGACAACAAGGACTAAAGGCACATCTGCTGATGCGGGAACATCCGCTTCTGCGGTGAAAACCTGCGGCTCCGCCGGAGCTTGACGTTCCCCGGCAAGCTTGCCGGAGCAAAACTTGTCGGGAGCGTCTGCTTCAATCGAACAAGCCCTAGGGCTTGCCGGAGCAAACTGCTCCTCAGCACTCTTGGTGTTGATCTTGAGGACCTTCTTGACGGCGGCTTCAGGAAGCTCTGCCGGAAAGTAGTCAACAGAGATCAACTTCCTCTTCTTGCTCTGTCCGGTTGATGGTGTTACAGATGGTTGAGTCAGCTTGAGCACAAAAATCCCTGGTTCCACAGGCAACTTAAGTGCAGCGCACTTCGACAGACCATCGGCAATGTCGTTCTGAGCTCTTGGAACATGTTCCATTTGTAGGCCGTCAAAGTGCTCTTCTAGCTTTCTCACTTCATCAACATACGCTTCCATCAACGGACTCTGATAACTCTTGTTCACTTGGCGGATGACAAGCTGTGAGTCACCCACGACAATGAGCTTCTTGATCCCAAGGTCTCTGCGATCTCGAGACCGGCAAGCAAACCTTCATACTCTGCAGTATTATTTGTTGCTTGCTCCTTGGGAAAGTGCATCTGGACTACGTACTTGAGGTGCTCTCCGGTGGGTGCAACAAGTAGCACGCCCGCACTGGCGCCTTGCAGCGAGAAGGCACCATCAAAGTACATCAGCCACTCTTTGCTTGCTTCCTTGACGGGGATGCTCGTTTCTGGAATTTCTTCATCTTGTGTTGGCGTCCATTCTGCTATGAACTCCGCCAATGCCTCGCTGGATAGTTGAAGTGCTCTCAAACTTGAGGCCAAAGCTTGACAGTTCCAAAGGCCCACTCGACAATCCCGCCTGTTGCCTCTGGATTTTGCAAGATCCTCTTCGCGGAAAACGAGTGACGACTGTTGTGATCTCATGTGCTGGAAGTAATGGCGCAGCTTTCTCGAGGCCATGAGGAGGCCGAAAAGCAATTTACGCACACAGTACCTTGACCTAGCCCCCGCAGAAGGGAACCGACAAAGTAAACTGGGCGCTGCACCATTCTTTTACGCATCTTCTCATGCGTCTGCGTAGATCCATCCTTGTCGGGACCAGAGCTTGCCGGTGAAGCCCTCGCCGTCATTTGGATGCATCTCGCCATGGTTGCTAGCTCATCATCTGCCTCCCTCTCCGCTACTAACGCAGCACTAACCACTTGATTGGTTGCCGCTATATATAGCAGCAACTTCTCTTGTGGCTTAGGTGCGACAAGTGTTGGAGTGGAAGACAGGTATCTCTTCAAGTCCTACAGCGCAGCCTCCACTTCCGGAGTCCATTTCATCGGACCTGCCTTTTTCAAAATTTTGAAAAATGGCAGGGCGCGCTTAGCAGACCTAGAGATAAACCTGCTGAGAGCAGCTATGCAACCGGCAAGTCTTCGTACATCCTTGACGCGCTTTGGTGCTTCAATCTGCTCAATGGCCTTGATCTTGTCGGGATTGGCTTCAATTCCCCGCTGAGACACGAAGAACCCGAGAAGCTTGCCGGAGGGGACTCCAAACACGCACTTCTCGGGGTTGAGCTTGAGGTTGATCTTGCGCAGATTTGCAAAGGTTTCGTCTAAATCTTGAATCAGAGTCGCCTTGTCCTTGCTTTTGACCACTATGTCATCCATGTAGGCTTCCACATTTATGTGCATTTGCGGCTCAAAAGCGTCATGGACTACTCTTGCAAATGTTGAACCAGCATTCTTTAACCCGAAGGGCATCCGTACAAAACAGTATGTGCCACATGGGGTGATGAATGCGGTCTTCTCCTCATCCTCTTACGCCATGAAGAGATATCTCAGTATGCATCCAGAAATGAAAGCAAATCACATCCGGCCGTGGAGTCAACAATCTGGTCGATGCGCGGCAAGGGAAATGGGTCTTTGGGACAAGCTTTATTGACATCTGTAAAGTCGATACAAAGCCTCCATTTCCCGTTAGCCTTGCGTACAACTACATGATTGCCAACCACGTAGGATGGAGCACTCCTCTGACAAGGCCTGCTGCTTCCAGTTTCTTGATTTCTTCTGCGATGAATTCTTGGCGCTCCACTGCTTGCTTCCTGACTTTCTGCTTGACGGGCCGCGCATGAGGACAAACGGCAAGATGGTGCTCAATTACTTTCCTGGGAACACCGGGGATGTCAGACGGCTGCCGTGCAAACACATCGATGTTCGCCCGCAGGAAAGCATTGAGCGCGCCTTCCTATTTAGGGTCGAGAGTGGCACTGATGGTGAAGGTACCACCAGTGCCGTCCTCCTTGGCGGACACCTTCTTGGTCTCTGGTGGAGCTGCCATCGTCTTCTTACACTTGCCGGTGGAGCTCGATGGTGCGTCCTCGACGGTAGCGCAGCACTCCGAATAGGTGCGCTTGCCGGAGTGGGCATCAAAGCTTTTGCCGGACTTGGTCTTCTTCTTCGCCCCGGGAGCTTCAACGGCAAGTGGCTTGCAAGCAGCTGCTGCTTCCCGGTAGATCTTGTCGGCGCAGATAAGAGCATCCTTCTTGTCACCAGGGACAGAGATGACACTTATCGGGCCTGGCATCTTCATCATGTTGTATGCATAGTGAGAGGCTGCCATGAATTTGGCAAGTCTTTGGAATGACCAAGTATCCCATTGTAATGCAATGGAAAGTCAACAACGTCAAAAGTGACCCTCTCAGTCCTGAAGTTCAACTCGCTGCCAAATGTCACCGGCAACATGATCTTTCCCTTCGCCTTGCTCCTTCCCGGATTGATTCCTTGGAATGTGTCGGTCTCTTCGAGCTCGCCATCAGGGATCTGGAGTTTCTGGAGCACCGCGGAGGAGATCAGGTTCAAGCCGGCCCCGCCGTCAACTAGCATCTTAGTGACCTTGAGGTTGCGGATAGTTGGTGAAACCAACATCGGCAAGCACCCGACCGCAGTTACGCGATCAGGGTGGTCCTCAATATCGAAGATGATAGGCATGCTGGACCATTTCAGAGGCCTGCGTGACTCGATGGATGGTTCTACCGCATTGACTTCCCGCACCTACTGCTTGAGCTGGTGGTGTGAAGTATGCAGAGAAGCACCGCCGTCAATGCACAGGACCTCTATGGCTTTCTGGAACTCCTGTTCATCGGTCTCGTCATCATCCATGTCTTCATCATCGTCGTCGTCTTCATCCTTGTCGCGGCCGCGGGGAGGCCTGTCTCCTTGCCGCTGCTTGGCCTTGCCGCGGCGTCCTCCCCGGCCGGGACGTTTCTTGCTAGCTCCTCCAGCACCTTCCTGGGCCTTCTCCTTGTCGCGTCATTCGTATTCAGCCTTCTGCTGCTCGACAAGCTGCTCGACCTTTTTGCAGTTTTGGAGGTCATGGCCCTTGGTGCGGTGGATCTTGCAGTACTGTTTGCTGGAGCCGTCCTGCTTGTCGGCGACCGCCACCCCTGGCGGTGGTGCCGGCGGCAACCTCCTTGCCGGAGCTACCAGCTTTGGCTTTCTTGGCGCCACCTCCGTTGCGGACTGCTCAACAACTAGCACATCTTTGCCTTTCTTCTTCCTGTTGCTCCGCGCGGTTTTTCTTTGCGGGCGGTCTCCTCACTATCAGATCCTCCCGCTTGATATTCTCTCCGGGAGTCTCCTCCCTTCCTCAAAGACGTGCACACTTGTCGGCGGGGCATATAGCTCATCGACGTCTCTGATCTTGCACATCGCCATCTCCTCCGCATCCTGCGGTTTTGCACGCTCGATGGAACGCGCTGATTACTGGCAGGTGGACATCTGGATGTTGTGCTTTGTCTGGCTGAATCTCCGAATGTACTTGCGCATGGGCTCTCCTTCCTTCCGAGCGGCAGATGAAGGTCGCGTTCTTGGCCATGGGGCTTGTGGCCGCCTGTAAAGGCGCCGACAAACTGATGGCATAGATCTTCCCAAGAGGATATGGAGTTGTCCGGCAAGTGCATGAGCCAGGATCTGACGTTGGGTTTGAGCACCAGCTGGAAGTAGTTGGCCAGGATCTTGTCGTCTCGCCCCTCGGCAGCTTGCACCGCGACGGTGTAGATTCTAAGGAACTCCGACGGATGCGTCTTGCCGTCGTACTTCTCTGGTACGTCTGGCTTGAAATTCTTCTTCCGGGCCATCGGACTTGCCGCAGCTCACGAGTGAACGTGGGGCAACCTACGCGTCGGCAAGTCGCTGGTTCCTCTGGCGCATGCATGTCGACAGAGGGCCCAGCGCTGTCGGATTGACGCCGCGCTTCTCTTCGGCGCTCGATGCGAGTTCGAGCGTCTTCTTGCTGTCGCTCGTGAAGAACTTGGCGCTGATCGCGACGAGCTCGTGGATCCGATGATGCGGTGGAGTCATTTGTCGAGGTGGATCCGGCGAGTCGGCGATCTTGGCCTTCGGGCGGAGAGTGCATGGTGGTTGCATCCCCACGGTTTCGCCGCCACCGGCTCGTGTTTGGCAGTCCTGCGCGGCAGCAATGCACTTTCGGCTGCCGCGGAGCGCCGCCGTTGGCAAAGCCGATGAGACTACGAATGGTGGCCCTCCATTCATCGACCTTGTCGGCTGTTGGAGGGTAATCCAGAGCGATTGAGCTCTCGCCAAAGCTTCTGCTGGAGTGGTGGGTGGCGATGGCGAACGGCGCGAGGCGGGATATGCTCGGACTTCTAACTATGTTAGAAGGAGGCGATATCCGCCCGGTGACCGTGCCTCGCTCGCGCCAGCATGTTGGCGTGCATGCTGGTCTTGAGCATCCCGAGACCCACCAGCTCGATCTTGGTCCAACGAGCGTATGGCGTTGTGAATACCATGACGCTATCGGTCCCGCGCCTCCTGAGACGGGCGCGGTGCATGTACGGACGCCGAGGTCTGCGCAGCCTTGTCCTTGGACTTGGCAGCACCGTGGGCTCCTCCGTCGACGTCCATTCTTCCGCCGGCGTCTACCCCACCACCCGTTTGCTCTGGTGGTGGTGGGTTCGACGCGGACGGGACATCTGCCGCCCAATCCTTCTTCTTCGGCGGCATGTCGATGAAGATGATGAAGATCTAGCTCGTGTGGACGCCGGATCAGGTTCACACAATCTTGACGCCCCCTACCTGGCGCGCCAAAGATGTCGGGGAGGCTGATCTGACCCACGAACACCTATGGGACCAGCGGACCGAGCCCCTTTTCGGTTCGGCGGGGGGGGGGGCGGAGGTCGCACGAAGAGCAGATCGAGGCGAAGCACACGAGCGGTTTACCCAGCTTCGGAGCTCTCCGGAGAGATAACACTCCTACTGCTGCATGTCTGAGTGTATTGAGTTCTTGCTCGGGAGCGCTGAGTGCTACCGTACACACAAGCTGCTAACGAGACCGAGCGTGGGGGAACCTCCTCTACGTTGCGCATGGGCCTCCTTTTATATGCTAAAGGGGTCTCCGACAGGTGGCAACGTAGACAAGGGTAAAAATGGAAAAGGAGTGGTTGGTACAGCTACTTGTACAGTGTACAGTGTATAGTGTATAATACCTAACCCTGTCGGCAGGGGACAAAGGCATTAAATGCCCATCTACGTCGCCCTAACAGTGCAGAAAGGGAGCGTCAGGGACGCCACCGCTTGCCACGATGGCAATCTTGTCAGCGCCGCTTGCCACCGCGCTCCGCTGGCCGCACGACCTCTTGCCACGCGCGCCTGGAAAGGTCCCAGGGCGACACGTTAGTGGATGTGCTGGAGCGCAGGTACAGAGTGGTGGTCTGCCGCGGTTGTTGTCTTGTCGCATCCAGAAGCTTGTCGCTCATCGGGCCTTCCCGGCAAGCTCCTCTTGCCGGGGCCTTGTCTCCTAGGTGCCTTGGGTGGCGTTCCCGGCAAGCTCCTCTTGCCGGGGTCTTGTCTCCTAGGCTTGAATACTTTGTTCTTGAATGGCTCCAAAGGAACCACGGAGGACCTTGGCGGTCACCCGGTAAGCCTTGCCGTGGAGGGCTGCAACTGCCCGTGCACAAGTTCGGGATACTAGGGTACCCCTACTCTAGTACACCGACAAAGATCAATATCCGAGTCATCAAGAACAATTGGTTTAGCCAGAAATCTATAATCGCTCATCTTGATACCGACATTCGGCACCAACAAACTAGAACTCATGTGCTTGCCCGGGGAAACAATTGCTAGAGGTCTATCCAAATATTCCGAAGTGAAATCATGCTTGGCAAAAAACGGTCTTGACATGAAACAATGCGATGCACCAGTATCAAATAAGACTTTGGCAGGAATATCATTAACTGATAGATTACCCATTATCACATCTGAAGAATCCTCTGCCTGAGCTGTATTCATCATGTTCACCTTTGCATGCTTTCGATTATGCTTGACCACTGCATTGCTGGAAGATCTCACAGGAGGAGGAGGCGGAAGGCGCCTTTGGTTGAAGCACTTGTTCGCATAGTGACCTTTCTGCTGACACTTGTTGCAAGTCACCTCTGAGAGCGGACGGTGACGACGGCGGCCGGGGCGGCGCGGGACGGCGGGGGCCGGCGGGGTCGGTGGCCGGAGGCGGCGGCCGGAGCGGAGGCGACGGCGACGGGCTCGGGCGGCGGAGGCCGGCGACGGGTTTGGGCGCGGGCGCTGGGCGGGCGGCGGCGCGGCGGGCTGGGCGGCGGGCGGCGCTGGCGATGTGGGCGCGCCATGTGGCGGCCTCCCGTTGGCTGCGGCGGTGCGGACGGACGTGTCCGGCGCCGGCGGACAGTGTCCGGCGCGCGGAGAGGAGCGGGGCTAGGGTTAGGGTAGGAAATGATCCGGGATTTCGGGGGAGGGGATGTTTTTATAGGTAGAAGGAGCTAGGAAGCTCCAAATGAGGTGTTGTTTTCGCCCACACGATCGTGATCCGACGACGGAGAGCATGGAAGTGACTTAGATGGGTTATTGGCTGTTTTGGAGGGGTGTTGGACTGCAACCCAAAAGAGGCCTTTGCGGTTATGCGGTTAACCGTTGGAGTATCAAACGAGCTCCAAATGACTCGAAACTTGACAGGTGGTCTACCGGTGGTGTACCAAGGCCACTTGACAAACCTCGGTCCATTCCGAGAAAGTTTAGTACCCGCTCACGGAAAAATGTAAAAGTAGACGCCGGGGGACATAGGAGTGCCGGATTGCAAAACGGACAATGGGGAAAATGCTCGGAATCATGAGACGAACACTTATGCAAATGAGATGCACATGATGACATGATATGAGATGCATGACATAAACAAAATGCAAAACGAAAGACAAAAACCAAACCACGGAGGGAATATCATATCACAATGCCGAAAATGGCAAGAGTTGGAGTTACAAATATGGAAAGTTACATCCGGTGTGTTACACATTCACATGGCCGGACCTCCACGGTACGAGGCAAATTATATTTGGGCCTCTGTGCTTCTTCATTTTGCTTTTCCTTCGAGCTTCGGCTCGATGAGCCCCTCAAAAGTCTCTTCATTATTTTCTGAAATATTCTGAAATTTTTAGTAACTTCAAACAAAGTGAACCAACTTCAATAAAACTGATAGCAACTACTCCTACAAGTGCCTAGAGCCTATATCAAGCATTAGAGCTACTTGGAACCATATAAATTTGACATGCAAGCTCAAGAATATGGTCACCTATGCAACACAAATTTGCAAAGAATAAAGCACTAGAACAACAACTAATTGGATCAATGGAGGAGTCACATACCAAGGAACAATCTCCCCAAGCAGTTTTGCGAGAGGTACTTTGAGCAAGGAGATCGAAAATTACAGCAAAGAGGGCTGGGACTCGTGCTTGAGTTGGTTTTTCGTGTTTGTGGGAGGAAGAAGAAGAGGATGGGTGCAGAAATAAGTGGAGGAGGGCCACCATGGGCCCATGAGGCAGGGGGCGCGCCCAGGGGGTAGGGCGCGCCCTCCACCCTCGTGGCCAGGTGGTAACTCCCCCCGCGGTAATTTTTGCACCATAAATCCTCAAATATTCCCGAAAAAATCATATTAAATTGGCATGGCATTCTGAGGACTTTTATTTTCAGGATATTTTTATATTGCACGGATAAATCAGGAAACAGACAGAAAATACTATTTTTACTTTATTTCAACTAAATAACAAAAAGTATAGAGAGGGTACAGAAGGTTGTGCTTCTAGTTTCATCCATCTCATGCTCATCAAAAGGAATCCACTAACAAGGTTGATCAAGTCTTGTTAACAAACTCATTCCGATTAACATGAAACCGGAGAAATTTCGAATAACACTAGGTTACCTCAACGGGGATATGCACATCCCCAATAATAAGTATATCATATTTCTTCTTGACAGTAGGAAGAGGAAATTCAAAACCTCCAAATATAATCGGTGGAATTTTTCCAATAGAGTTGATACTATGAACTTGAGGTTGTTTCCTCGGAAAGTGTACCGTATGCTCATTACCATTAACATGAAAAGTGACATTGCCTTTGTTGCAATCAATAACAGCCCCTGCAGTATTAAGAAAAGGTCTTCCAATAATAATAGACATACTATCATCCTCGGGAATATCAAGAATAACAAAATCCGTTAAAATAGTAACGTTTGCAACCACAACAGGCACATCCTCACAAATACCGACAGGTATAGCAGTTGATTTATCAGCCATTTGGAAAGATATTTCAGTAGGTGTCAACTTATTCAAATCAAGTCTACGATATAAAGAGAGAGGCATAACACTAACACCGGCTCCAAGATCACATAAAGGAGTTTTAACATAGTTTCTTTTAATGGAGCATGGTATAGTGGGTACTCCTGGATCTCCAAGTTTCTTTGGTATTCCACCCTTAAAATTATAATTAGCAAGCATGGTGGAAATTTCAGCTTACGGTATCTTTCTTTTATTTGTAACAATATCTTTCCTATATTTAGCATAAGGATTCATTTTGAGCATATCGTACCAATCGATACGCACATAAAAGATAGGTCTAATCATTTCAACAAAGCGCTCAAAATCCTCATCATCCTTTTCTTGGATGGTTTGGGAGGAAAAGGCATGGGTTTCTGAACCCAAGATTCTCTTTCTTTACCATGTTTCCTAGCAACAAAGTATCTCTTATCATAACGTTGATTCTTTGATTGTGGGTTATCAAGATCAACAGCAGGTTCAGTTTCTAAATCATTATCATTACTAGGTTGAGCATCCTCATGAACATCATCATTAACATTTTCATTAGGTTCATGTTCATTACCAAATTGTGTTTCAACATCAGCCATAGAGATATCATTTGGATTATCAGGCGGTTCAGCAATAGGTTCACTAGAAGTTTGCACAATTCTATCATTTTTCTTTTTCTTCTTTTTAGAAGAACTAGGTGCATCAATATTATTTCTCTGAGAATCTTGCTCAATTCTCTTAGGGTGGCCTTCAGTATACAAAGGTTCCTGAGTCATTCTACCAGTTCTAGTAGCCACTCTAACAGCATAATCATTTTTCTTACTATTCATTTCATCAAGCAATTCTTTTTGAGCTTTAAGTACTTGTTCTACTTGAGTGGTAACCATAGAAGCATGTTTGCTAACAAGTTTAAGTTCACCTCTAATATTAGCCATATAATCACCCAAGTGTTTAATCATATCAGAATCATATTTCAATTGTCTACCAAAATAAGCATTGAAGTTTTCTTGTTTGACAATAAAATTATCGAACTCATCAAGGCATTGTCTAGCAGACTTATAATGAGGAATATCACCTTCATCAAATCTATAGAGAGAATTTACCTTTACTACTTGTGTCGGGTTATCAAGATCGGGAGGTTCTTCAATAGGTAATGGATCAAGATCATATGTTTTTTCAACCGGCGGTAAATTAAGACCATGTATTTCTTCAATAGGAGGTAATTTCTTAACATCTTCAGCTTTAATACCTTTTTCTTTCATAGATTTCTTTGCCTCCTGCATATCTTCGGGACTGAGAAATAGAACACCTCTTTTCTTCAGAGTTGGTTTAGGAATAGGCTCAGTAATTAGAGTAGAATTGGCTCAGGAGGTGCCCAATTATTTTCATTTCTCAACATATTATTCAATAGAATTTTGGCTTCGTCTGGTGTTCTTTCCCTGAAAAGAGAACCAACACAACTATCCAGGTAATCTCTGGAAGCATCGGTTAGTCCATTATAAAAGATATCAAGTATTTCATTTTTCTTAAGAGGATGATCAGGCAAAGCATTAAGTAACTTGAGAAGCCTTCCCCAAGCTTGTGGGAGACTCTCTTCTTTAATTTGCACAAAGTTGTATATTTCCTTTAAAGCAGCTTGTTTCTTATGAGCAGGGAAATATTTAGCAGAGAAGTAATAAATCATATCCTGGGGACTACGCACACAACCAGGATCAAGAGAATTAAACCATATCTTAGCATCACCCTTTAATGAGAACGGAAATATTTTAAGTATATAAAAGTAGCGATCTCTCATCGTTAGTAAACAGGGTGGCTATATCATTTAATTTAGTAAGATGTGCCACAACAGTTTCAGATTCATAGCCATGGAAAGGGTCAGATTCAACCAAAGTTATTATATCAGGATCAACAAAGAATTCATAATCCTTATCGGGAACACAAATAGGTGAAGTAGCAAAAGAAGGATCAGACCTCATTTTATCTCTAAGTGATTCTTTGTTCCATTTAGCTATTAACTTTCTAAGCTCATCGTTATCGTTGCAAGCTAAAATAGCAGCAGAAGCCTCTTTATCAAAAATATAACCTTCAGGAATAACAGGCCTATCCTCATCACCATTTTCATCAATATTATCAGATTCAATAATTTCTTTCTCTCGAGCCCTAGCAATTTATTCATCAAGAAATTCACTAAGGGGCACAGTAGTATCAGGCATAGAAGTAGTTTCATCATAAGTATCATGCATAGCAGAAGTGGCATCATCAATAACATGCGACATATCGAGCGAATAGCGAGAGCGAATAGCGAGAAGCAGGTTTAGGTGTCGCAAGCTTACTCATAATAGAAGGTGAATCAAGTGCGAGCTAGATGGCGGTTCCTTACCTCCCTCGTAGTTGAGGGATAAATTGTTGTCTTAGCGTCTTTCAAGTTCTTCATAGTGTCCAGCAGATATAAATCCCAAGTGACTCAAAGAATAGAGCTATGCTCCCCAAAGAACGGCGCTTTAAATTGGTCTTGATAACCCACAAGTATAGGGGATCACAACAGCTTTCGAGGGTAGAGTATTCAACCCAAATTTATTGATTCGACACAAGGGGAGCCAAAGAATATTCTCAAGTATTAGCAGCTGAGTTGTAATTTCAACCACACCTGGAAACTTAGTATCTGCAGCAAGGTATTTAGTAGCACAGTAATATGATAGTGGTGGTAACGGTAACAAAAGAGTAACGGAAGCAAAAGTAATGTTTTTGGTGTTTTGTAGTGATTGTAACAATACTAACGGGAAAGTAAATAAACGTAAACCAGTATATGGAAAGCTCGTAGGCATCGGATCAGTGATGGATAATTATGCCGGATGTGGTTCATCATGTAACAGTCGTAACATAGGGTGACACAGAACTAGCTCCAATTCATCAATGTAATGAAGGCATGTATTCCGAATATAGTCATACGTGCTTATAGAAAAGAACTTGCATGACATCTTTTGTCCTACCCTCCCGTGGCAGCGGGGTCCTAATGGAAACTAAGGGATATTAAGGCATGCTTTTAATAGAGAACCGAAACAAAGCATTGGCACATAGTGAATACATGAACTCCTCAAACTATGGTCATCACCGGGAGTGGTCCCGATTATTGTCACTTCGGGGTTGTCGGATCATAACACATAGTAGGTGACTATAGACTTGCAAGATAGGATCAAGAACTCACATATATTCATGAAAACATAATAGGTTCAGATCTGAAATCATGGCACTTTCGGGCCCTAGTGACAAGCATTAAGCATAGCAAAGTCATAGAAACATCAATCTCAGAACATAGTGGATACTAGGGATCAAACCCTAACAAAACTAACTCGATTACATGATAAATCTCATCCAACCCATCACCGTCCAACAAGCCTACGATGGAATTACTCACGCACGGCGGTGAGCATCATGAAATTGGTGATGGAGGATGGTTGATGATGACGACGGCGACGAATCCCCCTCTCCGGAGCCCCGAACGGACTCCAGATCAGCCCTCTCGAGAGGTTTTAGGGCTTGGCGCCGGCTCCGTATCGTAAAAAGCGATGATTTCTTCTTTTCCATTTTTTCTCCCCAAAAGCAAATATATAGAGTTGGAATTGGCGCCGGAAGGTCTCCAGGGGGCCCACGAGGTAGGGGGGCGCCCCCCACCCTCGTGGACAGGGTGTGGGCCCCTGGTCTTCATCTTTGGCGAGGATTTTTTATTATTTATTGTAAGATATTCCGTGGAGTTTCAGGTCATTCCGAGAACTTTTGTTTTCTGCACATAAAACAACACCATGGCAATTCTCTTTGAAAACATCATCAGTCCGGGTTAGTTCCATTCAAATCATACAAGTTAGAGTCCAAAACAAGGGCAAAAGTGTTTGGAAAAGTAGATATGATAGAGACGTATCACCAGCCTTAATCATCAAATGCAATAATTGAGTGCACCTTGAAATATGAACATGTGTGGGGCGTGTATGTTTTTAATGACTTGAGACTATACCTAGCCCGACATGCAAGATGACTTATTTCGCATCGTTCCCCATACCTGCAGGAAGCCCGTCCGTCTCACAATCTTTTCCTCTCCATGTGTGGAAACAATATGCCTGCCAAACTCTCCTTCTCCCTCCGGCGGTCCCACCACTCCACCCTGTGTGAAAAAATCTGCATGCATGACTCTCCTCCCCCCACGCTCGTCCAATCCATTGTGACCAGCAATATTTCCACCCCTTCGCTCCCCCGTAATTTAGTCCAACAAATATGCCCACATAGCTGTTACTTAACTGCAGGTGCATTAGGTCACTGACATATGGGCCCAACAGGGGTCTGGCCTACATGTCAGTGACGCAACTGGACCTGCAGTTAAGTCAGTGCAGCTCAGTCCATATCTTACGTAGGTGTGCCATTCCTTGCTATAAATACTACGCCTCCCACGACATCGCTATCTCCTCCCCCTCACGTTCATGTTCATCGCTATCTCCTCCCCCTCCCTCTCACGTCGACCACCATGGCATCGCCCCTCCCAAGCCCTAGGAGCCCCTCGCTGCACCGCGTGGACGGTCACGCATCGCCGTTCCGTTCCACGCCGCCACTAGTCGTGGTGGACGCGTCGGTGTTCCGCTCCTCGCCGCTACAAGACGCGTCGTCGTTCCATTCCTCGCCGCCACTAGTCGAGGAGGACGCGTCAGCGTTCCGCTCCTCGCCACGACGCGACGCGTCGCCATTCCGTTCCTTGCCGGCACTAGTCGAGGAGGACGCGTCGGTGTTCCGCTCCTCGCCGCGATGCGTCGAGATGGACGCGTCAGCGTTCCCAATCTCGCCAGCACGCGCGCCGGAGGACGCGTCGGCTCCCCGCTACGAGGAGAACGCCGCGCCGCCCGCCAAGCCCCCCAGCCTTGAGGAGCTCTGGAAAGAAATGGATGTCGTCTTGTCGGAGGCTTTGCCTCCAGCAGAGCGTGCCAAAATAGAAGCAGAGAAGAAGGCCGAGGAAGAGAAGCGCATCGCGGAACAAGCTGCCTGGGAGGCCTATGTCGCGTTCGAGAGAGTCAGGCAATTGGCTCTTTGGCAGAAGGCTCGTGCGAGGGTCGTGAGGGTGGCGGAGAACGCCCTGAGTGTAGTCGGGCCCAAGCGCCTCATCTACGCTTGGCGGTACGTGGATCGGGTGCACGCTTCCAGCGATGAGTAGTACCTGTTGGCGCCGGATCACCACACCGGTGAGATCGCGCTCGCCCACCGACAAGCCGCCAATCAGCACCTTACGAGTTGCGAGGCTGAGGAAGAGGCGTTGTGTCGGCGCGCTAGGAAACGGCCGCGCACAAGGGCACTCGTGGCGCGCCGCAAGCGCTCCTGCGAGCGTCGTGGCTTTTAGGAGGAGTATAATTTTTGTTTAAATAAGACGATCTCATTAGTTTTGGGACGCAAATGATAAATCCCGAACATTCAGGAATTTTTAGCGTCCTTAATTAAGTATGTAAAAGGGAAAGTTTGGAAACCTTGTGTATTCGTACGCATTTTGCAAGTACGTGCATATAGCACAACATTTACTATATACTATCGGACTACACGTCTCTCTCGATATATGCTTGTAGACTGTACTACTCCCTCCGTCCAGGTCAATAAGTCATCTTTGGTTGTGCACAGTGACCAAGAAGGAGGGAAGACTTATACACCTAGACGGAGGGAGTACTACTATTACTTATGTACGTGCAAATGCATGTTTTAACATTATGATGCGGTTTTTGTAAAAGTAGAAAAACAACACTAGTCAAGCTTGTGAAACGATTCAATGCAAAACAAATGCAAGAATGTTCGTTTGATTGTTTACTTTTAGCTTCCTTCTCTGTGGTTATTTCTCTGTCATACTTTGTATGGAGTATCTCACTGGTTGGAAAGGCATGCAAATTCCCAAACCGCTTCCTACACCCTGTATCGAATTTTTTGCCTAACAAGTTGTTCCGTGCAATTGGAATTCCAACTTGAGTACTACTACTAGTAGGAGTACCAGGGGCCAGTTCTTTTAGGCTTCTAGATTGGTAATACCATAACTACTACCTTAAATCTGGTTTATTGGTCCCCATTGTAATCTGTGTCAAATTTTGATCATAAATTTAACTAATGAAATGTTAGTGCATGTCACATGCACTACTCCATCCGTCTAGGTGAGTAAGTCATCTTAGGCTGTGCACCGTGACCAAGGAGGAGGAGAAAACGAGAGATGTTAATGTTTATTTGCTAATTAATAGTATTGCATGCAATGAACTAACCACTGCATGTCGTGTTTGATATCTCAAGTCGTTAAAAGCATGCACACTGTTTATCTCTTATTGGTTGATATGTCAAGAAACAAGAAACGAGGTAGAAGTTAATGCACCACGCCTAAGTGTTTTGGGATTATTTGGTTTTTGTAAGATGACTTACACATCTTGACAGAGGGATTACAATGGTGAGGAATAAACCAGTTAAATCTTTGGTCAAAATTTAGCACAAATTACAATGGTGAGGAACAAACCAGGACAGAGTAGTAGTTTAGAAGCCCAAATAAATGAGTGAGGCGCCTTATTGTTACTCTCCACTGTGACTAGTCTTGTGGGAAAAGCTGGGGAAGCCACCAAAAGAACTGGCCCTAGGAGTAGTAGCTAGGGATCGAGTGTCTTGAGATGAACCAGGAGAAAGTAAATGCAGAGAGATGAAATGCCAAAAGACGGAGGGATGTGATGGTTGCTTATGCATTTTATTTTACCAGGCCACTTATTACTGGGAGTGGTTGGGTTTCGTGATATGACGGCTTTACTGCCGCGCCACGAGTGGGGTGAGAGGTGAGACTACCGTGCAGCGCCGCCCTCTACACTTGTACTACATCGGTCGTGGTTTATTAGTCCCCATTGAATTTGGATGAAGATTTAACTGACAAAATGTTAGTGCATGTCAACAAAAACTATATCGTTGGATTCAGTATTTGAACATAGTTTTGAATGATATAATTTTAGGTGACATGCATCAGCATTTATCGTACTATATATAATGTTAGTTCAATTTTTGGTCGTACTAATCTATAGTAGTAAGGTGCCCGTATGCGTTGCAATCGAAGAGTGAAATGCATTGATCGGGGAGTTGTTTATTTTGACAAAGGATGTGGGGGTCATCTCATGTTTAACGGGTATCGATAGGTTTCTTCGGATATTATTTCATCTCTAGAGCTCACAAACATCCGGGTGAAATAGATAAAAAGGTATCTTTTGCAAACAAAAGCGTTCAACTGTTCAACCTGCATCCAAAACTTGTGAAGAAATAACACTTATTGTGCTTTTGCAAGAAATGATCATTAAGAATTAGTTTTTGAGTATCGATTGTTTTACATGTTGGCTACAGATGACATGGCACTTTCTTATAGTCAACAGTTGGCTATACTATTAAGTAATATTAACCATGCCCTTATACACCTAGACGGAGGAATTAAATCAGGATGACTTGCAAGCGGGCAAAGGAGATGTAAGAAATGGTTCATCGTAAGTCTTTCACCAGTACTATAGTAAAAATTTATACATGGAAGATTCTAGACTAAACCATAAACGGATACACTTTTATTCATGCACGATACTCCAATAGAGCAAGATCCTTCATGGAAGTCTCCACATGCTTAGACAGCGGATTACATTGCGCGAAGACTAATGATCAACATTTAACTTGATAATGCGTATGTCCAGGTGAACCTCCTTGGAGTCCCCGTGCACCGCGTCGGCAGGTAAAGGATGCCATGGGTTTTCCAAGTCCACATTGGCGGGATAGTCCCAGCTCCCCAGAGTCCAAGTCCGTTCGATGAGGCTGGTGTCGCCGCCCACGCGACCCGGATGGGTAGTAACACTGACCATGCACCCGTACATCGGCCTCGTGTTAGTGTCAGCGTCGGTAGCGTCGCCTCGACACACATTACAGAGGCAGGCGGCGGCTCGCGGGCCTCGCCGGTGCTCACGATCAAGAGGAAGACGCTGCCGTCCTCCTCCGAGACTAGCAGGCGGTGGTGATCCTCCAGCGACTCCGGCATGGTGAACGGGTAGCATGTCTCGTACTTGATGTTCTCCGCCAAGGGCCAGCAGTGACCGCTGCACGCATCCGTGAGGTGATGCACCATGTCCGCCGGCGAGCCACAAAATGGCATCGGGCACTCATAGCAGTGGACGAAGGGCTCCTTGGAGGCATCGGCCAGGCCGTCCATGAAACGGGAGTGGCTGTAGGGGACGTTGCGCCAGTTTAATATATGAGCAAGTTACTATGAGATTTAATCCGAATAAGCACAAAATAAACCATAACGGCTATAACAGAGATGAAACTAATCATGTGGACTAGCATAGTAGTAGGATATAGAGTAGAAACATGAATTCTACCATGATCTCGAACAGGAAGGACAGAAACACAGACGGTGCAACGGGAGCAACACCGTTGGCGTTGAGGTTGTCGCCCATGTCCAAACACCACGTAGACACGGTCTTTGAGCACGGTTCATAGTCGTTGCATGCTCGGGCATTGAATTTTTTAACTATTTTAGATTAGAATATACTACTCCTCTGGTGCTAGTAGTAGAGCAGAGTCCTACTCTACTACTCTACTCAAGCAAGTTAGGGCATAGCACTGTAGGGAGTACCAGTACTGTGATCACTCAAGCAAGTTGTCTGGCACCGACATGACCCTACGCTGCTGGTATGTGTCTCGTAAGTCAAGCGGCGTGCTGTAGTCATCATCACCTGCCCACTTCCCGCAGCACATATTCTCTTCTCCATCTTTGTCCGCACATAATCTCGTCCAATCTTCCATCCCCGCTAAGGCGCCTCCCCCCTCGTCCGAAACCCAAGCACTAACAATGGCAGAACCGAGCAGCGTCCGCCGAAAGAGTGGCTGGAATTCGCTCCCCACAGAGGTAATCAAGCTCATTGTTTCGCGCGTGGACAATCTCAGTACCATGCCGCTCGCCGGGTGCTCGTCGGGGCTGTACCGTTTACTCAAACCTCTCAGGCCGGAGCTTTTTAAGCCAGCTCCTTGCTTGCTAATGCCGCCTGATCTTCAGAAACGGCGTGTCACGCAGCATAACGATCATAGGTTGGTGAGCATCAACCCCCTTGACTGCGATCCAATCCCTGTCAGCCTCAACTACAATAACGGTATGTACTGGGTCGGCATGAACATGTCTTGGATGGTGCTCGTCGACGATCGCAGCAGCTGGATGCTCGTGGAGGTCTACACCCGACGATTGATCCCCCTTCCTTCGATTAACACTGCACTGCTTTGGCACCGTGGCCCAGAATACTCGGAATCTTACAGTAGCCAACATGATACCAAGTTTGATTTTCTCAAGGTTGTAATCTTCCAAGTGCCCACAAGGTCTGTGAATTATAAAGACTTCAGGCTAATTGCGTTCTTCAACCGCGGTCTCGCCTATCTGACCTTGTCACTGCGGTAAGTGGATAAATCTGCACGTCCATCACAGGATCATACATCCTCCATGGTTCTCTGATGCCATTGAACACAAGGGCTTCATTTACGCTGTCGACTCCTTTTATGGGTGGACGTATTGCTGGACTACTCCAGTCATCGCTACAAACGGCTGTTACAGCAGTATGTTACTTTCCTATGATATCATGATGGCTTGCTCATATTACTGTCAACATTTGCTGAAAAAATATTTATGCTCATAACATGTTGTTCTTAAGATTAACTAAATCAAGAGCCCTTTTTTATTTGACTGCAACTTGATATGATGTTGTAGGCCGCCTGGTGTCCCTACCCTTCCTAATCCCAGAACCTTTCAAAGAAAAGCGGCATGGCAGTTGCAGGTGGTTCCTGGCTCGATCAGACGATGGTGAAAGATTGATAATCGTTCGCACGTACGGGACGTGTTGTTTCGCGGAATACAATCACAGTCTCTGCAAGGTCTTTGAGCAGGATTCCAGCTTCTCTAGGCCTTCGGTAATTTTTGACTGGAGGCTGGTAAGTAGCCTTGCTACACGCTCTCTGTTTGTCGGACTGAATTATCCGATTAACCAGGAGATAACCGACAGCAAGGATCATGATGGCAGCGCGGTTTCGTTCATCAGGCAAAACTGTGTGTACACAACGTACCATGCGTCTCTACATGCACCATACCCTGATATGTGCAGCCACGCTCTGCAGACCAAAGTAGGAGAGAGGGTCGCAAGTATCAGACTTCGACCGCCGGGCCGAGTTTCCCCGTCAGGCACCCATCTGGTTCAAGCCGTCAGCCAATCGCCACAGCTTAATAAATAGTAACGTCTAACTGAGCCAGTTAGTTAGATGCGTACACTTGGTGTAGTTGGACCTTTATTTAGTTTGATGCATACACTTGTTCTTTTTTGGTAGCCCTTTTGTAATGATGGCTGATGTTTGGTTTGGAAGAGAGAGCTGCGTCTTCACTCTTACGGCACCTTCTTTATACATTGCACCCCAGCCCTGGTTCTTTCTGCTGCTGTTTTGTATGTACAATCAGTAGTATATTTCGTCTGTTGTTTGTATAAATTTGTTGTTAGAACGACAAACACAATGTTTTGGAAGTCGCTGTACGCAGTTCGATCCTTTAGTGCCTCGCAAATGCACGTAGCGCATACTATTTTTAAACGAACACATTTTCCACTTGTTGATAACACGCAGCCCACCGATGAAGGCCCAATAGAGAAGCCCATAATTAATCGGAAGGGAGGCTCTCACAGGAATCTAGCCCAGGTACATGCTCATGGCCCCCTAAACATAAATAAGTAAATAAATAAATAAATAAAGCTAAATGCTCATGCACCAGTTCTTTGGGAAAATAGGTAGCCCAGTATTTGTTTTTGAAGAATACCCAAGCTAGGCCTACTTGTTTTCTCTGAATTACCGGGCTGCAAATCTTTCAAGACGAGGAGGGATGCATTCCGGCCTGGCTTAAGAGTATGGTCAATGTCAGTTAAAAGTAATATCAAAAGGGGTTGAACATTCCAAATAATTTATAGCAAATGGGATATAAGTTTCTTTTTTTGTTTTTGTTCTTCATTGATATCTTATACGTATTTCATTGGATTTAACATGACATAGTACTAATTTATTTTTAAATTTGTTTTAGTATGGCTATTATTTTTTGGATTAAGAATATTTTGTTCCCCAGCAAAAATTTGCGAATTTTCAAAATTTCCCACATATTTAGTTAATTTTTTGACCCTGGTACTGACCAGAAAATGGCCAGCAATTCTAAAAATGGAAAACGGGCTGCAATAAATTCCATATGAATTAGAAAATGAGTAAAAATTATAAAAATAATAGCGAATGGGCTGTACATGCCACATATTTCGAGGCTGACTTGTTTACGCAAGGCTTTGTCAGTGAACACACGATTCTAGCAGCAGTGACTGTTGGATGTCCATCCAACGGCCGACATGCTTCTTCAATCTCTGATCTTCCTGCTCCAGCCGCCTAAACTAGCGCCGGCGGGACTGCCTACTCCCTCCTCTTGTGGCCCGCTATGATGCTGCGCAGGCTTCCCCGGCCCACCCTACTCCCTCCGCTAGCCTGGCCGCACGCAATCAACTGCCTCCTTATTACGCGAAAAAAATGATTCCTCCCACTGACATCTGGGGCGCACGGTTGGGAGGCTGACACGTGGGCGTACTAAGTTGACGCCAGACGCAGGCTTGTCAACTTAGTCAACAAACGATTCTAGCAGCAGTAACCGTTGGATTTGAATCAAACGGTCCTGCTGCTTTTTCAATCGCTGCTCTTCTTGCACCAGCCGCCCAAACTAGCGCCGGGGAGACTGCCTGCTCCTGTCTCCAGTGGCCGGCTGTGCTGCCATTGAGGCCTCATCGCCCCCTACTACTCCCACCGCTAGCCAGGCCCTGTGGCGACGGCAGCCTCACACCGCAGCCGAACCAGTGAACCCTCGTACTCCTCTCCGCGTGGGCATCCACTGCCGCGTCTTCCCCAGCTCCGCGTCGTCCCCTTCCTATGCCTCGCCGTCGTCCACCGCCTTGGTGCTCTCGCCGCGGCGTCGTCAACGTGGTCAACGACATTCCAACGAAAGAGTATCTTGACGTGGAGAGGTGACAATTTGGGTCCACGGCCACAGCCCAATTTTTGTGATTTGCCAAGTAAAGTCGCTTTGTCGTGCCTGTTGGGCTGCAAATCTTTCAAGACGAGGAGAGCTTTCATTAATTTGGCCGAGAAAATGGCCCATGAGTAATGAGAAATTGGTTGTACATTTTTAAAACACATCAAACCGGCAATTAGTTTCAAATATCTTTTTTTCATTTCGAGATTTTAAATTACGTTAATTTTTATGCGTGGAGAATTTGTTGGATTTTATATTGATATACATTTATTTTTAAAATCAGTTTGAATGTGAGTCGAAATTTCGGGATTAAAAACAGTTCGGACCGCTTTTGAAATATGCAAAATTTCATATAATTTTTTAACCGTGGCCACAATATGGGCTGTAATGCTAACAAAAAGAATATGGGCTCCAAAAAACCTTAATAATTAGCAAATGAGCTGTAAATTATTAGAAATAATGGCAGATGGGTTGTATGCTGTTTCCCACATATTTGAGGCTTTCCTAAAAAGGTTGACGACAAGCAAAGGACTGTTGGATGGCCATCCAACGGCCCGTCGTCTTCTTCAATCTCTGCTCTTCTGCTCTGACCACTCAAACAAGCGCTGGCGGGACTGCTGCTCCTCCTCCCCGCTGGCCGGCTCGCTGCCGCAGGCCTCACCGCCTCTAACGCGTACTTCCCCATCGGCCTAGCCATCCCTCTACTCACTCACACCTGCTATTTTTTTTCCGGCGACGGTAGATTTAACCAAGAAACCCTCGTGACAACAGTACTCCCCTCCGTGGGGAAACAAGCGCCGAGTCTTCCCGCCTCCGTGTCGTTCCCTTCCTAGGCCTCGCCGTCGTCCACCACCCTGGTGCTCTCGGCGTGGCCTGGTCAACATGGTCAACGACCGACATGCATCTGAAGTGGACTGTACATGGAGAGGCCGACAGCTGGGTCCACAGACGCACACAAGGAAATGCCTCCTTATTACATGCAAAATAATGATACCTCCAGCTGACATCAGGGACCCACCGAAAGGGCCTCTGTATTTCGCGAAAAAACGTTACCGACGCTGACAGCTCGGACCCACCAGCTATATCTTCACACGCAAGGAAGTGCCTCCTTATTACGCACAAAAAAAACCCCTATTAGCTGGGACCCAGTATAGTGGCAGGCTAACTTGTGGGCCTACTAAGTTGACGGGGACGGAGGGCTTTGTCAACTTAGTCAATATGCACGATTCTAGCTCCAGTGACCGTACTATGTCCATCCAATGGCCGTAGTGCTTCTTCAACCTCTGGTCTTCTTGCTCCAGCCGCCCAAACCAGCGCCGGTCGTGCCTCGCGCTCCTGCCTCCTGTGGCCGGCTGCGATGCGGAGGAGGCCTCACAGCCCCCTACTACTCCCACCGCTGGCCAGGCCATCCCTCTACTCACCCACACCCCCTGTTATTCTACGGTGATGGCAGCCTCACACCGCAGCGAACCAGTGAACTCTCGTACTCCTCTACGCGTGGGCATCCACACTACAAAAAAATACACTTCCGTGATGATATGTGTTTGTCACAGTAGGTCGCGTTTTTTGTCATGCATGTACATCCATGACAAATTTATGACAGAATCAAGATAGTCATACCTGTGCTGTCGTAGAAGTGTTCCATGACATTACCAAAATTATCATCACGGAAGTGTCCACTTCCATGACGATAAATCACGCGTCACAGAAGTGCTTTCGTCAAGGGTGACCGACACGTGGCATCCACCGTAACGGAACGCCGTTAAGCTATCGGGTCGGATTTTGGATCCGATAACCCGTTAATGACCACGACCAATGTGAAATTTCCACGTGTAAAATTCTGATTGGCCGAAGGGAACAGCTGTCACCTCGTTAGTGGGCCAGATGTCGCCCATCCATTGGAGGAGACATGCCTATGATACGTCGACACGTGGCTGGGCCCAACATAGGCCCATATAGGTTAAAAAGGCCGACCCAGTCAAAGGCCCATAGAACTAAATCAGGTACTAGTGGGCCAGCCCAATAACGGCCTGCTTAATAAAGGCCCATTTACGGCCCGAAGCCAGATCTGGCCCGTTAATTGTTCGCCCAATATTTGGGCCCATTTACGGCCCGAAGCCAGATCTGGCCCGTTAATTGTTCGCCCAATATTTGGGCCCATTTGCGGCCCGAAGCCAGATCTGGCCCGTTAATTGTTCGCCGAATATTTGGGCCCAACTACAGCCCAGTGACTTTCGGCCTGTTAGAGGCCTGATGTGGACATGGGCCCATTTCAGCCGGTGTGACTTTTGGCACAGGAATGGCCCGTGCTGCCCATGGGCCATATATGGTCTGACGGGACATCGGGCCCACTAACGGCCCGTGCTAAAGGTGGCAACAGTTAAGCCCAACGTGACTTTGGGCCTGTTAAAGGCATGTCGCGTAATTCGGCCCATTGATCCCTTTACTAAGCTTTCGGCCTCTTAAAGGCCCATGATATCAGTGGGCCAACTAAGGCCCGAGATATGTTTCGGCCTGGTAACGGCTCGTGAGCTAACTGGGCCCAAAACGACCCGGTCTACATTTCAGCCCGCTGAAGGCCCGTCGACGACTAGGGAAAATTGAGGCCCAACATGCATTTTGGCCTGCTAAAGGCCCGTGGTTTCATCTCGGCAGTAACAGGCAAGTACAATATTCACTGTTAATGGCCCAAATACACTGGGCCAAACTAAGCGCTGACTCTACAAAAGGCCCAACTAAAATATAGGTCGGTGTAAGTTTGGGTCTGGCGCAATGTGGGAAGGCCCCAATCATTCGGGCCCAAGAAAGATGCAGGCCGGCCCAATTGTGGCCCGCTAAAAACCTGGCCGGATAGAGTCGAATGTTTTGGTCCGGTCGACTACATCTATTTTCTTTTCAGATAGCGAATGATGGCAGTAACTAGTAGGAATTAAGACAAACCTACTCTATACAATAAAGAAATTACGGCATAGTAACTAAGAATAAACCTACACTATACAATAAAGGATTTAAGGTATGTTACATCCACTGGGCATCGAAGTTCGCCACGGTGATCATAAAGCGCAACGAAGAAGCAGACATAAAAATCGGGCACCATTGCAGCGTAACAAAATAATATCGAACCGAGACCACTTCCAAGACAGTTCAAGAAAGGTTAGCTTTGGCGGGGAACTGCGCAAGTCAGCCGAAAGCAAGGCTGTGAGACCGTCCTAGCATGTCGGTCATAGCTTCCAGGTGTAGCTGTTTAGCGATGAGGTTCTCATTGGTGTTCTCCGCAATCTTTCTTAGAGATAGGACTTCAAGTCGAAGTTGAGTTGCAGAATGCCTTTCTGCTAGAACTTGGGACTGAAGAAGTCAAACTGATTCAGACAATGAATTCTGTGAGCTTGTCTGACTGTTAGTCTCAAGTAACTTGAACACTGCATCAAGACAAGACTTTGGGGTTGTCTCGCTATCTTCAAGATGTTTTGCCTTCTTTGCTGCAATATATGTTGGGTTTGTCTCACATCCTTCAGCAGAATTGTGCATGCCATCAGGCATATCACCCTGAAACAAAGCAGAGAGATGACAGGTTTGCACGTGTATAAACAAACATGATAACTGTTGTGTCAATTCTATCCAATTTCAAATTAGAAAATAAAGAGTAAGTTCAAAATATCAGTAGCATAATTCGGCATTGTTCATAATGCGGGGAGCTTCACCACACTACTGGATTACCATGTCAACATAACAAGCATAGATGAAGGGCAAAGAAAATAATTGTATCTATTTTGGGTAATGTGCATGGCATGTTGTTCATATCATCAGCCACATCAGTAAGATAAAACAGGAGATGACAAGGCGCAAACGTGGGCTGCTTCACCACACCTCGGATTATAGATCCACATAAACAATCATACATATAGGGAGTATTAAGTAATGTGCATGGTTTGAATTTGGAATTTGGTTTTACAAGTAAAACTTAGAACTTACGGTTCTACGAACATGCATTTTGGTAGAAACAAGAAACTAAACAGCAGTAAACGATAGGGAGTATGAGCAAATTAAACAGCAGTTGAGGATAAAGGCTTTAGAAGGACTGACTTACAATAATAGTTAACACCGGCTTTATAATGCCCTTCTCCATGTCAAGGGAAGGATAACTCAAGAATTTCAGCACAGAATGTTCTTCATAAGCATTGCCTGTACTCTAAATTTTATAGAGAGTAATTATAGATATGATAATACTGGAAGGGATAGAGGATAATGAAGATAAGATGCAGATTGATGCTACATAATCAACTACCAATCCCTGGAAGTAGCTGTTAATGTAAGTACAGTGATAGACCATGTTCAGTCCTTACAAGAGGACTGCAGAGCTAAACCTCTTCAAAAGCATTGGGTTGATTCTAAATTTATGTAAGAGTCCATACGGATCTTATAATGTCCACCAAATGGACGATTACGAGGCTAACATGTGCAGTGATGCTACATAATCAAACATCTATGAAAGTAAGTATGGTCATACAAGGCAAGAGGTACTCAGAAGAGCAATGCAGTGTGCAGTATAGTTGCGAGATTCTGTGGTCCCTTGAACGGATGTTCTTCTGCTAACAGTTTTCGTACAAGTGAGACATTAAGGCAAATGCAGAAATGTAGTTCAAATTGTGATGTGATATCATAGACAGTACCTTACGCTGCAGCCGAGACCAATGTGTAACAAGATTATTCCAGTCATCGTCGGATAAATGTAGCACCGGAGACTTCACAGAAATTTCATTCAGAGGCTTGCCATCGAAGTGCGCTTGCCTCAGGTAGGAACGATACTTCATCAACGAGTGCTTGAAAAGCGCAGCCAACCCTTGCTCGTCATCACAATCCAGTTTGCTCCTCGCCTATTTAAAAGAATGAAATCTTGTGTCTTCTGTCAGCAGAAACATATGCAGTAATGACCATGAATAACATTAGTACATTACTCAAGCGTAAATTACGGAGGAAGACTGGAAATTGTTCTGTGTCTGCGGTATAATCTTTCCATGAAGGAAAGCTGCGCACAAAGTTCCTGACAACAACATAAGCTTCATCTTCTAAACTGGGAAGAAATGGAACAGGGTCCTATTTGCTGCAATTGGGGCTCTCTCTGGTTCGAAAATGGATTTGGCAAATCGGATTTGGTGTACTCTTTCTTTGGAAAGGGGTTTTATGTCAGACAATTGGTGCTATGTCAATCGGCATAATCATACTGTTCTTTGCAGGTTGGGGTCTGCTTGAGTTGGGGCATCGAAATGACCAAAGGTAGTAGGGCTAGAGTATGCTAGAGCTGGGGTATTTTGTGGGTCAGGTGATATTGCAACTACACCTAATGGGCTATTTGATTTATCAGGTGCCACTACCTTTTCCAAATACTTTGCTTGTGCTCAGCAATCGCCCTCTTCCTTTTGAACGTCTGATACACAAGAACATCATTTGAATGGATAAATATGGTATGATGATAGATGGAATATGTCATGAAAATGGATAGGCAGGGCCTATTCACATACACGATGTGTAAACTAAGCTAATGGCAGTTCAACAAAGTAGAAGCAATGCAAAGCATCAGTTGCAAGATATGTGCGAGCAATGTAACCTTGGAAAGTTAGAGCAAGTACCTTGATGGGTGAATAAGATAGGGCATCTTCCTATGACTCCTCCACTAGGGAGCTACATTGACTTAGGTCTCCCTCTAGCTCAGAATCACTCTTAGGATCATATTCTGAGCATGAATCTATAGGTGGAGAGCGTTTGCATTGCATTGCATCCAGACTTGATTTCAGTCCCTTAATGCCAAGTTTGACAGCCATGGCATTGTTCAGCTTTATTCTTTTCATGCGCGCAAACTCATAATCATTATGATGCTATTCAGAATCTGAGATTCATGAAAACATAAAAAGTAGTCGATTATCTATGGAATGCATTATGGATTCAACTCGGAGAGTGTTTCCCTATAAACCCTGCATATGCAAAGTTCACCTCCCCAACCGTGGCCGACTGCACCACACACGTAAATACAAACCCCTTATGTCTCTATAATGCATGCACACATTTCAAAACTGAAGCAGGAACATTAGAATCATATGAAATTCAGATTTGAACAAATAAACTAAGCAATTATGAGTGGCGTAATGTTTAGCTTCAAGGGTGGAGTGTTGGTAGTGCGACACAAAGCAAGTAGGCAGATTGTATTCCATGTAAAAGATCGAAACATATGTAGAAGCTGGAAATGACACTTTCTTTCTATACAATGCAGTGTTCGTTTTTTTAGAACTACAATGCAGTGTTCGTTACCCACACATGATGGAAGAGATCACATAGAGAAATACTATTCACTCATGTCTACGGCTCCAAAGATTTAGAAACAGGGTGGTCCACCCTAAAAGAATATTGACAACAAATATGACAAGGCAAGCATAGATGTAGTGAATCAATCATTTACTTGTGAGCTTATTAGGACAAGTATGCGAGAATTGTAAATCGCAAAGAAGAAGAGACCGTCAAAATCTGAATGAAGAAGTTTGTCTAGCACTTATTGTTTGCAACTAATCGACGTGAATAATTGGATATGATATCGAATGAGTAAGAAAGACAAGTAAAATTGTCAACAAACCTAGCTTGTGAGTAATCTGGGTCAATGTCACTACGACCAACAATCCAAAATGACTAGTTTCTGTTCCGAGGGCCGGAATTTTGAAAACCCTGTGGACTTTAGAGGTACTAAAGATTACCCAAATACATCTGAACCATTAAGTGTAGGTAGCACTGAGCACACAACAAAGCCTAATGACAGTCCTGCCTAATGAGTAATGAATCAATTACAAAATGGGTGATGAGGAGTGGCTGCTGAGTGTTGAAGACGTATCTCAGGATAAATCAGGTTGGCTTGGTGGGTGCAGCACGCCTGAGCCTTGAACAGACTGGGAAGGTAGGCAGGGCGGCGCGCCCGGGCAGCGGTGACGCTGTTGGGCGAGTGGCTCCTGGCCTCCTGTTAGTCCGGCGTCTCCTCCTAGAGTCATGCCGTCCGGGGACGACAAGTCACTGGCGAGGCAGGCGGCTGGGGCCGAGTAGAGATCAAAAGCGCGCAGCAGAACAGAGGGGAATCGGGGCCTGGGACGACCCAAAATCCTAGGGTGGGCCGGCCCACCGTGGGCACCCTGTAGAGATACACACCCGAGCGGCGAACATGCATTTTTGAAACTAATTTAGGAACATTTATGTCGGTGTACTAAAGTAGGGGTACCCTAGTACCCCGAACTTGTGCACGGGCGATCGCTGGCGTCCTCAAGGCAAGCCCGGCCAGGCCCGCCAAGACCCTCCGCCGCCTTTCAAAGACAAGACCACGGCAAGAGAAGCTTGCCGAAGGCCTCTCTAGGCCCGAAGAAGGCCCCGACAAGAGGAGCTTGTCGGGAAGGCCACTCCAGGCACGCAGAAGACAAGGCCCCGGCAAGAGGAGCTTGCCGGGAAGGCTCGGAGCGTGACAAGTCCCCGAGCGCGACAAGGATTCGGCCGCGGCAAGGCGCTTGCCGCGGCATGCAACTTCTCTCCGTCTCCGCTCCAGCTCACCCAGCGACGATGTCGCCATGGGACCGCTCCATGGGCGCGTGTCGGCGGCATGCGGCAGCCAGCGGAGAGCAGCGATAAGCGGCTGACAGGCTCGCCATCGTGGCGGCGGAGGCGCACTGACGGTCTTCGTTACAATCGCTTTGGGCGACAATGACGGGCATTTATTGCTTTTGTCCCTTGTCACGAGTTAGGTATTTTGCACTGCATAATCGCTCAAGTAGGTGTACCAACTCCTGTTTTACGCTTTGTACCCCGCCTATGTTGCCACCGGGAGACCCTTGAGCATATAAAAGGAGGCCCGAGTGCAACGAGAAGAGGTTGGGGTTCACGTCTTTCGCAAGGTTCGGTTCATTCGACCGCCATAGACTAGATACACTCACGCTTAGGTTTTGTAGCCCGCATTGCTCCCTAGCAAGAACACAATAGATCAAATAAGCAGCAGAGGAGTTTTATCTCTCCGGAGAGCTCAAGCTGGGTAAACCGCTTCGTGCATCGCCTCGATCCGCTCTTAGGCGACCTCCGCCCTCCGAACCACAAAGGGCCTGCCCGCCGGCCCCATAGGTGTCCGTGGGTACGATCAGCCTCCCGACATCTACGGCGCGCCCGGTAGGAAGCGTCGAGGCTGTGTGAATCCGATCCGACGTTCACGCGAGCAGCGTCATCAACATCTTCCTCAACATGCCACCGAAGAAGAAGGCTTCGGCGGCAGCAGAGCCGTCCGCGTCGTACCCACCCTCACCGCAGCAAACGGGTGGTGGTGCAGACGCTGTCGGAGGAACGGGCGCCAACGAAGGTGCTCGCGACGTTGCCAAGTCCAAGGACAAGGCACCGCAGACCTCGGCGTCCGCGCATCCCCCGTGCCCATCTCAGGAGAAGCGGGACCAACAACGTCATGGCGTTCACAACGCCATACGTTCGTTGGATCGAGACCCTCAAGACCAGCATGCGGCGCCAACATGCCGGGCACTAGTGAGATACGGTCGCCGGACGGGCGCTGCTCCTTCTAACGTAGTTAGAAGTCCGAGCGCCGCCCCGCCTCGCACTGCTTCTCCAATGCCGCCCACTACTCCAGCAGAAGCTCCGGCGAGAGCTCAGCTGCTCCTCGACTACCCTCCAACGGCCGACAAGGTCGACGAGTGGAGGGCCACTATCCAGAGCCTCATCGGCTTTGCCAACGGCGACGCTCAAGGCAACCAACGCCATCGTTGCCGCGACGAGACGACAAGGCACGAGCCGGTGGCGACGAGATCGTCGGAGGTGCAACCACCGCACTCTCCGCCAAGAAGGCCAAGATCGCCGACCAACGGATCCACCTCGACAATGACTCCACCGCGCTGCCGGATCCGCGAGCTTCGCCGCGATCAGCGCCAAGTTCTTCATGAGCGACAACAAGAGGACGCTCGAACTCGCATCGAAGCGCCAAGAGAAGCGCGACGTCAATCCGACAAGCGGCTGGGCCTTCGCTGACATGCACGCGCCGGAGGGGCCAGCGACTTGTCAGACGTGGTAGGTTGCCCTGCGTTCACTCGTGAGCTGCGGCAAGTCCAAAGGGCCAGCCGTAAAAACTTCAAGCCGACGTGCCGAGAAGTATGATGGCAGGACGCACCCGGCCGGAGTTCCTCGGCATCTACACCATCGTGGTGCAGGCTGCGGGGACGGACGACAAGATCCTCGCCAACTACTTCCCGCTCGTGCTCAAGCCCAACGCCGATCTTGGCTCATGCACTTGCCGGACAGCTCCATATCCTCTTAGGCGAATCTGTGCCATCGGTTTGTTGGCGCCTTCACAGTGTGGCCACAAACCCCATGGCCAAGAGAGTGACCTTCACTTGCTCTCCCGAAGGAAGGAGAATCCTGCGCAAGTTCATCCAGAGATTCAGCCGCGTGCACTACAACATCCCGTGACGTCCACCCCGCCATTGTGATCAGCGCATTTCATCAGAATGTGCGGAACCGCAGGATGAGGGAGGAGATGGCGATGAGCAAAGTCAAGGACGTCAGTGAGCTGTACGCCTTGGCCGACAAGTGTGCACGCGCTGAGGAAGGGAGGAGAATCCCAGGAGAGAATGTGGAAGCAGGATCTGACAGTGATGACACCGCCCCGGCAAAGAAGGGCCGGTGGCAAGGCAACAGGAAGAAGAAAGCCAGAGAAGTGCTAGCTGTTGAGCAGTCCGGCAATGGAGGTGGCGACAAGAACGCCAAGGCTGGTAGCTACGGCAAGGAGGTTGCCGCTGACGCCAACCACCAGTCGGTGGCGGCGCCGACAAGCGAGGGCGGCTCCGGCAAGCGATCTTGCAAGATCCACCGCACTAAGGGCCACAATCTCCAGAGCTGCAAGAAGGTCGAACAGCTCGTCGAATGCCAGAGAGCTGAGTACGAGCGAAGTAGACAAGGAGAAGGCCCAGGAAGGTGCTGGGGGAGCAAGCAAGAAACGTCCCGGCCGGGGAGGACGCCGCGGCAAAGTCAAGCAGCGACAAGGAGATCGACCTCCCCGTGGCCGCGACAAGGATGAAGATGATGATGACGACGAAGATATGGAGGACGACGACGCCGATGAGCAGGAGTTTCAGAAAGCCACAGAGGTTCTCTGCGTTGACGGAGGTGCTTCCCTGCATACCTCCCACCGCCAACTCAAGCAATGGATGCGGGAGGTCAATGCAGCGGAACCATCCGTAGAGTCACGCAAGCCTCTGAAGTGGTCCAGCACGCCTATCATTTTGATATTGAGGACCACCCTGATCGCATAACTGCGATCGGGTGCTTGCCGATGTTGGTCTCTCCAACCATCCGCAACCTCAAGGTCACAAAAATGTTAGTTGACGGCGGGGCCGGCTTGAATCTGATCTCCTCCGCGGTGCTCCAGAAGCTTCAAATCCCTGACAGCGAGCTCGAAGAGACCGGAACCTTTCAAGGAACCAATCCGGGAAGGAGCAAGCCGAAGGGGAAGATTACGAAGCCTGTCACATTTGGCAGCGAGCTGAACTTCAGGACTGAGAGGGTTACATTTGATGTTGCCGATTTCCCATTGCCTTACAATGGGATACTTGGTCGTCCAGCGCTCGCCAAGTTCATGGCAGCCTCTCACTACGCTTACAACCTTCTCAAGATGCCGGGCCCGATAAGCGTCATCTCTGTCCATGGCGACAAGAAGGATGCCCTTATCCGACAAGATCTTCCGGGATGCAAAGAGCCGCATGACAGATTGCCGACACTTGCCGCTGAAGCTCCGGGAGGAAGAAGACCAAGTCCAAGTCCGGCAAGGGCTACGATGCTCACTCCGGCAAGCGCACCTCTTCGAGTGCTGCGCTATCACGAGGACGCACCATCGAGCTCCACCGACAAGTGCCAGAAGATGGTGGCTCCGCCGAAGACCAAGAAGGTGCCCGCCAAGGAGGACGGCGCTGGTGGTACCTTCACCATCAGTGCCTCTCTCGACCCCAAATAGGAAGGCGCGCTCGTTGCTTTCCTGCGGGCGAATGTCGACGTGTTTGCATGGCAACCGTCTGATATCCCCGGTGTTCCCAGGAAAGTGATTGAGCACCGCCTGGCCCCTTGTCCTCACGCTGCCCGGCCAAGCAAAAAGTCGAGAAGCAAGCAGTGGAGCGCCAAGAATTCATAGCTGAAGAAATCAAGAAACTGGAAGCAGCAGGCCTTGTCAGAGGAGTGCTCCATCCTACGTGGTTGGCCAATCCTGTAGTCGTGCGCAAAGCAAATGGGAAATGGAGGCTTTGTATTGACTTCACGAATGTTAATAAAGCATGTCCCAAAGATCCATTTCCCTTGCCGCGCATTGACCAGGTTGTTGACTCCACGGCTGGATGTGATTTGCTTTCGTTTCTTGATGCCTACTCAGGATACCATCAGATCTTCATGGCTGAAGAAGATGAAGAGAAGACCGCATTCATCACACCATGTGGCACATACTGTTTCATACGGATGCCTTTCGGTTTGAAGAATGCTGGTTCAACATTTGCAAGGGTAGTCCATGACGCTTTTGAGCCGCAAATGCACAGAAATATAGAAGCCTACATGGATGACATAGTGGTCAAGAGTAAGGACAAAGCAACTTTGGTTCAAGATTTGGACGAGACCTTTGCAAATCTGCGCAAGATCAACCTCAAGCTCAACCCCGAGAAGTGCGTGTTTGGAGTCCCTTCTGGCAAGCTTCTTGGGTTCTTCGTGTCCCAGCGGGGGATTGAAGCTAATCCCGACAAGATCAAGGCCATTGAGCTGATTGAAGCACCAAAGCACGTCAAGGATGTACGAAGACTTGCCGGTTGCGTGGCTGCTCTCAGCAGGTTTATTTCTAGGTCTGTTGAGCGCCGCTTGGCCATTTTCAAGATTTTGAAAAAGGCAGGTCCAAGAAATGGACTCCCGAAGCGGAGGCTGCGCTGCAGGACTTAAAGAGATACCTGTCCTCCACTCCAACACTTGTCGCGCCTAAGCCACAAGAGAAGTTGCTGCTGTATATAGCGGTGACCAATCAAGTGGTTAGTGCTGCGTTAGTGGCGGAGAGGGAGGCGGATGACGAGCTTGACAACCGCGGCAAGCACGCCCGGCGACAAGCGAGGGCTTCACCGACAAACTACGGTCACGACAAGGACGAGTCCGCGAAACACGTGAACCGATGCGAAAAAGGATGGTGCAGCGCCCAGTCTACTTTTGTCGGTTCCCTTCTGCAGGGGGCTAGGTCAAGGTACTCTGTGTGCAAAAATTGCTTTTCGGCCTCCTCATGGCCTCGAGAAAGCTGCGCCATTACTTCCAAGCACATGAGATCACAGTTGTCACTCGTTTTCCGCTGAAGAGGATACTGCAGAATCCAGAAGCGACAGGCAGGATTGTCGAGTGGGCACTGGAGCTGTCAAGCTTTGGTCTCAAGTTTGAAAGCACATCAACTATCCAAAGCGTAGCCTTGGCAGAATTCATAGCGTAATGGACGCCAACGCCAGATGAAGAGATTAGGAGACGAGCATTCTGTCAAAGAAGCCAACAAAGAGTGGCTGATGTACTTTGATGGTGCCTTCGCTGCAAAGGCGCCCGGTGCCGGCGTGCTTATCGCACCCACCGGAGAGCACCTCAAGCACGTCGTCAGATGCACTTTCCCAAGGAGCAAGCGACAAACAACATCAGAGAGTATGAAGGCTTGTTTGCCGGTCTCGGGATCTGATGGACCTTGGGATCAAGAAGCTTATTGTCGGGGTGACTCGCAACTTGTCGTCCGACAAGTGAACAAGGATTACCAGAGTCCGTTGATGGAAGCTTACGTCGATGAAGTGAGGAAGCTGGAAGAGCACTTTGACGGCCGCAAATGGAACATGTTCCAAGAGCTCGTAATGATATTGCCGACGGCTGTCAAAGTGCGCGCGACTCAAGCTACCCGTGGAACCAGGGATCTTTGTGCTCAAGCTGACTCAACCAACCGTAACACCATCAGTGGCTGAATAAGAAGAGGAAGTTAGCCTCTGGTGACTATTTTCCCAGAGCTTCCCGAAGCCGTCATTGCAAAGGTCCCCAAGATCAACACCAACTTGATCTTTGAGGAGCGATGCCGCTCAGACCCCTGTGGTTTGTTTCGTTGAAGCAGGCGTTCCCGACAAGTCTTGCTCCGGCAAGCTTGTCGGGAGCATCAAGCTCCGGCAGGCCGCAGGTCCTCGCCGTGGAAGCTGATGTTCCGCAGCAGCAGATGTGCCTTTAGTCCTTGTTGTCGAGCCACAAGCTCCAAAGATGGGCGCAGCAGATTGTCCATTTCCTTCAGACAGAGAACTTCCCAAGAGCAGGAAGAAGCGGAAAGAGTAGCCCGGCAGTCAAGTATGTACCAGTTTTTCGACAAAGATACTGCATGTAAGAAGACTCAACGGTGTGAAATTGAAGTGTATTCCTGTGGAAGATGGATGTAAGCTGTTGGCAGAGATACATGGAGGCATATGTGGTCACCACATTGGCGCAAGAGCACTTGCCGGGCAAGGCTTTCCGGCAAGGTTTCTTCCGGCCGACAGCCCTCCAGGATGCAAATCGCACAAGTAACCAAGTGTGAAGCGTGCGATTCCCATTCCAAACAGATACACCAGCCAGCTCAAGCTCTCCAGACGATCCCTTTATCCTCGCCATTTTCGGTCCGGGGCTCGACATCCTCGGCCCCTTCCCCGAAGTGTCGGGGCTTTGAGTACTTGTACGCCGCCATCGACAAGTTCACAAAGTGGCCGGAAGTGAAAGCGATGAGGAAGGTGACAAAGATCGGTCAGTCAAGTTCTTCGTGTCGATTGTTTGCCGCTTTGGAATCCCTAACAGGATCATCACCGACAACGGCACGCAATTCTGAGTCGCACCTTCATGCAAGACGTCCCAAGACCTTGGCGCCAAGGTTCGCTTTGCTTCCGTTGCTCACCCGAGAAGCAACGGTCAAGCGTGGAGGGCAATGCTGAAGTGCTGCGCGGGCTCAAGACCAGAACTTTCGACGGGCTGCACAAGTGCGGAAGAAAGCTGGATCGAGGAGCTGCCATGGTTCTTTGGTCGATCAGACGACGACGCCAAATAGAGCCACCGCCGTGCACCCTTTTGCTCTAGTCTATGGAGCAGAGGCACTTCTCCCACGGAACTTCGTGATACGGATCGCCTCGAGTACTCGCTTATGATGAGTTTGAGCAAGAGCAGCTGCGACAAGATGACGCTGCTTCCTCGAGGAGGATCGTCTTCAGTCATTGGCGAGCCGCCGCTACTGACAAGCCCTGCGTCCGCTACCATAGCCGCAGGGTTAGTGCCGTAAGCCTCGAGGAAGGCGACCTTGTTCTTCGGCGGCGTTCAGTCCGCCAAGAATTCAAACAAGTTGACGCCAAGTGGGAAGGCCCTTATCGGGTGAAACGAGTCACTAGGCTGGCGCTGTCCGCCTTTGGAGACCGAAGATGGCATTCGGTGAGCAACTCCTGGAACATCGAGCATCTTCGTAAGTTTTACCCATAAGGCGCGGTTGTCGGAATCCGTTCGGCAACCACCTTTTGTACAAGTCTTGCCGCTTGTTGCATGTAATCCTTTGTACAAAGCCGGTAGCGAGACCCGTGCATCGATAAAGCTCGTGTGTTGCGCATACGACTTGTCAAGTTCATGCTTTCATCAATTTATTGCATGCTTTGGCTAACACTTTGTGCAGCAACCACACCCGGTAAGCAGAATCGAGCCGCTAGGCTCCATAACGTTATTTCCTCTCCTTTCTCTTCTCTCAAAAAAAAGGAAGGCTCCCTCGCGCACAAGTTAACCAGGGGGGAGGAGGAGATAATACTATGGACCAGGCACCGCTCGAGGAAGTTTCGCCTCATCGGGAAGCAAGAAATGAAAAGCTAAGTTGCCAAAGTTTGAGCAATCAATTTTAAGTTTTCAAGTTATCTTCCTCGAACGATAGTACTTTGTATGGAAAACACTGCGCAGAGGAACCAAATCGTGACTGGTCGGCCCTTACTTTGTTTCGAGTCCGCTCAACAACTTAAGTGAGCTGCGGCTAGTCCGCGACAAGGTTGCTTATCGGTAGCGACCCCGCCAGAAGTCTTTGAAGTTCCGCGACTCGGCCATGGCAAGGGTGCACTGCACCGCAAGTTTCGAAAAAGCGCAGGGCAATAACATACAAAGGAAGGAATCAAGTAGAGGAAATAACATTGCATCGATCGATTCAGATCAGTAATAAATTTTTAAAAGTTATCTTCCTTGAACGACCGCGCTTTGTATGAAAAAACCCGTGCGTGGAGGAACCAAATCGTGACTGGTCGCCCTTACTTTGTTTCGAGTCCGCTCAACAACTTAAGTGAGCTGCGGTTGAGTCCGCGACAACGTTACTTGCCGGTAGCGGCCCCGCCAGCAGGTTGCTGAAGTTCCGCACTCGGCGCCATGCAAGGGTGCTGCACCGCAAGTTTTCTGAAAAGCGAGGGCAATAACATACAAAGCCAAGAGTCGAGTAAAGGAAGTAACATGGCGAACGTTGCCCAGAATAAAGTTATATTGCAAAAATAACTTATTGCGACATCTGCTAAATCGTTCTTTAACTGAAATAACAGCGAAGAGGGAAGAAGGGCGGCGCGGCACCCAAGCCCGGCAAGCCAGAGTTGCGGGGCTGCGGCAAGCCAGAGTTGCCGGGGCTGCGGTAAGCTGAGTTGCGGAGGTCGCGGCAAGCCGTGAGTTGCCGGGCTGCGATATCGATAAGCCCTTCGTCCTTTTTCAAGCATCCCTTTTTCATTAAAAACATTCTACTCGGGTACAATCCGTGGGGAATGAAAAACATGAAAGAGAGGATTACAAGCTTTAAATGCAGATGAGGCCCGAAGGCTTACAAATTAAAAAGATAAGATGCCCGTAATCCCTTTCCTGTCCCTCTTTTCAGGAGGTAGGTCAAGGAGGCGAGAAGGGCAAAAGAAACGCCTAGACGAGCTACGGGTGCCAGAAGGCACCAAGGGAACATCCCGGAGCTCCCGAGGGCTTGACGGAGATGGCAGCGCCGAAGCGGGCTCAAGACGGGCGGCAGGGCGTCAAGACGCTGTCGAGGGCACTACGCCTCGTACTCGACTTGACGGCCTTGTCGCCATCCCTCTTCCCTTCCGCAGCCTCTCCCCACGTCGCCCAAGGAGACGACCCGGGAGTTCAGGAGGCAGCGACGGATGATGGGGCCGCCGATGACGCACGAAGCGGCGCCCGACAACTAATCGGGCCCGCCTACCTCGTCGTCGTTGTCGCTCTCCTCCTCGTCACTCTTGCTCGAGGGGGAATCTTCGCTGTCGGAGGAGCTATCCACGCAGCACTTCGCCCGAGTACCAAGATCCCCGAAGACCTTGACGGAGAGGAGATCACCCTCCATTAACTTAAAATGGAGGGTAAACCCCGCCTCAGGCTGTGGATGCGGGTGAACGTCTTCCACCCATGATCGAGATACATCACATTAGGGGCTGGGAATACAACACGGACTCGCATGCCGCTGATTCCACAGCCCCTCATGTGCAATCTCAATGTCTCGGGCGTATCCGACTCCATCGCGCTCGCAAACGGAGCTGGAAGCCGGAGGCGGCGACGAGGCACCCGGCGCAACCTGACGAAGAACTCGCAAGGGTCGTCCCCGGTATGGACCGCCGCAGGGAGGGGAACCGCCGGCGGAAGCGGAGACGGCGCGCCGCCTTGTCCGCCTCTTCCCCAAGCGCCTCGACCTCGTCCACGACCTCGCCCCCTCCCTCTTCCTCTTGGGGCTGGCTCTGCCGCCCCGGGCGTGGGGTTGGGAGGGGAGCGCTGTCTGGCGGCGACCCTCGCCGCCACCGATGAAGAACCAAGGTTCCTTTTCTCCATGGCGAATGAGGGAAAGGGGAGCAGACAATGAGGAAGGGAGGAGATGGGAGAGTGCGGGTTTCTGCGCTCCCCTTCCGCCCTTTTTAAGGAAGCAAGG
The DNA here is from genome assembly GCA_021605145.1 of Aegilops bicornis. NCBI lineage: Eukaryota > Viridiplantae > Streptophyta > Magnoliopsida > Poales > Poaceae > Aegilops > Aegilops bicornis. The sequence continues at coordinate 412,836,295 of CM038672.1, forward strand.
TCGGTGCTCGACCGCCCCGCTCGACAAATCAGGGCATAGGAAGGGAAAGGAATCGGGGCCGACCTGCTGCCTCTGCTCGTAACGGCCCAGTTTCCCACTTCCACCGTCCGTGACCCCAAGAGCATGGGAACCACGTATCGGGAATGCAGAACTGAGGCGACGGGTGGAGCGACCCCGCACGCCGCCCACTTCCCCCACGACGCCGCAATTGACGCGTGCGTTCTACGGGGGCCTTGGCGGATCTGAATGGGTTTGGTTCGGACCCAGGCCGCGCGTGCCCGTGCCCTGTTTTGGGCTTGGCCCAATAGCGCTCGGCATCGTGTATGGCCCAGACTCGGGGGCTCCTGTCGGTGTACTAAAGTAGGGGTACCCTAGTACCCCAAATTTGTGCACGGGCGGTCGCAGCGTCCCTGCGGCAAGCCCCGCCGGGCGTCTGCCAAGACCCTCCGCCCCCTTTCAGAAGACAAGACCCCGGCAAGAGAAGCTTGCTGGGAAGGCCTCTCTAGGCCCGAAGAAGGCCCCGACAAGAGGAGCTTGTCGGGAAGGCCACTCCAGGCACGCAGAAGACAAGGCCCCGGCAAGAGGAGCTTGCCGGGAAGGCTCGGAGCGTGACAAGTCCCAGCGAGCGACAAGGATTCGGCCGCGGCAAAGGCGCTTGCCGCGGCATGCAACTTCTCCGTCTCCGCTCCAGCTCACCCAGCGACGTGTCGCCATGGGACCGTTCCATGGGCGGCGTGCGGGCGTGCAGCCAGCGGAGACCAGCGATAAGCGGCGCTGACAGGCTTTCGCCATCGTGGCGAAGCGGAGGCGCACTGACGGTCTCTCGTTATTAATCGCTTTGGGCGACAACGACGGGCATTTATTGCTTTTGTCCCTTGCCGTCGAGTTAGGTATTTTGCAATCGCATACCTTTGTTCATGTAGGTGTACCAACTCCTGTTTTTACATTTGTACCCGCCTATGTTGCCACCGCCGGAGACCCTTGAGCATATAAAAAGGAGGCCCGAGTGCAACGTAGAAAGAGGTTGGGGTTCACGTCTTCGCAAGGTTCGGTTCATCTGACCGCCATAGACTAGATACACTCACGCTTAGGTTTTGTAGCCCGCATTGCTCCCTAGCAAGAACACAATAGATCAAATAAGCAGCAGTAGGAGTTTTATCTCTCCGGAGAGCTCCGAAGCTGGGTAAACCGCTCGTGTGCATCGCCTCGATCCGCTCTTCGTGCGACCTCCGCCCCCCTCCGAACCACAAAGGGGCCTGCTCTGCCGGCCCCATAGGTGTCCGTGGGTACGATCAGCCTCCCCGACAATTTAGTTGACCAATTAAACAACTCTGTTTTAATAATATCAGATTCGTATTTGAACAACTAAGCTTGTTTAGCTTGATGGCTAGAGCAGTGTTATTATGACACGGAGCACGTATTCTTATCGTATAGTGATCATAAAAGGGGGAAACTCTAAGCATATTTTTTTAGCAAAAGAGGGGTTCCCCTCCGATTTCTATTAAAGAAACCACCACGGAACCAACATGATCAATTAAACCCTAAGCATGATCAATTAAACCGTATTATGGCTGTGCCATGGCAGATTTGAAGCTGCAAACCAGAGAAATGATATTTAGCATCCATTGTTGTCTTCGAACTAAGAACTAAATTCTAAGAGATGAAAAGAAAGTAGAGTAACCGAGTTAAGATCTATTTTCTGGTTGAGAACAAAAAGTTGAGGAGATATGAAGTACCACCTCTCTTGCGGCGCCGTGTAGGCATCGGGGGTGCGATGGATGTCGGTGGCGTTGAAGCAGATCTGCGACGGTAGACGGGTGCATCGGGGGATAAATCTCGTTGCCGTGGAAGAGAAGGTCGTGTGAGCGGCCCCGGCAAAGAGGACGACGACGCCGATGAAGCGAGAGGACGCGATGCAAGGCTATTGGTCCGTCGCCGTGGATGAGAAACAACCATCTCTAGCAGTGGACAACGCGGTCTTGGTAGGCGCTCCGGCATGGTGGAGGACGGTGGCGATGGATGTGGTGGAGGACGGCGGCGGTGGATGGGGTGGCGGATGGAGGCTGGTGTGGGGATGGGGTGTTCTAGCGCGAACGGTGTATGAATGGGAAAATGGAGGGAGAGGTACGGGGAACCATGTTTTTGGGATGCGCCTGTCTGAAATATGGGGAAGTTATGAACTTAGCCCCTGTTTAAAATTTGGACGTCTCGTCGGTTGGGGATAGTACGGTAATCTCGCATCTCGCCAATATTTGCCCAGAGCGATTTCGGGCGAGGAGAGGGTGGTTGGCGCCCATGGTTGGCGCCCACGGTGTAGGAACGGGGCTGACAGGTAGGGCGGTTGTGTCACGTCTGAGTGAAGTTACAAACCTCCCCCTATTGAAAATATTTGCCTACATCGATTTCGGCCGAGTCGAGTTTGTTTTGCCGCCCACCGTGTATGAATGGGGAAATGGAGGGAGAAACAGAGGTATTTTGGATGAGCTTGAATCAAATGTGTTTTGCCGCCCATGTTTGGCACCCACCGTGTCGGAATGGGCTCATAGGCGGTCGTGTCACGTCTACTTGAAGTTACTAACCTACCCCCATTGAGAGCAGTGGAAATCGGGCCGATGGATTATGCGTAAGGGGTAGACAGTAATTTCCATCTCCCAAACACTTGGCTCCGGGCAGACGACGTGGGAGTGGACATTTTGCCGCTTCTTTTGAATTTTGGGACAATATGCATCCACGTTTACCCTGGCAACTAAATTCGAATCCATTTTGTATTTCTATACGAATCTTTATAAATCATTCTATGTGTTTTTATATATCTTCAAAAGCACGACAAAGATGTATTCCTTGTCATATATGAATATGATTTACAAATGCCGATACTCGAATTCAGAAGCTAGAATCCAGTTTAAGGTGAATTCGAATATTTGGAACACTTTATGTCCAACTCAAATGTCACGCGCAGCATATTGTGTACTCCCATTTAGATATGTACACAAGCGATGTATCAAGATTCAAATACCGAGTCAATCAACCAATAATGTACACAACTAATCTAACATATAAACACTTATATAGTATATGGATCAATAATATCAACTAACATACATAAGCCGTGTCATTGTACTTTTTTTTTTGGCTACAACACATCCTTTTTAGCCAAAGCATCTTGGCCCTTTCTGATGCGTGCCACTTATGGTCCATCTATACTACTACTATTGCTGAATGCACATTCAGCACGATTGGCATATTTGTAGGTCTGGCACAGCAATCCAAATGAAATGTCTCTGAGTCTTATCAATTATTACATGATCTCTAAAACAAATGGTTTGATTGATTACATGAACAGACAACACAAAGGTTATTCAACTATGAAAAGAACATTTCACCTATGATTTACCAAGTAGGAATTTAATTTCCTTTTTTCCTTCAGGACCTTAACAATCTGCTCAGTCTCAGCTTGCTTCGTTTTGAAATCCACCAAATATTTAATGGTTGTCTTGAGTACTGCTTGTGATAGTGTTGTTTGCTTCCTCAACATGTCAACTTCATCTCTAAGTGCGTAAGCACAATCTCTTTCTACCACTAGTTTAGCCTCTAGAGCATCAGCGGTTGGCAATTCATAATGCACGATTGGGCGGTGCCATCTTTGTGGGATGATGCAACGTCCATGGGGACCTCGCTCTTTGATCTTGGGCTAACCTGTTTTGCCATTAAAGTTCCGATTGATTCAGAAAAGTTGAAGTTAGCAAAACATCTCAACTGGGAGTTATAACAGAAAACCAGTTAAACAAACAAGGAATTAAAGAGTTTCAATTCGATGCTGAAAAGTAGTTATTAACATCATTGTAACCCGTTGTTGCAGCAACAATGCAGTTAAACAAACACGTAGATATTTAAGTTAAGGAAAACAGGTAATTCTTAACAGTAAGTATAAAACACATAGATAGGCGCAGTCTACAATATGATTAACAGGCTGTGCCATTATGTAATCAGTAGCAAACTAAATTAAGCCAAGCAACATAATTGAACAATTTTGCAATAAGTGGCTAACTAAAGTTCCGAGAAGCAGGTAACTGAACTTACGCTAGTTCTTTGTACAGGCAGATTGTAACTTCTTTTTCGCTTACAAGGTTGTACGAAGGAGTCCATGGCATCAATTGCTTGGATACGCAGTCCCAATACTTATTTCTTCCCACACTGCATGGGTAAGTCGAATGGTTAATCTGGTAAGATGGTGCATCCTTGATATGTTATATGAGGACGTGTAGTCAGACTAGTTGTAGCCAAACACATCACACTGGCTTTTACTGTATATTTCATGCGATTACATTTGGCATATCGAGATCTAAGCAATATACAATAGGATGAAAAGACTGGCATCCTTCATATTATTGGCGAACTCGGTTAATAGAAACAAGCAATTCAACCGTTCTGTGGGTAAAACACAAGCGCCACTGGAATATTTTTCACTATCCAATCATACACGCAAAAAGGAGTGACGCCACCATAGGGGCTGGTATGGGCGGCCGCCTCAGGTGGCTGGAAAGTGTGCACCTAGTTTGAGTCGTCCAGGTTGGCCCACGCTAGTTTTGTTCGTCCCAACACACAAGCAGGCAATGTAAAAAATGAAGAAACTGTTTCAATTTGGATGGGCCAATAACATAAGTGCAAGGCAGGCCCTATAGCAGGCTCGCGGCCCAAACGAGCGCCTCCCATATCGATCGACAGCAGGAAAAATCCCAATTCATTCGCTCCAGCCTCTAGTCTGGTTCGCTCCTAACCTAGCCGCCGCTGGACAGACCGACACAGCACTTCCTCGCGCCCTTGTTGGAGGGCGGTCGCCGGGCTTCAAGCGAATGGAAGGACAAGAATATGAAGATCCAACCCTGGGTGTAGCCTGCGTGGGAGGCAGTGGCGGCAGCACGGGCATGGCATCGAGCTTATGAAACGGACAACAGAACTTGCAAGAGTAGCATGCATAGCGAGCAGGTACATCACATCCCTGATTATATCTAATTCAACTCTTCAATTTCTGGCCAATAATTAAACTCCGACGGTGTTGTAAAACTGCTTGTATGTAGGGAATCTATGAGAAAAATGAAACCAATTTCTACTTATTTTATAACTCCCCGGTCAATCTTGAACTGAATGAATCGATGTATCTAATCAAGTTTCCGGTGCAAACATACAAGCTCATGTTGTTCTTGAGCACAAGTGTCTAATGAACAGACTTCTAATGAAGGATTTGATGCAAACATTTTACATGCTCCCGGTGATGAACATATAGTGTCTAATGAGGGATCTAATGCAAGCATTTTGCAAGCTCATTGAAGGATTTAGTGTCTAATGATGATCTACTATGTTGAGAGAGATGATATTTGCACGCATTGATGACAAGCAAATTATAGTGCATTTTCATAGCTTGAGGAAACGTCGAGGCCATCTACCAGAAAGTCCCCGTATCATGGCAACATAGCATAAATACTTTTCTATTCTGTTGTTTGAAACTATTGGCATACTTGTGCGGGTGATAGATATATTGATATGCAGTTTATGACCGGTTATACGTGCAATTACACTTCGATATTTTTAGCCAGAGAACGAATAATTCAAGCAGGTACAGACCATGTTTGTAGTCCTTGTACACCATGTTGCATTTTGTATTTTTGGTGCTTGCATCATTTAGTGTTTATAATTTGAACTACTTTGGATCATTAGCTGGTTTTCAAAGTGCATGTAGCTTCACATTTCTCAAGTTATGTTGATTTCCAGAGTGCAAGTGCCTTCGTATTTTTTAAGTTAAATATTCGCCCCTGGTAACTTGAATTCGTGGATCTGCCACTGCACACAAATCATACACGAATGCCAGTATGAATTAAATGAAATGCAGGGACTTACGCTAGCTCGTTGTACAGGCTCACTGCAGCTCTGCTTGCGCTTGGGATGTTCCATGTACAAGTCCATGTTACCACTTGCTTGGATGTGCAGGCCTTGTGCTCCTTGCATCCCCCTCTGCATTTTGACACGGCGAATGGCTGATCAAATAAGAGGAATCGACCTTGATGTTGTACCGGGAGGACAGATACTTACAAGGTTATCACGGGTGTGCAGGATGTGTACCAGATCCCGTGAGCGCCGTGATGCTTCGATAAAAATGGATTTGCTTGTTTGGATGATATCTCCGTAAGAAATAAGAGTTAAAGTCGAGTTGCATAGGCGTGTAAGCTAAGAGAGCGGTGAAAGGATATCCAAACATCGTCGGAACAGTGCACAAGGGAGTGATGTGTGGATACCTAGTTCGGGCCGGCGTTTGGGCATGCTCGCCTAGCTAGAGTGCGGGTCACTGTGAGCCGTTGAGGGTGATCTTGTTGGCGTTGGCTGGCCGTGCACGGATGCAGATCTTGAGTGGCAGCGGAGCGCTACGATGTGGCGGACGAGACCTTTGGTGAAGCCCCAACGGCCTCGGGGGGCGGAGGTGCAACGATGTGCTCGGTGAAGTAGCCCCGGTGAGCTGGGAGACGGCGTCGGTGAAGCGCACATGATGTGGTGGAACTCGGTGTCTGTGAGGCATGTTGGTTGCGGCGGCCGACGTTGTCGGTGGACCACCCGGTGCGGTGGACGAGGGCGTAGATGAGGTAGCTCCAGTGCGGTGGTGAAGCGCGACCGTCATCTTCATCGTCGTCGTCCGGCACAGAGGTGGGGAACGGTGGGGAAAGAACCGAGACGAGGGGCGATTCGAGGGTTGGCGGCGAATTAGGGATTTGAGCAATCTGGGCGCGGAAGAGGACGGTGGAGAAGAGAGATTTTGCACGGCTGGAATTGGGGCCGCCAGATATTTCAATCTGAAACGTGGAAGCGCAAACTTATATTGTCGTCGTCCTTTTTTTGGGGGAGGGGGGGTGGGTGGTTGGGTGCTACGCGTCCGTTTGACACACGCGACCACCACGACAGGACTATGCTTCGGTGCCTTAAGGCACCTGCCTTTGTGTCCATGACATGTGGGCCCAACAGGTTGCTGGCCCACATGTCAGTCACCCAAAGGTAGTTGTCTTTAAGGCACCGAAGTAGCGTCCACCCCGACATGACCCTGGTCTGCCTGGTGCGCCTACGTTTGAGAATGCAAACGAATCTTCTTTCATTTGCAAACGAATCTGTATGTATTACCATGGCCGTGTTTTCCTTGCAATAATTAGTCATTCCAAACGAGATACTCCATCCGTTCACATTTGTAAGTCGTTTCAGACAACTTAAAATGAACTGTTTTGCACATTGTCTGAAATGTCTTCAAGGTCTTATAAAAGTGAATAGAGGGAGTACTATAAATTAATTAATGAGGAGTTATTTGAAAAAAAATCGAAACGGTACCCACGCTAACGTGGATTAGAGCGTGTGTCACATAATTAGTTATTTGAATTAGAGTGTGTGTCACGTAGTTAGATTTTTGAATTAGAGTGTGTGTCACGTAGCGATCTTAAATTCTAACGTGGATTTCACATTTCACTGTGTCCACGCTACATTTTTAATACAAATTCATATGTATATGATGAACACCATGGTAGTGAGAAAACTTTTGGATGGATTCAAACATATGATCTACAAAATAGCACAACAAATTGAGTCAATGTCAACTTTTCGAAACTTAGTATGGCACGAATTCAAAATAATTACCCGTATGCCTGGTCCTCGGTTCAAATCTTACAATGTACACGAATTGAAACATCGATATTAAGTCTCGTACTATGTACATTCAAATGTTGTTTTAGCCCCCTCAAGACAAACGCTACATACTTCCTGTATCGGTCAATCTTCCTCTCCTAACCACCTTACGAAGCTATCGGTTCCCAACACACGTTCATTCTTTCTCTCCATGTTTCGATCTCTAAGTCTCTCAACTACACAACCCCTTTTTCCACTCTGTTACCAAATGTATTTACCTCAGACACCTGCCATTGAACCCATGCCGAGCTCTCTCTCTCCCCTCTCTCCCTCTCACCCTCTCGCGCTAAATACATGCATTGCCTATCTATCCCCCCAACCTCTCGTGCGCACGCAAGCACGTTGTATATCTAGGTCACTCCTGCGAGACTGTCTCACTCTTTCTTCCGCACGGCGGGCCACACTCGCTCAATCTCACTCTCTTTATCTGAGTCTCGTTTAACCTTGTTTTCTTTCACACACAAATGACATATCTCCCTCTTAGGGCCTCGATCGACACACTCTATACTCTCTCACGCATATTGTCTATCTAGGTACAGTCCATCCAAGCCGCCGCCACTCTTTCGACCTCATGGTGGGCCACGCTCACTCAATCTCTCTCTCTCTCTCTCTCTCTCTCTCTCTCTCTCTCCGTATGTCTCGATTGACCTCGCTCTTTCTCAGACAAAAATGATATATCACCCTGTTTGAGCCCAATTCGACCTATTCACATTGTATACTCTCTCAAGCACATCGTCTATCTAGGTCACTCTCTCCAACCCGTCTCACTCTTTACATCGCACGGCGACCCTATGTGATCGGTTGACCTTGCTTCCTCCCACGCACAAAATATATCTACACGTCTGTGGATCGGATCATCTCTCAAGCTCTATCTTACAGCCCTCACCCTTGCCAAAAGCTCAATCGGACAATATCTCTCCAGAGCATATATATTTGTTCAATGAATGTCGGACCACACTCACTTTGTCTCTCTATCTATATGTCTCTCGATTGACCTCGCTTTCTCACACCGTATCTTCCACGCGTTGAAGCTACTACCTCTCCATCCCTCGCAAAGTCGGAGCTATTTACATTGCGAGGGGCACTCCAACCATGGATTAATTTGTGTAGGCATTTATTCCGGTCAGTTTATATTATATTTTCGTAGAATTCGGCCCACAACTACTCAAAACACCGTTGCAACCCACGCAACTCCCCTAGTTGATTTCCCTCTGGCTCGGTCATCGCTCTCTCGCACGTCCTTTCTCTCCTTCAACGTCGCACCAAGGTATTATTGAAAAAACTATGTTTTTCTCTTTAATTATTATAAATAACCTACAAAACTACACATCGATAGTCCACTTGGAATGGAACAAATTTCGACCCACAAATTAAAGTGCTACAAACTACACACCGAGGGGCCCACATGTCATGAAACAAATTTGGACCCTGAGGGAGTCCTGGATTAGGGGGTGTCCGGATGGCCGGACTATAACCTTTGGCCGGACTCCTGGACTATGAAGGTACAAGATTGAAGACTTCGTCCCGTGTCCGGATGGGACTTTCTTTGGCGTGGAAGGCAAGCTTGGCGATACGGATATGTAGATCTCCTCCCATTGTAACCGACCCTGTGTAACCCTAGCCCTCTCCGGTGTCTATATAAACCGGAGGGTATTAGTCCGTAGGACGAACAACAATCATACCATATGCTAGCTTCTAGGGTTTAGCCTCTCTGATCTCGTGGTAGATCTACTCTTGTACTACCCATATCATCAATATTATTCAAGCGTGAGTAGGGTTTTACCTCCATCAAGAGGGCCCGAACCAGGTAAAAACATCGTGTCCCTTGTCTCCTGTTACCATCCGCCTAGACGCACGATTCGGGACCCCCCTACTCGAGATCCGCCGGTTTGACACCGACATTGGTGCTTTCATTGAGAGTTCCTTCCGTGTCGTCATCTTTAGGCCCGATGGATCCTCCGATCATCAACAACGACGCGGTCCAGGGGTGAGATTTTTCTCCCGGACAGATCTTCAGATTCGGGCGGCTTTCCACTACGGGCCAATTCGCTTGGCCATCCGGAGCAGATCGAAGCTACGCCTGGCCATCAGGTCAGATTTGAAGTTTGAACTACACTACCGACGCCCCGGAGACTTGATCTTCAACGGATTCGAGCCAGCCAAGCTGCCGCCAAGACCGTCACCGTCGGTGTCAAAACCGCGGATCTCGGGTAGGGGGTCCCGAACTGCAAGGCCTAGGCGGATGGTAAGAGGAGACAAGGGACACGATGTTTTTACCCAGGTTCGGCCTCTCGATGGAGGTAAAACCCTACTCCTGCTTGATTAATATTGATGATATGGGTAGTACAAGAGTAGATCTACCACGAGATCGTAGAGGCTAAACCCTAGAAGCTAGCCTATGGTATGATTGTTGTTCGTCCTACGGACTAAAACCCTCTGGTTTATATAGACACCGAATAGGGTTAGGGTTACATAGAGTCGGTTACAATGGTAGGAGATCTACATATCCGTATCGCCAAGCTTGCCTTCCACGCCAAGGGAAGTTCCATCAGGACACGGGACGAAGTCTTCAATCTTGTATCTTCAAAGTCCAGGAGTCCGGCTATCCGGACACCCCCTAATCCAGGACTCCCTCGGTAGCCCCTGAACCAGGCTTCAATGACGACGAGTCCGACGCGCATATTGTCTTCGGCATTGCAAGGCGGGTTCCTCCTCCGAATACTTCGTAGAAGATTTTGAACACAAGGATAGTGTCCGACTCTGCAAAATAAGTTCCACATACCACCATAGAGAGAATAATATTTACACAAGTTCAATCTCCATCGACGATTTCGCGGCGTGACATCACACCAGCCAAGCCTTTATTCGAATCGCTTTTTCTTGTCCAACCTCAGCGCGTTTAGCAAGGCGGTTTCCTTGGCACGTCTTGTCAAAGCAGAGATCGTGTCCCCTTATTCCGGGATTCTCATCAATACGGGCGTGGGTAACCCAATCGTGCCCGTTGGCACGCCTCCTCTGTCAAAGGCGAGTCCCGAACGGTCACGGGGAGGGCTCCTGGTATTCAACCTCTTTATAAAGAGACCAAGGCCTCGCTCCTTTTTCTTAATCTCCATCGAATCCGCCCCTCGCTTCGAGTTCCAACACCCAAAGCTCCAGATTCAAGCGCTTCGAACCTTCGATGATGTCCGGCTCCGACCTCCAAGGCCGGTGGATGCCTTCCTCCATCACGGAAGAATATGTCCTAAAGCTAAGAGATGCCAGGTATCTAACCGACGAAATCTCGCATAGGCTGCCTGCTCAAGGGCAGGTTATTCCCACTCCCAAGCCCGGTGAAAGCATGGTCTTCACGTCTCACTTCCTTCGGGGGCTAAGTTTCCCGACGGACCCCTTCGTGAGGGGGCTCATGTTTTATTACGGGCTGGAATTTCACGACTTGGATCCGGAGTCCATCCTCCACATCTCATCGTTCATCGTCGTGTGTGAAGCCTTCTCCGCATTACCCCTCACTTCGGATTATGGCTCAAGACCTTCAAGGTGGAGCCAAGATGATCAAGGGGCAACAGCAGAGTGCGGAGGGGCTGTTATAAGCAAGAATGCCGACGCCCATGGCCCGAGGGCTCTTTTCAAGAGGAGCTCAGCCTATGGCAACAAGAGTGGTTTTATATCACAGCCCTGTGGGCACCAAATGGGTGGCGCCACCGCTTCTTCGCCGGGTCCTCCATCGCGGCTGGCGTCATGGGTCAATAAAGGGCTTGACTGGGGGCCGTCCAAGGACGTGCCCTTGTTGCAGGGCCGTATTCGAGACCTCCTAGAGAGAGAGATCAATCTAGTCGTAGTAGCGCAAGTCATGCTGATTCATCGCATCCTGCCCTGCAAACGTCGCCCCCTCCGCCTGTGGGAGTTCAATCGGGAAGGACCACGAGCTCTCCAACATTTTATGGGTGCAACGCCCGTGGAGATGTACAAATTGTTCTTCGGATCACAAGCAATGTGTCCAGACTTGACCGAGGACGCAGGTCTGAGCTGCAATCGCCCGGATGCTCAAGTAAGTAGTCCCGTACCCGGACATGCTATCCGTATATTTATCATAAACTTGCCCTTAAAAGAGTTGTCCCTAAACAGGAGTGGATAGCGAAAGCAAAACTGATCAGTGTCCGCCCTCCCCGAGACCACGCCGGATCCCGTGTTAACCAAGATGCTGGAGGCTGCGCCTTTAGAAGAAGGCGAAGGGGGGAACAAGGAAGCTACTGTCTCCGCGAAGGAGGTTATCAAGGAGGGATCAAGAATCCCTCCATCCAAGGGGAGAAGAGGACCGCCACTGAAGATCCGGAGACCAAGGCCTCAAAGCGCGGGAAGAAATCCTCGCCAGAGGGTCCCGTGCCGGAAGATGCCCCGGCCGCATTATTTCCCCAAGGAGATCAACCCTCCAGCGAGCCGTAAGTAGAGAGGGGAGTTTTTCCTAAAATAAGAGACATCCTTGTTTTATCTCTGAAGATGACCGAAATTTTACCTTGTAGTTCGGATCTCATCCCTTCTCAGCAGAGCTCATCTTCGGGGGATCTTTGTCCGGAGATGATGGAGAGCGGAACGCCTCCCCCTGCCGTACCGCCTAGCGAGGCGGACGATCCTGAGGTGTCGTCATGGAGGGTTTCCCCGAATCCGGCATGGGTGGTGGGCGGTCGTAGGGCCCCCCAGAGCCCTCCGAGTCCAGCCTTCGAAAAGGCCATCAGACGAGTCCGGCACCTCCTGGTGCACGGTCGGAGGAGTTGAAGGGTCTGCTCGGGCGAGTGTCTATCTCAGAGGATCACCGTGCATTGATGGGTACGGTGATTGAAAAGATTTCGTCCACGGAAAGCGGGTTGTACGAGGCCGCCAGGAGTTTACTAACGGGTTTTGAGGTACATGCAATGATGTACCTTTTGACGGTTCCAAATATATAAGATGCGCCCTGTGTAGATAGTAGCCCCTCAGACTCGGTGCGTTGTCAAAATGACGGCGTGCCGAGGATCATAATCCCAACTATAATATGTCGCCCTTCCTATGTAGGTGGCGGATCGTCCGGTGGTTAGCCGGACTGATGAATTTGCCGAACTAAAGCGGCAACTTGACGTGGCGGATGCCGACATCGCGCTTGTCAATAAGCGGCTGGACGAGTTACAAGGTATGCAGTTTCTCCGCAAACACCTAGTAAGGGAGCTTGATGCCCGTGCCTTACAACATGTATGCTTGATGCAGATGGTGCCGCTGCCATGGAGAATCTTCGGGCGGAGCTTGCCCGAGCCAAGGAGTAGGCTAGAAAAAGTGATGCGGCTGCCTTAAAGGCGGCCGAAGAGCTAAAAGCCGAACAGGCTACTCACTGCCGAAGCAAAAAGGAAATGTCCGAAATGGCCGTGAAGTTGAAGAATGCTACCGACCGCTGTGAGCTTCTTGAAAAAGAAGGTCGAGCGGAGCAAGAGGACCTGAAGAAGGCCACCACCGAGGCCAAGGATGCTCGCTCTGCGATGAGAGCTATGAAGGAGGAGCTACGCTAGGCCGGAGATATCACGGCTGGAAAGCATTTTCTGCTGCGGAGGAAGTTCACGGATCCTAAATATGCTCAGTTGGACCGGCTGTGGAGTAGTGAGGATGCTTATCTAGACTTGGCGGCGAGTGCCGCGGACGCGACCGAACACTTCGGAGATAAAAAAGATCATGAGATGTGTAGCGACCAGACCCGAATGGATCAAGTCTCTGTGCTCAGTGTCATCCCTGGATCAGTAATGCTGACACCACACAGTACTTCGAAGGATTTATAGCAGAGTAGCAATCACACACTTATTACATCGTTGTCCACAAGGGAACTTAATACAATAATATGGCTTAAGGCCATCTAATAATAACAGCGGAAGGCTTGGAAGATAAGTGAGTCCATCAACTCCATCGGCATCATCGAGTATAGAACCACGACCTAACACCTTACTGTCAGCCCCGAAAAAGTCTTAACGTGAAAGTTGCAGCCCGAAAACGGGTCAGCACATGGAATATGCTGGCAATGTAACACATAGAGGGCAATGAGGAATAAGCCTATACTACATGCATATATGGCTGGTGGAAAAGCTCTACGGTTACATTTTTGCATAAAGCTGGTTTTTCCCTACATCAAAGGAATAATTTTATTTAACTATCATGGTGGTTGTTAAACATTGAGAATGGTTGACAAAGATCCTCAATCCCAATTAAAAAGTACTCATCAAAATCCCAATAACTTTTTATTAGAAGTAACATGTTGAGATTCACATGATATTCAATTACCAGATACTCAAAACGTCCATAACCGGGGACACGGCTAATCATGATTAGTTTATACACTCTGCAGAGGTTTGGCGACTTTTCCCCATTAAGACTCGATCGCCTCCGCTTGGTTCTCGTGACTACATGGTGTTTGAGAAACGGATGACCGAGACATTGTCTTTCGTAAGCGCTAGCACCTTACATGTGGGTAGACCGTACCAACCTACATCCCCTACATCAGCTAGCCTACCCGTAAGAGTTCGCACAACTTAGTCAACTACGCCAGAGCCCATAATTGGCTTGTGGCTGCACACGGAAGTTCCCAGTTTGAATAATCTTATGATCCCTTAGAGCCTGGGTGGCGGTCCGAAGAAATACAGGCAAGTCCTAATAGAAACCAGGTGCCTCAATCCACCCAGATGTGTGTTTAGGTTGCCACCTTAGATAAACCTTAATTAACAATCTCACACCTGTCATGGATATTCACTCACCCAATCCACGTCTACTAGCATAGCATGGCATAATTAAGCAAACGTAGAAGTAACTCCCAAGGTTTCATAAGTAAAACAGGTAATAGGTACTACCTCAATCTACTTCCCATCCCACAATTTAATTAGATCCTAAACATGCAAGTGTTTGAGGGTTTGATCTAATGCAATAAAACTGGGTAGTAGAAAAGGTATGATCAAGTGTTACTTGCCTTGCCGATGATCCATGAGACCTAGAGATTCAAGTAACAAGCGGCGCACTCCGGGTGATCTAACGCAGACAAACAACAAGCATACAATAAGTACTCATCTAATGCACAGGAAATCTCGAATAAAAGATCTAACCAGATAGTTCAACTTAAGAACCCTGGTTGCAAAAGAATCGAATCAAATAAAGCATCGAAAGTCGGAACTCGAGAGAGAACGACTCGGTTTAGCAATCTGAAACTAGGTCAAAATTTTACAGTAGAAAAACTCTGTGTAAGTAGGTTAGTCGGAACGGCGGTTTCAGAATCTAAACTCAGGCGCTTGAATCACCTGATTCCGATAAACGAGCAAGAAATAAAACAGATTTGAAAATCGGATCGAAATCGAATCGAAAAATAACGGATTAAATCCGATTAAAAGAAAACGCATTTAACGGATTAAATAACGGACGCTCGTTAATGTAACTAATCCAACGAACATTCATTGAAACGAACGGTTCGGTGAACGCTCATAATTAAGAAAACCGAAAAAATAAAACCATCTAGGTTTTGAAAAAAACCGAACAACGAATCTAAAACCGGATCGGGTTTTCTAACAAAACCGGATCGGGCGGCGGCTACCTCCGGTGGCTCACGGGCGGCTCCAAGGGGCGGGCTCGGCTGGGGTCGGAGGGGTCGGCGGTGGCGGGTGGCGACGCCGGCGAAGGTGGCGACGCTGGCGAAGCGGCGGCGACAAGAAGCGGCGGGCAAGGCCCTTCGGCGGGCGGCGGCGGCTCGGGTGAGGGGCGGGCGGCGGCGGCTCGAGGTGAGGAGAGAGGGGGGGGCGCGGCCGGTATTTAAGGAGGGGGGGTGGCAGCGCCTTGGGGAAGGGGCAAGCCGGGGCCGGGGCGGAGGCAGACTCCCGGGGCGGCGGGCGGTGGCGGCGGCGGGACTCTCAAGGCGTGCGCGCGATGGAGAGAGGAGGCGGGCCGGGGCGCTGGCTGGCTGGGCCTTGGCCCAAAGTAGGGGAAGCAGTTTTTTTAAAACAAAACAAAACTAAACGGATTTAAAAAAAATACCAAACGAACTCCGAATTTAATAAAATAAATTTTCCCCGACTCCTAAAAATGAGTCGAACAAATTGAACTTTAAAAACGGCAAACATGCATATTTTTTTTAAATGCTCATTTTTGCCTAAGCAAAATAAACCTTCCAAAACCAAATTTGATTTATTTATAAAATCTTCATTTTTCCTAAATGTTGGGAAATTCATATTATTCCCTCTCTTAATTTTTTTATAGGAAAAACTTTATGAAGATAATTAAATAAATCCAATGATCCTATTTTCAAAATTTGAGAAATCCCAAATATGAAAATAATGAAACTTCCAACTCTCTCCGAGGGTCCTTGAGTTGCGTGAAATTTTCTAGGATCGGAAAAATGCGAGAAAAATATGATATGCATGATGACCTAATGTATAACATACCAAATTGAAAATTTGGGATGTTACAAACCTACCCCCTTAAGATGAATCTCGCCCTCGAGATTCGGGTTGGCTAGAAAATAGGTGAGGGTGGTCCTTGAGCAAAACTTCCTCTCTTTCCTGTGTGGCTTCATCCTCAGTGTGGTGGCTCCACTGAACTTTGCAAAACTTGATAACTTTGCTGCGGGTTACTCTGCTGGCATAATCGAGAATCTTAACCGGTTTTTCCTCATAAGTCAAGTCATCCTTCAACTGAATTGCTTCCAATGGCACTGTGTCTCTTAGCGGTACCTCTGCTATCTCGGGGTGACATTTCTTCAATCGGGAAACATGGAATACATCATGAACTCCCCGACAGTCCTTCCGCAATTCCAACTTATAAGCAACTTCTCCCATGCGTTGCAAAATCTTATACGGTCCAACGAAACGGGGTGCTAACTTTCCTTTAACTCCAAAACGCTTAACTCCTCGAAGCGGGGATACTCTGAGATATACTCTGTCTCCAACTTCATACTCAATTGCTTTGCGCTTTGAATCGGCATAGCTCTTTTGTCTGGACTGGGCTACCTTGAGCTTGTCTCGAATCAATTTAATTTTCTGTTCAGACTCCTTAATCAAATCTGGTCCAAACAACTAACGATCTCCAGTTTCGTCCCATGATAACGGTGTCCTGCACCTCCTTCCGTACAAAGCCTCGAAAGGTGCCATCTTCAAGCTGGTTTGGTAACTGTTGTTGTAGGAAAATTCTGCATACGGCAAATATCATCCCAGCTAGATCCATAATCTAGTGCACAGGCTCTCAAAGATGTCCTCCAAAATCTGATTGACTCTCTCGGTCTGGCCCATTACGTGGGTGGAAAGTCATCGAATTCAATCTGGTTCCCAATGTTTCGCGGTAACCGGTTCCAAAATTTTGAGGTAAACTGGGTTCCTCTATCTCGACACGATGCTCCTCGGAACTCCGTGTAAACACACAATTCTGGTCATGTATATCTTTGCCAACTTAGCACTGCTATAGGTAGTCTTGATCGAATGAAATGAGCTACCTTTTGTTAAACAAATGACTATAACCCAAATCGAGTCATAACCTGAACAGGTCTTTGGCAAACCTGTGATGAAATCCATGCCTAGTTTATCCCACTTCCATTCGGTATCGGCAATGGTTGTAACAATCCTGGCCGCTTCGATGTTCTGCCTTTACTTTCTGGCATACATCACAAACTGCTACATACTCTGCAATATCCTTCTTCATTCCGGTCCACCAGAAAGTGTTCTTCAAATCCAAATACATCTTGGTATTCCCTGGGTGAATCGAATAGGGTGAATCATGAGCTTCTTGTAAAATCAACTTCCTTATCTCTGGGTTATGGGGCACATAAACACGGTCTTCAAACCATAGGGTATCGTGCTCATCCTCACGAAATCCTTTAGCTTTTCCTTTGCTCATTTTCTCCTTTATAGAGGCAACTTCCTTATCTGCCTTTTGGGCTTCTCTGATTTTGTCCATTAGTGTTGACTGAATCTCCAATGCTACTACATAGCCTCTCGGAACTATTTCCAAACATAGCTCTCGAAGGTCCTCGGCTAACTCATAGGGTATTCCTCCCATCATTAGAGTATTGACGTGGCTCTTATGGCTCAATGCGTCAGCTACGACATTAGCCTTTCCGGGGTGATAATGCAATCTCATATCATAATCCTTGATAAGTTCTAACCATCTCCTTTGTCTGAGATTTAATTCCTTCTGTGTGAAGATGTACTTCAAACTCTTGTGATCCGTATATACTTCACAATGATTTCCAATGAGAAAATGTCTCCATGTCTTCAAGGCATGCACAACGGCTGCTAACTCCAAATCATGTGTGGCATAATTCAACTCATGGGGCTTAAGTTGTCGTGAAGCATACAAAACAACTCTTCCTTCCTGCATAAGCATCGCTTCCAAGTCCTCGGCGTGAAGGCCGCAATACACCTCAATATCCTTGGTCCGATCCGCAAAATTAACACCGGTGAGGTAACCAATCTTTTCTTCAACTCCACGAAAACTTGCCTCACAAATTCCTCACCCATATGAATTTGTTATCCTTCTTTAACAATTACATCATAGGCTTGGCAATCCTTGAGAAATTCTCAATGAATCTTCGGTAGTATCCTCGCGAGTCCAAGGAAACTCCGAATCTCTCCAACTGTCGTTGGTGCTTCCCATTTGGTTACGGTCTCAACCTTTGTGGGGTCAACTGCTATCCCTTCTCCGGATATAACATGTCCGAGAAATCCAACTTCCTTTAGCCAAAACTCACATTTGCTTGAACTTGGCATACAACCGGTGTTCCTCGGTTTCTCCAAAACCAATCGCAAATGTTCCTTGTGTTCCTCTTCATTCTTCGAAAAAAAAATGTCATCAATGAACACCACGACGAACTTATCCAAAAACTCCATAAACACTTTGTTCATCAGGTTCATGAAATAGGCTGGTGCGTTAGTCATCCAAATGACATAACGGTGTACTCGTGACAGATCCATATCTCGTGGTGAATGCTGTCTTGGGTATGTCCCGCTCCCGAATCTTCAATCGATGGTACCACGATCGCAAGTCGATCTTGGAAAACACTTTAGCTCCTTGCAAGCGATCAAACAGATCATTTATCATAGGTAGTGGGTACTTGTTCTTGATTGTTACTTCATTCAATCCACGATAATCAACAACCATTCTCAAAGATCCATCCTTCTTCTCTACTAACAGTACTGGTGATCCCCAAGGTGAAGAACTTGGGCGTATAAAACCTTTATCCAATAGTTCCTTAATCTGCTTCTTGATTTCCGCCAAATCCTTTGCGGGCATCCTATATGGTCGCTTCGATATTGGGCCTGTTCCTGGCAACAGCTCGATCAAAAACTCAATGTCTCTATCCGGTGGCATTCCTAGCAATTCCTCAGGAAATACATCAGGGTAATCCTTCATCATCGGTACTTCTTCCCGCACCACTCACGATAGGCAATTAACTTGCGCTCTTCTCGGCTCGTGCCGTGATACATACTTAATCCTTCTTCCTTCTGGGGTGGTGAGCAAAATTGACTTTGTGGTGCAATCTATGTTTCCTCCATACTTTGATAACCAATTCATTCCTAATATCACATCCAATCCTTGGGATTCCAGAACTATTAGGTTTGAGGGGAAAACATAGTGTCCAATCCTTAATGGCAGTCGATCACACCATTTACTAGCCATGTACTCGCTCGGGTGAGGTTACTAGCATGGGTGACCTAAGGGCTTGGGTTGGTAACTTGTACTTATCCACAAATCCCTTGATATGTATGAATGCGATGCACCAAGATTTAAAAAGAACAACCGCAGAAAATGACTTAACCAAAAACTTACCGACATCGCATCGGGCTGATCTTCAACCTCCTCCACATCAATGTGGTTCACCTGTCCCCTGTTGAAAGGGTTGGGTTTCTTTCCAGAGCTTCCATTGCCATTTCCATTCTGGCCTTCTGGACAGTCATTGGCAAAATGCCTAGTCTTGCGGCACTTAAAGCAAGTAATATGACTCAGGTCTACTTTGGATGGTGTTGACGGGTTGGTGCAATTCTGTCCATTGCTTCCTCCATTCCCGTTCCCATTCTTGGTGCCATTATGGTTATGCGAATTACCTCCTCCATGGGTATGCTGAAACTGAATTCCTGACTTAGGGGTATAACGAGGTTTCTGCTGAGCTCCAGAGTTATACTTCCCTTGCCCATACTTCCGCTATGGTTCTCAATTTGCTTTGCTTTCCTTCAATCATGAGGGCTCGGTCTACCAACTCCTGGTAGTTATTGAAACTGGCTACCATCAACGGCATGCTGAACTCATCATTCAGTCCTTCCAGAAACTTCTCCTGCTTAGCCGCATCTGTAGCAACGTCATCTGGGGCATAACGTGCTAACTTACTAAAGTCATCCACGTACTGGCCAACAGTCCTTCCTCCTTGGCGTAAGTTGCGAAACTCACGCTTCTTCATGGCCATGGCTCCTACTGAGACATGGGCAAGGCGGAAAGCTTGCTGAAATTGATCCCATGTGATGGTGTCTATAGGGTAAGTGGTCGTGAAATTCTCCCACCATGCCGTCAAGGGTCCTTCAAGTTGATGTGCTGCAAACTTCACTCTTTCTCCATCTCATGCATCCCGCAGCGGTCAGCTCCTTCCTATCTTGCGGAGCCGCCATCTGCATAATCGGCTCGGTGCTACCGGAATACACCGCGGGTTTAGTCTAAGGAAACGAGTCGATGATCCGCAGTGGTGGTGGTGGTGGGTTGTTGTTGTTGTTGCCTGGTTCTCGCACCAATGTTTGAATCAGGGTATTCTCACTTTGGATCAGTTGGGTGATCTCTGGCGGAAAAACAAATCCGGGGTCGCGTCTCGGAGGCATCTGATGGGTTTAGAAAAGATGAGAATTTTAGAATAGAATGAGGTCTAAGGGGAATCACTACCCAATTGCACATGAGCAAATGCACACAAAATCACTTCATTCAATCAAACAAGGGCTTACAACAATCTAACTATCGCAAAAGTGCGTGTACTATAATGTTTACATGGAGGGAATACTACTAATATGTGGGAGACTTTTACTAATTTGAACCGTGGAAGACTCCATGATGTCCGCCCAGCCTTCGCCTTCAAAGTCGGGTTCACTTGGATCCGAATCGGTGTCGCCGATGTTGATGTAGTTGCTTGGGCAACCGATATACTGGTCTTCATTCCCGAGCGCCAACTTCTTCTTGAGTTCTTCGATCTCGCACTTAAGATCGTTATTGTGTCTTGCTAGAGCTACGATCTCGTCCCATGTAGTCCTTGCGTGTTGTCTTTAGTTCTTCTTCAAGTTCGATGATCCTTCTCTTTGTCTTCTCGCAACTCCAACATATCATTGCACATTTGGTTCTCCCCGGTGTCGAATGTGCTGATTTAACTCTGGATGAACGCTGCAATGGATCTATCCTTCTTGGTGCCGACGACGTCCCATTTGTCATCTCGGCGTCCGCAAATCTGGTAGATAGTGTCCTTGAGGTCTTCTTTGATAAACTTCTCCAATGCGTCCCATGGTGATGTGAGCTGCCATGCTCTTTCCCGGACTCCAAGTTGGTGCAATCGAAAACACTATCTATAGGCTTGGTGATTGGGGCGAATGTCCTTCTGGAACGTGAGCTTGAATCTTCCGCCCTCTTCGTGCAGAGTGGCGTTGAAAGTCCGGTGAAGCAGGGTAGTCCAAAGTTCAGGTACTGGGGAACTTCCTTCAAGTGAAATCCAAAAGGTGTGCCTTCATCCGGTTGGGTGTACTTGATCTTCGCGTCCGTCATCCTAAAGAGAGTAGAAAAGATGAGGAGTTAGAAAATGGGAAGAGAATAGTGACCTATGGCTTTATCTTAGTGGTCGTGTCCTACAACGGCGTGTGCTCGATACCATTCTCTCAGAGCGACCAGACCCGAATGGATCAAGTCTACGTGCTCGGTGTCATCCTCGGATCAAGAATGCCGACACCACACAAGATTTCAAGGATTTATAGCAGAGTAGCAATCACACACTTATTACATCGTTGTCCACAAGGGAACTTAATACAATAATATGGCTTAAGGCCATCTAATAATAACAATGGAAGGCTTGGAAGATAAGTGAGCCCATCAACTCCATCGGCATCACCGAGTATAGAACCACGACCTAACACCTTACTCGTCATTCGAAAAGTCTGCGAACGTGAAAGTTGCAGCCCAAAACGGGTCAAGACATGGAATATGCCGGCAATGTAACACATAGAGGGCAATGAGGAATAAGCCTATACTACATGCATATATGGCTGGTGGAAAAGCTCTACGGTTACATTTTTGCATAAAGCTGGTTTTCCCTACATCAAAGGAATAATTTTATTTAACTATCATGGTGGTTGTTAAACATTGAGAATGGTTGACAGCATCCTCAATCCCAATTAAAAAGTACTCATCAAAATCCCAATAACTTTTTATTAGAAGTAACATGTTGAGATTCACATGATATTCAATTACCAGATACTCAAAACGTCCATAACCGGGGACACGGCTAATCATGATTAGTTTATACACTCGCAGAGGTTTGGCGACTTTTCCCCACAAGACTCGATCGCCTCCGCTTGGTTCTCGTGACTACATGGTGTTTGAGAAACGGATGACCGAGACATAGTCTTCGTAAGCGCTTAGCACCTTACATGTGGGTAGACCGTATCAACCTACATCCCCTACATCAGCTAGCCTACCCGTAAGAGTTCGCACAACTTAGTCAACTACGCCAGAGCCCATAATTGGCTTGTGGCTGCACACGGAAGTTCCCAGCTTGAATAATCTTATGATCCCTTAGAGCCCGGGTGGCGGTCCAAGAAATACAGCAAGTCCTAATAGAAACCAGTGCCTCAATCCACCCAGATGTGTGTTTAGGTTGCCACCTTAGATAAACCATTAATTAACAATCTCACATCTGTCATGGATATTCACTCACCCAATCCACGTCTACTAGCATAGCATGGCATAATCAAGCGAACGTAGAAGTAACTCCCAAGGTTTCATAAGTAAAAAAGGTAATAGGTACTACCTCAATCTACTTCCCATCCCACAATTTAATTAGATCCTAAACATGCAAGTGTTTGAGGGTTTGATCTAATGCATAAAACTGGGTAGTAGAAAAGGTATGATCAAGTGTTACTTGCCTTGTCGATGATCCATGAGACCTAGAGATTCAAGTAACAAGCGGCGCACTCCGGGTGATCTAACGCAGACAAACAACAAGCATACAATAAGTACTCATCTAATGCACAGGAAATCTCGAATAAAAGATCTAACCAGATAGTTCAACTTAAGAACCCTGGTTGCAAAAGAATCGAATCAAATAAAGCATCGAAAGTCGGAACTCGAGAGAGAACGACTCGGTTTAGCAATCTGAAACTAGGTCAAAATTTTACAGTAGCAAAACTCTGTGTAAGTAGGTTAGTCGAACGGCGGTTTCAGAACGAAACTCCAGCGCTTGAATCACCTGATTCCGATAAACGAGCAAGAAATAAAACAGATTTGAAAATCGGATCGAAAATCGAATCGAAAAATAACGGATTAAATCCGATTAAAAGAAAAACGCATTTAACGGATTAAATAACGGACGTTCGTTAACAAAACTAATCCAACGAACACATTCATTGAAACGAACGGTTCGGTGAACGTTCGTTAATTAAGAAAACCGAAAAAAAATAAAACCATCTAGGTTTTGAAAAAAAACCGAACAACGAACGAAAAACCGGATCGGGTTTTCTAACAAAACCGGATCGGGGCGGCGGCTACCTCCGGTGGCTCGCCGGGCGGGCTTCCGGGCGGGGTCCGCGGGGTCGGGAGGGGTCGGCGGTGGCGGGTGGTGACGCTGGCGAAGCCGGCGACGCAGGGCGGCGGGCAAGGCGTCTTCAAGGCGGGCGGCGGCTTTCGGGTGAGGGGCGGCGGCGGCTCGAGGTGAGGAGAGAGGGGGCGGCCGGTATTTAAGGAGGGGGTGGCGGCGCTGGGAAGGGGCAAGCGGGCCGGGCGAGGCGGACTCAGGCGGCGGGCGGCGTGGCGGGAGGGATTCTCCAAGGCAAGGCGAGAGGGAGAGAGGAGGCGGGTCAAGGCTGGCCTACTGGGCCTTGGCCCAAAGTAGGGCGCAGTTTTTTAAACAAAACAAAACTAAACGGATTAAAAAAATACCAAACGAACTCCGAATTTACTAAAATAAATTTTCCCCGACTCCTAAATATGAGTCGAACAAATTGACCTGTAAAACGGCAAAAATGGATATTTGATTGTAATGCTCATTTTTGCCTAAGCAAAATAAACCTTCCAAAACCAAATTTGATTTATTTATAAAATCTTCATTTTTCCTAAATGTTGGGAAAGTCATATTATTCCTCTCTTAAATTTTTTATAGGAAAAACTTTATGAAGATAATTAAATAAATCCAATGATCCTATTTTCAAAATTTGAGAAATCCCAAATATGAAAATAATGAAACTTCCAACTCTCTCCGAGGGTCCTTGAGTTGCGTGAAATTTTCTAGGATCGGAAAATGCGAGAAAAATATGATATGCATGATGACCTAATGTATAACATACCAAATTGAAAATTTGGGATGTTACAAGATGGAAGAGCTTTTTTGGTCGCAGTTCCGTTGTCCGGAGCGTCCACTTCCATTAACCGATCGTTTGGCCGAATGGGCGGAGCTGAATAGGTTGTCCGGACTTGCCATGAAGAATGTCGTGACTCATTTGTGGCCGAAAAGGCCCGAGCCGAAGAGTTATTTTCGCTTGGTGCAACAGTTCCTTGGTGCGGTGCCGCATATCAAGGCAATGAGGCGGTCAGCATGCATAGAGGGTGCGCGGATGGCTCTTGCCCGTGTCAAGACATACTGGGCGGAGATGAAGGCCACCGATGTTGCATCCCAAGATTTGGACGGAAGCCGACTACCCGTCGAGCACTATTTTCGTGAAGTTCTGCAGGCGCTGCTTTAATAGAGACGCAAAGGTGCTCGAAGGATATTATGTTCGAATAACATGTATTATTGTGAAACAATGTTTTGATGGAATATAAAAGCTTTTTATACTTGTGCCTTCAAGAATTAAAAATACCTCCTGCGGCCGTTAATGTATATGTGTATATAACTTTGAAGATGGCAGTCTTTGGCTTTCAGCCCCACGCATATAATGCGGGGTGTTTGCGTAAAACGCATTTTCACACTTGATCCAACGTCTTGGTCCTACAAAGGAGGTGATAGTGCAGCAAACTAGGCAACCGGACTATAATGCTTTATCACTTTCACTTAGCCATAGGAGTTCGACGGCTGGGGCTACTATATAGCCCCTAGGGGCACCGCGCTCACCCGAATATGGGGCGCGTATGTGCCTGGCCGGGAAACGGCCCTTCGTCAATGCGGAGGAATTCTAAAGATTCCAGCGGGTCATCGAGTGGTTGACCAGTCTCACGCTATATCAAGACAGTCAGTTTTCGGCTTTCTCTAATGAGGTGCTCTCCTGTCCAAACCGGGGGCACAATCGCAGTAGTTCTCCTGGTGCCGCATTAGCCGATAGAGCGGAACATAAGGCAGCAAAACAAAGGAGCCGGGCAAACCCAACATTTGACCAAAGACATGATTCAGAGCTGATGCATATAAGGCCTAACTCGAGACGCCGAACACTCCCTAAGGTATTCGGTCTTTATGAAAACGGGTCGAACAATCGCCCTTGGTAAAAAGCCCCAGGTGTCCAGGTACGTGCGAAATTCTGACGTGGCCTATGCCAAAACGCCAGCCTCCTCCTCGGTTATAGCAAGAAAACGGGGGATGTGTATCAACAAGTGACAGTGAAAAAGGTTTACGCAGGGTCTTAATCTGAAAAGAATCCTTGCAACGGTTCCCTACTGCACGTCTACACATGTGTCTCTGTTGTGCCGTATCCTGGACGGGTGTAGCACGGTGTTCATCTGTAAAAGAGAGGAACTTAGTTGAAAAAGATCATGCGAAAATGTACGTTATACTAAATAAACAAAGTACAATTCAAAGAATGAACAAAATTGAGCTTTATTGTCTCTTGTTGTGGATGCACGGAGCCCCTTGTACGGGGGTATGCGTCTAGCGAGCCCTTGTATGTTTACGCCGGACTCGTCCAGCCGTGTCCGGGGTCTGGACGACCTGTCTAAGTGCTTATATTGGTGAAGCCGGTTTATTATGGGGCTGTAAATGCATCCGCACAATTTTCCGGACTCGAGGAACCCTTGATGTTTCCCTTTAATGAGATGATGCCGCGTGGACCGGGCATTTTAAGTGTAAGAGATGCATAATGCGGTATTGCGTTAAAGCGGGCGAAAGTTTCAAGCGCCCCAATAGTGCTTTTCTTGATAGCTACTTGTAAATGGAGCGAGGTGGAAGGTTAACTTTTCACGGTGGAAGTTGTCGGGTGAGCCGAACACAACTTCTAGCAGTAGAGAGCCCGTACAATGGGCATATGGGCCTGGCATTACCCCTTGAAAGGAAGTGTTTCTATGGAGAAATTTGGTTGGGTCCATCCCCATATTGCGGATTGTGTCCTGATATAGCAGGTTTAGATCACTGCCACCGTCCATTAGGACTTGTGAAAATTGGAGTCCGCCAATTATCGGATCTAATATCAAGGCAGTCCAACCTGCGTTCCGTATACTTCTAGAGTAATCCCGATGGTCGAAGGTGATTGGTTTTAACAACCCGGTGGCGAGGACTCCTCCGGGATAGGCCTTCCGGCGCGCTGCACTCTATGGGCGCCTCTATTTTTCCCTTTTGTCACGTGAAGTGAGTTCACTGCTTTTGATTTCTTGTGGGAAATTCTTTTGTTTTCCGGTGCTCGCTTTTGGGGTTCGTCATCGTCCTCGCTTGGTGTGTCGAGCCCCTTGTGTTCGGCGTTGAGTTTGCCGGACAGCTTGAAGACCCAACAATCTCTGTGGGTGTGGTTTGCAGGCTTCCTGGGAGTACTGTGGATTTGGCATATCTTGTCCAAGATTATGTTTAAGTTAGATAGCTCGTCCCTGTTATCCTTAAGGGGCAGCTTTTTATGATTCTGCCAAGAGGTTTTGAATCCGGCGTTGACTGCCGTGCTCTTCGGGCTGTTTCCCTTGGTCCGACGTTGGTCCTTGCTGCGTCGTGGTTTCCCGTTTCCATCCCTGACTTCGGATGTACTTGTGTCGCTGGTGCTGCATCTTGCTAGCCAGCTATCCTCTCCGCATAAAAGCGGGTCATGAGGCTTGTTAATGCGGCCATTGTTCTTGGCTTTTCTTGGCGAGGTGTTCCGGCGAGCCATTCGCCTTGGACGTTGTGTTTGAAAGCTGCTAAGGCTTGGCGTCCGGACAGTCGACTATTTGGTACTTTTTAGTAAGGAATCTGTTCCAAAATTTCCGGGCTGACTCTCCGGGTTGTTGAGCTATGTGACTTAAATCGTCGGCATCCGGAGGTCGGACATAGGTCCCTTGAAAATTTTCCCGAAAAGCATCCTCGAGCTCCTCCCAACTTCCAATGGTGTTTTCGGGAAGGCTTTTAAGCCAATGCCGGGCTGGCCCTTTGAGCTTGAGGGGTAAGTATTATATGGCGTGGAGATCATCTCCTCTAGCCATGTGTATATGGAGGATGTAATCCTCAATCCAGACTCTGTGGTCTGTTGTTCCGTCAGATGACTCTATGTTTACGGGCTTGAACTCACTGAAATTCATGATCCAAAGCACCTCATCGCTGAAACATAGGGGGTGTGCGGCACCCCTATATTTAGGTGTACCAGGATGTTCGGATACTTGATGTGTTGCCTTGCTTACTAGAGCTTGCTTTCTTGGCCCATAGATAGATCTAATTGGGCCATCTTTTTGATGCGAATCCTTGTGCGGATCGCGTGCCGGCTTGTGTGCGGCGCTGTTCGCCGCTCTCTGTTTGCCATGGGGTCGTCCATCCGACCGGGTGGCCTCCTTGTTTTTTGATTGTGGGGGCTCTACGGCCTCCTCATCAAATTCATGCAGTAGTTTTTGCTTTGGGTAGCTCTTTGTTCGGCGACTGTCGCCGTATTTGTCTGCGGTGTTGAGTACTTTGCTCCATCTGATTCTGAGTGCATCTTCCGCTGTTTTGAGCTTCCGCTTCGCTTTTTAGGCTACGTCTTTGTGGCGACGAGCCTTTTGTGGAGGTTCTTCGCTCCAAAGAACTTGTCCGGCGTGAGATCGCCCGCATCGTTATCTTCGCCGGGGACGGGTTGTTTATCCAGATTGTCCTGTTCGAACGGTTGCTCGATAGCATGTTCGTCGTCCACCGGTTCACCCTGCTCTATAGCTGGGTCTGTATTACTGTTGTCTTTGTCGAGGCGGGACTTTGAGCAGCGCTTACGTCGCCGTTTTGACTGCTTTTCAATGGAGCGATCCTTCGTAGCGCCCCGTTGTTCCTTGTCGTCGCTTCCTTTAGGTGTGTCCACCATGTATACATTGTGAGATGAGGGGTGGTTCTCCAGTGCCCTATAGGTGCTGGTTCATGGTCCTCCCCTACATCGTCGTCAATACCGTCGATGTCTTCAGAGTCGATGTCGAGCATGTCGGTTAAATCATTGACAGTGGCTACGAAGTGGGTGGTGCATGGGCTTTGAATTTCTTCGTCGTCCGCATCCCAACCTTCCTGACCTTAATCTGGCCAGGGCTCTCCTGATAAGGAGAGAGACTTTATTGAATTCAGGATGTCGCCAAAGGGCGAGTGCTGAAAGATGTCCGCGGCAGTGAATTCCATGATCGGCGCCCAATCGGATTGGAATTAGCGAGGGCGCGAAAGGCTCGGAGCCCGGCACCTTGGAGTCACGAGCTTTGCAAAGGACGGGGTAGGTGTACGGTTCAATCGCCGTAGAGATCGCAGCCCCCGAGGCGGTGTCGAGCCACCCGTCCTCGATCGGCGCAGTCGGCCCGAAGTTAAAGGTCGGAGCGGACACCGGTGCGACCTCCAGGACACTGCTCGTGGCAGAGCTAGATCATGCCCTCGTGATAAAGGCGGCGCTTGGCTGTGGCTCGAACCCATTGAAGATCAAGTCTCCGCGGCGTCGGCCGTGTAGTTCAAACTTCCAAATGTGACACGATGGCGGGCGTAGCTTTCAATCTGCTCCAGATGGCTGCTTAATTGGCCCGCAGTGCAAAGCCGCCCGAATACGAAGATCTGTCCGGGAGAAAAGTCTCACCCTGGAGCGCATCGTTATTGATGATCGGAGGAGCCATCGGGCCTAAAGATGACGACACAGAGGAACTCTCAATGATAGCACCAATGTAGGTGTCAAAACCGGCGGATCTCGGGTAGGGGGTCCCGAACTGTGCGTCTAGGCGAATGGTAACAGGAGACAAGGGACACGATGTTTTTACCTGTGTTCGGGCCCTCTCGATGGAGGTAAAACGCTACTCCTGCTTGATTAGTATTGATGATATGGGTAGTACAAGAGTAGATCTACCACGAGATCAGAGAGGCTAAACCCTAGAAGCTAGCCTATGGTATGATTGTTGTTCGTCCTACGGACTAAAACCCTCTGGTTTATATAGACACCGAATAGGGTTAGGGTTACACAGAGTCGGTTACAATGGTAGGAGATCTACATATCCGTATCGCCAAGCTTGCCTTCCACGCCAAGGAAAGTTCCATCCGGACACGGGATGAAGTCTTCAATCTTGTATCTTCAAAGTCCAGGAGTCCGGCAAAAGGCTGTAGTCCGGCTATCCGGACACCCCCTAATCCAGGACTCCCTCAGTCACGATGGGCATGATCTAGCTCTGCCGCCGAACAGTGCCCTGGAGGCCGCACCAGTGTCCGCTCCGACCCTCAGCTCGGAGCCGACTGCGCCAATCAAGGACGAGTGGCTGGACACCGCCTCGGGGGCTGCAATCTCTACGGTGATCAAGCCGAACACCAGCCTTGTCCTTTGCAAAGCTTGTGACTCCAAGGTGCCGGACTCCCCTCCAGACTCCGAACCTTCCGCCCCGCTAATCGAATCCGATTGGGCGCCAATCATGGAGTTCACCGCCACGGACATCTTTTCAAAGACTTCGCCCTTGGCGACATTCTGAATTCACTAAAGTCTCTCTCTTTATCGGAGAGCCCTGGTCGGACTATGGTCGCAAGGTTGGGATGCGGACGATGAAGAAATTCAAAGCCCACCCACCACCCACTTCGTAGTCATTGTCGATGATTTAACCGACATGCTCGACTTCGACTGATGACATTGACGGTATGGACGTCGGTGCAGAGAGCGACCAAGAACCAGCGCCTCTGTGGCACCGGAAGGCCACCTCGTCGTATGACATATACATGGTGGACACCCCAAAAGAAGGGAACGATGATGGAGCAACGGAGGATGACCCTCCAAGAAGAAGCCTAAGCGCCCGGCGTCGTGGCGCGCTCTAAATCCCGCCAAAGCAAAACGACGATTCCGGCATGGGAGATAATAACACCGGGACAAGGTCAAGACAACCCTCCAACAGGATTCAAAGACAGGAGGATGGAGAAGCCAACCCTCATGAGAGAGCGGCAGATAGAGAGGTAGAGGACGATAATTACATGCCTCCCTCCGAAGACGAGGCAAGCCTCGACGACGACGAATTTGTCGTGCCTGAGGATCCCGTCGAACAAGAGCGTTTCAAACGCAGGCTTATGGCCACGGCGAGCAGCCTCAAGAAAAAACAGCAACAGCTTAGAGCTGACCAAGACTTGCTAGCCGATAGATGGACTGAAGTCCTTGCGGCCGAAGAGTACAAACTCGAACGCCCCTCCAAGAGCTACCCAAAACGCAGGCTGCTACCCCGATTAGAGGAGGAAGCACCTATACCTACATCACCAGCGCATGATGCGGCCGACCGGCCACCTCGTGGGTCAGCGACGGAAGAGGCATCTCGGCCCTCCACTCAAGCCGCACCCCGTCGTCGCTCAAAGAATACCAAGGCACGGGGAAATGCGCCAGACCTGCGAGATATATTGGAGGACAAGGCAAGGCAAACACGATCGATCTATGGATCGCGTGGGCGCCCCACGACACGTGACGATAACCGTCATGCCGGATATGGTAAATCCGGCCGGGCCGAACAAAGTAGACAAAGCTCGTTTGAGCTTCGTCGTGATATAGCCCGATGCAGGCGCCGCACACCCACTATGCTTCACAGATGAAGTAATGGATCATCAAATCCACGAGGGTTTCAAACCCGTAAACATCGAATCATACGATGGCACAACAGATCCTGCGGTATGGATCGAGGATTATCTCCTTCATATCCACATGGCCCGCGGTGATGATCTACACGCCATCAAATACCTCCCACTCAAGCTTAAAGGACCAGCTCGGCATTGGCTTAACAGCTTGCCAAAGATAATCAATTGGTTGTTGGGAGGACCCGGAAGCCGCATTCCTCGACAATTTCTGTGGCACCTATGTGCGACCACCAGACGCTGATGACCTAAGCCACATAATTCAGCAGCCAGAGGAATCGGCCAGACAATTCTGGACACGGTTCCTAACCAAGAAAAATTAGATAGTCGACTGTCCGGACGTAGAGGCCCTTGCAGCCTTCAAGCATAACATCCGCTGACAGTGGCTTGCCGGCACCTAGGACAGGAAAAGCGAAATCCATGGCAGCCCTCACAACACTCATGACCCGCTTTTGCACAGGAGAAGACAGCTGGCTAGCTCGTAGTAATAACATGACCAAGAGCCCTGGTAATTCGGATACCAAGGACAGCAATGGCAGGTCACGTCGCAACAAGCACAAGCACCGCATTAGCAGCGACGATGCGGAGGATACGGCAGTTAATGCCGGATTCAGAGGCTCTAAACCCGGTCAGCGGAAAAAACCATTCAAAAGAAATACTCCGGGCCCGTCTAGTTTGGACCGAATACTCGATCGCTAGTGCCAGATACTCTTCAACCCCGAAAAAACATCCAATCACACCAACATGGATTGTTGGGTGTTCAAGCAGGCAGGCAAGTTAAGTGCCGAAAACATAGACAAGGGGCTGCATAGCGATGACGAGGAGGAGCCCCGGCCGCCGAACAATAGGGGACAGAAGGGCTTCCCCCCACAAGTGCAGACGGTGAACATGATATACGCAACCCACACCCCCAAAAGGGAGCGGAAGCATGCACTCAGGGACGTATATGCGTTGGAGCGATCGCCCCAAAGTTCAACCCATGGTCCTCTGCCCGATCACTTTTGATCGAAGGGACCACCCACTAGCATCCGCCATGGCGGATTTGCTGCATTGGTTCCGGACCCAATCATTGACGGATTTCACCTCACTATAGTCCTTATGGACGGGCGGCAAGAACCGAACCCGCTTTATCGGGACACAAGGCGTAAAAATGGGCATAGATCCCTCAAGGATTAAACCCACAAAGACGACCTTTAAAGGCGTCATACCAGGTGTAGAGGCCAACTATGCAGGCTTAGTTACACTTGAGGTGGTCTTGGATCCCCGAGATAATTTCGAAGCGAGGAGTTAATCTTCGACATAGTCCCGTTCGCATGGCTATCACACCTTGCCGGACAAACCGCATTTGCAAAGTTCAATGCGGTGCCGCACTACGCATACCTCAAGCTCAAGATGCCAGGCCCTCGAGGAGTCATTACGGTCAATGGAAACACTGAACGCTCTCTCCGAACGGAGGAGCATATGGCGGCCCTCGTGGTGGAAGTACAAAGCAGCCTCTCAAGGCAATTCTCCTGTCCGGGTGTTAAACATCCGGACACCGTCAAGCGCGCCCGGAGTAACCTACAACAAGACCGCCTGGCACGTTCCGAGCAAGCATAGCAATGCGGCCCCAACCCCAGCCCTCGCAAAATTGCGAAACTAGTACTACGCGTACATAACTACGCTCTGGAAATACCATGGACATAGGGGGAGGGGCACGACTACGGCATGCCCAAAATGCGGCTCAACCGCACTAGGGGATCCCGATTTTGTCATTCTTTTTCTTACTTTCAGGACTCCACTCTACGGAAGGCCTGTCCGGCAGTACAAACGCCGAACACACGATGCAACAGCCAGGGAGGCAGAAAGCTACGTCGAGTGTCCAGGTGGTCTCTATAACGAGTAGTATACTTGTTTCACATATCATCCCGCAGCTCGCCCCTGGAGGGGGACATGTCAAATAGTCCCATCTCTTGCTTACCGCACCATTTGTATCGTCCTGCTTTTATCGCAAACTTTTCGAATAAACAATACATAGCTTTTGTCTATTATTGCATCCCCCTTTTACAAAAATATGTTTAGTTATGACATTATGCAACCGTACACTTTGGTATGGCCAATACACCAGGGGCTTACGTACCCCAGAATATGGTGTGAGAAGTCTGAACACTCTCATGAGTGCGGCACCCCGAACTTATAGCATTATATGCATCGGCTCTGAATCATGTCTTGGGTCAATAGTTGGGTTTGCCCGGCTCCCATGTTTTGGTACCTTACGCTCATTATATCGGCTAAGGTAGCGCTGGGAGAACCACTGCGATTGTGCCCCTGTTGAGCTGGGCTAAGCACCTCAGTGGAGAAAGCAAAAACTGACCGTCATGATAGGGCGAGAGTTGGTCGCTGTTCGAGAGGTTTTCGAGTCCCTAAAGACTTATGCCGCTTAGAGCGAGGAGTCGGCTTTGTCCGACCTAGGCGTGGATAGCACCCCGAACTTGGTCTTCCGAATACTAGGGGCTTCACCGAAATTTAAAATTATAGAATTCTATGGCTAAGTGAGAGTGTTCAAGCATTATAGTCTGATTGCCTTGTTCGTTGTGTTAAGCGCCTCCCTCGAAGGACCCAAGAATGGGAAAAAGAGCGCTCAAGTTTATCCCGAACACCCGGCACTTTTCATGACATAGGGGCGTGACGACTCGCCATCTCTCAATTCTAATAAACGGCCGCATGAAGGTAATATTTTAAATTCAAAAGCGTTGCTTAGCGCATATGAACAAGTTTTCCAGTATAGGATCACAAATGCGAAGTTTACTCAAAATTACATCTTTGGAGCACTCATCCGCTATAAGGCGGGCACCCTTCAGGACGCCCTCATAATACATCTCGGGCTTGCGATGCTCCTAGCCCGGCGGTGGTCCGTCCGTCACAAGATTCTCAGCGTCCATCTTGCCCCAGTGCACTTTAGCACGGGCAAGAGCCCTACGGGCACCTTCGATGCATACAGAGCGTTTAATGACTTCAAGCCATGGACAGGCATCCACCAGCCGCCTCACCAGCCTGAAGTAGCTCCTGTGCATGGCTTCCCTGTGCCATGTACCGGACTATGAGACCCTTCATGGCCTGTTCGGCCACCTTATGAAGCTCGAACAGCTTGTTGACTAGTCGCTCAAGGGCACCGGGTGTCCGCCTCGATATCGAGACAGAACACCTTCTCCGCCGAGCTCCCCTCTTGGCTTGCAGAGAATGCGGCAGCATCGGACACACCGGGGAAGATCTGCGAATGCTCTGGAGAGCTCGGACTCGGGTAAGTAACAAGTAATTCAATTTCACGTGCTTGCTTTGCATAAAGAATGCCTTACCCGCCGCTATCTTCTTCATCGCCTCAATTTCATGGAGGGCTTTTTGGGCTTCGGCCTTGGCAGATTTGGCGCTCTTAAGCGCCGAGGCGAGCTCAGACTCTCGGGTCTTTGAGTCAAGCTCCAAACTCTCGTGTTTTTCCACGAGAGCCTGGAGCTCTTGCTACACCTCCGCCACCCGCGCCTCCTGCTTTTCTCGCTGGGTACGCTCCACGGCCGCATTTTCTTCGGCCTTGGACAGCGCTTCCTTCAGGGTCGCCACCTGGGTTGTGGCCCCTGTAATACTGACGTTGGTCCTGTCATTTTTTGCAACCACATCTTTATTATATACTTACATAAGGTATCACTTACCTTCCTTGTCCTCGAGCTGCTTCTTGGCAAGGCCGAGCTTGTTCTCGGACCGCTCGTGGCTCTGCTTCAATGCATCGACCTCCGCAGTCAGTGCGGCAGAGGTCAGCAGCGCAGCCTGCATTCCCCTATTGACATACTTATGTTAGACTCATGCGTATATCTTTTTGATCCTCAGTTCGGCTTTTATTTTCGAACACCCAACTGAGCATCAGGGGCTACTGTCTATGCGGTATTTACATATCTTAAATACATACCTCAAGGCCTGTTAGAAGGCTGGCACAGGCTTCAGTCAGCCCGCTCTTGGCGGACTGAACCTTCTGGATCACCATACTCATAATAGTGCGGTGCTCCTCGTCGATGGAGGCGCCGTTAAGCACCTCGAGCAGATTATCCGGTGCCTCTGGTTGGACGGAGGTCACCGACGTCGTAGGCTTGCCCTTCTTAGTAGGGGGCCGCCTGCCGAATGCCGGAACCGTTGAAGGTTCCAGTGCGGTGTCCGGCCCAGGGCCGGACTTAGATCCCTTCGGGGTTTTATCCCCTTTGCGCCTGGAGTCTGGGAGGTCGCCTTGCGGCGCCTCCAGGACCACCTCCTCCTGGCTTAGCCCCTTTTGGGACGCCACCTCGGCATCATCCGCAGCACGAGGAGAGGAGGCGACCGAAAGTGAAGTGTTATTCACATCCGACGAACCCAGGGAACCGCTCGACGAAGCATCGAGCCCGGGCTTGGGCGGACTGCATGATTATATTCGGCGTCAGAAGATACTGTGCAACAAAGGAATGCCATGAGTTATTCTGGTATCCGGATACTTACGATTTTGCCAGGGGCTTGGCCATGGATGGCCACTCCTCTTCGCCGTTGTCGGCGTTGGTGGAGTAGTCCGGAGGAAGGGTCCTCCCCTTCTTGGACCCTCTGGCCCCCCGGTTGGGGCGGCCTTCCTTTTCATTCCTCCCCCCGCTGGAGTGGGAGAGGCCTCTTCTTCTTCCTCCTCGTCTTCGGAGGAGGAGTGCGCCTCGGAGTCATCAGACGATGAATCCGACACCGCAGGCGCCGGAACTCTTTCGAGTTCCCGTGGCCTTCTTTTTGGCCTTCTTCTCCGGCACCACGTAAGGTGTCGGAACCAGCAGCCCCGTCAAGCGGGCGTCCGCTGGGTCTTCGGGCAAGGGAGCCGGATAGTCAATCTGTCCGGACTTCTTCTACCAATCCTGTCAAAGGTAAGGGAGTTTAGATCCTGCATAGAATCGAACTATGGAAAACAAGTAACCCGTAAAGGATAAAATAGCTTACCGCGTTGGCTTGATGCTGCGCACTGAATCCGCGATCCTCGGTAGCGGATGCGGGGGCCTCGGCGCCCTTGAACAGCACCTTCCAGGCGTCTTCGTACCTAGTGTCGAAGAGCCTACTCAGGGTTCGGTGTTGTGAAATATCAAACTCCCACAAACTGAAAGCCCGTTGTTGGCACGGGAGGATCCGGCGGATGAGCATGACCTGGACTACGTTGACGAGTTTGAGCTTCTTGCTCACCAGGTTTTGGGCGAGTTTGGAGTCCGTCGGCTCCTCCGAATTACCCACGACAAGCCCGTCTCTTTCCGGGAGGTGAGTCGTGTAGGGAAGCCAGATCGAATTCGGGGCCGCTGCCCATTCAGAGTCACGCTTGGCTCGGTGATGTAGAACCACCCCGATTGCCACCCTTTATGGTCTCCACGAAGGAGCCCTCGAGCCATGTAACGTTGGGCATCTTGCCCACCATGGCGCCTCCGCACTCTGCTTGGCGGCCGCCCACTACCTTCGGTTTGACATTGAAGGTCTTCATCCATAAGCCGAAGTGGGGCTAGATGCAGAGGAAGGCCTCGCACACGACGATGAACGTCGAGATATTGAGGATGAAGTTCGGGGCCAGATCGTGGAAATCCAGGCCGTAGTAGAACATGAGTCCCTGGACAAATGGGTGAAGTGGGAAACCTAGTCCACGGAGGAAATGGGTGAGAACACCACCCTCTCATGGGGCACAGGGGTGGGGATGAGCTGCCTTGTCGGGAGCCGGTCTTGGCGATGTCATTGGACAAGTATCCGGCTTTCCTCGGCTTCTTGATGTGTCCCTCCGTGACGGAGGAGACCATCCACTTGCCTCCCACTCGGACATGGCTGGAGAAGGTTGAGGTAAGATGTGCGGACTTGGGCGCTGGAGCCTGGTGCGAAAATGGATAAACAAAGGAGGAAGAAGGCGTAGATGGAAAAGGTGGATCCTTATCCCTTATATGGGCGGACGAAATTATGTGCCCCCACCAGCTGGTAAAACTCGCTTATCTCCCAAAGCGCCATAAATTATTGGCACGGTTGGGTTACCCACGCCCGTATTGATGAGAATCCCGGAATAAGGGGACACGATCTACGCTCGACAAGACATGCCAAGGAAACCGCCTCGCTATGTGCGCTGAGGTGGGACAGTAAAAACGATTCGAATAAAGGCTTGGCCGTGGTGTGATGTCACGCTGCGGAATACGTCAGCAGATTGGATTTGTGTAAGTATTATTCTCTCTACGGTGGTATGTGGAACTTATTTTGCAGAGCCGGACACTGCCCTTGTGTTCAAAATCTTCTATGAAGTATTCGGAGGAGGAACCCGCCTTGCAATGTCGAAGAAAATCTGCGCGCCGGACTCGTCATCATTGAAGCCTGGTTCAGGGGCTACTGAGGGAGTCCTGGATTAGGGGGTGTCCGGATGGCCAGACTATAACCTTTGGCCGGACTCCTGGACTATGAAGGTACAAGATTGAAGACTTCGTCCCGTGTCCGGATGGGACTTTTCTTGGCGTGGAAGGCAAGCTTGGTGATACGGATATGTAGATCTCCTCCCATTGTAACCAACTCTGTGTAACCCTAGCCCTCTCCGGTGTCTATATAAACCGGAGGGTTTTAGTCCATAGGACGAACAACAATCATACCATAGGCTAGCTTCTAGGGTTTAGCCTCTCTGATCTCGTGGTAGATCTACTCTTGTTCTACCCATATCATCAATATTAATCAAGCAGGAGTAGGGTTTTACCTCCATCGAGAGGGCCCGAACCTGGGTAAAAACATCGTGTCCCTTGTCTCCTGTTACCATCCGCCTAGACGCACAGTTCGGGAGCCCCTACCCGGGATCCGCCGGTTTTGACACCGACGGACCCATATACAAATTAAAAAATAAAGGACGAGGATCGAACATGCGACCGGGCCTTCAAGCCGCACGTCAATAGGCAACATACGTAGAATAGCAATGTTTGTTGTACCCCTTTGTTCACATAATGTTTTTATATTACCACAGCCTAATTAATGGATAACATGTAATATTATTTTTAGTACTATTCGCCTTCACTTACTAGTGGGTTCCATGTGTGCTCTCTCTCTCCTCCTTCTGCGTTTAGGCCTTGCGGGCAAACAGGAAGAACTGGCAGGCGATGTTGTCATTGACCATATCTGGACGCGTTCACAAGTCACGGCACCAGTTTCACGTACTAGCAGCACTAGTCAGTGTGTACGTACAATGCACATTAATTTGGAAGTATATGAAGTGCATGCGGATATTAACTAATAGGATATTTTTTGCGTGTTGTCATGTGATTAGCACTATTTTTGGCATGAAATTAACTGCACGCTAAACGTGTTGAGCGCTCGACATTGAAGCAGTCTAGGTCGTTGGATGACAAGGAATATATGTGGCTTGATGACATTTTATATTTAATTTGATACGGCTCTAGCAGAACATTCAATCGATCAAACCATACATTTCGTTCAGTCCGACTCCGACTTTAAATTATACGACGATCGATATAAAATAAACGGAAATGATAAACGTTCGGATTTTAAGCATGGCAATCCGAACGTTTTTCATGGCAAATTTAGATTACGCGGCGGCGGCGGGGGCGTCTCGTGATGGGTAGCGGCTCCTCTGCCGTGCTCTGTGTGTCGTCGGGCCAATGACCGACGGCGACGGCGGCGTCTTGCGCCGTTGTTGGCGTACTCCTGGATGTTGGCCTAGCTTCAAGGAAGGCCAAAATGTTCTGGACTTCGTAGCGAGTCAACTGGCGGGAGGAGGCGACTGGCGTTGGTGCAAGGAAGCGGTCAACGGCGGCCATCCATGCCGCCGAGAACCGGCACCGCAGCGAGGACAAGCGCTGTCAACGACGCGGCGGAGACATTCGTGGTGCACGGCACCGCACGGCAGCGCGCACGTTAGTGTACGTGCGGCGCATCTGCACGTTGGCAGTGCGCGCGCTGCCGTCTGCACGGTGCTGCAAGCGGTATCTTGTTGGCAGGTGCACGAGCGTGAAAGTCGGCGGGGACATCGTGGAACCCCACGTATCAAGCTCGGCGACAATGTGCGGCTCCCAGCCCATCAATGCCCGCAGGGGATGGTATTTGGCCTTGATCGGGGCGACGGGAGCCGGAACGGGAGCGGGGACAGGCGCAACGTATTCCCGCAAGGCCAGTTCAAGCTCGTCCCAAAGCACTTTATGTTCTTGAGACTCCGGCTGGGTGTCTTCCTCAGGAAATTGGAACACTAAGGGCAGACCATCGTGATGCGGCATGGCGTATGTTTAGGTCAGGCTAGTTGGCGGTAGACGATAGGAGAATCAGAGAGGAAGAGAGAGGATTGTAGCGATACCGGGTAGTGCGGGGTTGATTTTAAACTGCGGCGCCGGCGACATTAAAAGTGGGAGCAGCTTAGACGACGGTGGGCGGCGGAGCCTGGTCAAAGGCTCGCCTCCCGGTGAGTCTACAAATCTGCTCGCATGCCTCCTGACGGCCAGCTTGTTGCCGCCGACGCCTCCCATTGACTCACACGCTTTGGGGACGGCACTGCCGATGAGAAGTGGGGACTCGTGGCGGCGAACGCATACGGTTTCAATAGTGAAAGCGTTCGCCTTAACGTGATAGGTCTTTGTTCCAAAATACCTTGGCTCTTCATTTGTGCAACTTGTCACAAGCAGCTTGTCTCGAATTGAAGAAAAAAATTACGAAGTAATATTTGTGCCATATCACGTGACCATGCTCAGTTTCAAGAATTTATGCTCACTTTTGGATTTTCTGAAATTTAAGATCCAGGATTTGAAACAATATCATAACCTGCATCATGAAATAAATTTTCAAGCTGTACATCTGTCCTGTTGTATTTCTTAAGAAAGGATTTGGTCAAACATTTTGCTTAGTTATACTTCAGACAAGTTATATATGCAGAGTAAAAGGATAATCCCTCCGTACCAGTGCATTGCATGATATATTAACTCAATTACTAGGCACGAACAAACGGGCTCAATTATGTGCTCATCCTGGTGTAGTAGTAGTAGTACTAGGCAATGCAGTTGACGGGTGACCTTGATGACGGCGCATCGAGGGAATTGAACCGTGCTTGGCACGGTAGGTAACGTTGTCTTAGTTACTAAAGCATCCCTCCATTGTTCATCGGTAGTCATTGTGGACCGAGGACATGAGGGGAATTTCCTAGGGCTGGAATTCTTGCCGCCAGATATTTCGGCTTGAAACGCTGAGGCTCGACTGGTTGGGGTTGCCTAATGTGCGTACCACGCACGCCACCGAAGGACACGAGCCCGGTTTTTTTTAGGATCAACACGAGCCAAGGTTTGGCTGGTACGCCGTTGGGTCCTACCATTCGACAATACGAAAGGAACCTTTTAAATAGCCGAACGAATCTATGTGTATTACAATACCCGTATTTTCCTTGCAAATACTAATTTCAACGTGGTAATTGATTTATGACGAGTTGTTGAATTAGAGTGAGTTTGTGATATAGTGATCTCAACGTGGATTTCACATTTCATGGTATCCCTAGTAAGTTTTCCAATGCAGATTCAAATTTGAAAGATGAACAATACGGAGGTGAGAAAACTTTGTACGTATCAAGCTTATGACCACACACACACACAGAGAGAGACACACACACTCACGAACACAACAACAATCCAATAAATATAGTGCATCTATTTTTCCAAACCATGCATGTATGACACGAATTCAAAAATACTCCTTCTATTCCTAAATACTAGTCTTTTAGAGAGTTCAACAAGTGACTACATACGCAGCAAAATGAGTGAATCTAGACTCTAAAATATGTCTATATACATCCGTATGTGCCAGTCCATTTGAAGCCTCTAAAAGACTAATATTTAGGAAACGAAGGAGTAAAATGTAAGACATCCATGGTCCTCAGTTCAATATTTAAAATGAACATGAAACTGAAACATGAATATTAAGTCTAGTACTACAAAGTACATGCAAATGTTGTGTTTAGGCGGAGCTATGATTGTCGGGGGTCAACCCCGACCTTAGATAAAATTGTGGAGCTCTGTTTAGGGTTGTTTAGATTATATTTGTCCCCACCCTCCCAACCACCGATTGGTTGTGCACCCCCACCCCTCCTCCCGGGAGAATATCATGTGCCCCCATACCTTAGATGCTATATGTCGATCTGAGTTGCTTGGAGCTTGTAGATCCGAGATATAGCAGCTCACATGATGTGTCTTAATATTTTGCAGAAACCTTGATGAGTTTGAGAATTGCAGACATTTTGTACAAAAACTACTTAGATGCCCTTTGATCCCATATCCAACGACCTCGAAGCTCGTATCACCGTAGCATCTAAGATGAAGGAGGACATCATATTCTCTTGTATGTAAGAATATCATGTGCTACCACACCTTAGATGCTTTGGTGATACAAGCTCTTCAGAGGCGTTGGATTTGTGACCCAACACCTCCTCGGTGGTTCGAATGGTTTTTTGCAGAAAAGCCCCAAAAGAGTTCGGCCACTGCTTACAAGCACAAAGACTGCTTAGATGCCATTGGATCTCAGATCAAACAACCTCCAAGCCCGTATCACCGTAGCATCCAAGCTGCGATAGCACCTTATGTTTTCTCGCACGGGAGAGTATGAGGTGCTCCCGCACCGTAGATTCTATGGTGATACGAGTTCACTGAGATCTAACGGCCCATGGTAGGAGGTTTGAATGTTTTTGCAATATACGGCTGATAGAGTTTGGAAATGCGCAGAAAGTACAAGTACTACGCATGTGCCATCTGATCACTAATCATACGACCTAGATGCTCATATCACCGTAGCTAGTAATTAAGCTACGGGGAGCACCTAATATGAGCACTGGGGAGCCGTTGGATCGAAGATGCAGCGGCACACACGAGGCCTGAATGTTTTATTTGCAAAAAAAACCTTTGGAGAGTTTGGAAATTGCGCATAATTACAAAGACTACTCCCAAGCTATTGGATCTCACTTCCAACGGTGTAAAAACTCGTATCACCATAGTATCTAAGCTGCGGGGTGGATGTGATATTCTATGCCACTGTCATTTTTGTTCGTAAACTTGCAAAATACGTGTAACTCGT
Organism: Aegilops bicornis; assembly: GCA_021605145.1. Classification (NCBI taxonomy): domain Eukaryota; kingdom Viridiplantae; phylum Streptophyta; class Magnoliopsida; order Poales; family Poaceae; genus Aegilops; species Aegilops bicornis. Next base: position 412,878,245 of record CM038672.1, read on the forward strand.
GCCGTTACTTGTCTAACCGCGCAAACTGTTTGTTCAAAAAAAAACATCCTACACTGAAATATCGGAACAACACACGGGGGTCCCACTTGTCATTAATCAAATTTGGACCTAAAACTAACAAATCTGAAAGACAAGATTCGAACAGGCAACCTGGACTACAAAGCATAAGTCGATAGCCTGAAAAAACGAACGGTTGTTGGCTTTGTCCCATAACTTGATTTTATACAGTACTTGCATTGAGTAGAGTAGAGGGAGTGCCTCGTCAACACGTGCATGACCGTTATCTCACTTACTGGTGGGTCCCAGGTCTGCGATCTCAATCTCTCTTCTCTCCATCGTCTAACCTTTGCATGGGCACACACGAAGAGCGGCGCTAGATTGCCGTGGTGTTATTACAACTAAAAAAGCTTGGAAAATAGAGGAATCGCCTAGAACAAGAGACGTTGTGGCTGGTCGAGACGGAGCTAACCACATCTATCCTCTGTGCCACGTTTGCATGATGGAGCTGTGTGGCTAGTGGGGTGTTTTTGACCGACTGGCTGGGTCCCGAGGTCGAACCATAGGTACTACGTCTGATACAATATATTTTTACATGCACATTTTTCCTCCGTGCCGAGACGTGGCACACCCTACCACGCGGTTTCGGGGTCCTCAGGGGTGGTGCACGCATATATTCTTCCTGACGTAGGACGCCCTACCGCGCGTTTTCTGGGTCCTCCTCGGTCGTAGCGCCTAAGCAAGTAAATGAGTCGTCAAATCATGAAAGACCACCTTTCTCGCCGAGTACATCAGTGAAGCACGGTGGCTAGCTAGTTGGGCTAGTTCGACCGACTAGGTAGGCCGCCGCCACATTTGGTTTTTCACCCCTTTTTATCTACTTGTCGGCATGTAAATTTAAATATCCACCGCGATGTTGCTCTGGTGTTTGGGTGCGGCAGGATTTTTAATTTTTTGATTGATGGGAGCAGGCGCGGCAGGATTTTAAATTTTTTGATTGACGGGAGCAGGGGCGGCAGCAATTAGTCCCGTAGATTGCATTGCCTTTCAGCCGTTTCGCCCCCTTTGCTTCCTCTTCCATTGCTTCTACCTGGTGCCATGGCGGTGCAGCAGATCATGGAGTCCGAGGTGAGGCACCTGACATAGGAGCTCCATGCCAAGGATGCGGAGCTCAGGGCCAAGGACGTGGAGCTCCATGAGCTCAAGGAGGAGAGGAGTGCCATGCTCCTCCGTTATGTGTGGGAGTTCACGGAGCTTCAAAAGCGGCAGGCGTCCACCACAAAGATGCTCGAGGCGTTGGCAACATTGCTGCAGAAAGCGGGAGATACGATAGGCCGTCGGAGCCGGGCCGGAGCGCTTGGCGGCCGATCGTGACGAGGTCCAGGATCGCCTCAGCCACTTGGTGAACCAAGTTGCCACGCACGTGTTGCGGCTGCACGATGCCTACCGTCGTGCCGGCTGGAGCACGTGTTGCGCGATGCTAAACCCGTTCGACTTCAACGAGCAGCGGCTTCCTGACCTGGTCTCCTTCTTCACCTATATCTCCGAGGAGCTGAGCCGTCTCCGCGCGATGGTGGGGGCTGAGCAGGACAAGGAGGGGTTGCGGGCTGCCGTCGCCGTTGCCGGGCGAATCCTTTCAGGGCTCCATCACCGGAATCCATTCGTGCCATTAGACACCGTCTTTGAGGAGCTTGCTCCCGTCGACCGGGAGCGAGCTCTGCGGGCGGTTGCACCCTGCATCACCAATGTCGTGCGCCTCGAGAAGCAGAGGGACTTCGGTGGTGTTTAGGTACCCTCTGCATGGGCATGTCCATGTCTTGGCGCAACATGACCGTTGGATCAAACTCAGACGGTGCAGATCAGTCACTGTAGCACAAAGCGTGTGGGTGTGTTTGGTTGCATTCTCATCTCAATATAGTTGTTTCCTCTTCGTGTATTTTTGTCGACCTACTAGTGTGGACTCATGCACCCTTCATGCACTCGCCAAACACCCAAAAGTGGGTCGAGAAGGGAACTTTGCTCCCATCCTGTGCACCCTTCATACACCACTGCCTAACACTATTCGTGCTTCATATGGTTCAGTTTCATGGAGTCTTGTAGCATCATACTCTCCGTCTTGTGGACCTAGTTACGGTAACATTGATCTCACCGTTCATTCTCGACCGGACAGTCGAAAAAGTGGTACTATGTTACATATAGGAGTAGTTGACATGCGCACAACATCATTTGTTATTGTCATATCTTACTACACTAGCAACAAGATTGTGTAGTACTGAAGTATGAACCACTGCACAAGCGTAATAGTAGGAGCACTGTGTATGTTCAAGTGGCTGCCGTGTTTCGCACTCCTCCGTTGTAAGAGTGGAAACGCTTGCTGTAATCATTTTTTTCTTCAGAATGAAAAATAGTGGACACGCTCTACCGTGTGGATCCTCCTCCAGCCATGCACTAAATTACTCACTTTCGCTGACGTGTGGGACAGCCAGCACCTGGGTCCACTAGCCATGCACTAAATTACTCCGTAGTAGAGTGACGGTAGACTACCCCGATCGAACCGCCGCAGTAATGCCCAATGAGCCATCAAATCACAAAACCCCCTCCTTTCCAGCAGTAAGTTGGACGGATGAAGCAACCATCATTTCACTCTTCTCTCTCAGCTTCCTCTCTTGAAGAAAACCCCCACTCGCTTCGCTTCTCCCTCATCTCGTTCCTCCTTTCACTCTTCTCTCTCAGCTTCCTCTCTTGGGTGGACGCTGGAGCACCGGACGACGTGATGTCTATGGCTCTGGCCAAAACCGTCGAGGCTCATGGTACGAAGAAGCGCAAGCACCCTTGAGAGACTACTGCATGAGACAAGCTCAAAGCCATTGCCTGTCCAAGCCCCCTCTCCGGGATCCCTCATTAAGCAAGTCCAGGTAATGTCTCTTGTTGACGATCTTTTCTCGATCTTGATCGTGTTTTTTCATCTAACACGCAGTACTAATACTGGTAGTACAACTTTCTGGGTGATCTTGCATGTGATTTTAGTGTGCCAAATGACGGTTCTAAATTCCTCTTTTGACCAAAACATGCGAGAGGTTGACACCGATTTCTTATAGATTACTTTCAACTACTCCCTCATCCCAAATTTCTTGTCTTAGATTTGTCTAGATACGGATGTATCTAATACTAAAATGTGACTTGATACATCCGTATCTAGACAAATCTAAGACAAGAATTTGGGGACGGAGGGAGTACTTTATGAACATCAATGCTACCTTTTAAGAGGGTATATTTGCCTCAGTAACTTGTGTTATGGATATTGCATGTAATCCCTCTTCTCTCATGCCTTTGAAGACATGTTCTAGTGTCTTTGTTCACTCATTTCTGTGCGTATATGTAGTCATATATGGAGTATAATATCGAAAATCATCTTATATTTCTGAACGGAGGTAGTAATAAAATATGGTTTCTGTTTGAATTAGAACCAGGTCCGCGGTGGAGATGAAGTTCTCAAAGTCATGCCGTGTGAACTGGAAGACAAGATGATGAGTTCTCTTGCTGAACTATCCATTTCTTTGTGTCCTTGTCGCCACGTGTCACGAACTAGTGTTTTCCTGTAGCATTGTTGTCAGCGTGTTCTCGAGGCTGTACTTGACCACAACAATTTCCTGGCTGTGCCTTCGATTCTGAAGGGTGTGGTTCTTGTAAAGCTTCCCAACAAATCTGATGTGGCTTGTCTTCATCATCATGTTTATGAGTGGAAAGACCACTCTGTTAGGTTCTCCAAGGTTGACAAGATGGTGATAGTGCATGTAGACATCTCACACGAAGTCCATGGCCTAATCGATTATGCGGGTTTCATCCCGTAGGTCGGTGGCAAGAAATAGTCTGCAGAGTTTAGTTAGTGCAACTTTGCTTGTTTGTAGTAAGTACTATTGTTCAAGAATTGATTTGTGTTTGTGAACCTGTATTGTTTATTAAATCGCCGCTTTTGGTGTGTGGTGGAGTCCACGAGAACGGTCTATGTTAATGTTTGTCCACTCAATTCATGCGTATATTTTGAAGTATCCAGATCATATTTTTGTGAGGACGGTTTATCAATTATGGTTACACTCCAATATCTCGTATGCCTTTGAAGGGTTTATCGCACCCACCAGGATTTCCAGTCCCATGGATGTTCGGTCCATACGATTTGTCACGACCTTTGGATTGTCCTGCTTGTGGGAGTAGGCGGGGCCCTTGCATGCCATGCGTAGTTGGACGATCAATCTTCTGTTTAGTACTTCTTTTTTTTTTGAGAATGACTACCCAAACAACACCAATTACAAGGTACATTCAGATAGCATGAGCGGCCGTAGATCATCCGGCACATCCGCGATGATCAGCGAGTCTCCTTCTCGCCTTCCCCTGGCCGCGAGACCATGTGCTAGTTTGTTCTTGCTTCGATTAACAGCTATAACTCTGACGTGTTTGAAAAGCCCAGCCGTGCGCTTTATATCACTGACAGTTGAGAAACTAGCAGACCTATTTTGGCTTCCCATCTCCAGTTCCTTTGAAATCAAGGCACAGTCCGTTTCAATGATTAAACTGCCCCGATACATAGCTGACAATGCGGTGATTCCCATCTTCTGTTTAGTACTTCAACATAGTGATTTCCTGGTAAGTATTCGCTCGTGTCACATCAAGTAAATCTTATTGATTTACTGTCTAAATCTTATTGATTTAATGTCATGTTTTCTTTCTTTTCCTGCAATTTTACGATGCAGGTTTTGCCATGTGACATTCATCACAGAATAAACCGTTTGGTTTGCTCTCGATGGCTATTTTTGCAGGTTTCACTTCTTATGTCGTGTCGATACTTGAAGTCACTTGTCCATCACTTATATTACTAGAAAAAATTGGATCGGTCATTGTCCGAGTACAAGCTGAATCCCTATGATGAACTGCAGTTTGGTTTAACGAAAACGCATACAATTAGTCCTTCTCGCGTTTAAAAGAAATGAAGAAAAAACTGGATCATGGTCACGGATCCTAGTCAAGTTAGAAAGATGATCATAGCGAGATCAGACACGATCGCATTTGTCCTCGACAGATCGATCACCGGCAGCTTGTTTCTAGCAATCGACAATGCGAGCTCACCGATCCACCGAGGATTGGGCATCGACCGCGTCACCGACACCTGCTCCGACACCGGCACTAGCTCTACAAGGAGCACCATCTCCGGCAGCAGCAGCGACTTCGGCACCTGCACCAACACTTGCACTTGCATCTGCTCCGGCCCGTGCAGTTGCACCAAAGAACAGATCGGGCTGTAGTTTGCACTTCATATACCAAAGTCCTTACAAAACCGACATGTCCACCTTCTTGGTAAGCATTGGCCGCCCAAGTGCTTCGTTCTTTTTTTCTTTCCATGTTGTTTCACATGATTCACTTTGTGGTTGATCTAACTGTTTGGGTATGTCTTCTTGTTTGCAAACAGAGAATTCCTAGAGCAACGAGGAGTCGTTCAACAATCCGGGCATCATGCCAAGTTTCACTTACCATGCGCAGCCTTGGTGTGAATGAACACCGCTCAATATACCGTAAGTACAAAGGATGGTCGCATGATGATTGATGCTAAAGGATGGTCAAGGTTCAAATCTAAATCATATCTTGTGGTAGGGGATGATGTCAAAATCAAACTTTCTCGGCAAGGAGAGCTGGTCCAAATCAACTTTGAAATTCTTCGTAGCAGCACGCAACTGCCGAACTGATCTATCCTCCGAGAGATTTTGATGTAATAATCTGGCATGGTGAAACAAGTGTCCTGTGTGTATAAGTAGTACGACAATATTATTTATCATATGGTATATCGTTGATAGAATTGCAACTCGATTCTTTGGTTAGGAACTGTCGTTCGATTTCATTCCAACAGTTGCCGTGCTTTATTCAATTTTGTGTATTCGCCTTGCGACAGCATCTAAAACCAGCGCCGTACCGATCGCTTGCAATATGAAAAGCGCTGAGGTAGAACACATGGGCCCCCAAACATGCAGGGTCGGCCTGCGGCCCAAAGTCCAAAACCGTGAGCCTATCTGAGTATTATATTCTCAGCTGAACCCCCATAAAAAGTTGAACCCCATAATTCCCGTGCGTTGCGGAGGGAGTATATTTCTCGGCAAGGTGAGCCCGTGATATAAAAGATTTGTATATTTCTTTCTGGAGGAGTATCTCTGTTAAAAAATATATTTATGTGTAACTAGTTACTCCTGTCTTTCTACTTCCTTTTTTGATATGTGGGGCAACCGACAGCGGGTCCACGTGCCATATGCACAAATTAGAGTGCACAACTTCACGGTAGACACACCCGGTCAGAAGCGCCAAGAATGCCGAGCCGTCAAATCACACCCCCTTTCCGGCTTAAGCGATGGTGAATGAGACCAGCGGCAATATTTCACTGGGCACGAATCCCCTTCTCCTCGTGCCTTGTTCGGAGAAAACCCCTCTCGGCGATTGCATAGGGTTTTCTCATGGAGAACCAGTGCGAATCTTCATCCATCCTGATAAATCCAAGTCCCTTGGTTGCGTGTAATCCTAGGATGGCAGCCGCCGAATTGATGCATTTTTCTTCCCATCGAATCTAGTGTGTTTCATTTGCAGTGCCCAAAGTGCGAGTACCCTACAGGTTTCTGCACCCTCGGCGAGACGCCACACTTGTTCCTTCTCATCCTAACACAGCATTTTGAATCGCGCATAGTATGTTCCTAGAATCCTCTTTTCTATCCGGGAGGGTGGGTTTTTTTTTAACATGCTGTGTTCTCATATTATTTTTCCTGCAGTGTATTATTTGCTCTGCTAGAACACATGTAGTCAAGATGCTCGGCCTTGCCATAACTGAATACACTAGTTTAATGGTGACAGTGAAGACAAGCCATGGATATAAGTTCCGAGTTGGGTTCATGAACCAAGAAGATCGCTGCTTTTTTTTATGGCCAAACTTGGATAAACTTTCTCAAGTGTTACAGTGAAAGTTGGCGCACGAATGTTGATGGGAATAGCAGAACCTGGTCTCATATTCACTGCGATCTTCGACCCCGACGTTGTTCCAATTGTTCATCCATGTTAGTTTTGTATCTGGTTCTTGCTTGTTCCCTCAATTACTTCTTAATCCACCTATTCTGTCTAACTAATCACAATTTAACTTTAGAAGTAGCAACGAATCTCTCACGAAGATGCTACTTCTAACTAATATTTTCTTATAATTGGTGGCACGTGTAGGTTTTTTCAGAGTTAAGCAGTCCGCTCGTTTGTTACTCTGTAATAACTCGGCTGTTACTAATGGCACTAAAGTTGACTGGATCGACATCCACAAGTTCCTACACTTTATTGATCGTCTTGAGGTCCTTGTGGGGCGTTTAAATGGTGGAAGGCCACATGGGATATGTGTGCCACTGCTGCACTCGTTGAACAGGTCCAAGCGTGGCCGAGAAACTTATGGTACAAGCTGTTTTACATTATATATGTTGTTCATAAACTATTGCTTATACACAGTTTTACATCTGTGATCTTCTTGAAACAAGAACTGCCGAGTTCTATTGTTCCTATACCGATGCCTGACCATGGTCGGGTCAGACTTGCGCTTGGCCACAACATGATGTTTATGTCGACCTACTCAATTCCCCTTGGAGGTGAAAAGATACTTATTCATGGGTGGTCTCAAATAATGAAGGCCCGTCCATCTTGGAGAATAGGACAGAAGATTATGTTCATGCTTTTCCATGGTTCTAAAGCGAATGTCCTATTTATTGACCATGTTGCGAGATAAAGCCGTTGTCAGAAGGTTGTGGATGCGTGGGTTGGCGCCTGGGCCTTGTCCTGGGGCTTGGCGGCCTCACCCTTGGTTAACTATAGGCAAAGTAGCACTGTTCGAGGCGTGCTTTATGCAGTTGAACCTGTATAAGTACTCATACCGCTTTCACTTTGGTTGTTAAGTGCCCCCGCTGGTTTGATTAAGGTTGTTAAGTACTCCTGCTGCTTTTTACGATGTCGTGTTTCTTCAGTCATGTCTTCCTCCAGCCGCCAAAACCAAACCAGCGCCGGCGGGGCCGCCTGCTTCCGCCTCCCATGGCTGGCTGCGCCTCAGCGCATGCATCGCCGCCCCACCGTCTCCTAAATCGTTAACGCCGACGTCCTCCGTGCACTTTGGTGCGCTCGCCGTGGAGCCGCCCTCTCGCGTTGTCAACATGGTCAACAAACAATAGGAATCAGCATAAGTACATGGAGAGGATGATAGTAGGGGCCCACCACGTTAGCGTATGGAAAAGTATAATGCTTCCTCCTAGTGTTTTCCTGACATCTGGGACCCACGACATTGTGAGCGTATATAGTCAATAGACAAGAGAACAGCACAAGATCGGCTGACACCTGGGACGTAACTACTCGAGCATTATTTTTTTTGTTTGGTATTGTTGAGACGGAGCAGGGTTTGAACTGGGTTGTGGCCCGTCTAGCCCAGGCTTATATTTTATATTCACCATGTGACCAGCCCAGCTATTTTTTCTTTGTGAAAATGAGCCCAGTTTATTTTTTCTGAAGAATACCCAATCCAAGCCTACTTATTTTTCTACATACGATGAGCTGCAACTCTTTCAAGACGCCTGCAAATCTTAAAAGTAATATGAAATGGGTTGTAAATATAAAAGCAGATGACAAATTGGCAATTACTTTATAATTTCTGATTTTTTCACATTTTCAGATTCCTATTTCACTGGGCATTAACCTAATTTAAATATATCTTCAAAGTACTTTAAATCTGGCTCGACATTTCGGTATTAAAAATAGTTTGGAACCCACAGAAATATGCGAAATTGGCCCTCGCCAACCAAAAATAATGACTGCAATAAATTGCATAAGAAGTTGCCATGAGCTATATATAAATTATTAAAAAAAAGAGGGAGTGGTCTGACTTGTGGGCCTGTTTAGTTGGCCAGTATGCAAGATTTTTTAGTTATTATATACGTCAACAAACGATTCTAGCAGACTTAACCGTTGGATGTCAATCCAACGGCCATCGTCATTTCTTCAATCTGTGATCTTCTTGCTCCGGCCCAAAGCGGCCCGTGGGACCGGCTACTCCGCCTCCCGTGGCCGGGTGTCTTTGCCTTGCAGCCTCGGCGCCCCTACTACTCCCATCGTTGGCTGTGGCATCCCTCTACTCACCCACACCCCTGTTATTCTGCGGCGATGGCAGCCTCACCGCATGACCGAACGGTGAACCTCGTACTCCTCTCCGCGCGGGCTTCCACTGCCGCATCTTCCCTGGCTCCGCGTCGTCCCCTTCCTAGGCCTCGTCGTCGTCCACCACCGTGGTGCTCTCGGCACGACATGATCAATGTGGTCAACGACCGACTTCCATCGGAAGAAATCAGACGTGGAGAGGTGACGGTGGGTCCACAGCGGCCGCAAGGAAGTGCCTCCTTATCATGCAGAAAATAATTATTCCTCCACACGACGGCATGGACCCACCGGACGGGCCACCAGTATTTCGCGAAAAACATTTGCCCTCGATCGCTGGGACCCACAGACGGGCCACCGATTTCGCGAAAAAACGCTCCCCAGCTGTCAGCTCAGACCCACCGGAAGTGCCTCCTTATTACGCACAAAAAAAATGAATACCCCCTGCTAGCTGGGACCCACCTTGGTGGGAGGCTGACATGTGAGGCTACTAAGTTGACTGGGATGAATGCCTTTGTCAACTTTAGTCAATATATGAACGATTCTAGCTCCAGTGACCATACGATGTCCATCCAACGGCTGTAGTGCTTCTTCAACCTCTGGTCTTCTTGCTCCAGCCGCCCAAAGCAGCGCCGGTCGTGCCGCCTGCTCCTGCCGCCCGTGGCCGGCTGTGATGCCGCGGAGGCCTCACCGCCCCCTACTACTCTCACCGCTGGCCAGGCCATCCCTCTACGCACCCACACCCCCTGTTATTCTATGGCGACGGCAGCCTCACACCGCAGCCGAACGAGTGAACCCTCATACTCCTCTACGCGTGGGCATCCACAGCCGCGTCTTCCCCGGCTCCGCGTCGTCCCCTTCCTAGGCCTCGCCGTCGTCCACCTCCATGGTGCTCTCGGCGCGGCGTCGTCAACGTGGTCAAGGAGTGGCTTCCCTCGCACGTGGACTATATGTGGAGAGGCTGACAGGTGGGTCCACGTCGGCAGCAAGGAAGTGCCTCCTTATTATGCGAAAAATAATGATTCCACCACCTGACAGCTGGGACCCACCGGACGGGCCATCAGATTTCACGGAAAAACGCGTTTCCCGATCATTGCTGGGACCCACCAGCTTCATCTTCGCACGCAAGGAAGTGCGTCCGGGCAAAAAACGATTCGCCGATCATTGCTGGGACCTACCGGCTACACCTTCGCATGCAAGGAAGTGCGTCCGGCAAAAACGATTCCCCATTGCTGGGACCCACCGGCTACATCTTCGCACGCAAGGAAGTGCGTCCCGGCAAAAAAAAACGATTCGCCCCCTGAATGCTGGGACCCACCAGCTACATCTTCACACGCAAGGAAGTGCCTGACAGTCGGGACCCACCTGGTCGAAGCGTACGTAGCGTTGTCATTCTGGTCGAGAACGTGTACGTACATACTTGTCATTGTAGAGGCGCACACGTGTCGTAGTAGAGGCGCGCACGTAGCATGTACACGTACGTACAGCGGCCAGGGTGCAAGAAAGAAAATACGGCCACGTATGTGTACATATGGGCGGGGTCTCGAACGCCTACTCGCGCATACGTACGGCCAGGGCTCATGTACATGGCTGGGTCAGAATGGAGAAACAACGTCATCATCGTGTTCATGGGGAGGCAACGGAGTGCGTCGTGTTCATGGGGAGGAAACGAAATGCGTCGTGTTCATCGGGAGGCAACGGAATGCGTCGTGTTCATCAGGAGGCAACGGAACGCGTGGGAGCCTACCGGCTTGGACGGAACAAGCGATAGAAACAAGGCCTGGCGTACTGTACAACGAAGGAAACAGACCTCCTACGTTTGGAACCAGGTCCTTTTGATCGGGAGGGGTGTGGCGTACCGCAAAACGGAGGAAACGGACCTCCTACGGTCGAAACGGGGGTCCTGTTGATCGGGAGGGTGTGTCGCATCAAGAACGGAGGAAACGGACCTCCTACGGTCGAAACGGGGGTCCTGTTGATCGGGAGGGGTGTGGCGTATCGCAAAACCGACGAAACGGACTTGTGTTGGAGCGCTACGATCGAAACGGGGGTCCTATTCATCGGAGGGGTGTGGCGTACCGCAAAACGGGACTCCACGGGATATTGTTCATCTCCACCGTCGACCTCCTCCAGCCTCCACGGGCTACCGTCGACCTCCTCCAGCCTCCACGGGCTCCTGTTCATCCAGCCTCCACCGCGCGCTACTCCACCGGCTACTGTTCAACCACCCCTCCACGGGCACCCCTCCACTGTCTAATGTTCATCCAGGCCTCCACACCACGGGGTCCTGTTCAACCACCCCTCCACGGCCACCCCCCTCCACTGTCTACTGTTCATCCAGCCCTCCACACCACGGGGTCATGTTCATCCAGAGGCAATGCCACCGCTCCTTTGTTCATCCAACCCCCCCGCAACACTCACTTTGTTCATCCAATCGATCGGCTTGATTAGCAGCAGATGGCGAAGGAATCGCTCGGTCGGGTTCAGTTAATAGCCATCGATCGATCGCTCGGGTTCAGTAACGCGTAGCCTACAGTGTGATACGACTCCAACGTATCTATAATTTTTAATTGCTCCATGATACTTTATCTACTGTTTTGGACTATATTGGCCTTTATTTTCCACTTTTATATTACTTTTGGGACTAAAATATTAACCGGAGGCCCAGCCTAGAATTTCTATTTTTTGCCTATTTCAGTGTTTCGAGGATACAGAATATCAAACGAAGTCCAAACGGAATGAAACCTTCGGGAACGTGATTTTCTCACCGAACGTGATCCAGGAGACTTGGACCCTACTCCAAGAAGTGCCAGAGCCCCGAACCTGGGTAAACTAGCGCGTGCTACTCGCATACCCGTCCCTGGATATTCCGGCAGCAGTCTTGCCCTCACACGTAGCCACCTTGTGGCATATGTCGTCTAGCACCCCCCGTGAGAATACCACGACAACGAGGGTGGAGGGCGCCCCCCTGGGCGCGCCCCCTACCTCGTGGGCCCCTTGACGCTCCACCGACGTACTCCTTCCTCCTATATATACCTACGTATCCCCAACCGATCAAAACAGGAGCCAAAAACCTAATTCCACCGCCGCAACTTCCTGTATCCACGAGATCCCATCTTGGGGCCTGTTCCGGAGCTCCATGGGAGGGCATCAACCACGGAGGGCTTCTACATCAACACCATAGCCCCTCCGATGAAGTGTGAGTAGTTTACTTCAGACCTTGGGTCCATAGCTAGTAGCTAGATGGCTTCTTCTCTCTTTTTGGATCTCAATACAATGTTCTCCCCCTCTCTCGTGGAGATCTATTCGATGTAATCTTCTTTTTGCGGTGTGTTTGTTGAGACCGATGAATTGTGGGTTTATGATCCAGCTTATCTATGAATAATATTTGATTCTTCTCTAAATTCTTTTATGTATGATTGATTTATCTTAGCAAGTCTCTTCGAATTATCCGTTTGGTTTGGCCAACTAGATTGGTAGTTCTTGCAATGGGAGAAGTGCTTAGCTTTGGGTTCAATCTTGTGGTGTCCTTACCCAGTGACAGAAAGGGTTGCAAGGCACATATTGTATTGTTGCCATCGAGGATAATTGCTACTTCTTGAGCTTGCGTTGGTTTTCCCCGAAGAGGAGAGGGTGATGCAGCACAGTAGCGTAAGTATTTTCCTCAGTTTTTGAGAACCAAGGTATCAATCAAGTAGGAGGCCACGCAAGTCCTCGTACCTGCACAAAGCGATAGCTACTACTTAGCGAACGCGATTAGGGGTTGTCAATCCCTTCACGGTCACTTACGATAGTGAGATCTGATAGAGATAATATTTTTGGTATTTTTGGTATAAAGATGCAAAGTGTAAAGTAAAAGCAAAGTAAAAATATTATCTCTATCAGATCTCACTCTCGTAAGTGACCGTGAAGGGATTGAAAACCCCTAATCCGTTGGTTGCGAGTAGCTATCGTTTTGTGCAGGTACGAGGGACTTGGCGCCTCCTACCGGATTGATGCCTTGGTTCTCAAAAATCGAGGGAAATACTTACGCCATCAGGTTGCATCATCCTCTCCTCTTCGGGAAAACCAACGCAAGTTCGAGACGAAAAGAAGGATTTCGCACCGTTGTCGGGAGTCTACGCAAAAGTCAACATACCACGTACCCATCACAATCCCTATCTCTCGCATTACATTATTTTCCATTTGCCTCTCGTTTTCCTCTCCCCCACTTCACCCTTGCCGTTTTATTTGCCCTCTCTTTCCCAGTCTCCTCCTTCTTTTTCCTTTGCCTTTTTCCTTGTCCGTTTGTTTGCTCGTGTGTTAGTTTGCTTATTTGGCGCGATGGCTCAAGATGCTACCAAATTGTGTGACTTCACCAATACCAATAATAATGATTTCCTTAGCACTCCGATTGCTCCTCTTGCCAATATTGAATCTTGTGAAATCAATACTGCTTTGTTGAATCTTGTTATGAAAGATCAATTCGCCGGCCTTCCTAGTGAAGATGCCGCTACTCATCTGAATAGCTTCGTTGATTTATGTGATATGCAAAAGAAAGAGATGTCGATAATGATGTCGTTAAATTGAAGCTATTTCCTTTTGCTAGAGATCGTGCTAAAGCGTGGTTTTCATCTTTGCCTAAAAATAGTATTTATTCTTGGAACAAGTGCAAAGATGCTTTTATCTCTAAGTATTTCCCTCCCGCTAAGATTATCTCTCTTAGGAACGATATTATGAATTTTAAGCAACTTGACCATGAACATGTTGCACAAGCTTGGGAGAGAATGAAATTAATGATAAGTAATTGTCCTACTCATGGTTTGAACTTATGGATGATTATACAAAAATTTATGCTGGATTGAATTTTGCTTCTAGAAATCTTTTAGATTCAGCCGCGGGAGGCACTTTTATGGAAATCACTTTAGGAGATGCTACTAAACTCCTAGATAATATTATGGTTAATTATTCTCAATGGCATCTTGAAAGATCTACTAATAAAAAGTGCATGCTATAGAAGAAATCAATGTTTTGAGTGGAAAGATGGATGAACTTATGAAATTATTTGCTAAGAGTGTTTCTTCTGATCCTAATGACATGCCTTTGTCTACCTTGATTGAGAATAATAATGAATCTACGGATGTGAATTTTGTTGGTAGGAATAGTTTTGGTAACAACGCTTATAGAGGGAATTTTAATCCTAGGCCTTATCCTAGTAATCCTTCTAATAATTATGGAAATTCCTACAACAACTCTTATGGAAATTTTAATAAGATGCCCTCTGAATTTGAGAGTAGTGTTAAAGAGTTTATGAATTTACAAAAGAATTTTACTGCTTTGCTAGAAGAGAAATTGCTTAAAGTTGATGATTTGGCTAGGAACGTTGATAGAATTTCTCTTGAAATTGATTCTTTAAAGCTTAGATCTATTCCTCCTAAGCCTTATATCAATGAGTCTCTCAAAGCCATGAGAATTTCCATTGATGAGTGTAAGGAAAGAACCGCTAGGATGCGTGCTTCCAAAGATGCCTTTATTAAAGCATGTTCTTCCAATTCCTATGAAAATCAAGATGAAGATCTAAAAGTTATTGATGTGTCCCCTATTAAATCTTTGTTTTGCAACATGAATCTTTATGAAACTGAATATGATCTTCCTTTACCTAGAAGGCGTTCTAAGAATTCAGAGTTTTTAGATCTTGATGATGAAATTGATAAAAGTGGGATTGAAAGAAATAAAATCGAGATATTGCTAAACCCACTATATTGGATCTCAAGGAATTTAATTATGAAAATTGCTCTTTAATTGATTGTATTTCCTTGTTGCACTCCGTGCTAAATTCTCCTCATGCTTATAGTCAAAATAAGGCCTTTACCGAACACATTGTTGATGCCTTGATGCAATCTTATGAAGAAAACTTGAGTTGAAAGTTTCTATCCCTAGAAAACTCTATGATGAGTGGGAACCTACCATTAAAATTAAAATTAAAGATTACGAGTTCCATGCTTTGTGTGATTTGGGTGCTAGTGTCTCTACTATTCCCAAAACTTTATGCGATTTGCTAGATTTGCGTGATTTTGATGATTGCTCTCTAAACTTGCATCTTGCGGATTCCACTATTAAAAAACCCATGGGAAGAATTAATGATGTTATTATTGTTGCAAATAGGAATTATGTGGCCGTAGATTTTATCGTTCTGGATATAAATTGCAATCCTTCATGTCCTATTATTCTTGGTAGACCTTTCCTTAGAATGATTGGTGCAATTATTGATATGAAGGAAGGGAATATTAGATTCCAATTTCCCTTAAAGAAGGGTATGGAAAACTTTCCTAGAAATAAAATAAAATTACCATATGAATCTACCATGAGAACCACTCACGGATTGCCTACCAAAGACGGCAATACCTAGATCTATCCATGCTTTTATGCCTAGATAGGGCGTTAAACGATAGCGCTTGTTGGGAGGCAACCCAATTTTATTTTGTGTTTTTTGTTTTTGCTTCTGTTTAGGAATAAATAATCCATCTAGCCTCTGTTTAGATGTGGTTTTATCTTTTAATTAGTGTTTGTGCCAAGTTAAACCTATTAGATCTTCTTGGGTGATAGTTATTTGATCTTGTTGTAATTTTCATAATCTTTGCGCTCAGTGCCAGAATTGTTAAAAATCACCAGAACGTGATAAAATATTGATTCCAATTGCTTCTGATCAATAAAAAAATTTTCCAGGCCGTCTAAGTTTGGTAGATTTTTTTGAGTTCCAGAAGTTTGCTTAGTTACATATTACTACAGACTGTTCTGTTTTTGACAGATTCTGTTTTGCGTGTGTTGTTTGCTTATTTTGATGAATCTATGGCTAGTAAAATAGTTTATAATCCATAGAGAAGTTGGAATACAGTAGGTTTAACACCAATATAAATAAAGGATGAGTTCATTACAGTAACTTATAGTAGTCTTTTGTTTTCTTTCTCTAACGGAGCTCACGAGATTTCTATTGAGTTTTGTGTTGTGAAGTTTTCAAGTTTTGGGTGAATTCTTTTGATGGATTATGGAACAAGGAGTGGCAAGAGACTAAGCTTGGGGATGCTCAAGGCACCCCCAAGATAATCTAAGGACAACAAAAAGTCAAAGCTTGGGGATGCCCCGGAAGGCATCCCCTCTTTCGTCTACTTCCATCGGTAATTTACTTGGAGCTATATTTTTATTCACCACATGATATGTGTTTTGCTTGGAGCGTCTTGTATTATTTGCGTCTTTGCTTGTTAGTTTACCACAATCATCCTTGCTATACACACCTTTTGAGAGAGCCATACATGAATTGGAATTTGTTAGAATACTCTATGTGCTTCACTTATATCTTTTGAGCTTGATAGTTTTGCTCATAGTGCTTCACTTATATCTTTTGAGCGTGATAATTTTTGCTCTAGTACTTCGCTTAGATCTTTTAGAGCACGGTGGTGGATTTGTTTTAAAGAAACTATTGATCTCTCATACTTCACTTAGATTATTTTGAGAGTCGTTAATAGCATGGTAATTTGCTTAATGTTAATATACTTAGTGTTCAAGATATGTGAAACTTTCTTTTTGAGTGAATTAAATACTAGGATAAGTGTGATGCTTGATAATTGTTTTGATATGTGGAGGTAATAATATCAAAGTCGTGCTAGTTGATAATTGTGAATTTGAGAAATACTTGTGTTGAAGTTTGCAAGTCCCGTAGCATGCACATATGATTAAAGTTGTGTAACAAATTTGAAACATGAAGTGTACACGGCTTGTGCATCCTTATGAGTGGCGGTCGGGGACGAGCGATGGCCTTTTCCTACCAATCTATCCCCTAGGATCATGCGTAGTACTTGAATTTTTGATGGCTTCTAAATTTTTGCAATAAGTATATGAGTTCTTTTTGACTAATGTTGAGTCCATGGATTATACGCACTCTCACCTTTCCGCCTTTGCTAGCCTCTTGATTACCATGCATTGCCCTTTCTCACCTTGAGAGTTGGTGCAAACTTCAGTGCATCCAAACCCCGTGATATGATACGCTCTTTCACACATAAACCTCCTTATATCTTCCTCAAAACAGCCACCATACCTACCTATCATGGCATTTCCATAGCCATTCCGAGATATATTGCCATGCAACTTCCATCATCATCATTATGACATACATTACTTTTGTCATATTGCCATTGCATGATTATGTAGTTGACATCGTATTTGTTGCAAAGCCACCATGAATTATTTTCCATACATGTCACTCTTGATTCATTACACCATCCCGGTACACAGCATGATGCATTCATATAGAGTCATATTTTGTTCTAAGTTTCGAGTTGTAATTGTTGAGTTGTAAGAGAAATAAAAGTGTGATGATCATCATTATTAGAGCATTGTCCCAAGTGAGGAAAGGATGATGGAGACTATGATTCCCCCATAAGTCGGGATGAGACTCCGGACGAAAAAAAAGAGCAAGGCCAAAAAAAAGAGAAAGGCCCAAAAAATGAGAGAAAAAGAGAGAAGGGACAATGCTACTATCCTTTTACCACACTTTTGCTTCAAAGTAGCACCTTGTTCTTCATGTAGTGAGTCTCATATATTGTGCTTCAAAGTAGCACTAAGTTCTTCATGATAAAGAGTCTCTCATTTTGTCATTTTCATATGCTAGTGGGAATTTTTCATTATAGAACTTGGCTTGTATATTCCAATGATGGGCTTCCTCAAAGTGCCCTAGGTCTCCGTGAGCAAGCAAGTTGGATGCACACCCACTAGTTTTCTTCTGTAGAGCTTTCATATACTTATAGCTCTAGTGCATCCGTTGCATGGCAATCCCTACTCCTCATGTTGACATCAATTGATGGGCATCTCCATAGCCCATTGATTATCCTCGTCCATATGAGACTTTCTTTCTTTTTGTCTTCTCCACGCAATCCCCATCATCATATTCTATTCCACCCATTGTGCTATATCCATGGCTTGCGCTCATGTATTGCGTGAAGGTTGAAAAAGTTTGAGATTATTTAAGTATGAAACAATTGCTTGGCTTGTCATCGGGGTATAGAAGTTGGGAACATCTTTGTGTGACGAAAATGAAGCATAACCTAACTATATGATTTTGTAGGGATGAACTTTCTTTTGCCATGTTATTTTGAGAAGACATGATTGCTTTGATTAGTATGCTTGAAGTATTATTATTTTTGTGTCAATATGAACTTTTGTCTTAAATCTTTCGGATCTGAATATTCATACCACAAGTAAGAAGATTTATATTGAAATTATGCCAAAGTATCACTCTGCATCAAAAATTCTCTTTTTATCATTTACCTACTCGAGGACGAGCATGAATTAAGCTTGGGGATGCCTGATACGTCTCTAACGTATCTATAATTTTTGATTGCTCCATGCTACTTTACCTACTGTTTTGGACTATATTGGGCTTTATTTTCCACTTCTATATTACTTTTGGGACTAACCTATTAACCGGAGGCCCAAATTGTAATTGCTGTTTTTTGCCTATTTCAGTGTTTCGAGGAAACATAATATCAAACGGAGTCCAAACGGAATGAAACCTTCGGGAACGTTATTTTCTCATCGAACGTGATCCAGGAGACTTGGACCCTCCTCCAAGAAGTGCCAGAGGCGGTCACGAGTGTCGGAGTAATTGGACACGGATACCCCGAAGACGACAAGACAATTATTCAAGACATCGGGGCTAGCAAAGCCCCTTAGTCCGACTGCCGGCCGCTCCTGCCGGCTCCCCGTCCGATCAAGGCTTAACCACCGGCTGCCGATCGCCAACTAGCCGGGTGCCGATCGCAGCCCGACCCGACATCGATGAGACACCGACGAGACGATCGTGCCGAGCACTATTCACGTGTCATCTCAGCCATCATGTATAGTGTCACTTGTCCCCTGGCACTATTTATGAAGTGACCCAGGGGACAAGGATGACACTCCACCATGCCTTGCCCATACCACCACATAGCTTAGATAGCAAGCTAGCTCCACACTATATATAGCTATCCATCCATCCATCGATCGATTTCTCTCATGCACTCACGCATGAGCACCATATGCTCATGGCCATGAGCATGGCCGGCCACTAGAATATGCCACATACATGCATATACGATGCCAGATGCCTATGGCACTGATCTCAGATACAACTCCAGGAGCACTTTGTACTGCCTGATGTACACCCTAGATATATACTCAGACATGCAGGAGTAGAGGTGTTATCTCTCCGGAGAGCCCCGAACCTGGGTAAACTAGCGCGTGCTACTCGCATACCCGTCCCTGGATATTCCGGCAGAAGTCTTGCCCTCACACGTAGCCACCTTGTGGCATATGTCGTCTAGCACCCCCCGTGAGAATACCACGACAACGAGGGTGGAGGGCGCCCCCCTGGGCGCGCCCCCTACCTCGTGGGCCCCCTGACGCTCCACCGACGTACTCCTTCCTCCTATATATACCTACGTATCCCCAAACGATCAGAACAGGAGCCAAAAACCTAATTCCACCGCCGCAACTTCCTGTATCCACGAGATCCCATCTTGGGGCATGTTAGGAGCTCACGGGAGGGGCATCCACCACGGAGGGCTTCTACATCAACACCATAGCCCTCCGATGAAGTGTGAGTAGTTTACTTGGACCTTGGGTCCATAGCTAGTAGCTAGATGGCTTCTTCTCTCTTTTTGGATCTCAATACAATGTTCTCCCCTCTCGTGGAGATCTATTCGATGTAATCTTCTTTTTGCGGTGTGTTTGTTGAGACCGATGAATTGTGGGTTTATGATCCAGCTTATCTACGAATAATATTTGATTCTTCTCTGAATTATTTTATGTATGATTGAGTTATCTTTGCAAGTCTCTTTGAATTATCCGTTTGGTTTGGCCAACTAGATTGGTAGTTCTTGCAATGGGAGAAGTGCTTAGCTTTAGGTTCAATCTTGCGGTGTCCTTACCCGATGTAAAGGGTTGCAAGGCACGTATTGTATTGTTGCCATCGAGGATAACAAGATGGGGTTTTTATCATATTGCATGAATTTATCCCTCTACATCATGTCATCTTGCTTAAGGCGTTACTCTGTTTTTAACTTAATACTCTAGATGCATCTTTGGATAGCGGTCGATGAGTGGAGTAATAGTAGTAGATGCAGAATCGTTTCGATCTACTTGTCTCGGATGTGATGCCTATATACATGATCATACCTAGATAACCTATAACTATGCTCAATTACATCAATTGCTCAACAGTAATTTGTTCACCCACCGTAGAATACTTATGCTCTTGAGAGAAGCCACTAGTGAAACCTATGGCCCCCGGGTCTATTCTCATCATATCAATCTCTATCACTTTATTTACTTGCTTTGTTTTTACTTTTCACTTTGCATCTTTATACCAAAAATTACAAAAATATTATCTCTATCAGATCTCACTCTCGTAAGTGACCGTGAAGGGATTGACAACCCCTAATCGCATTGGTTGCGAGTAGCTATCGTTTTGTGCAGGTACGAGGGACTTGCGCGTGGCCTCCTACTGGATTGATACCTTGGTTCTCAAAAACTGAGGGAAATACTTACGCTACTATGCTGCATCATCCTCTCCTCTTCGGGGAAAACAAACGCAAGCTCAAGACGTAGCACAGTGCAATCGCTCGGGTTCAGTAGAGCCCAACGCCTCGCTCGGGTTCAGTTAGAGCCAACGCCTCGCACACACGTGCGTACGTGTACGAGAGAAATGTGCATCGCTCGTCCCCCGACCTCCCACCGCAACCGGGAACTCCCCGAAATTTTCCTCCCCCTCGCTTCTACCACGGTTTTTTTCCGTCATGGACGGCCCAAAGAATGTCATGCAGCTGCGTCTCCGGCCCGCCCAGGACGAAAAGCCCATTTTCTGTCGTGATTTTTTGTCATAGAAGTAGGAGCCCACCGCATCTATGATGATACCGGGTTTTGTCACAATTATCATCACAGAAGTGTCATATGTATGATGTAAAAAAAATTGCTCGCCCAAAATGTCACGGATGTGTCTTTTTTTGTAGTGCCTTTGTCGCGTCTTCCCGGCTCTGCGTCGTCCCTTCCTAGGCCTCGCTGCCGTCCACATACAGTGCTCTCGGCGGCGGCTTGGTCAACATGGTCAAGGAACGGCTTCCATCGGACATGGATCATGCGTGGAGAGAGGCTGACATTTGGGTCCTGACATGAGCAAGGAAGTGCCTCCTTATTACGTGCAAAATAATTATTCCTCCACCTCACAGCGGAGACCCACCGGACGGGCCACCATATTTCGTAAAAAAATGTTTCCCCCCTGACTGCTGGGACCCACCAGCTACATCTTCGCACGCAAGGAAGTGCCTGACAGTCGGGACCCACCTGGTCGAAGCGTACGTAGCGTTGTCATTCTGGTCGCGAACGTGTACGTACATATATACTGGTGGATGTAGAGGCGCGCATGTGTCTTAGTAGAGGTGCGCACGTAGCGTGTACACGTACGTACAACGGCAAGGGTGCAATAAAGAAAATACGGCCACGTATGTGTACATACGGGCGGGGTCTCGAACGCCTACTCACGCATACGTACGGCAGGGCTCGTGTACATGGCTGGGTCGGAACGGAGAAACAGCCTCGTCGTGTTCATGGGGAGGCAACGGAATGCTTCATGTTCATGGGGAGGCAACGAAATACATCGTGTTCATGGGGACGGGTGTGGCGTACCGCAAAACGGAGGAAACGGACCTCCTACAGTCGAAACGGGGTCCTGTTGATCGGGAGGAGTGTGGCGTACCGCAAAACGGAGGAAACGGACCTCCTACGGTCGAAACGGGGGTCCTGTTGATCGGGAGGGGTGTGGTGTACCGCAAAACAGAGGAAACGGACCTCCTACGGTCGAAACGGGGGACCTGTTGAACGGGAGGGGTGTGGCATACCGGAAAACGGATGAAACGAACCTCCTATGGTCGAAACGGGGGTCCTGTTGATCGGGAGGGGTGTGGCGTACCACAAAACGGAAGAAACGGACCTCCTACGGTCGAAACGGGGGTCCTGTTCATCGGGAGGGGTGTGGCGTACCGCAAAACGGGACTCCACGGGATATTGTTCATCTCCGCCGTCGACCTCCTCCAGCCTCCACGGGCTCCTGTTCATCTAGCCTCCACCGCGCGCTACTCCACCGGCTACTGTTCAACCACCCCTCCACGGGCACCCGTCCACCGTCTAATTTTCATCCAGCCCTCCACACCACGGGGTCCTGTTCAACCACCCCTCCACGGGCACCCCTCCACCGTCTACTGTTCATCCAACCCTCCACCACACCATGGGGTCCTGTTCATCCAGAGGCTACGCCACCGCTCACTGTTCATCCAACCCCCCCCCCCCCCGCAAAGCTCACTGTTCTTCCCAGAGGCAGCATCGATCGGGTTCAGTTAACAACCATCGATCGATCGCTCGGGTTCAGTAACGCGTAGCCTACAAAGGTCTGTCGCTTCGGGTTGATTAGAGCCAACGCCTCACACACACGCCAGCGTACGTGTCACGAGAAAGCAGCATCACTTGGCCCCGACCTCCCATCGTAACCGGAACTCCCGAAAATTTCCTCCCCTTGCTTCTACCACGGTTTTTCCGTCATGGACGGCGAAAGAATGTCATGCAGCTGCGTCTCCGCCCGCCTGTGAAAAAAGCCCATTTTCTGTCATGATTTTTTGTCATAGAAGTAGGAGCCCACCACATCTATGCTGATACCGGGATTTGTCACAATTATCATCATAGAAGTGTCATATCTATGATAGAATTTTTTTTCGTTCGGCCCAAAATGTCACGGATGTCCTATTTGACTGAATTTTCATGTATTTGAATTATGTTGATTAAAGGCAGCAGATGTCCCTAGCTTGGAGAGAACTTGTAATGTCTAGACTTTATTCAACTACTGATAGTAAACAACTATAGTAAGCTGAATGAAAAAATTTAACAGTAATAACTCAGTTAACATCACAAGGTTCAATTAACTGTAGTGATTCAATTACCAGCAATACTTCAATTAACAGTAGTGAATTAGTTAACTGATTCAGTTAACACAAGCACATTCAACTACAAAGCACATTCAGTAAACAAAGCAGCTGGTCAATTATTACCTGCTTATCACAACCATATAATCTTCTACCTGTGTTTATGCCATCAAATGCAACATATTTCTTGCCGCTAAACTGGTGAAGCTTGCATTTGATCTCTCGATCAGTCACTATGCAAAGGAAGCATCAATAGTTGTATCAGGATTCTCCTGCATTGAAAAGAAGCCTTAGGGGAGCGAGGCGGAGGGGAGCGATCTGAAATATCACACTCTGATAGTTGTAATTGTCAAACCCTAACCTTAACGGCAACTAGTCTGTACATACCCACACATCCACGTCCATGCTGGTGTAGGTCTGCTCCTCCTCCTTGTCGTTGTCTTACAGATCTTTCCAAGAGGCCATTGCGGCGGCGGCGACGCCAAGTGGAACGAGGCAGAGGGGAGATAGGGGAGCGAGAGTGAGCGAGTGAGCGAGAGGGGAAAGCCACTGTTTCCTTTATGGGAACAGGCCGACCGACTCATTCGGTACGGCCGTTGGCGGCTATTAGCGGCGCGTCGTCCCCCGCTATCGGCCAGCGCACGATTGGCCACGTCAAAACGCGCTCATTTTTTGGTTCAGTGTTTTTTCCACTATAAAATTTTGATGCGGTGCAAAGTGTCACATTTTGTAAAGTGGTGGTTTTTCGAGAGCTATGACGGTAAAGTGGTTTCTTGCATTTTACTCCCCTGGACCGCTCCTGATGATGTCGGAGACAACCAAGCGCCGTCTTCACCGCCTCAACGGGGAGATGGTTAGGTACAGCGAGGAATAGTCCCTCGCCGAGATTGCCGCCGCCTCCAACGACCGCCGCTCTCCTCCAGCCCACGTCCTCGGTGGCCGTAGCCTGTCATAGCCCTAGATTTTGCTTGCTATTAGTTGCAGTTGAGAGCATCATGCATCATGTCTAAATTCTAGAAGTTGAATTGAGGTTAGTTGAAACCCTCAGAAATCACTTCAGAAATAATCAACATTAAAATCTTTTCAAATGAGTCCAAGAAAATGTTCTTGTTATTCTATAAAAATATTGGCAAGAGGTAAAATTCAAACCAATATTTTTTTAGTCTCAGAAATATTTATTTTGGGCATTTGAAATTAATTCAATAACTATTTGAATTGGATCTATATTTATTATATAATAAATATATGTTTAATAATTCCAAAAAAATTTGTGTGGCTTTGGATAAGTCCACTTAGTTAGCACAATTATTTTCATGAAGTTTAAAGTTGATTTGGTGTTAAAACTAAATCGCAAACAAACTGCAGAAAATAGAAAAGAGAAACAAAATAGAAGATAGAGTGAGAGAGAGAGAGTACCTGGCAGCCCACTAGCCGGCCCAGCACTGTGTTGGCCCAGTGCCAGTCACCTGCTATGTCCCGCTAGGCAGGCAGGGAGGTGCGTGCCGCCGCGCGCTTGCCCTGGCTACCTCCTGCTTCCTCCCCACCTTGTTCGAGCGCCTGGAGACGCCCAGAGCCCCCTGGTCCTTCTCCCTCACTCTCTGCTCTCTCCCTCGCCCTCTAGCCCCCTTCCCCGAGCTCACCTGAGAGCGCTCCGTCGTCGCCGTGCTTCACCCGCGTGGCCATCGCCCCCCTTTCGCCACCACGTCGTGTCCGGCATCTCCGCCGTCGAGCACCACGCCTCCATGCTGAAGGAAACAAGCCGGAAAGCTCCTCTTCATCGCCATCATCGTCATCTTCACCGTCGGCCGACGGAGATCGCCATCGTCGCCCCGTCGTCCCCAAGCCTCCCCTGAGCCAGCTGAGTTGATCATCCGACGCGCTGTGAGCTCCTACGCCGTCCCCACCTTACTTACGCACTCGTTGCCTCACCTAGGCCGTAGTTCCGCCGAAGCCGTGAGCTCCTCGCCGCCAGCGATGACGCAGACGCGGCCATGGTCACTGCAGTCCGTGCCCGAGAACACCAGTGTGCTCAGCACGTCTCCATGAACCCGTAGCCACCAGAAGCTCCCCCTCCCACGCTCTCTAGCACCGAACCCGACTGCTCTCGAACTCCGGCCTCCGCCCAAGTGGTCGCCGTCGCCGACCCCGGCCTCCCTGCGCCTAGCTGCGTGCACCCCTGGATGCGGGCGAGCGAGGGCTCTCTCCTGGTGTCCTCAGCGCAGCCAGCCGCAGCATCTAGCGCCACTCTGCCGAGCCGCCGCCGCGTCGAGGTATCGCCGGTGTTAAGCCGTTGGTTAACCCCCTGTTTAAGCCGCTAATTAACCCTTCCCGTGCCACAAACATATAGGCACTGCACACTAATTAAACCACAGGTTAGATTAGTCTAAGTTAAATTAATCCTTTGTTTTCTAGTGTGTCCATGACACGTGGGACCCACATGTCTGTTTTGAATGTGTTGACTTGCTGATGCAAGCCTGACACAATGCTGACGTCATAATTGTTTTCTGGATTTTAAATAAATTAGAAATGATTTATTTATTTCAGAAAATATCCTAATCTTCTAAAAATCATAGAAATTAAACCGTAGCTCAGAATGAAATAATTTATATATGAAAAATTATCAGAAAATTCCAAAGAATCTGGTTGTGGCATTTTCATGCATGTTTGAGCAACCTAAAGCTACTGCATATGACAATTTGAATTAATGGCTTTTGAAATGCCTTATGTGGAGTTTGAATTTGAATCTAGTGTTCAAACCAACTCCATTTAAATTGTTGCTAGCCACATTAT
The DNA here is from genome assembly GCA_021605145.1 of Aegilops bicornis. Lineage (NCBI taxonomy): Eukaryota > Viridiplantae > Streptophyta > Magnoliopsida > Poales > Poaceae > Aegilops > Aegilops bicornis. The sequence goes on from CM038672.1 coordinate 412,904,206, forward strand.
CTCAACTCACAGCATATTGCCATGTCATGATAATTCATCATATTGTTGCATTGCATTGATTGTGTTCCTTCTCTGTTTGCTGGTATTTGTCCCCTCTTAGTAGACATGGTTCCGACGATGAGGTCGATGACACCAATGAAGAACTATACTATCTTCAGAAGTGCCAGACAAGCAAAACCCCCTTGTTCATTCTGATACAATCCCACTCTCTCGCTCCTGCTCTCTTTTATTGCATTAGGACAACAACGATTCATCTGTTACATGTTGCGGTAGTTGAACCCCTTTTTCCACTACATGACCTGTCATTGCCAACGTAAATAGATGAAACCCCCTAGCATGAGTAGGAGTTGTTTGAGCCTTGATGTGCCTACTCATTCATGCTTGTTTTTCATGCCTGCTACTGCTTAGAGTTGAGTCGGGTCTGATTCATCAGGGATGAATTGGAATGGTGATGAACATGTCCTACTGTGTGTGAGCTAAGTGTGTGAACACGATTTGGTAAAGGTAGCGGTGAGAGGCCATGTAGGAGTACATGGTGGGTTGTCTCATTGAAACCGTCCTCAGGAACTGAGTTCTGTGTTTGTGATCCATGAACATGTACTACCATGCGTTGGGACCGAAACCAATGGACCCTCTCGACTTATTAACCGCCCTTGTCCTCTGTCCGGGAGTTGCAAGTAGTTTCTGGTGTTTGTAGTATGTTGGAGGCCATGCACAGAGCTGACCCGAGGGGTGGGCCGGGAGTTGCAAGTAGTTTCTGGTGTTTGTAGTATGCTGGAGGCCGTGCGCAGAGCTGACCCGAGGGGTGGGCTGTGATGCGGTAGGTGATGTCTACTACGCAACCTTCTTCTTGTAGACATTGTTGGGCCTGGAAGTGCACAGGTTTGTAGGACAGTAGCAAATTTCTCTCAAGTGGATGACCTAAGGTTTATCAATCCATGGAGGCGAGGGATGAAGATGGTCTCTCTCAAGCAACCCCGCACCCAAATAACAAAGAGTCTCTTGTGTCCCCAACACACCCAATACAATGGTAAATTGTATAGGTGCACTAGTTCGGCGAAGAGAAGGTGATACAAGTGCAATATGGATGGTAGATATAGGTTTTTGTAATCTGAAAATATAAAAAAAGCAAGTTAACAAGCGGTAAAAGTGAGCGTAAACGGCATTGCAATGATAGGAAACAAGGCCTAGGGTTCATACTTTCACTAGTGTAAGTTCTCTCAACAATAATAACATAGATAGATCATATAACAATCCCTCAACATGCAACAAAGAGTCACTCCAAAGCCACTAATAGCGGAGAACAAACGTAGAGATTATGGTAGGGTACGAAACCACCTCAAAGATATTCTTTCGGATCAATCTATAAAAGAGTTCGTACTAGAATAACACCTTAAGATACAAATCAACCAAAACCCTAATGTCACCTAGATACTCCATTGTCACCTCAAGTATCCGTGGGCATGATTATACGATATGCATCACACAATCTGAGATTTATCCAACCAACATAAAAGTACTTCAAAGAGTGCCCCAAAGTTCCTACCAGAGAATCAAGAACGTGTGCCGACCACTATGCATAGGTTCCCAATGTCACGAAACCCGCAAGTTGATCACCAAAACATACATCAAGTGGCACATGATATCCCATTGTCACCACAGATAATCACGGCAAGACATACATCAAGTGTTCATAAAAGACTCAATCCGATAAGATAACTTCAAAGGGGAAACTCAATTCATCACAAGAGAGTAGAGGGGGAGATGAAACATAAGATCCAACTATAATAGCAAAGCTCGCGATACATCAAGATCATGCCATAGATGGAACACGAGAGAGAACACGAGAGAGAGAGAGAGATCAAACACATAGCTACTGGTACATACCCTCAGCCCCGAGGGTGAACTACTCCCTCCTCGTCATGAATAGCGCCGGGATGATGAAGATGGCCACCGGCGATGGATCCCCCCTCCGGCAGGGTACCGGAAAGGGGTCCCGATTGGTTTTTCATGGCTCTGGAGGCTTGCGGCGGCGGAACTCCCGATCTATCTTTTGTTCTGGAAGTTTTAGGGTACGTAGGTATATATGGGTGAAAGGAGTACGTCGGTGGAGCTACGGGGGCCCCACGAGGCAGGGGGCGCGCCTGGGGGGGGGGGTGGGTGGGCGCGCCCCCACCCTCGTGAGCACCTCATGTATCTTCTGACGTGGGGTCCAAGTCCATCAGGTGGGTTTCCTTCCAAAAATAACTTATCCAGTTGATTTAGTTCCGTTTTGACTCCGCTTTGATATTCCTTTTCCTCGAAAATCTTGAAATAGGCATAAAACAAAGAAATCTGGCCGGGCCTCCGATTAATAGGTTAGTCCCAAAAATAATATAAAAGTGGAAAATGAAGCCCAATATAGCCTAAAACAGTAGATAAAGTAGCATGGAGCAATCAAAAATTATAGATACGTTGGAGACGTATCAAGCATCCCCAAGCTTAATTCCTGCTCGTCCTCGAGTAGGTAAATGATAAAAAATATAATTTTTGATGTGGAATGCTAGTTGGCATAATTTCATTGTAATTCTTCTTACTTGTGATATGGATATCCAGATCCGAAAGATTTAAGACAAAAGTTCATATTGACACAAAAATAATAATACTTCAAGCATACTAATCAAAGCAATCATGTCTTCTCAAAATAACATGGCAAAAGAAAGTTCATCCCTACAAAATCATATAGTTAGGCTATGCTTCATTTTCGTCACACAAAGATGTTCCCAACTTCTATACCCCGATGACAAGCCAAGCAATTGTTTCATACTCAAATAATCTCAAACTTTTCAACCTTCACGCAATACATGAGCCTTGGGCCATGGATATAGCACTATGGGTGGAATAGAATATGATGATGGGATTGTGTGGAGAAGACAGAAAAGGAGAAAGTCTCACATTGACGAGGCTAATCAACGGGCTATGGAGATGCCCATCAATTGATGTCAACATGAGGAGTAGGGATTGCCATGCAACGGATGCACTAGAGCTATAAGTATATGAAAGCTCTACAAAAGAAACTAAGTGGGTGTGCATCCAACTTGCTTGCTCACGAAGACCTAGGGCATTTTGAGGAAGCCCATCATTGGAATATACAAGCCAAGTTCTATAATGAAAAATTCCCACTAGTATATGAAAGTGACAAAATGAGAGACTCTCTATCATGAAGAACAAGGTGCTACTTTGAAGCACAAGTGTGGTTAAAGGATAGTAGCATTGTCACTTCTCTCTTTTTCTCTCATTTTTTTATTTGTTTGGGCCTTTCTCTTTTTTTTATGGCCTCTTTTTTTTTTTTTTTTTTTTTTTGTCCGGAGTCTCATCCCGACTTATGGGGGAATCATAGTCTCCATCATCCTTTCCTCACTTGGGACAATGCTCTAATAATGATGATCATCACACTTTTATTTCTCTTACAACTCAACCATTACAACTCAAAACTTAGAACAAAATATGACTCTATACGAATGCCTCCGTGATGTGCGGGATGGTGCAATGAATCAAGAGTGACATGTATGGAAAATAATGCATGGTGGCTTTGCCACAAATACGATATTGACTACATGATCATGCAATGGCAATATGACAAAAGTAATGTATGTCATAATAATGATGATGGAAGTTGCATGGCAATATATCTCGGAATGGCTATGGAAATGCCATGATAGGTAGGTATGGTGGCTGTTTAGAGGAAGATATAAGGAGGTTTATGTGTGATAGAGCCTATTGTATCATGGGGTTTGGATGCACCGGCGAAGTTTGCACCAACCCTCAAGGTGAGAAAGGGCAATGCACGGTACCGAAGAGGCTAGTAAATGCGGAAAGGTAAAAGTGTGTATAATCCATGGACTCAACATTAGTCAAAAGAACTCATATACTTATTGCAAAAATTTATAAGCCATCAAAAATCAAGTACTACGCGCAATGCTCCTAGGGGGATAGATTGGTAGGAAAAGACCATCGATCGTCCCCGACCGCCACTCATAAGGATGCACAAGCCAGGTACACTTCATGTTTCAAATTTGTTACACAACTTTAACCATACGTGCCTGCTACGGGACTTGCAAACTTCAACACAAGTATTTCTCAAATTCACAATTATCAACTAGCACGACTTTGATATTATTACCTCCATATCTCAAAACAATTATCAAGCATTAAATTTATCTTAGTATTCAGTTCACTCAAAAGAAAGTTTCACAAATCTTGAATACCAAGTATATTAACATTAAACAAATTACCATGCTATTAACGACTCCCAAAATAATCTAAGTGAAGCATGAGAGTTCAACTGTTTCTCCAAAATAAAACTACCACCATGCTCTAAAAGATATAAGTGAAGCACTAGAGCAACAACAAACTACTCCGAAAGATGTAAGTGAAGATCAATGAGTAGCTAAATAAATATGCAACTATGCGAAGACTCTCTCTCATTTAATAATTTCAGATCTTGATACTTTATTCAAACAGCAAGGAAAGCTAAAGAAAATGGCATTGCAAGGATAGCACAACTCATGTGAAGAAGCAAAAACTTCGGCTCAACCGATACTAACCGATAGTTGTTGAAGAAGAAAGGTGGGATGCCAACCGGGGCATCCCCAAGCTTAGATGCTTGAGACTTCTTGAAATATTATCTTGGGGTGCCTTGGGCATCCCCAAGCTTGAGCTTTTGTTTCTCCTTAATTCCTCTCATATCATGGTTTCTCTTTTTATCAAAAGCTTCATTCACAACAAACTCAACAAGAACTCGTGAGATAGGTTAGTATAAACCAATGCAGAACCTTATCATTTCCTACTGTAACAAATCACAAAAATTATTATTCAACATTTCATACTAATTGCCTCTGCATATTTAATACTCCTACCCTCAAATAGAATCATTAAACAAGCAAACATATGCAAACATAACAGCAATCTGTCAAAACAGTACAGTCTGTAAAGAATGCAAGAGTATCAATACTTCCCTGACTCCAAAAATTATGAACTAAAATTCCCACTGTAATAAATTTATCATAGCTTTATATGCAAAAAGATTCAACATTATACCACTCTCTGACTTTTCTAGAGAATTTTTGCAACAGCGGTAAACTTTCTGTTTTCAAACAGCAACATTTATACTAGCAAAATAAGCATGGCAAAGGCTATCCTTGACTTTTTATTGAAACTAAAGATGCAAAACACTAATCTAACTAACAACAAGCAAAAAAAATGACATAACGCTCCAAGCAAAATTCATATCATGTGGTGAATAAAAATATAGCTCCAAGTAAAGTTACCGATGAACGAAGACGAAAGACGGGATGTCTTCCGGGGCATACCCAAGCTTAGGCTCTTGGTTATCCTTGAATATTACCTTGGGGTGCCTTGGGCATCCCCAAGATTAGGCTCTTGCCACTCCTTATTCCATAGTCCATCGTATCTTTAACCAAAACTTGAAAACTTCACAACACAAAACTTAACAGAAAACTCGTGAGCTCCGTTAGCGAAAGAAAACAAAACACCACTTCAAGGTACTGTAATGAACTCATTATTTATTTATATTGGTGTTAAAACTACTGTATTCCAACTTCTCTATGGTTTATAAGCTATTTACCTACCCATAGATTCATCAAAATAAGCAAACAACACAATGAAAACAGAATCTGTCAAAAACAGAACAGTCTGTAGTAATCTATAACTAACACAAACTTCTGGAACTCCAAAAATTCTAAAATAAATTGTTGGACCTGAGGAATTTGTCTAGTAATCATCTGCAAAAAGAATCAACTAAATAGCACTCTCCAGAAAAAAGTTCTAGCTGGTCTCGTGAGCACTAAAGTTTCTGTTTATTACAGCATGATCATAAAGACTTCACCCAAGTCTTCCCAAAGGTTCTACTTGGCACAAACACTAATTAAAACACAAAACCACATCTAAACAGAAGCTAGATGGATTATTTATTCCTAAACAGAACCAAAAAGCAAGAAACTAAAATAAAATTGGGTTTGCCTCCCAACAAGCGCTATCGTTTAACGCCCTAGCTAGGCATGATGATTTCAATGATGCTCACATAAAAGATAAGAATTGAAACATAAAGAGAGCATCATGAAGAATATGACTAGAACATTTAAGCCTAACCCACTTCCTATGCATAGGGATTTTGTGAGCAAACAACTTATGGGAACAATAATCAACAAGCATAGGAAGACAAAACAAGCATAACTTCAAAAATTTAAGCACATAGAGAGGAAACTTGATATTATTGCAATTACTACAAGCATATGTTCCTCCCTCATAATAATTTTAAGTAGCATCATGAATGAATTAAACAATATAACCAGCACCTAAAGCATTCTTTTCATGATTTACAAGCATAGAAATTTTATTACTCTCCACATAAGCAAAATCCTTCTCATTCGGGATAGTGGGAGCAAACTCAACAAAATAACTATCATGTGATTCAAAATTAAGATCAAGATGACAAGTTTCATGGTTATCATTATTCTTTAATGCATACGTGTCATCACAATAATCATCATAGATAGGAGGCATGCTTTCATCATAGTAAATTTGCTCATCAAAGCTTGGGGTACAAAAATATCATCTTCATCAAACATAGCTTCCCCAAGCTTGTGGCTTTGCATATCATTAGCATCATGGATATTCAAGGAGTTCATACTAACAACATTGCAATCATGCTCATCATTCGATTTAGTGCCAAACATTTTAATGCATTCTTCTTCTAACACTTTGGCGCAATTTTCCTTTCCATCATACTCACGAAAGATATTAAAAAGAAGAAGCGTATGAGACAAACTTAATTCCATTTTTTTTGTAATTTTCTTTTATAAACTAGACTAGTGCTAAAACAAGAAAAAAAAAGATACGATTGCAAGATCTAAAGATATACCTTCACTTACCTAGCCTCCCCGGCAACGGCGCCAGAAAAGAGCTTGATGTCTACTACGCAACCTTCTTCTTGTAGACGTTGTTGGGCCTGCAAGTGCACATGTTTGTAGGACAGTAGCAAATTTCCCTCAAGTGGATGGCCTAAGGTTTATCAATCCATGGAGGCGAGGGATGAAGATGGTCACTCTCAAGCAACCCCGCAACCAAATAACAAAGAGTCTCTTGTGTCCCCAACATACCCAATACAATGGTAAATTGTATAGGTGCACTAGTTCATGAAGAGAAGGTGATACAAGTGCAATATAGATGGTAGATATAGGTTTTTGTAATCTGAAAATATAAAAACAGCAAGGTAACAAGCGGTAAAAGTGAGCGTAAACGGTATTGCAATGATAGGAAACAAGGCCTAGGGTTCATACTTTCACTAGTGTAAGTTCACTCAACAATAATAACATAGATAGATCATATAACAATCCCTCAACATGAAACAAAGAGTCACTCCAAAGCCACTAATAGCGGAGAACAAACGTAGAGATTATGGTAGGGTACGAAACCACCTCAAAGCTATTCTTTCGGATCAATCTATAAAAGATTTCGTACTAGAATAACACCTTAAGACACAAATCAACCAAAACCCTAATGTCACCTAGATACTCCATTGTCACCGCAAGTATCCGTGGGCATGATTATACGATATGCATCACACAATCTCAGATTTATCCAACCAACATAAAAGTACTTCAAAGAGTGCCCCAAAGTTCCTACCGGAGAATCAAGAACGTGTGCCAACCCCTATGCATAGGTTCCCAATGTTACGAAACCCGCAAGTTGATCACCAAAACATACATCAAGTGGCACATGATATCCCATTGTCACCACAGATAATCACGGCAATACATACATCAAGAGTTCATAAAAGACTCAATCTGATAAGATAACTTCAAAAGGGAAACTCAATTCATCACAAGAGAGTAGAGGGGGAGAAGAAACATAAAATCCAACTATAATAGCAAGCTCGCGATACATCAAGATCGTGCCATAGATGGAACACGAGAGAGAACACGAGAGAGAGAGAGAGATCAAACACATAGCTACTGGTACATACCCTCAGCCCCGAGGGTGAACTACTCCTCCTCGTCATGAATAAGCGTCGGGATGATGAAGATGGCCACGGTGATGGATCCCCCCGGCAGGGTCTGGGAAAGGGGTCCCATTGGTTTTTCGTGGCTCTAGAGGCTTGCGGCGCGAACTCCCGATCTATCTTCTGTTACGGAAGTTTTAGGCATGCGAGGTATATATGGGTGAAAGGAGTACGTCGGTGGAGCTACGGGGCCCCACAAGGCAGGCGCGCCTTGGGGGGTGGGCGCGCCCACACCCTCGTGAGCACCTCCCGTATCGTCTGATGTGGGGTCCAAGTCCATCAGGTGGGTTTCCTTCCAAAAATAACTTCTCCAGTTGATTTAGTTCCATTTTGACTCCATTTGATATTCCTTTTCCTCGAAATACTGAAATAGGCATAAAACAACAAATGCAAATTTGGGCCTCCGGTTAATAGGTTAGTCCCAAAAATAATATAAAAGTGGAAAATAAAGCCCAATATAGCCTAAAACAGTAGATAAAGTAGCATGGAGCAATAAAAAATTATAGATACGTTGGAGACGTATCAGTAGGCACGTGGCACGGTGTACCAGGACGCCCGTTTGGTGCCTCGGGAACCCTGCACACATCTTTCGGGGCCGTATGTGGAAACCTCGGCCGGACTCCCTGCGGATAGAACCTGAATAGGTGATAAACCTGGACTAGAGACTTGTGTGGTTAGTCAGGTCGTGGCCGACTCCCTCGCCAGGCTTCTGCTTGAAGGTTGCCGAGATACACAAGGTGTACATGGTGGTATGTGGTGAGAGCGTGTGTGAAGAAGTACACCCTTGCAGGGTTGACATCATCTATTCGAATAGTCGCGTCCGCGGTAAAGGACTTCTGGGTTGCATGTACAGTTCATAGACAAGTGAAAGTGGATACTCTAAAATGCACAAGATAAGCGTGAGTGCTATGGATGGCGTTCTCGTAGGGAGACGGGAGCGGATCCATAGTGGTGTATTGATTGGTGAATATCTGGACTCGTGTGCGCCACCTCAAAAGAGTTACTGATGACCCACAAGTATAGGGGATCGATCATAGTCCTTTCGATAAGTAAGAGTGTCGAACCCAACAAGGAGCAGAAGGAAATGACAAGCGGTTTTCAGTAAGGTATTCTCTGCAAGCACTGAAATTATTGGTAACAGATAGATTTGTGATAAGGTAATTTGTAACGGGTAACAAGTAGCAAAAGTAAACAAGGTGCAGCAAGGTGGCCCAATCCTTTTTGTATCAAAGGACAAGACTGGACAAACTCTTATATAAAGGAAAAGGCTCTCGAGGACATATGGGAATTATCGTCAAGCTAGTTCTCATCGTTCTCATATGATTCGCATTCGTTACTTTGATAATTTGATATGTGGGTGGACTGGTGCTTGGCTACTGCCCTTCCTTGGACACGCATCCCACTTATGATTAACACCTCTTGCAAGCATCCGCAACTACAAAACAAGTATTAGGGTAAACCTAACCATAATATGAAACATGTGGATCCAAATCAGCCCCATACGAAGCAACGCATAAACTAGGGTTTAAGCTTCTGTCACTCTAGCAACCCATCATCTACTTATTACTTCCCAATGCCTTTCCCTAGGCCCAAACAATGGTGAAGTGTCATGTAGTCGACATTCACATAAAACCACTAGAGGAAAGACAATATACATCTCATCAAAGTATCGAACGAATACCAAATTCACATGACTACTTATAGCAAGACTTCTCCCATGTCCTCAGGAACATACATAACTACTCACAAATCATATTCGTGTTCATAATCAGAGGGGTATTAATATGCATGAAGGATCTGAACATATGATCTTCCACTAAATAAACCAACTAGCATCAACTACAAGGAGTAATCAACACTACTAGCAACCCATAGGTACCAATCTAAGGTTTTGAGATAAAGATTGGATACAAGAGATGAACTAGGGTTTGAGATGAGATGGTGCTTGTGAAGATGTTGATGGAGATTGACCCCCTCCCGATGAGAGGATTGATGGTGATGATTTCCTCCTCCCGGAGGGATGTTTCCCCGGCAGAACAGCTCCGCCGGAGCCCTAGATTGGTTTCGCCAGGTTCCGCCTCGAGACGGCGGTGCTTCGTCCCGAAAGCTTCCTTCTGATTTTTTTCCAGGGTGAAAGACTTCATATAGCAAAATATAGGCACCGGAGGCCTGCCAGGGGCCCACGAGGTAGGGGCGCGCCCCCCACCCTCGTGGACAGGGTGTGGCCCCACTCTGGTGCTTTCTTGGCCCAATATTTTTAATATATTCCGAAACTAGCTTTCCTGGAGTCTCAGGACTTTTGGAGTTGTACAGAATAGGTCTCTAATATTTGCTCCTTTTCCAGCCTAGAATTCCAGCTGCTGGTATTCTCCCTCTTCATGTAAACCTTATAAAATAAGAGAGAAAAGGCATAAGTATTGTGACATAATGTGTAATAACAACCCATAATGCAATAAATATCGATATAAAAGCATGATGCAAAATGGACGTATCAACTCCCCCAAGCTTAGACCTCGCTTGTCCTCAAGCGGAAGCCGATAACAAAAAATATGTCCACATGTTTAGAGATAGAGGTGTCGATAAAATAAAATACAGACATGAGGGCATCATGATCTTTCTTATAACAGCAACATATACATATTTTTTAACCAATAAAGAGGCTAGCCAACTCAGCCAACCAGCGCTCCCCCAGATTGGGCCTTCGATGGCCGTCCGATCTGTCAACTGGAACATCTGAACCGTAGGATCTTCACCTACAGTCAAACCTGATTTTACCTCGCGGTCATTTTCATACGCCAATGACGAGTGGGCTCATCTCACGCGTTCCTTGGCTGGGTCAGCCGTGCCAATGTGCAGAAGGATTTTCCCATCGGCTCCTCGCGCGCGGCGCGTGAGACGGTGCGTTGGGCGTGAACCCTAGCCCCCCAATCCACAGCCGCCACACCCTCCCTCCTCCTTCCCTTGTCCGCCGCCGCACTCCCTCCCTCCTCCCTCGTCGCCACACCCTCCGCCCTAGGACCGCGCGCTTGTCCTGTCGTCTCATGTGCCATCGCTGCAGGCCCCTGCCATGGTGTCGCGGAGCTCTTCCCGCGCCGTCGCGTCCGACCTCACCAGGTCCTCGATGCTGGCCTCATCGGCTTGCTGCGGCGGCCGCTCTTGACGCCGTCCTTGCGACCCGACAAGGGCAAACCCGAGCGCGGGCGGCTCATGTGGTGGTGCAGCGGACAACAGCCTTAGCGGGTGAGCGACGGAGACTGCAGCTGGTACACGACCTCGCACCCCAATGCGTCCGTGCTCGAATAGCTCGCATCTTCACTGCCACCAAGTGCGCAGGTGAGTCCCCAACCATCTCTCTCTCTCTCTCTCTCTCTCTCTCTCTCCATGGCCCTTTTCCCCACCTTCCCTCCTCACTTGATGGCATCTTGCTCTTGTTTCTAGGGTGATTCGTGATCTATACACATAAGACTGCTAATTTCATCTACCCATAGTATGTAATTAGTAATGAGATGCATAAAGTTTACTGGTACATGACATGTTGATTAAATTATGACAGGCCAGTAGTTAAATTTTCTGCGGATGTGTCCTTGTCAGATGGGTGGTGACTAACGAGATGCACTTCTTTGATACAAGTAATTTTAATAAAGGGATTGTGTACAAGGTAAGATTACCACGCATAGCTGCAATGCAGCTACCAAGTGCTCCAGGATTTCATGCTGCAAGATTTGCCCCAAAGGCAAATGTATGACTTACTTGCTGTTGACTTTCGCAGTGTTCAGATATTTTCTTGTGACAAGGATGGACATAATCAAGTTTTCTGTCGGTAGGAGCTTTTTTCGCTGTCCAACTGTTCAGTTCCACTGGAACAAGGGGTCTACTGGACTTCTTATTGTCTCCCATGCTGATGTGGATAAAACCAACCAGAGTATTATGGCAAAACCAAGTTGCACTACTTGAAAACTGATAGGGCCTTTGAAGGAATTGTTCCTCTCAGTAAGTTCTTAGTTTTTGATATTCTTTATGAGACTGTTTTTTAATGTCTGGTCATTAACTCTTATCAGTAATTTGCAGAAAAGGAGGGGCCAGTGCATGATGTTCAGTGGTCTTCTTCAGGTTCTGAATTTGTTGTGGTCTATGGATATATCCTTACATATTATGGTGACCCATGCATGAGTCATGCCTCCCTGTTTTGCTGTCCATAGAAATCTTTCTTTCTGTTCATCACCTCTGACTTTTATTAGCTCGAGTGTCGGTGTCAAAACCGGCGGATCTCAGGTAGGGGGTCCTGAACTGTGCGTCTAGGCGGATGGTAACAGGAGACAAGGGACACGATGTTTTTACCCAAGTTCGGGCCCTCTCGATGGAGGTAATACCCTACTCTGCTTGATTAATATTGATGATATGGGTAGTACAAGAGTAGATCTACCACGAGATCAAGGAGGCTAAACCCTAGAAGCTAGCCTATGGTATGATTGTTGTTCGTCTCTACGGACTAAAACCCTTCGGTTTATATAGACACCGAATAGGGTTAGGGTTACATGAGTTGGTTACAATGGTAGGAGATCTACATATCCGTATCGCCAAGCTTGCCTTCCACGCCAAGGAAAGTCCTATCCGGACAAGGGACGAAGTCTTCAATCTTGTATCTTCATAGTCTTGGAGTCCGTCCAAAGATGATAGTTCGACTATCCGGACACCCCCTAGTCCAGGACTCCCTCAGTAGCCCCTGAACCAGGCTTCAATGTCGACGAGTCCGGCGCGCATATTGTCTTCGACCTTTGCAAAGCGGGTTCCTTCTCCGAATACTTCATAGAAGGTTTTGAACACAAGGATAAAGTGTCCGCTCGCAAAACAAGTTCCACATACCACCGTAGAGAGAATAACTTTTGCACAGATCTGCTGACGTATTTCGCGGCGTGACATCACACCACGGCTAGGCCTTTATATGAATCATTTTTTACTGTTCCACCTCAGCGCGTTTAGCGAGGCAGTTTCCCTGGCACGTCTTATCAAAGCAGAGATCGTGCCCCCTTATTCCGGGGTTCCCACCAATACGGACGTGGGTAACCCATCCGCGCCATTGATTACGGCGCTTGGGAGATAAGAGAGTTTTACCAGGCTGGTGGGGGACGCATAGCTTCGTCCGTCCATATAAGGGGATAAGGATCCACCTTTTCACCTACGCCTTCTTCCTCCTTTGCTCATCCATTTCACAAGACTTTCGAGCTCCGGCGCCCAAGTCCGCACATCCCGCCTCAACCTTCTCCAACTATGTCCGGAGCGGGAGGCGGTGGATGGCCTCCTCCGTCACGGAGGGGCACATCGAAAAAGCTGCGGGAGGCCGGATAGTTGTCCAGCAACATCGCGCACCGGCTACCCGACGAGGGGCAGCTCATTCCAACCCCCAGGCCCCATGAGAGGGTGGTGTTTCTCACCCACTTCCTTCCGATCTGGCTTCCCCACACGGCTCTCATCATGGAAAGATACGGGCCTGATGTGGGGGGATTCGAACGAGCTATCCAGACTCCAAACCTGCGTCCAAAACCTGGTAGACAAGAATCTCAGGCTTGTCAACGTAATCCAGGTGATGCTCATCCGCCGGATTCTCCCATGCCAACAACGGGCCTTCAAATTGTGGGAGTTCGATCCGGCACAACACTCAACTCTGAAAAGGCTCTTCGACACTTCGTACGAAGATGCCTGGAAGGTGCTGTTCAAGGTTGCCGAGGCTCCCACATTCGCTACCGAAGATCGCGGATTCAGCTCAGAGCGTCAAGCCAGCGAGGTAAGTTACTTTACCCTTTATGGGACTCTTTTTTCATAGTTTGACTCGATGCGGGATCTAAAACTCCCTAACCTTTGACAGATCGGGCTGAAGACGTCCGGACAGATTAACCGTCTGCCCCTTGCTAGAAGACCCAGTGGACGCCCGATTGATGGCTGCTGGCTCGTACCTCACGTGGTGCCGGAGAAGAAGGCCAAGAAGGAGGCCACGGAACTCGAAGAGCACCCGACGCCAGTCTTTGTCGGACTCACGCCCGACAACTCTGAGGCGGAATCCTCCTCTGAGGAAGAGGAGGAGGAAAAAGAAGCCTCTCCCCCAGTAGGGGGAGAGAAGAAAAGGAAGGCCGCCCCAACTGGGGAGGCCGGAGGGTCCAAGAAGGGAAGGACCCTTCCTCCGGACTTCTCCGCCAACGCCGACAACGACGAGGAGGAGTGGCCAACAAGGGCCAAGCCCCTGGCGAGATCGTAAGTGTCCGGATACCCATGGCTTTTTTCATTGCATAGTGTTCTCTAACGCCGAACAATCATGCAGCCCGCCCAAGGACGAGTTCGCCGCTTCGTCGAGCGGGTCCTTGAATTCGTCGGAAGTGGAGAGTACTTCACTTCCGACCGCCTCCTCACCTCATGTTGCGGACAACGCCGAGGTGGGGCCCCGAGAGGGGCCTGGTGAAGAGGAGGTGGCGCAGGAGGCGCCGCAGCAGCAGCCTCCGGACTCAGCGCGAGGGGAGCGAGACCCCCAAGGGCTCTAAGCCCGACCCTCGTCCGGACTCCATACCGGAACCTTCAGTGGTTCCGAAGTTCGACAAGCGGTCCCTTCGTAGGAAGGGTAAGACGCCGGTGTCCTCCGTCCAACCGGAGGCATCGGATAGCTTACTGGAGGCGCTTAACAGCGCCTCCATCGAAGAGGAGCACCGCCTTTATTATGAGTGTGGTGATCCAGAAAGTTCGATCCGCCAAGAGCGGTGGATGAAGCCTGTACCGACCTTCTAACAGGGCTTTGAGGTAAGTTTAGAATATGTAGAAATATTACCGTGATAGACAAGAGTTCTCGATGCTTAGTTCGGTGTTCGGAAAGAAAAGCCGGACTAAGGATCTAAAAAGATATCTGTGAGAGTCTAACATAAGTATGTCAATATGCGAATGCAGGCTGCTTGTTGACCTTTGCCAAGACCGGCTGCGAAGGTCAATGCATTGAAGCGAGCCTCGAGCGGTCCGGGAACGAGCCTGCGTCCTTGCCAAGAAGCAGCTCGAGGACAAGGAAGGTAAGTAATACCTTATTAAAGAAATACCTTATAGAAAGGATTTGGTTGCAAAAATAACAGGAATAACATGGGTACTGCAGGGGCCATGAGCGAGGTGGCGACCACAAGGAGGCGGTGTCCGCGGCCGAAACAAAGCGGCTGCAGAGCGCACCAAGCGAGAGAAGGGGAGGCAGGCTGGCGCGCAGTGCGGCAAGAGCCTGTGCTCTCGTGGAAAAACACGAGGGTTTGGAGCCTGACTCAACGACCCGAGAGTCCGAGCTTGCCTCGGCTCTTGAGGGTGCCAAAGCTGCTAAGGCCGAGGCCCAAAAAGCCCTCCAGGAGATTGAGGCAATAAAGAAGATTGCGGCGGGTAAGGCATTCTTTATGCAGAGCAAGAATGTAAAAGTCAATTATCTAGTACTTACCCGAATCCGGAGCTCTCCAGGAGCGTTCGCAGATCTGCCCCGTTGTGTGTCTAATGCTACCGCGTTTTACCGCGCCAAGGAGGGGAGCTCGACGGAGAAGGTGTTCTGGTCTCAGATATCGAGGCCGACCGTCCGTGCCCACAGTCGAAGCTCCACAAGGTCGCCGAACAGGCCATGAAGGGCCTCATAGTTCGGCTGTGGCCATTGGAAGCCATGTCTGGAGCTATTTCGGGTTAGTGCAGCGGTGGTGGGCCTTTGTCCATGGATTGAAGTCATCAAGCGCTCCGTCTGCATTGAAGGTGCCCGTCGGGCCCTTGCCCATGCTAAAGTGCACTTGGGCAAGCTGGATGCAGAGAAGCTTGTGACGGACGGGCCACCGAAGGGCAAGGATCATCGCAAGCCCAAAATGTACTATGAGAGAGTCCTGAAGGGTGCCCGCCGTATAGCGGATGAGTGCTCCAAAGATGTAATTTTTGAATATACTCGCATTTCTTATCCTGTACACTGAAAACTTGTTCATATGCGCTAAGCAACGCTTGTTAATATAAAATATTACCTTCTGTGCGGCCATTTATCAAATTTGATAGATGGCAAGTCGTTGGCTTCAGCCCCCATGCAACAAGTGCTGGGGTGTTCGGGATAAACTTGAGCGCTCTTGTTCCCATTCTTGGGTCCATCGAGGGAGGCGCTCAACGCAACGAACAAGGCAACCGGACTTATAGTGCTTGAACACTCTCACTTAGCCATAGAATTCTATAATTTTAAATTTCGGCGAAACCCCTAGTATTCGGAAGACCGAGTTCGGGGCGCTATCCACGCCTTGGCTGGACAATGCCGACAACTCGCTCTAAGCGGCATAAGTCTTTAGGGACCCGAAAAAACCTCTCGAACAGCGACCGGCTCTCGCCTTATCATGACGGTCAGTTTTAGCTTTCTCCACTGAGGTGCTCAACCCAGCTCACCGGGCACAATCGCGATGGTTCTCCCAGCGCTACCTTAGCCGATAAACGGGCGTAAGGTACCAAAACATGGGAGCCGGGCAAACCCAACTATTGACCCAAGACATGATTCGGAGCCGATGCATATAATGCTATAAGTTCGGGGTGCCGCACTTGTGAAAGTGTTCGGACTTCTCACACCATGCTTTTGGGGTACTTAAGCCCCTGGTGTATTGGCCGTACCAAAGTGTACGGGTGCAACATGTCATGAAATGAACATATATATAGATAAAGAAAGGAGTGCAATAATAGGCAAAAGCTATGTATTGTTTATTCAAAAGAAACTGCAAATAAAAGCAGAACGATACAAATTGTGCGATAAGCAAGGTATGGGACTATTTAACATGTCCCCCTCGAGGTAAGCTGCGGGATGGTATGTAAAACAGGTATAATGCTCGTAGTAGAGACCACTGGACACTCGACGTAGCTACGCTTACGGCTGTTGCATCGTGAGTTCGGCAATTCTAGTGCCGACAGGACTTCTGAAGCGGAGTCCCGAAAGTAAAAAAAGAAGAAAAGAAAAGAATGACACAATCGGAGCCCACAGTGCGGTTGAGCCGCGTGCAGGCGTGCCGTGGTCGTGCCCTCCCCTTATGCCCATGGTATCTCCAGCGTAGTTATGTACGCGTAGTAATCGCTTCAGTTCGCGAGGGCTGGGGTTGGGGCGGATTGCTACGCTGGCGTGCTTGGATCGTGCCAGCGGTCTTGTTGTAGGTTACTCCGTGGCGCTTGCGGTGTCCGGACGTTTAGTGGCCGGACTCGAGAATTGCTGTGAGAGGCTGCTTTGCACCTCCGCGCGAGAACGCCGTGTGCTCCTCCATTCGGAGAGAGCGTTCGGTGTTTCCATTGACCGTGATTACTCCTCGAGGGCCTGGCATCTTGAGCTTGAGGTATGCGTAGTGCGGCACCGCATTGAACTTTGCAAATGCGGTTCGTCCAAGCAGTGCGTGATAGCCGCTGCGGAATGGGACTATGTCGAAGATTAACTCTTCGCTTCGGAAGTTATCTGGGGATCCGACCACTTCGAGTGTAACTGAGCCTGTACAATTGGCCTCTACACCTGGTATGACGCCTTTAAAGGTCGTCTTTGTAGGTTTAATCCTTGAGGGGTTTATGCCCATTTTGCGCACTGTATCTTGATAAAGCAGGTTCAGGCTGCTACCGCCGTCCATCAAGACTCTAGTGAGGTCAAATCCGTCGATGATTGGGTCAAGAACCAATGCGGCGAATCCGCTGTGACGGATGCTAGTGGGTGGTCCTTCGATCAAATGTGATCGGGCGGGAGGACCGTGGGTTGAACTGGGGCGACTGGCTCGATCGCATATACGCCCCTTTAGTGCACGCTTCCGCTCCCTTTTGGGTATGTGGGTTGCATATATCATGTTCACCGTCCGCACTTGTGTGGGAAAGCCCTTCATCCTCTATTGTTCGGCGGCCGGGCTCTTCCTCGTCATTGCTATGCAGCCCCTTGTCATTGAGTTCGACACTTAACTTGCTCGCTTGCTTGAACACCCAACAATCCTGTTGGTGTGGTTGGCTGATTTTTGGGGTGCCATGTATCCGCACGAGCGATCGGAGTATTCGGTCCAAGTTGGACGGGCCTGGTATTTCTTTTGAATGGCTTCTTCACGACCGGGTTTAGAGCCTCCGAATCCGGCATTGTGATCGTATCTTCATCATTATCGCCGTTAACGCGGTGCTTGTTCTTGTTGCGACGCCGACCGCCATTGCTATCCTTGGTATCCGAACTACCAGGGTTTTTGGTCAAGTTGTTACTACGAGCTAGCCAGTTGTCTTCTCCCGCGCAAAAGCGGGTCATGAGTGTGGTGAGGGCTGCCATGGATTTCGGCTTTTCCTGTCCTAGGTGCCGGGCTAGCCACTCGTCGCGGATGTTATGTTTGAAGGCTGCAAGGGCCTCTGCATCCGGACAATCAACGATTTGATTTTTCTTGGTTAGGAACCGTGTCCGTAATTGTCCGGCGATTCTTCCGGCTGCTGAATTATGTGGCTGAGGTCATCGGCATCTGGTGGTCGCACGTATGTGCCCCGGAAGTTATCAAGGAATGCGGCTTCCGTGTCCTCCCAACAACCAATTGATTCTGCCGGCAAGCTGTTGAGCCAATCTTGAGCTGGTCCTTTAAGCTTGAGTGGGAGATATTTGATGGCATGTAGATCATCACCGCGGGCCATGTGGATATGGAGGAGATAATCCTCGATCCAGACCGCAGGATCAGTGGTACCATCGTATGATTCGATGTTTACGGGCTTGAATCCCTCGGGGATTTGATGATCCATTACTTCATCTGTGAAGCATAGTGGGTGTTCGGCGCCTCTGTATTGGGCTATATCACGACGTAGCTCATATGAGCTTTGTCTACTGTGTTCGGCCCGGCCGGAGTTGTTGTATCCGGCATGACGGTTATCGTCATGTGTCGGGGCATACGTGATCCGTAGAGATCGATCTTGTTTGCCTTGCCTTGTCCTCCAATATGTCTCACAGTGCAGTGCGTTTCCCGTGCCTTCGTACTTTTCGGCGGCGCCGAGTGCGGCTTGAATGGAGGGTCTAGAGGCCTCTCTGTCGTGACCACGGGGTGGCCGGTCGGCCGCATCATGCGCTGGTGATGTAGGTTTGGGTGCTGCTTCCTCTAATGGGGGTAGCAGCCTGCGTTTGGGGTATCTCTTGGAGGGGCGTTCGAGTTCATACTCTTCGGCTGCAAGGACTTCAGTCCATCTGTCAGCTAGCAAGTCTTGGTCAGCTCTAAGCTGCTGCTTTTTCTTGAGGCTGCTTGCCATGGCCATAAGCCCGCGTTTGAAACGCTCCTGTTCGGCGGGATCCTCAGGCATGACAAATTAAGTAAATCGTCCGAGGCTTGCCTCATCTTGAGGGGGGCGCGTAATTATCGTCCTCTACCTCTCTTTACGCAGACCGTCGTGCGGTCTTGCTTCTCCCTCCTCCTGCTGAGTTCTGCTGGAGGGGTTGTCTTCAACCTTGTCCGGGTATTATTGTCTCCGTGCGGAATCTCCGCTTTCTTGTGGCGGGATTTAGAGCGGCACAGCTGACGTCGGCGCTTGGGCTGTTTCTTGGAGGGGTCATCCTCCGCTGTTCCATCGCCGTTCCCATCTTTTGGGATGTCCACCATGTGTATGTCGTATGACGAGGAGGACTTCCAGTGCCCTGTAGGCGCTGGTTCTTGGTCGTCTCCAGCATCGTCGTCCATACCGTCGATGTCTTCGGAGTCGAAATCGAGCATGTCGGTTAAATCATCGACAGTGGCTACAAAGTGGGTGGTGGGTGGGCGTTGAATTTCTTCGTCGTCCGCATCCCAACCTTCCTGACCGTAGTCCGACCAGGGCTCTCCTGATAAAGAGAGAGACTTTAGTGAATTCAAGATGTCGCCAAAGGGCGAGTGCTGAAAGATGTCCGCGGCAGTGAACTCCATGACCGACGCCCAATCGGATTCGACTGGCAGGAGCGCGGAGGGTTCGGAGACCGGAGAGGAGTCGGGCACCTTGGAGTCACGGTCTTCGCAAAGGACAGGGATGGAGTTCGGCTCAATAGCCGTTAAGATCATAGCCCCCGAGGCGGTGTCCAACCACTCATCCTCGATCGGGGGAGTCGGCTCCGAGCTAAGGGTCGAAGCGGACGCTGCTGCGGCCTCCAGGACACTGTTCGGCGGCAGAGCTAGATCGTGCCCATCGAGACAGTGCGGTGTACTTGGCTGTGGCTCGAATCCGTCGAAGATCAAGTCTCCGCGGATGTCGGCCGTGTAGTTCAAACTCCCAAATCTGACCTGATGGCTAGGGGCATAGCTTTCGATCTGCTCCAGATGGCCAAGTGAATTGGCCCGCAGTGCAAAGCCGCCGAATAGGAAGATCTGTCCGGGGAGAAAAGTCTCACCCTGGACCACGTCGTTGTTGATATAGGTGACGACACAGAGGAGCTCTCAATGAAAGCACCAATGCCGGTGTCAAAACCGGCGGATATCGGGTAGGGGGTCCCGAACTGTGCGTCTAGGCGGATGGTAACAGGAGACAAGGGACAGATGTTTTTACCCAGGTTCGGGCCCTCTTGATGGAGGTAATACCCTACTCCTGCTTGATTAATATTGATGATATGGGTAGTACAAGAGTAGATCTACCACGAGATCAAGGAGGCTAAACCTTAGAAGCTAGCCTATGGTATGATTCTTGTTCGTCCTACGGACTAAAACCCTTCGGTTTATATAGACACCAAATAGGGTTAGGGTTACACAGTCGGTTACAATGGTAGGAGATCTACATATCTGTATCGCCAAGCTTGCCTTCCACGCCAAGGAAAGTCCTATCCGGACAAGGGACGAAGTCTTCAATCTTGTATCTTCATAGTCTTGGAGTCCGTCCAAAGATGATAGTTCGGCTATCCGGACACCCCCTAGTCCAGGACTCCCTCATCGAGCCTTCATAAGAGGAAGTATACGATCTGTTCTGCCAGCTTTAGATTCTTATAGATTACCCAGGTGTCGTTTATGGGTCGTAGTCATTAATTCATGCCCATACTTGAAAAAAAGTGCAAAGAACTGCAATATTCATGCTGTCATTACATTTCTCTTTTTTCGGACTGGCCTGCTAATGGTAGCCGCACTTCTTTACATAGTCCTTACATGAACCATAACATTTCTGATTTAATGTGTTTGTTCTCTACCACTGTTCCTTGACTGAATCTCGGTTAGGCTGGCCATAGCAACAATATTCATCCAAAAATGCAATCCTCTACACGACCTTGGTGAAGGCCATTATAATACGATAAGATGGAATCCCGAAGGGCGATGTATCCTTGCAATAATTTGATCAGCAAGTCGTGCTATGTTCTTCAGTGCGAGTGGGTGTAGATATATATGCACACCCTTCTGTTATAGCTTGGTTATTAGCATAGCAATATGCGTCTAACAAATTGTTAATGTTCTGTTATTGCTTGCTTTCGTGTAAGAAAAAAAATCATGTTTATCTTGATGATATCCTTGACCCAAGTTTCTCCACCAATTATTGCTATAGTTGGACCTGGTAATTTGCCTGGTGATATTGTCACTAAAATTTGTATGTGACAATAGCCTTAACAGTTAGAATGAGTAAGCATTTTGATTGGGGAAGTCTTCTCTGGTTTAAGAGAGCCTATGAGAGACTACAAAAGCAAAAAAGGGCATGCTTTGATATTTCTTTATGTGGTTGCCACATAGCTCACAGGTTTTTTTGTCCAGCTTTCTAGGACTATTCAGAAAAGAAATTAGTAGGGAAAACAAAGGCTAAATGGCATGTCCGATGGTCGCCATTTTATGATAGTCACTACAAATCCAAGGCTTCAAATAGATAATGAGTACATTTCCTGCCGCTTTAGCATGATAATGGAAATGGTGTGGATCCTTACATTATTATCTTCATATTTCCTGGTGCAGTTTAAGAAGATCTTTGAAAAACGGTATCAGGTATGTCGACAGCATGACAGGTTTCTCTGTAATCTATATCCCTCGTTGGTACTAAACAATTAGTAACATGTCGAAGAAATAAATGTGCAAGCCCTCACATTGCCCTCATGATTGTTGCTTCTTAATTGTATAGGTTGAATAGAAGCCAGAATATCCTGAAAGACTTGGTGACATTGTTGACCTCACAATATCTTTGTATAGCATAAAAAATGAAGAAACAAAGAAGCAATGTTCCAGTATATTTGCAGAGTTGAAATATTAACGCCAGCTCGAGCGCACAGGCCTCGATGGCAAGAGACCACTACCATCAGGTTTGCTTCCTCCTTTGCTTTTCGGGTTGCTAGGTTAGTGGTTGATATTTCTTTTTTTATAGCAACCTACATGTTTCTATACCAAGAATTTGTTTCTGAATCAACATCTTAGTTGTCTACACCCGTTTCTGAATCAAGATTTTAGTTGTTTCTGAATCATCATCTTAGTTGTCTACATCTATCTACACCGAGAGCTTGTTTCTGTATCAATCAACAACTTAGTTGTCTACATCTACTAGAAGAACGCCCGTGCGTTGCAATGGGGCCACATTAACTTTAAGAGTTCAATATTACGACATTGGCGACCTTTTTTACCATCAAATCCTCTCACACACACTCTCCCTCCCTCTTCCTCACTCTCTCTCCCCCTCTCCCTCTCTCTAACACACACACATATCCATCTTATTGGGTACGGGACCATAATCCATCTATTTCACACACACGCGCTAGTACATAACAATATGGATTATGTGTATTATATTTGCCACAGGCGAGGGAATTAATTTCATGTAAATCGGCCAGCCACAGCTCCAAGAATACACGGAGGAGGTGGCCGGGTCATTGTCGGCGCCGTCCGGCCACAGCCTGAGCCGCTTCAAGTGCACGATGCAATGCACGTCTTCACAAATATTATAACAAGATGTGAGAAATCACATACTAACACGATGTTGCAATCAATTTGTAATTGAAGAAGTCAAAAGTCTTTTTCTTAAACCAGAATTCCTTATCTTTGGAGTTTAAACAAACCCCACAATAACATGATCCATTTTTTTGCTCTACTTATCACCTAATTAAGCAAATGCATGACTTATGAAGCGGATAAGAAATCATGTTAACTTGGAACTAAAATTCCAACAAAAGAGTGAGGAACATACCTTTTTATCATTGCTCAAGTCCGAACCTCCCCTATTTGTTAGTGAAATGTGAGTATGCTTGGAAGATAATAATTTCTTATGCAACATATGCTTTTACATCCGAAAGAGCTACAAAATATGTTGACCTACCTATGTGCACTACATTCGCGTAGCTACGATGTGCCTTGCCTCTCTTGATTAGTTGCCGCGATTGCCACGCATCTCACGCCAACAAGCCGGGAAACAAATGCAAATGTTACACCGAGTCAAAATCAACCATCCCACAATCGTAACAATAGAAAAGATAATAACCAAAATTTAACAGAAGAACTATCGCTTGGCTCCCAGATCCATCTCGATAGCCCTTGATCTGGCTGTTGAGCTTCTCCTAGCCGCCTCAACATCACGTCATTACCAAACATGTAATGGATGCCTAGTGGGACAAGGATTAAGAAATAACATGAAGTGAAAAATACGATGGCTGTCAATTCCATAAGACGATCCAAGTAATTTGACAAAATAGATCGAGAGCATCTTGTATAATCTCAAAAAAGCAACTAAAAATATGAGAAATGAAATGATGAAAATCAGCCCCTGCTCTCATTCATGCTCGCTTTTGTAATGGGAGGCAAGGAATGGGGATACCGGAGAAGAAAGGATCACATGGACGGCAAGCCTCCACCACCGGCAAGTGGGGTTGCTTCACATCCAATCTCCACGGCCGCCTCCATGGGGACGAACTCCCATGTTCACAACCAGGCTCCCAATCGGCTGCTGCCTCGCCGACCTTGACGACGAAGTAGTCCCTCCCTTCGATCCCATTCGAAATGGAGGCAACACCCATCCCAGCGGACGGGTCCGCGGTGAGATCCCTACTAGATTGTGGTCGCGCCTCCCCAAACCTCACCACGGGACACATGAGAGGGCGTCGTTGCCATGGTCAGGCTTGGATGGGGAAAGGAGGCGACATAGCAGCAACGACGCCTTTGCCGGGATTGGTGGCGACGGCGGCGGCGAGCGAGCGGGAGGACGGCGACGGCGAGAGAGTAGGAGGATGGTGGCGGCAGTCCATCGGCCACCGTGACGTGAGAGGAGGATGGGGATGTGGCCGCGATCTGGACGTATGGAGCGGTCGAGAGGAGGGGAAGCAGACGGCTGGGTTTTTCCATCGTGCGGGGTTTGGGGGAGGTCAAACGACAGGGGTTTTTTCATGCGGGAGGCAGAGCAACGAGGGCGGATGTAGGGAGACGGGAGGCGGTCGGTTGGCAGGAAAAGGAAAGCTACGCATTTTTTAGGCAGTAGAGATGATTGATGATAAGAAAGGGAAAATCACATCAATATAAGTAAATATCCCATCAATACTTGATTGATTGCGATTTATTTTTTATATGGTAACTAATCTGATCATCAATACTTGATTGATTGTGATTTGTTTTTATATGGTAACTAATCTGATGGGTTTATGTGGGTGGTGAAGCGAAAAGGCAGGTGGGAGGGAGACGAAATAAAACCAACGAAAGTGGTGAGGCGAAATAAAACCAGCGAAAAATAACCGGCGGACTGTTCACCAACTGCTATATTAGGAGTAGAGATCTACACCGAGAGCTTGTTTCTGTATCAATCAACAACTTAGTTGTCTACATCTATCTACAATTATTGAAAGTGCAGTTCCATTTTTTTCTCAATACAGATCTGCGATGCAGTTGCTGTGGCCTGCTTGCTTAATTCAACTCTTGTGATCCCAATATTTCATTTGAATAGCGTTTGGCGCGATCCTAGGTAACTAATGCTATTTTGTTTGCTCACTGCTTTGTTTCTTAACATTAGATAATTGCATTTTTATATGATGGATGCCTGTCTGGAGCAGTTGTCTCTTGCTCGTTGTTTTAGTGTCTGGAGCAGTTTGCTTGACTTCTAAAGTTTGCTTCTGTTAGTTATAAACCCGTGAATATGTCTGAAATTCTACTTCTTGTTCTAATATGTATTGGTCCTTCCTGATGTTTTGTTTCTCAACAAATTTTGATGATATTTTTGATGAAGATCGTTTTATCGGGACACTCAGACAACATGTAAGAGTTGTGAAGGAACTCCCAAAAGATGTTCTACTGCGTTTCAATCATAATATAAGCAGCATACCAAATATGCGAACTAAAGCCTACTCATCCCCAGATCATTATGTTCAGAAGGTGCTTCTGAAATTAATGGAGTTAGGGTATGGTAAACGTTCACCACCTCAGAAATAATAGGAGAGGCCTTGTTTGAGAACGGGTTTCATTATATATCTATTCTATGCAGGGTTGTGTGCATCGCCCCATTCTCGAATAGATTGGCTTAGTCAATTCCATCGAATATCCAGGCCTTGAGGTGTTTAGTAAACTATCAGGCTCTGCGGTTTGCCGAACTAATAAGGGTTCTTGCAGACGATATGGTTGTTCGAATGATGAAAAAGAGTTCTTTGGCTGGTGGGAAATATGTCTCGGTGCATCTCCATTTCGAAGAGGTCTCAATATACTCTCTCTTGTGAGTTAACTATTACGTAGTTCTTCCGTCATACTAAAATTTGCGCACACTGTTTAGGATATGGTAGACTTTTCATGTTGTACATATGATGGTGGCCGGAAGGAGAAAATTGAAATGGAAAATGCCCGTGAAAGGAGCTGGAGAGGGAAGTTTCACCGGCCTGGTCGAGTTATCAATCCCGAGGCAAACAGAAGGGATGGGAAATGCCCACTTACTCCTCTAGAGGTTAGATTTTTTCCTTTGGTTAAAGCACTTGTGTGGATATATGTACACCCAATGATGCATTCGTATTTGGGACATTAATTAACATCACAATAGGCATGTTATACTAGAATTGATGTTTGTTGCTTAGTTTGTGATGCTTCAGTCAATAATAATAACCTTTAAGTTCGATTGCCATCGATTCGTCTCTTTAGTATCATTCAGAACAAATTTAGAAGCTTTCAAATATGTAAATATAATCACTAGAGCTAATATGTTAATTGACTGAATTTGAGCAGGTTGGTATGATGCTGCGAGGCATGGGGTTTGACAATACAACCTTCCTCTATGTTGCCTCCGGTAAAATATACAATGCTGCAAAATATATGGCTCCCCTTCGCCAGATGTTCCCTCTTTTACAAACCAAGGACACTCTTGCATTGTCTGAAGAGCTTGCTGAGTTCGAGGTATTGATTCCGCCAGCCAGCCCATCAGCCTAGCTGGATGTCATTCTGAATGTCAGATGAATATGCATGCATTGAACTGTTCATCAATTCACATTGAATCTTCATACTGTTACTCACCAACCTATTCTATGTAGGGGTACTCTTCTTGTTGGAAATATGCCCTAGAGGCAATAATAAATTAGTTATTATTATTATATTTCCTTGTTCATGATAATCGTTTATTATCCATGCTATAATTGTATTGATAGGAAACTCAAATACATGTGTGGATACATAGACAACACCATGTCCCTAGCAAGCCTCTATTGGCTAGCTCGTTGATCAATAGATGGTTACGGTTTCCTGACCATGGATATTGGATGTCATTGATAACGGGATCACATCATTAGGAGAATGATGTGATGGACAAGACCCAATCCTAAGCATAGCACAAAGATCGTACTTCGTATGCTAAAGCTTTTCTAATGTCAAGTATCATTTCCTTAGACCATGAGATTGTGCAACTCCGGATACCGTAGGAATGCTTTGGGTGTACCAAGCGTCCACAATGGCTGGGTGACTATAAAGGTGCACTACGGTATCTCCGAAAGTGTCATTGGGTTGTACGAATCGAGATCAGGATTTGTCACTCCGTGTGACGGAGAGGTATCTCTGGGCCCACTCGGTAGGACATCATCATAATGTGCACAATGTGACCAAGGGGTTGATCACGGGATGATGTGTTACGGAACGAGTAAAGAGACTTGCCGGAAACGAGATTGAACAAGGTATCGGGATACCGACGATCGAATCTCGGGCAAGTACAATACCGCTAGACAAAGGGAATTGTATACGGGATCGATTGAGTCCTTGACATCGTGGTTCATCCGATGAGATCATCGTGGAACATGTGGGAGCCAACATGGGTATCCAGATCCCGCTTTTGGTTATTGACCGGAGAATGTCTCGGTCATGTCTACATGTCTCCCGAACCCGTAGGGTCTACACACTTAAGGTTCGATGATGCTAGGGTTATAAAGGAAGTTTCGTATGTGGTTGCCGAATGTTGTTCGGAGTCCCGTATGAGATCCCGGACGCCACGAGGAGTTCCGGAATGGTCCGGAGGTAAAGATTTATATATGGGAAGTCATGTTTTGGTCACCGGAAAAGGTTCGGGGTTTATCGGTAACGCACTGGGACCACGGGAGGGTCCCGGTCCACCAAGTGGGGCCACCAACCCCAGAAGGTTGTGTGGGCCAAGTGTGGGAGAACCAGCCCCAAAGGGGCTGGTGCGCCCACAAGGGGCCCAAGCGCAAGGGTGAGTGGGAGGGGCAAACCCTAGGCGAGATGGGCCCTAAGGCCCATCTAGTGGGCGCCTCCCTCTCCCTCCCTCTTGGCCGCCTCCCCTTTCCCATCTAGGGCTGCCGCCCCCTAGGGGTGGGAACCCTAGAGGGGGCGCACCCTCCTCCCTTTCCCCTATATATATGAGGCCTAGGGGCTGCCCATAACACATGAGTTTCTCTCCCTCTTGGCGCAGCCCTGCCTCTCCTCCTCCTCCTCTCCTATGGTGCTTGGCGAAGCCCTGCTGGATTGCCACGCTCCTCCACCACCACCACACCGTTGTGCTGCTGTTGGATGGAGTCTTCCTCAACCTCTCCCTCTCTCCTTGCTGGATCAAGGCATGGGAGGCGCCACCGGCTGTGCGTGTGTTGAACACGGAGGTGCCGTCCGTTCGGCACTCGGATCTCCGGTGATTTGGATCACGGCAAGTACGACTCCTTCAACCCCGTTCTCTTGAACGCTTCCGCTTAGCGATCTACAAGGGTATGTAGATGCACTCTCCTTCCCTCGTTGCTAGTTTCTCCATAGATAGATCTTGGTGACACGTAGGAAAATTTTGAATTTCTGCCACGTTCCCCAACGATGGCATCATGAGCTAGGTCTATTGCGTAGATTCTTTGCACGAGTAGAACACAAAGTAGTTGTGGGCGTTGATTTTGTTCAATATGCTTACCGTTACTAGTCCAATCTTGTTTCGACGGTATTGTGGGATGAAGCGGCCGGACCGACCTTACACGTACTCTTCACGTGAGACAGGTTCCACCGACGGACATGCACTTGCTGCATAAGGTGGCTAGCGGGTGCCGGTCTCTCCCACTTTAGTCGGAACGGATTCGATGAAAAGCGTCCTTATGAAGGGTAAATAGCAACTGGCATATCACGTTGTGGTTTTGCGTAGGTAAGAAACGTTCTTGCTAGAAACCCATAGCAGCCACGTAAAACATGCAAACAACAATTAGAGGACGTCTAACTTGTTTTTGCAGGGTATGCTATGTGATGTGATATGGCCAAGAAGAATGTGATGAATGATATGTGATGTATGAGATTGATCATGTTCTTGTAATAGGATTCACGACTTGCATGTCGATGAGTATGACAACCGGCAGGAGCCATAGGAGTTGTCTTTATTTATTGTATGACCTGCGTGTCATTGAACAACGCCATGTAATTACTTTACTTTATTGCTAACGGTAGCCATAGTAGTAGAAGTAATAAGTTGGAGAGACAACTTCATGGAGACACGATGATGGAGATCATGATGATGGAGATCATGGTGTCATGCGGTGACAATAATGATCATGGATCCCGAAGATGGAGATCAAAAGGAGCAATATGATATTGGCCATATCATGTCACTACTATATAATTGCATGTGATGTTTATTATGTTTATGCATCTTGTTTACTTAGAACGACGGTAGTAAATAAGATGATCCCTTACACAAATTTCAAGAAGTGTTCTCCACTGTGCACCGTTGCTACAGTTCGTCGCTTCTAAGCACCACGTGATGATCGGGTGTGATGGATTCTTACGTTCACATACAACGGGTGTAAGACAGATTTACACAGCAAAAAAAAAACACTTGGGGTTAACTTGACGAGCCTAGCATGTACAGACATGGCCTCGGGAACACGGAGACCGAAAGGTCGAGCATGAGTCGTATAGTAGATACGATCAACATGAAGATGTTCACCGATGTTGACTAGTCCGTCTCACGTGATGATCGGACACGGCTTAGTTGACTCGGATCATGTAATCACTTAGATGACGGAGGGATGTCTATCTCGAGTGGGAGTTCATAAGATGAACTTAATTATCTTGAACATAGTCAAAAGACCTTTTGCAAATTATGTCGTAGCTCGCGCTTTAGTTCCACTGTTTAGATATGTTCCTAGAGAAAATATAGTTGAAAGTTGTGATGGCGATTATGCGGACGATAGATAGCTTATGTCCTTAATGCACCGCTCGGTGTCTTTGAACCCCAAGCGTCGTCTGTGGATGTTGCGAACATCGGACATACACGCTTTTTGATAACTACATGATAGTTCGGTTAAGCGGTTTAGAGTTGAGGCACCAAAGACGTTTCGAAGCGTCGCGGAACATATGAGATGTTTCGAGGGCTGAAATTGGGATTTCAAGCTCGTGCCCACGTCAAAAGGTATAAGACCTCCGACAATCTTCTTAGCCTCGCAAACTAAGGGAGAAAAGCTCGGTCGTTGAGCTTGTGCTCGATTGTCCGAGCACAACAATCACTTGAATCGAGTGGGAGTTGATCTTAGGATGAGATAGTGATGTTTCTCCAAAGTCATTGCCACCAAGCTGCTAGAGCTTCGTGATGAACTATAACATATCAAGGATAGAGATGATGATCCTTGAGGTATTCGCGTTGTTTGACATCACGAAAGTAGAAGTCAAGAAGGAGCATCAATTGTTGATGGTTGGTGAAACCACTAGTTTCAAGAAGGGCAAGGGCAAGAAGGGATACTTCATGAAGCGGCAAATCAGTCTTTGCTCTAGTGAAGAAACCCAAGGTTGAACCCAAACCCGAGACTAAGTGCTTACGTAATAAGGGGAACAGCCAATCGAGCAGCATTACCCTAGATACTTGGTAGATAAGAAGGTCGGCAAGGTCGAAAGAAGTATATTGGATATACATTATGTTAATGTGTACTTTACTAGTACTCCTAGTAGCACCAGGGTATTAAGATACCGGTTCGGTTGCTAAGTGTTAGTAACTCGAAATAAAAGAGCTACGGAATAAACGGAGACTAGCTAACGGTGAGCTGACGATATGTGTTGGAAATGTTTCCAAGTTTGATTTGATCAAACATCGCACGCTCCCTCTACCATCAAGATTAGTATTAAACCTGAATAAGTGTCATTTGGTGATTGCGTTGAGCATAGACATGATTGGATTATGTCTATCGTAATACTGATTATTCATTTAAGGAGAATAATGGTTACTCTATTTATTTGAATAATACCTTCAATGGTCTTGCACCTAAAAGGAATGGTTTATTGAATCTCGATCGTAGTGATACACATTTTCATGCCAAAGATATAAGATAGTAATGATAGTACCACTTACTTGTGGCAATCGCCATGTAAGTCATAATGGTATAAAACGCATGAAGAAGCTCCATGTTGATGGATCTTTGGACTCACTCTTTTTGAAAAGTTTGAGACATGCGAACCATGTCTGTTGGTGTATACGCATGAAGAAACTCCATGCAGATGGACCGTTTGGACTCAATTGATTTTGAATCACTTGAGACATGCAAATCATACCACATGGGCAAGATGACTGAAAAGCCTCGGTTTCAGTAAGATGGAACAAGATAGCAAGTTGTGGAAGTAACACATTTTGAGGTGTGCAGTCCAATGAGTCTTTGAGGCATGCAAAGTGAATATCGTTATGTTCTTACTTCACAGATGATTCGAGTAGATGTTGAGTATATTTACTTGATGAAACACAAGTCTGAATTATTGAATGGTTCAAGTAATTTCAGAGTGAAGTTTAAGATCTTCGTGACAAGAGGATAGAATGTCTATAATATGATCATAGAGATGAATATCTGAGTTACGAGTTTTGGCACCTGATTAAGACATTGTGCAAATTGTTTCACAATTAATACCGCTGGAACACCATAGTGTGATGGTGTGTCCGAACATCATAGTTGCACCCTATTGGATATGGTGCGTACCATGATGTCTCTTATCAAATTACCACTATCATTCATGGGTTAGGCATTAGAGACAACCGCACTCACTTTAATAGGGTACCACGTAATTCCGTTGAGATGACACCGTATGAACTATGGTTTAGAGAAACCTAAGTCATCATTTCTTAAAAGTTTGGGGCTACGACGCTTATGTGGAAAAAGTTTGAGTTGATAAGCTCGAACCCAAAGCGGATAAAATGCATCTTCATAGGACACCCAAAACGGTTGGGTATACCTCCTAATTCAGATCCGAAAGCAATAGGGATTGTTTCTTGAAACGGGTCCTTTCTCGAGGAAAAGTTCGTCTCGAAAAATTGAGTGGGAGGATGGTGGAGACTTGATGAGGTTATTGAACCATCACTTCAACTAGTGTGTAGCAGGGCACAGGAAGTTGTTCCCGTGGCACCTACACCAATTGAAGTGGAAGCTTATGATAGTGATCATGAAGCTTCGGATCAAGTCACTACCGAACCTTGTAGGACGACAAGGACGCGTACTGCTTCAGAGTGGTACGGTGACCCTGTCTTGATAAAACTACGAGCTATGGGGAAGCGATGGTGGGCCCAAATTCCGACAAATGGTTAGAAGCCATGAAATCCGAGATAGGATCCATGTATCATAACAAAGCATGGACTTTGGTGGACTTGCCCGATGATTGGCAAGCCATTGCAATAAATGGATCTTTAAGAAGAAGACGGACGTGGACGGTAATATCACCGTCTATGAAGCTCGACTTGTGGCGAAGAGTTTTTCACAAGTTCAAGGAGTTGACTACGATGAGATTTTCTCATCCGTAGCGATGCTTAAGTCCGTCGGAATCATGTTAGCATAAGCTGCATTTATGAAATCTGGCGGATGGATGTCAAAATGAGTTTCCTTACCGGTTTTCGTAAGGAAAGGTTGTATGTGATACAATCGTAAAGTTTTGTCGATCCTAAGGATGCTAAAGGTATCTTGACTCGACAATCCTTTCTAAGGACCCGGAGTAAGCATCTCGGAGTTGGAATATGCACTTTGATAGGATGATCAAAGATTTTGGGTTTATACAAAGTTTATGAGAAACTTGTATTTCCAAAAAAAAGTGAGTGGGAGCACTATAGAATTTCTGATGAGTATATGTTGTTGACATATTGATGATCAGAAATGATGTAGAATTTTCTGTAAAGCATATAGGGTTATTTGAAAAGTGTTTTAATGTGAAATACTTGTTTAATGTTCTTTAACATTGAGCATCAAGTTATATTAGGATAGATCAAAAAAGCTCAATAGTACTTTAAAATGAGCACTTAGCTTTACATAATCTTGAAAGTGTTCAAGATGGATCGCCAAAAGAAGGAGTTCTTGCACGAGTTGTAAGGTATGAAGTTAAGAGTTAAAAGCTCGACCACGGCAGAAAAGAGAGAAAGGACGAAGGTCGCCCCTATGCTTCAGACATAGGCTCTATAGTATGCTATCTTTGTGTACCGCACCGGAAGTGTGCCATGCCATGAGTCGGTCGAGGGTACAAGAATGATCCAGGGAATGGATCATTGGACAGTGATCAAAATTGTCCTTGGAGTAAATAAGGACATGTTTCTCGATTATGGAGGTGATAAAGAGTTCGATGTAAAGGGTTACGCCGATGCAAGCTTTAACACCTATCCGAGTGACTCGAGTAGCAAACCGGATACGTATAGTGGAGCAACCATTTGGAATAGATCCAAGTGGAGCGTGGAAGCAGCATTTACAATATGACATAGAGAATTGCGAAGTAC
The DNA here is from genome assembly GCA_021605145.1 of Aegilops bicornis. NCBI lineage: Eukaryota > Viridiplantae > Streptophyta > Magnoliopsida > Poales > Poaceae > Aegilops > Aegilops bicornis. Next base: position 412,937,321 of record CM038672.1, read on the forward strand.
ACACGGATCTGAAAGGTTCGCACCCGTTGACTAAAACCCGTTGACTAAAACCTCTCTCACAAGCAAAACATGATCAAACCTCGGAACTCATTGAGTCTAAATCACATGATGATGTGAACTAGTTTGAGACACTAGTAGACTCTTTGGATGTTGGTCACATGGCGATGTGACCTATCACCGTTAATCACATAACGATGTGAACTAGATTATTGACTCTAGTGCAAGTGGGAGATCGTTGGAAATATGCCCTAGAGGCAATAATAAATTAGTTATTATTATTATATTTCCTTGTTCATGATAATCGTTTATTATCCATGCTATAATTGTATTGATAGGAAACTCAAATACATGTGTGGATACATAGACAACACCATGTCCCTAGCAAGCCTCTATTGGCTAGCTCGTTGATCAATAGATGGTTACGGTTTCACGACCATGGACATTGGATGTCATTGATAACGGGATCACATCATTAGGAGAATGATGTGATGGACAAGACCCAATCCTAAGCATAGCACAAAGATCGTAGTTCGTATGCTAAAGCTTTTCTAATGTCAAGTATCATTTCCTTAGACCATGAGATTGTGCAACTCCGGATACCGTAGGAATGCTTTGGGTGTACCAAACGTCACAACGAATCGGGTGACTATAAAGGTGCACTGGTATCTCCGAAAGTGTACATTGGGTTGGCGCGAATCGAGGCGGGATTTGTCACTCCGTGTGACGGAGAGGTATCTCTGGGCCCACTCGGTAGGACATCATCATAATGTGCACAATGTGACCAAGGGGTTGATCACGGGATGATGTGTTACGGAACGAGTAAAGAGACTTGCCGGAAACGAGATTGAACAAGGTATCGGGATACCGACGATCGAATCTCGGGCAAGTACAATACCGCTAGACAAAGGGAATTGTATACGGGATCGATTGAGTCCTTGACATCGTGGTTCATCCGATGAGATCATCGTGGAACATGTGGGAGCCAACATGGGTATCCAGATCCCGCTGTTGGTTATTGACCGGAGAATGTCTCGGTCATGTCTACATGTCTCCCGAACCCGTAGGGTCTACACACTTAAGGTTCGATGACGCTAGGGTTATAAAGGAAGTTTTGTATGTGGTTGCCGAATGTTGTTCGGAGTCCCGGATGAGATCCCGGACGTCACGAGGAGTTCCGGAATGGTCCGGAGGTAAAGATTTATATATGGGAAGTCCTGTTTTGGTCACCGGAAAAGTTTCGGGGTTTATTGGTAACGCACGGGACCACCGGAGGGTCCTGGGGTCCACCAAGTGGGGCCACCAACCCTGAAGGTTGCGTGGGCCAAGTGTGGAGGGAACCAGCCCCAAAGGGGCTGGTGCGCCCCACAAGGGGCCCAAGGTGCAAGGGTGAGTGGGAGGGCAAACCTAGGGCAGATGGGCCCTAAGGCCCATCTAGTGGGCGCCTCTCCCTCCCTCTTGGCCGCCTCCCCTTTCCCATCTAGGGCTGCTGCCCCCCTAGGGGTGGGAACCCTAGAGGCGCACCTCCTCCCTTTCCCCTATATATATGAGGCCTAGGGGCTGCCCATAACACATGAGTTTCTCTCCCTCTTGGCGCACTGCCTCTCCTCCTCCTCCTCTCCTATGGTGCTTGGCGAAGCCCTGTTTGGATTGCCACGCTCCTCCACCACCACCACACCGTTGTGCTGCTGTTGGATGGAGTCTTCCTCAACCTCTCCCTCTCTCCTTGCTGGATCAAGGCATGGGAGACGCCACCGGTCAGACGTGTGTTGAACGCGGAGGTGCCGTCCGTTCGGCACTCGGATCTCCGGTGATTTGGATCACGACGCAATCGACTCCTTCAACCCCGTTCTCTTGAACGCTTCCGCTTAGCGATCTACAAGGGTATGTAGATGCACTCTCCTTCCCTCGTTGCTAGTTTCTCCATAGATAGATCTTGGTGACACGTAGGAAAATTTTGAATTTCTGCTACGTTCCCCAACACTTCTCGGTTAGCAGCATTAGATTACACCATCTGTGTTCAGAGCGAAGTATTTGTGACGACTCAAGGGGGGAACTTCCCGCACTTTTTGATGGGACACAGGCGTTACCTGTTAGGAGGGAATGCAAAGACAATAAAACCCGACAAACGGAAGCTGGTCTTATCTTTTGACGACCCAAATATCAGTCAGTTTGAGCTGCCATTATATCGTCAACAAAGTATTAAAAATCACACCGAATCAGTTTCAGCTTTTGAGTATATGTTGGAATCTTTCACCAAATCAAATCGTCAAGCAGTCATTGTCCTTGTTTTTCCTTCACCATCCAAGACTATAGCTATTGCCTACTTTTCGGAATGCATTAGCCATGTTAACAAATTGAAATACATCTCCGTGTTGACCTTCACATACATGCTCTAAATATTTGCCCATCTTTGCCAAGGTTTTTGAGTCGATGAGTCGACGAGCCGCTCGGGGGGAGCGACTCTAGACTAGTCGTGACTAGTCTAGACTCATGGTCGATGAGTCGACATGCGACGAGTCGACATGAATTAACCAGTAGAAAGTAGGTACAATAAAACCAGCCTTGTTCTTGAGTGGTTCCAATTCAGCCCTCAAGTCTTCATCATGCACAACCACCCTTGTTCATGCACCTCCGTGGGAGGAGCAGACCACCACCACCAAAGAACTGTGGGATGAGGGGAGCATTAGACCAAAGAACAAAGAACTGGGGAGGAGGGAGGAGCAGTCCAAAGCAACATCAAGAACTGTGGGAGGAGGAGGAGGAGCAGTCCAAAGAACATCAAGAATTGTGGGAGGAGCAAAGAAGCCAAAGAACCATGGGCGGCGGCGGCTGCCAAGGAGAGGGTTGGGTCGGGGGGAGGGGAACATGTTCGATCTAGGTTTCCAGGGGGATGGATCGATACAGTAAAAAAGCATATGACAGGTGGGGCCCAAAAAAATCGAGTCGTTCGACCCAGAAAACACTGAGTCGACCCTGCCAGTGCGACTCATAGACTAGTTGACGACTAGTCGCGACTAGTCGAGCGACTCGAAAACAAAGATCTTTGCTTAACGTGTAAATGGATATAGTGGTATATGAAACTCAAATTGTTTCTTTGAACTGCAGATGGAGTCGATTCAAGCACCACATGCTGGAAATACTGCACCATAGTGACATAAGGGCATCGCATTCAGAAACCTAATGATTCCATATACACCTTCCCAATGCACGATTGCATGTGCCAACAAGATGGAATATGATCTAGGCGCTAGCATACATAATCGAGGGATGCATATCCTGCGCCTTTGTGCAACAAAGGCACCAAAGGCACGACATTGTTGATTGCATGATCGAGGATTTGATGGTCATGATGAAAATCGGAGTGAAATAAAGCATTTGGTGCTTCTCAGAGATTTTGAAACCCTCCGCATACCCCAAACCGTTCGATTCTGGATATAATGGTCAAAAGGTGCCTAATGACAATGAATTCCATAGGATCAGAAATTGAGAGGATGCGAGGGATTTTGTAAAGTTAGTAATCTGTAGGTAGTCCACCATATAGCAATCTCCATTTGTTCAATCTGTCTGTAGGTTGTAAAGAGAAAAGAGCTACGAGATTGGGTTGTAGATATGAGTACAACCTGAGTGCCTCGATGTATATTCGAAAAACAAGGGCTAACAACAACAAAGAAAGGAAATTTTCAAAGATATCATTACTCATCGATTGCTTGTTCTCGCATTTCATCTTGCCCTTGACAATTCATATTTATGAGCATGTTCTTATACAGTTCAGACCTAACGTTCTTTTTTCTTTCCTTGGGCACTTCCTCAAGAATCTTGTTGAGGTGTATGTTTCCCCTCTTTGTGTCATGAATGGTTGTGATGTTTGTGGTCCGCTCTTCTCTTTTTCTTGATTTGTATTAGATATGCTACTCGCATATTTGAACATGCATAGGGCCTCTCAGTCTTTAACCCTGACTATAAAAATCCATTGATGGAAGCTGAGGAGGGCTGAGATGAACATCCAGCTCCCTGGGTCTAAGCCATCGAGATGGTAGAGACGACGTTTCCATGTCATCTACTCCAAAGAAATAGGACAAGGCATATAAAACCATGGATCCTTTGCTCCCTGTGCCGCAAAATGATCATGTGATGTTCACGACCTCCTCCTACATGTATTAAACTCAATCTCATGGTTGGTTTTCATCCCTTATCACTACTAATGATGTAATTTCTTTTACTAAGATAACACCATGTTTGTTGTAATGCCTTATTTGATGTAAGATCCCTTTTCTACTTTGAATGAATTTACTGCATATATTTCTTATTTAGTTTAGTTCGTCATTCAGAGACGGTGGAATATTTTTGTCCTTGACAGGTTAAATGAGCATTGCGTAGTCCTTCACAAGTTAAATGAGCATTGTGTAAAAGTATGTCTAAGTTCTCTTTCTTCAAGTGCTTCAAGTAAATGAAATTGTCTATTTCGAATTTAATACCTTTTAATAATAATCATAATGAGAGAGGGGTATGCTTCTCTCTCTCTCTGCACGTGAGGTTCTGCAAATTAAACCATGTTTTTTTTCAAGCCGCATATGGATTTAGCAGACCACAACTAAACCGACTGTATATACATGGCCTGTCCTTAGTAAAGGAAACTATTTTCATCGCGAACATGGCTTTAGTTGAAGGTTCTTGCAGCATGAAACTATTTTCATCGACAACATGTGTTCAGCAGGTCTCTGCGCCATTTGACGCAACGGGTCAACTAGTATATATATATATATTTAATACTCCGGGTCAAGAATAAGTAATTCTTCACCCTGGTCGGTGTGCTCAACCAAGCCACACCTCTGTAAAATTATATCGCCGACGAAGTAATTTTACCTTTGTGCCATTGACTAACGGATAGTGTAAGGAACCATCCCACTCCCCATGTCCATTTCTAATCAACACCGGGCAGTTTAGAGTCTCGACGGCGACCAACACTATGTGGGCGGCCGACGGGTAGACCACGGAGAGGTGCTCGGTGGTTTGCTCAGGGGCAAGTCCCTCAGTGAGCCCCCGTCTTCCTCCTCCGCCATCGCCTCTGGCGGCAGGGCCCCCATCGTAATGGCCTTCCTCGCCTGCCTCGCCTGGTTGTACGTCGCCGGCCAGTACGCTCCCGCCCTCCCTCTCCTCCCCAGATCTCTCCTCCGCTCAGCAGCTCTGATCTCCCCTCGATTCGTTCGCAGGCTATGGCAGGACGCGCAGACCTAGCGACCCTCTCCGGCCTCCTCGAGAAGAGCAACGGCAATGTGCGGATCACTGAATCCCCCTCTCTGCCCACCTCTCGTTTTCCTCGATTTTTCCTGACAGTGGCGCTTAATTGCAGCTCCCCAAGGAGATCTTGGTGGACGACAAGCTGAGGGACCTGGGATGCACGTAATTTATTGGTTCCCATGGCTTTCTGGTACGACTTGTTCTTCTGGTTTGTTGATTCGAAATGGGTTGTTTGGTATTGGAGGGGATGAGAGGAAGATCGCCGAGGTGGAGATGAACATTGCGAGGTGAAGAACGAGGTGTACTTGTGGGGGAATGGGGCTGGTGCTGGTACCGCGGGTTCTGACAGAAAAAAGTTCCTTGCCGTCATTTGAGTTTACACTGGCTTTGGCTCACATAAAAATCACCACCCCGAGCACCACTCCGTGTGCCGTCATGTTTACATCTTGAATTTTTCTTCTTGATTCAGTAAAAAAACTGGTTTAACTCATTCTTTTGAGTTGACATACACTCACATTAAGGATTGAACTCACGATGGTAGTCTGCGAGGGCTATCAAGGTCATATGTTCTAATTATCAAATGACAGAAAGGAGAGGAGGAAGCTGAGCTCCGCCCTTTTTTCTGTCCAGGAGAGAAGGTTATTTTTTCTTTTTGATTGAAACCTGCACCTTTTATTGGGTCTGGAGGAAAATTTTCTCTGCCTCTATAGTGGTTGTATCTTAGTACTCCGTAGTGTACTGCCAGTACCATGGCATACCAATTGCTTGGACAGATCAAAAGGCAAGTTAAAGGTCAATTAGATAAATGCTACTGTACTCCCACATCTCACATCTCATTTACTACCTTGTATTAGCATTACTTGAAACACATTTATGCAGTCACGCATCTCACCTTGATTTTTTTTCTTCTGAATTTTGCTTGTATTGGAACTATATACATTTGCATTGTCTAACTCGTTATGCTCGCTGGTTGAATTTTCAGCATTTGAATCCTCCTCAAAGGAGAAACAGGGCATTAGATGGTACCATAAATGATAAGATAACTTGGCCATGCTTCTATCAACTTGCCTAGGTCCAGCCCTCACAAGCTTCTTCATCTGTAACAAACATCAATCTTGGGAGCGTTAGTTGAAGAGCCGGTGTTCTACAGTCTAGAAAAAAGATACAAAAGAAGTCATAGCCACTGCTCCTACTATAATATTCAGTCGAAGAAGAAAACTTCTTGTTCTGGCTGGTGGTTAATTGCGACTGACCCATGTTAATGGCATAAATGTTATTGCTCTGCTACTTAGTTGCGAGTGTTTCTTTTCCTGTTTTTAAAAGAGACCAGAATTTACACATCTCTTGTTGATGCATTTTTGAATTAACAATGTCTGTTATGAATGCATATCTCAGCTGGAGCATCCATGTTCAATTTCAGTTCAAAATTATAAGTTCATAAAAAGCATGAGCGTGCCTAATCATTTCAAATTCTTTGGGGCAAACGCACAACCTCTGAATCAATCTCAAGTCCCAACTCATTGCCCCCCTATCAAAAATAAGCCTACTATCAAAAGAAATAAGAAAGAGACAACTCCAAGAGTTGAACCTCAAATTAAACAAATCACATTTAAAATATTCCATTGAGGCAATTTTAAACAAATCACAAAGGACGTCTCATTTATTGATAAAAAGGTCTGCAAGCACGAAGAATCAATAGACACAACACATGCATTTTCTGTCCTAAAGAGAGCACTCATGTCGCCATGTATTTCAGTATCTGACCGTTACTGACCAATAAGTCATCCTCATTGTCAAGCGGGTGGCGAGGAGAAGCACGCGCGCCAAGCCATTCCCGGTCCGCCGCGGACGATGTCCTTGTGGTCGTGAAGCAGCCAAGCAGGACGTCGCCGAGAAGCTAAGCTTTGTGCACGTTGTGAACATGTCCAACTAAAACGGAGGGGGGAAATAAAACAAAAGTCAATATAAACAAGTAGCACGATGGTTGCTTGCCGAGACGTCCACCACAGCCTTCTCACGATGAGACAGGATGCTCACGCGAAGGCGCCTCCAAGCTCGAATGGTCACACGTCCTGGCCACGCCAGGTTCTTACATGACGTAAGAGCATCTCTAGCAGATCCCATAAACCACGTTACCGCAAATTTCGTTCACTGCATACGTCCTTCGTCACATACCTCATGATTTCAACATACAAGTTCCTGTCACATACATCGTGGCAATTTAACATAGTTCATACGACAAACTTAAAACATACTAGCTTAAAAACCTAAATCTACTCATCACTCTTCTTGTCGCCGAGGTAGTACTCCATCGTGGAGTTGGAGAGGACGGAGGAGAACTCATACTCCTCCGTCGCCACCTCCAGCCGCGCGGCGGCACCTCTCTAGCGGCAGCCGCCTCCTTGGCCACGGCGAACTCGTGCTCTGCCTCACGGGCGCCGTGGTTGGCTGTGAGCATTTCGCCGAGCCGGTCGGAGTTCGCCGACGCCCACCTCTGGCGCTGGGAGGCGTGCGCCGCTGATCACGGCCTTTGCACGCGGCGCCACTCTTCCACCGGCGGGCGAAGGGAGGAGCTTCCGGTCTTGAAGTCATGCCAGGCCCGCATGTGCGTCGGCGAGCCGCCGTGGCCCCTTCGGCCACCCCGCTCGCGTCCAGCGCTCACCATCGGGGCTGACTTTTTCCAGCTGTCTTGTGGCTACAACGATAGCCAAAGGGATCTCGATTTCTCACTGGAGGGTTCTAGATTGTTGCGGAGGGGAAAAGAGATTCGCGGATGTGAACCCTAAATCGTCTGAGTTCCGATATATATAGCGGGTTCGGCTGAGTTTTTACGGGCCTCTCATAAAAAAATTACAGACCGAGCTATTTTTATCATATCTTTTTTCCGGATCCTGCTAGAGATGCTCTAAAGAAGAGACGGGGCTCGGCCGCTTCCACTCTATTGTTTTCTCCCGGAGTTGATCGGAAGCTCTTTTTTTTCTCAAAGAAATTAAACAGATGAAAGGGACATGTGCTAGAACAGCTAAAGCTTATGCGGGTAGAGTGTTCCACTAAAAGAAGGGACGTATTTTGAAAGAGGTGTTTCAAAAAAGAAGGGATTTAATAGATTGGGTCCACGCGTTTTCCATGGTCCAAATTTACTCCAGTACATTCCTATCCCAGCTGCACATCAGGTATTTTTACATTATATAAGAAGCTTTTTTTTTTCTTATGGCCACTTCGGCTAGCCGGTATGTTCCCTCATCTCACGACGTAACTTACCCAGGGAGGTCGTAAGATTACCTGGCATCTACATTTCTTATAAGCTGGATTTGGTGTGTGGACCGATCCCTTTTCCACGTCGTAATTTTATCTCCCAGCCATTTTTTTCTTACGGCCTGGTTGGGTTGCGAGTGGTTTGGCTGGGGTAAGAAATAACTATTCCTCACCCTGGGTGACGAATAATCAATCTCTCTCTATATATATATAGTCATATGATTTTTATGCTAAAGTAACAATCTGTTCATAATGTCAAGTATGAATCACAAACTTAATTGAAAACTAACAAACTATAATCTCAGTCATTGGAGCAATTGCAATTTATCATAACATCGGAAAGAGTCAATATAAGAGCTTTTCAGCAAGTTCACATACTCAACCATCATTTAGTCTTTCACAATTGCTAACACTCACGCAATACTTATGTGTATGAACACTACAAAAAAAATACACTTCCGTGATGATACGTGTTTGTCACAGTAGGTCACGTTTTTTGTCATGCATGTACATCCATGACAAATTTATGACAGAATCAAGATAGTCATACATCTTTGTCGTCAGAGAAGTGTTCCATGACATTACCAAAATTATCATCACGGAAGTGTCCACTTCCATGACGATAAATCGGCGTCACGTAAGTGCTTTTCGTCAAGGGTGACCGACACGTGGCATCCACCGTAACGGAACGTCGTTAAGCTATCGGGTCGGGTTTTGGATCCGATAACCCGTTAATGTACCCACCAATGGGAAATTTCCACGTGTAAAATTCTTATTGGCCGGACGAAACACGTGTCGGCTCGTCGATTGGGTCGAGATAGGCACCTATGATACGTCGACAGTGGCACGCCCAACAGAGGCCCATTCTGTGAAAAGGTGGCCCGCTTGACTTGGTCAAAGGTGGCGTGCCAAATGGAAAGCTCGTTAACGGTGCTCGCATATAGCCCATTTACGACCCGCTAACCCAAGGCACGTTACGCCCTATCCGAATTAGGCCCGATGGCGTCATCCGGGCCATCCGATATGATTCCACCCGTTTTCGCCGGCCCATGTATGGCCCATGACGTCTTCGGCCCATATGAGGCCCTATGTAACTCTTGGCCTATTAACGGCCCATGGTGAAATCGCCCGTAATGAACAAAGGTATCACTTTACACCCATTAACGGCCCGTGGTGAAATCGCCCGTAATGAACAAAGGTATCACTTTACACCCATTAACGGCCCGTGGTGAAATCGCCCGTTATTCCGCTAATGCTTCAAATTTCATGTTATCTTCGGCCTTCTCGAGCCCATTTATTCTTGGGCTCATTTCAAAGATTCGTTTACTTACGGCCCGTTACTGTCATTTTCTGCTTGTGGGCCAAATTCAGCCCGTGGTTACAGTCGGCCCGTTTGTGGTCCGTTAATACGTTGGTCCGTTTTCATAGCGCCATCAAATACGGCCTATTAAAGAAGGCCCATTACGGTCGGCCCATGAACGGACGATTCCAACTCTAGCCCGTTTACGGCCATAATGCGGCCTGTTATTGGCCCATGTTTGGCCAATCAATCATACGGCCCGTATAAGGCCCATTGATGATACGGCCGTAGAAGGCCCATTGTTTCTACTGACCCGTAGAAGGCCTCTTGTTTCTGACCCGTAGAAGGCCCACTTGCTTTCTCTGACCGTAGGAGGCCCAAAGGTCACTACAGTAAATATTAGCCCATGGTTATTGTGGCCTAGATTTAAAAAATAGGTTATTGCAACCACTAGCTAACCGCGGAAAAAGAACCGCAATGACTACAAGCAAACAAATAAACAAGACAACAAGGAAATAAATAAGCAAGCAACTAACGCTAGGCTATCACGGCTATTACACATATTACATCCACTGGGCATCAAAGTTCGCCACCAGGGCAAATATAGGGAACAAAGCGACATATCATATACATCAAGGCGTCAAAATTGGCCACGATTGCAAATAAACGCTGGCAAAGAAACAAGAGCATAAGCGAAACAAATTGAGAATAGCTCAAGAAAGCGTTATCCTCAGGTATCCACCATGCCGGCAATAAGCTTAGCAAGCTGATTAGCTTTGTCTGTTTGGCGCTAAAATCCTCCAACGCTTCTTTGTTGCACCGGAAAGTATGCATCTGAATGCTCCGGGGACTTCATGAGTCCTTCCGCTTCTTGTCGCATCACGGTGATCGATGTCTTTCAAATTTTGTAGTTGAGACTCAAGAAACCGAACTCGATTCGCATAAAGGAGTTTGAATAGCTTGTGCAAGCGGTAGTGGCCAGTAACTCCAACAGTAAACCAAGACAGGATGTGTCACTATCCTAAACCTTATCTGCATTACTTCCTTTACCGTTGCTTAATAAGGCACTCTTCCCCAATATTCTGCCAGCATTCTAAAAGAAGAAACAAGTAGACACATAACAAGTTTAGCATGTACTAGTATATGAAACTCATTTGGGTGAACCAGTTCATTAGTAAGGTGGACATGATTAAACTACCAAGTCTTCTATTGCCAAGTACTAGTACATAATAAAAGCATAAAACAAACATATATCTATGTCCTATGGTAGAAATGGAATCTTAAATTAGAACAGTTGTTCTTCAGGTTTAGGCACTTGTTCTGCATGAACAACAGACATAAGAAGACGCAAGAATATAATACTTAAAAATAGAAAATGAGCTCATAGACCTTACCACATTCTTGGTGGGACCAAGATCTGAACAAGGCGTTCCCGGTCATCGCCCGATAAATGTGTCTCGGGAGAAAGTTAGGGAATTTGATGAGTTTCTTTTGTCGATGAAGTACGCTTTTCTTGTGTAATTCGACATCGCCACCAAGCATTCTTGAAGATAGCAGAGGTATTAGCACAGGTTACCTCATCCTGAGTTTCCAAATTGATCCTTCTCTATAGAAAAAAAATGGGAAAATTTGCTGTATTATAACCATCATGGAGGTAGGATGTATGGGACGAAGCAAAGTAATTGCCATGAATAACATTACTTACACATAACTCCTGGACAAACACCGTGAATCGGCATTTTCCTTCATCTTGATATAATATTTCCAAGATGGGAGGATACGCACATACGATTTAACAACATCAAATGCGATAGATGCTAAACTACGACTAGCTGGTTGTGCTTCCTCCACAGGAATAGGCGTACTAACCGGTGGAGTTGGGGTTCGCCGTGATAATCTTGGCCCTTTGGGCCTTGGAGCTGCCTTATCAAGCTGCTCTTGTTTGGTAGCTCTGTGTGGTGGAAATGGTGATGTGTCAACAGGAACTGGGTTACTATCGGCTGGGTTGGTGTTAGATTGGGTGAAGCTGGTTCTCTGTCCATCGCAGTAGGGGTACAATCTGAGAGAGTTTGGGTTATGTGTGGTAGGGCTGGTTCTTGTGCATGTACAACCGGGGTGCTATCTCCACCAAGAGGTAGCACTGCTTTTATTTGAAGACCGTGTTTTTAGTCTCGCTAGATATTGGCATCACCGCTCCAATTCAAATGGCTGATAAACAGAAACATAGTTGAATGTATGAGACATTGTATGAGAGAGCAGATGCAATAGATAGTGTGGAAAAAGAGGGCATTAAATAGTTGACATGTATATTGTTTAACTAAAACGGATAGCATGACATAATTTCACATATATGATGTCTATCTAAACCGGATAGCATAGCATAACATAATTCAAAGATATGATGAATAACTAAACAGGATCGCATGACATAATTCACCTACATGTTATCTAAGTAATCGTGGATTGCATCATTTAATTCACATATGTGATTTATATGCTAAGCAGAGGGCATTCGATATGATGTCCGAACTAAGAACATGGTGTTGAATATTGTGTATATGATGTCTAAACTATGCAATGCAAGACATCAGATGCATGATATGAGCGATATAACCGTGCCAAGTTAGAGCATACACCTCGGTGGGGGAATAGGACTGGTCATCTGTCTCTCAATCCATCTACGAGGAGCTATCGGGACCCAACAAGAGACCTGCTTGACGGTGTAGCACTGTCTCGCTCTGAAGGCCTTGTTTTCACTCCAGATTTTTCCATCTCCCACCCAAATGGCTGATTCATAGGAAGAGTAGTTTAATGTACAAACATTGTCGACAAATGTAAATGTAATGAAGAAAACGATGGGCAAGATATCATTCAAATATATGATGCCTGGTTAAACAGGATGGCATTGCACATTTCACATATATTATGGCTGGCTAAAAGACATGAGACTGCATAATTCCCATATATGATATAGAAACTAAACAGGTGGCATTCTGAACATGTCTAAACTAAGCAGATGACATATATGATGACAAAAGTAGGCCTGCAAGGCAACATATGCATGATATGACTAACATCATCATGCCAAGGTAGAGCAAACACCTTGGGGGTGAATAGGAGTGGTCGGTGACATCTGAATCCGCCTCGTAACATATATCTTCCTCTGGATTACAACTGGAGGGGTGGGGAGGGTTTGCCATTGAACCCACCATGGAGCGATGTCGTATGACATTGTATTGCCGCATAAAACTCTTCTCTTTTTCTCTACATGTTCAGCATGACTGTGTACAATATCTCGACATGCATACGAAAAAATATGGTGAGATTATGTAAGGAGAGCATGCAAAAATTTAGAGTGATGGTAACAACCCGGTGGATCGATGTTTTTCCGTTGAACCAAAATAGCCCTAATGGATCGACGTGAATGTATAGTAGTAAGTGATGCAACAAGTGTACAACCTCTTTGCCGTAGCCGTGTCGACCTCAGCATCATTGGGTTGGTCGCTGAAGCAGTTGAGGCAAAGGTGGTTGTCGGAGGTGTGGAGGAAGATCTGAGGAATCAGAAGCGGCGTCCGAGCCTTCGCTGCATCTTGATGGATCGTTACTGTCGTTGGAGCAGCTCCGGTGAGCCAGAAGACGTCAAGGCTGAAGCGGCACAAAGGCAGACATCGTCAATCTCAAGTGGGATTCTAATAGCATCTCCAATAGATGATGTAAAATGGATGTAAAATTAAGATCACCAAAACCACCGACTACAAGCAGATGAGGTAAAAACTGCTGACTACGAACTTAAGCTGTCAAACTGAAATTTCTTGTGGAATCTGAATACTCTGTCGGCTGAACACAATGGTAGCAGAGAGGCACTTGACATGTAGTTTAGGGAGGGCCTGCAGTTCATCTTCAACTGCACTTCGAGCCGCCAGCCACCACCGGCCGAACCGCCGGCCCCAGCGCCGCCTCGCTGCCCTGAAACAACTTGCCACAGCCGCCCCGACCAGCCCTCTAGGCCCCCCGCCCCCACCCTGAACCCTAAGATAGATAGTAGGGTACCTCTTCGGCGAGCCCCCGTCCCTGCCGCGGGCGGTTCTTCCTTAACTCCGTGAGCCCCCCAACCCCGAAAATCGTCGACACAAAAGTCGATTCAGTCGATCAAGTGTGGCTTAATCGAGCCGAGCAAAGAAGACGAAGCGAGAGGAGAGCAGGCAGAATGGCGAACGAGCGATCGAGCGATCGAGCGAGAGCCGGAGCAGCAGCAGCGCGAGCGAGCAAGCGAGAGCCAGAGCAGCAGCAGCAGATCCGGTTGGTATGGACGCCGCCGCCGAAGGGGCCTTGCACTGGGGGAGAGCCGCCGTGGAGATGTCGCCCGCGGCGCCGACTTCAAGGTAGCCGCTCCATGGGGTTGCGGGATGGAGCACCGTCGCCGCCGGGTGGTCGAGTTAAGGAGAAGGTGCGGTGCGATGAGTGTACAACCTCTTTGGTGGCGCTGAGTAGGCCTCGGCTTCGTGCGAGGAGTCGGTGAGGATGCTGCGGTTCCGGTGGAGCAGGTTAAGGTGGCGCTGTGGGGATGGAGCAGCCGCGACAGACGAGGCGATCATCGGAGCAGCTCCTTAGAGGTGGAGGACGGGGCGGCGGAACCGGCAAGACGGCGAGATGGACGACGGATCCTCATCCGGGGAGGTGGACGAGGGACGTCGAGCTGTTGCGGTGGACGACGTCGTCGGGGAAGAGGCTCCGGCTGGGCAGCGGTGACATGGCGGACACGGAGGGTGGGGTTTCGCGGCTGGAGCGGAGAGGTTATGGCGGCCTGGGATTTCGAATGGCGAAAAGGGGGCGATGGGAGGGGGTGAAGCATGACTTAGGAACGCGCTTGTCCAAAATGTAGGGTGTGTTACAAAAGTACCCCCCACCGATTTGAACTAGCGGCCCTTTCGGCTCAGGGTTAGAAGGGGGATTTCACGTGTCGGGATTTGCAGCTGGAGTGAGTTTTCGCGCGCGTTGTAATTTCGGGATAGCAAGGCGCGGGTTGTGAAGGCGCCAGTTTTGGGAGCATGATATCTGAATTTTCGGGATATAACAAGATGCGGGTTGAATTTTATGGACAAGCCTAACATGTAGTAATATTGTACTTGTACATACCAAATCAATTCGCACTTCCCTCAACCAAAAAGAAAACGAAAAAATAAAACTATTCACACCACACAAAGAGAGAGTCTTGCCCCATTTTACTATACAAATGTTATTCAAAGCTACTCCCTCCTTCGATCTATATAGGGCCTAATGTGTTTTTCGATGCTAACTTTGACCAAATATTAGAGCAATGATATATGACATGCAACTTACACAAAGCACACCGTTAAATTAAATGCATGAAAGGTTCTTTCAATGATATAATTTTCACATTGTGCATGTCATGTACTATTAATCTTGTCAATAGTCAAAGGCGGTCTTAAAAATCTCATTACGCCCTATATAGATGGAAGGAGGAGTATGAATCCATGTTATGTCCGATTAAATTTTTTCGCTTCTTTGTATAATGCATGTAACCTACTCATACCAACATTTTAGTGCATTCCAAATGTTTATACTACCGCTGCAATTGAACTAAATTTTAATTGCTTCTCCATTTCAATAAGAATCTACAATCATGATTGTTGCCAACTTCAACCATCATAGTTTCCTTGCTATCCGCCAGATATAAATCAGAAGGCCTATAATGCAGGATGGCAGGCACACCATCATCAACAACTCCATTTTTTATAAGAGTAGAGATAAAATATATTAAATTTAGTATACCATGTTCATAACCACACCATGTCTATCAACGTTATATATATTCACACATGCGTCGGTTTGAAACACTATGATAAATTCTTCAAATATCCGAATTCGCTTTTATAATGAAGTATATATGATCTCTATTTGTCTTTTACACCCACACAACCCTCTTATCTTTGTAGCTAGCGCTAACTTTCTCTTGTGCATGCACATGCCCGCATCCCGCTTACCCTCCCTCAGCATTCTCTAGCTCCATCGCGCAAATTCGTCTTTTCACTTTAGGTCGTTCACCCACGGTGTGTGTAGGCCCCCAGCTCCTTGTTTACGGCACACATCGATCGATATGCCTCTCTAGCCAGGTGTGCCTAGCACAAACACAAGCTTCCCCTCTTCTCTTGTCACCGTCTATGCCTCACTCCCACCACTCTTTTCATCGCTTCTCGACTGCACACTCCTCCACCCTTGATATAGTATGCCTCTCGTAGCACCTCCTACATGCATCCCTCTCTCTCTATCCTTCTCCTCGTGCCTCATTTGCTTCTAACACACACATGCATGTATAGCGATCGATCTCCCAACATATACCTAGATTGACTTTAACTACCCCCCCATTGATCGACGTACCTCACAAGTTATGTCTCCCCTTTCTCTTACAAAGGGCGATTGATCTTCCTATGTAGTTACGTCTGCTTACCACAGCCACATCGTTCCCCCTCATCATTCGTGCATGCCTCCTGACCCGTCTCTCACATGCACGTGCACAGACAACAAGCAGCCATCTCCTCTCTTATTGATATTGCGGGCATGCCCTCCGTTTGTCTAGCAAGCCTATCCCACCATTTGTTAGAAGCAACTCCACTACCACCCCCTCCAACACTCTAGCTCTGTCTCTCTCCCAACCTTATTCATCTCCTGCACATATGCATGGATGCCGATCGATCTCCCTTAATACATGAGGCAGATCGATCTCCTTAATACATGAGGTAGGCCTCTCTCCTCCTCCACACATATACCAGCCATTGTACCTCTATAGTTAATTGGGACTCCCTCTTCCCCCACCACACACCAATAGTCGAGCGCTGCAGGTAGGTATCCATGCCACAGAGACAAACTGCACATGTCCCATCTCACGTTCCAGTAGGCCAGCCACTCTATATCTTTGACGTGGGCACACACAAATTTGATGGCACTCTTTATCGATCACGCGTGCACACACACACATCATCCCTCTCTTTGATTCTATGGACACCTCAAGCCGATGATACCTCCACTATCTTCTCGTGGATCGCCCCCTCTATATATATGTTATATCCAGGGCTCTATTTCACACACATTGCATATGTTACATTTTTTTGATTGACCCCCCCCCCACACAAAAAAACTCTCAAGAACCCACACACTATATCTCTCTAGGTTTGTATCTCTCTCACACAACCCCACGTAGGTGGTGTACGTATACAAGAAGAGAATAGGTGCACCATGCACGTACTCACGCTTCGTGCCCAGCCACACCCGCGCGGGTACACGGTGGAGCTCATTTCTTTACGAAATGGCGGCCCACGTGCTAATTTGAACGCATGTAGCGGTTGTTTACCTAGGGAGGCCGTGTACCACGCATGCACGAAACAAAGTTCGACTTGACACGTTGCCGCATTTTTTTTAAATAAAGTTATAGTGCTCAATGGCACGTACACAGAATATAAAACGATCTTTATGGAGAAAAAGGTAGTCCGCTCACTATATACAATGGAGCCTGCCTGCCTGGTTTGTCGCTCTTCAGAGTATCTCACACAAGGCTCCAGTGGCCTCTCTCTCTCTCTCACTGTTGGTCACTGATCCGGCCGAATCCCGTCCGCCGGGGGAAAGGGAGTGTGGTGGCCTCTCTCTCTCACCGTTGGTCACTGATCCGGCTGCATCCCGTCCGCTGGGGGAAAGGGAGTGCGGTGGCCTCTCTCTCTCTCTCACCGTTGGTCACTGATCCGGCTGCATTCCGTCCGCCGGGGGAAAGGGAGTGCGGTGGCCTCTCTCTCTCTCTCTCTCAGCGTTGGTCACTGATCCGGCCGCATCCCGTCCGCCGGGGGAAAGGGAGGAAGTGCATCGTTTCTCCGTTCGACGGCGCTGAGGCAGCACATCCCGATTTGCGGTACACGCCGTTCTCTCTGACCAAGCTCCGGCGCGGCAGGGCCTACGCCACCTGCTCACAGATTCCGCCCGCCGCCGCTCACCTAGTTACATCCCGACGACCTCCAGGTATCCCCTCCGGCCTTGCTCCACTGCTCGTTTTCCCACGTCGCTGCATGTGGATCTTCCAAAGTTCTTTGCCCAAAACGTAGCTCGTCTGGCGTACTTTCCATATTGCATTCTCGTCCTCACACCGTTTTAGACAAACACAACCGTGTTGTTATCTTCCCTTAGGACAAGGAATATGCTTCTTTTTTGTCGTCGCCTATGTCATCAACTGTTATTGGCGAATTGTTTCCTTTCTACCTCTTTTTTGCAAACAGGGCTATCCATTTCACCTCGTTGCTATTGCGACCTTTTGGTGAACTGCACAAATCACTTTTTCTTAAGAGTGTTTTGTGCGGTTGTACTAAAATGTCACACGGGCAACATCTCTACATTTCAGTGCTTGTTGCACAAAGGGAGATTAGTTTTGCTCTA
Source organism: Aegilops bicornis (assembly GCA_021605145.1). NCBI lineage: Eukaryota > Viridiplantae > Streptophyta > Magnoliopsida > Poales > Poaceae > Aegilops > Aegilops bicornis. The sequence continues at coordinate 412,955,550 of CM038672.1, forward strand.
TCCTCCTCATCCAACTCCGAGCCTAATCTTCTCCAACTAGTTAGTCTTAAGAGAGACTGCAAAGGTGAACGACTTCTATTTGTGTGTTTATTGTTTCATCAGCAGTCCTCTATTATCGTAATCACACTTGATATCTTTGGAACAGGACGCCTTTCGGCTCTATTTTAGTGGAACTGCACAAAATGATCGGAATGTTGCATGCTCCGGACAGCTACTTTTTTCCCAACATGCCTTGTTGATTTAGACAGAGCTGGGAGGACGTTGCTGCCAATGAAAGCATGGATCAATTTTAATTTAACACCCTCTCACAACTTTGTCTTCAATTGTGATGCAATTATTAGCTCTGATCTGCTAATAATTGACATGCATTAGCAGGAAGTTAGTTTTTTATTGTTTTCAAAAGAGCATCGATGGCAAGGAACGCGAAACAAAAGCTGAAAGCTCACACCATTGTACAATTTCATGTCGCTGGAAAATTATTTGTATAGTACGTCAATTATGTAAACAAATGATGGAAGCTTGATAGCATTGCTAGAAGCCTCTTCATCATCCGGGTCCATGTGCCATGCACAAAATTATACTCCTTCGTTCCTAAATATTTGTCTTTGTACAAATTTCAAACGGGCATATTTTAGAGTATAGATTCACTCATTTTGCTTGGTAAGTGTACTCCCTCCGTTCCTAAATATTCTATTCGTCTTTCCAGAGATTTCAACAAGTGACTACATACGGAGCAAAACGAGTGAATCTACACTCTAAAATATGTCTATATACATCCGTATGTGCCAGTCCATTTGAAATCTCTAAAAGACAAATATTTGAGTAGTCACTCATTGAAATCTCTAGAAAGACAAATACTGGAGTATATTTAAGAATTGAGGGGTAGTGCACAACCGCATGGGAGACTCAGCCCGATGCTTGCGCCGCATTAATAGTGAGTAATGAGCGGTCAAATCATAAGCCCCACTGTTGGGGATATTACTCTTGGCGTAAACCGCCTATCTGGGCGGGTTAACTTCATCGATAGTTCAACGGTGTAAAAGCCCAAGAGGCATGAAAGTAAGGGCCCAAGGCACGTAGGTCGGTTTAGAACTCAGAATCAGAACCGGCCTGATGTGTAAACTTGTATTGTAAGTTAGGAATAGAGAGAGACTAACCCGGATACAAATATGAACCGGAGATTGGGACTCTCTGAACCGACGGGTGTCACCCGTGTATATAAGGGGACGACCCGGGGCGGTTCAAAGACAGAGAACAACAACTCGAGGCCTAGGCGAAGCTTATTTGCTCCCTAGTCATCGAGACCACATCAATCCCATCACAACTAGACGTAGGCTTTTACCTTCATCGAAGGGGCCGAACTAGTATAACTCTTGTGTCTTTCGTCCCACTTTAACCCCTTCAAGTTAACCCGTAGCGATGGCTCCACGACTAAGTCCATTCATGAGGACATCTGCCGTGACAAAACCACGACGGTTAGGCGCCCACCGTGGGGCTATCGTGCGATGGTTTGATGATCTTGGAGGGCAAGTTGAAAGGACTCGAAGGCTATCTTGTGGGCGGGATGACCAAGAGTCATCATGGCAAGCTCTACATCGACGATGCGGTGGGGCCCGAGGCCGGCTCGATTGAGTATAGGTACCGGGTCCCTTTGGTGGCATACACGTTTTCATCGGCAAGATCGGTGAGCTGTGGCTCGAGCGAACATCTGCACCGACCTCGTCGAGACGGCTCAGCGTGCGAGACCTGCCCAGGCTAAACCGGCCGTAAAGCGTGCCTTTGTGGGAGTCATCCACGGAGGAAGTTATGAGGGCGGATCAGAATCTGGTGGCGAAACCGTCGTCTGCTCTGATGACGAGTCGTCGACCGGAGAAACTGAGTCTCTATATCAGCTACAAGATGGCGGATTAGGGCGGTCCGATGGTGACGAGATTCCGGACCCCTCCGACCTGCCCAACCGGGTTGGAATATTCATGGCGGCACACAAGCGGTACTTCACTCTTGACCGCAGCGGCAATGGTTGCCGGTTCAGCGGCGACGGCACGGCGGCAGAGGCCTGTCGCCCGCTTTGCTCAAGTTTTATCAGATCTGTTTGATGCGTTGGCTACGCTCATGGCCGAGGTTAACCCGGCGGACCAGGACGCTCATAACGCGGAGATTGCGAAGGTGAAGGAACAAATCACTCAGGCTAAAGCCGATCTGGCAGCTGCAGATGCGGGATGACGCAGAGCGGGCCGCTTTAGATGCGCAGGCTTATAGGCTCATCTGGATCGAGCGCGTCGCATGAAGTCATGAAGAGGAAATCTGATCCCGTTTGCCTTCGGTCTTGAGGGAAGAGACCTCTTCAACACCCGGAGCGGGAACCAGTAATCCGCCGGTGGTAAACCGGGCGGAAGCACCTGGGATGGGCGCGCCGGTTCAGCCCCGCTTAATAGATCTACCTCGCCATAATGCCGGTGTGCCTCAGGCTGTGCAGACACCTCCGGGTCACTACTCCAATCCGATGGATAACCTTGTTGCGGCTGCAACACGGCTGGAGGCTATTCCAATTGAAGGTGATTCACCACAGGCAGTAGAGACGCGCCGGGTCAAGGAGCTCCTTAGGACAGCTTTGGTCCAACAGAAGCATATTAAATGCGGCGACCGGATCCACTCTACTCCCGCCCAAGCGAGCTATAGCGAGCACGTGGATGAACCGGCCGTATCAAGTAATGCGGCGGTAGTGCGCCCAACAACAACCCGACAGGTGGCGTTGATAACGCCCAGAAGGTGGTGGACCGGGCCCGAGCGCGCAGGGAGGCCGAGTTAGTAGCACATCATCAGGCTTATCCGCTTACGCCGGTTCGTCCGACCATCTCAGTCGAGCCTGGGGTTACCTCTAGTTCTTTGGGGGTGCCTTGCCTCGTCCCCGCTTTACGCAATGTGCGCTTGCCCAAGGATTTCATGGGTCCGCGCAAGGTGCCAAATAACACCGCCGAGCATGGATAGAGAGTTATGAGATGGCCATGGAGATGCTAGATGTGGATGAGGCCGCGTGTGCAAAGTACTTCACCATGATGCTCGAAGGCACGGCCCGTACTTGGTTGAAGAGCTTGCCACCCAATTCTATCAATTCATGGGCCCAGTTGCGGAACCGGTTTATCCAGAATTTCAAAGATACCGTAAGCAGCCCATGTCCGTGGTGGACTTGGCGGCTTGTGTCGTGGTGAAGGGGAGTCAACAACCCATTGGGTACGCCGCGTTTGGAAATCTTGCACTCGTCGAGACCGGATCAACGCTGATTCTGCGATCTTGACCTGGAGGGCAACCGCGGTTTAAGCCTTTAAAGTTGAAGGTAGGGCGCATGAAGCGGTTTTGCAATGACATGGGCACTCTCATGGGCGCTTTAGTGAAGTATGCTGATTCTGATAGTACCAAGGATCCCGAGTCTGATGATGACGAGACAGGGAAGGGAAGGAAGAACAGCAACTCCAAAGGCCAGCAACATCACTCGGCAGGTAATGGTGGGGGCAAGCGTAAAGCGAACGGCAACATGGACTTCATAGCTAACACCAACGTGCAGGACAAGGGCGGTAGCGCAAGGTAAACAGCCAAATCAAAGTGGAGCGCCTAATCCCAATCCGGACCGCTTGAACTATCTGTTGAATCAACCCTGTCCGAAGCATGGGACGAAGGAGGCGCCAACAAACCACCTCTGGAAGGATTGCTACATTATGCAGGAGTTCAAGAGTTCTAATGCTTTCCGGTATGACCAAGGTTCTGGCGGCGGTTCAGGATCAGGGTCGGGTTACAGTGGAGGAAATTCCGGTTCAGGATTTAATGGTAATCCGGGCGGACAGAACAATCGTAACAATCGAGAATAACCAAGGTGGTTACAACCAAAGAAGAATAAATCGGGTTATCAGAGCAACCCAAAGCAGTTGAATAGTGGGCAGTACCATGTCTTCACCACCAGCTTAGACAAGCGAGACCGGAAGCTTCAGAAGCGGGCAGTCAACGCTGTTGAATCTGCCGTGCCTCATTACCTGCGCTGGTCAAAGCAGCCCATTGTATGGAGTAGAGAGGATCATCCTCGCCGGGTTGACAATCCGGGTCAGCTAGCCCTGGTGGTGGCACCTCAGGTGGGAGGTTATAAGTTCACCAAGGTGCTCATGGATGGAGGGAGCAGCATTAACATCCTGTACTATGAGACCTTCCGTCGTATGGGTTTAACAGATAAACATCTCAAACCGTCCAATACAGTGTTCCATGGTGTGGTGCCTGGCAAGTCGACATATCCGGTTGGTAAAATAGCTCGAAGTGGCCTTTGGAGATGAATATGACTCGGATCGGAAACATTGACGTTTGAAGTGGTGAAAATCCAAAGTCCATGTCACGCCCTGTTTGGGCGGCCGGCTTATGCCAAATTCATGGCACGGCCTTGTTATATATATTTGCAGCTCAAGATGCCGGGTCACAAGGGGACAATAACAGTTCAAGGGATCCGCAAGATCGCTTTGGAATGTGAGGAAGGTGATGCGGCTTACGCAGAGTCGGTTTGTGCCACCGAGGAGCTGAAGTATTATAAGGACAATGTTGATCCGGCGGACATGACTCCATTGAATAAGCCAACTACAGAGCATGATCCGCCTGAAATTCAAATCGGCAGCCGAGACTAAGCTTGTTGACTTCGTGCTGGCGATTCGTCCAAGCGATTCAGCATCGGTGCCAACTTGGATCTGAAATAGGAAAGCGCTCGTCGAGTTCATCCGTGAGAATCGGGACATTTTGCATGGAAGCCTTCCGACATGCGGTGTACCGAGGGAACTTCGTGAGCACACTCTTAATGTTGATCCCAAGTACAAACCGGTGAAGCGGTTTCTCCGCGGTTTAACAAAGAAAGGCGTAAGGCCATTGGAGAGGAGGTGGCTGTGCTCTTAGCGGCTGGCTTTATCGTTGAAGTTTTCCATCCAGTGGCTTGCTAATCCGGTGCTGGTTCTTAAGAAAGCGGCACTTGGCGCATGTGTGTGGATTACACAGATCTTAACAAGGCTTGCCCAAGAGATCCTTTTGCCTCCCGCATTGACCAGATTATTGATGCCACTGCGGGTTGTGAGCGTTGAGCTTTTGGATGCGTATTCTGGGTATCATCAGATCAAGATGGCAGTTAAGGACCAGGAGAAGACGGCGTTCATCACTCCCTTTGGAGCCTTCTGCTATGTGTCTATGCCTTTTGGGCTCAAGAGCGCCCAAGCAACTTATCAGCGCTGTGTACAGAACTTCCTGCATAAACAGATCAGCCGTAATGTGCACGCCTATGTGGATGATATTGTGGTCAAGTCGAGGAAGAAGGAAACACTGATTGACGATTTGAAGGAAACCTTTGACAACCTGCGGGTTTACAAGATGATGCTCAACCCGGCCAAATGTGTTTTTGGTGTTCCGACAGGCAAGTTATTGGGTTTTCTCGTGTCCGACAGGGGAATTGAAGCTAATCCGAAGAAAATTACGGCTATCACCTCCCTGGCTAAACCGAAGTGTATTACTGATGTCCAGCGTTTGGCAGGCCGGATTGCCGCGCTGAGCCGGTTTATCAGCCGCCTCGGAGAGAAGGCCATCCCCTTTGTACTAGATGCTAAAAAAGACAGATCAGTTTATTTGGAGTCCAGCCGCCGATGAAGCGTTGGAGGACTTAAAGCGGCAATTGGCCAACCCGCCTGTGCTCGCCGCTCCCATTGACAAGGAGCCGCTTCTGCTATATGTTGCTGCTAATGTCAGGGCGGTCAGCGTGGCCATTGTGGTGGAGCGAAAGGAGGCAGGGAAGGAGCATCCGGTTCAACGTCCGGTTTATTATATCAGCGAGGTGCTTATTGAATCTAAGCAGAGGTATCCGCATTGGCAGAAGCTGGTGTATGGAGTTTTTATGGCGTCGGAAGCTGAAGCGATATTTCCAAGGGCACCCCATCACGGTGGTTAGTTCTGCTCCCTTAGGTGATATCATACGTAACCGGAAGCGGCGGCGGATTGCCAAGTGGGCTATAGAGCTTGGGCATGACGGTCTGAAATACGTGCCTCGGACGGCGGTGAAGTCTCAAGCACTTGTGGATTTCATTAACGATTGGACGGAGTTGCAAGCACCTGAAGAAAAGCTGGATCATACATATTGGACCATTCATTTTGACGGATCCAGGCAATTGGAGGGCTCGGGGGCTGAAGTCGTACTAACTTCCCCATGAGGTGACAAGTTTTGTTACGTTCTCCGCTTAATGTTCCCTTGTACTAACAATGCAGCTGAGTATGAAGCCTTGCTCCATGGTCTCCGGATGGCTAAGGAGATGAATCTAAGCCGGGTTAAGTGCTTCGGTGACTCGGACCTAGTGGCTCAACAGTGTCCGCACTTGGGATTCAAAGGACCCACTCATGGCTGCATATCGTCGTGAGGTGGATATTGTTGCAGGTCATTTCAAGGGCTATCAGGTGGACCACGTGGACCGTCGGAAGAATGAAGCGGCAGACGCTTTAAGCCGGTTGGGCTCTCAACGTAAAACGGTCCCGCCTAATGTTTTCTGGACGTCTTTGCACAACCCGTCGGTCAAGCTCCCCGGTGAAGCGGATTTGGCTATTCACGATCCAGAGGCTCAATTGGTGGCAGCTCTTCACGTCACTCCGGATTGACGCTTCCTTATCCGGCGTACATGAACCGGGCGAGTTACCAAGATGAGACGTTGGCGCGGCGAGATAGTTCGGCGATCTAAGTCTATGACCATTGTTAATGGCGAATTGCATCATTGCGGTTAATGTAGGGCGTTTCAACGCTGTGTGTCCCCTGAGGAAGGCTGTGAAATATTACGTGAGATCCACGAAGGAGATTGTGGTCACCACGCCGGTTCAAAATCCTTGGTGGCTAAAGCGTTCCACCACGGTTTCTATTGGTTGACTGCCCATGCTGATACGGAAGATCTGGTCAAACGATGTGATGGTTGCCAAAAGTATTCCAGACGTGCTCATGTACCGGCCCAAGAATTGAGGATGATTCCAATTACTTGGCCGTTTGCGACTTGGGGGCTGGATATGGTTGGACCTTTCAAAGGTCCAAGGACAAGAAGACCCACCTGCTGGTGGTGGTCGACAAGTTTACAAAGTGGGTAGAGGCGTAACACATTAGCAAGTGTGATGCGGCCACGGCGGTTCAGTTCATCAAAAGGTGATTTTCGGTTTGGCTTTCCACATAGTATCATCACGAGATAATGGCACCAATTTGTCCAAAGGTGCCATGAAGGAGTTCTATGACGTGAGCACATCCGGCAGCGCTTTCTTGATAGCTCACCCACAGTCCAATGGTCAAGCGGAAAGAGCCAATCAAGAGATCTTGAGAGGCATCAGGCCCCGGCTTATGGTCCCTTTGCAGAGGACACCGGGTTGTTGGGTAGAAGAGCTACCGTCTGTGTTATGCAGTATAAATACTACGCCTAACAGATCCAGGGGATACGCGCCGTTCTTCATGGTTTATGGAGCGAAGGCGGTTCTCCCCAGTGACATCCGCCGTGACTCACCTCGTGTGGCAGCTTATGTTGAAGCGGACAACGAGACGGCACGGCAGGACGCTTTGGATCGGTTGGATGAAGAGCGTGACATAGCAGCTGCCCGCTCGGCGATTTACCAACAGGATCTTCGTCGTTACCATAGTCGCCGGGTCAGAAGCAGAACTTTCCAAGAAGGAGATTTGGTGCTTCGGATCATCCAAGACCAGACTGATATGCACAAGTTATCCCCACCTTGGGAGGGACCTTTCGTGGTCAGCAAGAATCTGCACAACGGGTCGTACTATCTGATTGATATTCGAGAGCATAAAGACTCACGCACATCAGAGGAGGAGACCAACAGGCCGTGGAACATAGCTCATCTTCGCCTTATTATACACGAGCCATCGGCTCTACTTATGTACATATTATGACGGTGGTATATATTATGAATAAAGTAATAAACCGGAGCCTCGGCTAAAGCGGGGTATCTGTTACATTACATCATGTGTGGTTACATGGAGTTGTTTACATCTTAAAGCGGCCTCGGTTTACCCCTCGAGTTTGCTTTCTAAAAAGCTTTATGATATCACTTGGGGGCTTGGTCGTCTGAACCAATGCAACACCTTTTGATAGGCGTAAAGCCACCAGATCACTTGGGGACATGGTCAAGTCCGAACCAACCACGCCTCTTGATCGGCCTAAGGCCATAGAGTCACTTGGGGGCTTGGTGAACCCGAACCATTGCCACGCCACTTGATCGGCATAATGCCACGGTTTCGATTGGGGACCTGGCTGACTTGAACCATGGCTACACCTTATAGGGAGCTTGGTCGTGTCCGACCATGGTAACACCATCTGATCGGCTCAGTAAAGCCTTCCTTTTTTGCAAACGGTTTATCATTGCCTTTGCTTCCATGTTTTTCATAACTATCAGTTGGTTTTTGTTGCGTTTCTTAAACCGACAACATTTTTAAACCGGTTCAAACTGTCAATTGACAGAATTCGGTCCATTTTTTAATCCGAGTTAATTTCACCGGTTTGATTTTTCTGTTAACATCCCATTATGGAGTAACAGGGGGCTTATCATGACCCGGCACGGTTTACATGGTAAACCGGCATTATAAACACATGAGTTGTTTTCTCCTTTGACGGTAAGGGTTTATACAACCTCCGCTTCAAGATTGGCTAAGCCAACTTTATGCCCAGTGATGGCAGGTATTTGGTATCATAAATCTCGATTATATACCTCAATATTTCATCTCATATATATAAGCCGACGGCACAAACCGCCGTGGCGGTTTAAGATTTTGTGACTGCAGGCAATATAGATTGAAAGTTTTGATCATTCAAGCAAAAGTATCCGCACCTATGCACGAAGGCATATTCAAAGCAAGAGTGTTGGCTATCCTATTACAAGGCAACATGGTGCCCAAATAAGATCATTGTTTTATTGGCGGAATATAATGAAGCAGCTATGTAAACCGGCTTCCGGTTCACGCTTGCTCGCCACCTCGGTCTGATGGTTGTGGGTCGTCCTGCGCCGCTTCAGCCTCTTCATCTCTACTCAGTGCCGGAAGTCAACTTGATGGTCCATCGATTCCCATTAAAGCTTGAAAGACAGCCTCCTCATGGATCAGGAAGATGGTTCAATATCGGGAGCGTAAGTATGCTTACGGATCGAGAGGGATCGAGTTCTCCGCTTGAGGAATAGGTGCAGCCACTCGCTTGTTACGATCGTCATATTGAGCTTGATAATGCGACAAGTTTGCCTCTTCGGCCAATTGGCAAGCCAGAGGGCGCACTGCCCGGTTTATCGCTCTCAGATCATCTTCGTTGAATTCTGAACCGTCTTCCTTCAGACTGGGATAGCCTTGAGCTGCCTCAACCGGATCGAAGTCTGGCACCCATGCTTTGGCCCGGATTAAGGCGTTAATGGCGCCGGTTCGAGCAGCAGATTTCTTCAGCTCTTCAATCCGGGCGAGAAGCATTGACAACCTCCTAAGAGTATCTTGAATTAAGGAGGGTGCTGGATTATTATGTGATGTAGTGGAGATGATCCGTTGCGCTCCAGTGTACAGCTGCTCTATTAAAGTGTAGGCAGCCTTCAATTTCTTCCGAACATCTGACCCCAAGTGACCAATGCGTGTGCCTACAGCATCACAAGAGAAATCACAAACCGGATTTATCATAAGAAGGCCAAGATTATCACAGAAGCCAAAGGAAACTTACCAAAGATGGCAGCAGTCATGGAATGCACTTGCCGCTTCACGCTAGTCAGTTCATCTACCACCGATTTAAGGGCAGCTTCAAAGATTTTCAACCTTTTGGTTAAAGCGGCCTTTTCAAGATCCCAGCCCGGCCAGATTTGAACCACTCCTTGAGCTGCTCCATGGTAGTCAAGGCGGTTTTCGGCTCATCCTTGGCCTTGGAGGTTTCTGCTTGTTGAGACTTCAGATTTTCTTGAAGATCATTGATTTGGGAGGCTTGTTGGCGTATCTCACTCTGCAACAAAAAGGGAGCATGTTAAATATCTTTATTGCAAAGTCCCAAGTGCATAACCAGTTATACACTTAGCACTTGGGGGCTAATGCATATTTGATCTTCATCTATCAATAAAATCACAAAGTCCCAAGTTCAATACAAGTATTCAACTTGGCACTTGGGGGCTAATGGCTATTTGCTCGAACATGTTCTGATGCGGAGATATAAATTACAGTCCCGGTTTAACTATGCTAAGTTGAACCGGCCCTTGGGGGTTACATCAGTGGATTCTGAAGCATTAAGTTTATGTTAAGTCCCGGTTTAACTATACTAAGTTGAACCGGCCCTTGGGAGCTAGGAGAGTTAAAAAAAATTGAAATACCCAAGCGGGAAAAGAACATGGGAGTTACCTCGAATTTTTCTTTCATCATTTTCACTAGGCCAGCTTCATAATCGCGGCTGGTATACAGCCAGTTCAAGTAGCCAGAATGAAGGTCTTGGGGGTTCAGAGCGGCATAAGTTGCCAGATCAACATCCCACTTGCCCTTGCTCATAGTGGCAAACTCTTCTTTGGCAGAATGTTTGGATAAAGCGACTGGATTACCCTGTTCGCTGTGGCCAAAGCTAGTAATCACGACGTCATCGTCCTTGGCATCACCAGTTTGACCAGGGGCAGTCGGTTTGTCAGCAGGCCGGATTGGACTGGTGGATTTTTCAATCCGGATCGGGCTTCTGGGCTGGTTAGCAGGAAGGGCGGTGTCAATAGGCCTTTCTTCAGCAACAAAAACGTCATCTTGCTGTGGCGGATCATTGGGCGTGTCTTCACAGATGGCCGCTTCAAGATTTGGGGCACTGTCCGGTTCAGGGGCAGTTTCTTCGTCAGCCGCTTTATCCAGACGAGCCTTTTTGCTCGGCCTAGGCTTGGCCCTGAAAAGGCACAACAACGATCCAAATACAGCATATACTACACAATGATGTCAGTAGAAACAATATGAAAGGTATAACTTACCCAAGCACCGCTTTAAGTGGTGGTAGCCGAGTGGTGATGACTCGCCAGATGAGGAGTGGGAAGTGACCTGATAATCGGAGTCAGACGGATTAAGGGGTTGACGAAAACAGCCTGCTTTGGGATAAGCACTGACAAGCAAATTAGAGACCTCTGAACGACGTTTCCGAACCGGACTGTTCGGTAAGCCGGTGGAGGTAACTACCTAGCCTCTGTGCCGAGTTGTGCGGCGAGCTTCATGTTGTTGAGTCTTCATAAGAAATTTGGGATCCAAGTAAGCAAGGGGATGAGAAAATTTAATTTTCCGGTTTGCCCGACGGTTTTTTAGTGAAGGCAAAGGATTTGAGTCGAGGAGAGAATAGTTACCTCTACAACATCAAGATTCTTGGTTTCAAAGATCATCATCGACAAACATCATCATTAATTAGGCGTGTGAAAAGTAAGCCAAGTGAATCAAGTTCTACCTCAAGGTCTGGATTACCCACATCATCATCCGCTGCCGGATGAGAAGATGCAATGGTTTTCCTCTTATGAGTAGTCTTCTTGACAGCTTTGGTCTTTTGCCTAAGTGGTTTTTCCGGTTTGTCTGGCTTCTCTGGTTTCTCTTGTGGATGTTTCTTGCTCCAGAATGGATCATCACCCTGGTTAAGCAGCAGTTGATGTTAAAAGTTATACCGGGATGGCAGTAATATATTCAGTAAAAAATAATCAGAAGTCTTACAGATGGCGGTTTGTTGGTAGCACAGAAGGGGAGCAGACCGGTTCGGGCACAGAGGTGTTCCGGTTCATTCAACATTTTCTTCACAGCCTCGGTGACCTCATCATCGGTGAGCTGGATATTAACGTGTCGGAGGGGGTCGTCGACACTACCAGTACTCACACATTAAACCGAGCGCCGGGAGAGGCAGATGCTCCATGATATCTAACAGCGTGCGAGATCAATTCTGGTTAAACCGTTGGCCATGAAGGCTACGAGCTTGGAGAGTTGAGGAGCATATTTACTTCTCTCATTGGCAGTTAATCTTTGCGGAAAGGGATGTGTATTCTTGAGTCGCTCGGGGCGAAAACCGGGCAAAAGGATTCTCATTGGCGGAGAAGTGTCTCTGCAATAAAACCATGTTTGATTCCATTCCTTGGGGTGGCTATGCAGTTTGACATGAGGATAAGTGACCTCCTTTTTTTTTTGAATCGCCACACCACCCAATTCTGTGTTGGGCCCGTCAGTGAATTCTGTGCGGCGGTTTAGATGGAAGCAGTCTCTAAATACTTCAACTGTGGGTTCTTCTTGAAAGTATGCCTCACAGAGCACTTGGAAGTGACAAATATTGGTATGTAATTGGGGCCCGTATCTTGTGGACGGAGTTGAAAATTGGCTAACACATCCCGGTAAAATTTTGAACCGGGCGGATTGAAACCCCGAGCTAGGTGATCAGCGAAAACTACAACCTCTCCTTCTTGAGTTGTGGGTGGACATTCTTTGCCTGGAACCCTCCAATGGATAGTATTTTTACTGCCTAAAGCGCCAGTCAGGACCAGATTGTTTAATTGAGTTTCGGTGACACGAGAAGGAGCCCAGTTGCATTAATATACTTGTTTGGCCATCTACAAAAAAATATATAAATCCGGTTCAAGAAATGTGTCGGGACAAAGAGAGAACCGGTGTACAATGCTAAATCGGAGACAAATACATTTAAACCGGAGTTTTATGAAGTGACAGTGTCCGGTTAAGGAGTTCTGGCGGTTCAACAAGGGGACTAATGGTGTATACCGGTTTATCTAATTTTTTCTATGTTAAGTTAAACCGCCTGGTCTAAGTTTAAAGATTGAAAACAATTGAGGTTGCGAACGGCTAAGTGTGCAGAAACAGGTTTCGCAAGATTTCTCTACAACGAAGGATCTAAAGCCAGATCAGAAAAGAGGAAAAATATCCAAAAAGGAATACAGCAGAGCAGTATTGATGCAATGAGCAGAGATGATGTGCGAGATCTATGGACGTGAGCACGAGACTACAGGCGGATGCTAAAAGCTACTACTAATCAGAGCAAGGTGTCACAAATCTATCCAGGAGTCTGGTATGAGCATGAACAGTTCATGGAGCACGGCAAGAACAAGAAACCCTAGAACGGATCTAGGTCGAGGGGAACCGAGGACCTACCTGAATTGAGGAGATGCGGAAGAATCTGCGTTTCTCTGGTGCGTTCAGGTTGATGCAGCGGCCAAAGACGGTGCAGAGGTCGACGGCGGCGGCGGAGCTCCGAGGCTGGCGACGCAAGGAAGATGAAGAGAAAGGACAGAGGGGAGAAAGGGAATGACCCTTCGGTCCTATTTATAAGGCAAGATACCTATGCCAGGCGCGGGAATCAAGGAACCACAAACCTAGGAAGCGAAGCTGTCGCCTCGATTATTTCGGATCTATTAAACAAAGAAGATATCGTGAATGCTATCTTTATGAGGACGTCATGCCGGTTTACAGCAACCGGAGAAGGTGACATCACGACGGTTCAACGATTTCAAGAAGGTATTGAAGATGAAGGTTTTTATCAAGGATTGACATGAACCTGTTCAAATCAATCTGGGGCCTAATGTTGGGGATATTACTATCGGGCGTAAACCGCCTATTCGGGCCGGGTTAACTTCATCGATGAGTTCAACGGTGTAAAAGCCCAAGAGGCATGAAAGTAAGGGCCCAAGGCACGTAGTCGATTTAGAACCTCAGAATCAGTAAACCAACCTGATGTGTAAACTTGTATTGTAAGTTAGGAATAGAGAGAAACCAACCCGGATAAGAATATGAACCGGATATTGGGACTCTCTGAACCGACGGGCGTCACCCATGTATATAAGGGGACGACCCGGGGCGGTTCAAAGACAGAGAACAACAACTCGAGGCCTAGGCGAAGCTTATTTGCTCCCTAGTCATCGAGACCACATCAATCCCATCACAACTAGACGTAGGCTTTTACCTTCATCGAAGGGGCCGAACTAGTATAACTCTTGTGTCTTTGTGTCCGCTTTAACCCCTTCAAGTTAACCCGTAGCGATGGCTCCACGACTAAGTCCATTCATGAGGACATCTGCCGTGACAAAACCACGACACCACCTTTCCCACTGTAAGTTGCTCTGAAGAAGCAACCATCAATACGCTCTTATTTGAATCCGCTCATACTACTCCATCCGTCACTGTTTATAAAGCGCGCTTCAGAAAAAAGAAAAAAAATCTGTGGGAACAAGGCGACTAGCGATCGGCCTGAAAAATAGCATTGGTAGTTATAGCATGGCGTCTATTACTAGAGGGAATAATGCGTACACACATGCATGCAGTGCTTGCACCCCGGGTACACACATGCATGCACTTACTCCACTCCGTAGTAGTACAGTACATGGAGAGAAAATTGTGGACTTGATTGCGGTTATCACGCCCTAATTAATTGAGCATTAAACCAAACGCGTCTAAAGTCTCTCTGGTGGTGGAAATGCATTGAGAGAAATGCATCACAATGAAGCGCGCCCTGTAAACTGTGACAGAGGGAGGAGTAGTATGAAGGTGCAAAACCAAGTACGCATACTACTGCGCTTGGCTCTTCGCCTCTTCGTGAAGTCGAACAATGATGGTACTCCGCATGTTGGGTACTACAGTGTATGCCTCTGACAATCTGACACCGAATGGACTGATGCATGTCCACCGAGGGTAGGTTGCATTAGTCAAAAGGCGTAAGCGAGCTTCACCTTGTCCTGCAAGCTTCTCCTCGTTCTACGAGTTGATGGGACACACCAAAAAGTAGTGCTAGTCCATACTCCCTCCTTTCCGGTTAATATGGCTTAATCTTTTTTACGGGTAAATGAGAGAGCTTTATTCATATATAAGTATTCTTAGGAAGCGAGGTACCCTGCAAAAAAAGAAGTAGGAAGCGAGGTGTGTCATCAAGCCAGCTCTCGGCCACATTCAAAGTGCAGCAAGCACGGTTCGCACGAAGATGCGCCGCAAGGTTTGCTGACCTATTTACACGCTGAATAACAAAAAAGAGGAAATATTACTGAGCGCTACTATTTGTAACAGAATATGAGCCAGAATTAAGCAAGAATTGTGGCGAGTGTTCCATGCAATCAACTTCCATTATCACATGCGAGAACCCTCGAAGAGAACCAAATGTGTTGAAGATTGCTTTATGATACGTCTCCAACGTATCTATAATTTTTGATTGCTCCATGCTACTTTATCTACTGTTTAGGCAATATTGGGCTTTATTACCCACTTTTATATTATTTTTGGGACTAACCTATTAACCGGAGGCCCATCCCAGATTCTTTGCTTTTATGCCTATTTCGAGTTTCGAGGAAAAGGAATATCGACGAGTCAAAACAGAGCGAAATCAAATGGAGAAGTTATTTTTGGAAGGAAACCCACCGATGGACTTGGACCACACGTCAGAAGATACAGAAGGTGCAAGACGAGGGTGGGGGCGCCCACCCCTGGCGCACTTCGCCTCGTGGGGCCCCGTAGCTCCAATCGACATACTCCTTTCACCCATATATACCTATGTACCCTAAAACTTCCGTAACAGAAGATAGCTCAGAGTTCCGCCGCAAGCCTCCGTAACCACCAAAAACCAATTAGGACCCCTTTACGGTACCTCACGGGAGGGGGATCCATCACCGTGGCCATCTTCATCATCCCGACGCTCTCTCCATGACGAGGAGGGAGTAGTTCACCCTCGGGGCTGAGGGTATGTACCGGTAGCTATGTGTTTGATCTCTCTCTCTCTCTCTCTCTCTCTCTCTCTCTCGTGTTCTCTCTCGTGTTCCTCTATGGCACGATCTTGATGTATCCAGAGCTTTGCTATAGAAGTTTGATCTAATGATGTTTCTCCCCCTCTACTCTCTTGTGATGAATTGAGTTTCCCCTTTTGAAGTTATCTTATCGGATTGGGTCTTTTATGAGAACACTTGATGTATGTCTTGGTGATCAACTTGCGGGTTTCGTGACATTGGGAACCTATGCATAGGGGTTGGCACACGTTCTTGACTCTCATGTAGAAACTTTGGGGCACTCTTGGAAGTACTTTTATGTTGGTTGGATGAATCTGAGACTGTGTGATGCATATCGTATAATCATGCCCACGGATACTTGAGGTGACAATGGAGTATCTAGGTGACATTAGGGTTTTGGTTGATTTGTATATTAAGGTGTTATTCGATTTGAACTCTTTTATAGATTGATCCGAAAGAATAACTTTGAGGTGGTTTCGTACCCTACCATAATCTCTACGTTTGTTCTCCGCTATTAGTGGCTTTGGAGTGACTCTTTTTTGCATGTTGAGGGCTTGTCATATTATCTATCTATGTTATTATTGTTGAGAGAACTTGCACTAGCGAAAGTATGAACCCTAGGCCTTGTTTACTATCATTGCAATACCGTTTACGCTCACTTTTATCATTAGTTACCTTGCTGTTTTTATATTTTCAGATTACAAAAACCTATATCTACCATCTATATTGCACTTGTATCACCATCTCTTCGCGAACTAGTGCACCTATACAATTTACCATTGTATTGGGTGTGTTGGGGACACAAGAGACTCTTTGTTATTTGGTTGCAGGGTTGCTTGAGAGAGACCATCTTCATCCTACGCCTCCTACGGATTGATAAACCTTAGGTCATCCACTTGAGGGAAATTTGCTACTGTCCTACAAACCTGTGCGCTTGCAGGCCCAACAACGTCTACAAGAAGAAGGTTGTGTAATAGACATCAAGCTCTTTTCTGGCGCCGTTGCCGGGGAGGCTAGGTAAGTGAAGGTATATCTTTAGATCTTGCAATCTTATCTTTTTGTTTCTTTTTTTAGCACTAGTCTAGTTTATAAAAGAAAATTAAAAAAATGGAATTAAGTTTGTCTCATACACTTCATCTTTTTAATATCTTTCGTGAGTATGATGGAAAGGAAAATTGTGCCAAAGTGTTAGAAGAAGAATGCATTAAAATATCTGGCACTAAATCTTTGAATGATGAGCATGATTGCAATGTTGTTAGTATGAATTCCTTGAATATCCATGATGCTAATGATATGCAAAGCCACAAGCTTGGGGAAGCTATGTTTGATGAAGATGATATTTTTGTCCCCAAGCTTTGATGAGCAAATTTACTATGATGAAAGCATGCCTCCTATCTATGATGATTATTGTGACGACACGTATGCTTTAAATAATAATGATAACCATGAAACTTGTCATCTTGATCTTAATTTTCAATCATATGATAGTTATTTTGTTGAGTTTGCTCCCACTATTGTTCATGAGAAGAATTTTGCTTATGTGGAGAGTGATAAATTTTCTATGCTAGTAGATCATGAAAAGAATGCTTTAGGTGCTGGTTATATTGTTGAATTCATTCATGATGCTACTGAAAATTATTATGAGGGAGGAATATATGCTTGTAGGAGTTGCAATAATGTCAAGTTTCCTCTCTATTTGCTTAAAGTTTTGAAGTTATGCTTGTTTTACCTTCCTATGCAAGATGATTCTTGTTCCCATAAGTTGTTTGTTCACAAAATCCCTATTCATAGGAAGTGGGTTAGACTTAAATGTGCTAGTAATATTCTTCATGGTGCTCTCTTTATGTTTCAATTCTTATCTTTTATGTGAGCATCATTGAAATCATAATGCCTAGCTAGGGGCGTTAATCGATAGCGCTTGTTGGGAGGCAACCAAATTTTATTTTAGTTTCTTTATTTTTGGTTCTGTTTAGGAATAAATAATACATATAGCCTCTGTTTAGATGTGGTTTCATGTTTTAATTAGTGTTTGTGCCAAGTAGAACCTTTGGGAAGACTTGGGTGAAGTCTTTAGGATCATGCTGTAAAAAAAACAGAAACTTTAGCACTCACGAGATTAGCTTTAACTTTTTTCTGGAGAGTGATATTTAGTTAATTATTTTTGAATATGATTACTAGACAAATTCCTCAGGTCCACCAATTTATTTTAGAATTTTTGGAGTTCCAGAAGTTTGCGTTAGTTACAGATTACTACAGACTGTTCTGTTTTTGACAAATTCTGTTTTCATTGTGTTGTTTGCTTATTTTGATGACTCTATGGCTAGTAAAATAGTTTATAAATCATAGATAAGTTGGAATACAGTAGGTTTAACACCAATATAAATAAAGAATGAGTTCATTAGAGTACCTTGAAGTGGTGTTTTGTTTTCTTCCGCTAACGGAGCTCACGAGTTTTCTGTTAAGTTTTGTGTGGTTGAAGTTTTCAAGTTTTGGGTAAAGATTCGATGGACTATGGAATAAGGAGTGGCAAGATCCTAAGCTTGGGGATGCCCAAGGCACCCCAAGGTAATATTCAAGTATAACCAAGAGCCTAAGCTTGGGGATGCCCCGAAAGGCATCCCCTCTTTCGTCTTTGTTCATCGGTAACTTTACTTGGAGCTATATTTTTATTCAGCACATGATATGTGTTTTGCTTGGAGCGTCATTTTATTTGTGTTACTATTTGTTTGCTGTTATTTAGATTAGTGTTTTGCATCTTTAGTTTCAATAAAAAAAAGTCAAGGATAGCCTTTGCCATGCTTATTTTGCTAGTATGCATGTTGCTGTTTGAAAACAGAAAGTTTACCGCTGTTGCAAAACTTCTCTAGAAAAGTCAGAGAGTGGTATAATGTTGAATCCTTTTGCATATTGAGATCTGATAAATTTATTACAGTGGGAATTTTAGTTCATAATTTTTGGAGTCAGGTAAGTATTGATACTCTTGCATTCTTTACAGACTGTACTGTTTTGGCAGATTTCTGTTATGTTTGCATTGTTTGCATATGTTTGCTTGTTTAATGATTCTATTTAAGGATAGGAGTATTAAATATGCAGAGGCATTTAGTATGCAATGTTGAATAATAATGTTAGTGATTTTTACAGTAGAAAATGATAAGGTTTTGCATTGGTTTATACTTACCTATCTCACGATTTCTTGTTGATTTTTTTGTGAATGTTGCTTTTTGATAATAAGAGAAAACATGATATGAGAGGAATTAAGGAGACACAAAAGTTCAATCTTGGGGATGCCCAAGGCACCCCAAGATAATATTTCAAGAAGTCTCAAGCATCTAAGCTTGGGGATGCCCCGGTTGGCATCCCACCTTTCTTCTTCAACAACTATCGGTTAGTATCGGTTGAGCCGAAGTTTTTGCTTCTTCACATGAGTTGTGCTATCCTTGCAATGTACTTTTATTTAGCTTTGCTTGCTGTTTGAATAAAGTGTCAAGATCTAAAATTATTAAATGGGAGAGTCTTCACATAGTTGCATAATTATTCAATTACTCATTGAACTTCACTTATATCTTTTGGAGTAGTTTGTTGTTTGCTCTAGTGCTTCACTTATATCTTTTAGAGCATGATGGTAGTTTTATTTTGAAGAAATATATGAACTCTCATGCTTCACTTATATTATTTTGAGAGTCTTAAATAGCATGGTAATGTGCTTAATTCTAATATGCTAAGCATACAAGATTTGTAAGAATTCCTATGAGTGCGTTGAATACTAAGAAAAGTTTGATACTTGATAATTGTTTTGAGATATGGAGGTAGTGATATTAAAGTCATGCTAGTTGGGTGATTATGAATTTAAACAATGCTTGTGTTGAAGCTAGCAAGTACCGTAGCATGCACGTATGGTTAAAGTTGTGTAACAAATTTGAAACATGAAGTGTACCTGGCTTGTGCATCCTTATGAGTGGCGGTCGGGGACGAGCGATGGTCTTTTCCTACCAATCTATACCCCTAGGAGCATGCGCGTAGTACTTGATTTTTGATGACTTATAAATTTTTTCAATAAGTATATGAGTTCTTTTGACTAATGTTGAGTCCATGGATTATACACACTTTTACCTTTCCGCCTTTGCTTGCCTCTTCGGTACCGTGCATTGCCCTTTCTCACCTTGAGAGTTGGTGCAAACTTCACCGGTGCATCCAAACCCCGTGATATGATACGCTCTATCACACATAGACCTCCTTATATCTTCCTCAAAACAGCCACCATACCTACCTATTATGGCATTTCCATAGCCATTCCGAGATATATTGCCATGCAACTTTCCACCGTTCCGTTCATCATCATTATGACATACATTACTTTTGTCATATTGCCATTGCATGATCATGTAGTTGACATTGTATTTGTGGCAAAGCCACCATGCATTATTTTTCATGCATGTCACTCTTGATTCATTGCACCATCCCGGTACACCGCCGGAGGCATTCATATAGAGTCATATCTTGTTCTATTTTCGAGTTGTAATCCTTATGTTGTAATCAATAGAAGTGTGATGATCATCATTATTAGAGCATTGCCCAAAAAAAAGAGAAAGGCCAAAAAGAAAAAAAAAGAAGGCCCAAAAAAATAAATAAAATAAATAAATAAATAAAAAGGGCAATGTTTTTTTTGACTATATACTGCAAGGCAACAGCCTCACAGCCCTTTATTAAAACAAATATAGGTTCTGTACAAAATTAGAAAGGAAAATAAGAGGGGAAAAAAGGCTACTTACAGGAGGCTAGTGTAAAGAGTCTATCCAAACAGTTAGTCTATCTCTATATTTACACTTGATCCTATGAGCTAAGAGGGTAATATCATGAATAAAATTCCTCCTCCAAGCTCGAAAGTGGGCAGCTCATTACGAAGATCCTTCCATTCCTTTGGGTCCAAATATTCCGTGGCCGTAAATACTACCTCGGTGAAAAGCGGTTGACCAAAATCCCTCCTGGCCTCACAAGCCATTTCAAAAGTGGTGCAGTTAGGTTGAACCTTCCATGAAATGCCCAAATAATTCCAGATATCGTTGGCTAAAGTTGCAAGCAAAAATAGATGAGCCCTATCTTCATGCAAACCTGAAAAGCAAATGGCACAAGTATCATCTTGGATGGTCCAATGGCGTCTCAAGCATCATATCCCCGGTGTTCAGACGATCCATCAAAAGAAGCCATCCAAACACCTTGAGCTTGAGGGTGCAAGCACATTTCGAGATCCACCGAAAAAGAGGGTCAGCCATTTACTTGAGAAAGCAGGACAAATAGTAAATCCTGGATTGATAGTCCCCATTTAGAAGGCCATTTCCAAACGTCACTAATTCCCTCACGTAAGATTATGAGAGGCATTAAAGCCTGAAGTTGATTGAATTCCTCAAAAGCTTCAACTGATAAAGGCAGGTGAAAATTGTCGGTTGGGCAATGTTACTATCCTCTTTTTCCACACGTGTGCTTCAAAGTAGCACCTTGTTCTTCATGTAGTGAGTCTCATATATTGTGCTTCAAAGTAGCACCTTGTTCTTCATGTAGTGAGTCTCATATATTGTGCTTCAAAGTAGCACCATGTTTTTCATATAGAGAGTTTCATATGTTGTCACTTTCATATACTAGTGGGAATCTTTCATTATAGAACTTGGATTGTATATTCCTACGATGGGCTTCCTCAAATGCCCTAGGTCTTCATGAGCAAGCAAGTTGGATGCACACCCCCTACTTTTCTTTTGTTGAGCATTCATAGCTCTAGTGCATCCGTTGCATGGCAATCCCTACTCCTTGCATTAACATCAATCAATGGGCATCTCCATAGCTCATTGATTAGCCTCGTTGATGTGAGACTTTCTCCTTTTTTTGTCTTCTCCACACAATCCCCATCATCGTATTCTATTCCACCCATAGTGCTATATCCATGGCTCACGCTCATGTATTGCATGAAGGTTGAAAAAGTTTGAGATTATTTAAGTATGAAACAATTGCTTGGATTGTCATCGGGGTATAGAAGTTGGGAACATCTTTGTGTGACGAAAATGAAGCATAGCCTAACTATATGATTTTGTAGGGATGAACTTTCTTTTGCCATGCTATTTTGAGAAGACATGATTGCTTTGCTAGTATGCTTGAAGTATTATTATTTTTATGTCAATATGAACTTTTGTCTTGAATCTTTCGGACCTGAATATTCATACCACAATTAAGAAGATTTACATTGAAATTATGCCAAAGTATCACTCCGCATCAAAAATTCTTTTTTATCATTTACCTACTCGAGGACGAGCATGAATTAAGCTTGGGGATGCTTGATACGTCTCCAACGTATCTATAATTTTTGATTGCTCCATGCTACTTTATCTACTGTTTTAGGCAATATTGGGCTTTATTATCCACTTTTATATTATTTTTGGGACTAACCTATTAACCGGAGGCCCATCCCAGATTCTTTGTTTTATGCCTATCTCGGTTTCGAGGAAAAGGAATATCAGACGGAGTCAAAACGGAATGAAATCAACTGGAGAAGTTATTTTTGGAAGGAAACCCACCTGATGGACTTGGACCCCACGTCAGAAGATACGGGAGGTGCTCACGAGTGTGGGGGACGCGCCCACCCCCCTGGGCGCGCCCCCCTGCCTCGTGGGGCCCCCATAGCTCCACCGACGTACTCCTTTCACCCATATATACCTCGTGCCCTAAAACTTCGAGAACAGAAGATAGATCGGGAGTTCACGCTGCAAGCCTCCAGTAACCACCAAAAACCAATCGGGACCCCTTTTTCGGGTACCACTTGGGAGGGGGGTCCATCACCGGTGGCCATCTTGATCATCCTGGCGCTCTCCATGACAAGGAGGGAGTAGTTCACCCTCGGGGCTGAGGGTATGTACTAGTAGCTATGTGTTTGATCTCTCTCTCTCTCTCTCTCTCTCTCTCTCTCTCTCTCTCGTGTTCTCTCTCATGTTCCTCTATGGCACGATCTTGATGTATCCCGAGCTTTGCTATTGTAGTTGGATCTTATGATGTTTCTCCCCCTCTACTCTCTTGTGATGAATTGAGTTTCCCCTTTTGAAGTTATCTTATCGGATTGGGTCTTTTATGAGAACACTTGATGTATGTCTTGGTGATCAACTTGCGGGTTTTGTGACATTGGGAACCTATGCATAGGGGTTGGCACACGTTCTTGACTCTCCGGTAGAAACTTTGGGGCACTCTTTGAAGTACTTTTATGTTGGTTGGATGAATCTGAGATTGTGTGATGCATATCGTATAATCATGCCCACGGATACTTGAGGTGACAATGGGGTATCTAGGTGACATTAGGGTTTTGGTTGATTTGTATCTTAAGGTGTTATTCTAGTACGAACTCTTTTATAGATTGATCCGAAAGAATAACTTTGAGGTGGTTTCGTACCCTACCATAATCTCTACGTTTGTTCTCCGCTATTAGTGGCTTTGGAGTGACTCTTTGTTGCATGTTGAGGGCTTGTCATATTATCTATCTATGTTATTATTGTTGATAGAACTTGCACTAGCGAAAGTATGAACCCTAGGCCTTGTTTACTATCATTGCAA
This sequence comes from Aegilops bicornis, assembly GCA_021605145.1. Lineage (NCBI taxonomy): Eukaryota > Viridiplantae > Streptophyta > Magnoliopsida > Poales > Poaceae > Aegilops > Aegilops bicornis. The sequence continues at coordinate 412,978,890 of CM038672.1, forward strand.
TACCTTTTACGCTCACTTTTATCATTAGTTACCTTGCTGTTTTTATATTTTCAGATTACAAAAACCTATATCTACCATCTATATTGCACTGTATCACCATCTCTTCTTGAACTAGTGCACCTATACAATTTACCATTGTATTGGGTGTGTTGGGGACACAAAGAGACTCTTTGTTATTTGGTTGCAGAGTTGCTTGAGAGAGACCATCTTCATCCTCACGCCTCCTACGGATTGATAAACCTTAGGTCATCCACTTGAGGGAAATTTGCTACTGTCCTACAAACCTGTGCACTTGCAGGCCCAACAACGTCTACAAGAAGAAGGTTGTGTAGTAGACATCACTTTATCACATTTTAAAATTATAATAAGTGTGTAGACGCTCCTCCATCCGGTTCCTAGTACTAGTATGGTATGTACCTTTATGGACTATAGTAGTAGTACTAGTAAACTTTGTGCTTGGCTGTTCGGGAAGTCGAACAATAACAGCACTAGTAGTATAGTGTATGCTTCTGGCAATCTGACACCGAATTAATCGTTGTACGTCCACCGCTCGGCGAGGGAGAGCTTGCGTTAGTCAAAAGTTTCTCCTTGTCCTTATGAGCCACCAAGGCAAGAAGCTTCTCCCGTCCCGCAAGCTTCTCCTCATTTGGCAAGTTGATGGGACACAGCAAAGTAATGCTAGTCCATACTGCCTCCTCTCCGGTTAATATGGCTTAATTTAAAACGAGATAAATACACTGTCTGTCACTGTATATTTGCAAAAGTACGGTCGGTGGACTTCATAATACGCTCATTGCGCTCAATATATATATTTTCCGGTGTTCATACGGTCACTAGCTCACCCTGACTGAGTATGTGTGTGCATGCACGTGTAGGTTGAGCACTTGAGCATGACCGTGTGTGTTCCGTCAGGTGCTCGAGACATGCATGCATTAGAGGCGTCATGCTGCGTTTTGCATCCATGTGTATGTGTGACTGTTGCATACACGTAGGGGGAGTACGTGTAGGGGCCACTAAGGAGCAGTCAAATCACACAGTAACTTAGTCGGAAGAAGCAACCATCATATCACTCTTGAATGACACGTACGCAATATAAAATGGTTGATATGGAGAGAAAAAGGAAACCAATATATATACACTAGCAGGAGCCTAAGCTACAAGCCTGCTTGCTTAGGTTGCTCTCTTCACAAGCATAGAACGACGGGCCTGATCCCGTAGCTGGGGGAAGGGAACAATGTTCTGCGTAGATGCGGTCGACATCGGCGAGGGAGAAAACCCACAGTCGGTGCGGCCCAACCGGGGGTCACCGTGGTATGGGCCGATGCCGCGTCCCAACCGCCCTTCTAGCTACAGCCCGACGTCCCAGGTAGTCCATCTTCCTTTTGGAGCCGGCTTGCTCCACTGTCGTAGCTCCATCTCCATGTCGATCTTTCTCTACTTCTGCCGACTTCTACTTGTGATGAGTTTATGTCTCATGAACTAGTGCTAGTACTATTATTCTAATCACACTTCTTCAATATCTTTGCCATCAGGGATGCTTAGGTCGATTTTAGTGGAACTGCACAAAAGCATCGAATGATCCGAGGGTGTCAGCCGTCTTTCCTTCGACAGGTTATACCTGGCCAGGAAATTAAATCATGTTTAGGGTTTAGGGTTTAAGTCGTAGTGACCCCATCAGTAGTTTTTCTTTCGTACACGCTCTCGCAACTTTTTTCTTTAGTTGTGAAGTAAATATTGGCTATGATCTGTGAATAATTGAGATGCATCAGCATGCGTGTTAGTTTTCCTTTGTATTTGATGGAATGTTGTAACGGGGCAACCTTGGAATAGGAATGAAAATGGAGTGGAAAAGTTTCTGTTTTTCTGGAGAAAACATGGAAACGGCGAGTGTCAGTGTCAAAACCGGCGGATCTCGGGTAGGGGGTCCCGAACTGTGCGTCTAGGCGGATGGTAACAGGAGACAAGGGACACGATGTTTTACCCAGGTTCGGGCCCTCTTGATGGAGGTAAAACCCTACGTCCTGCTAGATTAATATTGATGATGTGTGTTACAAGAGTAGATCTACCACGAGATCAAAGAGGCTAAACCCTAGAAGCTAGCCTATGGTATGATTGTTGTTCGTCCCTACGGACTAAAACCCTCGGTTTATATAGACATCGGATAGGGTTAGGGTTACATAGAGTCGGTTACAATGGTAGGAGATCTACATATCCGTATCGCCAAGCTTGCCTTCCACGCCAAGGAAAGTCCCATCCGGACACGGGACGAAGTCTTCAATCTTGTATCTTCATAGTCTTGGAGTCCGGCAGATGATGATAGTTCGGCTATCGGGACACCCCTAGTCCGGAACTCCTCAAGAGCCTCGAACCAGGCTTCAATGACGACGAGTCCGTGGCGCATATTGTCTTCGGCATTGCAAGGCGGGTTCTTCCTCGAATATTTTATAGAAGATTGTGAACACCGGATAGTGTCCGGCTCTGCAAAACAAGTTCCACATAACACCGTAGAGAGAATAATTTTTGCACAGATCTGCTGACGTATTCCGCGGCGTGACATCACACCACGGCCAGGCTTTTATATGAATCGTTTTTTATTGTTCCACCTCAGCGTGTTTAGCGAGGCGGTTTCCTTGGCACGTCTTATCAAAGCGTAGATCGTGCCCCCTTATTCTGAGATTCTCATCAATACGAACGTGGGTAACCCAACCGTGCCCGTTGGACTGCCTTCTCTATCAAAGGCGAGTCCTAGTCGACCACGGGGTGGGCTCTTGGTATTCAACCTCTTTATAACGAGACCAAGGCCCTCTCCTTATTACACCCTCTATCGAGTTCGCCTCGTGCTTCGAGTTCCAACACCCAAAGCTTGATTCAGCGCTTCGGACTTTCGACGATGTCCGGCTCCGACCAGCATGGCCGATGGATGTCTTCCTCCATCACAGAAGAAGACGTGCTAAAGCTGTGAGACGCCGGGTATCTAACCGGTGAGATCTCGCATAGGCTGCCTGCTCTAGGGCAGGTTATTCCCACTCCTGAGCCCGGTGAGAACATGGTGTTCGTGTCTCACTTCCGTCGGGGTTTAGGCTTCCCGATGGACCCCTTCGTGCGGGGGCACATGTTTTATTATGGGCTTGATTTCCATGACTTCAATCCGGAGTCCATCCTCCATATCTCGTCATTCATTGTTGTATGTGAGGCCTTCCTCCATATTACCCCCACTTTGGATTGTGGCTCAAAACCTTCAAGGTGGAGCCAAAGACAATCAAGGGGCAGCAAGCAGAGTGCGGAGGGGCGGTCATAAGCAAATGTGTTGATGCTCCGTGGCCCGAGGGCTCCTTTCAAGAGGAGCTTGGTTTGTGTAACGGAGTGTTTTTATATCACCGCTCAAGGGGCACCAAATGGGCGGCGCTCCACCGCCTTCCGCTCAGGTCCACCACAGTGGTGGCGTCATGGGTCAACAAGGGGCTCGGCGGGGTTGTCCAAGGGCGTTCCCCTAACTGCGAGCCGTATTCGAGATCTCCAGGAAAGAGGGATCAATCTGGTTGCAGTGGCATAGGTTATTGTGATCTGGCGTCTTCAGCCCTCCAATCGTCGCCCCCACCGCTTGTGGGAATTCAATCCGGAGGGACCACGAGCTCTCCAAAATTTTATGGGCACGACGCCCGCGGAGATGTATAAACTGTTCTTCGGATCACAAGAGAAGTGTCCGGACTTGACCGAGGACGCAGGACTAAGTTGCAATCGCCAGATGCTCAAGTAAGTAGTCCCAGAACCGGACAAGCTGTTCATTCATTTATTATACATATATGCCCTTTAAAGGAGCCGTTTCTTGAGCAGGAGTGGATAGCCAAGGCAAAGTTGATAAGGTGTCCGGCTCCCCTCCCAGAGACCACGCCGGATCCCATGTTGACCAAGATGTTGAAGGTCGCACCTTTTTAAGAAGGCGAAGGGAGGAGCGGGGGAGCAACTGCCTCTGCGAAGGAGGCTATCAAGGAAGGAGGGATTAAGAGTCCCACCTTCCAAGGAGAGAAGAGGACCGCTTCAGAAGATCCGGAGGTCAAGGCCTCAAAGAAAGGAAGGGAATCTTCGTTGGAGAGTCCGGCGCTGGGAAGTAACCCAGCCGCACTATTTCCCCAAGGGGATCAGCCCTCCAGCAAGACGTAAGTAGAAGCGAAGGGTCTTGTAAATAAGGAACATCCTGTATTTATTTATGAAGATAACCGAAATTGTACCTTGTAGTTCGGACCTCAGCCCTTCTCAGCAGAGCTCGTCTTCGGGGATCTTCTTCCAAGATGATGGAGAGCGAACGCCTCCACCTGTCGCACCCTCATAGAAGCGGACGACCCGGAGGTGTCGCCGCAGAGGGTTCCCCAAGTCCGGCGGGGCGGAAGGTCCGGCGCCAAGTGGTGTCTTGATCGGAGGATCTGAAGGATCTGCTCGGGCGAGCGGCTATCTCAGATGATCACCATGCTCTAATGGGTACGGTGATTGAAAGAATTGCATCCGCGGAGAGCGGATTGCATGAAGCCGTCAGAAGCTTACTGACGGGATTTGAGGTACGCAAAAAATGATGTACCTTCTGACAGTTATGCATATAAAATGCGCCCTGTATAGATAGTAGCCCCTGAGACTCGGTATGTTGTCAAAATTGACAACGTGCGAGGATCAAATTCTCGATTTTAACATATCGCCGCGTCTAAACAGGTGGCGAGCGTCCGGAGGCCACCGGATGATGAATATGCCGAACTAAAGCGGCAGCTTGATGAGGCGGATGCGGACATCGCGCTGGTCAATAAACGGTTTGACGAGTCACAAGGTATGCGACTTCTATGCGGACACATGTTAAGGGAGCTTGACGCCCATGTCTTACTATTTGTATGCTTTAATGTAGATGGTGCCGCTGCCGTGGAAGAGTTGCGGGCATAACTCGCCCGAGCGAAAGAGCAAGCCAGAATTAGTAATGCGGCTGCTTTAAAGGCGACCGAAGAGTTAGAAGCTGAATGGGCTGCTCACTGCCGAAGCAAAGAGGAGATGGCCGAGATGGCCAGAAGGTGAAGGAATGCGACCGCTCGCTGCGCGGTTCGGGAAAAACAGCATCAAGCGGAGCAGGAGGGCCTAAAGAAGGCCGCCGCGAAACCAAGAATGCCCAATCGGCTTTGAGAGCTGCCAAGGAGGAGCTGAGTCGAGCCGTGGCAATTGCGGCCGGAAAACCGTTCTGCTGCGGAGGAAATATACAGATCCAAAGTATGCTCCGTTGGATAAATTATGGAGTGCAGAGGATGCTTATATGGACTTGGCGGCGAAGGCCAGGACGGTTGAGCAATTCCGGGGCCAGAAGGGGCACAGAAGGGAAGAGCTATACTGGTCGCAATTCCATAGTCCGGAGCATCCTCTGCCGCTGACCGATCGGTTGGCCGAGTGGGCCGAGCTGAATCGATTGTCCGGATTGGCCATGAAGCATGTCTTGACTCATTTGTGGCCGCACGGACCCCAGCCGAAGAGCTATTTTGGTGTAGTGCAGCAGTTTCTTGGAAGCGATGCAGCCAGACGACGCGATGAAGCGATCGGCATGTATTGAGGGAGCGCGGATGGCTCTTGCCCGTGTCAAGACATATCTTGGGAAGAGATGAAGGCCACCGACGTTGCATCCCAAGATTCGCATGAAGCCGAGTACCGCCGAGCACTACTTTGAAGAAGTCTGCCGGGCGCTTTCGTTTAATAGAGATGCGATGCTCGAAGGATATTATGTTAGAATGATTTGTGAAAACAATGTTTCAATGTAATAAGAGTGCTTTTTATACTTGTGCGTTCAAGTAGTAAACTACTCCACAGGCGGTCGTTTATGTATATGTGTATATAACCTGAAAGATGGCAGTCCTTGGCTTTAGCCCCAACGCACATAGTGCGGGGGTGTTTGCAAAAAAGCGCTTTTTCACACTTAATCCAACGTCTTGGTCCTGTTAGGGAGGTGATAGCGTAGCAAACCAGGCAACCGGACTATAATGCTTTATCACTTTCACTTAGCCATAGGAGTTCGAGGGTGGGGCTACTATATAGCCCCTGGGGGCACCGCACTCTCCCGAATTCGGGGTGCGTATGTGCCTGACCGAAAACCGGTCCTTCGTTAATGCGGAGGAATTCTAAACATTCTGATGAGTCATCGAGTGGTTGACCAGTCTCTCGCTATATCATGAATGATCGGTTTTCGGCTTTCTCTCGAGGTGCTCGCCCGACCGAACTGGGCACAATCGCAGTAGTTCTCCTGGTGCCGCGTTAGCCGTGAAAATGGAACGTAAGGCAGCAAAACACAGGAGCCGGGCAACCCAACATTTGACCAAAGACATGATTCGGAGCTGATGCATATAAGGCCTAACTCGAGACGCTGAATACTCCTAAGGTATTCGGTCTTTATGAAAATGGGCAAAATAAGGCCCTAAGCCCTTTGTGTCCAGGTACGCGCAAAAATTCTGGTGCTGCCAATGCCAAAGCACCATCCTCCTCCTCAGTTATATTTAAGGCACTGGGGGAATGTATATCAACAAGAGACAGTGAAAAAAGGTTTAAGCAGGGTCTTAATCTGAAAAGAATCCTTGCAACGGGTCCCTACTGCACGTCTGCGCCTGTGTCTCCATTGTGCCGTATCCTGGACGGGTGTAACACGTTGTTCATCTGTAAAAGAGAGGAACTTAGTTTGAGAAGAAAAAGGATCGTGCAAAAAATGTACATAATATTAAATAAACAAAGTACGGTTCAAAGAAGTGAATAAAATTTGAGCTTTATTGTCTCTTGCTATACATGCATGCAGCCCCTTGTACGGGGGTATGCCGCTAGTGGGCGCCGGACTCGTCTAGCCGTGTCCGGGGTTTGAATGACCCATCTGCGGGTTCTTTGCCTAGTGGAGCTGGGTAGTCAGGAGCTATTGATGCGTCTCCCCTTCTTTCGCGCCGAGTAACACTTAATACTTCCTTTCAACGAGATGATGCCGCGTGGACCGGCATTTTAAGTGTTAGAGATGCATAATGCGGTATTGCGTTAAAGCGGGCGAAAGCTTCAGATCCCAATAGTGCTTGATGGCTACTTTTAAGCGGGCGACGTGGAAGAGTAACCTTCGCGATGGAAGTTGTCGGATGAACCAAACATAACTTCTAGCAGTATGGAGCCCGTGCAAAGAGGCGTATGGGCTGGCGATACTCCTTTAAAGGAGGTGTTGCTATGGCGAATTTTGGTTGGGTTTATCCCCATCCTGTGGATTGTGTCACGATATATCAGGTTTATGTCCTTTGCCGCCCGTCCATGAGGACATGTGTAAATTGGAATCCGTCGATTACAGGATTCAATATCAAGGCAGTCCATCCTGCGTTCTGGATATTATCGGAATAGTCCTGATGGTCGAAGGTGATTGGTTTTGACAACCAGTGTGCGGCGCGCCTTTTAGGGGGCGCCGCTTTGTTTTTCCCTTTGATCACGTGAAGTGAGTTTACTGTTTTAACCTCCTGTGGGAAAGTTTTTCGTTTTCCGGAGTGCTGCTTTTGGGTTTCGTCACTCGCATTTGGTGTCTCGAGCCCCTTGTCTTCGGCGTTAAGTCGGCCGGACTGCTTGAAGACCCAACAATCTCTATGGGTATGGTTTGCAGGCTTGCCGGAGGTACCATGTATTTGACACAGTCTGTCCAGAATCTTGTTTAGGTCGGATAGCTCGTCGCTGTTATCCTTTAGGGGCAGTGTTTTGTTGTTCGGCCGAGAGCTTTTGAATCTGGCGTTGACCACCGTACTATTTGGGCCATTTTCTTTATTCTGGCGCTGATCTTTTCTGCGTCGTGATTTCCCATTTCCATCCCTGGTTTCGGATGTACTCGGTCATTGGTATGCGCATCTAGCCAGCCAGCTGTCCTCTCCCGCGCAAAAGCGGGTCATGAGGCTTGTTAATGCGGCCATTGTTCTTGGCTTTTCTTGGCCGAGGTGTCTGGCGAGCCATTCGTCTCGTACGTTGTGTTTGAAAGCTGCTAAGGCTTCGGCGTCCGGACAGTCGACTATTTGGTTCTTTTTAGTAAGGAACCTGTTCCAGAATTTCCGAGCTGACTCTCCGGGCTGTTGAGTTATGTGACTTAGATCGTCTGCATCCGGAGGGCGGACATAAGTCCCCTGAAAATTTGCCCGGAATGCGTCCTCGAGCTCTTCCCAGCTTCCAATGGTATTTTTGGGGAGGCTTTTAAGCCAATGTCGAGTTGGCCCTTTGAGTTTAAGGGGTAAGTATTTTATGGCGTGGAGATCGTCTCCTCTAGCCATGTGTATGTGGAGGATGTAATCCTCGATCCAGACTCCAGGATCTGTTGTTCCGTCGTATGCCTCTATGTTTACGGGTTTGAATCACTGGAAATTCATGATCCGGCACCTCATCGGTGAAACATAGGGGTGTGCTTGGCGCCCTATATTTGGGTGTGCCATGATCTTGAATTTTGGCGTATTGAATTGCTTTGTGAGCCTGCTTTCTTGGCCCATAGATGGACCTAACTGGGCCATCTTCTTGATGTGAATCCTTATGCGGATCGCATATTTGCTTGTGTGCGGCGCCATTCGCCGCTCTCTTTTTGCCATGAGGTCGTCCATTCGACCGGGTGGCCTTCTTGCTTTTTAATTGTGGGGGCTCTAAGGCCTCCTCGTCGAATTCGGGAAGTAGCTTTCTTTTCGGGTAGCTTTTTGTTCGGCGACTGTCGCCATACTTGTCTGCGGTGCTGAATACTTTGCTCCATCTAATCCTGAGTGCATCTTCTGCTGTTTTGAGCTTCCGCTTCTGCTTTTTCAAGCTACTGTAGCGATGGCGACGAGCCTTTTCTCGGAGGTCATTTGCTCCAATGGTTTGTCCGGCGTGAGGTCGTCCGGACTGTTGTCTTCGCCGGGGACAGATTGTTTATCCAAGTTGTCTTGTTCGGTCGACTGCTCGGTAGCTTGGTCGTTGTCCACCGGTTCGCCCTGCTCTATGGCTGGGTCTTTGTTGAGGCGGGACTTTGTTCGGCGTTTACGTTGCCGTTTTGACTGCTTTTCGAGGGATTTATCCTTCGTAGCGTCCCGTTTCTCCTCGTCTTCATTTTCTTATGTGTATCCACCATGTATACATCATGGGGTGAGGTTGTCCAGCATCCTATAGGTGTTGGCTCATTGTTGTCTCCTACATCGTCGTCCATACCATCGATGTCTTCGGAGTCGAAATCGAGCACGTCGTGTAAGCTTTCGACAGCGGCTATGAAGTGGGTGGTGGGTGGGCTTTGAATTTCTTCGTCGTCCGCATCCCAACCGTCCTGACCGCAGTCCGGCCAGGGCTCTCCGGATAAAGAGAAAGACTTTAGTGTATTCAGGATGTCGCCAAAGGGCGAGTGCTGAAAGATGTCCGCGGCCGTGAACTCCATAACGGGTGCCCAATCGGATTCGATTGGCAAGGGCGCGGAGGGTTCGGAGTCCGGAAAGGAGTCCGGCTTCCTGGAGTCAAGGTCTTTGCAAAGGACATGCATGGAGTTCGGCTCGATCGCCGTAGAGATTAAAGCCCCCGAGGCGGTGTCCAACCACTCGTCCCCGATCGGGGAGTCTGGCTCCGGATTAAGGATTGGAGCGGATTACAGTGCGGCCTCGAGGCAATCGCTCGAGCAGAGCTACATCATGCCCATCGAGACAGGCGGCGCTGCTTGGTTGTGGCTCGAATCCGTCGAAGATCAAGTCTCCGCGGATATCGGCCATATAGTTTAAACTTCGAATCGACACGACGGTCGGGCGTAGCTTCGATCCGCTCCAGATGGCCAAGCGAATAAGCTGCAGCGGTAAAGCCGCCGAACACGAAGATCTGTCCGGGAGAAAAGTCTCACCTGGACCGCGTCGTTGTTGATGATCAAAGGAGCCATCGAGCCTATCGATGGCGACGTAGGAACTCTCAATGAAAGCACCAATGTCGGTGTCAAAACCGGCGGATCTCGGGTAGGGGGTCCCGAATCGTATGCGTCTAGGCGGATGGTAACAGGAGACAAGGGACACGATGTTTTACCTGTGTTCGGGCCCTCTTGATGGAGGTAAAACCCTACGTCCTGCTAGATTAATATTGATGATGTGTGTTACAAGAGTAGATCTACCACGAGATCAAAGAGGCTAAACCCTAGAAGCTAGACTATGGTATGATTGTTGTTCGTCCTACGGACTAAAACCCTCCGGTTTATATAGACCCGGATAGGGTTAGGGTTACACAGAGTCGGTTACAATGGTAGGAGATCTACATATCCGTATCGCCAAGCTTGCCTTCCACGCCAAGGAAAGTCCCATCCGGACACGGGACGAAGTCTTCAATCTTGTATCTTCATAGTCTTGGAGTCCGGCCGATGATGATAGTTCGGCTATCCGGACACCCCCTAGGCCGGAACTCCCTCAGCGAGAAACCAACGTTTCGTTTCGTTGGATCGCGCCATCGAGCAAAACCAACGTTTAAATCACGTCTGTCGTATTCGTGTCTCACCCTCCTCCACGGCTCGACCTCACACGGTCGCTCGGCATGCCACTCACCGCAAACCGAGTAGTATTCCATAACTTTCCCGCCTGCTTGTCGATGTATCACGCCATGGAGTACTAGCACTACTGGAAGAGATTGACGAGTTGGGGGAGGACAGCTAGCTGTAGCACGGACTCCCAAGAACTTTTTACATGCATGTTGTAGCCGGCTATTGCGACCTTTGAACGCGGAGCAGCCGCGTGCACCCAGAAGCGGCGCGGGCGACGCTCTCTCGGCCGACGCACTGCTTCAATGCGGGCGCCAATGAGAGGTCGCGTCCGCTCTGGCCCGGCATGAATGCGGCACTGACCGTTTCGGGCGAGAAGCACGCGCGGGTGATGAAGAGGGTTCGGGTTGGTCAGGACCGGCCGTGGCAGCGGTCCAGACATGTGCAAACAAGAGATGTTGTATGTTAATATTGCTGTGTATATAATTAACAAGGTAAATAATGTGCCAGTTGGACAAATATGATTGGAGATGGAGATGCAAATGGAATTTTATGTAAACACAGATATGCATGTCTATGTCTATGTGTGTGTGCGTGACGACTCTCACGACCTGGAAGCGGGGGCGTGTTTTTGATCGAGTTTTCTTTCTTGGTACGTTAGAAAATCAGTTTGTCTAATTCACATCTAGATGTTATTTAAGGATATCACATCTAAGCTCCCACGAGTATATAATGTAGCAACAAGAAACAAAAAAACTAGGGAAAAAATAGACCACAAATAGAGTGGACATCAACTTAGATGTGACATAACTATGTCCATCTAGATGTGTCCTAGACAGACCCTTAAAAAATTGTTCGCTAGTTTTCGTTTCTTTTTTTTCGGGAACGCGCGTATTCTATTTAAAACCACTGCTACGGAGAGATTTTTTCACTCCATTATAGCCTCTTGTTTGATAGAGTTTCTCGCGTCTCGCTCTCTCACCCTCTCCATATCAAAACAAGATGACAGTGTCCACTCTATCTCTCTCCTCACCGGTGGTCACAGATCCGGCCGAATCTCGTCCGCTGCGGGAGGTGAGGAGGTGTAGCGTTGACGTTGTCGCCGTCGGCGACGGAGGAAGCCGATGCGCACCGTCTCCTGAGTCGGGCGCTGAGCGGACGAATATCCTCCGCGCCCTTGTTCGCTGCCGTTGTGTGGGCAGATCCCGCCCGCCCGCCTAAACGACATCTCGCTTACCTGAGGTACAACTTCTTGTACTGGTCCAGCTCCCTGTGTCGCTATGCGGGTTTTCTTCTATGCGACTACTCCCCAGATCCCCATGCATAGTAGCTAGGGTTCGTCGGCTGGTCCAACATCACCTACTAGTACTACTATTATAGAGGAAATGCCACTTGAAAAGTTGTCCTGATTTATGCCTCGGTGGAGGTATACATGTTGTTTCGACAAAAAGTACATGGTGGTTGTGCGGTCATTGTCCATATGGTGGTAGTACTATCACTGGTTAAATGAAGAAATGCCCTTTTTCTCGGGTATCCTGGTTTAGTTCCCATGAAGATAATTATGATGCTTCGCTTTGTTGGTGTACTTTTCATTAATTCTTATTGACAATTGAGATGTTGTTGCTAACCCTTTTTTATATTTTTGGAAACAACGATCGTCTCTCCATACCGGGCATGTCTTCCTCAATTTTAGTGGAACTGCACAAAATTGGATGGCCATTGTTGTTCCGCCTCACTGTCCTCTGCCACGTGGTTCTTCCTTCCTCGAGCTTGATTACTGAGAAGAAGCAGACCACAGTGAGGATTTGTCGAACTTCATAGGTGCCTCACCCAAACTTGATGCCTAATGCATGATGCATCACCACGATGACCTATCGATGCTCATGGTTGCGCCTCATGGTTGCGCTTACCGGTGAAGCCGATCGATTTTCGACGAAAAACAAGCTGTCTTCCATCAGTGCTCTTTGCTTGTTACGCACAAAGATGATATCCTTCGTCGGTTCACCTTGGTTGCGTTGGAGACGCAGTCGTCTTTCACGTTGGTGCAATTTTATCACACAATTTGCTATGAACCAAATGTTTCCTCGGAGAAGGATCAACGTTGGTACTAAGAGCATAAGTTTTGTATTGATTTCTAAGCCTTCTCACAACTTTGTCTCCAGCTCCCCTGTAATTTTATTTGTCCAGCTATTAACTTTGATTTTAAAAATGGTGTGGACTAAAAACCCGGATGGACGTAGTAGCCCTCCATTTTTATTTACTCAAGATATTAGATTTGGTGAAGTCAAACTTTGTAATACTCTCAAACCTTTTCGATAATTGAAATTAAATTTCTTTATTTGTACACACTCTCACACGTTTCCGATAATTTGGAGCATGTGTGGTTGTTCACTTAAGGGAGGGTAGTGTACCACACGTGAAGGACATGAAGTGCGACCAGGACGTGTGGGCGTGGATCGTTAGTTCATCGGAAGTAGTACTAGTTTTCTTCACTGTACATTAAATAAAGAGTTCCGTTTCGTACTTACACAATTTAAAACGATTGTTATGGAGAGAATAAGAAAACCACTCCACTATATATTAGTTGTATACACAAGAGTACTATATGGACGCAGCTTCATTGACTTAGTGCACCTGCCTTTGGATTTATGACATGTGGGCCCAAAATGTGGCTGGCTCACCTGTCATACAGCCAAAAGCAGGTGCAGTGAAGGCACCGGAGCTCACCTGTACTACTGTAGTATATATATAAGTTGGAGCCTCAGCTTGTTCGCTAGGGTTTTCACTCTCCACACGCCGCCAAGACTACATATATGTTACACTGGAGGCTCAGCGTTCATTTGCTAGGGTTTGCTATATTCATAGTCTCTCACCCTCTCTTCACCAGAGATCTAAACAAGACTGCGTTGGCCTCTTGTCTCTCTCTCCCTCACAACTCGGGTGAAGGAGGCGTCAGATCCCGTCAGACCGGGAAGGGGAGGAGGTGCAGCGTTCACTCTATCGCCTTCGGCCGAGGGAGGCAATCCACCGCCGGCTGCGCTTGTTCTCTTTCACCCAACGTCAAGGGAGGGCCACTGACCCCTTCTTCCTCGCTACCGTATGTAGTGTGGGCAGATCCGCCTCACAAGACGCCTTGCCACATCCCGACGACCCTAAGGTATAAGTTTCTTTGAAACCGTCGTTGCTCTAGCTGCATGTGGATTTTTTTTGATTTGTAGTCGAATCTAGGTCTTGGTTCAAAGAGGAAAGAAGGGTGCGGTGGGCTGGAGCAAGAATCTAGATGTGGTTCAATGAGGAAAGGAGGGGCGGAAAGTAGTATAGACTGGCTATCCAGCCGCTTTTTAGGTCGAAAAGGGGAAAATGGGGTAACCCAGTACACACATCTGTAAGGAACCGATCTCTTTGTTGAAAAGGGAAAGAAACTGGGGGGTCGGGTAGTTTGTGCACGACTAGATTTGCTGCCCTCACATAGGAAGAAGGTTCAAAGAGAACAAATATGGGACCAGCGCATATATGCTGCTTGGCTACATACTCTGCATCACCCATTTATACGTGTGGACGCATATGGTGCCGGCATGTCCCATGCAGCTATTTTCTTGTTGTTAATCTAAGAATGCCGCCGGAAAATTGAAGCAATGCCACCGTTAAAAGTAAATTACATTTTTAACGAATGTTGTTTCAAGAGAATGTCTCTGTTAATATGAATCAATGCAACCGCTTTTAGAAATGCTCTTGTCCTACTTTGTTTTCCATCCAAGATAAGTTACATGCTTCTTTCTGTCACCGCTTGTTTCATCCCCTTTATCGGCAAGTAATTGTTTCCTTTTTGCCTCTGTTAAACCAGGGGTATCGATTCAACTTGGTGCTATTGCGACATTTTGCTTCGCTACTCGAAGCACTTATGTTTTAAGAGTGTTTTGTGCAGTTCAACTTGAAGGTCACACCGGTGACTTTGTTTAATTTTTGTGCAATGCACAAAAGGAGATCAAGATTTGTTTCAGGTCTTCGTGGCGAGTTGTTTCAAATCTTGGTCTCAATCACATGATGTGCAGTGTGCTTTGAGATGTTGTGCTACTTGTTTTGGTACTATTTTTCCCATTAAGTAGTTAACAAAAATGGGACCAACCCAGACATGATGATTGTTGCTTTGTTACAACAAATTCAGCATCACCCCCTTTATAAGCCAGTAACTGATGCCACTCTCAGTATTAACTACTGATCTATTTTAAGAGAATTTCTCTGTTAATATGAATCAATGCAACCGTTTTAGAAATGCTACTGTCCTATACTTTGTTTTCCATCAAGATAAGATAGATGCTTCCTTTTATGGCCGCATGTTTCATCCTCCTTTATTGGCCAGTAATTGTTTTCTTTTTTGCCTCTTAAAACAGGGATATCTATTCAACTTGTTGCTATAGAAAACTTAAATGTCACACCAGCAACTTTGCTTGATTTCAAAGGTAACCGCACAAAACTTGATTGGATTTCCTATTCGTGTTGGTAGATTCGTATTTTATGTTGGTCGTCTCATGAAAGTTCAGTACAGGCCTTCATCCACATGATTGTGCAGTGTGCTTTGAGAAGTTGTGCTACTTGTATTGGTACTGTTTAAATAAATGATGAATTGAAGCTATTGTATTACTGTCTTTTCCCATTAAGTAGTGAACAAAAATGGGACCAACCCAGACATGATGCTTGTTGCTTTGTTACAACAAATTCAGCATCACCCCCTTTATAAGCCAGTAATTGATGCCACTCTCAGAATTAACTACTAAATCTTATTTCAAAACTGCAACACTTGTTAGGGATTGGCGGGATTACCATTTTTGTGGCCGCATGTTTCATCCTCCTTTATTAGCCAGTAATTGATTCCTTTTTTGCCTCTGTTTAAACAGGGATATCTATTCAACTAGTTGCTATTGCAACATTTTTCTTCGCTACGCGAAACACTTTGCTTGATTTCAGTGCAACTGCACAAAACGAGATCGGATTTCCTATTCGTGTTGGTAGATTCGTATTTTATCGTTGTCGGTCTCATGAAAGGTCAGTACAGGCCTTCATCCACATGATTGTGCAATGTGCTTTGAGATGTTGTGCTACTTGTATTGGTACTGTTTTAAATAAATGTTGAACTGAAGCTATTTTATTGTTGTCTTTTCCCATTAAGTACAGAACAAAAATGGGACCAACCCAGACATGATGCTTGTTGCTTTGTTACAACAAACTCTGCATCACCCCCTTTATAAGTAGATGGAAGCACATACTGTTGTTGCGCCCACTCTCCCCTGGAACTGTTGTTGCTTTTCGTTAATCTAATGCCGCTGGTAAAATTAAGCAACGCCACTCTCAGAATTAATTAACTATGGAATCTTAGTTCAAAACTGCAGCACTTGTTAGGGATTGGCGGGATTACCATTTTTGTGGCCGCATGTTTCATCCTCCTTTATTGGCCAGTAATTGATTCCTTTTTTGCCTCTGTTAAAACAGGGATATCTATTCAACTTGTTGCTATTGCGACATTTTGCTTTGCTTAATTTTGGTGGAACTGCACAAAATGAGACCGGATTTCCATATATGTGTTGAGATCTCTTTGAGATCTTCCTCACGAGTTGTTTCAAATCTTGGTCTTGAATGGTCAGTACCGACCTTCCTTAGAATTAACTCATCGACTCTTAGTTCAAAACTGCAAACACTTGTTAGGGATCGGCAGGAGTACCATTTCTGTTAGGGATCGGCCGGAGTACATGTTTAAGAAATGTATTGTTCAGATAATGTCTCTGTTATTATGTATAAGTTACATACTTACAGTGTTTTACAAATGGTACTATCCTGCTTTGTAGTTCTTTCTACATGTTTAACCAAGGTATTGTTAAGATAATGTCTCTGTTAAAATGAATCGGTCGCATTGTTTTAGGAATGATACTTTTCTGCTTTTTTCGTTCTTTATACATGTTGAAACAAGGCATTGTTAAGATAATGTCTCGCTTAATATGAATGAATCACACTGACTGAGAATTGCTACTCTCCTGCTTTGTTTCCCATTAAGATAAGGTAGATCAGTAGATGTTTTTCTTCTAGGAGTACAAGTCATCAACCGTTATTTCTCAGTAATTGTTTCCCTTATACCTTTTGTTGCTTACAGGGATATCAAAATTAAAGGTCGGTTTTATTCTGACTTCAATTTTAGTTCAACTGCATAAAAGGAGCCAATGTGTCCAAGGCAAACTGCTGCATTACTGGGTCCAGTTGGTCGTTCCACTTTGCAGAAAGAAGCGATCCTGCTTATGCGCTACATTACGTATGAATGACCGAGAAGCTTTCTGAGTATTAGGCCTTCCACTATGTAGGCCAAAAGAGGTGCCAATTTCACCTTTTCTTAGTTTGGCACGAATCCCTCCATTATACAGCCGGTGCCATAAATATTAGACACCGGTGACATGACTAGTCTGCAGAGACCATTGGCAATTTAACAACACGTGGAGTGCCACAGGTAAAAGTGCCCAAACAAGTACAAGAAGCTGACAGGACTCCACTATCATAGGATTTACATTTTTTAAATGGGAAAAGATTGTCAAATTTTAATCATTGATGTTAGCAAGAAGCGACAGGACTCCACGATCATAGGCATTACATATTTTGAATGGGAAAAGCTTGTCAATGTTTAATCATTGATGTTATCAAGAAGACGTTAGTTTAATATATTGGAATTGGAAAACCTTGTCAAAATTTGCTCATTGATGTTAGCCAGAAGACATGCATTTGATATTTTTGAGTGGGACGCTCTTGCTGTGAGAAGCGTCGAGTGTTTTTTCCTATTCCTGTGTTCAGTTAGAAGTAAATAGTTACTCTGCTGAGATATTCCTGTGTTAAGAGTTTGTTCTGAATATTGTCTATGTAATGCCAGGCCTTGTGTTTGATTGCAAAGTTGAGCTTGGAATGTTGTGGCATGCGGCATCACGAGCTGTTCACCATGCCTCCACGAGAATAATGCTTCATATTGTTTTGCATGTCGATATAATGCCCGTTGATTTGCTTGTTAAGAAGATCATCCTCTTCGTTGTTTCCGTGCTTAAGAAGTTCATCGTCGATGTTTCATTCATAGCCTATACGACAAGTCGGGTAGGTTAGACGTGAAACCATATGATCTTCCGACCAACTCATGATATTAGGTCGTGATTGGATCGTCGTTTTTCCAACCAAAACCTCTTGTAAAACTGACGCTTGTAAATTAAAGCAGATGGTCTCGGGCGAAGGCGCTTGGTTGGTCTATTTCGACTAGTAAAATATCGGAAGTACTTGACACACGATAAAAATGCTGAACGACACTCAGACGATTGCTAATCCAGCCGTTAGCTGTTGTTTCAGCCTTGCCAACGGATGGCATGATACGCACGTCGTGCATGTATCGTCTGGTAATGTCGTCCATATAGCAGTGATCGTAAAATATACACTGGTCTCTCAAATTACACGCGTAAGCCGCCGGTTTTACTTACAGACCTCGGGCCCTCGGTTTCATTACGCCTGTATTTTACGCGTTGTTTCCGATGACGAGTAAATTACACTTGTATTTTAATACAGTTTTGAAATAAACCGAGCTCCCAAGCGCGGCCTTACCGCTTTCATGCCGTCTTAGTTTCTCGAAGGTGCTCATAGGTGTCCGATGATCCACGGCTTCGAATCAGCAATGGCGCTGTATCGGACCATCCGTAGGGGCTCATGAGGCCCTCTCCGTTGTCCTTCGAGTTGTTGCGCTCGCCATCGCGCCGAGCATTGTTAACATGGTCAACGAACATGAGGATTCAGGAGATGACTTTATTTTGACTGGATGACACTAGGGACCCACTAGGGCCATAGCCGTACGTATGCAAGTGCCTCCTTATTATGTACAACTATATTTTTTTTGCTTTCTCCTGGTTTCCTGACATCACGGTCCCACACCATTGTCAACCTATGTAGTCAATATAAACGAGAGAATTGCACAAGGTGCGGCCGATACCGGGACCAAGCAGCTCGAGCAAAGATTTGTGTTTTTGAGGCATGAGCACTGCAGAGTTTTTCTTGGCGATGATTTCGTTGTTGTTCAGAGGAGAGCAGGGTATTAACTGGGCGGGCTGTGGCCCGTCTAGCCTAGGCCAGATATCCAAGCCAGATACTAATTTTTTCAAGATGAAAATGGCTAGCTCAGCTATACGTCTTTTTGAGGAATACCCAGGCATGGTCAACTTGTTATTTTCCGCCCCACTGGGCTGCAAATCTTTCCTAGGAGGGATGCATTAGGCTTAACAGGAAAATGGGCTTTAAAAAATAATAAATGAGATGTAATTATAAAAAATGGGTAGTAACTATAAAAAAATGCACCAAACATGAAATTAGTTTATAAAATATTATTTATGGATTTTGAAAATCTTAAATTTCATTGTTGCGCGCGCAATGTTTCGTTGGATTTTTACGTAATACAAATTTATATTTAATCTGACTAGAAATTTCGGGATAAAAATATTTCGGAGCCCATCAAATGTGGGAAATTTTATTGAATTCTGTCTTCAACGGTTGGTTGAAATTATTAATCATTGTCCTAGCTAGAAAATGGGTTGTACTTTTAACAAACTGTAAATGGGCTGTTGTAAATTCCATTAGAATTCCAAAATGGGTTGTACATTCTTAGGAAACGCAAATGGGCTATAATTTCTCTGCCACACACTTGTGGGCCTACTAAGTGACGCGTCCCCTAAAAAAAATAAGTTGACGCTTATGCAAGGCTTTGCCAACTTATTATAGTCAACACACGGTTCTAGCAGCAGTGGTTGTTGGATGTCTATCCAACGGATGTCGTGCTTCTTCTTCAGTCTCGGATATTCTTAGCTTCGGCCGCCCAAAAAATGATTCCTCCCCCTGACATCTGGGGCGCACCGTTTCGGAGGCTGACCTATGGGCCTACTAAGTTGGAGCGTACCAAGGGCTTTGTCAACTTAGTCAATATAAACGATTCTAGCTTCAGTGACCGTACGATGACCATCCAACGGCCGTAGTGCTTCTTCAACCTCTGGTCTTCTTGGTCAAGCCGCCCAAAGCAGCGCCAGTCGTGCCGCCTGCTCCTGCCTCCCGTGGCCAGCTGTGCTGCCGCGGAGGCCTCACCACCCCCATACTACTCCCACCGCTGGCCAGGCCATCCCTCCACTCACCCACACCCCGTGTTATTCTGCGGCGACGGCAGCCTCACACCGCAGCCGAACCAGTGAACCCTTGTACTCCTCTCCGCGCGGGCTTCCACTGCTGCGTCTTCCCCGGCTCCGCGTCGTCCCCTTCCTAAGCCGCGCCATCGTCCAGACCACCGCCCTGGTGCTCTCGGCGCGGCGTGGTCAACGTGGTTAACGACCGACTTCCATCGGAAGAGTAATCAGACGTGGAGAGGCCGATACCGGGTCCAAGCGGCCGCAACGAAGTGCCTCCTTATTACGCGCAAAATAATTATTCCTCCACCTGACAGCAGGGACCCACCGGACGGGCCACCTTATTTTGCAAAAAAAAACGTTTCCCCCCTGACTGCTCGGACCCACCGGACGGGCCAGTGTATTTTGCGAAAAAAACATTCCCCCCTGTCAGCTCGGACCCACCGGAAGTGCCTCCTTATTACGCACAAAAAAATGAATACTCCCCCTGCTAGCTGGGACCCACCATGGTGGGAGGCTGACTTGTGGGCCTACTAAGTTGATCGACGGGGCCTTTGTCAACTTTAGTCAATATGAACGATTCTAGCTCCGGTGATCGTATGATGTCCATCCAACTACCGTAGTGCTTCTTCAACCTCTGGTCTTCTTGCTCCGGCCGCCCAAAGCGGCGCCCGGTCGTGCCGATGCTCCTACCTCCCGTGGCCGGCTGTGCTACCGCGAAGGCCTCACCGCCCCTACTATTCCCACCGCTGCCAGCCTGCGGCGGCAGCAACCCTCACACCACAGCCGAACCAGTGAACCCTCGTACTCCTCTCCGCGCGGGCTTCCTCTACCGCATCTTCCCCGGCTCCCCGTCGTCCCCTTCCTAGGCCTTGCTGTCATCCACCGCCCTGGTGCTCTCGGCGCGGCGTGGTCAACGTGGTCAAGGAACGACTTCCATCATACGTGGACTGTACGTGGAGAGGCCGACAGCTAGGTCCACGGCCACAGCAAGGAAGTGCCTCCTTATTACGTGCAAAATAATTATTCCTCCACCTGACAGCGGGGACCCACCGGACGGGCCATCGTATTTCATGAAAAAAATGTTTCCCCCCTGACTGCTGGGACCGACCAGCTACACCTTCGCACGCAAGGAAGTGCGTCCGGGCAAAAAAAAACGATTCGCCTCGACATTGCTGGGACCCACCAGCTACATCTTCGCACGCAAGGAAGTGCTCGGCGGTCGGGACCCACCTGGTCGAAGCGCACGAGCGTTGTCATTCTGGTCGCGAACGTGTACGTACATATATATACTGGTGGATGTAGAGGCGCGCACGTGTCGTAGTAGAGGCGGCCAGGGTGCAAGAAAGAAAATACGGCCACGTATGTGTACATACGGGTGGGGTGTCGAACGCCTACTCGCGCATATGTACGGTAAGGGCTCGTTGACATGGCTGGGTCAGAACGGAGAAACTACGTCGTCGTCGTGTTCATGGGGAGGCAACGGAATGCATCGTGTTCATGGGGAGGCAACGGAATGCGCCGTGTTCATCGGGAGGCAACGGAACGCGTGGGAGCCAACCGGCTGGGTCGGAACGAAATGCGTGGTCATATTCATCGGGAGGGCTTGGACGGAACATCCGATGGACACGAGGCCTGGCGTATCGCAGAACGGAGGAAACAGACCTCCTGCGGTCGAAACGGGGGTCCTGTTGATCGGGGGGGTGTGGCGTACCGCAAAACGGATGAAACGGACCTCCTACGGTCGAAACGGGGGTCCTGTTGATCGGGAGGGGTGTGGAGTACCGCAAAACGGACGAAACGGACCTTCTACAGTCGAAACGGGGGTCCTGTTCATCGGAAGGGGTGTGGCGTACTGCAAAACGGGACTCCACGGGATACTGTTCATCTCCACCGTCGACCCCCTCCAGCCTCCATGAGCTACTGTTCATCCACCGTCGACCTCCTCCAGCCTCCACCTGCGACTGTTCATCCACGGGCTCCTGTTCATCCACGGGCTCCAGTTCATCCAGCCTCCACCGCGCGCTACTCCAGCGGCTACTGTTCAACCAGCCCTCTCGACGGGCTCCTATTCAACCACCCCTCCACGGGCTACTGTTCATCCAGCCCTCCACCGCTCATCGCTCATCCCGCCCTCCACGGGTGGTCCTGTTCATCCAGCCCTCCACGGGTCCTGTTCATCCAGCCCCAACCGCTCGATCGATCAGTGGTCCTGTTCATCCAGAGGCAACACCACTGGTCTTGTTCATCCACCCCCACCGGAACTGCTCATCCAACCCCCCGCAACGCCAATCGCTCATCCAGAGGCAGCATCGATCGGCTTCGCTAGCAGCAAGAGCGATGGCGAATCGCTTGATCGGGTTGATTAACATCCATCGATCGACCGCCGGGTTTTAATGTAGCGTAACTGCGGTGCAATCGCTCGGGTTCAGTTAGAGCCCAACGCCTCGCTCGGGTTCAGTTAGAGCCAATGCCTCGCACACACGCGCGTACGTGTACAAGAGAAACGCGCATCGCTCGGCCCCGACCTCCCACCGTAACTGGCAACTCCCTATTTTCCTCGCCCTCGCTTCTACCACGGTTTTTTCCGTCATAGACGGCCCAAAGAATGTCGTGCAGCTGCGTCTCCGGCCCGCCTGTGACGAAAAGCCCATTTTCTGTCATGAGTTTTTGTCATAGAAGTAGGAGCCCACCACATCTATGATGATACCGGGTTTTGTCACAATTATCGTCATAGAAGTGTCATATGTATGACAGAGAACAATTTCGTTCGGCTTAAGATGTCACGAATGTGTCTTTTTTTGTAGTGGAAGTTTTAATCGGACACAGAGAAAGAAAGGGGCTTATAGTGTTGCCTCCCAACCTTTTACCTCAAGGGTAATGTCAACAATAATAGTTTATGATAACTTACATCCAATTGGATATATATATCAGGATCTTTTCAACACAATTGCCAAAGGATAAAGTGTAAAAGGGAAAGGTAAAGATCACCGCGACTCTTGCATAAGACATAAGACAAAAATAAAAGATAGGCCCTTCGCAGAGGGAAGCAGAGGTTGTCAGGTGCTTTTATTGTTGGATGCATGAAATCTTAATGCAAAAGAACGTCACTTTATATTGCCACTTGTGATAGGGACCTTTATTATGCAGTTCGTCGCTTTTATTTCTTCCATATCACAAGATCGTATAAAGCTTATTTTCTCCACACTAATAGATCATACATATTTAGAGAGCAATTTTTATTGCATGCAACAATGACAACTTACTTGAAGGATCTTACTCAATCCATAGGTAGATATGGTGGACTCTCATGGCAAAACCGGGTTTAAGGGTATTCGGAAGCACAAGTAGTATCTCTACTTGGTGCGAAGAATTTGGCTAGCATGAGGGGGAAAGGCAAGCTCAACATGTTGGATGATCCATGACAATATACTTTATTTCGGATATAAGAAAACATAACCCATTACATTGTCTTCCTTGTCCAATATCAAGTTTTAGCATGTCATATTTTAATGAGTGCTCACAATCATAAAAGATGTCCAAGATAGTATATTTATATGTGAAAACCTCTCTTTCTTTATTACTTCCTATTAATTGCAACGATGACCAAAACTATGTTTGTCAACTCTCAACAACTTTTATTCATCATACTCTTTATATGTGAAGTCATTACTCTCCATAAGATCAATATGATCTGTTTATTTCTTTTTATTCTTTCTTTTTACCATTATTCCCTCAAGATCATAGCAAGGTAACCAAGCCCTCGACTCAAAACTATTCTTTATTATATATAGCTCACGGACTCGATTACATAGAAGGATCATAAAGCATAACTCAAAACTAGATCATACTAAAACTTTATTCTACTAGATAAGGATATAACCAAAAGGATCGAACTAAGAAAAACGATAAAGATAGGAGTGTAATGGTGATACGATACCGGGGCACCTCCCCCAAGCTTGGCAGTTGCCAAGGGGAGTGCCCATACCCATGTATTTATGTCCCTTTCTTAGGAGGTGATGATGAAGGAGTTGTTGATGACGTAGGCTTGTCATCCATATTCCAAGGCATAGGCTCACCATCATAGAAGTATGATCGAGTCTCCGGGATCCTCAAATCTGCAGCCAAACCCAAGCTCTTGAATCTATATTCATACTCACAGTTTTGGTTTTGCAGGTCATAGATCTGGGCTCGGAGGTGCTCGAGTTTCTCATGAAGCTTGAAGATGGTCTCCCCAATGTTCTTGGCATCTAGCTTGTGGTTGTTGGTGAACTCCATGATCATTATGTGGTTGGCGTCGAGTCCACGTTCCACCATCTCCTGGCACTTGAAAACTTGTTGCTCCATTGCTTCGAGTCTTGTCTCCACGCTTCCGGTCCTACTCGGTCCCTCAACATCGCGGATGTGCAGCAACCCCTCACGCATCTCAATGGTTTGAAGGTGTTGCAGCACCTCCGCGTGATAGGGGTTGATGACTGATACGTCCATTTTGCATCATGCTTTTATATCAATATTTATTGCATTATGGGCTGTTACTTCACATTATGTCACAATACTTATGGCTATTATCTCTTATTTTACAAGGTTTACATAAGGAGGGAGAATGCCGAATTTGGAATTCGGGTGGAAAAGGAGCAAATATTAGAGACCTATTCGCACAACTCCAAAAGTCCTGAAACTCCACAGAATATCTTATATTAAATAATAAAAAATCCTCGCCAAAGATGAAGGCCAGGGGGCCCACACCCTGTCCACGATGGTGTGGGGCGCCCCCCTACCTCGTGGGCCCCCTTGTGGCTCTCTGATGACCATCTTCTGATATATGAAGTCTTTCGT
Source organism: Aegilops bicornis (assembly GCA_021605145.1). NCBI lineage: Eukaryota > Viridiplantae > Streptophyta > Magnoliopsida > Poales > Poaceae > Aegilops > Aegilops bicornis. Next base: position 413,003,364 of record CM038672.1, read on the forward strand.
CAAGAAAAAAAACCAGAAGCAACCTTTCTGGATGAGACTCCGCTGCCACGAGGCGGAACCTTGGCGGAACCAATCTAGGGCTCTGACAGAGCTGTTCTGCCGGGGATACTTCCCTCCGGGAGGGGGAAATCATCGCCATCATCATCACCAACGCTCCTCTCATCGGGAGAGGGCAATCTCCGTCAACATCTTCACCAGCGCCATCTCATCTCAAAACCCTAGTTCATCTCTTGTATCCAATTCTTGTCTCCAAGTCCGGGATTGGTGCTAGTAGGTTGCTTGTAGTCTTGATTACTCCTTGTAGTTGATGCTAGTTGGTTTACTTGGTGGAAGATCATATGTTCAGATCCTTTATGCATATTATTACCCCTCTGATTATGAACATGAATATGCTTTGTGAGTAGTTACGTTTGTTCGTGAGGACACGGGAGAAGTCTTGCTATTAGTAGTCATGCGAATTTGGTATTCGTTCGATATTTTGATGAGATGTATGTTGTCTAGCCTCTAGTGGTGTTATGTGAACGTCGACTACATAACACTTCACCATTATTAGGGCCTAGAGGAAGGCATTGGGACGTAATAAGAAGATGATGGGTTGCTAGAGTGACGAAGCTTAAACCCTAGTTTATGCGTTGTTTCGTAAGGGGCTGATTTGGATCCACTTGTTTCATGCTATGGTTAGGTTTACCTTAATACTTTTGTTGTAGTTGCGGATGCTTGCAATAGAGGTTAATCATAAGTGGGATGTTTGTTAAAGTAAGAACAGCACCCAAGCACCGGTCCACCCACATATCAAATTATCAAAGTATCAAACGCGAATCATATGAACGTGATGAAAACTAGCTTGACGATATTCCCAAGTGTCCTCGGGAGCGCTTTTACTTATATAAGAGTTTGTCCAGGCTTGTCCTTTGCTACAAAAAGGATTGGGCCACCTTGCTGCAGCTTATTTACTTTTGTTACTTGTTGCTCGTTACAAATTATCCTATCACAAAACTATCTGTTACCACTTATTTCAAGATTTGCAGAGAATACCTTGCTGAAAACCGCTTATCATTTCCTTCTGCTCCTCGTTGGGTTCGACACTCTTACTTATCGAAAGGACTACGATAGATCCCCTATACTTGTGGGTCATCAAGACTCTTGTCTGGCGCCGTTGCCGGGGAGTGAAGCGCCTTTGGTAGGTGGAATTTGGTAAGGAAAAATTTATATATTGTGCTGAAATTTGGTGTCACTTGTTACTATGGAAAGTAATCCTCTGAGGGGCTTGTTCGGGGTATCTTCACCCCGTACAGTAGAGCAAAGAGTTGCTCCTCAACCTACTGAACCTATTGAAAATGAAACTCCTTTTGAATTTCCTTCGGTATGATAGAAAACTGCTAGCTAATCCTTTTACAGGAGATGGAACAAAGCATCCTGATGAGCACTTAATATATGTGGATGAAGTTTGTGGATTATTTAAGCTTGCAGGTATGCCCGATGATGTTGCTAAGAATAAGGTCTTCCCTTGATCTTTGAAGGGAGACGCATTGACATGGTATATGCTATGTGATGATACGAGATCATGGAACTATAAAAGATTGAAATTGGAATTTCATCAAAAGTATTACCCTATGCATCTTGTTCATCGTGATCGCAATTATATATATAATTTTTGGCCTCGCGAAGGAGAAAGCATAGCTCAAGCTTGGAGGAGGCTTAAATCAATGCTATATTCATGCCCCAATCATGAGCTCTCGAGAGAAATAATTATTCAAAGTTTTTATGCTCGGCTTTCTCATAATAATCAAATCATGCTCGATACTTCTTGTGCAGGCTCTTTTATGATGAAGACTATTGAATTTAAATGGAACTTATTGGATAGAATTAAATGCAACTCTGAAGATTGGGACCTCGACAAAGGTAAGGAGTCAGGTATGACACCTAAGTTTGATTGTGTTAAATCTTTTATGGGCACCGATATTTTCCGAAAGTTTAGCACTAAATATGGACTTGACTCTGAGATAGTAGCTTCTTTCTGTGAATCTTTTGCTACTTATGTTGATCTCAACAAGGAGAAGTGGTTTAAATATCATCCTCTCATAGAAGTAAAAGTAGTTGCACCTATTAAAGTTGAAGTAAAGACTGTCACTTACAATGATCCTATTGTTCCTACTTCTTATGTTGAGAAACCACCTTTCCCTGTTCGAATAAAGGATCATGCTAAAGCTTCAACTGTGGTTCGTAAAAGCAATATTAGAACTTATACACCTCCAGAGCAAGTTAAAGTAGAACCTAATATTGCTATTGTTAAAGATCTCTTGTCTGATAATATTGATGGGCATGTTATTCAGTTCTGCGGTGAAACTGCTAGAATTGCTAAACCTTGCGCTAATGATAAACATAGACCTGTGGTAGGCATGCCTGTTATTTCTATTAAAATAGGAGATCATTGTTATCATGGCTTATGTGATATGGGTGCTAGTGCTAGTGCAATACCCATTGACTTATACAAAGAAATTATGCATGATATTGCACCTATTGAGTTAGAAGAAATTGATGTCACAATTAAGCTTGCCAATAGAGATATTATATCACCAGTTGGGATTGTTAGAGATGTTGAAGTCTTGTGTGGAAAAACTAAATATCCTGCTGATTTCCTTGTTCTTGGTTCCCCACAAGATAGCTTTTGTCCCATTATATTTGGTAGACCCTTCTTGAACACTGTTAATGCTAAGATAGACTGCGAAAAGAATGTTGTTACTATTGGCTTGGACGATATGGTTCATGATTTTAATTTCTCTAAATTTAGTAAACAACATCGTGAGGAAGAATTGCCTAGTAAGGATGAAATTATTGGTCTTGGTTCTATTGCCGTACCTCCTAGTGATCCCTTAGAACATTATTTGCTAGACCATGAAAATGATATGTTCATGAATGAAAGAAGGGAAATAGATGAATTATTCTTTAAGCAGGAACCTATTCTGAGACACAATTTGCCTATTGAAATCTTAGGGTATCCTCCTCCACCCAAGGGTGATCCCGTGTTTGAGCTTAAACCGTTGCCTGATAATCTTAAGTATGCTTATCTTGATGAATGGAAAATATATCATGTTATTATTAGTGCTAACGTTTCAGAGCATGAAGAAGAAAGATTATTGAAAACTCTGAAGAAGCACCGTGCCGCTATTGGATACACTCTTGATGATCTTAAGGGCATTAGTCCCACTCTATATCAACATAAAATAAATTTGGAAGCAGACGACAAACCAGTTCGTGATCCTCAACGACGTTTGAATCCTAAAATGAAAGAAGTGGTAAGAAAAGAAATACTAAAGCTTCTGGAGGCAGGTATAATTTATCCCGTTGCTGATAGTCAATGGGTAAGTCATGTTCATTGTGTCCCTAAGAAAGGAGGTATTATTGTTGTTCCTAATGATAAAGATGAATTGATTCCACAAAGAATAATTACAGGATATAGGATGGTACTTGATTTCCGTAAATTAAATAAGGCTACTAAGAAAGATCATTACCCCTTACCTTTTATTGATCAAATGCTAGAAAGATTATGCAAACATACACACTATTTCTTTCTAGATGGTTATTCTGGTTTCTCTCAAATACCGTGGTCGGCTAAAGATCAATCAAAGACTACTTTTACATGCCCTTTTGGTACTTTTGCTTATAGACATATGCCTTTTGGTTTATGTAATGCACCTGCTACCTTTCAAAGATGCATGATGGCTATATTCTCTGACTTTTGTGAAAATATTTGTGAGGTTTTCATGGACGACTTTTCCGTCTATGGTTCCTCTTTTGATGATTGCTTGAGCAATCTTGATCGAGTTCTGCAGAGATGTGTCGGGGAGGCTGATCTGACCCACGAGCACCTATGGGACCGGCGGACCGAGCCCCTTTCGGTTCGGCGGGGGGCGGAGGTCGCACGGAGAGCAGATCGAGGCGAAGCACACGAGCGGTTTACCCAGCTTCGGAGCTCTCCGGAGAGATAACACTCCTACCGCCGCATGTCCGAAAGTGTATTGGGTTCTTGCTCGGGAGCGCCTGAAAGTGCTACAAAGACACACAAGTCGCTAACGAGACCGAGCGTGAGTGTTCTCGGCTTCCCCCCCTCCCACGCTATGCATGGGCCTCCTTTTATATGCTAAAGGGTCTCCGGCAGTGTGGCAACGTAGACAAGGGTAAAATGGAAAAGGAGTGGTTGGTACATGCTACTTGTACAAAGGTACCATACCTAACCCCGACGCGAGGGACAAAGGCATTAAATGCTGTCACGCCGCCTCTAACAAAGGCAGAAAGGGACCGCTGGGCGCCACCGCTGCCACGATGGCAATCTTGTCATTGCCGCTTGCCACCAGCGCTCGCTGGTCAAGACGGCCTTCACACGCTGCTACCGTAAGGTAAGGTCCTGTATGGCACGTTAGTGGATGTGCTGGAGCGCAGTGCTGAGCGGTGGTCTTGGCAAGCGCCTTTGTCATGTTGTTGTCTTGTCGCGTCCTAAGCTTGTCGCCATCGGGCTTTCCCGGCAAGCTCCTCTTGCCGGGGCCTTGTCTCCTAGGTGCCTTGGGTGGCCTTCCCGGCAAGCTCCTCTTGCCGGGGCCTTGCCTCCTAGGCTTGAATACTTTGTTCTTGAATGGCTCCAAAGGAACCACGGAGGACCTTGGCGGTCATCCCGTAAGCCTTGTCGCGGAGGGCTGCAACTGCCCATGCACAAGTTCGGGATACTAGGGTACCCCTACTCTAGTACACCGACAGGAGCCCCCGGGCCTGGGCCACACACGGTGCCGAGCGCTGTTGGGCAGTGCCCAAAATAAAGCAGTATCGCAGACGCAGACATTTCAACAGAGCCCCCAGCGTAAGTATATGGTTTACTTCTCATTGTTCGGCGTGCATGGGTGCTCTTTCTTTGCTGATATCTGACTGCTGATTTGTGTAGGAGCAGAGCAGCCTTACCAGGAGTGCCTTGAAGCCGCTCCTGACATGCCTTCTGCTTCGACTACACCGCCAAGGGAGGATTCCCCGACAAAGGAGCGTTTTCCGTCAAGGGAGACTTCTTCGGGAAGGGGCAGTTCTCCGGCAAGGGACAGCTCTCCGGCAAGGGACAGCACCAGCGATCCCCTGGTGGCGGAGACCATGATCAGAGACCCTAGCATGTAATCCTCTTGCTTGAAAACTTTCCTTGTGTTCTTCTTCTTCGATCTTCTTTTTGAATATTTGCTTGACTTTTCTTCCTTTTCCTATTCGCCGATCCATCCGCCACAGAGCCAATGGAGACCGAGGTCACGGGCGAGGAGGACGCGCGGCAATACTAACGACGCCGCTGCCATTGAAGAAGAAGTTACGCCGACGAGCCCGGGCCGCGAAGAGGCCGCCAAAGCTGCCGCCGCAGAGCCGGGCGAGGGTCCGGCGATCGCGACCGACGGCCCCGAGGTCGCAGGAGCGCCAGCGCCACGCCGACCGCCGATCCTCGGCAGCCGCGGGCAGCATCCTTTGCTTCCTTGAGATTCCCCGGCGGTCGGGCGAGATTAGGCCGCCCGCTTTCTCTTTTTCTTGCCGCTGCTGCTCATGTTATGAGAACAATCTATTAGAGCTGCGACAAGCTATCTTGTAAAGATAACTCTATTTCGGGTAGCAATTGCTATGTTATTTCCTTTACTTGGTTCCTTCCTTTGTATGTTTTTTCCCTACGCTTTTAGGGAACTCCGCTTGCCAGCACACTGGGTCATGAAAGGCCGAAAAGGGACGTCAAGACGGCCGGGCGGTCTTGCTACCCACAAGAAACCTTGTCGCAACTAGTCGCAGCTCACTTAAGTTGTTGAGCGGACTCAAACAAAGTAAGGGCGCAATCGCAGCTCACTTAAGTTGTTGAGCGGACTCGAAACAAAGTAAGGGCGCAACTAGCTACGAGTTGGTTCCTCCGCACATGTGTTTTCCATACAAAGTACGATTGCTCGGGGAAGATAACTTAAAATTTTTAAAACTGATTGCTCAAACTTTAGCAACTTAGCTTTTTCCGCTGCTTGCTTCCGGTGAAGGCTAGACTTCCTAGAGCGACGCTTGGTCCACACCATTATCTTCTCCTTCCCCCCCGGCAAACTTGTGGGTGAGGGAACCTTCCTTTCTTTGAGAAAGAGAAAAAAGAGAAAATAAAGATATGGAGCCTTATGGCTTGTTATTGCTTACCGGGGGTAGGTGCTGCACAAAGTGTCAGATAACGCATGCAAAATAGAAGTAGATAGCATGAAATTGACAAGATGTGCGAAGCACATGAGCTTCACTTATGCACGGGTCTGCGCGGCTTTTGTACAAAGGATTACATGCAACATCGGCAAGACTTGTACAAAAGGTGGTTGCTTAACGGGTTCAAACAACGCGCTTCTGAGTAAAACGTACGAAGATGCTCAATGTTCCAGGAGTTGCTCACGGAATGCCATCTTCGGTCTCAAGGCGGACAGCGCCAGGCCTAGTGACTCATTTCTCCCGGTAAGGGCCTTCCCACTTCAGCGTCAACTTGTTGGAATTCTTGGCGGACTGAACGCGCCGAAGAACAAGGTCGCCTTCCTCGAGACTTGGCATTAACTGCGGCTTATGGTAGCGGGCGCAAAGCTTGTCGGGTATCGAGCAGCTCGCAAAGACAGCCTGAAGACGATCCTCCTCAAGGAGCAGCGCCTAGTTGTCGTGAATCGCTCTTGCTCAAGCTCATCATAAGCGAGCAATCGAGGTGATCCGTATCTGAGTTCCGTGGGGAGAACCGCCTGCTGCTCCATAGACTAGAGCGAAGGTGTCCGCCAGTGGCTCGATTTGGCATCGCCCCGACGACCAAAGAACCACCGGCATCTCGCTGCTGCGGGAACATCTGCTTCCTGGCGAGAACCTGCGGCTCAGCTGGAGCTTGACGTTCCCCGGCAAGCTTGCCGGAGCAAAACTTGTCGGGAGCGTCTGCTTCAACGGAACAAACCCTAGGGCTTGCCGGAGCAGACTGCTCCTCAACACTTGCCGGTGGAGCTCGATGGTGCGTCCTCGACGGTAGCGCAGCACTCCGAAGAGGTGCGCTTGCCGGAGTGGGCATCAGAGCTCTTGCCGGACTTGGTCTTCTTCTTCACTATCAGATCCTCCTGCTTCAGTATTCTCTCCGGGGAGTCTCCTCCCTTCCTCAGCATGTGCACACTTGTCGGCTAGGGCATATAGCTCACTGACGTCTCTGATCTTGCACATCGCCATCTCCTCCCGCATCCTGCGGTTTCGCACGTTCTGATGGAACACACTGATTACCCATGGCGAGGGTGGACATCTGGGATGTTGTCAGTCTGTGGTGAATCTTTGAATTTACTTGCTAGGGCTCTCCTTCCTTCCGGGCGAAAGCAGATGAAGGTCGCTTTCTTGGCCATGGGGCTTGTGGCACTTTGTAAGGTGCCGACAAACCGATGGCATAGATCTGCCAAGAGGATATGGAGTTGTCCGGCAAGTGCATGAGCCAGGACTCGACATTGGGCTTGAGCACCCGGGAAGTAGTTGGCCAGGATCTTGTCGTCTCGCCCTCGGCAGCTTGCACCGCGATGGTGTAGATGTCGAGGAACTCCGACGGATGCGTCTTGCCGTCATTTCTCTCGCACGTCTGGCTTGAAATTCTTCTTCTTTGCCGGGCCATTTGGACTTGCCGCAGCTCACGAGTGAACGCAGGGCAACCCATCACAGACGGCAAGTCGCTCGGTTCTCTGGCGCATGCATGTCGACAGAGGGCCCAGCGCCGCTGGTTGGATTGACGCCGCTTCTCTTGGCGCCGATGCGAGTTCGAAGCGTCTTCTTCTGTCGTTCGTGAAGAACTTGGCGCCGATCGCGACGAGCTCGTGGATCCGATGATGCGGTGGAGTCGCCGCCGAGGTGGATCCGGCGAGTCAGCGATCTTGGCCTTCGGCAGAGAGTGCATGGTGGTTGCACCCCACTGGTTTAAATCGCCACCGGCTCGTGTTTGGCAGTCCTGCCGGCAGCGATCCACTCGGTTGCTGCGGAGCGTTGCTGCTGGCAAAGCCGATGAGACTACGAATGGTGGCCTCCATTCATCGACCATGTCGGCCGTTGGAGGGTAATCCAGAGCGCTTGAGCTCTCGCCAAAGCTTCTGCTGGAGTGGTGGGTGGCGATGGCGAACGGCGCGAGGAGCGGGATATGCTCGGACTTCTAACTATGTTAGAAGGAGCAGTATCCCGTCCAGGCGACCGTGCCTCGCTCGCGCCAGCATGTTGGCGTGTATGCTGGTCTTGAGCATCCCGAGATCCACCAGCTCGATCTTGGTCCAACGAGCGTATGGCGTTGTGAATACCATGACGCTATCGGTCCAGCGCCTCCCAAGACGGGCGCGGTGCATGTACGGACGCCGAGGTCTGCGCAGCCTTGTCCTTGGACTTGGCAGCACCGTGGGCTCCCCCGTCGACGTCCATTCTTCCGCCGGCGTCTACCCCACCACCCGTTTGCTCCGGTGGTGGTGGGTTCGATGCGGACGGAACATCTGCCGCCGAAGCCTTCTTCTTCGGTGGCATGTCGATGAAGATGATGAAGATCTAGCTCGTGCGGACACCGGATCAGGTTCACACAATCTCGACGCTTCTACCGGGCGCGCGCCAAAGATGTTGGGAGGCTGATCGACCCACGAGCACCTATGGGATCGGCGGACCGAGCCCCTTCGGTTCGGGCAGGGTCGGAGGTCGCATCGAAGAGCAGATCGAGGCGAAGCACACGAGCGGTTTACCCAGCTTCGGAGCTCTCCGGAGAGATAACACTCCTACTGCTGCATGTCTGAGTGTATTGGGTTCTTGCTCAGGAGCGCTGAGTGCTACAGTACACACAAGCTACTAACGAGACCGAGCGTGAGTGTTCTCTGGCTTCCCCCCCCCCCTCCTACGTTGCGCATGGGCCTCCGTTTATTTGGGAAAGGGGTCTCCGACAGGTGGCAACGTAGGCAAGGGGTAAAGTGGAGAAGGAGTGGTTGGTACAGCTACTTGTACAAAGGTACCATACCTAACCCCGACGGCAGGGGACAAAGGCATTAAATGCCTGTCACGCCGCCCTAACAAAGGCGTAAAGGGACCATCAGGGCGCCACCGCTTGCCACGATGGCAATCTTGTCGGCTTGCCACATCAGCGCTCACCGGTCAAGACGGCCTTCTTGCCACGCCAAGACTGGAAAGGTCCTGTGGCGACACGTTAGTGGATGTGCCGGAGCGCAGTACAGAGCGGTGGTCTGCCGGGTTGTTGTCTTGTCGCGTCCGGAAGCTTGTCGCTCACCGGGCCTTCCGGCAAGCTCCTCCTCTTGCCGGGCCTTGTCTCCTAGGTGCCTTGGGTGGCCTTCCGCAAGCTCCTCTTGCCGGGGCCTTGCCTCCTAGGCTTGAATACTTTGTTCTTGAATGGCTCCAAAGGAACCACGGAGGACCTTGGCGGTCATCCGGTAAGCCTTGCCGCGGAGGGCTGCAACTGCCCGTGCACAAGTTCGGGATAATAGGGTACCCCTACTCTAGTACACCGACAAGATGTGAAGAAAATAATCTTGTCTTGAATTGGGAAAAGTGCCACTTTATGGTTAATGAGGGTATTGTCTTGGGGCATAAAGTTTCTGAAAGAGGTATTGAAGTTGATAATTCCAAGGTTGATGCTATTGAAAAGATGCCATGTCCCAAGGACATCACAGGTATAAGAAGTTTCCTTGGTCAAGCCGGATTTTATAGGAGGTTCATTAAAGACTTCTCAAAAATTTCTCGGTGTCGGTGTACTAGAGTAGGGGTACCCTAGTATCCCGTGATTGCAGACGGACAAATAAAGACCTCAGCAAGGTTTTGCCTCGTCGCCGCTAAGATCCTCCGTGGCTCCTTTGGAGCCATTCAAGAACAAAGTATTTGATTAAGAAGACAAGGCCCGGCAAGAGGAGCTTGTCGGAAGGCCACTCGAGGCATGCAGAAGACAAGGCCCGGCAAGAGGAGCTTGTCGAAGGCTCTGAGCGCCGACAAGCCTCCTGGACGCGACAAGGATTCGCCGCTGCAAGGCCCTTGCCGCTGCAAGCAACCTCTCTCAATCTCCGCCCAGCTCATCCAAATGACGTGTCGCCATGGGACCGCTTCATGCGCTGCGTGTCGAGAGGCTGTGCAGCCAGCGGAGAGCAGCGATAAGCGGCGCCGACAAGCTTGCCATCGTGGCGAAGCGGAGGCGCACTCGACGGTCTCAAGGTAATCGCTTTGGGCGACACCGACGGGCATTTATTGCTTTTGTCCCTTGCCGTCGAGTTAGGTATTTCAAGATCGTACAATCGCTCGGTAGGTGTACCAACTCCTGTTTTTACATTTGTACCCTCGCCTATGTTGCCACCCGCCGGAGACCCTTGAGCATATAAAAGGAGGCCCATGTGCAACGAGAGGGGTTCGGTTTGTTCGACTCACTCGAGACCAGATACACTCACGCTTAGGTTTTGTAGCACTCATCGCCTCCCTAGCAAGAACACAATACATCGGACAAGCAGCAGAGGAGTTTTATCTCTCGGAGAGCTCGGCCGGGTAAACTGCTCGTGTGCCTCGCCGATCCGCTTCTTCAGGCGATCTCCGCCCGAACCACAAAGGGGCCTGGTCTGCCGCCCCATAGGTGTTCGTGGGTACGATCAGCCTCCCGACATCTTTGGCGCGCTGTAGGGGCATCGAGGCCGTGTGAATCTGATCCGGCGTTCACACGAGCAGCGTCATCAACATCTTCCTCAACATGCCACCGAAGAAGAAGGCTTGGCGGCAGCAGAGCCGCCCGCTGCGTACTCCACCCTCACCGCAAAGAACGGGTGGTGGGGGCGTATTTGGCAGCGGAGGAACGGGCGCCGACGAAGGTGCTCGCGACGTTGCCAAGTCCAAGGACAAGGCCCCGCAAACCTCGGCGTCCGCGCATCCCCCGCGCCCATCTCAGGAGACGCGGAACCAACAACGTCATGGCGTTCACAACGCCATACGTCCGTTGGATCGTGACCCTCAAGACCAGCATGCGCGCCAACATGCTGGCACGAGTGAGATACGGTCGCCTGGACGGGGTGCTGCTCCTTCTAACGTGGTTAGAAGTCCGAGCATATCCCGCTCCTCGCACCGTTCGCCAATGCCACCCACTACTCCAAAGAAGCTACCGCGAGAGCTCAGCTGTTTCTCGACATTTCTCCAACGGCCGACAAGGTCGACGAGTGGAGGGCCACTATCGTAGCCTCATCGGCTTTGCTAACGGGCGACGCTTCGTGGCAACTAACGCCATCGTTGCCGCGGCGAGACGACAAGGCACGAGCCGGTGGTGACGAGATCGCTTGAGGTGCAACCACTGCCACTCTCCGCCACGGCGGCCAAGATCGCCGACTCACCGGATCCACCTCGGCGGCCGACTCCACCGCGTCGCCGGATCCGCGAGCTCGCCGCGATCAGCGCCAAGTTCTTCATGAGCGACAACAAGAGGACGCCGAACTTGCATCGAGCGCCAAGAGAAGCGCGACGACGTCGATCCGACAAGCGCGCTGGGCCTTCGCTGACATGCGCGCTACCGGAGGAGCCAGGCGACTTGTCAGACGCGTAGGTTGCCCTGCGCTCACTCGTGAGCTGCGGCAAGTCCAAAGGGCCCAGCCGTAAAAACTTCAAACCAGACGCGTGTCGGAGAAGTATGATGGCAGGACGATCCGTCGGAGTTCCTCAAAGATCTACACCATCGCGGTGCAGGATGCGGGGACGGCACGACAAGATCCTCGCCAACTACTTCCCGCTCGTGCTCAAGCCCAACGTCAGATCTTGGCTCATGCACTTGTCAGACAGCTCCATATCCTCTTGGCAGATCTGTGCCATCGGTTTGTTGGCGCCTTCACGGTGGCCACAAGCCTCATGGCCAAGAGAGTGACCTTCATCTCGCCGCCTGGAAGGAAGGAGAGTCCCTGCGAAGTTCATTCAGAGATTCAGCCGTGTGCACTACAACATCCCAGACGTCCACCCCGCCGCCAAGTGATCAGCGCATTTCATCGTAATGTGCGGAACCGCAGGATGAGGGAGGAGATTGCGATGTGCAAAGTCAAGGACGTCGCGAGCTGTACGCCTTGGCCGACAAGTGTGCACGCTACCGAGGAAGGGAGGAGACTCTCAGGAGAATGCGGAAGGTGGATCTCGACATGCTGAGGACACCGCCCCAAGAAAGAAAGGCCGGCGGCGAGGCAACAGGAAGAAGAAAGGCAGAGAAGTGCTAGCAGCTGAGCAGTCCAAAGAACGGAGGTGGCGACAAGAACGCCAAGGCTGGTGGCTTCGCAAGGAGGTTGTCACGACGCCAACCACTGGTCGGTGGCGGTGCCGACAAGCAGGTGACAGCTCCGGCAAGCAAGATCGCAAGATCCACCGCACCAAGGGCCACGACCTCCAGAGTTGCAAGAAGGTCGAGCAGCTCGTCGAATGCCAGAGAGCTGAGTACGAGCGCGCGACAAGGAGAAGGCCCAGAAGGTGCCGGGGAGCAAGCAAGAAACGTCCCCGGCCGGGGAGGACGCCATGCAAGGCCAAGCAATGCAATGAGACAGACCTCCCGCCGGCGCGATAAGGATGAAGATGATGACGACGACGAAGATATGGAAGACGCATTTACGCCGATGAGCAGGAGTTTCAGAAAGCCACAGAGGTCCTTCTGCGTTGACGGAGGTGCTTCCTCGCATACCTCCCACCGCCAACTCAAGCAATGGATGCGGAGGTCAATGCAGTGGAACCATCCGTGAGAGTCACGCAAGCCTCCGAAGTGGTCCAAAGACGCCTATCATTTTTGATATTGAGGACCACCCCGATCGCATAATCTGCGGTCGGGTGCTTGCCGATGTTGGTCTCACCAACCATCCGCAACCTCAAGGTCACCAAAATGCTAGTTGACGGTGGGGTCGGCTTGAATCTGATCTCCTCCGCGGTGCTCCGTAAGCTTCAAATCCTCGACGGCTAGCTCGAAGAGATCGCACCTTCCAAGGAATCAATCCGGGAAGGAGCAAGTCAAGGGGAAGATTACGCTGCGGTAACATTTGGCAGCGAGCTGAACTTTAGGATCGAGAGGGTCACATTCGACGTTGCCGATTTCCCATTGCCTTACAATGGGATACTTGGTCGTCTAGCACTCGCCAAGTTCATGGCAGCCTCTCACTACGCCTACAATTTACTCAAGATGCCAGGCCCGATAAGCGTCATCTCTGTCCATGGCGACAAGAAGGATGCCCTTATCTATGCCGACAAGATCTACCGGGATGCAAAGCCGCGACAGATTGCCAAACACTTGCCGCTGAAGCTCCCGGGGAAGAAGACAAAGTCCAAGTCCGGTAAGGGCTCGATGCTCACTCCGCAAGCGCACCTCTTCGGAGTGCTGCGCCACTGCCGAGGACGCACCATCGAGCTCCACCGCAAGTGCAAGAAGATGGTAGCTCCAACAAAGACCAAGAAGGTGCTCCGCCAAGGAGGACGGCACCGGTGGTACCTTTACCATCGCTGCCTCTCTCGACCCTAAATAGGAAGGCGCTTCGTTGCTTTCCTGGGCGAATGTCGACGTGTTTGCATGGCAACCGTCGACATCCCCGTGTTCCTGTGAAAGTGATTGAGCACCGCTGGCCGCTTTGTCCTCATGCGCCGCCCGGCCAAGCAAAAAGTCGAAGCAAGCAAAGGAGCGCCAAGAATTCATAGCCGAAGAGATCAAGAAACTGGAAGCAGCAGGCCTTGTCAGAGGAGTGCTCCATCCTACGTGGTTGGCCAATCCTGTAGTCATGCGCAAAGCAAATGGAAAATGGAGACTTTGTATTGACTCCACGGCTGGATGTGATTTGCTTTCGTTTCTTGATGCATACTCAGGATACCATCAGATCTTCATGGCTGAAGAAGATGAGGAGAAGACCGCATTCATTACACCATGTGGCACATACTGTTTACATACGGATGCCTTTCGGTTTGAAGAATGCTGGTTCAACATTTGCAAGGGTAGTCCATGACGCTTTTGAGCCAAGAATGCATGTAAATGTAGAAGCCTACATGGATGACATAGTGGTCAAAAGCAAGGACAAAGCAACTCGGTTCAAGATTTGGACGAGACCTTTGCGAATCTGCGCAAGATCAACCTCAAGCTCAACCCCGAGAAGTGTGTGTTTGGAGTCCCTTCCGCAAGCTTCTCGGTTCTTCGTGGTCTCAACGAGGGATTGAAGCTAATCCCGACAAGATCAAGGCCATTGAGCAGATTGAAGCACCAAAGCGCCACAAGGATGTACGAAGACTTGCCGGTTGCGTGGCTGCTCTCAAAGATGTTTATTTCTAGGTTCTGTTGAGCGCTACCGCCATTTTTCAAGATTTTGAAAAAGGCAGGTCCAAGGACCTGGACTCCGGAAGCGGAGGCTGCGCTGCAGGACTTAAATAGATACCTGTCCTCCACTCCAACACTTGTCGCACCTAAGCCACAAGAGAAGTTGCTGCTATATATAGCGGCAACCAATCAAGTGGTTAGTGCTGCGTTAGTGGCGGAGAGGGAAGCGGATGACGAGCCAAAGAACCACGGCAAGCACATCCGGCGACAAGGTGGGGCTTCACGACAAGCTCGGGTCCCGACAAGGACGAGTCCACGAAGACGCATGACCAGATGTAGAAAAGGATGGTGCAGCGCCTACCTACTTTGTCGATTCCCTCTCCGCAGGGGCTAGGTCAAGGTACTACGGTGTGCAGAAATTGCTTTTCGGCCTCCTCATGGCCTCGAGAAAGCTGCGCCATTACTTCCAAGCACATGAGATCACAGCTTGTCACTCGCTTTCATTTGAAGAGGATACCGCAGAATCCGTACAACGGGCAGGATTGTCGAGTGGGCGTTGGAGCTGTCAAGCTTTGGTCTCAAGTTTGAAAGCACATCAACTATCCAAAGCAGAGCATTGGCAGAATTCATAGCAGAATGGACGCCAACACCAGATGAAGAGATTCCGGAGACGAGCATTCCTGGCCAAAGAAGCAAGCAAAGAGTGGTGATGTACTTTGATGGTGCCTTCGCTGCAAGGCGCCGGAGCCGACGCGGTCGCTTTTATCGCACTCCACCGGAGAGCACCTCAAGTACGTAGTCCAGATGCACTTTCCCAAGGAGCAAGCAACAAACAATACTGCAGAGTATGAAGGTTTGCTTGCCGGTCTCAGATCGCAGATGGACCTTGGGATCAAAAAGCTTATTGTCGTGGGTGACTCGCGACTTGTCGTCCGCCAAGTGAACAAAGATTACGTAGTCCATTGATGGAAGCCTACGTCGATGAAGTGAGGAAGCTAGAAGAGCACTTTGACGGCCCGCAAATGGAACATGTTCCAAGAGCTCGTAATGATATTGCCGATGGCTCACAAAGTGCACCGCACTCAAGTTACACAATGGAACCAGGGATTTTGTGCTCAAGCCGACTCAACCAACCGTAACACCATCAACTGGACAAAGCAAAAGAGGAAGTTGACCTCTGGTGACTACTTTCCGACAGAGCTTCCCAAGCCGTCGTTGCAAAGGTCCCCAAGATCAACACCAAAGGATCGAGGAGCGATGCTCCGACAGTGCCCTGTGGTTTGTTTCGTTGAAGCAGACGGCTCCCGACAAGTCTTGCTCGGCAAGCTTGTCGGGAGCATCAAGCTTCCGCAGGGCCGCAGGTCCTTGCCGTGGAAGCTGATGTTCCCGCAGCAGCAGATGTGCCTTTAGTCCTTGTTGTCGAGCCGCAAGCTCCAAAGCATGGGCGCATAGATTGTCCATTTCCTTCAGACGGAGAACTTCCTCAAGAGAAAGAAGAAGCGGAAAGAGTAGCCCGGCAGTCAAGTATGTACCAGTTTGTCGACAAAGATACTGCATGTAAGAAGACTCAACGGTGTGAAATTGAAGTGTATTCCTGTGGAAGATGGATGTAAGCTATTGGCAGAGATACACGGAGGCATATGTGGTCACCACATTGGCAAGAAGAGCACTTGCCGGCAAAGCTTTCCGGCAAGGTTTCTTCCGCCGACAGCCCTCCAGGATGCAACTGCACAAGTAACCAAGTGTGAAGCGTGCAGTTCCATTCCAAGCAGATACACCAGCCAGCTCAAGCTCTCCAGACGATCCCTTTATCCCGGCCATTTTCGGTCCTGGGGCTCGACATCCTCGGCCCCTTCCCCGAAGCTGTCGGGGCTTTGAGTACTTGTACGCCGCCATCGACAAGTTCACAAAGTGGCCGGAAGTGGAAGCGATGAGGAAGGTGACGGCACAACAGTGATCAAGTTCTTCAAAGTCGATTGTTTGCCGCTTCGAATCCCTAACAGGATCATCACCGACAACGGCACACAATTTACGAAGTCGCACCTTCATGCAAGACGCCCAAGATCTTGGCGCCAAGGTCCGCTTTGCTTCCGTGGCTCACCCGAGAAGCAACGGTCAACGTAGAGGGCAAATCTTTGAAGTGCTGCGTGGGCTCAAGACCGTAACTTTCGACAGGCTGCACAAGTGCGGAAGAAATCTGGATCGAGGAGCTGCCGGTGGTTCTTTGGTCGATCAGACGACGCCAAATCGAGCCACCGCCGGACACCTTTTGCTCTAGTCTATGGAGCAGAGGCAGTTCTCCCCACGGAACTCAGATCACGGATCGCCTCGAGTGCTCGCTATGATGAAGCTTGAGCAAGAGCAATGCGACAAGATGACGCTTGCTCCTTGAGGAGGATCATCTTCGGGCCGGTCAGGCGAGCTGCTCGCTACAAGCAAGCTTTGCGTCCGCTACCATAGCCGCAGAGTTAGTGCCAGAAGCCTCGAGGAAGGCGACCTTGTTCTTCGGCGCGCTCAGTCCACCAAGAATTCAAACAAGTTGACGCCGAAGTGGGAAGGCCCTTATCGGGTGAAACGATTCACTAGGCCTGGTGCTGTCCGCCTTGAGATCGAAGATGGCATTCCGGTGAGCAACTCCTGGAACATTGAGCATCTTCGTAAGTTTTACCCGTAGGGCGCGGTTGTCGGAACCTGTTCCGGCAACCACCTTTCGCATAAGTCTTGCCGCTGTTGCATGTAATCCTTTGTACAAAGCCGGGCGCAGACCCCGTGCATCAGTAAAGCTCATGTGTTGCGCGCAACTTGTCAAATTAATGTTTCATCATTTTATTGCATGTTTTGGCTAACACTTTGTGCAGCAACCATACCCGGTAAGCAGAATCGAGCCACTGGGCTCCATAACCTTATTTCCTCTTCTTTCTCTTTTCTCAAAGAAAGGAAGGCTCCCTCGCACACAAGTTAACCAGGGGGGGGGAGGAGGAGATAATACTATGGACTAGGCACCGCTCGAGGAAGTTTCACCTCATCGGGAAGCAAGAGACAGAAAAGCTAAGTTGCAAAAGTTTGAGCAATCAAGTTTTAAATTTTTAAGTTATCTTCCTCGAACGATAGTACTTTGTATGGAAAACCTGTGCGCAGAGGAACCAACTCGCCGGCTAGTCGCGCCCTTACTTTGTTTTCGAGTCCGCTCAACAACTTAAGTGAGCTGCGGCTAGTCGCGACAAGGTTGCTTGTCGGAGGCGGCACTGCCAAATAGATCACCGACGTTCCGCACTCGGCCTTCATGCAAAAAGTGCCCGACCGACAAGTCCCCCAAATGCGTAAAGGCGAAACGCATAAAAGAAGGAATCAAGTAGAGGAAATAACGTTGCATTGATCGCCTAAGATAGAGTATATTACAAAATAACTTGTCTGATCTAACAAAGTGTTCTAAACATGATCGGCAGCGACAAGGGAAAGATAAAGTTGGCGGCCTAGTCTATGCGGTCGCCTCAATCCGCTTGATCTTGTTCACCTTGTCCACAATGGGTGCGACAAGGGCTTTGAGCTCCTCCACGTTGGCATCTGGCGGCAAGGATCCGAGGACGCCGTTAAGGTTGAGGCCCGGATTGCGGAAGGCCACCTTTATCAACACCTTCTCGAGGGCCCTGCACAGATCTGGCGTGATTCCTCGGCCACCTGCTTTGGGACCTCTTCCCGAGTCGCTGGAGACCCGTCACCACGTCTTTGAAGAATAAGCTGAGTTTGGCGCTGGGTTGGAGATGCTCGTCGGAGGAGTATGCAAGGTCCGCCATCCCCAGCTCCATCATTTCGTGGATGTCGGGCGGCGGTGTCCACAAGACCTTCACCAAAGTGCTCCACGCTCTCCCTCAAGGTGCTCTGGATGGAGGCAGCATTCGCTAGCAGCTCCTCCTTGGCCTTGATCGCCTCCAACAAGCCCACCTCCCGCTCTCTGGTGCCGTCCAACATCTGCGTCAGAGTGGTCAGCTTCAGCTCAAGATCCGCCTTGGAATCCTTGGCGGCGTCGAGCTCCTTGCCTCTATTAGCGAGACGACTCTGCAGCTTGCCAAGAGTGTAGGCGTCCTTCTCGCGTTCACGCTTGAGCGTGGCAAGCTCTTCGCCGCTCTTCTTGAGGCTGGCCTCCAGCTGTGCCACCTTCGCCTTCAGCTCTTCCTTGGCGGCCTCGGCGGCTGCGGCAGCATCCTTCGCCTCCTGAAGCGCCCCGCCAAGTGACTCCTCGTGCGCGGCAAGGTCTTCTTCGTGGCTGTCCAGGTTGACCTTCCGCTGAGCCAACTCGCTTTCCTGCGCGGAGAGCTTCTCGGCAGCCAACCGCTGCTCCTCCTCAGCTGCGGCCTTCTCAAGGATGAAGGTCGTGCGCTCTTCTGCAAGATACCCCCGCGCTTCTGCTACGTCGCGGAGAGCTTCTTGGTTGGCGCTCCGGAGCTCTTTCAGACGCTTCTCCATGTCCGCTCCTGCCCTCGCGACAAGTGCTTCCCGGGTCTCCAACTTGGCTGCCGGGCGCGGTAGAGCGACAGCAGCCTTCTTCAAAGAGCTGTTCCTCCTCGGACTTCGCCGCTTGCTACTTGGCGCTTCCACCAGTGTCAGCCAATGGAGGCGAGTAGCTCACCGTCGAAGGTCTCTCCTCGACCGGCGCCTGAGCTCGGTTCCTGTGGGAGCTTGATGAAGACGCCGCCGGCCTTGGTGTAGGAGCCGGGCTGGGCTCCTCGAACTGACGCCCTTGACGGAGGGGGAGTCGGCTCTCGGTGTAGCGCTTGTCGCTCCTGCGGCCTCAGGGCCGTCAGTGCGATCGCCCGACCCCTCGCCAGCTGCTGCGTCGGCAGCCTTCTCGCCAACAGGCTCGTCGGCGACGGCCTCTTCTTCCACAGCAACGACCTCTTCTTCCACGACGGCGGCCTCGTCGGTGTTGCCGCGCCTCCTCACGGCGGCCTCGACCTCCATTGGCTCTGCGTCGACGAAGAAAGAGCGATCAAGCAAATGTTCAAAAAAGAAACAAAAGAAAGCAAGCCCAAGGGAGATTTTTCGTGTAAGGCGATTACACCTGCAACGGGATCCGCAGCCATGGCCTCGACCACTGGAGGGTCGCCGGGCGCTGTCCCTTGCCGGGTAGCCTCCTTGTCGGAGTGGCCTCCCTTGTCGGAGGGCGCCCTTGCCGGGAGGTTCCTCCCTTGGCGGCGAGTGGCAGCAGACAAGATCTCGGGCGGCTTCCGAGCCCTCCCGATGAGGCTGCTCTGCTCCTACACAACCACACCGCTGAGATATCAACGAAGAAAGGGCACCCCTGCACACCTAATAGTAAGGAGAAAACTGCACACTTACTGGGGGCTGTCTTTGGGGCTGCTCTGAGGAAGGGTTGCCGGTCCCGGCAAGGCGGTCTCGGACGCGTCCCCTCGTCGCCACGGAGAATCGTCCTCAACGACGACCATCGGGATCTTGGCCTCTTCGACGCTCTGGCCAGCGTCCACGAAAAGGAAAGAGTCTAGAACGAAGCAAATCAGATTCAAGATGAAGCAATAAAATTGAAGAAATACAAGCACAAATCTCAAAAGCTTACTCTTCGCCTTCCTCCTCGGAGCTGAGCGCGGAGAAGTCAAACTCCAGCTCACCTCCGGTGCGACGAGGCGGGGGAGTGGGCTCTCTTGGCCGCTTGGCGGAGACGTCGGCGGTGGCCTAAGAAGATCCCGCCCCAGTTGTCGCAGCGGTGTGGGGCGCTCCCGCTGCAACCTCGCTTGTCAGCGGTGGAAGCTGCGTCATGGCAGCGCTTCTTTGTGGGCAATCTGCCGCCCGACTTCGTCTCCGGCCTTATGGAGACGCCTCTTCAGCGGAGGCCGGGGCTCGGCTGGCGGCAAGTCGCTGGGTGGTGGAGAAGAAGCGCCCTCGGAGGGTCCACTCGACCCGGCCTCGGGCTCGACAAGCTCGTCCTCGCCGACGACCTCCCCTCGCTCGGCAAGGCTTGCCGCCTTCGCAGCGTCCGCCTCCTCCACAGTGAACCCGAAGGCTCCAGCGGCAGCGGCTGCCGCCGCCTCCTCCACCCTGGTGGCAATCCGCGCCATCTCCTCGTCGGTGGTGTCGCGGGTGAGCCTTTTCTGCTCGTCGGAGCGGATCGGCACTTCTTCCAAGTCGTCGAAGAACTGCTGCACGACCTCGCCGGGGGCTCTGCCAGTTGGAACGATCCCATGGGAATCGCACAACGGCATCATGGCGCCGGATGCGGTCGAGCACCGAAGTTGTTGCACAATGGGACGACCCCGCGGCAACCTAAACCACTCAGGATGGTCGGGTCATTCTTGAACAGCTCGAGCAAAGCATCGGCCCAGCTCCAAGACGGTGAAGTTCCAGTTCGGCCCGGCGCAACCTCATAATGTCCGCCAGATTCGAACTCCTGTGCAGGCTTCCTCCTTTCCTCCAAGGGAGCGGCGCGGCGACGAAGGAAATCTGGCGCTTAACCGCTTCCTACGGTTAATCCGCAAGCCCGAGGCACAAAATCCGGGTCACAGCTATCTTGACCGCATCCTCCGGCGCCAAGTTGCTCCATTCTCTGCCGTGCACTATTGGAGTTTGGCACGGGCGGTGAAGGGTCATGGGTTCTCCTCACGACCCAACACCAATTGGCTCTCCACTCCTCCCACTTGTTGCGGAACTCTCCTTCCAGGTAGGCCTCTTTCTTGCCGATCCTAGAGACCCGAAGCTATCCCTCCCAAGCGGCTCTCCTCTCTCGACGCTGGGCACGAAGAAGTGGCGGAAGAGTGCCACATTTGGGTGGACTCCGACAAAGTTTTCGCAAAGATGCACGAAAACCGCCATGGTCAAGACGGCGTTGGGGGTGAAATCAAGGAGGCGGAGGCCAAACGTGTTCATGATGTCGCAGAAGAACTCGGAAAAGGGCGGGCAAAGCCCGCAATAGAAGAAAAGGGCGAAAAAGGGTACCTGTTGGTGCCAAATCAGAGGCGGAGGCGGGGAGTACCCTCGTGCGCGGATGCGCACGCGTCTCCGTCGACCAAAAGAGGTAGAAGACATCCCGCAGCTCCCTTTGCGCCGAGCTGGGGAAGATGGCCCGCCTTGCGCAGCGCCGCGAGCCGTGCCTCGGCCGACTTTGACGCCTTCTCCTTGTCAGCCGGAGCCATGGCGAGGGCGGCGGAGGAGGCCGACGGCGGTGAGCGCGCCAGGCGAAAGGCGGGCGCTGCTCTCTTCGCGACCGGAGAAGAAGAGGGAGCGGCGGTGGTTTTCTTGACAAGACAGCGATGGCGAGTGGACGGCCTGCCCCTCGCTTTCTCCGCTTATAAAGAGGGGGAGGGGGCGGACGTTCCGCTTTTACTAATAAAGAAACACCCACGACCACGCCCACGATCTCTCGCATGACGCCACGTCCGGTGCGTGCCGTTAGTGGGGATCGTGGTGGGTCTGGGGCGTGTTGCGACGTGGTCGAGGCCGCGTGTGACTGCCTTTATTTTGGGCACGGCCCGACGGCGCTGCACTGCAGTCTGCCCAGGCCCGGGGGCTCATGTCGGTGTACTAGAGTAGGGGTACCCTAGTATCCCGTACTCGTGCACGGACAGTTGCAGCACCCCGCGGCAAGGTTTTGCCTCGTCGCCGCCAAGATCCTCCGTGGCTCCTTTGGAGCCATTCAAGAACAAAGTATTTGATTAAGAAGACAAGGCCCCGGCAAGAGGAGCTTGTCGGGAAGGCCACTCCAGGCATGCAGAAGACAAGGCCCGGCAAGAGGAGCTTGCGGGAAGGCTCGAGCGCGACAAGCCTCCGGACGCGACAAGGATTCGGCGGCGGCAAGGCGCTGTCAGCGGCAAGCAACCTCTCTCCATCTCCGCTCCAGCTCATCCAGCGACGTGTCGCCATGGGACCGTTCCATGCGACGTGTCGAGAGGTCAGGCAGCCAGCGGAGAGCAGCGATAAGCGGCGGCGACAAGCTTGCCATCGTGGCGAAGTGAGGCGCACTGACGGTCTCTGTTGCCTTTGTTTGGGCGACAATCGACGGGCATTTATTGCTTTTGTCCCTTGCCGTCGAGTTAGGTATTTCAAGATCAGACACCTGCTCGAGTAGGTGTACCAACTCCTGTTTTTACATTTGTACCCTCGTCTATGTTGCCACCTCTCGGAGACCCCTTGAGCATATAAAAGGAGGCCCATGTGCAACATAGAGGGGGTTCGGTTCGTTCGACTCACTCGAGACCAGATACACTCACGCTAGGTTTTGTAGCTCTCATCGCTCCCTAGCAAGAACACAATACATCAGACAAGCAGCAGTAGGAGTTTTATCTCTCCGGAGAGCTCCGAAGCTGGGTAACCGCTCAGGTGCCTCTCGCTTGATCCGCTCTTCGTGCGATCTCCGCCCCCCTACGAACCACAAAGGGGCCTGGTCTGCCGGCCCCATAGGTGTTCGTGGGTACGACCAGCCTTCCCGACACTCGGCCTCTGACTAATTTACTACAAAAAGATATACCATTTGTCTTTGATGATGATTGTGTAGAAGCATTTGAAATACTTAAGAAAGCATTAGTCTCTGCACCT
Source organism: Aegilops bicornis (assembly GCA_021605145.1). Lineage (NCBI taxonomy): Eukaryota > Viridiplantae > Streptophyta > Magnoliopsida > Poales > Poaceae > Aegilops > Aegilops bicornis. The sequence continues at coordinate 413,026,192 of CM038672.1, forward strand.
GTTGTTCAGCCACCTGATTGGAATTTACCCTTTGAAATTATGTGTGATGGGTGATTATGTTGTAGGTGCTGTTCTAGGGCAAAGAGTTGATAAGAAATTAAATGTTATCCATTATGCTAGTAAGACTCTAGACAATGCTCAAAGAAATTATGCTACCACTGAAAAAGAACTTCTAGCAGTTGTATTTGCTTGTGATAAGTTCAGACCTTATATTGTTGATTCTAAAGTAACTATTCACACTGATCATGCCACTATTAAATATTTAATGGAAAAGAAAGATGCTAAACCTAGACTTATTAGATGGGTTCTCTTGCTACAAGAATTTGATTTGCATATTGTTGCTAGAAAAGGAGCTGAGAACCCGCTGCGCATAACTTGTCTAGGTTAGAAAATGTTCTTGATAACCCACTACCTATTGATGATAGCTTTCCTGATGAACAATTAAATGTTATAAGTACTTCTCGTAGTACTCCATGGTATGCTGATTATGCTAATTATATTTTTGCTAAATTTATACCACCTAGTTTCACATACCAGCAAAAGAAAAAGTTCTTCTATGATTTGAGACATTACTTTTGGGATGACCCACATCTTTATAAAGGAGTAGATGGTGTTATTAGACGTTGTGTACCTGAGCATGAACATGAACAGATCTTACGCAAGTGTCACTCCGAAGCTTATGGAGGACGCCACGCGGGAGACAGAACTGCACATAAGGTATTGCAATCCGGTTTTTATTGGCCTACTATCTTCAAAGATGCCCGTAAGTTTGTCCTATCTTGTGATGAATGTCAAAGAATTGGTAATATTAGTAGACGTCAAGAAATTCCTATGAATTATTCACTTGTTATTGAACCATTTGATGTTTGGGGCTTTGATTATATGGGACCTTTTCCTGCCTCTAATGGATATACACATATTTTAGTTGCTTTGTTGTTTACGTTACTAAGTGGGTAGAAGCTATTCCAACTAGTAGTGTTGATCATAACACTTCTATTAAAATGCTTAAGGAAGTTATTTTCCGAGGTTTGGAGTCCCTAGATATTTAATGACTGATGGTGGTTCACACTTTATTCATGGTGCTTTCCGTAAAATGCTTGCTAAATATGACGTCAATCATAGAATTGCATCTCCTTATCACCCACAGTCTAGTGGTCAAGTACAATTGAGTAATAGAGAGCTCAAGTTAATTTTGCAAAAGAATGTTCATAGGTCTAGAAAGAATTGGTCCAAGAAACTTGATGATGCATTATGGGCCTATAGAACTACATATAAAAATCCTATGGGTATGTCTCCGTACAAAATGGTATATGGAAAAGCATGTCACTTACCTCTCAAACTAGAACATAAGGCATATTGGGCTATTAAAGAGCTAAACTATGATTTCAAACTTGCCGGTGAGAAGAGGTTATTTGATATTAGCTCACTTGATGAATGGAAAACCCAAGCTTATGAAAATGCCAAGTTGTTTAAAGAAAAAGTTAAAAGATGGCATGACAAAAGGATACAAAAGCGTGAGTTTAATGTAGGTGATTATGTATTGCTATACAACTCTCGTTTAAGATTTTTTGCAGGAAAACTTCTCTCTTAATGGGAAGGCCCCTACGTCATCAAGGAGGTCTACCGTTCCGGTGCCATAAAGATCAACAACTTTGAAAGTACAAATCCGAAGGTGGTAAACGGTCAAAGAATCAAACATTATATCTCAGGTAATCCCATAAATGTTGAAACCAATATTATTGAAACCGTAACCCCGGAGGAATACATAAGGGACACTTTCCAGAACATTTCAGACTCCGAAAAGGAATAGGTATGTGGTACGGTAAGTAAACCGACTCCAAAACAATTTTAAGGCAATATTTCTCCGTTTTGGAATATTTAGAAAAATAGAAAAATAAGTGGCAGTCCGGGAAGGACACGAGGGCCCCACGAGGGTGGTGGGCGCGCCCTACCCCCCTGGGCGTGCCCCCCTACCTCGTGAGCACCTCGTGTGCCTTCCGGACTCTGTTTTCTTGCACGATACGTATTTTGGTTAGTAGAAATTCATTATATATCCTCCCGAAGGTTTTGACCCCCGTATCACGCAAATATCCTCTGTTCTTGTTTCGAGCTGTTTTTCTGACAGATCTAGATTATGATGACGTCCCCAAGTGCTTCCAAGGACAAGTTCTTCGAGAAGGTCATCAACCCTTACCTCATGGAGGTGCCGCGACACCCTCAAACCATTGAGTTGCGTGATGGGTCGCCGCACATCCGCGATGAAGAGGGACCAAAGGGGACCGGAAGCGTGAGACGAGGCTCAAGCAAAGGAGCAACAAGTTTTCAAGTGCCAAGGGATGGTGGAGGCGTGGACTCAACTCCAACCACATGATGATCATGGAGTTCACAAGCAACCACAAGTTGTATGCTGACAACATCGGGGAGGCCATCTTCAAGCTTCATGAGAAGATCGAGCACCTCCAAGCCCAAATCTATGACCTGCAAAACCAAAACTGTGAGTATGAATATAGATTCAAAAGGATGAGTTTGGCTGCAGATTTGAGGATCCCGGAGACTCGATCATCCTTCTATGATGGTGAACCTATGCCTTGGAAGATGGACGCCAAGCCCGCATCATCGACAACACCTCCACCTTCTTCACCGACAAAGGAGACATAATCACATGGGTATGGGCAATCCCCTTGGCAACTGCCAAGCTTGGGGGAGGTGCCCCAGTATCGTATCACAATCACAACTCCTACCTTTACCGTTTTTATTAGTTCGATCCTATTAGTAGTATCTTGATCTAGTAGAATAAAGTTTATGGCATGATCTAGTTTTGAGTTTTTCTTTATGATCTCTCTATGTAATCGAGTCCGTGAGCTATATAATAAAGATTAGTGTTGAGTCAAGGGCTTGACTGTTTTGCCATGATCTTGGGTGAATAAAAGAAAAGAGAAAAAGAATAAAAAGAAACAAAGAGTTCATATTGATCTTATTGAGAGTAATGACTTCACATAGAAAGAGTATGATGATTAAAAGTTGTTGGGAGTTGGCAGACATAGCTTGGGTCATCGTTGCAATTAATAGGAAGTAATAAGGGAAGAGAGATTTGACATATAAATATATCATCATTGACATCTTTTATGATTGTGAGCACTGATTAAAATATGACATGCTAAAGAGTTGAGGTTGGACAAGGAAGACAACATAATGGGTTATGCTTTCTTATATCTGAGATAAAGTATGTTGTCATGGATCCTCTAACATGTTGAGCTTGCCCTTCCCCCTCATGCTAGCCAAATTCTCAGCACCAAGTAGAAATACTACTTGTGCTTCCAAATATCCTTAAACCAGTTTTGCCATGACAGTCCACCATACCTACCTATGGATTGAGTAAGATCCTTCAAGTAAGTTGTCATCGGTGCAAAGCAATAAAAATTGCTCTAAATATGTATGATTGATTGGTGTGGGAGAAATAAGCTTTATACGATCTTGTGATGTGGAAGTAATAAAAGCGACGGACTGCATTATAAAGGTTCATATCACAAGGGGCAATATAAAGTGACGTTCTTTCGCATTGAGATTTTGTGCATCCAACCATAAAAGCGCATGGCAACCTCTGCTTCCCTCTGCGAAGGGCCTATCCTTTATTATTATCTTCTACCTTATGCAAGAGTCATGGTGATCTTCACCTTTCCTTTTTCATTTTATCCTTTGGCAAGCCCAGCATGTTGGAAAGAACATGATATATATATATATATATATATATATATATATATATATATATATATATATATATATATCTAATTGGATGTAGGGAGCATGAGTTATTATTGTTGACATTACCCTTGAGGTAAAAGGTTGTGGGACAAAACTATAAGCCCCTATCTTTCTCTGTGTCCCATTAAAACTCCGTAACCACAAGTATTGCGTGAGTGTTAGCAATTATGAAGGACTAGATGATAGTTGAGTATGTGGACTTGCTTTTAAGCTCGACATAGACTCTTTCCGATGTTATGATAAATTGCAATTGCTTGATGGATCGAGGTTATAGTTTCTTTGGTGCTCAATAAGATTTCTGATTCATACTTTTGCATTGTGAATAGATCATCACTTGAATATAATTAATCATATGACAAAATCTATATATGTTGTTGTTATGAGAATAATCATGATGCCTTCATGTCCGTATTTTATTTTTATCGACGCCTCTACCTCTAAACATAGGGACATATTTATTGTTATCGGCTTTTCGCTTGAGGACACGCGAGGTCTAAGCTTGGGGGAGTTGATACGTCCATTCTGCATCATGCTTTTATATCGATACTTATTGCATTATGGGCTGTTACTTCACATTATGTCAAAATACTTATGGCTATTCTCTCTTATTTTACAAGGTTTACATAAGGAGGGAGAATGCTAGCCGGAATTCAGGCTGGAAAAGGAGCAAATATTAGAGACCTATTCTCGCACAACTCCAAAAGTCCTGAAACTCCACGGAATATCTTATATTAAATAATAAAAATCCTCGCTTAAAGATAAAGGCAGGGCCCACACCACATCCACGAGGGTGCCCCTAGGGCGCGCCCCCTACCTCGTGGGCCCCCTGGTGGCTCTCCGATGACCATCTTCTGATATATGAAGTCTTTCGTCAAGAAAAAAACCGGAAGCAACCTTTTGGGATCAGACTCCGCCTCCACAAGGCAGAACCTTGGCGGAACCAATCTAGGGCTCCGGCAGAGCTGTTGTGTCGGGGATACTTCCCTCCGGGAGGGGGAAATCATCGCCATCATCATCACCAACGCTCCTCTCATCAGGAGAGGGCAATCTCCATCAACATCTTCACCAGCACCATCTCATCTCAAAACCCTAGTTCATCTCTTGTATCCAATTCTTGTCTCCAAGTCCGGGATTGGTGCTAGTAGGTTGCTAGTAGTGTTGATTACTCCTTGTAGTTGATGCTAGTTGGTTTAGTTAGTGGAAGATCATATGCTCAGATTCTTTATGCATATTATTACCCCTCTGATTGTGAACATGAATATGCTTTGTGAGTAGTTACGTTTGTTCCTGAGGACACGGGAGAAGTCTTGCTATTAGTAGTCATGTGAATTTGGTATTCGTTCAATATTTTGATGAGATGTATGTTGTCTAGCCTCTAGTGGTGTTATGTGAACGCCGATTACATAACACTTCACCATTATTTGGGCCTAGAGGAAGGCATTGGGAAGTAATAAGTAGATGATGGGTTGCTAGAGTGACAGAAGCTTAAACCCTAGTTTATGCGTTGCTTCGTAAGGGGCTGATTTGGATCCACTTGTTTCATGTTATGGTTTACCTTAATAACTTTTTTGTAGTTGCGGATGCTTGCAATAGAGGTTAATCATAAGTGGGATGTTTGTTCAAGTAAGAACAGCACCCAAGCACCGGTCCACCCACATATCAAATTATCAAAGTACCGAACGCGAATCATTTGAACATGATGAAAACTAAGTGTCCTCGGGAGCGCTTTTCCTTATATAAGAGTTTGTCCAGGCTTGTCCTTTGTTACAAAAAGTATTGGGCCACCTTGCTGCAGCTTATTTACTTTTGTTACTTGTTGCTCGTTACAAATTATCCTATCACAAAACTATCTGTTACCACTTATTTCAGTACTTGCAGAGAATACCTTGCTGAAACCGCTTATCATTTCCTTTGAAAGGTAGCAGGTGCATTGCATAAGCCAAAAGGCATACGTCTATAAGCAAAGGTACCGAAAGGGTAAGTAAAACTGGTCTTTTGTTGATCCTCTTTTGACACAGGCATTTGAGAGAAACCAGAATAACCGTCTAGAAAGCAAAAATGTGTATGTTTGGATAATCTTTCTAGCATTTGATCAATAAAAGGTAAAGGTTAATGATCCTTTTTAGTAGCTTTGTTTAGTTTGCGGAAGTCAATTACCATTCTATAACCTGTAACAATTCTTTGTGGGATCAATTCATCTTTATCATTAGGAACAATAGTAATACCTCCCTTCTTTGGGACACAATGGACAGGACTTACCCACTGACTATCAGCAACAGGATAAATTATACCTGCCTCCAGGAGCTTTAGTATTTCATTTCTTACCACTTCTTTCATCTTAGGATTTAACCTTCGTTGGTGATCAACAACCGGTTTAGCGTCTTTCTTCAATTTTATTTTGTGTTGGCATAGAGCGGGAATAATGCCCTTAAGATCATCAAGAGTATATCCAATAGAAGCACGGTGCTTCTTCAGAGTTTTCAATAATTTCTCTTCTTCCTGCTCTGAAAGATTAGCACTAATAATAACAGGATATATCTTCTTTTCATCAAGAGAAGCATATTTAAGAGTATCAGGTAATGGTTTAAGCTCAAACACGGGAACATGGGATCACCCTTGGGTGGAGGAGGATCCCCTAGAATTTCAACAGGCAAGTTGTGTTTCAAAATAGGTCCCTGTTTAAAGAATACTTCATCTATTTCCCTTCTTTCATTCATAAACATATCATTTTCATGGTCTAACAAATATTCTTCTAAAGGATCATTAGGAGGCACGACAATAGAAGCAAGACCAATAATTTCATCTTTACTAGGAAATTCTTTATCATGGGGTTGTCTAGCAAATTTAGCAAAACTAAAATCATGAGATCCTTTTTGCAGTCTATGTTAGCATTAACAGTATTCAAGAAGGGTCTACCAAATATAATGGGACAAAAGTTATCTTGTGGGGAAGCAAGAACAAGAAAATCAGTAGGATATTTAATTTTCCCACTCAAGACTTCAACATCTCTAACAATCCCAACCGATGAGATAGTATCTCTATTGGCAAGCTTAATAGTAACATCAATATCTTCTATCTTAGCAGGTGCAATATCATGCATAATTTATTTATATAAGGTATAAGGTATTGCACTAACACTAGCACCCATATCACATAAGCCATATAACAGTGACCTCCACTACAAAAAAATACACTTCCGTGATGATACGTGTTTGTCACAGTAGGTCGCGTTTTTTGTCATGCATGTACATCCATGACAAATTTATGACAGAATTAAGATAGTCATACATCTTTGCCGTAGAAGTGTTCCATGACATTACCAAAATTATCATCACGGAAGTGTCCACTTCCATGATGATAAATCGCGCGTCACAGAAGTGCTTTCGTCAAGGGTGACCGACACGTGGCAACCACCATAACGGAACGCCGTTAACCTATCGGGTCGGGTTTTGGATACGATAACCCGTTAACAGCCCCGACCAATGGGAAATTTCCACGTGTAAAATTCTTATTGGCCGGACGAAACACGTGTCAGCTCGTTAGTGGGTCAGATAGGCACCTATGATATGTCGACACGTGCCACGGCCCACCACTGGCCCATTTAGCTTACAAAGCCGGCCCGTTTGACTTGGTCAAAAGTTAACGGTCTGGCCATGAAAAGCCTGTTAATGGTCTCTTTGCAAATAGCCCATTTTACGGCCCGTTAACTCACGACCCGTTAGGCACTAAAGGAAATCTGCCCAACAACGTCATGTGGGCCATCGAATATAACACCAGCCCATTTCACTTTCGGCCCATGTATGGCCCACGACGTCTTCGGCCCATATGAGGCCTTCATATCTTTCGCCCTTTACTGTGCCCACGGTGACTCTAGCCCGTAATGAACAGTAATTTTCTTTGTACCCGTTAACGGCCCGTGATTTACATGGGCCGCTTCCACTCCGTGTTAGCTTTCGGCCTATTGACGGCCCATACGTTCTTGGGCTCCTTTTCGCCCTCGATTACTTCCACATCGGCCCGTTCGTTTCCCCTAATGGGCCAAATTCAGCCCATGGCAAGAGTCGGCCCGTTACTGGCATGTTCCCCAAATGGGCCAAATTTGGCCCATGGCAAGAGTTGGCCCGTTACTGGCCTGTTACCCTAATGGGCCAAATTCAGCCCATGGCAAGAGTCGGCCCGTTTCTGGCCAGTCCGTCCTATATTCTGGCCCATTAATGACCCGTTATTCCTATGACAAAATTAAGCTTTTGCAGTCCTACGGCCTGTTAACGGCCCGTTACCGTCGGCCGATACCACCACGCCTGATTACGGCCCATGTAGACCCATTTATCCGACGGCCCGAGGCCCACCGATTACAGGCCCATTTATCGACGGACCGAGGCCCACCGATTACAGGCCCATTTATCAACGGCCCGTAGGAGACCCATGGATCCTACGGCCCGTATATGGCCCATGGGTAGTTACGGCCAGTAGCAAACCAGGGAAAAAGAAGAATAGGAAATAAATAAGGCCGAAACTAACACTAGGCTATTAAGGCGATTGCACATATTACATCCACTCGGCATCAAAGATCGCCACCAGTGCAAATATAGGGAACACCCTACACTATACAAAAATGGCTTGCTGTTTTGTTCAGCTAGTGGCTGCACGTTAAGAATAAATTTTGTATCGCACCAAAACAAATTACAACTATATAACAAAAGGAAGGTTGGCATATAACTTAACAGTCTAGCAGATAAATGCACCACCAGAAGTTCAGAAGCTCAGTTCATTTGACCTGACTGTTACGTTTTCATGATGTATTGTCCGATGGAGCACCATAACCCCCGCCTTCATTTCCCTAGGCTCCTGAATAACATAGCAAATGTCTGATAGTCTGGTTTCAAAACCATGCATATCTTGACGACATTGAGCAATGTTTGTCCTTGTTTCACAAAGGGTCTCTGTTAGGGAATGGACTTGTGTCTGGAGCACAGATACATCATTGCTTTGAGCTTGCATATATTGATCATGAGGCAGTTTGGACGATATTGCCTTAACAACCAACCCAAAGATACGCAGAACGTGCTTTTGGCACCGTTAGTGGACAGTATCGACCCACTACACAGAAGAGTCGACATTGCGGTTATAGTTGCCTCGCCACCTTCGTAAGGTGGCAGTTCCACCATTTTTCCATAGCTCGCTGAAAATTTGAGGTTTTACATTAGTAGTACCGAGCAGAGAGATATTAAGGAGGCGGAAAAACCAAACAAAATAGCTTTGGTCTATATACGTAACTTATTCCGGTGAACCCATGTAAAATATTAGTTGTATTTTATTGCAAAGTACATAATAAAGCCGTGTTCCAAACATATGACCATGTACCATCGCTAATGTATTGTCTATTTCTTCACATTGTATTGAGGGTTAAGGATAAAGAGACGAAGTTTATAATACTGGTAAGCATAGTATGACATCATTCATATCACAAAACAAGCGAGAAACAGAACAAACATGCAATTGTAACATTGTGTGGGCAAGTCCAAGACGGAACTAGATTACGGGTCAAGATCAAAGGAACATCACTCCTCCCTTTTAAACCTTGTAAGGTGCAATGATACGCTAAGACAATTGTGTATAAAATTGAAAAGAGTAATAGACATTGGCTGCAAACCATGCGATTCAAGGCACAAGTCGAGTAAGTAGTAGTTAAAAGGCATGAGGATTAAGGACTTACAACAATGGGCTTTGACTGGTGTAGTCATGCCCTTCTTCTTGCCGGTGTGACAGTCCTTGAAGATTTCCACAGCATTTGGTTCAGTACTTTTTGCTCCTTGCGGGCTTTCCTCTGCATTCGAACAAGTCAATATAGATCCGATAATATGGTACAACAAAAAGAGTGAAACAATGACTAATTACAAGAGCCTCGCGGTGTGCAATATAGCTACGAGATCCCGTAAATGCATTGGAATTTCACTTTAAATGCAGTTGGCCTTGTTCTTTCAACATTTCACCTACAAGAAGATAGATTTGTGTGGCACATGCGTCAATAGGACTTCAACATGTGATCTGATCACATATATATAATGTACCTGATACTTCAGATCAGACCAGTGTTTAACAAGGCCCCTCCAGTCTTCATCCGATATATTTTCCACTGGACATGTTTGGGAAAGTTCATTGTTAGCCTTGCCTTCAAAGTGAGTTTTCCTCAAGTTATACCGATACTGTCACAGAGCAGACTTGAAAACATGGGTGCAAGCTTGTGCAGTTGCATCATCTTGGCTATCCAACTTGAACCTCATCTGTTGAAAATTATGGGAGTCTCATTATCGACAACCTAGAAAGTATCCAGACAGAGCAAGGCGATATTACTAGTTTCCATACATAACCATACTTACAGATAAATGGTCGAGGAAGGTGTTGAACTGGGTTTCGTCTTTGTCATTCTGTCTTGAATCCATGTTGGGAGGATACGTACATGACACCTAACGGCAACCGCTGCCTCCTCGATACTAACTTGGCCGACTCAGTAGCATCACGTGGCCTTTTTAAACCTGCCTCAAAACGGATCTCCATTCTTCCTCCTCTAGATTTAGTTAACCTATCGAGCATTATCCACGATGTTTGTTTCCTCTTGCGCCTAGGTGCTAGTCCAACAACGAACATAGGAAGTGTTAGTGTACATCAAACTGTGAGACTACATATAAAGAAGCATGCAATCAGTAACTTGACTCAAAGAACTACCTTCTTCTTGTTGAAGCTCACAAGGTTCATCTCGATATTGCCAACTCGTCTTGTGTCAAGAGTGCTTGGGAAGTAGTGTCGGTGGCAAGGGAGCTTGGGAACGTCTTTGCTAGCTTCGATTGACGACGCAGTATGTCGTGGTACCGGTAGTACTTTGGTAGGTGTTGCAAGAACTAGGGCTGTCTCTGCTTGTTTGGTGGCAGCTATTTGTTTACATTTGGCTTTTTGCAGCTCATGTAGCATGGGATGGCGTGTTTGTAGAATTTTCCGCTAGACTTTCACCTTCTATTGCACCATCAGTACCAGCAGAATCTGCAGGATTCATCCGCTTCTCATTCCCTGCCATTCTGTATTTCTTCCTCTTTCTCCGTGCCATGTTAAGTCAGGCCGACAAGAAAAATGAATAACAATTTAGTTCTTCAGAACAAATTGATGCGTGATGCATTTAACTGAACTTTGATGTTAGACAACCACATGATAGGAGGATGTAATATGTATGAAAAGCAGTGACGGAAGAGATAACAGAACTATGATGTGTAAACTAAGAAGAAGACATTTCACCAAATTAGAAGCAATGCAATGGAAGGTAGACACCATATGAAAGATGCTACAAATATTGCTCGCCAAGTTAACAGTGTCTCAAAGCATAAATGGCGTTTAAACGAATGTGAAGCCGTACAAGAAATAAATCATATGCAAGATGCAAACAACATCACACTACCATGTTAGAGGTCTCTCGTCATTAGTGCCATTGCATATTCACAGCATTGCATATTCACAGCTTATGATGTGTAAACTAAGGAGAAGGCATTTCACCAAATTAGAAGCAATGAAAGATAGACACCATATGAAAGATGCAAAGAAATATCACTCTACCAAGTTAAAACTGTCTCGTCATAAGTGCCATTTCAACAAATTGGTAGTACAAGCTAGAAAAGAATGTGAGATGTAACCTATATCACACTCCGAAGTCAAACGTGTCTTATGATAAGTGATTGTTGCAGGTTACACAACAGTAGTAATTTGATGTAAGAACATGGTGTGATAGATGATATTGTATGTTCTAGAAAGCAGAACACGTGTCTTATTCAAGTATAATGTGTAAAGTAAGCAGATGGAATTCAACAAAATTAGAAGCAATACAAGCTAGACATCACACATAACATGCAACCACATATAATAGTGCCAAGTTAGAGGGACCACCCGGTGATCTTTGCACTAGGGGAGACGTGCTCATCATAAACACAACTTTGTTGAGTGTCTATGCATGTGTTGTCTTGGAAATCATCTTGGGGGTGTGGAGGAGTAGAAACTATAGAGGCCCTCCGTTTGGAAGGAGCACCATTATCCGCTGCCTTGCTAACTTCCTTCCGCTTTATTGATTTTGAATTGTCAAGTAAAACCGACAAGAAAAAGCAATAAAATTCTCTCTTCGTAACTCATTCATGCATGATACCGACAATCACTACTTTGATGTAAGGCAAACACATGATACCAAGATGGAATATGTACGAAAAAGCAGGACGGCATGGCATGTTCACAACTGTTTGTGTAAACTAAGCGAAACCATTCCGGCAAATAAGAAGCAATGCAAGCTAGACACCACATGAAAGATGCAACCAATATGACTCGCCAAGTTAAAAGTGTCCCATCATAAATGGAATTTCAACAAATTATAAGCGGCGCATGCTATAAATCATATGAAAGATGCAACTAATATCGACCGCATATACTAAAGGTGTCTCGTCATATTGGTTGATGCGGGATACAAAAAAACAATAGTTTTATGTAAGGACATGCTTAATAGACAGATGTACTATGTACTAAATACAGGAAGGCATGTCACATTAACATGTATAATGTCACATTTACAGGAGTATAAGCTAAGCAGACTAGCACATGCAGTTTAACCAGATTGGAAGAATTGCAATCTAGACACCATATGCAACATGCAACCACATATCACGCTGCCAAGTTAGAGCAAGAACCTGCAATGCTAGTGTAGGGGAAATGTTGTAATCAACTACACAGCTACGTTCACTATCTTCATCTAGCATTTCTGTTTCTTGAGAATCATGTCGGGAGGCTGACGTTGCATTCTTTAAATGAGGAGTAGTCCCCTTGCCTGCCTGCCTCGTCATAAGTGATTGATGAGGGATACACAAGAACATTAGTTTTATGTAAGAACATGGTTAACACACATATGTACTAGTATGTACGAAAAATAGAAAGGCATGTCATATTGAAAGGTATAATGTGTAAGCTAAGCAGATGCAATTTAACCAAATTGGAAGCAATACAAGCTAGACATCCGGATGGACTGGTGAACATGATCATCTAGGACCTGAGAGCCTGGTGGGAAGCGGGCTGCTTCGCCACCATCGTGGCTTTTTAGTTGGCTTCCAGGTGATGCCTGTCTTTCTTTGGGCTTGTCAGCTCGGCCAAGGTCTCGACTAGCTATTTGTCTTCTGGTGCTCACGGGATGGTGGTTCATGTATAAAATACCTTTCCTTATCTTAATAAAGACCGACTCCGGCCTTTCGAATACAAGCTAGACACCATATGGAACATGCAACCACATATGACGCCGCGAAGTTAAAGCAAGCACCTGGGATGGTGGTTCATTCCGAGCGAGGTCATCAACTCCAAAGCTACGTTTACCGTCTCCATTTGGCCGACATCGCACCCTTTATAGCGTTGTAACGTGTCTTGCCTACCGACATCTGTAAGTGGAGCGACTTCTCTCTTTTCTTTTGGCTTCTCTCATGGCAGCAGAGTCTGAAATACCCTTGCATAAAAACACAATAGTGAGAGTAAGGGTGAAGTGTGTGCAGAACTAGTGCATTGTAAAAGTAGCAGATAGCAGGTGGCTGAAAAATAAATGACAGGAGACATATGATAGCTCTACAACATTGCATGGCAAACAAAATTAGATTCTACTTCGTATGATTTTGTAATATATGAGCACAGGAAATGCAGGTACTCCTCCAAAGACACCACCACCACATGTGGTCATATCTAAGATAACAAATGATCGAAAAATAAATAGGTCGATCGATTTTTTAATGAACCGTCCGATCTATAAGGAACGGGCAGATGGCCTTTGTCTACCTCCCGCCATCCTTTGTTGACGATCTTTCTTGAACCGCCAGTGACCACCGGCCCAGACCCGTGACTCCGCCGCCCCGCCCTCCCATCGACCTCACACCACCGCCGTGCTTGGCAGCGCCCCCAAGCCATCCCTTTAATCCCGTCCGACCTCCAAATCGGGTGCCAGTAGCTCTAGGCCGCAGATGCCCCTAAGATAAACACCAAGGCGCTGCTTCCCTGGCGTAATAGTTGTACTAGCGCCTGTTATTACTGGGAATGCTTAGATTAATTGGGAATCAACTGACCAGAAATTGAAATTGTGGGGGCGACGGACCTCTAGCTAAGGTGAAATAGTATATGAGGAGAAACCTTGTGCATCGCGAGTTACTAGGAACATCTAGTATCAAGAAGAAGCGGTCAACTAGTGTCTTACGTGGGATGAATACCGTGCACGCAAAGACGTAAGATTTGCATGAATAAGGGAAGAGGAGTACCTTCTTCGGTTGCCGATGTGGTCACCTCCACATGTCGCGGCGATCTTCTTCTTTTTACCGGGGAAACCGATGTTCTGGAGGGTGCGAGCTTGGACAAACCCATGGCCAAATTGTTGATTGTGTTGCCGTGGCCGTATGTCGGCGGAGGGGAAGAAGATTCGAGGCGGCGAAGTACGGCGTAGCAGGAACAGCTCTGGTGCGGTGGAGGATGGCGAAGTTGGAGCGGCAGCGGTGAGGCGCAGGACGGTGTGGTTGAACTGGCTCTGCACGACGGCTCGGCCTCTGCTTCAACTACTACCCGTGGAGGGCGTTGCGGTTGAGGTTGCGGTGGACGACGACGTCGGGGTATCGGCTCCGGCGTGATGGAGGAGGGCAGCGGTTGATGGGTGGGATGGGGTGGCGGACGGAGGACGCCGGGGTTTCGTGGCTGGTGGAGAGGTAGTTTTGGCGCCCACGGAGTACGAATGGGGAATCGGACGGGTGGGGGGAACCATGTTTCGGTCTGGGACGCGGTTGTTTTGGCTTTTTTGAACAGAAGATGGGACGCGCTTGTTTGAAATTTGGGGAAAGTACAAAATTTTCCCCCCTCTTAAATTTCGGACCTACTGCGGGTCGGGGGTAGGATGGTAATCCCAGGTGTCCCAAGTAGTGGGCGGGAGCGATTTCGGTCGCGCGCATGTGTGCTTAGGCGGCCATTGTGTATGCATGTTTTTTGGAGGCGGTTGCGTGTCGTCTAGATGAAGCTACAAACCTACCCCGGTTTAGACCTTTGGGTCGGGCCGGTAGGTTTCACAGGTCGGAGTTATTAGAAAAGTAATTTCCTTGTACTACCAAACATTGGTCTCACACGGTTTCGGGCGAGTAGAGGCTCTTTTGCCGCTTTGTTCGTTATTTTGAAACACAAGCATTCACGTTTAGAGTACTCTTGAACTATGAGGATTGACCTAAATAAACAACGTTATATTTGAACTTGTATGTTTGAAAACCTCATTAAATTATCCGCTTCCTTTTGAAATTTTGACACTTGAAAATCCTATAACTACGATTATTTTGGAATGGAGGAGCTAAATTTGAATCTATTTTGTACACGACTACATATGCTATTATGTACAAAATCAGAGCAAAGATTGGTACCCCCATAGTTTAGGTATGGTTTACAAATGCCATGATATCAAATAAAAATAATTGAATGGACTTCATGTTGAATTCGATTTTTTTAAACCACCTTAGGTTGAATTCAAACGTATGCTAGTTCATAGGTAGCTATTTATAAATGTCCATTGCGTAACTTTCATATGTATAATGTGCTTTACACACACACCATGAACTATACTCACATTTATATTCGATTGCTAAAGCGATGCATTGTCTGGAGTTCAAAATACTAACTATGTGGATCAATTGTGTCGAATAATAACATAGACATGCTCAAATTCGATAGAATCTAGATGTCCGATGGATCAATGACCGCTCCTTACGAATTGCAAATATCATGATCCCATCCTAATATTTGGATACAATTTATATCTTTAATCAATGTGTAGAGAAGTCTTTTACGTGTAGTTTCACTCTCGATCGGTGGTCTCTCACACATGCTCACACACTCTTTCCCGAGGTGTCTTTCTCGCACACATGCTCTAGATATAACCCTCCCTCCCTCTCGTAACCATTTACAACTGTTTTCACAAAAGTTTATCACAAGCACTCTTCCTCTCGCAAACATAGACACGCACAATCCTCATCGACCCTTTCTATATACATGGACCTGCCTACGTGTCTCATGTACGCACATTATCTTTACGCCTGTCTCTCACGCATTATCTCACACATCTCTTCCTAATCGACGAGTATGATTCTAGCAGAGCATTTTGTAGGATGCCCTTAAAGTTAGGTTGGATGAATAGTAATATCAGAGATAAAGGGGTTACCTTAGTCCAAGAACCTAGGGTTACAAATCCTAGTCGACTTTGTCAGTGGACACAAAGTCCTTCACAATTCTGCTATCTTTGTCTTGTACGACTAGTCATCCATGGGTCTTCCTAAATGTGTCATGGGCCGACCAATGTGGCGCAGGACGGAACCGAACGAAGGGCCTCACCTCGACCCATCGGACCTCACGCGGTGACACACCCTCTGCCCCCACATCTCATTATCTTCTCACACCCACACATACCAACACAAACACCACACACAAAATTTCTCCTGGTGCCTCTATTCCCTCCCCCCTTGCATATACACACTCAAGGGAATGGAATCTCTTGTCGTGACGTCATATTCGTCTCTCTCTCTCTCTCTAGACCACTCTCATTTCTCGTGCTATCTCTCCCACGCCCCCCCATCGGCCCCTCTATCCATGCCTCTCTCGAATACGTAATACACATACATACCTCTCTAGGCCCCGCCAAATGCATCAACTACACATTCACACATGTTACATCACGTACCCCATTGATCTAAAAAGCCCTCTCTTCACGTTTATTTCGCATACAACATTCCTTTTGAATAAAGTGTGGCCAAAAAATTATTTTAGAGTTTCTACATATATACAACATTACAAAGTTATATGGAGGAGTCTGAACGCTAATTTGCATTGCATGGTACCCACAATGATATTTATTCCAAGACCTTTGTGAATTTGTATATTTTTATACTATATACAAAGTTAGTCATAATAAAGAGAAACGAAGAGCATCTCTCTCTCCATCGCATACCCCCCCCTGTACGCCCCTTTCACGTATGCACACAAAACTATCTCCAGGTCCTCTAAAAGTAAGCCCCCGGAAAATTCACGCGTGTTTCATCTTTCTCTCGCGATATATGCAATGATGATCATTGTATTTGAAGCGAAAGCACGATACATACATTGGACTTCATAATCCACTCATTACGGCCACCGTTTATGTTTAGTGGTTATTATACGATCCACGGCTCACCGTACAACTTTGTATTTGCTCATGATATGACTAGTTCACAGATTAAACGCCCACGTGGCACCTCTAGTGTTGCATCACATTATCTCACTAACATCGTGCCCACCTGTCGACTTGTATCTACTCAACATCTACACTATTATAAAATACATAAAATACACTCTTATAAAAAAACAGAGTTGGTGATGATGGTGTGCCTGCCATCTTGCAATATAGGTCGTCCGATTTATATCTGACGGATAGGAAAGAAACTATGGCAATTTTGCAAAAAGGTACCCACACACCTCTCCACATTTGCAAAAAAGGCCTTCCCTCGTTCATCCTTTTCTCTCACAAGATAAACAAGTCATACAAATGCATCTTGATGTTACGTGCAACGCACGGGCATCTTGCATGTAAGAATGAAAACAAACGACAAAAATATATTTTGACGGTGGTTCTAAGTCATGACCGCGGGCACAGCGGACAAGGTGGCCTTGTATTGGTATGTCGAGCCGTCTGTTTTAACACACGTGAGCTGGTGTGGTGATTATACACACACGCGCATGCACACGAACTCCATCCATGCAACACTCACACAAACACATGCACCCACGCACGCACGCAACACTCACACGTACACACGCAGCCATGCACGCACGCAACACTCACACGCACACACGCATGCATGCATGCACACACCAGTACACCACATGACCAACACACACTCTCACACTCAAGTGCTCAACCTACACGTGCATGCGCACACATCAGGCCCTGACAGACGCATACACAACCAGGTGATTCTCAGCGCGCAGGTTGGAGCCTTGTCGGCGCTGCGTAAATTTGTGTTTATCTGACCTTTTCCCTATGCGAACTGGCAGGTGGGACCCACAAGGAACATGGTCAATTTAACTAGTCAACATGGCACCACGCAGACTATTTGGCCGGTCAACAGAGTGCAATCCGATGCTAAACTGTGAGCAAGTGACCGGATAATCACCGCAAAACGTATATAGTGACCGTAATCAGCTTATTATGAAGTTCGGTGACCGTATTACGCTTTTCTCTCTGTAGGCCCTCCAAAACTACATCTCTACACGTTCTTGCATGTTACATCTAACAACTATGCAATACAGCACTACTACTACACTCTAACACAATAAAATCATATGTGTTTTTAGTTTTACTAGATATCATATTGTTACTTATAATTATTCTGTTTGCATACATTAAAAAAATTGCCTTTGAAATGTATGGCCAGTATCATCTACTGCGCGGGAAAAATCCCGCCCTTTCCTGTTTAATCGGGTTTGTATCGATGGATCGTGCGAAACAGCAAAACTATAGTACTATACAGTACAAGTGACAGTTCATTGGGTCGTCGTGTCGCCTACTCCTCCGTCGTAAGAGTGGAGCGCCGCTTTCATAAGTCTTCTAGTCCCGTTCGCCACGACATGTGGGACATCAAGCTACCGGGTCCACGTGCCATACCGGAATGCTGATGCGAGCAGGCCGGGGTGAAGCACCCAGTCCATGGCGCGGCGTAGTAATGAGCAATGAGGCGTCCAATCACAAAGTTGCACCTTTCCCGCAGATTAAGTTGGAGGGACGAAGTAATAATGCTAAAAAGAAGTTGGAGGGACGAAGCAACCATCATTTCACTCGTTCTTTGAATCCGCTTCTCCCTCATCTTCTTCAACTTAACCACGTGTTGCTTCGCCGTTGTTACGCCTCATGTGGGACGCGGATCAGCTTGGTAAAGCAATCGACACGTGGGACCGCATGTTAGCAAACCGCCAGGACAATGTCCTCCGAAAATAAGAAACCTCCCCGCCATCCGCGCGGCAAAATCACCTCCTTTTTGCTAATCTTTGATTCTATAATTTTTTAGACCAATATAATTGAGATTTGTATAGATAGCACACAGGAGGAAAACCAAGTGGTACGGTTAAGGGCATCCACAATGTGTAGCCAAATGTGAAAATAGCTTTTGGCATCGTGGGAACCATTGTGGATGGTGTTGCCAAAGCCAAAAAGATAGAACCAAAGCTCCCTGATTGATTGATTGAAGGAATAGAAAAATGCAACGTCTCTCCTCTTTCTTCCATGCTTGGACGCATGTAGTACAAAGATAGAGCATGAGTCTACTCCCCTGTCCCTTCTATCACAAATCACAAAGCAGTGAGGCGTCAAATCACAAAGCACGGACGAAGCAACTATCATTTCACTCTTCGCTGACTCCGCTTCTCCATCGTCTTCTTCGAGAAGCCATCTCACCGCACTAGTACTCCTAGTAGTAGTACTAGTAAAGGACTTCCTGGATGCAAATAAGGCGGTTGTCTCGGCTTGCAGGCGGCACTTGCGAACGACTTATCGTGGTCTCCCTCAATGGCGTTCTCTGTCGAACGCACTTCGCCAAACCACAAAAAAAAGTCGACGTCACCGCAATGGGCAAGGAATTCAAATATAGTTACTACCTCCATTTTTTGTACACAAGGCCAGTATATCAAAATTACAATTTGCAAAGGGCCACTAACATTAATCGAGGCAAAATTGATGGGGTTCGTTTGCATGAGGAAGTGAGAAGGTTCGTTTGCATGGCGCTGCATTAATCAAGCGATGAGGAGTGAGATGGTTAGCTCTTTGGTCTTTCGAGAAAAAAATACGCATTAATTGACACGTGAAACGAGGATTTGTATCGATTAAATCCCGCGAAGGAAAACCCCGCCTTTCTTTTTTAACACTAGTACTCCTAGTAAGTATGTACTTATCCTGTTTGGGTCTAGGCCTTGCATTGCCAAAGTTCGCCACACATTTTTGCCAAGCTTGCCTAAAGTTTTCAAAATGAGAAGGAGGTACACTTGCAAGACGGTACATGCGGTCGCACCGCACCCTCACACGGTCGCTTCCTGACGCCATGGTTGCACCGCACCTCACACCTGATCGCTCTGCACGCTGCAAACCCAACCAAGGAACGCACCCTCAGCGACACGTCTTTGTCGCATGTGAACAAACCAAACTCAGGCATCCTATCGCTGACACATAATTTTTGTTCATAGAGTATGTTTATCCAACCGCATGTTGGGGAGTATCCGTACGGCCCGTGCGGTGGTCTGTTGGGGAAGAAGAAGAGATGAGGAAGAAGGAAAGAAGGGTTAGGAGACGTAGGATATTCATCCAACCGCCTGAAATGGTAGACTGACCCAAGTCAGGAGACTTGCATAACAAATAGTATGTTTTTACATAGCAAAAGATCCATAAAAACAACAACATAAAAAAACTATCACTGCTCACGGAAAGAGACGGCCTCGTCGTCTTTGGCTGCTGGCGCGAACCAGCCCTCGCTACCGACGTGTGCCTCCGCACCGTGGTTGTCCTCGGCCTCCAGCTACTCGTTTAAGCGGAGTGTGCGGGTGCTCTGCATGGACGAGAGCACAGCCCGGTTCAAGTTGAGGACGTCCGGTTCCGCCTGCAGGAGGGCCTCGATGGCAGCGGCATCCACGCGCTCCGCGTCGAGTCGAGCCTCCGCCGCCCGGTTCAAGTCCAGGACTTCCGGTTCCGCTGCGCAGAGGGCGTCGATGAGAGCGGCATCCGCGGCGCTTCTGCGTCAAGTCGAGCCTCTGCCGCCCGGTTCATGTCCGGGGCATCCGGTTTCGCTGCAGGAGGGCCTCGATGGCAGCGGCATCGCGCTACGCCTCAAGTTGAGCCTCCGCCGCCCGGTTCACATCCACGACATCCGGTTCCGCTGCGGGAGAGCCTCGATGCGGCGGCGGCATGCGCGCGCTCGCGTCGAGTTGAGCCGCTGCCTCCTGGTCCTCCTTTAGTATCGCCATGTTGAACCGCTGGTCCGCTTTGCACCATGGGGGACTCGGGGCCTTGGCACAAAGTCGACGTCCATCGTCTCATACCCATCAGGGGCCTTCTGCGCCGCGATCTCTGCAGTGAACATTGGATCGGCTTCCTCCTCCTCGTAGCTTGGCTCCAGAGAACTCGGGGATTGGTCCGCCGCAAAGCGAGCTTGGGAACGGAGGTCTGTGGCACCGACCGCCGTCGCGATTTCTGTGCAGCGCTCCGGCGTCAGCATCTTGTAGTAAGTGATCTTGCAGCGCACCATGGCTTTCCGGCGAACTAGGGTACGCTTGATGCGGGCTAGGGGATCGAAAGGTGGGGGAATGGGCTGGAGATTTGGTGTGGTTTTAGGGCGGTGGCTGGCGTAGGCTGAGCAGCGAAGGTTCTGGTGTGAATAGTGGTGCCGGTGACGACCGGTCAATCGGTTTTGATTGTACATCGCTCTTGTCGCATTCACGTTGCAGCCCGGCACACTGGACCCTCCATGTCGCTCACTGAATGGAACGCGCTTCGTCTTGCGTTTTCGCTCGCTTGTGGGACCGCAGTTGAGAGCAACCGGCGTCCTGTGGGTGGGGCCCTTCCTCCCCTTCTCCAATACTAATTATCCACGTTGCACTTTACGTAAAACACGTAACATTATTTACGTACGTGTACCATTGCCCTCCCCATCGCATCATTTATTATACCACCACTCCCTACATTTTATGCGGAGTAAATAAAAGCAGAGGGAGTATACTACGGATGAGGATCCTGACAGCGTGGCGAACCCATTGAGTAAGCGACATGCGGGGCCTAGCAAGCATGGGGTCCGCCAAAGAAGTGACCGAAAGGGAGGGTAAGGCAGGGATACCTACGTTAGAGGATCCACTTCCACTATACTACTTTGACCAAATGTTAGAGTAATAATATATGACATGCAACTTACACAAATGTTAGAGTAATAATATATGACATGCAACTTACACAAAGCATACAAGGTCTAATGCGTTTTTCAAGGCTAACTTTGACCAAATGTTAGAGTAATAATATATGACATGCAACTTACACAAAGCATAAGGTCAATTTCGTATGTGAAAGGAGTTTCCAATGATATAATTTTCACATTATACATCTCATGTACTCCCTCCGTCTAGGTGTGTAAGTCATCTTACGAAAACCAAATAATCCAAAACATGTAGGCGCGGTGCATTAACTTCTACCTCGTTTCTTGTTTCTTGACATATAAACCAATAAGAGATGAGGGTGTGCATGCTTTTAATGACCTGAGACTATCAAACATGACATGCAGTGGTTAGTTCATTGCATGCAATACTATTAATTAGCAAATAAACATTAATGTCTCTCGTTTTCCCCTCCTCCTTGGTCACGGTGCACAGCCTAAGATAACTTACTCACCTATGTGAAAGGAGTACTATTAATCTTGTCAATAGTCAAATTGGAAACCATCTCGAGTACAAATCTAGGAGTACGCATTTAATCTAACAATATTGATTGGGCGTTGTTGAATGTTGATACCTTTTTTATCATAGTAGAGATACTTTGACTACACATAAAACTTATACTCCTATCATAGTATGTAAAGTAGAAAGGATAGGAGGGAGTATATTGTACGCTCAAAAATGAAACGAACATTGAATACCCTTTATATATGATTTATGGATGCTATGATCACCGGTTCAAAATTTTGAATCCGCCTTAGGTATCACGTGCCCCATTCGTTCCTCTCGATTTCATCTCGGGTCCGGAGATCTATTGAAAGAGGACTAGGGTGGGTACATGCGAATGATACTCGGCGGAATGTTCAAATGAGGCATGCGGGAGGATGGACTCAACTGGAGGGCGACATGATCGATGGAGAAGTGGGTTGGAGAGGAATGAGAAATAAGCAAACGCCACATGATTACACTTGAACGACTCAAATAAACAATGAGTTGTCTCGCTTGGCCTACATAGTGGAAAGCCTAATGCGCAACACGGAGCACTGACGCTCGAATATGGCTGGGAAAACAGGGAAACCAACATAGCGCAGACTAGTCCAATTGAGGAGCTGGCCCACGACCTCCTCGCCACCGACAACCGTTCATGTGGGTCGTTGGGGCCAACAACAGTGCGCAGCTCCAAAGACCGCCTCTGGACACGGCGACCGCGGTGTGCGACACGCTCATATCGTCGATAGACACGATCGGTTTCAGTGTGCCAAGGGTGGCGTTAGTGCTGTGGCACGACCAATGGTATGTTTGGTTTGTGCCCAAGGTTGCCCCATCAAAGCATTGGGTAGCCAAAATTTTGGTTGAGGTATTGGTTGCCCATGATTTGGCCGACATTGGCAAGAAAAATGAACTAGAGTTGGCTAGAGTTCATTGGCATGCCAAAGAAATGGCAACCATCCAAACAAAGACCAATCTTTGGGTCATGACCAAAATTTTGGTAAGGTGCACTTTGGCCACAATCCAAACACACCCCAATACGCGGCTCGTCGAGGATGCACGGGGCGCCGCGACGCGTCCGCGGAGTGGTGTAGCGCGCCAACCGCATCCTCTCGGACCTGAGACCATGCCGGTCGTCTTGCTTTTTCAATGACATGCGGGATCGCATTTGGAGCAAAGGGCATCTCCAAAGTTGCCAGGACCGCAATGACTACCTGGCACACCAAAGCCCTCGTCCCTCGCGCCGTCGCGCGGTGCATTCCCAGCCGGCGCCAGCTGCCCGCATTCATGTCGTCCATTCGTATGTCGTCGTTAAGAGGCTCGGTGCCCGAGGAACCAACTCCGGCGAATTAATGACGCACCCGGACGCTTGGCCTCACCGGAATGCGCTACTTAAAGCGGCAACGCGCAGCTAACCTGCACACCATAGCGCATCGTCCTCCTACATGGCACCACATCCGCCATGACCGCAAGTGCGAACGCTCTGTGGGAGAACTTGTCTTCGGGGATGAAGCTCGAGGTCGCCGCCCTCGCTCAAGTCGCCTCTCGCGACACAATAGAGGCGTACATGGACGTCGGTCGCCGCCGTAGAATAGGTTTAGGGTCGGGTTTCTTTTATTTTTCTGTCCTATAAAAGTTCAAAATGTAATGAAAATCTCTCGTGTTTGCATTAATCTCGGCCGGTGTATATGAACTTTCACAATAATATACATATTGTAGGAGTACTAGCAAGATGCCCGTGCGTTGCACAGAAGATCAAGATCTTTTAGGAGAAAAGGATGAACGAGGGAAAGCCTTATCTGCAAATGTGGAGAGGAGTGCGGGTAAATTGTCATAGTTTCCTTCCTATCCGTTAGATATAGATCGGTCGGCCTATATTGCAGGACGACAGGCACACCATCATCACCAACTCTACTTTTTATTGAACCGAGACAAATCTAAAAAAACCCAACTAAGCCAACCTCCCAAAGATATTATGCTGAAAAGACCCGTCGCGCCCGCTTTTAGTCGGGATTACGGTTACTAGTAGTAGTATCGATGGATCGCGTGAATCAACATTTTTGAGGGGGCGAAACACCTAGTTTAAAAAGGAAAAAGGCGGTACACTCACAGCACTCTGTCGCGGTCGCATTGCACCCCACACACACGTTCGGTCCTGCACACGGCTCACGCATAAGCGGAACGTGCTTCGCTTGCCTCTTCAGCGACACGTGGACTGCACTTGGAGAAACCGACCATGTTCCAAACTCCCCGGTCACCGCGAAAATCCTCCCCCACACACACACACAAAAATTCCCCAAATTGATTCAACCGCCCTTCGCCAAATATTCCCCAAACCCCCTCCCCGGTCCCCCTCCACTCCATTCGCTTCCGCCAAAGCCGCCCTCTCGCCAAGGCCGATACGTCCGGGCGCCATGTTCGTCGAGGGGACGCACGGCAATCCTCTCGCTCCCATAGTACGCTCTTGTAGACTGTCGTCCTCTAGCTGCGCCGCCACCTCTGGCTACGTTCTTGTGGAGGCGCACGGCGGTCAGCGCCGCCACCGCTGGCGACGTTCGTGTGGAGACGCACGACGGTCAGCTTCTCCCACGATACGCATTCTAGGCCGAGGCCCCGTTCATGTTGGTGTAGCGCTGAATGTTAGCCGATAGACGCTGTTAATCTCACTGCTTGTCAAGTAGTTTATCGTCAATATGCTCGCTTAAGAAGCTTCCTTGCTCGTTTCTACACTCAATCTGTGTAGCGACCCGACCGAATGGATCAAGTCTTCGTGTTTCAGCGTCATCCTCGGATCAAGAATGCCGACACCACACAAGATTTCAAGGATTTATAACAGAGTAGCAATCACACACTTATTACAGCGTTGTCCAAAAGAGGACTTATTACAATAAATATGGCTTAAGGCCATCTAATAGCGATAACAAATGGAAGACTTGGAAGATAAGTGAGTCCATCAACTCCAAATGCATCATCCGAGTATAGAACCACGACCTAAAACACCTTACTGTCGTTCTAAAAAGTACGCAACATGAAAGTTGCAGCCCAAAAACGGGTCGACACATGGAATATGCCGGCAATGTAACACATAGAGAGTAATGAAGGAATAAGCCTATACTACATGCATATATGGCTGGTGGAAAAGCTCTCTTTACGCTTTTGCATAAAGCTAGTTTTTCCTCTTGCAAAGGAAATAAATTTGTTTAACTATCATGGTGGTTGTTAAACATTGAGAATGGTTGATGACATCCTCAATCCCAATTAAAGGTACTCATTAAAAACCCAACAATATTAATTAGAGTAACATGTTGAGATTCACATGATATTCAAGTACTAGATACTCAAGATGTCCATAACCGGGGACACGGCTAATCATGATTAGGTTATACACTCTGCAGAGGTTTGCGCACTTTTCCCCACAAGACTCGATCGCCTCCGTTTGGTTCTCGCACTACATGGTGTTTGAGAGACGGATGACCGAGACATAGTCTTTCAGAAGCGCTAGCACCTTACTTGTGGGTAGACCGTACCAACCTACATCCCCTACATCTGCTTGGCTACGCGTAAGTTTTCGCACATCTTAGTCAACTATGCGAGCCCATAATGGCTTGTGGCTGCACACACGGAAGTTTCTAGTTTGAATAATCTTATGATCCCTTTTGAGCCTGGTGGCGGTCCGAAGAAATACTGAGCAAGTCCTGATAGAAACTAGGTGCCTCAATCCACCCAGATGTGTGTTTAAGTTGCCACCTTAGATAAACCATTAATTAACAATCTCACATCTGTCATGGAAATTCACTCACCCAATCCACGTCTACTAGCATAGCATGGCATAATAAGCAAACGTAGAAGTAATTCCCAAAGGTTCATAAGTAAAACAGTAATAAGTACTACCTCAATCTACTTCCCGTCCCACAATTTAATTAGATCCTAATCATGCAAGTGTTTGAGGATTGATCTAATGCATAAACTGGGTATGAGAAAGTATGATCAAACGTGTTACTTGCCTTGGTCGACGATCCGCGAAACCTAGAGACTCGAAGTAACAAGCGGCAAGACCGGGTGATCTATCGCATAAACAACAAGCATACAATAAGTACTCATCTAATGCACATGTAAATCTCGAATGAAAGACCTAACCAGAAAGTTCAACTTAAGAACCCTGGTTGCAAAAGAATCGAATCAAATAAAGCAACGAAAGTCAAACGTCGAAAGAAAACGACTCGGTTCTAGCAATTTGAAACTAGGTCAAATTTTACAGTAGCAAAACTTTGTTTAAGTGGATTAGTAGGAACGGCGGTTTCGAAACGAAACTCCAGGCGCTTGAATCACCTGATTCCGATAAACGAGCGAGAAGATAAACTGATTCGAAAATTGGATCTGAAATCGAAATCGGAAAATAACGGATTAAATCCGATTTAAAAAAACGACGAACGGTTAAACGAACGGACATTCGTTAACAGAAACTAACCGGCGAACATTCACTAAATAACTAAACTGAAAAAAAATAAACCAATCTAGGTTTTTTTTTAAACCGAACAACGAAAGAAAACCGGACGGTTTTTTTTAAAACAAAACCGGACCGGGGGGGGTGTGGCGCGGCGGCTACCTCCGGCGAGGTCGCCGGCGGGGCACCGGGCTCCGGCGGGGTCGGCTTGGGGCGGCGGGGCGGGGGCACAGCGGCGGCGACGGGCACTGGCGGCGGCTCCGGCGGGCGGGCGGGTTGGGGGCGTGGCGGCCTGGTTGGGGAGGAGAGAGGGGGGGGTGGGTATATAAGGAGGGGGGTGCCTTGGGGGAGGGGGCAACGGCGGGCGGCGGCGTGGCCGATCCGGACTCGGCGGCGGCGGCGGGGAGGACTCCTCCCAAGGCGGGAGGCGGCGGGGCTGGTTAGTTGGCTGGCCCTTGGCTCAAAGTGGGCACGGGTTTTTTTTTTAAATCTCGCGCAGAAAAACGAATAAAATAAAATCTAAATGAACTCCAAATTTAATAAAATAAATTTTCCCCGACTCCTAAAAATGAGTCGAACAAAATGAACTTTAATACGGGGCCAAAATGCATATTTTTAAAATACTCATTTTTTCCCTAAAGCAAATAAACTTGAAAATCCAAAATTTGATTTATTTATTAAATCTTCATTTTTCCTAAATTTTGGGAAAGTCATATTATTACCTCTCTTAATTTTTTTTATTGGAAAAATATTTGAAGATAAATACAAATAAATCCGAATGATCCATTTTTCAAAATTTGAGAAAACCCAAATATGAAAAATAATGAAATCTCCAACTCTCTCCGAGGGTCCTTGAGTTGCGTGAAATTTTCTAGGATCGGAAAAATGCAAGAAAATATGATATGCATGATGACTTATTGTATAACATTCCAAATTGAAAATTTGGGATGTTACAAACCTACCTCTTAAGATGAATCTCGCCCTCGAGATTCGGGTTGGCTAGAAAATAGGTGAGGGTGGTCCTTGAGCAAATCTTCTTCTCTTTCCTGTGTGGCTTCATCCTCGGTGTGGTGGCTCCACTGAACCTTGCAAAACTTGATAACCTTGTCATGCGAGTAACTCACTTGGCATAATCGAGAATCTTGACTGGTCTTTCCTCATATGTCAAATCATCCTGCAACTGAATTGCTTCAAGCGGCACTGTATCTCTTAACGGTACTTCCGCCATCTCGGCGTGACCTTTCTTCAACTGAGAAATATGGAATACATCACGAACTCCTGACAGTCCCTCTGGCAATTCCAGCTTATAAGCAACTTCTCCCATGCGTTGCAAGATCCTATACGGTCCAACGAAACGTGGTGCTAATTTTCCTTTAACTCCAAAGCGCTTAACTCCTCGAAGCGGGGATACTCTAAGATAAACTCTGTCTCCAACTTCATATTCCATCGCCTTTATGCTTTTGAATCCGCATAGCTTTTACGTCTGGACTGGGCTACCTTGAGCCTATCGCGAATCAACTTAACCTTCGCTCGACTCCTTAATCAAATCTGGTCCAAACAATCGACGGTCTCCGGCTTCGTCCCATGATAACGGTGTCCTGCACCTCCTTCCGCATAAAGCCTCGAAGGTGCCATCTTCAAGCTGGTTTGGTAACTGTTGTTATAAGAAAACTCTGCATACGGCAAATTTTCATCCCAACTAGATCCATAATCTAGTGCACAAGCTCTCAAAGATATCCTCCAAAATCTGATTGACTCTCTCGATCATCCATCGGTTCAATGGGTGAAAAGTCATCTTGAATTCCAGCCTGGTTCCCAATGTTTCGTGTAACCGATTCCAAAACTTTGAGGTAAATTGGGTTCCTCTATCCGATACGATACTCCTCGAAACTCCGCGTAAACACACAATTCTGGTCATGTATATCTTTGCCAACTTAGCACTGCTATAGGTAGTCTTGACTGGAATGAAATGAGCTACCTTCGTCAAGCGGTCGACTATAACCCAAATCGAGTCATATCCTGAATGAGTCTTTGGCAAACCTGTGATGAAATCCATGCCTAGTTTATCCCACTTCCATTCGGGTATTGGCAATGGTTGTAACAATCCTGCTGGCTTCTGATGTTCTGCCTTCACTCTCTGACATACATCGCAAACTGCTACATACTCTGCGATATCCTTCTTCATTCCGGTCCACCAGAACGTTTCCTTCAAATCCAAATACATCTTGGTATTTCCTGGGTGAATCGAATAGGGTAAATCATGGGCTTCTTGCAAAATCAACTTCCTGATCTCCGGGTTATTTGGCACATAAACACGGTCCTCAAACCATAGGGTAGCGTGCTCATCCTCACGAAATCCCTTAGCTTTTCCTTCGCTCATTTTCTCCTTTATAGAGGCAACTTCCTTATCTGCCTTTTGGGCTTCTCTGATTTTGTCCATCAATGTAGACTGAATTCCAATGCTGCTACATAGCCTCTCGGAACTATTTCTAAACATAGCTCTCGAAGATCCTCGGCTAACTCCTTGGGTATTCCTCCCATTATTAGGGTATTGACGTGGCTCTTACGGCTCAATGCGTCTGCTACAACGTTAGCCTTTCCAGGGTGATAATGCAATCTCATATCATAATCCTTGATAAGCTCCAACCATCTCCTCTGTCTGAGATTTAATTCATACTGCGTAAAGATGTACTTCAAACTCTTGTGATCCGTGTACACCTCACAATGATTTCCAATGAGAAAATGTCTCCATGTCTTCAATGCATGTACAACGGCCGCTAACTCCAAATCATGTGTGGCATAATTCAACTCATGAGGCTTAAGCTGTCGTGGAAGCATACGAAACAACTCTTCCTTCCTGCATAAGCACTGCTCCAAGTCCTCGGCGTGAAGCGCCGCAATACACCTCATAATCTTTGGTCCGATCCGCAAAATTAACACTGGTGAGGTAACCAATCTTTTCTTCAACTCCTGAAAACTTGCCTCACAATCCTCGTCCATATGAACTTGGTATCCTTTTTCAGAATTCTGTCATAGGCTTTGCAATCCTTGAGAAATTCTCAATGAATCTTCGGTAGTATCCTGCGAGTCCAAGGAAACTCCGGATCTCTCCAACTGTCGTTGGTGCTTCCCATTTGGTTACGGTCTCAACCTTTGTGGGGTCAATTGCTATTCCTTCTCCGGATATAACATGTCCAAGAAATCCAACTTCCTTTAGCCAAAACTCACATTTGCTGAACTTGGCATATAACTGGTGTTCCCTTAGTTTCTCCAAAACCAATCGCAAATGTTCCTTATGTTCCTCTTCATTCTTCAAGAAAATCAAAATATCATCTATGAACACCACGATTTAACTTATCCAAAAACTCCATAAACACTTTGTTCATCGTGTTCATGTAATAGGTCATGCGTTAGTCGGTCCAAATGACATAACAAAGGTACTCATACAGTCCATATCTCGTGGTAAATGCTGTCTTAGGTATGTCCCGCTCTCGAATCTTCAACCGATGGTACCGATCGCAAATCTATCTTGGAAAACACTTTAGCTCCTTGCAAGCGATCAAACAGATCATTTATCATTGGCAGTGGGTACTTGTTCTTGATCGTTACTGCATTTAATCCACGATAGTCTACAACCATCCTTAACGATCCATCCTTCTTCTCCACTAAAAGCACGGGTGATCCCCAAGGCGAAGAACTTGGGCGTATAAAACCTTTATCCAATAGTTCCTTAATCGCTTCTTGATTTCCGCCAAATCCTGCGGGCATCCTGTATGGTCGCTTCGATATTGGACCTTTTCCTGGCAAAAGTTCAATCAAAAACTCAATGTCTCTATCCGGTGGCATTCCTGGCAACTCTTCCGGAAATACATCAGGGAAATCCTTCACCACTGGTACTTCTTCCTGCACAACTCCTGATAAGGAATTTATCCGTGCTCTCCTCGGCTCATGTCGTGATACGTACTTGATCCTTCTTCCTTCTGGTGTGGTGAGCAAAATTGACTTAGTGGCGCAATCTATGTTCCTCCATACTTGATAACCAATCCATGCCTAATATCACATCCAATCCTTGGGATTCCGTAATTATTAGGTCCGAGGGAAAAACATAGTGTCCAATCCTTAATGGCAGTCGATCACACCATATACTAGCCATGTATTCTGCTCCGGGGGAGGTTACTAGCATGGGTGACCTAAGGGCTTGGGTCGGTAATTTGTACTTATCCACAAATCCCCTTGATATGTATGAATGCGATGCACCAGTATCGAAAAGAACAACTGCAGTAAATGACTTAACCAAAAACTTACCGATTACTGCATCGGGCTGATCTTCAACCTCCTCCACATCAATGTGGTTCACCTGTCCCTTGTTGAAAGGGTTTGGCTTCTTTCGAGCTTCCATTGCCATTTCCATTCGGCCTTCGGACAGTCATTTGCATAATGCCCGATCTTGCGGCACTTAAAGCAAGTGATGTGACTCAGTCTACCTTGGATGGTGTTGACGGGTTGGTGCGGTTCTGTCCATTGCTTCCTCCATTCCCTTTCCCATTCTTGGTGCCATTATGGTTGTGTGAATTACCTCCTCCATGGGTATGCTGAAACTGAACTCCCTGTTTAGGGGTTTAACGGGGCTTCATTGGGCTCCAGAGTTATACTTC
This sequence comes from Aegilops bicornis, assembly GCA_021605145.1. Lineage (NCBI taxonomy): Eukaryota > Viridiplantae > Streptophyta > Magnoliopsida > Poales > Poaceae > Aegilops > Aegilops bicornis. Next base: position 413,057,551 of record CM038672.1, read on the forward strand.
CCCTGCCCATACTTCCTCTTGCGATTCTCAACTTGCTGCTGCTTTCCTTCAATCATGAGGGCTCGGCCTACCAACTCCTGGTAGTTATTGAAACTTGCTACCATCAACTGCATGCTCAACTCATCATTCAATCCTTCCAAAAACTTCTCCTGCTTAGCTGCATCTGTAGTAACGTCATCTGGGGCATAACGTGCTAACTTACTAAAATCATCCACATACTGGCCAACAGTCCTTCCTCCTTGGCATAAGTTGCGAAACTCACGCTTCTTCATGGCCATAGCTCCCTTTGAGACATGGGCAAGACGGAAAGCTTGGTCAAACTGATCCTGTGTGATGTGTCTCTGTGGGTAAGTGGCTGTAAAATTCTCCCACCATGCTGCTGCGGGTCCCTCAAGCTGGTGTGCAGCAAACTTCACCTTCTCTCCATCTGTACATCCTGCAGTGGTCAACTCCCTTCCTATCTTACAGAGCTAATCATCTGCTACTATCGGCTCGGTGCTACTGGAAAACACTGGCGGATTCAGTCTTAAGAAACGGGTCAAGTGATCCGCAGGTGGTGGTGGCGGTGGGTTGTTGTTGTTGTTGCCTTGATTCTGTACTAGTGTTTGGATCAAAGTGTTCTGTTGCTGAATCAACTGGGTGATCTCTGGCGGGAAAAGAAATCCGGGGTCGCGTCTCGGAGGCATCTGATGGGTTTAGAAAAGACGAGAAATTAAGAATAGAGTGGGGTCTAAGGAGAAACACTACCCAAATGTATATGAGAAAATGCACACAAAATCACTTCATTCAATTCAAACAAAGGGCTTACAACGATCTAACTATCGCAAAAGTGCGTGTACTAAAATGTTACATGGAGGAAATACTACTAATATGTGGGGGTCATCTACTAATTTGAACCGGTGGAAGACTCCATGATGTCCGCTCGACTTCATCTTCAAAGTCGGGTTCACTTGGATCCGAGTCGGTATCGTCGATGTTGATGTAGTCGCTGGACAACCGACATACCGGGTCTTCATTCTTGAGTGCCAATTTCTTCTTGAGTTCTTCAATCTCGTACTTAAGATTGTTATTGTGTCTTGCTAACGCTACGATCTCGTCCATGTAGTCCTTACGTGTTGACTTTAGTTCTCCTTCAAGTTTGATGATCCTTCCTTTCGCATTCTTCAACTCGAGCATAACATTGCACATCCGGTTCTCCGGCGCCGAATGTGCTGGTTTAACTCTGGATAAAAGCTGCAATGGATCTATCCTTCTTGGTGCCGACTATCTCCCATTGTTCATCTCGGCGTCCACAAATCGATAGATGGTGTCTTTGAGGTCTTCTTGATAAACTTCTCCAATGCGTCCCATGGTGATGTGAGCTGACATTCTCTTTCCCACTCTACGTGTTGTTGCACTGAAAACACTATCTATAGGCTTGGTGATTGGGGCGAATGTTCTTCCTGGTACATGAGCTTGAATCTTCCAGCGCTCCTCTTCAGGCAGAGTGGCGTTGAACGTCCCGGTGAAACTTGGTAGTCCAATGTTCAGGTACTTGGTGACTTCCTTCAAGTGAAATCCAAAAGGTGTGCCTTCATCCGGTTGGGTGTACTTAATCTTCGCGTCCTTCATCCTAAAAGAGTAGAAAAGATGAGGAGTTAGAAAATGAGAAGAGAGTAGTGATCTACGGCTTTAACTTAGTGGTCGTGTCCTACAGTCAGCGTGTGCTCTGATACCATCTCTCAGAGCGACCCGACCGAATGGATCAAGTCTCGTGCTCAAAGGCGTCATCCTCGATCAAGAATGTCGACACCACACAAGATTTCAAGGATTTATAACAGAGTAGCAATCACACACTTATTACAGCGTTGTCCAAAAGAGGACTTATTACAATAAATATGGCTTAAGGCCATCTAATAGCGATAATAGCGGAAGACTTGGAAGATAAGTGAGTCCATCAACTCCAAATGCATCATCGAGTATAGAACCACGACCTAAAACACCTTACTCGTCGTTCGAAAAGTCTCGCAACATGAAAGTTGCAGCCCGAAACGGGTCAAGACATGGAATATGCCGGCAATGTAACACATAGAGAGTAATGAAGGAATAAGCCTATACTACATGCATATATGGCTGGTGGAAAAGCTCTCATCACATACGCTTTTGCATAAAGCTAGTTTTTCCCTCATCGCAAAGGAAATAAATTTGTTTAACTATCATGGTGGTTGTTAAACATTGAGAATGGTTGACAAAGATCCTCAATCCCAATTAAAGGTACTCATTAAAAACCCAACAATATTAATTAGAGTAACATGATGAGATTCACATGATATTCAAGTACTAGATACTCAAGATGTCCATAACCGGGGACACGGCTAATCATGATTAGGTTATACACTCTGCAGAGGTTTGCGCACTTTTCCCCACAAGACTCGATCGCCTCCGCTTTGGTTCTCGTGACTACATGGTGTTTGAGAGACGGATGACCGAGACATAGTCTTTCGTAAGCGCTTAGCACCTTACTTGTGGGTAGACCGTACCAACCTACATCCCCTACATCAGCTAGCCTACCCGTAAGAGTTCGCACAACTTAGTCAACTATGCCAGAGCCCATAATGGCTTGTGGCTGCACACGGAAGTTTCTAGTTTGAATAATCTTATGATCCCTTTTGAGCCTGGGTGGCGGTCCGAAGAAATACAGGCAAGTCCTGATAGAAACTAGGTGCCTCAATCCACCCAGATGTGTGTTTAAGTTGCCACCTTAGATAAACCATTAATTAACAATCTCACATCTGTCATGGAAATTCACTCACCCAATCCACGTCTACTAGCATAGCATGGCATAATAAGCAAACGTAGAAGTAATTCCCAAAGGTTCATAAGTAAAACAGGTAATAAGTACTACCTCAATCTACTTCCCGTCCCACAATTTAATTAGATCCTAATCATGCAAGTGTTTGAGGATTGATCTAATGCATAAAACTGGGTATGAGAAAGTATGATCAAACGTGTTACTTGCCTTTGTCGACGATCCACGAAACCTAGAGACTCGAAGTAACAAGCGGCGCACTCCTGGTGATCTATCGCAGACAAACAACAAGCATACAATAAGTACTCATCTAATGCACAGGTAAATCTCGAATGAAATACCTAACCAGAAAGTTCAACTTAAGAACCCTGGTTGCAAAAAGAATCGAATCAAATAAAGCAACGAAAGTCAAACGTCGAAAGAAAACGACTCGGTTCTAGAAATTTGAAACTAGGTCAAATTTTACAGTAGCAAAACTTTGTTTAAGTGGATTAGTCGAACGGCGGTTTCAAACGAAACTCAGCGCTTGAATCACTGATTCCGATAAACGAGCGAGAAGATAAACCGATTCAAAATTGGATCTGAAATCGAAATCGAAAAATAACGGATTAAATCCGATTTAAAAAAAACGACGAACGGTTAAACGAACGGACGTTCGTTAACAGAAACTAACCGGCGAACATTCACTAAATAACTAAACCGAAAAAAATAAACCAATCTAGGGTTTTTTTTTAAAAAACCGAACAACGAAAGAAAACCGGACGGTTTTTTTTTAAACAAAACCGGACCGGGGGGGTGTGGCGCGGCGGCTACCTCCGGCGAGGTCGCCGGGGTTGCTTCGCGGGTCGGCTTGCGGGCGGGCGGGGCAGGGCGGGCACCGGGCGGCGGCCATGGCGGCGGGCTGCGGGTTGGGGGCGGGCGGCGGCTGGTTGGGAGGAGAGAGGGGGTGGGTATATAAGGAGGGGTGCCTTGGGGAGGGGGCACCATGGCGGCGGGCGTGGCCGATCCGGACTCGGGCGGCGGCGGGAGGACTCCTCCGGCGGGAGGCGGGCGGCTGCGGTTGGGCCGGCTGGGCCCTTTGACCAGGCGGGGCGCGGGTTTTTTTTAAAAAAATCTCGCGTAGAAAAACGAATAAAATAAAATCTAAATGAACTCCAAATTTAATAAAATAAATTTTCCCTGACTCCTAAAAATGAGTCGAACAAAATGAACTTTAATACGGGGCCAAAATGCATATTTTTAAAATACTCATTTTTTCCCTAAAGCAAATAAACTTCGAAAATCCAAAATTTGATTTATTTATTAAATCTTCATTTTTCCTAAATTTTGGGAAAGTCATATTATTCCCTCTCTTAATTTTTTTGGAAAAATATTTGAAGATAAATACAAATAAATCCGAATGATCCATTTTTCAAAATTTGAGAAAACCCAAATATGAAAAATAATGAAATCTCCAACTCTCTCTGAGGGTCCTTGAGTTGCGTGAAATTTTCTAGGATCGGAAAAATGCAAGAAAATATGATATGCATGATGACTTATTGTATAACATTCCAAATTGAAAATTTGGGATGTTACAATCTGCTTAGCTGAGATGGCATGCCAAGGCCGATTAGTTGCTAAAATATCCTGTCATATATTTATTGTGACGTAGATTGCCATGGTCTAGTAGCCAATCTGTTAGGTGAAATAGCTCTACACCATTTTATACTCGATCTTTGTTGCTGCGATGGCCTTCGATAGTTCGATGGTTGTGTGCTCGGCCTCATTGACTGCTGAAACAGCCTGCCATAATTTAGCACTCAAATCTGTTTGCTCAATTAGCTTTACATATATTTTGTTACTTAGATCTGCTCGTCCAAATATCTTGCCAAAACTTTAGACATCGACCTAGGTATTTTTTTTCTGGACTTCATAAAAAAGCATATATGTTTTTCCTGTAATATCTAGTAGAAGAACTAATTTGTATGTCTAATGATGGACATGACTTGGATAACTTCGTCAAGATTCTCCGCTGCATATGTCGAGGGGTTGAAAACTTCATGAACTTTATCGAGCTGAGTACGGTGGTCGAAATCAGATGTGCTCGCCTGTAGCAGCTTGTATGAATTCGCCATAAGACCCCTACCAACTGTGCAAAATCATCTACACTTGTATGGGATGTCGGTCACATATACTAGGTGGGTTCATAATGGTGAAGCTGTGAACGCCAATGTTATTGACTACGTGGAAGCGGCAGATCACCATCTTGATCCGCCTGATGCTCGTGTGGAAGAGGAGGAGGAGGTGGTGGTGGCGGAGCCATGAGTTTGACCAACATTGAAACAATGCTACGAAATGCTCGTGCATTCCGTGAACTTTCACCGCAGAAGAAAAGCGGTGGGCCCGCATGTTGGAACAATGCAACGTTGTCACCCCAGTGAAATAAGCTGTCAAGATTCTCAGCTATGGTCACCTTTCTTCGGTGAAGACATCCGAGCGGATGACCAACAAATCATTCGATGCGATGTTGGCTGCTTTCCGCAAATCTTTCCCAGATGCGTCTGAGCTGCCACACACCTACAGGAAAATGAAGAATTTCCTTCGTGCAGTTGGAATTGGATATGATATGATCCATGTTTGTAAGAATAATTGTGTTCTGTTCCGGAAGGATTATGCCAACTTAAGTGAATGCCCGAAATGCAAATCATCAAGATGGAAAGATGGCGATGCAGTGAAGAGGATTCCTCATAATGTTCTGAGACATTTTCCAATTACACCAAGATTGCAGAGGTTGTTTCATGATGCTAAAACAAGAGAGGATGTACTGTGGCATTCTAGGAACCAGGAGTACAGAGATCAGAATGTAATGAGCCATCCATCTCATGGTAGTGAGTGGAAAAGCTTCAATGATGAACACAAAGAGTTTGTCATCAATTGAGAAACATTAGACTTGGCTTAGCTTCAGATGGATTTAACCCATTTGGCCACCAGAGCACCACATATAGCATGTGGCCAGTGCTTGTTATCCCTTACAACATGCCTCCAAATGTCTGCACCAAAGAATCAAACTACATGATGGCCTTGCTCATCCCAGGTCCAAAAAGTCCTGGAAAGGATTTTGATTTGTTCATGGAGCCTCTTGTGGAGGAACTTCAACAGCTATGGAAGGGTGTTCTCACCGAGACCTATATAGCAGCCCACCAGCTGATTTCTTTCTCGCATGTTGTTGTAATTTGGTGCATCCATGATTATCCGGCTTTGGGCACTATGTCGTGGCAAACGACACATGGTTACAATGCATGTGTTCGCCAGATGTGAATCCTGTCATACACGCAATAGCAAGATCCGTTACATTGGACACCGCCGTTTCCTTGCCAAGGACAAGCCGCATCCTAGAAAATACCGAAGACATGTCTTCAATGCAAAGCATGAAAACCGTGATGCGCCAAAGAGGCTCACCGCCGATGAGTTGCAAGTGGAATTAGAGAAGGTCAGGCACATTACACCAGGAAACCATCCTGGTAACGGTAGCGGGAAAAGGAAGCATGGCATGGTAGAAGAGAGATTATTGTTTACCTGCAGGTCCACTTTGTGGGACTTGGAGTATTGGAAAGATTTGGATCTGCGGTGATGCACATCGAGAAAAATATATGTGACAGCATTATCGGCACACTTCTTAACATTGAAGGCAAGACGAAAGATACCTTAAAATCTAGGATTGATTTGACACACCTGGGTATCGATTTGCAGGTGCAAGATGAAGGTAAACCACGAGATATGGCACCAGCTGTAATGCGTCTTGGACAAGGTAAAAAGAAAAGAATTATGCGAGGTCCTCACACGTGTGAGATTCCCACATGGATTTGCTTCCAACCCCGAAAGGAGAGTCGGTGCAGATGGAAACAAGGTACAAGGGTTGAAAACTCATGACCGCCACGCCCTACTTCAAAGGGTTTTACTGTTATCCTTAGAGGATTGGGCCGCCTCGACTTATACTGAGCGATTGGCAGAGTTGGGACAATTCTTCGTGGAACTCTGCAAAGAGAAATATCAGGATAGATGCTTTGGAGCCGCCTTAGAGACAAGATACCAACTATCCTATGCGACCTTGAGAAGATATATCCTCCAGCCTTCTTTGATGTGATGGTGCATTTGGCTGTTCATCTACCCGATGAGGCACTACTTAGAGGTCCAAAGACAAGATGGCTGGATGTACCCTATTGAAAGGCGGCTAGGCACTTTCAAGGGCTATGTTAGGAACAGAGCTAGACCCGAGGGTTCCATTGCAGGCCTACATTGCTACAGAAGCGTTGACATTCTGCTCAAAATACATTGAAACATCTGATCAGCTTAGCAAAGAGGTGGGTGAAGACAATCCCGGGCTCAATGTTTTTGATTATTCTGTTCGAGTTATAGGGAAGAGTCGACAAGAGGATAAACCTAAAGATTTGGACAAAATGGTTTGGTATGTGTTGAATAACTATCCTGAGATACTACCTTATATCAAGTAAGTGCAAGATCGCAGCTTATACATCGTAATCTACTAAACTTGCAGCACATTCTTATATATTTAGATGTTTGACGCGATCACTATGTTGTGCAACATCTACAAAGAGGAGTTACTGCCGCAAAATCCAACAAACATTAACAAACTGGTTATGGCAGGATTTGCGAAATGGTTCAAGAACCATGTAAGCTTTTGAAGTGCAATCACGCTTTTTTAATATATTGAGTACATAAGATGACTAGCTTGTCTATTTTCTAACCATAGGTTAAGAAGATGCGGGAGGATGGGCAGGCAATTGATGATGCCCTTTACTCACTAGCAATGGGTCCTGATACTCGGGTAAAACATTATGAATCTTGCGTTATTGGAGATGTGCACTACAACACCCTTGCATGAGACGAAGGCAGGAAGACACAAAACAGTGCCATCATGAGCACGGATACGTATGACAAAGATACAATTGAAATGTATGGTAACATAACAGACATTGTTCGATTCTTGATATATCTCCGATTCGAGGATCATCGGTGTGTGGTTCTCACAGTCTTTGTCATTGGTATAACCTGCTTTTCCGTGATCGAAAACCCAGAGCTGATGATTATTTCAAATCCATCAATGTCAAGGCGGCGTACTGCACCAACGAGCCTTTTATTTTGGCAAATCAAGCAACACAGATATTTTTCTTGGAAGACACATTTGCACGTAGCGATGATTGGAGAGTATTGCAAAGGTTTGAGCAGAGGAATTCGTTTAATGAAGTTGCACAACAAGATGATGCTTACACTGCTCCTGATGTACAAGATAGCATAGATGTTCCTAATATTTTTGAGAACCATCATGTCAATGACGCCTGCAAAAATATTGCCTTCGTGCTGTGGACATACAAGAGTTGATCAAGAAGAAGCCAACGTTCGAGGACGTTGAGGACGAAGAAGAAGATGACACCGTGGGGAATTACGATTCAGACTGATACACATGGCGAAGATGTTGACGCTGCTGCTACGGATTATGATTACATTGCTTTTGTCGTATTTGCCTGTCAGAAGACGTTTTTTATCTACTATGTGAAATTGTGTTTGCTATGACAACTGAAACCTGATGAACATGTTGTTTAGTATTTTTCTGTGAGAACATCACTTGTTATGTATGCTGATTTGTGTTTGGTGATTGTATGACAACTAAAACATGATGACATTGTTGTTTAGTTGTACTCATATTTGGCTGTGAAACTTCAATTTGATGACATAGTTTGCTGTTGGACTGCAATTTGCTCGACGTCTTCGAATAAGAACAAAGCTGACCTGTCAGGGCCTCTGCTATTTATTTATTTATATGAGCAAAAGGGGATACCCCCTGATTTCCGTTAATAGAAATTGTTAGGTGTTCACAACACTACGCCCAGCCTGCTACACAGGTTTCATTCATTACTAGTTTCAGCAAAGTGCTCATGTCGTAGCCACTAAATACATCACGAGTGCTACATACACTGCAAATAAAGAGACAATCATCCTACAGAGCACATCGATTTTGCCCATTATCTTCACAAGCTCTTTCATCTCCTCATTGTCAAAGGTCGTTCAAGAGTCGTTGCTTGGCCATGATCGAGGAACTGCATCTTTAACCTTCGCTTCTGCATCTTCCTCTTCCGCTGCTCCTTCGCCATTTGTCCAACACCCCAACCTCGCCGGGTATTGGGATTCCTCGGCTAACCAAATAATCAGCCAGAAGTTGCATTCCCCACATCAAGAACTTCCCGTAAATACAAATCACACGAATCTTCCCTTTTCGCATTTAATCAAATTGGAAGATCATCAACCAAACTATTAAAAAATCAGCAACCGAAAGCAGCAGAACAACACTTAAACATATTATTACCCCATGATTCGGGCATTTGTAGAAGACTCGGCCAGGGTTGCGGATTGTGGTTGAGACGCGACGGATGACTCTGCGTGATTTGCAGCAGTGGCACCACACCAACAACAGCGGGTTGCGATGAGCAATCGGCTGCGGTGCGCGTGCCGGCGGGGGTGTGATGAGACCCACAGGCGATGGTACGGGTGGCGACTTGGCGCATATCTGGTTGTTGCTCGTCAAGAGCGGTGGACGAGCAGCCGGACATGGTTGCTGCGGCGAGCTTCGATGCTAGGCGAGTAAGTAGAGAAGAGGAGAAGCTTAACGTTGGATATGTCGGTTTCATTACTTGCGTAGTAGCATAGCACCATATATAGTCATAGTCTAGGTTTGGATTCGAACCACCATGTGAGCACGCCTTTTCTTTTTTCTAAAACTCGCAACGCCTCTTTACTGGTACACTAGCTTGTTCTATACGCCTTCCCAAGTCTTTGATTTTCTTTCCCTTTTTTTGCGAGGAAGGAAGGAGGACAAAATTGGGAGTTCCTCGGACTCGAACCCAAGACCTTTCGGTTGAAAACCAAGGGTTCTAGTCACTTATGTGGCGAACGTTCCCCTTAAGGAGGACGGCAGACGAACGCATTTTCCTCGCAGTTTTCTTCCTATATATAAAAAAGTATGCTACTTCGTGTCTGCTTAGTTAAAAAACGATTGTGCCAACCTTGACCGTTCGATTGACATTCAACGTCTGTCGCGTTTCTTCGCCTCTTCTTCCTCGAGCCGCCAAAGTTAAACCAAGGTCGGCGGGGACCGCCGCCTCCCGCCTTCCACGGCCGGGCTGTGATCTTCCTGCCTCTGCTCGTTCTCGTCGAGGCCTCACCATCGCCCTCCGCCTTTGGTTTGCTCGCCACATGGCCGCCCTCCTGTTGTCAACATGGTCAACAACCAAGAGGAATAAGGAGATGACTGATACGGTGAGGATGACAAGAGGGACCCAAAGAAGCTGCTGCAGTAATTTTGTTTTTTCGGGATGGAGAAGGGTATCAACTAGGTTGTGCGGGATCTGTGGCCCGTCTAGCCCAGGCTTCTATTTCATATGTTTAGCACATGACCAGCCCAGTTTGTTTTTTTCCTTTCTGAAAAATGGCTAGCCAGCTATTCTGTTTTTTGCAGAATAACGAACATAGGCCTACTTGCTTTTCTACGCCCTGCTAGGCTGGAAATCTTTCAAGACGAGGAGGGACGCATTTTGCCGAGAAAATGGGCTATAAGTAATAAGAAATGGGCTATAAGTAATAATAAATGGGCTATAAATAATAAGAAATGGGCTACAAGTAATAATAAATGGGCTGTAAAATGAAAAAAATACAGCAAACGGGCAATTAGTTCCCAAATACTGTTTTCTTTCGGATTTTGATATTTTAAATTTCATTGTTTTTGTGCGGGTAAAATTTCATTGAATTTAAATTAAGGTATATTTAGATTTAAAATTAATTTGAATATGGCTAGAAATTTCGGGTTGTATGCTGTTTGGGACAGATTTGGAGGTCGACTTGTGGGTCTACTAGGTTGACGATACTTTGGCTTTGTCAACTTAGTCCACAAACGATTCAAATTTAGTCCACAATGATTCTAGTAGCAAAGTGACTGCTGGATGTTAATCCAACGGCCGTGGCCGCTTCTTCAATATCTCGATCTTCTTGCTCCACCACCCAAACCAGCTCCGGTGGGATTGCTCGCCCCGCCTCCGTGGCCGGGTTGTCTTTGCCGCACAGCCGCACCGCCCCACCCTACTCCATTGCTGGCCGTGCCATTCCTCTACTCACCCACACCTCCTGTTATTTTCCCGACGGCAAATGACCAAGAAGCTCCTCAGACTCCCCAATCACAGGCAACCATTGCCGAAGTCTTCCCGGCTCCGTGTCGTTCCCTTTCTAGGCCTCGCCGTCGTCCACCACCATGGCGCTCTCGGCGCGGCCTGGTCAACGTGGTCAACGAACGACATCCATAGGCCGTGGACTGTACGCGCAAAATAATGATTCCTCCACCTGACATCTTGAAAGTGTAACTATCCCTAGGTGGTTTTGGTAATTCATAACAACATATAGCTCATTGAGCTAATGCTATTCCAAGACTATTGTTTCAGGAAAGCTCAATGAATGGCATGGCATGGATGATGAAAGTGGATCCTCAAAATACTAAGGACAAAGGATCGGCTCAAGCTCAAAAGCTCAAGACTCTTCATTTTACATTTTAGTGATCCAAGATCACATTGAGTCTATAGGAAAAGCCAATACTATCAAGAAGGGATGAGGTGTTGCTTAATGAGCCTCTTGCTTCATGTGCTTAGTGATATGCTCCAAAACCCTCAACTACTTTCCCACATCCACAAATGACCTAAACCTAAAGCCAAAATCGGTCACACCGATTCTTTCTATCTGGCGCCACCGATTCCACAAGTCAGAGCCACCGCCACAAACCCTAAGCAAATCGGTCTTACCGATAGGGATCTCGGTCTCACCGAGATGGCGTTGCAATCTCTGTTTCCCTTCGTAACGCTTTCGGTCTAACCAAGTGAGCGATTGGTCCCACCGAGATTGCAATGTAAACTCTCTGCTTCCTTTTGTAACATTTCGGTCTCACCGAAAAGAGCAAATCGGTCCCATCGAGTTTACTCGCCAACTCTCCGAAAACTTATTACCAAATCGGTCTCACCGAGTTTGTGTAATCGGTCTCACCGAGATTACGTTATGCCCTAACCCTAACCGAATCGGCCTCACCGAGATGCATGTCACCCCACCGAAAATCACTAATGGTCACTAGGTTTACTAAATCGGTCCGACCGAGTTTAACGATTCGGTCCCACAGAGTTTGGTAAATTGTGTGTAACGGTTAGATTTTGTGTGGAGGCTATATATACCCCTCCACCTCCTCTTCATTCGTGGAAAGAGCCATCAGAACGAACCTACACTTCCAACTTACCATTTCTGAGAGAGAACCACCTACTCATGTGTTGAGGCCAAGATATTCCATTCCTACCATATGAATCTTGATCTCTAGCCTTCCCAAGTTGCTTTCCACTCAAACCCTCTTTCCACCTGATCCAAAACCTATGAGAGAGAGTTGAGTGTTGGGGAGACTATCATTTGAAGCACAAGAGCAAGGAGTTCATCATCAACGCACCATTTGTTACTTCTTGGAGAGTGGTGTCTCCTAGATTGGCTAGGTGTCACTTGGGAGCCTCCGACAAGATTGTGGAGTTGAACCAAGGAGTTTGTAAGGGCAAGGAGATCGCCTACTTCATGAAGATCTACCGCTAGTGAGGCAAGTCCTTCGTGGGCGACATCCATGGTGGGATAGACAAGGTTGCTTCTTCGTGGACCCTTCGTGGGTGGAGCCCTCCGTGGACTCAAGGCAATTGCTACCCTTCGTGGGTTGAAGTGTCCATCAACGTGGATGTACGATAGCACCACCTATCGGAACCACGCCAAAAATATATGTGTCTCCAATTGCGTTTGAACCCTCCAAACCCTTCCCTTTACTTTCTTGCAAGTTGCATGCTTTAATTTCCGCTGCCTATACACTCTTTGCATGCTTGCTTGAATTGTGTGATGATTGCTTGACTTGTCCTAAAATAGCTAAAATCTGCCAAACTCTAAAATTGGGAAAAGGTTAAGTTTTTATTGGTCAAGTAGTATAATCACCCCCTAGACATACTTCAAGGTCCTACAAGTGGTATCAGGCGTTGGTCTCCATTTGCTTTGATTTCCATAGCTTTTGGTGGTCATAGCCTTGGTTTCACAACCTAGGAGAGTATGGCGTCTAGCGAGGGAAATTATCACCGTAGAGGTCCTTACTTTGATGGTACTAATTTTGCTAGTTGGAAGCATAAGATGAAAATGCATATTCTTGGACATAACCCCGCCTGCAAGGTGAATTCTTCGATGGGAGAGAACCGAACCGTGAAGCTAATGCGGAAGAATTGAAGATGCTGCAATACAACACTCAAGCATGTGACATCATCTTCAACGGATTGTGCCCCGAAGAATTCAACAGAATCAACCGTCTTGAGAATGCAAAGGAAATTTGGGATTCTTTGATTGATATGCATGAAGGTACCGAGTCTGTCAAGGAATCCAAGTTGGATGTGCTCCAAAGTCAGCTTGACAAGTTCAAAATGAAGGATGGTGAAGGTGTCGCTGAAATGTACTCTAGGCTTGCTCTTATCACAAATGAGATTGCCGGCTTAGGGAGTGAAGAGATGACCGACAAATTCATCATCAAGAAAATCCTAAGAGCATTGGATGGAAAGTATTATACCGTGTGCACATTGATCCAAATGATGCCAAACTACAAAGATCTCAAGCCAACGGAAGTCATTGGAAGGATTGTTGCTCATGAGATGTCACTCAAGGATAAGGAGGAACTTCACAACAAGTAAAGTGGTGCTTACAAAGCCTCAAGTGAAGCCCCACATCATCAAGTGAGAAACCAACCTTCAATGAAGAATTGAGCTTAATGGTGAAGAACTTCAACAAATTCTACAAAAGTAGAAGCAAAGAAAGAAGCTCCAAGTCAAGGTCTTACAATGACAAGAGATCTTCTACTCGAGAGCGCAATTGCTACAATTGTGGGAGACCCGGACACTACTCCAATGAGTGTACGGCACCCTACAAAAGAAGAGAAGATTCTCCAAGAAGAAGGAGCAAAAGAAAAGAATCACCACCAAGAGAGAGGAGGAGTAGAGATGATCGTTATGAACGAAGACCCTCACGGAGAAGTAAGGATTCGGAAAGAAAGGACAAGTCATCAAGGAGCTACACAAAACGAAGACATCAAGCTCATGTTGGTGAACGGGTTTCCGGCCCGACCGACAATCGCCTCCGAGAGAAGCTATCACTCCGACTCGAATATACTCAAGATGAAGGTGTTGCGGTCTAGCACTTGTGTAAACCAACTCCTACGACATATTTAACTCACCAAATGAAGGTGTTGGAAGATTCTTCATGGCCAAAGGTCCAAAGGTAACACATCCCGAGTATGTTGATTTTAATAGTGATGAAGATGACTTGCTTGTGGATGATGATTTACTTGTTGACAACTCTAGTGATGAATACTATGATGAAACGTCAATTAATCATGCTAATCAAACGAATGACAATGATAAGGAGAAAATTGAGCTTCTAACTAAAGAACTAAACACTCTTAAGTTGGCTCATGAAACTATCTTCAAGATCATCGAGAACTTTTAAGGGCTCATGAGAAGTTACGCTTTGAAAAGCGCAATCTTGAGCAAGAGCATGAGTTCTTAAAGGCAATCAATGATGATCTCCGCAAGAAAAGTTCTTCTTACATTGCCAAGCGTTTACTCTTATCTACTTACATGCCTCAAGTCAAGTCTAGTAACAAGTACAAGAAAGATACTTCCTCTAGTAGTAACAATAATAATGTCAAATCCAATGTTGTTGCTTCTAGTAGTTCTCTTGATTCCACTAATGATTCTCTTAGCCAAGTTACACTTGAGGAAGAAAATAGTTTATTGAAGGTAATTATAGAGAAAGGTGTTTACAAGAGCCTTGCCGGGAGTAAGCAATTCGAGGAAATTGTATGCAAGCAAGGAAGGCACCGGAAGAATCAAGGTGTTGGTTTTGAATGAAAGTTCAACGCCAATGGAGTTGAGTGGGAAGAAGATCAATACCCCAAGACAAAGTTTGTTCCTCAACAAGAGAAGTATGATCCTACTTCCTTCAAGGGGACACAAGCTCAAGATGATCTTCCACCACAAGACCACAAGAACAAAGGCAAGGACAAGCTTCAAGAAGAGATTGATGTATTTGAAGAAGCACCTAAAGCCTCGTTCAAGTGGGTCCCCAAGACTACGTCAAGTTCTACTTCATCAAGTACAACTACAACTCCAAGGATTCCCATCAAGATGATGTGGATCCCAAGAATAAGAACTAGAGAGTTCTTGAGGGTGACTCCGCCAACATTCTTCACTCATATCATTTTGGCAAGAACAAGTGCAATCAACTTCCACATCTTGCACTAGTTCAAGGAGTCACAAACCCTCATGTTGGTAAGGCAAGGGACAAGGTAACCTAATGTTTTCATGGACATCATCTTGTGTGTGCATCACTCTATGTCTATGGATATTCTTGTTTGTTCCTTGTGGGACTAACCCATGTAGGCAAGTTGAAAGTGCAACTCACTCCAAATGATTGCTCCAAATGATCTACATCAACATTGAGCATCTACATCTTCAACACCTACATGAAGTCATCATCGACAAAACCCAAGGTTAGTTCATCCCTCTAAGGGAGGATCTAAAATCTAGGGGGAGCTTAACTCTAAGAATTGAGTCAAAGCAACTCTAATGGTGTGAACACATTAATGCATTATGTAAAAGTGGTAACCCCACCTGAGCTTAAACGATGAGTATGACCTATGATCAAATGTTCTCATTTGACTCCTAAGTCAATATACTCATATATAGATGACCTAGTCATCTCCAATTGCTTGATAGATGCTAAAATTGGTTGTGCATGCTTTGCCACATATTTCAATTGCCATCTTATTGTGTGAGCATGTTGGTGCATGTTTTACTCATTCAAGGACATCCACTTGTTGTTTTGTTTGTTTGGATTCTTTTCTTTGTGCCAAGTGGATGGACAAGAATGCCTAAGAACCTTCTTTAGCTATCTATGCTTTTCTCGTCTCAAACTCTATTCATGCTACATCACAAAATTTGATCAAGTCGATTCGAACCACTGTGTGAGGAGCACTCGAGTCCCCGATTCGTCATAGACTTAAACTTCCAAAACCTCTTAGTGATTCTCGGTCCGACCGATCCTTCCATTTCGTCCTACCGAGATCATCAAGTTGATCCGAGTTTTCAATCTCGGTGCAACCGATTTGAACTTTTCGGTCTCACCGATTTGGTCAGAATCGAACACAAGTTATGCATCTCGGTGCCACCGAGTTGTTCCACTCGGTCACACCGGCTGTGGTCGAGCTATATATATAGCCATGGGCAAAATTTTGGAAATTTCTCCGAAACCCTTCGGCGCAACAGCTCGCTCTCGCCATCGTGGTCTCGGATCGCCTCCTCGCCGCCAGCAGCCTCCTGTCAGCTGGTCTCTGCCGCCGTCCAACGGATTTCGTCCCGTTGCCGCGCCGTAGCAAGTCCACCGCCAAGTCAGGTATGGACTTAATCTTTGTGCTATCCACGTCGATTCTCGCACATTGTTTTCATATTGATTCTTGCCACGATTCAAACTCTTCTATCCAGCCAAAGTAGTTCATAGATTAGATATGATTCAAATTTTTAGGGTTAGGTTTCCGCCAAAACCATCTCGGACCCACCGAGTTGAAAAACTCGGTCTCACCGATTTGGCTTATGCCATTGCACTAGTGACTCTCGGTGCGACCGAGAATTACTAATCGCTGCAACCGATTTGAGGATTCTGTGAAACCCTAGCAGTCTCGGTACCACCGAACTGAATCAAACTCGGTCCAACCGAGATCATCAGCTTAGGTTCCAAAACTGCCCGGTATCACCGAAGTTTGAAAATCGGTGGATCCGAAATGCTTTCTATGGAAAACTAAGACTGAACTTTTGAGTCACTCTTTTGCAAAAACCTCTGCATTTTGTGATGCTCATCTTTTCTATCTCATCTATAACTCTTCATGTGGTCAAGTCAGCTTTTTGCAAGATGTCCGATCAAAGTGACAGCCAGTAATGTGTCAAGAGCAGACGGACTTGAGTGAGGGCACTAGTCCCTCAACTTCAGATGAAGGGAGCAGAAGTACTCCTAGCAATTTGCCTAAGGCTGCAACTAGGCAAAGGAGGAAAAGAACTTCAGATTCAGAGGATGAAGATTACAAAGCTGAGGAAGATGAGGCTACTTCCAAGAAAGAGGTGCTCAAGAAGGAATATGGCTTAGCAAAGAATACAAAGCTGTGCATGAAGACCAAAAGGCCTGCAGGAAGACAACCAATGTCCAAGGCCAGAGCATCAACTCAATCGCCTAAAAGGCCCGATCCCAAAGAGCCACCATTCTTTGAAGGAAAGAAGAGGAAGGAAAGGGTCAAGAAGACCATGGCCAAAATTGTTGGTCAACCTTCCATGATGGAAGAGGAAGAGCTTCTTGCACCAGCTCCAAATGCAGCTAAGCTTATGGGAGATGCAATCAGATCGTGGGCTGCAACATCCAAGCCCAAGGAAACACCCAAAGCTGCCTCCAAGGCCAAGCAAGTTCCAAAGAGGAATACTAGGAGTATTCCAAATTGCCGAGAAGAACAAGGCCCCAAAGTGCCCAATGTTGTCAAGATTCGTAAGAAGAGGGACAAGTTCTAAGAAAGCTCAAGCCCAAGATACTGCACCACAATGATGCCCATCCTGTGGTCGAGGACATGAGAATCAGGAAGGATTCAGGGCTGAGACTGTGGAGAATGGAAGATCCATATGCTTCAACAAGAAGAACTGTTGTTGACTACAGGTTCCACACAAAGGAACAACAGGACTTCTATGAAACAATTCTGTTGGACAAGAAGCCCATAGTCTGTGACATGAGGTGGGTTGACTGGAAATTCATCAAGAAAAATGAACAACACTATCCTGGAGTGCAAGACAGCTTTGTTGCTTGTGGAGTTGCAGATTTTTTTGGATGAAGTTCACCAACCGGAATGATGAGCTTATCATGCGCTTCTACTCCACAAAGACACTTTTACCCAGATGGAAGAATAGTTTGATGTCTCAAGGTACAAGGTACCAGTCCACTATTGAAGAATGGGAAAGTCCGATCAATGCCCCCAAGGAGAATGAGGATGACCTAGACATTTATGCAAAGAAGAAGTTGGGTCACAATTCAATGGCTCACATGTACAAGGAAATTCCAGACAAGGCATTAGAGACTCACAAGTTTGGATCAGTTCACTTTCTCACTGTCCGTGGTTGCCAACCATAAATTGGATTCTGAGGCACACTTTGTTGCCCAAGTCTGGTGACCATAACATGACCAGAGGGCATTCCATCAAAATGTTGCATGTGTTTGATGTGCCACAGAAGTTCAAAGTCATGAGCCTGATCATTGAAACAATCAAGAGGACTGCAGCAGATCAGAAGAGGAGCTGTGGATATGCACCTCAGATTCAAGAATTGATAAACTCAAAGATGGGCGCAGGAAAATATCAGTTGGATAAGGAACACTTTCCACTTTATCCAGACTTTGAGGACAATGAGGTTGTCATGAATGAAGATGATCCACAATCAGTTCAAGCTCAGAGAAGAAGGAGAAGGCAAAGAGGGAGAAGGCTGCCAAGATGCCAACTCAAGAGGAGGCATCTGAATATTTCTTGAAAACCAAACAGAGCAGCTTGGTTACTTGATAGCATCATCTCTCGAGGATTGAGAAGGGGTTGGCCACCCTAACTCAAAACCAGGAGAGCCTCGGAAAGAATCATGGAACAAAAATTCTATGATCTAGATGTCAAGGTAATCAAATTCAGGGCCAGGAGCAAATTGCAGGATGACATGCAGGAGAGGAAGGGCAAGACTACCACCAGTGTGTTTGCCAGAGTGCCCAGAGCTCAGAGGTCGTTGCAGTGCACAAGGATGACACTAGAGCAACAACTTCAGACCAGCCACCGCCTACAGGTTCAGTGCAACCAGCTCCAAAGACCAACTCCTCCAGCTCCATCCACTTCAACTGAAGCCTTCATCCAAGGAGCCATCTCTACACCACCACCGGAAGATCAAGCCTGAGAGTCGATCTAGCACTATGCATTTTCTATGAACTTTTTGGTAACTTGTTGCCAAAGGGGGAGAAAAATGTATAGATCATAGGCTTCGAGAGAGAGAGTGAAGCTTTTGTTCGCTTTTGGTTGAGATACTATGCTTGTGAGACATTGATGATCATGTGTTTGATCATAAGCTACACTTATGCATGCTTGATATTATCCTATCTATCTTATGTGATCACTTACTATGCTTGGTGATGAGTGCATGTATTCATTGTTTATTATTTTGAGCGCTCCACCAAGATGTATGTGACATGGAAGAGTAACCCATGAGCCTAATTCATTGTGCATTTGCAGTCCAAAGCAAATCTAAAACTATGCACAAATTTAGGGGGAGCTCTTGCTTATCACATACTTCATAAAGCGACGATGTTATTTAAATTTTATTATCATTTGTCAAAGCTTTGATCTATATGTTGTCATCAATTACAAAAAAGGGGGAGATTGAAAGTGCAACTATCCCTAGGTGGTTTTGGTAATTCATAACAACATATAGCTCATTGAGCTAATGCTATTCCAAGACTATTGTTTCAGGAAAGCTCAATGGATGGCATGGCATGGATGATGAAATTGGATCCCTCAAAATTCTAAGGACAAAGGATTGGCTCAAGCTCAAAAGCTCAAGACTCTTCATTTTACATTTTAGTGATCCAAGATCACATTGAGTCTATAGGAAAAGCCAATACTATCAAGAAGGGATGAGGTGTTGCTTAATGAGCCTCTTGCTTCATGTGCTTAGTGATATGCTCCAAAACCCTCAACTACTTTCCCACATCCACAAATGACCTAAACCTAAAGCCAAAATCGGTCACACCCATTCTTTCTATCCGGCGCCACCGATTCCAAAAGTCATAGCCACTGCCACAAACCCTAAGTAAATCGGTCTTACCGATAGGGATCTCGGTCTCACCGAGATGGGGTTGCAATCTCTCTGTTTCCCTTCGTAACGTTTCGGTCTAACCGAAGTGAGCGATCGGTCCCACTGAGATTGCAATGTAAACTCTCTGTTTCCTTTTTATAACATTTCGATCTCACCGAAAAGAGAAAATCAGTCCCACCGAGTTTACCTGACCAACTCTCTGGAAAGCTTATTACCAAATCGGTCTCACCGAGTTTGTGTAATTGGTCTCACCGAGATTACGTTATGCCCTAACCCTAACCGAATCGGCCTCACCGAGATGCATGTCAGTCCCACCGAAAATCACTAATGGTCACTAGGTTTACTAAATCGGTCCGACCGAATTTAACGATACGGTCCCATCTAGTTTGGTAAATTGTGTGTAACGGTTAGATTTTGTGTGGAGGCTATATATACCCCTCCACCTCCTCTTCATTCGTGGAAAGAGCCATCGTAACGAACCTACACTTCCAACTTACCATTTCGAGAGAGAACCACCTACTCATGTGTTGAGGCCAAGATATTCCATTCCTACCATATGAATCTTGATCTCTAGCCTTCCCCAAGTTGCTTTCCACTCAAACCCTCTTTCCACCAGATCCAAAACCTATGAGAGAGAGTTGAGTGTTGGGGAGACTATCATTTGAAGCACAAGAGCAAGGAGTTCATCAACAACGCACCATTTGTTACTTCTTGGAGAGTGGTGTCTCCTAGATTGGCTAGGTGTCACTTGGGAGCCTCCGACAAGATTGTGGAGTTGAACCAAGGAGTTTGTAAGGGCAAGGAGATCGCCTACTTCGTGAAGATCTACCGCTAGTGAGGCAAGTCCTTCGTGGGCTTACGACCATGGTGGGATAGACAAGGTTGCTTCTTCGTGGACCCTTCGTGGGTGGAGCCCTCCATGGACTCAAGGCAATTGCTACCCTTCGTGGGTTGAAGTCTCCATCAACGTGGATGTACGATAGCACCACCTATCGGAACCACGCCAAAAACATCCGTGTCTCCAATTGCGTTTGAATCCTCCAAATCCTTCCCTTTACTTTCTTGCAAGTTGCATGCTTTAATTTCCGCTGCCTATACACTCTTTGCATGCTTGCTTGAATTGTGTGATGATTGCTTGACTTGTCCTAAAATAGCTAAAATCTGCCAAACTCTAAAATTGGGAAAAGGTTAAGTTTTTATTGGTCAAGTAGTCTAATCACCCCCCCTCTAGACATACTTCAAGGTCCTACACAGCTGGGACCCACCGGAAGGGCCTCTGTATGTCGCGAAAAAAACGTTCCCCCCGCTGACATGTCAGACCCACCAGCTATATCTTCGCACGCAAGGAAGTGCCTCCTTATTACACACAAAAAAAAATGAATACCCACCCTTCTAGATGGGACCCACCATAGTGGGAGGATGACTTGTGGGCCAACTAAGTTGACGGGGACGGAGGGCCTTGTCAACTTAGTCAATATGAACGATTCTAGCTCCAAAGGACTGCATTTATGTCCATCCAACGGCCATAGTGCTTCTTCAACCTCTGGTCTTCTTGCTCCAGCCGCCCAAAGCAGCGCCGGTCGTGTTGCGTGCTCCTGCCTCTCGTGGCCTTCTGTGATGCCGCGGAGGCCTCACCGCCCCCTACTACTCCCACCGCTGGCCCAGGGTATCCCTCTCCTCACCCACACCCCCTGTTATTCTGCGGCGACGGCAGCCTCACGCCGCAGCCGAACCAGTGAACCCTCGTACTCCTCTCCGCACGGACTACCACTGCGTCTTCCTCGGCTCCGCCGTCCCCTTCCTAGGCCTCGCCGTCGTCCGCACCATCGCCCGGTGCTCTCGGCGCGGCGTGGTCAACGTGGTCAATGACCGACTTCCATCGGAAGAGCATCAGACGTGGAGAGGTCGATACCGGGTCCAGCGGCCGCAAGGAAGTGCCTCCTTATTACGCGCCAAAATAATTATTCCTCCACCCTACAAAGAGGGACTCCACCGGACGGGCCACCTTTTTCACGAAAAACGCTTTCCCCGACTGCTGGGACCCACCGGACGGGCCAGCGTATTTCGCGAAAAAAACATTCCCCGCGTTGTCAGCTCGGACCCACCGGAAGTGCCTCCTTATTACGCACAAAAAAAATGAATACTCCTCTTGCTAGCTGGGACCCACCATGGTGGGAGGCTGACTTGTGGGCCTACTAGGTTGACTGGGACGGGGGCCTTTGTCAACTTTAGTTAATATGAACGATTCTAGCTCCAAAGGACTGCGACGATGTCCATCCAACGGCCATAGTGCTTCTTCAACCTCTGGTCTTCTTGCTCCACCGCCCAAAGCAGCGCCAGTCGTGCCGCATGCTCCCGCCTCCCATGGCCGATCAGGCCGCCATGGAGGCCTCATCGCCCCCGACTATTCCCACCGCTGGCCAGGCCCTGCGGCGACGGCAACCTCACACTGCAGCCGAACCAGTGAACCCTCGTACTCCTCTCTGCGCGGCCTTCCACTGCCGTGTCTTCCCCGGCTCCCCGTCGTCACCTTCCTAGGCCTCGCCGTCGTCCACCACCCTGGTGCTCTCGGCACGGCGTGGTCGACGTGGTCAAGGAACGACTTCCACCGGATGTGGACTGTACATGGAGAGGCTGACAGCTGGGTCCACGGACACAGCAAGGAAGTGCCTCCTTATTACACGGAAAATAATGATTCCTCCACCGATACCGGGACCCACCGGACGGGCCACCGTATTTCTTGAAAAAATGTTTCTCGACCGCTGGGAACCACCAGCTACATCTTCGCACGCAAGGAAGTGCGTCCGCAAAAACAAAACGATTCGCTTCTCGACCCGGGACCCACCAGCTACATCTTCGCACGCAAGGAAGTGCGTCCGGCAAAAACGATTCGCCTCGACCGTTGGGGACCCACCAGCTACATCTTCGCAGGCAAGGAAGTGCCTTACAGTCGGGACCCACCTGGTCGAAGCGTACGTAGCGTTGTCATTCTGGTCGCGAACGTATACATACATACTGGTCGTTGTAGAGGCGTGCACGTGTCGTAGTAGAGGCACGCACATATCATAGTAGAGGCGCGCACGTAGCATGTACACGTACGTACAACGGCGAGGGTGCAAGAAAGAAAATACGACCCACGCATTACATACGGGCAGGGTCTCGAACGCCTACCGCGATAATGCATACATGGCTAGGTCGGAACGGAGAAACAGCGTCGCTGCCGTGTTCATGGGGAGCCAACCGGCTGGGTCGGAACGGAATGCGTGGTCGTGTTCATCGGGAGGGCTTGGACGGAACAGGCGATGGAACGAGGCTGGCGCATCAAGACAACGGAGGAAACGGACCTCCTATGTTCGGAACGGGGTCCTGTTGATCGGGAGGGGTGTGGCGTACCGCAAAACGGAGGAAACAGACCTCCCACGATCGAAATGGGGGTCCTGTTGATTGGGATGTGGCATACCGCAAAACGGAGGAAACGGACCTCCTACGGTCGAAACGGGGGTCCTGTTGATCGGGAGGGGTGTGGCGTACCGCAAAACGGACGAAACGGACTTGTGTTGGAGCGCTACGGTCAAAACGGGGTCCTGTACATCGGGAGGGTGTGGCATATCGCAAAACAGGACTCCACAGGATACTGTTCATCTCCACCGTCGACCTCCTCCAGCCTCCACGGGCCACCGTCGACCTCCTCCAGCCTCCACGGGCTCCTCGCTCATCCAGCCTCCACCGCGCGCTTACTCCATCGCTCGCTCAACCACCCCTCCACGGGCACCCCTCCACCGTCTATTGTTCATCCAGCCCTCCACACCACAGGGTCCTGTTCAACCACCCCTCCACGGCCACCCCTCCACCATCTACTATTCATCGAGCCCTCCACAGCACGGGGTCCTGTTCATCCAGAGGAAACGCCACCACTCACTGTTCATCCACCCCCCCCCCCCCCCGCAACGCTCATTGTTCATCCAATCGATCGGCTTCAGTTAGCAGCAGTAGCGAAGGAATCGCTCCATCGGGTTCAGTTAACAGCCATCGATCGATCGCTCGGGTTCAGTAACGCGTAGCCTGCAGTGCAATCGCTTGGGTTCAGTTAGAGCCCAACGCCTCGCCGGGTTCGATTAGAGCCAACGCCGCACACACGCGCGCATACATACGAGAGAACGTGCATCGCCGCCCCGACCTCCCACCATAACCGCAACTCCTCAAATTTTCCTCCCCTCGCTTCTATTAATGATATTTTCCGTCATGGACGGCCCAAAGAATGTCATGCAGCTGCGTCTCCGGCCCGCCTGTGACGAAAAGCCCATTTTCTGTCATGATTTTTTGTCATAGAAGTAGGAGCCCACCACATCTATGATGATACCGGGTTTTGTCACAATTATCGTCATAGAAGTGTCATATGTATGACAGAAAAAAATTCGTTCGGCCCAAAATGTCAAGGATGTGTCTTTTTTTGTAGTGCTCCTATTTTAACCGAAACAACAGGCATGCCAACAACAGGTCTATGTTTATCTTTAGTATCAGGTTTAGCAATTCTAGCAGCTTCATCACAGAAGTAAATAACATGCCCATCAATATTATCAACCAAGAGATCTTTAACCATAGCAATACTAGGTTCAACTTTAATTTTCTCAGAGAATTTGGGAGTTCTAATATTACTTTTGTTGACCACAGTTGAAGCTTTACCATGATCCTTCATTCTAATAGGGAAAGGTGGTTTCTCAATATAAGCGGTAGGAACAATAGGATCAACATTATAAGTGATAGTATTTTCTTCAACTTTAATAGGTTCAACTACTTTTACTTCAATGGGAGGATGATATTTAAACCACTTCTCCTTAGGAAGATCAACATGAGTAGCAAATGATTCACAGAAAGAAGCTACTATCTCAGAGTCAAGTCCATATTTAGTGCTAAATTCACGGAAAACATCGGTATCCATAAAAGATTTAACACAATCAAACTTAGGCATTATACCTGACTCCTTACCTTCGTCGAGTTCCCAATCTTCAGAGTTGCGTTTAATTCTTTCAAATAAATCACAGCTGAATTCAATAGTCTTCATCATAAAAGAACCAGTACAAGAAGTATCGAGCATGGAGCGATTATTGAGAGAAAGCTGAGCATAAAAATTTTGAATAATAATTTCTCTTGAGAGCTCATGATTGGGGCATGAATATAACATTGACTTAAGCCTCCCCCAAGCTTGAGCGATACTTTCTCATTCGTGAGGCCAAAAATTATATATATAATTACGATCACGATGAACCAGATGCATATGATAAAACTTTTGATGAAATTCCAATTTCAATCGGTGGTAGTTCCATGATCCAATATCATCTCATAGCCTAAACCATGTCAATGCCTTTCCCTTCAAAGATAAAGGGAAGACCTTCTTCTTGATAACATCCTCGGGCATACCTGCAAGCTTAAATAATCCACAAACTTCATCCACATAGATTAGGTGCAAATTGGGATGCAATGTTCCATCTCGTGTAAAAGGATTAGCTAGCAGTTTCTCTATCATACCCGAAGGTATTTCAAAGTAAACATTTTCAGTAGGTTCAGTAGGTTCAGTGGGTTGAGGAGCAACTCTTTGCTCTACTGGTTGGGGTAAAGATACCCCGAACAAGCCCATCAAAGGCGCTTACAAGTGACAGTAAATTTCAGCACACTATATAATTTTTTCCTTACCAAATTCCACTTACCAAAGGCGCTTCACTCCCCGACAACGGTGCCAGAAAAGAGTCTTGATGACCCACAAGTATAGGGGATCTATCGTAGTCCTTTCGATAAGTAAGAGTGTCGAACCCAACGAGGAGTAGAAGGAAATGACAAGCGGTTTTTAGTAAGGTATTCTCTGCAAGCACTAAAATTATCGGTAGCAGATAGTTTTGTGATAAGGTAATTTGTAACGGGTAACAAGTAACAAAAGTAAACAAGGTGAAGAAAGGTGGCCCAATCCTTTTTGTAGCAAAGGACAAGCCTGGACAAACTCTAAAATAAAGGAAAACGCTCCCAAGGACACATGGGAATTATCGTCAAGCTAATTTTTATCGTGCTCATATGATTCGCGTTCGTTACTTTGATAATTTGATATGTGGGTGGACCGGTGCTTGGGTACTGCCCTTCCTTGGACAAGCATCCCACTTATGATTAACCCCTCTTGCAAGCATCCGCAACTACAAAAGAAGTATTAAGGTAAACCTAACCATAGCATGAAACATGTGGATCCAAATCAGCCCCTTACAAAGCAACGCATAAACTACGGTTTAAGCTTATGTCACTCTAGCAACCCATCATCTACTTATTACTTCCCAATGCCTTCCCCTAGGCCCAAACAATGGTGAAGTGTCATGTAGTCGACGTTCACATAACACCACTAGAGGAAAGACAACATACATCTCATCAAAATATCGAACGAATACCAAATTCACATGACTACTTATAGCAAGACTTCTCCCATGTCCTTAGGAAACAAACGTAGCTATTCACTAATCATATTCATGTTCATAATCAGAGGGGTATTAATATGCATGAAGGATCTGAACATATGATCTTCCACCAAATAAACCAACTAGCATCAACTACAAGGAGTAATCAACACTACTAGCAACCCACAGGTACCAATCTGAGGTTTTGAGACAAAGATTGGATACAAGAGATGAACTAGGGTTTGAGATGAGATGGTGCTGGTGAAGATGTTGATGGAGATTGACCCCCTCCCGATGAGAGGATCAATGGTAGCTTGCTACTGCTCCTGAACACTTAGGCTGGCCGGCATGTGTCCTTTTTCGTTCCTATGTCTATCCCTTTGGGGAAATGTCATGCGGTGTCTACCGAGTCTGTTAGCTCACAGCCTCGGATTCTCCTGAGTCCTGTTAGCCCAGCTGCCACAGCCCGGATTCACCACCGATGACCGACATCGCTCGCTGTCGGGTCATGTATGCATGTCCCTGTAAGTTAGTGCCACTTTGGGTTTACGACTAGTCATGTCGGCCCGGGTTCTTTTTCATATGGATGCTAGCGACACTATCATATACGTGAGACAAAAGGCGCAAACAGTCTCGGGCCAGGTAAGGTGGCACCCGTGGGAATACCGTGCGTGAGGCCGCAAAGTGATATGATGTGTTACATTCTAGATCGGTGTGACTTAGGATCGGGGTCCTGACATAGCCGCACTGTGCATGATACAGGAGGAGATGGACAGGATCATCCACGAGCGTCAGGCAGCTTCCGGGAATCCCTGCCCCAATGCCGCCACCTTCCGCCGCCCCAAGCCCGATGACGACGACTCCGACGCCGTGTTGGGCAATGATGATGGAGGAGGAGCCGTCGGCCAG
Organism: Aegilops bicornis; assembly: GCA_021605145.1. NCBI lineage: Eukaryota > Viridiplantae > Streptophyta > Magnoliopsida > Poales > Poaceae > Aegilops > Aegilops bicornis. Next base: position 413,084,694 of record CM038672.1, read on the forward strand.
CCCGACATGGCCTACGAGGTCACCGTGAAGTATAGGATAGTTTAGGATTTGAGTTCACCGGACGAAATATCGTCTGGTTTTATGTACAAATTATCGTACTTTCAATGAAATCCGTCGTGTTTATACCAAAATTCATTCGGTTTGATCAAATTTCATCCCGTTGTTTCGAATTGTTATGAAAATGTATGCGGGTACGGTCGGATGGTTGTCTTCCGCATTCGTGTCCGTGGACTGATCCTCCCTGTCCGCGGACAGATGTGAGAGGAAACTTGTAGGTTGCCGTTGGAGATGCGCTGACACGATGGAGCTGCTCAAGTGTGGAGTTCTTATCGGGGGTGTATTTGCTTGCATCAAGATTATTTTTGCCATTTGACACACCATGGTGGTAGTTGGTACCTACCCAATTGCCCCTAAAAAGGAAGTAGTGGCACCTACTCTTGTGATGAACTGAGGTTTTCGGCCAGATTTGGTTTTGTGATTCTACTATGGTGCTTTAGGTTGTCGAATTTCCATGCTTGTTGATAATTTTGACCCAAATTGCCCAATCATTTTGTTTTGGGACCTGGAGTTGCAAACTTATAGTTCTCATATGCATTTTATCGCAATTTATCTACCACATTTTGGGGTGATGTAGATATGGTTCGTGAAATGGATGTGGAGGACAGAGCAAAGCTTGCTGACATGGATATACTAGAGGGCGTTCGATTGCTAGGATTGGCCTCATAAGCGCCTCAAATGAAGGTCTGCAAATATTTGGTAGAGGAGGTTGGTCTTGACGTCAATGTCGGTGGCTCCTGTGGTGGTGCGTGCTTTTCCTCTTCTAGATCAGTTACTGCATTTTTGTGTTATTAGTTTGCTTCTATGGATTGTCATACTGTCATGTAAGTTGTTTTGTCTGATGCAACATGTAATTCAGATAATGGCTTAGCTATTTTGTTTACATAGTCTTTTAGCTCTAGTATATGCAATTGCTATATCTAATTCTGAATGATAAAATCAGAAATTGCATGTGAAAACAAGTGGTGTTGTGCTACAAATTGTATGTTTTCACTGTTTTGTCTCTGTTTTGCACTTCTCGGTGTTCTTGATATAATTTTTTCAAGGCACGTTGGGAAGCTGAATTCAATGCATGTATGTTTTTGTGTTTCTGCTTAACTAAATGATGTTGATGCAGGTTCTTTTGAGAGCCTTTTACTTTTTTTGTCATTTTTGGCATCCATATGTTGCCTGAGTAGCATGGTGCACTAAATGTTTTTTATTGAGATACTACCTCTATCTCAGTGTATAAGTCATTTGCGTAGTTCTAGGTCAACAATTTAACTATCTAAATATGTATTATGTGATAAAAATATATATTTAGAAACTATATCCGTGTAGAAATCTAGTGATATACTTTTCATGACATATAATACATATTTAATTCCTGAAATCGATGACCTAGAACTACTTGAATGACTTATAAACCAGAACGGAAGGAGTACTAGTTTATACCTTGATATGCTATCTTTTCCGCCACCTTTGAGGGCATCTCCAACATTTGTATTATAGCTTTTGCCTTGGTAAAATTTGCCACATAGGTGTGATGATGTGGCAGAGAATAAATGAAGAGAGAGGGAGAGAAGTTGTATGAACTTGAACCAACAGCCTTTGCACAAGCTCCAAGGTGCAAATGGAAGAAAAGCTATTTATTATCTCATTTTCTTAGATACACACTATTGAAATGATTGTATGATAGCTTGTTGGTTGATGACATGGACAAATTTACCAACACATATACATACAAGCTATTGGAGATGCTCTTATGATCAAATATGTAGCTCCCATTACATTCACTAATCATCACACATATTCTACTTTGTTATAAGAGGCAATATCACTGAAAGTCATGGAACTTGCGTTCAATGTTCAGTTTGGTTCTAAAACTTGCAAAATATGAAATTATGGTCACTTAACTTGTCCCAGTGTGCAAATACGGTGCTTTCAACTGTATCCGGGCGTATGGACTGCACACATAACGAGCTAGCATGGTGTAGGCCCACCTGTCAGTGGCTAGAAACATTTTTTGCAGATAACTCCCTTACGTTTTATTTATTTATGTTCAAAATTGCTCAAATAATATTAAAAAAGTGTAGCTAGCAAGATTTGATCCCACGTTCTACCAGCAAGAAATTCGCATAGATAGCCACCAGGCCAAGGACGTTAGAGGTTTAACATGCACAACTATTTACCTTTTATGTATCTTCTATGCTGGACCCGAACCATACAAATTAAACTAAATTCAGAATCTAAACAAAAATGGGAGAAATGCGAACACAACACCAAGTGTGTGCTACCGAAGAGAGAGAGAGAGAGAGAGAGAGAGAGAGAGAGAGCATGATTACTGCAGGCGGCGAGCGACCAGGCGATCCCTGCCCCTTCGCCTGCCTCCAACAGATTTGGGGGTTCCCTTCACCTCCGCTGGCTGCTCCGACGTCGGTGGGAGGGGTGGGGAACCCTGGAATTTTGTCCCGCGTGTGCAAGCAGGGTTGGCTGTCCCCTAGCGAGGCTTTGATGGCAGCGGCTTTGCCGGTTGTAATAAGGTTTCCCAGATCTCATCTCCATCTCGATGATGGCCTCAGCGGTGTTGTCGAGGGATCTTGGGGCATAGTCTTCCGGCGCTCCTCGCTGGCGGCGGATTTGTGGTGCCTTGGTGTTGCCGGCATGGCGGCGGTGGCGGCAACACTTGGGTTTTTGTTCCCCAGCTCGGATCCCGCTTCATCAATCACTCCGGCGTTGACGACGAGTATTGGGGATGGTTTGCAGGTGCGAGATCAATGGCGGGTGTCCAGGGCGGTGCTGTCGATGCTGTCATGGTGTCTGGATCTGTGTGGCTTGCTCCGACGACGCCTTCTCTTTCAAGGTGTTGGTCCGACAGGACCTTAGCCTTCACGACTTCCCGACCGCGTAGAACAATGTCTGGCCAGCTTTGGATGAGCGGTAGCGGCGGCGCGCCATGGGCTCATGTTGGTGGTGGAAGACGTTGGGCGACCCGAGGACCAACTTTTATTTTCTTACAGGGTTGTATGCTGGTGCTGGCTTAATAGATCTCGGGTTGTTTTCGTGAAAAAAATAAGAGAGAGAGTGCGCAAAAGTGTGTGCTGAAAATGGGAAGCCCCAATTCGATCCTATGGCCTCGTGTACAAGTGCCAACCATCATGCCACAATGACACTTGATAACATAATCAAATTTTACCTTGTGTATTGTTTTTTTCTATGCAAGATAGATTTGGTTTTAGTTTATTAGTGATAAATAGAGATAAAAGTGCTAGGTATTGTATAGTTTAAATTTATGTATTCCAAAATGCCAGCCAACTATGTATAATAAATAGAGATAAAAGTGCTATGTATTGTATAGTTCAAAATTTAAGTGTCCCAATGCCAGCGAAATATGTATAAATTTTTTATACACAGATAGATTCTTTTGCACATAGTACCTAACTTTTAATATATATTCCCGCCAAATATAGTGCAGAAAGAATGAAAGTAAATTCTTTTGGACAAACCAACGAAATTTTAGTTTGAATTTTATTTTTTCGAATATTTAAAATCTAGATAAAAGGAAATATAGTGTAGAATGAATATAAGTAAATTATTTCGGACAAATAAACAAAAAAATTGTTTGAATTCAAATAATTATAAATTTAAATATTTATATAAAAGGAAATATAGTGCATAGTGAATGTACGTATGTTTTTCGTACAAATCAACTCAAGTTATATTTGAATTCAAATAAATGTAAATTTAAAAATCTAGATAAAAGAAAATATAGTGCAGAACGACTGTATGTAAATTCTTCTGGACAAATCAAATAATTGTTTTTTCGAATTCAAATAATTTGAAAATCAAAATATAGATAAAAGGAAATATAGTGTAGAATGAATGTACGTAATTTTTCGGACAAATTACCTATTTTTCTGAATTGAAATAATTTTTATTTTAAAATCTAGATAAAAGAAAATAAAATGCAGAATGAATGTGCGTAAATTCTTTTGGACAATTCAACGACATTGTTTTTTGAATTTGAATTATTTGATATTTGACTGTCTAGATAAAGGAAAATATAATTAAAAATGAATGTACATAACTTTTTAGGAAAAATCATCAAATTTTTTGTTTGAATGTGAATTATCCAGATAAAAAAATATAGTTCAGAATGAATGTGTAAAAATTTCTTTCGGACTACGTCCTCGAGCCCGAGGTCTGAACTCTTTTCATAATAGTAGTCCTACTGACTTCAATTTTAGTAATGACAAAATTCAGAAAAATCAATGGAAATCTTGATTGAATTCAAATAATTTTAAAATTTAAAATCTAGATAAGAGAAAATACCGTTTAGAATGTGTACTTTTACACTTGGATATATATCTTAGTAATCGCAAATGAACATGAGGTAACAATGGGTAGCCGGTTCGAAGCAGGGTTTCCCTTTTTCCCGATTTGACTTTTACTTTAATTCGTTTGCTATGTGTTATAGAAAGCTTATTGTATACATTAAACGTCTGATTTCAGTTGGTCTAGTGGTTGTCTATCCGTCGTAGATCAAGGCAGGGCGTGCGTTCGAATCCCACAAACATTCCAACGTTTTTCATATGATTTGTGCATTTTCTGCGTAAATAAATAAAATGCAAGGATGCTATCTAAAAAAGAATAGTGCACGCGGATTACCACCACCTCAGCCACTGACAATGGGCCTTGCCATGTGGCACACATAGGAATACGGTAGAAAGCACCGTATATGAACAAAAGGACAAGTTAGATGACAGAAATATATATTTTACAAGTTTATGCATCAAATTTAATGTTGTGTGCAAGTTTTGTGACTTCGAGTATATTTACCTCTTGTTATAAATAAGTGTATTTACCTCTTGTTATAAATAGAAGGTCAAACTGTTTGATGCATGGGTCCCGTGTAGTCTTCTCATATGGGCCCGCTGATAAAGGTTGGCATGATCTCGGTATCTAAACATGCATGACGCATGCAAACTAATCCATAGTATTACGTCAGCAAAGATTACTAATCCGGATGGGACTCTCCTTTCCGTGGATGGCAAGCTTGGCGTTCGGATATGAAGATTCCTTTCTCTATAAACCGACTCTGTACAACCCTAGGCCCCTCCGGTGTCTATATAAACCGAAGGGGTTAGTCCATAGAGGCGATCATAATCATACAGGCTAGACATCTAGGGTTTAGCCCTTACGATCTCGAGGTAGATCAACTCTTGTAAAACCTATACTCATCAAAGTCAATCAAGCAGGAAGTAGGGTATTACCTGCATTAAGAGGGCTCAAACCTGGGTAAACATCGTGTCCCCTCGCTCTCCTATTACCTTCGATCCTTAGACGCACATTTCGGGACCTCCTACTCGAGATCCGCTGGCTTTTGACAACGACATTGGTGCTTTCATTGAGATTTCCTCTGCGTGCCGATAGAAGGTCTGATGGCTCCATCGACATTCTACAACAACGCTGCCTTGAGGGAGACCTTTCTCCCCGGACAGATTTTCGTATTCGGCGGCTTCGCACTGCGCGCCAACTCGATTGGCCACCTTGAGCATATCGACAGCTATGCCCCTGGTCATCAGATCAGTTTCGGGAACTTAAACTAGGTCGCGGATATCAGAGGAGACTTGATCTTCGAAGGGTTTGTGGCCCCGACCGCCGCTCTGGATTCAGATCCAGAGCCGATCACTAGATTCGAAGATGGGAGTTTAGAGCCCAGCGGCCTCCCCGCAGTTATGGAAACTTGCTACTGGAGGTCTGGAGGGGACAGGGTCATCGGCTGACCCGAAGACCAACCGAGCTCCCCTCGCTGCTAAATTGCCGGCCTCCCCCCATTTTGGTGTGCTCCGCTAGGGCTGCATCGAGCAGGCGTGGCCATGAGGCTCTCACCCCGGCAGCCCCGCAGACTCTCGCTTCTCGGCCCAAACCTCGCTCTTAAACGAGGCTTTGGACTTAATGCGATCCCTCACCATCACAGAGGAATCGCTTTCTAATTGCGCCCAGCCCGGACTAGGGGCTGACAGTGGGGAATTTTACTTCCCACCCACCACCCACTTCATAGCCACTGTCGAGGATCTAACAGACATGCTAGACTACGCCTCTGAAGACATCGACGGCATGGACGACAATGCCGGAGATGAGCAGGCCCAAAACCCATCGTTCACCGAACGCTGGACGACCACTTCCTCCTATGGCGTGTACATTGTGGACACGCCTAAAGAAGGCGACGACGATGATGAGAGGGATCCAGTCGAGGACAAACCTCCTGAGATACCACCAAAGAGTCGACGTCAGCGCCGCCACTCTAAATCGCGTCGCGGAAAAGATAGCAATACCGGCACCGGAGACAACAATACTCCGGAGAATGCCGAAGACCAAGAAGCCCCCATCAAACTAACATCCAAACAGGATGATCGGGAGGACGGGTAGGTTGACCCTGACGAGCCAACAGGGAACGAGGACTCGGAGGATAGCAACTATCTACCACTCTCCGAAGACGACGTGAGCCTTGGCGACGAATATTTCATCGTGCCAGAGGAACCCCTCGAACAAGAACACTTTAAGCGCCAGCTAATCGCAACTAGGAGAAGCCTCAAAAAGAAGCAGCAATAGCTCCAATCCGAACAGGATACACTCAACGACAGATGGACTAAAGTCCTGACAGCAGAAGAATACGGCCTCGAACGCCCAACAAAGAGCTACACGAAGTGCAAACTGCTACCCCAATTCGACGATGAGGCCCTCGAGCCCATACTGCCAACGCGTGTCGTTGTTGAGAGGCCCGACCGACCACCACGTTGCCGGACAGAACGGCAACTCAAGCCGAACACCAGCACGCACCACCTCGCCGTAAAGGCATAGAAACAACGGCTCGGGGATAAAACTATGACCTACGACAGGACCTGGAAAATAGAGCCGGTCAGACCAGATCAATCTACGAATCACGGGGGCGTGCCCTAGTGCGAGAAGACATCTATCAAGCCTGGCACGTCAAGCATAACCACACCCGGGCCGAAAACCGCATACGGACTTCATCCGAACTGTGTCGTGACATGGCCCGATACAGAGGCGCCGCACACCCCGTATGCTTCACCGATAAGGTAATGGAGCACCAGTTCCCAGAAGGGTTTAAACCCGTGAGCATTGAATCATATGATGACACAACAGATCCTGCAGTATGGATTGAAGATTTTATTCTCCACATTCACATGGCTCGCTGTGATGATCTACACGCCATCAAGTACCTTCCCCTAAAACTTAAGGGACCAGCTCGGCACTGGTTAAACAGTCTCCCAAAAAACTCTATTGGAAGCTGGGAAGACTTGGAAGATGCCTTTAGAGACAACTTCCAAGGCACTTATATCCAACCTCCATACGCTGATGACCTCAGTCATATAGTCCAAAGAGTCTTGGAGAGTCACCTGTAAAATTCTGGACCAGGTTCCTAATTAAAAAGAACCAGATTGTCGACTGTCCGGATGCTGAAGCCCTAGCGGCCTTTACACACAACATTCACGATGAATGGCTTGCCCGACACCTTGGCCAAGGGAAGCCGAAGTCCATTGCAGCCCTTACAGCACTCATGACCCGCTTTTGCACGGGCGAAGATAGATGGCTAGCCCGCAGCAGTAACAGTACAAGCAACCCTGGCACTTCCGAAGCCAGGAATAGCAACAGTAGGCCCCGACGCAACAAACACAAGCGTTGAAGCAAAAATGACAATACCGAAGATACGGCGGTCAACGCCGGATTCAGTGGCTCCAAGTCCGGTCAGCGGAAGAAGCCGTTCAAAAGAAATAGCGACGGCTCATCCAGCTTGGACCAAATACTCGATCGATCCTGCCAGATTCACGGCACCCCCGATAAGCCTGCCAACCATACCAACAGAAATTGTTGGGTCTTTAAACAGGCCAGTAAGTTAAATAGCGAACATAAGGAGAAGGGGTCACCCAGCAAGGACGACGACGAGGAGCCTCGTCCACCAAACACAGGGGGACAGAAGAAATCCCCCCCCCCCCCGAAGTCAAAACAATGAATATGATATATGTTACTCACATCCCGAAGCCGGAGCGCAAGCGCACGCTAAGGGACGTCTATGCGATAGAGACAGTCGCCCCAAAGTTTAACCCATGGTCAGCCTGTCCGATCACTTTCGATCGCAGAGACCATCCGACCAGTATCCGTCACGGAGGTTCGGCCACACTAGTCCTCGACCCAATTATTGATGGATTCCACCTTACGCGAGTCCTCATGGACGGCGGCGGCAGCCTTAACCTGCTCTATCAGGACACAGTCTGCAAGATGGGTATTGATCCGTCAAGAATCAAGCCCACCAAAACTACCTTTAAAGGAGTTAAACCTGGTGTAGAGGCCCGCTGCACGGGCTCAATCATATTGGAGATTGTCTTCGGTTCGCCGGACAACTTCCGAAGCGAAGACTTGATCTTCGACATCGTCCCTTTCCGCAGTGGCTACCATGCACTGCTCGGACGAACCGCGTTCGCTCGCTTCAATGCGGTCTCACAGTATGCTTATCTCAAATTGATGCCCGGACCACGCGGTGTTAGAACAGTCAATGGAAACATGGAACGCTCCCTCCATACTGAGGAGCACACCGCGGCCCTGGCAGCGGAAGTACAGGGCGGCCTTATAAAGCCAACTATGACATCGGCGGCCAAGCCCCCGGACACTATCAAACAGGTCCGGAAAACCCCGCAGCATGACAGTCCAGCTCGTCAGGAGCTCGATTAGCAATTCGGCCTCCGTCTCAGCCCCAACTGAATTGCGGCATATTACCACGCGTACATAACTACGCACTAAAGATACCATGGGAAAATATGGAGGCATAGTAAAGATAAAGTCCATAATACGGCTAGACCCTATCTGGACCCTCATATTTCTTTTTTTTATCTTATTTTTATTTTTCCAGGTTCCTTACGACCCACATCACCTTTCGACGGTGCCAGGGGCCCTTTTCTGGGCCCATCATGACAGCCCGATTGTTGATCCTTTCGAAGGATAATACACCAAGGAGAAAAGCAGCGTAGACGCGTTGCAGCATATCTAAAAGGTCTTTAAAGATCACCTCGCCCATTTTCAGGACCCGTACAGAGCTTTCCCTTGTGCTCGGCATGTAAAATAGCCTCGTTGCTTATCGCATTATTTGTACAAATACTTTTTGACATATCAATCAGACTATAATGGAAACAGTTTCTAGCCTAACCTATACGGTACTGGCTTATTTCTTAATCTGCATTTCCCTGTTTTTTGTCTGATTGTCATGTACACCTCAAGATTTACTTAAATCGCCAGGCACTATTGAGCCAATTACATTTCTTAAAATGTAAAATAAGTCCTAACACTTCTATAGTACAATTAGGCGTCCCGAATATAGCATTATATGAATCGGCTCCGAATCATTTATTTGGTCAATATTTGGGTTGCCCGGCTCCGGTGGTTACTGCCTTACCTTCCGCTTTGTTCTACGGTAGTAAAGGGAGAACTATCGCGATTGTGTTTCTGGTTCATCCGGATAAACACCTCAAGAGAGAAAGCCAAAACCGACCGTCATGGTACGGCGAGAGCTGGTCAGCTATTCAAAGGACTAAGTATAAATCTTTGGCAATTTTTCCGCATTATGCGACAGACCGGCCTTCACCCGGTCAGGCATCTACAACACCCAAGTTCGGATAATCGAATAATACTAGGGGCTGCGCCTACACTCCCATTGTCAAACTCCTATGGCTAAGTGAGAGTGATAAAGCCACAAAGTCCGATTGCCTGGTTCCCCGCACTAACACCTCCTTCAAGGACCAAGCCGTTGGGTCAAGTGTGTCTAGATGCTATCCCGAACACCCTAGTACTACCTACATAGGGGATGAAGCCGACGACTGGCCAACTCTCAGATACCGTAAACGGTCGCACAGGAGGAAACATTTTAAGGTAAAACAAGCACCATATCATACATAAAGCCTTGTTTCATAATACAAGTTCGGGCAACACGGATACATTCATTCAAAAATAATGTCCTTCGAACACAAGCCCTCTACAATGCGGGATCCTTCCAGGACTTCATCAAAATACCGCACCGGCGTGCAGTGCTCTTTGCCTGCGGGCGGTCCCTCGGTTGCCATCTTGACAGCATTCATCTTCGCCCACTGCACCTTGACATGGGCGAAGGCCATCCGCGCACCTTCGACATGCTGCACCGACCGCTACGACATCAAGCTTAGGCGTGCATTGACTAGCCGCTTCACGAGTCCGAAGTAACTGCTGGGTATGGGTTCGGCAAGCCAAAGACGGATTATAAAATCCCTCATGGCCAATCCGGCCACCCTATGTTGTTCGGTCAATTGTTTCAGCTGATCGCTGAGGGGCACTGGATGCTCTGGCGCAAGGTACTGTGACCAGAACAACTTCTCCATTGAGCTCCCCTCTTCGGCTCGGAAGAACTCCACAGCATCAGCAACACTCCAGGGCAGATCCACAAACGCTCCTGGAGAACTCCAAACCCGGGTCAGTAAGATGTACATTCTCCTCACAAATTTGCTCTGCATATTAAAGGCCTTACCCTCCGCGATCTGTTTTGCCTCTTGGATCTACCGGAAGGCGCCTTGGGCCTCAACCCGGGCCTCCTGTGCGCTTTGGAGGGCGTTAGCAAGTTCGGAATCTCGATCCAAAATCTTGCGCTCCAAGGACTCACATTTACTCATGGCATCCTTGAGCTCTTGCTGGACTTCCTCCACCCTTGATTCATGTTTTTGGCGGGCGGCTCGTTCCTCTTCTGCCTCCTTCTTGGCTTCGGCCAGCGCATTCTTGAGGGTCTTGACCTCAGACGCGTCGCCTGAGAGCATAATTACAAAAAGATAAGCAAGATAACACAACAACTCATATCATTTCAGATATGAATAGGTATTGCATACCTTGCTTCTCCTCCAACTGTTTGTTGGCGCGGATGAGCTCTTCATCGGCCTGCTCCAAACTCCGCTTTAGTTCGGAAACCTCGGTGGTATGGGAGGTTGCCGCTAGCATCGAAGCATGTTTGTTAAAATAGACATATATGTTAATCCCCTGCGAAAGCTATTCGATCCTCTGTCCGGCCTTTCTTCACGAACGTCAAACAGAGTCTCAGGGGCTACCATCGATACACAAGCATTCCTTTTATATAGCTAAAAATATTACATCAGATACCTCAAAGCCTGTCAGAAGGCTAGTGCAGGCCTCGTTCAATCCACTTTTAGCGGACCGAACCCTCTCAATCACCGTACCCATAAGGATACGGTGTTCCTCCACAATGGAAGCGCTCTGAAGCGCTTCCACCAGTGTGTTCGGCGCCTCCGGATTAACAGAGGTCACTGGTGGAGTTGATGCACCCCCTTCTTTCAAAGGAGGATGCTCACCTGATTCCGGAGCCGTGTGGGTCTCCGGAATAATATTTGGTTGGGGGCCGAATTGGGCACGGCCCCCGTCGCCAGTCTCCATGGGGGTAGGTTCCCCCATGTTTCCGGCAATGGAGGTATCACCCTCTGGCGCCACCTTGACGGCTTCCCGAACCTCTCCCTGACCTGGAAGGGTCCTTCGGGATAACACTTTGGCGTTATCCGTAGAAGTGTGGGGGGAGGCCGGCGGAGGCGACTCGCTCTCCATCATGTTCAGCCCCAGCGAATTCCCCGAAGATGAGGATTGCTGGGGGAGATCGCGAGCCGGACTGTAGCACGTAATTCAATGTATTAAAATCACAAGGTGGAAAAACGGATATATATATATATATACATATATATAAGTGCCTTTGAGTACTTACGATCCGGCCAGGGGCTTCCGCATGGGTCACCACTCAGGGATGTCGTCAGCGTCCGATTCAGAATTATCCGTAAGGGAGGCTCTCCCTTTCTTGGACGCCTCCGCTTCCAGATCCGCGGAAGCCCCCCTTTTCTTCTTCCCCCCTTAAGGGGAGAATTACTCTCTTCCTCCTCCTCTTCGTCTTCGTCATGGGAGGAGTGAGTTTGGGTGTCTTCGTACACTACGTCCGAAGCGCCTTTACAGCGGAGGCCACTTTTGGCCTCCTCGCCTTTCTTCTTGGACTTCTTTTTCGGCGCCTGATATGACGCCGGAACCAGCATCCTCGTTAGCAGAGGAATGGCTGGGTCTTCAGGTAGCGAAGCCGGGCAGTGGATCCGCTCCACCTTCTTCGTCCAGCCCTGCGAGGAGAACGGAAAGCTTAGTATACTCCTTGGATTTGCAAATTAAGCTTATCAGAAAACTTATGGGAGTGGCTGGATAAGTGCGATCGAGGCTGAGGTCTTCGGTCATTTCCGGCCATGACTTCTGGGCCTTGAAAAGCAGCTTCCCTATGTCTTCGTGTGTTGTGCCGAAGAACTGCTGCAGGGTCCGGGGACCGGCCGGATAGAAGTCCCACAAATACCGAGTCCGGCGTTGGCAGGGGAGAATCCGGGGAAAGAGCATCACCTGGATCACGCTGGCAAGACTGGTGTTCTTGTCTACATACTTTTGACGCGCTTCTGCAGCGTCATCACCTCCTCGGGCGACGCCCAATCCAGGCCCTTGTTGAGCCAGGATGTAAGCCGCATTGGAGGCCCGGACTTAAACTTGGGAGCGGTGGCCCATGTGGAGTCACAGGGCTCTGTGATGTAGAACCACTCCTATTGCCATCCCTTCACGGTCTCCATGAAGGTGCCCTTGGGCCAGGTGACGTTGGGAAGCTTGCTTACCATGGCACCACCGCACTCTGCGTGTTGACCATCCACCACTTTCGGCTTCACATTGAAGACCTTGAGCCATAAGCCGAAGTGGGGGGGGGGGAATGCGGAGGAATGCCTCACACACGACGATGAACGCCGAAATGTTGAGGAAGGAATTCGGGGCTAGATCATGGAAATCTAGCCCGTAGTAAAACATAAGACTGTGGACGAAAGGATGGAGTGGAAACCCTAATCTGCGAAGGAAATGGGGGACGAATACTACCCTCTCATTAGGCTCCAGAGTAAGGACGATCTGCTTTTTGGCCGGAAGCCGGTGGGCGATTTCCTTGGCCAGGTACCCCGCTTCCCGGAGTTCCTTGATGTTTCCCTCCGTAACGGAGGAGGCCATCCACTTGCCCTGCGCTTCGGATCCGGACATGGCTGGAGTGTTTGTTGCCAGAAGAGATTGGAGCTTGGGCGCTGGAGCTCGAGAACGGATGGGCGGAGGAGGAAGAAGGCGTGGGGTAAAAAGGTGGATCTTTATCCTCTTATAAAGGCACTGAATATCAAGCATCCCCCGCATTGATGAGAATCCCGCGATAAGGGGACATGATCTCTGCTTTGACAAGACGTGCCAATAAAAACCGCGTCTCGGAACATGGGGCGGGTGGCTAAAAAACGGTTTGAAATAATAACGAGGCAAGAACGTAACATATCGCCAGAAAAGTTGTCAGCAGACATGACTTGTTAAGTATTATGCCCTTTGTGGTTGTGTGTGGTAACTATTCAACAGAGCCAAATACAGTTCTTGTTTTCGGAGGATTATTCTAGAGTATTCGGAGGAGGAACCCGCCTTGAAATGCCGAAGACAATCTGTGAGCCGGACACATCGTCATTGAAGCCAGGTTCAGGGGCTACTGAGGGAGTCCTGGATTAGGGGGTCTTCGGGCGTCCGGGCTGTGTGACATGGGCCGGACTAGTGGGTCGTGAAGATACAAGATAGAAGGATTTCCCCCGTGTCCGGATGGGACTCTCCTTTGCATGGATGGCAAGCTTGGCGTTCAGATATGAAAATTCCTTCCTCTATAAACCGACTATGTACAACCCAAGGCCCCTCTTGTGTCTATATAAACCGGAGGGGTTAGTGTTGGGGAACGTAGTAATTTCAAAAATATTCCTACGCACACGCAGGATCATGGTGATGCATAGCAACGAGAGGGGAGAGTGTTGTCCACGTACCCTTGTAGACCGAAAGCGGAAGCGTTAGCACAAGCGGTTGATGTAGTCGTACGTCTTCACGATCCGACCGATCCAAGTACCGAACGACGGCACCTCTCGAGTTCAAAGACACGCTCAGCTTGATGACGCCCTGCGAACTCCGATCCAGCAGAGCTTCACGGAGAGTTCCACAAGACGACGGCGTGATGACGGTGATGATGTTGTTACCGACGCAGGGCTTCGCCTAAGCACCGCTATGATATGACCGAGGTGGAATATGGTAGAGGGGGCACCGCACACGGCTAAGAGATCAAGAGATCAGTTGTTGTGTCTAGAGGTGCCCCCTGCCCCCATATATAAAGGAGCAAGGGGGGAGGCGGCTGCCCAGGAGGAGGGCGCGCCAAGGGGGGAGGCGGCTGCCCAGGAGGAGGGCGCGCCAAGGGGGGAGTCCTGCTCCCACCGGGAGGAGGACTCCTCCTTTTCCTTGTTGGAGTAGGAGAGGGGAGGAAGGGAGAGAGGAGGAGAAGGAAAAAGGGGTGCGCCGCCCCCCCCCCCCCCCCACTTTGTCCAATTCGGACTAGAGGGGGAGGGGCCGTGCGGCTGCCCTGGCCTCCCCTCCTCTTCTCCCACTAAGGCGCATGAGGCCCAATTAACTCCCCGGGGGGTTCCGGTAACCTCCTGGTACTCCCGTAAATGTCCGAAACTTTCCGGAACCTTTCCGGTGTCCAAACATAGTTGTCCAATATATCGATCTTTATGTCTCGACCATTTCGAGACTCCTCGTCATGTCCGTGATCATATCCGGGACTCTGAACTACCTTCGGTACATCAAAACACAAAAACTCATAATACCAATCGTCACCAAACTTTAAGCGTGTGGACCCTACGGGTTCGAGAACTATGTAGGCATGACCGAGACATGTCTCCGGTCAATAACAAATAGTGGAACCTGGATGCTCATATTGGCTCCCACATATTCTACGAAGATCTTTATCGGTCAAACCGCATAACAACATATGTTGTTCCCTTTGTCATCGGTATGTTACTTGCCCGAGATTCGATCGTCGGTATCTCAATACCTAGTTCAATCTCGCTAAGCAAGAAGTCTCTTTACTCGTTCCGTAATGCATCATCCCGCAACTAACTCATTAGTCACATTGCTTGCAAGGCTTATAGTGATGTGCATTATCGAGAGGGCCCAGAGATACCTCTCCGACAATCGGAGTGACAAATCCTAATCTCGAAATACACCAACTCAACAAGTACCTTCGGAGACACCTGTAGAGCACCTTTATAATCACCCAGTTACGTTGTGACGTTAGGTAGCACACAAAGTGCTCCTCCGGTAAACTGGAATTGCATAATCTCATAATCATAGGAACATGTATAAGTCATGAAGAAAGCAATAGGAACATACTAAACGATCAAGTGCTAAGCTAATGGAATGGGTCAAGTCAATCACATCATTCTCCTAATGATGTGATCCCGTTAATCAAATGACAACTCATGTCCATGGCTAGGAAACTCAACCATCTTCGATTAACGAGCTAGTCAAGTAGAGGCATACTAGTGACACTATGTTTGTCTATGTATTCACACATGTATTATGTTTCCAGTTAATACAATTCTAGCATGAATAATAAAAATTTATCATGATATGAGGAAATAAATAATAACTTTATTATTGCGTCTACGGCATATTTCCTTCAGTCTCCCACTTGCACTAGAGTCAATAATCTAGATTACACAAAGAATGATTCTAACACCCATGGAGTTTTGGTGCTGATCATGTTTTGCTCGTGTAAGAGTCTTAGTCAACGGGTCTGCAACATTCAGATCCATATGTATCTTGCAAATCTCTATGTCTCTCACTCGGACTTGGTCCCGGATGGAATTGAAGCGTCTCTTGATGTGCTTGGTCCTCTTGTGAAATCTGGATTCCTTTGCCAAGGCAATTGCACCAGTATTGTCACAAAAGATTTTCATTGGTCCCAATGCACTAGGTATGACACCTAGATCGGATATGAACTCCTTCATCCAGACTCCTTCATTTGCTGCTTCCAAAGCAGCTATGTACTCCGCTTCACATGTAGATCCTGCCACGACGCTTTGTTTAGAACTGCACCAACTGACAGCTCCACCGTTCAATGTAAACACGTATCCGATTTGCGATTTAGAATCGTCCGAATCAGTGTCAAAGATTGCATTGATGTAACCATTTACGACTAGCTCTTTGTCACCTCCATAAATGAGAAACATATCCTTAGTCCTTTTCAGGTATTTCAGGATGTTCTTGACCGCTGTCCAGTGATCCACTGCTGGATTACTTTGGTACCTCCCTGCTAGGCTAATAACAAGACATACAACAGGTCTGGTACACAGCATTGCATACATGATAGAGCCTATGGCTGAAGCATAGGGAACATCTTTCATTTTCTCTCTATCTTCTGCAGTTGGTCGGCATTGAGTCCGACTCAACTTCACACCTTGTAACACGTGCAAGAACCCTTTATTTGCTTGATCCATTTTGAACTTCTTCAAAACTTTGTCAAGGTATGTGCTTTGTGAAAGTCCTATCAAGCGTCTTGATCTATCTCTATAAATCTTGATGCCTAATATGTAAGCAGCTTCACCGAGGTCTTTCATTGAAAAACTCTTATTCAAGTATCCTTCTATGCTATCCATAAATTCTATATCATTTCCAATCAGTAATTTGTCATCCACATATAATATTAGAAATGCTACAGAGCTCCCACTCACTTTCTTGTAAATACAGGCTTCTCCAAAAGTCTGTATAAAACCATATGCTTTGATCACACTATCAAAACTTTTATTCCAACTAAGAGAGGATTTCACCAGTCCATAAATGGATTCTTTGGAGCTTGCACACTTTGTTAGCTCACTTTGGATCGACAAAACCTTACGGTTGCATCATATACAACTCTTCTTCCGTAAATGCATTCAGAATGCAGCTTTTGACATCCATTTGCCAAATTTCATAATCATAAAATGCGGCAATTGCTAACATGATTCGGATAGACTTAAGCATCGCTACAGGTGAGAAAGTCTCATCGTAGTCAATCTCTTTAACTTGTCGAAAACCTTTCGCAACAAGTCGAGCTTTATAGACAGTAACATTACCGTCAGTGTCAGTCTTCTTCTTGAAGATCCATTTATTCTCAATGGCTTGCCGATCATCGGGCTAGTCAACCAAAGTCCATACTTTTTTCTCATACATGGATCCCATCTCAGATTTCATGGCCTCAAGCCATTTTATGGAATCTGGGCTCACCATCGCTTCTTCATAGTTCGTAGGTTCGCCTTGGTCAAGTAGCATGACCTCCGTAATAGGATTACCGTACCACTCACAGTGCGGATCTTACTCTAGTTGACCTACGAGGTTTAGTAGTAACTTGATCTGAAGTTTCATGATCAATATCATTAGCTTCCTCCCTAATTGGTGTAGGTGTCACAGGAACCAGTTTCTGTGATGAACTACTTTCCAATAAGGGAGCAGGTCTGATACCTCATCAAGTTCTACTTTCCTCCCACTCACTTCTTTCGAGAGAAACTCCTTCTCTAGAAAGGATCCATTCTTAGCAACGAATGTCTTGCCTTCGGATCTGTGATAGAAGGTGTACCCAAAAATTTCATTTGGGTATCCTATGAAGACACATTTCTCCGATTTGGGTTCGAGCTTATCAGGTTGAAGCTTTTTCACATAAGCATCGAAGCCCCAAACTTTAAGAAACGACAACTTTGGTTTCTTGCCAAACCACAGTTCATAAGGCGTCGTCTCAATGGATTTTGATGGTGCCCTATTTAACGTGAATGCAGCCGTCTCTAAAGCATAACCCCAAAATGATAGTGGTAAATCAGTAAGAGACATCATAGATCACACCATATCTAGTAAAGTATGACTACGACGTTCGGACACACCATTACGTTGTGGTGTTCCGGGTGGCGTCAGTTGTGAAACTATTCCGCATTGTTTCAAATATAGACCAAACTCGTAATTCAAATATTCTCCTCCACGATCAGATCGTAGAAACTTTATTTTCTTGTTACGATGATTTTCCACTTCACTCTGAAATTCTTTGAACTTTTCAAATGTTTCAAACTTGTGTTTCATTAAGTAGATATACCCATATCTGCTCAAATCATCTGTGAAGGTGAGAAAATAACGATACCCGCCGCGAGCCTCAACATTCATCGGGCCACATACATCAGTATGTATGATCTCCAACAAATTTGTTGCTCACTCCATTGTTAGGAGAACGGCGTTTTAGTCATCTTGCCCATAAGGCATGGTTACATAAGTACCAAGTGATTCATAATCAAGTGATTCCAAAAGTCCTTCAAGATGGAGTTTCTTCATGCGCTTTACACCAATATGACCCAAACGGCAGTGCCACAAATAAGTTGCACTATCATTATCAACTCTGCATCTTTTGGCTTCAACATTATGAATATGTGTATCACTACTATCGAGATTTAACAAAAATAGACCACTCTTCAACGGTGCATGACCATAAAATATATTACTCATATAAATAGAACAACCATTATTCTCATATTTAAATGAATAACATTTTCGCATCAAACAAGATCCAGATATAATGTTCATGCTTAAAACTCACACCAAATAACAATTATTTAGGTCTAAAACTAATCCCGAAGGTAGATGTAGAGGTAGCGTGCCGACGGCGATCACATCGACTTTGGAACCATTTCCCACGCGCATCGTCACCTCGTCCTTAGCCAGTCTTCACTTAATCCGTAGTCCCTGTTTCGAGTTGCAAATATTAGCAACAGAACCAATATCAAATACCCAGGTGCTACTGCGAGCTCTAGTAAGGTACACATCAATAACATGTATATCACATATACCTTTGTTTACCTTGCCATCCTTCTTATCCGCCAAATACTTGGGGAAGTTCCGCTTCCAGTGACCAGTCTGCTTGCAGTAGAAGCACTCAGTCTAAGGCTTAGGTCCAGACTTAGGTTTCCTCTCTTGAGCACCAACTTGTTTGTTGTTCTTCTTGAAGTTCCCCTTCTTCTTCCCTTTGCCCTTTTTCTTGAAACTGGTGGTCTTGTTGACCATCAACACTTGATGCTCCTTCTTGATTTCTACCTCCGCAACCTTTAGCATTGTAAGAGCTCGGGAATTGTCTTATCCATCCCTTGCATATTATAGTTCATCACGAAGCTCTTGTAGCTTGGTGGCAGTGATTGAAGAATTCTGTCAATGACACTATCACCCGGAAGATTAACTCCCAGTTGAATCAAGTGATTGTTATACCCAGACATTTTGAGTATATGTCCACTGACAGAACTATTCTCCTCCATCTTACAGCTATATAACTTATTGGAGACTTCATATCTCTCAATCCAAGCATTTTCTTGAAATATTAACTTCAACTCCTGGAACATCTCATATGCTCCATGACGTTCAAAACGTTGTTGAAGTCCCGGTTCTAAGCTGTAAAGCATGGCATACTGAACTATCGAGTAGTCATCAGCTTTGCTCTGCCAGACGTTATTAACATCGTCAGTTGCATCTGCAGCAGGCTTGGCAGCCAGCGGTGCTTCCAGGATGTAATTCTTCTGTGCAGCAATGAGGATAATCCTCAAGTTACGGACCCAGTCCGTGTAATTTCTACCATCATCTTTCAACTTTGCTTTCTCAAGGAACGCATTAAAATTCAACGGAACAACAGCACGGGCCATCTATCTACAATCAACGTAGACACGCAAAATACTATCAGGTACTAAGTTCATGATAAATTTAAGTTCAATTAATCATATTAATTAAGAACTCCCACTTAGATAGACATCCCTCTAATCATCTAAGTCATCACGTGATCCAAATCAACTAAACCATGTCCGATCATCACGTGAGATGGAGTAGTTTTCAATGGTGAACATCACTATGTTGAGCATGTCTATTATATGATTCACGCTCGACCTTTCGGTCTCAGTGTTCCGAGGCCACATCTGCATATGCTAGGCTCGTCAAGTTTAACCCGAGTATTCTGCGTGTGCAAAACTGGCTTTTACCCGTTGTAGATGAACGTAGAGCTTATCACACCCGATCATCACGTGGTGTCTCGGCAAGACGAACTTTGGCAACGGTGCATACTCAGGGAGAATACTTTTATCTTGAAATTTAGTGAGAGATCATCTTATAATGCTACCGTCAATCAAAGCAAAATAAGATGCATAAAAGATAAACATCACATGCAATCAATATAAGTGATATGATATGGCCATCATCATCTTGTGCTTGTGATCTCCATCTCCGAAGCATCGTCATGATCACCATCGTCACCGGTGTGACACCTTGATTTCCATCGTAGCATCATTGTCGTCTCGCCAACTATTGCTTCTACGACTATCGCTACCGCTTAGTGATAAAGTAAAGCAATTACAGGGCGATTGCATTGCATACAATAAAGCGACAACCATATGTCTCCTACCAGTTGCCGATAACTCGGTTACAAAACATGATCATCTCATACAATAAAATTTAGCATCATGCCTTGACCATATCACATCACAACATGCCCTGCAAAAACAAGCTAGACGTCCTCTACTTTGTTGTTGCAAGTTTTACGTGGATGCTATGGGCTGAGCAAGAACCGTTGTTACCTACGCATCAAAACCACAACGATAGTTCGTCAAGTTAGTGCTGTTTTAACCTTCTTAAGGACCGGGCATAGCCACACTCGGTTCCACTAAAGTTTGAGAAACTGACACCCGCCAGCCACCTATGTGCAAAGCACGTTGGTAGAACCAGTCTCGCGTAAGCGTACGCGTAATGTCGGTCCGGGCCGCTTCATCCAACAATATCGCTAAACCAAAGTATGACATGCTGGTAAGCAGTATGAATTGTATCGCCCACAACTCACTTGTGTTCTACTCGTGCATATAACATCTACGCATAAAACCTGGCTCGGATGCCACTGTTGGGGAACGTAGTAATTTCAAAAAAATTCCTACGCACATGCACGATCATGGTGATGCATAGCAACGAGAGGGGAGAGTGTTGTTGTCCACGTACCCTCGAAGACCGAAAGCGGAAGCGTTATCACAACGCGGTTGATGTAGTCGTACGTCTTCACGTTCCGATCGATCCAAGTACCGAATGTACGGCACCTCCGAGTTCAGCACACGTTCAGCTCGATGACGTCCCGCGAACTCCTATCCAGCAGAGCTTCACGGGAGAGTTCCGTCAGCACGACGTCGTGATGATGGTGATGATGTTGTTACCGATGCAGGGCTTCGCCTAAGCACCACTACGATATGACCGAGGTGGAATATGGTGGAGGGGGGCACCACACACGGCTAAGAGATCAAGAGATTAATTGTTGTGTCTAGAGGTGCCCCCCTGCCCCCGTATATAAAGGAGCAAGGGGGGAGGCAGCCGGCCAGGAGGAGGGCGCGCCAAGGGTGGAGTCCTACTCCCACCGGAAGTAGGACTCCTTTTCCTTGTTGGAGTAGGATATGGAAGGAAGGGAGAGAGGAGGAGAAGGAAAAAGGGGGGCGCTGCCCCCCACCTTGTCCAATTCGGACTAGAGGGGGAGGGGGCGCGCGGCTGCCCTGGCCGCCCCTCCTCTTCTCCTACTAAGGCCCATGAGGCCCAATTAACTCCCCGGGGGGGTTCCGGTAACCCCCCGGTACTCCGGCAAATGTCCGAAACTTTCCGGAACCTTTCCGGTGTCCTAACATAGTCGTCCAATATATCGATCTTTATGTCTCGACCATTTCGAGACTCCTCGTCATGTCCGTGATCATATCCGGGACTCCGAACTACCTTTGGTACATCAAAACACAAAACTCATAATACCGATTGTCAAAAAACTTTAAGCGTGCGGACCCTACATGTTCGAGAACTATGTATACATGACCGAGACACATCTCCGGTCAATAACCAATAGCAGAACCTGGATGCTCATATTGGCTCCCACATATTCTACGAAGATCTTTATCGGTCAAACCGCATACCAACATACGTTGTTCCCTTTGTCATCGGTATGTTACTTGCCCGAGATTAGATCGTCGGTATCTCAATAACTAGTTCAATCTCGTTACCGGCAAGTCCCTTTACTCGTTCCGTAATGCATCATCCCGCAACTAACTCATTAGTCACATTGCTTGCAAGGCTTATAGTGATGTGCATTACTGAGAGGGCCCAGAGATACCTCTCCGACAATCGGAGTGACAAATCCTAATCTCGAAATACGCCAAC
Source organism: Aegilops bicornis (assembly GCA_021605145.1). Lineage (NCBI taxonomy): Eukaryota > Viridiplantae > Streptophyta > Magnoliopsida > Poales > Poaceae > Aegilops > Aegilops bicornis. The sequence goes on from CM038672.1 coordinate 413,106,900, forward strand.
TCAACAAGTACCTTCGGAAACACCTGTAGAGCACCTTTATAATCACCCATTTACGTTGTGATGTTTGGTAGCACACAAAGTGCTCCTCCCAGAACGGAGTTGCATAATCTCATAGTCATAGGAACATGTATAAGTCATGAAGAAAGCAATAGCAACATACTAAACGATCAAGTGCTAAGCTAATGGAATGGGTCAAGTCAATCACATCATTCTCCTAATGATGTGATCCCGTTAATCAAATGATAACTCATGTCCATGGCTAGGAAACTCAACCATCTTCGATTAACGAGCTAGTCAAGTAGAGGCATACTAGTGACACTATGTTTGTCTATGTATTCAAATATGTATTATGTTTCCGGTTAATACAATTCTAGCATGAATAAACATTTATCATGATATGAGGAAATAAATAATAACTTTATTATTGCCTCTAGGGCATATTTCCTTCAGTTAGTCTATAGAGGCGATCATAATCATACATGCTAGACATCTAGGGTTTAGCCCTTACGATCTCGAGGTAGATCAACTCTTGTAACCCCTATCCTCATCAAAGTTAATCAAGCAGAAAGTAGGGTATTACCTCCATTAAGAGGGCCCGAACCTGGGTAAACATCATGTCCCTGTCTCCTGTTGCCTTTGATCCTTAGACGCACAGTTCGGGACCCCCTACACGAGATCTGCCGGTTTTGACATCGACAATGATCTAATCTCCATGTCTGAGTAGTTTGGTAAGGTATGGGTTGAGCCATAAGGCTTGCAACCCTCTGTATTTGTTGTGGGGATCAATGGAAGAGCTTTGAATTAACATCCTGTATGTGTGAAATAAAATTGTTCCATAGATATCTCTTGTCTTCTCCGTGATCTTCATCCTTGCAGGTACCCAGGATTATGGAGAACAAGCCACGGTGTGGCTAGGAGCAAGGAGACCGTGAAATGTTGTACAGAACACTGGTGACACTAAGGTTTAGTTGGGTAACATGGATCCTATCCTTGGGGATACATGAGGTGTAGTCAATAAATGCCCAAAGCTCTTGTCTGATTTCATTATCTTATTTATCGAGAAAACCCCTCACGACGGATAGGCTCGCGGTAGGACAATGATTCTTGATGCAGGACTCGTGCCGGTCAGGATGTTATTTGGACACATCCCCCACTTCGGTTTGTAACAAGCACATCTCGATGGGTGACTTCCAGCGATGTATGATCGTAAGTATGTCTAGAGGGTTGGTGATGAGACTACTTGACCAAATAAAAATATTTCATTTTCCAAATTTAGTTATGGACAGATTTTAGCAATTATGACAAGTCAAGCAACCAACCTACACATGCATTTCTAAGAGTATAGCAGCGGAAAGTAAAACATTGCATATGAAGGTAAAAGGGAAGGGTTTGGAGAAGGCAAACGTAATGGAGACACAGAGATTTTTGGCGTGGTTCTAATAGGTGGTGCTATCATACTTCCACGTTCATGGAGACTTCAACCCACGAACGATAACGGTTGTGCGAGTCCATGGAGGGCTCCACCCATGAAGGGTCCACGAAGAAGCAACCTTCACTAGTATAACAAGGTGCTATACAAACGGTTTTTAACCCCTTTCCGCGACGACATTTTGAACCGTCGCCAAGTGAATGACTGTGATAGGGGGGTCCTTCCCACATGACCCATAAACCATCGGGGATAAGCCCTCCGGTCACATGCGCTCGGCAAAGTGAGGTCATGTGCGACGGACGAGCAATCAAATACGGTTATACGTACAGTAGTGCTAAAACAATACAATTATACAGGCCAAATCGTTTCCGATCGTAAGTACATCCCACACAGTCAGTCCTGGCTAAACGTTTCTGTTCCTATGTACATTCCATACAGTCAATTTAAGAAATATGTTTCCGTTAGTATGTACATCCCACACAGTTAATCCAAGAAGTACGTTTATGTTCGTATATACATCCCACACAGTCACTCCAAGGAAAACATTTCTGTTCGCAGGTGCATCAGACACAACTTTTCCCATTAAATTGTTTGTGATAGTGTTGCCATTGCACACAATATTAACAATTTTATCGTTTGTGTTATTGAATGCATCACACACGGTGCATAGAATAAACTGTGTGGCAAAGGTTGTCCATCACACACACTTTTTATGTGGTAAACCTTTGCGCAAGGTGGCCTAATGCAAACCGTTTTCAAGAGGATGTCGTGTGTGATTGTTCATTGATCTAACACTATTTATTCCTAGAAACTGTGTGCGTTTCCTAAGGTCATCGCCCATGGTGTTTTCTCAATAACCGTTTGCAATAGGAAAAACCTAATTAGCAAGCTAATTGGCCATTAGCAGGCTAATTGTCCTATTATTAATAATCCATTTATTAGTCTAACTATCATTTCATATTAAGCACACAATATATTTCATTTTCATATTAAGGAAACATGATTTCATAATTGAAATACATCAGAGTACAACATCATATAGCTTCAGCACTCAGCTACGCCATTACACAATTGCACCAGCACCAAGTTTCACATGCAACATCTATAACCTTTCGAAATTAGCATCATAGATGGTACATAGACAGATGAATCTCATCTGGAAATGCTGAAGCGGAAGGCGAATATTGAGCCTTCATTGATGTTGAAGGTCTTTGCAACTTTAGGCCAGTGCCTGTGGATGATTGACCGTACATCCTTCGTCCTCTTCAAGAACACTTCAATATTGAACCGTGGGGTGTTCTATGAATACCTTCCTCGCCTCCTGACCATACAGGTGGTTTGAGAGGTAATCATCAGTGAACTGCTTTAGAAAGGCATGAAAACAAGGATGTGCATTAATATCTTCTCTATATTGAAAATGGGGCAAAGGAATAAAAAAAGGCAAGGTATATTTGTTAGTACCATCCTGTAGTGAACTGATGTCTTCTTCATTGTGTAGACAAAGATCTTGTTGTTTTTTGTCGCTAATTTATTTATCCTAACAATCTTTCTGAGTTTGTTGACTTGACTGATATTCATGGACAACTCATTTCCCCATATGCAAAAAGGGTCGAACAGTGGGTCAAAACCTTTGACAGCAGGACCTACATGTGCAAGACCAAATTGTTAAAAACCTAAATATTAGAATGGTTCCCGCAATTGCACAATAATGTGCTATTAGACAAAGGATCATACTTGTGCAAACCTCGATTGTAAACCTCAACGCTTCCCATTGTTTCTCTACAACACATATAAGGTAGTTAGTGATCAAGTGAAGTGAAGGTTCACATGCTATCAGTAAAATATGTTGATGAAAAATAAGCACATTGCAAGTTCATCAAATTAATTCAAGCCACATGGAAAACCCATTTATCCAAACTAAGCATGATTAAGAACTAGGAAATATAGCAATTGTATATGTTTCTCATGTATTAAGTGCAGCCAAATTTGATTTATTCCTCACATGCACAACAATACAAAATTCTACCCACGACAATTGGACATCGCATTGCAGAATTGAACCAAACAGTTAACTAAACACCACAACAAATGAATCAAACATTAAATGAGCACCACATTGCACAATATAACATACTCCCAATAGAAGATCAGACAGTTAACCAAACCAAGCATGCTTAACAACTAGGAAATATAGCAATTGTAAATTTTTCTCATGTATTTAGTACAACCAAATTCGATTTATTTCTCACATGGTATGCAATAATAGAATGCACCCACAACAATTGAACATTGCATTGCAGAATTGAACCAAACAGTTAACTAAACACCACAACAAATGAACCAAACATTAACTGAGCACCACATTGCACATGTATAACATACAAGAAGATCAGATAGTTAACCAAACCAAGCATGCTTGACAACTTGGAAATATAGCAATTGTATTTGTTTCTCATGTATTTTGTAAATATAAATTCGATTTATTCTCACATGGAAGACAAAACAAAATTGCACCCTGAAGAATTTAACATCACATTTGCAGAATTGAACCAAACAGTTAACTCAAGACGACAACTAATTAACCAAACAGTTAATAAGCGAGCACCACATTGCACGACATATAGAACATATACACTAGAGCAACAGATTGCATGGTAAAAGTACATAGGACAATTAAATAGAATTTGTTAAGGAAAGGAAGGAGCAACACATGCAATGGGTAAACCGAGCAAGCTTAACCAGCGTAGCTAGCAAACTGAACATAGTTCATTATAGTGAGCTAATAAGACAGCATCGCTCATCATCGAAGATATCGATGATGATTGGATCCTTGGACATGGAAGAGGGAAATGCCTCCACATCGTGGGTGCCCTCGTCATAGTGGTGAGTTGCCTGAGCACTCCAGGCACCAACCTGCTGGCTCTCGAGTTGAGGTAAGCATGGGCACGCTGAGAAAACACCTCGTAGTCTTTGTTGAAGGCACCGACTGTGGCCTTGAGAAAACGCCACAAAATGTCGTTTAAAGCAGGCAACCGCGTCGCGACGTCGGTGCACGAGGCGTCGACGGTGGCCTCAATGGCGTGGTGCTCCTCCAAGATCTGGGGGTTGGCATGAATGCAGCCATCGCGACCTCATCTGCGCGTACGATGATGATTTGCTTCTCCGCTGCCAAATGCTGAGCTCCTGGCTATACTGCATGCACCATTGCTTAGGGTGGCGCTTATTTGGGTGAGGGGTCGGTGATTTGGGTGGAAGGTGTTGCGTCGACGGTCGGGGCATGTGGGATGTGGAAGGAGGAGGAGCATGGGGTCGGGTGTGGATTACCTGCCTGGATCGACAAGGCCGAGCAGCGTGAAGGAGGGTCGCCGGTGAGGAGGCGGCACTACAAGCAAGGAATGAAGGTTTCAGCTTAGAAAGGAAGGCGGAAATAGGGGAAATGTGGCCTTTGGTAAGGGGGAGGGCGCGGGGAGGTCGATATTTCCACGGAAGCCGAAAATTTTGAACCGGTGCAGCGAAAAAACTGGCGCGCAAAGTGTCATCGGACACGGTCCCTTATTCAACACAGTGTATGATATGTGAACATCACAAATGATTCTTATAGCTTAACCCGTGTGTGATGAGTTTGAACGTGCAAATTTTGGTTCGAATTTCTCTAGTTACAGTGGTCATCCACGTCATTGCATAATTTGGGTACACAAAGGAGACTACATCACACCCACACTTCTTAATCGAGCAAGTTTAGCAATTAAACAGAGCTAGCTGACCTAAACATTACTCTAACAAATTAAAGACCAGATGGTGCTCGTCGATCTTCGTCGCCTCCTCCATGTCCAGCTCACGCCCGACGATCTCCTGGGGAAGGGGCTCCATTGCATCCATCGCACCATACCCAGCAAGCATCTCACCATCCGCATCCGCCATCTCTTTGGAAAAGGCCGCCACGAGCTGGGCGTGGGCGGCCGCGATCTAGGCTTGGACGGGCTCCGTCATGGCAATGTATGCCGCGGAGGAATGGACGGCTGCTCAAACGCTCTCGGTGATTGCCAACTCTTCGGCCGTCGGTTGCCGACCGTTGTCGGAGATCGATTTGTGCGGTGACCGCCACGAGCTGGGCGTGGGCGGCCTCCATCAGGGCTAAGGCCGCAGCTGCGGAACGGACAGCTGTTGTGCCGCTCTCGCTAGTTGCTATCCCCGAGGCAGATGCTGCTGCCGCCACCTGAGAAGCAACATTGGCCGTTTGGGTTGCCTTGGCCGCCCGGTCACAGATTGCGGCCGTGCTGATGCAGCTTGTTAGCACGCGCATGGCAGCTGCGGCCGCGCTTTCACCGGAGTGGGCTACCGAAGTTGCCGTCATGATGCGGGTCCACGTCCCCATCTTTCACCAGCGATGATTGAACAGTGAGATGATATTTGGGAAGCGAGCTAGTGTGCTTGACATGCCGGCTGTGGACTGTAGTCAACGCACCTTCTCGTGTAAGCCATAGGCGTACTATACTCCGACGGTGCTCCAAGATATTTTGTACTGCATCTCACATGGTTGGTGACAATAAATTGTGTGTGATCTACTTGATTTTTCGTCTTGATTTGAATTACATAATGGGGTCACAACGGCAAAGGAGAGTGTTTGAATTGCTAGAACTTTTATCTGCAGTGAACGTGCAACTATAGGTGTGTCGTCAAAAAATTGGAATTATTCAGTGTTCGTTTGGACATTTTTATACATTAACTTGGTTTTCTAGCCATTTCAGGTGCACAATTCAAAATTAAACTACATGCACATGCTCCGTTACAACAAATTGGGTTGTAAAATCATACATGTGTCCATGGGTTTATGCTTATGTCCCATGCAAGAAATAGGGATGAATTTTGAACACCACGGCACTGTGGCTCTCCGGCAAACGTTGAGGTACTTGCTTTTGTAATTCTAGTAAATTCAAAACCCGTCTGAAATTCATGAACCTTGGCATGCTATCATGGAATGTCATCAACATGCAGGGGTAAAATATATTGTCCCATTTGGGGAAGGTTATGGTATAAGCTTCTCACAAACCAGAGCTTCTCACAAGAAGGCTCATGGTTCCGTTAGGGAAACGTGTCACCTCTTTGGACAAAACGATATTCATCGCCTCTTCTTGCTTTCAAATATTTTTCTGGTGTCAACATAGAACAACAGGAGTGTCATGTTTAATTTTGGAATTTTTTGGGATCGTTTGGACATTTTTATACGTTAACTGAGTTTTCTAGGCATTTATATGCATAATTCAAAATTGAACTACATGCACATGCTCCAGTGCATAAAAACGGGTTGAAAAATCAAATGTGTGTCCTTGGTTGCAAGCTTAGGTCACATGCAAGAAATGGGAATGAATGTCAAACACCTTGACACTGTCGCTCGGCCGCTAACATTGAGATACATGGTCTTAAAATTCGAGTAAATCAAAAGCTCGTCTGAAATTCATGAAACTTGACATGATATCATGGAATGGCATCGACATGCCGTGGTAAAAATATTGTCCCATTTGGGGCAGGTTTGGGTATAAACTTCTCGCAAACCAGAGCTTCTCACAACAAGCCTGATGGTTTCAGTAGGGAACGTGCCATCTTGGGGGACGAAATGATATCCGTTGCCTCTTCTTACTTTCAAAATTTTTCTCGTGTCAACATAGAACAACAGGAGTGTTGTGTCAATTTTTGGGATTTTTCAGGGTTCGCCTGTACATTTTTACACATTAACCAAGTTTTCTAAGCATTTATGTGGATAATTCAAATTTGAACTACATGCATATTGATGCATCTCCAACGTATCTATAATTTATGAAGTATTCATGCTATTATATTATCAATCTTAGATGTTTAATGGGATTTATTATACACTTTTATATGATTTTTGGGACTAACCTATTAACCTAGAGCCCAGTGCCAGTTTCTGTTTTCTCCTTGTTTTAGAGTATCAAAGAAAAGGAAAACCAAACAGAGTCCAATTGACGTGCAACTTGACGGAGATCATTTTTGGACCAGAAGAAGCTCACGGAGTACCGGAAGTAGGCCAGAGGAGTCCCGGGCTGCCCACGAGGGTGGCGGGCGCGCCCCAATGCCTCGTGGACAGCCCGGAAACCCCCCTGACGTGAAATCAACGCCAACACCTCTCATATATACCCAAACTTCCAGAAAGAAACCTAGATCAGAAGTTCCGCCGCCGCAAGCCTCTGTAGCCACGAGAAATCAATCTAGGCCCTCTCCGGCACCCTGCCGGAGGGGGCCATCATCACCGGTGGCCATGGAGGAGTATCCCGGAGAGGCCTTCATCGCCATGAAGGCCAAGGACCACAGGGAGAACCTTTCCCCATATAGGGGGGCCATGGAGGAGGAAGCATAAGGGGGAGAACCTCTCCTCCTCTCTCTTGGTGGCACCGGAGTGCCATTGAGAGGGGAATCATCGTCGCGGTGATCGTCTTCATCAACATCACCATCATCATCACCATCCTCATCTATTTTACGTGGTCCACTCTCCCGCACCCCGCTGTAATCCCTACTTGAACATGGTGCTTTATGCCACATATTATGATCCAATGATGTGTTGCCATCCTATGATGTTTTGAGTAGATATCTTTTGTCTTTGGGCTGATTGATGATCTAGATTGGTATGAGTTGTATGTTTTACTTTGATGCTGTCCTGTGGTGCCCTCCATGTCGCGCAAGCGTGAGGGGTTCCCGCTGTAGGGTGTTGCAATACGTTCATGATTCACTTATAGTGGGTTGGTGAGTGACTGAAACACAAAACCGAGTAAGGGGGTTGTTGCGTATGGGAATAAAGAGGATTTGATGCTTTAATGCTATGGTTGGGTTTTACCTTACTGATCTTTAGTAGTTGCGGATGCTTGCTAGAGTTCCAACCATAAGTGCATATGATCCAAGTAGAGAAATTATGTTAGCTTATGCCTCCCTCATACGAAACTGAAATAGTGATTGCCGGTCTTGTTAACGATTGCCTAGGACAATTCCGCACACCGATCCACCATTATTCCACACTCGCTATTTATAGTATTTAGTAATATATTCTAACTTTATGATAACAGCACCTACTTTATGTTTTAGCTCTCCGATATCATAGAAAGTTATCCTCTTCATACCCACAACGTAGTTTTATTTCTCGTTGCTAGTTGGAAGCAAACGTTCGGTGTACGTAGAGTTCTATCAGTGGCAGATAGGGCTTGAGAGCATATTGATCTTACCTTTAGCTCCTTGTGGGTTCGACACTCCATACTTATCACTTCCACCTTTGGAAATTGCTACGATGATTCCTTGCACTTGGGGATTATCACACATGCTCCAGTGCATATAAATCGGTTCAAAATTGAAGTGTATGTCCTTGGTTGCATGCTTCAGTCCCATGCAAGAAATGGGAATGAATATCAAACACCTTGCCACCGTCGCTCAACCGCTAACATTGAGATACATGGTTTTTAAATTCTAGTAAATCGAAAACGCGTCTGAAATTTATGAAACTTGACATGCCAGCATGGAACGACATAACCATGTCGTGTTAAAAATATTGTCCCATTTGGGGCAGGCTGGGGTATAAGCTTCTCACAACAAGCCTCATGGTTATGGTAGGGAACATTTTACCTTTCTGGACGAAACGATATCCGTTGCCTCTTCTTGGTTTCAATTTTTTTTCTAGTGTCAACATAGAACAACAGGAGTGTTGTGTTAAATTTAGGATTTTTTGGGGTTCGTTTGGACATTTTAATACATTAACTGAGTTTTCTATGCATTTATGTGCATAATTCAAATTTGAACTACAGGCACATGCTCCAGTGCATGTAAATTGGTTGAAAAAACAAATTTGTGTCCTTGGTGGCATGCTTAGGCCCCATGCAAGAAATGAGAATGAATTTCCAACACCTTGCCACCATCGCTCGGCCGCAAACATTGAGATACATGGTTTTTAAATTCTAGTAAATCCAAAACTCGTTTGAAGTTCATGAAACTTGACATGCTATCATGGAGCGGCATCAACATGTTGTGATAAAAAAATTGTCCCATTTGGGACATGTTTGGGTATAAGCTTCTCGCAAACCAGAGCTTCTCACAACAAGCATGATGGTTTCGGTAGGGAATGTGCCACCTTTGGGGGCAAAAACGATATCCGTTGCCTTTTCTTGGTTTCAAATTTTTTCTAGTGTCAACATAGAACAACGGAAGTGTTGTTTTAATATTTGGGATTTTTCGGGGTTCGCTTGGACATTTTTATACATTAACTAGGTTTTCTAGGCATTTTATGTGCATAATTCAAATTTGAACTACATGCACATGTTCCAGCGCAGAAAAATGGGTTGACATATCAAATGTGTGTACTTGGGTGTATGCTTAGGTCCCATGCAAGAAATGGGGATGAAATTGAAACACCAGGGCACTGTTGATTGCCGGCAAAACGTTTAGATACTTTGTTTTTAAATTCTAGTAAATCCAAAACTCGTCTGAAATTTGTGAAACTTGGCATGCTATCATGGAATGGCACCTGACATGTTGTGGTATTTTTCGTGTCCATTTTGAGAGAAGGCGCACTCGAATAACAGCCAACAAAGACACTTTGAAACAAATAGTTGTCATTTTAACATCTCAAATGTTTGTATATTTTAAATCGTGTGCGTTCTGTTAACCATTCACGTGATGCCACGTGTCTCTCTTTTAATGGCTATAGGAGGTGCCGTGCGGACACCGCTTGTTGAATGGGAGGCGGCGAGTCCGGTCTTGCAGTCGACCGAGAGGCGTGCTGTCCTCCGATGCGCAGGCTCATCGGGAAGTGTGCGAGTTGCACGCTGCGCAGGCTCACTAGAAAGCGAGCCCTTTGACTTCCATGGCCGCCCGCCTTGCTCGCATCCTCTCCATTAATGGCGCCCGAGCCGCTGTTTAATACGGGCGGAATTACTATACGCCTCCCATTCCCCTCCCTCCCGCACACCTCCACCAATGCCATAGCGCGAAAGGATCATCTGCCACTAGTCTTATAGTTTGGTGAAGTCGACTCCAAGCCGGAGGAGATAGAAAATAAGGAGGAATGGGGCCTCATGGACATGGCCCTAAACAAGCTGGACGCGATGGTTGTTGCCCCCACGCCCGTCCCACCTCCCATCCCCGCGCCCGCGATAGCGACCATCCCCGTAGCATTGACGGGTTGGTCGCCGAGCACTATCGCAGAGCCGAAGCCACAAAGCGCCGCGAGGTGTCTGCGACTCGCGCGAAGCTCATGTACATGCCGCCAAGGTTCGCTTGTGCGCAGACCCCCTACACCCATCGAGGCGCCGGTCCTCGCGGCGTTTTCGCACTCGCCGCTACTGCGTTCGTGAGCTGCTACGGCATGGGACGCCGCCGTCGACTGCTACCTCGCAGCGTCACGAGTTGCCGTTCTCCCGCGCCCCACCCGTCGATCGCGTGACGACATGATCTTTGATTTCTAAGTGAAGAACATTATGTGCTGCCTTGGAGACATCAATAACGACGTCCCAGAGGACGACAACGACAACTCCAGCGCGGCACACCACCTCTATTCTGGCCGGAATTAGTTTTTTTGGGTTTAGTACTGTATCTCGATCATATCTCTACTCCTAATGGAGCAGTTCGTAGTCTCCGCCGGTCAATTTTTGTCCCACCAGAAACGGTTAATTTTCGTCCTTCATCCCACCTCCTGCTACCCAGCGATCTCCCCCTCCTCCCTCGAGACCGACCAAAAAAAATGGCAGGCTACCACGTGGCCCGTTGTGAAACACTACGGTTCAGTGACAAAAAATCATCCTAAAAAATCTACGACGGTTAACCTACAAAAATTAACCAGGCCCTCGTGCCCTCGCATCCCCTCGCACGCACGGAAAAAAAACAACAAAAATAATCCCCGAGATAAAGTCCAATCGCGTCCCACAAACCCTAGCCGCCGCTGGCCTCCCCTACCCGTGCCGCAGACGCACACCATCCTCTTCTCCTCCCTCCCGTCAGCGACCCGCCCCCACTCCGTGAGGCAGATCAATCGAGACCCATGGCCGGGGTCGCCACCGTGCCTCGCCGCGCAGCGCATCGGGTATCCACCTCCCCTCCCCCATCTTCCTCCTTCAAATTTTGGCAGCAATGACCGTGAGTGTGGCTGCTCCTCGTCCGTGCTCCGCCAGACTTCCCTACCCACCCCCTCCGATGACGGTGGCCAGAACGAGGTGGGTTCAACCGGCAGAGCCCCGGGCGAGATCGCGTGCGAGTGGACGGAGCAGGCGCTCGTGGTCGTGGTGAACCATGGGCGCAGTCGGAGCAGAGAGTCGGGGCTTAGGAGATGAGGAGAACGGCATAGGCTTCATGCTGGAAGGAGATACGGCGATGGGCAAGGAGGAGGTCGGGGGTTACACGGAGGTACAGGTGGATGTCAGTAACCTGCCCGCTACGACGTCGATGGTGAGCACCCAATATGTGAGCACCACGCGCAGATGTTCCTCTTAGCTTGCTACCTTTCCCTGCTGCCCTAATTTCCCCCTACAACTCAGTCAGGCCTCAAGCTACTCCCTAAGTTTTGTAATTTGCATTATGGTATATTCTGAATTCTTGTTTGATTATAATGAAAGAAGTACCATAGGATCTGCAATTGTGTTGGGGTAAAGTTTACTGATATTGGTGTTTCTTTTCAAGATTTTCTTTTTTTTGGCAGTACAAACTTCTCAAGCAAAGACGTGTGATCCATTTATTTGAGTTGTAGGTTGTAATCTATCTATTTGATCTATTTAGTGATATTTCACGTCAACTGATTGTAGGTACTTTGACGTTAGAAGGGATACTTGCCCCTTTGGCGGATGATGTTTTTACAAGGTATACATGATCTCGTTTCAGATTCAAATCTATCATCACATATACTTCTTATATAATGTGTGAATTCTCAACTGAAACTTGACCGGTGCCTAGAGTGATATTTTGCCTGCTGTTACCTTCTCATACTTAATGTGCAGCAGTAGTTCTGAATGAAGCCTAATTAAAATACTAAAGGCAGTAAAAACATAACTGCTGATGATAAGCCATGCAAATAATTCGTCATAGTTTGAACTAGCACCTCTAAATAATATTTTGAAGTTTTCTCCAATCAGTGCTAGCTTAGGTGATGTGGAACGTTAAGAGTAGCTGATTGGTATGTTCATCAAAGCCATGCTTTGTCAAATAGGGACTGTCAGATGGCCTTGGAATATAACCATTGTAATTTGACTCATGTAATGAACTGTGCAAAATAACATATATGGTGGTTATCTTCTCCTTTCTTTCAGTATTCAATTGTCTATTTTCCTACGCTCTTTGCTTCTTCGGTTTGACTCATGCAGTACTGTATGTTCTCCAGCATGCCTTCACCGATGGGCATTTGGGGAGCCGGCAACGGTGGCAGTGCTTCATTTTCATGGCGACAATGGAAGTATGGACCAGCAAGAAATATCGAGTTGGTACTCTCTATTAGTCTCCTTTATATAATGTATAACCTCTGCTTGCTTCTCATAGAAGATTATGATGTATAAACCTCTGCTTGCTCTCCGATAGAAAATTCCGTTCGAACATGCAGATCGGCATACTTGCTGAGAAGGTTACAACTGTAGGTAAAGCATCAAACTATATGTCTCAAATTAAGGTTTGTTTTTGGTTGGATGCAATTCTTTCAATAACATTCTTCTATAAATAAACTGAGGTTGCAATTATCTGACCATGTATTTTTGAATTTTGTTTTCCATTGAACATTCAAAACATCCAGAAGGAAGCAGTTGAGAAGAGAAGCACTTAGGGGATGATGTCGATCTTGCACATTCAGCTTTATGTATGTAGTCTCACTCTCATCTTATTTAATTTATTTATATCAGTTGAATAAAGAAATATAGCCTCTTAGGATCTAAATCAGCAATGTAAAATTGATCGATACTTGTGCTCGCTCACAACAGATGTTAATTTTTTTTATTTTACAGTACATTTGGATGTCGGAGTTCGTTGCAATACCACATAAGCATCATTTGAAAGCTTGATTTTGTCATTGAATTTAATGTATTTGTCCTTATAATATTTTCACCCACACTGGCTTTTACCTACTCCTATTAATATACAGTAGCAAACAAGTCCTTGACTCCTTCAGGAGTATTCAGTAAGACTAAAAAGCTGAAAAGGATTTTAATGCCTTCAGGTAAATGCTTCTTCGTGTACCATATATGGCAGTTTGGTAAAAAGAAAAAGAAAACAACGGAGCAAATTAAAATATAATATGTTTATCAAAAAGGCATAAGGTAATCGATGAGCAAACATATTTACATTCTAATATTTTTTCTTTTCTTTTCTTGATATGTTATTTCCTTTGATGATCCTTCTCTTCTTCATATGAACAGGCCCCCAGCTAGATTGACGAGAAAGTTTATTTTGCACATGGTCTTTTCTGGTTTTGTCCTTGTAGCAAGAAGTACATTTTTATAACAATATCAGCTTTTCTCTGGTGTGTGCAATGATTTCATTCAGATACAGACCTTTTGGAAATTGTGGTTTTCTTTTGTATTTTTGTCCTAATATGGAATGTTCTGTTGCTGGATTGAATTACTCTCTCAGCATTTTTATGTTGACATATTATAATGCTCAGTGTGTTTACAGGCTACTGAATACTGTCGGAGGAAGGAATCGGTGCTGAGGTAACTTCTTTTCTAAAATATATTCTCAGTGTAACTATTGATATGATTTTACTCTACATGGTACATGCCATGAATACTAACTTATTTTCTACTGATATGTTTTAACAGGTGATCAACCTTCGATCAGTTAGGCCACTGGATAGAGCTGCGATAAAAGCATATGTTACGAAAATAAATAGGTTGGTGATTCTTGAAGAAGGCTCCCCCCAACATCGTGTTGGTGCTGAGATATGGTGTTCTCTCTCTCTCCACACACATCATGTCAGGTTTGAGCAGGCCAACCCTCTTCCAATTATTCATTCGAATTATTGTACAGAATCTACAATTATAAGAAAGAAGAATTGATAAATTAGAGAGTGATATGCTTTCATAAATTGCTCACCCCTGAAGGTTACAAATTCAAGTGTTGGGTTCGAAGGATGAAGCAAATCCCAAGTCACATGTTAATATATCTTGATTCACATTTATATTTACTTTACTTCAGGTTTGCATGCAGTGACGGAGATTTCACCGGCTCGCCTCCATTTTCTTGGTGAACCCACATTTCCCTCTAAGGTTTGTGTTTTCCCCTTTTGATAGTATTTTTTTATTTTCTTGCTCGAGCCACAGATTCTACTTCTGCATATTGTTTACTTTATCCTTGCTGCATCGGCTTTGCATATGGCCATTGGGTGCTGATCGCCTCCATGTCTTTGGTGAGCCCCCATAGCTCTAGGTCTTTTGATTTTGTTTAGTTTGTTAGATTTATGAAGAGCTCTTCTATTCCAAATTGAGAAACCTATGCTTCTTTCCTATGTTGGTCCAAAAGGCCATTTGTTTGATAGCAGTTTGATATCAGCAAAGTTTTTAGCCAAAACTGCTTTTGATTCGGTTCAGTTTGTGTTGTAGATATTTTATCGGTAATTTTGTATCTTTACGTGCCCAGGTACATTCTGAAGGAGAAGATTGCTGGTCGAGAAGACCATTTATCTGATATTAGTTTATTGAAGAAATTGCCCATGATGTATTTTCAGTAAATTATGATTTTTTGTATTCGCATGGTTCTGATAGGAAGATACCATTGCTACCAGGTCAACAATCTCCCCTTCAATAATATTTGATTTACATTTTGTATGCCATTCATCGAATCAATGTGGATTACAATGACCACTCGTATGTTTTGATTGCAGTACTTCTCTATGCTATTTCACTATTTTGGACTCATGTTCTTTTCATTGTGATGTAGTAATAAGTGAAATAAATTGAGTCTAATTCTTTGTGCGGACATAGGCGTTTCAAAGAAATATATGGCTTGTTTTATTTTTGGCCCTTTCTTCCCGGCCACTGGATATGCACTTAACACTAGTAGAAAAAGGGTCATATGTGAAGCACATTAGTGCCGGTTTGTAAAAAAACCGGCACTAATGTGATCAATAGTGCTGGTTCGTGGCTGCGATCAATAGTACCGGTTCGTGTTGAGCCTTTTAGTACGGTTCGTGCCACAAACCGGTACTAAAGGGGTAGTGGCAGGTGGCCAGTCGGGTCCTTGACGAGCCCCTTTAGTACCGGGTTTATATACCAACCGTACTAAAGGTCTAACTTATAGTACCGGTTCATGCCATGAACCCACGCTAAAGGGACAAGTTTTAATCTTGGTTCGCGCTACGAACCGTACTAAAGGGCCAATTTTCAAACTCTACACCCCCCCGTAGGTATCGCCATTTCAGTTTTGAAAAATCAAAAGAAAATGATAAAAACTTCAAAAAATAAAATCCTTCGAGAGGTAGTTATATTACTATATATACTAGTTAGGAAAATTTGAAAACTTAAATTTGGACATGTTTTGCAAAAAGTGTAGGGAAAATGTAAAACGGCTATAACTTTTGCATACGATGTCGGAATAAAACATATAATGTTACTACATAATTATTCGAAAAGGAAAAAAAGATATGGTCAAATTTCATTTTTTTTAAATTTGGTTAAATTTGGTCATACTACTTATTCAAGAAGTATTAATGTTACTACATAATTATTCAAGAATATTAGTGTTACTAAATAATTATTTCAATTTTTTGAATTTTGGTTAAACTATGGTCAAACTTATTCAAGAAATATTAGCGTTACTACATAATTACTGTTTTTTTAGAATAATAGTTTCAAACTCAAACGGTGAAATGTGTGACTTCATGCTCAAGCTAAACTCCTGAGGGTTAATAGGATTGACATCTTATTATTGTCAGGAAAACAACAAGTGCAGACTGAAACGAAGGAGAATAGAACCCGAAAGTTAAGCGTGCTCAAAATTTGGAGTAGTGAGAGGGATGGGTGACCGGTCGGGAAGTTAGATGATTTGGAATGAGTGATCCACACTTGAGCAGTTAAGAGAGGTGATTAGAGACTAAATCATCAAATAATTTATTAAAATTAAAAATAAAAAAAAATCAAATTTTTTTTCCAAAATTAAAAAAAAAAACCTTTAGTACCGGTTGGTAACAGCAACCGGTACTAAAGGTCCCCCATACTAGGGCGCGAGCTCACGCCACGTGGTGGCACTTTAGCGCCGGTTCGTGCCGAACCGGTACTAAAGGGGGGGCCTTTAGTGCCGGTTCCATAACCGGCACTAAAGGCCCTTACAAACCGGTTTTAAAGCTCCATTTTCTACTAGTGTAAGTTCCCCAACCAGAAGCATCTCCCTGTCCATGTAACCAATAATATTTTGGAAGAAGAATGTACTCAGGATCATAATGGATAATTTTGTTTTTCTGAAAACCATGTCCCATTGTACATGGCACGAGAGTTTGAGCAGAAACCTGGGGTTAGCTCCTTGCCTACTCCAGGAATTGTGCACTCGAACTATTTGATCAGGGTTTTTTTTTTCTGTCTTTCGGATAGCATCTTACAGCCAACATTTCTGAATTCCAGCATTGGTATCAGTAATCATTTTAGTTCTACCCCATATGGATATTAGTTAACTTTATGTTCTTATGACGTAAGTACATGGGAATTGTTCCGTTCCTTCATGAATCAAATCTTTTCGGATGTCCGAAAGCACTTCTGGTGGATCAGAAAATTGTGTTTTTCTCAGCATCTTAGTTTTTCTCTATGGAAGTATTTAAAACAGTAATCATTCTTTCAAGAATGTTACCAATACAGCATTGTTTTTGTAGTCCGTATTATGCGTAAATGCCCAAGGGCAGTGGACAAAAGTCAGCAACATAAGTTGTTTGGAAAATGTGTCTTAGTTCCCTTTCAGTCTCTTCTGTAACATCATCTCTTTTAAAAAAGATATTTTCTATATCAGTGCACTGTAAATATATATTAGAAATGTTGGTTTAATCGACTGTGTGATTATCGGTTACCATGAAGGAAATCACTATAAGATTTGAGAGATGCAAGGCTAACGTAAAAGCAGTAAGAGTCTTTGAGATGCCAAAACTTCTCTCGTATATGTATTTTGTGTACATGTAAATCTTGACCTTCCAGCAACATTGACAGCAGGATAATTCTATTTCTTTTAATTGACCACAACATGTGATCAGGGCCCATTTGGAATGCAACTAATGTCAAGTGCACCATCATCTTAAGCATTATTTACTCATTGTAAGTGCATCTAGTGCCCCTTAGTGATTTTGGTGGATTGAAGACTTATAGGTTAAGGAACTAATGCGTTTGTGAGTGTACACAGGTCTATAAGTCTATGAGGAGTTTGATATTCACAGAGAAAGTCGACCCCTAAAAATGAAGTTCTTCGACTGAAGACTTTGATATTCTGAAGACTTTCTGAAGACTTTGAAAGTGAAGAAATTGGTGTGACCTTGAAGACTTGGCATTCGTTTGAGGAACTTGAAGCGTGAAGACTTTTGTTTTCGTAGTTTCATTTTCTCTTTCTTGAGTCATAGTAAACACCGTACTGATAAAGGGGGTCGAGGAAATACTAAGGAAAAATTTCCATGTGATGCTCAACTCAAAATCCTACACCTACCAATCTTTTCGAGTGAAGCCTTTGGAAATCTCATACAGTTCAGTCAATTTCTTCAAAGGATGTAGACGAAGTTCTTCCGTCTTTGAGGAATTTATTCTGACCGAGGAGTTAGGAATTCGCCAAAGGCGGATTGCCTACACAAAGTGAGGAACATGATAGCCCCGAGGAATTTGAGATTCAAATTTCCGACTTCTTGTCTTGGCGCCAGCTGTCCCAAAATATCTTATCCACCTAACGGTCATATCATTAAAGGGCATTTATGTCTTATCATGTCGGGCTGCTCCCTAGGCTATAAATAGCCGCCCCCTACAACCACTAGCTGGTTGGCTGCTCCGAGAGAAACTTGACACTTGTCATTTGAGAGCAACCCATCCTCCGAGGACTTTGAGCGAAAATCATCGAGTGAGGAAAAACCCAAAAACCAAACCCTACAAACCCAAAGTGATTGAGCATCACTGAAGAGATTGATCCTGCGTGGATCCGACGCTTGTTACCTTTGAAGACTGTGCTTCTTCCAGACGGTTAGGCGTCATGGTCTAGAGCATCCAAGAGGAATTGTGGATCGCCGAGTGACCAAGTCTGTGAAGGTTTGGAAGTCGCCTCAAGACTTACCACGAGTGATTGGACGAGGTCTGTGTGACCTTAGTTCAAGGAGAATACGGTGAGGACTTGGTGTCCCGAAATGTGTGCTCAGCCGACCGGGTGTCCGGGACTATGTGTCCTCGAGTTTAAATACTCGGCCGCTCCAACCAGACGCATAACCGGGACAGCAGCTTGAACCGGTCTACCAAATCATTGTCTTCACCAACCTTATCGGTTCTATCTCCCCAACCCTTTCATTTCCTCATTCTTTGTGTTGAGTGTTTATTCATATCTGTGTTTGAAGACTTTGATCAAGACTTTCTCAATTTCCTCAGTTCAATTTCTTGATGCATTTGTCTTCATCTTGTGTTATCCTGTGATTACGCCTTCTGTACTCTGTGCTAGTCTTCATTTCATCATGATGACCATGCGTGTATTCTGTTATGCTTATTTCTGAGTACTTATTCCTCTGCAAGTAGTTCTTCGCTAAGGAATTTCCTCACCGGCAAATTCCTCAGTGAAGAATTCATAAAAATCGCCTATTCACCCCCCCTCTAGTCGATATAACGCACTTTCAAGTGGTATCGAGCAAGGTACTCCCTTGTTACGTGTGATTTTGGTTTAACCACCGAGTTTTAGTTATGTCGACCGCAGTATGATCAAGGTCTCAGCAGGGTGTCCTACCTTTGATGGGACGGACTATCCCTCTTTGGAAGAACAAGATGCGAATGCATCTTGAAGCAATTGACAACGATCTCTGGTATGTTGTGGAAAATGGTGTTCCCTCAGTCACACCTTCCCTGAATGTTGCTGATGTGAAGAGATTCAAGCAACTCGATTCTCAAGCGAAGAATATTATATGTGGCCATCTGAGCAAAGGTCAATATGGAAGAGTGAGTGCTTTGGAAGCGCCAAGCTCATCCGGGACAGGCTGTCCAAAGTGAATGAAGGAGTCTCAACTCAAGCGTGACTCTCGAGTTGATGTTCTTCGGAATCTCTTCAACCGCTTCAAAAGACTCGACAATGAAAATGTCCAACAAACCTTTGATCGCCTTCACCGACATCTCAAATGAGCTTCAAGCCCTCGGTGCCAATCGACATCACGACCATGAGGTGGTGAAGAAACTGTTGAGATCGCTGATTCCTCATTTGATACTCTGGTCCGATGATACAAGAACGGGTTGACTACAAGTCTCTTGATCCTGCCGATATCCTCGAGAGGCTAAATACTCATGAGTTCCAGCTTCTTTGAAAGAGAGATCTCTATGGTTCTAGCTATGGAAAACACGTGCCTCAAGGCCAAGGTCAGGTCTCGAATCTGAGTGTGAAGACTCGTAGTAGCCTTGGAGATCCCAAGAATTAGGCCAGGAGCTAGCACCGCCGTGAAGAAATTCAGAAGTTCTCAAGACGAGGTCGATTTGGAAAATCCTCAAGGACCAAGTGATTCCTCATCCAAAGGACTATAAGAGAAGACTTTGTCACAAATGCAAGAAACCTGGTCACTACATCCAAGATTGTCCTCAGTGGGAAAAGGAATTAAAAAAAGAAGAAACACAAGGATTACAGTTCTGATGACGTTAAGAAGAAGAAGAAATCATCGAAATCTTCATCATCAAAATCCTCAAAGCCATCTTCTCACAAGAAGAGCAGCTCCAAAAAGGCTCGGGCATTCATTGGCAAGGAAATGGACTCTGAAGCTGAATCTGAGGAACATGAGGAAGAGGAGGCATCAGAAGAATCTGAGTCTGGTGTGGCGAGTCTAGCTCTCGCCATCGCTTTCGTCGACAAGTCCATCTTCAACTCAAGAAAATGACCTCACCAACAAAGCTGATGAAGATAGTGATGACTACGCTCCCACCTATTGCTTCATGGCAAAGGGTGCCAAGGTACTCAAATATACATCCTCTGAATCTAGTGAAAATGAATCGATGAAGATCTAAAGCCCGATTACTCAAAACTTGCTAAGATTGTCAGAAACAACAAAGGGCTTTAGAAAAGGTTCAAAACATGCTAGATAAGAGTGATGATATGTTAGGTGAAGAAATGGATCGCACTAAAGCCCCGGTGAAAATCTTGAGACTTAGGTCTAGGTTTGACGACCTTCAAGGTCATCATAACACTCTCTTATCAGATCATGAGAAACTTTCTTATAAATTTCTTCAAAGAAAGCAAGATCTTGAGAAGCTAAGAGTGAGTTATGAAGATCTTCAGAAGGAGCGCGATTCATTACTTGCTCAACAAATCAACGCTTCTCGTGAAGAATTTGTTCCTCCATGCTTAAAGTGCATTGAACGTGAATCGCTAATTCTTCACCGTAATGTTCAAATGCTTCAACTGTTACAAATTCTTCACCGCCTCTGCTATCACTAATTCCTCATCTCGAGGACATTGCTAGTATCCTTGACGATGCAGGGCGAAGGAATTGTACATGACAGGCATGTACAAAAGCCTCAAAGGGCATCAGACTCTTTGTGATGTGCTGAATAAGCAGATCCTCAACAGGAACCCTAGGAAAGAGGGTATTGCCTTTGAGAGGAAACTCAATGATGATGGAACATATTGGAAGCCTGAGCAGTATCCCAAAACCTCATGGGTTGCTGCAAAGGGACCTCCAGTTGATCCATCTAACTTATCTGGCTTTACATGCAAATCTCCTCATTCTTCTGATGAGTCATTTGACTCCAACTATAAACTGTTCAAAAATCAGAATGGTGAAGTATTTGCTAGATATGTTGGCACTAACTACAGGAACGGTTCCCCTATGAAGAAAATCTGGGTTCCCAAGATGCGCCTTGAAAGTCTTCAGGTGAATGTCCTCATGACACCACCTGTGAAGAATAGGAACCCCAGATCAAATTCTTCATATGGACCAAATTCTTCATATGGATCCAAGTCCTCATACGGACCAAATTCCTCACGTGGATCAAATTCCTCAAAAGGATCAAAGTCCTCATATGATTATCATCGTGCTAACAACTCTGTTTCGCAGAGTAGAGCTAAGGGCTATGAATATGTGCATTATTCTTCAAACCAATATGTTCATAAGTCCTCGAAGAATTTCTCTGCTTATTCATATGCTTACCCTAACCCCTCTTATGTGAAACGAAATGGATTGGCCTCTATGCCACCATTCTCATATGGTGCTCGCAGAGTGATGAACTCTTTGCCACCCCTTCAGATGTGGGTGCTGAAGAAAAAAAACTAACTTCTTCTGCAGGGTCAGGTCTCCAGACGTGCTTTAAACGTCTGAAGAATTTGCTGGAGGCCTGACAAAATTGCCTGAAAGGACGCAGGCTAATCATGATGAAATTAACTTTCATTTCACACGTCCTCATACTGCTTATCTGTTAATACCGACTGATGAAATTCATCTGATGAACTTGATATCATATTCTTCACTGATGAAGTATATGAGATCGTAAGTTGTACTAATTGCCCGCAGGATGATCAACCCAAAGCCACTGAGTGGGTTATCGATAGTGGATGTACAAATCACATGACCGGTGACAAGAATCTATTGATGGATGCTCCCTTATCACCGTCACATCTGAAGCATATCATCTTTGCTGACAAAGGCAAAAGTCAGGTATTGGGTCTTGGTAAGGTTGCGATCTCTAAGGATAAACACATGGACAAAGTCATGCTTGTTGAGTCCTTAGGATACAACCTCATGTCAGTCTCAATGCTTTGTGATCTTGATATGGTTGTTATCTTTGGCAAGTATCGTTGTGTTTTGATTATGGAAGCTGACAATTCCAAAGTCTTCGAAGGATTTAGGAGAGGAGACTTGTATATTGTTGATTTCTCTACAGTGACCACAACCAGCCGTGTGTCTACTTGCAAAAGCTTCGTATAGTGGCTATGGCATCGACGACTTGGTCACGCATGAGGCATGAGGAATTTGCACACGCTTGCGAAGAAGAAGCATGTCATTGGCATTGAGAATGTCAAATTCCTCAAGGATCACTTATGCGGAACTGTGAAGCTGGAAAAATGACCAAGGCCAAGCATCCAGTGAAGACTATCATGACCACTACTCGTCCTTTGAATTGCTTCACATGGACCTCTTTGGTCCCAATCATTACTCAGTTGTCGTTAATGATGCATCTCTATATGGCTTTGTTATTGTTGATGATTACTCTCGTTACACATGGGTACACATTGTTACTTACAAAAATCAAGTGCAGGAAGTCTTCAAACGATTTTCCTCGAGGGCTTCAACTAACTTTGGTGTGAAGATCAAACACATCAGAGTGACAATGGGCCGAGTTCAAGAATTCCGGTCTTGATGCCTATCTTGATGAACTTGGTATTACTCATGAGTTATCTGCTCCTTATACTCCTCAGCAAAATGGCGTCGTGGAGCGCAAGAACCGAACTCTTGTTGAGATGGCTCGCACTATGCTTGATGAATACAAAACGCCTAGTCGTTTTTGGATTGATGCAATTGATACGGCGTGCCACATCATCAACAGAGTATATCTTCACAAATTCTTCAAGAAGACTGCCTATGAACTCCTCACTGACAAGAAACCCAATGTAAGTTATTTCAAAGTCTTCGGTGCTAAATGCTGGATTAGAGATCCTCATCACAATTCTAAATTTGCACCGAAAGCACATGAAGGTTTTATGCTTGGTTACGGAAAGGACTCGCACACCTACAAAGTCTTCAATATCACTCTTCACAAGATTGTTGACACTGTAGATGTGCGGTTCAATGAAACTAATGGCTCGCAAAGAGAGCACCTACCTTCTGTGTTAGATGAACCAGCACCTGAGGAATCTATCAAGTTCAAGGCAACTGAGGATGTCATTCCCTCTTGAAGAATCTGAAGAATTCATTCTCGCTGAAGAACGCCGAGTCGGTGGCCTTTTGAAGATAATGCTGAAGACAATGGTGCTGAGGAAAATGATCAAATTCCTCGATGACAACCAGCTCATCCTCGTGTTGCAAAAGAAGTGCAAGTTGACAAGATCATCGATGACATTAATGCGCCAGGTCCTCTCACACGCTCAAAAGCTTCACATTTATCTAACTTTTGTGGGCACTATGCTTTTGTCTCTATCACAGAGCCCACTAAGGTAGATGAAGCATTTCTGGAGCCGGAGTGGATTCAGGCTATGCAAGAAGAATTACATCAGTTCGAGCTCAACAATGTATGGGAACTGGTCAAACGTCTAGATCCTCGCAAGCATAATATCATTGGCACAAAGTGGATCTACCGCAACAAGCAAGATGAAAATGGCCTTGTGGTGAGGAATAAGGCACGACTAGTAGCTCAAGGCTACACAGGTTGAAGGAATTGATTTCGATGAAACTTTTGCACTGTTGCTAGACTTGAGTCTATTCATATTACTCGCCTATGCTAACCATCACAATATCACTTTATATCAAATGGATGTGAAAAGTGCATTCCTCAATGGTAAGCTTGAGGAAGAAGTATATGTTGCTCAACCCCTGTGTTTTGAAGATCCAAAGAATCTCGACAAAGTCTTAGGACTTAATAAGGCCCTCTATGGTCTCAAGCAAGCCCCTTGGGCGTGGTATGATACATTGAAGGAATTCTTCGTGAAGAATGGCTTCACACCAGTTCACTCGACCCTACTCTCTTTACTAAATCTTATGATGGTGAACTGTTTGTGTGCCAAATATATGTTGATGATATTATCTTTGGCTGTCTTGACCAACGTTATAGTGATGAATTTGCCTATATGATGAGTGAAGAATATCAAATGTCTATGATGGGAGAGTTGAAATTCTTCTTAGGTCTTCAAATTCGTCAACAACACAATGGCATATTCATATCTCAGGAGAAATACCTCAAAGATGTCCTCAAGAAATTCGCATGCAAGATTGCAAAGGCGTCAAAATTCCTATGCCCACAAATGGCCGTCTATGCACCGATGAAAATGGTATTGACTTCGATCACAAGGTATACCGCTCCATGATTGGTTCTTTATTGTACTTATGTGCATCTAGGCGGATATAATGCTTAGTGTTTGCATGTGTGCCCGATTTCAAGCTACACCAAGGAATCACACCATAAGGCTGTGAAGCATATTCTTCGATATCGCGCTCACACACCAACACTAGGATTATGGTACCCCAAGGGCTCTACTTTTGATCTCATTGGATATTCTGACTCTGACTATGCTGGTGATCGTGTGGACCGCAAGTCAACATCTGGTAGTTGTCATTTCCTCGGACGATCTTTGGTCTGTTGGTCCTCAAAGAAACAGAACTGCGTATCACTGTCTACTGCAGAAGCTGAATACATTGCTGCTGGCTCGTCTTGTGCTCAATTGCTGTGGATGAAGCATACTCTCAAGGACTACGGCATCAATGTGAAGAATGTGCCTCTCTACTGTGACAATGAGAGTGCCATCAAAATTGCTCACAACCCAGTTCAACACTCGAAGACAAAGCACATTCAAATTCGTCATCATTTTCTTCGTGATCATGTGTTGAAGGGCGACATCTCCATCGATCACGTGAAGACTGAAGAACAGCTAGCTGACATCTTCACTAAACCCTTGGATGAGAAGAGATTTAGCAAGTTGCGGTGTGAGCTAAATATCTTAGAATCTTCGAATGTTCTTTGAAAAAGACACACATCCTAACACTTACATAAAATTGATGACTTAGATGTGCAACACATGAAGAAATGTTTTCTTCAATCAATGAAGAATAACACTCTAAGTGTGAAGAAATTAATGAAGAATTTGATTCTCAGAACCCTACGACAATTGTACGCGGTGTCTGAAATCATCATTCTTATACGGTGGGTCACGCCACCACCAAAGTTGAAAATCTTCAATTTGAGTTTTTCCTCAGTTTGAAATTCTTCAGTTTTTCAAATTCTTCAACTTTGCAAAATCTTCACTGTTTCCGTCGTCTTTCTTCATTGGCTATATATATATATGGGTTTATGTCCTCTACAGCATTCACTTATAGTTATTTCTTCAAGTCGTTTTTTTCTGCTAAGTGAATGTGATCGGACCCTTCCCCCTCTATGCTATACTCAACCCAATCTATTCACAAATTCTTCATGTGCGTTCTATTTGAAACTCGTTCAAAATCTTCACTGAGTCCTTGTCAGCTGAAGAAATTGCGAACGAAACTTTAAAACTAATCTTATCCAAATTTTCTGTTTTGCCGCTCAAACTGTTCCGCATCCCATGATGCATTATTTTACTCACCCACGATCGTACACGATCTCCACTACACAGTACGTGGGTGACACATGTCGCGTGAAGGAGAAAGGGCAGGGGCACGTTCGTCCCAAATCTTCAGGCGAACAGTTTTTCACCGTGTCTATAAATACCCTCTCCCTTCCTCACTTCTTTTACCCCACTCGACCTCTCTCTCCCGCCGAGCTCCTCAAACCCTAAGCGCCGCCGCTTCTCCATCGTCAGCGGTGAGGAAGAGCTTCGTTGCCTCGACCTCGTCGCCGACGTACTCGCGCCGACTGCGGAAATCCTCACTCCGCCGCCGCCGTAGCTGTCTTCCTCCGCCAAGTTAGGGCGTGGAAGATCTGAACAGACGAGCTTCACATCTACAATACCTAGTTCGTCATGTTCTTCATTTAGGGTAAATAAAAGTACTTTTACTACCCTCGTTGATTCAAATCTTACACTACAAATCTTCAAAGGTGTTTTATTCTTCAAATCCTCACACACAAACACCTCACAAGCTATATGCTCTTGATTCGTTTCTCTAAGCAATCATTTTCTTCAAGATTCCTCAATTGTGTGGATCCTCGATCTGTACAACTCTGGAACCTAAGACAAAGAACGCTTAGTGAAATTCTTCAAGGCTCATTTGGTCAAAATCCTCAAAACTTGTTCTTTTTGAAAACCTTTTGAGAACGCATATGACCTCTCCAAATTCCTCACAACTATACTCTGTTCACAAGTACTCATGTCTGCTGCTGAATCACTAGGTTCTCATCAACTTAACTCATTTGCAGCGTTCCTCGAAGAAAAACTGCATACTTCTTCAGAGAACTCAACTGTTCAAATTCCTCAACCAAGAATATGGCGACGGTAAGAAGCCACGAGAAAGGAGGAAAGAAACCCGAGGTTATGACTGCATTTGAGATCCCCGAGGAAATTTATCTTGACTATTGCACACCGATGAAGCAAAATTTGGCAAAGAAAGCAAAAATCAGCGCAAGGTGCGATTCGGAAGATTGAGCGGAGATGGGCAAGGGAATGGAGGGAGTACAGATATGTAACTCCAAAGTACATGAAGAAATTCGCTCTCAATCCTCCATGCCCAAGAGCTCCATTGGCACCTGGCCAAGTAGCTGATCCCACAAGCATCAAACGTGGTGAGGACTTTCCTGAAGAATGGGCTAAGCACCAAGCTAAATTGGCAAGACAAGCCAAGGAGGCAGTGAAGATTTAATGAGGATTCTGCCACTACTACTGCTACTGAGGCCTCGGTCAAACCGAGGAAATCCATGCCAAAGAAGCCTGCTCATAAGCCAAGTGCTTCACCGTCAGCGCCCTCACGGCCAAGTTCCTCAGCAGCGCCCTCAAGGCAAATTCCTCACACTGCTACAGCTCCACCAAAGTCCTCAACAGCTCCTTCAAAGTCCCCAGTTCCTGTGCATCTGGCTACATGTCAAAGGACTGCTGGTTTCTCGATTGCCTCGAGTTTCAAAGAAGTTCCTCAAGACACCAATTTCATCATCCGGCCCGACTCTGCTGAAGACCAAAGCAACAATGGGCGAGGTCCTCGGCCAAGTCCAAAGAAGAAACAGGTTGCATTCCATGTGCCTTCTGATGATGAAGCTTCTGATGATGAACTTGCGGAAATCATCAGAGATCGCCAAGAAAGGGCCGCTAGAGCCAAAGGCAGATTTGTGCCATCTTTGTTGGATCCGAGGAAAATCCTCGATTATATTGATCTCGCACAAGGATCCAAATACCCCTATGCACGACTTTCATCCGACCCTGGACAAATTCATATGTTGACCCATTTCATCGCTGAAGAGAAATGGAAGTTTGAAAAGGCAAGAGAGATCAAGAAGGCTCAATACACAAAGGAGAAGTTCTGGAAGAAAAACGTTGTCAAAATGACACCTGAGGAACTTCTCAAGGTCTAGACTGAAATTCAAGACCTCAGCAAAAACTTCGATTCTTATTATGATGATTGGCAAGGAGCCAAGGTCGATTAAATCAACCGACGAAGAAATTCACCAATGTTGCTGCCCCAACGCAACATGAAATTCCTCAGTCAAGCCTCACCACCCGATCAAGAACATGCCAAAGACCAATCGATGAAGTTCAGCGGCTGATGAAAATGCTAGTTCGAGGGCTGATGATCCCATTCCAGCCGAAGAAATTGCCGGGGCATCCACTAGTGGTGCGCTGAAGAAATCGAACAAGACAGTAATCAAGCGCATCGATTGCGCTGAGGAAATTCAACCAGATTCCTCGGCTCCTCCTGCGCCAACACCAACTCCAATTCTTCCATCCGCCTCGATGTGAAGAAAACCAAGGCTGCGTAACGAGCTGCAGTGAAGAAAAGGAAGGCATCACCGTGTCAAATTCTTGACTGCGAAGAAAATGAAGCCAATGACTAGCTCATTCGAAAATCCAATTGATGTTGTTCCGATTTCCTCCATGCCATCAAAGGACCTTGTTCCTTTTGGAGATGACTATGAGATCCCAATCGGATCTGATGAAGAACATCATTCTGCTGCTTAGTCAGAGCAGATTGATGAAGAAATTGAAGTGGACGCAATCCCTTCAACCCAAGTCATTTCCTCAACTATGCCTCAGTTCACAGCTGAAGAGGCTGGTGTTGAGGAAATTGAAGATGAAGATGTGGATATAGGGTGCACCACACC
Source organism: Aegilops bicornis (assembly GCA_021605145.1). Classification (NCBI taxonomy): domain Eukaryota; kingdom Viridiplantae; phylum Streptophyta; class Magnoliopsida; order Poales; family Poaceae; genus Aegilops; species Aegilops bicornis. The sequence goes on from CM038672.1 coordinate 413,135,409, forward strand.
AGTGATGAATGATGACTTTTGGGAAAGTCTGCATCCAAATACTCCTCCCTTCACCCCACTCCAACAAATTCCTCAGTCCCCTGCACCAACAGTCCAAATGGACTCTGAAGAAACTCAACCCACTTGTTCTGTGCATGAAGAAATTCCAGCCACTAGTGCTGATGAACCTGCTGCTGATCCTCAAACTGCACCTGTTGAGGAACAAGAAATTCCTCAGCCTGTAGAACCTGAACTCGTGATTCCTGAGGTGGTGATGCAACTCACTGACACCCCTCTGCCCAAGCAAAAGAATCCGTTCTCAAGCAAACAAAAGTTCAAGGCTGAAGATTTCTTTGCCGAGCACGTATTCTTCACTAACTATAATCCATATGATTACGCTTTCGCATAAGGAAGAGGCGTTTCTGGACTGCCAGCCAAGCCAACTTCTATTCCTCAGTGCTCTTCAACAAAGACAAAGTCTTCGATCATGCTCATATTCCTCATGTGGACATGGAGTCTCTGCCCGACTTTGAGCCAGTCCTCAGTGTTCTTCACGATGCAGGACTTCGAATTTCTGACCGATATCTCGTGGATCGGAATGAAGAACTCATTCTTCAATTCTATGCAACGCTGCACATCACCGGAGATGTCAAGACGTGAACTCATGGGTATTAGACTGGATGTCCGAAAATACTCACTACAAGGCACCAAAGAATCGAATTGCTTCGTGCTCTACCACTCGATCCTCCACTTGATGGTGCTCGTTGTATCTACAACGAACCGTAACTTTCAAATCACTATATGCAAGTGCTGATGAAGCCTTTGAAGCCAAGGCAGGCCCCAAGAACCAAATTCCTCGTCAAGGAATTATTGTATGTGCCTCGGACTGTCTATCGGATTCTGACGAAGACAATGAGTCCTATCAAATGTCACGACTTGAATGATGAAGAAGTCGTTGGCATCATGAAGAATATGCTTTTCAACATCATCCATGGCGTTCCCGTCAACTTCCATGATTTCTTCATGAGGACTCTGGCAAACATTGCTATGTCACCATTTGAGCTGAAGCCTTATGCACCTTGGATAATGAGATTCATCAGACAAGGTCTTCACTCAATTACAAAGGCGATACTACGAACCACTACAGCTACTTGCCCCGATTGAAGTCCTCAAACGGACATTTACCTCGGTGATGACAAGGGCAAGGCTCTTTGGTGTGATCGATGAAGGCATTCGTCCATTGGATGGACAGTTTAGCAGCAACATCCTACTCCACCAATGATGACTACGCCACACATGACTACGCATAAATACCTCAGTCAAGCAAAGTCCTCAAGCTATCGCACCTGTGGTGATGATCGGTCGTGAGTTACTCCTCGGTCTTCATCGAAGGTTGATCGCAATCATAAATGGGTCAAGCGTCGGTTTGGTTCAATTCTTCACAACATGACCCCAACACACAATGCGGTGAAGAAAAACCACTACTACCTCCATGAAACCTTCAAACGCACTGGCTGTTACATCACATGTCTACGGTCTTGAAGAACGGCGACAATGGGACTCAAGGAAGAATTTGACTGGTCTGCACCTCCTCCGAAGAAACACAAGAAGGTCAAAGTTCCTTCCTTGGTGGCCAGCTCCTATTCTTCATCGCGCGACACTGATGAAAATGAAGACTTGGACGACACATGGCAGGTCCTACTACAACAACCGACCCCAACAACGCCGGGCGCTCCTTCTTCAACTTGAAATTCTTCAGGAGCGTTAGTCCTCAGTTTCGATCCTTTTGGTCATTCGATGACAAAGGGGGAGAAATTTGAGTTAGTCTTCAAGCGGGTCTATTTTATTGCCCATAAACAATAATTTATTTTTGTTAATTTACAACTCTCGTTCTTCTAGAACTTTTATTGGATCGAGTTGTAATCTTAAACCCGATGGTGCTTTGATACTTTTGATGCATTATGCTCTTGCACTATGCTCTGATTCTCTTGAGCTTCTTGAGCTCTGATACTCTTGATGCGTTATTTTGCATGCTTATTCCTCATTAATGTTATCGCACGCATGCTGAATTACATCAAGCACCATATTTCATCATGCATTTCAAATTCTTCATATTATATGTCAAATGCGTGTATGAATTACAAGATATAGGGGGAGATCTCCATGATTCAACTCTTCAAATGTGCATTGCCTCAAAAGCAAATTCCTCACTATGCACATCTTCGTGGGGAGTACTTCTATATCTTGCAATCAAATTCCTCATTATCAGATTTACACTTCATATGTTTATCCCGTTGAAAACTTAACCTATATTGTCATCAATCACCAAAAGGGGAGATTGTAAGTGCATCTAGTGCCCCTTAGTATTTTGGTGGATTGAAGACTTATAGGTTAAGGAACTAATGTGTTTGTGAGTGTACACAGGTCTATAAGTCTATGAGGAGTTTGATATTTACAGAGAAAGTCGACCCCTAAAAATGAAGTTCTTCGACTGAAGACTTTGATATTCTGAAGACTTTCTGAAGACTTTGAAAGTGAAGAAATTGGTGTGACCTTGAAGACTTGGTATTCATTTGAGGAACATGAAGCGTGAAGAATTTTGTTTTCGTAGTTTCATTTTCTCTTTATTGAGTCATATGAAACACCGTACTGATAAAGGGGGTCGAGGAAATACTAAGGAAAAATTTCCATGTGATGCTCAACTCAAAATCCTACACCTACCAATCTTTTCGAGTGAAGCCTTTGGAAATCTCATACTGATTCAGTCAATTTCTTGATGTGAGACGAAGTTCTTACAGTGTTGAGGAATTTGTTCGGCCCGAGGAGTTAGGAATTCGCCATGGATTGCCTACGATGAGGAACATGATAATACGAGGAATTTGAGATTCAAATTTCGACCCGTTGTTGTGCTTCTTGGCACCTGTCCCAAAATATCTTATCGACCTAACGGTCATATCATTGAAGGGCATTTATGTCTTATCATGTCAGGCTGCTCCCTAGGCTATAAATAGCCGCCCCTACAACCACTAGCTGGTTGGCTGCTCGAGAGAAACTTGACACTTGTCATTTGAGAGCAACCCATCCTCTGAGGACTTTGAGCGAAAATCATCGAGTGAGGAAAAACCCAAAAAACCAAACCCCTACAAACCCAAGGTGATTGAGCATCACTGAAGAGATTGATCCTGCGTGGATCCGATGCTTGTTACCTTTGAAGACTGTGCTTCTTCCAGACGGTTAGGCGTCATGGTCTAGAGCATCCAAGAGGAATTGTGGATCGCCGAGTGACCAAGTCTGTGAAGGTTTGGAAGTCGCCTGAAGACTTACCACGAGTGATTGGACGAGGTCTGTGTGACCTTAGTTCAAGGAGAATACGGTGAGGACTTGGTGTCTGAGCTGTGTGCTTTCGGCTGGGTGTCCGGGACTGTGTCCTCGAGTTTAAATACTCGGCCGCTCCAACCAGACGTACAATGAGATGCAGTTGGAACTGGTCTACCAAATAATTGTCTTCACCAACCTTACTGGTTCTATCTCCTCAACCCTTTCATTTCCTCATTACTATGTTGAGTGTTTATTCATATCTGTGTTTGAAGACTTTGACTGAAGACTTTCTCAATTTCCTCAGTTCAATTTCTTGATGCATTTGTCTTCATCTTGTGTTATCCTGTGATTACGCTTTACGTACTGTGCTTGTCTTCATTTCATCATGATGACCATGCGTGTATTCTGTTATGCTTACTTCGAGTACTTATTCCGCTGCAAGTAGTTCTTCGTTAAGGAATTTCCTCACCGGCAAATTCCTCAGTGAAGAATTCATAAAAATCGCCTATTCACCCCCCTCTAGTCGATATAACGCACTTTCACTCATGCTGTCACTGATTGCACATACAATACCATCAGAAGCATCCATTAAAAAATGTGTCCTTAGAAGCATCCATTCAAAAAAGTGTTGAAGAACTATAGAAGGCTGGGTGTTGGCTGATGTTGTTTCGGTTACCATTCCTTGTGATTTTAAGTTGGCTTGGTATTGGCTGATTCTAAGTTATTTGCAATGCACCGAAGATTTCCTACTTTAGAGGGTTGAGAGTGAGCGGGACGAGGGTTGGGTTGGTCTGTTCAGTTATGGTTGTCTGAGCGAAATAATTTTACTACTTTAGAAAATGAGGCAAATTGGATTTCATTAGAGATGGCTTTGCAACAAAATGCATGATCTGGTTTTTTTATCAAGTTATCTAATTTTTTGGTTAGCATAAAAGGGTAGATGCCTTGGTTGGTTGCTTCAAGAGTTAATAACAAACATAGTGGCATATCAGTTGCATGCCCAATAATGAACATCATATTTTTGTTTTGTGTTAACGCACGACATATAACTGTATGTTACAATGTAACAATGGCTCGAGACATTGGATCTACCCACTTGGCTCGGGTGCGTCATGGGTGGCGCATGGCTTCTTCTCCTTAGATCAACATGAACGGGGGGAGAGGTGTTATCAAGGCGAGGAGCGGGGCAGTTGGGTGGTGGACTCCTCGTCGGTATGTGGGAAAGTACGGTGTGGTGATTGTGAGGTCGGCATCTGTCCAGTTTCAAAGGAGGGGGCTTCAATTGGAAATGTCCTGCTACGACGGGAAACCGAGCAGGAAGGGGAGGGCTCGACAGAAAAAGAGAAGGATGCGTGTGGGGTGGTTTTTTTGTCTTGGGACCACATGTTTACATAACATGACGGATACTTGGAACAACCACATTTCTCGTCAATGGCTGGATTTTGGAAGACCAGGCCGGTGAGACTATTGAATTTTAGGGAGCTCACTCACATCTGTTTGATGTGCGAACACGCCCGACGTATGAGGTAAAAATAAGCTTAGTCTTTGAAGACGAGTTTAATCATTTGTCTGATTCTTATATGTATTATAGCCCATAGCAACGCACGAGAGTTCTACTAGTGAATATAAATTCGCAGTGTGACTGAATCAAAGATATGGTTTGAACGAACTTGCGTTTTTCTCTCTGAATGTACAAACTTATCAAACGATTTTTTTAAAAACCTCAATGATTTTTAAATATAAAACACTCATAGCAAACGTTTTAGTTAGAACACCCGTATGCAAACCGAAAAACTTCCCCAGGAAGCCAAGGGAAAATGTGCTGAGCAAGATTTGTGTAGCTCTTTATCGCAAATGTTTTAGACAGAACACCCGTATGTAAACTGGCAGCTTCGCCAGTAGGCCAAGGGAAAAATGTGCCAAGCAGGATTTGTGCAGCTCTTCATCGTGTTTTAGATAGAACACCCATATGCAAAGTGAGAGCTATGGTCTTCCCCAGTAAGCCAAGGGAAAATTCGCAGTGCAGGATTTGTGCATCTCTTCAACGCAAACGACTCAGATTGAATACGGTATGCAAAGCCAGACTTCGGCGCTAAGCCAATAGAAAATGTGCCGAGTAGGATTTGTACATCCCTTCAACGCAAACGGCTATTTTGGATGACCCGTGTGCAACCACGTATATACAATTTGGTAAGGTCTGCATCTGTCATATTGGGTATATTGCCATTTGTTAAACTGGAAAGATTGACATTTGTTGATCTAGTAATATTGCCATTTGCCAACCTTGTAACACTGCCATTTGTGAAAATATGCAGCTAAAAATCACTAGCACCATCTATTTTTTGCAACTAAAATTCAGTAATTAAGCATAGATTTCATTCATAGATTAAACAGTCATTCTTTATACAAACATTTCAACTCGACAGCTGAACTGACCAAACTTTTCCCCAATTGTTGCCAACCACGTACTTAAATAGCTAGTTCAACTATATATACTACCTAATTTTAAGTACGTTGTACAGTTCCACCACATCTATAGTCAGATGAATTGAACAAAATAGCCCCTAAATACTACTATACTATGAAGGGGATTTGTACTACTTCCGGTAGCCTCTCCTTTGTCGAGCACGCTCAGTAAGAGGCAGAGGAGGAGGAGCCTACCGAGGAGCTAGACTACTGCAATATGGTGCCTGCCGCTGCTGCACCTTCAGCGACGCTCACCTCGAACACCCTCTGCCACTCCAGACGCCCCCTCTCAAAGTGGTGGTTCTCCTCGTAGATCTCATGATTCCTCGCCTCTGCAGCGGCGTGTGCTGCGGCCACGGAGGCGGTAAGGCTCTTTGCGTGCTCGACGAGGCACTCCTCCTCCCCCCGCAGGAACTCGATGTAGCGCGCAAGGTCACTGACGCACATGCGGGCCTCCACCTCCCGCCTTCGGGTGACGGTGGCGGATCGGGTGATGACCCCGGCGGTCGGTGGTGGGCTGGCGGCCACGGCGACCGACGATGGGGTGGCGGCCACGACCACCACCTCAAGCCTTTGGGCCGTGGTGGCGGAGTGGGTGATGGCCACGGTGGCTGGAAGTGGGGTGGCGGCCACGACGGCTCCTCCCGCCTTCAGGCCGCGGGGGTGGAGCGGGTGATGGCCCTATCTTTCGACGGTGGTGTGGCAATGCTAGCTCTTAAGCATGTGTTGGTTTTCTATTGAAGAGGAAAGGGTGATGCAGCAAAGTAACGTAAGTATTTCCCTCAGTTTTTGAGAACCAAGGTATCAATCCAGTAGGAGACAACATGCAAATCGCCTAGTATCTGCACAAACAATCAAGAACCTTGCAACCAACACGATAAAGGGGTTGTCAATCCCTTCACGGCCACTTGCAAAAGTGAGATATGATAAAGATAATAAGCTAAATGTTTTTGGTATTTTTGTTGTATAGATTGGAAAGTAAAGATTGCAAAATAAATGGCAACAGAAATAGCTAGTTGACGGGAAACTAATATGATGTAAAGTAGACCCGGGGGCCATAGGTTTCACTAGTGGCTTCTCTCAAGATAGCATATATTACGGTGGGTGAACAAATTACTGCCGAGCAATTGATAGAAAAATGGATAGTTATGAAAATATCTAGGCATGATCATGAACATAGGCATCACGTCCATGTCAAGTAGACCGAAATGATTCTGCATCTACTACTATTACTCCACACATCGACCGCTATCCAGCATGCATCTAGATGTAACATCCCAATTTTTAATTTGGATGTTATACATAGGTCATCATATGCATATCATATTTTAATTGCACTTTTGGTTGTGATCCATAAATCTTAAGCAACTCAAGGACCCAAGGAGAGAGTTGGAGATTTCACAAGTTTTCATATTTGAATGTTCTCAAATTTGAAAAGAGGGTCAATTTGGTTTTAATATTTTTCTCTCCAATTATTTCTAATTTTAAAAATAAAAGAGAGAAGATAAAATGACTTCTGCAAAAGAGAGGAATATTGGAGAAGAAATTTTAAAATCAAATTTATATTTTATTTGGATTTTATTTGTTATTTTATTTGAATTAGAAAAAATATGCATTTTTAAAAATTGCATTTTTAGGCCAGAAAAATGTTCATTTGTTCTAAATATTAGATTTAGACGGTGAAAATTGTTTTTGGCATTTTTAGATTTTTTATATTTTATTAGGATTTTTCTTCGTGTAGAATTATATATATATATAAAATCTTCTTCCCGCCCGACTGGGCCGAAGGCCCAGCCGAGTAGGCCGGCCCACCTGCGCGCCACCTCCCTCCCGCGCGTGAGCCTCGCCGCCACACGGACGCCGAGGGGAGTCCGAGCCCCCAGGCCTTTAAAGCCCGCCACGCCGCCTCCTCCTCCTCACCCCGTCCCGAGCCCGCCGCTAGCCACCGCCGCCACTGCAGCAGCCGCCAGCCGCTTGGCTTGCCCGGCACGCCGCCGCCTGACGCCACCTCGCCCGCCGCCGCCCTTGAGTCGCCGGGACTTCGCCATGACGTCGTGGGCGGGTAAAAACCCGCCCGGTCTGCTGGTTCGCTTCTGAGTTTTTCGATTCTTCGATTTAGATCGGTTTATTTTTAGGGTTAGGGTTACGTTTGGATATAATTTGCGGATGTTCGTCCGTTAATCCGTAGTAGCGAACAATGTTCGTTAGTTTGGTTCTGTTAGCGAACGTTGTCCGTTAGATTTTTCTTTTTATTTTATTTTTTGGCCAGGGACCTATCCGTGATTATTTTTATCATAGATTAGTCCCTGATTTTCAGACCCTTGTTACTTTTTGCTCGTTAGTCCAAATCCAGTAAAACCAATGCCAAAATCTTTGTGTCGAACCCCTCTTTCTAGTTAACCAACTTGAACATGATTTTGACAATTTAAAATTTGGTTTCAAGCAGATTTGAATTCAAACTTCTTTTGATCGTAGTTTGAGTTTTGTAGCTCCGATTCGATTGATTCTTTTTTGCAAATCGATGCTCTTCAGTTGAGCTGTCAGTTTGGATCTTTTCTTTTGAGTTTTACCCTTGCATATTATGCTTGAGTGCTTGTGTATGTTACTGTTTGTTTACGATAGAGTTTCCAGAGTGCTAAGCGTGCTGCTACGAATCACTAGGGGTTTTCCGATCGTCAGCAAGGCAAGTAACACTTTGATCATACCCTTTATTACCCAGTTTTTATGCATTAGTTTCAATCCTCAAACATTGCATGGTTAGGGTATCATTAATATGTGGGTATTGGGAAGTAGTTGATGAGGTAGAACCTATTACCTTTATTTTCAAACCCTGGGAGTTACTTCTACGTTATGCTTATACTGCTATGCTATGCTCGTAGACGTGCTTTGGGTTTGAGTGATCCATGACAGATGTGAGAGTTTTAATTAATGGTTAAACTTAAGGCGGCTACTTTAATACACATCTGGGTGGATTGGTTGAGGCACCCTGGAGCACCCAGTGGTTGTTTGGGCACTTGGAGCAATCCAGCATTGTCCTAGGATATCCCCGAGTACTCGTGTGATCATCCTATGGTTCGCCACCCAGGCTCAAAGGGATCATAAGATTATTCATGCTAGAAACTTCCGTGTGCAACCACAAGCCATTATGGGCTCTGGCATAGTTGAGTAAGTTGTGGAAAACCTTTCCATGATGGGCTAGCAGATGTAGGGGATTGTAGGTGTACCGGCCTATCTATCGATTAAGGGGACCTCTTCACAAAGACTGTGTCTCGGTCATCCGTTTCTCAAACATCATGCAGTGCGAGAAATACAACGGAGGAGATCGAGTCTTGTGGGGAAAAGTGCGCAAACCTCTGCAGAGTGTATGAACTAATCATGGTTAGCCGTGTCCCCGGTTATGGACATCTTGAGTATCTGGTACTTGAATTATTGATTTGATCTCGTCGCTCTACTTAATTAATTTGTTGGGTTGATGATTATTAATTTGGGGTTGAGTTGGAGGAACATTCTCAACATATTCAACAAGATTTGTAGTTAAATAAAATATATTCCTTTGTTGTAGGGAAAAACTAGCTTTCTGCAAATATTAACCATAGAGCCTCCACCAGCCATATATGCATGTAGTGGTAGGTGTTACTTGTTCTTTGCTCTATTGTGTTATATCGCCGGCATATTCCATGTGCTGACCCATTCGGGCTGCAACATATTATGTTGCAGAATTTTCAGACGAAGAGTAAGGTGCGCTAGGTCGTTGTCATGCACTCAGCTATGTCGTTGGAGTTGATGGACTCATTTATCTTTGATGCTTCCGTGGTTATCTTAATTAGATGGGCTTTAGCCATATTATTGTAATAAGTACTCTTTTGAGTTATTTTGATGTAATAAGTGTGTGATTGCACTCTGTTATAAATCCTCGAGTACTGTGTGCGTCATCATTACCGATCCAGGGATGACATTTATGCACAGAGATTTGACCGTCTGAGGTCGGATCGCTGCACTAGAGTATTAAGTTCATAAGAACAGAGTAACACATTAGGCAAGATGACATGATGTAGAGGGATAAACTCAAGCAATATGATATAAACCCCATCTTTTTATCCTCGATGGCAGCAATACAATACGTGTCGTTTCCCGTACTGTCACTGGGATCGAGCACCGCAAGATTGAACCCAAAGCTAAGCACTTCTCCCATTGCAAGAAAGATCAATCTAGTAGGCCAAACTAAACCGATAATTCGAAGAGACTTGCAAAGATATCAAATCATGCATATAAGAATTCAGAGAAGAATCAAATATTGTTCATAGATAACCTTGATCATAAACCCACAATTCACCAGATCTCGACAAACACACATAAAAAGTATTACATCGAATAGATCTCCAAGAACATCGAGGAGAACTTTGTATTGAGAACCAAAGAGAGAGAAGGAGCCATCTAGATAATAACTATGGACCCGAAGGTCTGTGGTAAACTACTCACGCATCATCGGAGAGGCTATGGTGTTGATGTAAAAGCCCTCCATGATCGAATCCCCCTCCGGCAGAGTGCCGGGAAAGGCCCCAAGATGGGATCTCACGGGTACAGAAGGTTGCTGCGGTGAAAAAGTGGTTTCGTGGCTCCCCTGGATGTTTTCAGGGTATAAGAGTATATATAGGCGAAAGAAGTAGGTCGGTGGAGCTACGAGGGGCCCACGAGGGTGGGGGGGCCACCTACCCCCTGGGCGCGCCCTCCTACCTCGTGGCCGCCTTGTTGCGTCTCTGACTTCCACACCAAGTCTCCTGGGTTGCGTTTGTTCCAAGAAAGATCCTCGCGAAGGTTTCATTCCGTTTGGATTCCGTTTGATATTTCTTTTGTGCGGAACACTGAAATAGGCAAAAAAAACAGCAATTCGCACTGGGCCTTCAGTTAATAGGTTAGTCCCAAAAATAATATGAAAGAGCATATTAAAGCGCATTAAACATCCAAAACAGATAATATAATAGCATGGAACAATCAAAAATTGTAGATACGTTGGAGACCTATCAAACATCCCCAAGATTAATTCCTGCTCGTCCTCGAGTAGGTAAATGATAAAAACAGAATTTTTGATGTGGAATGCTACCTAACATAATTTTCAATGTAATTTTCTTTATTGTGGCATGAATGTTAAAATCCGAAAGATGCAAGACAAAAGTTTAATATTGACATAAAAAAATAATACTTCAAGCATACTAACTAAGCAATTATGTCTTATCAAAATAACATAGCCAAAGAAAGCTCATCCCTATAAAATCATATAGTTTGGTCATGCTTCATTTTCGTCACACAAAATGCTCTCATCATGCACAACCCCGATGACAAGCCAAGAAATTGTTTCATACTTTAGTATTCTCAAACTTTTTCAACTTTCACGCAATACATGAGCGCGGGCCATGGACATAGCACTATGGGTGGAATAGAATATGATTATGGAGGTTGTGTGGAGAAGACAAAAAAGGAGAAAGTCTCACATCGATGCGGCTAATCAATGGGCTATGGAGATGCCCATCAATTGATGTCAATGTGAGGAGTCGGGATTTCCATGCAACGGATGCACTAGAGCTACAAATGTATGAAAGCTCAACAAAAGAAACTAAGTGGGTGTGCATCCAACTTGCTTGCTCACGAAGACCTAGGGCATTTTGAGGAAGCCCATTGTTGGAATATACAAGCCAAGTTCTATGATGAAAACTTCCCACTAGTATATGAAAGTGACAAAATAAGAGACTCTCTATCATGAAGATCATGGTGCTACTTTGAAGCACAAGTGTGGAAAAATGATAGTAGCATTGTCCCTTCTCTCTTTTTCTCTCTTTTTTTGGGCCTTCTCTTTTTTTATTTCGCCTTTCTTTTTTTGGATTTTTTTATTTGGCCTTTCTATTTTTTTGATCACACGGGGCAATGCTCTAATAATGATGATCATCACACTTCTATTTATTTACAACTCAAGGATTACAACTGGGTACTAGAACAAAATATGACTCTATATGAGTGCCTCCCGTGTATGCAGGATAGGCAATGAATCAAGAGTGACATGTATGAAAAATTATGCATGGTGGCCTTGCCACAAATACGATGTCAACTACATGATCATGCAAGGCAATATGACAATGATGAAGCGTGTCATAATAAACAGAACGGTGGAAAGTTGCATGGCAATATATCTTGGAATGGCTATGGAAATGCCATAATAGGTAGGTATGGTGGCTGTTTTGAGGAAGATATAAGTGTTAGGGAACGTAGTAATTTCAAAAAAATTCCTACGCACACGCAAGATCATGGTGATGGTATAGCAACGAGAGGGGAGAGTGTTGTCCACGTACCCTCGTAGACCGTGTGAGCGTTATGACAACGCGGTTGATGTAGTCGTCGTCTTCACGATCCGACCGATCCAAGTACCGAGCGTACGACACCTCCGAGTTCAGACATCGTTCAACTCGATGACGATCCCGGACTACGATCCGCAAAGTGTCAGGATGAGTTCCGTCAGCACGACGGCGTGGTGACGATGATGATGCTCTACCGGCGCAGGGCTTCGCCTAAACTCCGCGACAATATGACCGAGGTGGAATATGGTCGAGGGGGGCACCGCACACGGCTAAGGAACGATCACGAAGATCAACTTGTGTGTTATGGGGTGCCCCCTGCTTGATATAAAAAAGAGGGAGGGGAGGTGCGGCCGGCCCCCAAAGGGGTGCGCTGGAGGAGTCCTACTCCCAGGAGTAGGACTCCCCTCTTACCTTGTTGGAGAAGGAAAGGGGGGAGGAAAGAGGAAAGAGGCGCCGCCCCTCCTTGTCCTATTCGGACTAGGGGGGGGCGCGGCCTGCCCCCGGCCGGCCCTCCTCTTCTCCCTCATGGCCCACTAAGGCCCATTATCCCCGGGAGGTTCCGGTAACCCCGGTGTTCCGGTAAAATCCCGATTTCACCCGGAACCATTCCAATATCCAAATGCAGGCTTCCAATATATCAATCTTTATGTCTCGACCATTTCGAGACTCCTCGTCATGTCCGTGATCACATCCGGGACTCCGAACAAACTTCGGTACATCAAAACTTATAAACTCATAATAAAACTGTCATCGTAACGTTAGCGTGCGGACCCTACGGGTTCGAGAACTATGTAGACATGACCTAGAACTATTCTCGGTCAATAACCAATAGCGGAACCTGGATGCCCATATTGGTTCCTACATATTCTACGAAGATCTTTATCGGTCAAACCGCATAACGACATACGTTGTTCCCTTTGTCATCGGTATGTTACTTGCCCTAGGTTCGATCGTCGGTATCCAATACCTAGTTCAATCTTGTTACCGGCAAGTCTCTTTACTCGTTCCGTAATACATCATCTCGCAACTAACTTATTAGTTGCAATGCTTGCAAGGCTTATGTGATGTGTATTACCGAGAGGGCCCAGAGATACCTCTCCGACAATCGGAGTGACAAAATCTAATCTCGAATCGCCAACCCAACATGTACCTTTGGAGACACTTGTAGTACTCCTTTATAATCACCGATTACGTTGTGACGTTTGGTAGCACCCAAAGTGTTCCTCCGGTAAACGGGAGTTGCATAATCTCATAGTTACAGGAACATGTATAGGTCATGAAGAAAGCAATAGCAATATACTAAACGATCAAGTGCTAGGCTAACGGAATAGATCATGTCAATCACATAATTCTCCTAATGATGTGATCCCATTAATCGAATAACAACACATGTCTATGGTTAGGAAACATAACCATCTTTGATTAATGAGCTAGTCAAGTAGAGGCATACTAGTGACTATATGTTTGTCTATGTATTCACACATGTATCATGTTTCCGGTTAATACAATTCTAGCATGAATAATAAACATTTATCATGATATGAGGAAATAAATAATAACTTTATTATTGCCTCTAGGGCATATTTCCTTGAGTCTCCCACTTGCACTAGAGTCAATAATCTAGATTACACAAGAATGATTCTAACACCCATGGAGTCTTGGTGCCGATCATGTTTTGCTCGTGGAAGAGGCTTAGTCAACGGTACGCAACATTCAGATCCGTATGTATCTTGCAAATCTCTATGTGTCCCACCTGGACTTGGTCCCGGATGGAATTGAAGCGTCTCTTGATATGCTTGGTCCTCTTGTGAAATCTGGATTCCTTTGCCAAGGCAATTGCACCAGTATTGTCACAGAAGATCTTCATTGTTCCTGATGCACTAGGTATGACACCTAGACCGGAAATGAACTCTTTCATCCAGACTCCTTCATTTGCTGCTTCCGAAGCAGCTATGTACTCCGCTTCACATGTAGATCCCGCCACGACGCTTTGTTTAGAACTGCACCAACTAACAGCTCCACCGTTTAATAAAAACACGTATCCGGTTTGCGATTTAGAATCGTCCGGATCAATGTCAAAGCTTGCGTCGACGTAACCATTTACGACTAGCTCTTTGTCACCTCCATATACGAGAAACATATCCTTAGTCCTTTTCGTGTATTTCAGGATGTTCTTGACCGCTGTCCGATGATCCATTCCTGGATTACTTTGGTACCTTCCTGCCAAGCTTATTGCTAAGCATACGTCAGGTCTGGTACACAGCATTGCATACATGATAGAGCCTATGGCTGAAGCATAGGGAACATCTTTCATTTTCTCTCTATCTTCTGCTATGGTCGGGCATTGAGTCTGACTCAATTTCACACCTTGTAATACAGGTAAGAATCCTTTCATTGCCTGATCGATTTTGTACTTTTTTAAAACTTTATCAAGGTATGTGCTTTGTGAAAGTCCAACCAAGCATCTTGATCTATCTCTATAGATCTTGATGCCCTATATGTAAGCAGCTTCACCGAGGTCTTTCATTGAAAAACTTTTATTCAAGTATCCTTTTATGCTATCCAGAAATTCTATATCATTTCCAATAAAAATATGTCGTCCACATATAATATCGTAAATGCTCTGAGCTCCCACTCACTTTCTTGTAAATACAGGCTTCTCCAAAAGTCTCAGATAAAACCATATGCTTTGATCACACTATCAAAGCGTTTATTCCAACTCCGAGAGGCTTGCACTGACCATAAATTGATCACTGGAGCTTGCACACTTTGTTAGCTCCTTTTGGATCAACAAAACCTTCTGGTTGCATCATATACAACTCTTCTTCTAGAAATCCATTCAAGAATGCAGTTTTGACATCCATTTGCCAAATTTCATAATCATAAAATGCAGCAATTGCTAACATGATTCGGACAGACTTAAGCATCGCTACTGGTGAGAAAGTCTCATCGTAGTCAACCCCTTGAACTTGTCGAAAACCTTTCACAACAAGTCGAGCTTTATAGACAGTTACATTACCATCAGCGTCAGTCTTCTTCTTAAAGATCCATTTATTCTCAATGGCTTGCCGATCATCGGGCAAGTCAACCAAAGTCCATACTTTGTTCTCATACGTGGATCCCATCTCAGATTTCATGGCTTCCAGCCATTTTGCGGAATCTGGGCCCACCATCGCTTCTTCATAGTTTGTAGGTTCGCCATGGTCAAGTAACATGACTTCGAATAGGATTACCGTACCACTGCAGTGCGGATCTTACTCTGGTTGACCTCGTAGTTCGGTAGAAACTTGTTAAGTTTCATGATCAATATCATTAGCTTCCTCACTAATTGGTGCAGTTGTCACGAGGCTGGTTCTTGTGATGAACTACTTTCCAATAAGGGAGCAGATACAATTATCTCATCAAGTTCTACTTTTCTCCCACTCACTTCTTTCGAGAGAAACTCTTTTTCTAGAAAGGATCTGAATTTAGCAACGAAAATCTTGCCTTCAGATCTGTGATAGAAGGTGTTGGGGAACGCAGTAATTTCAAAATTTTCCTACGCACACACAGGACCATGGTGATGGCATAGCAACGAGAGGGGAGAGTGTTGTCTACGTACCCTCGTAGACCGTGGCGGAAGCGATCACAACGTAGAGGAAGTAGTCGCACTTTCTCCTCGCGATCCTGCCGATCCCAGCGCCGTTACTCCGGCACCTCCGAGTCGATGATGACGTAGAGGAAGTAGTCAGACGTTCTCCTCACGATCCAGCCGATCACAGCGCCGTTACTCCGGCGCCTCGAGTTCTTGGCACACGTTCAGCTCGATGGCGCTCCACGGGCTTCGATCCACAAAGCTCCGGGGAGGAGTTCCGTCGGCCTGACGGCGTGGTGGACGATCTTGATGTTTCACCGTCGCAGGCTTCGCCTAAGCACCGCTACAATATGACCGAGGTGGAATATGGTGGAGGGGCACCGCACACGGCTAAGGAACGATCTCAAGGATCAACTTGTGTGTCCTAGGGTGCCCCCTCCCGTATATAAAGGAGGGAGGGAGGAGGTGGCCGGCCCAAGGGGAGGCGCACCAGGAGGGGGAAACCTACTCCAAGTAGGTTTCCTCTCTTTCCTTATCTTATTTGGAGGGAAGGAAAGAGTACTAGTAGTTAGGAAGTAGTACTAGTAGTAGGAATAGGAAGAGGGAAGGAGAAAGGAAAGGGGGCGGCCCCCCCTCCCCAGTCGGATTGGGCTTGGGGCGCCCTCTCTTGCTCCTTCTCCCTTCTTCCTACATGGGCCCAATAAGGCCCATATACCTCCCGGGGGTTCAGTAACCTCCGGAGCTCCAAACTTCTCCGGAACCTTTCCGTGTCCAAATATATCCGTCCAATATATCAATCTTTATGTCTCGACCATTTCGAGACTCCTCGTCATGTCCGTGATCATATCCGGGACTCAACAACCTTCGTACATCAAAATACACAAACTCATAATATAACCGTCATCGAAACCTTAAGCGTCAGGACCCTACGGTTCGAGAACAATGTAGACATGACCGAGACACATCTCCGGTCAATAACCAATAGCGGGACACGGATGCCCATATTGGTTCCTACATATTCTACGAAGATCTTTATCGGTCGAGACCGCATAACAACATACGTTGTTCCTTTTGTCATCGGTATGTTACTTGCCGAGATTCGATCGTCGGTATCCAATACCTAGTTCAATCTCGTTACCGGCAAGTCTCTTTACTCGTTCCGTAATACATCATCTCACAACTAACTCATTAGTTGTGATGCTTGCAAGGCTTATGTGATGTGTATTACCGAGAAGGCCCAGAGATACCTCTCCGACAATCGGAGTGACAAAACCTAATCTCAAATACGCCAACCCAACAAGTACCTTTGGAGACACTTGTAGTACTCCTTTATAATCACCCGATTACGTTGTGACGTTTGGTAGTACCCAAAGTGTTCCTCCGGTGGCAGGAGTTGCATAATCTCATAGTTATAGGAACATGTATAAGTCATGAAGAAAGCAATAGCAACATACTAAACGATCAAGTGCTAGGCTAACGGAATGGGTCATGTCAATCAGATCATTCTCCTAATGATGTGATCCCGTTAATCAAATGACAACTCATGTCTATGGTTAGGAAACATAACCATCTTTGATTAACGAGCTAGTCAAGTAGAGGCATACTAGTGACACTCTGTTTGTCTATGTATTCACACATGTATTATGTTTCCGGTTAATACAATTCTAGCATGAATAATAAACATTTATCATGATATAAGGAAATAAATAATAACTTTATTATTGCCTCTAGGGCATATTTCCTTGAGTCTCCCACTTGCACTAGAGTCAATAATCTAGTTTACTCAAGAATGATTCTAACACCCATGGAGTCTTGGTGCTGATCATGTTTTGCTCGTGGAAGCGGCTTAGTCAACGGGTCTGCAATGTTCAGATCCGTATGTACTTTGCAAATCTCTATGTCTCCCACTTGGACTTGGTCCCGAATGGAATTGAAGCGTCTCTTGATATGCTTGGTCCTCTTGTGAAATCTGGATTCCTTTGCCAAGGCAATTGCACCATATTGTCACGAGAAGATCTTCATTGGTCCCGATGCACTAGGTATAACACCTAGATCGGAAATGAACTCTTTCATCCAGACTCCTTCATTTGCTGCTTCGAAGCAGCTATGTACTCCGCTTCACATGTAGATCCCGCCACGACGCTTTGTTTAGAACCGCACTAACCGATAGCTCCAATTGCTTAACAAAAACACGTATCCGGTTTGCGATTTAGAATCGTCCGGATCGGTGTCAAAGCTTGCATCGACGTAACCATTTATGACTAGCTCTTTGTCACCTCCATATATGAGAAACATATCCTTAGTCCTTTTCGGTATTTCGGGATGTTCTTGACCCTTTGTCCGATGATCCACTCTGGATTACTTTGGTACCTTCCTGCCAAGCTACGCTAAGCATACGTCGGTCCGGTACACAGCATTGCATACATGATAGAGCCTATGGCTGAAGCATAGGGAACATCTTTCATTTTCTCTATCTTCTTTGTGGTCGGGCATTGAGTCCGACTCAATTTCACACCTTGTAATACAGTAAAAACCTTTCTTTGCTCGATCCATTTTGAATTTCTTCAAAACTTTATCAAGGTATGTGCTTTGTGAAAGTCCAATTAAGCGTCTTGATCTATCTCTATAGATCTTGATGCCCAATATGTAAGTAGCTTCACCAAGGTCTTTCATCGAAAAACCCTTGTTCAAGTATCCCTTTATGCTATCCAGAATTCTATATCATTTCCGATCAATAATATGTCATCTACATATAAGATCGAAATGCTATAGAGCTCCCACTCACTTTCTTGTAAATACAAAGGCTTCTCCATAAGTCTCAGATAAACCCAAATGCTTTGATCACACTATCAAAGCGTTTATTCCAACTCCGAGATGCTTGCACCAGTCCATAAATGGATCATTGGAGCTTGCACACTTTGTTAGCTCCCTTTGGATCGATAAAACCTTACGGTTGCATCATATACAACTCTTCTTCCGAAACCCATTCAGGAATGCGGTCTTTACATCCATTTGCCATATTTCATAATCATAAAATGCGGCAATTGCTAACATGATTCGGACAGACTTAAGCATCGCCACGGGTGAGAAGGTCTCATCGTAGTCAATCCCTTGAACTTGTCGAAACCCTTTGCGACAAGTCGAGCTTTGTAGACATCAACATTACCGTCGTCGTCGGTCTTCTTCTTGAAGATCCACTTGTTTTCTATTGCTTGCCGACCCTCGGGCAAGTCAACCAAAGTCCATACTTTGTTTTCATACATGGATCCTATCTCGGATTTCATGGCCTCAAGCCATTTTATGGAATCTGGGCTCACCATCGCTTCTTCATAGTTCGTAGGTTCATCATGATCTAGTAGCATGATTTCCGAACAGGATTGCCGTACCACTCACAGTGCGGATTTTATTCTGGTTGATCTACGAGGTTCTCAGAGTAACTTGATCTGAAGTTTCATGATCAACATCATCAACTTCCTCACTATTTGGTGTAGATGTCGCAGAAACTGGTTTACGTGATAAACTACTTTCCAATAAGGGAGAAGGTACGATTACCTCATCAAGTTCTACTTTCCTCCCACTCACTTCTTTTCGAGAGAAACTCCTTCTCTAGAAAGGATCCATTCTTAGCAACAAATGTTTTGCCTTCGGATCTGTGATAGAAGGTGTACCCAACTGTCTCCTTTGGGTATCCTATGAAGACACATTTCTCCGATTTAGGTTCGAGCTTATCGGGTTGAAGCTTTTTCACATAAGCATCGCATCCCCAAACTTTAAGAAACGACAACTTTGGTTTCTTGCTAAACCACAGTTCATAAGGTGTCGTCTCAACGGATTTTGACGGTGTTCTATTTAGCGTGAATGTGGCCGTCTCAAGAGTATAACCCCAAAACGATAGCGGTAAATCTGTAAGAGACATCATAGATCGCACCATATCTAGTAAAGTGCGATTACGACGTTCGGACACACCATTGCGCTGTGGTGTTCCGGTGGCGTGAGTTGCGTAAACTATTCCGCATTGTTTCAAATGTAGACCAAACTCAGAACTCAAATATTCGCCTCCACGATCGGATCGAAGAAACTTTATTTTCTTATTACGATGATTTTCAACTTCATTACGAAATTCTTTGAACTTTTCAAATGTCTCAGACTTATGTTTCATTAAGAAGATATACCCATATCCGCTTAAATCATCTGTGAAGGTGAGAAAATAACGATATCTCGCCACGAGCCTCAATATTCATTGGACCACATACATCCGTATGTATGATTTCCAACAAATCGATGCTCTCTCCATAGTACCGGGAGAACGGTGTTTTAGTCATCTTGCCCATGAGGCACGGTTCATGAAGTGCCAAGTGATTCATAATCAAGTGACTCCAAAAGTCCATCCGTATGGAGTTTCTTCATGCGCTTTACACCGATATGACCTAAACGGCAATGCCACAAATAAGTCGCACTATCATTATCAACTCTGCATCTTTTGGTTTCAACATTATGAATATGTGTATCACTACTATCGAGATCCATTAAAATAGACCACTCTTTAAGGGTGCATGACCATAAAAGATATTATTTATATAAATAGAACAACCTTTATTCTCTGATTTAAATGAATAACCGTCTCGCATCAAACAAGATCCAGATATAATGTTCATGCTTAACGCTGGCACCAAATAACAATTATTTAGGTCTAAAACTAATCCCGAAGGTAGATGTAGAGGTAGCGTGCCGACCGCGATCACATCGACTTTGGAACCATTTCCCACGCGCATCGTCACCTCGTCCTTTGCGGTGTTCGCAATCAGTAGTCCCTGCTTCGAGTTGCAAATATTAGCAATGTAACCAGTATCAAATACCTGTGTACTCTGCGAGCTCTAGTAAGGTACACATCAATAACATGTATATCACATATACCTTTGTTCACCTTGCCATCCTTCTTATCCGCCAAATACTTGGGGCAGTTCCGCTTCAAAGGACTACCGCTTGCGGTAGAAGCACTTTCGATTTCAGGTTTAGGTCCAGACTTGGGTTTCTTCACTTGAGCAAAGAACTTGTTTGCTGTTCTTCTTGAAGTTCCTTCTTCTTCCCTTTGCCTTTCTTCTTGAAACTAGTGGTCTTATTGACCATCAACACTTGATGCTCCTTCTTGATTTCTACCTCCGCAGCTTTTCAAAGATTGCGAAGAGCTCGTGTATAGTCTTTACTAACCCTTGCATATTATAGTTCATCACGAAGCCTTTGTAGCTTGGTGGCGTTGATTGAAGAATTACATCAATGACACAATCATCCGGAAGATCAACTCCCGGTGAGTCAAGTGATTGTAATACCCGGACATTACGAGTATGTGCTCACCGATGCACCCATTCTCCTCCATCTTGCAGCTATAGAACTTATTGGAGACTTCATATCTCTCAATCCGGGCATTCTGTTGAAATATCAACTTCAACTCTTGGAACATCTCATATGCTCCACGACTTTCAAAACGTCGTTGAAGACCCGGTTCTAAGCCGTAAAGCATGGCACACTGAACTATAGAGTAGTCATCAGCTTTGCTATGCCAGACGTTCTTAACGCCGCTGGGTTACATCAAGAAGAGGGCACGGCACCTAGCGGTGCATCCAGACGTAACTCTTACGTGCAGCAATGAGGATAATCCTCAGGTTACGGACCCAGTCCGTGTAATTGCTACCATCATCTTTCAACTTTGCTTTCTCAAGGAACGCATTAAAATTCAACGGAACAACAAAGACGAGCCATCTATCTACAAACAGACATAGACAAGCAAGATACTATCAGTACTAAGTTCATGATAAATTTAAGTTCAATTAATCATATTACTTAAGAACTCCCACTTAGATAGACATCTCTAGACATCTAAGTGATCACGTAATCCAAATCAACTAAACCATAACCGATCATCACGTGAGATGGAGTAGTTATCAATGGTGAACATCTTATGTTGATCATATCTACTATATGATTCACGCTCGACCTTTCAGTCTCCGTGTTCGAGGCCATATCTGCATATGCTAGGCTCGTCAAGTATAACTCGAGTATTCTGCGTGTGCAAAACCGGCTTGCACCCGTTGTAGATGGACGAGAGCTTATCACACCCGATCATCACGTGGTGTCTCGACACGACGAACTTTGGCAACGGTGCATACTCGTGGAGAACACTACTTGATAATTTTAGTGAGAGATCATCTTAAAATGCTACCGTCAATCAAGCAAAATAAGATGCATAAAGGATAAACATCACATGCAATCAATATAAGTGATATGATATGGCCATCATCATCTTGGCGCTTGTGATCTCCATCTCCGAAGCACCGTCCTGATCACCATCGTCACCGGCGCGACACCTTGATCTCCATCGTAGCATCGTTGTCGTTACGCCATCTATTGCTCCTACGACTATCGCTACCGCTTAGTGATAAAGTAAAGCAATTACAGGGCGTTTGCATTTCATACAATAAAGCGACAACCATATGGCTCTCGCCAATTGCCGATAACTCGGTTACAAAACATGATCATCTCATACAATAAAATATAGCATCACGTCTTGACCATATCACATCACAACATGCCCTGCAAAAACAAGTTAGACGTCCTCTACTTTGTTGTTGCAAGTTTTACGTGGCTGCTACGGGCTGAGCAAGAACCGTTCTTACCTACGCATCAAAACCACAACGATACTTTCAAATAGACTCCGCTTAACCTTCTCAAGGACCGGGCGTAGCCACGCTCAGTTCAACTAAAGTGAGAGACAGACACCCGCCAGCCTCCTTTAAGCTCGTATTCTCGTAACGGTGAAACCAGTCTCGCGTAAGCGTCCGCGTAATGTCGGTCCAGGCCGCTTCATCTAACAATACCGCTGAACCTTAGTATGACATGCTGGTAGTTAGTATGACTTGTATCGCCCACAACTCACTTGTGTTCTAATCGTGCATATGACATCAACGAATAAAACAAGGCTCGGATGCCACCGTTGGGGAACGCAGTAATTTCAAAATTTTCCCACGCACACACAGGACCATGGTGATGGCATAGCAACGAGAGGGGAGAGTGTTGTCTACGCACTCGTGAGACCGTAAGCGGAAGCGATCACAACGTAGAGGAAGTAGTCGACTTTCTCCTCGCGATCCTGCCGATCCCAGCGCCAAGCATTCCGGCACCTCCGAGTCGATGATGACGTAGAGGAAGTAGTCGACGTTCTCCTCACGATCCAGCCGATCACAGCGCCGTTACTCCGGCGCCTCGAGTTCTTGGCACACGCTCAGCTCGATGACGCTCCACGGGCTTCGATCCGGCAAAGCTCCGGGAGGGGAGTTCCACAAGACGACGGCGGCAGGACGATCTTGATGTTTCACCGTCGCAGGCTTCGCCTAAGCACCGCTACAATATGACCGAGGTGGAATATGGTGGAGGGGGCACCGCACACGGCTAAGGAACGATCTCAAGGATCAACTTGTGTGTCCTAGGGTGCCCCCTCCCCGTATATAAAGGAGGGAGGGAGGAGGTGGCCGCCCAAGGGGAGGCGCGCAAGGAGGGGGAAACCTACTCCAAGTAGGTTTCCCTCTCTTTTCCTTATCTTATTTGGAGGGAAGGAAAGAGTACTAGTAGTTAGGAAGTAGTACTAGTAGTAGGAATAGGAAGAGGGGAAGGAGAAAGGAAAGGGGCCGGCCCCCTCCCCAGTCGGATTGGGCTTGGGGGCGCCCCCTCTCTGCTCCTTCTCCCTTCTTCCTACATGGGCCCAATAAGGCCCATATACCTCCCGGGGTTCGGTAACCTCCTGAGCTCCAAACTTCTCCGGAACCTTTCCGGTGTCCAAATATATCCGTCCAATATATCAATCTTTATGTCTCGACCATTTCGAGACTCCTCGTCATGTCCGTGATCATATCCGGGACTCAACAACCTTCGGTACATCAAAATACACAAACTCATAATATAACCGCCATCGAAACCTTAAGCGTGCGGACCCTACGGTTCGAGAACAATGTAGACATGACCGAGACACATCTCCGTCAATAACCAATAGCGGGACCTGGATGCCCATATTGGTTCCTACATATTCTACGAAGATCTTTATCGGTCAGACCGCATAACAACATACGTTGTTCCTTTTGTCATCGGTATGTTACTTGCCCGAGATTCGATCGTCGGTATCCAATACCTAGTTCAATCTCGCTACGGCAAGTCTCTTTACTCGCTCCGTAATACATCATCTCACAACTAACTCATTAGTTGTGATGCTTGCAAGGCTTATGTGATGTGTATTACCGAGAAGGCCCAGAGATACCTCTCCGACAATCGGAGTGACAAAACCTAATCTCGAAATACGCCAACCCAACAAGTACCTTTGGAGACACTTGTAGTACTCCTTTATAATCACCCGATTACGTTGTGACGCTTGGTAGTACCCAAAGTGTTCCTCCGTAAACGGGAGTTGCATAATCTCATAGTTATAGGAACATGTATAAGTCATGAAGAAAGCAATAGCAACATACTAAACGATCAAGTGCTAGGCTAACGGAATGGGTCATGTCAATCGAGATCATTCTCCTAATGATGTGATCCCGTTAATCAAATGACAACTCATGTCTATGGTTAGGAAACATAACCATCTTTGATTAACGAGCTAGTCAAGTAGAGGCATACTAGTGACACTCTGTTTGTCTATGTATTCACACATGTATTATGTTTCCGGTTAATACAATTCTAGCATGAATAATAAACATTTATCATGATATAAGGAAATAAATAATAACTTTATTATTGCCTCTAGGGCATATTTCCTTCAGAAGGTGTACCCAATAGTCTTTTTGGGTATCCTATGAAGACACATTTCTCCGATTTAGGTTCGAGCTTATCTGGTTGAAGTTTCTTCACATAAGCATCGCAGCCCCAAACTTTAAGATACGACAAATTTGGTTTCTTGCCAAACCATAGTTCATAAGGCGTCGTTTCAACGGATTTTGATGGTGCCCTATTTAACGTGAATGCGGCCGTCTCTAAAGCATAACCCCAAAACGATAGCGGTAAATCAGTAAGAGACATCATAGGTCGCACCATATCTAGTAAAGTACGACATGACGTTCGGACACACCATTTCGCTGTGGTGTTCCGGTGGCGTGAGTTGCGAAACTATTCCGCATTGTTTCAAATGTAAACCAAACTCGTAACTCAAATATTCTCCTCCACGATCAGATCGTAGAAATTTTATTTTCTTGTTACGATGATTTTCCACTTCACTCTGAAATTCTTTGAACTTTTCAAATGTTTCAGATTTGTGTTTCATTAAGTAGATATACCCATATCTGCTCAAATCATCTGTGAAGGTGAGAAAATAACGATACCGCCAAGTGCTTCAACATTCATTGGACCACAAACATCAGTATGTATGATTTCCAACAAATCAGTTACTCGCTCCATAGTTCCGGAGAACGGCGTTTTAGTCATCTTGCCCATGAGGCACGGTTCGCAAGTACCAAGTGATTCATAATCAAGTGATTCCAAAATCCCATCAGTATGGAGTTTCTTCATGCGTTTTACACCGATATGACCCAAACGACAGTGCCAAAAATAAGTTGCACTATCATTATCAACTGTGCATCTTTTGGTTTCAACATTATGAATATGTGTATTACTACTATCGAGATTCAATAAAAATAGACCACTCTTCAAGGGTGCATGACCATAAAAGATATTATTCATATAAATAGAACAACCATTATTCTCTGACTTCAATGAATAACCGTCTCGCATCAAACAAGATCCAGATATAATGTTCATGCTTAACGCTGGCACCAAATAACAATTATTTAGGTCTAAAACTAATCCCGAAGGTAGATGTAGTGGTAGCGTGCCGACGTCGATTACATCGACTTTGGAACCATTTCCCACGCGCATCGTCACCTCACCCTTAGCCAGTCTTCGCTTAATCTGTAGTATCTGTTTCGAGTTGCAAATATTAGCAACAGAACCAGTATCAAATACCCAGATACTACTGCGAGTATTAGTAAGGTACACATCAATAACATGTATATCACATATACCTTTGTTCACTTTGCCATCCTTTTTATCCGCCAAATACTTGGGGCAGTTCCGCTTCCAAAGGTCTGGGCTTTGCTTGCAGAGAAGCACTTTCGGTCTCAGGCTTAGGTCCAGACTTGGGTTTCTTCTCTTGAGCAGCAACTTGTTTGCTATTCTTCTTGAAGTTCCCCTTCTTCCCTTTGCCCTTTTTCTTGAAACTGGTGGTCTTGTTGACCATCAACACTTGATGCTCCTTTTTGATTTCTACCTCCGCGGCTTTTAGCATTGCGAATCCCTTGCATATTATAGTTCATCACGAAGCTCTTGTAGCTTGGTGGCGATGATTGAAGAATTACATCAATGACACTATCATCAGGAAGATTAACTCCCGGTTGAATCAAGTGATTATTATACCTGCACATTTTCATTATGTGTTCACCGATGTAACTATTCTCCTCCATCTTGCAGCTATAGAACTTATTGGAGACTTCATATCTCTCAATCCGGGCATTTGCTTGAAATATTAACTTCAACTCCTGGAACATCTCATATGCTCCATGACGCTCAAAACGTCGTTGAAGGCCCGGTTCTAAGCCGTAAAGCATGGCACACCGAACTATCGAGTAGTCACCAGCTTTGCTTTCGCTAGACGTTCTTAACGTCGCCGGTTACATCGGCAGCAGTTCGGCACCCAGCGGTGCTTCCATGATGTAATTCTTCTACGCAGCAATGAGGATAATCCTCAGGTTACGGACCCAGTCCGTGTAATTGCTACCATCATCTTTCAACTTTGCTTTCTCAAGGAACGCATTAAAATTCAACGGAACAACAAAGACGAGCCATCTATCTACAAGAAACATAGACAAGCAAAATACTATCGGTACTAAGTTCATGATAAATTTAAGTTCAATTAATCATATTACTTAAGAACTCCCACTTAGATAGACATCTCTCTAGTCATTTAAGTGATTACGTGATCCAAATCAACTAAACCATGTCCGATCATCACGTGAGATGGAGTAGTTTCAATGGTGAACATCACTATGTTGATCATATCTACTATATGATTCACGTTCGACCTTCCGGTCTCCGTGTTCCGAGGACATATCTGTATATGCTAGGCTCGTCAAGTTTAACCTGAGTATTCCGCGTGTGCAACTGTTTTGCACCCGTTGTATTTGAACGTAGAGCCTATCACACCCGATCATCACGTGGTGTCTCAAAGACGAAGAACTTTCGCAACGGTGCATACTCAGGGAGAACACTTCTTGATATTTAGTGAGAGATCATCTTATAATGCTACCGTCAATCAAAGCAAGATAAGATGCATAAAGGATAAACTTCACATGCAAACAATATAAGTGATATGATATGGCCATCATCATCTTGTGCTTGTGATCTCCATCTCCAAGCACCGTCGTGATCACCATCGCCACCGGGCGCGACACCTTGATCTCGATCGTAGCATCGTTGTCGTCTCGCCAACTATTGCTTCTACGACTATCGCTATCGCTAGTGATAAAGTAAAGCAATTACACGGCGCTTGCATTTCATACAATAAAGCGACAACCATATGGCTCTCGCCAGTTGCCGATAACTCGGTTACAGAACATGATCATCTCATACAATAAAATATAGCATCACGTCTTGACCATATCACATCACAACATGCCCTGCAAAAACAAGTTAGACGTCCTCTACTTTGTTGTTGCAAGTTTTTATGTGGCTGCTACGGGCTGAGCAAGAACCGTTCTTACCTACGCATAAAAACCACAACGATAGTTTGTCAAGTTGGTGTTGTTTTAACCTTCGCAAGGACCGGGCGTAGCCACACTCGGTTCAACTAAAATGAGAGAGACAGACACCCGCCAGTCACCTTTAAGCAACGAGTGCTCGCAGCGGTGAAACCAGTCTCGCGTAAGCGTCTGGCGTAATGTCGGTCCGGCCGCTTCATCTCACAATACCGCCAACCAAAGTATGACATCTTTGGTAAGCAAGATGACTTGTATCGCCCACAACTCACTTGTGTTCTACTCATGCATATAACATCAACGCATAAAACCAGGCTCGATACCATCATAGGGAACGTAGTAATTTCAAAAAATTCCTACGCACACGCAAGATCATGGTGATGGTATAGCAACGAGAGGGGAGAGTGTTGTCCACGCACTCGTGAGACCGTAAGCGGAAGCGTTATGACAACGCGGTTGATGTAGTCGACGTCTTCACGATTCGACCGATCCAAGTACCGAACGACGGCACCTCCGAAGTTCAGCACACGCTCAGCTCGATGACGATCCCGGACTCGATCCAGCAAAGTGTCGGGGATGAGTTCCACAAGACAACGGCGTGGTGACGATGATGATGCTCTCATCGGCGAGGGCTTCGCCTAAACTCCGCGACGATATGACCGAGGTGGAATATGGTGGAGGGGGGCACCGAACACGGCTAAGGAACGATCACGAAGTTCAATTTGTGTGTTATGGTGTGCACCCTTGCCCCAGTATATAAAGGAGGGAGGGGAGGTGCGGTGGCCCCAAGGGGTGCGCTGGAGGATTCCTACTCCCAGGGAGTAGGACTCCCCTCTTGCCTTGTTGGAGAAGGAAAAGGGGAGGGAAAGAGGAAAGAGGCGCCGCCCCCTCCTTGTCCTATTCGGACTAGGGGAGGCGCGGCCTGCCCCTGGCCGGCCCTCTTCTTCTCCCTCATGGCCCACTAAGGCCCATTATCCCCGGGAGGGTTCGGTAACCCCGGTGTTAAGAAAATCCCGATTTCACCCGGAACCATTCCGATATCCAAATGCAGGCTTCCAATATATCAATCTTTATGTCTCGACCATTTCGAGACTCCTCGTCATGTCCGTGATCACATCCGGGACTCCGAACAAACTTCGGTACATCAAAAATTATAAACTCATAATAAAACTGTCATCGTAACGTTAAGCGTGCGGACCCTACGGGTTCGAGAACTATGTAGACATGACCTAGAACTATTCTCGGTCAATAACCAATAGCGGAACCTGGATGCCCATATTGGTTCCTACATATTCTACGAAGATCTTTATCGGTCAAACCGCATAACGACATACGTTGTTCCCTTTGTCATCGGTATGTTACTTGCCCGAGGTTCGATCTTGGTATCCAATACCTAGTTCAATCTCGTTATCGCAAGTCTCTTTACTCGTTCCGTAATACATCATCTCGCAACTAACTTATTAGTTGCAATGCTTGCAAGGCTTATGTGATGTGTATTACTGAGAGGGCCCAGAGATACATCTCCGACAATCGGAGTGACAAAACCTGATCTCGAAATACGCCAACCCAACATGTACCTTTGGAGACACCTGTAGTACTCCTTTATAATCACCCAGTTACGTTGTGACATTTGGTAGCACCCAAAGTGTTCCTCCGGTAAACGGGAGTTGCATAATCTCATAGTTACAGGAACATGTATAGGTCATGAAGAAAGCAATAGCAATATACTAAACGGTCAAGTGCTAGGCTAACGGAATAGGTCATGTCAATCACATCATTCTCCTAATGATGTGATCCCATTAATCAAATAACAACACATGCCTATGGTTAGGAAACATAACCATCTTTGATTAATGAGCTAGTCAAGTAGAGGCATACTAGTGACTATATGTTTGTCTATGTATTCACACATGTATCATGTTTCCGGTTAATACAATTCTAGCATGAATAATAAACATTTATCATGATATGAGGAAATAAATAATAACTTTATTATTGCCTCTAGGGCATATTTCCTTCAATAAGCACGACTCTAATATTACCATCTTCATATCTCAAAACAATCATCAAGTATCAAACTTCTCATAGTATTCAATGCACTCTATATGGAAGTTTTTATTATACCCATCTTGGATGCCTATCATATTAGGACTAATTTTATAGCCAAAGCAAATTACCATGCTGTTCTAAAGGACTCTCAAAATAATCTAAGTGAAGCATGAGAGATCAATAATTTCTATAAAATAGAACCACCACCATGCTCTAAAAGATATAAGTGAAGCACTAGAGCAAAAATTATCTAGCTCAAAAGATATAAGTGAAGCACATAGAGTATTCTAATAAATTCTGATTCATGTGAGTCTCTCCAAAAGGTGTGTACATCAAGGATGATTGTGGTAAACTAAAAAGCAAAGACTCAAATCATACAAGACGCTCCAAGCAAAACACATATCGTGTGGTGAATAAAATTATAGCCTCAAGTAAAGTTACCGATAGACGAAGACGAAAGAGGGGATGCCTTCCGGGGCATCCCCAAGCTTAGGCTTTTGGTTGTCCTTGAATTTTACCTTGGGTTGCCTCGGGCATCCCCAAGCTTAGGCTCTTGCCACTCCTTATTCCGAAATCCATCAAATCTTTACCCAAAAACTTGAAAACTTCACAACACAAAAGTTAAACAGAAAATATCATGAGCTCCGTTAGTGTAAGAAAACAAACCACCACTTTAAGGTACTGTAATTAAATCATTATTTATTTATATTTGTGTTAAACCTACTGTATGCCAACTTATCTATGGTTCATACCCCCCGATACTAGCCACAGATTCATCAAAATAAGCAAACAACACACGAAAAATAGAATCTGTCAAAAACAAAATAGTCTGTAGTAATCTGTATCAAATGTATACTTACGGAACTCCAACAATTATGAAATAAATTGGTGGACGTGAGGAATTTATCTATTAAACATCTGCAAAAAGAATCAACCTAGGCTAAGACCGTGAAGCAAACCGCAATCCACTACACAGCAATCATCGCGGAGCGGATGGCGTCTCCTCCCACCACCTCCACCTCCACCTCCAACCATGGCGTCTGCTGATCTAGGGTTCAATGGAGGGGCTTCTCCATTGGGATTTCTCCCCCGGCCTTTCGGTCGCGGCTCAGGTGCGTCGTCGCTTTGGATCTTCGGTTGACTTTTCCCCCTCCGATCAAACCAAGAAATTCTTCTTGGTTGTGCATTTCTCGTCTGCCTCCTTCCTGCTCAATGAGGAATCGGTTGCGGTGGCCCTTCAATGTTGCATTGGTGGTCTCCCTTCTGGTCTCAATGTGGTCCATTTGCATGGACGAAGATATCGGTTTTCAGTTGCTTCTAATCGAGTTGGTCATTTCATCTATGTCCTTAAGGATCGAATTTGGCCGGACTTTGTTTGTCATTTTAGCCTTTTCCGCCCTGAGGCTGGTGGTAATAGAGATTCATCTTTGAGTTGGCATCTTGATCAGCCAATTCCAGAGGTTTTGGCTCATTCTCCCTTGGCGATCAAATCTAAGCTTCCATTTACTCAGAAAGGGGTTATTTGTGATGATGCTTCTAGGGTAGTCCTCTCAAAATTTGGGTTTGTTAATGTCCCTAATCATGGGGATGACCGGCCGGAATCCTCGTCGGCAGCGACCTCCCGACTAGCTCCGGTGATAAGACAGGACGTGCATGGTAAGGGGCAATCCCTGGATTCTAGGGAGCATTCATTACCCGATAATTTGGCTCTTGGCTGCTTTAATTTCCCCATCAATACTAAGGATAAGGGTGTCTCTAATCACGAGGTTTTACCGGGGGCTTTGTCTATGGGAGCATTCAATGTTAACCTTAAGGATACGCTTATGGATTCTTCTGTGAGTTTCAAGGGAAAATTTGCGGGCCATAAATTCAAATATAATGAATGGAGTTCACTCCCCACCCTTTGTACCGCTCCACATTTTGGATCATCATTGCGCTGGAATCTCGGAAGACAAGATTGCTTCAATCTGGAAAATTTCCTCTGTACCAACTCCCGCATTCATCTATGCAAAATTAAGGATTTGCTCAAATGGCAGGGACAAGGATCACTTGGCTGATAATTGCTTGGGATCTTACTGTTTGGTTTGTTCTGATAGGCCATGCACGTGTACGTGTACTAAGCCAGTCCGTGCCCATGCATGGGCCTGTTTCTCCTGTGGTTCCTCTGACCATGTTTTTTTCGATTGCCCGACCCATTCTAGATGCTTGGCCTGTGTCTGGCTGGGCCATTTCCAAAGTAAATGCCATCTGCCCCATGTGCCTCGTTTGTGCTGGAGGCCCAAAAGCTCGACCTCGGGTGCATTTACAGATATGGATCCTCTAATTATCTCAAATACATCTTACTCCGGCAGGGTATTGCAAATTGATTCTGTTAATTCTCAAGTTGGTGGCTTGCCTCTTAATGTTGATTCATTGCCTATTAACCATGAAAGAGATCGGTCTTTAAACGAAAAGAGGATGACGAAGGATAATGGGCCTACCATATGTGATAATCAGAGTATCCCATTAAATCGAAAGTTTAATAATGCCCCTACTAGTTAGGCTATGAGGATCGCCCGATGCTCATCCTGTGGACTACACGGACACGTGGTGGCTAATTGCCAAAAGAGGGCACAAGTAGATCGAGGAGTCTGGGTAACCAAGTCTCCCACCCCCGCTGCTGATATGCATTCCGTCTCGCACTCTGCACCAACCTCTGCTCCAGCCTCTACTCCCTCGCTCTCCCCAGTCATGGCGAACTTCCCCCTCAATGTCGTCCCCTACCTTCCCTAATGGATGATGATTGAGCTTGGGCCGCTGGATCGGAGGGTGCGCGACGATATGGTGATTGGCCCGGTGCCTCCTCTGCATCACGATTTTCTGGCCATTGCAGAGGCAAACCGCTTCGTCCCCATCACCGCAAGGCTCAGCTACGACACACGATGGAAGGTTTGCTCCATGATTCTCACTACTTCCCTACTGAAGTTGATGATCATCCTCTTGGCATTGCAATATTTGGATTTGTGGACACCTTGGTTTGGGATGCTGTAGTGGGCACAATGTTTTAACTAGATGAAGATGAGGCTGATGAGCACACTGTTATTTCCTTCGTTCCGCATTATGCTGCTTTAAATATGAGACTCAGCACCTTTGGTCCTGAAGTATGGATGCTTTACATCGGATTTCCGTATGATTACCAGACACAACATTATATCCACAAATTTGTCGATAAGTTTGGTAGTCTTGTTGAATGGCACAATCCTAGGAATGACAGAAAGTTTGTTCTTGTTAAAGTTCGGGTGATCCATCTGCGTCTTGTTCCTAAAAGCCTGGTTATGCGTCAGTTAGGTGGTCCTAGGCAGAGCTGGACAGTTGTAGTAACCATTCTGCGCAGCTCGGACTGGAATGCACATCTGCCCGAGGTCCCTCCGGCGGGAGAAGATCCACCGCATGCTGACGACATTCCGCATCCTCTGTTTGGCAATGGTCTGACTGCTGAACAAATCTATCAGCAGCAACTGCACAACTGGCAACTTTAGAACGCTGCTGCCAATGCTAATCAAGGAGAAAGTGACAACGAGAACATCGTTGTGGATGAGGGAAATGATATTGACTTCCACCCTGAATGGGGAGTTTGGCCTCCACCACCACCACAAGCTCCACCAATGCTCTATAACTTTTCAGGAATGGTTGGCAGGGGAAGGACTCCAAGTAAACCATGGTATTGTGCCTCCAAACAATCTCCAAGATAGTCCCGCTTCTGCATGGAATGATTCAATCTCTATGTATGGTAGCTCAAACTCCAGTGCCACTATCTCTGAGTCTTATGTGCTGGTCCCTGTGACGTTGATGAACCAATTCTGGCCTCAGGAAGCATCCAGTTCGGCCATCCAGGCTCTGTCCAGCCCTTCTGTTTACACTCAGCCAGCGAATTCTTTGGACATCTCCTCATCGTGTCAAAGATCCGGGATGCAGTTAAGCATGGTAGATCACGGTAATTTCATTCCATCCATGATTATGAATGAATGTGTGCCAATGCTAAGGTTTAACACTTACCTGAAAGCTGTTGTTATGCCTATAATTGCATCTTATGGCCCTTGGAGATCCAATTATGGTTTCAAACACAAATGTGTGGCTCTCAACTTCACACTCTCTGAGAATGATGGTATTTTGACTGTCAATTCTGCCTCTCGGACGATCACATGGCATGATAATACTCCTGCCTTGACTGAAAATTATCCAGACACAGATAGTTGGAACTTTTGTCTAAACAATGTCGCCTCTGCTGGTAACTTAGTGACTAACCTGCCGTTGCTGGAGTATGCACCTATCACTGAAACTAGCCAGGAGGATCAGCTGATTCCTACCACTGACATTGCTGACGAGGTTATGATACAAGACCAGCCGGACAATGTTGACACTGCCCACTCTGAAGAGATCGAAGCTGCTGCCAAACGCAAGGGGAAGGCCGTGGTGCCTGAATGTTCGGTCTCTCTGCGCCGTAGTGCCCGCTCCAATAAATATGATGGCTTTCGCATTCATCCAGTTTCTGACACCAAGATAAAGGTCTCCAAGGTTAAGCCCCAGATTGTACCTGCTGCTGTGAGGATCAGTGAGAACGTTGAAGAATAGGTTCCCCTGCCAACTCCTATCAATGTTATTCAGCACATTGGCACCAACCTGTGTGCTATCCCAGCTAGTGAGCTCTCTGATGTGGCTCCTCTAAAGGAGGAGCAGGATGCCTCTACTTAATACTTTATCCTCTTTTACTTAATGCCTCCGTTAGTGAAGTGGAACGTTTTATGTTGGAATGTTCGTGGGTTAAACTCTGACGACAAGCAGTTGGCGCTCTCAAATGCTGTCAGGTCTAGTGGTTGCGCTGTCGTCTGTTTGCAAGAAACGAAAAAGACCTCTTTTGATCTATCATTTTTTAAATCTTGTTGCCTGCGTAACTTTGATCAATATTCTTTCGTCACCTCGCGTGGGGCCTCGGGTGGTATTGCGACCATTTGGAACAGCTTGATCTTCTCGGCTGTAACATTATTCTCTGAAGATTTTGCACTTGTCACTAGGTTCACTTCAATGCAGTCTGCATAGCACTGGACACTGGTCAATATTTACGGGCCCTGCCAAGGAGAGCAACATAAAAAATGTACTCAGTGGCTTTTTGATATTGATATTCCTTCTCATGAGGATTGGTGGTTTGTGGGCGACTTTAACTTCATCCGTGCACCTGATAATCGTAATAAACCTGGGGGTAATGTTAATGATATGATAACATTCAACGACTTCATAAGAACACAGAGCCTCATTGAGTTGCCAATTAAAGGTTGTTCTTTCACCTGGAGCAATATGCAGACAGATCCGTTACTCGAACAACTTGATTGGTTCTTCACCAGCAATAACTGGACTACCACATATCCCAAAACCATGGTAAAACCCTTAGGGAAACCTGTATCGGACCATACTCCATGTGTTGTCACTATTGAAATGACTATCCCCGATCCAGGCTTTTCAGATTTGAAACATATTGGATTCATCATCCTGGATTCATGGAGACAATAGCACAATCTTGGGCTAAGCAGGTTCAATCAACAAACTATGCCACTGTCCTCTGTCGAAAGCTCAAGAACCTACGTTGTGATCTCAAACATTGGAGTAAAGGCATATCCAAACTCTCAGTGGCCATTGCAAACTCTAACAAAGCCCTTAATGAACTTGATGAACTGGAAAACAAGAGAATTCTTTCGGTACCAGAGAGCAACTTCAGAAAAATATTGAAAGCTCACATTTTGAGACTCCTTAGATACCAGCAGCTCTACTGGAAGAAACGTTGCACAATGCGGTGGGTCAAATTTGGAGACGAGAATTCAAAAAAAATTCAAGCCCTTCCCTCAGAGAGATATAGACGGAATAACATTGTGTATCTAACCACAACCAATGGGGACATTGTTGATGACCACGCAGGCAAAGAATCAATCATATTTGAAACCTTCAAACAAAGAATGGGCATCGCCAAACCACGCAACATGAAATTTGACATATCCCATATCATTAAGAAATATGAGGGCCTTGATCAACTTACCCTCCCATTCACACATGACGAAATTGATCGGGTCATCATGGAAATGCCTGCGGACCGTGCACCTGGTCCGGACGGGTTCACCGGAGTTTTCTTGAAACGTTGCTGGCCCATTATCAAAGAGGACTTTTATCGGCTTCGCAGCCAATTCCATGAGGGCGGCCTTAACCTGGAGAGTATTAATGATGGTTTCATTACTCTAATCCCTAAGATAAATTCTCCAAATTTCGATTAACGACTTCGACCGATCACTTTACTTAACTGATGTCTGAAAGTTGTCACAAAAATCTTGGCAACTGTCTGCAAAAGGTGATCTTAAAGATAATACATCGCAACCAATATGGTTTTCTCAAGGGTAGATCCATTCAAGATTGCCTCGCTTGGGCATATGAATATATCTATCAATGTCAATCTTCAAAAAAGAAATCACCTTCTCAAGTTAGACTTTGCGAAGGCATTTGATACCATTGAACATGAAGCTATAATTGAAATCATGGCAAGTATGGGCTTCAATGACAAATGGTTGAATTGGATGCGATGCATTTTCTCTTCAGGAAAATCTTCTATCCTCCTTAATGGCACCCCGGGGCGACAATTTGACTGTAAGTGCGGGGTCAGACAAGGCGATCCGTTGTCCCCTCTCCTCTTTGTCCTCGCAGCAGACCTCCTCCAAGCGGCCATTAATGATGCTTTTGCTCGCCATGAAATTCAGTTGCCTTTTCCTACACGCAACCAATCAGATTATCCGGTTATACAATACGCCGATGACACCATCCTGCTGCTACCAGCCTGCCCGCAACAAGCTTTGGTTCTGAAAGACATCTTAACTGATTACGCCACCTCCGTTGGACTGAAAATAAATTTCCATAAGTCAACCATCATTCCTATCAACTTGTTGTGGACCGTTGTGATCAGATGGCACGTATTTTTGGGCGTGTCATAGGAAATATGTCGTTTACATATCTCGAGCTGCCACTGGCAACAACACGGCCCACCGTTCAGGACCTTATGCCCCTAGCATGCATGGTAGAAAGAAGGTT
Source organism: Aegilops bicornis (assembly GCA_021605145.1). NCBI lineage: Eukaryota > Viridiplantae > Streptophyta > Magnoliopsida > Poales > Poaceae > Aegilops > Aegilops bicornis. The sequence goes on from CM038672.1 coordinate 413,172,029, forward strand.
ATCTGCAACCCTCAATATGATTTCATACGGAGGAAAGCTCTCGCTTCTCAACTCAGTGATTACCTCTCTAGTCATCTTCGCCCTATGCACTTTGCGCTTGCCAACCAAAATCATTGAGTTGCTGGGCAAGATTCGACGGAGATGCCTTTGGACCTAAAAAACTGATCAGGGCGACAAATGTAATTCCTTGGCATCTTGGGATATGGTGTGCAAGCCCAAAGCAAGTGGAGGCTTGGGAGTCATTGACCTTCGAATTCAAGGATATGCACTTCTACTCAAATTTCTTCATAAGTTTTACAACAGTTGGGACGTACCCTGGGTTCACCTGATTAAAGACACATACTATGACGGACAGGTCCCACATGCATCCGACTCTTGCGGCTCGTTCTGGTAGAGAGACGTAACTAAACTCGTGCAAGTCTTTCGGGGAATCACTAAGGTCCAAGTTGTGACTGGTACCACTTTCCTATTCTGGAAAGATGAGTGTGTGATAACATCCTAGCTGAGGCGTACCCATGTGCTTTTTCATATGCCAAGGACGAAGATGTCTCGGTTAAATATTTATTGGCCATCACGTTGCTCCAGGAAGTGTTTCATCTTCCCCTCTCTCCACAAGCACATGATGAAGTATGACAAATCCAGTTGGACACCAGGGATATTGTTTTGTCGAATGCAGCGCTACGTAATGATAACTGGACATATATTTGGGGAGACAAAGAATATACCACTCACAAATACTATACATTATGTTTTCGAGATACCCAAGGGCATCAAGCTTTTCACTGGCTTTGGAAATCCAAATCAACCATGAAGATCAAAGTTTTCGGCTGGCTACTACTATCTGACCGCTTAAATACAAGGAATATGCTCAAGCGACGCCACTATAACATTGGGAATAACCATGATTGCATTCTCTGTGGACAGCACATAGACGAAACTTTGGAACATCTGTTCTTTGATTGTCACATCAGCACACAATGTTGGTCCACACTTGGAATTGGTTGGCACCAAGGGAGGACAAGACTAGACAAGATCTCAATGGCAAAAGAAGCTTGTGGAAGGCCGCTTTTCATAGAAGTTTTCCTATTGGCAGCATGGAGCATATGGAAGGAACACAACAACAAACACTTTAGGGGGAGTTCTCTATCTCGCTTAGCTTGGCTTAACAGATTCAAGTCTGATTTTTCACTCCTAACCTATAGGATCAAGGAGAAGCATAAAACTTTCATCCCTCTATTCTTGTTATCCCTTCATTAGAGTAGCCTTTTGTCCTTTTCCCAAAGGGAAAATGGAGTTGTAAAGTAACCATGTAACTTACCACCATTATTAATTTCATTCTTTCACAGTAGGGGGTTCCCCTACTGTTTACGGTCAAAAATAGAATCAACCTAAAAGCACTCTCTAGTAAAAAAAATGGCAGCTAATCTCGTGAGCGCTAAAGTTTCTGTTTTTCACAGCAAGATCACAAAGACTTCACCCAAGTCTTCCAAAAGGTTCTACTTGGCACAAACACTAATTAAAACATAAAACCACATCTAAACAGAGGCTAGATTAATTATTTATTACTAAACAGGAACAAAAAGCAAGGAACAAAAATAAAATTGGGTTGCCTCCCAACAAGCGCTATTGTCTAATGCCCCTAGCTAGGCATAAAAACAAGAATAGATCTAGGTATTGTCATCTTTGGTATGCAATGCATAAGTGGCTCTCATAATAGATTCCTAAGGTAATTTAATTTTCTTCCTAGGAAAGTGTTCCATGCCTTTCCTTAATGGAAATTGGAATCTAATATTTCCTTCTTTAAACGATGAATATGGCGAATCCCACCCACCACCCCCACCTAAACCCTAGACCCACCCACCGCCCCACGTGGGTTTTGGAATCTGATCCGGTCATCATCTCCAGCGTCTCCTCCTCTCTCTTATGGTCATCAACTCCATGGCTGTCCACGCGGCCATCTCCCTGGGTTTGGACTTTTCCCCGGGGATTGATATGGCGAAAGCGATCTGGCATTCTCTCCATCGCACGGTGCATCCCTCGGATCGATCTGGGCATTTCATCATGGTGGTGTCCTTTGCACGCCATAGTTTTCGTCTGGATGAGGAGAACGTGGCACTGGCATTGGAATCTGCGATTGGTGGATATTGTTCTTCTCTCAAGGTATCTTGCCTACGTGATCAAGTTTTTGCCTTTCATGTTTCTTGCAAGGAAGTGGGGTTTTTCATCCTGCATCAACGCTCCTTTGTTTGTCCTCAATTCAAATGCTACTTCCATCTTTGGGGCCATGGAGGTCCTGATTGGGATAAGGAATTTCTTGCTTGGCAATTTGAATGCTAGGAAGAATGGACTCTGGTTAGTCCGTCCAAGAGGCGTGCACGCCTTGGCCTCGAGGCCATGAAACGTGCACCAACTAAGTCCTCCTTGCGTTCATCTGCTCAAACCACTAAGAAATCCCTACGTTTTGCTACATTCTTGAATTACAATGCTTGCAAGGGTTATCGTTATCCGACAACTACGAAAGAGATCAATATTGTTACTTTAGATGTTGGTTATTCTGTTGATCCTCAGGAGCTTGCTGATCTTAACCGTGTGGATTTAGACTCACCGCCGGCGTCTCCTCCGGCAACCACGCCGTTGAGGTTGTTGCCTTCTCCGGATGTCACGTTTGGATCAATATCTCCTTCTGATCTTGCTCCGAAAACATCGGGATCGGGTACGTTATCGGGTTTGATTTTCTCCCATGCATCCCATGTTGGGCCCGCTGCACCCTCCCCGGCCTGCCTTGTTGGGCTCAGCCCAAAACCAGTTGGAATTATCAGACAATGACTCTGATCATGTTTCAGAATCTAGCCTACTTAATTCACCTGAGTTTCTTATATCTTCTGGCATATCCGAGGATGTTTCTCCTAATTCTCCGCAAGATATCGTGCGTGATTTGCAAGGTCTCGATCAAGTTGTGGAGGAAATTGCAGCCAGGTTTTGGGATTGTTCAAACTGCCATGGTATGGCTCATTGTTTGCAACGTTGCACCAATAAGGTCAGATGCCGAAAATGTTTCCGGTTTGGTCACGTTAAAAAAGACTGCACCCGGTCTCCTCCTAATATTGAACTCTGGGTTCCCAAAACCGGCGCGTCTCACATCGAGCCTCGCGCCATCAGCTAGGAGCTTGACGTTTCGAGCTCCACCGCCCCCCTGCCAGCCCTGACACAACTCCCCCAAAGCCGCCAGACTCCTCTGCTTCCCCTCCAAAACCACAATCGCCGCCACCTACGAGCAGCGAATCACCAGACTCCCGCAGATCATCGCCGCTTCCTTCAATGGCGGTGTACGAACTTGATCCTCGCCGTTTCCTCCCGGCGGGCCACGACATCATCGACGGCGGGCCTTTCCGCGTCCCGAGGACGTACTACACTCCTGCTCAAGCTCCTCCACGCCGCCATGAATCTTACATGGTGGGCATCGTCGAGCCTCCTCCTCCGCCTGAAGATGTCGCTATTCGCTGGCAGCAAGTCCATGCTTTCATCACCAACCAGCTGGAGTTACCGGTACGGTCTGCTCAGACTTGGTTTCAGGGAGTTGGCCTCTATGAGATGCAAGATCCAGTTATTCGTGCTGCATTAGTTTCTCATCCTCCTTGGCCGCTTGGTTTGGATCAGCATGGCAATGAGATGTTCATTAGATTTAGCCGACATGATGATGGTCAGGGTTATAGAGCTTTGCAAGGGCACCGAACTGGTTGGCTCATGTTTGTTGGGGTACCTCTTGACTATCGCAATGAGGTCAATCTAAGTTGTGGGCACTTTCGGTCAGTTTCATTATTGGAATGATCAAGATGATCGGAAGGTGCGAGCGTTGGTTTATGCTTCTTTCCCCGATGACCAATTAGTACCACGAGATGTAGTTTTTCGCCAGTTTGCGAATGTTGGAGGTGCAGTTGTCTCATGGACTGCATCTGTCTCTATCCTCACTACTGAGTTTGCAGAGCAACTGCCACCTGATGAGGATGTCATGCCAATAGATGGTAATCCCCACCTAATGCCTGGTCAGCTGCAGCCGCCTGAGAATTTTTGGGTTTTGCCACCGTATCCTGCTCTGGGATGGAATGATGTTCCACAACCTGCTGTTCCAGATGAACCACAACAACCACATCCCCAAGATTTGCATGGTTGGGGCAATGAGGAAAATGTGAATGACATTGAGCAGGTACAACCACATGTCCAGGAAGAAAATTCGATGGTTTTGAATCCTTCAATGGGCTCCAACGATTCTGCTGATGTTGACGGCCCAGTCCAGCCTGCTGTTCAGGATGGGTCTAACAATGTTGTGGTCCAGGGCCCAATTTTAATTGATGAGCATGTTCAGGATCTTTGTCCCTCATGTACCACAACCAGAGCAGATAGTGCCCCAGCTTGATGAACTTGTTCCTCTTCAGCGTATGGTTCAACCTGAGCAACCTGCAGCTTTGGAAGATGCTCATCATGACCATGTCATGGATTTGCTTGCGGAGGACTTGCCAAATGAGCAGAACAACCTTGCCATTGTCCCATATAACCCAATTGTGGTGCAACCTCCTCTGCATGTTGGTCTTGTCAGGGTTGTTTTGGGGCCAGCTCTACCCCCTGAGTTTATCTGGAGAAGATCTTTTGAGTCACTTTTGCCTACCTTCTTAACAACTCAAATCCCTAGAGATTTGTCACCTCCTGCCAGGTTTGCTGTGCACAAAAGATCTTGGTCAGTGGCTTTTGATCCCCCGTATCTTTCAGTCCTTCTGTTATTACTGTTTCTGAGCCCTCACAACATGTTGCAAGAAAGTTGTTTTTGGAAGACAACACAAGCCATTTCCCTCTGACAGGGACAGCTGATAGTCTCATCGAGTCTTCTCAGGAGCTTGCCAACAAGAGTTTCACTTTCTCTTCCAGCGCCAAGCAGAAACCGCGTGCTCGAAAGTCCAAGATGCCCACTGTTAGTGCTGTTTCAGACTTCTCTGAGAGGAGGATAACCAAAAGTGCAGCTAAATCACAAGGTTTTTAACCTACATCTCCTCTGTCACCCAAGACTAGGCCTCTCAGGCGGCCTAAAGCTAAGAAGTTGAAGCCTGACTCTCAGAACGCTACACCGAGAAACCAGAACTAGCCAGAAGATGCCATCCCTCATGTTCAAGCCCCTCCTCCGACGCCAATTGTGTTGCTTCAGCAGATTGGTGCTGTGCTTGGAGTGCCACCAGAGAAGCTGACTGTGGAGAAGCTTACGGCTTCTTCAGATACTGCACCGCCCTCTTCAGTTCCTAATGATGATTAGTTAACTTTATTGTCACAAAGGGAGGCATGTCCCTTGTCATGCCAGTTGTCTGAACGATCTTTTCTCGCTGCTTGCTACCTGCACTTTGTCCTGGGGTGATATTTCATATATTAGGCTTTTGTTTCGCTGTTATGCAATGAACAACAAACAAGAGACTGGAAAGTGCTTTGTTGGAACGTGAGAGGCTTGAATTCAGAGGACAGACAGAGAAGTATTAGGGATAAAATTGAGGAAAGCCAATGCTCTGGTATTTGGTTGCAAGAAACAAAATGCAATTTCTTTGATCAGCGAGCAATCAGAAATTTTTGCCCCAGACGGTTTGATAACTTTGTGTACTCACCCTCTGTTGGGGCCTCGGGTGGTATTCTAGTGCTGTGGTGTTCTAGTGTTTTCTCTGGCATTTTGGTGGATACAAAACCCTATGGTGTTATTGTTTCGTTTACATCCGTACACAATGCAAGTACTTGGACTTTGGTTAATGTTTATGGACCTTGTCAAGGACCAAATTTCGAGATGATTTTGTTCAGTAGCTTTACAACTTGCAGATACCTGTGGATGATAATTGGCTTCTTGTGGGGGACTTCAATTTCATAAGATCCCTTAATAACAGAAATTTGCCAGGTGGGGATATTAATGATATGTTCCTCTTTAATGAGATAATTGGTCATCTTGGACTTCTTGAGTTACCTTTAAAAGGAAGATCTTACACTTGGTCCAACATGCAAGAAAATCCTTTGTTGGAACAGCTGGATTGGTTTTTACTTCCTCTACTTGGATCATCGATTATCCTAACACAATGGTCCATCCACTTGCAAGAAGCGCCTCGATCATGTCCCCTGTGTAGTTTCAATTGCAACAACTATACCCAAGGCAAAGATCTTTAGATTTGAAAATTATTGGGTGGATTTACCTAGTTTCTTTGATTGTGTGGAGCAGTCATGGAATGCTCCAACAATGAAATCTAATTCTGCTGCTAGGTTAACTGAAAAGTTCAAAAGGCTGAGATATGCTCTTAAGCATTGGTACATCAGTCTATCTAAGCTCAAGAAGACCATTAAAGTTTGTAATCAGGTGGTCTGTTTTTTGATAACATGGAAGAATCAAGACCGGAGTTCAATTTCAGGAAAATTGTGAAGCTCCATGTTGAGGACCTTCTCCACTTGCAGTTTATTTACTGGAAACAACGATGCACTATCAGATGGATCAAAGTTGGGGAGGAGAACTCCAAATTCTTTCAAGCAATGGCCACTGAAAGGTTTAGGAGAAACTCTATTTCTTCTCTACAAGATGATGATGGAAATGTTGTCTCTGATCATCAACAAATGGCTGGTATGTTATGGGGCACTTTTAAAGAGAGAATGGGTGTTTCTACAGGGGTTGACATGAAATTTGATCTTGATTCTTTGATTGAACCCGTGGAAGGTCTGAACAACTTGTCTGCCCCCTTTTCTGAGGATGAAATAAATGCAGTTCTCAAATCTCTGCCCACTGATAGAGCACCTGGCCCTGATGGTTTTACATGTTTGTTTGTGAAGAGATGTTGGCACATTATCAAGCAGGATTTTTTGCAGCTTTTCCAGGATTTTTATGATGGCATGATCACAATTAGTAACATCAATGGGTCCTTGATCACTTTAATCCCCAAGAAACTCTCATCTGAGGGTCCCAATGATTTCAGGCCCATTTCCCTGAGAAATACCTTCTTGAAATTCCTGACAAAGCTCCTTGCCAACAGGTTGCAGCAGGTTATCCTCAGATGCATTCACAAAAACCAATATGGGTTTCTTAAGTCTAGATCTATACAGGACTGCATTGCTTGGACCCCGGAGTACATCCATCAGTGCCATAAATCCAAAAAGCCCATTTTGATTCTCAAATTCGATTTTGCAAAGGCCTTTGATACAGTGGAGCATGACCTTATCCTCAAACTTCTGCATCACAAAGGTTTTGATAGTAAATAGATTGGTTGGATTAAAGAGGTCTTGTCATCTGGTACTTCCTCTGTTATCATGAATGGAGTTCCTGGAAAACAATTTATCTGCAAAAGGGGTGTGAGACAGGGGGATCCTTTATCACCTCTCCTTTTTGTTCTGGCTGCTGATTTATTGCAAACTTTGGTAAATGATATGTTGAGAAATGGAGTGATTTCTTTGCCCATTGAAACACATGACAAAGAATTTCCTATTGCTCAATATGCAGATGATACTCTCCTTATTGTTCCTGCTTTTGACTCTCAACTCCTGGCCCTTAAAGATATGCTACAGGATTTTCATGCCTCCACTGGTCTTAGAGTCAATATTCACAAATCATGTATTCTACCCATTAATGTGGACGAGGCAGAAACTGCTCGCTTGGCTGCTGTTTTTGGTTGTCAGGTTGGAACCCTCCCTTTTACCTATCTTGGGCTTCGTGTGGGCACCTCCAAGCCAACAATTCAAGAATTGTTCCTTGTGGTGGACAGGGTTGAGAGAAGATTGTCTGCTAGCTCATGTCTCCTTAATCAGGGAGCAAGATTGCAATTGCTCCAATCTGTTTTATCCTCTTTGCCCATATACTTCCTTTGCAGTTTATATACGCATTTGGTATCATCAAGCAGCTTGAGAGGATTATGAGACAGTGCTTATGGAGGGGAAATTCTGACACTCCCAGACAATCCTTGGCAGCTTGGCCTTTAGTATGTAGGCCTAAAGACAAAGGTGGCATGGGGATTATTAACTTGAACATCCAAAACAGAGCACTCCTTACCAAACATCTCTTCAAGTTTTATAATAAAGCTGATATCCCATGGGTATCTCTCATATGGAACACTTATTATGATGGAGTTGTGCCCCATGGAACTGTTTTGTGTGGCTCCTATTGGCGGAGGGACATAATTAAGCTGAATGAAGTTTTCAGACAACACTGTGAGGTGATGATCAACATGGGGGACTCTGTTCTCTTCTGGTTTGATGCTTGGGTTTCTTTTGGATCATCTACTCCTCTCAGAGAAAGGTTTCCCAGGCTATTCTCTTTTTCAATTGATGATAAGGTTTCTGTCAGAGATGTCCTCAACACCCTTGATATGTCTGAGCTCTTTCATTTGCCTTTATCACCAAAAGCAATGGAGGAAATGATCACAGTACAGAATGGCTTGGCTCAAATGAATATAGATGAAAGTCTCAATGATTCTTGGGCATGGATCCCTGGCAAAGGAAAATTTTCTGCAAAAGTTACTGTGTAGCAATGCATGCACATATTCCTATTGATATACCAGCCAAATGGATCTGGGAGAGTAGATCAACAATGAAGATCAAGGTGTTTGCGTGGTTGATGCTAAATGATAGACTCAATACCCGTGATCTGCTAGTTAGAAGGCACTGGAGAACACCGCACGAGGACAATACATGTCCCTTATGCCCTGCACAAGCCCATGAGGACAGAATGCATCTTTTCTTCACCTGCCAATTCAGCACAAGAGTCTGGAATTATTTGCAAATCCAGTGGCTTGCTGGCCTGTCCCCTTCTGAGTGTCTCATTGCTGCCAGGAAGAGTTTTGGACAGCCTTTTTTCAAGGAGGTTGTTTATCTTTCTGCTTGGAATGTTTGGTTATTGAGGAATGGAAGAATCTTCAGAAATGAGAGACATACCTTCGCAACTTGGAGGAGAAATTTCATCCATGATATAACTGTGCTCTCCCACAGATTTAAGCCTAGTTTAAAACCTTTGCTGCTGCATTGGATTAATTCTCTGCCCTAACTGGCTGTTTGTATTCTTCTGCCCACTTTGTAAATTTGTAAATAGGCCATAGGTAAGTAGCCTGATTCTTTAGGTAACTAGTTTTTCTTTTCTCTTAACAGAACCTTTTGTACCTTGTTTGTTTGCTAGAGTTTTAATAAAGTACTGTGGGGCTGTTGCCTCACAGTTTCCAGTCAAAAAAAATATTTCCTTCTTTCATATCAATAATTGCACCAATCGTTCTAAGGAAAGGTCTACCAAGAATAATGGGACATGTAGGATTGCATTCTATATCAAGAACAATGAAATCTATGGGCACATAATTCCTATTTGCAACAATAAGAACATCATTAATCCTTCCCATAGGTTTCTTAATGGTGGAATCCGCAAGATGCAAATTTAAAGAACAATCATCAAATTCACGGAAACCTAACACATCACACAAAGTTTTTGGAATCGTGGAAACACTAGCACCCAAATCACATAAAGCATAACATTCATGATATTTAATCCTAATTTTAATAGTAGGTTCCCACTCATCATAATTTTTTCTAGGGATAGAAACTTTTACTCAAGTTTTTCTTCATAAGATTGCATTAAAGCATCAACGATATGTTTAGTAAAAGCTTTATTTTGATCATAAGCATGAGGAGAATTTAACACGAATTGCAACAAGGAAATACAATCTATCAGAGAACAATTATCATAATTAAATTCCTTCAAATCCATAATAGTGGGTTCATTGCTATGTAAAGTTTTGACCTCTTCAATCCCACTTTTACCAATTTTTGCATCAAGATCTTAAAACTCCGAATCATTGGGACGCCTTTTAACTAATGTTGACTCATCTCCAGTCCCATCTTTATCAAGATTCATATTGGAAAACAAAGATTTAATAGGAGACACATCAATCACTTTTAGATCTTCATCATTATTACCATGAAAACTAGAAGAACACGCATTCACAAAGCAATCTTTTTTAGCACGCATCCTAGCGGTTCTTTCTTTGCATTCATCAATGGAAATTCTCATGGCTTTGAGAGACTCATTGATATCATGCTTAGGTGGATTAGATCTAAGTTTCAAGGAATCAACATCAAGAGAAATTCTATCCACTTTCCTAGCCAACTCATCAATCTCAAGCAATTTTTCTTCAATCAAAGCATGGAAATTCTTTTGCGAATTCATAAATTCTTTAACACTATTCTCAAAATCAGAGGGCATCTTATTAAAATTTCCATAAGAGTAGTTGTAGTAATTACCATAATTATTAGAGGAATTACTAGGGAACGGACTAGAATTAAAGTTTCCTCTATACGCGTTGTTACCAAAATTGTTCCTACCCACAAAATTCACATCCATAGATTCATTATTATTCTCAATCAAAGTGGACAAAGGCATATCATTAGGATCAGAAGAAACATTCTTATTAGCAAACAATTTCATAAGTTCATCCATCTTTCCACTCAAAACATTAATCTCTTCAATCGCATGAACTTTTTTACTAGTAGATCTTTTGATGTGCCATTGAGAATAATAACCATAATATTATCTAGGAGTTTAGCAGCTTCTCCTAAACTGATTTCCATGAAAGTGCCTCCCGTGGCCGAATCTAAAAGATTTCTAGAAGCAAAATTCAATCCGGCATAAAAAATTTGTATAATCATCCATAAATTCAAACCGTGTAGGGCAATTACGTATCATTAATTTCATCCTCTCCCAAGCTTGTGCAACATGCTCATGCTCAAGTTGCTTAAAATTCATAATATCGTTTCTAAGAGAGATGATCTTAGCGGGAGGAAAATACTTAGAGATAAAAGCACTTATTCCATGAATCAATAATATTTTTAGGCAAAGAAGAGAACCAAGTTTTAGCACAATCTCTAAGCGAAAACGGAAATAGCTTCAATTTAACAATATCATTATCCACTTTCTTCTTTTGCATATCGCACAAATCAACAAAGTTGTTTAGATGGGTAGCGGCATCTTCACTAGTGTAACACCCCGGATGTAACTTTCCATATTTGTAACTCCAACTCTTGCCATTTTCGGCATTGTGATATGATATTCCCTCCGTGGTTGGGTTTTGTCTTTCGTTTTGCATTTTGTTTATGTCATGCATATCATATCATGTCATCATGTGCATCTCATTTGCATACGTGTTCGTCTCATGATTCCGAGCATTTTCCCCGTTGTCCGTTTCGCAATCCGGCACTCCTATGTCCCCCGGCGCACCCCTCTTGTCTCTTTTCGTGAGCGGGTGTTAAACGTTCTCAGAATGGACCGAGGCTTGCCAAGTGGCCTTGGTACACCACCGATAGACCACCTGTCAAGTTTCTTGCCATTTGAAGGTCGTTTGATACTCCAACGGTTAACCGCATAACCGCAAAGGCCGCTTTTAAGTTGCAGCCCAACACCCCTCCAAAATAGCCCAATAACCCATCTAAGTCACTTCCATGTCCATCGCCGTTCGATCACGATCGTGTGGGCGAAAACCGTGCTCAATTTGGACCTCCCTCGCCTCCTCTACCTCTATTTAAAGACCCCCATTTCCAAATCCGGATCATTTCCACCCTAACCCTAGCCCGCTCCTCTCGCGCCGCGGACACGTCCGGACGGGCAGACGCGTCGCCGCCGCGCCGGCGAATCGCGAGCTGCCACGTGGCACGCCCGCGCCCACTTCACCGCCCGACCAGCGGGTGAGAGCCCGTCTGCGGGCCCCTCCCGACCAGTAGCGCCCGCGGCGCCTCCGTCCGCCGCCGCCTCGGGCTCCGCCGCCGCCCGCTTGCAGCGCCGCCTCGCCCTCGACCCAGCCACCGCCGCCCCTAAGCGCGCCGCCCGAGTTCCCAGCGTTGCCCGCGCCCCGGACCTCCCCGTCGCCTCCCCGCCTCCGCCGGCGCCGGATCCGGCGAGATCCGGCCGCCCCGGCCTCTCCTCCCTCCAACTCCGGCGAGGCTCCGGCCTGCCTCGGAGTCCGCGCCCGTATCTAGATCCAAACGAGAGGGTTGACTTCTTCTCCCCCCGATTTCCTCAAGTCTTTGATCTGCGATAATTTTGTTGCATTTTCATCATGCCATAACTTTGCACTCGTGCCTCCGTTTTGGGCGTATAGCATACCTAATTGTTCGCCTCGACGAGTACATCATTTAATCTCATTGCATCATTTGCATTTGAGCTCATCTTGATGCCAGAAATGCTGTTGGAAGAGGGCTATGTGATGTTAGTTTCTGTTTCTTAACAGAACATGCAATTTTGTCATTTTTGCCATGATTAATGTGTGCATCTTATGAACTTGAGTCCTACATGTGTTTTGTAATATGCCATGCCATCTTTACAGGGTTGTATGCCATGTATTTTTGTGATCTCTGTGGTGACTAGCACAAGCATCCAAATTAGGCTTCATGATGTTGCTGATTTCAGCCCCTGTTTTCCTGATATTTTTATGCCATGTAAACTTGACGCTACAGAGAGATCCATGCATATTTTGAGATACTTCAGTAAGGATGTTTTGAACATATGGTTATGCTCTATCCATCCATCCCTTTGTTTGTAATTATGGAGTGCCATAGCTTGAGTCAATCGAGCTCTACTTTTGCTATAAAATGTTTCCTGGCAGATTGTTTACATGTTATTCAATTTTGCCAAGGTTGTTGTAGTTGATCCGTGTATGCTATGATGTTGTTCTTGCCATGTATAGCTTCTATGACACGTCTTATTGACGGATGTATGCTTAGTTTATCATGTAATGCTCTGTAGTGAGTGCATCGAGCTCGCGAAGATGCCTACTTAATTCTGTCAATGTCATGCCCTGATTGCTGAATCTGTTAACGAAAGTTGATATGTTTATATGGATGCTATTACATTTTCTGATCCCTTTTGGCTCATGGTCAGCAAGGGATTTTTGTTCTATGCTTTGAGTAGATTCATTCCATGCCTTGTTTTGCTATTATACGTTCTTGTAGCATGCTGTTTGCTTGCTCTGAACATTGCTTCCTGATGCTGATTCTGTCATATTCAGTGTTTTCAGTCTGTGAAGCTGATATATTTTGCACTTTTGCCATGCTTGTTTGGACCTGTTATGGTGTGATTTAGCCGTAGCTCAGTGTTCATATTTTGTCAAGCATCTTGAGTATATGACTGCCCTATGCTTTGTTGGCACGTTTGGGTGCAGTAGCTTAATTTCTTGTTGCTTGCTAAGTGGTATCATGCTGTTAATGGCAGATTTGTGCCATTCTTGTTTTGCTTGTCATTTGCAAACCGTGCATCCGATTCCGGTGATCTTTATATCGATTTCAACCGAAATCATCTCACCTTTCCAGCGGCATACTTGGTTTGCCAATTTCATGCCTGGTTCATCATTTTTCTTCCGGAGCACGCATATGCATTGCATCTCACATCTCGCATATCATGCCATGTTTTGCATCATGTTGCTTGTGCATTGCACCGTGATTTATTGTGGTTCCATTGTTTATGTTCTTGCTTTGGGTAGAGCCGGGAGACGAGTACGTGAATGAGGAACCTGTTGAGAACGCTTACGAGGATCAAGCTTTCGACAACTCACGAGAACCTTGCGAGCAAGATGACCATACCCTCGAAATCACTTCTATCTTTGCTTGCTAGATGCTCGCTCTTTTGCTATGCCTATGCTACGATGCCTATCACTTGCTATATCATGCCACCCATATTGCCATGTCAAACCTCTAACCATCCTTTCCTAGCAAACCGTTGATTGGCTATGTTACCGCTTTGCTCGGCCCCTCTTATAAGCGTTGCTAGTTGCAGGTGAAGATGAAGTTTGTACCTTGTTGGAACATGGAGATGTTGTTCCTTGTTGGAACATGTTTACTTGTTGGGGATATCACAATATATCTGCTATATTTAATGCATCTATATACTTGGTAAAGGGTGGAAGACTCGGCCTTATGCCTGGTGTTTTGTTCCACTCTTGCCGCCTTAGTTTCCGGCCATACCGTGTTATGTTCCTTGATTTCGCGTTCCTTACACGGTTGGGTGATTTATGGGACCCCCTTGACAGTTCGCTTTGAATAAGACTCCTCCAAAGAAGGCCCAACATTGGTTTTACCATTTGCCACCTAAGCCTTTTTCCCCGGTTTTCGCGAGCCCGAGGGTCATCTTTAATTTTAACCCCGGACGGTGCTCCTTCGAAAGTCTTGGCCCGAACCGAAAGAGATCAAGGGGCCACCACGGGAAACTTCGAGGCTTGGTTTTACTCGTAGCTTGACTTATCCGGATGTGCCACGAGAACGAGATATGTGCAGCTCCTATCGGGATTTGTCGGCACATTCGGGCGGCTTTGCTGGTCTTGTTTTATTCTTTGTCGAAATGTCTTGTAGTCCGGGATTCCGAGATCGATCGGGTCTTCGGTAGAAGGAATATCCTTCGTTGACCGTGAGAGCTTATAATGGGCTAAGTTGGGACACCCTGCAGGGTATTATCTTTTCAAAGCCGTGCCCGCGTTATGAGGCAGATGGGAATTTGTTAATGTCCGGTTGTAGAAAACCGAAGTTGACCTTGATTAAAACACATCAATCAAGTGTGTAACGTGATGGTCTCTTCTCGGAGTCCGGGAAGTGAACACGGTGTTGGAGTTATGTTTGACGTAAGTAGTTCATGATCACTTCTTGATCGCTACTAGCTTCACGACCGTGCCTTGCTCCTCTTCTCGCTCTCTTTTGTGAATGTAGCCACCATATATGCTAGTCGCTGTCGTAGCTCCACCTCAAAACTCTGTCCTTCCTATAAGCTTAAATAGTCTTGATCTCGCTGGTGTGAGATTGCTGAGTCCCCGTGACTTACAGATTCTACCAAAACAGTTGCAAAAGCCGACGATGCGGTCAGTATGACGCAACCGAGCTCAAGTGGGAGTTCGACGAGGAACGTGGTCGTTACTATGTGTCTTTTCACGATGATCAGTAGTGGAGCCCGTTGGGACGATCGGGGATCCGTGTAGCATTTGGGGTAGTCTTCTTTTATTTTGGTTCCGTAGTCGGACCTTGAGTGTAATCTGGATGATGGATGTTTATTTATGTATTGTGTGAAGTGGCTAATCGTAAGCCAACTATGTATCTCTTTCCTTATGTATTACATGGGTTGTGTGAAGATTACCTCACTTGAGACATTGCTTTCAATGCGGTTATGCCTCTAAGTCGTGCTTCGACACGTGGGAGATATAGCCGCATCGAGGGCGTTACAAGTTGGTAATCAGAGCCATCCCTGACTTAGGAGCCCCTGCATGATTGTTTGCTGGCGTTGTTGAGTCTAGAACAAAAATATTTTGAGTCTTAGGATTATATATATCGGAGAGTAGGATTCTATTTACTCCTCAGCCCCTTCGTCGCTCTGGTGAGGTCTCCTGACGTAGAAGTTTTGACTCTCCTCTCCTCAAATTTTCACTAAAAATTTTTTTAGGATCACGCGGGTATCTTGGAATCGTTCCGATGGTTTTGTGACGAGAACATTGTTCTTGGTGCCTCCTGACATTTAGGGGTTGTGGCAGTGTCCCGGGGAGTTGAGCTCCGAGGTGTTGTCGTCACAATTTTATCGTTACAGCTCGAATACACGAGCTTTGCCGACATCGAAAATCTCTTTGTATGCAGTTGTTGGTGAGATAACCCCGATAACCCAAAGATCTTGGGCGAGCTCGAGTATTGCCATGACTCAGATAACGGATGCTTTTCAAGGTCGAGGTACACGATTTCGAAGGTTTCTTGGTTATGTGTTGACGGATGGATACAAATTGGATCTAGGTATTGTTAGTTTGGGTGATATATATTGTGTCCCATGTATCACAAACACCAGATTGCATAAAAAGAAAGTTTAGGGAGTTTATAGTTGGGATAAAAGTAGCTCCTAGCATATCTTCACGCAGATATCTGGTTTTTTATAGAGTAATCCTTACCACTTATTTGTTCGATCGTACCTTGTTATTTTTTCATCAACCCTTAATCAAGTGGCTTCTCACCTTAATGGACGTGTGATGTTAGCTTTTGGAATTCATTCGTTCATCCTTGTTCGAATGTTTATTGTGAAGACTATATGTTGCAATTTCTATCCGTTGATTCCACTTGTCTATCTGTCGATCAAGATGCTAACGGATGTCACCCTCTTCAGGATGGCTCCGCCAACGCGTCTGAATCCGGAACGCAATGATGGGAGTCAGTCAAACCCTCCACCTCCACCTCCGCCTCCGGAGGCATGGCAAGCTATCATGGCAGCCACCAACGCAAATGCTCAAATGATTTTGCAACTCTTGCAAGAGAGTACCCAAGGGCAAGGCAATCAAGGAAATCAAGGCCAAGGCAACAACCAACCACACTTTGCTACCCTCAATCAGTTCCTCGCTATCAGCCGAAGTCTTTCAGCTTCTGTGTCGAGGCCACAGACGCCGACGATTGGCTTGTGGACATCTGCAAACATTTTGAATGTAGCAATGTCAGACCTGAGGACTTTGTCAAGTTTTCTTCGTTTCAACTCAAGGACCAAGCTGCCGAGTGGTACCAACAATACAAAGATTCCAGAGGAGGTCGTGTCATTACCTGGGATGAGTTCCGCCGAGACTTCAAAGCTCACCACATTCCGAAAAGTGTTGTTGAGAGCAAGCGTGAGGAGTTCCGCAATCTCAAGCAAGGCAACATGTCTGTGTATCAATACAATATCCAGTTCCAGAACTCGCTCGCTTTGCTAAGCAAGACGTCCATGATGAATTGAGTAGGATCTATCAATTCAGAGGTGGACTCAGAGAAGATCTGCAATTAGCTCTCGTGCTTTTTGAGCCGTAAAAGTATGATGAATTCTACAACATGGCATCAAGCAAGAAGCTGCCCAGCTCAAGTGTGAGGCTTCTAAGAAGAGAATCAGGGATGCGATTCAGTCTTCTTCTTCCTCTCAAGTGGCAGCTAAGCAGCAGAAGTTCTACCTTCCTCCTCCTCCGTTCCGTCGGCCTTTATCGCCAGAAGAACTTCGGTGGTCGTGGATCTTCCCACCCACCCAACCCTGGCTATCGTAACAAGTCTAATTCTCAAGCTCCAAGGTCAAATGCTCCTTATCACCGTCCGCTCTCAGAGGTGACTTGCAACAAATGTCGGCAGAAGGTCACTACGCGAACAAATGCTTCAACCAAAGGCGCCTTCCGCCTCCTCCTCTGTGAGATCTTCAAGCAATGCGTTGGTCAAGCATAATCCCAAGTCTGCAAAGGTGAACATGATGAATGCAAAGGCAAGCAGAGGTTTCTTCGATGTGATTATGGGTAATCTCTCAGTTAATGATATTCCTGCAAAAGTCTTATTTGATACTGGTGCATCTATTTCTTTCATATCAAGACCTTCTGCATCCATGAACAATTTGCACACTGTCGATCTGCCTAAGCCGATAGCGATTTCCTCTCCGGGTTTGTTCATGAATACAAAAATGATGGCTCCGGATGTTTCTATCAAGATGGGCAACTATAGATTTCTTTCTTCTCAAGTGGTTCTTGGTGACTCGGATATTGATCTTATTCTCGGGATGGACTGGCTTTCTCAGCACAAAGCTCAGCTTGATGGTGCTGCCAGGGAAATTCAATTGACACACTCTTCTGACGATGTGATCATCTATGCCGCTTGTGATGAAACCATTCGGTTGTTTTCTCTCAATGAGAAGGGCGAATTGGATGCTATCTCTCAGATTCCAGTCGTTTGTGAGTACCAATATGTCTTTCCAGAAGAGCTTCCGGGTATGCCTCCTCATCGGCCAGTTGAGTTCGTTATCGATCTTGAGCCCGCATCGAACCCGTTTGCAAGCATCCATACAAGCTTGGACCTAATGAGCTGAAGGAATTGAAGAAGCAGCTCGATGAACAAGAGCGTCTGGGTTTGATCAGACCGAGTTCATCTCCTTGGGGTTGTGGTGTTCTTTTTGTCCAGAAGAAGGATGGCACGGACCGACTTTGCGTCGATTACCGTCCATTGAACAAGAAGACTATCAAGAACAAGTATCCACTTCCCAACATCAATGAGCTTTTCGAGCAACTCAAAGGTGCTAAAGTGTTCTCCAAACTTGACCTTTGTATGGGTTATCATCAAATTCGCATTCGTGAACAAGATATTCCGAAGACAGCATTCAGAACAAGCTTTGGTTCTTATGAGTATACTGTCATGTCTTTCGGCCTTGTCAATGCTCCTCCAAACATTTTCTCGAATGATGAACTTCATCTTCAACCCCTACACCAATGAATTCGTCTTGGTCTATCTCGATGATATTTTGGTCTTCTCCAAGAATAAGAAGGATCATGCCAAACATTTGCGATTGGTGCTCGACAAGCTCAGAGAG
This sequence comes from Aegilops bicornis, assembly GCA_021605145.1. NCBI lineage: Eukaryota > Viridiplantae > Streptophyta > Magnoliopsida > Poales > Poaceae > Aegilops > Aegilops bicornis. The sequence goes on from CM038672.1 coordinate 413,190,369, forward strand.
CATCAATTCTATGCGAAGTTTTCCAAATGTGAATTTTGTCTTGATGAAGTTCTTTACCTTGGTCATATCATCTCCGCCAAGGGCATCGCTGTTAATCCCGAGAAGGTGTCTGCAGTTGTGAATTGGAACCTCCTCAGAATGTCAAGCAGCCTTCAGTTTTCTTGGACTTGCAAGCTATTGTCAAGATTCGTTGAGAACTTCTCTAAGATTGCAAAGCCTCTTTCCAACCTCCTCCGTAAGCATGTGAAGTATGTCCGGTCTCCTCGAGTGTGACGTTGCTTTCAACACCCTCAAAGAGAAACTTCGTCACAGCTCCTGCCTTGACTCCTCTGATGAATCCAAGCCATTCAAGTTTTACGTGATGCTTCTCTTCAAGGTCTCGGTCTTTGTGTTAATGCAAGAGAAGAAAGTTGTGGCCTATACCTCTCGTCATTTGAAGCTCAACGAAAGAACTACCCCACTCACGATCTTGAGTTGGCGGCAGTTGTCCATGCATTAATAACATGGAGACATCTCTTATTGGGAAGGAAAGTGGACATTTTCACCGATCACAAGAGTCTCAAGTATATCTTCACTCAACCCAACCTCAACCTCGTGCAAACTCGATGGGTCGAAATGATTCAAGAGTACAACCCAAGTATTGAATATACTCCGCAAGGCCAATGTGATTGCAGATGCTTTGAGCAGGAAGGCTTATTGCAACAGTTTAATCCTCAAGCCCTTCCAACCAGATCTCTGTGAAGCTTTCCGCAAGCTGAATCTTCAAGTTGTTCCTCAAGGCTTTCTTGCCAACCTCATAGTCTCTCCTACTTTGGAAGACCAAATTCGTGAGGCTCAACTCCTGGATACCATGGTGAAAAAGGTGAAACGTGGTATCGACAAGGGCATTTCCAAATACAAGTGCTTCCACATTGATGACAAAGATACTCTTTTCTTCGAGGACCGGATTGTGGTTCCAAAGGGTGATCTACGTAAAGTCATTATGAACGAGGCACACAATTCCCTTCTATCCATTCATCCCGGAAGTGCGAAGATGTACCATGACCTCAAGCGGTCATATTGGTGGACTCGAATGAAGCGAGAAATTGCTCAATTCGTGAATGAGTGTGATGTCCGCAGAAGAGTGAAAGCAGAACACCAAAGACCAGCTGGTCTCCTCCAACCTCTTGCTATTCCAGAATGGAAGTTTGATCATATCGAGATGGACTTCGTGGACTGGATTTCCTAAGTCCAAGCATGGAAATGATGCTATCTTCGTTGTCATTGACAAGCTTACTAAAGTGGCTCATTTTCTTCCTATCAAAGAATCTATCACAACAGCTCGGTTGGCGTAATTATACACCTCCGTGATTGTGTCCTTGCACAGCATTCCACAATTGATCTCTTGAGACCGTGGCAGCATCTTCACCTCCAAGTTTTGGGACTCCTTCGGAAGGCCATGGGCACCAACATTCGCTTTCAAAGACAACTTTCCATCCTCAAACAAGTGGCCAAGTCGAGCGAGTCAATCAAATCCTTGAAGATATGCTCAGGGCTTGTGTCATCTCTTTCGGTATGAAGTGGGAAGATTATCTTCCATATGCCGAGTTCTCCTACAACAACATCTTCCAAGCGAGTTCGGGCAAGGCCCCATTCGAAATTCTCTATGGCAGAAAGTGTCGTACTCCTCTCAATTGGTCCGAGACAGGTGAACGCCAACTTCTTGGCAACGACTTGATCACAGAAGTCAAGAAATGTGCAAAGTCATTCGTGAGAATCTCAAAGCCGCCGCAATCGCGCGGAAGAGCTATTATGATGACAAGCACCGTGATGTGGCTTTTGAAATCGGAGACCATGTCTACCTCGCGTCTCTCCAATGAAAGGCACTTTCGCCGGTATCAAAGGGAAGCTTGCCCCTAGATACGTGGGTCCTTTCAAGATCATTGGCAAAAGAGGCGATCTCGCCTATCAACTTGAGCTTCCGTCCAACTTCATGAACGCATACGATGTGTTCCATGTGTCACAGCTTCGCAAGTGCTTCAAGACTCTGAGCGCACTATCAACTTCAAGAAATTGACCTCCAAGAAGACCTCTCTTATCATGAGCACCCCGTTGCTATTCTTGAAGAAACCGAGCGCAGGACTCGCAACAAGTCAATCAAATTCTCGAAAGTGAAGTGGTCACACCATTCCGACCGAGAAGCCACCTGGGAGCGCGAGGATCACCTCCGTTCCGAATATCCGGAGTTCTTTCAGTCCTAGATCTCGGGACGAGATCCTCTTGTAGTGGTGGAGTGTTGTAACACCGGATGTAACTTTCCATATTTGTAACTCCAACTCTTGCCATTTTCGCATTGTGATATGATATTCCCTCCGTGGTTGGGTTTTTGTCTTTCGCTTTTGCATTTTGTTTATGTCATGCATCTCATATCATGTCATCATGTGCATCTCATTTGCATACGTGTTCGTCTCATGATTCCGAGCATTTTCCCCGTTGTCCGTTTTGCAATCCGGCACTCCTATGTCCCCCGGCGCACCCCTCTTGCCTCTTTTCGTGAGCGGGTGTTAAACGTTCTCGGAATGGACCGAGGCTTGCCAAGTGGCCTTGGTACACCACCGATAGACCACCTGTCAAGTTTCGTGCCATTTGAAGGTCGTTTGATACTCCAACGGTTAACCGCATAACCGCAAACGCCGCTTTTAAGTTGCAGCCCAACACCCCTCCAAAATAGCCCAATAACCCATCTAAGTCACTTCCATGTCCATCGCCGTTCGATCACGATCGTGTGGGCGAAAACCATGCTCAATTTGGAGCTCCCTAGCCTCCTCTACCTCTATTTAAAGACCCCCCATTTCCAAATCCCGGATCATTTCCACCCTAACCCTAGCCCCGCTCCTCTCCGCGCCGCCGGACACGTCCGGACGGAGCCGGACGCGTCCGCCGCCGCGCCCCGGCGAATCGCAGGCTGCCACGTACGCGCGCCACTTTCACCGCTGACCCAGCAGGCCGCGAGGCCGTCTGCAAGGGCCCTCCCGACCAGCGCCGCAAGACCGGCCGCCCGCCGCCTCAAGACGGGCGCCACCACCTCGACCCGGCCACCGCCCTAAGCGCCGCCGCCTGAGGTTCCACGGGCCAAGGCCTGCCGCAGCCGCCTCGACCTCCACGCCGCCTCGCCTCACGGCTGGATCCGGCGAGATCCGGCCGCCCCGGGCTCTCCTCCCTCCAACTCCGGCGAGGCTCCGGCCTGCCTCGGAGTCCGCGCCCGGATCTAGATCCAAACGAGAGGGTTGACTTCTTCTCCCCCCGATTTCCTCTAAGTCTTTGATCTGTGATAATTTTGTTGCATTTTCTTCATGCCATAACTTTGCACTCGTGGCTCCCTTTTGGGCGTATAGCATACCGAATTGTTCGCCCCGATAATTACATCATTTCATCTCATTGCGTCATTTTCATTTGAGCACATATTGATGCCCTAAATGCTTTTGGAAGAGGGCTATGTGATGTTAGTTTCTGTTTCTTAACAGAACATGCACTTTTGTCATTTTTGCCATGATTAATGTGTGCATCTTATGAACTTGAGTCCTACATGCGTTTTGTAATATGCCATGCCGTCTTTATAGGAGTGTATGACATGTATTTTTGTGATCTCCGTGGTAACTAGCACAAGCATGCAAACTAGGCTTCATGATGTTGCTGATTTCAGCCCCTGTTTTGCTGATATTTGTATGCCATGTAAACCTGATGCTACAGAGAGATCCATGCATATTTTGAGATACTTCAGTGAGGTTGTTTTGAACATATGGTTATGCTCTATCCATCCATGCCTTTGTTTGTAATTATGTAGTGCCATAGCTTGAGTCAATCGAGCTCTACTTTTGCTATAAAATGTTTCCTGGCAAATTGTTTACATGTTATTCAATTTTGCCAAGGTTGTTGTAGTTGATCCGTGTATGCTATGATGTTGTTCTTGCCATTTATAGCTTATATGACATGTCTTCTTGATGGAGGAATGATTAGTTTATCATGTAATGCTCTGTAGTGAGTGCATCGAGCTCGCGAAGATGCCTACTTAATTCTGTCAATGTCATGCCCTGATTGCTGAATCTGTTAACGAAACTTGCTATGTTTACATGGGTGCTATTATATTTTCTGATCCCTTTTGGCTCATGGTCATTAAGGGATTATTGTTCTATGCTTTGAGTAGATTCATGACATGCCTTTTTTTGCTATTGTAAGTTCCTGTAGCATGCTGTTTGCTTGCTCTGAACATTGCTTCCTGATGCTGATTCTGCCATGTTCAGTATTTTCACCAAGTCTGTGAAGCTGATATATTTTGCACTTTTGCCATACTTGTTTGGACCTGTTACGTTGTGATTTAGCCGTAGTTCAGTGTTCATATTTTGTCAAGCATCTTGTGTAGATGACTTCCGTATGCTTTGTTGGCACGTTTGGGTGCTGTAGCTTAATTTCTTGTTGCTTGCTAAGTGGTATCATGCTGTTAATGGCAGATTTGTGCCATTCTTGTTTTGCTTGTCATTTGCAAACCGTGCATCCGATTCCGGTGATCTTTATATCGATTTCAACCGAAATCATCTCACCTTTCCAGCGGCATACTTGGTTTGCCATTTTGATGCCTGGTTCATCATTTTTCTTCCGGAGCACGCATATGCATTGCATCTCACATCTCGCATATCATGCCATGTTTTGCATCATGTTGCTTGTGCATTGCACCTTGATTTATTGTGGTTCCATTGTTTATGTTCTTGCTTTGGGTAGAGCCGGGAGACGAGTACATGAACGAGGAACCTGTGGAGAACGCTTACGAGGATCAAGCTTTCGACAACTCTGAGAACCTTGCAGGCAAGATGACCATACCCTCGAAATCACTTCTATCTTTGCTTGCTTGATGCTCGCTCTTTTGCTATGCCTATGCTACGATGCCTATCACTTGCTATATCATGCCACCCATATTGCCATGTCAAACCTCTAACCATCCTTTCCTAGCAAACCGTTGATTGGCTATGTTACCGCTTTGCTCAGCCACTCTTATAGCGTTGCTAGTTGCAGGTGAAGATGAAGTTTGTACCTTGTTGGAACATGGAGATGTTGTTCCTTGTTGGAACATGTTTACTTGTTGGGGATATCACAATATATCTGCTATATTTAATGCATCTATATACTTGGTAAAGGGTGGAAGACTCGGCCTTATGCCTGGTGTTTTATTCCACTCTTGCCGCCTTAGTATCCGTCATACCGGTGTTGTGTTCCTTGATTTTGCGTTCCTTACATGGTTGGGTGATTTATGGGACCCCCTTGACAGTTTGCTTTGAATAAGACTCCTCCAGCTTGACTTATCCGGATGTGCCCTGAGAACGAGATATGTGCAGCTCCTATCGGGATTTGTCGGCACATTCGGGCGGCTTTGCTGGTCTTGTTTTATTGCTGTCGAAATGTCTTGTAGTCCGGGATTCCGAGACTGATCGGGTCTTCGGTAGAAGGAATATCCTTCGTTGACCGTGAGAGCTTATAATGGGCTAAGTTGGGACACCCTCGCAGGTATTATCTTTCAAAGCCGTGCCTGCGGTTATGAGGCAGATGGGAATTTGTTAATGTCGGTTGTAGAAAACCCGAAGTTGACCTTGATTAAAACACATCAACCGTGTGTAACCGTGATGGTCTCTTCTCGTGAGTCCGGAAGTGAACACGTGTTGGAGTTATGTTTGACGTAAGTAGTTCAGGATCATTTCTTGATCGCTACTAGCTTCACGACCGTGCCTTGCTCCTCTTCTCGCTCTCTTTTGCGAATGTAGCCACCATATATGCTAGTCGCTGTTGTAGCTCCACCTCAAAACTCTGTCCTTCCTATAAGCTTAAATAGTCTTGATCTCATGGTGTGAGATTCACGAGTCCCGTGACTTACAGATTCTACCAAAACAGTTGCGGTGAAAGCGATGCCGGTCACGGATGACGCAACCGAGCTCAAGTGGGAGTTCGACGAGGAACGTGGTCGTTACTATGTGTCTTTTCACGATGATCAGTAGTGGAGCCCAGTTGGGACGATCGGGGATCTGTGTAGCATTTGGGGTAGTCTTCTTTTATTTTGGTTCCGTAGTCGGACCTTGAGTGTAATCTGGATGATGGATGTTTATTTATGTATTGTGTGAAGTGGCGATTGTAAGCCAACTATGTATCTCTTTCCCTTATGTATTACATGGGTTGTGTGAAGATTACCTCACTTGCGACATTTCTTTCAATGCGGTTATGCCTCTAAGTCGTGCTTCGACACGTGGGAGATATAGCCGCATCGAGGGCGTTACAACTAGGAAGGCCAGAACATTGATCTTTCATGACAAGATTCAACAAAGCAGCATTAATCTTACATTCTTAAGAAGTTGATCCCCACTACTACCAATTCTCTCAACATGCACACTATCCACATCAGCTTCATGACACGTCAGCTTTCAGTTCTCTATTTCGCGTGTCCACCTCAGTAAAGTTACCACGTCACAGTCTGAATTTTTGTTAAAAAAACAACGTTTCGGTCGCTCACCAAAGAAGAAGAAACGTTGGAGCTCCTACCCATCGCAGCCCCGTCTCCTCAATTCCCCGCATGGCCCACCAACTAATTCCGTGGATCCTCTTCGTCTTCAACCTTTTATTCACCGAAAACTGATGGACGGGTAACAGATAGACCCGAACCTCCTTTTAAGCAACCAATCTCCTCTATTCTTGTAGCCTCCACCATAGCTATCGCCCCTGCCAGTGCTTATTCCTGAACAGGACCGCAAGATAACGCAACCATGTCGCCAGCATCGGTGGGCAGGCTCTTGATAGCGGCGCAAGTTCATGGCGTCGACCCAAGGGCACTGTCGAGGCACGGCTGGACGCTACATAAGTGACAACCGTGGCGACGGCGATCACGACCACCGTTACGGTGGCAGCGACGACGACTATGGAGGCGGGGGAGGTGGCCTTGGACTACATCTAGGCGGAGGTGGTGGAGGATCGAGCTGGAAACAGTGACGCCCCAGGTTGATACAACTGCAGCGAAGAGGGTCACATGCCAAGGGGGAGTGCCCTGGCAAGACCTACTAGGTGCTCCGCCATCTTTTTGGATCAGACCCCTGTACGTCTTGCTTTTTACCTCATGCTTTTCCTTCCTGATTATGCAGCAACTCATACTAACCTTATTGGTAGATCATGTAACGCTTCTTGCCCTTCTCGTAGGAAGAAGGAAGATAATGTGAGAAGCTATCAATGGATGGATCAATCTAATGGGAGTTTGAGTGATTGTGGTTCTAAATATTTTTGTTTCAGTGTTTAAGAGACCTCTCCATGGGTGGGTTTGCCTGATCTGTCCATCTATTATGAAGCTGACCGTGTTCAAAAAATGCTGACGAAACTTATCCCAATGACCTCGCCTCCTTTGCCCCTTATGTAGGTAAGCAAACCTCCCGTCCTTCTTATGTTTCCCTCTGATGTATGGACATGTGTGTATTGACCTCATGATCTTGGCCTTCTCTCTGTTCTCGCTCTCTCCCCCTAACAATTCTGCAAATTTTTGTTTAAACTGATATTCTTGGGAGGAGTTTTTATTTATAGTTTATTTGCATGCAACTGCCATGGCATATTGGGCCACATTTGCTTGCCAATTACGACCTCCAATCCTTCTGATGTTTGTTTGTGCAGATGTTCTAATCCATGCCGGCAAGGTCTTTGATGCAATCATGCAAATGTTAGCATGTTGTAGTGGAAAAAAAATCTAGGTAATCTTTATGCTCCACTGCCTACTGAATATAATTGATCAAATTTTTATGCATTCATTCATAACAAATTTATTAGTTCATATAACAGTTCATAATTTACTATTTTGGAGAAGAAGGAAGTTAAAAAGTTTACCCTATTTATATTATGGACTCTCAGTTATCTATCTTGCATGGTAAGAATAATATCCAATTTCTCTTCTTGATAGGTATGGTAAGTTGTTCTTCCTAATCTTTATCATTAGGTAGATTGAATGATTTCTGTCACAGTTCATTATTTGTGCAATAGTTGTCTTTGTTGAGAAAAGATTTGCTGTATATTTATATTATGTTCTATTATTTCTATAATTTCTGTTGACAAGTTGTTCGATGAGAAAGAAAGTACGCTAGCGATCTTGCTTAAGTACATACTACGTACGGTCAACTGCTATTGTTTTCCCTATGTCTGATGCAATCCAAGAAGCATACCATTTTGAAAGTTCTTGCCCAAATATACTGACACAGTTTGAGTCGTGTTGTGCTCAGTCATATTCTTCTTACACCCATGTACTAAGGATCTCTCTTTTGTATCATCTACCTTATATTCCTTAGCAGTAGCATATAGTATAAGTGAAGATCAAACTACCAGGAACAAAGATTGAAGCATGCAAGCAGACTTGCCAACATGCTGTATTTTTTTGGTTAGGTACAGTGTTAGCGTAGCAAATTCTTTTTATTGGTCCGGTTGTTTGTTGTATATATACTTATATCCTAAGATGTGGAGCAATATCTCCGTGCAACATATTATGGGTATTTAAATTGATATGTATGTATGGAAATTGGTTATGCCATTCAGTTTATTAAATCTTGCATCATGTTTTGTTTTGGAGCTCTATGTATCTTTGTACAATATATTAAGTGTACTTAATCGGATTTCATTGGTTATATATGTACTTTTAAAGCTAGCCAGATTTTTCACATGTCTGTGTTGGAAGTGTGCTTGCATGGCCAAGTAGTTCGGGTCCATGAAGTGAAATACTGTCCATAAACCATACATTTAATAATTGTTCCATTCGTTTGACAAGTTTTTCTATAATTTGCAAGATTGAAACAACATATAGCTATCATTTTGCAAATATGGTTTGCTTGAATTCATAAGCATCCCACTTCAGTGGTAAAAATCATTTCCTTATTATCTCTTTGTCCTCTAAAATACACCTCATGAGTTAGAACTTCATATACTAATTTTCCACAGCAACGCACGGGGTGTTATCTAGTTTCACAAGATTCAACATCGGTAATAGGAGAAACCGGAGTGCTAATAAAATCATTGTTGTTGGTATTGGAAAAGTCACGTAATTTAGTATTGTCTTGAGCCATCGTGACAAACAATCAATCCAACACACATGCACAGAAGAAGCAAGCGAAAAGAGACGAACGGAAAAAGGGCGAATAAAACAGCAAGGGTGATGTGGGGGAGAAGAAAACGAGAGGCAAATGGCAAATAATGTAATGCGAGGGATAAGATTTTGTGATGGGTACTTGGTATGTCTTGACTTGTGTGTAGATCTCCTCGGCAACGGCGCCAGAAATCCTTCTTGCTACCTCTTGAGCATGCGTTGGTTTTCCCTTAAAGAGGAAAGGGTGATGCAACAAAGTAGCGTAAGTATTTCCCTCGGTTTTTGAGAACCAAGGTATCAACCCAGTAGGAGGCTACACACAAATCGCCTAGTACCCGCACAAACAATCAAGAACCTTGCAACCAACGCGATAAAAGGGGTTGTCAATCCCTTCACAACCACTTGCAAAAGTGAGATCTGATAAAGATAATAAGATAAATATTTTTGGTATTTTTGTTATATAGATTGGAAAGTAAAGATTGCAAGATAAACGGTGACAGAAATAGCTAGATGACGGGAAACTAATATGATGTAAAGTAGACCTGGGGGCCATAGGTTTCACTAGTGGCTTCTTTCAAGACAGCATATATTATGGTGGGTGAACAAATTACTGCCGAGCAATTGATAGAAAAGCGCATAGTTATGAGAATATCTAGGCATGATCATGAAAATAGGCATCACGTCCGTGTCAAATAGACCGAAACGATTCTGCATCTACTACTATTACTCCACACATCGACCGCTATCCAGCATGCATCTAGAGTATTAAGTTCATAAGAACCGAGTAACGCATTAGGCAAGATGACATGATGTAGAGGGATAAACTCAAGCAATATGATATAAACCCCATCTTTTTATCCTCGATGGCAACAATACAATATGTGTCGGTTCCCTTTCTATCACTTGGATCGAGCACCGCAAGATTGAACCCAAAGCTAAGCACTTCTCCCATTGCAAGAAAGATCAATCTAGTAGGCCAAACTAAACCGATAATTCGAAGAGACTTGCAAATATATCAAATCATGCATATAAGAATTCAGAGCAGAATCAAATATTGTTCATAGATAATCTTGATCATAAACCCACAATTCATCGGATCTCGACAAACACACATAAAAAGTATTACATCGAATAGATCTCCAAGAACATCAAGGAGAACTTTGTATTGAGAACCAAAGAGAGAGAAGAAGCCATCTAGATAATAACTATGGACCCGAAGGTCTGTGGTAAACTACTCACGCATCATCGGAGAGGCTATGGTGTTGATGTAGAAGCCCTCCATGATCAAATCCCCATCCGGCAGAGCGCCGAAAAAGGCCCCAAGATGGGATCTCACGGGTACAGAAGGTTGCGGCGGTGGAAAAGCGGCTTTGTGGCTCCCCTAGATGTTCTTAGGTTATAAGAGTATATATAGGCGAAAGAAGTAGGTCGGTGGAGCTATGAGGGGCCCACGAGGGTGGGGGCGCACCCTCCTGCCTCGTGGCCGCCTTGTTGCGTCTCTGACTTCCACTCCAAGTCTCCTGGGTTGCGTTTGTTCCAAGAAAGATCCCTCGTGAAGATTTCATTCCGTTTGGATTCCGTTTGATATTCCTTTTCTGCGAAACACTGAAATAGGCAAAAAAAACAGCAATTTGCACTGGGCCTTCGGTTAATAGGTTAGTCCCAAAAATAATATAAAAGAGCATATTAAAGCCCATAAAACATCTAAAACAGATAATATAATAGCATGAAACAATCAAAAATTATAGATACGTTGGAGATGTATCAGGAGGCCACGGCGGAAAACAGTGGGGTGGTGGCAACGGCAGCCGGCAACAGCTACCGACGAGCAGTGGCGGCGGAGCGTGTGGTGGGTGTTCCCGCGCACACCCAATAGGGATGCCACACACACGACACTACGCCGGGGACTGTGCCGCTACCGCGGTGTAGCCTCCCAGCTAGAGCTATCCTCTGATGATGTTGGAGTGGCTAAGCGACGATGACAGACCGGCCGTGGTGGAGACGCGGTGCCCTGGCCCGGCAAGGGTGCCTCTGGGCGAGAGCAACTACACGCGTATGATAGTACAATGGTACGAATCCTTTCTAAGGTTGCCACGACCCTCATTTTATAGATCAAGGGGTCATCACAATGGCAAATCAGTCATTGCATACTGATTAGATAGCAAATAGTGCTATCATACCTAACTCCGCAGACAGAACAGAGCGCATTAAATGCACCATTTAGTGTCACATCGTGGCGCAGCCTGGAAAGCCTTGCCGGGCCGTTTGGCCACCTTCTCGCATGCCTGCGTGACATGTCTCTGGACGGGTGTCATTTTGAGGTGATTTCTGTTGGAAGTGGCTGCCATGTGCCACATAACAGCCACTTAGTCACTTGGGGGCTTGACACCGCACCGATCGATGACTTTGCGTTGTTATGAGGTGGAGCGGTGGAGCCTTGGCAGGGTAGTCCGCATTCAGCGTCGTGAGACTTGTCTTCGGGGAAACCTCTGCCTTGCCAGGCTTGCCTGCCCGACAAGGGAGGTTTTTCCTTAATGGTATCTTGCTCCTTTAGCTTGTCTTGGTCCTCTTGATATGCCCTTTGATTCCTCAAAGAGCTATTCCTTCTGCTTGGTCTGGTCTTGGATGTTGTAATCCTTGCTCTTGAGCCTATGTACAGTCCGGGAAACACACCTAGGGTTTGTTGCACCGACAGGAGCCCCCGGGCCTGGCCTGAATTCGGTGCCAAGCGTCGTCGGGGTAGGCCCTATCAAGTACACAGGCGCGGTGGCTGCGGTAGTTCATTCTTTGAGGTCTTCTTTGCTTCTTCAGGGGATGGCATCCTTCTACCTTCGGATCATTGGGGACGACAATGCTCTCTGTGGGGCCCCCCGAAGCGCCCGGCGCTTGTCCTGGCCGCCGTGGCAGAGGCTTGGGTGACGGCGGGCGTGTCTCCTCGAGCGACAACGATGAGGAGGGTGGCGGCAACCCACGACGCGCCAAGAGCAGGGATGACTGATACGTCTCCAACATATCTATAATTTTTTATTGTTCCATGCTATTATATTATCTGTTTTGGATGTTTTATATGCATTAATATGCTATTTTACTTGATTTTTGGGACTAACCTATTAACCTAGAGCCCAGTGCCAGTTCCTGTTTTTTCCTTGTTTTAGAGTTTCGCAGAAAAGGAATAGCAAACTTAGTCCAAATGGAATAAAACATTCGTGATTATTTTTCTTGGACCAGAAGACACCCCGGAGACTTGGAGTGCAAGTCAGAAGAGCCACGAGGCGTCCACAAGGGTGGAGGGCGCGCCCAGGGGGGGTAGGGCCCGCCCCCAACCTTGTGGGCCCCTCGGTGACCCCCTGACCTAGATCTTCCTCCTATATATACTCAAATACCCCCAAAACTTCCAGGGGAGCCAAGAAACCACTTTTCCACCGCCGCAACCTTCTGTACCCGTGATATCCCATCTTGGGGCCTTTTCTGGCGTCCTACCGGAGGGGGATTCAATCATAGAGGGCTTCTACATCAACACCATTGCCTCTCTGATGAAGCGTGGGTAGTTTACCACAGACCTACGAGTCCATAGCTAGTAGCTAGATGGCTTCTTCTCTCTCTTCGATTCTCAATAAAAAGTTCTCCTCGATGTTCTTGGAGATCTATTCGATGTGATACTCTTTTGCGGTGTGTTTGCCGAGATCCGATGAATTGTGGATTTATGATCATCTTATCTATGAATATTATTTGGTTCTTCTCTGAATTCTTATATGCATGATTTGATATCCTTGCAAGTCTCTTCGAACTATCGATTTGGTTTGGCCAACTAGATTAGTTTTTCTTGCAATGGGAGAAGTGCTTAGCTTTGGGTTCAATCTTGCGGTGTCATTTCCCAGTGACAGTAGGGGCAGCAAGGCACGTATTGTATTGTTGCCATTGAGGATAAAAAGATGGGATTTTCATCATATTGCTCGAGTTAATTCCTCTACATCATGTCATCTTGCTTAATGCGTTACTCCATTCTTTATGAACTTAATACTTGATACGTCTCCGTCGTATCTAATTTTCCAAACACTTTTGCCCTTGTTTTGGACTCTAACTTGCATGATTTGAATGGAACTAACCCGGACTGACGCTGTTTTCAGCAGAATTGCCATGGTGTTATTTATGTGCAGAAACAAAAGTTCTCGGAATGACCTGAAACTCGACGGAACGTCTATTTGGAAATAATAAAAAATCGTTGCAAAAGATGAAGACCAGGGGGACCACACCCTGTCCACGAGGGTGGGGGCGCGCCCTCCCCCGTAGGGCGCGCCCCTACCTCGTGGGCCCCCTAGAGCTCCTCCGACGCCAACTCCAACTCTATATATTTGCTTTCGTGGAGAAAAAATAGAGGAGAAGAAATCATCGCGTTTTACGATACGGAGCCGCCGCCAAGCCCTAAAACCTCTCGGGAGGGCTGATCTAGAGTCTGTTCGAGGCTCCGGAGAGGGGGATTCGTCGCCGTCGTCATCATCAACCATCCTCCATCACCAATTTCATGATGCTCACCGCCGCGCGTGAGTAATTCCATCGTAGGCTTGCTGGATGGTGATGGGTTGGATGAGATCTATCATGTAATCGAGTTAGTTTTGTTAGGGTTTGATCCCTAGTATCCACTATGTTCTCGAGATTGATGTTGCTATGACTTTGCTATGCTTAATGCTTGTCACTAGGGCCCGAGTGCCATGATTTCAGATCTGAACATATTATGTTTTCATGAATATATGTGTGTTCTTGATCCTATCTTGCAAGTCTATAGCCACCTACTATGTGTTATGATCCGCAACCTCAAGTGACAATAATCGGGACCACTCCTGTGATGACCATAGTTTGAGGAGTTCATGTATTCACTATGTGCTAATGCTTTGTTCCGGTTCTCTATTAAAAGGAGGCCTTAATATCCCTTAGTTTCCGTTAGGACCCGCATCACGGGAGGGTAGGACAAAAGATGTCATGCAAGTTCTTTTCCATAAGCACGCATGACTATATTCGGAATACATGCCTACATTACATTGATGAATTGGAGCTAGTTCTGTGTCACCCTATGTTATGATTGTTACATGATGAACCGCATCTGGCATAATTTTCCATCACCAATCCAATGCCTACGAGCTTTTCATATATTGTTCTTCGCTTATTTACTTTTCCGTCGCTACTGTTACAATCACTACAAAACACCAAAAATATTACTTTTGCTACCGTTACTTTTGTTACCATTACCACTACTATCATATTACTTTGCTACTAAATACTTTGCTGCAGATATTAAGTTATCTAGGTGTGGTTGAATTGACAACTCAACTGCTAATACTTGAGAATATTCTTTGGCTCCCCTTGTGTCGAATCAATAAATTTGGGTTGAATACTCTACCCTCAAAAACTGTTGCGATCCCCTATACTTGTGGGTTATCGGGGAGCATAGCTCTATTCTTTGAGTCACTTGGGATTTATATCTCCTGGTCACTATGAAGTACTTGAAAGACACTAAGACAACAATTTATCCCTCAACTACGAGGGGAGGTAAGGAACTGCCATCTAGCTCTACACTTGATTCACCTTCTGTTTTAAGTAAGCTTGCGACACCTAAACCTGCTTCTGCCATTCGTTCTGATATGTCGCATTTATTGATGATGCCACTGCTATGCATGATACTTATGATGAAACTACTTCTATGCTTGATACTACTGTGCCCCTTAGTGAATTCCTTGATGAACAAATTGCTAGGGCTAGAGAGAAAGAAATTATTAAAACTGATTATGTTGATGAAATTGATGATGAAGATATGCCTGTTATTCCTGAAGGTTATATTTTTTATAAGAAGCTTCTGCAACTATTTTAGCTTGCAATGATAGATATGAACTCAAGAGATAATTAGCTAAATGGAAGCAGCAATCTCTTATGGATAGAATGAAACATGACCCTGCTTTTGCAACTTCACATATCTGTGTTTCCGATAAGGATTATGAATTCTCTGGTGATACTGATATAATTACTTTGGTTGAATCTGATCCTTTTCATGGCTATGAATCTGAAACTGTTGTGGCACATCTTACCAAATTAAATGATATAGCCACCCTGTTCACTAATGATGAGAGATCTCGCTACTTTTATATCCTTAAAATATTCCCGTTCTCATTAAAGGGTGATGCTAAGATATGGTTTAATTCTCTTGATCCTGCTTGTGTGCGTAGTCCCCAGGATATGATTTATTACTTCTCTGGTAAATATTTCTCTGCTCATAAGAAACAAGCTGCTTTGAGGGAAATATACAATTTTGTGCAAACTGAAGAAGAGAGTCTCCCACAAGCTTGGGGGAGGCTTCTCAAGTTACTTAATGCTTTGCCTGATCATCCTCTTAAGAAAAATGAAATACATGATATCTTTTATAATGGACTAACCGATGCTTCCAGAGATTACCTGGATAGTTGTGCTGGTTCTGTTTTCAGGGTAAGAACACCAGATGAAGCTGAAATTCTATTGAATAATATGTTGATAAATGAAAATAATTGGACTCCTCCTGAGCCAATTCCTGAGCCTATTCCGAAACCAATTCCTAAGAAGAGATGTGTTCTATTTCTCAGTCCTGAAGATATGCAAGAGGCAAAGAAATCTATGAAAGAAAAAGATGTTAAAGCTGAAGATGTTAAGAATTTACCTCCTATTGAAGAAATACATGGTCTTAATCTACCACCTATTGAAGAAATACATGGTCTTAATCTACCGCCTGTTGAAGAAACATATGATCTTAATCCTCTACCTGTTGAAGAAACTCATGGTCTTGATAACCCGACACAGGTAGTAAAGGTAAATTCTCTCTATAGATATGATAGAGCTGAAATCCCTCCTACTAAAATTGCTACCAATGCTTGGATGAATTTGATAATGTCGGTGTTCTGGGAACGGGGGTACCCAGACTTGCCTGCCTGCGGCCTGCAGCGTGGCTCAAGGAGTGGCCCATTACGGCCCATCTTCATCAACACAAGCTCAAGACCCTCGCGAGTGGCCAAGCCTCACGGGGCGGACGATGGAAAGCTTCCTCAGGCACGGCCTCGTCAGGCTGGCTCGCGAGGAGGTGGAGAGATCAAGGTGGGGTACCTCACGAGGTGCCCATGATGCAAGCCATGACGACCGAGGGCGCCAGGCGGGCGCCAGCCCGCGCAGAGTCCTTGTTTCCCCTTTGGTGCAAAGGGGGCAAGTGCAGGCAAGGGTATCAAGCAAAGGCAACCATTTCGGTGCAACAAGACCGAGACCAGCTGAACGGCAGGAAGGAGGTCATCGTGGAGCCCAAGCCAAGGCCACCGCCGTCAGAGTCTTTGGCAGGCGAGGACCAACTCTGGTCAGGATAAGTGTACTAGATGTTTCCCTTCAAAATGGCCAATTGTTGGCGCCCTTCCCGCTCAATATTTGGGAAGAGGCCCAGGGCCTCCCTCTATAAATAGATCTAGCCACCACCAAGGCAGGGGGGAGGAGGGAGAAACCTATCAGATAGAGCCCTAGAAAGAGAGAGAGAGGTGATCGAACTCACCCAAGCAGTTCATCGCACCAGCTCAAGAACAGCCCCTCGCGAGGCTGTTCCTCCCTTTGTATTGTTCATCATCAGCCCCTGAGGCAATCCACCACACCGCAAACTGTAGTAGGGTATTATACCACAATGGTGGCCCGAACCAGTATAAACCTTGTGTCCCTTGTGTTGTTCTTTGTGTAGTTTAGATCCTTGTGAGGCGACGAGACGTAGGTAGGTTGGAAGTGTGATCTCCGCGTGCACCCCAGAGTTTGAACCTAGAGGGTCTGCCGGAACCCGAAATCCGACATTTGGCACGCCAGGTAGGGGTGCACCGGAATCTGCCTTCCGCCGCCTCGCGCCCCATCGCATCGTCATCGTCATGTCCGGCGACCCAACGGACAATCCCGATCCCTGGGCAGCCTGGCCTGCCCGCGCAGAGCCGCTTGCTCAGGGCGACCTCAACCTCAGGTTACAGCGCGCCCATGATCCACAGGCGCTGCCGCGGGCGACGCGGTCAGGCGATGTCAGCTCTCACGTCGCGGCAGGTGAGGTCGGCGGCGAGGGCCTCGAGCCACGCCGCGGCCACGGCGTCGTACACCCGGTGGGAGCAGGCGAACTCAAGGGCCGCGCTCACGGTGGCCCGAGAGCTACTGCAATGCAGGCTGCTGGAGGGCGGCCATGACGTGCTGCTGGAGAGGGTGGCAGAGCTCCTGGGCTTCACCGCATTGGGGGCTCACCCCTTCTGCACCCAGCCACCGCCTCGGGTCCAAGGCGGACCGCACAGAGGCCCCTGCAGGCGCCACAAGCAGCTCCGAAGCGGATTCAAGGCCACCTAACGCCAACCAGCCGGCACAAGACTGGGCTAACAACGGCGCCGCCTCCGCCCCCGGCCAGCGAAGGAGGACTCGCTACAGCCCACGGTCCCAGTGGGCCGCCGCGCTACCACCCCCAGGTTGGCGCCTCAAGCAGGGCTGCGTGGCACACGGGGCACTACAGCGAAGCATTCGGGGTGGCGGCCCCGGAAGAGTATGTGCCCCACATGATGGATCAAGGGCACGCGCAGGAGGAAGACCATGGCTCGCTCCTCGGCCCGAGCTGGGGGGAAGAGACGCCCGAAGCTGTGCTCTTTCAGGAGCCCCGGGAAATCCCCATCAACCGCGCTGGAGGCAGCGATTATCGGGTACCGCTAATTCCTCAGGAGCAGGCATACGCTAACCATGAATCACAGGAGGTACATGTCGTCGCGGCGGATGGCTGCCCCAATCCAGCAGCTCCCTACCCGTCAGGAGGAGTGCGCCGGGGGCTGCAGGAGAGGGGCCGAGATCCGGCATCACCACCGCAGCGTTCGGAGCAAGGTGTCCTCAGGAGGTAGGCCCTCTGCCAGGGAGGTGCCTCAGGGCCTACACCCGGCAGAGGACCCGTGGTCGTCGGGGGAACCACTGGCGACCGCTCTATCCCATCGGCGGCGTCCTTGGTCTCCGGCCGTCGTCGATGGCAATAGAGTGTGGCGCAAGGCGGGGCCCTCGTGTGGCGATATGAAGCAAGGCCGGTACCTGTGAAGAAGGCCCAGTGCCTGTGAAGGTCGCCGCCCCGTGACACTCTCACGTAATAATGAGTGGGGTTGTACACGCCCCGGAGTCTCCGGAGAGCCGCCCTCGGGCCTCGGGGGCTCCCGCCCGCGCCTAGTGGCAGCACTTAGCTCCGCGCTGGTGAGAAGACGTCGAAGACTAGACTAGGTGCCGGACGCGACCTTTCTGCTTCTATTTGCCTTTCCTTTGGTTGTCATTTTTCACCCGTTTGGATTTAAGTTGGATTTGAGCTTGAGACTTGTGTGTGTTCGGGGAAGGGGTGTTTAGTCTCGTTCGAGCAATCTCCCGCGTTCTGGTTACCGCTTTGCGTCCATCCCGCCTCAGCTGCCTCCCCTCGTGAGCCCCTCGCGAGCCGTCCAGGCCTAGCATGCGTGCAGCCCGGACTGCCGTCACCATGCCCTCTCAGGAGGTTCTCATTACAGGTTCAATTGGCTCGTTCAGGAGGCACTCAGGACTCCACAGCCCTCCGGAGGCTATCTCGAGGCCCACGCTGGTCGAAGGTAAACAAGCCAGTCGGCTCGTCGCAAGACCAGCCACTTGGCGTAGGCGTACGAGTGATATCGTGTCTACTAATGCACTAACTGCAAGTTTTTACACGAGGGGCTCCCCCTCCCAAAATGCTCTTACAACCTTCAGGGCCAAGCCCGAACTCTCTCTGCACAGGGTAGAAAGCAAGAACAGCACGCGGTCAATCGGATAAATCCCCCAATGCATCCTCAAGGGCACCTCCTGAATCATCACTGGCCTCGCTGGCCTCGCCATCACCCTCCACGTCACCGTCGGCAGTGTCCGGGCCGTTCACCACGCCGCCTTCATCAGCAACCACGTCCACGCCGTCGTTATCAGTGGTGAAGGCCCTGACGAGGGCATCTACGTTGTTTTCCACCCAGTGCGCCAGCTCGCCCCGGACGGCCAGGGGTACCGGGGCGATGGCGGTATCGAAGTCAAAGTGAGGATCCATGTTCTGAAGATGACTGAAGACGCGAGAAAAAGCACACCCGAGCAGGGCACGGCTCCTCTCCTCCACCAACCTGTTGGCTCTGCCCGACCGAGCCTCCGGTAGCGTCACCACATCGGTGAAGAACCGGAGGTTACCAAAGCATAGTTAACCACATGAGGCTCCCCAACGGCCGCCTCGCAGATGTTGCCCTAGGCCGTGTTAGCTCTTTCCCGGAGCGTGCGGAGCATAGGGCCATGCTCGTGCTCCAGGGTCTGCCGCTGGCGTGTCTCGTCCTCGCTCCGCGCGCGACGGCCTCAGCCGCGTCCACCCTTTGACGTAGAAGAAGCACCTCGGCGCGGGAGGAAGTCAGCTCCCCCTGTGCCGCGCCAAGTGCGGCCCGGGCGGTGTCTGCCTGCCGCGTCACTTCATCCAGCTTGGCTCTCAGGGCGGCGGTCCTGCCCTCTGCTTCGACCTTAATCAACTCCAGCCTCTCCTTGAACTCGCGCTCGAGGTTCGAGTGGGCCGCCGCCGCCCGGTGATCAACCTCTTCCAGGACTCGGGCCTCCTACGCAGCGACATCGTCCTCCGCCTGCGCCACCAAGCGCTCTCTCGTCTCCAGCCGCTCAAAGTCACGGGCGCGGTCGGCGGCTTCCAGCGTCAGTGCCTCCTCACGTCTCTGGAGCTCCGCCTGGTCGACCAAGCCCCTTCATCGACGCAAGGCCGCCTCATGCAGCTCCACCTGCTGCTCCAGGGAGTTACTCCAAGCCTGGAGCTCCCGCGCCCGCTCCTCCGCAGCCTCGCGTCGCCGGTCAGCCTCCCGGGCCTCCCCGACGGCCCAGGAGCGGGCCTCCCGCGAAGCCGCCAGCGACACCTCGGCTTCCTCATTGTCGAGGTCACGCTGGTGCCGTGCAAGGGCGACGGCCACCTTCAGCTTGTGCCTCTCCTCGGCTAGGCGCATGCCCTCGGCCTCAAGGCATGCATCCTCGTCAGCAAGCTCTGCACCGAGCTGGCTCACTGCGTCAGCCGCCCTTCGGAGAAACCCTTGGCGAAGGCGCGGGCGCTGAGCAAGGCTCAAGCACGCCTTCCAAGGCTGCCCTCCACCCCAGGCGTGCGCGGGGGGCCACGAGCCAGCACTCCCCCTCTAGGCAGGGGGCTGGGGGCTGGCACCCTCGCGATGGCCGGACGCGCCTCGCTAGAAGCCCGGCCCCGAGCCGGCTCATCCTCAAAGGAAGAACGCAAGGCCGACCTCAGCCAGTCGTCGTCCACGACCAATCGAAGAGCCCAAGGTAGGCTAGCAGTGCCCTGGGAGGGCTCGCGAAGGAGGGTCGCGAGGTGCGCGAAATCATGATGCATCACAGGATGGCTCACCTCTCCAACCGGCCTCACCCCGAGGGCAGTGCTTGAGCTCGGGACGGTGGAGAGGGCGAGGCCTGGAGGGATGGCTCCTCAGCCGTCCCCGTGAACTCGGCAGGAAGGGCCCTGCAGGGCAATGATTAGCTGAAGCAACGGGAAAGTAAGGAACTAAGAAAGGGGAAAGCTTACTCGTCAATGGTGAAGTACTTCCTGCGCTTCAATAGGCGGCAAGGGTAGTCATCACCCAAGGCCTCCTTTCTCTTTCGGAGAGCCTCGAAGTCCACGCGGAAGCGGCCTAGGAGCTCGGCGCAAGGGTCAGCCTGCGACGAGGAAGAAGCACCAATGTGACCGGCGTCGGGGGCATCGCCCTGGCCCACGCCGCCAGATGCCGCCCCGTGAAGGGTGGCCGGGGCCTCAGGAGCCTCTGCCACAGGAGCCGCGGGCCGTGGCTCAACACCTCGAGCCGCCGTAGGGCGGGCCTCAGGGGCCGCCGCCTCAGGAGTTCCGCATGGCACCATCATCTCGACGACGGCCTCCTCAGCCCCCGGCGACCCTTGCCTCCCTGCTCCACCACTCGAGGAAGGACCGCCATAGGCAACCGGAAGGGCAACCACCACAACTGGGTTCTCACAAGGTCCCACGAGGCCCGCGGGGCGCAGCCCCCATTCGTCGAAGCTGGGCATCTGCTTCACAAAATCAGCCCTGCTCGAGCAAAGGTACAGCAGGGCACCCTCTTGCCGGAGGCTGCCAGGGGAAGGGTCCCCAGTCAGGATCATGAGAACCTTCCTCAGCACTTCAGGTGTCAGATCTTCCTCCTGGAGCCTCATGCGGTCTTCACGCCCCCCGAAGGCCCAAATCCGACGGGAATGGCGCTGGAGAGGGGCAATGCAGCACAGGAGGAACTCCTTCACCACCTTGGGTGCCGTCACACCGAGCGCCCTCAAGTTCTCAAAGCGACGCCAGACAAAGACGAGCCGGGGGCTCGTGAGCGTCTCCTGGCCCCGGCCGGAATTGGGGATAGCGGGCGAGGTTGGCTCCGAGAGCTGGGGGCTGGGCACTCCAACATCCACGTACAGCCACCACTCTCGGAACCCAGTCGCAGGCGAGGGAAGGCTGAAATCAATCCCCGAGGCCGCCGTTTCTGGCGCGGCAAGGAAACTCACGCACCCCGAGCATTGGGTGGGGTCGCTGAGGCGCAAAGAGGAGAAGTGGCGTAGCAAGGTAACTGAAGGAGGAATGCCGACCATCGCCTCGCAAACAAAGGCGAAAACGGGAAGGAGAGTAATGGATTCGGGACCCAAATGCATCATGTGGATCTGGTAATGGGAAAGTACGGCGTTGAAGAAATCAGAAAAGGGGGGAACTAGTCCTGCCCACAGGGCGTCGGTGAAGTACCGGACCTCAGTGACTATTCTGTCGATGGAGAAGTGGGACGCGGGCCAGACCGTCGTCCACCCACACTCGTTGAAGATGGTGGCAAGGGCAGAACTGACCTTGCCCAAGCCTTCCAGGTTGAGTATGATCAACCGATCGACGGCAGAGGCCGTCGGCGACGGCGAGCGGGGCGAAGGCACAGGCTTCCGCCCTTCCCCTTCTTCGTCGGCGCCATGGAGACAGGAAGAGGGAGGATTCGAGATTGGATTGGAAGCAGAAGCTGGAGCTCGAGAGGAGGAAGAGCGGGAGACGCGCGAGCGGCAAGAAGAGGGATGACTGTGTGCAACTGCGGGTCCGCCTAGCTGGGCGCAAAATAAGGAGGCGTGGGGAAGTAGGGACACCCACGTCCAATCAACCGCCACGCGGCGCCCAAGGCCGCAGGCTGTTGGGGCCCGCGGCGCTTCGCACTTGCCCTTTCGCTTCTCTGCTAAGCCAAGTCCAGGCGTGCCTTGGGCCCGGGGGCTCTTGTCGGTGTTGCAGGAGCAGGGGTACCCAGACTTGCCTGCCTGCGGCCTACGGCGTGGCTCAAGGAGTGGCCCAGTACGGCCCATCTTCATCAACACAAGCTCAAGACCCTCGCGAGGGGCCAAGCCTCGCGGGGCGGACGACGGAAAGCTTCCTCAGGCACGGCCTCGTTAGGCTGGCTTGCGAGGAGGCGGAGAGATCAAGGCGGGGTACCTCACGAGGTGCCCATGACGCAAGCCATGATGACCGAGGGTGCCAGGCGGGCGCCAGCCCGCGTAGAGTCCTTGTTTCCCCTTTGGTGCAAAGGGGGCAAGCGCAGGCAAGGGTATCAAGCAAAGGCAACCATTTTGGTGCAACAAGACCGAGACCAGCTGAACGGCAGGAAGGAGGTCATCGTGGAGCCCAAGCCAAGGCGTCACCGTCGAGTCTTTGGCGGCGAGGACCGACTTTGGTCAGGATAAGTGTACTAGATGTTCCTTCAAAATGGCCAATTGTTGGCGCCCTTCCCGCTCAATATTTGGGAAGAGGCCCAGGGCCTCCCTCTATAAATAGATCTAGCCACCACCAAGGCAGGGGGGAGGAGGGAGAAACCTATCAGATAGAGCCCTAGAAAGAGAGAGAGAGAGGTGATCGAACTCACCCAAGCAGTTCATCGCACCAGCTCAAGAACAGCCCCTCGCGAGGCTGTTCCTCCCTTTGTATTGTTCATCATCAGCCCCTGAGGCAATCCACCACACCGCAAACTGGAGTAGGGTATTACATCACAATGGTGGCCCGAACCAGTATAAACCTCGTGTCCCTTGTGTTGTTCTTTGTGTAGTTTAGATCCTTGCGAGGCGACGAGACGTTGTTAGGTTGGAGGTGTGATCTCCACGTGCACCCGAGAGTTCGAACCTAGAGGGTCTGCCGGAACCCGAAATCCGACAGATAACTTTTTGGTTAAGCAAGAAGATTTCAATGCTTATTTTGGTAGACAATTGAAATACAATTCCGATATGATTGAACACTTGGGTGATTATATGGCTAATGTTAAAGGTGAACTTAAAATCGTTAGCAAACATGCTTCTATGGTTACTACTCAAGTAGACCAAGTACTTAAAGCTCAAAATGATTTGCTTAATGAAATGAATAGTAAGAAAAATGATTATTCTGTTAGAGTGGCTACTAGAACTGGTAGAATGACTCAGGAACCTTTGTATCCTGAAGGCCACCCTAAGAGAATTGAGCAAGATTCTCAGAGAAATAATATTGATGCACCTAGTTCTTCTAAAAGGAAGAAAAAAAATGATAGGACTTTGCATGCTTGTAGTGAACCTATTTCTGCACCACCTGAGAATCCAAATGATATATCTATTTCTAATGCTAAAAAACAATCTGGTAACGAACATGAACCTAAAGAAAATGTTAACGACGATGTTCATGATGATGCTCAACCTAGTAATCATAATGATGTAGAGATTGAACCTGCTGTTCATCTTGATAATCCACAATCAAAGAATCAACGTTATGATAAGAGAGACTTTGTTGCTAGGAAACATGGTAAAGAAAAAGAACCATGGGTTTAGAAACCCATGCCTTTTCCTCCGAAACCATCCAAGAAAAAGGATGATGAGGATTTTGAGCGCTTTGCTGAAATGATTAGACCTATCTTTTTTGCGTATGCGATTAACTGATATGCTCAAAATGAATCCTTATGCTAAGTATATGAAGGATATTGTTACTAATAAAATAAAGATACCGGAAGCTGAAATTTCGACCATGCTTGCTAACTACACTTTTAAAGGTGGAATACCAAAGAAACTTGGAGATCCAGGAGTACCTACTATACCATGCTCCATTAAAAGAAACTATGTTAAAACTGCTTTACGTTATCTTGGAGCCGGTGTTAGTGTTATGCCTCTTTCTTTATATCGTACACTTGATTTGAATAAGTTGACACCTACTGAAATATCTTTGCATATGGCTGATAAATCAACTGCTATACCTGTCGGTATTTGTGAGGGTGTGCCTGTTGTGGTTGCAAAGTTACTATTTTAACGGACTTTGTTATTCTTGATATTCCCGAGGACGATAGCATGTCTATTATTCTTGGAAGACCTTTTCTGAATACTGCAGGGGCTGTTATTGATTGCAACAAAGGCAATGACACTTTTCATGTTAATGGTAATGAGCATACGGTACACTTTCTGAGGAAACAACCTCAAGTTTATAGTATCTGTCAGATTTCGGGTTCCGGCAGACCCTTGAGGTTCGAACACTGGGGTGCGCACGGAGATCTTTCCCCTACCAGCTCACGCGAGAATGGTTAGCGAGGGATCTAAACTATGAAGAAGAACACACAAGGGACACGAGGTTTATACTAGTTCGGGCCACCATTGTGGTGTAATACCCTACTCTAGTTTGTGGTGTGGTGGATTGCCTCAGGGGCTGATGATGAACAGTACAAAGGAAGAACAGCCTCACGAGGGGCTGTTCTTGAGCTGGGGCGGTGGACTGCTTGGGTGAGTCCAGTCGCTTCTCTCTCTCCCTCTTGTGAATCTCTCACTCCCCTCTCTCTGTGGTGGCTAGTCCTATTTATAGAGGGAGGCCCTAGGCCTCTTCCCAAATAATGAGCGGGAAGGGCGCCAATAATTGGCCATTTTGAAGGGGAACATCTAGTACACTTATCCTGACTAAAGTTGGTCTTGGCTGCCAAAGGCTCGACGGTGACGCCTGGCCCCTGGGCTCCACGATGACCTCCTTCCTGCCGCTCTGCTGGTCTTGGTCTTGTTGCACCGAAGCGGCAACCTTTGCCTGATGCCTTGGCCTGTGCTTGCCTCCTTTGCACCAAAGGGGAAACGAGGGCTCTGTGCAGGACAGCGCCCACCTGGTCTCGATCGTCATGGCTTGCATCACGGGGCACCCTCGTGAGGTACCCTGCCTTGATCTCTCCGCCTCCTCGTGAGCCTCGCCTCGACGAGGCTGCTCTGAGGAAGGTTCCTGCCGTCCGCCTCATGAGGCTTGGCCCCTCGCGAGGGTCTTGAGCTTGAGCCGATGAAGCCGGGCCGCTACTGGGCCCCACCGAGCCACGCCACAGGCCGCAGCGAGCAAGTCTGGGACCCCGTTCCTGCACACCGACAAGAGCCCCGGGCCCAAGGCGCGCCTGGACTTGGCTTTGCAGAGAAGCGAAGGGTCAAGTGCGAAGCGTCGCGGGCCCCAATAGCCTGCGGCCTTGGGCGCCGCGTGGCGATTGATTGGTCGTGGGCGTCTCTGCTTCCCCATGATGCCTCATTACACGGCCAGCTAAGCGGACCCGGGGTTGCACACAGCCATTCCCCTTTCGCCGTCCGCGCACTCCCGGCTCTTCCTCCTTCCTCTGGCTCCAACTTCCGCCCTTAATCCAACTCGGGCCCTCACCCTTCCTGTCGCCATGGCGCCAACGAAGAAGGAAAAGGGTAAGAAGCCCGCGCCTTCGTCCCGCTCGCCTCCGGCGGCGGCCCCCGCCGTCGATCGATCTATCATACTCAACCCCGAGGCCTTGGGCAAGGTCCGCTCTGCTCTTGCCACCATCTTCAATGAGTGCGGCAGGACCACGGCATGGCCTGCATCACATGCCTCCTTTGACATGATTGTCACGGAGGTCCGGCTCTTTGCTGATGCCCTGTGGGCGGGTCTGGTTCCCCCCTTCTCCGCTTTCTTCAATGCGGTGCTCTCCCACTATCAGATCCACATGATGCATCTCGGGCCTGAGTCCATTACCCTCCTGTCTGTCTTCTCCTTTGTCTGTGAGGCAATGGTGGGCATCCCTCCTTCCATTGCTCTGCTGCGTCACTTCTTCTCTTTGCGCCTGAGTGATCATACTCAATGCTCGGGGTGTGTGAGCTACCTTGTGGTGCCGGAGACGGCTGCTCCGGGGATCGATTTCGGACTCCCTCCCCCTGAGGCCAAATTCAGAGAGCGGTGGTTGTATGTGGACGTGGGGGTGCCCAGCCCCCTACTCTCGCATCCTACCTTGCCTGCTGTTCCCAACTCAAGCTGGGGTCACGAGACGCTCACGGACGCCCGACTTGCATTTGCCTGGTGCCGCTTCGAGAGCTTGAGGGCGCTCAACGTGACGACGCCCAAGGTGGTGAAGGAGTTCCTCCAGCATCGCATCGCTCCTCTGTAGCGCCACTCTCATCGGATGTGGGACTTTGCGGGGCACAAAGACCACATGCGACTTCAGGAGGGGGACCTGGCACCCGAGGTGCCTAAGACGGTGCTCAGGGTCCTGGTTGGCGACCCTTCCCCAGGCAGCCTTCGACGTGATGGTGCCCTCTTGTATCTCTGTTCGGGCAGGGCCGATTTCGTGAAGCAGATGCCCAGCTTTGACGAGTGGGGGCTGCGCCCGGTTGGCCTCAGGGGACCTCGCGAGAACCCAGTTGCTGTGGTAGCTCTCTCGGTCGCCCAAAGTGGCTCTATCTCAGGTGATGGAGCAGGGAGACGAGAGCCGTCAGGAGTTGAAGGGGACGACGTTGAGGTGGTGACGCCGCGCGGAGCCCCGAGGGTGGCATCTCCCGGAACTCGCTCCGGAATGGTGACAGGTGAGGAGTCGCGGCCTCCGGCTCCCGAGATTGGGGCTCCCGAGGTTGGGGCTTCCGAGGCCCTGGTCGTCCCTCGTGAGGCGGCGCCTGGTGGCGTCCCCCGGGTTGGTCCCATTGGCGCTGATCACCTTACCGCCTCCTCCATACCACAAACCGACCCCTGCGCCGAGCGCCTAGGCCGGTTCCGCGTGGACTTCGTGGCCCTCCGCA
This sequence comes from Aegilops bicornis, assembly GCA_021605145.1. Classification (NCBI taxonomy): domain Eukaryota; kingdom Viridiplantae; phylum Streptophyta; class Magnoliopsida; order Poales; family Poaceae; genus Aegilops; species Aegilops bicornis. The sequence continues at coordinate 413,217,571 of CM038672.1, forward strand.
AGAGGAAGGAGGCCTCGGGCGGTGACGATCGCCCTTGCCGCTTGCTGAAGTGCAGCAGGTACTTCGCCACGGACGAGTAAGTCCTCTTCTCTCTCTGCTCCTCTACTTCTCGGTTGTTGTAGCTGACTGTGACCTTTCAGGGCCCTTCCTGCCAAATTCGCGGAGACGGCCAAGGAGCCATCTCCCCATGCTCCGTCCTCGTTGCTGGTCCTCGGTGCGTCGAGTTCAAGTGGCGCCCTTACCACTCAGCCGGTCGGAGAGGTGGCCTGCTCGGTGGCGTCCGAGCCTGTCTTTCTTGTCTTCCCTTCACGAGTCCTCCTGGGGCACAGCCAGCTTGCCCCGTGCTCCTTCCTTGGTCGTGGACGGTGATTGGTTGAAGTCGATCTTGAGCTCTTCTTCTGGGGACGGACCGGCGCCAGGCCCTGCTCCTGGCGAGGCCCGTCCGGCGATCGTTAGGCGCCACCCGCCCTGAGGAGGCGCCGCCTCTGGGCCCTCCGCATACACAAGTAGCAGAGGGTGACGCGGAAGACGTGCCCAGGCGCGCTCGCGAACGCCACGCCCACCGCCAAGAATTACTCCGTGGGGCGACGGACGCGGTGAACCGGCTCGGGGTGGAGCTTGCCCGCGAGGATGCGCGTCTCGAGGCCGAAGGTTTGCGCCTCGCTGAGGAGAGGCGCAAGCTGAAAGTAGCCGTTGCCCTCACGCGTCACCAGCGTGACCTTGACAATGCGAAGGCTGAGGCGTCGCTAGCGGCCTCGCGAGAGGCTTGCTCTCAAGCCGTCGAGGAGGCCCTGGAAGCAGATCGGCAGCGCAGGAACGCGGAGGAGCGTGCGTGGGAGCTCCAAGCCTGGAGCAACTCTCTGGTGCATCAGGTGGAGTTGCGCCAGGCTACACTTGTGTCGCTGAAGGAGGCTTCCGTCGACCAGGCGGAGCTCCAGAAGAGCGAGGAAGCGCTGTTGCTGGAGGCCGCCGAGCGCAACCTCGACCTTGAGCGGTTGGAGACGAGGGAGCGCCTGGTGGCTCGGGCGGAAGATGATGTCTCCGCGCGCGAGGCCTGAACCCAAGAAGAGGTCGGCCGCTGTGTAGCGGAAGCTCGCTCAGGCCTCGAGCGCCAGTATGAGTTGAGGTTGGAGTTGGTCAGGGCCGAAGCTGAGGGCAGGACCACGGCCCTCAAGGCCAAGCTGGACGAAGTGACGCGGGGTGCGGACTCCTCCGTAGCCGCCCTTCACGCAGCGCAGGCGGAGCTGACCTCCTCCCGCGCCGAGCTGCTCCTTCTTCGACAGAGGATTGATGGCGCCGAGGCCACTGCACGGCAGAACGAGGACGAGATTCATCAGCGGCGGGTTCTGGAGCACGAGCACGCCCCCATGCTCCGGACGCTCAGGGAACGGGCTAACGCGGCCCTGGGCAATATTTGCGAGGCCGCCGCTGAGGAGCCGCATGAGACCAATTACGCCGGCAACATACAGTATTTCGCTGATGTGGTGACGCTCCTGGAGAACCGCGCTGAGAGGTCTCGTTGGCTCGTCATGGAGAGGAGCCGAGCCTTGCTCGGGCGTGCTTTCTCCCGTGTCTTCAGTTATCTGCGGGACAGGGATCCCCACTTCGACTTCGATGCCGCCATCGCACCGGTGCCCATAGCCGTCCGTGGTGACCTGGCGCAATGGGTGGAGGGTCACGTGGACGACCTAGTCAGGGCCTTCAAGTCTAATGATGACGGCGTGATCGTGGCCACCAATGAAGGCGGCGTGGTGGACGGTCCTAGCGCTGGCGGAGGTGTTGGTGGCGGCGATGACGCCAGCGACGCCTCGGGAGGTGACCCAGAAGGCGCGGCGAGTGATATGTCTGACTGATTGTCTGTCACCGATGTTTACCCTGCACGAAAGGGGTTCGGGCCTGGCCCTGAAGACTGTGAGAGCATTTTGGGAGGGGAAGCCCCTCATGTAAAGATTTGCGATAAATGCCTTGGTAAACTTAACGCTGCGTGTGAGCTTAACTGCTGGCCCGGTGGTGGGTCGGTGGCTACCTTACCTGACCCGGTGAGCCCCGAGCGGGGCTGGGGAGGGGTGATAACCCACAAGTGTAGGGGATCGCAACAGCTTTCGAGGGTAATGTATTCAACCCAAATTTATTGATTCGACACAAGGGGAGCCAAAGAATATTCTCAAGTATTAGCAACTGAGTTGTCAATTCAGCCACACCTGGATAACTTAATATCTGCAGCAAAGTATTTAGTAGCGAAGTAATATGATAGTGGTGAAAGCAAAAGTAATATTTTTGGTATTTTTGTAGTGATTGTATGAAAGAGCAATGAAAAGTAAATAAGCGAGAACGATTATATGGAAAGCTTCGTAGGCACCGGATCGATGATGGATAATTATGCCGGATGTGGTTCGTCATGTAACAGTCATAACATAGGGTGACACAGAACTAGCTCCAGTTCATCAATGTAATGCAGGCATGTATTCCATATATGGTCATACGTGCTTATGGAAAAGAACTTGCATGACATCTTTTGTCCTACCCTCCCGTGGCAGCGGGGTCCTCTCGGAAACTAAGGGATATTAAGGCCTCCTTTTAATAGAGAACCGGAACAAAGCATTAGCACATAGTGAATACATGAACTCCTCAAACTATGGTCATCACCGGGAGTGGTCCCGATTATTGTCACTTCGGGGTTGCCGGATCATAACAGATAGTAGGTGAGTATAGACTTGCAAGATAGGATCAAGAACACACATATATTCAGGAAAACATAATAGGTTCAGATCTGAAATCATGCACTCGGGCCCTAGTGACAAACATTAAGCATAGCAAAGTCATAGTAACATCAATCTCAGAACATAATGGATAGTAGGGACCAAACCCTAACAAAACTAACTCGATTACATGATAAATCTCATCCAACCCATCACCGTCCAGCAAGCCAACGATGGAATTACTCACGCACGGCGGTGAGCATCATGAAATTGGTGATGGAGGATGGTTGATGATGACGACGGCGATGAATCCCCCTCTCCGGAGCCCCGAGCGGACTCCAGATCAGCCCTCCCGAGAGAGATTAGGGCTTGGCGGCGGCTCCGTATCGTAAAACGCAATGAAACTTTCTCTCGGTTTTTTTCTCCCAAAGCCAATATATGGAGTTGGAGTTGGCGTCGGAGGGCCTCGAGGGGCCCACGAGGTAGGGGGCGCGCCTGTGGGAGGGCGCGCCCCCACCCTCGTGGACAGTGTGGGCCCCTGGTCTTCATCTTTGGCGAGGATTTTTATTCTTTTTATAAGACATCCTGTGGAGTTTCAGTCATTCCGAGAACTTTTGTTTTACGCACATAAAACAACACCATGGCAATTCTGCTGAAAACAGCGTCGATCCGGGTTAGTTCCATTCAAATCATACAAGTTAGAGTCCAAAACAAGGGCAAAAGTGTTTGGAAAAGTAGATCTGACGGAGACGTATCAACTCCCCCAAGCTTAAACCTTTGCTTGTCCTCAAGCAATTCAGTTGACAAACTGAAAGAGAAAAAGAAAAACTTTTACAAACTCTGTTTGCTCTTGTTGTTGTAAACATGAAAAGTCAGCATTCCAGTTTCAACAATTATTATGAACTAACCATTCTCACAATAACACGTAGGTCTCATAATTACTTATATCAATAGCATAATCAGCTAGCGAGCAATAATAAAACTCGGATGACAACACTTTCTCAAAATAGTCATAACATGATATAACAAAATGGTATCTCGCTAGCCCTTTACGAGACATAAAACATAAATGCAGAGCACCTTTAAAAGATCAAGGACTGACTAAACATTGTAATTCATGGTAAAGAGATCCATCCAAGTCATACCCAATATAAACCAATTATAATGAATGCAAACGACAGTGTGCTCTCCAACGGGTTCTTTTTAATAAGAAGGGTGATGACTAAACATAAAAGTAAATAGATAGGCCCTTCGCAGAGGGAAGCAGGGATTTGTAGAGGTGCCAGATCTTGATTTTGAAATAGAGATAAATTATATTTTGAGCGGCATACTTTCATTGTCAACATAACAACTAAGAGATGATGATATCTTCCATGCTAAACAAATTATAGGAAGTTCCCAAACAGAATGGTAAAGTTTATACTCCCCCTCCTCCACAAGCATCAATCCATGGCTTGCTCGAAACAACGAGTGCCTCCAACATTCAACGGGTCCCAGAGGGAGTTTTGTTTGCAGTTATTTTGATTTAGTTTGCATAAAGCATGGGACTGGGCATACCGGTTACCAGCCATTTTCTCGTGAATGAGGAGCGGAGTCCACTCCTCTTGAGAATAACTCGCCTAACACGGAAGATAAGGGCAGCACTAGTTGATATATGAGCTATTCGAGCATGCAAAACAGAATGTTTATTTGAAGGTTTAGAGTTTGGCACATACAAATTTACTTGGAGCAGCGGTAGATACCGCATATAGGAAGGTATAGTGGACTCATATGGCATAATTTTGGGGTTTAAGGAGTTTGGATGCACAAGCGGTATTCCCGCTTAAATGCAATTGAAGGCTAGCAAAAGGCGGGAAGCGACCAATCGAGAGAGCGACAACAGTCGTAAGCATGCATTAAAATTAATTTACACTGAATACAAGCATGAGTAGGATATAATCCACCATGAACATGAATATCATGAAGGCTATGTTGATTTGATTCAACTACATGCGTAAACATGTGCCAAGTCGAGTCACTCAATTCATTTAAAGGAGGATACTATCCCATCATACCACATCATAATCATTCTAATAGCATGTTGGCACGCAAGGTAAACCATTATAACTCATAGCTAATCAAGCATGGCACAAGCAACTATAATCTCTAAATGTCATTGCAAATATGTTTACTTCATAATAGCTAAATCAGGAACGATGAATCATCATATTTACAAAAACAAGAGAGGTCGAGTTCATACCAGCTTTTCTCATCCCAATAAGTCCATCAATCATCATTATTGCCTTTCACTTGCACGACCGAACGATGTGTATAATAATAATAGTGCACATGCATTGGACTAAGCTGGAATCTGCAAGCATTCAACTCAAGAGAGAAGACAAGTAATATGGGCTCTAAGTTAAGTAAACGATGATGCATATAAGAGCCACTAAGCATTTTCAATATGGTCTTCTCGACCCCCAAAGAAAAGAAAAGAAAAATAAAAGCTATTTACACGGGAAAGCTCCCAACAAGCAAAAGAAGAAAATGAAATATTTTTGGGTTTTCTTTTTAATTCTACTACAAGCGTGGAAAGTAGACTAACTAATTTTTTTTTGTTTTTTCTTAAGGTTTATCAAACACACAAGAAGAAAGCAGGAAAAAGGAAAATAAACTAGCATGGATATTACAGTGAAAGAGTATGAGCACCGACATCTAGCAATGAGTGTGTGTGAACATGAATGTAATGTCGGTGAGAAATACGTACTCCCCAAGCTTAGGCTTTTGGCCTAAGTTGGTCTATTGCCGAGGATAGCCTGGCGGATACCCGTAGGTGAAGCCGGGTCGTCTTTGCGATGAAGAATAGTTGGGATCATAATGTGATGAAGAGGACTCTGACTGCCACTAACTGGCAACCGCCTCAGGATCCCAAGAATAAACAGACATTCGTGGAGGCTCATCTTGTGGCTCCGGTTCCGGGGCAGGTGCAGGATTCCGATAGGCTTGAACAGCAGCCCACGGAACAATGTAAGGACCTATAGAGAAGTTAAACAAAGAGGGAGCAGGCAAAGTAATAGTCTCAGGGTGATGTTTATCAAAGTACAATTTATATTTAAGCTCCCCTTCGCGACTCTTAACAAGAAAATCATGCGCTAGCATACTCTTATAATCTAAATAAGCACGGGGCAGCGTTGTTTCTTGTTTCTCCTCATGCCTAATAGGTATCTCAAAATATTCAGCTAGGCGTGAAGCATAAATGCCTCCAAAGACGGGGCCCTTAGTACGGTTTAGACTTAACCGTCTAGCAACAATTCCACCCATACTAACAGAGTTATTGCGGTATAAACCATGGAACAAAATGATAATGTCAGGAATGCTAAGGTTTCCACAGTTTCCGTGACCAATCAAGCAACGACTAGCAAATAAGACAAAGTAGCGTAAAACAGGAAAATGTATGCTAGTAATTCTTGCATCAGAAACCTTCCTGGTTTCTCCCACAGTGATAGTGTTAATAAAATCTTCCACTTCATTACAGTATGGTTCATCTAAGGTACCCTCAAAAGGTATTTTGTAAACCTCGCAAAATTCAGCTAATGTCATCTCCTTAACAACGTCATATAAATGGAACTCTACTATTGGAGGTGATTTCTTAGGGAAAAAGTAGAAGTTCTGCACAAAAGTATTTGTGAGTAAGAGATACTGACGACGTTGGTCGCGGAGGAAGTCGGTGAGGCCGACGTTCTCAATCAATAGATAGAAATCCTCAAAAATTCTGGCTCTCCTCAAGAAGTCATCGGAAGGCCATTCACACGGCCGGACCTCCGCGGTGCGAGGCAAATTAAATTTGGGCTTCTGCTCTTCTTCCTTTTGTTTTTCCTTCGAGCTTCAACTCGACGAGCCCCTCAAAAGTCTCTTCATTATTTCTGAAATAATCTGAAATTTTTAGTAACTTCAAACAAAAGTGAACCAACTTCAATAAAACTGATAGCAACTACTCATACAAGTGCCTAGAGCATATATCAAGCATTAGAACTACTTAGAACCATATATATTTGACATGCAAGCTCAAGAACATGGTCACCTATGCAGCACAAATTTGCAATGAATAGAGCACTAGAACAAAAACTAATTTGACCAATGGTGGAGTCACATACCAAGGAACAATCTCCCCAAGTAGTTTTGCGAGAGGTGATTTGAGCAAGGAGATCGAAAATCACAGCAAAAGTGGCTGGAACACGAGCTTGAGTTGGTTTTTCGGGTTGTGTGAGACAGAGGAACAAGATGGGTGCAGGGATAAGTGGAGGAGGGCCATCGTGGGCCCACGAGGCAGGGGGCGCGCCCAGGGGGGTAGGGCGCGCCCTCCACCCTCGTGGCCAGGTGGCAGCTCCCCCCGCGGTAATTTTTGCACTAAAAATCCTCAAATATTCCTGAAAAAACATATTAAATTGGCATGTCATTCTGAGGACTTATATTTTCGGGATATTTTTATATTGCACGGATAAGTCAGGAGAAAGACAGAAAAATACTATTTTACTTTATTTTTACTAAATAACAGAGAATATAAAGAGGGTACAAAAGGTTGTGCTTCTAGTTTCATCCATCTCATGCTCATCAAAAAGAATCCACTAACAAGGTTGATCAAGTCTTGTTAACAAACTCATTCCGATTAACATGGAACCGGAAAAATTTCGAATAACACTATGTTACCTCAACGGGGATATGGACATTCCCAATAATAAGTATATCATATTTCTTCTTGACAGTAGGGAGAGGAAATTCAAAACCTCCAAATATAATCGATGGAATTTTTCCAATAGAGTTGATACTGTGAACTTTAGGTTGTTTCCTCGGAAAGTGTACCGTATGCTCATTACCATTAACATGAAAAGTGACATTGCCTTTGTTGCAATCAATAACAGCCCTTGCAGTACTAAGGAAAGGTCTTCCAAGAATAATAGACATACTATCGTCCTCGGGAATATCAAGAATACGTTTGCAACCACAACAGGCACATCCTCACAAATACCGACAGGTATAGCAGTTGATTTATCAGCCATTTGCAAAGATATTTCAGTAGGTGTCAACTTATTCAAGTCAAGTCTACTATATAAAGAGAGAGGCATAACACTAACACCGCTCCAAGATCACATAAAGCAGTTTTAACATAATTTCTCTTAATGGAGCATGGTATAGTAGGTACTCCTCGGATCTCCAAGTTTCTTTGGTATTCCACCCTTAAAAGTATAATTAGCAAGCATGGTGGAAATTTCAGCTTCCGTATCTTTCTTTTATTTGTGACAATATCTTTCATATATTTAGCATAAGGATTCATTTTGAGCATATCAGTCAATCGCATACGCAAAAAGATAGGTCTAATCATTTCAGCAAAGCGCTCAAAATCCTCCTCATCCTTTTTTCTTGGATGGTTTCGGAGGAAAAGGAATGGGTTTCTGAACCCATTCCCTTTCTTTACATGTTTCCTAGCAACGAAGTCTCTTTTATCATAATGTTGATTCTTTGATTGTGGGTTATCAAGATCAACAGCAGGTTCAACTTCTACATCATTATCATTACTAGGTTGAGCATCATCATGAACATTATCATTAATATTTTCACTAGGTTCATGCTCATTACCAGATTGTGTTTCAGCATCAGACATAGAGATATCATTTGGATTATCAGGTGGTTCAGCAATAGGTTCACTAGAAGTTTGCACAGTTCTATCATTTTTATTTTTCTTCCTTCTAGAAGAACTAGGCATATCAATATTATTTCTCTGAGAATCTTGCTCGATTCTCTTAGGGTGGCCTTCAGGATACAAATGTTCCTGAGTCATTCTACCAGTTCTAGTAGCCACTCTAATAGCATAATCATTTTTATTACTATTCATTTCATCAAGCACTTCTTTCTGAGCTTTAAGTACTTGTTCTACTTGAGTGATAACCATAGAAGCATGTTTGCTAATAAGTTTAAGTTCACCTCTAATATCAGCCATATAATCTCTCAAGCGTTTAATCATAAAGGTATTCTGTTTTAATTCTCTACCAAAAAAATCATTAAAGTCATCTTGCTTAAACATAAAGTCATAAAACTCATCCAAGCACTGACTAGCAATTTTAGTAGGAGGGACTTCCGCTTTATCATATCTATAGAGAGAATTTACCTTTACTACCTGTGTCGGGATATCGGGAGGTTCTTTAGTAAATAAGTAATTGAGATCATATACTTCTTCAACATGCGGTAAATTAAGACCATGTATTTCTTCAATAGGAGGTAATTTCTTAACATCTTCAGCTTTAATACCTTTTTCTTTCATAGATTTCTTTGCCTTTTGCATATCTTCGGGACTGAGAAATAGAACACCTCTCTTCTTCGGAGTTGGTTTAGGAATAGGCTCAGTGATTGGCTCTGGAGCTGGCTCTGGGGCTGGCTCAGGAGGTGCCCAATTATTTTCATTTGTCAACATATTATTCAATAGAATTTCAGCTTCATCCGGTGTTCTTTCCCTGAAAAGAGAACCAGCACAACTGGCATCGGTTAGTCCATTATAAAAGATATCAAGTATTTCAGGTTTCTTAAGAGGATGATCGGGCATAGAATTAAGTAACTTGAGAAGCCTCCCCCAAGCTTGTGGGAGACTCTCTTCTTCAATTTGCACAAAATTATATATATCCCTCAAAGCAGCTTGTTTCTTATGAGCAGGGAAATACTAAGCAGAGAAGTAATAAATCTTATCCTGGGGACATTGCACACAACCAGGATCAAGAGAATTAAGCCATATCTTAGCATCACCCTTTAATGAGAACGGAAATATTTTGAGTAAATAAAGGTAGCGCGATCTCTCATTTAGTAAACAGGGCAGCTATATCATTTAACTTAGTAAGATGTGCCACAACAGTTTCAGATTCATAGCCATAAAAAGGATCAGATTCAACCAGAGTAATTATATCAGGATCAACAGAAAAATCATAATAATCCTGATCAGGAACACAGATAGGTGAAGTAGCAAAAGAAGGGTCGGGTTTCATCCTATCTCTAAAAGATTCTTTACTCCATTTAACTAGCAACCTCTTAAGTTCAAGTCTATCCTGGCAAGCAAGAATGGCTGCGGTAGATTCAACATTGAAAAGATAGCCCTCAGGAATAGCAGGCATATTATCATCATTACTAACATCATCGTGTTCAGTTTCAATAGTTTCTCTTTCTCTAGATCTAGCAATTTGTTCATCTAGAAATTCACCAAGGTGCATAGTAGTATCAAGCATAGAAGTAGTTTCATCATAAGTATCATGCATAGCAGAAGTGGCATCATCAATAACATGCGACATATCGGAACGAATAGCAGAAGCAGGTTTAGGTGTCGCTAGCTTACTTATAACAGAAGGTGAATCAAGTGCAGAGCTAGATGGCAGTTCCTTACCTCCCCTCGTAGTTGAGGGCAGAATAGTAGTTCGATCATCTTTCAAATTCTTCATAGTGTCCAGCAGATATAAATCCCAAGTGACTCAAAGAATAGAGCTATTCTCCCCCGCAACAGCGCCAGAAATTAGTCTTGATAACCCACAAGTGTAGGGGATCGCAACAGCTTTCGAGGGTAATGTATTCAACCCAAATTTATTGATTCGACACAAGGGGAGCCAAAGAATATTCTCAAGTATTAGCAACTGAGTTGTCAATTCAGCCACACCTGGATAACTTAATATCTGCAGCAAAGTATTTAGTAGCGAAGTAATATGATAGTGGTGAAAGCAAAAGTAATATTTTTGGTATTTTTGTAGTGATTGTAACAGTAGCAGCGGAAAAGTAAATAAGCGAGAACCAGTATATGGAAAGCTCGTAGGCACCGGATCAGTGATGGATAATTATGCCGGATGTGGTTCGTCATGTAACAGTCATAACATAGGGTGACACAGAACTAGCTCCAGTTCATCAATGTAATGCAGGCATGTATTCCATATATGGTCATACGTGCTTATGGAAAAGAACTTGCATGACATATTTTGTCCTACCCTCCCGTGGCAGCGGGGTCCTCTCGGAAACTAAGGGATATTAAGGCCTCCTTTTAATAGAGAACGGAACAAAGCATTAGCACATAGTGAATACATGAACTCCTCAAACTATGGTCATCACCGGAGTGGTCCCGATTATTGTCACTGGGGTTGCGGATCATAACAGAGATAGTAGGTGAGTATAGACTTGCAAGATAGGATCAAGAACACACATATATTCAGGAAAACATAATAGGTTCAGATCTGAAATCATGCACTCGGGCCCTAGTGACAAACATTAAGCATAGCAAAGTCATAGTAACATCAATCTCAGAACATAATGGATAGTAGGGTAATGTATTCAACCCAAATTTATTGATTCGACACAAGGGGAGCCAAAGAATATTCTCAAGTATTAGCAACTGAGTTGTCAATTCATCCACACCAGGATAACTTAATATCTGCAGCAAAGTATTTAGTAGCAAAGTAATATGATAGTGGTGGTAACGGTAACAAAAGAGTAATGAAAGCAAAAGTAATATTTTTGGTATTTTTGTAGTGATTGTAACTCTATTGGAAAAATTCCATCAATTATTTTTGGAGGTTTTGAATTTCCTCTTCCTACAGCCAAGAAGAAATATGATATTCTTATTATAGGGGATGTGCATATCCCCGTTGAGGTAACATAGTGTTATTCGAAATTTCTCCGGTTTCATGTTATTCGGAATGAGTTTATTAACAAGACTTGATCAACCTTGTTAGTGGATTCTTTTTGATGAGCATGAGATGGATGAAACTAGAAGGCACAACCTTCTGTACCCTCTTTCTACTTTCTGTTATTTAGTTGAAATAAAGTAAAAATAGTATTTTTCTGTCTGTTTTTTGATTTATCTGTGCAATATAAAAATACCCCGAAAATAAAAGTTCTCCAAATGCCCTGAAAATGAAATATGATTTTTTTTCTAGAATATTTGAGGATTTCTGGAACTGAGAACACAGCAGGGGGGTCAACCACCTGGCCACGAGGGTGGAGGGCGCGCCCTACCCCCCAGGGCGCGCCCCTGCCTCGTGGGCCCATGGTGGCGCTCCTCCACTTATTCCTGCACCCATACACTCCTTCTTCCTCCCACAAACACCAATATCCAGCTCAAGCACGAGTTCTAGCTCATTTTGATGTGATTTTCGATCTCCTTGCTCAAAGCACCTCTCACAAAACTGCTTGGGGAGATTGTTCCTTGGTATGTGACTCCTCCATTGGTCCAATTAGTTTTTGTTCTAGTGCTTTATTGATTGCAAATTTGTGCTGCCTAGTGCTTATTTAGATTATAAGAGTATGCTAGCGCATGATTTTATTGTTAAGAATAGGGAAGGGGCCCTTAAATACAAATTGTACTTTAATAAGCATCACCCTGAGACTATTACCTTGCCTGCTCCTTCCTTGTTTAATTTATCTGAAGGTCCGTATCTCGTCCCGTGGGCGGCCGTTCAAGCCTATCAGAATCCTACACCAGCCCCGGAACCGGAACCACAATTTGAGCCTCCACGATAGTTTGATTACTTTTGGGATCCGGAGATGACTGCCAGCCAGTGGCAGTCAGAGTCCTCTTCATCACAGTACGACCCTAGCTACACCTACGGGTATTCGCCAGGCCATCCTTGGCAATAAACCAACTTAGGCCAAAAGCCTAAGCTTGGGGGAGTACGTATTTCCCACCGACATTACATTTATGTTCACACACACTTATTGCTAGATGTCGGTGCTCATACTCTTTCACTGTAATACCCATGCTAGTTTATTTTCTTTTTCTTGCTTTCTTCTTGTATGTTTAATAAACTTTGAGAAAACCCAAAAAAATTAGTAGTAGCTTCTAGCTAGCTTACTTTTCTTGTTGTAGTAGTAATAATTAAAAAGAAAACCCAAAAATATTTCCCGTTCTTCTTTTGCTTGTTGGGAGCTTTCCCGTGTAAATAGTTTTATTTCTTTTCTTTTCTTTGGGGGTCGATCGGAGAAGACCATGATTAAATTCTTGAAGTGGCTCTTATATGCATTATTGTTGATTTAACCAAGAGCCCATATTGCCTTGTCTTCTCCTGTTTATTGAATGCTCGCAGATTCTAACCTAGTCCAATGCACGTGAAAACTTATTATTATTCACTTCGCTCGATCGGTCGCAAGTGAAAGGCAATTATGATGATATATGATGGACTGAGTGAGATAAGAAAAGCTGGTATGAACTCGACCTCTCTTGTTTTTGTAAATATGATTAGTTCATCGTTCCTGATTCAGCCTATTATGAATAAAAATGTTTGCAATGACAATTAGAGATCATAGTTGCTCGTGCCATGCTTGATTAGATATGAGTTATAATGGTTTACCTTGCGTGCCAACATGCTATTAAAATGGTTGTGATGTGGTATGATGGGGTGGTATCCTCCTTTGAATGATTTGAGTGACTCGACTTGTCGGATTTCGGGTTCCGGCAGACCCTCTAGGTTCGAACTCTGGGGTGCGCACGGAGATCTCGCCCCCTACCTACCTGCACCTCGTCGCCCCGCTAGGGTCTAAACTACCAAAGGATCAACACAAGAGACACAAGGTTTATACTGGTTCAGGCCACCATTGTGGTGTAACACCATACTCCAGTGTGTGGTGTGGTGGATTGCCTCTTGGGCTAATGATGAACAATACAAGGAAGAACAGCCTCGCGAGGGTGAGGTGTTCTTGTGGCTAGGCTCTTGATCGGATTGGATCAAGCTAAGATGAGGCGAGATGTCTCCATCCCCCTCCTACTGTGGTGGCTAGCTCTACTTATAGGCAAGGGCCCCGGCCTGTTCCCAAATATTGAGCGGAAGGGCGCCAACAATCGGCCATTTTGAAGGGGAACATCTAGTACACTTATCCCGACTAAAGTTGGTCCTCGCCGTCAAAGGCTCTGGTGGTGACGCCTTGGCTTGGGCTCCACGATGACTTCCTTCCTGCTGTTGCGACGGTCTTGGTCTTGTTGCAATCAAACGGGTGCCTTTGCTTGATGCTCTCGCCTCGCGCTTGCCTCCTTTGCACCAAAGAGGAAATGAGGACATCAAGGCTGGCTGGCGCCTGGCCATGCCCTTGGTCGTCATGGCTTGCGTCGTGGGCACCTCGTGAGGTACCCCGCCTTGATCTCTCCGCCTCCTCGCGATCCAGCCTGACGAGGCCGTGCCTGAGGAAGCTTCCTGTCGTCCGCCCCGCGGGGCTTGGCCCCTCGCGAGGGTCTTGAGCTTGTGCTGGTGAAGATGGGCCGTGCTGGGCCACCCCTTGAGCCACGCCGCAGGCCGCAGGCAGGCAAGTCTGGGTACCCCGTTCCCAGAACGCCGACAGTAGCCCCCGGGCCCAAGGCGCGCCTGGACTTGGCTTAGCAGAGAAGCGAAGGGGCAAGTGCGAAGCGCCGCGGGCCCTAACAACCTGCGGCCTCAGGCGTCACGTGGCGGTTGATTGGACGTGGGCGGCCCTGTTCCCCCACGCCTCCTTATTTTGCGCCTAGCTAGGCGGACCGGTGGTTGCACACAGTCGTCCCTCTTTTCGCTGCTCGACCGTCCCCTGCTCTTCCTCCTCTCGAGCTCCAGTCTCCGCTTCCAATCCAGTCTCGAGTCCTCCCCATTTCCGTCGCCATGGCTCTGACGAAGAAGGGGAAAGGGAAGAAACATGTGCCTTCGCCTCGCTCGCCGTCGTCGACGGCTCCTGCCGTCGATCGGTCGATCATACTCAACCGGGAAGGCTTGGACAAGGTCAGCTCTTCTCCGGCCACTGTCTTCAACGAGTGCGGGAGGACGACGGCCTGGCCCGCATCTCACTTCTCCATTGACAGAATAGTCACCGAGGTCCCAGATTTCGCCGACGCATACAATGGGCGGACTGGTTCCCCTTTTCCAATTTCTTCAACGCTGTGCTTTCCCATTACCAGATCCATATGATGCATTTGGGTCCTGAATCCAATACTCTTCTTGCCGTTTTCGCCTTTGTCTGTGAGGCAATGATGGGCATCCCCCCTTCAGTTGCCTTGCTGTGTTACTTCTTCTCTTTGCGCCTCAACGACCCCACCCAATGCTCGGGGTGCGTGAGCTTCATTGCCGCATCAGAAACAACGGCTTCAGGGATTGATTTCAGTCTTCCTCCGCCCGCGTCTGGGTTCCGCGAGCGGTGGTTGTACGTGGATGTCGGGGTGCCCAGCCCCCTGCTTTCAGAGCCAACATCGCCCGCTGTCCCGAATTCAGGCTGGGGCCAGGAGACGCTCACGAGCCCCCGGCTTGTCTTCGTCTGGCGTCGCTTCGCGTACTTGAGGGCGCTCGGCCTGACGGTGCCCAAGGTGGTGAATGAGTTCCTCCTATGCCGCATTGCCCCTCTCTAGCGTCACTCCTGCCGGATGTGGGCCTTCGGCGGGCGTGAGGATCGCATGAGGCTCCAGGAGGAGGACCTGACGCCCGAAGCACTGAGGAAGGTGCTCATGGTCCTGACTAGGGACCCTTCCCCCGGCAGCATCCGGCAAGGGGGTGCTTTGTTGTACTTTTGCTCGAGCAGGGGTGACTTTGTGAAGCAGATTCCCAGCTTCGACGAATGGGGGCTGCGCCCCGCAGGCCTCATGGGGCCTCGCGAGAACCCAAAGTGGTGGTGATCGCCCTTCCACGCCCACGGTGGTCCTACCTCGAGTGGTGGAGCAGGAGGCATGGGCCACCGGAGGTCGAGGCCTCCGCCGGGTCTCGACGACGCCAGCGGCACTCCCGAGGTGGCAGCTCCCGAGGCCTCGTGACCATCGCGGGCCGAAGGCGTTGAGCCGCGGCCCGCGGCTCCCGTGGCCGAGGCCCCTGAAGCCTCAGCTACCCTTCTTGGTGAGGCGACCGGCGGCGTGCGTCTGGACGACGCCCCTGACGCTGGTCGCCTTGATGCTTCTTCCTCGTCGCAGGCTGACCCCTGCGCTGAACTCCTGGGCCGCTTCCGCATGGACTTCGAGGCGCTCCGGAAGAGAAGGGAGGTCTTGGGTGATGATTACCCTTTCCGCCTGCTGAAGCGTAGGAAGTATTTCACCATTGATGAGTAAGCCTTCCCCTTTCCTAGTTCCTTATCTTCCCGTTGCTTTGGCTGATCTTCGCTCTACAGGGCCCTTCCTGCCGAGCTCACGGAGATGGCTGAGGAGCCATCCCCCAGGCTTCGCCCTCTCCCACCGTCTTCGAGCGCTCTGAGCTCAAGCAGAGCCCTTGTGGTGAGGCCGGTTGGAGAGGTGAGCCATCCTGTGGCGCATCGCGGCTCTGTGCACCTCGCGACCCTCCTTCGCGAGCCTTCTTGGGGCATAGCCAGCCTGCGTTGGGCTCCTCGTCTGGTCGTGGATAGCGATTGGCTGAGGTCGGCCCTTCGTTCTTTGTTCGGGGATGAGCCAGCCCTAGGACGGGCTTCTGGCGGGGTGTGCCCGGCCATCACGAGGGCGCCAGCCCCCAGCCCCCTGCCCAGAGGGGGAGTGCTGATTCATGGCCCCCCGCGCTTACTTGGGGCGGATGATGACGCAGAAGACGTGCTCGGGCGCGCCCGGGAGCGCCGTGCCCTTCGCCAAGGGTTTCTCCAGAGGGCGGCTGAAGCGGTGAGCCAGCTTGGCGTAGAGCTTGCTGACGAAGACGCATGCCTTGAAGCTGAGGGCCTGCGCCTAGCTGAAGAGGGGCGCAAGCTGAAGGTGGCCGTTGCCCTTGCGCGCCATCAGCGCGACCTCGAAAATGAGAAGGCCGGCGTCGGGCGGCCTCACGGGAGGCCTGCCCGGCCGGGCCGAGGAGGCCTGTGAGGCTGACCGGCGGCGTGAGGCGGCGGAGGAGCGGGCGCGGGAGCTCCAGGCCTGGAGCAATTCCCTGGAGCAGCAGGTGGAGCTACACGAGACGGCCCTTGCGTCGATGAAGGGTGCTTCGGTCGACCAGGTTGAGCTCCGGAGACGCGAGGAGGCACTGACGTTGGAAGCTTCCAAGCGCGCCCGCGATCTTGAGCGTCTGGAGACGAGGGAGCGCTTGGTGACGTAGGCGGAGGATGGCATCGCTGCGCGGGAGGCCCGAGTCCTGGAAGAGGTTGAACGCCGGGTGGCGGCGGCCCGCTTGAACCTTGAGCGCGAGTTCGAGGAGAGGCTGGGGTTGATCAGTGGTCGGTGAAGGCAGGGACCGCCGCCTCGAGGCCAAGCTGGATGAAGTGACGCGGCGGGCCGACGCTTCCGGCCGCCCTCGGCGTGGCGCAGGAGGAGCTGATTACCTCCCGCCGAGGCGCTTCTTCTCTGCCAACGGTGGACGAGGGCCGAGGCCGTTGCGCGGCGTAACGAGGATGAGATACGCCAGCCGCGGATCTCGAGCACGCAGCATGGCCCCATGCTCTACACGCCCGGAGAGAGCTAACACGGCCTTGGCAACATCCGTGAGGCAGCCGTTGGGGAGCCTCACGTGGTTAACTATCTTTGGTAACCTCCGGTTCTTCACCGATGTGGTGACACAACCGGAGGCGCTGGTCGGGCAGAGCCAACAGGTTGGTGGAGGAGAGGAGTCGCGCCCTGCTCGGGCGTGCCTTTTCTCGCATCTTCAGCCATCTTCGGGACATGGACCCCAACTTCGATTTTGATGCCGCCATCGCCCCAGTACCCCAGGCCATCCGGGACGACCTGGCGCATTGGGTGGAAGACAACGTGGATGCCCTCGTCAGGGCCTTCGCTACTGACAACGACGGCATGGTCATGGCTGTTGACGAACGCGGCGTGGTGAACGGCCCTGACGCTGCTGACGGCAACGCGGGGAGCGATGGCGAGGCCAGCGACGCCAGCGACGATTCAGGAGGTGCCCTTGAGGATGCATTGGGGGATTTATCCGACTGACCGCGTGTTGTTCCTGCTTTCTTACCTGCAAGCAGATAGAGTTCGGGCTTTGCCTCAAGGTTGTAAGAGCATTTTTAGAGGGGAGCCCTCATGTAAAAAACTTGCATTCAGCGTATTAGTAGATGCGATATCACCCATACGCCTGCGCCAAGTGGTTGGCTTTGCGACGAGCTGGCTGGTTTGTTTACCTTCGACCCGCGTGGGCCCCGAGATAGCCTGCGGAGGGCTGTGGTGTCCCGAGGGTCTCCTGAACGACCCCATTGAACCTGTAATGAAGACCTCCTGAGAGGGCGCGGCAACGGCAGTTCGGGCTGCACGCAAGCTAGGCCTGGCCCGGCTCGCGAGGGGCTCACGAGGGGAGGTAGCTGAGGCAAAGTGGTAACCAGAACGCGAGAGATTGCTCGAACGAGACTAAACACCCCTTCCCCGAACACACGCAAATCTCAAGTTCAAATCCAACTTAAATCCAACGGGGGGAAAGGACAGCAAAGGGGAAAAGCAAGGAAAGCAGAAAAAGGCCGCGTCCGGCACCTAGTCTAGTCTTGGACGTCTTCTCACCAGCGCGGAGCTAAGTGCTGCCACTGGGCGTGGGAGGGAGCCCCAGGGCCTGAGGCCGGCACCCCTGAGACTCCGGGGCGTGTACAGCCCCACTCATTATTACGTGAGAGTGTCACGGGGCGGCGAGCTTCACAGGCACTGGGCCTTCTTCACAGGTACCGGCCTTGCTTCATATCGCCAGACGAGGGCCCCGCCTTGCGCCACACTCTAGTGCCACCGACGACGACCGGAAACCAAGGACGCCGCCGATGGGGTAGAGCGGTCACCAGGTTCCCCGACGACCACGGGTCCCTCTGCCAGGGTAGGCCCTAAGGCACCTCCCCGGCAGAGGGCCTACCTCCTGAGGACGCCTTGCTCCGAACGCCGCGGTGGTGATGCTGGATCTCGGCCCCTCTCCTGCAGCCCCCGGCGCCCTCCTCCTGAGGGGTAGAAAACTGCGGGAGTGGGGCAGCCGTCCGCCGTGGCGATCTGTACCTCCTGCGATCCATGGTTAGCGTATGCCTGCTCCTGAGGAATTAGCGGTACCCGATAATTGTTGCTCCCAGCGCGGCCGACGGGGCTTTCCCGGGGCTCCTGGAAGAGCTCAGTTTCTGGTGCCTCGTCCCCCCAGCTTGGGCCGAGGAGCGAGCCATGTTCGTCCTCCTGCGCGTGCCCTTGATCCATCATGTGGGGCACGTACTCTTTCGGGGTCGCCATCCCAAACGCTGCACCGTGGTGCCCCGGGTGCCATGCAGTTCTGCTTGAGACGCCCACCTGGGGGTGGTAGCGCGGTGGCCCACTGGGGCCGTGGGTCATGGCGAGTCCTTCTTCGATGGCCGGGGTGGAGGCTGGCCGCTCTTGGCCGACGGTCTTGGCTTTGTTGGCGTTGGGGTGGCCTTGGAGTCCGCTTGGAGCTGCGCGAGCATGCGTGGAGCCTCCGCATGGGCCACCCTGGACCTGAGGTGGGAGTTGGGTGCAGAAGGGGTGAGCCCCCGATGCGGCGAAGCCCGGGAGCTCTGCCACCCGTTCCAGCAACACGTCGTGACCGCCCTCCAAAGCCTCAGACATTGAGTAGCTCTCGGGCCACCGTGAGCGAGGCCCTTGAGTTCGCTTGCTCCTGCCGGGTGTACGGGCCGTCAGCCACGGGCGTGGTTGGAGGCCGTCGCCGCCGACGGCGCCGCCGACATGGGAGCTATTGTTGCTGAGCGTCGCCCGCATGCCCGCAGCGCCTCGGACCATGAGCTACTGGGCATGGGGTCGCCCGGGGTGAGCGGTTCTGCGTGGGCGGGCCAAGCTGCCCAGGGATCAGGGTTGCCCGCCTGGTCGCCGGACATGACGATGACGATGCGACGGGACGCGAAGCGGCAGAAGGCGGATTCCGGCGCACCCCTACCTGGCGCGCCAAATGTCGGATTTCGGGTTCCGGCAGACCCTCTAGGTTCGAACTCTAGGGTGCGCACGGAGATCTCGCCCCCTACCTACCTGCACCTCGTCGCCCCGCTAGGGTCTAAACTACCAAAGGATCAACACAAGAGACACAAGGTTTATACTGGTTCGGGCCACCATTGTGGTGTAACACCCTACTCCAGTGTGTGGTGTGATGGATTGCCTCTTGGGCTGATGATGAACAATACAAGGCAGAATAGCCTCGCGAGGGTGAGGTGTTCTTGTGGCTAGGCTCTCGATCGGATTGGATCAAGCTAAGATGAGGCGAGATGTCTCCATCCCCCTCCTACTGTGGTGGCTAGCTCTACTTATAGGCAAGGGCCCTGGGCCTCTTCCCAAATATTGAGCGGGAAGGGCGCCAACAATCGGCCATTTTGAAGGGGAACATCTAGTACACTTATCCTGACTAAAGTTGGTCCTCGCCTGTCAAAGGCTCTGGCGGTGACGCCGGCTTGGGCTCCATGATGACTTCCTTCCTGCCGTTGCGACGGTCTTGGTCTTGTTGCACCAAAACGGGTGCCTTTGCTTGATGATCTCGCCTGCGCTTGCCTCCTTTGCACCAAAGAGGAAATGAGGACATCTTGGCGGGCTGGCGCCTCGCTGGCGCCCTTGGTCGCCATGGCTTGCGTCATGGGCACCTCGTGAGTTACCCCGCTTGATCTCTCCGCCTCCTCGCGAGCCAGCTCGACGAGGCCGTGCACGAGGAAGCTTCTGTTGTCCGCCTCATGAGGCTTGTCCCCTCGCGAGGGTCTTGAGCTTGTCTTTGGTGAAGATGCGTTGTCTTTGGGCCACCCTTGAGCCGCAGCTGCGAGCGCAGTGAGCAAGTCTGTGTACCCCCGTTCCAAGAACGCCGACACGACTTGGCAGATGTTCACACATGTAGTTGAAGCAAATCAACATAGCCTTCACGATATTTATGTTCATGGTGGATTATATCCTACTCATGCTTGCACTCAATGTTTATTAATTTTAATGCATGTTCATGACTGTTGTCGCTCTCTAGTTGGTCGCTTCCCAGTCTTTTGCTAGCCTTCACCTGTACTAAGCGGGAATACTGCTTGTGCATCCAATCCCTTAAACCCCAAAGTTATTCCATATGAGTCCACCATATCTTCCTATATGTGGTATCTACCTACCGTTCCAATTAAATTTGTATGTGCCAAACTCTAAACCTTCAAATAAACATTTTGTTTTGTATGCTCGAATAGCTCATGTATCAACTAGGGCTGCCCTTATCTTCCATGTTAGGCGGGTTATTCTCAAGAGGAGTGGACTCCGCTCCTCATTCACGAGAAAATGGCTGGTCTCCGGGATGCCAAGTCCCATGCTTTATGCAAACTAAATCAAAATAATTGCAAATAAAACTCCCCCTGGGACTGTTGCTAGTTGGAGACACTCGTTGTTTTGAGCAATTCATGGATTGATGCTTGTTGGTGGAGGGGGAGTATAAACTTTACCATTCTGTTTGGGAACCGCTTATAATGTGTGTAGCATGGAAGATATTGCCATCTCTTAGTTGTTATGTTGACAATGAAAGTATGCCGCTCAAAATATTATTTATCTCTATTTCAAAACCGAGCTCTGGCACCTCTACACATTGCTACTTCCCTCTATGAAGGGCCTATCTATTTACTTTTATGCTGAGTCATCACCCTCTTATTAAAAAGCACTAGCTGGAGAAGGCAGCTGTCATTCGCATTCATTACTGTTAAATTATATTGGGTACGACTATGACTGGATCTCTTTCACCATGAATTACAATGTCTAGTCAGTCCTTGATCTTTAAAGGTGCTCTGCATTTATGTTTTGCGGTCTCAGAAAGGGCTAGCGAGATACCATCTTGTTATATCATATTATGATTGTTTTGAGAAAGTGTTGTCATCCCGAGATTTATTATTATCGCCGCTAGTTGATTATGCCATTGATATGAGTAAACATGAGACACGAGAGTTATTGCAAATGTGGTTAGTCATAATCTTTGCTGAAAACTTGAATGCTGGCTTTACATATTTACAACAACAAGAGCAAACAGAGTTTGTATAAGTTTTTCTTTATCACTTTCAGTTTATCAACTGAATTGCTTGAGGACAAGCAAAGGTTTAAGCTTGGGGGAGTTGATACGTCTCCGTCGTATCTACTTTTCCAAACACTTTTGCCCTTGTTTTGGACTTTAATTTGCATGATTTGAATGGAACTAACCCCGGACTGACACTGTTTTCAGCAGAATTGCCATGGTGTTATTTATGTGCAGAAACAGAAGTTCTTGGAATGACCTGAAACTCCACGGAACGTCTATTTGGAAATAATAAAAAATCGTTGCAAAAGATGAAGATCAAGGGGCCCACACCCTGTCCACGAGGGTGGGGGGCGCGCCCTCCCCTAGGGCGCGCCCCCCTACCTCGTGGGCCCCCTGGAGCTCCTCCGACGCCAACTCCAACTCTATATATTTGCTTTCAGGGAGAAAAAGTAGAGGAGAAGAAATCATCGCGTTTTACGATACGGAGTCAGCCGCCAAGCCCTAAAACCTCTCGGGAGGCTGATTTGGAGTCCGCTCGAGACTCAGGAGAGGGGGATTCGTTGTTGTCGTCATTATCAACCATCCTCCATCACCAATTTCATGATGCTCACCGCCGTGCGTGAGTAATTCCATCGTAGGCTTGCTGGACGGTGATGGGTTGGATGAGATCTATCATGTAATCGAGTTAGTTTTGTTAGGGTTTGATCCCTAGTATCCACTATGTTACGAGATTGATGTTGCTATGACTTTGCTATGCTTAATGCTTGTCACTAGGGCCCGAAAGTGCCATGATTTCTGATCTGAACCTATTATGTTTTCATGAATATATGTGTGTTCTTGATCCTATCTTGCAAGTCTATAGTCACCTACTATGTGTTATGATTCGGCAACCCCGAAGTGACAATAATCGGGACCACTCCCTGTGATGACCATAGTTTGTGGAGTTCATGTATTCACTATGTGCTAATGCTTTGTTTCGATTCTCTATTAAAAGGAGGCCTTAATATCACTTACTTTCTGTTAGGACCCCGCTGCCACGGGAGGGTAGGACAAAAGATGTCATGCAAGTTCTTTTCCATAAGCATGTATGACTATATTCGGAATACATGCCTACATTACATTGATGAATTGGAGCTAGTTCTGTGTCACCCTATGTTATGATTGTTACATGATGAACCGTGATCGGCATAATTTTCCATCACCGATCCAATGCCTCTGAGCTTTTCATATATTGTTCTTCGCTTATTTACTTTTCCGTCGCCATCTTTATACAATCACTACAAAACACCAAAAATATTACTTTTGCTACCGTTACTTTTGTTACCGTTACCACTACTATCATATTACTTTGCCACTAAATACTTTGCTGCAGATATTAAGTTATCCAGGTCTGGTTGAATTGACAACTCAACTGCTAATACTTGAGAATATTCTTTGGCTCCCCTTGTGTCGAATCAATAAATTTGGGTTGAATACTCTACCCTCGAAAACTGTTGCGATCCCCTATACTTGTGGGTTATCAATACTCTAGATGCATGTTGGATAGCGGTTGATGTGTGGGGTAATAGTAGTAGATGAAGAATCGTTTCGGTCTACTTGACATGGACGTGATGCCTATATTCATGATCATTGCCTTAGATATCATTGTGACTTTGTGCTTTAATTTCTATCAATTGCTCGGCAGTAATTTGTTCACCCACCGTAATAATTTCTATCTTGAGAGAAGCCTCTAGTGAAATCTATGGCCCACGGGTCTATTTTCCATCATATAAGTTTCCGATCTACAATTTTAGTTTCCTATTTACTTACTTTGCAATTTTTTATTTTCCGTTCCATAAACCAAAAATACCAAAAATATTACTTTACCGTTTATCCATCTCTATCAGATCTCACTTTGCAAATAACCGTGAAGAGATTGACAACCCCTTTATCGCGTTGGGTGCAAGTTGCTGTTTGTTTGTGCAAGTATTCGGTGACTTGCACATTGTCTCCTACTGGATTGATACCTTGATTCTAAAAAACTAAGGGAAATACTTATTGTACTTTGCTGCATCACCCTTTCCTCTTCAAGAGAAAAACCAACGCAAGCTCAAGAGGTAGCAATGACCACTTCGACGCGGCGTGATTGCCACCAGCACCATCATCACCAGTCGGGCCCTCGGCAGCGCCACCATTTGCGCTTGCCCTCCGGTTTCTTCCTCCCAGCCCAGGAACGATGCCATCCTAATCCCGGGGAGGCACCGAATCCCAGCCTGACCTTCCCTCCGTCTTCTCGTCTCCCCCTACGGTTTCGAGGAGGAGAGGGAGAAAGCAAAGGCATCACGGGGCGCTTATTTTTTTCAATCTAAAATATGTAGGCATCGGCCAAACTTTAGTCTAAACTTTGCCGGGTACTTGTGCAGGTATTATATCCATGCGAGGTGAAATGCCTCTATACATTCGAGTAAACAAGTTTCCTCCGCCAGGCTATCCTGCCGGTACCCTCAGTTTGTTAGCACGGGGCTAGGCCTACCAGGCACAAAACCACAAAGAGGGACCAACCCCCCACTCCCCCGCCACACTTTCTCAATCACAGGCCATCGCGACCACCCTAATCGAAGCAACGTTCGAGTCAAAGGATGGGAGCACCCATGTTTCGAACGTGGTGAGGTTTTCAAATGCACAAGTTTCTCTTTACAGAACATGTATGGGTAATAGAGAGAACTTATCTGTTTGGCTTGCCGGGGATCGCTATGCAAGCTTGTCTTCTCTTCTTCTCTTCTGGACCGAGTCCACGGCAAGAATCACGCAGCTTAGTGCAGATGAAAACAATGCCACATGTGATCTTATCTACATGATCATGATATGCTCATGATATTCTTATGCATGCATGCATTCTGTCGGGGGCCCCCAGCGCTTCGTTTATTTCTCTGTTGCTCAGGGTCTATGCCTGTCTTTGTACAAATGGTTACATGCAACTTCAGCAAAGCTTGTACAAAAGGGCGGCTGCCGGGCAGGGCCCAACAGCCACGCCTTACAGTTAGAACTTATGGAGATGCTCAATGTTCCATGAGTTTTGCAACTGAATGCCATCTTCAGTCTCCAGATGGACTGCGCCAGGTCTGGTGACTCGTACTACCCGGTAAGGGCCTTCCCACTTTGGTGTCAACTTGTTTGTACACTTGGTGGACTGAACGCGCCTAAGGACAAGGTCGCCTTCCTCAAAACTCCGAGCATGAACCATGTGGCTGTGATAGCGACGCAGGGCTTGCTGGTAGCGTGCAACACACATAGCAGCCCGGAGACGGTTCTCCTCAAGTAGCACAACGTCGTCACCCCGGTGTTGTTCTTGCGCTACTACATCGTAGGCAAGCACTCGAGGTGATCCGTATATGAGTTCCGTGGGGATAAATGCTTCTGCCCCATAGACTAGGGAGAAGGGAGTCTGCCCGGTAGCTCGATTTGCTGTCGTACAGAGGGACCAAAGAACCACCGGCAGCTCGTCGATCCATCGCCTGCCGCACTTCGTAGCTTATCAAATGTTCTTGTCTTGAGGCCTCGCAACACTTTAGTGTTTGTCCTCTCAGCTTGTCCGTTGCTCCTTGGATGAGCAACAGAGGCCAATGAGATATTGCTTCTGAGGGCATGAACGTCTTGCATGAAGGCGCGGATTGTGAATTGGGTGCCATTGTAGGTGATGATTCGGGCAGGGACCCTGAAGCGGCACACAAATCCTTTCAAGAACTTGATAGTTGACTGTGCAGTCACTTTTCTCACGGGCTCCACCTCTGGTCACTTTGTGAACTTGTCAATAGCAACGAACAAGAACTCAAAGCCCCCGGTAGCACGGGGGAAGGGGCCCAAGATGTCGAGCCCCCAAACCGAGAAGGGCCATGATAAAGGGATTGTTTGGATAGCTTGCACAGGCCGATTGATATTCTTGGAGTGGAACTGGCAGGCTTCACACTTTGTGACTAGCTCGATCGCATCTTGGAGGGCTGTGGGCCAGTAGAAACCTTGCCAAAAAGCTTTCCCAACCAAGGCCCTTGATCTGATGTGGGAGCCTCACATACCCTTGTGTATCTCCGCCAGCAGTTCCTTTCCTTCTTTCTGGCAAATGCACTTCAATTTCACACCGGGCTACTCTTTCTGCTTCTTCTTGCTCTTTGGGAAGTTCTCATGTTTGGAGGAAAAGGGCGATGTGTCGTGCCCAAGTTGGGGCCTGGGGCTCGACAACGAGGACCAGCAGCACCTCCTCATTCACAGGAGCGCACTCCTCAACCGCAGAGGTTGGCAGTTTGGCGGGAGGGTGCAGCTCACCGGTCAAAGGGGAGTTGTTCCCGCCAAGCTCTCTGCGCGGGGCTTCAGGAAGCTCTGCCGGGAGAAGCTTGCCGGAGTCCAGTTTCCTCCTCTTTCTGGCCATTTAGGGACACGGAGGGCTGAGTTAGATGGATAACAAAAGTCCCTGGTTCCACAAGGAGCTTTTGCGCAATGCACTTTGACAGATGATCAACAATGATGTTTTCCGCACGTGGCACGTGCTTTGTTTGCAATCCGTCAAAGCGCTCCTCCAACTTCCTGACTTCCTCGACATATGCCTCCATCAATGGGCTTTGGTAATCCTTGTTCACTTGTCCTCACCACAAATTTTGATTCTCCATGGATGATCAGCTTCTTGATTCCCAGTTATGTTCAATCCTGAACCCGGCAAGTAGCCCTTCATACTCTGCAGCATTGTTGGTAGCCTTCTCCTGGGGAAAGTGCATTTGAACAACGTACTTAAGGTGCTCCCCAGTGGGAGCAATGAGAAGTACGCCAGCTCCTGCACCTTGTAGGGAGAAGGCACCATCAAAATACATAATCCATTCTTGGGGCTCTTCCTTGCCGGGGATAACTGTCTCCAATACTTCTTCATCAGGGGTCGGTGTCCATTCTGCAATGAACTATGCTAGTGCTCTGCTCTGAATGGTTGTCATGCTTTCAAACTCCAAACCAAACCTGGATAACTCCAAAGCCCATTCCACAATGCTGCTAGTGGCCTTGGGGTTTCGGAGTATGCGTTGCAAGGGAAAGCGGGTGACAACCGTCTTCTCGTGGGCTTGGAAGTAGTGGTGCAGTTTCCTTGAGGCCATGATGAGGCCAAAACCAACTTTTGCATGCCAGAGTACCTCGACCTAGCCCCCTGCAACAGGGAGCTGACGAAGTACACTGGGCGCTGCACCACCTTCTTCCTTGCCGCGATCTTGGAACTGCCTCCGCTACCTTGCTCCTCCTTGTCTTGAACTACATCTGACCTTGACGGGATGGGTTCACTTTCCTCACCAGAGGGAACAGTGGTGTCGGCTGCCGCTTCTTCTACCTCCCGCTGAGCCACCAGTGCTGCGCTAACCACTTGATTGGTCGCTGTTAAGTATAGCAGCAACGACTCTTGTGGTTTAGGAGCAACTAAGGTGGGAACAAAGGAAAGGTAGGTCTTCAAATTTTGTAGCACAGCGTCTGCCTCTAGGGTCCATTCCATGGGCCCTGCCTTCTTCAAGATTTTGAAGAACGGCAGGGCGCGCTCAGTAGACTTGGAAATGAACCTGCTCAGCGCGACAACACATCCAGTCAAACGCCTCACGTCCTTAACTATCTTGGGTGCTTGAATCTGCTCGATAGCCTTGATCTTGTCAGGGTTGGCCTCTATCCCTCGATGGGATATGAAGAAGCCAAGTAGCTTACCGGAAGGAACACCAAACACACACTTCTCTGGGTTTGGCTTCAAGTTGATCCTGCGCAGATTTGCAAAGGTCTCTTCCAAATCCTAAATGAGAGTCACTCTGTCCTTGGTTTTGACCACTATGTCATCCATGTAGGCTTCAATATTTTTGTGCAGCTGGGACTCAAAGCCAATCTATAATGCACTTTCAAAAGTGGATCCGGTGCTTTTTAACCCGAAAGGCATCCATACAAAACAGTATGTGCCACATGGGGTTATGAACGCGGTCTTCTCTTCGTCTTCTTTAGACATGAAGATCTGGTGGTACCCAAAGTAGGCATCCAGGAAGGAGAGCAGGTCACACCCGGAGGTGGAATCCACAATCTTGTCGATGCGCGGCAAGGGGAACGGGTCCTTTGGGCATGCCTTATTCAGATATGTGAAATCCATGCAAAGCCTCCATTTCCCATTCGCCTTGCACACCACCACTTAGATTCGCTAACCATCTTGGATTTAACACTCCTCTGACCAAACCAGCAGCCTCATGTTTCTTGATCTCCTCGGAAATAAACTGCTGCCGCTCCAAAGCTTGCTTCTGGACCTTTTGCTTAACGGGTCGGGCATGTGGGCAGACAACAAGGTGGCGCTTAATTACCTCCCTGGGAACATCGGGGATGTCATATGGTTGCCATGCAAACACATCGACATTCGCCCGTAGGAAGGCAACGAGCGCAGTTTCCTATTTGTCATAGAGGGTGGCACTGATGGTGAATGTGCCATCAGCGCCAGCCAGCCCTGCCGAGACATTCTTCACAGCGGGTGCATCAACCTTGGATCTCTTGCTATTGGAACTCTCCGGCAAGTCATCAACAGGCACGACACACTCCAAAGAGATGTGCTTCACGGATTCCTTGCCGGAGTCCTTATTAGCGTTCTTCTTTTTCTTGCTTTCCTTGGCGAGAACAACAGCCTCCGCAGCCTCTACAACGACTACTTCCCGGTACATCTTGTCTACGCATATGATTGCGTCCTTCTTGTCTAATGGAATGGAAATGACACCCATTGGCGCTCGCATCTTCAGAGTGTTGTAGGCATAGTGGGATGCCGCCATGAATTTGGCCAGGGCTGGGCGACCAAGGCTTCCATTGTACGGCAGGGAGAGGTCAACCACATCAAGCACAATCTTCTCAGTCCGGTAGTTTAACTCCCCTCCGAACGTCACCGGCAGTGTGATCTTCCCCTTAGGACGGATCCTGACGGGGTTGATCCCTTGGAATTTACCAGTAACCTTGAGCTCTTCATCTGCTATCTGGAGTTTGCTGATGACCTTTGGACAAATCAGATTCAACCTAGCCCAGCCGTCAACCAACATCTTTATGACCTTGAGGTTGCTGATTGTTGGTGAGACCAACAACGGCAAGCACCCTATCGTGGTGGTGCAGTCAGGGTGATCCTCTTCATCAAAGATGATGGGCGTGTGGGACCACTTGAGTGGCTTCCGAGAATCTGCTGCTAGCTCCACGGCATTGACTTCACGTGCCCACTGTTTAAGTTGGTGGTGAGAGGAGTGCAAACATGCACCCCCGTCAATGCGCAGGGTGTTGGTGTACAAAACTAGCGGCACGTTTTTGTACCCCTTTACCCGTGCACGGGCAGTCAGAGCCGCGCCCGTGACCACAGCAAGCAGAGCGAGGGAGGTGAGCCAAGGTAAGACCGAAGCCCAAGACGAAGCAAAGCAACGACAAGGACCAAGGCCACAAAGATCAGATGGAATGACAGGTTTCCCGCAGGACCCTTGCCGGGGCAGCCTCAGCGGCCCCGGAAAGACCCTTGCCGTGGTAGCTCGCCCCACACCGACGGAGTGAGCCACCCTTGAGCCCACTGTTCCCAACGCCATCATCCACGTGGGGCCAGGGCTCGAGAAGGCACCTCCGAGGTGGCATGCAGATCTTTGTGAAGACAAAGAATAGTCAAGTCAAATGAGGATAGGAAGGCAGCCATCCTCACCGAAGAAACCCACAAGACCCCCGGCAAGACCCTTGCCGGGGACAACGGTGCGCCACGGCAAGATCCTTGCCGGGCCACCCGGCAGGGCCCCCACAAAGCGCACCCGTAGGGCCACCGTCAGGCCCGCACCAGCCAAGTCTCCGCCGCTGTTCGCATGCAGCTGCCGACCCAACTAGCTGGGCAGGCACCTGCGTGGCAACATGCAGCCCTTCGTGGAGGCTCCACCACCGCGCCACCTCAGCTGCCTGCCTGCCTACATGGCACCGCATGCATCGCTGGCCAAGGGGCGTGTCGAAGCTTGGAGGAGCGGCGATGGACGGGACGGGCCTCGCCCCCGTCCCCAATAAAGTGAAGGGACACCTAAGCCTCGCAATAAATGCGCTTTGTCCTGTAATACCAGTGATAACCTCGCAAAATTGTTGCCTTTCCACCTCCTGTGTGCCACTGTGGCAACCCCTTTTCCTATAAAAGGAGGCCCAAGGCGACCAGGAGAAGGGTTAGGCTTTTTGGAGCTCGTTACACCCCGTAGCTAGCTCAAGAACTCAGATATACATCCACCAAAGCAGGACTAGGGTTTTACGCATCCTTGCGGCCCGAACCTGGATAAACGAACCGCGTGCTCTCTGTTAGACCCGCTCTTCTCTCAACCCCGCGCCCCACAACCGCATTAGGGATTCTCGTGATCCCATAGGTGTCGTTTCCCACCGACATCTTTGGCGCGCCAGGTAGGAGGCGCATTTGTGAGAATCTGGTCTGGTAGTTAGCTTAGAGGTTCTTCGTCGCCATGGCCCCTAAGAAGAAGACAGCCACGGCGATCGGCTCGTTCAGGGGCGAAACGGCCGTCTTGCGTCGCAAGTGACGAGCAGCGGACCCGATCGGACAGGACTCGTGCAGCGGCCCGCGAACACCAGCACCACCCAAGCAGTCGAAGCCTGGCGAGTGGCATCGTTCCTGCACTAGACGATCGGCCCCATTGCGCCGGATCCAAAACGGAACTGCCCCGCGGTAGCGGGGGCCCTCCGGGTGTCGTTACTGGCAAACTCGGGACGGCGGCAACCTCCTGGACGCATACACCGGCGACCACCGCGTGCTCTTCCCATGGTGTGCGTGCCGAACAGCGTCACCATGTTGGTGACGCTGGGCACCATCATGGGAAGAGCCCTGTGCGTCGCCAGCAAGACGAAGGAGTTCAACACGCTCACCGAAGCGCTGGCGAAAATGGCACGCAGCCTCTAGGTCGTGACAGAGCTCTAGTTAGAAGTCGAAGCGCGCCACGATCCACTCAGCTGTCACTGCCACCCACGCCAGCGGAAGCCTTGGCGCGCGCACAGCTGCTCCTCGACTTCCCTCACACTGTGGAGAAGCTTGATGAGTGGAGGGCCACCATCCGGAGCCTCGTCGCCGTCGCGAACAAAGACGATCCGCTGCCGGCGGGGCCCTCGGGTCGGCGCTCCACCGAACCACCACATCTTTGGTCTTTGGGAGGACCGGGAGCTGCGCTACGGTGCACTCTCCTCCTCCTCGCCAGCCACTGCGGGCGTCGGCCCGTCGCGACGACGCTGGCAATAACATCTCCATAGCGGCATCCGATCCACGGACCCTCCGCGACCAGCGCCAGGTCCTTCGGGAGCGAGCTCACGAAGATGCTCGAACCACTGTCGAGCTCCGTAGCGGCCGCGCCCTTGATCGGACAAGCGGGCGGGACCCACTACGGACCACCCGGCACCGGGGCCACGGCGGCTACCTTACGTGTGGGCTGCCCGGCTTTTACCCGTGAGCCGAGGCAGTTCCGGTGGCAGCCGCCGGTGTCAAACCGCGGATCTCGGGTAGGGGTCCCAATCGCAAGGCGTCTAGGCGGATGGTAACAGGAGACAAGGGACACGATGTTTTTACCTGTGTTCGGGCCCTCTCGATGGAGGTAATACCCTACTCCCGCTTGATTAATATTGATGATATGGGTAGTACAAGAGTAGATCTACCACGAGATCGAGGAGGCTAAACCCTAGAAGCTAGCCTATGGTATGATTGTTGTTCGTCCTACGGACTAAAACCCTCCGGTTTATATAGACACCGGATAGGGTTAGGGTTACACAGAGTCGGTTACAATGGTATGAGATCTACATATCCGTATCGCCAAGCTTGCCTTCCACGCCAAGGAAAGTCCCATACGGACACGGGACGAATTCTTCAATCTTGTATCTTCATAGTCTAGGAGTCCGGCCAACGGTGATAGTTCGGCTATCCGGACACCCCCTAATCCAGGACTCCCTCGGTAGCCCCTGAACCAGGCTTCAATGACGACGAGTCCGGCGCGCATATTGTCTTCGCATTGCAAGGCGGGTTCCTCCTCCGAATACTTCATAGAAGGTTTGAACACAAGGATAGTGTCCGCTCGCAAAACAAGTTCCACATACCACCGTAGAGAGAATAATTTTTGCACAGATCTGCTGACGTATTCCGCGGCGTGACATCACACCACGGCCAAGCCTTTATTCGAATCGTTTTTTACTGTCCTGCCTCAACGCGTTTAGCGAGGCAGTTTCCTTGGCACGTCTTAAGCGGAGATCGTGCCCCCTTATTCCGGGATTCCCATCAATACGGACGTGGGTAACCCATCCGCGCCATTGATTACGGCGCTTGGGAGATAAGCGAGTTTTACCAGGCTGGCGGGGGACGCATAACCGTCCGTCCATATAAGGGGATAAGGATCCACCTTTTCACCTATGCCTTCTTCCTCCTTTGCTCATCCATTTCCGCCAAGACTTTCGAGCTCCAAATACCAAGTCCGCACATCCCACCTCAACCTTCTCCAACTATGTCCGGAGCGGAGGCAGGTGGATGGCCTCCTCCGTCACGGAGGCACATCGAAAAGTTGCAGAAGGCGGATACTTGTCCAGCAACATCGTGCACCGGCTACTGACGAGGGCAGCTCATTCCAACCCCCTGTGCCCCATGAGAGGGTGGTGTTTCTCACCCACTTCCTCCGCTGGACTAGGTTTTCCACTTCACCCATTTGTCCGGGGCTCATGTTCTACTACGGCCTGGACTTCCACGATCTGGCCCTCAATTTCATCCTCAACATCTCGGCGTTCATCGTCGTGCGTATGCGAGGCCTTCCTCTGCATCCAGCCCCACTTCGCTTATGGCTGAAGATCTTCAATGTCAAGTCAAGGTAATGGGTGGCCGCCAAGCGGAGTGCGGAGGTGCCATGGTTGGCAAGATGGCCAAAGTCCTATGGCTCGAGGGCTCCTTTGTGGAGACCATAAAGGGGTGGCAATCGGGGTGGTTCTACATCACCGAGACGCGTGACTCTCAATGGGCGGCGGCCCCCGAATTCTGATCTGGCCTCCCCACGCGGCTCACATCATGGAAAGGGACGGGCCTGACGTGGGGGGATTCGGACGAGCTGTCCGGACTCCAAACTCAAGGCCCAAAACCTGGTGGACAAGAATCTCGTGCTTGTCAACGTAATCCGTGTGATTCTCATCCACGGATTCTCCCATGCCAACAACGGGCCTTCAAATTGTGGGAATTCGATCCGCACAGCACCCAACTCTGAAAAGACGACACTACGTACGAAGATGCATGGAAGGTGCTGTTCAAGGGCGCCGAGGCTCCCACATCCGCTACCGAAGATCGCGGATTCAGCTTGCAGCGTCAAGCCAGCGAGGTAAGTTATTTTGCCCTTTATGGGACTCCTGTTTTTCATAGATTGACTCTATGTGGGATCTAAAACTCCCTAACCTTTGAAAGGACTGGCTGAAGACGTCCGGACAGATTAACTGTCCAGCCCCTTTGCCAAAAGACCCAGCCGGGCCGCCTGATTAGCCAGGGGCTGCTAGCTCGGCACCTCACGTGGTGCCGGAGAAGAAGGCCAAGAAGGAGGCCACGGGAACTTCGAAGGAGCTCCGGCGCCAGAATCTTGTCGGACTCATCGCTTGAGCAACCTGAGGCGGAATCCTCCTCCGAGGAAGAGGAGGAGGAAAGAAGCCTCTCCCAGTGAAGGAGAGAAGAAAGGAAGGCCGCCCAACCGGGAGGCCGGAGGGGCCAAGAAGGGAAGGACCCTTCCTCCGGACTTCTCCACCAACGCCGACAACGACGAGGAGGAGTGGCCAACAAGGGCCAAGCCCCTGGCGAGATCGTAAGTGTCCGGATACACATGGCTTTTTTTTCATTGCATAGTGTTCTCTAAAGCCGAACAATCATGCAGCCCGCCCAATGACGAGCTCGTCGCTTCGTCGAGCGGGTCCCTGAATTCGTCGGAAGTGGAGAGTACTTCACATCCGGCCGCCTCCTCACCTCATGCTGCGGACGACGCTGAGGTGGGGCCCCGAGGGGGGCCTGGTCAAGAGGAGGTGGCGCAGGAGGCGCCGCAAGGCAGCCTCCCGGACTCCAGGCGCAAGGGGAGCGAGACCCCCAGGGGCTCTAAGCCCGACCCTTGTCCGGACTCCATACCGGAACCTTCAGCGGTTTCGAAGTCCGGCAAGCGGTCCCTTCGTAGGAAGGGTAAGACGCCGGTGTCCTCCGTCCAACCGGAGGCACCGGATAGCTTACTGGAGGCGCTTAACAGCGCCTCCATCAAGGAGGGGCACCGCACTGTTATGAGTGTGGTGATCCAGAAAGTTCGATCCACCAAGAGCGGCCGACTGAAGCCTGTACCAGCCTTCTAACAGGCTTTGAGGTAAGTTTAGAATATGTAAAAATATTACCGCATAGACAGTAGCCCCTGATGCTTAGTTTGGTGTTCGGAAAGAAAAGCCGGACTAAGGATCTAAAAAGATATACACAGGAGTCTAACATAAGTATGTCAATATGCGAATGCAGGCTGCGCTGCTGACCTCTGCCGCACTGACTGCGGAGGTCAATGCATTGAAGAAGAGCCTCGAGCGGTCCGAGAACGAGCTCGGCCTTGCCAAGAAGCAGCTCGAGGACAGGGAAGGTAAGCAATACCTTATTAAAGAAATACCTTATAGAAAGGATTCGGTTGCAAAAAATGACAGGAATAACGTGGGTATTGTAGGGGCCACGAACGAGGTGGCGACCCTGAAGGAAGCGGTGTCCGCGGCCGAAATCAAAGCGGCCGCGGAGCGCACCGAGCGAGAGAAGCAGGAGGAGCGGGTGGCGGAGGTGCGGCAAGAGCTCCAGGCTCTCGTGGAAAAACACGAGAGTTTGGAGCGTGACTCGAAGACTCGAGAGTCCGAGCTCGCCTCGGCTCTTGAGAGTGCCAAAGCCGCTAAGGCCGAAGCCCAAAAGGCCCTCCAAGAAATTGAATCATTAAAGAAGATAGCGGCGGGTAAGGCATTCTTTATGCAAAGCAAGCATGTGAAAGTGAATTACCTATTACTTACCCGGATTCGGAGCTCTCCAGGGGCATTCGTAGATCTGCCCCGTAGTGTGTCTGATGCTGCCGCGTTCTACCGCGCCAAGGAGGGGAGCTCGACGTAGAAGGTGTTCTGGTCTCGTGAGGCCGAGGCCGAACGTCTGGCAGTTCCTCGAGCGACCAGCTGAAGCAGCTGGTCGAGCTCCACAAGGTCGCCGAACAGGGCCATGAAGGGCCTCATAGTTCGCCGTGGACATTGGAAGCCATGCACAGGAGCTACTTCGGGCTAGTGCAGCGGCTGGTGGATGCTTGTCCATGGATTGAAGTCATCAAGTGCTTAAATGCGCATTGAAGGTGCCCGTCGGGCCCTTGCCCGTGCTAAAGTGCACTGGGGCAAGCTGGATGCGGAGAAGCTTGTGACGGATGGGCCACCGAAGGGCAAGGAGCATCGTAAGCCCAAAACGTATTATGAGGGCGTCCTGAAGGGTGGCTGCCGTATAGCGGATGAGTGCTCCAAAGATGTAATTTTTCAATAGACTCGCATTTGTTATCCTGTACGCTGAAAACTTGTTCATATGCGCTAAGCAACGCTTGTTAATTTAAAATATTACCTTTTGTGCGGTCGTTTATCAAAAAAGAGAGATTGCGAGTCGTTGGCATCAGCCCCCATTCCACGAAAGTCTTTGGGGTGTTCGGGATAAACTTGAGCGCTCTTGTTCCCATTCTTGGGTCCGCCGAGGAGGCGCTCAACGCAACGTAACAAGGCAACCGGACTTATAGTGCTTGAACACTCTCACTTAGCCATAGAATTCTATAATTTTAAATTTTGGCGAAGCCCCTAGTATTCGGAAGACCGAGTTCGGGGCGCTATCCACGCCTTGGCCGGACAATGCCGACTCGTCGCTCTAAGCGGCATAAGTCTTTAGGGACCCGAAAGAACCTCTCGAACAGCGACCGGCTCTCGCCTTATCATAACGGTCAGTTTTAGCTTTCTCCATTGAGGTGCTCAACCCAGCTCAACCGGGGCACAATCGCAGTGGTTCTCCCAGCGCTACCTTAGCCGACATAACGGAACGTAAGGTACCAAAACATGGGAGCCGGGCAAACCCAACTATTGACCCAAGACATGATTCAGAGCCGATGCATATAATGCTATAAGTTCGGGGTGCCGCACTTGTGAAAGTGTTAGGACTTATCACACCATACTTTTGGGGTACTTAAGCCCCTGGTGTATTGGCCGTACCAAAGTGTACGGGTGCAACATGTCATGAAATGAACATATATATAGATAAAGAAAGGAGTGCAATAATAGGCAGAAGCTATGTATTATTTTAAAAAAGGTACTGCAATGGAAGCAGAACGATACAAATAGTGCGATAAGCAAGGGATGGGACTATTTAACATGTCCCTCTCCAGGGATAAGCTGCGGAATGGTATGTAACACAGGTATAATGCTTGTAGTAAAGACCACATGGACACTCGACGTAGCTTTCTGTTTCCCTGGCTATTGCATCGTGAGTTCGGCAATTCTAGTGCCGGACAGGACTTCTGGAAAACGGAGTCCTGAAAGTAAGAAAAAAGAAGAAAGAAAAAGAATGACACAATTGGGAGCCCCTGGTGCGGTTGAGCCGCATTCTGGGCGTGCCATGGTCGTGCCCCTCCCCTTAGGCCCATGGTATCTCCAGAGCGTAGTTATGTACGCCAGCGTAATCGGCTTATTTGTTTGGGGGGCTGGGGTTGGGGCCGGATTGCTATGCATGCTCGGATCGTGCCAGGCGGTCTTGTTGTAGGTTACTCCGGGCGCACTTGACGGTGGTCGGACATTTAATAGCCGGACTCGAGAATTGCTGTGAGAGGCTGCTTTGCACCTCCGCCGCGAGGGCCGCCGTGTGCTCCTCCGTTCAGAGAGAGCGTTCGGTGTTTCCATTGACCGTGATTACTCCTCGAGGGCCTGGCATCTTGAGCTTGAGGTATGCATAGTGCGGCACCGCATTGAACTTTGCAAATGCGGTTCGCCCAAGCAAAGGCATGATAGCCGCCATGAACGGGACTATGTCGAAGATTAACTCTTTGCTTCGGAAGTTATCCGGGATCCAAGACCACTTCGGTGTAGCGAGCTCGCATAATTGGCCTCTACACCTGGTATGACACCTTTAAAGGTCGTCTTTGTGGGTTTAATCCTTGAGGGTCTATGCCCATTTTGCACATCGTATCCTCGATAAAGCAGGTTCAGTTGCTACCGCCGCCCATCGTGACTCTAGTGAGGTGAAATCCGTCGATGATTGGGTCAAGAACCAATGCGGTGAATCCGCCGTGACGGATGCTAGTGGGTGGTCCTTCGATCAAAGGTGATCGGGCGGAGGACCATGGGTTGAACTTTGGCGACTGGCTCCATCGCATATACGTCCCTTAGTGCACGCTTCCGCTCCCTTTTGGGTATGTGGGTTGCGTATATCATGTTCACCATCCACAATTGTGGGGGGAAGCCCTTCTGTCCTCTATTGTTCGGCGGCTGGGGCTCTTCCTTGCCATCTCTATGCAGCCCCTTGTCGTTGTTTTCGGCGCTTAGCTTGCCTACTTGCTTGAACACCCAACAATCCCTGTTGGTGTGGTTGGCTGGTTTTTCGGGGGTGCCATGTATCTGGCACAAGCGATCGAGTATTCGGTCCAAGTTGGACGGGCCCTGGGTATTTCTTTTGAATGGCTTCTTCCGCTGACCGGGTTTAGAGCCTCTGGATCCGGCATTCTATCGTCGATCTTCAGCATTATCACCGTTACGCGGCGTTTATGCTTCTTGTTGCGATGCGACCTGCCATTGCTGTCCTTGGTATCCGAACTACCAGGGTGTTTGGCCAAGTTGTTGCTTCGAGCTAGCCAGTTGTCCTCTCCCGCGCAAAAGCGGGTCATGAGTGTGGTGAGGGCTGCCATGGATTTCGGCTTTTCTTGTCCCTAGGTGCCGGGCTAGCCACTCGTCATGGATGTTGTGTCTGAAGGCTGCTAGCGCCTCTCCATCCGGACAATCGACGATCTGATTTTTCTTTGTTAGGAACCGCTGGCCCGTAATTGTTCCGCCAATTCTTCCGGCTGCTGAATTATATGGCTAAGGTCATCGGCATCCGGTGGTCGCACATATGTGCCCGGAAGTTATCAAGGAATGCGGCTTCGTGTCCTCCCAACAACCGATTGACTCTCATCGGGCAAGCTGTTAAGCCAATGCCGAGCTGGTCCTTTAAGCTTGAGTGGGAGGTATTTGATGGCGTGTATATCATCGCCGAGGGCCATGTGGATATGGAGGAGGTAGTCCTCGATCCAGACCGCAGGATCTGTTGTGCCATCGTATGATTCGATGTTTACGGGTTTGAAACCCTCGGGGATTTGATGATCCATCACTTCGTCTGTGAAGCATAGTGGGTGTGCGGCGCCTCTGTATTGAGCTATATCACGACGCAACTCAAATGAGCTTTGTCTACTGTGTTCAGCCCGGCCGGAATTGTTGTATCCGGCGTGACGGTTATCGCTGCGTGTCGTGGGGCGCCCACGCGATCCGTAGATTGATCTTGTTTGCCATGCCTTGTCCTCCAATATGTCTCGCAGGTCTGGCGCGTTTCCCCGTGCCTTGGTACTTTTTCGGCGGCCGAGTGCGGCTTGAATGGAGGGTCTAGAGGCCTCTCCGTCGCGACCACGGGGTGGCGGTCGGCCGCATCATGCGCTGGTGATGTAGGTTTGGGTGCTGCTTCCTCTAATTGGGTAGCAGGCTGCGTTTGGGGTATCTCTTGGAGGGGCGTTCGAGTTCATACTCTTCGGCTGCAAGGTCTTCAGTCCATCTGTCAGTTAGCAAGTCTTGGTCAGCTCTAAGCTGCTGCTGCTTTTTCTTGAGGCTGCTTGCCGTGGCCATAAGCCTGCGTTTGAAACCCTCCTGTTCGGCGGGATCCTCGGGCACGACAAATTCGTCGTCGTCAAGGCTTGCCTCATCTTTGGAGGGAGGCATATAATTATTGTCCTCCACCTCCCTGTCTGCCGCTCTATCATGAGGGCTGGCTTCTCCCTCCTCCTGTGTTGAATCCTGCTGGAGGGGGTTGTCTTCGGCACTGTCCGGGGTGTTATTATCTCCCGTGCCGGAATCGCCGTTTTTACTGTGGCGGGATTTAGAGCGGCGACGCTGACATCGGCGCCTGGGTTGTTTCTTGGAGGGGTCATCCTCCTCCGTTCCATCGCTGTTCCCATATTTTGGGATGTCCACCATGTATATGTCGTATGACGAGGTGGCCTTCCAGTGCCCTGTAGGCGCTGGTTCTTGGTCGTCTCCGGCATCGTCGTCCATACCGTCGATGTCTTCGGAATCGAAGTCGAGCATGTCGGTTAAATCATCGACAGTGGCTACAAAGTGGGTGGTGGGTGGGCTTTGAATTTCTTCGTCGTTCGCATCCCAACCTTCCTGACCGTAGTCCGGCCAGGGCTCTCCTGATAAAGAGAGAGACTTTAGTGAATTCAGGATGTCGCCAAAGGGCGAGTGCTGAAAGATGTCCGTGGCAGTGAACTCCATGACCGGCGCCCAATCGGAGTCGATTGGCAGGGGCGCGGAAGGTACAGAGTCCGGAGAGGAGTCCGGCACCTTGGAGTCACGGTCTTCACAAAGGACAGGGATGGAATTCGGCTCAATCGCCGTTGAGATCGTAGCCCCCGAGGCGGTGTCCAACCACTCGTCCTCGATCGGGGGGGTCGGCTCCGAGCCAAGGGTCGGAGCGACGCCGCGCGGGCGCCTCCGTGGCACCGCTCGGCAGCAGAGCTAGATCATGCCCATCGAGACAGTGCGACGCGCTTGGCTGTGGCTCGAATCCGTCGAAGATCAAGTCTCCACGGATGTCGGCCGTGTAGTTCAAACTCCTAAATCTGACCTAATGGCCAGGGGCGTAGCTTTCGATCTGCTCCAGATGGCCAAGTGAATTGGCCCGCAGCAAAGCCGCGAATCACGAAGATCTGTCGGGGAGAAAAGTCTCACCCTGGACCGCGTCGTTGTTGATGATCGAAGGAGCCATCGGGCCTATAGGTGATGACACAGAGGAACTCTCAATGAAAGCACCAATGTCGGTGTCAAAATCGGCGGATCTCGGGTAGGGGGTCCCGAACTGTGCGTCTAGGCGGATGGTAACAGGAGACAAGGGACACGATGTTTTTACCTGTGTTCGGGCCCTCTTGATGGAGGTAATACCCTACTCCTGCTTGATTAATATTGATGATATGGGTAGTACAAGAGTAGATCTACCACGAGATCGAGAGGCTAAACCCTAGAAGCTAGCCTATGGTATGATTGTTGTTCGTCCCCACGGACTAAAACCCTCCGGTTTATATAGACACCGGATAGGGTTAGGGTTACACAGAGTCGGTTACAATGGTAGGAAATCTACATATCCGTATCGCCAAGCTTGCCTTCCACGCCAAGGAAAGTCCCATCCGGACACGGGACGAAGTCTTCAATCTTGTATCTTCATAGTCCAGGAGTCCGGCTAACGGTGATAGTTCGGCTATCCGGACACCCCCTAATCCAGGACTCCCTCAGTAGCCCCCGAACCAGGCTCCAATGGCGATGAGTCCGGCGCATAGATTGTCTTCGGCATTGCGAGGCGGGTTCTTCTCCAAATTCCATATACTTGTCGAATAGTGTCCGGCTTCTGATAAATGTTGCGCTCCTTGGCTTCCACGCCCAATAATGGCCATGTTCCACGTGTTTGAATGAATGCGAAAAGCCAGGGTATTTTTACACTTATCCCCCTAGCTGCGCAAATGAGCCGCCTATAAAAGGGACGAGGATCTAGATCTGAGTCACACCAACCCCCCTCCGCGAGCTTTCATCGGAGCGCCTTCGAAAAAATCCATTCCATCATGGACAGTCGATGCGGCTCCTCCTCTCGCGCTCCCAGCCCTCAGCCTGGAAATTGGGAGAGATGCTCAGTCCCGCATAGCAAGCTAGTGACACTCCAAACCAAGGGTTTTCTTCCCCCGGCCTTCATGGTTCCGGTTCGAGCCGGACTTGCCACCTACAAGGGCGGAAAGCAAGCGGAGAGTGTCCCCGATCCCTCTAAAGGAGAGCGGGTATGCTTTCTCTCTTATCTAGTAAGAGGACTCGGATTTCCAATTCATCCGTTTCTCCGGGGGCTCTTGGAGTTCTACGGCCTCAAGTTGCACCACCTTACGCCTGCCTCCATTTTGCACATCGCGGGCTTCGTGGCCCTTTGCGAACTGTTCTTGGGCGTCGAGGCTCATTTTGCGCTGTGGAAGAGATTATTCTGCCTTGTACCCCGTTCTCATGAGGGGTCAATATATCAAGTGGGCGGAGCCGAACTATGGCGCATCGCCGGGACCGGGTATCTATCCGGAACCCCGAAGAAGGTGTCCGAAGACTGGCCTTTGAAATGGTTTTACATGGAGGACGTCCCGCTGCCGGATCCTGTTCCGATCGGCCTTCCGGAGTTTAGCAACGCTCCTCTGAAGAAGCGCTTAAGCTGGCGCCCATGAGCCCCTGGAGGGAAAATGACCAGGACGTCCTTTACTTGATGAGCCGAATAAGATTACTGCCTCATGCCGGATTGACCATGATTGGAGTCATGGCAATCTGCATTATGAGGGGAGTGTAGCCGCTCCAATATAGGGGCCACCCATGTGGGACTTCAACGGGGAGGACGATGCCACCCGCCATGGCCGCAAAGGGCCGGGATCGGTCACCGAATCGGTGAAGACCTTGTCCGCCATGTACAAAGGGAGGAGGAGGATTTTCTTAGCGTACCCATCGAGCGGGTTTTCTTGAATAATCCTCGAAGTTGGGTAAGCAAACATCTTTGTGGCCTGTCCGATCCATGTTCCCGTGGTTAAATATCTCATTTCATGGTTTCTACGCAGAATCGCGCCGGGCCGTGGAGAAGATACAGCCCGCCCCCACAACCCGAGGATCTGGAACGGTCCCTCGATCCGGCCTCCGAAGAGGACCCAGATATAAAGGTGGAGCTGATCGACGGGGTGTTGCACCAACTTAGCATCGACAATGCTTTGGTTGCCATTACAGCCAACTACCCCGGATTATTTCCGGCCTCCCAGGTAACCGTGACCGAAGTCCGGATACCATGACCCACCCGTGCTTTACTTCTAATCACCACGTATTTGATGGTGTTTCGCAGGGGGTGCCTTCAGAACGGGAAGCCGAGCCTGCCGCGGCCGTCCAACAAGGGGCAGCTCGGCCCAGCAGGCGGAAAAGAAGTGCGGTACGACTCGAGACGTCGTCGCAACGGTATGATGTGCCATCGTGTTTTAAGGAGAGGTTCCTGGGAGGCACACTGACGCTCGTGGTTTTTTCAGGAAAAAGAGCGCTCGCCGGACTGAGTCCGAAGAAGTTGCCAATCGGACCTCCGCCAACCAGGCTCAAAAGCCGAGTCCGGAAGGGCGTACAAACACGAGGCGTGCATCGGATGCTCCTCCAACGGAGGATGCCTACAGACTGTCCGCCACCAAGTCGGAGGTGGAGAGCGCTATGAATCATAGGCGCCGCTGGACTATTCTACGTGACGCATGTTTCTCCCAAGAGGCATTGGACGCCTTTAGTTCGGGAGAAGCGCACCTCCGTGCCGCTCAAGATGACCTAGCCAGAGCCACGGAGCAGTATGTGAAAGACATACGAGTAAGGAATTTTGACAGTTATATATGCCAAGAGTCTCCCCGAGACTTAAAATAGTTAGGATAACTGATTTAAGGATCATTTGGAATGCGTGTTCTTACCGAAAAAGAATACCCGCTTGTCGGGGAGCTTGAAGAGTGCAAGGCCCAACTTGAGGTCAAGATCGCCGCATGACCGGGAAGCCATGAAGACTCCCTCACGGTAATATATGCCCTTCAAAGTAGAAGTAGTTTCATAAGTGCGGCGTGTGCATAAATCTGACATTAACATTGCAGATAGCGCCGGGATGGATCCGGACAAGCAACAGCTCCTGCGCCAGCTAAAGGCGGGCGAGAGCGTGCTTACGAGGGTGCGGCAGGAGAAAAATAACCTCCAAGATGCCAACACCCAACTGGGTGAGGAACTAAAGGATGTTCGTGCCCAGTTGTCTGACTCCGTCAAGGAGAATCGACAGCTTTGTCGCGGCATTTTCAGTAAGTGCTTAAACGAACTTTGAAAGAGTTCCGCGAGGAAGGCGACTAACATAAACATGTATGTAGGTTTGCTCACAGGTTGTCCTGGGGAGGAGATGCCCAGTTCTTCGGGTGATCTTCTTCCCGAACTGCATCAGCTGCACGAACGAGTTCGGCAGGTGATGAAAGGCGTCGCCTGTGCCTTGTGGCTATCTATCTCCCCGCTCAAGGCATTGGGGAGCTGGCAGAAGCCAGAGCTTGAAGGCGGGCGCTCCGACTATGGAAGATATCGGCCTACCGTCAAGGCACCGTGGATGCTCGGGCCATGGTAAAGACGGTACACGGTTGTTGACCCAAACCACATGGCCGAGGTCGGACCTGTGGGCACGATGGGAAGGAGATCCTCAGAAAGCTTAGTGTACGTCAAAGTAGAATTGGCCGCCAAGTATTCCCAGCAAGATTGTAAATTAGATAGCCTATTAGATGGCATTGAGGAGGAATACAATTAGTCGAGTTGACTATGTAATTGAATATGACATGAAAAATGTCTTCTAGTCGGATTGTAGATCGTTTGTCATAGCGGACCTTTTCGCTTCGACCTCGGGACCCAATAGTCCGGAGTGTGTCCGAATACCCTCGCGGTTATGTAAGAACCGGGGCATGCATGGAGACAAGGCGTAGGGGTGCGTTATTGCTGTATCGGACAAGTGCCCAACTAGTTATGTTATATTACATGGATAGTAAGAAACATCTTCCGTGGAGAATAGTTCCGTTAAGGGTTCCTTTCCACAGGAGGCATGCCGTAAAGTGCATGTCCAAACTGCTAAGAAAGCAAAAAATCATCCGGGGCAGATGGATAAATAGTTAAAATCATCTTTCAGTTCACCAATCGAATATTCCCTTAAGAACGCTTAGCTTCGGCTTCACCCCCTCGAGGTACAC
This sequence comes from Aegilops bicornis, assembly GCA_021605145.1. Lineage (NCBI taxonomy): Eukaryota > Viridiplantae > Streptophyta > Magnoliopsida > Poales > Poaceae > Aegilops > Aegilops bicornis. Next base: position 413,261,161 of record CM038672.1, read on the forward strand.
ATCCGGCTGACCCGGCAGTAATAATCGCAGAGGTGCTCCCTTTACCACCTAGCCGAACAATCGGGAACGTAGGGGTAAGCACAGTGAGCCGTGCAACCCAGCTTGGCCAAAACTTAAGTCATATCGATGCATATAATGGTGAGTAAAAGGTACATGCGGAAGTTTGACACATGTGTTGGGCATGAAGCCCGTATAAATAAGCTTCGCTTAAGAAGCCCCAGTATAATGAGCGCAGACAAGGCGTCAAGTATGTCTTGAACAAAGCAAACGAGCCTCTAAAGGCTTCGAGAAGAAGGAGGAGGAAGGAGAGAAATAAAGACAGCAAAAATAGAAAATGTGGGCGGAGGAAGGAGACGAACTCGAGTCCGCGCTTAGGCGTAGAATCTTCAGAGACGGGCTGCGTTCCATGGGTTCGGCTCGAGTCGGTTATCCGGCGTTGCCGCAGACGGTATGCTCCGCCGGTCGGGACCTGGTCGATGATGAAGGGACCTTCCCATTTGGGCTTGAGTTTGTCCTTTTCTTGTCCGGCAGCGTAAACTAGTTCGCCAATGTTGTAAGCTTTGGCCCGCATTTCCCTGCTTTGATATCTTCGAGCCTCTGTTGATAAAATGCGGAACGAGCTTTTGCCACGGCGCTCCTCCTCCAATGCGTCCTAACTGTCCCCGCCGATCGAGCTCGGCTTCTCTTTCTTCATAATGCGCACGCGAGGTGAGTCATGTATTATGTCGCAGGCAAGACTGCCTCTGCGCCGTACACCATAAAAACGGGCGTGAATCCGGTAGTACGATTCGGGCGTGGTCCGCAGCCCCCAGTACGGAGTCGAGCTCCTCAACCCAAAGGCGTGTTAGGTTCTTTGAGGACCGCACTAGTCCGGGTTTAATGCCGCCATGATTAGACCGCTTGCTCGCTTCGACTTGACCGTTGGTTTGAGGGTGATAGATCGAGGCGAATCGAGCTTGATGCCCATGTTTTTGCACCATAATTTGACCTCATCGGCCGTGAAGTTGGTGCCGTTATCGATGATGATACTGTGGGGACGCCGTAATGGTGCACTACCCCGATATGAAGTCTATCACCGGCCGGATTCTGCTGTTTTAACAGTGCTTGGCCTCTATCCATTTGGTGAATTTATCCACCATGACCTATAGGTATTTTTGCTTGTGGGTTCCTCCCTTAAGGGGTCCAACCATGTCAAGCCCCTGCACCATGAACGGCGGTGATGGGTATGGTTTTGAGGGCGGTGGGTGGCATGTGGCTTTGGTTAGCAAAAAGCTGGCAACCGACGCATCGTTGGACTAAATCCTCACAGATCCGCCCGGCCGTCGGCCAATAAAATCCTGTACGGAAGGCCTTGCCTACAAGGGCCCGGGCTGCAGCGTGGTGCCCACCCAGTCCGGCATGAATTTCAGCCAGGAGGTTTCGCCCTTCCTCTTCGGAGATACACCTTTGAAGGACTCATGTTGTGCTTTTCTTATAGAGCTCTCCCTCATGGACTTTATAGGATTTGGATCGCCGTACTATGCAGCGAGCCTCATTTTGGTCTTCAGGGAGTTCCTGCCTAGTTAGGTAGGCTAGGAATGGTTCCATCCATGGGGCGATAACTGCCATTATTTCGTGGGCAGAGGGTGTTATCTCGTTGGCAGAGCCTCCGATTGTGTCAGTGTGTTCGGTGTCGTGCAAAGGCGTTGGGTCCGGATTGTTATTTCCGGACTCCCTTCCCATAGTACGGATGGCTTGAACAGCCGTTCCAGTGAAGATGTTGGGCGGACGGCATCGCTTTTGGCGCCGATGCGTGCCAATACGTCCGCCGCCTGGTTGTTATCCCGGGCTATATGATGAAATTCGAGCCCTTCGAACTGTGCTGACATTTTTAGGACCGCATTGCGGTACACTGCCATTTTCGGATCTTTGGCATCAAAGTCTTTGTTTATTTGAGATATCGCGAGGTTCGAATCCCCGCGCACCTCTAGGCGTTTAATGCCCATGGAGACTGCCATCCGGAGGCCGTGCGTATGGGCCTCAGATTCGCCGCGTTGTTGGAGTCCGTATACATTATCTGAAGGACGTATTGGTATGTGTCCCGGTTGGGGACGCCAGACGACGCCAGCCCCGTGCCGCCAACATTTTGGAGCCGTCAAAGTGCATGATCCAATTGGAGTATCGCCGTACTCTATAGGGAGTTCGACGGTCCATTCGGCCACGAAATCGGCCAAAACCTGCGACTTAATAGCTCGTCGTGGCTTATAGGTTATGTCGAATGGAAGGAGCTCTATGGCCCATTTAGCAATCCGGCCCGTCGCGTCGCGGTTATTTATAATGTCGTTAAGAGGTACTTCGGAGGCTACCATTATCGAACACTCTTGAAAGTAGTGTCGCAGCTTCCGGGATGCCATGAACACCGCGTATGCTATCTTTTGATAATGTGGGTACCGGGACTTGCATGGAGATAGGACAGTGGACACATAGTAAACCGGTTTTTGAAGAGGGAACCTGTGTCCGTCCGTTTCTCGTTCGACGATGAGCACCGCGCTGACAACTTGATGTGTTGCGCCAATATATAATAGCATTGGTTCGCCCATGTTGGGCGCGGCCAGGAACGGATTTGTTGCCAATATGGCTTTTATTTCTTCGAGTCCGGCCGTGGCGGCATTTGTCCACTCGAAGTGTTCGGTGCACCGGAGGAGGCGGTAAAGGGGTAACGCCTTTTCTCCCAAACAAGAAATAAAGCGGCTTAGAGCCGCTACGCATCCAGTCAATTTTTGTATTTGTTTGAGGTCTTTTAGAATATCCAGTTGTGACAAAGCTTGGATCTTGGCTGGGTTTGCTTCAATTCCTCTACCGGACACAATGAAGCCCAAGAGCTTTCCTACCGAACGCCAAGACGCATTTTTCCGGATTGAGCTTAATGTCATATTTTCGGAGATTGTCGAATGTGAGCCTCAAGTCGTCTACTAGAGTTTCGACATGCTTGGATTTGACGACCACGTCATCTACATATGCTTCCACCGCTTTTGCCGATCCGGTTTGCGGACATGTCTCAATCATGCGCCGATATGTTGCGCCGGCGCTTTTTGAGCCCGAAGGGCATTGTGTTGAAGCAGAATGGGCCGTATGGAGTGATGAATGCTGTTGCGGCTTGGTCTGGCTCCGCCATCTTGATTTGGTGGTAGCCGGAGTACGCGTCGAGGAAGCACAATGAGTCTTGCTGTAGCATCGATAATTTGATCAATGCGAGGGAGGGGGAAGGGATCCTTTGGGCAAGCCTTATTAAGGTCTTTGAAATCAACACATAGGCGCCAGGATTTATCCTTCTTTGGTACCATCACCAGATTTGCTAGCCAGTCCGGATGTTTTATATCTCTGATGAATCCGGCTTCCTAAGTTTGGCTAGCTCCTCTCCCATGGCATGTCTCTTGGGTTCGAAAAGCGCCAAGAGCCTGCTTTGGTAGCTTGAATCCTTTTAGGGTATTTAGGCTGTGCTCGGCCAGCCGACGTGGGATTCTGGCATGTCGGAAGGGTGCCAGCAAAATGTCCCAGTTTTCTCGTAGAAATTCTCGTAGTCTGGCGTCTACATCAGGGTTTAATTGTGCCCCAATGGAGGCCGTCTTTGCGGTGGTCCGTTGGGTGGACTTGGAATTTGACTATTTCATCTGCTGGTTTAAAAGAGGTGGACTTGGATCTTTTATCAAGTATCACATCGTCCCTGTTCACCGTGGAGCGCATTGCAATGAGCTCCTTGGCCGCTAGGGCTTCGGATAGTGCCTCGAGGGCTAGTGCGGTTGTCTTGTTTTCGGCGCGGAGTGCTATGTACGGATCACTAGCGAGAGTGATGATTCCGTTAGGTCCGGGCATTTTAAGATTCATGTACCCATAATGGGGTATAGCTTGAAAAATTGTGATGCCTCTCGCCCTAATAAAGTGTGATATCCGGTACTGAACGGGGCCACTTGAAATGTGACCCCTCGGACCTGTAATTGTCCGGCGAGCCGAACACTACGTCCAGTGTGATTTTTCCTGTGCAGCATGCTTCCCGGCTAGGGATTATTCCTCTAAAGGTTGTGCTGCTTCGCTCAATGCGGTTCCAGTCTATTTCCATTTTTGGAGGGTTTCCTCATAGATGAGGTTTAGTCCATTGCCGCCATCCATGAGTACCTTAGTAAGGCGAAATCCGCCCACTATTGGACCGAGGACCAACGCGGCCGGGTGCTCGGGCTGTTCGGAATTTGGGTTCATCACTGGCATTAAAGGTAATAGCCGTGTCACTCCATGGATTTATTGTTGCTACTTGGTAGACTTCGGCAAGGTTGCGGAGTGTTCGTTTCCGCATGTTATTTGATGCAAAAGTCTCGAAGACTGTTAATACCGTACTGGTGTTGCTGGGCTGGGATTCTGAGGCTAGAAGCTCTTCGCCACTTTTGGCCACCTGCCATATTATCCAACATGCTCGAAGGCTATGAGTTGGAGTGGCGTCCTCAAGGCTATGAATTTTGCAGGTCCGCTTAGCCAACCCTCCAAAGACGTTCCGCGTCTTTTTAGGGGTTTTTTGTTTTTATGTTTAACCTGTGTGCTTGGTGATGATGCACCCTTTTATTTCGGACTAGGACTGTATTCGGGGCCGAATTATCCCAAAATTTACCTTCGGTTTTCCAAGCACTCTCCATCGCACAGTACTTTTGTACTATGGTCACCAAGTCAGCAAAGTGTGTAATTTTGCGACGACTTATGGCGTTTAGGATTCCCTTATCCGTGCAATTATTGCAGAAAAGTGAGATTGCGTCCTCTGCTCGGCAGTCCTTTGTCCTATCCATAACCAGGAGGAATCTGGCCCAGTAGTGATGTATTGTTTCAGCGGGCTCTTGCCGAATTCGGGATAGTTCGCTAATGTTTGGGTGGGCGGGTGGAACTAGATCCGGAACCCCGTCCAATTTAAGACTCAGGGGCCGAGAAGTTTCCGAATTTGGAAGTTTGGATTTTTGAATGCTATCGAATGAATCCAACCCGCCGCCTGACTTTAAGTTCAGGGCTTGATCGACATCCGTCCCTCTGCGAGAATCCGGCATGGAGGGATCGGGAATCCGGACGTAGCTAGTCCTTAAGATAGAAGAAGAATCGCCGTATTGCTCCTCTACCACAGCAACATGATGGGTAGCCTGGGGAGAGTTGATCTCTCTCAGATCGGTTTTAGGCTCGATCTGGTCTTAGTCTATGGCGACTCCCAGGGCGGCGATGCGATCCAAGAGCTCGTTTATGGAGGAGAGCTCGATCGGATCTAGCTGCTCGGCAGGTTCCGAGTTAACGTGAAGATTGGTTTCGATGACCCGAGAAGTCATCATCGCCAAGAAGTTATTTAACCGGCGGTCATAAGAAAACCACCTAACCGAAAAAGTCGACCAGTGGCCAAGGCTCCTTTGGCGATATAGTATCGCCTTTTAAAGACGTGATGAGGCATCCTTCCCGACGGCGACAACGCAGGAACTCTCAATGAAAGCACCAATGTCGGTGTCAAAACCGCGGATCTCGGGTAGGGGTCCCGAATCGTGCGTCTAGGCGGATGGTAACAGGAGACAAGGGACACGATGTTTTTACCTGTGTTCGTGCCCTCTCGATGGAGGTAATACCCTACTCCTGCTGGATTAATATTGATGATATGGGTAGTACAAGAGTAGATCTACCACGAGATCATAGAGGCTAAACCCTAGAAGCTAGCCTATGGTATGCTTGTTGTTGGTCCTACGGACTAAAACCCTTCGGTTTATATAGACACCGGATAGGGTTAGGGTTACACAGAGTCGGTTACAATGGTAGGAGATATACAAATTAGTATCACCAAGCTTGCCTTCCACGCCAAGGAAAGTCCCATCCGGACACGGGACGAAGTCTTCAATCTTGTATCTTCATAGTCCAGGAGTCCGGCCAACGGTGATAGTTCGGCTATCCGGACACCCCCTAATCCAGGACTCCCTCAGTGCCCGTTGCGGAGGACGGCACGGGAGGAGCCTTCATCATAGGCTCCGCCCTCGACAGCAAATAGGAAGGCGAGCTCGTCACCTTCCTGCGGGCAAATGTCGACGTGTTTGCATGGCAAGCGTCTGACATCCCCGGTGTTCCCAGGGAGGTGATTGAGCACCACCTAGCTGTCTGCCCCCATGCGCGGCCCGTCGAACGGAAGGTCAGGAAGCAGGCTTTGGAGAGGCGGGAGTTCATCACAGAGGAGATCAGGAAGTTAGAAGCGGCAGGTTTGGTGAGAGGGGTGCTCCATCCGACGTGGTTGGCCAATCTGGTGGTGGTGCGCAAGGCGAATGGGAAGTGGAGGCTACGTATTGATTACACAGATATCAATAAGTCTTGTCCTAAGGACCCCTTGTCATTGCTGCACATCGACCAGATTGTTGACTCCACGGCCGGGTGTGATCTGCTATCATTCCTCGATGCCTACTCAGGCTACCACCAAATCTTCATGACAAGAGAGGATGAAGAGAAGACAGCATTCATCACCCCATGTGGTACGTATTGCTTTTTACGGATGCCTTTCAGGTTGAAGAGTGCTGGCTCAATGTTTGCAAGAGCAGTCCAAATTGGTTTTGAACCTCAGCTCCATAGAAATATGGAGGCCTACATGGATGACATAGTGGTCAAAACCAAGGACGGGCCGACTCTTGTGCAAGATCTAGAAGAGACATTTGCCAACCTGCGCAAGATCAACCTCAAGTTGAACCCTGAGAAGTGTGTCTTCGGCGTCCCGTCCGGCAACCTTCTTGGGTTCTTCGTGTCACAGCGCGGGATCGAGGCGAACCTAGACAAGATCAAGGCTATTGAGCAGATCGAGGCGCCCAAGCAGATCAAGGATGTGCGTCGGCTCACCGGCTGCGTTGCCGCCATGAGCCGATTCATCTCCGCCGAGCGCGCCCTGCCCTTTTTCAAGATCTTGAAAAAGGCGGGCCTAATAGAGTGGACCCAGAAGCCGAGGCCGCACTGCAGGACCTAAAGAAATACCTTTCCTCCATGCCAATACTAGTTGCGCCTAAGCCACAAGAGTCGTTGCTGCTGTATCTAGCGGCAACGAATCAAGTGGTCAGCGCCACACTAGTGGCACAGAGGGAGGTCGACAAGGAGGCAGCAATGGCAGCAGAACCAGCGGATGGCAAGCCGAAGATTCCCCCGGCAGGGCCTGGTGCCGACAAGGCGCGGCCCCCGGTAGAGTCTGGTGCAACCAAGGCGATGCCCGCGCGGTCGAGTGAAGTGGTGCCCAAGAAAAAGATGATGCAGCACCCGGTTTACTTTGTCAGCTCCCTCTTGCAGGGGGCTAGGTCAAGGTATTCCGGTGTGCAAAAGTTGCTCTTCGGCCTCCTTATGGCCTCGAGGAAGCCACGTCACTATTTCCAGGCCCACGAGATCACTGTCGTCACCGGCCTCCCGTTGCAATGGATACTGCACAACCCGGATGCAACCAGAAGGATTGTGGAATGGGCCTTGGAGTTGTCAAGCTTCGGCTTAAAGTTTGAGAATACCTTGACAATTCAGAGCAGAGTCTTGGCGGAGCTCATTGCGGAATGGACCTCGACACCTGATGAAGAAATCCAGGAGACGGCTCTCCCCGGCAAGGAAGCAGACCGCAACTGGATCATGTACTTTGATGGAGCCTTCTCGCTGCAAGGCGCCGGTGCCGGTGTGCTGCTCGTCGCACCCACCGGAGAGCACCTCAAGTACGTGATCCAGATGCACTTCCCCAGGAAGATGTCCACCAATAACACCGCCAAGTACGAGGGATTGCTTGCCGGTCTCAGGATCGCGGCAGACCTCGGGGTTAAGAAGCTCATCGTCAGGGGTGACTCGCAGCTCGTTGTCAGGCAAGTCAACAAGGATTATCGAGCCTTGATGGAAGCATACGTAGATGAGGTGAGGAAGCTGGAGGAATGCTTTGACAGTATCCAGGCAGAGCACGTCCCCCGAGCGGAGAACGACATTGCCGATTACCTGTCAAAGCGTGCCGCATTCAAGCTACGTGTGGAACCAGGTACCTTTTTGCTCCAGTTAACTCAACCATCCGTCGATCCATCAGTAGGGCAGAGCAAGCGGAGAAAATCAGGTCCCGGCAAGTACTTTCCTACCGAGCCCCCCGGGGCTGCCGGCAAGGGTGCTGCCGCGGACGCTGAGCCTGACCAAGAGCAACTGGCTCCTGCGGGGCGTCAGGCCCTGGCCGTAGAGACAGCCGCTCCCATGGCGGAAGAGATGCCTTTAGTCCTTGCTGCCGAGCCTCAGGCTCTGGCATGGGCGCAACACACCGTCCAATTCCTCCAAACAGGGGAGCTTCTTGAGGAGCAGGAAGAAGCGGAGAAAGTAGCCCGTCGGTCCGCCCTGTACCACTTCGTCGATGACGTCCTGTACCGGAGGAGGCCGAACGGTGTGAAACTCAAGTGCATCCCCGGGAGTAAGGACTAGAGTTGTTGGCAGAGATACATGGAGGCATATGTGGCTCCCACGTAGGGTCGAGGGACCTTGCCGGGATGGCGTTCCGGCAAGGTTTCTTCTGGCCCACCGCCCTCCAGGATGCAACGGCACTAGTCACCAAGTGTGAAGCATGCCAGTTCCATTCAAAGAAGCTTCATCAACCATCTCAAGCCCTTCAGACAATCCCTCTCTCCTGGCCATTCTCGGTCTGGGGGCTTGATATACTGGGCCCCTTCCCCCACCCTGTCGGGGGCTTTGAGTACTTGTACGTTGCCATCGACAAGTTCACAAAGTGGCCAGAGGTGGAAGCAGTGAGGAAGGTGACTGCTTAGTCAGCTGTCAATCTTCAAAGGACTGGTCTGCCGTTTTGGTGTGCCAAACAGTCATCACCGACAATGGCACGCGGTTCACAAGCCACACCTTCATGCATTACATCCAAGACCTCGGCATCAAGGTCTGTTTTGCTTCCGTGGCACATCCACGGAGCAACGGCCAAGCGGAGAGGGCAAATGCTGAAGTGTTGCGAGGCTTGAGAACGAGGACCTTTGACAAGCTGCACAAGAGTGGAAGGTGCTGGATTGATGAGTTGCCGGCGGTTCTTTGGTCGATCAGGACGACGCCAAATCGAGCCACCGGCCAGACACCTTTTGCCCTGGTATACGGGGCGGAAGCAGTTATCCCCACGGAACTCATACACGGGTCACATCGAGTGCTCGCTTATGACGAGATTGAGCAAGAGTCATTGCGCCAGGATGACGTGACGCTCCTTGAGGAAGATCGTCTTCGGGCGGCTGCGAGAGCGGCACGCTACCAGCAAGCCTTGTGCCGCTATCATAGCCACAAGGTTCATGCCCAAAGCCTTGAGGAAGGCGACCTTGTTCTTCGGCGCGTTCAGTCGGACAAGAATTCCAACAAGTTGACGCCGAAGTGGGAAGGCCCTTATCAGGTAATACGAGTCACCAGGCCTGGCGCAGTCCGCCTGAAGACCGAGGATGCCATACCAGTGAGTAACTCCTGGAACATCGAGCATCTTCGCAAGTTTTACCCATAAGGCGCGGCTTGCCGGGCCTCCCGGCAAGCCACCTTTTGTACGAGCTTTGCCCACAAGGCATGTGACCCTTTGTACAAAGCGGTATGAGACCACGAGCATAAATAAGTGAAGTGCTGGCGCCCTAAGTCATAGCATGCATGCTAGGTCGAGTCTCGTCCTTGGTTAGGGTTGATAGTGCTTAGCAGGGCTAACCCCTAGCTTAGAGGTCGAGTCCGCGTCCCTCTGTTCTTCTCTGTCTTCTTTGGTTCGCAGGACACATGAATATCCTTGCTGAGCTGCTTTGGAAGAAAGGGGACTGGCCAGCGTCCGGGCCCCGGCAAGCCAGTATTGCCGGGGGCTACAAGAGCAAAGATCCACCCGCGCCAAGCCAAGGTTGCTGGGGGCTGCAGATTCAGATAAGTTCTCTATCCCTTATCATGCGTTTCGTTATGGACTGGGGTATGTGAAACCTTGTTTTATCCTCAGGCTACCGTGCTCCCCTCATTCCGGACCCTAGGACTCGTTTCCTGGGACCGAATTTGGTCGTAGTCGCGGCAGCAAGGAAATGAAACGAGGAGCCTATGCCCACCTCATCCCTGCCTCCGCCAAGGGCATGAGAAAGGTCGAGCGAAGTGGGGCGACGGCAAGGCCTGTTGCCGGGCGAGAAAACGTTTATCTTAAAGGTAACAAGGATTTTATCCTTGTTGTGGGTTTTACCTACGAACGAAAAACCCGGCAAACATCCCTTTTTCATTAAAAAACATCCCGTACAGGTACAGTTCATACGAAATGAAAAACATGAAAAGGGGATTACAAGTTTTAAATTCAACAAAGGCCCGAAGGCTTACAAGACTAAAAAGAGATAAGGTGCCCATAATCCCTTTCTTGTCCCTCTCCCCAGGAGGCAGGTCAAGGAGGCGAAAAGGGCAAAAGGGGCGCCTAGGCGAGCTACGAGTGGCAGAAGACACCAAGAGAACATCTTGGTGGCCGTCCAAGGGCTGGATGGTGATGGCGGCGCCGGAGGCAGAGCTCGAAGACGAGGCGGCAGGACGTCAGTACGCGACGAAGGCGTCGGTGCTCACAGATTCCAACTTGACGGCCTTGCCGCCCGCCCTCTTCCTCTTCTGCAGCCTCCCAACGCCAGCCGCCCAAGGAGACGACCCCGAGAAGTTCAAGGAGCCGGCGACACGGATAATGGGGTCGTCGGTGCCGCTCGGAGCGGCGCCCGACGCCTAGTCGGACCCGTCATCCTGCCGCCCGCTAACCTCGTCGTCACTGCCGTTGTCTTCCTCGCCACTCTCGCTCGAGGAAGAATCTTCATCGTCAGAAGAGCTCTCCACGCAGCACCTTACGTGAGTCCCGAAGTGCCCGAAGATCTTGACGGAGAGGAGGCCACCCTCCATTAGTTTGAAATGGAGAGTGAGCCCATCCGTCAAGCTGTGGAGTCGAGCAAAGGTCTTCCACCCTCGGCAGAGATACATGATGTGAGGGGCGGGGAACTCGACGTCGGCCCATGTGCCACTGATCTCGCAGCCCCTCATATGCAACCGCAACGCCTGCGGCGGATCTAGCTCCATCTCCCGCGTGAATGGAGTCGGGAGGCGAAGGCGGCGGCGCGGTGGTTGGTGCAGCCTGACGAAGAATTCACAGGGGTTGTCCCCGGTGTGGCCCTCCATCGGAGGAGGAGCTGCTGGCGGAGGAGAGGCTGATCTGCCGCCCCGTCCTCCTCTTCCCCGAGCACTGCGACCTCTGCCCCGGCCTCGCCCACGGCCTCGCCCCCTCCCCCTTCCCCTCGCGGCCGGCTCTGCCGCCACGGGCTCGGGAGGAGGAGGGACGCGTTGTCGAGCGGCCACCCTTGCCGCCACCGTTGAAGGACCGGGATTCCCTTTCTCCATGGAGAATGAAAGGAAGGAGCGGAAGCGAAGGGAGGTAGAAGATGGAAGAATGCGGGATGCCATCTCCCCTCCCCGCTCTATATAAAGGAGCGGGGTTGGGGCTCGGCCGCCCTGCTCGGCCAATCAAGATACGGGGGGCGCAGGGAACCAGGACCGACCCGCTGCCCCAACCAGCGACGGCCCGGTTTCCCGCGTCCACCATTTGCCACCCCGAGCGCCTGAAAGCCGCGTGGCGACGTCTTGAATCGAGGGACGGGTGGCGACCCCTCCCCACCCCGTGATCGTGGGGAGTGGACGCCTTGAAGACCGCACCACGGCCCCGTTCAGTAAATGAGCCGCGCCTCCACACCTCCCTCCCTTTACGGGGAAGGCGCGAGCCGCCTCTTTACTATGATGTGAAGCGTGCGTGTGAAAACCACCCCACGCATGCCGCCCACGTCACGCACGCCCCTCCACGCTGCGCCACGCGCGCGGGTCGTGGGAAGCGCAGCGGGCGAAAAATCTTACCGCGGTAAAAAAAACCCCGCCTGCCCGCGCTCCGTTTTGGGCCTGACCCAACAACGTGTCGCGCTTATGTGTGGCCTAGGCCCGGGGGCTCCTGTCGGTGTACAAAACTAGGGGCACGTTTTTGTACCCCTTTACTCGTGCACGGGCAGTCAGAGCCACGCCCGCGAACACACCAAGCAGAGCGAGGGAGGTGAGCCAAGGTAAGACCGAAGCCCAAGACAAAGCAAAGCAACGACAAGGACCAAGGCCACAAAGATCAGATGGACGAAGCAGGTTTCCCCGGCAAGGACCCTTGCCGGGGCAGCCTCAGCGGCCCCGGCAAGACCCTTGCCGTGGCAGCTCGCCCCACACCGACGGAGTGAGCCACCCTTGAGCCCACTGTTCCCAACGCCATCATCCACGTGGGGCCAGGGCTGGGGAAGGCATCTCCGAGGTGGCATGCTGATCTTTGTGAAGACAAAGAATAGTCAAGTCAAATGAGGATAGGAAGGCAGCCATCCTCACCAAAGAAACCCACAAGACCCCCGGCAAGACCCTTGTCGGGGACAACGACGCGCCACGGCAAGACCCTTGCCGGTCCACCCGGCAGGGCCCCCGCCAAGCGCACCCGCAGGGCTACCATCAGGCCCGCACCAGCCAAGTCTCCACCGCCGTTCGCATGCAGCTGCCGACCCAACCAGCTGGGCAGGCACCTGCGTGGCAACATGCAGCAATCGTGGAGGCTACATTATCGCGCCACCTCAGCTACCTGCCTGCCTACATGGCACCGCATGCATCGCTGGCCAGGGTGCGTGTCGAAGCTTGGAGGAGCGGCGATGGACGGGACGGGCCTCGCCCCCGTCCCCGATAAAGTGAAGGGACACCTAAGCCTCGCATTAAATGCGCTTTGTCCTGTAATACCAGTGATAACCTCGCAACACTGTTGCCTTTCCACCTCCTGTGTGCCACTGTGGCAACCCCTTTTTCCTATAAAAGGAGGCCCGGGGCAACCAGGAGAAGGATTAGGATTTTTGGAGCTCGTTACACCCCGTAGCTAGCTCAAGAACTCAGATATACATCCACCAAAGCAGGACTAGGGTTTTACGCATCCTCGTGGCCCAAACCTGGATAAACGAACCGCGTGCTCACTGTTAGACCCGCTCTTCTCTCAACCCCGCGCCCCGCAACCGCAGTAGGGATTCTCGTGATCGCGTAGGTGTCGTTTCCCACCGAAAGAGGGCATCAGTGGCTTTCTAGAACTCTTGCTCTCTGGTTTCCTCTTCATCTGCTTCATCGCTCTCATCATCACTATCCTTCTTTTCACGGCCTCTCCCGGGTTTCCCTTGATACTGAGGATCCTTGCCAGGGAGATTTGCTCTGTTGCCTCAGCCCTTCCCACGCCCACTTAACGAGTTGCTCAATCTGATGACACTCTTGAAGATCCTAGCCCTTGGTCCGATGGATCTTGCAGTACGGCCCATCACCCTCCCGAGCCTTCTCGGAAGCCGCGGCCACCCGACAATCAGTGCACGTGGCAGATTCCTTGTCGGGGCCTTGGTCTTGGCCTTATTTCTGGTACTAGGTGCGCTCGATCCTTCAACGGTCATTACGACTTTATCCTTGCACTTCTTGTTGCGCTTCTTGTTCTTCTTCTAGTTGGTGGCATCGTCGTCGTCGTCTGAATCAACATCGATGCCATCCTCTTCACTGGGAAGTCACCTTCCCTCCTCTACGCGAGCACACTTATCCACCAGAGTGTATATCTCATTCACAGTCTTGGGCAGCCGCACGTTCATTTTGGAACGTATCCTGCGGTTGCGCACGTTGGACTGGAATGTGGCTATCACAGCTGCCGGGGGAATGTCTGGGATGTTCCTGTGCACTCGACTGAACCTCTGCATGTACTTCCATAGACTTTCTCCTTCTTTCTGCGGGAGGAGCTGCAGGTCGCTTGGCCGCCCAGGTTCTTGATGGCCGCTGGTGAAGGCACCAACAAACTCATGGCATAGGTCAGCCTAGGTCGAGATGGAGTTCTCTGGTATGTGCATCAGCCAATATCTCACATTTGGCTTGAGTGCCAAAGGGAAGTAATTGGCGAATACCTTCTCGTCTCTTCCCCGGGCAGCTTGAACAATGATGGTGTAGATGCTCAAAAACTCTGTCGTGTTCAATCTTCCATCGTACTTCTCTGGTATTTCTGGCTTGAACGTGCGAGTTGATGGCCAATGGACTAGCCACAGCTCACGAGTGAAGGCAGGGCACCCAACCTCGAAAGGCAGGTACCCGCTCTCACCGGGCGTGGGCTCGTCGACGTTGGGGCCATTGTGCCTATCAGACTGGCGGCGGGTGTCGCGGCGTTCTTCGATGGTGACGCACGCATCTTCCTTCTGCCTGTATTCTAGGACTCGTTATTGGTCCCGACATGCTCGAGGGTCGGATGAAGCCATCGATACATCGTCAGGTTCTTGGTCATGCGGCTCTGGCTGCGGCCCTGCACTGGTTGTCGTGGAGGAGACTGCGCCATGGGGGTGGCTCCTTCGGTATGGCCAGCAGCTCGGGCCGTTGTTGCTGCCTGTGGAGGCCGTGGCGGGCCTGCTCGCTGTGATCCTCCCGCCTCGGCAAAACCAATCAAGCTCTGAATGGTGGCCCTCCACTCATCCATCTGATCGGCTGCCGGTGGGAATCTCAACAGGAGGTTGGCCCGCGCCATGGCCTTCGAAGCAGTGCTCGACATGGATGATGACGTAGATCGTAATGTCGCCTGGCTCCTGACGGTGCCGGTAGTGGAAGCGCCGTGTTCTCGACACCGTGAGCCAGTCGCCAAGGTGGCGTGCTGGCGAGGTGGATGTGCTTGGGGATCGGCCGCTCCGTTCGGCGCGTCAGCTCGATCAGTTCGTCCCGGGGGTGGTGCATCCCCTACGGCCGCGCCCGTAGCGGGGGCGGCAAGAGGGTTGTGGTTTGCCCCAGAGCGGGCATCATCGCTAAGGTTGCATCCTCCAGTAGAGCGGAGAGGTGGAGATGAAATAATCTCTCCACCCGCACCTTGCGGAGCGTGGTCGTCGGGATGCTGTTGGCGATGTCCTTCTCTGGTGCCTCCTGCTCCCGCTTCGACCGCAGGGGAGGTGGTGACGACGCCGCCTGCATCGGCCACGTCCCCCACGGTGTCCGCGCTCCTGTGGGTCCCCGTAGCCCCCACGGTCGCGATGGTCGCGGGCTGAGGGGCCTTCGAGGTGGACGACTGAGCTGCAATGCCGGGTTTCTTCTTGGGCACCATGGATGATGGAGCCGTCTATGAAGAAAATGGCGATGAAGATGACGCGTTGCATACACTTTCGAGTTCGCGCAAGTGCTTCCTCCTACCTGGTGCGCCAAAGATGTTGTGGGAAACCACGGCCACCTATGGGGCCATCGGCCCCTTGTGGTCCGGCAAGGGGGAAGAGCACATTGCACAAAGAGCGAAGTGTGCAACGCAACATGGCAGCGATCACACATGCAGTTTTACCCAGGTTCGGGCCGCAGCGAGGCCTAATATCCGACTCCTGCTTTGCTGGATTGATGAGGGGATCATGGTGTAGAGACGGCGCTCTGGCCCGGCAAGGGTGCCTCGGGGCGAGAGCAGCTACGCGCATATGAGAGTACAAGGGTCCGAATCCTTTCTAAGGTTGCCACGGACCTCCTTTTATAGATCAAGGGGTCACCACAATGGCAAATCAGTCATTGCATACTTATTAGATAGCAAACAGTGCTATCATACCTAACTCTGCAGACAAGACAGAGCGCATTAAATGCGCCGCTAAGTGTCACATCATGGCGCAGCCCGGCAAGCCTTGCAGGGCCGTTTGGCCACCTTCTCGCCTGCCTACGTGACACGCCTCTGGATGGGTGTCATTTTGAGGTGATTTCCGCCGGAAGTGGCTGCCACGTGCCAAATAACAGCCACTTAGTCACGTGGGGGCTTGACACATAGCGATTGATGACTTGCGTCGCTGTGAGGTGGAGCGGTGGAGCCTTGTCGGGGTAGTCCGCTTTCAGTGTCCCCGGCAAGCTTTCCGGGGGAGTCTTGAGACTTGTCTTCGGGGCAACCTCTGCCTTGTCAGGCTCGCGTGCCTGGTAAGGGAGGATTTTCCTTAGTGGTATCTTGCTCCTTTAGCTTTACTTGGTCCTCTTGATCTGCCCTTTGATTCCTCAAAGAGCTATTCCTTCTGCTTGATCTGGTCTTAGATGTTGTAATCCTTGCTCTTGAGCCAGTGTATAGTCCAGGCAACACACCTGGGGTTTGTTGCACCGACAAAGAGAAAGAGGAAGGAACACGTAATGGTAGGGCATGGTGTTAGTACTCAGGACGCACGGAAAAAGAAGCAGAAGAATTATGTAGATTCTGCTGGTACTAATGGTGCAATAGAAGGTCAAAGTCTACCGGAAAATTGTACAAACATGGTATCCCCTGCTACCAGATGCAAAATGATACGTCTCCAACGTATCTATAATTTATGAAGTATTCATGCTATTTATATTATCCATCTTGGATGTTTAATGGGCTTTACTATGCACTTTTATATCATTTTTGGGACTAACCTATTAACCCGAGCCCATTGCAGTTCTGTTTTTCCCTTGTTTGATGTTTCACGTAAAAGGAATATCAAACGGAGTCCAAACGGAATGAAACCTTGGGAGAGTTATTTTGGAGCATAAGCAATCCGAAGACTTGGAGTGTACGTAAGGGAAGCAACGAGGAAGGCACGAGGCGGGGGCGCGCCCACCCAGGCGCGCCCTCCACCCTCGTGGGCCCTCGTGGCTCCCCGACCGACTTCTTTCGCCTATATATATCCATATACCATAAAAACTACAGGGAACAGAAAAGATCGGGAGTTACGCCTCCGCAAGCCTCTGTAGCCACCAAATACCAATCGGGACCTGTTCACGCACCACTTGGGAGGGATCCCTCACCGGTGGCCATCTTCATCATCCCGGCACTCTCCATGACGAGGAGGGAGTAGTTCACCCTTGGGGCTGAGGGTATGTACCAGTAGCTATGTGTTTGATCTCTCTCTCTCTCTCTCTCTCTCGTGTTCTTGAGGTGGTACGATCTTGATGTATCGTGAGCTTTGCTATTATAGTTGGATCTTATGATATTTATCCCCCTCTACTCTCTTGTAATGGATTGAGTTTTCCCTTTGAAGTTATCTTATCGGATTGAGTCTTTAAGGATTTGAGAACACTTGATGTATGTCTTGCCGTGCTTATCTATGCTGACAATGGGATATCATGTGATCCACTTGATGTATGTTTTGGTGATCAACTTGCGGGTTCCGCCCATGAACCTATGCATGGGGGTTGGCACACGTTTTCGTCTTGGCTCTCCGGTAGAAACTTTGGGGCACTCTTTGAAGTACTTTGTGTTGGTTGAATAGATGAATCTGAGATTGTGTGATGCATATTGTATAATCATACCCACGGATACTTGAGGTGACATTGGAGTATCTAGGTGATATTAGGGTTTTGGTTGATTTGTGTCTTAAGGTATTATTCTAGTACGAACTCTATGATAGATTGAACGGAAAGAATAGCTTCGTGTCATTTTACTACGGACTCTTGAATAGATCGACCAGAAAGAATAGCTTTGAGGTGGTTTCGTACCCTACCATAATCAATTCGTTTGTTCTCTGCTATTAGTGACTTTGGAGTGACTCCTTGTTGCATGTTGAGGGATAGTTTTATGATCCAATTATGTTATTATTGTTGAGAGAACTTTCACTAGTGAAAGCATGAACCCTAGGCCTTGTTTCAACGCATTGCAATACCGTTTACGCTCACTTTTATCATTAGTTACCTTGCTATTTTTATATTTTCAGATTACAAAAACCTATATTTACTATCCATATTGCACTTGTATCGCCATCTCTTCGCCGAACTAGTGCACCTATACAATTTACCATTGTATTGGGTGTGTTGGGGACACAAGAGACTCCTTGCAATTTGGTTGCAGGGTTGCTTGAGAGATACCATCTTCACCCTACACCCCTCACGGATTGATAAACCTTAGGTCATTGAGGGAGTCCTGGACTAGGGGGTGTCCGGATAGCCGAACTATCATCTTTGGCCGGACTCCTGGACTATGAAGATACAAGATTGAAGACTTCGTCCCGTGTCAGGGACTTTCCTTGGCGTGGAAGGCAAGCTTGGCGATACGGATATGTAGATCTCCTACCATTGTAACCGACTCTGTGTAACCCTAACCCTATCCGGTGTCTATATAAACCGGAGGGTTTTAGTCCGTGGGGCGAACAACAATCATACCATAGGCTAGCTTCTAGGGTTTAGCCTCCTTGATCTCGTGGTAGATCTACTCTTGTACTACCCATATCATCAATATTAATCAAGCAGGAGTAGGGTATTACCTCCATCGAGAGGGCGAACCTGGTAAAAACATCGTGTCCCTTGTCTCCTGTTACCATCCGCCTAGGCACAGTTCGGGACCCCCTACCCGAGATCCGCCGGTTTTGACACCGACATTGGTGCTTTCATTGAGAGTTCCTCTGTGTCGTCATCTTTAGGCCCGATGGCTCCTTCGATCATCAACAACGATGAGGTCCAGGGTGAGACTTTTCTCCCCGGACAGATCTTCGTATTCGGCGGATTTGCACTGCGGGCCAATTCACTTGGCCATCTGGAGCAGATCGAAAGCTATGCCCCTGGCCATCAGGTCAGATTTGGGAGTTTGAACTACACGGCCGACATCCGCAGAGACTTGATATTCGACAGATTCGAGCCACAGCCAAGCGCGCCGCACTGTCTCGATGGGCACGATCTAGCTCTGCCGCCGAACAGTGCCTTGGAAGCCGCACCAGAGTCCACTCCGACCCTTAGCTCGGAGCCGACTCCCCTGATTGAGGACGAGTGGTTGGACACCGCCTCGGGGGCTACGATCTCTACAGCGATTGAGCCGAACTCCGTCCCTGTCCTTTGCGAAGACCGTGACTCCAAGGTGCCTGACTCCTCTCCAGACTCCGAACCTTCCGCGCCCCTGCCAATCGAATCCGATTGGGTGCCGGTCATGGAGTTCACTGCCACGGACATCTTTCAGCACTCGCCCTTTGGCGACATCCTGAATTCACTAAAGTCTCTCTCTTTATCAGGAGATCCCTGGCCGGACTACGGTCAGGAAGGTTGGGATGCGGACGACGAAGAAATTCAACGCCCACCCACCACCCACTTTGTAGCCACTGTCGATGATTTAACCGACATGCTCGACATCTACTCTGAAGACATCAAAGGTATGGACGACGATGCTAGAGATGACCAAGAACCAGCGCCTACAGGGCACAGGAAGGCCACCTCGTCATACGACATATACATGGTGGACATCCCAAAAGATGGGAACGGCGATGGAACAACGGAGGATGACCCCTCCAAGAAACAGCCTAAGCGCCGGCGTCAGCGGCGCCGCTCTAAATCCTGCCACAGCAAAAACGGTGATTCCGGCACGGGAGATAATAACACCCCGTACAGTGCCGAAGACAACCCCGTCTAGCAGGATTCAGCACAGGAGGAGGGAGAAGCCAGCCCTCATGATAGAGCGGCAGCCAGGGAGGTGGAGGACGATAATTATATGCCTCCCTCCGAAGATGAGGCAAGCCTCGACGACGATGAATTTGTCGTGCCTGAGGATCCCGCCGAACAGGAGCGTTTTAAACACAGGCTCATGGCCACGGCAAGCAGCCTCAAGAAAAAGCAGCAGCATCTTAGAGCTGACCAAGACTTGCTAGCTGACAGATGGACTGAAGTCCTTGCAGCCGAAGAGTATGAACTCGAACGCCTCCAAGAGATACCCCAACGCAGGCTGCTACCCCAATTAGAGGAAGCAGCACCCAAACCTACATCACTAGCCAAGATGATGCGGCCGACCGCCACCCGTGGTCGCATGACAGAGAGGCCTCTAGACCCTCCATTCAAGCCGCACTCCGGCGTCGCCGAGAAGTACCAAGGCACGGGAAACGTGCTGCACTGCAAGACATATTGGAGGACAAGGCAAGGCAAACAAGATCGATCTACGGATCGCGTGGGCACCCCACGACACGTGATGATAACCGTCACGCCGGATACAGCAACTCCGGCCGGGCCGAACACAGTAGACAAAGCTCATTTGAGCTGCGTCGTGATATAGCCCAATACAGAGGCGCCGCACACCCACTATGCTTCACAGACGAAATGATGGATCATCAAATCCCCGAGGGTTTCAAACCCGTAAACATCGAATCATATGATGGCACAACAGATCCTGTGGTTTGGATCGAGGACTACCTCCTCCATATCCACATGGCCCGCGGTGATGATCTACACGCCATCAAATACCTCCCACTCAAGCTTAAAGGACCAGCTCAGCATTGGCTTAACAGCTTGCCAGCAGAATCAATTGGTTGTTGGGAGGACCTGGAAGCCGCATTCCCTGATAACTTCTAGGGCACATACGTGCGACCACCAGACGCCGATGACCTCAACCACATAATTCAGCAGCCAGAAGAATCGGCCAGACAATTCTGGACGCGGTTCCTAACAAAGAAAAATCAGATCGTCCGTATGCGGATGCGAGACGCTTAGCAGCCTTCAAACACAACATCCGCGATGAGTGGCTAGCCCGGCACCTAGGACAGGAAAAGCCGAAATCCATGGCAGCCCTCACCACACTCATGACCCGCTTTTGCGCGGGAGAGGACAGCTGGCTAGCTCGAAGCAACAACTTGGCCAAACACCCTGATAGTTCGGATACCAAGGACAGCAATGGCAGGTCGCGTCGCAACAAGCATAAACGCCGCATTAACGGTGATAATGCTGAAGATACGACAGTAAATGCCGGATTCAAGGGCTCTAAACCCGGTCAGCGGAAGAAGCCATTCAAAACAAATACCCAGGGCCCGTCCAACTTGGACCGAATACTCGATCGCTGTGCGGATGCATGGCACCGGAAAACCAGCCAACCACACCAACAGGGATTGTTGGGTGTTCAAGCAAGAAGGCAAGCTAAGTGCCGAACTCAATGACAAGGGGTTGCATAGCGATGACGAGGAAGAGCCCCGGCCGCCGAACAATAGAGGATAGAAGGGTTTCCCCCCACAAGTGCGGACGGTGAACATGATATACGCAACCCATATACCCAAAAGGGAGCGGAAGCGTGCGCTAAGGGACGTATATGCGATGGAGCCAGTCGCCCCGAAGTTCAACCCATGGTCCTCCTACCCGATCACCTTTGATCGAAGGGACCATCCCACTAGCATTCGTCATGGCGAATTCGCCACATTGGTTCTTGACCCAATCATCGACGGATTTCACCTCATCAGAGTCCTGATGGACGGCGGTAGCAGCCTGAACCTGCTTTATCAGGATACAGTGTGCAAAATGGGCATAGACCCCTCAAGGATTAAACCCACAAAGACGACCTTTAAAGGCGTCATACCAGTGTAGAGGCCAATTATGCAGACTTAGTTACACTCGAAGTGGTCTTGGATCCCGGATAACTTCCGGCGAAGAGTTAATCTTTGACATAGTCCCGTTCATGGCGGCTATCATGCCTTTGCTTGGACGAACCGCATTTGCAAAGTTCAATGCGGTGCCGCACTACGCATACCTCAAGCTCAAGATGCCAGGCCCTCGAGGAGTGATCACGGTCAATGGAAACACCGAACGCTCTCTCCGAACGGAGGAGCACAAGGCGGCCCTCGCGGCGGAGGTACAAAGCAGCCACTCACAGCAATTCTCGAGTCCGGCCACTAAACATCTGGACACTGTCAAGCGCGCCCGGAGTAACCTACAACAAGACCGCCTGGCACGATCCAAGCACGCGTAGCAATCCGTCCCTAACCCCAGCCCTTGCAAAATGGCGAAGCCAGTACTACGCGTACATAACTACGCTCTGGAGATACCATGGGCATAAGGGGAGGGGCACGACCACTGACGCCTGAATGCGGCTCAACCGCACTGGGGGCTCCCGATTTTGTCATTCTTTTCTTTTTCTTTTTCTTACTTTCAGGACTCCGTTTCGAGAAGCCTGTCCGGCACTAGAATTGCCGAACTCACGATGCAACAGCCTGTGGAAGCGTAGTTACGCAGAATGTCCAGTGGTATTTACTACGAGCATTATACCTATTTTACATACCATCCCGCAGCTTACCCCTGGAGGGGACATGTTAAATAGTCCCATCCCTTGCTTATCGCACTATTTGTACCGTTCTGCTTTCATTGCAGTACCTTTTTGAATAAACAATACATAGCTTTTTCCTATTATTGCACTCCTTTCTTTATCTATATATATGTTCATTTCATGACATGTTGCACCCGTACGCTTTGGTACGGCCAATACACCAGGGGCTTAAGTACCCCAAAAGTATGGTGTGATAAGTCCGAACACCTTCACAAGTGCGGCACCCCGAACTTATAGCATTATATGCATCGGCTCCGAATCATGTCTTGGGTCAATAGTTGGGTTTGCCAGGCTCCCATGTTTTGGTACCTTACGTTCCGTTATATCGGCTAAGGTAGCGCTGGGAGAACCACTGTGATTGTGCCCCGGTTGAGCTGGGTTGAGCACCTCAGTGGAGAAAGCTAAAACTGGCCGTCATGATAGGGCGAGAGCCGGTCGCTGTTCGAGAGGTTTTTTCGGGCCCCTAAAGACTTATGTCGCTTAGAGCGAGGAGTCGGCATTGTCCGGCCAAGGCATGGATAGCGCCCCGAACTCGGTCTTCCGAATACTAGGGGCTTCGCCGAAATTTAAAATTATAGAATTCTATGGCTAATTGGGAGTGTTCAAGCACTATAAGTCTGGTTGCCTTGTTCGTTGCGTTGAGCGCCTCCCTCGACGGACCCAAGAATGGGAACAAGAGCGCTCAAGTTTATCCCGAACACCCCAGCACTCGTGGCATGGGGGCTGAAGCCAATGACTTGCCATCTCTCAAATTTGATAAACGGCCGCACAGAAGGTAATATTTTAAATTAACAAGCGTTGCTTAGCGCATATGAACAAGTTTTCAGCGTGCAGGATAACAAATGCGAGGCTATTCAAAAATTACATCTTTGGAGCACTCATCCGCTATACGGCGGGCACCCTTCGGGACGCCCTCATAGTACATTTTGGGCTTGCGATGCTCCTTGCCCTTCGGTGGCCCGTCCGTCACAAGCTTCTCCGCATCCAGCCTGCCCCAGTGCACTTTAGCACGGGCAAGGGCCCGACGGGCACCTTCAATGCAGACGGAGCGCTTGATGACTTCAATCCATGGATAGGCGTCCACTAGCCGCTGCACTAGCCCGAAGTAGCTCCCAGGCATGGCTTCCAATGGCCACAGCCGAACTATGAGGCCCTTCATGGCCTGTTTGGCGACCTTGTGGAGCTCGACCAGCTACTTCAGCTGGTCGCTCAGGGGCACCGGACGTTCGGCCTCAGCATACTCAGACCAGAACACCTTTTCCGTCGAGCTCCCCTCCTTGGTGCGGTAGAACGCGGCAGCATCAGACACACTACGGGGCAGATTTGCGAATGCTCCTGGAGAGCTCCGAATCCGGGTAAGTAATAGGTAATTCACTTTCACATACTTGCTTTTCATAAAGAATGCCTTACCCGCCGCTAACTTCTTTAATGATTCAATTTCTTGGAGGGCTTTTTGGGCTTCGGCCTTAGCGGCTTTGGCACTCTCAAGAGCCGAGGCGAGCTCGGACTCTCGAGTCTTTGAGTAATGCTCCAAACTCTCGTGTTTTTCCACGAGAGCCTGGAGCTCTTGCCGCACCTCCGCCACCCGCTCCTCCTGCTTCTCTCGCTCGGTGCGCTCCAGCCGCTTTGATTTCGGCCACGGACACCGCTTCCTTCAGGGTCGCCACCTCGTTCATGGCCCCTACAATACCCACGTTATTCCTGTCATTTTTTCCAACCGAATCCTTTCTATAAGGTATTTCTTTAATAAGGTATTGCTTACCTTCCCTGTCCTCGAGCTGCTTCTTAGCAAGGCCGAGCTCGTTCTCGGACGGCTCGAGGCTCTTCTTCAATCTGCTTGACCTCTGCGGTCGGTCTGGCGTCAAGGCGCCTTTGCATTCGCATATTGACATACTTTTGTTAGACTCCTGCGTATATCTTTTTAGATCCTTAGTACGGCTTTTCTTTCCGAACACCAAACTAAGCATCAGGGGCTACTGTCTATGCGGTAATATGTTTACATATTCTAAACTTGCCGCAAAGCTTTGTTAGAAGGCTGATGCAGGCTTGATCGGCCCGCTCTTGGCGGACTGAACTTTCTGGATCACCACACTCATAACGATGCGGTGCTCCTCGTTGATGGAGGCGCCGTTAAGCGCCTCGAAGCTATCCGGTGCCTCCGGTTGGGCGGAGGACACGGCGTCTTACCTTCCTACTGAAGGGGCCGCTTGCGGACTTGGAACCGCTGAAGGTTCCGGTATGGAGTCCGACGAGGGTCGGGCTTAGAGCCTGGGGTCTCGCTCCCCAGCGCTGAGTCCGGGAGGTTGCCTTGCGGTGCCTCCTGCGCCACCTCCTCTTGACCAGGCCCCCCTTGGGGCCCCACCTCGGCGTCGTCCGTAGCGTGAGGTGAGGAGGCGGCCGGAAGTGAAGTACTCTCCACTTCCGACGAACTTCGAGGACCCGCTCGGCAAGCGGCGAGCTTGTCCTTAGGCGGGCTGCATGATTGTTCGGCATTAGAGAACACTATGCAATGAAAAAAAAAGCCATGGGTATCCGGACACTTACGATCTACTTGAGGCTTGGCCCTTGTTGGCCACTCTTCCTCGTCGTTGTCGGCGTTGGTGGAGAAGTCCGGAGGAAGGGTCTTTCCCTTCTTGGACCCTCCAGCCTCCCCAGTTGGGACGGCCTTCCTTTTCTTCTCTCCCCCCGCTGGGGGAGAGGCTTCTTTTTCCTCCTCCTCTTCCTCAGAGGAGGATTCCGCCTCAGGGTTGTCAGGCGATGAGTCCGACAGCCCCTGGCGCCGGGAGCTCCTCCGAGTTCCCGTGGCCTTCTTATTGGCCTTCTTCTCCGGCACTACGTGAGGTGCCGGAGCCAGCAGCCCCGTCAATCGGGCGTCCGCTGGATCTTCTAGCAAAGGGGTCGGACAGTTAATCTGTCCGGACGTCTTCAGCCAGTCCTGTCAAAGGTTAGGGAGTTTTAGATCCCGCATAGAGTCGAACTATGAAAAAAGAGTCCCATAAAGGGTAAAATAACTTACCTCGCTGGCTTGATGCTGCGAGCTGAATCCGCCATCTTCGGTAGCGGATGCGGGAGCCCCGGCGCCCTTGAACAGCACCTTCCAGGCATCTTCGTACGTAGTGTCGAAGAGTCTTTTCAGAGTTGGGTGTTGTGCCGGATCGAACTCCCACAATTTGAAGGCCCGTTGTTGGCATGGGAGAATCCGGTGGATGAGCATCACCTGGATTACGTTGACAAGCCTGAGATTCTTGTCCACCAGGTTTCGGACGCAGGTTTGGAGTCCGGACAGCTCGTCCGAATTCCCCCACGTCAGGCCCGTCTCTTTCCATGATGTGAGCCGCGTGGGGAGGCCAGATCGGAATTCGGGGGCCGCCGCCCATTGAGAGTCGCGCGGCTCGGTGATGTAGAACCACCCCGATTGCCACCCTTTTATGGTCTCCACAAAGGAACCCTCGAGCCATAGGACTTTGGCCATCTTGCCAACCATGGCACCTCCGACTCCGGCTTGGCGGCCGCCCACTACCTCCGGCTTGACATTGAAGATCTTCACGAGAAGCGAAGTGGGGCTGGATGCAGAAGGAAGGCCTCGCACCTGACGATGAATGCCGAGATGTTGAGGATGAAATTGGGGCTAGATCATGGAAGTCCAGGCCGTAGTAGAACATGAGCCCCGGAAAAATGGGTGAAGTGGAAAACCTAGTCCATGGAGGAAGTGGGTGAGAAACACCACCCTCTCATGGGGCACAGGGGTTGGAATGAGCTGCCCCTCGTCGGGTAGCCGGTGCGCGATGTTCTTTGGACAAGTATCCGGCCGTACGCAGCTTTTCGATGTGCCCCTCCGTGACGGAGGAGGCCATCCACCTGCCTCCCGCTCCGGACATAGTTGGAGAAGGTTGAGGTGGGATGTGCGGACTTGGGCGCTGGAGCTCGAGTTTGCGGAAATGGATGAGCAAAGGAGGAAGAAGGCGTAGGTGAACAGGTGGATCCTTATCCCTTATATGGAATGAATGAAGCTATGCGTCCCCGCCATCCTGGTAAAACTCGCTTATCTCCCAAGCGCCGTAATCAATGGCGCGGATGGGTTACCCACGTCCGTATTGATGGGAATCCCGGAATAAGGGGGCACGATCTCCGCTTTGATAAGACGTGCCAAGGAAACCGCCTCGCTAAACACGCTAAGGTGGAACAGTAAAAAATGATTCGTATAAAGGCTTGGTCGTGGTGTGATGTCACGCCGCGGAATACGTCAGCAGATCTGTGCAAAAAATATTCTCTCTATGGTGGTATGTGGAACTTGTTTTGTAGAGCCGGACACTATCCTTGTGTTCAAAATCTTCTATGAAGTATTCGGAGGAGGAACCCGCCTTGCAATGCCGAAGACAATATGCGCGCCGGACTCGTCGTCATTGAAGCCTGGTTCAGGGCTCTTGAGGAGTCCTGGACTAGGGGTGTCCGGATAGCGAACTATCATCTTTGGCGGACTCTGGACTTTGAAGATACAAGATTGAAGACTTCGTCCCGTGTCCGGAGAGGACTTTCCTTGGCGTGGAAGGCAAGCTTGGCGATATGGATATGTAGATCTCCTACCATTGTAACCGACTCTGTGTAACCCTAGCCCTATCCGGTGTCTATATAAACCGGGGGGTTTTAGTCCGTAGGACGAACAACAATCATACCATAGGCTAGCTTCTAGGGTTTAGCCTCCTTGATCTCGTGGTAGATCTACTCTTGTACTACCCATATCATCAATATTAATCAAGCAGGAGTAGGGTATTACCTCCATCGAGAGGGCCCGAACCTGGGTAAAAACATCGTGTCCCTTGTCTCCTGTTACCATCTGCCTAGATGCACAGTTCGGGACCCCCTACCCGAGATCCGCCGGTTTTGACACCGAAAGTCATCCACTTGAGGGAAATTTGCTACTGTCCTACAAACCTCTGCACTTGAAGGCCCAACAATGTCTACAAGAAGAAGGTTGTGTAGTAGACATCAAGCTCTTTTCTGGCGTCGTTGCCGGGGAGGTGAGTGCTTGAAGGTATATCTTTAGATCTTGCAATCGAACTTTTTTTTTCTTGTTTTATCACTAGTTTAGTTTATAAAATAAAACTACAAAAAATGGGATTGAGTTTGCTTCATACGCTTCATCTTTTTAATATCTTTCGTGAGTATGATGGAAAGGAAAATTGTGCCAAAGTGTTAGAAGAAGAATGCATTAAAATGTTTGGCACTAAATCTTTGAATGATGAGCATGATTGCAATTTTGTTAGTATGAACTCCTTGAATATCCATGATGCTAATGATGATTGCACTAGTTATGGTGAAAATGCCTCCTATAAACATGTCAATTTTTGTGGAGTAAATTGGGTTTGCAAGTACACACCAAATAGGGAAGATAGATATTGCAAGAAGAAATCTATAGAATGTTTGGCACTAAATCTTGTATGATGAGCATGATTGCAATGTTGTTAGTATGAATTCCTTGAATATCCATGATGCTAATGATATGCAAAGCCACAAGCTTGGGGATGCTATGTTTGATGAAGATGATATGTTTAGTCCCCAAGTTTTGATGTGCAAATTTATTATGATGAAAGCATGCCTCCTATTTATGATGATTATTGTGATGACACGTATGCTATAAAGGATAAAGATAACCATGAAACTTGTCATCATGATTTTAATTTTCAATTGGATTATGCTTCACATGATAGTTATTTTGTTGAGTTTGCTCCCACTACTATTGATGAGAATAAATTTGCTTATGTGGAGAGTAGTAAAAATTTTATCCTTGTAGATCATGAAAAGAATGCTTTGTGTGCTGGTTATATGGTTGAATTCATTCATGATGCTACTGAAAATTATTATGAGTGAGGAACATATGCTTGTAGGAATTGCAATAATATCAAGTTTCCTCTCTATGTGCTTAAAGTTTTAAAGTTATGCTTGTTTTGCCTTCCTATGCTAGTTGATTATTGTTCCCATAAGTTGTTTGCTCACAAAATCCCTGTGCATAGGAAGTGGGTTAGACTTAAATGTGCTGGTCATATTCTTCATGCTGCTCTCTTTATGTTTCAATTCTTATCTTTTATGCGAGCATCATTGAAATCATCATGCCTAGCTAGGGGCGTTAAACGTTAGCGCTTGTTGGGAGGCAACCCAATTTTTATTTTTGTTCTTTCTTTTGGTTCTGTTTAGTAATAAATAATCCATCTAGCCTCTGGTTAGATGTGGTTTTATGTTTTAATTAGTGTTTGTGCCAAGTAAGACCTATAGGATCTTCTTGGATGATAGTTATTTGATCTTGCTGAAAATTCCAGAAACTTTCTGTTCACGAAAACAATTGTTTAAAATCACCAGAACGTGATAAAATACTGATTCCAATTTCAGCAGATCAATAATCAAATTATCTAGGTCTTCCTATTTTGGTAGAATTTTTGGAGTTCCATAAGTATATGTTTGATACAGATTACTACAGACTGTTCTGTTTTGAACAGATTCTGTTTTTCGTGTGTTGTTTGCTTATTTTGATGAATCTATGGCTAGTAAAATAGTTTATAAACCATAGGGAAGCTGGAATACAGTAGATTTAACACCAATACAAATAAAGAATGATTTCATGACAGTACCTTGAAGTTGTGTTTTGTTTTGTTTCGCTAACGGAGCTCACGAGATTTTCTGTTAAGTTTTGTGTTGTGAAGTTTTCAAGTTTTGGGTAAAGATTTGATGGACTATGGAATAAGGAGTGGCAAGAGCCTAAGCTTGGGGATTCCCAAGGAACCCCAAGGTAATATTAAAGGACAACCAAGAGCCTAAGCTTGGGGATGCCCCGGAAGGCATCCCCTCTTTAAATCTTCGTTCATCGGTAACTTTACTTGGAGCTATATTTTTATTCACCACATGATATGTGTTTTGCTTGGAGCATCATTTTATTTTCTTCAGCCTTGCTTGCTGTTTGAATAAAATACCAAGATCTGAAATTCTTAAATGAGAGAGAGTCTTGACATAGCTACATAACTATTTAACTACTCATTGATCTTCACTTATATCTGTTTGGAGTAGTATGTCATTTACTCGTGTGCTTGACTTATATCCTATGAGTAAATGGTTGAATGAATTGAATATCATAAATGTGAAATTATATATGTTTCATATGCTTATCCCATGGGGAGTAATGACTTCACATATAAGAAGTAGAGGTGGTAAATTTATTGAAGGTTAGCAAACATTGTATTGGTCACTTGAACAATTCATGAAAGAATATTGAAGGAAGAGAGATTTCACATATAAATATACTATCTTGGACATATTCTATGATTGTGAGCCCCATTAATTATTTTCAAACCTGAGCAAATTAGTTGAAGTTGGACAAGGAAGATAACATAATGAGTTATGCTTGGGTATATTTGTATAGAAGTTATATTGTTATGGATCCTCTAACATGTGGTGCTTGCTTTTTAGAATCCTTTGCGAGCCAAAATATCTGTACTAAGCGGGAATACTACTTGTGCATCCAAATTCCTTGAACCAAGTTTCTTCCATGAGTGTCCACCATATCTACCTATATGCGGTATTTACCTGTCGTTCCAAGTAAATTTGCATGTGCCAAACTCTAAACCTTTAAATAATAATCTGTTTTGTATGCCCGAATCGCTCATGTAGCGACTAGGGGCTGTCAGTATCTTCCATGCTAGGTGGGTTATTCTCACGATGAGTGGGCTCCGCTCATCATTCACGAGAAAATGGCTGGTAACTGGGATGCCCAGTCCTATGATCAAAAAATCAAAAACAAAATCGCAAATAATTTAAACAAAACTCCCCCAGGAATATTGATAGTTGGACGGCACCCGTTGTTTTGTACAAGTCGTGGAGTGTGAATGTTGGTGGAGGGGGAGTAAAATCTTTACCTTTCTGCGTGGGAACCGCCTATAATGTATCTAGTATGGAAGATATTGGGAACTCTTGGTCGTTATGTTGACAATGAAAGCATACCTCTCAAAATTATTTTCATCTCTATTTTTGCTTCGAGCTCTGTTACCTCTGCAAATCCCTGCTTCCCTCTGCGAAGGGCCTATCTTTTACTTTTATGCAAGAGTCAATGGTATTCCTTCTCATTCCAACCTACTCTTTAGTTGGCAAGCATCATGTGATGGAAAGATCTAAGCATATATGGCGTTCAAATATATTTGATCATGAATTATTATTGTTGACATTACCCTTGAGGTAAAAGGTTGGGAGGCGAAACATTAAGCCCCTATCTTTCTCTGTGTTCGATGAATACTATTTGTTCTAAAAATATGCTTTGAGTGGTAGCAATCATGGAAGACTAAATGATAGTTGAGTATGTGAAGTTTGCTGAATCAAAGCTCTGACATAGACTCTTCCTGAAAATAAGATGAATTGCAATTGTTTGATGACTGAGAACATAGTTTGTTAGTTTTCAAGAAAGTTTATGATCTATACTTTAACATGTGAATAGTTTGTTACTTGATCATGAAAAGTTTTATGATATGAGCTACTGTTATGACATATAATGATGCTAGAAAAGGTGATTGAAATTATTATTGATCAAACTTGTGCACCTGCTAGCATTCACACTTCATAAATTATTTATTTTATCATTTACCTACTCAAGGACGATAGGAATTAAGCTTGGGGATGCTGATGCGTCTCCAACGTATCTATAATTTATGAAGTATTCATGCTATTATATTATCCATCTTGGATGTTTAATGGGCTTTACTATGCACTTTTATATTATTTTTGGGACTAACCTATTAACCCAGAGCCGGTCACGAGTTTACATTTTTCCTTGTTTCAGTGTTTCGAAGAAAAGGAATATCAAACAGAGTCCAAACGGAATGAAACCTTTGGGAGAGTTATTTTTGGAACGGAAGCAATCCAGAAGACTTGGAGTGTATGTAAGGGAAGCAACGAGGAAGGCACGAGGCAGGGGGCGCGCCCACCCCCTGGGCGCGCCCTCCACCCTCGTGGGCCCCTCGTGGCTCCCCTGACCGACTTCTTTCGCCTATATATATCCATATACCCTAAAAACTTCGGGGAACAGAATAGATCAGGAATTCCGCCGCCGCAAGCCTCTGTAGCCACCAAAAACCAATCGGGACCCTGTTCCAGCACCCTGCCGAAGGGGGGATCCCTCACCGGTGGCCATCTTCATCATCCCGGCACTCTCCATGACGAGGAGGGAGTAGTTCACCCTCGGGGCTGAGGGTATGTACCAGTAGCTATGTGTTTGATCTCTCTCTCTCTCTCTCTCTCTCTCTCTCTCGTGTTCTTGAGGTGGTACGGTCTTGATGTATCGTGAGCTTTGGTATTATAGTTGGATCTTATGATGTTTCTCCCCCTCTACTCTCTTGTAATGGATTGAGTTTTCCCTTTGAAGTTATCTTATCAGATTGAGTCTTTAAGGATTTGAGAACACTTGATGTATGTCTTGCCGTGCTTATCTGTGGTGACAATGGGATATCACGTGATCCACTTGATGTATGTTTTGGTGATCAACTTGCGGGTTCCGCCCATGAACCTATGCATAGGGGTTGGCACACGTTTTCGTCTTGGCTCTCCGGTAGAAACTTTGGGGCACTCTTCGAAGTACTTTGTGTTGGTTGAATAGATGAATCTGAGATTGTGTGATGCATATTGTATAATCATACACACAGATACTTGAGGTGACATTGGAGTATCTAGGTGACATTAGGGTTTTGGTTGATTTGTGTCTTAAGGTGTTATTCTAGTAGATATAGGTTTTGTAATATGGTGCACTAGTTCGGCGAAGATATGGTGATACAAGTGCAATATGGATGGTAGATATAGGTTTTTGTAATCTGAAAATATAAAAACAGCAAGGTAACTAATGATAAAAGTGAGCGTAAACGGTATTGCAATGATAGGAAACAAGGCCTAGGGTTCATACTTTCACTAGTGCAAGTTCTCTCAACAATAATAACATAACTGGATCATATAACTATCCCTCAACATGCAACAAAGAGTCACTCCAAAGTCACTAATAGCGGAGAACAAACGAAGAGATTATGGTAGGGTACGAAACCACCTCAAAGTTATTCTTTCCAATCAATCATTGGCTATTCCTATAAGTGTCACAAACAGCCCTAGAGTTCGTACTAGAATAACACCTTAAGATACAAATCAACCAAAACCCTAATGTCACCTAGATACTCCAATGTCACCTCAAGTATCCTTGGGTATGATTATACGATATGCATCACACAATCTCAATTCATCTACTCAAACCAACACATAGAACCTCAAAGAGTGCCCAAAGTTTCTACCGGAGAATCACGGCAAAACGTGTGCCAACCCCTATGCATAGGTTCATGGGCGGAACCCGCAAGTTGATCATCAAAACATACATCAAGTGAATCACGTGATATCCCATTGTCACCACAGATACGCACGGCAAGACATACATCAAGTGTTCTCAAATCTTTAAAGACTCAATCCGATAAGATAACTTCAAAAGGAAAACTCAATCCATTACAAGAGAGTAGAGGGGGAGAAGAAACATAGGATCCAACTATAATAGCAAAGCTCGCGATACATCAAGATCGTGCCAAATCAAGAACACGAGAGAGAGAGAGAGAGAGAGAGAGAGAGATCAAACACATATCTACTTTGTACATACCCTCAGCCCCGAGGGTGAACTACTCCCTCCTCATCATGGAGAGCGCCGGGATGATGAAGATGGCCACCGGTGAGGGTTCCCCCCTCCGGCAGGGTGCCGGAACAGGGTCCCGATTGACTTTTGGTGGCTCTGGAGGTTTTGCGGCGGCGGAACTCCCGATCTAATCTCTGTTCTCGAAGTTTTAGGGTACGCAGGTATATATGGGTGCAAGGGGTACGTCGATGGAGCTTCGGGGGCCCCACGAGGCAGGGGGGTGCGCCCTAGGGGGTGGGCGCGCCCCCCACCCTCGTGGCCAGCTCCCGTATCTTCTAACGTAGAGTCCAAGTCTATCCAGTGGCTTTCCTTCCAAAAATAACTTCTCCAATTGATTTTGTTCCTTTTCGACTCTGTTTGATATTCCTTTTCTTCGAAACACTGAAATAGGCATAAAACAACAAATCTGGGCTGGGCCTCCGGTTAATAGGTTAGTCATAAAAATAATACAAAAGTGGATAATAAAGCCCAATATTGCCTAAAACAGTAGATAATATAGCATGGAGCAATAAAAAATTATAGATACGTTGGACACGTATCAAGCATCCCCAAGCTTAATTCATGCTCGTCCTCGAGTAGGTAAATGATAAAAAAGATAATTTTTGATGCGGAGTGCTACTTGGCATAATTTCAATATAACTCTTCTTAATTGTAGTATGAATATTCGGATCCGAAAGATTCAAGACAAAAGTTCATATTGACATAAAAATAATAATACTTCAAGCATACTAACAAAGAAATCATGTCTTCTCAAAATAACATGGCCAAAGAAAGTTATCCCTACAAAATCATATAGTCTGGCTATGCTCTATCTTCACCACACAAAATATTTAAATCATGCACAACCTCGATGACAAGCCAAGCAATTGTTTCATACTTTTGACATTCTCAAAAAAATTTCAATCTTCACGCAATACATGAGCGTGAGCCATGGATATAGCATTATTTGTGGAATAGAATGGTGGTTGTGGAGAAGACAAAAAGAGGGGAAGATAGTCTCACATAAACTAAGCGTATCAACGGGCTATGGAGATGCCCATCAATAGATATCAATGTGAGTGAGTAGGGATTTCCATGCAACGGATGCACTAGAGCTATAAGTATATGAAAGCTCAACAAAAGAAACTAAGTGGGTGTGCATCCAACTCGCTTGCTCACGAAGACCTAGGGCATTTTGAGGAAGCCCATCATTGGAATATACAAGCCAAGTTCTATAATGTAAAATTCCCACTAGTATATGAAAGTGACAACATAGGAGACTCTCTATCATGAAAATCATGGTGCTACTTTGAAGAACAAGTGTGGTAAAAGGATAGTAGCATTGTTCCTTCTCTCTTTTTCTCTCATTTTTTTAATTTTTTTATTTGGGCCTTTTCTCTTTTTTTGTGGCCTCTTTTTTTCTCTTTTTTTATTTTTTCGTCCGGAGTCTCATCCCGACTTGTGGGGGAATCATAGTCTCCATCATCCTTTCCTCACTGGGACAATGCTCTAAAAATGATGATCATCACACTTTTATTTACTTACAACTCATGAATTACAACTCGATACTTAGAACAAAATATAACTCTATATGAATGCCTCCGTGATGTACCGGGATGTGCAATGACTCATGAGTGACATGTATGAAAGAATTATGAACGGTGGCTTTGCCACAAATACAATGTCAACTACATGATCATGCTAGCAATATGACAATGATGGAGCGTGTCATAATAAACGGAATAGTGGAAAGTTGCATGGCAATATATCTCGGAATGGCTATGGAAATGCCATGATAGGTATATGGTGGGTGTATGATACCGGCGAAAAGTTCCGTGGTATTAGAGAGGCTAGCAATGCTGGAAGGATGGGAAAAAGTGCATATAATCCATGGACTCAACATTAGTCATAAAGAACTCATATACTTATTGCAAAAATCTAGAAGTTATCAACGCAAAGTATTACGTGCATGCTCCTAGGGGATAGATTGGTAGGAAAAGACCATCGCTCGTCCCCGACTGCCACTCATAAGGACGACAATCAATAAATAAATCATGCTCCGACTTCATCACATAACGGTTCAACATACATGCACCCTATGTGAATCACAAACTTTAACACAAGTATTTCTCAAATTCACAACTACTCAACTAGCATGACTCTAATATCACCATCTTCATATCTCAAAACAATTATCAAGCTTCAATCTTTTCTTAGTATTCAACACACTCATAAGAATTCTTACAAATCTTGTATGCTTAGCATATTATGATTATTTAAGCAAATTACCATGCTATTTAAGACTCTCAAAATAATATAAGTGAAGCATGAGAGTTCAACTATTTCTTCAAAATAAAACTACCACCATGCTCTAAAAGATATAAGTGAAGATCAATGAGTAGTCGAATAATTATGCAAATATGTGAAGACACTAATATTTAATAGTTTCAGATCTTGGTACTTTATTCAAACAGCAAGCAAAGCAAAATAAAATAAAATGACGCTCCAAGCAAAACACATATCATGTGGTGAATAAAAATATAGCTCCAAGTAAAGTTACCGATGAATGAAGACGAAAGAGGGAATGCCTTCCGGGGCATCCCCAAGCTTAGATGCTTGGTTATCCTTGAATATTACCTTGGGGTGCCTTGGGCATCCCCAAGATTAGGCTCTTGCCACTCCTTATTCCATAGTCCATCGAATCTTTACCCAAAACTTGAAAACTTCACAACACAAAACTTAACAGAAAACTCGTAAGCACCTTTAGCGAAAGAAAACAAAACACTACTTCAAGGTACTGTAATGAACTCATTATTTATTTATATTGGTGTTAAAACTACTGTATTCCAACTTCTTTATGGTTTATAAACTATTTTACTAGCCATAGAGTCATCAAAATAAGCAAACAACACACGAAAAACAGAATCTGTCAAAAACAGAACAGTCTGTAGTAATCTGTAACTAACCCAAACTTATGGAACTCCAAAAATTCTAAAATAAATTGGTGGACCTGAGGAATTTGTATAGTAATCATCTGCAAAAATAATTAACTAAATATAACTCTCCACTAGAAAGTTGAAGCTAATCTCGTGAGCGCTAAAGTTTCTGTTTTTTACAGCATGATCATAAAGACTTCACCCAAGTCTTCCCAAAGGTTCTACTTGGCACAAACACTAATTAAAACACAAAACCTCATCTAAACATAATCTAGATGGATTATTTATTCCTAAACAGGACCAAAAAGCAAGAAACTAAAATAAAATTGGGTTGCCTCCCAACAAGCGCTATCGTTTAACGCCCCTAGCTAGGCATGATGATTTCAATGATGCTCACATAAAAGATAAGAATTGAAACATAAAGAGAGCATCATGAAGAATATGACTAGCACATTTAAGTCTAACCCACTTCCTATGCATAGGGATTTTGTGAGCAAACAACTTATGGGAACAATAATCAACTAGCATAGGAAGGCAAAACAAGCATAACTTCAGAACTTTAAGCACATAGAGAGGAAACTTGATATTATTGCAATTCCTACAAGCATATGTTCCTCCCTCATAATAATTTTCAGTAGCATCATGAATGAATTCAACAACATAACCAGCAACTAAAGCATTCTTTTCATGATCTACAAGCATAGAAATTTTATTACTCTCCACATAAGCAAAATTCTTCTCATTCGGGATAGTGGGAGTATCATAAGAGACTTGAATACTATAAATTGTTTCCACATTAAAAAGAGTAGTGTTCAGAGAAAGGGTACTCATAATCATGACAAGTTTTATAAATATAATCATCACTACTCTTTATAGCATAAGTTTTATCACAATAATCATCATAAGTAGCAACTTTGTTCTCATCATAATCGATTGAAACCTCTTCCAAATAGTGGATACATCACTAAATAAAGTCATGACCTCTCCAAATCCACTTTCATAAATATTATAAGATTCAACATCCTCCAATATTGTGGGATCACTACTTCCTAAAGTTGACACTCTTCCAAACCTACTTTCATCAATATAATCATCATAGGTAGAAGGCATGCTATCATCATAACAACTTTGCATATCAAAACTTGGGAGGCTAAAAATATTATCATTATTAAGCATAGCATACCCAAGCTTGCGACAAGCATTAATTACAGCAAATATATTCTCAAATATGTCATCCTCATCAAACATAGCTTCCCCAAGCTTGGGCCTTTTCATATCATAGGCATAATCACTCTCATCATTAATAGTATAGATAGCACCAATAGTATAGCAATTATTATATTCTTCCAAGCAAGTGCCAAAAAGATTTTCAAAATCATAAGGGGTATCATTATCTTCCCAATCATAATCATCACAACAAGCAATAGGCATAACTAGATCATCATCAAGTGTATCATCTTCATTTTCATGAGGCACATCAATAATAGGAGCAACTTTATATGGGAGAGATACCTTTTTACCTATCTTCCTTTTTCTTTTCTTCTTCTTCATCACATCATGTGTGGGTTCAATCCTCTTTTTGGAGCTCCTTATTAATGAGATTGGTTGAGTAGAAGGCTCCTCCTCGTTACCTGATTCATCATAAGAAATAATAGGAGGATATTTGGAAGTCTCTTCCCTTTCATTAGTATTCTCTTCATCCTATATTTGTTTTCTTTTCTTTATGTAATTGGCAATATAAGGATTTTCAATGCAATTCATCGCACAATACATATAAATCTCTTCTAGATCAATATCGAGGAATTTCTTGAGGTTATATTCTGCAATATGCTTAGTTTGACGTTTCAATTCTTCATAACCCAAAAGCAAACTTAGTTCATTATAATGCGCAAGGGAAATCAAGTCATCACAATTTTTGGACACGATTCGATCATGAAACAATTTGCATTTGATATTTAAATGACCATGTTCATTGCAAAGTTCACAAGTACGGCTAAGGTATCTTAAATTTTTAGCACTATCATCTAGCCTTTCTTGTAACAATTTGGTTTCTAAGTACTTATGCCTCTTGCAATATCTATCTTCCCTATTTGGTGTGTACTTGCAAACCCAATTTACTCCACAAAAATTGACATGTTTATAGGAGGCATTTTCATCATAACTAGTGCAATCATCATTAGCATCATGGATATTCAAGGAGTTCATACTAACAACATTGAAATCATGCTCATCATTCAAAGATTTAGTGCCAAACATTTTAATGCATTCTTCTTCTAACACTTTGGCATTTTCCTTTCCATCATACTCACGAAAGATATTAAAAATATGAAGCGTATGAGACAAACTCAATTCCATTTTTTTGTAGTTTTCTTTTATAAAATAGACTAGTGCTAAAACAAGAAACAAAAAGATTCGATTGCAAGATCTAAAGATATACCTTCACTTACCTAGCCTCCCCGAACGGCGCCGTAAAAGAGCTTGATGTCTACTACACAACCTTCTTCTTGTAGACGTTGTTGGGCCTCCAAGTGCAGAGGTTTGTAGGACAAGAGCAAATTTCCCTCAAGTGGATGACCTAAGGTTTATCAATCCGTGGGAGGCGTAGGATGAAGATGGTCTCTCTCAAACAACCCTGCTACCAAATAACAAAGAGTCTCTTGTGTCCCTAACACACCCAATACAATGGTAAATTGTATAGGTGCACTA
Source organism: Aegilops bicornis (assembly GCA_021605145.1). Taxonomy (NCBI): domain Eukaryota; kingdom Viridiplantae; phylum Streptophyta; class Magnoliopsida; order Poales; family Poaceae; genus Aegilops; species Aegilops bicornis. The sequence goes on from CM038672.1 coordinate 413,299,526, forward strand.
GTTCGGCGAAGAGATGGTGATACAAGTGCAATATGGATGGTAGATATAGGTTTTTGTAATCTGAAAATATAAAACAGCAAGGTAACTAATGATAAAAGTGAGCGTAAACGGTTTTGCAATGATAGGAAACAAGGCCTAGGGTTCATACTTTCACTAGTGCAAGTTCTCTCAACAATAATAACATAACTGGATCATATAACTATCCCTCAACATGCAACAAAGAGTCACTCCAAAGTCACTAATAGCGGAGAACAAACAAAGAGATTATGGTAGGGTACGAAACCACCTCAAAGTTATTCTTTCCAATCAATCCGTTGGGCTATTCCTATAAGTGTCACAAACAGCCCTAGAGTTCGTACTAGAATAACAACTTAAGATACAAATCAACTAAAACCCTAATGTCACCTAGATACTCCAATGTCACCTCAAGTATCCGTGGGTATGATTATGCGGTATGCATCACACAATCTCAATTCATCTACTCAAACCAACACATAGAACCTCAAAGAGTGCCCAAAGTTTTTTCTGGAGAATCACGACGAAAACGTGTGCCAACCCCTATGCATAGGTTCATGGGCGGAACCCGCAAGTTGATCACCAAAACATACATCAAGTGAATCACGTGATATCCCATTGTCACCACAGATACGCAAGGCAAGACATACATCAAGTGTTCTCAAATCTTTAAAGACTCAATCCGATAAGATAACTTCAAAGAGAAAACTCAATATATTACAAGAGAGTAGAGGGGGAGAAGAAACATAGGATCCAACTATAATAGAAAAGCTCGCGATACATCAAGATCATGCCAAATCAAGAACACGAGAGAGAGAGAGAGAGAGATCAAACACATAGCTACTGGTCCATACCCTCAGCCCCGAGGGTGAACTACTCCCTCCTCATCATGGAGAGCGTCGGGATGATGAAGATGGCCACCGGTGAGGGTTCCCCCCTCCGGCAGGGTGCCGAAATAGGGTCTCGATTGACTTTTGGTGGCTCTGGAGGTTTTGCAGTGGCGGAACTCCCGATCTAATCTCTATTCTGGAAGTTTTAGGGTACGTACGTATATATGGGTGCAAGGGGTACGTCGGTGGAGCTTCGGGGGCCCCACGAGGCAGGGGGGCGTGCCCTAGGGGGGTGGGCGCGCCCCCCACCCTCGTGGCAAGCTCCCGTATCTTCTTACGTAGAGTCCAAGTCTATCCAGTGGCTTTCCTTCCAAAAATAACTTCTCCAGTTGATTTCGTTCCGTTTCGACTCCGTTTGATATTCCTTTTCTTCGAAACACTGAAATAGGCATAAAAAACAAATCTGGGTTGGGCCTCCGGTTAATATGTTAGTCCCAAAAATAATATAAAAGTGGATAATAAAGCCCAATATTGCCTAAAACAGTAGATAATATAGCATGGAGCAATAAAAAATTATAGATACGTTGGAGACGTATCAAGCACCTAGGCGCAAGAGGAAACAGACATCAGGGATAATGCTTGACAGGTTAACTAAATCTAGAGGAGGAAGAATGGAGATACGTTTTGAGGCGGGTTTAAAAAGGCCACGTGATGGTACAGAGTTAGCCAAGTTAGTATCAGAGGCAGCCGTTGCTGTTAGGTGTCATGCATATATCCTCCCAACATAGGTTCACTACAGGAATGACAAAGACGAAACCCAGTTTAACACCTTCCTCGACCATTTATCTGTAAGTATGGTTATGTATGTAAATTAGTAATATCGTCTTGCTCTGTCCCATACTTTCTAGGTTATTGGTAATGAGACTTCCATAATTTTCAACAGATGAGGTTCAAGTTGGATAGCCAAGATGATGCATCCAAACAAGCATGCACCCATGTTTTCAAGTCTGCTCTGTGACAGTATCGGTATAACTTGAGGAAAACTCACTATGAAGGCAAGGCTAACAGTGAACTTGCCCAAACATCTCAGTGGAAAATATATCGGATGAAGACTGAAGAGGCCTTGTTAAACACTGGTCTGATCCAAAGTATCAAGTATGTTATATATATATATATATATATATATATATATATATATGTATATATATATATGTGTGTGTGTGTGTGTGTGTGTGTGTGATCAGATCACATGTTGAACTCCTATTTATGCATGTGCTTCACAAATCTATCTTGTAGGAGAATTGTTCAAAGAACAAGGCCAACCGTACGAAATTGAAATTCCAACAGACGACGGGATTTCGTAGCTATATTGCACACTGCGGGGCTCTTGTAACTAGCCGCTATTTCACTCTTTTCGTCGTCCCATATTATCAGATCAATATTGACTTGTTCCAAATGCAGAGGAAAGCCCGCATGGACCAAAAATTACATGAACCAAATGTTGTGGAAATCTTCAAGGACTGTCACACCAGCAAGACGAAGGGCATGACTACACCAGTCAAAGCTGTTGTTGTAAGTACTAAATCCTCATGCCTTTTAACTACTACTTACTCTGACTTGTGCATTGAAATGCACGGTTCGCAGCCAATGTCTATTACTCTTTTCAATTTTATACACAATTGTCTTAGCGTATCATTGCATCTTACAAGGTTTAAAAGAGAGGAGTGATGTTCCTTAGATCTTGATCTATAATCTAGTTTCGTCTTTGGACTTGTCTACACAACGTTACAATTACCTGTTTGTCTGTTCTCAGTTGTTTTGTGATATGAATGATGTCATACTATGCTTACCGTATTATAAACTTTGTCTCTTTATCCTTAGCTGTCAATACAATGTGAAGAAATAGACAATACATTACCCATGGTACATGGGCATATGTTTGGAACCTGGTTTTATTATGTACTTTGCATTAAAATATAACTAATATTTTACACGGGTACACCAGAATAAGTTCTGTATATAGACCAAAGCTAGTTTGTTTGGTTTTGCTGCCTCCTTAATATCTTCTGTTCTGGTACCACTAATGTAAAAAACTCAACTTTTCAGGAAGCTATGGAACAAATGGTGGAACCGCCACCTTCTGAAGGTGACGAGGCAACTATAACCGCAGTGTCACCTCTTGCTGCAGTGGGTTAGTACTTGTCCACTAACAGTGCCAAAAGCACGTTCCTGCGTAATACTAGCTTCGTTGTTAAGGCAATCTCGTCCAAACTGCCTCATGATCAAGATATGCAAGCTCAAATCAATGTTATATCTGCGCTCCAGACACAAGTCCAATCCCTAACAGAGACCCTTTGTGAAACAAGGATAACCATTGTTCGATGTCGTCAAGATATGCATGGTTTTGAAACCAGACTATCAAACATTTGCTATGTTATTCAGGAGCCTAGGAGAAATGAAGGCGAAGGTTATGGTGCTCCATCGTACAGTACAACATGAAAACGTGATAGTTAGGTCAAATGAACTGAGCTTCTGAACTTCTTGTGGTGCATTTATCTACCGGACTAACTTTTATGCCAAACTTCCTTTTGTTTTATGGTTGTAATTTGTTTTGTTGTGCTACAAAATTTGTTCTTAACGTGCAGCGACCGGCTGAAGAAAACAACAAGCCATTTTTGTATAGTGTAGGGTGTTCCCTATATTTGCACTGGTGGTGAACTTTGATGCCCATTGGATGTATCTCTGCAATCGCCTTAATAGCCTAGCGTTAGTTTCTGGCTTATTTATTTCCCTAGTCTTCTTTTCCTTGGTTTGCTAGTGGCCGCAACAACCATGGGCCAGATATGGACCGTGGTAGCCTTGAGCCTGTTACGGGCCGTAGGATCCATGGGCCTCCTATGGGCCGTCGGATAAATAGGCCTCCAACGGGCCGTAAATTCAGTGGGCCTCCTACGGGTCGTCTAATAAATGGGCTGACATGGGCCATAAACTGGCTTAATTGGTATCGGGCCAGCATGGTAACGGGCCGTTAATAGGCCCGAAGACAACAAAGGCTTAATTCTGTCACAGGCATAACAGGTCGTTAATGGGCCATAATACATGACGGGCTTGAAACGGCGCAACGGGGGTTAACAGGACACAAACGGGCCAATTCTAACCGAGGGCTGAATTCGGCCCATTAAGGGAACATGCCAGTAACGGGCCGGAAGTAATAGAGGGCCGAAAAGGAGCCCAGGAATGTATGGGCCGCCAGTAGGCCAACAGCTAACACGGGCTGGAAACGGCCCATGTGAATCATGGGCCGTTAGTGTGTATAAATAAATTTACTGTTTATTATGGGCCAGAGTCACTGCGGGCCACTAAAGGGCACAAAGATACGAAAGGCTATGGGCCAAAAGACATTGTGGGCCATACATGGGCCGAAAATGAAGCGGGCTGGTATTATACTGGACAGCCCACATGACATTGTTGGGTAAAATTCGGGAACGCCATAACGGGCCGTGAGTTACCGGGCCATAAAATGGCTATATGCGAACAGACCGTTAAAAGGCTTCCCATGGGCCAGCCCGCTAGCTTTTGACCAAGTCAAACGGGCTGGCTAATGAGAATTTTACTTGTGGAAAATCCCATTGGTCTGGGCTGTTAGCGGTTATCGGATCCAAACCGGAACTTGATAGCTTAACGGTGACCCGTTACGGTGGATGCCACGTGTCGGTTACCCTTGACGAAAACACTTCCATGACGCGCCATTTATCGTCATGGAAGTGGACACTTCCGTGATGATAATTTTAGTATTGTCATGGAACACTTCTACGACAACACAGGTATGACTATCTTGATTATGTCCTAAAATCGTCATGGATGTACATGCATGATAGAAAATGTGACCTACTGTTACAAACACGTATCATGACGGAAGTGTATTTTTTGTAGTGATGCTCGTAAGTTTGTCTTGTCTTCTGATGAATGTCAAAGAATTGGTAATATAAGTAGACGTCAGGAAATGCCTATGAATTGTTCACTTGTTATTGAACCATTTGATTATATGGGACCTTTTCCTACCTCTATTGGGTATACTCATATTTTAGTTGATGTTAATTACATTACTAAGTGGGTAGAAGCTATTCCAACTGGTAGTGTTGATCTTAACACCTCTATTAAAATGCTTAAAGAAGTTATTTTCCCGAGGTTTGGAGTCCCTAGATATTTAATGACTGATGGTGGTTCCCACTTTATTCATGGTGCTTTCAGTAAATTGCTTGCTAAGTAATTAATCATAGAATTCCATCACCTTATCATCCTCAGTCTAGTGGTCATGTAGAATTAAGTAACAGAGAAATAAAATTGGTCTTGCAAAAGACCGTTAATAGATCTAGGAAGAATTGGTCTAAGAAACTTGATGATGCATTATGGGCTTAAAGAACTGCTTATAAAAATCCTATGGGTATGTCTCCCTATAAAATTGTTTATGGAAAATCATGTCACTTACCTCTTGAATTAGAATATAAAGCTTATTGGGCAATTAAAGAGCTCAACTATTATTTTAAACTTGCTAGTGAGAAGAGGTTATTTGACGTTAGCTCACTTGATGAATGGAGAACCTAAGCCTATGAATATGCCAAGTTGTTTAAAGAATAGGTTAAAAGATGGCATGACAAAAGGATACAAAAGCGGGAATATAATGTAGGTGACCATGTCTTGCTATGCAATTCTCGTTTATGACTTTTTGCAGGAAAATTTCTCTCTAAATGGGAAGGTCCTTACATTATCGAAGAAGTTTATCGTTCCCGTGCCATCAAGATCAACAACGTCGAAGGCACTAATTCTAAGGTGGTAAATGGGCAAGGAATCAAACATTATATCTCAGGTACGCCTATAAATGTTGAGACCAACATTATTAATTTAATAACACTGGAGGAATACATAAAGGAAATCTTCCAGAATCCTCCAGAACCCTAAAAAGGAATAGGTATGTGATACGGTAAGTAAACCGACTCCAAAAGCAATTTTACTCCATTTTGGAATATTTAAAAAAATAGGAAAATAAAAAGTAGTCTGAAAAGTGCATAAGCAGGCGACAAGCCTGGGGGGCGCCTCCCAAGCTTGTGGCCACCTCATGTGCCCTCTGGACTCCAATTTCTCCCAGAATACTTGTTTTGCATGGTAAAAATTCATTATATAATCTCCCGAAGGTTTAGACCACTGTATCACGACAATATCATCTGTTCTTGGTTCGTGTTGTTTTTCTATCAGATCTGAAAATATGTCGTCTCAAGATTCGGATGGAGAAAGCTATGTCTCCCACTATGTTGCAGATCCAAAGATCTTTGGGGAGATCTATCCCTACCTATGGTCCACAGAGGAGGAGGAAGACACAGACATGGAGGAAACAAGGGAGGACTGCTCGGACGAGGATGAAGTTCTGATAACCCACAAGTATAGGGGATCAGTTGTGTCGGTGTACAAAAGTAGGGGTCCTATTTTTGTACCGCTTTACTGCCTGCAGTTAGAAGAGCCGCTACCAAGGCCACACTTAGCGGGGCAGAGGAAGGAAGCAAAGTCGCAAGGCTACCAGATCTGCGCTCAAAGCCAGAGACACGAAGAGAAGGAGGGTGAGGTGAACTCCCCCGGCAAGGCCCTTGCCAGGGTGGCCTCCACAGCCCCGGCGAGAATCTTGCCGGGTTAACTTGCCCAACACCAGCAGAGCTGCCACCCTTGAGCCTACGAGTTCCAATGCCATCATCCACATTGGAACCAAGGCTCGGGAGGCACCTCCATGGTGGCATGCAGATATTTGTGAAGACCAGGAGCATACAAGACTAGATGATAACCAGAAGACGAAGATCCTCGGCAAGATCCTTGCCAAGGATACCCACAAGACCCCCGGCAAGACCCTTGCCGGGGATGACCATGATGCTGCGGCAAGACCCTTGCCGGGGCCCCGGCAAGACTCTTGCCAAAGACATCCGCGGGGCCGTAGCCCGGCCTGCACCAGCCAAAGCTCCACCGCCGTTCCAACACAGCGGTCAACCCGCCAACAAGGCAGACACCTGCGTGGCGACGTGCAGCTTCCAGGCCAACTCAGCAAGCACCTGCGTGGTGGCATGCAGATCTTCACGAAGACTCTGCCACCGCGCCAACTCAGCAGCCAGCCATCCAACGTGGCACTACACGCCTCATCAGCTCAGACGCGTGTCGAAGCAAGGCGAGGCGGTGATAGGTGGGACGGGCTTCCTTGCCATCCCCAATAAAGCAAGAAGGGCACGTTGGCAGCGCATTAAATGTGTTTGTCCTACGGTGCCAGGAGATAGACTCGACCACTGTACAATTTTCCACCTCTTGTGTGCCACTGTGGCAGCCCCTTTGTCTATAAAAGGAGGCCCGCGACGTACTGGGGAGGATTCAGACTTTTTGGACCCTGCACCCTTTGTAGCTAGTCCAAGAACACCAGATAAACACAAACCAGCAGGAGTAGGGTATTACGCATCACTTGCGGCCCGAACTTGGATAACCCCCCTGCGTTGATCTTCTAATCCCGCTCTTTCCACAGCCCCGCGCCCGCCAACCGTAGCAAAAGGGATTCTTCGTGATCCCGTAGGTGTCGTTTCCCCCGACAAGTTGTAGCCTCTTTCGATAAGTAAGAGTGTCGAACCCAACAAGGAGCTAAAGGTAGAACAAATATTTCCTCAAGTTCTATCGACTGATGTCTGCTTGAACTACGTTGGTATTTCCCCAAAGAGGAAGGGACGCGTTAAAAGACAAATGACGGTAGGTATTTCCCTCAGTGATGGGACCAAGGTTATCGAACCAGTAGGAGAACCATGCAACACCACGTAAACAACTCCTGCACACAAAGAACAAATACTTGCAACCCGACGTAAGAGAGGGGTTGTCAATCCCTCACGGGTAAAAAGATAGGTAAAATTGTAGTAGGTTGGATTAATAGATATCGCGAGAACGCGAGCTAAAATAAATAAGAATAAATTTCAGCAAGGTATTTTTGTATTTCTGGTTTAATAGAACTGAAAATAAAAGCAAATTAAATTAGATCGCAAAGGAAAATATAATAAAGAAGAGACCCGAGGGCCGTAGATTTCAATAGTGGCTTCTCTTGAGAAAATTAGCATACGGCGGGTAAACAAATTACTGTTGGGAAATTGATAGAACTTCAAATAATCATGACAATATCTAGGCAATGATCATTATATAGGCATCACGCCCAAGATTAGTAGACCGACTCCTGCCTGCATCTACTACTATTACTCCACACATCGACCGCTATCCAGCATGCATCTAGTGTATTAAGTTCATGGAGAAACGGAGTAATGCAATAAGAACGATGACATGATGTAGACAAGATCTATTTATGTAAAAATAGACCCCATCTTGTTATCCTTAATAGCAACGTTACATACGTGTCGATTCCCCTTCTGGTACTGGGATCAAGCACCATAAGATCGAACCCATCACAAAGCACCTCTTCCAATTGCAAGATAAATAGATCAAGTTGGCAAAACAAAACCCAAAGGATAATAATTACGAGGCTATAAGTAATCATGCATATAAGATATCAAAGAAGACTCAAATAACTTTCATGGATAAAAACATAGATCCTTTCATAAACTCAAAGTTCATCGGATCCCAACAAACACATCACAAAAAGAGTTACATCGTATGCATCTCCAAGAGACCGTTGTATTGAGAATCAAAAGGGAGAGGAAGCCATCTAGCTACTAAATACGAACCCGTAGGTCTACAATGAACTACTCACGCATCATCGGAGATGCGCCAATGAGGATGATGAACCCCTGAGTGATGGTGTCTAGATTGGATCTGGTGGTTCTGGAACTTGCGGCGGCTGGAATTGATTTTCGTCGACTCCCCTAGGGTTGGGGTATTTCTAGAGCAAATAGGCGATGCGGGAGGGTGGGCACAACCCACCTGGGCGCGCCTAGGGGCCCAGGTGCGCCCTGGTGGGGTTTTCCCCCCTCGGGGCACCCCCAGTTGCTTCTCTGGCCCATTTGGTGTCTTCTGGTCCATAAAAAATCCACAAAAAAGTTTCGTTGCGTTTGGACTCCATTTGGTATTGATTTCCTGCGATGTAAAAAACAAGCAGAAAACAACAACTGGCACTGGGCACTACGTAAATAGGTTAGTCCCAAAAAATGATATAAAATTGCTATAAAATGATTGTAAAACATCCAAGAATGACAATATAACAACATGGAACAATAAAAAATTATAGATATGTTGGAGACGTATCAGCATCCCCAAGCTTAATTCCTGCTCATCCTCGAGTAGGTAAATGATAAAAACAGAATTTTTGATGCGGAATGGTGCCTAACATGTTCATCACATATTCTTTTCTTTGTAGCATGGACATTTGTACTTTTATATGGTTCAAAGCAATAGTCTAGTTTTGACATGAGGACTTTAATACTCAAGCATATCAACAAGCAACCATATCTTTGAAAATATCAACACTAAAGCAAGTTATCCCTAGCCCATTATGCTCAATCATTGATCCATTCATGAAACACACTCGCATATTAGCTACACCCAATGCTCAAGTACGATCATAGTGCCCCTTAGTTGGTGCTTTATAAGAGAAGATGGAGACTCAAGTAAAAATAAAAATTGCATAAAGTAAAAGAAAGGCCCTTCGTAGAGGGAAGTAGGATTTGTAGAGGTGCCAGAGCTCAAAGCGAAAAAGATAGAGATAAACATTTTGGGAGGCATGCTTTTCCTGTCAATGAAAACGATCGAGTAGTTCCCAATACTTTCCATGCTAGACGTATCATAGGCGGTTCCCAAACAGAAAATAAAGTTCATTCCTTTTTCAACCATACTTTCACTTTCCATGGCTAGCCGTATCCACGGGTGCCTTCCATACCAACACTTTCCAAGAATTTATTATTTGACAGCATAAAGTAAATTCATTTTTCATTTTGGGACTGGGCATCCATAATACCTTTGCCGTACTCTCGTGCAATGACAAGTGAATAAACACTCATCTTGAGAATAACACACCTAGCATGGAAATATATTAGCCACCCTAGTAGACTAAGGCATAGCCTAGTGGTGGGAAGGGGCCAATGCCTTTCCACCCACCTAGGTTCAAGGCATGGTACTTGCAGTTTGGGTTTGTTTCACCAATTATACTGTAGGGGGTTCCCTTACAGTCTTTACATCATATATATATATATATATATATATATATATATATATATATATATATATATATATATATATATATATATATATATATTAGCCACCCCTACCGTTTCATGAGCGGTGCGAGCACGCAAAAGAGAAATTTATTTTGAAAATTAGAGAGGGCAGATACAAATTTGCTTAGAACGGCAAAAGAATACTGCATATAGGTAGGTATAGTGGACTCATGTGGCGAAACTGGTTATAAAGGATTTTGGATCCACAAGTACTGATCATACTTAGTGCAAATGAAGGCTAGCAAAATATTGAGAAGCATCCAACCAAGAAACGGAAAATCACATAAGCGGGCATTAAGATTAACTAACACCGAATAATGCACCATAAGTAGGATGTAATTTCATTTCAAAACTATTGACTTTTGTGCTTGCATAGGGAATCACAAACCTTAAAACCAATATTCTTACTAAAGCATAATTACTCATCAACATGACTCACATATCACTATCATCATATCTCAAAACTATTACAAAGAATCAAGTTTATTTTGTCCAATGATCTTCATGAAAGTTTTTATTATATCCTACTTGGATATCTATCACTTTGGGACTAGTTTCATATGTTGCTTTTAATAATCTCAAACAAATATAAGTTAAGAACATGAGCATCATATTTCTTTCTCTCAAAATAATTTAAGTGAAGCAAGAGAGAATTTCATATTTTTTTACTAAATCTCAAATAAATCTAAGTGAAGCATGAGAGCATTTATTTGAAAATAACAAAGCACATCGTGCTCAAAAGATATAAGTGAAGCACTAGAGCAATTCCAAAGCTCATAAAAATTTAAGTGAAGCATAGAGAGCAATTCTAACAAGTCATGGCATAATTTTGGCTCTCTAAAATAGGTGTGTACAACAAAGATTCAAGACTTGAAATAAAAGGCAAAACAAGCAAAGATTCATATCATACAAGACGCTCCAAGCAAAACTCATAATATGTGACGAATAAAAATATAGTTTCAAGTAAAATACCGATGGTCATTAGAAGAAAGAGGGGATGCCACTCGGGCATCCCCAAGCTTAGTTGCTTGATACTTCTTGAATATTATCTTGGTTGCCATGGGCATCCCCAATATTAGCCTTTTTCTAATCCTTATTCCTTCATCCATCGTGATATCACCCAAAACTTGAAAACTTCAATCACCCAAAACTCAACAAAACCTTCGCGAGATCCGTTAGTATAAGAAAGCAAATCACTACTATAAGTACTTTTGCAAACCCATTCATATTTTATTTTTGCGTATCTACTGTATTCCAACCTTTATATGGCAAAAACTCTTCAAAGGAAACCATAGAATCATTAAAACAAGCGCACAACGCAAAGAAAATAGAATCTGTCTAAAACAGAACAGTCTGTAGCAATCTGGATATTTTGAATACTTCTGTAACTCCAAAAATTCTGAAAAATTAGGAAAACATAGGCAATTTGTATATACATCTTGTGTAAAAAATCGAAATTTTTATCACGCTTCTATGATTATTAACAATTCTATGACTGGCGCGCAAAGTTTCCGTTTTTAACAAGATCAAATCAACTATCACCCAACATGATCCCAAAGGCTTTGCTTGGTACAAACACTAATTAAAACACAAAAAACACAATCATAATAGTAGCATAATTTTTCAAACACTCAAGAACAGAAAGAAAAAGACAAAAATAAATATTATTCATTGGGTTGCCTCCCAACAAGCGCTATCGTTTTACACCCCTAGCTAGGCATAATGCAAGGATCTAAGTGTTGTCATCTTTATTCCTAGATCCATAAGATGCCCTCATGATTGATTCATATGGTGGCCTAATTATTGTTCTGGGGAAGTGTTCCATACCCTTCCTTAGTGAAATTTGAAATTTAATATTTCCTTCTTTCATATTAATCACGGCACCAATAGTACATGAAAACGGTCTACCAAGAATAATAGGACAAGACGGATTGCAATCAATATCAAGAACAATAAAATCTATGGGAACATAATTCCTATTTGCAAGAATAAGAACATCATTAATTCTTCCCATAATAGTAGAATCAGCCAAGTGCAAATTTAGAGAACACTCTTCAATATCGGTAAGACCAAGCACATCACATAAAGATTTTGAAATTGTAGAAACACTAGCACCCAAGTCACACAAAGCAAAACACTCATAATTTTTAATCTTGACTTTGATAGTAGGTTACCATTCATCATGCAATTTTCTAGGAATTGAAATCTCTAATTCCGAGTTTTCTTCTAAATCTTTCATCATAGCATCAACAATATGTTTAGTAAAAGCTTTATTTTGTTCATAAACATGGGGTGAATTTATCATGGATTGCAAAAAAGAAATACAATCAATCAAAGAACAATTATCATAATTAAAGTCTTTGTAATACAAAAGAGTGGGCACATAACTAGTTAAAGTTTTGACCTCTCCAAACCCACTTTTATCAATTTTCTCAACAAGATTTGCACCCTCCGAATTATCGGGACGCCTTCTAGCTAAAGTTGACTCTTCTTCAGTCCCTTTATTATCAATATTAATTTTACTAAACAAAGGATCAATAGAAGAAACACCAATCATTTTAAGATCTTCATCACTTTTATGAAAGCAATCACTAGAAAAGGTTCAAAAAATTCTCTTCTAGCTCAGCATAGCGGTTCTTTTCTTACTTTCATCCATAGAAACATAAAGAGCCTTAATTGATTCCTCAACCTTAGGAACAAATTTTTTTTGAACAATGGCGACAGTGGGAGAGGCTCCCACTGACTTTGTATTACTCACACAACAAAGTTACATCATTACAGGTGAGGGGTATTTGAGGGCCCCCCTCAGACCAACTAAGAAAGTAAAGTGTTGCTAGGTTACAAGTTTTGTATATAAGAATCCAAGAAGGGGCGAAGCTCTTCTTTACAGTTGTGCCCAAGCAGGCTTAAAAGATTTTTTAATCTATCTAGCCATGCAGTGAAAGAGTGAGGCACCCCTCTGAAATATTCATTGTTTCTCTCTTTCCAGATGCTCCACGCGGCCAGCAAGAAAATATCCATGAACAGCGGCTAACTCCACTGATTTTTTCCAGCATGCAACAGAGAGAACCTATTAACCCCATTTGGCCAAAATAATCCCACTCTGGCCCAACATCACTGGCTAAAAGGGCATGAGAAGAAGAGGTGTTCAACATGTTCTAGGTTTTGGCACAACATGCATGCATAGTTATTGTCCACAACAACATAGTGTCTATGTTTCAACATGTTCCTTGTGTTTAGACGGTCCACCAGCAATAACCAGCCAAACATCTTGAATTTGATGGGGCTCATGGCTTTCCAAAGCCACAGAAAGGCCTCATCGGCAATCGTTTCCCTAAAGCAGTGATTGTAGTACTTGCTGGCCGAGAACTTTCCTCTAAGAGTACAAACCCAAGAATCAGTGGAGCCCCTCTCTTACACAATATGCCTGGATCTTTGCTGAATCTCTCTGACCTCCTCTCTCACTTGGGTAGACAGAGGTAGATGGAAGAGCATAGCGGGGTAGTAGCCGCCAAAATAGTGCCCACCGACTCATCCTCGTTTGTGCAAAAGGAAAAGGCACGGGGGAACATCTCGGAGAGTGGTGCCTCATGATCATGCTCAATCCACATATCCTTCCAAAACAGAGCTGAAGATCCATCCCCAATCGCAACCTTAGTGATGCCGCAAAACACATTACTGAGTTGCATGACATCACGCCACCAGAAGGAGCCGATCGGGTCTACTACATGTGGTACTCTACCCGCATAGTATGTGTCCCATATCAGAGTCACCCACGGGACGTCGTGATGATTGTAGAACATATAAAGGTGTTTGAGGAGGAGTGCCACGTTCTGGGTTTTGATGTCAATCACCCCAAGACCACCTTTGCGCTTCGGTCTACAAACCAGCTCCCAAGCAGCCAAAGAATTATTTTTACTCCCGTATCCGTGTTTTTGGCCCACAGACAGTATCTACGCAAAAAAATTCATCTTGTGATTTTCTACATCATGAGAAATTCTATCAATACTTCTAGACATATCATCAATCTTATTCAGCTTTTCTTCTATTATAGCATTGAAAACTTTTTGAGTATTGATAAATTCTTTAATATTATTCTCAAGATCAGAGGTGTTCCTATTATTATTATAAGAAGGATTACCATAGGGATTACCATAATTATTAGAGGAATTACTAGGAAAAAGCCTAGATTAAAATTACCTCTATAAGCGTTGTTATTGAAATTGTTTCGTGAGATAAAATTCACATCTACGACATCACTATTTTGATCAATCAAAGTAGACAAAGGCACATCATTAAAATCAATAGGAGCACTTTTATTAGCAACCAATTCCATAAGAGCATCAAATTTTTCACTCAAAGAAGAAATTTCTTCAACTGAATTAACTTTTTTACTAGTAGGAGCTCTTTTGGTATGCCATTGTGAATAATTTGCCATAATATTAAGCAATTTGGTGGCTTCACCCAAAGTAATTTCCATAAAAGTACCCCCCGCGGAGGAATCTAAAAGATTACGAGAAACAAAATTCAACCCCACATAAATTTTTTGTATGGTCATCCAAAGATTTAACCCATGAGTTGGGCAATTCCTTAGCATCAATTTCATCCTTTCCCGAGATTGTGCAATGATACGTCCATTTTGCATCATGTTTTCTTACTGTTATTTATAATGTTTTTATCCATAATAATGCTTTTTGGAGTAATTCTAATGCCTTTTCTCTCATAATTTGCAAGGTACACACCAAGAGGGAGAATTAAATTTGGAAATCTGGACCTGAAAAAGCTATGTCAGGCCACCTATTCTGCACAACTCCAAACAAGCTGAAACTTCACGAAGATTTTTTATGGAATATTTAAGAATTATTGGAGCAAATAACTACCGGAGGGGGGCCACCAGGTGGGCACAACCCACATGGGCGCGCCAGGCAGCCCAGGCGCGCCGTGGTGGGTTGTAGCCTCCTCAGCCCAACTCCGGTGCCCATCTTCTGGTATATAAGTCATTTTTACCTAGAAAAAAAATAATGAGAAGACTTTCGGGGCAGAGCGTCACCCTCTCGAGGCGGAACTTGGGCAGGAGCATTTTTGCCCTCCGGCGGAGCGATTCTGCCGAGGGAACTTCCCTCCCGGAGGGGGAAATCATCATCATCATCATCACCAACAACTATCCCATCTTGGGGAGGGCAATCTCCATCAACATCTTCAACAACACCATCTCATCTCAAACCCTAGTTCATCTCTTGTATTCAATCTTGTTACCGGAACTATAGATTGGTGCTAGTGGGTGACTAGTAGTGTTGATTACATCTTGTAGTTGATTACTATATGGTTTATTTGGTGGAAGATTATATGTTCAGATCCATGATGCTATTTAATACTACTCTGATCATGAGCATGTTTATTATTTGTGAGTAGTTGCTTTCATTCTTGAGGTCACGGGATAAATCATGTTGCAAGTAATCATGTTAATTTGATTTGTGTTTGATATTTTGATGGTATGTATGTTGTGATTACTACTATAGTTACTTGCTCGTTACAAATTATCTTGCTACCAAACTACTCGCTACTCACAGTTTCGGCACTTGCAGACACTACCTTACTGAAAACTACTGGTCATTTCCTTCTGCTCCTCGTTGGGTTCGACACTCTTACTTATCGAAAATTACAATAGATCCCCTATACCTATGGGTCATCAAGGCTATTTTCTGGCGCCGTTGCCGGGGAGTGAAGCGCCTTTGATAAGTGGAATTTGGTAAGGAAACATTTATATAGTGTGCTAAAAAAATTTATCACTTGCTACTATGGAAAACAATCCTTTGAGGGGTATGTTCAGGGTATCTTCACCTCGTCCGGAACCACAATTAATTGCCCCTCAACCTACTACACCTACTGAAAATATTGAATATGAAATTCCTTCGGGTATGATAGAACAACTGCTAGCTAATCCTTATGCAGGAGATGGAACCGAACATCCTGATATACACTTGATATATGTAGAACAAATTTGTGGATTGTTCAAGCTTGCAGGTTTACCCGGAGATGAGGTGATGAAAAAGGTTTTCCCTTTATCTTTGAAGGTAAAAGCATTGGCATGGTATAGGCTATGCGTGATATTGGATCATGGAATTGGAATCGTTTAAAATTGGAGTTCCACCAAAAAATTATCATATGCATCTAGTTCATCATGATCAGAATTATATATATAATCTTTGGCCTCGTGAAGGAGAAAGTATCGCTCTAGCTTGGGGGAGGCTTAAGTCAATGTTATATTCATGCCCCAATCATGAGCTCTTAAGAGAAATTATATCCAGAACTTTTATGCTCGGCTTTCTCGTAATGATTAATCCATGTTGGATACTTCTTGTGCTGGTTCTTTTATGAAGAAAACTATTGAATTCCGGTGGGATCTTTTGGAAATAATTAAACGCAACTCTGAAGATTGGGAACTCGGCGAAGGTAAAGAGTTGGGTATTAAGCTTAAATATGATTGTGCTAAATCCTTTATGGATACCGATGCTTTTCAAAAGTTTAGCACTAAATATGGACTTGACTCTGAGATAGTAGCCTCCTTTTGTGAATCATTTGCTACTCATGTTGAACTCCCTAAAGAGAAGTGGTTCAAATATCATCCACCTGTTAAGGAAGAAATTAAAGAACCGGTACCGGTTAAAGAAGAAACTATACTTTATAATATTGATCTAGTTGTTCCTACCGCTTATATTGAGAAACCACCTTTTCCTGTTATTATAAAGGAGCATGCTAAAGTTTCAACTCTGGTTAACACAAGCTATGTGAGAACACCTAAACCTGATGAACAAATTAGACTGGAACCTAATGTTGCTATGGTTAAAGATCTCTTGGGGTAAGATATAGATGGGCATATTATTTACTTCTGTGCAGAAGCTGCTAGAATTGCTAAACCCGATAAAAGGGATAAACATAGACCAGTTGTTGGCATGCCTGTCATTTCAGTTAAAATAGGAGATCACTGTTATCATGGTTTATGTGACATGGATGCTAGTGTGAGTGCTATTCCTTACACTTTATATCAAGAAATTAAGAAAGACATAACACCTGCAGAAATAGTAGACATAGATGTTACTATTAAACTTGCTAATAGATACACCATATCACCTTTTGGGATTGTTAGAGATGTTGAAGTCTTGTGTGGGAAAATAAAATACCCTACTGATTTTCTTGTTCTTGGTTCCCCACAAGATGACTTCTTTCCCATTATTTTTGGTAGACCTTTCTTGAATACAGTTAGTGCTAAGATAGATTGCAAGAAACAAACTATTGGTGTTAGTTTTGGTGATCAGTCTCATGAGTTTCATTTTTCCAAGTTTAGTAGAAATCATCATGAAAAAGAATTGCCTAGTAAGGATGAATTAATTGGTCTGGCTTCTATTGCTGTGCCACCTACTGATCCTTTAGAACAATATTTGCTAGACCGTGAAAATGATTTACATATGCATGAAAGGAATGAAATAGATAAGATTTTCTTTGAACAACGTCCTCTGCTTATTGAAACTCTGGGAGGTCCTCCTCCACCTAAAGGTGATCCTGTGTGTGAATTAAAACAATTGCCAGACACTTTGAAATATGCTTATCTTGATGAAAAGAAAGTATATCATGTTATTATCAGCGCTAACCTTTCAGAACATGAAGAAGAAAGATTATTGAAAGTTCTAAGGAAGCACCGAGCTGCTATTGGATATACTCTTGATGATTTAAAGGGCATTAGTCCCACTCTATGTCAACACAAAATTGATATGGAACCTGGTGCTAAACCAGTTGTTGATCACCAACATCGGTTAAATCCGAGGATGAAAGAAGTGGTAAGAACGGAAATATTAAAACTTTTGGAAGCAGGTATAATCTATCCTATAGTTGATAGTAGATGGGTAAGTCATGTTCATTGTGTCCCTAAGAAAGGAGGTATAACTGTTGTTCCTAATGATAAGAATGGACTTATTCCACAAAGAATTGTTACAGGCTATAGAATGGTAATTGATTTTAGAAAATTAAATAAATCAACTAAAAAAGATCATTACCCTTTGCCTTTTATTGATCAAATGCTTGAAAGATTATCTAAGCATACACACTTTTGCTTCCTTGATGGATATTCTAGCTTTTCACAAATACCTGTTTTTCAACCTGATCAAGAAAAGACGACTTTTACTTGTCCTTTTGGAACCTATGCTTATAGACGTATGCCTTTTGGTTTATGTAATGCACCGGATACCTTTCAAAGATGTATGAGTGCTATATTTTCTGACTTTTGTGAAAAGATTTTTGAGGTTTTCATGGATGACTTTTCTGTTTATGGGAAGTATTTTGATGATTGTTTAAGCAATCTTGAGCGAGTTTGGCAGAGATGTGAACAAACAAATCTTGTCTTGAATTGGGAGAAGTGCCACTTTATGGTTAATGAAGGCATTGTCTTGGGTCATAAAATTTCTGAAAGAGGTATTGAAGTAGAACAAGCTAAGGTTGATGCTATTGAGAAAATGCCATGTCCTAAGGACATCAAAGGTATTCGTAGTTTCCTAGGTCATGCTGGTTTCTATAGGAAATTTATCAAAGACTTTTCTAAAATTTCTAGGCCTCTCACTAATCTTTTGCAAAAGGGTATTCCTTTTGTTTTTGACGATGATTGTTTAGAAGCCTTTGAAACACTCAAGAAAGCCTTAATTTCTGCACCTATTGTTCAACCACCTGATTGGAACTTGCCTTTTGAAATTATGTGTGATACTAGTGATTATGCTGTTGGTGTTGTTCTAGGACAAAGGGTTGATAAGAAATTGAATGTTATTCATTATGCTAGTAAAACTCTAGACAGTGCTCAAAGAAATTATGCTACCACTGAAAAAGAATTCTTAGCAGTGGTGTTTGCTTGTGATAAGTTTAGACCTTATATTGTTGATTCCAAAGTAACTGTTCACACAGACCATGCTGCTATTAAATATCTTATGAAAAAGAAAGATGCTAAACCTAGACTTATTCATTGGGTTCTCTTGTTACAAGAATTTGATTTACATATCATTGATAGATAAGGAGCTGAGAAGCCCGTAGCTGATAACTTGTCTAGGCTTGAAAATGTGCTTGATGACCTACTTCCTATTGATGATAGTTTTCCTGATGAGCAGTTAGCTCCAATAAATGTTGATAATAGTACTCCTTGGTTTGCTGACTATGCTAATTACATTGTTGCTAAATATTTGCCACCTAGCTTTACATACCAACAAAAGAAAAAATTCTTCTATGATTTAAGAAATTACTTTTGGGATGACCCACATCTTTATAAAGAAGGAGTAGGTGGTATTATTAGACGTTGCGTACCTGAGCATTAACAGGGACAAATCCTATGGAAATGTCACTCCGAACCGTATGGAGGGCATCATGCTGGAGATAGAACTGCTCATAAGGTATTGCAGTCTGGATTTTATTGGCCTACTCTCTTCAATGATGCTCGTAAGTATGTATCATCATGTGATGAATGCCAAAGAATAGGTAATATCGGTAAGCGTCAAGAAATGCCTATGAATTATTCACTTGTTGTTGAACCATTTGATGTTGGGGATTTGATTACATGGGACCTTTTCCTTCCTCTAATGGGTATACACACATTTTGGTTCTTTATTGATTATGTTACTAAATGGGTAGAAGCTATTCCAACTAGTAGTGCTGATCACAACACCTCTATTAAAATGCTTAAGGAAGTTATTTTTCCAAGGTTTGGAGTCCCTAGATATTTAATGACTGATGGTGGTTCACACTTTATTCATGGTGCTTTTCGTAAAATGCTTGCCAAGTACTCCCTACGTTCCTAGATATAGGGTGTATAGTTTTTGGCACGGAAATTAAAGAACACACGTGGAGGAAAATTTTCACAAGTTTTGGGCGAGATTACACCTGACTAATTGAGATGAGGAAATAGAGGAGCTTGCCCGATATAAGGAAATGTAATCAAATCCCTAAAAAAATTATCCAAACGAGTGGTGCAATGCAATACACCTTATATTTCAGACTTTTTCTCAAAAATCTATATACCTTATATCAAGGAACGGAGGGAGTATGATGTTAGCCATAGAATTGCATCACCTTATCATCCTCAGTCTAGTGGTCAAGTTGAACTTAGCAGTAGAGAAATAAAATTAATTTTGCAAAAGACTGTCAATAGGTCCAGGAAGAATTGGTCTAAGAAATTAGATGATGCACTTTGGGTTTATAGAACAACATATAAAAATCCTATGGGTATGTCTCCTTATAAAATGGTTTATGGAAAAGCTTGTCATTTACCTCTTGAGTTAGAACAGAAAGCATATTTTGTAATTAAAGAACTCAATTATGATTTCAAACTTGCTGGTGAAAAGAGGTTATTTGATATTATCTCTTTAGATGAGTGGAGAACCCAAGCTTATGAAAATGCAAAGTTATTCAAAGAAAAAGTTAAAAGATGGCATGACAAAAGAATCCAAAAGCGTGAGTTTAAAGTCGGAGAATATGTTCTTTTGTACAACTCTCATTTTAGATTCTTTGCAGGAAAACTCCTCTCAAAATGGGAAGACCCATATGTCATCGAGGAGGTTTACCGGCCTGGAGCCATCGAAATAAATAACTCCGAAGGTACTAACCCGAAGGTTGTCAATGGGCAATGAATAAAGCATTATATCTTAGGTACGCCTATTAATGTTGAAAGAAATATTATCCAAACTTTGACATCGGAAGAACACATAAAAGAGTCCTTCCGGAACACTCCAGAATCGTGAAAATAAGGAGGTATGTGATACGGTAAGTAAACAGACTCCGAAAAATCTGCAAAAATATTTTTTATCAGTTTTGAAATATTTTAGAATTTTTGGAATAAAGAAACTTTCAGGAAGCGTCCCCTGGTGGGCACAAGACACTAGGGCGCCGACTGGCGCACCTGTGGGTTGTGCCCACCTGGGACACCTTCCGGACTCCATTTTTTCTTCCATACACTTGTCCCCCAAGATAAAAAATCTATATATAGTTCCCGAACCTGTTAACCACCCTATCGCAAAGAAATCCTCTGTTCTCTTTTCTTGCTGTTTCCGTTCAGATTTATCAAGCCAGGCATCGTATCTTCATGCTCCTCCAACAACATGGAAGAAGATGCTTGGCTGAGGAAGATCGAGACAAAGAGAGAGGAGCCTACGGACGCCGCCAAGGGAGGGAACTGCAAGGAAGCTATCGTAGATCCATCCCCGGTGGCAGCACAAGCACTGCTGGCCGAGGAGGAGGAAGAAGATATCCTTAAGCCCTACCTTCCTCACCTTACCCCTGCTAAGATTGAAGCTTTTCGCGTCATTGAATTAGTTCACATACAAAATAAGTATCTCACTCACGAAAATATTCTGCATCAAGAGCATATTATCCATCTCTGGAGCATCATCCGTCGGCTGAAGAATCTCTTGATCCTTAAGGACATGATCGCTTCATCACCACCGGCCATCTTCTTCACCACCAAAGGAGAACTGAGTATCAAGTATGGGCACTCCCCTTGGCTTCCGCCAAGCTTGGAGGAGGTGTCCCGGTATCGTATCATCCCACTATCTTTTTACTTTTACTTATCTTAGTTCGATCTTTTTGCTTTAGATGAAACTAGTGGACCCGTTGCGCCAAATGGCGCAGAGGCACGCTAAAGCCATGTCCGCGTCGAAAAAAAACTCCATGGTTTAATCCCCTTTAATAGAAAACACGGTGCAATGTTGTGTATAATAATATGAATATACACGGCTTAACTTAATAGTAGAGACTGATTTAAAACAAAAAAAAAACACAACTTGGCATGAAAAATTAAGATAGAATTGTCTTTCAAAATCTATACAATGAGTGTTTTGAAAAGGTTTGTCTTTCTCGATAAAATTGGTTTTGGAAACCGCTTAGACAGTCCTATTTTAAACTTTGTTTTTGAGGATCAGTCCCATTTTAAACTATGAACGCTTTGAAAATTGTTGTGTACATTGATATATACCAGGCCCAAGGCTGCATCCCTTTTTCAGCCTGTGCATTTTACAATATGAGCCCACTTTCACAGCCACGTGAGCACACTTTCACAACCGCGTCATTCGTTTCCTGGACATCTTGCATGTGCTTTGAGAGTAGCTGCACATTCGTCATGGGTGCAACATTTGATCTACTGTTTTGCAAAGGCAATGCTCTTAACCCAACCAGAACGTGTGATGCTCCATGATGGTCATACGAATCATAACATGCCGTTCCATAGAAGGTTGGACCGTCATCTGCTCTCAAGACAGTGGAATGGGTCTTCCCTCTTCCGGAATGTAAAATCACCAGTTAACCAACAAGCATCACATGAGTAAAAAACAAAGCCAATGCATTAATATCAACAAAGGAAGGGGACAAACCTTGATGAACTGAACAAAGAAGAAGCAGCCTTCAAGGTTGTAGAGACTGAAACAAACAACAAAGTTCCTGGTCAGAACTCAAAAAATCATAGCCTGCCCCAACAGGACTGAATAGATTGATTCCAAGCAAAAAATTACAAAACTATACCAAGACAACTGGATATCAGGATTCTTAGGACGAATGAGTAAACTAAAATACCGCAACAGAACCATATCCAATTCCGAAATGATTGGATACACATATATAAATGTTCTGAACAAATGTGTAGACCAAAATACCAAACAAGCAATCTGAAATATGAAAAATAAAGCACATCACTAACATGGCCATCATAAATACTTGCTAGACACTAACAAGACCCCTGATTATTTCTCTAGAAACTATTGAAGATTCCTTATGATGCATATGTAAGCCTGAACTGAAATTGGTGAGCAATCTTAGAGCACTCATTAAGCAAGCCCATGTCCTTGCAGAGGAACACAATGTTAATGTATGAAACATCAACCCATGATCCGAATTCTCCTGAAACTGACCAAGATTTCCCTCAATTACCATCCCATGATCCTAAGTTCTGTAAAGGTCACATCAAAGATAATTTATAGGAACAACCACAATTAAGGATGTTCTAATCACCAAATAATCCATCTGTAAAGAGGTACAATTTTTTTACCCCGCCACACCTTTATCTTCGAGAGAAAACACGGGAGCTGATAATTCATTATTTTACCAAGATCGTGCATGCCCTCCAACCGCGTGATTGTGGGGGCTAACATGCCCGAATTCTCCTTCGACATGTCATGCTTCTCATCTCCATCACACCACACACGCAAAAAAACTCAGAATTACATCGCACCAATCTGGAGATGGAACCGCCAAAAAACCAAACAGGAACGGCATACCATTGAATAGGCTCTTCATGGTCTCGGAGCATCCGCCAACCCGTATTGCTGCCACCCGCCGTCATCTGCCTCATCGCAGCCCCCTGCACATATCCATTGGCTTGGCTGCAAGGAAAACAGATCATAGTTGCACACACAAAAACATTTGGAGAAAAAACTTTGAATGCTGAATATTTTTCATCTAATAACATTTTCTCAACAGGGCAACATCTTTCTCCAAACACAGATTAAGAAGGTGCACATAAATAATACGGTAGGAAAGTGGAGTTTACTTGCAATTTTTTATCCTCGATCTCTTTATAAGATTTTCAACAATGAAATTCTCTATTGTTATAGCCGTCAAAAAGCAAAAATAAGAAAATTAATTTTCTGAGCACAAACACACTGAGATAAGATAAGCTAAACAAGGCATCATGCCTTACTTTTCTGAATACAAACACACTGACATAAGATAATCTAAATGAGACGTCATGCCTTCAGGAGCCGAGCAATGGAAACTTTCTGGCAAGGATTAGAAACATGCTTTATTCTGTGAAAACAATGTAGGAGATTACACCTCCCTCTCAACAGAAAAAATGTGAGAGGTGCTGATTCCTGATCTCACTGAGTTTGTGCAAGCTGTACAGAAAAATTCCACATAAAACTTGTAGTCAAGTAGTTGCAATACTGCAGCTAATCACCCTAAAACTTGTACAGAGATGGAAACCTTCAGTGTTTGTCCGGCAGCTAGAATATTAAACGAGAAGACAATGATCTTTTTTGATTATTTGTCACAATACTGCAGCTAATCACCATAAAAGGTCATTCTGTAGTAGGCTAAACAAAATTCAGGTTGACGCTGAAACATCCACAATAAGAAACTAACTGGAATATGCTTCTGGACGAAGAGCGCAAGACCAGCTTGGCAATGTTGGGACGTCATCAGATTCAAGTAAAACAGCTTCGGCTTCTACCTGTTTGATCAAACAGAGTAAATCAGGATTAGATTTCATGACTTTACGCGAACTGCAAATCACATGGTAGATCAGACAGTCACCTAGCACGCTGTAGGCATATAAGAAAATATGCACAAGAGATTAAATCAAATGAGAAAGTGGAAGAGGCAAATTAGGAGAGAGAGGGAGGAGATGGCAGCCTGTAAAGAATGCATGGATGTAGCCCTGCAATGGCAGCCTACGCCTCAGGCCTGCTGAACGGGGAAAGCTTGAGTGAGGCGAGAGATTGGGCCGGATTGAGGTCTCGCCAATGCATGGAGCTCGACAGCTAGTACGGAAGGAAACCAGCCCCAACAACCTCCTCGTGGAACCCCGGGTCCGCGCATGACCTCGGCCTTCCACTCCTTGCGGTGCTCCAACAGTCCCCACCTGCATCCATGAGACAACATGGGAGACGAGAGTGAGGGCAGGGGGAAAGAGAGACTTGAGGTAGAGGCAAAGCCTAAATAACCTCAAGCTCCTTGCTGGTGCTGCTCTCGTCGTCGAGCCTCTCTCAGCCGCCTACGCCTCCCGCATCCGCCACTCCACCGACCCCTGCTGCGCCCATAGGCGTCGGATTCTCCGTGGCCTTTTGCCTCCACCCGGAACCGGCCACCGCCATGAGGCCTAAACGACGGGAGGTGGTTGGCCATGGTGACGAGGGAGGAAAGATAGAGGAGGGAGGAGGGGGGCGACGACACGGGGAAGAGAGGAGGCGGATGGGACAAACAAGGAGAGGGGGCGGCAGCGTGGAAGAGGAGAAGAAGAGAGGGGAGGAGACGAGGCGAAGGGGCGCGGGGCTCGGGACCAGAAGGGCTGGTGGCTAGGGTTTGACCTTTTTGTTTTGTTCTGCAGGTCGATAGTGGATCGCGGGCGGAGGGGATTGCTGAATCACTCGCGGACATGGGAAAGGTTCACCCAGCCAACGAGAGCTAGAGACGAGTCCACCCGTCACTGGCTAGTGAAAACGAACCTGAGGTGAAAATTGTGTTTGACCATAAGGTGGAGATCTGACGGCCCAAATGCGCTAGATGACTGATCCGACGGTCAGAAGTGGACCAAATTGGGGAAGCTCCCTGAAGCCAAGTTGGCTATGGTCCTTATATGTTAGAATAAAGTTTAGTTTTATCCTTTCTTCTTTGAGAGTTTGCTTAGTGTTTTATCACTGTAATCGTGTGTAAGTTATATAATAAAGTTAGTTTGTGTTTTTACTTTCTTTACTTTCATGTTACAAATAAAGAAAAGAAATAAGAAATGAATAAAAGAAAGAAAGCAAATAAAAGAAAGGAAATAAATCAATAAGATCATATATTAATCCTATGGTAGGTGATAGCACCACATAAGGAAAAGTATAGGTAGGATATTAGAGATTGACAAGCATATATAGCATTAGTCAATGATGCAACTCATGAAAGAATTAATAAGGTAAGAGAAGATTCACATATAAATATACTATCCTAGAAATCTTTTGTGATTGTGAGCACTCATCAAAATATTATATGCCAAAATTGTTGACGTTGGACAAGGAAGACAATGTAATGGTTTATGTTTGTTTATATTCACATAGAAGTCATATTGTCATAGATCCTTCAACATGTGGTGCTTGCCCCCTATCTTTGCTAGCCAAAAATTCCGCACTAAGTAGAGATACTACTTGTGCATCCAAAATTCCTTAAACCCAAATATTTTTCAAGTGTCCACCATACCTACCTAGGGATTGAGCAAGATCCCTCAAGTAAGTTGTCATCGGTGCAAAAGGCAATAAAAATTGCTTCTAAAAGTGTGAGATCGTTTAGTGTAAGAGAAAATTGAGTGTTGCACGAACTTGGATGACAAAGAATAAAAGCGACAGACTGCATAATAAAGGTTGTCATCTTAAGGGACAATGTAACATGATGTTCTTTTGCACTAAGGGATTGAGCATACAAACAAATAAGCGCATGGCAACCTCTGCTTCCCTCTGCGAAGGGCCTATCTTTTACTTTTATGTATTTACTTTTATACAAAGAGTCAAAGTTTTTTCCTTCTATTCCTTTTTATTTTTCTTCTTTGGCAAGCATCATGTGGTGAGGAAAGATCTAGGAACATATGTCTAGTTGAATATAGATAGCATGAGTTATTACTGTTGACACCATCCTTGAGGTGGGTATGTTGGGAGGCGAAACTATTAGCCCCTATCTTTCTATGTGTCCGTTTGAAACGTTTTGCTCATGTGTACGCGGTGAGTGTTAGCAATCATAGAAGACTATATGATGGTTGAGTATGTGGACTTGCCTAAAGGCTCCGACACGTGACCCTTCCTGAAAAGATGATGAATTGTAGTTGCAAAGTTGACTGAGAACATAGTTTGTTGGTTTATAATAGAGTTTTTTGCTTTTTTGTTCGATTGTGTGATGAACTATTACTTACTCATGGGAAGTGTATGCTAAATGTCTTATGTTTAAATTTGTTGTTGTTATAATAATCAACATGATGCTTCTATGTCCGTATTTTTTTTATCGACAGCTCTCTCTCAAAGCATGTGGACATGTTTTCGATTTCGGTTTCGCTTGAGGACAAGCGAGGTCTAAGCTTGGGGGAGTTGATACGTCCATTTTGCATCATGTTTTCTTACTGTTATTTATAATGTTTTTATCCATAATAATGCTTTTTGGAGTAATTCTAATGCCTTTTCTCTCATAATTTGCAAGGTACACACCAAGAGGGAGAATTCCAAAGAATCGGAAATACGGACTGAAAAAAACTATGTCAGGCCACCTATTCTACACAACTCCAAACAAGCTGAAACTTCACGGATATTTTTTATGGAATATTTAAGAATTATTGGAGCAAATAACTACCAGAGGGGGGGGCCACCAGGTGGGCACAACCCACCTGGGCGCGCCAGGCAGCCCAGGCGCGCCCTGGTGGGTTGTGGCCTCCTTGGCCCACCTTCGGTGCCCATATTCTGGTATATAAGTCATTTATACCTAGAAAAAATAAGGAGAAGACTGTCCGGGCGGAGTGCCGTCGTCTCGAGGCGGAACTTGGGCAGGAGCACTTTTGCCCTCCGGCGGAGCGATTCCGCCGAGGGAACTTCTCCTGAGGAGAAATCATCGTCATCATCATCACCAACAACTCTCCCATCTTGGGGAGGGCAATCTCCATCAACATCTTCAACATCACCATCTCATCTCAAACCCTAGTTCATCTCTTGTATTCAATCTTGTTATCGGAACTATAGATTGGTGCTAGTGGGTGACTAGTAGTGTTGATTACATCTTGTAGTTGATTACTATATGGTTTATTTGGTGGAAGATTATATGTTCAGATCCATGATGCTATTTAATACTCCTCTCATCATGAGCATGTTTATGATTTGTGAGTAGTTACTTTCGTTCTTGAGGTCACGGGATAAATCATGTTGCAAGTAATCATGTGAATTTGATATGTGTTTTGATGGTATGTATGTTGTGATTCCCTTAGTGCTGTCATGTGAACGTCGACTACATAACACTTCACCATATTTGGGCCTAAGGGAATGCATTGTGGAGTAGTAAATATATGGTGGGTTGCGAGAGTGACAGAAGCTTAAACCCCAGTTTATGCGCTATTCCGTAAGGGACCGATTGGACCCAAAAGTTTAATGCTATGGTTAGAATTTATTCTTAATACTTTTCTCGTAGTTGTAGATGCTTGCGGGAGGGTTAATCATAAGTAGGAGGTTTGTTCAATTAAGAACAGCACCTAAGCACCGGTCCACCCACATATCAAATTATCAAAGTAGCGAACACGAATTAAACCAACATGATGAAAGCGACTAGATGAAATTCCTGTGTACCCTCAAGAACACTTTGCTTATCATAAGAGACCGTTTTTGCCTGTCCTTTGCCTCAAAAGGATTGGGCTACCTTGCTGCATACTTATTGCTACTATCGTTACTTGCTTGTTACAAATTATCTTGCTATCAAACTACTCGCTACTCACAGTTTCAGCACTTGCAGACACTACCTTACTGAAAACTACTTGTCATTTCCTTCTGCTCCTCGTTAGGTTCGACAATCTTACTTATCGAAAAGAGCTACAATTGATCCCCTATGCCTGTGGGTCATCATGCAACATGCTCATGTTCAAGTTGCTTGAAATTCATGATCTGGGTTCTAAGGGAAATAATTTTCGTGGTCGGAAAATACTTAGTAATAAAAGCATCCTTGCACTTATCCCAAGAATCGATACTATTGCGAGGTAAAGAAAACCAAATTTTTGCACGATCTCACAAAGAAAACGGAAATAATTTCAACTTCACAACATCATTGTACACATATTTTTTCTTTTGCATATCGCATAATTCCACGAATGTTTTAAGATGGGACGCGACATCCTCATTGGGAGTACCGGAAAATTGATCTTTCGTAACAAGATTCAACAAAGCAGTATTAATATCACAAGACTCCGCACTAGTGGCAGGAGGAGCAATCGGAGTGCTAATGAAATCATTGTTGGTATTGGAGAAATCACACAACTTGGTGTTCTCTGGAGTCATTGTGACTATGCAACAAGATTGCACTCAAAAAACAGATCTGACAAGAAAACGGCGAACAGAAAAGAGGGCGAATAAAACGGCAATTTTTGTGAATTGGGGGAGAGGAAAACGAGATGCAAATGGCAAATAACGTAAATTGCAAGGAGATGAGATTAGTGATTAGGAACCTAGTAGATGTTGATGATGTCTCCTTGGCAGTGACGCCAGAAATTCCTTTTGATGTCTGCTTGAACTATGTCGGTATTTTCCCAAAGAGGAAGGGATGATGCAGCACAGCGAGGGTAGGTATTTCCCTCAGTGATGGGACCAAGGTTTCAAACCAATAGGAGAACTAAGAAACACTATGTAAACGGTACCGGCACACAAAGAACAAATACTTGCAACCCGACGTGAAAGAGGGCTTGTCAATCGCTCCCGGGTAGAAGATAGATTTGTTTTGTAGTTGATTGGATAAATAGGTCTCGTGGAAACGCGAGATAAAATAAATAATAAAAATTGCAGCAAGGTATTTTTTGGGTTTTTCGATTAATAGATCTGGAAATAAAAGCGAATAAAAATAGATCTCAAAGGCAATATGATAAAGAAGAGACCCGGGGCCGTAGATTTCACTAGTGGCCTCTCTCGAGAAAAATAGCACACGGTGGGTAAACATATTACTGTTGGGCGATTGATAGAACTTCAAATAATTATGATGATATCCAGGCAATTATCCTTATATAGGCATCACGTCCAAGATTAGTAGACCGACTCCTGCCTGCATCTACTACTATTACTCCTCACATCGACCGCTATCCAGCATGAATCTAGTGTATTAAGTTCATGGAGAAACGGAGTAATGCAATAAGAACGATGACATGATGTAGACAATATCTATTCATGTAGGAGTAGACCCCATCTTGTTATCCTTAATAGCAATGATGCATACATGTCATTCCCCCTTCTATCACTGGGAAATGTGTCATGTGACACTCTTCCATGTCACATACATCTTGGTGGAGCACACAAAATGATATGAGTGAAATAACACGCATCACCAAGGACATAAGTGAAGGATCATACACAAATAATTGTAGAGATAAGCATTAAGCACACTTTAAGCATATATAGTATGATCAACCACATAGGACAAATGTAGTATCTCACAAGCATTAAACGATCAAGTAGCACGGATCAAATGAATATAGTAGCAAAAACTCGATAAAAACCAAAGAGCAAAAGCGAGTATCTCTCTCTCTCTCTCTCTTAGCCTAATGATCTATACAATGTCTCCCCCTTTGGCGACAAGTACCACAAAGCTCGAAAATGTATATAGTTATGCGTCTCTCTAGGCACGATCCTCCGGAGCTCCTGAAGGTGACTTCCGTCTTGTGGATCCTATTTGCGTAGATGGCATGGAGAGAAGTGCGTCTGCAAATGCTTCTGAAGATGTCTGCTGGACTAGTGGAGTAGACACTGGAGGTGGCACTAGAGCAGTAGCGGCAAAGTGAGTGGTCCTCGTGTCTGCAACTAGCACGACTGAAGATCTGGGAGCTTTGGGTACAGTCTGGAACCTCTGAGTGGTAGGTCTCTCATCTCCACTGTCTTCTGCAGCAATCCTGCTTGCCTCAACATCTGTCTGCGGCTTCTCCACAATTGTTTGAACGTCGGTGATCTTCACATCAAGATCATGAATCTTTGTCTCGACAATCCGCTCTAGACTCTCCTGGTTCTTGGAGATGTTGGCCAGACTCCTCTCAATCCTCAGGGTGGCCTCTAGCAGATATGTCATTTGATCGTTATTTGACTTGAGGTTTGCTATCGGTGCATTGGGAGATGCAGCTTCCTGA
Organism: Aegilops bicornis; assembly: GCA_021605145.1. Lineage (NCBI taxonomy): Eukaryota > Viridiplantae > Streptophyta > Magnoliopsida > Poales > Poaceae > Aegilops > Aegilops bicornis. Next base: position 413,330,215 of record CM038672.1, read on the forward strand.
GCTGCTTTTGCTTCTGCTGCTGCTGCCTGGGCTTTCTCTTGAGCCTCAATAGATGTGGGTGTGAGGGATCCATCACCACATTATCCTCAAACTCTGGCTGAAGAGAGAGGTGCTCACGATCAAGTAGATATGTGCATGTTCCAACTTTGGAGTTGATGAGCATCTGAATGTGTGGGGCATATCCACAAGATCTCTTCTGGTCAGCAGCTGTCCTCTTGACCATTTCTGTTGGCGTTCTGGGAACGGGGGTCCCTAGACTTGCCTGCCTGCGGCCTGCGGCGTGGCTCAAGGGGTGGCCCAGCACGGCCCATCTTCATCAACACAAGCTCAAGACCCTCGCGAGGGGCCAAGCCTCGCGGGGCGGACGACAGGGAGCTTCCTCAGGCACGGCCTCGTCAGGCTGGCTCACGAGGAGACGGAGAGATCAAGGCGGGGTACCTCACGAGGTGCCCATGACGCAAGCCATGACGACCGATGGCGCCACGCGGGCGCCAGCCCACGCAGTGTCCTCCTTTCCTCTTTGGTGCAAAGGGAGCAAGCGCAGACAAGAGTATCAAGCAAAGGCATCCGCTTCGGTGCAACAAGACCAAGACCGTCGCAACGGCCGGAAGGAAGTCATTGTGGAGCCCAAGCCGGCGTCACCACCAGAGCCTTTTGACAAAGCGAGGACCAACTTTAGTCAGGATAAGTGTACTAGATGTTCCCCTTCAGAATGGCCAATTGTTGGCGCCCTTCCCGCTCAATATTTGGGAAGAGGCCCAGGTCCTCTGCATATAAATAGGACTAGCCACTCATAGAGTAGGGCATCGGATCCAGCACCCTAATCCACACAGAGAGAGCGACTGAACTCCCCCTAGCAGTTCATCGCGACCAAATGCAGAGACCCTCATGAGGCTGTTCTTCCTTGTATTGTTCATCATCATCAGCCCAAGAGGCAATCCACCACACCACAAACTAGAGGGTATTACACCACAATGGTGGCCCGAACTAGTATAAACCCTGCTTCTCTTGTGTTGTTCCTTTCATAGCTTAGATCTTAGCGAGGCGGCGAGGTGCAGGTAGGTAGAGGGCGAAATCTCCGCGCGCACCCGGTGTTCGAACCTAGAGGGTGCGGAACCCGAAATCCGACATTTGGCGCGCTGTAGGGGTTCTGCCGCCTGTTCTTCGCCGCCTGTTCTTCGCCGACCACCGCATCCATGTCGACGCTGCCGGGCCTGCTGAAGCGCCGAGCCGCTCTCGCTCGCGTCGCCAGACGGTCCCGTCCCGTCGGCCGTCCCCGCCGTTCCGTCGCTGCCGTTAACGCCGCCACCGGCGGGGAACGAAAGCAGCAAGCATCGCCCCACCCGTCCGTGCGAGGCGAGACAACCCGCTTCTCCTTCACTCGCCCGCTGGTTCTTCGGGCGCTCCGCGACGCTTATGGAGGCTCGAGCTGCGCTCATCGCGGCAAACGAGCTCCTGCGCTACCGCCCTGTCAACAACGTCTACGAAGAGTGGCTCGACCATGTCGCCAAGCTCGTCCGCGCCGCAGGGGGCTCCCCCGCGCCGTCCTTCTCGCTGCACCGCGCCCCGCCCTGCGTGGGCGATGAAGCTCCGGGGGCGCCTCAGCCGTCTCCCCCTCAAGAAGGCGCCTTGGCCCCAAGGCGCGTGGCCCTGGCGGAACCCGCTCCGTCCGTGCAAGGCCAGCAAGAAGAGCAGAGCTGCCAAGAAGTCCCTCGCCCCAAGAAGCTGCTGGAGTGCTCTGCACCGGCTCGTCTCGACCACGCCTCGCCTCCAAAGACGCTAAGACCCTCAGATCGCTCCCAGCTGCAGCGCATGGGGACCCGCAAGACCAGGCTCTTCGTCACCAAAGGCCTCCCGTGGCCATAGCAGGCTGCCGCGCCTTCACCGCCGAGCTGCGCAGCGTCGCGTGGCCCGGCAAGTTCAAGCCAGACCTGCCACCTCACTACGACGGCATGGCCGACCCTGCAGAGTTCATCCAGCTCTACGAGCTGGGCATCGAAGCCGCCAGCGGGGATGAGAAGGTCATGGCAAACTGGTTTCCCATGGCACTCAAGGACGGAGCCCGCACCTGGCTCTTGAACCTGGCTCCTGGCACGATCTCCTCCTGGGACGAGATGTGCACCCGCTTCATCGCCAACTTCCAAGGTACTCGCGACCGGCCTCCTGCCGTGAGCGACATGCGCCGCATCAAGCAGCAGCCAGGGGAGACCACAGAGAAGTACATCCAGCGCTTCAACAACGCACGCCTCAAGACTCCCAAGGTGACTGAGGAGGCCATCATCTCTGCCTTCTCCGACGGTGTGTGTGACGTCAAGATGAAGGAGGAGCTGGCGATGCATGAAGATCTGTGCACTTCCTTGGAGCTGTTCAACTTGGCAACCAAGTGCGCCCGGGCTGAGTAAGGGCGCCTTTCCCTCCTTGAGCTGCCACCGCATACGTAAGAGAAGAAATCCAAGGCCAAGGGCGTGAAGCGCAAGGGGGCTGCCGTGCTCATGGCGAACCAGACACCAAGCGGGGCAGAGATCAGCCCGAGTCTTCCAAGGGCAGCCGGTACTGTGTGTACCACGACCTCCACACCCACAACACCAACTAATGTCAAGAGCTCCGGGCCGTGCGAGAAGGGAGGATCGGCCGACGCCCCGACCGCCACGATCGAGGCTACGGCCGAGGAGGAGGAAGAAACGCAGGACGCTGGGAACACCGTGTCCCTCGCCAAGGGTGGCGCGACCAACCTCGCGAGGATAGCTGGCAGGATCAGCCTCGCGAGGGAGACTGGAGGGATCAGCCTCGCGAGGATCGCCCGCAAGGAAACGCAGGCCTCCCTCCTCTGCCGTCGCAGCCAAGGAGAAACGAGGACCATCATCAGGACGAGGGGGTTGGGGGCTTCCGGGAGCCACGCGCGATCGCTTGCATCCTGGGCGGAGCTCAAGCCCCAGCCTCTCAACGCATCTTCAAGCAATTCGCCCGTGAAGTGAATGCAGTCCTCCCCAAGCTCGAAGCCACGCGCCCTCTCGGTGGTCGGCATGCGCCATCACGTTCAGCTTTCAGTGGATCGGCTCAAGTGCGCGCCACAATGTGAGTCATCCCGATGCTTTGTTCCCCAATCATCGCGAACGTGCAAGTCACCAGGACCCTCATCGACGGCGGAGCAGGGCTCAATGTCCTGTCCGTAGAGACATTCAACAATCTCCAAGTGCCTTACAATCAGCTTCAGCCAACCAAGCCTTTCTCCGGAGTCACTGATGGCTCCACGGTTCCGATTGGGCAGGTCCGCCTCCCTGTCACCTTCGGGGCGCGCGACAACTACCGCACCGAGCTCATCGACTTCGATGTCGCCCACATTCGCCTACCATACAATGCCATCCTCGGGTACCCAGCTCTGGCCAAGTTCATGGCCGTGACTCATCACGGCTACAACGTCCTCAAGATGCCGGGAAGCGGCGGAGTCATCACGGTGCCTTGTGAAGAGAGAGACGCAGTGTGCTCCCTGGAGCGAGCCTTTCAAGCCGCATCACTTGAAGACCCAGATCGCAGGAGCGTGAGGCTCCATGAGACCGCTCCCAAGAAGAAGAAGACATCGCCAGGCCCGACCCCTCAGGAGGCAGGCCCCTCAGGGTCCGTCCTACTCAGGGGCACCTCCTTCTGTCGCATAGGAAGGCGTGCCCGCTGCCCTCCTCAAGCAAGGCTCGGGGGCTCTCTCCTAGAGGGCCACCAACCTTGCCAAGTTCACGAGGGAGGCGCTTGGGCACCACTTGGAGGCGCGCTTCAAAGCACGTTTCCCTCAGGAACGAGCAAGGCAAGGAGGGCCAAACCCTCAGGAGTTCGTCAGTCATATCACACAGGAGTTGCAGGAGTCAAGAATCATGAGCGGCAGCCGCCGCTTACCCGCCGTAGCTCCCCATCCAGGCGAGGATGGTGGGCTGCGCGTCTGCATCGACATACCAGGGCTCAACCGAGCCGCCTCTCAGGAGCGCTTCTGGCCCTCACGCGCGGGGCGCTGCGAAGGCTCACCCCACAGCTATGTTCGCATGCCTTACGGCATGCCGAACGCGGCCGCCACGTACCAGCGCCTCATGGGGAGCATCCTGGAGGCTCAAGAGGCCAGGCGTTCCGCAGTCCTGGCGGAGATGGAGATGGTCCGCGAGGAGCCACAAGCGCCTCCGGAGCCTCCCGAGGCTCCTGGGCCTGGGGGCTCGTGAAGGCCGGCTTCCGCAGCCCACGGCTTCCGCTACTTCAGCATCCCCTTGTCCTCAACGTTATCAGGTGACATCCTTCAAGTTTCATTTCCAGGTGGGAGCGCCCCCCAGGGTTGCATCATTCCCAGGCCGCGTGGGTCCGTCCCTGCGGCGTGTATCCCTTTTACTTCATGTTCTTAGCTTACTTTGTTGGGGGCGCCCCTCGGGCTGCATCATCCCCAGGTCGCTCGGGCCATGCCCAGCGGCATGTACCCCTCTCGCGTTTATTTCAGGTCATGCGTTCGACCTATCATGATTGTTATTTGATTCCTGTCCACGGCACCCCTTCTTCCTTCATGTCGGTCGCTTGCACGTTAAAGGGGGGGGTACATGAGCATCGCGACTCATGGCTCCTACTGGCCCTCTAGCCCTCACCCTCTGGCCTTGTCCACGGCATCGCGACCTGGCATACCAGCGACGGCTGAGACCCGCTCGAGAGCCGGGACTCGAGGACGTAGAGCGTCGGCATCTAAACAAATTTGCAGGAACACATCACAAGTTAAGGCCCAGTGACCCGCCTTGAGGTAGGGCCCCGTGAGTCCCGCGCTGGCTCACGGGTGCCCAGATACACCTCGTCAGGCCCTACCGTGCCAACCACGTGTCAGGGCGGGGCTGTACACGCCCCGGGGGCTCCTCCCGGAGGGGAGCCCCCTCCCACGCACCAGTGGAAGCACCATGCTCCGCTACCGGCCGACGACAAGTGCCGAGGAGCGGCTATGCCCAGACACATACGAAAGCGCTTATGCTCTGGGCCGGTGATAAACAATCGAGGGTGGCCCCGGCGCATCAACCTCGGGGAGCCCAGGAGATCGGTGTCGGCCTCATCGCAACGCCTCCCCTCGGGAGTGCCGCGAGGGCTGGGCACGGGCTACGCTGGGTCACGCCCAGACGTCGCCACCCAGCCAGCCCTCGGCCTGGTTCGTCACGCCTCTCCCGAGCGGAGCCAAGGTACGAAGGTCGTTTGAGCATCAAGGGGGACTCCACGAGCATCACGACTCAGAGCCTAATCGTCACGTAGCCCCTCACTCCTTAGTTCCGAAAGGCTAACGGCGGTTGAGGTATGCGCGGGGCCGGGCTCTGCAGACGTAGAATGGTAGATTCCCCCCACACATCTCACCTCCCTAGTTCGTGCGCCAAGGGAGACTCCTGAGCATCGCGACTCAGGAGCCTAACTTGTCACATAGCCCCTCACTCCTTGGTCCTGTCCTGGTTTCCGGTCGGGGCTAACGGGCGGTGAGGTATGGTGAGGCGGGCTCTGCCGGCGTAGAACGTAAGCAATTAGGAAGGAAAAGCGCAAATCTTAAGGAATTCAAAAGCAAATATTACAGTCCGTAACTGTTATCACAACACCAAACGCAAGTTTAAACGCCTCCCCGAGGCACGATACATGTTGCAGGAAGCAGAACAGGAGCCACAACAGAGTCACTTGTCGACGACGAAGCCACGCCGAGCAGGTTCGCCTCGTGAAGCCGCTGGACCGGCAGCGCCACGCTTTGGCTTGGTGCTGAAGGCCCAGAACTTCGACAGCAGAGCCTCCGCTCGACCCTTCACGGCCTCAAGAACGCAAGCTCGCCGCTGGCTCCAAAGAAGTCGAGGTCGACGTTGGGATCGCAAAGGTAGACGTGGGCAAGGACCCGCGTTAGCGCTGCAGAAGACAGGACACGCACCTCGGCCTCAGCCGTAGGGCCAAGGCCAAGGGTGACATCTTCAAGAGCGCGATCAGGAAGGGAAGCAGCTTGGCAGGACCGTCCTCGGCGCCGCCGGATTTCCGGCTGTCAGAAAGCTGCCCTCAAGAAGGTGCGAGCCTTCACCTCCATCTCCGTGAAGGCCTCGCGGTCCTTGGCAAGTACCCGCGCCTTGCCGTCCAGCTCGACCTCCTTCGCCTCCAACTCCTGCTTCAGCGCACCCAGGCGGTCACGGCGCTTGTTAAGCTTGGCGTCCTGGTCCTTGACGGCCGCCTCGCGAGCCTTCATGTCTTCCTCCTTCTCTTGGCGAATGCGGGCCTCCTTGGCAAGCTGGTCCCACAGGCCCCGCAGCTCGCTCTCCGCGCCTTGCAGCGACCTCGGACATCGGCTACCTCCCCCAAGGCGGCGTCGTGAGCAGCCTTCGCCCCAAGGACAGCCTGCTTCTCCTCGTCGCAAGCCGTCAAGGCTGAACCAGCGCCGCTTTCGAATCAAGGCCGAGGCGAATCCAGCAGAGGCCAGCTCAAGCGCCAGCCACCAGGCGAGGGTCGGCACCGAAGATCTTGCCGCAACCGGTCCAATTCAGCAAAGACGATCCAGACAAAGGAGGAGTCTGAGAGACAACAGTTGGTGGAGTAGGAGGAGAGGACGGCGGTGTAACCACAAGATCTCGAGGCGGAACCTGCTGCACCCCAACAGCTGTGGCAGTGGCATCAGGCAAGGATACCTCAGGAGTCGCTTGGGCCATGGGGGCTGAGCTCGCCCCAGCCAGCTCCACCAGGCCTCGTGAGGATGACCGGGCAGGAGAGGCCCGTGTCTTGCCGTCGCCTTCCTTCATGCGAGAGGCGCTGCCCCTGCACGGAGCCTCAGAGCTCCCTTGACTTCGCCGCAGCGCCAGCCTAGCCAAGGGATACAGGATATCAAGCCTCGGCCGCAAAGCAAGGAATAAAACAAGAATCAAGCACTTATCTGGTCATCGTCATGAGCTCGAGCAACCTTCGCCATACTTGGAGCCCGAGAGCCGGCGAGGATCAGCCTCAAGAGGCCCGGGAGGCGGGGGCACGTCTGCGGATCGCCTCGGGCAGGGCGGACCTGCTGGGGACCAACCCAGTCCTATCCTTTTTCAGGATCGGGGCAAGCTCGCCGCCCCGCTCGTCGCCATCCTCGTCGTCATCGCTCGGCAAGAGGCGGAGAGCGCGGGACCTGCACCGAGGGAGGGGCGCTCTCGACTCCCCGTCGGTTGCCTCGGAGTCAGGCCCCACTTCTCGCTCCTCTTCTTCCTCCTCTTATTTGGAGTCGCCCGGAGGACACGTTCACCCGTCGCTGGGCGCCGGGTCCTCGGGGAACCTCCAGCGCACGGGCCCGTCCCCATTAAAGGCGGGCATGGCTTCCATCGCCTGCTCCCAATCGTCTCGAAGGAACAAGGGCACATGAGCGCCCTCCAGCCTCGCCACGTCTCCCCCGACCAGATCTTCGTCGGCCAAGATCAAGGGCTCGGGCGGGCCTCCACAATGAAGCGAAATCTTGTCGAAGCGGGGCCACCTGATGCTCCAGGAACTCCCTCAGGAGCGACGCACCAGTCAGCTTCGCCGCCGCCATGTTGCTCGGCCGCAGATCCGCGTCCATCTTCTCCAGCACCGGCTTCGCGCGGGGATCCACGAGTTCCGCGCGAGACCAAGCGTCGATGGGCATGGGCTGCTCCATGGGCAGAATCAACCGAGGGTGGATGCGCCCAGCATCTACCATGACCCACTTGCTCCTGAAGCCCTCAATCCTCTTCCCGGGCTTCGAGATGGCGTTGGAGCTGCCATACGCGACAAAGCTCACAAGACGCTGAGACGGGACCACGAGAGGTCCGGAGGGCGAAGTAGTGGCGCAGCAAGGCCACTGAGGGCTACACCCCGACGTGAGCCTCACAATAGTAGGCGAAGATCACCAGAAGAAGAACAGAGTTGGGGTGGAGGTGCAGAGCTTGCAGTTTGTAGTGGCGGAGGACAGAGAAGAAGAACTCAGAGAAGGGAGGCACCAGATCGGCAGCAATGGCGCTCACGAAGAGCGGATAGAAGGTGCTTCCTTGGCCCTCGAAAAGGGCGGAGCCAGCCTTGACCACCTCTGCCCCATCGATGCCTTGCGCCGCCGCCATCCGGCACACCCGGGCGAGGCCCTCCTCCGACACATTCGGCGAGTCCAAGGCGGCTGAGTACCAAGCTCCGGCCGGGGTCTGGCGAGGCGCCATGTCTTGCTAGGGCACGCGGTCGAAGTAGATCTGGAGATTTCAGAGGCAGGAAGGAAAGGCGCAAGAAAGGGGATCTGAGCAATGACCGAAGGAAGCAAAGCCTAGGCAGACGCCGCTCTTTTGTTGATTCGCGCAGTTGCTAAGGCGCCCACGTCCAATCAACCACCACGCGGCGCCCAAGGCCGCAGGCTGTTAGGGCCCGCGGCGCTTCGGCCCCTTCGCTTCTCTGCTCAGCCAAGTCCGCGCGCTTTGGGCCCGGGCTCTTGTCGGCGTTCCGGGAACAGGGGTCCCAGGACTTACTGCCTGGCCTGCGGCGTGGCTCAAGGGGTGGCCCAAAGACGGCCCATCTTCATCAACACAAGCTCAAGACCCTCGTGAGGGGCCAGATTGCTGGGCGACGACAGGGAGCTTCCTCGAGCACGGCCTCGTCAGTGGCTCGCGAGGAGGCGGAGAGATCGAGGCGGGTACCTCACGAGGTGCCCATGACGCAAGCCATGACGACCGATGGCGCGGTGGGCGCCAGCCCGCCGATGTCCTCCTTTCCTCTTTGGTGCAAAGGGAGCAAGCGCAGTAAGAGTATCAAGCAAAGGCATCTGCTTGGTGCAACAAGACCAAGACCGTCATAGCGGCGGAAGGAAGTTATTGTAGAGCCCAAGCCGGGCGTCACCACCAGAGCCTTTGACAAAGCGAGGACCAACTTTAGTCGGGATAAGTGTACTAGATGTTCCCCTTCAAAATGGCCAATTGTTGGCGCCCTTCCTGCTCAATATTTGGGAAGAGGCCCAGGGCCTCTGCATATAAATAGGACTAGCCACTCACAGAGTAGGGCATCGGATCCAGCACCCTAATCCACACAGAGAGAGAGAGAGCGACTGAACTCCCCCTAGCAGTTCATCGCACCAGCCCAGAACAGACCCTCGCGAGGCTGTTCTTCCTTGTATTGTTCATCATCATCAGCCCAAGAGGCAATCCACCACACCACAAACTAGAGTAGGGTATTACACCACAATGGTGGCCCGGACTAGTATAAACCCTGCGTCTCTTGTGTTGTTCCTTTCATAGCTTAGATCTTAGCGAGGCGGCGAGGTGCATGTAGTTAGAGGGTGAAATCTCTGCGCGCACCCCAGTGTTCGAACCTAGAGGGTCTGCCGAAACCCGAAATCTGACAATTTCAACAATCAAACTCATAACCTTGAACTTTTGGGGGTTGTCAAACAAATGAAGCAAATTAATGGAGTGGCCACGTATCATCTTGTCATCTCCAGACTTGGGCAAGAGAGTACGCCTCAAGATAGTGTTGGTTGTGGCCAAACCAGCTAGCAAGTGCTTGACTGACCCAAGCTTGTGGCTCTCAACATCGTTTGGACGGATTTCCTCATACATGTTTTCCATTGTGTTGTGGTCCATCCTGGGCTTCTCGTACACATCAATATCATTTTATTCTTCCTTAGGGGCACCAAGGAGTGCAACCCACTCAAAGATGGTTGACTGGTACTTGGGACCCTCGGTCATCCATGAAATCTTCCCATCTGGATAGAAGTGTGTGTTTTGGAGTAGAATTGCATGATCATCTCATCGTTCCACTTGGTGAGCTTCTGACCAACAAACTTGTCAGCACCTGTAATCCTGAAACTCTCATGAACGTGGGGGAGATAATTTTCATTGGCATCAATTCCAGTCCACCCACTTCATGTCAGTGACAATGGGTTCTTATCAAGCAAAACTGTTTCATAGAAGTCTTGTTGTTCTCTGGTGTGGAATCGGTAGTCACAAGCAGTCCTTCTTATAACAGAGCAGGGATCAAGTTTCCTCCACTCTCTCAATCCCTTATCCTTCCCGAGCATCATGTTTTCTACAACTGGATGAACATTATCATGATCTGGGATCTTGGGCTTAAGCTTCCTGAGCACTAGTGTCTCATCATCATCCTGAACCTCAGGCACTGGGGTCTTGTTCTTCTCAGCAGCTTGAACGTTTCTTGTAGACCTCTTAGGTGCAGAAACCTTGGGCTTGGCCTTGGGCTTGGAGGGAGCAGTTGTCTTCATGGCATCAGACATGAGTTTCTGTACCTTAGCTGGAGGTGCTTAAGCTTCTGGCTCTTCCTCCTCCTCATCTTTCCTCATGGAAGGTCTGCCAATAACTGTAGCAGTGGTGTTTCTAGCCCTCTTCTTCTTCTTGCTGGGATCTGCTTCTTCATCACTTGGATCCTCAAGTGTGAATGTCATTGTTTCCTGTAGAGCTGAGGATTTGCGTGGCTTTGACATTGGGACTCTCCTTGCGACAATCCTCTCTTTGGCACTTGCCCTGGTGCTAGCTGTAGAGCCATACTCCTTCCTAGTACTGCCTTTTTCTTTGATGTGGCCTCACTAGCCACAAAGTTTTCATCCTCATCGTATGAGGTTTTCTTCTTCCTTGTTCTGGTGGCAGCCTTTGGAAAATCTGGAGAGCTCCTAATGCCCTCACAATAGCTCTCATTGGGACTAGAGCCCTCACTTAGAACAACATCCTGCTTTGACTGATTCCGACTGTCACTGGCACTTGACATCTTGCAAGCTGACCCTGTGAATAGGTGGATATGGGCAGAGTATATGAGTTATCACAAAAAGCAGATTGTTTTTTCTTCTTCAAAAATTTGAGTTCAAACATTAGTTCTAGGTTTTCATAGAATGCATTTTGAAGCTATCGAGTTGGTCATTTCGGTGACACCGAAGCAGCTAACAGAGACTAAACACACAGTTTTGGTAGGACCGAGACGTAGTTCGGTGACTCCGAGTTGCTAGGGTTTCACTGAAACTTTACTTTCGGTCCCACCTATTAGTACGTTTTGGTGGATCCGAGTTGTACTTGTGCAATGGCCAGGGCCAAATCAGTGGGACCAAAAATTCCTATTCAGTCAGTTCGAGATGCGTTCAGCAGAAAGCTAACCCTATTTTTTTGCTCGAATCTATTCTAACGAATTTATCTGGTGGATAGAAGTATTGCAATCGTGGAAAGATACATGGTATTGTCCTTGTGCATTGAATCAGATAAAATAAGCACGAGGAGATCGAATCTCACCCTAACCCGATGAAGATCCTCTACGACGGCAACTACGGGGTAGATTGCCGTTGACGGCGGCGGATTCCTGCAGCGAAGGCGCACAGGAGACAATGGCGACGATACGGAGACCAAGGGGTCGGCAGCAACGGGGTGCAGAGTCATAGCGTTTGAAGTAATTTTCAACATACGGTCGCGTGAAGTATGTATACTCGTGTGCTGTCGGTGGCACCGAGTGGAACAAATTGGTGGCACCGAGATGCGCAACTGTGTGCAGTTACAGCAAATCGGTGTGGCCGAGTTGGTCTAATCGGTTGCACCGAGATAAAAACCTAGATCAGCCTTTATGATTTCGGTTTGATCGTGTTTGAGTGTATTGGTCTGACCAAAATGCATGAAGAAGGTTTTGGAGGTCAACCCTTGACGGACCTGTTGGGGAACGTAGCAGAAATTCAAAATTTTCTACGCATCACCAAGATCAATCTATGGAGATTCTAGCAACAAGAGAGGGAGAGGACTAGCATCTTCATACCCTTGAAGATCGCTAAGCGGAAGCGTTACAAGAACGCGGATGAAGGAGTCGTACTCGTAGCGATTCAGATCGCGGTTGATTCCGATCTAAGCACCGAACAACGGTACCTCCGTGTTCAACACACGCATTACAGCCCGGGGGACGCCTCCTCCTTCTTGATCCAGCAAGGGAGAGGAGAAGTTGAGGAGAACTCCGACAAAGACGACGGCATGGTGGTGATGGAGCTCGTGGTTCTCGGCGGGCTTCACCAAGCACTACGGAGGAGGAGGAGGTGTTGGAGGAGGGAGAGGGCTGCGCCAGGAAGGTGCGGCTGCCCTCCCTCTCTCTCACTCACTATATATAGGGGAAGGGAGGAGGGGAGGCGCCTAGGGTTCCCTAGGGGAGGCGGCGGCCATAGGGAAACCCTAGATGGGTTTTGGCGCCTTCACCCCTAGGAAACTTGCCCCCAAGCCGGGAGGGGTGGCTGCCCTAGGGGTGGCGCCCCACCTCTCCAGTTACGTGAGATGGGGTGGGAGGCGCCAACCCCTTAGTGGGCTCATTTGCCCTCTCCCCTTGGCCCATAAGGCCCTCCAAAGCTTGTCGGGGCCTCCGAAACCCCTTTCGGACACACTGGTCATCACCTGGTACCCCCGGAACAATTCCGGACTCCAATACCCTTCGTCCAATATACCGATCTTCACCTTTGGACCATTCCGAAGCTCCTCGTCATGTCCGGGATCTCATCCGGGACTCGGAACAACCTTCGGTAACCACATACTATTTCCCATAACAACTCTAGCGTCACCGAACCTTAAGTGTGTAGACCCTACGGGTTCGGGAACCATGCAGACATGACCGAGACGTTCTCCGGTCAATAACCAACAGAGGGATCTGGATACCCATGTTGGCTCCCACATGTTCCACGATGATCTCATCGGATGAACCACGATGTCAAGATTCAAGCAATCCCGTATGCAATTCCCTTTATCTAGCGGTATTGTACTTGCCCGAGATTCGATCGTCGGTATGCCGATACCTTGTTCAATCTCGTTACCGGCAAGTGTCTTTACTCGTTCCGTAACACATCATCCCGTGATCAACCCCTTGGTCACATTGTGCACATTATGATGATGTCCTACCGAGTGGGCCCAGAGATACCTCTCCGTCACACGGAGTGACAAATCCGATCTCGATTCGTGCCAACCCAATGACACTTTCGGAGATACCCGTAGTGCACATTTATAGCCACCCGATTACGTTGTGACGTTTGGTACACCAAAGCATTCCTACGGTATCCGGAAGTTGCACAATCTCATGGTCTAAGGAAATGATACTTAACATTAGAAAAGCTTTAGCATACTGAACTACACGATCTTTGTGCTAGGCTTAGGATTGGGTCTTGTCCATCACATCATTCTCCTAATGATGTGATCCCGTTATCAACGACATCCAATGTCCATGGTCAGGAAACCGTAACCATCTATTGATCAACGAGCTAGTCAACTAGAGGCTTACTAGGGACATGGTGTTGTCTATGTACCCACACATGTATCCGAGTTTCCTATCAATACAATTATAGCATGGATAATAAACGATTATCATGAACAAGGAAATATAATAATAATAACTAATTTATTATTGCCTCTAGAGCATATTTCCAACAGTCTCCCACTTGCACTAGAGTCAATAATCTAGTTCACATCGCCATGTGATTAACACTCACAGGTCACATTGCCATGTGACCAACATCCAAAGAGTTTACTAGTGTCACTAAACTAGTTCACATCATCATGTGATTTAGACTCAATGAGTTCTGGGGTTTGATCATGTTTTGCTTGTGAGAGAGGTTTTAGTCAACGGGTTGCAACATTCAGATCCGTATGCACTTCGCAAATCTCTAGGTCATATTGTAAATGCTGCTTCCACGCTCCACTTGAAGCTATTCCAAATGGTTGCTCCACTATACGTATCCGGTTTGCTACTCGAGTCACTTTCGGATAGGTGTTAAAGCTTGCATCGATGCAACCCTTTACGCCGAACTCTTTATCACCTCCATAATCGAGAAACATGTCCTTATTTACTCCAAGGAGAATTTTGACCACTGTCCAATGATCCATTCCTGGATCATTCTTGTACCCCTTGACTGACTCATGGCAAGGCACACTTCCTAAGTGCGGTACACAAAGCATAGCATACTATAGAGCCTACGTTCGAAGCCACGGGGACGACCTTCGTCCTTTCTCTCTCTTCTGCCGTGGTCGAGCTTTAACTCTTAACTTCATACCTTACAACTCAGGCAAGAACTCCTTCTTTGGTGATCCATCTTGAACACCTTCAAGATCATGTCAAGGTATGTGCTCATTTGAAAGTACCATTTAGCGGTTTTTGATCTATCCTCATAGATCTTGATGCTCAATGTTCAAGCAGCTTAATCCAGGTTTTCTATTGAAAAACACTTTTCAAATAACCCTATATGCTTTCCAGAATTCTACATCATTTACGATCAACAATATGTCAACAACATATACTCATCAGAAATTCTATAGTGCTCCCACTCACTTCTTTGGAAATACAAGTTTCTCATAAACTTTGTATGAACCCAAAATCTTTGATCATCTCATCAAAGCGTACATTCCAACTCCGAGAGGCTTACTCCAGTCCTTAGAAGGATTGCTGGAGCTTTGCATACTTGTTAGCGTCTTTCAGGATTGTCAAAACCTTTCTGGTTGTATCACATACAACCTTTCCTCAAGAAAATTGTCGAGGAAACAATGTTTTGACATCCTATCTCGCAAGATTTCATAAATAATGCAAGAATCGCTAATCCAATTCCAACAGACTCTTAGCATCGCTATGAGTGAGAAAGCCTCACCGTAGTCAACTCCTTGAATCTTGTCAGAAAACATCTTTACGACAAGTCGAGCTTTCTTAATGGTGATACTTACCATCATTGTCTGTCTTCCTTTTAAAATCCATCTGTACCCAATAGCCTTACGACCAACAAGCAGTTATTCCAAAGTCTACACTTTGTTTTCATACATGGATCCTCTATCGGATTTTATGGCCTCGAGCCATTTGTCGGAATCCGGGCCCACCATCGCTTCTCCATAGGGTTCATTGTTGTGTAGAAACATGACCTTCAAGACATGATTACTGTACCACTCTGAAGTAGTATGCATCCTTGTCACCCTACGAGGTTCGGTAGTGACTTGATCCGAAGTTTCATGATCACCATCATCAACTTCCACTTCAATTGATGTAGGTGCCACAGGAACAACTTCCTGTGCCCTGCTACATACTGGTTGAAGTGATGGTTCAATAACCTCATCAAGTCTCCACCATCCTCCCACTCAATTCTTTCGAGAGAAACTTTTCCTCGAGAAAGGACCCGTTTCTAGAAACAATTACTTTTGCTTCCGGATCTGAGATAGGAAGTATACCCCACCGTTTTGGGTATCCTATGAAGATGCATTTATCTGTTTTGGGTTCGAGCTTGTTACGATGAAACTTTTTCATATAAGCGTCGCAGCCCCAAACTTTCAAGAAACGACGGCTTAGGTTTCTCTAAACCATAGTTCTTACGGTGTCATCTCAACGGAATTACGTGGTGCCTATTAAAGTGAGTGTGGTTGTCTCTAATGCCTAACCCATGAACGATAGTGGTAATTCGATAAGAGACATCATGGTACGCACCATATCCAATAGGGTGCAACTATGATGTTCGGACACACCATCTCACTATGGTGTTCCAGGCGGTATTAATTATGAAACAATTTCCACAATGTCTTAATTGCGTGCCAAAACTCGTAACTTAGATATTCATCTCTATGATCATATCATAGACATTTTATCCTCTTGTCACGAAGATCTTCAACTTCACTCTGAAATTACTTGAACCATTCAATAATTCAGACTTGTGTTTCATCAAGTAAATATACTCAGTATCTACTCAAATCATCTGTGAAGTAAGAACATAACGATATCCACTGTGTGCCTCAGCACTCATTGGACTGCACACATCAAAATGTATTACAACAAGTTGCTTTCTTGTTCCATTTCACTGAAAACGAGGCTTTCAGTCATCTTGCCCATATGGTATGATTTGCATGTCTCAAGTGATTCAAAATCAAGTGAGTCCAAACGGTCCATCTGCATGGAGTTTCTTCATGCATATACACCAATAGACATGGTTCGCATGTCTCAAACTTTTCAAAACGAGTGAGTCCAAAGATCCATCAACATGGAGCTTCTTCATACGTTTATACCAATATGACTTACATGGCGATTGCCACAAGTAGGTGGTACTATCATTACTATATTTTATCTTTTGGCATGCACATGTGTATCACTACGATCGAGATTTAATAAACCATTCATTTTAGGTGCAAGACCATTGAAGGTATTATTCAAATAAACAGAGTAACCATTATTCTCCTTAAATGAATAAACGTATTGCGATAGACATACGTGAGACGGACTAGTCATCATCGGTGAACATCTTCATGTTGATCGTATCTATTATACGACTCATGCTCGGCCTTTCGGTCTCTTGTGCTCCGAGGCCATGCCTGTACATGCTAGGCTCGTCAAGTCAACCTAAGTGTTTCGCGTGTGTAAATCTGGCTTACACCCGTTGTATGTGAACGTTGGAATCTATCACACTTGATCATCACGTGGTGCTTCAAAACAATGAACTTTCGCAACGGTGCACAGTTAGGGGGAACACTTTCTTGAAATTTTAATGAGGGATCATCTTATTTACTACCGTCGTTCTAAGCAAATAAGATGCGTAAACATGATAAACATCACATGCAATCAAAAAGTGACATGATATGGCCAATATCATTTTGCTCCTTTTGATCTCCATCTTGAGGCTCCATGATCATCATCGTCACCGGCATGACACCATGATCTCCATCATCATGATCTCCATCATCGTGTCTCCATGAGGTTGTCTCGCCAACTATTACTTCTACTACTATGGCTAACGGCTTAGCAATAAAGTAAAGTAATTATGTGGCGTTGTTCAATGACACGCTGGTCATACAATAAATTAAGACAACTCCTATGGCTCCTGCCAGTTGTCATACTCATCGACATGCAAGTCGTGATTCCTATTACAAGAACATGATCAATCTCATACATCACATATCATTCATCACATTCTTTTGGCCATATCACATCACATAGCATACCCTGCAAAAACAAGTTAGACGTCCTCTAATTGTTGTTTGCATGTTTTACGTGGCTGCTATGGGTTTCTAGCAAGAACGTTTCTTACCTACGCATAAACCACAATGTGATATGTCAATTGCTATTTACCCTTCATAAGGACCCTTTTCATCGAATCCGATCCGACTAAAGTGGAGAGGCGGCACCCGCTAGCCACCTTATGCAACAAGTGCATGTCACCGGTGGAACACATCTCTCACGTAAGAGCGTGTAAGGTCGGTCCGGGCCGCTTCATCCCACAATACCGTCGAAACAAGATTGGACTAGTAACGGTAAGCATATTGAACAAAATCAACGCCCACAACTACTTTGTGTTCTACTCATGCATAGAATCTACGCAATAGACCTACCTCATGATGCCACAGTTGGGGAACGTAGTAGAAATTCAAAATTTTCTACGCATCACCAAGATCAACCTATGGAGATTCTAGCAACAAGAGAGGGAGAGGATTAGCATCTTCATACCCTTGAAGATCGCTAAGTGGAAGCGTTACAAGAACGCGGATGAAGGAGTCGTACTCATGGCGATCTGAGATCGCGGTTGATTCCGATCTAAGCACCGAACAACGGTGCCTCCGCGTTCAACACATGTACAGCCCGGGACGTCTCCTCCTTCTTGATCCAGCAAGGGAGAGGAGAAGTTGAAGGAGAACTCGGCAAAGACGACGGCATGGTGGTGATGGAGCTCGTGGTTCTCGGCGGCAGGCTTCGCCAAGCACTACGGAGGAGGAGGAGGTGTTGGAGGAGGGAGAGGGCTGCGCCAGGGAAGGTGCGGCTGCCCTCTCTCTCTCTCACTATATATAGGGGAAGGGAGGAGGAGGCGCCTAGGGTTCCCTAGGGAGGGGCGACGGCCATAGGGGAAACCCTAGATGGGTTTTGGCGCCCCCACCCCTAGGAAAACTTGCCCCCAAGCCGGGAGGGGTGGCTGCCCTAGGGGTGGCGCCCCACCTCTCCGTGTTACGTGAGATGGGGTGGGAGGCGCCAGCCCCTTAGTGGGCTGATGTGCCCTCTCCCTTGGCCCGTAAGGCCCCTAAGGGAGTCTGGACTAGGGGTGTCCGGATAGCGAACTATCATCTTTGGCGGACTCTGGACTATGAATATACAATATTGAAGACTTCGTCCCTTGTCCGGATAGGACTTTCCTTGGCGTGGAAGGCAAGCTTGGCGATACGGATATGTATATTTCCTACCATTGTAACCGACTCTGTGTAACCTAACCCTATTCGGTGTCTATATAAACCGAAGGGTTTTAGTCAGTAGGACGAACAACAATCATACCATAGGCTAGCTTCTAGGGTTTAGCCTCTCTGATCTCGTGGTAGGTCTACTCTTGTACTACCCATATCATCAATATTAATCAAGGTGAGTAGGGTATTACCTCCATCGAGAGGGCCCGAACCTGGGTAAAAACATCGTGTCCCTTGTCTCCTGTTACCATCCGCCTAGACCCACAGTTCGGTACCCCCTACCCGAGATCCGCCGGTTTTGACACCGACATTGGTGCTTTCATTGAGAGTTCCTCTGTGTCGTCACCTATAGGCCCGATGGCTCCTTCAATCATCAAGAACGATGCAGTCCAGGTGAGACTTTTCTCCCGGACAGATCTTAAATATTCGGCGGCTTTGCTGCGGGCCAATTCGCTAGGCCATCCGGAGCAGATCGAAAGCTACGCCCGGCCATCAGGTCAGATTTGGAAGCTTGAACTATACGGCCGATGTCCGCGGAGACTTGATCTTCGACGGATTCGAGCCACACCGAAAGTGTGCCGGACCGTCTCGATGGGTACGATCTAGCTCTGCTACCGAACAAAGGCTCGAGGCCGCACTGCCCGCCTCGACCCTTAATCCGAGCCGGTTTAGCGATCGAGGACGGTTGGTTGGACATCGCCTCGGGGCTGAAATCTCTGCGGCGATTGAGCCGAACACCATACCTGTCCTTTGCAAAGCTTCGTGACTCCTGTGTGCCGGACTCCTTTCCGGACCAACCTCCAGCGCCCCGCCCGGTCGAATCCGGGCGCCCGATTATGGAGTTCACCGCAGACATCTTTCAAAGACTCGCCCTTTGGTGATATCCTGAACTCATTAAAGTCTCTCTCTTTGTCAGGGGAGCCCTGGCCGAACTACGGTCAGGAAGGTTGGGATTCGGACGACGAAGAAATTCAACGCGCACCCACCACCCACTTTGTAGCCACTGTCGATGACTTAATAGACATGCTCGACTTCGACTCCGAGGACATCGGCGATATGGACGACGACGCCGGAGACGACCAAGAACCAGCGCCCACAGGGCACTGGATGGCCACCTCAACTTACGATATATATATGGTGGACACACCTAAGGGAAGCGATAACGAGGAACGACGAGACGCTGCGAAAGAAAATTCCCTCGAAGCAGTCAAAGCGGCGGCGTAAGCGCCTCTCAAAACCCCACCTCGACAAAGATAGCGCCCACACAGACCCAGCCACAGAGCAGGGTGAGCGGCCCGGCAGCGAACATGCAATTGAGCAACCATCCGAACAGGCCAACTTGGACAAACAACCCGTCCCGGCAAGGACAACAGTCCGACGATCTCACGCCGGACACGCGTCATTGGATCAAGAACCTCCACAAAGAGCTCCTCGCCATCTGCTGCGTAGCTTGAAAAAGCAGAAATAGAGGCTCAGAACAGCGGAAGACGCACTCCGAATGAGATGGAGTAGATTACTCAACACTGCAGACAAATATGGCGACAACCGCCAAGCAAAGAGCTACCCAAAGCACAAACTACTGCCCGAGTTCGATGAGGAGGCCGTAGAGCCCCCACGATCAAAAGACAAAGAGGCCGCCGGGTCGGATAGACGACCACATGGCAAACGTAGAGCGGCAAGCAGCGCCACACACAAGCCGGCACGCGATCCGCATAAGGATTCGCACCAAAAGGATGGCCCAGTTAGATCTATCTACGGGCCAAGGAAACAAGTTGGCGAGCAATACAACACGTCAAATATCCGAACATCACGGCACACCCAAATACAGGCGCGCACCCTCTATGTTTCACCGATGAGGTCTTTGGATCATGAATTTCCAGCGGGATTCAAGCCCGTAAACATAGAGGCATATGACGAAACGACAAACCCTGGAGTCTGGATTGAGGATTATATCCTCCACATACACATGGCCAGAGGAGATGATCTCCATGCCATAAAATACCTACCCCTCAAGCTCAAAGGGCCAGCCCGGCATTGGCTTAAAAGCCTCCCCGAAAACACCATTGGTAGAGCTTGAGGATGCTTTTCGGGCCAATTTCTAGGGAACCTATGTCCAACCTCCGGATGCAGACGATCTAAGTCACATAACCCAACAGCCCGAAGAGTCAGCTCGAAAATTCTGGAACAGGTTCCTCACCAAAAAGAACCAAATAGTCGACTGTCCGGACGCCGAAGCCTTAGCAGCTTTTAAACACAACGTCCGAGACGAATGGCTTCATGAACACCTTGGCCAGGAAAAGCCAAGAACAATGGCCGCACTAACAAGCCTCATGACCCACTTTTGCGCGGGAGAGGATAGCTGGCTAGCAAGATGCGATCAATGACCCAAGTACATCCAAGTGCAGGATGGGAATGGGAAACCACGACGCAGCAAGGACCAGTGTCGGATTAAGGGGAACGGTCCAAAGAGCGCGGCAGTCAACGCCGGATTCAAAAGCTCATGGCAGAACAATAAAAAACTGCCCCTTAAGGACAATAGCGATGAGCTATCCAACTTAAACAAAATCTTGGACAAGATATGCCAAATCCACAGTACTCCTGGGAAGCCTGCAAACCATACCCACAGACATTGTTGGGTCTTCAAGCGATCCAGCAGACTCAACGCCGAACACAAGGGGCTCGACACACCAAGTGAGGATAATGACGAGCACCACAAGCGAGCCCGGAAAACAAAAAGAATTTCCCACAAGAGGTCAAAACAGTAAACTTACTTCAAGTAACAAAAGGGGAAAACAGAGCGGCACCCATTGAATTACGCGCCGCACAATCTACCCCAGCGGAGTCCCAACACTGGTTGTCAAAACCAATTACCTTCGACCATCAGGACTACTCCGAAAGTATCCAGAACGCAGGATGGACTGCCTTGATACTAGAACCTATAATCGACGGTGTTGACGCCTGATTTTGACAAGATACAGAGTGAAAGGGTTTTCAGCATGAAAAGTTTCACATCACCGAATGGAACAACTTTAATGTTTGGACCATAACTATTCGGCATCATATCAAAGACCAAAACTACACTCAGATTGTCATGTTTAGGTGTTCTGAGTGCTTTTTGGTCAATTAAGCCTCCAGGACAACCTCGGATGAAGGAATGCTCTACATGAATTGTCTTCGTCTCGTCAATGTAGCGACCAGACCCGAATGGATCAAGTCTCTGTGCTCAGTGTCATCCCTGGATCAGTAATGCTGACACCTCACAGTACTTCAAAGGATTTATAGCAGAGTAGCAATCACACACTTATTACATCGTTGTCCACAAGGGAACTTATTACAATAATATGGCTTAAGGCCATCTAATAATAACAGCGGAAGGCTTGGAAGATAAGTGAGTCCATCAACTCCATCGGCATCATCGAGTATAGAACCACGACCTAACACCTTACTCGTTGTCCGAAAAGTACGCAACGTGAAAGTTGCAGCCCGAAACGGGTCAGCACATGGAATATCGGCAATGTAACACATAAAGAGCAATGAAGGAATAAGCCTATACTACATGCATATATGGCTGGTGGTAAGGCTCTACGGTTACATTTTTGCATAAAGCTAGTTTTTTCCCTACAACAAAGGAATAATTTTGTTTAACTATCATGGTGGTTGTTAAACATTGAGAATGGTTGACATGATCCTCAATCCCAATTAAAAAGTACTCATCAAAACCCAATAACTTTTATTAGAAGTAACATGTTGAGATTCACATGATATTCAATTACGGATACTCAAAACGTCCATAACCGGGGACACGGCTAATCATGATTAGTTTATACACTCTGCAGAGGTTTATGACTTTTCCCCACAAGACTCGATCGCCTCCGCTTGGTTCTCGCACTACATGGTGTTTGAGAAGCGGATGACCGAGACATAGTCTTTCGTAAGCGCTTAGCACCTTACATGTGGGTAGACCGTACCAACCTACATCCCCTACATCAGCTAGCCTACCCGTAAGAGTTCGCACAACTTAGTCAACTACGCCAGAGCCCATAATTGGCTTGTGGCTGCACACGGAAGTTTCCAGTTTGAATAATCTTATGATCCCTTAGAGCCCGGGTGGCGGTCCGAAGAAATACAGGCAAGTCCTCGATAGAAACCAGTGCCTCAATCCACCCAGATGTGTGTTTAGGTTGCCACCTTAGATAAACCATTAATTAACAATCTCACATCTCATGGATATTCACTCACCCAATCCACGTCTACTAGCATAGCATGGTATAATAAGCAAACGAGAAGTGACTCCCAAGGTTTCATAAGTAATGTGTAATAGGTACTACCTCAATCTACTTCCCAATCCCACAATTTAATTAGATCCTAAACATGCAAGTGGTTGAGGGTTTGATCTAATGCATAAAACTGGGTAGTAGAAAAGGTATGATCAAAGTGTTACTTGCCTTCTTGATGATCCATGAGACCTAGAGATTCGAAGTAACAAGCGGCGCACTCCGGGTGATCTAACGCAGACAAACAACAAGCATACAATAAGTACTCATCTAATGCACAGGGAAAACTCGAATAAACGATCTAACCAGAGAGTTCAACTTAAGAACCCTGGTTGCAAAAAGAATCGAATCAAATAAAGTATCGAAAGTCGAAACTCGAGAGAGAACGACTCGGTTTAGCAATCTGAAACTAGGTCAAAATTTTACAGTAGCAAAAATCCGTTTAAGTAGGTTAGTCGGGCGGTGGTTTCGAAACGAAACTCCAGGCGCTTGAATCACCTGATTCCGATAAAGGAGCGAGAAAATAAACAGATTTGAAAATTTGATCGGAAATCGAATTCAGAAAATAACGGATTAAATCCGTTTAAAAGAAAAACAATGAACGGTTAAAAGGCGGACGTTCGATTAGCAGAACTAATTCAACGAACACGTTCATTAAATCGAACAGTCGAGTGAACGTTCATAATATAATAAAACCGAAAAAAATAAAAATAAAACCATCTAGGTTAAAAACGAACAACGCGAGAAACCGGATCGGTTTTAAAACAAAACCGGATCGGGACAGGCGAGGTCGGCTACCTCGTGAAGTCGCCGGGGCTCGGGACTCGGCGGGATGGCGGCGGGGGTCCGGCGGGTCGGGGTGGCGGGTCGGCGAGGGGCGGCGAGGGGCTGCTTGGCGACGGGCGGCGGCAAGGGCGGCTCGGGGTGGAGGGCGGCGGCGGCTCGGGGTGAGGGGAGAGGAGGGGGCGGGGGTTATAAGGAGGGAGGGTCGGTTCCTTGGGGAGGGGGCAAGCTGGGCGGCGGCGGCGAGTCCGAGCGGACACGATCGGGCGGCGGCGTGGACTCCTCCATGGGCGCGCGAGGGGAAGGGGAGATGGGCAGGCGGGCGTGGTGGGCCCTTGGCCCAAAGTGAAGCGGCGATTGTTTTTTTTAAAACAAACTTAAACAAAATAAAATCAAACCAAACGAACTCCAAATTAAATAAAATTAATTTTCCCCGACTCCTAAAAATGAGTCGAACAAAATGAACTTTAAAACGGGCAAAATGCATTTTTTTAAATGCTCATTTTTTTTTGCCTAAAGCAAATAAGTCTTCAAAACCAAAATTTGATTTATTTGTAAAATCTTCATTTTTCCTAAATGTTGGGAAAGTCATATTATTCCCTCTCTTAAATTTTTGTATCGGAAAAACTTTATGAAGATAATTAAATAAATCCAATGATCCTATTTTCAAAATTTGAGAAATCCCAAATATGAAAATAATGAAATCTCCAACTCTCTCCGAAGGTCCTTGAGTTGCGTGAAATTTTCTAGTATCGGAAAAATGCGAGAAAATATGATATGCATGATGACCTAATGTATAACATTCCAAACTGAAAATTTGGGATGTTACAAACCTACCCCCTTAAGATGAATCTCGCCCTCGAGATTCGGGTTGGCTAGAAAATAGGTGAGGGTGGTCCTTGAGCAAAACTTCCTCTCTTTCCTGTGTGGCTTCATCTTGATGTGGTGGCTCCTTGAACTTTGCAAAACTTGATAACCTTGCTGCGGGTAACTCGCTAGCATAATCGAGAATCTTAACCGGTTTTTCCTCATATGTTAAGTCATCCTTCACTGAATTGCTTCCGGTGGCACTTTGTGTCTTTTAACGGTACCTCTGCTATCTCGGTGACATTTCTTCAACTGAGAAACATGGAATACATCATGAACTCCTGACAGTCCTTCTGGCAATTCCAACTTATAAGCAACTTCTCCCATGCGTTGCAAAATCTTATATGGTCCAACGAAATGTGGGGCTAATTTTCCTTTAACTCCAAAACGCTTAACTCCTCGAAGCGGGGATACTCTAAGATATGCTCTGTCTCCAACTTCATACTCACTCGCTGCGCTTTGAATCGGCATAGCTCTTTTATGCCGGACTGGGCTACCTTGAGCCTCTCTCGAATCAGTTTAACATACCTTTCAGACTCCTTAATCAAATCTGGTCCAAACAATCGGCGATCTCGGTTTAGTCCCATGACAACGGTGTCCTGCACCTTCTTCCATCTGAGCCTCGAAAGGTGCCATCTTCAAACTGGTTTGGTAGCTGTTGTTGTAGGAAAATTCCGCATCTGACAAATTATCATCCCAACTAGATCCATAATCTAGTACACAAGCTCTCAAAGATATCCTCCAAAATCTGATTGACTCTCTCGGTCATCCATCGGTCTCTGTGGGTGGAAAAGCTGTCTTGAACTCGATCTAGTTCCCAATGTCTCGTGCAACTGGTTCCAAAATTTTGAGGTAAATTGGGTCCCTCTATCTGATACGATGCTCCTTGGAACTCCGTGTAAACACACAATTCTGGTCATGTATATCTTTGCCAACTTAGCACTGCTATAGGTAGTCTTGACTGGAATGAAATGAGCTACCTTTGTTAAACGGTCGACTACAACCCAAATCGAGTCATAACACGAACGAGTCTTTGGCAAACACATGATGAAATCCATGCCTAGTTTATCCCACTTCCATTCGGGTATCGGCAATGGTTGTAACAATCCTGCCGCTTCGATGCTCGCCTTTACTTTCGACATACATCGCAAAATCGCTACATACTCCGCGAATATCCTTCTTCATTCGGTCCACCGTAAAGTATTCTTCAAATCCAAATACATCTTGGTATTTCCTGGGTGAATCGAATAAGGTGAATCATGAGCTTCTTGTAAAATCAACTTCATGATCTCTGGGTTATTGGGCACATAAACACGGTCTTCAAACCATAGGGTATCATGCTCATCCTCACGAAATCCTTTAGCTTTTCCTTTGCTCATTTTCTCCTTTATAGAGGCAACTTCCTTATCATCTTTTGGGCTTCTCGATTTTGTCCATCAGTGTTGTTGAATCTCCAATGCTGCTACATAGCCTCTCGGAACTATTTCCAAACATAGCTCTCGAAGGTCCTCGGCTAACTCATTGGGTATCCCTCCCATCATTAGGGTATTGACGTGGCTCTTACGGCTCAATGCGTCTGCCACGACATTAGCCTTTCCGGTGATTATGCAATCTCATATCATAATCCTTGATAAGCTCTAACCATCTCCTTTGTGCGAGATTCAATTTCATACGTGTGAAGATGTACTTCAAACTCTTGTGATCCGTATATACTTCGCAATGATTTCCAATGAGAAAATGTCTCCATGTCTTTAAGGCATGCACAACGGCTGCTAACTCCAAATCATGTGTGGCATAATTCAACTCATGGGGCTTAAGTTGTCGTGAAGCATACGAAACAACTCTTCCTTCCTGCATAAGCACTGCTCCAAGTCCTCGGCGTGAGCGTCATAATACACCTCATAATCCTTGGTGCAGTCTCGGCAATATCAAACCTGGTGAGGTAACCAATCTTTTCTTCAACTCAAAACTTGCCTCACGGTCCTGGGTCCATAAGAATTTGTTATCCTTCTTCAACAATTCTGTCATAGGCTTGGCAATCCTTGAGAAATTCTCCATGAATCTTCGATAGTATCCTGCGAGTCCAAGGAAACTCCGAATCTCTCCAACTGTCGTTGGTGCTTCCCATTTGGTTTCGGTCTCAACCTTTGTGGGGTCAACTGCTATTCCTTCTCCGGATATAACATGTCCGAGAAATCCAACTTCCTTTAGCCAAAACTCACACTTGCTGAACTTGGCATACAACTGGTGTTCCCTCAGTTTCTCCAAAACCAATCTCAAATGTTCCTTATGTTCCTCTTCATTCTTCGAGAAAATCAAAATGTCATTAATGAACACTACGACGAACTTATCCAAAAACTCCATAAATACTTTGTTCATCAGGTTCATGAAATAGGCTGGTGCGTTAGTCAGTCCAAATGACATAACGGTATACTCGTACAGTCCATATCTCGTGGTAAACGCTGTCTTAGGTATGTCCTGCTCCCGTATCTTCAACTGATGGTACCCTGATCGCAAATCGATCTTGGAAAACACCTTAGCTCCTTGTAAGCGATCAAACAGATCATTTATCATAGGTAGTGGGTACTTGTTCTTGATTGTTACTTCATTCAATCCACGATAATCAACAACCATTCTTAAAGATCCATCCTTCTTCTCCACTAACAAAACGGGTGATCCCCAAGGTGAAGAACTTGGGCGTATAAAACCTTTATCCAATAGTTCCTTAATACGCTTCTTGATTTCCGCTAAATCACATGCGGGCATCACAGACGGTCGTTTCGATATCGGGCCTGTTCACGGCAACATTTCGATCAAAAACTCAATGTCTCTATCCGGTGGCATTCCCGGCAACTCTTAGGAAATACATCAGAAAATCCTTCACCATCGGGTACTTCTTCCTGCACCACTCCTGATAAGCAATTTACTTGTGCTCTCCTCGGCTCGTGCCGTGATACATACTTGATCCTTCTTCCTTCTGGTGTGGTGAGCAAAATTGACTTAGTGGAGCAATCTATGTTTCCTCCATACCTTGATAACCAATCCATTCCTAATATCACATCCAATCCTTGGGATTCCGTAACTATTAGGTCCGAGGGGAAAACATAGTGTCCAATCCTTAATGGTAGTCGATCACACCATTTACTAGCCATGTACTCGCTCGGGTGAGGTTACTAGCATGGGTGACCTAAGGGCTTGGGTCGGTAATTTGTACTTATTCACAAATCCCTTGATATGTATGAATGCGATGCACCAAAGATCGAAAAGAACAACCGCATAAAGGACTTAACCAAAAACTTACCAATTCTTGCATCGGGCTGATCTTCAACCTCCTCCACATCAATGTGGTTCACATCCCCTGTTGAAAGGGTTGGGCTTCTTTCGAGCTTCCATTGCCATTTCCATTCCGCCTACGGGCGGTCATTGGCATAATGCCCGATCTTGCGGCACTTAAAGCAAGTGATATGACTCAGGTCTACTTTGGTTGGTGTTGACGGGTTGGTGCGGTTACATCCATTGCTTCCTCCATTCCTGTTCCCATTCTTAGTGCCATTATGGTTGTGTGAATTACCTCCTCCATGGGTATGCTGAAACTGAATTCCTGATTTAGGGGTATAACGAGGTTTCTGCTGGGCTCCAGAGTTATACTTCCCCTGTCCATACTTCCGCTATGCAGTTCTCAATTTGTCTTTGCTTTCCTTCAATCATGAGGGCTCGGTCTACTAACTCCTGGTAGTTGTTGAAACTTGCTACCATCAACGGCATGCTGAACTCATCATTCAGTCCTTCCAGAAACTTCTCCTGCTTAGCAGTGTCTGTAGCAACGTCATCTGGGGCATAACGTGCTAACTTACTAAAATCATCCACATCTTGCCAACATGATCCTTCCTCCTTGGCGTAAGTTGCGAAACTCACGCTTCTTCATGTCCATAGCTCTTGCTTTGAAACATGGGCAAGGCTGAAAAGCTTGCTCAAACCGATCCCATGTGACAAAGGTGTCACGGGTAAATGGGCTGTAAAATTCTCCCACCATGTCAGCCGCTGGGTCCTTCAAGCTGATGTCTGCAAACTTCACTCTTTCTCCATCATGCATCCTGCAGTGGTCAACTCCTTCCTATCTTGCGGAGCCAATCATCTGCCACAATCGGCTCGGTGCTACTGGAATACACCGGCGGATTCAGTCTAAGGAAACGAGTCAGGTGATCCGCAGGTGGTGGTGGCGGTGGGTTGTTGTTGTTGTTGTTGTTGTTGTTGTTGTTGTTGTTGCCCTGGTTCTGCACCAATGTTTGAATCAGGGTATTCTCTTTGGATCAATTGGGTGATCTCGACGGAAAAGCGAACCCGGGGTCGCGTCTCGGAGGCATCTGATGGGTTTAGAAAAGACGAGAATTTAGAATAGATTGAGGTCTAAGGGGAAATCACTACCCAAATGCACATGAGCAATTGCACACAAAATCACTTCATTCAATCAAACAAGGGCTTACAACGATCTAACTATCGCAAAAGTGCGGGTACTATAATGTTTACATGGAGGGAATACTACTAATATGTGGGGAACTTCTACTAATTTGAACCGGTGGAAGACTCCATGATGTCTGCTCCAGCTTCGTCTTCAAAGTCGGGTTCACTTGGATCCGAATCGGTGTCGTCGATGTTGATGTAGTCGCTTGGGCAACCTGAAGGAAATATGCCCTAGAGGCAATAATAAAGTTATTATTTATTTCCTTATATCATGATAAATGTTTATTATTCATGCTAGAATTGTATTAACCGGAAACATAATACATGTGTGAATATATAGACAAACAAAGATGTCACTAGTATGCCTCTACTTGACTAGCTTGTTAATCAAAGATGGTTATGTTTCCTAACCATGAACAAGGAGTTGTTATTTGATTAACAAGGTCACATCATTAGTTGAATGATCTGATTGACATGACCCATTCCGTTAGCTTAACACTTGATCGTTTAGTATGTTAATGCTTTCTTCATGACCCATACATGTTCCTATAACTATGAGATTATGCAACTCCCGTTCTGGGAGGAACACTTTGGGTACTACCAAACGTCACAACGTGAATCGGGTGATTATAAAGGAGTACTACTGGTGTCTCCAAAGGTACTTGTTGGGTTGGCGTATTTTGAGATTAGGTTTTGTCACTCCGATTGCTCGGAGAGGTATCTCTAGGCCTTCTCGGTAATACACATCACTTAAGCCTTGCAAGCATTACAACTAATGAGTTAGTTGTGAGATGATGTATTACGGAACGAGTAAAGAGACTTACCGGGTAACGAGATTGAACTAGGTATTGGATACCGACGATCGAATCTCGGGCAAGTAACATACCGATGACAAAAAGGAACAACGATATGTTGTTATGCGGTTCGACCGATAAAGATCTTCGTAGAATATGTAGGAACCAATATGGGCATCCAGGTCCCGCTATTGGTTATTGACCGAGAATAGTTCTAGGTCATGTCTACATAGTTCTCGAACCGTAGGGTCCGCACGCTTAAGGTTTCGATGATGCTTATATTATGGGTTTATGAGTTTTGATGTACCGAAGGAGTTCGGAGTCCCGGATGAGATCGGGGACATGACGAGGAGTCTCGAAATGGTTGAGACGTAAAGATCGATATATTGGACGACTATATTCGGAGTTCGGAAAGGTTCGAATGATTCGGGTATTTTTCGAGTACCGGGTAGTTACGGGAGAAGTAATGGGCCTTGATGGGCTTTAGTGGGAAGAGGAAATAGGCTGCTGCCCCCTCCCTCTAGTCCGAATTGGACTAGGGAAAAGGGGCCGCCACCTTCCTACTCCTCCACTTCCTTCTCCCTTCCTCCCCTACATGGAAGGATTCCTAGTTGGACTAGGAAGGGGAATCCTACTCCCGGTGGGAGTAGGACTCCCCTGGCCAGCGCCAAACATAGGGCCGCCTCCTCCTCCCTTGCTCCTTTATATACAGGGCAGGGGCACCCCATATACACACAAGTTGATCCTTGAGATCGTTCCTTAGCAGTGTGCGGTGCCCCCTCCACCATATTCCACCTCGGTCATATTGTAGCGGTGCTTAGGTGAAGCCTCGCGACAGTGAAACATCAAGATCGTCACCACGCCGTCGTCTTGTGGAACTCCCCTCCCGGAGCTTTCCGGATCGAAGCCCGTGGAGCGTCATCGAGCTGAACGTGTGCCAAGAACTCGGAGGCGCCGGAGTAACGGCGCTGTGATCGGCTGGATCGTGAGGAGAACGTACGACTACTTCCTCTACGTCATCATCGACTCAAAGGTGCCGGAGTAACGGCGCTGGGATCAGCAGGATCGCGAGGAGAAAGTACGACTACTTCCTCTACGTTATGATCGCTTCCGCCACGGTCACTGAGGGTACGTAGACAACACTCTCCCTCTCGTTGCTATGCCATCACCATGGTCTGTGTGTGCGTGGGAAAATTTTTGAAATTACTGCGTTCCCAACAAAGTGGTATCGAGCCTGGTTTTATGCGTTGATGTCATATGCACGAGTAGAACACAAGTGAGTTGTGGACGATACAAGTCATCGCCTACCAAAGCATGTCACACTTTGGTTCAGCGGTATTGTTGGACGAGACGATCCGGACCAACCTTACGCGTACTCTTCTGTGAGACCGGTTCCTCGACGTGCTTTGCACATAGATGGCTTGCGGAAGACTGTCTCTCCAACTTTAGGTGAACCGAGTGTGGCTACGCCCGGTCCTTGAGAAGGTTACAACGGAGTCTATTTGACGAAGTATCGTTGTGGTTTTAATGCGTAGGTAAGAACGGTTCTTGCTCAGCCCGTAGCAGCCACGTAAAACTTGCAACAACAAAGTAGAGGACGTCTAACTTGTTTTTGCAGGGCATGTTGTGATGTGATATGGTCAAGACGTGATGCTATATTTTATTGTATGAGATGATCATGTTTTGTAACCGAGTTATCGGCAATCGGCAGAGCCATATGGTTGTCGCTTTATTGTATGAAATGCAACGCCATGTAATTGCTTTACTTTATCACTAAGGAGTAGCGATAGTCGTAGAAGCAATAGTTGGCGAGACGACAACGATGCTACGATGGAGATCAAGGTGTCGGCCGGTGGCGATGGTGATCATGGCGGTGCTTGGCGATGGAGATCACAAGCACAAGATGATGATGACCATATCATATCACTTATATTGATTGCATGTGATGTTTATCCTTTATGCATCTTATCTTGCTTTGATTGACGGTAGCATTATAAGATGATCTCTCACTAAAATTATCAAGAAGTGTTCTCTCGAGTATGCACCGTTGCCAAAGTTCGTAGTACCCGGACACCACGTGATGATCGGGTGTGATAAGTTCTACGTCCATCTACAACGGTGCAAAACAGTTGCACACGCGGAATACTCGAGTTAAACTTGACGAGCCCGGCATATAACAGATATGGCCTCGGAACACGGAGACCGAAAGGTCGAACGTGAATCATATAGTAGATATGATCAACATAATGATGTTCACCATTGAAACTACTCCGTCTCACGTGATGATCGGGCATGGTTTAGTTGATTTGGATCACGTGATCACTTAGATAACTAGAGAGATGTCTGTCTAAGTGGGAGTTTAGTAATATGATTAATTGAACTTTAATTTATCATGAACTTAGTCCGGGTATTATCTTGCAAATTATGTTGTAGATCAATAAGATCTCGTTGTTGCTTCCCTATGTTTTTATATGTGTTCCTCGAGAAAATTGTATTTAAAAATGTTCGTAGCAATCATGCGGATTGGATCAGTGATCAGAGGTTTATCCTCATAGCTGCACAGAAGAGATATGTCCTTGATGCACCGCTAGGTGACGGACCTATTGCAGGAGCAGATGCAGACATTATGAACGTTTGGCTAGCTCAATATGATGACTACTTGATAGTTTAGTGCGCCATGCTTAAACGGCTTAGAATCGGGACTTCAAAGACGTTTTGAACGTCATGGACCATATGGAGATGTTCCAGGAGTTGAAGTTAATATTTCAAGCAAATACCCGAGTTGAGAGATATGAAGTCTCCAACAAGTTCTATGGCTAAAAGATGGAGGAGAATCGCTCAACTAGTGAGCATGTGCTCGAGATAGTCCGGGTACTTCAATCGCTTGAATCAAGTGGGAGTTAATCTTCCGGATAAGATAGCGATTGATGTAATTCTCTAGTCACCATCACTAAGTTACTAGAACTTCGTGATGAACTATAGTATGCAAGGGATGACGAAAACGATTCCCGAGCTCTTCATGATGTTGAAATCGACGAAGGTAGAAATCAAGAAAGAGCATCAAGTGTTGATGATTGACAAGACCACTAGTCTCAAGGAAAAGGCAAAGGGAAGAAGGGGAACTTCAAGAAGAGCGGCAAGCAAGTTGCTGCTCGAGTGAAGAAGCCCAAGTCTGGACATAAGCACGAGACTAAGTGCTTTTGCTGCAATAGAACTGGTCACTAGAAGCGGAACTACCCCAAGTATTTGGCGGATAAGAAGGATGGCAAAGTGAACAAGGGTATATTTGATATACGAGGTTATTGATGTGTGCTTTACTAATGTTTATAGTAGCCCCGAGTATTTGATACTTGTTCGGTTGCTAAGATTAGTAACTTCGAAACAGGAGTTAGAATAAAAACTAGTTGAAGGGGAAGTGACGATGAGTGTTGGAAGTAGTTCCAAGATTGATATGATCATCATCGCACACTCCCTATACTTTCGGGATTAGTGTGGAACCTAAATAAGTGTTATTTGGTGTTGAGCATAAATATGATTTGATCATGTTTATTGCAATACGGTTATTCATTTAAGTAAGAGAATAAATTGTTGTTCTGTTTACATGAATAAAACCTTATATGGTTACACACCCAATGAAAATGGTTCATTGGATCTCGATCATAGTGATACACATATTCATAATATTGAAACCAAAAGATGCAAAGTTAATAATGATAGTGCAACTTATATGTAGCACTGCCGTTTAGGTCATATTGGTGTAAAGCGCATGAAGAAAACTCCATCTTGATGGACTTTTGGAATCACTTGATTATGAATCATTTGATGCTTGCGAACCGTGCCTTTTGGGCAAGATGACTAAAACTCCGTTCTCCGGAACAATGGAACAAGCTCTTGACTTATTGGAAATAATACATACCGATGTATGCGATTCAATGAGTGTTGATGCTCGTGGCAAGTATCATTATTTTCTGACCTTCACAGATGATTTGAGCAGATATGCGTATATCTTCTTGATGAAACATAAGTCTGAAATAGTTGAAAAGTTCAAAGAATTTCAGATTGAAGTAAAAATCATCGTAACAAGAAAATAAAGTTTACGCAATCTGATCGTGGAGATGAATATTTGAGTTACGAGTTTGGTCTTCAATTAAAACAAAGTGGAATAGTTTCACAGCTCACGCCACCGGAACACCACAACATTATTGTGTGTCCGAACGTCAGAATCGTACTTTATTTTGATATGGTGCGATCAATGATGTCTCTTCTTGATTTACCAATATCGCTTTTGGGGTTATGCATTAGAGACAGCTGCATTCACGTTTAATAGGGCACCATCTAAATCCGTTGAGACGACACCATATGAACTATGGTTTAACAAAGAAACCTAAGTTGTCGTTTCTTAAAAGTTTGGAGTTTTGATACTTATGTGAAAAAGTTTTCACCGATAAGCTCGAACCCAAATCGGAGAAGTGCGTCTTCATAGAATACCCAAAGGTAACTATTGGGTACACCTTCTATCACAGATCCAAAGGCAAGTTTTTCGTTGCTAAGATGGATCCTTTCTAGAGAAGAAAGTTTCTCTCGAAAGAAGTGAGTGGGAGGAAAGTAGAACTTGATGAGGTAATTGTACCTTCTCCCTTATTGGAAAGTAGTTTATCACGTAAATCAGCCTCTGTGACTACTACACCAATTAGTGAGGAAGCTATGATGATCATGAAACTTGAGATCAAGTTACTACAGAACCTCGTAGGTCTTCCGTAGTAAGATCCGCACTGAGTGGTGTAGTAATCATGTTCGGAAGTCATGTTACTAGACCATGATGAACCTATGAACTATGAGGAAGCAATGATGAGACAAGATTCAGCGAAATGGCTTGAGGCCATGAAATCTGAGATAGGATCCATGTATGAGAACAAAGTATGGACTTTGATTGACTTGCTCGATGATCAGCAAGCCATGTTAAATAAATGGATCTTCAAGAGGAAGACGGACACCGATAGTAGTGTTACTATCTACAAAGCTCGACTTGTCACAAAAGGTTTTCGACAAGTTCAAGGTGTTGACTACAATGAGATTTTCTCAATCAGAAGCGATTCTTAAGTCTGTCCGAATCATGTTAGCAATTGCCACATTTTATGAAATCTGGCGGATGGATGTCAAAACTACATTCTTTAATGGATTTATTAAAGAAGAGTTGTATATGATGCAACCTGAAGGTTTTGTCAATCCTAAAGGAGCTAACAAAATGTGCAAGCTCCAAATGATCCATCAATGGACTGGTGCAAGCATCTCGGAGTTGGAATATACGCTTTGATGTGTTGATCAAAGCATATGATTTTATCTGAGACTTTTGGAAAGGCACGTATTTACAAGAAAGTGAGTGGGAGCACTCTGACATTTACGATAAGTATATGTGAATGACATATTGTTGATCGGAAATAATGTAGAATTATTCTGCAAAGCATAAAGGAGTATTTGAAAGGAGTTTTTCAAAGAAGGATTTCAGTGAAGCTGCTTACATATTGAGCATCAAGATCTATAGAGATAGATCAAGACGCTTGATAAATTTTTCAATAAGTACATACTTTGTCAAGATTTTGAAGTAGTTCAAAATGGAACAGACAAAGAAAAGTTCTTGCCTGTGTTGCAAAACGTATGAAATTGAGTAAGACTCAAATCCCGACCACGGCAGAAAATAGAAAAGAGAATGAAAGTCATTCCCTATGCCTCGACCATAGGTTCTATGAAGTATGCTATGCTATGTACCGGACCTATTGTATACCTTGCTACGAATTTGGCAAGGAGTACAATAGTGATCTAGGAGTAGATCATCGGACATTGGTCAAGAACATCCTTAGTGAGGACTAAGGAAATATTTCTCGATTATGGAGGTGATAAAAGAGCCCGTCGTAAAGAGTTACATCGATGCAAGCTTTTTACACAGATCCAGATGACTCTAAGACTCAATCTGGATACATATTGAAAGTGGGAGCAATTAGCTAGAGTAGCTCCGCAAGAGCATTGTAGACATAGAGTATTTGCAAAATACATACGGCTCACGAATGTGACAGACCCGTTGACTAAGCTTCTCTCACGAGCAAAACATGATCATACCTTAGTACTCTTTGGGTGTTAATCACATAGCGATGTGAACTAGATTATTGACTCTAGTAAACCCTTTGGGTGTTGGTCACATGACGATGTGAACTATGTGTGTTAATCACATACAGATGTGAATATTAGTGTTGAATCACATGATGATGTGAACTAGATTATTGACTCTAGTGCAAGTGGGAGACTGAAGGAAATATGCCCTAGAGGCAATAATAAAGTTATTATTTATTTCCTTATATCATGATAAATGTTTATTATTCATGCTAGAATTGTATTAACCGAAAACATAATACATGTGTGAATATATAGACAAACAGTATGTCACTAGTATGCCTCTACTTGACTAGCTTGTTAATCAAAGATGGTTATGTTTCCTAACCATGAACAAGGAGTTGTTATTTGATTAACAAGGTCACATCATTAGTTGAATGATCTGATTGACATGACCCATTCCGTTAGCTTAACACTTGATCGTTTAGTATGTTAATGCTTTCTTCATGACCCATACATGTTCCTATAACTATGAGATTATGCAACTCCGTTTACGGAGGAACACTTTGGTACTACCAAGCGTCACAACGTAATCTGGGTGATTATAAAGGAGTACTACAGGTGTCTCCAAAGGTACTTGTTGGGTTGGCGTATTTCGAGATTAGGTTTTGTCACTCCGATTGTCGGAGAGGTATCTCTAGGCCTTCTCGGTAATACACATCACTTAAGCCTTGCAAGCATTACAACTAATGAGTTAGTTGTGAGATGATGTATTACGGAACGAGTAAAGAGACTTACCGCAACGAGATTGAACTAGGTATTGGATACCGACGATCGAATCTCGGGCAAGTAACATACCGATGACAAAAGGAACAACGTATGTTGTTATGCGGTCTGACCGATAAAGATCTTCGTAGAATATGTAGGAACCAATATGGGCATCCAGGTCCCGCTATTGGTTATTGACCGAGAATAGTTCTAGGTCATGTCTACATAGTTCTCGAACCGTAGGGTCCGCACGCTTAAGGTTTCGATGGCATGTTATATTATGGGTTTATGAGTTTTGATGTACCGAAGGAGTTCGAGTCCCGAATGAGATCGGGGACATGACGAGGAGTCTCGAAATGGTCGAGACGTAAAGATCGATATATTGGACGACTATATTCGGAGTTCGGAAAGGTTCGAATGATTCGGGTATTTTTCGAGTACCGGTAGTTACGGGAGAAGTAATGGGCCTTGATGGGCTTTAGTGGGAAGAGGAAAAGGCTGCTGCGCCCCCTCCCTCTAGTCCGAATTGGACTAGGGAAAAGGGGCCGGCCACCTTCCTACTCCTCCACTTCCTTCTCCCTTCCTCCCCTACATGGAAGGATTCCTAGTTGGACTAGGAAAGGGGAATCCTACTCCCGGTGGGAGTAGGACTCCCCTTGGCCGCCAAACATAGGGCCGCCTCCTCCCTCCCTTGCTCCTTTATATCACGAGGCAGGGGGCACCCCATATACACACAAGTTGATCCTTGATATCGTTCCTTAGCCGTGCGGTGCCCCCTCCACCATATTCCACCTCGGTCATATTGTAGCGGTGCTTAGGTGAAGCCTGCGACGGTGAAACATCAAGATCGTCACCACGCCGTCGTCGACGGAACTCCTCCCCGAGCTTTGCTGGATCGAAGCCCGTGGAGCGTCATCGAGCTGAGCGTGTGCCAAGAACTTCGGAGGCGCCGAGTAATGGCGCTGTGATCGAATTTGGATCGTGAGGAGAACGTATGACTACTTCCTCTACGTCATCATCGACTCAAAGGTGCCGAATGGCAGTATTTGGGATCAGCAGGATCGCGAGGAGAAAGTACGACTACTTCCTCTACGTTATGATCGCTTCCGCTACGGTCTCACGGGCACGTAGACAACACTCTCCCCTCTCGTTGCTATGCCATCACCATGGTCCTGTGTGTGCGTAGGAAATTTTTTGAAATTACTACGTTCCCCAACACAACCGACATACTGGTCTTCATTCCTGAGCGCCAACTTCTTCTTGAGTTCTTCGATCTCGTACTTAAGATCGTTATTGTGTCTTGCTAGAGCTACGATCTCGTCCATGTAGTCCTTGGGTGTAGTCTTTAGTTCTCCTTCCAGTTCGATGATCCTTCCCTTTGCATTCTGCAACTCCAACATATCATTGCACATTTGGTTCTCCTGGCGTCGAATGTGCTGATTTAACTCCTGGATGAAAGCTGCAATGGACCTATCCTTCTTGGTGCTGACTATGTCCCATTTGTCATCTCGGCGTCCGCAAATCTGGTAGATAGTGTCCTTGAGGTCTTCTTGATAAACTTCTCCAATGCGTCCCATGGTGATGTGAGCTGCCATGCTCTTTCCCAGACTCCAAGTTGGTGCACTGAAAACACTATCTATAGGCTTGGTGATTGGGGCGAATGTCCTTCCTGGAACGTGAGCTTGAATCTTCCAGCGCTCCTCTTCAGGCAGAGTGGCGTTGAAAGTTCCGGTGAAGCTGGGTAGTCCAATGTTCAGGTACTTGGTAACTTCCTTCAAGTGAAATCCAAAAGGTGTGCCTTCATCTGGTTGGGTGTACTTGATCTTCTCGTCCTTCATCCTAAAGAGTAGAAAAGATGAGGAGTTAGAAAATGGGAAGAGAGTAGTGATCTATGGCTTTAACTTAGTGGTCGTGTCCTACAATCAGCGTGTGCTCTGATACCATCTCTGTAGCGACCAGACCCGAATGGATTAAGTCTCTGTGCTCAGTGTCATCCCTGGATCGAATGCCGACACCACACAAGATTTCAAGGATTTATAGCGAGTAGCAATCACACACTTATTACATCATTGTCCACAAGGGAACTTATTACAATAATATGGCTTAAGGCCATCTAATAATAAATGGAAGGCTTGGAAGATAAGTGAGTCCATCAACTCCATCGGCATCACCGAGTATAGAACCACGACCTAACACCTTACTCGTTATGCGAAAAGTCCGCAACGTGAAAGTTGCAGCCAGCAGGTCGACACATGGAATATCTTTGGCAATGTAACACATAAAGAGCAATGAAGGAATAAGCCTATACTACATGCATATATGGCTGGTGGTAAGGCTCTCACGGTTACATTTTTGCATAAAGCTAGTTTTTCCCTACAACAAAGGAATAATTTTGTTTAACTATCATGGTGGTTGTTAAACATTGAGAATGGTTGACGCATCCTCAATCCCAATTAAAAAGTACTCATCAAAACCCAATAACTTTTATTAGAAGTAACATGTTGAGATTCACATGATATTCAATTACGGATACTCAAAACGTCCATAACCGGGGACACGGCTAATCATGATTAGTTTATACACTCTGCAGAGGTTTGCACTTTTCCCCACAAGACTCGATCGCCTCCGCTTGGTTCTCGCACTACATGGTGTTTGAGAAGCGGATGACCGAGACATAGTCTTCGTAAGCGCTAGCACCTTACATGTGGGTAGACCGTACCAACCTACATCCCCTACATCAGCTAGCCTACCCGTAAGAGTTCGCACAACTTAGTCAACTACGCCAGAGCCCATAATTGGCTTGTGGCTGCACACGGAAGTTTCAGTTTGAATAATCTTATGATCCCTTAGAGCACAGGGTGGCGGTCCGAAGAAATCTGAGCAAGTCTGATAGAAACCAGGTGCCTCAATCCACCCGGATGTGTGTTTAGGTTGCCACCTTAGATAAACCATTAATTAACAATCTCACATCTGTCATGGATATTCACTCACCCAATCCACGTCTACTAGCATAGCATGGTATAATAAGCAAACGTAGAAGTGACTCCCAAGGTTTCATAAGTAATGTAATAGGTACTACCTCAATCTACTTCCCAATCCCACAATTTAATTAGATCCTAAACATGCAAGTGGTTGAGGGTTTGATCTAATGCATAAAAACTGGGTAGTAGAAAAGGTATGATCAAAGTGTTACTTGCCTTGCTGATGATCCGCGAGACCTAGAGATTCGAAGTAACAAGCGGCGCACTCCGGGTGATCTAACGCAGACAAACAACAAGCATACAATAAGTACTCATCTAATGCACAGGGAAAACTCGAATAAACGATCTAACCAGAGAGTTCAACTTAAGAACCCTGGTTGCAAAAAGAATCGAATCAAATAAAGTATCGAAAGTCGAAACTCGAGAGAGAACGACTCGGTTTAGCAATCTGAAACTAGGTCAAAATTTTACAGTAGCAAAAATCCGTTTAAGTAGGTTAGTCGGAACGGTGGTTTCGAAACGAAACTCCAGGCGCTTGAATCACCTGATTCCGATAAACGAGCGAGAAAATAAACAGATTTGAAAATTTGATCGGAAATCGAATTCAGAAAATAACGGATTAAATCCGTTTAAAAGAAAAACGACGAACGGTTAAAAAGACGGACGTTCGTTAACAGAACTAATTCAACGAACACGTTCATTAAATCGAACAGGTCGGTGAACGTTCATAATATAATAAAACCGAAAAAAAATAAAAATAAAACCATCTAGGTTAAAAAAAAACCGAACAACGCGAGAAAACCGGATCGGTTTTAAAACAAAACCGGATCGGGACAGGGCGGCGAGGTCGGCTACCTCGGCGGTCGCTGGGCCCGGGCTCCGGGATGGCGGCGGGTCCGTGGGTCGGCTGGGTGGCGGGTCGGCGAGGGCGGCGAGGGGCGTCGGCGACGGCGGGCGGCCTTGAGCGGCGGCTCGGGTGGAGGCGGGCGGCGGCTCGGGGTGAGGGAGAGGAGGGGGCGGGGTTATAAGGAGGGGGGGGTTCCTTGGGGAGGGCAAGCTGTGGGCGGCGGGCGGCGAGTCCGAGCCGACACGGTCGGCGGGCGGCGGCGGGACTCCTCCAGGGCATGAGGGGAAGGGGAGATGGGCCGGGCGGCGGCGATTGTTTTTTTTAAAACAAACTTAAACAAAATAAAATCAAACCAAACGAACTCCAAATTAAATAAAATTAATTTTCCCCGACTCCTAAAAATGAGTCGAACAAAATGAACTTTAAAACGGGCAAAATGCATATTTTTTTTAAATGCTCATTTTTTTTGCCTAAAGCAAATAAGTCTTCAAAACCAAAATTTGATTTATTTGTAAAATCTTCATTTTTCCTAAATGTTGGGAAAGTCATATTATTCCCTCTCTTAAATTTTTGTATCGGAAAAACTTTATGAAGATAATTAAATAAATCCAATGATCCTATTTTCAAAATTTGAGAAATCCCAAATATGAAAATAATGAAATCTCCAACTCTCTCCGAAGGTCCTTGAGTTGCGTGAAATTTTCTAGGATCGGAAAAATGCGAGAAAATATGATATGCATGATGACCTAATGTATAACATTCCAAACTGAAAATTTGGGATGTTACAGTCAAATCGGTCGATTTTTATATAAAAATCATCTCAATCCGAGGTCGTATGCAAAAGTTAGAGCTATCTGAATGCAGCCCTGTCAAGAGGCGAAATATGACGCGGGAGACCAGACATGTCTTGGCAAGTGTCTGACGTAATGCGTGAGTGTTTTGCCCCAGAAGATGGCCTCGAATCGGAAAACGTTCAACACGAAAGTTTTTCGTCTCGTCAAAACGGTCAACTTTGCTTTTGGGCACATGTTTATCCGAGGTCGTTTACTGCCTCAAAGACCTTGCCGGGTAAAGCTTGCCGCCGTGAACAGTAACCTTGCCGGGAGAGCTTGCCGCCGTGAACAGTAACCTTGCCGGGGAAAGCTTGCCGCCGTGAATAAAGAACCTTGCCGGGAGAGCTTGCCGCCGTGAGCGATAACCTTGCCGGAGAGCTTGCCGCCCCGACCAGTAACCCCGCCGGGGGAGAGCTTGCCGACATGAACAGTAACCTTGCCGGGGAAAGTTTGCCGCCATGAACAGTAACCTTGCCGGGAAAGCTTGCCGTTGTGAACAGTAGAAACTATCGAGGCCAATCCGACCAGATGCTGAAGATGGGCTCAAATACTTATCTAGATGGCTTCGGATGAAAAAGTGTTCAACACGGGAGTTGTTCGTAACATCGAAAAGGTCCACTTTGCTTTTGGAGTCATCATCATCCGACGTAGTATATGACCTGCAGAGACGCTGCAAGAGTCGGACGGTCCGGTCAGCTACATGAACGAGTCCGACTCGAAATTAGAGATGACCCCGTGGAGTATTCAAGATGGCCTTATTTGGAAAAGTGATCAACATACGGATTGTTGGCCTCGTCAAAGCACACAAAATTGATATTTGAACCGTCTCCGTCGGAAGTCATATGCAGATTCCACGGCCCACGCAAGGAGCTAGACAGAAGATTGGACCAGATTCGGGCTGAATCCGAGTGGGACCAGAACTAGGACTCTAGGACGTGAATTGATGTAATTTTCTTGTAAGGAAAGCCTAGATAAATC
Organism: Aegilops bicornis; assembly: GCA_021605145.1. NCBI lineage: Eukaryota > Viridiplantae > Streptophyta > Magnoliopsida > Poales > Poaceae > Aegilops > Aegilops bicornis. The sequence goes on from CM038672.1 coordinate 413,372,025, forward strand.
CTTTGCTTGTACGGGAAGTCCAGCCGCATCTTATATATGTTGCGGGTGACGGCCGATTAAACAACACACAATCGAACAAATCAATATACTACTTTTTCCTGTCTACGTTTTATCTCTCCACCGTTTTTCTCTCTCGTTCTTCGCTGTTCTTCGTGTTTGAGAGCTGCGAATCCCGAGGCTCTAGGGGCGAGCGAATCGACCTAGGGCAGCCCATAGCCACCGCAATCCCTGACGGGGTCCCTCCCGGGTCTTGTGAGGTTTCGGTCTGCAAAAGCACCCGCCGACTGTCTTGCGTATCGCGCTGTCGGTCGGGTCTCCTTCGACGTGAGCTGCGGTGCATCACCCCCGGCGTCGAGGGTACACGTAACGTGTTCGTGTGTCAACAGACGGTCTTCAATTTACGCAAGTCCTAATGGACAGCAACAGTGATTTAAACCTGCTATGTCAGGACACAATCCGCAACATGGGGATAAACCCAAACAGGATTAGCCATAGCAACACTTCCTTCCAAGGAATAATGCCAGGCACATATGCCCATTGTACGGGCTCCCTACTATTGGAAGTTATGTTCGGCTCACCTGACAACTTCCGTCGGGAAAAATTGGTCTTCCACATCGCCCCATTTAAAAGTAGCAATCAAGCACTACTGGGATGCGAAGCTTTCGCCGGCTTTAACGCAATACCGCATTATGCATCTCTTAAACTTAAAATGCCCGGTCCACGAGGCATCATTTCATTAAAGGGAAGTTGCGCGTGTCCCTCAAGGAAAGAATGTGAGACTGCCTTAACAGCCTCACACTAATACGGCCTTGCCGGCCAAAAGCATATAAAGCAGGTCGTTCAGACCCCAGACACGGTTAGGCGAGTCCGACATAAATAAACATGATGCTTACTAGCCGCATACCCCCCTTACAAGGGGCTCCACGCATGTACAACAAGAGACAATAAAGCTCAATTTTACTCGAATCATACTCTATTTTATTTCCAATTACATTTTAGCGCGATCTTTTTCAAACTAAGTTCCTCTATTTTACAGATGAACGCCGTGCTATACCCGTCCATGATACGGCACAACGGAGACACAGGCGCAGACGTGCAGCTGGGACCCGTTGCAAGGATTCTTTTTAGATTAAGACCCTGCGTAAACCTTTTTCACTGTCTCTTGTTGTTACTCATCCCCCGGTCTCTTATTATAACCGAGGAGGAGGCTGGCGTTTTGGCATCGGCCGCGTCAGAAGTTTGCATGTACCTGGACACCAGGGGGTTGTTACCAAGGGCATTGTTCAGCCCGCTTTATAAAAGACTGAATACCTTAGGGAGTGTTCGGCGTCTCGAGTTAGGCCTTATATGCATCAGCTCCGAATCATGTCTTTGGTCAAATGTTGGGTTTGCCCGGCTTCTGTGTTTTGCTGCCTTACGTTCCGTTCTATCGGCTAACGTGGCACTGTGGAGAACCTCTGCGATTGTGCCCCGGTTCGACCGGGCGAGCACCTCAGTAGAGAAAGTCGAAAACTGACTGTCATGATATAGCGAGAGACTGGTCAACCACTCGATGACTCACCTGAATGTTTAGAATTCCTCCGCATTAACGAAGGATCGTTTTCCTGTCAGGCACATACGCACCCCAAATTCGGGAGGGTGCGGTGCCCCCAGGGGCTATATAGTAGCCCCACCATCGAACTCCTATGGCTAAGTGAAAGTGATAAAGCATTATAGTCTGGTTGCCTAGTTTGCTACGCTACCACCTCCTTTATAGGACCAAGACGTTAGATTAAGTGTGAAAGCGCGACTTCTTTGCAAACACCCCCGCACTATGTGCGTGGAATGTCAAGACTGCCATCTTTCACGTTATATACATATATACATCAACGGCCGCACAGGAGGTAGTTTTCTACTTGAAGGCACAAGTATAAAAAGCTCTTACATTAAATTGAAACGTTGTTTCATAAAACTACACATGTCATTCAAACATAACATCCTTCGAGTACTGCGTCTCTATTAAACGAGCGCCCGGAAGAACTTCCTCAAAATAGCGCTCGACTGGTACTCGGCTGCCGTCCGAGTCTGGGGACGCAATATCGGTGGCCTTCATCTCAGCCCAATATGCCTTGACACGGGCAAGAGCCATCCGCGCCCCCCTCAATACACGCCGACCGCTTCATTGCGTCGTCACGCTGTACCGCACTAAGGAACTACTGCACTAAGCCAAAATAACTCTTAATTTGGGGTCCGCCTGGCCACAAATGAGTCATGACATGCTTCATGGCAAGTCCGGATAATCGATTCAGCTCGGCCCATTCGCCAAGCGATCGGTCAACGGAAGAGGACGCCCGGACTATGGAATTGCGACCAAAATAGCTCTTCCTTACGTGCCCCTTTCCGCCTCGGAAGTGCTCAATCGCGTCGCGGCGCTTCGCCGCTAAAATGCAGAATAAGCATCCTCCGAACTCCACAGCTTGTCCAACCGAGCATACTTCGGATCCGTATATTTCCTCCGCAGCAGAAACGGTTTTCCACCGCAATATCGGCCCCGACTCAGCTCCTCCTTGGCAGCTCTCATAGTGGAACGGGCATCCTTGGATTCGGCGGTGGCCTTTTTCAGGTCCTCTTGTTCCGCTTGATGTTGTTTTTCAAGAACCTCGCAGCGTTCGGTAGTATTCTTCAGTTTCAGGGCCAAATCGGCCATTTCCTCTTTGCTTCGGCAATGAGCAGCCCATTCGGCTTTCAGCTCTTCGGTCGCCTTTAAAGCGGCCGCATTACTCTTTCGGGCTTGCTCTTTAGCTCGGGCAAGTTCCGCACCAGCCTCTCCACAACAATGGCACCGTCGCATCAAAGCATACAAGTAGTAAGGCATGGGCGTCAAGCTCCCTTACTGTGTGTCCGCGGAGAAGTCGCATACCTTGTGACTCGTCAAACCGTTTATTGACCAGCGCGATGTCCGCATCCGCCTCGTCAAGTTGCCGCTTTAGTTCGGCAAAATCATCAGTCCGGCTAGCCACCGGACGCCCCGCCACCTACATAGGAACGGCGACATGTTAGTACTGGGATTATGATCCTCAGCACGCTGTCAGTTGTGGCAGCATACCGAGTCTCAGGGGCTACTATCTATACAGGGTGCATTCTATATGCATAAGCGCCGGAAGGTACATCATTTTTTCATACCTCAAACCCCGTCGGTAAACTTGGCGGCTTCATGCAATCCGCTCTCAGCGGATGCAATTCTTTCAATTATCGTAGCCATTAGCCCATGGTGATCTTCTGAGATATACGCTCGCCCGAGCAGGTCCTTCAGCTCCTCCGACCGCACGCCAGTTGGCGCCGGACCGTCCGGCCCCGCCGGACTCGGGGAAACTCTCCGTGACGACACTTCAGGGTCGCCCGCCTTGCACGAAGGCGCGATAGGTGGAGGCGTTTCGCTCTCTATCATCTCCGGACAAAGATCCCCCGAAGACGAGCTCTGCTGAGAAGGGCTGAGATCCGAACTACAAGGTACAATTTCGGTTATCTTGTAAATAAATACAGTGGATTTTCTTTATTCACAGGACCCCTTCTTTTTACTTACGACTTCTTGGAGGGCTGATCCCCTTGGGGAAATAGTGCGGCTGGGGTACTTCCCCACCGGACTTTCTGACGAAGACTTCTTCCTGTTTTGAGGCCTTGGCTTCCGTGTCTTGAGCAGTCCTCTTCTCCCCTTGGAGGGGAGGATCCCTGATCCCCTCTTCCTTGAAAGCCTCCTTCGCGGAGGCAGTTGCTTCCCTGCTCCCCACTTCGCCTTCTTTAAAAGGCGTGGCCTTCAACATCTTGGTCAGCATGGGATCCGGCGTGGTCTCTGGGAGGGTAGCCGGACACCTTATCAACTTTGCCTTGGCTATCCACTCCTGTTCAAGAAACGGCTCCCTTAAAGGGCATATATATGATAAATGAATGAACAGCCTGTCCGGTTACGGGGTTACTTACTTGAGGATCTGGGTGATTGCTGCTTAGACCTGCGTCCTCGGTCAAGGCCGGACACTTCTCTTGTGATCCGAAGAACAGTGTGTACATCTCCTTGGGCGTCGCGCCCATAAAATGTTGGAGAGCTCGTGGTCCCTCGGATTAAACTCCCTGACGAGGGGGCGGCGTTTGCAGGCGAAGCGCCCGAATCAGCATAACTCGCGCCGCCACGACCAGATTGATCTCTCTTTCTTGGAGGTCTTGAATACGGCCCCGCAACAGGAACGTCCTTGGGCGGCCCCAGTCGAGCCTGGTTGACCCATGATGCGGCCGCCATGGTGGACCTGGCGGAAGGCGGGTGGCGCCACCCATTTGAGTGCGCTGGGAGCGGTGATATAAAACCACTCCCGTTGCCACAAACCAAGCTCCTCTTGAAAAGAGCCCTCGACCACGGAGCATCAGCACACTTGCTTATGACCGCCCCTCACTCTGCTTGTTGCCCTCGATCATCTTGGCTCCACCTTGAAGGTCTTGAGCCACAATCCAAAGTGAGGGGTAATATGGAGGAAGGCTTCACATACGACAATGAATGACGAGATATGGAGGATGGACTCCGGATTCAAGTCATGGAAATCCAGCCCATAATAAAACATGAGCCCTCGCACAAAGGGATCCGTCGGGAAGCCTAAACCCCGAAGGAAGTGAGACACGAACACCACGCTCTCGCCGGGCTCGGGAGTGGGAATGACCTGCCCTGGAGCAGGCAGCCTATGCGAAATCTCGCCGGTTAGATACCTGGCGTCTTGCAGCTTTAGCACATCTTCTTCTGTGACGGAAGAAGACATCCATCGACCGAGCTGGTCGGAGCCGGACATCGTCGAAGGTCGGAAGCGCCTAAATCTGAAGCTTTGGTTGTTAAAACTCGAAGCGCGAGGCGAATTAGATGGAGGGTGGAAAAAAGAAGAGGGCCTTGGTCTCATTATAAAGAGGTTGAATACCAAGAGCCCTCCCCATGGTCGATTGGGACTCGCCTTCGATAGAGGAGGCGTGCCAGCGGCACGCAGTTGGGTTACCCACGTCCGTATTGATGAGAATCCCGGAATAAGGGGGCATGATCTACGCTTTGATAAGGTGTGCCAAGGAAACCGCCTCGCTAAACGCGCGGAGGTGGGCCAGTAAAAAAACGATTCGAATAAAGGCTTGGCCGTGGTGTGATGTCACGCCGCGGAATACGTCAGCAGATCTGTGCAAAAATTATTCTCTCTACGGTGGTATGTGGAACTTGTTTTGCAGAGCCGGACACTATCCTTGTGTTCAAAACCTTCTAAGTATTCGGAGGAGGAACCCGCCTTGCAATGCCGAAGACAATATGCGCGTCGGACTAAATCGTCATTGAAGCTGGTTCAGGGGCTCTTGAGGGAGTCTGGACTAGGGGGTGTCCGGATAGCGAACTATCATCTTTGGCGGACTCTGGACTATGAAGATACAAGATTGAAGACTTCGTCCTTTGTGGGATAGGACTTTCCTTGGCGTGGAAGGCAAGCTTGGCGTCTGAGATATGTAGATTTCCTACCATTGTAACCGACTCTGTGTAACCCTAACCTGTTAGGTGTCTATATAAACCGAAGGGTTTTAGTCCGTGGGGCGAACAACAATCATACCATAGGCTAGCTTCTAGGGTTTAGCCTCTCGATCTCGTGGTAGATCTACTATTGTACTACCCATATCATCAATATTAATCAGCAGAGTAGGGTATTACCTCCATCGAGAGGGCCCGAACCTGGGTAAAAACATCGTGTCCCTTGTCTCCTGTTACCATCCGCCTAGACGCACAGTTCGGGACCCCCTACCCGAGATCCGCCGGTTTTGACACCGACACCCCCCAAAGCTTGCCGGGGCCTCCGAAACCCCTTTCGGACACGCTGGTCATCACCTGGTACCCCCGGAACAATTCCGGACTCCAATACCCTTCGTCCAATATACCGATCTTCACCTTTGGACCATTCCGAAGCTCCTCGTCATGTCCGGGATCTCATTCGTGACTCCGAACAACCTTCGGTAACCACATACTATTTCCCATAACAACTCTAGCGTCACCGAACCTTAAGTGTGTAGACCCTACGGGTTCGGGAACCATGCAGACATGACCGAGACGTTCTCCGGTCAATAACCAACGCAGGATCTGGATACCCATGTTGGCTCCCACATGTTCCACGATGATCTCATCGGATGAACCACGATGTCAAGGATTCAAGCAATCCGTATGCAATTCCCTTTATCTAGCGGTATTGTACTTGCCCGAGATTCGATCGTCGGTATGCCGATACCTTGTTCAATCTCGTTATCGGCAAGTCTCTTTACTCGTTCCATAACACATCATCCCGTGATCAACCCCTTGGTCACATTGTGCACATTATGATGATGTCCTACCGAGTGGGCCCATAGATACCTCTCCGTCACACGGAGTGACAAATCGATCTCGATTCGTGCCAACCCAACAGACACTTTCAGAGATACCCGTAGTGCACCTTTATAGCCACCCAGTTACGTTGTGACATTTGGTACACCCAAAGCATTCCTACGGTATCCGGGAGTTGCACAATCTCATGGTCTAAGGAAATGATACTTAACATTAGAAAAGCTTTAGCATGCGAACTCCACGATCTTTGTGCTAGGCTTAGGATTGGGTCTTGTCCATCACATCATTCTCCTAATGATGTGATCCCGTTATCAACGACATCCAATGTCCATGGTCAGGAAACCGTAACCATCTATTGATCGACGAGCTAGTCAACTAGAGGCTTACTAGGGACATGGTGTTGTCTATGTACCCACACATGTATCTGAGTTTCCTATCAATACAATTATAGCATGGATAATAAACAATTATCATGAACAAGGAAATATAATAATAATAACTAATTTATTATTGCCTCTAGAGCATATTTCCAATAGGATCAGTGGCTCTGAGTTCTACTCACCCGGAGGGTCCGGAAAGAACTTGTTCAATTTTTGTGATATAGCATGAAATGAATTTGAGACAAGAGCATAGATAGCTAGAGGAGGTACTTAGGCATTCTTGTCCATCCATTTGGCCAATAAAAACCAAGACAATCAAAACAAAAAATGGATGTCCTCGAATGGAGAAAATATGCAACCAACATGCTCACACAATAAGATAGCAAATGAAATATGTGCCAAAGCACGCACAACCAATTCTAGCATCTATCAAGCAATTGGCGATGACTAGGTCATCTATATATGAGTATGTTGACTTAGGAGTCAAATGAGAACATTTGATCATAGGTCATACTCATCTTTAAGCACAAGTGGGGTTACCATTTTTACATAAAGCATTAATGTGTTCACACCATTAGAGTTGCTTTAGCTCAATTTTTAGAGCAAAACTCCCCCTAGATGTGATATCCCCCTAAAGAGGGACGGACTAACCTTTGGGTTTTGTCGATGATGACTTCATGTAGATAGTGAAGATGTGGATGCTCAATGTTGATTTAGATCATCTGGAGGAAATCTTTGGAGTGTTGCACTTTCAATACCTACATGGTTAGTCCGACAAGGAACATACAAGGATATCCATAGACATAAAGTGAATTGCACATATACTAACGTCCATGAAAGCATTAGGTTAACTTGTCCCTTGTCTTACCAACAAGAGGGTTTGTGACTCCATGAACTAGTGCAGGATATGAAAGTTGATTGCACAATTCCTTGTCAATATGAATGTGAGTGAAGTATGTTGGCGGAGTCACCCTCAAGAACACTCTAGTTCTTCTTCTTTGGGACCCACATCAACTTAATGGGAATCCTTGGAGTTGTAGTTGAACTTGATGAAGTCTGACTTGACGTAGTCTTGGTAACCCACTTGACCATGGCCATAGGAGCTTCTTCAAATGAGTCAATCTCTTCTTGAAGCTTGTCCTTACCTTTTAGCTTGTGGTCTTGTGGTGGAAGATGTAACATCCCAAATTTTCAATTTGGAATGTTATACATAGGTCATTCTTGCATATCATATTTTATTGCATCTTCATTCCGAAATCCTCGAAATCCTAAGCAACTCAAGGACCCTCGGAGAGAGTTGGGGATTTTCCGGTTTTCATATTTGATTTTATCAAATAGCGAAAACGAGGATTTTTGGTTTTAATTATTTTTCTCTCCGAAAAATATTTCATAATAAAAAAAATGAGAGGAGATAATATGACTTCTCCAAAACAATTGAAATATTGGAGGAAAATGTTAAAATCATTTGTTGGATTTTATTTGATTTTCTTTGGATTTTATTTCCATTAGAAAAATTGCACGTTTTCAAATTTGCATTTTAGGGCCAAGAAAATGTTCATCTCGTTCTAAATATTTCATTTAGACGGTGAAAATTTGTTTTGGCATTTTTAGATTTTTATTTTATTTTATAGGATTTATTTTCCGTCGGCGGAACTATTTAAAAAAAAAGGTTTCCCCGCGCCCGACTGGGCCTAGGGCCCAGCCGAGCAGGCCGGCCCAGCCGCCGCCGCCTCCCATGAAGGCGCCGCCGCCGCCGACTCGGACCGAGTCCAAGCCGGACTCGGCTCGTCCGCCTGCCCCCTCCTCCAAGCCGCGCCCCCTCTCTTTAAATAGCCGCCACCCACGCCGCCACACACCACCACCACCCGCCATCGCCGCCCGAGCCCGAGCCCGCCGCCGCCCCGAGCCCCGCCGCCGCCAAGTCGCCGCCCGCCACCCCACGCCGCCCGAGGCCGCCCGAGCCCCGCCATCAAGACTGAACCTCACGGAACTCACGGAGCCAAGCCGAGGTAGGCGCCCGCCGTCACCGGTTTACTGAGAAAAACCGTTTCGGTTTTTTTAGAAACCCTAGTTTTTGTTTTTTTAAATAGATCGGTTTTTCTCTGATTTATTTATTTAGCGAGCGTTCGCTCGTTCGTTCGTTTTAACGAACGCGTTCTTCGTTTAGATCCAGATAACAGACGTTCGTTTGTTAGTCTGTTCGTCAGTTTTTCTTTTTCTCGGATTTATTCCGCGATTTTTTCTGATCGCGATTTTTGATCCGATCTTAGTTTTTTTTATCTTCTGGCTCGTTAGTCGGAATCAGGCGATTCAAGCGCCTAGATCTTCCTCTCGAGACCCTCTTTCCGTTTAAACAACTTAAACAAGATTTTGATACAGTAAAATTTGACCCTAGTTCAGATTAGTAAACGGATCTTGTTTCTTTCGCCGTTTGAGTTTCGTTGCTCCGTTTGGTTTGATTCTTTTTGCGAACCAGAGTTATTAAGTTGAACTTTCTGGTCAGCCTTGTTTATTTGAGTTTTGCTTGTGCATATTTGCTTGTTGCTTATGTTTGTTATTCTTTGCTTGCGATAGAATTCCCGGAGTGCGAAGCGTGTTACTACGAGTCTCTAGGTTTCATGGATCGTCAGCAAGGCAAGTAACATACTCTTTTCATACCCAGTTTTTATGCATTAGCTCAATCCTCAAACATTGCATGGTTAGGATGTCATTAACTTGTGGGTTGGGAAGTAGTAGTTGAGGTAGAACCAATTGCCCTGTTACTATCAAAACCTTGGGAGTTACTTCTACGTGTTGCTTATATTGCTATGCTATGCTCGTAGACGTGGTTTGGGTTTGAGTGTATCCATGACAGATGTGAGATTGTTAATTAATGGTTTAATTTAAGGTGGCAACTTTAATACACATTTGGGTGGATCGAGGCACACAGGGAACCCAGTGTTATGCATTTATTTTGGAAATCCGGGGTACCCGTGTGATCTTCCTATGGACCGCCACCAGTGCTCAAAGGGGCGAGATTATTCATGCTAGAAACTTCCGTGTGCAGCCACAAGCTACTATGGGCTCTGGCATAGTTGAGTAAGTTACGTGAAGCTCTTGAAGAGGTAAATCAGCAGGTAGTGGGTTTTGTAGGTTTAGTATGGTCTACCCGGAGTAGATAGTTAATGTTTCTGAAAGACTGTGTCTCGGTCATCCGTTTCTCAAACACCATGTAGTGCGAGAAATCAATGGAGGCGATCGAGTCTTGTGGGGAAAAGTGTGCAAACCTCTGCAGAGTGTACAATCTAATCATGGTTAGCCGTGTCCCCGGTTATGGACAATTTTGAGTATCTAGTACTTGAGTTATCACATGTATCTCATTACTTTTAGTTAATATTGTTGGGTTGTTAACTACTTTAATTGGGATTGAGTTGGGGTTATACCTTCTCAACGTTTCAACCACCATGATAGTTAAATTAAAATCTATTCCTTTGTTGTAGGGAAAAATTTGCTTCTCGCAAAACTATAACCATAGAGCTTTCCACCAGCCAAATATGCATGTAGTGATAGCATTATTTTGTTCTTGCTCTACTGTGTTATATTGCCAGCATATTCCATGTGCTGACCCATTTTCGGGCTGTAACGTATTATGTTGCAGACTTTTCAGACGAGGAGTAAGGTTCGATAGGTCGTTGCCGTGCAGCTCAGCTATGCCGTTGGAGTTGATTGACTCACTTTATCTTCCAAGCCTTCCACTGTTATCGCATTAGATGGCCTTAAGCCATATTATTGTATTAAGTTCTCTTTTGAGACATTCGATGTAATAAATGTGTGATTGCTACTGTGTTATAAATCCTTCGATCTTGTGTGTGTCGACGTTACTTCGAGGATGACCTGAACACGAAGACTTGACCAAATGAGGTCGGGTCGCTACAAGATGGTATCGAGCACACGCTGAGTGTAGGACACGACCACTAAGATAAACCATAGGTCACTCTTCTCTACTCATTTCTCACTCCTCTCCATTTTTCCACTCTTTAGGATGACGGAGATGAAGAACAAGTTTGCACAACCGGATGAAGACACACCTCTTGGACGCCACTTGAAGGAAGTCACTAGGTACTTGAACATTGGAATACCAAGCTTCACCGGGACGTACAACGCCACCTTACCGAGAAGAGGAACGCATTTGGATGATTCAAGTACAAGTTCAGGGAAGGACGTTCTCGCCAACTTCTAAACCCATAGAATTTTCTTTCGAAGCACCCACTTGGAGTCTAGGCAAGAGCATGGCAGCCCACATTACCATGGGACGCATTGGAGAAGTCTACAACAGGGAGCTTAAGGACACCATCTATAAAATATGTGGGTGCAGAGACGAGCAATGGGAAGTAATCAGCACCAAGAAGGATAGATCCATTGCAGCTTTCATCCAGGAGCTAAACCAGCACATTCGACGTCAGGAGAACCAGATGTGCGCAGACATGATGGAGTTGAAGAAGGCGAAGACCAGGATCATCGAGCTTGAGGAAGAACTCAAGTTTACACGCGATGGATATGAGGAGGAAATCAAGACACTACTGGAGGAGAACGACGACCTGGTTAAGAAGATCGGAGTATTCATGGGAGGACCAGCACCGAAAGAAGAAGACGACGACCCCACTTGCATGGACAACTTCATCATCATCGACGACACCGATTCCGATTCAAGTGATGATGACTACGAAGACGAAGCTGGAGCAGACATCATGGAGTCTTCCACCGATCAAAATTTCTAGATGACCACCATATATTAGTAGCATTTCCCCATGTATTTAGTAGTAGTTGAGCACTTTTGCGATAGTCCTAGACCGTTTGTAAGCCCTTGCTTGATTGATTGAGTGAAATGATTGTGTTTGCCTCATGTGCATATGGGTAGTGTTTTCTCATTAGACCTTTTTTCTATTCTAATCTCTTCCATCTAAACCCACCAGATGCCTCCGAGACATGACACCGGTTTTGCTTTTCCATCGGAGCTCACCCAGTTGATCCAGCAGTAGAATGCCTTGATGCAATTGCTAGTTCAGAACCAGGGCAACAACAACAACAATAACCCGCCGCCAGTGGACAATTTAGCCCGTTTCCTGAGGTTACAGCCACCGGTGTTTTCCAGTAGCACCGAGCCAATACTTGCTGATGATTGGCTACCCGTATTGGAAGGGAGTTAACCACCGCAGGATGCACATATGTTGAGAAGGTGCACTTTGCCGCACATCAATTGGATGGACCAGCAGCCGCATGGTGGGAGAATTACACGGCTACTTTTCCTATAGCCAACGTCACTTGGGACCAGTTTCAGCAAGCTTTCCGCACGGCCCATGTCTTAACTGGAGCCATGCAGATGAAGAAGCGCGAGTTTTGCAACTTACGCCAGAGAACCGTCTTTGTGGCTCAATACGTGGATGATTTTAGCAAGTTATCATGCTATGCCCACGATGATGTGGCCACAGATGCATGAAGGTGAGAAGTTTATGGAAGGGCTGAATGATGAGATGAGCATGCAGTTGATGGTGGCAACTTTCAACAACTACCAGGAGTTGGTAGACAAGGCCCTTATGATTGAAGGGAAGCAGCAGCAGACTGAGAGCCGTAAGAGGAAGTATGGACAAGGGCAGTATAATTCAGGAGCTCAACAGAAGCCCCGCTTAACCACGAACTCGGGAGGACTTGTTCATAACCATGGAGGTCATGACCACACTGGAGGAGGATCGCATAACCACAATGGTGCTAAGAATGGAAATGGGAACAGAGTTAATAACAATCAGAACCGCTCCAATCCAGCTACACCCGCCAAAAGGGACCTAAGTCAAGTTACTTGCTTTAAGTGCGGGAAGACAGGGCACTATGCCAATGATTGCCCTGAAGGAAGGAATGGAAACGGAAATGGGGCGCTGGGAAGAAGCCCAATCCATTCAACAAAGGACAAGTGAACCACGTTAACGTGGAGGAAGTTGAAGAGCCCGAGCAGCGGTGATAGGTAAGTTTTTGGTTAAGTCATTTACCGCTCTTGTTCTTTTAAATCTTGGTGCATCACATTCATACAAATCAAGGGATTTGTGGATAAGTTTAAGCTACCAACCCAAACCCTTAGGACCCCTCTTTTAGTAAGCTACTTTGGGCAGAGTACATGGCTAGCCGATGGTGCAACCAGATACCCCTAACCATTGGCACACATGTTTTTCCGTCCGACCTAATTATCTTGGAGTCGCAAGGATTGGATGTGATATTAGGTATGGACTGGATGTCAAAGTATGGAGGAAGCATTGATTGTGCGAGTAAGTCAATTTATCTTACCACCCTGGAGGGAAAAATGATTAAGTATGTATCTAGGCATGTGCCTAGGAGGAGCCAAGTGAATGCCCTCACGGGAGTTGTTCAGGAGGAAGTACCGGTAGTAAAGGATTTTCCGGATGTTTTCCCAGAGGAGTTACCAGGCATGCCACCGGATCGAGACATCGAGTTTTTGATAGAGCTATTGCCAGGTACAGGACCAATATCCAAGAGACCATATCGGATCCCCGCAAATGATCTGGAGGAAATTAAGAAACAGATCAAGGAGTTGTTGGAGAAAGGTTATATTCGAAGGAGTTCATCACCTTGGGGAGCTCCAGTACTTTTGGTCGAGAAGAAGGATAAATCCCTGAGGATGGTTGTTGATTATCGAGCCTTGAATGAAGTAACGATTAAGAACAAGTATCCACTACCGATGATCAATGATCTGTTCGATCAGCTGCAAGGAGCCAAGGTGTTTTCGAAGATCGATCTACGATCGGGGTACCATCAGTTGAAGATTCGAGAGAAGGATATACCAAAGACAGCGTTCACCACGAGTTATGGATTATACGAGTATACGGTCATGTCGTTTGGACTGACTAACGCCCCTGCCTATTTCATGAGCATGATGAACAAGGTGTTCATGGAGTATTTGGAAAAGTTTGTTGTGGTGTTTATTGATGATATTATGGTATACTCGAAGAACAAAGAGGAGCACAAGGAGCATTTGCGTTTAGTTCTCTAGAAACTCAGGGAACACCAGTTATACGCCAAGTTCAGCAAGTGCGAGTTTTGGTTGAAGGAAGTTGGATTTCTTGGGCATGTTATATCAGGAGAAGGTATAGCAGTGGACTGACAAGGTTTAGTCCGTCACCGAATGGTTGGCACCCACTTCAGGTTGGCGAGATCATGATTTCCTTGGACTCGTAGGATATTATCGGAGATTCATTGAGAATTTTTCCAAGATTGCTAAGCCAATGACTGAATTGTCAAGAAGGATACTAAGTTTAAATGGACATAGGATTGCGAGGCAAGTTTTCAGGAGTTGAAGAAACGTTTGACTACAGCCCCAGTGCTAACATTGCCCGATATACATAAGGAGTTTCAAGTGTATTGTGACGCCTCACGCTTGGGACTTGGATGTGTGCTTATAGAGGACAGAAAGGTTGTATCGTATGCCTCACGAAAACTAAAACCCCATGAGTTGAACTATGCCACGCGTGATTTGGAGCTAGCAGCCGTAGTGCATGCATTGAAGACTTGGAGACATTACCTTATCGGGAACCGTTGTGATGTGTACACGGATCATAAGAGTTTTAAGTACATTTTGACGCAAAAGGAGTTGAACCTTAGGAAGAGGAGATGGTTGGAGCTTATAAAGGATTATGACATGAAGCTACACTATCATCCAGGAAAGGCCAATGTCGTAGCAGACGCTTTGAGCCGGAAGAGTTATGCCAATATCCTTGAAAGTAAGGGATTGTCAAGGAATTAGCTGAGGATATCATGGAACTTCGGTTGGAGATTGTTCCAAGAGGTTTCATTGCAACAATGGAAGTTCAGTCTACATTGTTGGACAAGATTCGAGAAGCTCAGAAGGAGGACAAAGATATTGCTGAGATAAATGAGAAGATGAGCAAAGGAAAGGCCAAAGGTTTTCGCGAGGATGAGCACGATACCTTATGGTTTGAGGACCGAGTTTATGTGCCTAATAACCCGGAGATCAGGAAGTTAATACTTCAGGAGGCTCATGACTCACCATATTCGATACACCCCAGAAACACCAAGATGTATTTGGATTTGAAAGAACATTTCTGGTGGACTGGTATGAAGAAGGATATTGCCGAGTATGTAGCCGTATGTGATGTATGTCAGAGAGTGAAGGTAGAGCATCAGAAGCGGCCAGGATCATATGTACATGCCGATACCGAATGGAAGTGGGATAAACTTGGCATGGACTTTATCACCGGATTGCCAGGACCAAAGCATGATATGATTCAATATGGGTAGTAGTGGATCGCTTGACCAAAGTGGCTCACTTCATCCCAGTGAAAACAACTTATACAAGTGCAAAGTTGGCCAAGATATATATGTCCAGGATCGTATGTTTGCATGGAGTTCCGAGGACCATCGTATCAGATAGAGGAACACAATTTACTTCAAAGTTTTGGCATCAGTTACACGGACCACGGGTGCGAGATTGGAGTTGATTACAACATTTCACCCTTGAGACAGATGGATGGATGAGAGAGTCAACCAAATTCTGGAGGATATGTTGAGAGCTTGTGCGCTAGATTATGGATCTAGTTGGGATGACAATTTGCCTCACACAGAGTTCTCCTACAACAATAGCTACCAGGCCAGTTTGAAGATGGCACCGTTCGAAGCTTTGTATGGGCGCAGATGCAGAACACCACTGATGTGGGATGAGGTAGGAGACCGTCAGTTGTTTGGACCAGATCTGATCAAGGAGTTTGAAGAGAAAGTTAAGCTGATTCAAGATAGACTGAAGATCGCTCAGTCTAGGCAGAAAAATTATGCGGACACGAAACTCAAGGAGGTAACCTATGAAACTGGAGACAGAGCATATCTGCGAGTATCACCCTTGCGAGGAGTGAAACGTTTTGGAGTTAAGGGAAAATTAGCTCCGAGATTTGTAGGACCGTACCGTGTTTTGGAACGGATGGGAGAAGTTGCCTACAAGCTGGAATTACCAGAAGGATTGTCAGGAGTTCACGATGTGTTCCACGTCTCACAGTTGAAGAAGTGTCATGCTGAGATGGCCGCTATACCGTTAAGAGATACAATGCCCTTGGAGGCAATTCAGCTGGACAGTGATTTGACTTATGAAGAGAAGCCAGTGAAGATTCTTGACTTTGCCAGCTGAGTCACCCGCAACAAGGTTATCAAGTTTTGCAAAGTTCAGTGGAGCCACCATACCGAGGAGGAAGCCACCTGGGAACGAGAGGATGATCTTGGCAAAGACCACCCGCACCTATTTTCTAGCCAACCCGAATCTCGAGGACGAGATTCATCTTAAGGGGGGTAGGTTTGTAACATCCCGAATTTTCAATTTGGAATGTTATACATAGGTCATTCTTGCATATCATATTTTATTGCATCTTCGTTCCGAAATCCTTGAAATCCTAAGCAACTCAAGGACCCTCGGAGAGAGGTGGGGATTTTCCGATTTTCATATTTGATTTTTATCAAATAGCGAAAACGAGGATTTTTTATTTTAATTCTTTTTCTCTCCAAAAAATATTTCATAATACAAAAATAAATGAGAGGAGATAATATGACTTCTCCAAAACAATTGAAATATTGGAGGAAAAATGTTAAAATCATTTGTTGGATTTTATTATATTTTATTGGATTTTATTTGCATTAGAAAAATTGCATGTTTTCAAAATTGCATTTTAGGTCCAAGAAAATGTTCATCTCGTTCTAAATATTTCATTTAGACGGTGAAAATTTGTTTTGGCATTTTTAGATTTTTATTTTATTTTATAAGATTTATTTTCTATCGGCGGAACTGTTTAAAAAAAAGGTTTCCCCGCGCTCGACTGGGCCTAAGGCCCAGCCGCCGCCGCCTCCAGTAGCGTGGCGCCCGCTGGCCGCCGACTCGGACCGGAGTCCGAGCCGGACTCCGCCTCGGCGCCGCCTTGCCCCCTCCTCCAAGCCACCCCCTCTCTTTCAATAGCCGCCACCCCCACCGCCACACACCACCACCACCCGCTACCGCCGCCCCGAGCCGGAGCCGCCGCCCCGAGCCCGAGCCGCCGTCTCCGAGCCCGCCACCGCCGCCGCCCCAAGTCGCCGCCCGCCACCCCATCACGCCTCGAGCCGCCCCGAGCCCGCCACAGACTGAACCCCACCGAGCCAAGCCAAGTAGCCGCCATTGCCGCCAGCTTTTCTGAGAAAAACTGTTTCGGTTTTTTTAGAAACCCTACTTTTCGTTTTTTTAAATAGATCGGTTTTTCTCCGGTTTATTTATTTAGCGAGCGTTCGCTCGTTCGTTCGTTTTAACGAACGCGTTCTTCGTTTAGATCCAGATAACGAACGTTCGTTCGTTAATGCATTCGTCGATTTTTCTTTTCTCGGATTTATTCTGCGATTTTTTCTGATCGCGATTTCTGATCCGATCTTAGTTTCTGTTTATCTTTTCGCTCGTTAGTCGGAATTAGGCGATTCAAGTGCCTAGATCTTCGTCTCGAGACCCTCTTTCCGTTTAAACAACTTAAACAAGATTTTGATACTGTAAAATTTGACCTTAGTTCAGATTAGTAAACGGATCTTGTTTCTTTCGCCGTTTGAGTTTCGTTGCTCCGTTTGGTTTGATTCTTTTTGCGAACCGGAGTTCTTAAGTTGAACTTTCTGGTCAGCCTTGTTTATTTGAGTTTTGCTTGTGCATCTTTGCTTGTTGCTTATGTTTGTTATTGTTTGCTTGCGATAGAATTCCCGGAGTGCGAAGCGTGTTACTACGAGTCTCTAGGATTCGCGGATCGTCTGCAAGGCAAGTAACACTTTGATCATACTCTTTTCATACCCAGTTTTTATGCATTAGCTCAATCCTCAAACATTGCATGGTTAGGATGTCATTAACTTGTGGGTTGGGAAGTAGTAGTTGAGGTAGAACCTATTGCCCTGTTACTACCAAACCCTTGGGAGTTACTTCTACGTGTTGCTTATATTGCTATGCTATGCTCGTAGACGTGGTTTGGGTTTGAGTGTATCCATGACAGATGTGAGATTTTTAATTAATGGTTTATTTTAAGGTGGCAACTTTAATACACATCTGGGTGGATTGAGGCACCTGGGGAACCCAGTGTTGTCTGTTTTATTTTTGGAAATCTCGGGGTACCCGTGTGATCTTCCTATGGACCACCACCTGTGCTCAAAGGGGCGAGATTATTCATGCTAGAAACTTCAAATGCAGCCACAAGCTACTATGGGCTCTAGCATAGTTGAGTAAGTTACGTGAAGCTCTTGAAGAGGTAGATCAAAGGTAGTGGGTTTTGTAGGTTTGGTATGGTCTACCCGGAGTAGAGAGTTAATGTTTACGAAGATCGTGTCTCGGTCATCCGCTTCTCAAACACCATGTAGTGCGAGAAATTAACGGAGGCGATCGAGTCTTGTGGGGAAAAGTGCATAAACCTCTGCAGTGTACAATCTAATCATGGTTAGCCGTGTCCCCGGTTATGGACAATTTTGAGTATCTAGTACTTGAGTTATCACATGTATCTCATCACTTTTAATTAATATTGTTGGGTTGTTAAATACTTTAATTGGGATTGAGTTGGGGTTATACCTTCTCAATGTTTCAACCACCATGATAGTTAAATTAAAATCTATTCCTTTGTTGTAGGGAAAAATTTGCTTTTCGCAAAACTATAACCATAGAGCTTTCCACCACCAAATATGCATGTAGTGATAGCATTATTTTGTTCTTGCTCTCTTGTGTTATATTGCCAGCATATTCCATGTCTTGACCCATTTTCGGGCTGCAACGTATTATGTTGCGGAACTTTGAACGAGGAGTAAGGTTCGATAGGTCGTTGCCGTGCAGCTCAGCTATGCCATTGGAGTTGATGGACTCACTTTATCTTCCAAGCCTTCCGTTGTTATCGCATTAGATGGCCTTAAGCCATATTATTGTAATAAGTTCTCTTTTGAGACATTCGATGTAATAAGTGTGTGATTGCTACTCTGTTATAAATCCTTCGAGTATTGTGTGTGTCAGCATTACTGATCCAGGGATGACACTGAACATAGAGACTTGACCATCTGAGGTCGGGTAGCTACAGAAGATCATCTTGAGCTTGTGTTCCGTCAAAAGAAGTGGGGTCATACTTCTCTTATTGAGCAACAAACTTCGTCTTGGGGTATTGATCTTATTCCCATTCAACCCCATTGGCATTGAACTTTTGTTCAAAACCAATACCTTGATTCTTCCGGTGCCTTCCTTGCTTGCGAACAATTTCCTCAAATTTCTTACTCCCGACAAGGCTCTTGTAAACACCTTTCTCTATAATTCCCTTTAATAAGCTATTTTCTTTCTCAAGTGTAATTTGGCTAAAAGAATCATTATTGGAATCAAGAGAACTATTAGAAGCAACAATATTGGATTTAGCATGGTTATTGTTACTACTAGAAGAAGAATCTTTCTTGCTCTTGTTACTAGATTTTACTTGTAGCATTTAAGTAGACAAGAGGAGATGTTTGGCAATGTAAGAAGAAATATTCTTTCACAGATCATCATTGATAGCTGATGTCGCTTGAAGCTACGTCGGTATTTCCCCAAAGAGGAAGGGATATGCAGCACAACGGCGGTAGGTATTTCCCTCAGATATGAAACCAAGGTTATCGAACCAGTAGGAGAACCAAGCAATACAACATAAATAGCCCCTGCACACAAATAACAACCACTCGCAACCCGACGTGTTAAAGGGGTTGTCAATCCCTTTTGGGTAACGGTGCCAGAAACGGTGCGTGGACGGGAGAAAGTTGTAATAGATTGAATATATAGATTGCAAATAAAATAAAGTGTAGCAAAGTATTTTTGTATTTTTGGTTTAATAGATCTGAAAATAAATGCAAAGGAAAAGTAGATCGCAAAGGAAAATATATGAGAAAGAGACCCGGGGGCTGTAGGTTTCACTAGTGGCTTCTCTCGAGAAAAATAGCAAACAGTGGGTGAACAAATTACTGTTGGGCAATTGATAGAACTTCAATTAATCATGGCGATATCTAGGCAATGATCATTACATAGGCATCACGTCCAAGATTAGTAGACCGACTCCTGCCTGCATCTACTACTATTACTCCACACATCGACCGCTATCCATCATGCATCTAGTGTATTAAATTCATGGAGAAACGGAGTAATGCAATAAGAATGATGACATGATGTAGACAAGATCTATCTATGTAGAGATAGACCCCATCGTTTTATCCATAGTAGCAACGATACATATGTGTCGGTTCCCCTTACATCCTTTGGGATCAAGCATCGTAAGATCGAACCCACTACAAAGCACCTCTTCCCATTGCAAGATAAATAGATCAAGTTGGCCAAACAAAACCCAAATATCAGAGAAGAAATACGAGGCTATAAGCAATCATGCATAAAAGAGATCAAAGAAACTCAAATACTTTCATGGATATAAAAAGATATAACTGATCATAAACTCAAAATTCATCAGATCCCAACAAACACACCACAAAAGAGTTACATCATATAGATCTCCAAGAGACCATTGTATTGAGAATTCAGCGAGAGAGAGGAAGCCATTTAGCTACTACCTACGGACCCAAAGGTCTACAAAGAACTACTCACGCATCATCGGAGAGGCACCAATGGAGGTGGTGAACCCCATCCGAGATGGTGTCTAGATTGGATCTTGTGGTTCTGGACTCTGCGGTGGCTGGATGAATATTTCATCGACTCCCCTAGGGTTTTGGGAATATTGGGGTATTTATAGAGCAAAGAGGCGGTCCGGGGGGCAACCGAGGTGGGCACAACCCGCCTGGGCGTGCCTGGGCCTCTTGCTGCGCCCTGGTGGGTTGTGCTCTCCTCGGAGCACCCCCCAGGTGCAGCCAGGGCCCATTATGTGTCTTCTGGTCCATACAAAATCTCCATGAAGTTTCGTTGCATTTGGACTCCGTCTAATATTGATTTCCTATGATGTAAACAACATGCAGAAAACAGCAACGGGTACTTGGCACTATGTCAATGGTTAGTACCAAAAAATGATATAAAATGACTATAAAATGATTATAAAACATCCAAGATTGATAATATAACAACATGGAACAATAAAAAATTATAGATACGTTGGAGACGTATCAGCATCCCCAAGCTTAACTCCTCGTCCTCAAGTAGGTAAGTGATAAAAACAGAATTTTTGATGTGGAATGCTGCCTAACATGTCATATCATATTATTTTCTTTATAGCATGGACATTTGGGGTGTTATGTGATTCAAAGCAATACTCTAGTTTTGACATGATAATTGAAATACTCAAGCATGTCAACAAGCAACCATGTCTTTCAAAATATCAACGCTAAAATAAGTTATCCCTAGCCCATCATGCTCAACCATTGATCCGTTCATGATACACACTTGCATATTAGCTACACACAATACTCAAGTACGATCATATTGCCTCTTAGTTGGTTCTTTTATAAGAGGATACAGAGACTCAAATTCAAAAATAAAAATTGCATAAAGTAAAAGAAAGGCCCTTCGCAGAGGGAAGTAGGGATTTGTAGAGGTGCTAGAGCTCAAAGCGAAAAATTAGAGATATCACCAACGAAAACAACTTAGAGTTCCCAACTCTTTCCATGCTAGATATATCATAGGCGGTTTGCAAACAGAAAATAAAGTTTATTCCTTTTTGCACCATACTTTCCCTTTCCATGGCTAGTCGTATCCACGGTTGCCCTCCATACCAACACTTTCCAAGGAATTTATTATTTGACAACATAAAGTAAATTCATTTTTTTCATTTCGGGATTGGGAATCCCTAAAACCATTGCCTTACTATCGTGAAATGACAAGTAAATAAACACTCATCGTGAGAATAGCACATCCAGCATGGAAAATATTAGCCACCCCTCACCGCTCCGCTAGCGAAACGAACACACAAAAGAGAAGTTTATTTTGAAAATTAGAGATGGCACATGCAGATTTGCTTAGAACGGCAAAAGAATATCTCATATAGGTAGATATAGTGGACTCATGTGGCAAAACTAGTTTAAAGGATTTTGGTTGCACAAGTAGAGATCATACTTAGTGCAAAATGAAGGCTAGCAAAAGATTGAGAAGCGACCAACCAAGAAAAGAATAATCTCATAAGAAAGCATTAAGCATAATTAACACCGAATAATGCACCACAAGTAGGATATAATTTCATTGTATGACTATTGACTTTCGTGCTTGCATAGGGAATCACAAACCTTAACACCAATATTCTTACTAAAGCATAATTACTAATCAACATAACTCACATATCACATCATCATATCTCAAAACTATTACTAAGAATCAAATTTATTTTGTCCAATGATCTTCATGAAAGTTTTTATTATATCCTTCTTGGATATCTATCACTTTGGGACTAATTTTCATGTGTTGCTTTTCATAAGCTCAAACAAATATAAGTGAAGATCATGAGCAATTTTTTTTGTTTCTCTCAAAATAATTTAAGTGAAGCAAGAGAGAATTTATTGAAAATTTTACTAACTCTCAAATAAATCTAAGTGAAGCAAGAGAGCATTTCTTCAAAAATACTAAGCACACCGTGCTCAAAAAGATATAAGTGAAGCACTAGAGCAAGATAGATTTAAGTGAAGCATAGAGAGCAATTCTAACAAGTCATGACATAATTTTGGCTCTCTCAAATAGGTGTGTCCAGCAAGGGATCAAGACTTAAAACACAAAATAAAACAAGCAAAGACTCATATCATACAAAACGCTCCAAGCAAAACACATAGTATGTGATGAATAAAAATATAGCTTCGAGTAAAATACCGATGGTCGTTAGAAGAAAGAGGGGATGCCACTCGGGGGCATCCCCAAGCTTAGTTGGTTGCTCATTTTTGGATAATAGCTTGGGATGCCGGGGCATCCCCGAGCTTGGGCTCTTCTATCCTCCTTCATCCATCGTAAGATAACCCAAAACTTGCAATCACACAAAACTCAACAAAACCTTCGTGAGATCCGTTAGTATAAGAAAGCAAAACACTACTACAAGTATTGTATCAAACCAATTAATATTTTGTTTTTGCATTATATCTACTATATTACAACTTTTATATGGCAAAAACTCATCAAAGAAAACCATAGAGCCATCAAAATAAGCACACAACATAAAAGAAAACATAATCTATCAAAACAGAACAGTCTGTAGAAATCTGACTAATTTGAATACTTCTGTAACTCAAAAATATCTGACAAAATAGGACGACCTGGGTAATTTTTATATTAACATTATTCAAAAATAATTGGCACTTTATCATGTTCTGGTGATTTTTAACAATTATTTTCGTGAGTGCATAAGTTTCTATTTTTCAGCAAGATCAAAGAAATACCGCCCAAGAAGATCCTCTAGGCTTCACTTGGAACAAACACTAATTAAAACACAAAAAACACAATCATAACAGTAGCATAATTGTGCAAACATACAAGAACAAAAAGCAAAAAAGCAAAAATAAATTTTATTCGTTGGGTTGCCTCCCAACAAGAGCTATTGTTTTATGCCCCTAGCTAGGCAAAAAATTTAACGATGCTCACACGAAAGATAACAATTGAAACACAAAGAGAGTATCATTAAGCATATGACAAACTCATTTAAGTCTAACATACTTCCTATGCCTGGGAATTTTATAAGCAAACAATTTATCCAGACAAGAAACATCTAACATATGCAAAGAAGAGAAATAAAACATTGACGGTCTCAACATAACGAGAGGTAATTTAGTAACATGAAGATTTCTACAACCATACTTTCGTCTCGCATAATAATTACATGTAGGATCATAATCAAATTCAACAATATAACTATCACGTAAAATGTTCTCTTCATGATCCACATGCATGCAAAGTTGACACTCTTCCAAAATAGTGGGACTATCATCAAATAAAGTCATGACCTCTCCAAGCCCACTTTTATCAAAAAATTCAAAAGATTGAACACTCTCCAAATATTATCGCAAACATGTTCATCATGAGGCCTAAGTAAATTTTCAAGATCATAAGATGAATCACCCCAATCATGATCATTGCAATAAGTAGTGGACATATCAAAATTAGCATCCCCAAGCTTGGGGTTTTGCATATTATTAGCACAATTGACATTAATAGAATAGAATTTATAGTAAAATCATTGCAATCATGCTTTTCATTCAAGGAGTTGTCATGAATCACTTCATAAATTTCTTCATCACAATTTTCAGATTCACGAATCTCAAGCAAAACTTCATAAAGATAATCAAGTGCACTCAACTCACTAGCAATTGGTTCAACATAATCAGGTCTTTTGAAAGATTAGCAAGTGGATGAGGATCCATGTCAATAGATTTTTAGCAAGCGAAGATGCAAGCAAATAGAAGGCACATGGTAACACAAGCAAAGGTAGCAAACAAGATTGCAACCAAAAACATATATCTCACGAGAAAACGGCGAACGAAAAAGGGGGCAAATAAAATGGCAAATTTTTGTGAAGTGGGGGAGAGGAAAACGAGAGTCAAATGGAAAATAATGTAAATTGTGAGGATATGAGATTTGGGATTAGGAACCTGGTATGTCTTGAAGATCCTCCCCGGCAACGGTGCCAGAAATTCCTTTTGATGTCGCTTGAAGCTACGTCGGTATTTCCCCAAAGAGGAAGGGATGATGCAGCACAACGGCGGTAGATATTTCCCTCAGATATGAAACCAAGGTTATCGAACCAGTAGGAGAACCAAGCAACACAACGTAAACAGCCCCTGCACACTGTTGGATCACAGGTTCCGGCAAAGCCCTTAAGGTTCGAACTCTAGGGTGCGCACGAAGATCTCTCTCCCCCAAGCTCACACACTCATCCCGATCTCAAGGCCTAGCTCACCGAACCCGAGGAACAAGGGACACAAGAGTTTATACTGGTTCGGGCCACCGATGTGGTGTAATACCCTACTCCAGTGTGGTGTGGTGGATTGCCTTGTAGGTTGTGGATGAAAAGGTACAAGGGAAGAACAGCCTCCTGTGGAGAGGTGTTCACGAGCTAAGTGACCTGGTGTGTGTGAGGATGGAATGGATCCGATCCAAAGTCCGTTCGATCCAAAGTTCGTCCGATCCAAAGTCCGTCCCCCTCCTATGGTGGTGGCTAGTCCTATTTATAGAGGGCCTGGTCCTCTTCCCAAATGTTTAGGCGGGAAGGGATCCCACAACGGCTAATTTGAAGGGGGACAACTAGTACAAGCTATCCTGACAAAAGGTGGTCTTCTCATGCCAAAGGCTCTGGTGGCAACGACGTCATGGGCTCCGCGGTGACCTCCGTCCTGCCGTCCGGCTGGTCTTGGTCTTGTTGCACCGATATGGAAACCTTTGCCTGATGCCTTGGGACTCCTTGCCTGCGCCTGCTCCTTTAGCACCAAAAAGGAAATTAATACTCTGCGCCTGCTGGCACCCGCCTGGCCTTGGTCGTCATGGCTCACATCACGGAAACCTCACGAGATGCCCCCACCTTGATCTCCCCGCTCCTCGCAAGCCAGCCTAGTGAGGTTGCCCCCGAGGAGGTCTTGTGTCGCCCGCCTCGCAAGGCTTGGCTCCTCGCGAGGGTCTTGAGTGTTTGTTGGTGAAGATGGGCCGTACCAGGCCGTTGGTGGAGCCACGCCGTGGGCCGCAGGCAGGCAAGTCCTGAGACCCCCGTTCCTAGGACGCCGACAGTAGCCCCGGGGCCCAAGGCGCGCTCGGACTTGGCTTCGAGGCGAAGCCAAGGGGAAAGTGTGGAGTGCCGCGAGCCCCATCCGCTTGCAGCCTTGATTGACGCGTGGCGACCGATGGGACGTGGGCATCTCCGCTTCCCCATGCTGCCTCGGCAACTGCCCGACTTGACGAGTCCCTGGTGCATGCAGAAAAGCCATCATTCCCTGCGATCGTGGAGGTCGTCGGTTGGCCTCCTACTGCTATAAATGGGGAGGGGGCGGAGACCCCGTCGCCCATCTCTTCCTTCGTTCCGCTTGCTTCTTCTTCCTTGCTTGCTTCATTGCCTTGTTGCGCCGCCCATGGCGCTGATTCGGAGATTCTCTGCCGCTTAGAAGGGGACCCCCCCCCCCCGCGAGGATCTAGGGCCACTCCCACCGAAGAAAAGGCTGGCCTGCTCCTGAGATGTTGCCGTAGGGCGAGAAGTGGCGACGCCCTGGTACGAGCATCCTCCTCCCGGTTATCCGCTGCCCTTGTACGCCCAGGCGCAAGGCCCACGAGAAGGAGGCAACAGCCCACGTCGAACGCGCCCGCGGTGACCATGCTGTGGCGGTGCGCTCTGCCACCTCGCGAACCTACGCCGAGGGCTCGTCGCACGAACTTGTGGTGTGGACGGTGATGCCACCGCGCACGTGGATCTAATTCCCGCCATTCTTCACTGCAGAGATGCCACCGAGGAGGCCACTCGAGCTTTGGCTGCAGCACGCCGAGTGCGACAACCTGGCGACGGGAGCAGAGGTTGAGGTCGTCTCCCCGGGCAAGGTCTTCATGACCCGCGGATGGAACGAGGTCGCCCGCGTCTGCCGCGCGGAGGGTGCTCTCACCATCCATTTCGAGTACGATGGCGCCACGCTATTCTTCAAGGTCTTCGATGGGGAAGGCCGCCGGCTAGAATGCTGCTCGAGAAGGAGCCCCAAGCGGGGCGGGGCACCTGGCGCCGGCCCCACCGACAGTCCCTCTAGTAGCAGTGATGGCGCCTGGGAGTCCAGCAGCTCTACTGAGCCCGACGAGACTCCAGAGACGAGCGACGACAGCTATGTGCCCCCGAGCTCCCGTCATGCCTGGACCGCAACAGCGGCGTCTGCTCGTTGTCGCCGCTGATCTGGATGGGTTGGCGTTGGCCTCCAGCGGCCCACTGTTGATGATGGCGTCGGCGGCAACGCCCGTAGATATAGCTTCCGATAGTCTTCTCCTTTTGTTCCCTGCAAGGAATCGAGACGAACCCCACGGGTGTGTGTAAAGAGTCTGTAGCGCCTTTTGTGTCAATATCATCCTTATTATGAAATTCTATGATTGTGCGTCTTGCATCGGCTTGGCCCCCCTTCCAACCTCGCGGCAGCTTGGTGCTCTATCGACAGGTCCAGTCCCCTGTGCAGGCTTCAAATTGCCGCTGGTATGCTAGGTCGCGATGCCGTGGTCAAGGCCAGGAGGTGAGCGGCCCGATGTCCGGTGAGAGCTCCTGAGGCGCGATGCTCAAGAGGTCCCCTTTAGCATGCAAGCAACTCCCTGAAGGTAGGAAAGGTAGTTGGCGTTGCTGTAGCAAGGTGCATGAGCTAGGAATTTTGTGTCTCAGCTCCGGGCTGGCTCGAATGCATGACTTATCTTTAGTGATCCTGGGTTGAGTCCCTCTACCGTGCCTAGCTCGTGCGGTGGTGGTGGTACTACTAGTATGGCTTCACGTTAGATCACTCCTCCTCTCGTGCCCTCCTGAGTGCTCTGCGTTCTCGGGTCCCGACTCTGGAGCAAGACTCAGCCGCCGCTGGTATGCCAGCTCACAATGCCGTGGCCAAGGCCAGGGGGTGAGGGCTGAAGAGTCAGGAAGAGCTTCTGAGGCGCGGTGCTCAGGAGCCCCCCTTTCACGTGCAAGAGAACAACACACACTACAAAAAAATAGACTTCCGTGATGATACATGTTTGTCACAGTAGGTCGCGTTTTCTGTCATGCATGTACATCCATGACAAATTTATGACAGAATCAAGATAGTCATACCGTCTTTGTCAGAGAAGTGTTCCATGACATTGCCAAAATTATCATCATAGAAGTGTCCACTTCCATGACAATAAATCGTGCGTCACATAAGTGCTTTCGTCAAGGGTGACCGACACGTGGCATCCACCGTAACGGAACGCCGTTAAGCTATCGGGTCAGATTTTGGATCCGATAACCCGTTAATAGCCATGACCAATGCCGATTTTCCACGTGTAAAATTCTCATTGGCTGACGGATCCACGTGTCACCTCCGCGTTGGCACAGGTATCACGCATCCAACAGTCGAGATGGGCCTATGATATGTTGACACGTGGACCGGCCCAAAAGTGGCCCACAAAGTTTAAATGGGCCGACCCAACCGAAGGCCCATAAGATTTAGCAGACCATAATGGGCCGGCCTAGCTAAAGGCCCACAAATTTTAGCGGACCATAATGGGCCTGCCCAGCTAAAGGCCCACACGATTTTGCAGACCATAATGGGCCGGCCCAGCTAGAGGCCCACAAGATTTTGCGGACCACAATGGGCCGGCCCAGCTAAAGACCCACAAGATTCTGCAGACCATAATGGGCCGGCCCAGCTAAAGGCCCAACATTCTCTGTCAAATCGTCCTGTCAACGGCCTGTCCTAAACTTGTCATCAACGCGGCCCATGGTCACTTCTGGCCCGTTAACAGTCCGCTAAGTAAATGTGCCGAATTACGGCCCGGTGTATTTCCGGCCTGTTAAAGGTCCGGCTTCATTTGGGCCCATTTACATGCCATCAAAACATTCGGCCCATAAACGACCGTGAAGGATTTGGGTCATATTCGGCCATGTATGACATTCGGCCTGTTTGAGGTCCACTATAGCTTTGGGCCACTTTCGGCCTGTTGTCATTTTCGGCCTGTTAATGCCGGACGTAAACCATGGGCCATATGTGGCCCAACGTCATATCGGGCCCATTAACGGCCCATATAAAAATGACGATAATCTAGCCCGACCGAAGTTCATGCCTGTTAAAGGCCCGTGTATTAGGTCGGCGCATTTACGGCCCATCCGAATTTCGGCCTGTCAAAGATCCGCATCATAAATGGGCCACCATTTCGGCCTGCTAAGTCCAGTGGGTTATTTGGCACAATCAGGGCCCGATCTCACTTTCGGTCTATTAAAGGCCCATGTTTTTTATGGGCTCGAGATATTTACACCTGTAAACGGCCTCTTTACGAGGGCCCAAATTATGTTTAGGCTCGTTAAAAGGCCCACTATGGGCACATGCCTACCAGAAAAATATGAAAGCTTATGCTGATTTAGGCCCAGCTATTTTTAGTGGGCTACATGCCAATTTTGGCCCGTAATCGTTTTAGCCCAATTGGAATGGGCCCGACGAATGTTGGCATGCTGGGCTCCTACGAAGCTTTCGGCCGAATACATTACTAAGATAAACCTACACTATACAAAAATAGCGTCAGAATTATCGCAGCCCGAGGCAGCATCATAAATGTTGTATCACAACAAAATAAATTCCAACCATGCAACAAAAGGCACATTGGCATAAAGTTTACTGATCCTTCCAAATAAAAGCACCATCGGATGTATAGAAGCACAGATCATTTGACACGAGTGCTAATGTTTGGTGTAGAATCGATGGAGCAACCACGATCTCCACCTTTTTTCGCCATTGGTCTTGAACAACGGGCGAATGTCTGATAGTCTGATTTCAAAACCATTCATATCTTGATGACATTTCTCAACCACTATTCTTGTTTCCAAAACAACGTCCATTAGGGATTGGACTTGTGTCTGGAGCACAGATATATCACTCTGTCTAGCAGGAAGATTTTGTTCAGTAGGCGATTTGGACGAGGTTACCTTGACAACCAACCCAGAATTACGTAGGAAGGTGCTTTTTGCATTGTTAGTGGAGAGATACTTACGCACTGTAGCAAGGTGACATTGTGCCTGTAGTAGCCTCGTCACCTTCAGGTGGTTGTAGTTGTTCAATCATTTGTTCCATAGCTTCCTGAAAGTTTGAACTTGTAGATTAGTGTACCAGGTAAGTTACTAATGAGACAAAAACAAACAAAGTAGGTAAAAGGTTTATACATAACTTATTTTGGTGAACTACTGTAATACATTAGCATGTATTGTAGTGCCAACTACATAATAAAATCACTTTTGGAACATATGTCCATGTAGCATGCCCTCTTGTATTGTCTATTTCCTCACATTCGTTGACATCTAAGGATAAAGAGACATGGTTTAAAGTAGGATGAACATAGTATGACATCATTCATATCATGGGCAAACAAATATAAAACAAACAGGCTATTTTATCATTGTGTGCGCACGTGAACATAACAACTAGATTACAGATCAAGACCAAAAGAATATCCTTCATCTCTTTTAAACCACGTAAGGTGAAATGATACGTTAAGACAACTATGAATAATAGTGAACAGAGTAACTGACATTGGCTGCAAACCAAGTAGTTAAATGAACACATCACAGTACCATTCAGTTCAAGGCAGGAGGAGTAAGGACTTACAACAGTGGCTTGAACTGGTGTGCTCATGCCCTTCATCTTGGTGTGGCAATCCTTGAAGATTTACCTTGCATTCGGTTCGAGTTCTTTTGGTCCGCACGGGCTTTCCTCGTATTTGGAACAAGTCAATATAGATACGATAATATGGCACAAAAAAAGAAGGAAGTAGCAGCTATTTACAAGAGCCTCGCAGGTGCAATATAGCTACGAGATCCTGTTGTGCATTGGAATTTCACTTTAGAACGGTTGGTTTTGTTCTTCAAACAGTTAGCCTAGAAGAAGATACACTTGTAAGGCACATACATAAATACAAGTTCAATATGTGGTGCGATCAAATACATATAGCCTACGATACTTTGGACCAGACTAGTGTTTAACGAGGGCTGTCCATCTTCATCGTAATATATTCCACTAGAGATGTTTGGGCGATTTCATTGTTAGCCTTGCCTTCAAAGTGAGATTTTCTAAGGTGGTACCGGCTTTGTCAGCAGAAAGCGCATCGAAAAACATGACTGCATGCTTGTTTAGTTGCATCATCTTTCGGATCCAACTTGAACCTCATCTGTTGAAAAAAGAATGTGAGTCTTATTAGGAGGAAGCTAGAAAGTATGGGATGAGCAAGACAATATTACTAATTGCGATGAATAACATTACTTACAAATAAATGGTCAAGGAAGGTGTTAAGCGGGTATTGTCTTTCTCATTCTGTCTTTGGATCCACGTTGGGAGGATACGTGCATGACACCTAACGGCAACGATCGCCTCGATACTAACTTGGCTGACTCTGTAGCATCACGTGGCCTTTTAAACCTGCCTCAAAATGGATCTCCATTCTTCCTCCTTTAGATTTTGTTAATCTGTCAAGCATTATCCACGATGTACATTTCGCGCTTGCGCCCGTGGTGCTAGTTCAACAACGAATATGGAAAGTGTTAGTGTACATCAAACCGTGAGAGTACATATAAAGGAGCATGCAACTGCAACTTGACTCGGTCAGGTACCGTCTTGGTGTTGATGCTCATGAGGTTCATCTGATCTTGCCAAGTCCTTTTGTGTCAGCAGTGCTTCAGAAGTAGTGTTAGGTGTGAAGGCAGCTTGGGAACTGGCCAGTTCCGGAGCAAACGAATGAGTAACTTGTTGAGATGCTTGTACAGTTGAAGCGAATGCTGCATCTGGTGGAGCAGGTGATACTGTGTTTGTAGATTTAGCCGGTGGACTTGGACCTTCTACTGCACTATAAGTACCAGCAGAATCTCGATGGCAGAACCTTTTCTGTTTCACCCGACGAATAACAACACTCCCTACTATATTATTTTCCTTGCTCTTTTTTGACTTTGCCATGTCAAGCTGTACCCACAACACAAAAGAATAAAATCACTCTTCAGAACTCATTGATGCATGATCTGAGACATAAGCAATACTTTGATGTAAGACAACCGTATGAGGATGGAATATGTAAGAAAAACAGGACGGCATGACATATTCACAGCTACGATGTGCAAACTAAGCAGAAGGTTTTTCAAGAAAATAGAAGTAATGCAAGCTAGACACCATATGAAAGATGCAACTAGTATTACTCTGGCATGTTAAAAGTGTCTTGTCATAAGCGGCAATTCAAAAAATTAGAAGCAATTCAAAAAAATAGAAGCAGTACAACGTAGAAATCAATGCAAGATGCAACCACTATCAAACTGCCATGTTAAAAGCGTCCAATCATGAGTGAATGATGCGGGATACACAACAGCAGTACTTTGATGTAAGAACATGGTATGATAGATAGATGCAGTGTATTCTAGACACAGAAAACCATGTCATATGCACATGTATAATGTATAAACTCAGCAGGTTGCATTTAATCAAAATAGAAGAAATACAGGCTAGACAACATATGCAACATGAAACCAATTATCACACTGTCAACTTAGAGCAAGCACCTGCGATGGTGGAGTACGGGAGATGAACTCATCATGTAGACTTGGGACTTCAACTTCATTAGCGAGCAGTGGCAAATCTAGAGAGTCTCTGTTTGCATCAAAAGGAGGACCACCAACATCCCCTAACTTACTCTTTTCCTTCCTATTTTCTGATATTGCCTTATGAAGTCAAAACCACAAGAAGATGAATAAAATTACTCTGCATACACTACAAAAAAGACACATCCGTGACATTTTGGGCCAAACAAAAAAAAATTCTGTCATACATATGACACTTCTGAAAGTGCTAGTTATCGACTAGAGGGGAGGTGAATAGGCGATTTTTATGAAAGTCTTCTAAACGTGGAAGTTTCAAAGACAAACAATAGAATTGACCTAATTGATATGCAGCGGAAGATAAACTACAACAAGCAAACCATAGTCAAGTATGTTGTAATGTGAAAGTACAAAGACTAATAGCAGCTTAGTAGTAGGATCAGGATGGAAGATAGTATGAAGCCAAACAACTATAGTAGTCAAGCAATGAAGTCAAACAGGTATGACAAACATGCAATGACTTCACGAAGACAAACTCTAAGTAAAGGAAGGGAGAGGATAGAACCAGTCACATGTTGAAGACATAGGATTTGTTGGACCAGTTCGATTCTTTGTGACAACTGTGACGTCACAGTTAGAGGCTGAGATTCAACTCAGAAGACCGCGTCTTCACCTTATTCCCCTTGAGCTAAGGACACACAGTCCTCGCCCAATCACTCTGGTAAGTCTTCAAGGTAAACTCCCAAACCTTCACAGACTTCGTTCATCGGCGATCCATAATGACTCTTGGATGCTCAGAACGCGACGCCTAACCGGCTGGAGGATTCACAGTCCTTAAGTGTAATAAGTCTTCAGGTCACGTAGACAGAAAGACTTTAGTGATGCCTAACACTCTTTGGCTCTGGGTGTTTGGGATTTGTCCTTGCAAGGATTTCTCTCTCTCAAAGGCTTCGAGGTGGGTTGCTCTCAAACGACAAAAGCCGTGAACTAACTCTGAGCAGCCACCAATTTATGGTGTAGGGGGTGGGCTATTTATAGCCACTAGGCAACCCTACCTGTTATGTCCGAAATGACCCTGGGTCACTAAGGAATCAAACGTGTTCCAACGGTTAGATTTCAAACACACGAAAAACTTTACTTGGGCTACAAGCAAAGTCGACTCATCCACTCTGGATAAGATTTGCTCTCATTGTCTTCGCCAAGACATAGGATTTGGGTTGAGCATCACTTGATCATTCCGACTTTGTTCACTTGGAGTCCACTTAACAAAGACGATGGTTCCTATGACTCAACACGAAGAAACAGGAAACAACGAAAAGACACGATCTTCAAGGCTCCATAGTCTTCACTCAATGTCTTCTCTTGTCATAGTCTTCAATATGAATCCTTCATATACCACCATTGTCTTCAATGTCTTCATACATTTTTAGGGGTCATCTCCGGTGGGTAAACCGAATCAATGAGGGACACTACCTGTGTTATCCTGCAATTCTCACAAACACATTAGTCCCTCAACCAAATTTGTCGTCAATACTCCAAAACCAACTAGGGGTGACACTAGATGCACTTACAATCTCCCCCTTTTTGGTGATTGATGACAAACTGGTTGAAGTTTTCAACGGGGATAAAATATGTGAAATCGTAAAGGATAGGATAATGTCTTCATAAGTGGCAAGGGCTCCCCCTGAAGATGTGCATATAAGTAATTTGCTTTTGGAATGCAAATGCACATGGCAGGTTGTACTTGTGGAGATCCTCTTCAACTTATGAAGATAATTCATCATGCATGAAATGATATAACTAAGAGAATGACATGCATAATGAAAAATGGACGTCTGCAGAATGATCTAAGTGCGGAAGTTATCATCACACCACAGAAAAGCAAATAAGTAGCAGACGACCATCAAGTTTAAGTGTTACAACTCAAAGAACCAAATGTACCAAAAGCGAGAGTTGTAAACTCTAGGCAAAATATAAAGCAACCGCCCATATGAACCCGCTTGAAGACTATCAAACTCATATGCTTCTCCCCCTTTTGTCAGTAAGGACCAAAAAGGTTTAAAGACATAGAGCATCTACTCGCTTTCATCAGGAGAAGGTGAAGCAGCAGGTTCTTGTTGTGTTTGGCGGTGCGGAACAAACTTGGTGCAAAGGTCGATGCGCAAGTAAGAAGCGGTGAAGTAGCATCGGCTTCATCATCGATCACTCTGGCATTCACAGTTGCCGCGGAGGAAGAATAGTCAGAGTCTTGAGCCAACAGTGATGCTTATCTTGTTTCTGATACAGTGCCACAAGAAGTTCTCGGTCATTTAGGACACGAGAGCGCTTCCGAGGCCTTTGGGCTATTGTGCTCTCAGTAGCTTCAGTTTGCGCACGGTGAGGCATACGAGTGTTCCCAGCCATTGGATAGACACGAGATACTGCTTGGATGCCTTCCATGGGTTGAGAGAAGCTATGGTGATCTGCATTCTGAAGACAGAGTGGCGTTTTGGTGCTCTGGTATATGGCTTCAACTGACATATCAACCTCGGGTAGAAAGATCAGATGATTGCGAGCAGAGGGCTAATAGTTGACAGCAGAGTGCAGCTTGATGAGGCGCATGACCCATGGAGCATAGAATTTCAGGCCAAAAAGGTCAAAACCAGATGCAGCCAGTTGCCGGATGAAGAATTCTTGTGTATTGAAGCTCATGCCATTGAGGATGTAAAAGACCAATGTCTTCATGGCTCCTTCAAGTTTTGCAGATGACGAATGCCCTTTGATAGGCCATAGAGTTCGCCTGATGATGTGATATATTGTGCGAGGCAGATACTCAAGGTCATCAACAAAGAACTCCGTTGGGTATTCAGCGTCAGGTGGCAAAGGCTTCATCATGCTCAACATCTCACTCATGTTGGGCTCTGGCTTATGGAAGATGCTCTCCAGTGCATTGCGGTGGAGTTGACAATTAGGTTCGAACAACTCTCCGGGAGTGGGTAGGCCTGTAAGCTCAATGACGTCAAGAGCATTGGCTTCATGATGAACATTTTCGGTCATCCACTCGAGAACCCATGTCTTTGTATCTCTGTAGTAGCCGCGAATGTGGAGGGTAGCATAGAATTGAAGCAAAAGTTCCTCATTCCAATGTTCTTTATGCATCACAAAGCCGGCGCACTGCACCACGAAAGGGCCAAGTGCTTCTTCTAAGCATGGCAGTCCTGCAATGGCTTCAAAGTGTCGAGGCGCATATGAGGGAAAATGCGCCCTTGATCATCTGTAACGCAGGAGTAATAGCTTCATTGTTGATAGCTCCGAAACAACTGATGAGATTCTTGGCCTTGAGTAGGGGTTCTTTGCTCACAAAGAAAGTGTTGTGGGCTTTGAAGCCATTTGCATTGAAGGACCCTTGAGAGGTGGCAGTACCTGGGAACCTTGGCAGTCTTGGCTTTGGTTTTTGGACCAGAGGCCTATGCCCAACATGATATTCAAACTGAGGACCAGAGGCATGAGGCGGAGGGACCAGAACGGGCCATCTGACAGTGACTAACTGACCATAGTTTTAGGCTTGCTCAATTGTGTAGGGCCTTGGTGGCGGAACAGGAGCAGTGGCAACAACAGTGGCTTCAGGTTGCACAACAGGGGCTTCAGGTTGCACAACAGGGGCTTCAGGAGCAGTTGTATCATTGGCTTCGGGCACATTGGTTGGTGCAGGCTCCACATTGGCTTCAGCCATGACTACGTCATTGGCTTCATTTGTGTTGGTGGTGGCAGCCTCAAGATTTTCAACCTCCACTTGATGAGCTGGAGGGTCGGGCACTGTCACGTTCACTTCAGGAACAGCTTCTTCAGTAATTGGTGGTGTAGGAACACGTTCTTGTACTGGGTTGTCATCGGCTGATGCAGCCGGATTATCTTCAGCAGCTTTGGCTTCAGACTCGGAGACATTCATAGTTGGAGTGGCTTCTGGAAACACTTGACGTGCAACAGATTGGTGGTGCACTTCTCCTTCCGGAACGCTCGAAAGAGGAACTTGTGGCCTTGGTCCTTTGCGAAGCCTGTGGAATGCTGGCGACGCCTTTGGAGATGGAGTTGGCTGGGCCTCAAGGTCTTCCTCTTCATCTTGGACAGGTGGTGTGACTTGTTGTTGGGGAGTACTCGGGGAGTCTTGTTTTTTTTGACAGAAAGACTGTAAGGGAACCCCTTACAGTATAATTGGTGCAACAAACCCAAATTACAAGTACCATGCCTTGAACCTGGGTGGGTGGGAAGGCATCAGCCCCTTCCCACCACTAGGCTATGCCTTAGTCTGCTCGGGGAGTCTTGTTGTTGTGGGTGATCAGCCCATGATGCATCCTGAGCAATTGGCGTCAGAGGACGACCAATGCTGATGAGTTTGTTGTTCGTGGGAACAGGCGATGATACCAGGTTGTGTTCGATCTGAGGAAGAACGTCATCATCTTCAACATTGTCACAGTGACCAATGTCTTCAACAGTGATGGGATCAACCATCTGGATTGTCTTGACTTCAGGAGCCTCTGTGGAAGCAGGCTCATGAACTATCATTCGTCGTTCTTGGTGTTCAGATGCAGGTCGAACCACTGAGATAGGTTCAACAACTAAGGGCTCTGTGGAAGCAGCCCGATTCTTCTTGGTTTTGCGCTTCTTCTTGGAGGGAGCAACATCAGAGGCTTCAGGATTTTTCCTTTTTCTGGCTTTAGCCTCGGCAACCCTCGTCTTCTTCTGTTCAGAAGCGGTTGATCTGACCTTTGGCTTCAAGCCAGTCATGCTGCTTGGGAAGAGTATGCGAGGTTGTTCTTGCCTTGACGGTGCAGCTTGATCAGTTGGTGGCTTCTTCTTCTTTGCAGCCATTTTGGGGTCAATGCCTGGACGGCCAAGAGCCTTGCTCTTCTCAGCCTCATTGTAGGCTAGTACACACTTGTCAGCCAGACTCTTCATGCGCTCACGAGAGCCTTTAGCTTCATCACACTTCTTGTGAAAGGCTTCTTTGAGCTCGTGCAGCATGGTCTTGAAGTTCTTGACATCTTGCATGTTGAGCTTTGCCACATGCTTCTTGAACTGAGCCTTCTCATAGTCGATCTTGTGCTTCAGTTCAACGAGACATTGAGCGAGAGCTAGCTCAGAAGCAATGGCGCCATTGAAGGAGACGTTGTGTAACATCCCAAATTTTCAATTTGGAATGTTATACATTAGGTCATCATGCATATCATATTTTTCTCGCATTTTTCCGATCCTAGAAAATTTCATGCAACTCAAGGACCCTCGGAGAGAGTTGGAAGTTTCATTATTTTCATATTTGGGATTTCTCAAAATTGAAAATAGGATCATTGGATTTATTTAATTATCTTCATAAAGTTTTTCCTATAAAAATCTCAAGAGAGGGAATAATATGACTTTCCCAATATTTAGACAAAATGAAGATATTATAAATAAATCAAAATTTGGTTTTGGAAGATTTATTTTGCTTAGGCAAAATGAGCATTTTAAAAATATTATGCATGTTTGCCGCTTTTTAAAGTTCATTTTGTTCGACTCATTTTTAGGAGTCGGGAAAATTTGTTTTATTTAAATCGGAGTTCGTTTGATATTTTTTAATTCGTTTTGTTTAAAAAACGCGCTTCGGGCCAAGGCCCAGCCAACCAGCCAGGCCCGGCGCCCGCCTCCCTCTCCCTCGCGCGCCCGAAGGGAGCTCTCCCGCCGCCAAGACGCCACCCCGCCGCCCGAGTCCGCCGCCCGGCTCCGTTGCCCTTCCCCAAGCCGAGCACCCTCCTATTTATACCCGCGGACCCCCCCTCTCTCTCACCCGCCCGCCGTCGCCGCCCCCAAGCCGACCGCCGGGCCAGACGCCGCCGCGCCGCCGTTTCCGTCGCCCGACGCGGACCCGCCGCCCCCTCGTCTCCCGAACCCGCGGAGCCCGCCGCCCGAGCCCAGCCTCGACCTCGCCGTGAAGCCCGCGGAGGTAGCCGCCGCCACTGCCGTTCGATCCGGTTTTCCCCTAAAAACCCGATCCGGTTTATTTTAAAAAAAAAGATGTTCGGTTTTTTTTCAAAAACCTAGATTGGTTTTTTTTTCGGTTTTCTTATTTAGTGAACGTTCACCGACCCGTTCGTTTCAATGAACGCGTTCGTTGGATTAGTTCTGTTAATGAACGTCCATTATTTAATCCGTTCGTCGTTTTCTTTTAAATCGGATTTAATCCGTTATTTTCGATTCGATTTACGATCCGATTTTCAAATCTGTTTTATTTCTTGCTCGTTTATCGGAATCAGGTGATTCAAGCGCACGGAGTTTCAGAACGAAACCGCCGTTCCGACTAACCTACTTACACAGAGTTTTGCTACTGTAAAATTTTGACTTAATTTCAGATTTGCTAAACCGAGTTGTTCTCTCTCGAGTTCCGACTTTCGGTGCTTTATTTGATTCGATTCTTTTGCAACTGTGGTTCTTAAGTTGAACTATCTGGTTAGATCTTTTATTCGAGATTTGCCTGTGCATTAGATGAGTACTTATTGTATGCTTGTTGTTTGTCTGCGTTAGATCACCCGGAGTGCGCCGCTTGTTACTTGAATCTCTAGGACTCACGGATCATCAGCAAGGCAAGTAACACTTTGATCATACTTTTCTACTACCCAGTTTTTATGCATTAGATCTATTCCTCAAACACTTGCATGTTAGGATCTAATTAAATTGTGGGATGGGAAGTAGATTGAGGTAGTACCTATTACCTGTTTTACTTATGAAACCACAGGAGTTACTTCTACGTTTGCTTGATCATGCCATGCTATGCTAGTAGACGTGGATTGGGTGAGTGAATATCCATGACAGATGTGAGATTGTTAATTAATGGTTTATCTAAGGTGGCAACTTAAACACACATCCGGGTGGATTGAGGCACCTGGTTTCTATCAGGACTTGCTGTATTTCTTCGGACCGCCACCTGTGCTCTAAGGGATCATAAGATTATTCAAACTGGAAACTTCCGTGTGCAGCCACAAGCCAATTATGGGCTCTGGCGTAGTTGACTAAGTTGTGCGAACTCTTACGGGTAGGCTAGCTGATGTAGGGGATGTAGGTTGGTACGGTCTACCCACATGTAAGGTGCTAAGCGCACGAAAGACTATGTCTCGGTCATCCGTTTCTCAAACACCATGTAGGGCGAGAACCAAACGGAGGCGATCGAGTCTTGTGGGGAAAAGTGCGCAAACCTCTGCAGAGTGTATAAACTAATCATGATTAGCCGTGTCCCCGGTTATGGACAATCTTGAGTATCTAGTACTTGAATATCATGTGAATCTCAACATGTTACTTCTAATAATAAAGTTATTGGGTTTTAATGAGTACTTTTTAATTGGGATTGAGGATGTTGTCAACCATTCTCAATGTTTAACAACCACCATGATAGTTAAATAAAATTATTCCTTTGATGTAGGGAAAAATCAGCTTTATGCAAAAATGTAACCGTGAGAGCCTTACCACCAGCCATATATGCATGTAGTATAGGTTTGTTGCTTCATTGTTCTCTATGTGTTACATTGCGGATATTCCATGTCTTGACCCGTTTTGGGCTGCAACTTTTCATGTTGCAGACTTTTCGCATTTACAGTAAGGTGTTAGGTCGTGGTTCTATACTTTCGGTGATGCCGTTGGAGTTGATGGACTCACTCGCTTTTCCAAGCCTTCCGCTGTTATTATTAGATGGCCTTAAGCCATATTATTGTATTAAGTTCCCTTGTGGACAACAATGTAATAAGTGTGTGATTGCTACTCGCTATAAATCCTTGAAATCTTGTGTGGTGTCAGCATTACTGATCCAGGGATGACACTGAGCACAGAGCGCTGGATCCATTCGGGTCTGGTCGCTACAGAGAATGGTATCAGAGCACACGCTGACTATAGGACACGACCACTAAGATAAAGCCATAGATCACTATTCTCTTCCCATTTTCTAACTCCTCATCTTTTCTACTCTCTTTAGGATGACGGACGCGAAGATCAAGTACACCCAACCGGATGAAGGCACACCTTTTGGATTTCACTTGAAGGAAGTTACCAAGTACACGAACATTGGATTACCAAGCTTCACCGGGACTTTCAACGCCACTCTGCTCAAGAGGAGCGCTGGAAGATTCACGCTCACGTTCCAGAAGGACATTCGCCCCAATCACCAAGCCTATAGATAGTGTTTTCGATTGCACCAACTTGGAGTCCGGGAAAGAGCATGGCAGCTCACATCACCATGGGACGCATTGGAGAAGTTTA
Source organism: Aegilops bicornis (assembly GCA_021605145.1). NCBI lineage: Eukaryota > Viridiplantae > Streptophyta > Magnoliopsida > Poales > Poaceae > Aegilops > Aegilops bicornis. The sequence continues at coordinate 413,412,251 of CM038672.1, forward strand.
TCAAGAAGACCTCAAGGACACAATCTACCAGATTTGCGGACGCCGAGATGACAAATGGGACATCACAAGACCAAGAAGGATAGATCCATTGCAGCATTCATCCAGGAGTTAAACCAGCACATTCGACGCCAGGAGAACCAGATGTGCAATGATATGTTGGAGTTACAGAAAGCAAAGGGAAGGATCATCGAACTTGAAGAAGAACTAAACACAACTCGCAAGGACTATATGGACGAGATCGTAGCTCTAGCAAGACACAATAACGATCTTAAGTACGAGATTGAAGAGCTCAAGAAGAAGTTGGCGCTCAGGAATGAGGACCAGTGTGTCGATTGCCCAAGCGACTACATCAACATCGACGACACCGATTCGGATCCAAGTGAACCCGACTTTGAAGACGAAGCTGGAGCAGACATTATGGAGTCTTCCACCGGTTCAAATTAGTAGAAGTCCCCCACATATTAGTAGTATTCCCTCCATGTAAATCCTTATAGTACACGCACTTTGCGATAGTTAGATCGTTGTAAGCCTTTGTTTGATTGAATGAAGTGATTTTGTGTGTATTTGCTCATGTGCATTTGGGTAGTGATTCCTTAGCCCTCATTCTATTCTAAATTCTCATCTTTTCTAAACCCATCGATGCCTCCGAGACGCCGACCGGATTTGTTTTCCGCCAGAGATCACCCAACCGATCCAAAGAAGAATACCCTGATTCAAACATTGGTGCGTAACCAGGGCAACAACAACAACAACAACAACAACCCACCGCCACCACCACTGCGGATCATCCGACTCGCTTTCCTTAGATCGAACCCGCGGTGTATTCCAAAGAGCACCGAGCCGATTGTAGCAGATGACTGGCTCCGCAAGATAGGAAGGAGCTGACCACTACAGGATGCACGGATGGAGAAAGAGTGAAGTTTGCAGACATCGGCTTGAAGGACCCGCAAGAAGCATGGTGGGAGAATTTCACGACCACTTACCCTCAGAGATCTTGTCACATGGGATCAATTTCAGCAAGCTTTTCGCACTACCCATGTTTCAGCAGGAGCTATGGCCATGAAGAAGCGTGAGTTTCGCAACTTACGCCAAGGAGGAAGGACTGTTGGCCAGTACGTGGATGACTTTAGTAAACTAGCACGTTATGCCCCAGATGACGTTGCTACGGATGCAGCTAAACAGAGAAGTTTCTAGAAGGACTGAATGATGAGTTCAAGATGCCGTTGATGGTAGCCAGTTTCAATAACTACCAGGAGTTAGTAGACCGAGCCCTCATGATTGAAGGAAAGCAAAGAAGAATTGAGAACTGCAAGCGGAAGTATGGGCAAGGAAAGTATAACTCGAGCTCAGCAGAAACCTCGTTATACCCCCAAATCAGGAATTCAGTTTCAAAGATACCCATGGAGGAGGTAATTCGCATAACCATAACAACACCAAGAATGGGAACGGGAATGGAGGAAGTAATGGATGAATCGCACCAACCCGTCAACACCATCCAAAGTAGACTGAGTCATATTACTTGCTTTAAGTGCCGCATAAGATGGGGCATTATGCCAATGATTGTCGAGAAGGCAGAATGGAAATGGCAATGGAAGCTCGGAAAGAAGCCCAACCCTTTCAATAGGGGATGTGAACCACATTGAAGTGGAGGAGGTTAAAGATCAGCCCGATGCACGAATCGGTAAGTTTTTGGTTAAGTCATTTCTCGCAGTTGTTCTTTTCGAAATCTTGGTGCATCGCATTCATACATATCAAGGGGATTTGTGGATAAGTACAAGTTACCAACCCAAGCCCTTAGGTCACCCATGCTAGTAACCTCACCCGAGCAAGAGTACATGGCTAGTAAATGGTGTGATCGACCGCCATTAAGGATTGGACACTATGTTTTCCCCTCGGACCTAATAGTTACGGAATCTCAAGGATTGGATGTGATATTAGGAATGGATTGGTTATCAAAGTATGGAGGAAACATTGATTGCTCCACTAGATCAATTTTGCTCACCACACCGAAGGAAGAAGGATTAAGTATGTATCACGGCACGAGCCGAGGAGAGCACAAGTTAATTGCTTATCGTGAGTGGTACAGGAAGAAGTACCAGTGGTGAAGGATTTTCCTGATGTATTTCCTAAGAGTTGCTGTGAATGCCACCGGATAGAGACATTGAGTTTTTGATCGAGCTGTTGCTGTGAACAGGCCCAATATCGAGCGACCATATAGGATGCCAAAGACAGATTTGGCGGAAATCAAGAAGCGATTAAGGAACTATTGGATAAAGGTTTTATACGCCCAAGTTCTTCACCTTGGGGATCCCCCGTTTTTGCTAGTGGAGAAGAAGGATGGATCGTTAAGAATGGTTGTTGATTATCGTGGATTGAATGAAGTAACAATCAAGAACAAGTACCCACTACCTATGATAAATGATCTGCTTTGATCGCTTGCAAGGAGCCAAGGTGTTTTCCAAGATCGACTTGCGATCAGGGTACCATCAATTGAAGATTCGGGAGCAGGACATACCCAAGACAGCATTTACCACGAGATATGGACTATACGAGTATACCGTTATGTCAGTTGGACTGACTAACGCACGAGCCTATTTCATGAACCTGATGAACAAAGTGTTTATGGAGTTTTGGATAAGTTCGTGGTGGTGTTCATTGATGACATTTTGATTTTCTCGAAGAATGAAGAGGAACACAAGGAACATTTGCGATTGGTTTTGGAGAAACCGAGGGAACACCAGCTTGTATGCCAAGTTCAAGCAAATGTGAGTTTTGGCTAAAGGAAGTTGGATTTCTCGGACATGTTATATCCGGAGAAGGGATAGCATTGACCCCACACAAGTTGAGACCAGAACCAAATGGGAAGCACCAACGACAGTTGGAGAGATTCGGAGTTTCCTTGGACTCGCAGGATACTACCGAAGGTTCATTGAGAATTTCTCAAGGATTGCTAAGCCTATGACAGAATTGTTGAAGAAGGAAAACAAATTCATATGGACTGAAGACTGTGAGGCAAGTTTTTAGGAGTTGAAGAAAAGATTGGTCACCTCACCAGTCTTGATATTGCCAGATCAGACTAAGGATTATGAGGTATATTGCGACGCTTCACGTCGAGGACTTGGAGCAGTGCTTATGCAGGAAGGAAGAGTTGTTTCGTATGCTTCACGACAACTTAAGCCCCATGAGTTGAATTATGCCACTCATGATTTGGAGTTAGCAGCCGTTGTGCATGCCTAGAAGACGTGGAGACATATTCTCATTGGAAATCATTGTGAAGTATATACGGATCACAAGAGATTGAAGTACATCTTCACACAGAATGAATTGAATCTCAGACAAAGGAGATGGTTAGAGCTTATCAAGGATTATGACATGAGGTTGCATTATCACCCCGGGAAGGCTAATGTCATAGCAGACGCATTGAGCCGTAAGAGCCACGTCAATACCCTAATGATGGGAGGAATACCCAAAGAGTTAGCCGAAGACCTTCGAGAGCTATGTTTGGAAATAGTTCGAAAGGCTATGCAAAGCATTGGAGATTCATCGACATCGATGGACAAAATCGAGAGAAGCCCAAAAGGCAGATAAGGAAGTTGCCTCTATAAAAGAGAAAATGAGCAAAGGAAAGGCTAAAGGATTTCGTGAGGATGAGCACGATACCCTATGGTTTGAAGACCGTGTTTATGTGCCCAATGACCCGGAGATCAGGAAGTTGATTTTACAAGAAGCTCATGATTCACCCTATTCGATTCACCCAGGAAATACCAAGATGTATTTGGATTTGAAGAATACTTTCTGGTGGACCGGAATGAAGAAGGATATTGCGGAGTATGTAGCAGTTTGCGATGTATGTCAGAAAGTAAAGGCAGAACATCAGAAGCCAGCAGGATTGTTACAACCATTGCCGATACCCGAATGGAAGTGGGATAAACTAGGCATGGATTTTATCACAGGATTGCCAAAGACCTGCTCAGGATATGACTCGATTTGGGTTATAGTTGACCGTTTGACCAAGGTAGCTCATTTTATTCGGTCAAGACCACCTATAGCAGTGCTAAGTTGGCAAAGATATACATGACCAGAATTGTGTGCTTACACGGAGTTCCGAGGAGCATCGATCGATAAAGGAACCCAGTTTACCTCGAAATTTTGGAACCGGTTGCACGAAACATTGGGAACCCGATTGAATTCAAGACAGCTTTCCACCCACAGACCGATGGATGACCGAGAGAGTCAATCAGATTTTGGAAGATATGCTGAGAGCTTGTGCCCTAGATTATGGATCTAGCTGGGATGAAAATTTGCCGTATGCAGAGTTTTCCTACAACAACAGTTACCAAACCAGCTTGAGGATGGCACCTTTCGAGGCTTTGTATGGAAGAAGGTGCAGGACACCGTTGTTATGGGACGAAACCGGAGATCGCCATTGTTTGGACCAGATTTGATTAAGGAGTCCGAACAGAAAGTTAAGTTGATTCGAGACAGGCTCAAGGTAGCCCATCCTGCATAAAAGAGCTATGCCGATTCAAAGCGCAAAGCGATTGAATATGAAGTTGGAGACAGAGTATATCTCGAGTATCCCCGCTCGAGGAGTTAAGCGCTTTTGGAGTTAAAGGAAAGTTAGCACCACGCTTCGTTGGACCGTATAAGATTTTGCAACGCATGGGAGAAGTTGCTTATAAGTTGGAATTACGGAAGGACTGTCAGGAGTTCATGACGTATTCCATGTTTCTCGATTGAAGAAATGTCACCCCGAGATAGCAGAGGTACCGTTAAGAGACACAAAGTGCCACCGGAAGCAATTCATTGAAGGATGACTTGACATATGAGGAAAAACCTGTTAAGATTCTCGATTATGCCAAAGAGTTACCCGCAAAGAAGGTTATCAAGTTTTGCAAAGTTCAGTGGAGCCACCACACCGAGGATGAAGCCACCTCGGGAAAGAGAGGAAGTTTTGCTCAAGGACCACCCTCACCTATTTTCTAGCCAACCCGAATCTCAAGGGCGAGATTCATCTTAAGGGGATAGGTTTGTAACATCCCAAATTTTCAATTTGGAATGTTATACATTAGGTCATCATGCATATCATATTTTTCTCGCATTTTTCCGATCCTAGAAAATTTCATGCAACTCAAGGACCCTCGGAGAGAGTTGTAAGTTTCATTATTTTCATATTTGGGATTTCTCAAAATTGAAAATAGGATCATTGGATTTATTTAATTATCTTCATAAAGTTTTTCCTATAAAAATCTCAAGAGAGGGAATAATATGACTTTCCCATTATTTAGAAAAAATGAAGATATTATAAATAAATCAAAATTTGGTTTTGGAAGATTTATTTTGCTTAGGCAAAAATGAGCATTTTAAAAATATTATGCATGTTTGCTGCTTTTAAAGTTCATTTTGTTCGACTCATTTTAGGAGTCGGGAAAATTTGTTTTATTTAAATCGGAGTTCGTTTGATATTTTTAATTCGTTTTGTTTAAAAAACGCGCCTGGGCCAAGGCCCAGCCCGGCCCAGCCAGCCAGCCCGGCCCGGCGCCCGCCTCCCTCTCCTCACATACCGCCCGAAGGGAGCTCTCCGCCGCCAAGACGCCACCCCGCCGCCCGAGTCCGCCACGCCCGGCTCCGTGCCCCTTCCCAAGCCGGAGCACCCCGCCTCCTATTTATACCTCACGGACCCCTCTCTCTCACCCGCCCGTCGTCGCCGCCCCCAAGCCGAGCCGCGCCCAAGGACGCCGCCGCCCGTTCCGTCGCTGACGCCGGACCCCGCCGCCTCGTCTCCCGAACCCACGAGCCTGGCCCGAGCCCGCCGGACCTCGCCGGCGAAGCCCCGCCGGAGGTAGCCGCCGCCCCGCGCCGTTCCGATCCGGTTTTCCCCTAAAAACCCGATCCGGTTTTTTTTAAAAAAAAGATGTTCGGTTTTTTTTCAAAAACCTAGATTGGTTTTATTTTTTTTTCGGTTTTCTTATTTAGTGAACGTTCACCGACCCGTTCGTTTCAATGAACGCGTTCGTTGGATTTGTTCTGTTAACGAACGTCCGTTATTTAATCCGTTCGTCGTTTTCTTTTAAATCGGATTTAATCCGTTATTTTTCAGATTCGATTTACGATCCGATTTTCAAATCTGTTTTATTTCTTGCTCGTTTATCGGAATCAGTGATTCAAGCGCACTGGAGTTTAAATACGAAACCGCCTTTACGACTAACCTACTTACACAGAGTTTTGCTACTGTAAAATTTTGACTTAATTTCATATTTGCTAAACCGAGTCGTTCTCTCTCGAGTTCCGACTTTCGATGCTTTATTTGATTCGATTCTTTTGCAACCAGGGTTCTTAAGTTGAACTATCTGGTTAGATCTTTTATTCGAGATTTGCCTGTGCATTAGATGAGTACTTATTGTATGCTTGTTGTTTGTCTGCGTTAGATCACCCGGAGTGCGCCGCTTGTTACTTGAATCTCTAGGACTCATGGATCATCGCCAAGGCAAGTAACACTTTGATCATACTTTTCTACTACCCAGTTTTTATGCATTAGATCTATTCCTCAAACACTTGCATGTTAGGATCTAATTAAATTGTGGGATGGGAAGTAGATTGAGGTAGTACCTATTACCTGTTTTACTTATGAAACCTTGGGAGTTACTTCTACGTTTGCTTGATCATGCCATGCTATGCTAGTAGACGTGGATTGGGTGAGTGAATATCCATGACGGATGTGAGATTGTTAATTAATGGTTTATCTAAGGTGGCAACTTAAACACACATCCGGGTGGATTGAGGCACTGGTTTCTATCAGACTTGCCTGTATTTCTTCGGACCGCCACCTGTGCTCTAAGGGATCATAAGATTATTCAAACTGAAACTTCCGTGTGCAGCCACAAGCCAATTATGGGCTCTGGCGTAGTTGACTAAGTTGTGCGAACTCTTACGGGTAGGCTAGCTGATGTAGGGGATGTAGGTTGGTACGGTCTACCCACATGTAAGGTGCTAGCGCTCGAAAGACTATGTCTCGGTCATCCGCTTTCTCAAACACCATGTAGGGCGAGAACCAAACGGAGGCGATCGAGTCTTGTGGGGAAAAGTGCTAAACCTCTGCAGAGTGTATAAACTAATCATGATTAGCCGTGTCCCCGGTTATGGACAATCTTGAGTATCTAGTACTTGAATATCATGTGAATCTCAACATGTTACTTCTAATAATAAAGTTATTGGGTTTTAATGAGTACTTTTTAATTGGGATTGAGGATGCTGTCAACCATTCTCAATGTTTAACAACCACCATGATAGTTAAATAAAATTATTCCTTTGATGTAGGGAAAAATCAGCTTTATGCAAAAATGTAAATCAGAGAGCCTTACCACCAGCCATATATGCATGTAGTATAGGTTTGTTGCTTCATTGTTCTCTATGTGTTACATTGCCAAAGATATTCCATGTCTTGACCCGTTTTGGGCTGCAACTTTTCACGCTATGCACTTTTCTGCATTGACGAGTAAGGTGTTAGGTCGTGGTTCTATACTCGGTGATGCCGTTGGAGTTGGACTCACTCGCTTTTCCAAGCCTTCATTGTTATTATTAGATGGCCTTAAGCCATATTATTGTATTAAGTTCCCTTGTGGACAACGATGTAATAAGTGTGTGATTGCTACTCGCTATAAATCCTTCAATCTTGTGTGGTGTCGACATGCGATCCAGGATGACATCGAAACGCAGCGCTGGATCCATTCGAGTCTGGTCGCTACACGTTGAGGCCAATGGGAAGTTGCAGATCTTCAAAGCTGAGATTGGGGTTGTCAAACCACTCATCAATGAAGTCATGGATGATTGCCACATCAAAGAGAGGCAAATCGTTGAAGATCTCTGCTTCTTCCTTGCTCTTGATCAGTTGCTCGAGAGCATCATCTGCAAGATCTTCATCACTGGATAGATCAATGTGCTCTTCTCGCAGAATGGCAGCAGGAGTTAACGTCTGATCAGAATGTCTGACGATTTTATTTTTCTTCTCCGTCCTCTTGGAGATACGTGATTGATCTTCGATCGCACTTGTCTTCGAGGAGGTGCAAGGCTGCTGGCTTCGCACGTGAAGCTTTTGGAGGTGCAGCTGATCTTGAAGCCTTAGCCTTCTTTAGCTTCCGCGGCTTTGGAGTAGGAGCTGGGGCTTCATCAATGTCAGTGTCATCGCCAGAATGATCCACTTGGGCACCTTGAACCGCGATGTGAGTGATGAGGCCATCAAGGTTGTAGAAGGGACCGATGACATTTGGCTCTGCATCACGGGAGCTGTCAGCACGGGGAGCAGAGGGACCAGGGTTGAAGTCTAATCCCAATGACTTCTTGTTTTCCTTGGCCGATGCCTTTGCGTGCTGGAAGTTTCGCTTGAAGAGATTATCTTCACGACACCAGAGCAATGATGATGGGTCGGCATTTTCAGGCTGCGGTCCACGAACCATACAAGGATAGAAACCCTGGGCAATAGCTTCAGCTCTGTTCTTGGGTGGAAGGCCTCGAAAGAGAATATCACCCCAAGGAATTTTGATAGCATTCTTCTCAGCATATTCCTGGGTCACGAACTTGTATTTGAACCATTGTTCAGCCCAATATGGTCGAATCCATTGGATTCGTGTCTTGCGCTGATTGTAAGTCTCTCCAGGATTTGTCTTGTAAAGCTGTCCGAGGTCGTCAGGTAAATCTTTTGATGTTCCCTCACGACGCTGTTTGCCACCCTTCCTTACTGATTTCTCTGCAGCCATGAACTTCAAACTGAATGGCTTCAATACGTTCAAAGGCTTCAAAAGCTTTCGCTTGCTGGACAAACAGAGGCTGGCGTCGGGAGAGTTAATGTGATCTCGTAAGAATTACGCAAGCGAATGCAGACTATGAGAACCAAGGGATTCTCCCACGGACATGTACCTATGACAGCATTAGAGATGCGAGGGAAGGGGAAGAGGTCATATGCATTCTCAGACGATTTTGAAGATAAATCAGTTTGAAGACATTGACCCCATGATGCGAAGACATTCACTTATACGTTGGTTCCAGATTTGTACGAATCCGTGAATAGGTACAAGTGAGGAATCTAACTAGATATGAAGCTTAAGTGAATATACTAGGCAGTATGAGATGCAGACAGAATAGATCTAACAGTGTATAGGCAGAAACCAACTTTGGTAAACAGGATGAATCTTTGAGGATCAAAAATATGGTAAAATTATATTTACCACACGAAGAACTGCTAGATGGGATGAGCAGGAGACCGAGCAGTTCAATCCACCGTGCCCTAACTTGGCGACGGAGGACAGCTACGGCAGCGATGGAGAAGACGATGTTCGTGGCCGACGTGAGGACGGCATCGGAGAAGTCGCGGCAGCTAAGCGCTTCGTCGTCGGCGTCGTCGCGAGTTAGCGGTGGCGCTAGGGTTTTGACGAGGTGGAGAGGTGGAAGAAGGTTTTCTTTACCGCAGGGGACAAGTATTTATAAGGAGGTGTGCGGCACAACACAATTACTCAGGTGCCCCTGGCGGTTCACATCTGAGGGGTACGTGGCAAGCATGCAACATACTCGGAGCTGTCCCACGTTCCCACGCCCTCCAGGTTTGTCGGATGGTCATTCCGGCTTCTCCAGATTTCAAACAATAATGATGAATCATTTAAAACAGACTCAATGTTTGTCTCTGTGTATTCTGCTGACAAGGACGCAGAGAAGACATTCGACAGTTTCAATAGAATGCATATGATTTGGACAGATAGAGTTTGAGATAGAAAGCATAGAGAGATTAGGGTCCGATCACATTCACTTAGTTCAAAAGATTCAACTAGGAAGACATAGCTATAAGTGAATGTCAGAGAGGACAGAACACTAGTATATATATATATATATATATATATATATATATATATATATATCAGAAAGCAATCAAATCAGCATAGTGAAGGAAATCATGAAGATAAATTGAACTTTGAAGACAAACCAAATGTGAAGACATTGCTAAAATAACGCCATGAGTGAAACACTTCAAACAGAGAAATTTGGTGGTGGCGTTTCCCACGTATAGGAAGTATTAGACCTGCATATCACAAGCACAATTATCGTGGCGCTCAAGTCAAATTCCATGTTAATGTATTCACACTCGTAATGTAAGTCTTCATTGATTGAAGATATACTTTACTTCGTGTGTTGCACATCTAAGTCATCAACATGCATAAGTGTTAGGATGTGTGCCCGATCACATGACATTTGAGGATTCCAAGATATTTAGCTCACACCGTAACTTGCAAAACCTTTTCTCATCCAAGGGCTTTGTGAAGATATCTCGCCATTGCTCTTCAGTGTTGACGTGAATGATGTCAATATCCTTTTTCATGACATGATCTCTGAGAAAGTGATGACGAATTTCAATGTGCTTTGTCTTCGAGTGTTGGACTGGATTGTTGGCAATCTTGATGGCGCTTTAGTTGTTGCAGAAAAGAGGTACTTGTTTCAGATTGATGCCATAGTCCTTGAGAGTTTGCTTCATCCATAGAAGCTGAGCGCAAAGAAGATCCAAAGACAATGTATTCAGATTCAGCGGCTTGAGAGTGATACGCTCGCTTCTTTGAAGACAAACAGACAAGTGATCGTGCGAGAGAAAGTGACATGTGCCTGATGTAGACTTGCGATCCACCTTGTCACCAGCATAATCAGCATCCGAGAATCCAACCAAATCAAATTCTGAGCCCTTTGGATACCATAATCCGAGCGTTGGGTGTGAGCCAAATATCGAAGAATTCGCTTCACCGCTAAGTGATGCGATTCCTTTGGTGCCGCTTGAAATCAAGCACACATTCAAACACTAAGCATAATATCCGGCCTAGATGCACATAGGTAAAGTAAGGAACCAATCATGGAGCGGTATACCTTTTGATCAAATTCTTTACCATTGTCGTCGGGACCCAGATGGTGTTTGGATGGCATTGGCGTCATGTAACCTTTGCAATCTTGCATTCCAAACTTCTTCAGACAATCTTTGAGGTATTTTTCTTGCGATATGAAGATGCCATTCCTTTGCTGAAGAATTTGAAGACCAAGGAAGAACTTCAGATCACCCATCATGGACATCCGACATCGCTCTTGCATCATGTATCCAAACTCATCACCGTATTTCCGGTTGGTGCAGCCAAGATAATGTCATCCACATATATTTGGCACACAAACAGTTCACCATCACATGTCTTCGTGAAGAGTGTTGGATCGAGGGATCCAGGTTTGAAGCCTTTGCTCTTCGTGAAGTCTTTGATCATATCATACCAAAGCGCGAGGAGCTTGTTTGAGGCCATACGATTGCTTTGTTTAGCTTGTACACCATATCGAGGATGTTTTGGATCTTCAAAGCCGTGTGGTTGAGCGACGTATACTTCTTCTTCAATCTTGCCGTTAAGAAATGCACTCTTCACATCCATTTGATATAGCAAGATGTTGTGGTGGTTAGCGAGGCTAGCGATGTCTGAATAGCTTCAAGCCTAGCCACAGGAGCAAAAGTTTCATCAAGTCAATCCCTTCAACTTGAGTATATCCTTGAGCCACAAGTCGTGCTTTGTTTAATTTACTTGACCATGCTCATCTTGCTTGTTTCGATATATCCATTTTGTGCCAATAATGTTATGCTTGCGAGGGTCAGGACGCTTGACAAGTTCCCAAACATTGTTCAGCTTGAACTGTTGAAGTTCTTCTTGCATAGCTTGTATCCATTCAGATTCCATAAAGGCTTCGGCTACTTTCTTGGGTTCTGATATTGACACAAAAGAAAAGTGTCCATAGAAATTTGCTAACTGTGTTGCTCTTGAGCGAGTAAGTGGACCAGGTGCATTGATGCTATCAATTATCTTCTTAATTTGTACTTCATTTGCGACTCGAGGATGAATTGGGCGAAGACTTTGCTCTTGCTGATCATTGTCATCATTGGGAGGATTATCTTGATCGAGCATTGTCTTCATGATGGTTAGGTGCAGAAATGATAAGTTCCTCTTCAGTGCTGTGCTTCAGAAGGCATGATTTCTCCAGTTCCCATCAGCTTGATAGATTCGCTGGGCGGAGCTTCATCTAGTGTACTTGGCAGGATCTCTCTTTGTGAACCATTGGTTTCATCAAATCGCACGTCCACAATTTCGACGATTTTGTAGAGATAGAGATTGAAGACTCTGTAAGAGTGTGAGTCCTTTCCGTAACCGAGCATGAAGCCTTCGTGAGCTTTAGGTGCAAATTTTGATTTGTGATGGGGATCCTTGATCCAGCACCTAGCTCCAAATACTCAAGTAGGCGACATTTGGCTTCTTGCCAAGAAGGAGCTCATAGGATGTTTTGTTCAGAAGCTTATGGATGTAAACACGGTGATGACGTGACATCTTTGTATCAATAGCTTCGGTCGAACTTTCTTGGTGTCTTGTATTAAATCGAGCATTGTTCGAGCCATCTCAATGAGGGTTCTGTTCTTGCGCTCTACGATGCCATTTTGCTGAGGTGTGTATGGAGCAGAGAACTCATGAGTGATTCCCATTGTATCCAGATAAAGATCAAGTCCGGTGTTCTTGAACTTAGTGCCGTTGTCACTTCTGATATGCTTGATCTTGACGCCATAATTGGTCATGGCTCGATTGGCGAAGCGTCTAAAGACATCTTGCACTTCAGTCTTGTAGAGAATTATGTGCACCCATGTATATCTTGAGTAGTCATCAACAATGACGAAGCCATAGAGACAAGCAGTTGTTGTGAGGGTAGAGTAGTGAGTAGGGCCAAATAAGTCCATGTGTAACAGCTTGAAGGGTTGAGATGTCGTCATGATTGTCTTCGAGGGGTGCTTTGCCCTAGTCATCTTTCCAGCTTCGCAGCACCACACAGATGATCCTTCTTGAACTTGACACCTTCGATGCCAATGACATGCTTCTTCTTGGCGAGTGTGTGTAAGTTCCTCATGCCAAGATGCCCGACCTCCGATGCGAGCCAAAGATTACGAAGCTTTTGCGAAGACATACGGCAAGTTGTGGACCTGCTGAGAAATCTACCATGTATAGATCATCTTTCCGATACCCTTCAAAGACTAGAGACTTGTCGATTCCATTAGTACAAGGCAGCGATATTTTCCGAATAGCACAATCATGTTTAAGTCACAAAGCATTGAGGCAGGACATTAAGTTGAAACCAAGGATTCAACAAGCATCACTTTATCCATGTGTTGATCCTTTGAGATTGCAACTCTACCTAGACCCAATACCTTGCTTTTACCAGTGTCAGCAAATGTGATGTGACTCTTGTCAGATGGACATAAGGTTGAGTCCATGAGAAGACTTCGATCACCAGTCATATGATTAGTGCATCCGCTGTCCATAATCCATTCTGAAGCATGAGGTGTCATACCCTCTGATGCAGTTAGGGGATAGGCTTCACCAAGAGCATTGTTAAGCATAAACATTTGACGGGCAAGTGGATTATTGAAGCTCAAATCAAGATTAGGACTGATAGGATGAATGGCAAACAATTCAGGAACAAAATACATAGTGAGACCATTTGGGCATTTAATCTTGCGCCCTACAAGATATTTTAGGTCCCATCAATATCATCAGACGCCTTTGATTTTCGGCTGGAGACCCTTTCCTGCAAAAGAAAGTTAATTCTTCTTAACCACCCACATTTTCAGGGGTGGCTTAGAAGCAATGAGTCTAAGTGCAGCATCTGAGAACTTCGGCTTTGGAGCCCTAGCAAATAGCCTTGCAGGAGATGAACGATACTCATATGAATAAGCAGAAAAGTTCTTAGTTCTATGAACATAGCGGTTTGAAGACACACGCTCATATTCATAAATTTGAGTACGATTTCCTGCAAAACATTGGCGTTAGGGTGACTCGGTGAGTCCTCTGCATTTGAAGCCTCTGGACCATATGACGCCTTAGGTCTGGGGTTTGTCTTCATCCCAGGTGGTGTCATGATCACATCCACTGGAAGATTCTCAAGACAACTTTTGGGAACCCAGATCTTCTTCATAGGTGGTCCATTCCTGCAGCTTAGTACCAATATACCGCAAACACTTCACCATTCTGATTTTTGAACAGTTTATAGTTTGCATCAAAGGATTCATCAATGACAATAGGATTAGCACGGGTAAAGCCAGATAAGGTGGATGGATCCTTTGAAGGTCCCTTTGCAAAGAACCCATGTGGTTTTGGGATACTGCTCGGGCTTCAGAGGGAACCATCAACATTCATTTTCCTCTTGAACCCAACACCCTCTTTCCTAGGGTTTCGGTTCAGGATCTCGCTTTGAGGACATCGCCAAAGTGTCGATGTCCTTTCAGACTTTTATACATCCCTCGTTTCAAGCAATATCTTCAACCTAGCATTTTCATCGGCAATAGCGGTGGTATCCTCCGCAGAGGGTTTAGTTACCACATCGGTAGTTGAAGACAATGCAACAATAGCAGCAGTTGAACATTCAAAGAACAGAGGTAGCGATATCACGCTCAAGGCATTTTAGACATGGTGGTTCAAATCCATCTGGCGGGACTGATCATTGAGCGAAGTGACTCATTCTCTTTTGAAGATCTTCATGAGCCGCTCTCAATTTCTCAAGCTCTTGCTTCCTTTGAAGATAATCATAGGAGAGCTTTTCATGAGTGGTTGAGAGCGATTCATGACGACTTTCCAGTTCTTGGTACTTAGCATGAAGATTTTTATGTCTTCAACTAAGGACTATGAGCGTGTCATTTCAGCGTCCGGCAGGTCATCGCTTTTGTCTAACAATTTTTGAGTATGTTCCATAGCTTTTTGTTGTTCGATTTGCAATTTTAGCAAGTGTTTTGTATCCGGGCTTGGATTCACAATCGAGTCATCTTCACTTGATGTTTGAAAGTAAGCATCATGTGATTTTACCTTCGCACCACGTGCCATGAAGCGATAGGTGGGAGCAGAATTAAATCCATGTCATCAGCTTCAGCGTCGGTGTGGAAGTCATTGTCTTCAATGTTGAAGATGGACTTGGCAACATAGGCTGTGGCTAGAGCCAGACTTGCAACACCAGGGTCGGAATCCTCTCCAGACTCCACCTCCACCTCCTCAGAAGCAGACTCCTCCTCTGAATCCATTTCCTTGCCAACAAACGCACGAGCCTTGCCAGGTGATCTCTTCTTATGTGATGAAGACTTTGATGAGGACTTGGAAGAAGACTTTAAAGATTTCTTCTTCTTCTTGTCATCAGAATCATATTCCTTACTTTTCTTCTTCTTCTTCTCATTATCCCACTGTGGACACTCAGATATATAGTGTCCAGGTTTCTTGCACTTGTGACAAGTTCTCTTCTTGTGGTCATGAGTGGAAGCTTCATCATTTCTTGAGCTAGATCATGAAGACTTTCTGAAGCCTTTCTTCTTAGTGAACTTCTGGAACTTCTTCACAAGAAAAGCAAGTTCCTTTCCAATGTCTTCAGGATCATCAGAACTGCAGTCAGATTCTTCTTCAGATGAGGAAACAACTTTTGCCTTTAAAGCACGAGTTCGGCCATAGTTGGGACCATAGATATCTCTTTTCTCAGAAAATTTGGAACTCATGTGTGTTGAGCCTCTCAAGTATATCAGACGGATCGAGTGTATTGAAGTCAGGGCGTTCTTGTATCATGAGGGCAAGGGTGTCAAAGGAGCTGTCAAGAGATATCAGTAGTGTCTTGACGATTTCATGCTTGGTAATCTCAGTGGCGCCGAGAGCACGAAGCTCATTTGTGATGTCGGTGAGACGATCAAACGTGAGCTGGACATTTTCATTGTCGTTTCTCTTGAAGCGGTTGAAGAGGTTGCAAAGAACACTGATCCTTTGATCTCTCTGGGTTGAGACGCCTTCGTTGACCTTGGATAGCCAGTCCCAGACTAGCTTCGACGTTTCGGAGCACTCACACGACCATACTGTCCTTTGGTCGAGATGACCACAGATAATGTTCTTGGCGGTTGAGTCCAGTTGAATGAACTTCTTGACATCGGCGGGGTGACACCTTCACGGTTTTGGGAACGCCGTTCTTGACGACATACCAGAGGTCGACATCAATGGCTTCAAGATGCATGCGCATCTTATTCATCCAAGAGGGATATTCAGTTCCATCGAACACGGGCAAGCAGCGGAGACTTTGATTATCCTGCGATCGACCTAGCGAAAACTCCAGGTGGTTAAACCGAATCACACAGAACAAGGGAGTACCTTGCTCTGATACCAAGTGAAAGTGCTAGTTATCGACTAGAGGGGGGGGGGGTGAATAGGCGATTTTTATGGAAGTCTTCTAAACGTGGAAGTTTCGAAGACAAACAATAGAATTGACCTAATTGATATGCAGCGGACGATAAACTACAACAAGCAAACCATAGTCAAGTATGCTGTAATGTGAAAGTACAAAGACTAATAGCAGCTTAGTAGTAGGATCAGGATGGAAGATAGTATGAAGCCAAACAACTATAGTAGTCAAGCAATGAAGTCAAACAGGTATGACAAACAGGCAATGACTTCACGAAGACAAACTCTAAGTAAAGGAAGGGAGAGGATAGAACCAGTCACTTGTTTAAGACATAGGATTTGTTGGACCAGTTCTAGTTCTTTGTGACAAGCTATGCGATACAGTTAGGGAGGCTGAGATTCAACTCAGAAGACCGCGTCTTCACCTTATTCCCCTTGAGCTAAGGACACACAGTCCTCGCCCAATCACTCTGGTAAGTCTTCAAGGTAAACTCCCAAACCTTCACAGACTTCGTTCACCGGCGATCCACAATGACTCTTGGATGCTCAGAACGCGACGCCTTACCGGCTGGAGGATTCACAGTCCTCAAGTGTAATAAGTCTTCAGGTCACGCAGACAGAAAGACTTTGGTGATTCCTAACACTCTTTGGCTCTGGGTGTTTGGGCTTTGTCCTCGCAAGGATTTCTCTCTCTCAAAGGCTTCGAGGTGGGTTGCTCTCAAACGACTAAAGCCGTGAACTAACTCTGAGCAACCACCAATTTATGGTGTAGGGGGTGGGCTATTTATAGCCACTAGGCAACCCGACCTGATATGTCCGAAATGACCCTGGGTCACTAAGGAACTGACACGTGTTCCAACGGTCGATTTCAAACACACACGACAACTTTACTTGGGCTACAAGAAAAGGCGACTCATCCGACTCTGGATAAGATTTGCTCTCATTGTCTTCGCTCGAAGACATATGATTTGGGTTGAGCATCACTTCAGTCATTCTGACTTTGTTCACTTGGACCCCACTTAACAGTACGGTGGTTCCTATGACTCAACATAGAAGAAACAGGAAACAACAAAAAGACACAGTATTCGCGCTCCATAGTCTTCACTCAATGTCTTCTCTTGTCATAGTCTTCAATATGAATCCCTTCATATACCACCATTGTCTTCAATGTCTTCATACATTTTTAGGGGTCATCTCCGGTAGGTAAACCGAATCAATGAGGGACACTACCTGTGTTATCCTGCAATTCTCACAAACACATTAGTCCCTCAACCAAATTTGTCGTCAATACTCCAAAACCAACTAGGGGTGGCACTAGATGCACTTACAACTTCTATGACAATAATTGTGACAAAACCCAGTATCATCATAGATGTGGTGGGATCCTACTTCTATGACAAAAAATCATGACAGAAAATGGGCTTTTCATCCTGGGCGGGCCGAAGACGCAGCTGCATGACATTCTTTGGGCCGTCCATGACAGAAAAAACTGTGGTAGAAGCGAGGGGGAGGAAAATTTCAGGGAGTTGCCGGTTACGGTGGGAGGTCGGGGGCCGAGCGATGCGCGTTTCTCTCATACACGTATGCGCGTGTGTGCGAGGCGTTGGCTCTAACTGAACCCGAGCGAGGCGTTGGGCTCTAACTGAACCCGGCGATTACCTTTGCGAGCTACGCGTTATCGAACCCGGCGATCAA
Organism: Aegilops bicornis; assembly: GCA_021605145.1. NCBI lineage: Eukaryota > Viridiplantae > Streptophyta > Magnoliopsida > Poales > Poaceae > Aegilops > Aegilops bicornis. The sequence continues at coordinate 413,430,184 of CM038672.1, forward strand.
TCGATGGCTGTTAATCGAACCCGATGGAGCGATTCGCCGCTCTGCTGCTAACTAAAGCCGATCGATTGGATGAGCGATGGCGTTGCGGGGGGGTTGGATGAGCGGTGGCGGTGGTGTTGCCTGCGGGATGAACAGGACCCGTGGTGTGGAGGGTTGGATGAGCGATGAAGCGGTGGAGGGGTGGCCGTGGAGGGTGGTTAAACAGGACCCGTGGTGTGGAGGGATGGATGAGCGATGAAGCGGTGGAGGGGTGCCCGTGGAGGGGTGGTTGAACAGTAGTCGGTGGAGTAGCGCGTGATGGAGGCTGGATGAACAGGAGCCCGTGGAGGCTGGAGGAGGTCGACGGTAGCCCGTGGAGGCTGGAGTAGGTCGACGGTGGAGATGAACAGTATCATGTGGAGTCCCGATTTGCGGTATGCCACACCCCTCCCGATGAGCAGGACCCCCGTTTCGACCGTAGCGCTCCAACACAAGTCCGTTTCGTCCGTTTTGCGGTACGCCACACCCCTCCCGATCAACATGACCCCCGTTTCGACCGTAGGAGGTCCGTTTCCTCCGTTTTGGGGTACACCACACCCCTCCCGATCAACAGGACCCGTTCCAAACGTAGGAGGTCCGTTTCCTCCATTGTGCGGTACGCCAGACCTCGTTTCCATCGCCTGTTCCGTCCAAGCCCTCCCGATGAACATGACCACACATTCCGTTCCGACCCAGCCGGTTGGCTCCCACGCATTCCGTTGCCTCCCGATGAACACGACGCATTCCGTTGCTTCCCCATGAACACGACGACGACGCTGTTTCTCCGTTCCGACCTAGCCATGTACGTATGCGCGAGTAGGCGTTCGAGACCCTGCCCATATGTACATACGTGGGCGTATTTTCTTTCTTGCAGCCTCGCCGCTGTACGTACGTGTACATGCTACGTGCGCGCCTCTACTACGACACATGCGCGCCTCTACTACGACACGTGCACGCCTCTACATCGACCAGCATGTACGTACACGTTCACGACCAGGATGACAATGCTACGTACGCTTCGACCAGGTGGGTCCCGACTGTCAGGCACTTCCTTGCCTGCAAAGGTGTAGCTGGTGGGTCCAGGCAGTCAGGGGGCGAATCGTTTTTTTTGCTCGGACGGACTTCCTTGCGTGCGAAGGTGTAGCTGGTGGGTCCCAAGAGTCAGGGGGGCGAATTGTTTTTTTTGCCCGGACACACTTCCTTGCGTGCGAAGATGAAGCTGGTGGGTCCCAATGATCGGGGAAAGCGTTTTTCCTTGAAATATGATGGCCCGTCCGTAGGTCCCAATTTGTCGGTGGAGGAATCATTATTTTCCGCGTAATAAGGAGGCACTTCCTTCACGTGGCCGTGGACCCAGCTGTCAGCCTCTCCACGTCTGATCCCACGTCCGATGGAAGTCGTTCCTTGACCACGTTGACCAGGCCGCGCCGAGAGCACCACGGCGGTGGACGACGGCGAGGCCTAGGAATTGGACGACGCGGAGCCGGGAAAGACGCGGCAGTGGAAGCCCGCGTGGGGAGGAGTACGAGGTTTCACTGGTTCGGCTGCGGTGTGAGGTTGCCGTCGCCGCAGGGCCTGGCCAGCGGCGGGAATAGTAGGGGGCGGTGAGGCCTCCGCGGCAGCATAGCCGGCCACGAGAGGTAGGAGCATGGGCGGCTGGAGCAAGAAGACCAGAGGTTGAAGAAGCACTACGGCCGTTGGATGGACATCGTACGGTCACTTGAGCTAGAATCATTCATATTGACTAAGTTGACAAAGCCCTCCGTCCCTGTCAACTTAGTTGGCCCACAAGTCATCCCCCCACTATGGTGGGTCCCAGCCTAGCGTGGTGGGTATTCATTTTTTTGTGCGTAATAAGGAGGCACTTCCTTGCGTGCGAAGATATAGCTGGTGGGTCCGACATGTCTGTGGGGGAACATTTTTTCGCGAAATACAGAGGCCCTTCCGGTGGGTCCCAACTGTCAGGTGGAGGAATCATTATTTTGCGTGTACAGTCCACGGCCAATGGATGTCGTTCGTTAACCACGTTGACCAGGCCGCGGCAAGAGCACCATGGCGGTGGACGACGGCGAGGCCTAGGAAGGGAACAACACGGAGCCGGGGAAGACTCGGCAATGGTTGCCCACGCGGTGGGGAGTACGAGGGTTTATCGTGCGGCTGCTGTTCTTTGGAAAATAACAGGAGGTGTTGGTGAGTAGAGGAATGGCTGGCCAGCAATGAAGTAGGGTGGGCGGTGCAGCACATGCGGCAGACCTGGCCACGGGAGGCGGGAAGCGAGCAGTCCCAATGGCGCTTGTTTGGTAATTTGGAGCAAGAAGATCGAGATATTGAAGAAGAAGACGGCCGTTGGATTAACATCCAACGGTCATCGCTGCTAGAATCGCTTAATGGACTAAGTTGACAAAGCCAAAGTACACGTCAACCTAGTAGACCCACAAGTCAGCCTCCAAATCTGTCCCAAACAGCATACAACCCGAAATTTCTAGCCTGATTCAAATTAATTTTAAATCTAAATATACCTTAATTTAAATTCAATGAAATTTTACCAGCACAAAAACAATGAAATTTAAAATATCAAAATCCGAAAGAAAATTGTATTTTGGAACTAATTGCATGTTTGCTGTATTTTTTCATTTTACAGCCCATTTATTATTACTTGTAGCCCATTTCTTATTACTTATAGCCCATTGCTTATTACTTATAGCCCATTTCTTATTACTTATAGCCCATTTTCTGGGCAAAATGCATCCCTCCTCGTCTTGAAAGATTTCCGGCCCAGCAGGGCGTAGAGAAGCAAGTAGGCCTATGTTGGTTATTCTGCAAAAAACAAAATAACTTGCTAACCATTTTTCAGAAAGGAAAAAAACAAATTGGGCTGGTCATGTGCTAAACATATGAAATAGAAGCCTGGGCTAGACGGGCCACGGGTCCCGCACAACCCAGTTGATATCCTTCTTCATCCCGAAAAAACAAAATTACTGCGAGCGCTGCTGGGTCCCTACTGTCATCCTCACCATGTACAATCATCTCCTAATTCCTCTCGGTTGTTGACCATGTTGACAACACCGGAGGGTGAGGCCATGGCGAAAGCGAACCAAGGCGGAGGGCGATGGTGAGGCCTCGACGGAACGAACAGAGCCGGGAAGATCCTGACCACCGTGGGAGGCGGGAGGCGATCCGCCCTTGGCTGGTTTGGCTTTGGCGGCTCGAGGAAGAAGAGATCAAGAAACACGACAGACGTTGAATGTCAATCCAATGGTCAAGGTTGGCACAATCGTTTTTGACTAAGCGGACACCAAGTAGCATACTTTTTATATATAGGAAGAAAACTGCGAGGAAAATGCGTTAAATGCGTCAGTCCTCCTCACGAGGAACGTTCGCCAGATAAGTAACTAGCACCCTTGGTTTTCAACCGAGAGGTCTTGGGTTCGAGTCCGAGGAACTCTCAATTTTGTCCTCCTTCCTTCCTCGCAAAAAAAGGAAAGAAAATCAAAGACTTGGGAAGGCGTCTGAGAACACGCTAGTGTACCAGTAAAGAGACGTTGCGAAGTTTTAGAAAAAGAAAAGGCGTGCTCCACATGGCTGGTTCGAATCCAAACCTAGACTATGACTATATATGGTGCTATGCTATTACGCAAGTAATGAAACCGACATATCCAACGTTTGCTTCTCCTCTTCTCTACTTACTCGCCAAGCATCGGAAGCTCGCCGCAGCAACCATGTCCGCCGGCTACTCGTCCACCGCTTCTTGACAGCAACAACCAGATATGCGCCAAGTCGCCACCCGTACCATCGCCTGTGGGTCTCATCACACCCCCGCCGGCACACGCACCACAGCCGGTTGCTCATCGCAACCCGCTGCCGTTGGTGTGGTGCCACTGCTGCAAATCACGCAGAGTCATCCGTCGCGTCTCAACCACAATCCTCAACCCTGGCCGAGTCTTCTACAAATGCCCGAATCATGGGGTAATAATATGTTTTAGTGTTGTTCTACTGCTTTCAGTTGCTGATTTTTTAATAGTTTGGTTGATGATCTTCCAATTTGATTCGTGCGTAAAAGGGAAGATTCGTGTGATTTGTATTTACGGGAAGTTCTTGATGTGGGGGAATGCAACTACGCTGATTATGTGGTTAGCCGAGGAATCCCAATACCAAAGAGGTTGGGGTGTTGGACAAGTAAATCAAGGAACGGCAGAAGGGAAGATGCAGAGCGGAAGGTTAAAGATGCAGTTCCTCCGATCATGGCCAAGCAACAATCACGAACGGCCTTGACAGCAATGAGGAGATGAAAGAGCTTGTGAAGATAATGGGAAAAATCGATGTGCTCTGCAGGATGATTGTCTCTTTATTTGCAGTGTATGTAGCACTCGTGATGTATTCAACGGCTACGACATGAGAACTTTGCTGAAACTAGTAATGAATGAAACACATGTAGCGAAATTTGGGCGTAGTGTTGTGAACATGTAATGATTTCTATTAACGGAAATCAGGGGTATCCTTTTGCTCATATAAATAAATAAATAGCAGAGGCCCTGTCGGGTCAGCTTTGTTCTCATTCGAAGACGTCGAGCAAATTGCGGTCCAACAGCAAACTATGTCATCAAATTCAAGTTTCACAGCCAAATATGAGTACAAGTAAACAACAATGTCATCATGTTTTAGTTGTCATACAATCACCAAACACAAATCAGCATCATTTGAAATAGGTTTTCTAGCCTTTGGCTTAAATAAAAGATTCGCTCCCCATTTTATTCTCTAAGGAACCCTCTCCTTAATGAGCGTAGATACATAACAAGTGATGTTCTCACAGCAAAATACTAAACAACATGTTCATCAGGTTTCAGTTGTCATAGCAAACACAATTTCACATAGTAGATAAAAAACGTCTTATGACAGGCAAATACGACAAAAGCAATGTAATCATCATCCGCAGCAGCAGCGTCAACATCTTCGCCATGTGTATCGATGCAATCGTAATTCCCCACGGTGTCATCTTCTTCTTCGTCCTCAACGTCCTCGAACGTTGGCTTCTTCTTGATCAACTCTTGTGTGTCCACAGCACAATAGGCAATCTTTTTGCCGGCGTCATTGACATGATGGTTCTCAAAGATATTAGGAACATCTGTGTTATCTTGTACATCAGGAGCAGTGTAAGCATCATCTTGTTGTGCAACTTCATTAAACGAATTCCTCTGCTCAAACCTTTGCACTACTCTCCAGTCATCGCAACGTGCAAATGTGTCTTCCAAGAAAAATATCTATGTTGCTTGATTTGCCAAAATAAAAGGCTTGTTGGTCTGGTACGCCGCCTTGACATTGATGGATTTGAGATAATCATCAGCTCTGGGTTTTGCGATCCTGGAATATAGGTTATACCAACGACAGCACAATAGAACCACACACCGATGATCCTCGAAATCGGAGATATCATCGCAAATCGAACAATGTCTGTTATGTTAGCATATATTTGATTGTCTCTTTGTCATACGTATCCGTGCTCATGATGGCACTGTTTTGTGTCTTCCTGCCTTCGTCTCGTGCAAGGGTGTTGTAGCGCACATCTCCAACAATGCAAGATTCATAATGCCTTACCCGAGTATCAGGACCCATTGCTAGTGAGTAAAGGGCATCATCAACTGCCTGCCCATCCTCCCGCATCTTCTTAACCTATGGTTAGAAAATAGACAAGCTGATCATCTTATGTACTCAATATATCAAAAAAACTGACAGTGCACTTCAAAAGCTTACATGGTTCTTGAACCATTTCGCAAATCCTGCCATAACCAGTTTTGTCGTGGTATTCTCACGGGGGGCTTGCGAGTCGACAGATGCCACAAGGGCTTAGTGTGTGGGTAAGACTGCTGCTGATAGGCCCGGGAACAGGTATGCGAGTAGCACGCGGTGGTTTACCCAGCTTCGGAGCTCTCCGGAGAGATAATACTCCTACTACTGCATGTCTGAGTGTATCTGGTATATCTGGTACAGGGTGCTCCTGGAGCTGTATCTGAGATCAGTGCCAAGTGCATCTGATCTAGTATATGTCTCCTATGTGCACAAGTGTGCGTGGCCGCATGTGCCTAAGCATGCATGCGTGAGTGTGAGTCCATGGGGATCCATCCCCTGGATGGATGGATGTGTGCCCCTTTATATAGTGTGAGGCTAGCTTAGCATGTAAGCTATGTGGTGGTAGCGTTGGTTGTAAGCTACCTTGGGTAGCTTACAAACCAAGCTATGTAGTGGCATGGCCTAGGCATGGTGCATGTCATGCTTGTCCCACAGGGTACTTTATAAATCGGTACCCAGGGGACACGGTACTGTATGAGATGACGCTTGTGACACGATCGTCCCGTTGGTGTCTTGTCGATGTCGGGTCGGGCTGCGATCGGCGGTGGCTGGTTAAGCTTGATCGGCAGCCGGCGGCCGGCAAGCGAAGCGATCAGACGGAGAGCAGCTGAAATGGCAACCGGGTGAGGGGCTTTGCTGGCCCCTATGTCTTGAAATATCGTCTTGCCGTCTACGGGGTATCCATGTCCCATTACCCCAACAAGTTTGTCAATGTTTCTTGGATTTTGCGGCAGTAACTCCTCTTTGTAGATGCTGCACAACATAGTGATCACGTCAAACATCTAAATATATAAGAATGTGCTGCAAGTTTAGTAGATTACGATGTATAAGCTGCAGATCGCACTTACTTGATATAAGGTAGTATCTCGTGACAGTTATTCAACACATACCAAACCATTTTGTCCAAATCTTTAGGTTTGTCCTCTTGTCGACTCTTCCCGGTAACTCGAATAGAATAATCAGAAACATTGAGCCCGGGATTGTCTTCACCCACCTCTTTGCTAAGCTGATCAGTTGTTTCAATGTATTTTGAGCGAGAATGTCAACGCTTCAGTAGCAATGTAGGCCTCTGCAATGGAACCCTCGGGTCTAGCTCGTTTCCTAACATAGCCCTTGAAAGTGCCTAGCTGCCTTTCAATAGGGTACATCCAGCCATCTTGTATTGGACCTCTAAGTAGTGCCTCATCGGTAGATGAACAGCCAAATGCACCATCACATCAAAGAAGGTGGAGGATATATCTTCTCAAGGTCGCATAGGATAGTTGGTATCTTGTCTCTAAGACGGCTCCAAAGCATCTATCCTGATATTTCTCTGCAGAGTTCCTCAAGAATTGTCCCAACTCTACAACTGCTCTGCATAAGTCGTAGGCGGCCCAATCCTCTAAGGATAACAGGTAAAACCCTTTGAAGTAGGACGTGGCAGTCATGAGTTTTCAACCCTTGTACCTTGTTTCCATCTCAGACCGACTCTCCTTTCGGGGTTGGAAGCAAATCCATTTGGGAATCTCACACGTGATGTAACCTCGCAGAATTCTTTTCTTTTTACCTTGTCCAAGACGTACATACCGGTGCCATATCCCGTGGTTTACCTTCATCTTGCACTGCAAATCCTTTCTCGATACCTGTGTGTCAAATCAATCCTAGATTTTAAGGTATCTTTCGTCTTGCCTTCAATGTTAAGAAGTGTGCCGATAATGCTGTCACATATATTTTTCTCGATGTGCATCACATCAAGATTATGCGCAGATCCAAATCTTTCCAATACTCCAAGTCCCACAAAGTGGACCTGCGGGTAAACAATAATCTCTCTTCTGCCGTTACCAGGATGGTTTCCTGGTGTAATATGCCTGACCTTCTCTAATTCCACTTGCAACTCATCGGCGGTGAGCCTCTTTGGTGCATCACGGTTTTCAAGCTTTGCATTGAACACATGTCTTCGGTATTTTCTAGGATGCGGCTTGTCCTTGGCAAGGAAACGGTGGTGTCCAATGTAACAGATCTTGCTAAGTATTATGTATGACAATGATTCTGTCATAGCGAACACATGCATTGTAACCATGTATCGTTCGCCCTGACATAGTGCCCAAAGCCGGATAATCATGGATGCACCAAATTGCAACAGCACACAGAAAGAAATCAGCTGGGGGCTGCTATATAGGTCTCGAGTGAGAACACCCTTCCATAGCTGTTGAAGTTCCTCCACAAGAGGCTCCATGAACAAATCAAAATCCTTTCCAGGACTTTTTGGACCTAGGATGAGCAACGCCATCATGTAGTTTGATTCTTTGGTGCAGACATTTGGAGGCATGTTGTAAGGGATAACAAGCACCGGCCACATGCTATATGTGGCGCTCTGTGGCCAAATGGGTTAAATCCATCTGAAGCTAAGCCAAGTCTAATGTTTCTCGGGTCAAGAAAGAAACTCTTTGTGTTTATAATTGAAGCTTTTCCACTCACTACCATGAGATGGATGGCTCATTACATTCGATCTCTGTACTCCTGGTTCCTAGAATGCCACAAGACATCCTCTCTTGTTTCAGTATCATGAAACAACCTACGCAATCTTGGTGTAATTGGAAAATGTCTCGAGAATATTATGAGGAATCCTCTTCACAAAGCATCGCCATCTTTCCATCTTGATGATTTGCATTTCGGGCATTCACTTAAGTTGGCATAATCCTTCCTAATGTAACACAATTATTCTTACAAACATGGATCATATCATATCCAATTCCAATTGCACGAAGGAAATTCTTTATTTAACTGTAGGTGTGTGGCAGCTCGGACGCATCTAGGAAAGATTTGCGGAAAGCAGCCAACATCGCATCGAATGATTTGTTGGTCATCCGCTCAGATGTCTTCACCTGAAGAAAGGTGACCATAGCTGAGAATACTAACAGCTTATTTCCTGGGTTCACAGCAACGTTGCATTGTTCCAACATGCGGGCCCATCATTTTTCTTCTGCAGGTGAAAGTTCACGGAATGCACGAGCATTTCGTAGCATTGTTTCAATGTTGGTCAAACTCACTGGCTCCGCCACCACCTCCTCCTCCTCATCTTCCACCTGAGCATCAGGCAGATCAAGATGGTGATCTACTGCTTCCACGTAGTCAATAAACATTGACGTTCACAGCTTCACCATGATGAACCCACCTAGTATATGTGACCGACATCCCATACAAGTGTAGATGATTTTTCACAGTTGACTGGGGTCTTGTAGCTGAATTCATACAACTGCTACATGGGCAGAGCACATCTGATTTCGGACCACCGTACTCAGCTCTGATAAAGTTCATGAAGTTTTCAACCCCCTCGACATATGAAGCGGAGAATCTTCGAGCAGAAGTTATCCAAGTCCTGTCCATCTGTAAGACATACAGATTAGTTCTTCTACTAGATATTACAGGAAAAACATATATGCTTTTTTATGAAGTCGAGAAACAGGAAAAACATATATGCTTTTTTATGAAGTCCAGAAAAAAATACCTAGGTCGATGTCTAAAGCAATGGCAAGATATTTGGACAAGCAGATCTAAGTAACGAAATATATGTAAAGCTAATTCAGCAAGCAGATTTGAGTTCTAAATTATGGCGGGCTGTTTCAGCAGTCAATGAGGCCGAGCATACAGACATCGAACTATCGAAGGCCATCGCAGCAACAAAGATCGAGTATAAAACGGTGTAGAGCTATTTCACCTAACAGATTGGCTACTAGACCATGGCAATCTACGTGACAATAAATATATGGCAGGATATTTTAGCAGAGTTGGTGATGATGGTGTGCCTGTCATCCTGCAATATAGGCCGTCCGATCTATATCTAACAGATAGGAAGGAAACTATGACAATTTACCCGCACTCCTCTCCACATTTGCAGATAAGGCTTTCCCTCATTCATCCTTTTCCCACAAGATCACGCATGGTTCATATACACCGGCTGAGATTAATGCAAACACGGCAGATTTTCATTACATTTCGAACTTTTATAGGACAGAAAAATAAAAGAAACCCGACCCTAAGGGCTCCTTTGATTCAAAGGAATTGCATAGGATTTTTGGAGGATTTGAACCCTTAGGAATTTTTCCTGTGATGCTCGTTTGATTCGTAGGATTGGCATCCTTTGGAATTTTTCCATAGGATCCATTTGTACTACATTTTGGAGGAAAATTTCCATCCACTCAAACCTCTTTGTAGAATTCCTTTGTTTTCCTGCGCTATCAAACATTCTTTGAGATCCTGTAGGATACTATGGGACATGTCATCCTATTCCTGCATTTTTCCTATTCCTTCATTTTGACAATCCTGCGAATCAAATAGGCCCTAAACCTATTCTACGGCGGCGACCAACGTCCTCCATCTGCGATCTCTATGTATAGGGGCGGGGTTCAAGACCCGTGAAGTGAAGGTGCGGTCTCCGGCGAGGAAGAGTAGAACAGGGGATACGGACCGGCCAGTTGGCACACCATGCCCTGCCGCCTCCCATGACCTACTCATCCTCGGAGGAGTCCCTGACCTCGGTGGTGTCGGACGTTGGACGGCGGCAAGTAGGACGCGTGGCTGACGGTGCTCCCGTGTCACATCCCTAGCTTCTGGCTTTGCACTAGGCTAACTTCATGTGTGCATCATGTTTAAATTCCTCAGAAACATGAAATGGGGATGACAACCCCCAAGACTTCTTAAACCAACTAGGGTTTACTAAAATCATTTTCAATGAACCCAAAATGCCCTTCTAAAATGTTCATCATCTTTGCCTTGGTCTAGAACCTCTGAAAAAATGGTGCACAAATTTCTAGTTCATACAAAGGTCACTGGATTAAATCATATGTTATTTGAATTTGGTCATTTAAATGATAGTAAATATTTTAAATGCCCAAATAATCCTAAACTGAAATGTTCCATGTTGGATATATTCTATACAGTGGGCATGTGCAGTTTGGTGAGTTTTGAAAGGGTCTAGGTATTTTTAGAAAACCACAAAGACTACAGAATAATAGAAAAACAGAAACAATAAATAAGAGAGAGAGAGAGAGATTTTTACCCGGGCCACTTACCTGGCTGGCCCAGCTGGCAGCCCACCTGCTGGCCCAACCCAGCAGCCCTCCCCCTGTCGTCTTCCTCCTGCCAGGAGGACAAACAGGTGCATGGAAAGTGCGCCGACGACGCCTTGCCACCTCCTGCTTCAGCCGCGCAGCCTCGACCCCCCAGGTGTGCCACGGAGACGCCCCGAAGCCCCTGCTCCCTCTCCACCACTCGCTGCTCCCTCTCCTCCTCTGTAGCTCCTTCCCAAGCCGCATCCGAGCGTCGCCGTTGCTGCCACTCGCCATAGCCACGCCCACAGGCCCTCCCTCGCCTTGCCGACGTGTCCATGGCCTCCGTCTCGACGCCCTCGTCCTCCACGTAGACTCGCTCGACGCCAGACGCCCCAAAACATCATCCCCGACCTCGTCTTCGTTGTTCGGCCGCCGAGATCACCGGCGACCTCCCGTATCCATCAGCCCCTCCCTGAGCTCGCCGACCCGCTCTTCGTGCTCGTCGTGAGCCACTGACCATCCCCACCCTCTTCGTTCTCTCTGCCACTCGCCAGAAGCCGCGGCCACCCGCATTCGCACACGCCGCCTCTGCGGCCGCCGTGGGTACAGCCACGCTGGTCGAACCCGAGCGCCACCGCACTTTTCAAGACACCCCAGGAGCACGTTTCACCCACCAGATCCCCCTCCCGTGCACCACAACGCCAAACCCGCAGGTGCCCGAACGCCGGCCGCCGCCACGAGCTCGACTCCGGCGAGCTCGTTCCACCCCGCGCCTCCCGCGTGCCTCCCCTGGATGCGCGCGAGCAAGGGCAACCCTCTGGTGCCCTTGGCTTGGCCCAAAACCGCCCGTAGCGCCACTCCGGCGATCTTCCGCCACGGTTTTGGTCGCCGCCGGCAGAACTCCGGCGAAGCCGACGTGGCGCTGTCATTAGCCACTAATGACGCCCTAACTAACCCACCTAGCTCACTGACACCTGGGCCCCACGCCCTAAATAATCTAGGTTGTATTCCTGTTTAGATTAGTTTATAATCATGCGGGACCCACCAGTCAGAGTTGATCGCTACCGACGCGTGTCATTGACCGGACCCACGCCTTTGACATCGAGCGGCACTAGGTCATCGACCGGTGGACCCCATCGTCGGGTTTGACCTCGTCAACTTGCTTGACTCACGGCGTCATGATGATGTCATATCGACACAAAGAAATCTATTTCTGGATTTAGCTTAATTTTAAATAATCCAGAAATTGCAGAAAATGCTCTAAACTTCTAAAATTCATAGAAATTTACCCGTAACTCGGAATGAAACAAATTATATATGAAAAATTATCCGAAAAATCCAAAGATCTATTTATGGCATCTTCATGCATGTTTGAGCAACCTAAAGCTACTGTATAAGAAAATTTTGATTTAATGGCATTTGAAATGTCATAAATGGAGTTTGAATTTGAATATTTGATTCAAACCAAATCCATTTAATCTGCTGCTAGTTGCATTAGCCCAAACCACAGCATATTGCCATGTCATGATCATGCATCATACTGTGCATTGCATTGATTGTGTTTCCTTCTGTGTTGCCGGTATTTGTCCCCTCTCGATAGACGTGGTTCTGACGATGAGTTCGATGACACCGATGAAGAACTATACTATCTTCAGAAGTGCCAGGCAAGCAAAACTCCCTTGTTCATTCCGATACAATCCCACTCTCTCGCTCCTGCTCTCTTTTACTACATTAGGACAACAACGTTTCATCTGTTATGTACTGCGATAGTTGAACCCCTTTCCTCTGCATGACCTGTCATTGCCACAGTAAATAGATGAAACCCACTAGCATGAGTAGGAGTTGTTTGAGCACTGATGTGCCTACTCATTCATGCTTGTTTTTCATGCCTGCTATTGCTTAGAGTTGTGTCATGTCTGATTCATCGGGGATGAATCGGAAAGTTGTGAACATGTCCTACTATTGAGAGCTAAGTGTGTGAACACGATTTGGTAAAGGTAGCGGTGAGAGGCCATTTAGGAGTACATGGTGGGTTGTCTCATTGCCCCGACCTCGTGAACTGAAGTTCTGTGTTTGTGATCCATGAACAAGCATTACCACACATTGGGTTCCGGTAACTTGACCCTCTTGACTTATTAATCAACATGATCCCTGTCCAGGAGTTGGAACTAGTTTCTGTTGTTTGTAGGTAGTGTTAGTAGTCTACCAAGTGGCACCCGGTACAGGCGGGCTTGGGACAGACTAGGCACCGTGGCACGGTGTACCAAGCTTAGATCCACCCGTCGAGGTGGGCTTGGGAACCCTGCTCACATCGTTTGGGGCCGTGAGCGACACCCCGGCCGGATCTCCTTGCGGATGGAACACGAATAGGCGATAAACCTGGACGAGAGACTTGTGTGGTTAGTCAGGTCGTGGCCAACACCCTCGCTGGGCTTCCGCTTGAAGGTTGCCGAGTACATGTCGTGTAAACGGCGATAAGTGGTGAGAGCGTGTGTGAAGAAGTACACCCTTGCAGGGTTAACATCATCTATTCGAATAGCCGTGTCCACGGTAAAGGACTTCTGGGTTGCCTGTACAGTTCATAGACAAGTGAAAGTGGATACTTTAAAACTCGCAAGATAAGCGTGAGTGCTATGGATGGCGTTCTCGTAGGTAGACGGGAGCGGATCCATAGTGGTGTATTGGTATGGTGAATATGTGGACTCATGTGCGCCACCTCAAAAGAGTTACTTGCAGTCGTAGTTGAGGATAGCCACCGAGTCAAAGTTGTCTTGCTGCAGTTAACTCCACCACCCCCTTTGTTGATACCGATGCATATGTAGCTAGTTCTGATGTAAGTCTTGCTGGGTACATTTGTACTCACGTTTATCTATTTTATGTTTTGCAGAGAGACTTCAGTCTCCCTAGTAGTTCCGCGTGGACTTCGACATTTAGCTGGTTACCTCAGCTACGATCTTGTGCCCTTGGCAGGATCTGGTAGATAGTCAGGCTTCTAAGTCTTTTTCATTTGTAGATGTCTGTACTCAGACATGTTAAGCTTCCGCTTGTGTTTGACTTGTATGCTCTGAATGTTGGGTCATGAGACCCATGTTTGTAATATCTCACTCCTCGGAGCCTAATGAATAAATACTTTGAGTCATAGAGTTTTGTTGTGATGCCATGTTGTATTTACACATATCGAGCATATTGTGTGTATGATTGAAATGCTTGGTATGTGTGGGATCCGACAATCTAGTTGTTTATCCTTGGCAGCCTCTCTTATGGGGAAATGTAGTCTAGTGCTTCCATGAGCCATAGTAGTCTGCCATGTACCGGTTCACCGGAGTCCTGCTAGCCCAAAGACTACCGCCAGACGCTTGATCGGCCGGCATGTGTTTCACTGCTCGTGGTCTCCCCTTCGGGAAATGTCACGCGGTGACTCGAGTCCTGCCTTAGCACTGCATGTACTGGGTTCCCGGAGTCCTGTTAGCCTAGTGCTACAGCCCGGATTCACACGTCAATCCGACATGCTCGAAGTTGATTCATGTATGTCTGTCCCCATGTGGTAGTGCCGCTTTGGGTTCACGACTAGCCATGTCGGCCGGGTTCTCTGTCATATGGACGCTAGCGACACTATCATATACGTGAGCCAAAAGGCACAAACGGTCCCAGGCCATGGTAAGGCGACACCCGTGGGAATACCGTGCGTGAGGCCGCAAAGTGATATGAGGTGTTACCGGCTAGATCAATGTGACTTGGAATCGGGGTCCTGACAGCTTTGGTATCAGAGCCTGACTGCCTGTAGGATTACCAAGCCAAACTGGTCGAAGTTGAGTCTAGAAATGCTTTAGTTATATAAGGGAATTGATTGTGGAAGGGAACGTAAGGCTCTTTTTACTCCTTTACCTTATGCCCTTCTGATCTGAGTCAACCTCTTCTTTTCTATGGGGATTAAGAACTAGGCTTTCTCTTCTTCTATCAGGATCATGTGTTAGTAATCCGTAGACAAATAGGAATGATGGATTTAATCCATTCAGTTTCTACTACTTCCGTGTGTTGACAGTTGACCTCAGAACCTTGTTATGATGTTGTTGAGTGGTTATGCCACCATTTTTGGAGCATGTCTCCAATCATTTTGAACATTTACAGCCGTTATGCTGTCTGAGTCATCCCAGGTTTCTAAATAGTCTGATGCATTTGCAAATCCTTTCCTTCCATTCTCGATGTTCCTTTGGGCCAGATTAAGCACACTAATCGGTGTGTTGAGGTACTCCATTGCCTCGACGTTTATGTTGGAGATATTATTATGACCCTAGGTGTCTAGAGTATCACCTAGTAATCCAGCCATGCTTTGTGTTCCCAGTGTGATGATTCTGGCCATCATTCTCGAAAGCATCCCGTGATGCCACTTAGTAGTAGGTATTCTACTCCTGGGTTTCTGAACCCGAGATTTCCATACTTCATGTTGTTAGTGTTGCTCGTACCTTTAGGATGTTAGTAACCTTTGCGATAGTCTTCGAGGTCCGTGGTACATCATTATTCTAAATACCATGAACCATTCTTGGTAGGAGTTCTTTTGAACCAAAAGGTCACGACCAGAGTGCTCGTGATGGGTTCTCCATTCTATTTTGCGACTCTGCCAGTTCAACCTTTCTGCATGGGTTATCCGAAAGAAATATGCTGAATTTGTTCGGCATACTAATCCATGCATCCACAACTCAGAAAAACATGTGTTCCTTTGAGTTGTCCCTCTTTAGTTGTTTTCTGGGCCTCGTCTATCGATTGATAGTCAGGAGTAGTTATGCATTCGTGTTCATCGATGCCACTACTCTTGTGGCCGTCAAGCCATTCTATTCGGGAATGACTAGGAGAAACAAACTCCAGTACCTCATCCATATCTAGGATTGGGTCAAAGCAATTGTATTCCGCGGATCAAAATGCCAAACCAGCTTTTGCTCTGCTGTACCTTGGAGTGTTACCATCTTTATGTCAAGAGTGTCATGAGAATTGCACCACCTCTTATGAATTCTTGACGCAGTAATACTTCTTGCCATCATTGTTCATTCCTCGGTTCCCGTGTTATTGTAACCGGAATGCCGACAAGTGTACCGTGATGTGCGAAATCAATACTCCTAGCAACTTTGTTGCTTGGTAGTTAATGGACAATACTCTCATTCTTAGCGTGCTGGTTATTGAATTATCATTCTAAGACTGATCGTGCTACCTAGTCCGTTTTTCCTGGTGCACCCTTCCATCAAGAGTTAGGATTGCATCAATCCCTCTCTTGTTTGGTCACATCGTCTTGCCCTGAAAAGCAAGATTTTTCTCGAGCTTAGTAACATATTGGTGGTTCGTGATGTTCCGAATATCTTCTCGGAAGTATGACCAGGTTTCACCTGACCGCTATGTTGAGTTCGTGATCATGTTGGTTTTCTTCCAAACCACCCATTCTCCAAGATTCTGTGTTGGATACCCCCGAGCTAGTTGGTTAAGCTAAACAACAACTTGGAGAGTTGGAGGATGAAAGCTTGTCCGACTTAGTTCATCACTAAGGGATATCCTTGAGTGTGTGTGTGTGTGTGTTGAAGAAAGATGATATCTTCATCGACTGATCCCCGTGATCAGTTGTTGAATCTATTGTCTTGTCCAAACCTTGATTTGAGTGTGGGCTATCGTCAAATCAAGTTAGAACCAACGATGTTCGTAATGTTGTCTTACTCATGGTTGATCCCTCGAGCATACACCATTACATCTTTTGGTCTGACCAATACTATCACTGTGTTCACATGATGGCGGAAGTCCAGTGATATGGAAATTCCGATGAGTTGCTGTTGAGCCCATCGTGACATTTTGTCTCCCCATGACTCATGTTGAACATCAACCTAGTGTTGGAAACTTTTATAAGCATTATCTTCATGTCCCATTCGTGAAGAATATGTTGGATGAAAGAAGTGACTTTCTCACGATTCACGTGCATTTGGTGCAAGTTGCCGCCGTGAGTTCGAGAAAGATTGTTTTTGTTCCCCCTGGTACCATCCCAAGTCAGTCGTGCATGTGCGAAGTATGCTATGGTTTGACAGGCTCGCAACCTTCACTCCATATGTATCCCTAGCACACCAAGCCACTAACTGATTTGTTCAAGGAGAAGAAGTTTCTTCATAAGAGCTAATCATATGACTTATGCAAGGACTTCGTTACCCGCGATGATGGTTCCCAACCAGAACTCGGTAGTGTTTTATTATAAGACTACCATGTGGTCATGCTTGTCTAGGACAGTGTGTTCACAGGGGTGTAGCAGAACTAGCTCACATTTTGGAGCTTGCTATCGTAGTTCATTCCCTGAAAATCTCGCAACGTCATCTCGTTGATTTGTGTTGCAAACTTTCATTTTTCTTTCTAGACTTGGTGAGTCTGGAATTTCCTGACACCAACCAGATCTGAATCACAGGCAGATATGATGGTTGGAACATTCCCGACGTTTGCATCTTTTTCCTAGCTTACACCGCTTTGTGCCAATCTCTCTTGGACTGCCCTTCTCAGCAATTGTTGTTCAGGATCATCTTCAGAAGTGGTCCTACCATGGGTCCCATCCATTTACGATGATAAGAAAAATCATCCATTGTGTTGTCTTCAACAAGGTAGTCCACATCATCCATTCTGGTATGAGTATGCCATTCTTTCGAATTCGTTCACACGATCGTTTGTGATTGCCTTAGGCTGGTATAAAGAATTTCAATGATCTTTGTATCAAAAGTAATTCTTTTTACCACTTAAGGGAATAGTTCTTCGAGTCACTTTCCCTGAGGTGCCCCGTTTTGGAATCATGGCAATTTTCCTTGCTACTTTGAAGCCCTCGTCAAATTGTTTCTTCTGTCGCTCCTGATGCATGCTTTGCCTCTCAGCTCCAGAGATGTTTCTATGTCTCATTCTGTGAGTTGATCTTGTGATCATTAAGATGGTCCTAAATTGCTCGAACCTCAAGAAGATCGATTCTTCTAAAAACCTCCCTTTCTTTTCGTTGTCATGTTGGATGTACTTCTCAAAGCAAGATGTTGAGATCAAGGTGATGCAATGAGTTAATATCCTCGAGGAAGACATCTGGGTCGTGAAGATTGTGTTAGTTTGCGTTCCCCCTTCCATATTACCCTACGCTTGAATCTCGGGACGAGATTCTTGTTTAGTGGGGGTGAGTTGTCACATCCCTAGCTTCTGGCTTTGCACTAGGCTAACTTCATGTGTGCATCATGTTTAAATTCCTCAGAAACTTGAAATGGGGATGACAGAACCCCCAGCACCCCCCCCTTAAACCAACTAGGGTTTACTAAAATCATTTTCAATGAACCCAAAATGCCCTTTAAAATGTTCATCATCTTTGCCTTGGTCTAGAACCTCTGAAAAAAATGGTGCACAAATTTCTAGGTCATACAAAGGTCCTTTGGATTAACTCATATTTTATTTGAATTTGGGCATTTAAATGCTAGTAAATATTTTAAATGCCCAAATAATCCTAAACTGAAATGTTCCATGTTGGATATATTCTATACAGTGGGCATGTGCAGTTTGGTGATTTTTGAAAGGGTCTAGGTATTTTAAGAAAAGCCACAAAGACTACAGAATAATAGAAAAACAGAAACAATAAATAAAAGAGAGAGAGAGAGAGAGATTTTTACCTGGGTCACTTACCTGGCCGGCCCAGCTGGCAGCCCACCTGCTGGCCCAGCCCAGCAGCCCTCCCCCTGTCGTCTTCCTCCTACCAGGAGGACAGACAGGCAGTGGCAAGCGCCGACGACGCCTTGCCACCTCCTCGCCACCAAGCAGCCTCGACCCCCAGGCGTGCCACGGAGACGCCCCGAAGCCCCTGCTCCCTCTCCACCACTCCATGCTCCCTCTCCTCCTCTGTAGCTCCTTCCCGAGCCCCATCCGAGCGTCACCGTTGCTGCCACTCGCCGTAGCCACGCCCACAGGCCCTCCCTCGCCTCGCCGACGTGTCCATGGCCTCCGTCTTGACGCCCTCGTCCTCCATGTAGACTTGCTCGACGCCGGACGCCCCAAAACATCGTCCCCGACCTCGTCTTCGTCGTTCGGCCGCCGAGATTGCTGGCAACCTCCCGTCTCCATCAGCCCCTCCCCGAGCTTGCCGACCCGCTCTTCGTGCTCGCTGTGAGCCACTGACCATCCCCACCCTCTTCGTTCTGTCTGCCACTCGCCGTAGCCGCCGCGCCACCCGCACTCCGCGACACGCCATCGCTCGCCGGGCCATTGCCGCTGGGCTACGCCACGCTGGCTCGAACCCGAGCGCATCACCGCACTTCAAGACACCCCCAGAGCACGCTTCACCCACCAGATCCCTCTCCTGCACCACATAACGCTAAACCCGCAGGTGCCCGGAACGCCGGCCGCCACGAAGCTCGACCGGCGAAGCTCGTTTCCACCTCGCCCCCGTGTGCTCTCCTCGATGCGCGCGAGCAAGGGAAACCCTTTGGTGCCCTTGTCTTGGCCCAAAACCGCCCGTAGCGCCACCCCGACGATCTTCCGCCACGGTTTTGGTCGCCACCGGCAGAACTTCGGCGAAGCCGACGTGGCGCTGTCATTAGCCACTAATGACGCCCTAACTAACCCACCTAGCTCACTGACACCTGGGCCCCACGCCCTAAATAATCTAGGTTTTATTCCTGTTTAGATTAGTTTATAATCATGCGGGACCCACCAGTCAGAGTTGACTGCGCTGACGTGTCTGTTGACCCGGACCCACCTGCCTTTGACACTGAACAGCACTAGGTCACTGACCAGTGGACCCCACTGGTCAGGTTTGACCCTGGTCAACTTGGTTGACCCGCTGACGTCATGATGATGTCATACTGACACAGTAAATCTATTTCTGGATTTAGCTTAATTTTAAATAATCCAGAAATTGCAGAAAATGCTCTAAACTTCTAAAATTCATAGAAATTTACCCGTAACTCGGAATGAAACAAATTATATATGAAAAATTATCCGAAAAATCCAAAGAATCTATTTATGGCATCTTCATGCATGTTTGAGCAACCTAAAGCTACTGTATAAGAAAATTTTGATTTAATGGCATTTGAAATGTCATAAATGGAGTTTGAATTTGAATATTTGATTCAAACCAAATCCATTTAATCTGCTGCTAGTTGCATTAGCCCAAACCACAGCATATTGCCATGTCATGATCATGCATCATACTGTGCATTGCATTGATTGTGTTTCCTTCTGTGTTGCCGGTATTTGTCCCCTCTCGGTAGACGTGGTTCCGACGATGAGTTCGATGACACCGATGAAGAACTATACTATCTTCAGAAGTGCCAGGCAAGCAAAACCCCCTTGTTCATTCCGATACAATCCCACTCTCTCGCTCCTGCTCTCTTTTACTGCATTAGGACAACAACGTTTCATCTATTATGTGCTGCGGTAGTTGAACCCCTTTCCTCTGCATGACCTGTCATTGCCACAGTAAATAGATGAAACCCACTAGCATGAGTAGGAGTTGTTTGAGCCCTGATGTGCCTACTCATTCATGCTTGTTTGTCATGCCTGCTATTTCTTAGAGTTGTGTCAGGTCTGATTCATCGGGGATGAATCAGAAAGTTGTGAACATGTCCTACTGTTGAGAGCTAAGTGTGTGAACATGATTTGGTAAAGGTAGCGGTGAGAGGCCATGTAGGAGTACATGGTGGGTTGTCTCATTGCAGCCATCCTCAGGAACTGAGTTCTGTATTTGTGATCCATGAACAGTTACTACCACACATTGGGTTCCGGTAACTCGACCCCTCTTGACTTATTAATCAACATGATCCCTGTCCAGGAGTTGCAACTAGTCTCTGGTGTTTGTAGGTAGTGTTAGTAGTCTACCAAGTGGCACCCAGTACAGGTGGGCTTGGGATAGACTAGGCACCGTGGCACGGTGTACCAAGCGTAGATCCACCCGTCGAGGTGGGCTTGGGAACCCTGCTCACATCGTTTGGGGCCGTGAGCGACACCGCGGCCGGATCTCCTTGTGGATGGAACACGAATAGGCGATAAACCTGGACGAGAGACTTGTGTGGTTGGTCAGGTCGTGACCGACACCCTCGCTGGGCTTCCGCTTGAAGGTTGGCGAGTACATGTCGTGTAAACGGCGATAAGTGGTGAGAGCGTGTGTGAAGAAGTACACCCCTGCAGGGTTAACATCATCTATTCGAATAGCCGTGTCCACGGTAAACGACTTCTGGGTTGCCTGTACAGTTCATAGACAAGTGAAAGTGGATACTCTAAAACTCGCAAGATAAGCGTGAGTGCTGTGGATGGCATTCTCGTAGGTAGACGGGAGCGGATCCATAGTGGTGTATTGGTATGGTGAATATGTGGACTCGTGTGCGCCACCTCAAAAGAGTTACTTGCAGTCGTAGTTCACGATAGCCACCGAGTCAAAGCTGGCTTGCTGCAGTTAAACTCCACCACCCCCTTTGTTAATACCGATGCATATGTAGCTAGTTCTGATGTAAGTCTTGCTGGGTAGTTTTGTACTCACGTTTATCTATTTTATGTTTTGCAGAGAGACTTCAGTCTCGCTAGTAGTTCCGCGTGGACTTCGACGTTTAGCTGGTTACCTCAGCTAAGATCTTGTGCCCTTGGCAGGATCTGGTAGATAGTCAGGCCTCTAAGCCTTTTTCATTTGTAGATGTCTGTACTCAGACATGTTAAGCTTCCGCTTGTGTTTGACTTTTATGCTCTGAATGTTGGGTCATAAGACCCATGTTTGTAATATCTCGCTCCTCGGAGCCTAATGAATAAATACTTTGAGTCATAGAGTTTTGTTGTGATGCCATGTTGTATTTACACATATCGAGCATATTGTGTGTATGATTGAAATGCTTGGTATGTGTGGGATCCGACAATCTAGTTGTTTATCCTTGACAGCCTCTCTTATGGGGAAATATAGTCTAGTGCTTCCATGAGCCATAGTAGTCCGCCATGCCCGGTTCACCGGAGTCCCGCTAGCCCAAAGACTACTGCTCGTGACGCTTGATCGGTCGGCATGTGTTTCACTTCGTTCATGTGTGTGTCCTTCGGGAAATGTCACGCGTGACTCGAGTCCCGCCGCTTAGCTCACATGCCTCGGGTTCCCGGAGTCCTGTTAGCCCAGTGCTACAGCCCGGATTCACACGCTGCTGACCGACATGCTCGAAGTTGATTCATGTGTGCCTGTCCCCATGGGGTAGTGCCGCTTTGGGTTCACGACTAGCCATGGCGGCCCGGGTTCTCTGTCATATGGACGCTAGCGACACTATCATATGCGTGAGACAAAAGGCGCAAACGGTCCCGGGCCATGGTAAGGCGACACCCGTGGGAATACCGTGCGTGAGGCCGCAAAGTGATATGAGGTGTTACCGGCCAAATCGATGTGACTTGGAATCGGGGTCCTGACATCCCGTCGTCGGCCGCCAGCGTGGCCACCGCTTGTGCGGTCGCGTCCGCGTCCGGCTACGCCGCTATTGCGTCGTGAGAGGCGACTTGAGCGAGGGCGGCGACCTCGAGCTTCATCCCCGAAGACAAGCTTTCCCACAGAGCGTTCACACTTGTGGTCATGGCGGATGTGGTGCCAGGTAGGAGGACGATGCGCTATGGTGTGGAGGTTAGCTGGGCGTTGCCGCTTTAAGTAGCGCATTCTGGTGAGGCCAAGCGTCCGGGTGTGTCATTAAGTCGCCGGAGTTGGTTCCTCGGGCACC
Organism: Aegilops bicornis; assembly: GCA_021605145.1. Classification (NCBI taxonomy): domain Eukaryota; kingdom Viridiplantae; phylum Streptophyta; class Magnoliopsida; order Poales; family Poaceae; genus Aegilops; species Aegilops bicornis. The sequence goes on from CM038672.1 coordinate 413,452,784, forward strand.
GAGCCTCTTAACAACGACATACGAACAGACGGCATGAATGCGGGCAGCTGGCGCTGGCCGGGAACGCACCGCGCGACGGCACGAGGGACGAGGGCTTTGGTGTGCCAGGGTAGTCAGCTACGGTCGTGGCAACGTTGGAGATGCCCTTTGCTCAAATGCGATCCTCGCATGTCATTGAAAAAGCAAGACGGCCCGGCATGGTCTCAGGTCTAGAGGATGCAGTTGGCCGCGCTACACCACTCCGCGGACGCGTCGCGGCGCCCCATGCATCCTCGATGAGCCGGGTGTTGGGGTGTGTTTGGATTGTGGCCAAAGTGCACCTTACCAAAATTTTGGTCATGACCCAAAGATTAGTCTTTGTTTGGATGGTTGCCGTTTCTTTGGCATGCCAATGAACTCTAGCCAACTCTAGTTCATTTTTCTTGCCAATGTCGGCCAAATCATGGGCAACCAATACCTCAACCAAAATTTTGGCTACCCAATGCTTTGATGGGGCAACCTTGGGCACAAACCAAACATACCGTTGGTCGTGCCACAGCACTAACGCCACCCTCGGCACACTAAAACCGACCGTTTCTAGCGATGATATGAGCGTGTCGCTCACCGATGATCGCCGTGTCCAGAGGCGGTGCCGTAGTCGCTGCGCCGTTGTTGGCCCCAACGACCCACATGAACGGTTGTCGGTGGCGAGGAGGTCATGGGCCAGCTCCTCCATTGGACTAGTCTGCGCTACGTCGTCATTCCGACGGTGTGCCCCACATGTCGGTTTCCTGCTTTCCGGCCATATTCGAGCGTCGGTGCTTATGCGTTGCACATTAGGCCTTTCACCACGTAGGCCAAGAGAGACAACTTATTGTTTATTTGAGCCGTTCAAGTGTAATCATGTGGCGTTTGCTTATTTCTCATTCCTCTCCAACCCTCTTCTCCATCGATCATGTCGCCCTCCAGTCGAGTCCATCCTCCCGCGTGCCTCATTTGAACAGTCCGCCGAGTATCATTCGCATGTACCCACCCTAGTCCTCTTTCAATAGATCTCCGGACCCCGAGATGAAATCGAGAGGGAATGAGTGGGGGCACGTGATACCTAAGGCGGATTCAAAATTTTGAACCGGTGATCATAGCATCCGCAAATCATATATGAAGGGTATTCAATGTTCGTTTCGTTTTTGAACGTACAATATACTCCCTCCTATCCTTTCTAGTTTACATATAAGTTTTATGTGTAGTCAAAGTATCTCTACTATGATAAAAAAAAGGTATCAACATTCAACAACGCCCAATCAATATTGTTAGATTTGTACGTACTCCTAGATTTGTACTCGAGATGGTTTCCAATTTGACTATTGACAAGATTAATAGTACTCCCTCCATTTTTGTATACAAGGCCACTACCAAAATTACAATTTGCAGCTATACAAGGCCAGTAACACAAATCAATGTAAAATTGATGAGGTTTGCCTCGTACTAGCAACCGAAGACATTAGTACCTCATGCATGCATGCGGGAGTGAGAAGATTGATTTGCATGCACTGTATTAATCAACCAACGAGGAGTGAGAGATTTGTCTTGTTGTGCGTTAGATAGAAAAATACACATTAATTTACACATCAAGCAAGGTGAAAAGATTAGTTTACAACATTGGTTTAAGTAGCCATTAATTTCTACATTGGTACCTGTAATATGGCTTTGTGGCCTTGTATACAAAAATGGAGGGAGTACATAGATGTATAATGTGAAAATTATATCATTGGAAACTCCTTTCACATACGAAATTGACCATATGCTTTGTGTAAGTTGCATGTCATATATTATTACTCTAACATTTGGTCAAAGTTAGCCTCGAAAAACGCATTAAACCCTGTATGCTTTGGAATGCTTTGTGTAAGTTGCATGTCATATATTATTACTCTAACATTTGTGTAAGTTGCATGTCATATATTATTACTCTAACATTTGGTCAAAGTAGTATAGTGGAAGTGGATCATCTGACGTAGGTATCCTCGCCTTTACCCTCCCTTTCGGTCACTTCATCGGCGGACCCCATGCTTGCTAGGCCCGCATGTCGCTTACTCAATGGGTTCAGCCACGTCAGGGGATCCTCATCCGTAGTATACTCCCTCTATTTTTATTTACTCCTCATAAAACGGAGGGAGTGGTGGTATAATAAATGACGCGGGCGGGGGAGGGGGAGGGACGTCGGTTTGCTCTCAACTGCGGTCCCACAAGCGAGCGAAAACGCAAGACGAAGCGTGTTCCATTCGGTGAGCGACGTGGAGGGTCCAGCGTGCCGGGCTGCAATGCGAACGCGACAAGAGCGATGTACAGTCAAAACCGATTGACCGGTTGTCACTGGAACCACTATTCACACCAGAACCTTCGCTGCTCGGCCTACGCCAGCCACTGCCCTAAAACCACACCAAATCTCTAGCCCATTCCCCCACCTTTCGATCCCCTAGCCCGTATCAAGCTTCCCCTAGTTCGCCGGAAAGCCATGGTGCGCTGCAAGATCACTTACTACAAGATGCTGATGTCGGAGCGCTGCGCAGAAATCCCGGCGGCTTTCGGCGCCACAGACCTCCGTTCCCAAGCTCGCTTTGCGGCGGGCCAATCCCCGAGTTCTCTGGAGCCAAGCTACGAGGAGGAGGAAGCCGATGTTCACTGTGGAGGTCGCGGCACAGAAGGCCCCCAATGGGTATGAGACGATGGACATCGACTTCGTGCCGGCGTCCGAGTCCCCCATGGTGCAGGCGGACCAGCGGTTCAACATGGCGATACTAAAGGAGGACTGGGAGGCAGAGGCTCAACTCGTCATGGAGCGCGCGCATGCCGCTGCCATCGAGGCTCTCCTGCAGGCGGAACCGGATGTCGTGGATGTGAACCGGACGGCGGAGGCTCAACTTGAGGCAGAGCGCGCAGATGCCGCTGCCATCGAGGCCCTCCTGCAGGCGGAACCGGACGTCCTGGACATGAACCGGGCGGCAGAGGCTCGACTCGACATAGAGCGCGCGGATGCCGCTCTCATCGACGCCCTCCTGCAGGCGGAACCTGATGTCCTGGACTTGAACCGGGCGGCGGAGGCTTGACTCGATGTGGAGCGCACGGATGCCGCTGCCATCGAGGCCCACCTGCAGGCAGAACCGGACGTCCTTGACTTGAACCGGGCTGTGCTCTCGTCCATGCAGAGCGCCCGCACGCTCTGCTTGAATGAGTAGCTGGAGGCCGAGGACAACCACGGTGCGGAGACACACGTCGGCAGCGATGGCTGGTTCGCGCCGGCAGCCAAAGACGACGAGGCCGTCTCTTTCCGCGAGCAGTGATAGTTTTTATTTATGTTGTTGTTTTTATGGATCTTTTGCTGTGTAAAAACATACTATATTTGTTATGCAAGTCGCCTGACTTGGGTCAGTCTACCATTTCAGGCGGTTGGATGAATATCCTACGTCTCCTAACCCTTCTTTCCTTCTTCCTCACCTCTTCTTCTTCCCAACAGACCACCGCACGGGCCGTACGGATACTCCCCAACATGCGGTTGGATAAACATACTCTATGAATGAAAATTATGTGTCAGTGATAGGACGGCTGAGTTTGGTTTGTTCACATGCGACAACACGTGTTAGTGAGGGTGCGTTCCCTTGGTTGGGTTTGCGGCGTGCAGGAGCGACTGTGTGAGGGTGCGGTGCGACCGCGGCGTGCAGGAGCGACCGTGTGAGGGTGCGGTGCGACTACGACAGCCGTGCGCAAGTGTACCTCCTTCTCATTTTGAAAACTTTAGGCAAGCTTGGCAAAGATGTGTGGCAAAGTTTGGCAATGCAAGGCCTAGACCCAAACAGGATAAGTACGACAAGATTACTATATTCGTCACAGTTTATTGGTCTCATTATATTCCGTGCTAAATTTTGACTACGAATTTAACTAAAAATATGTTCATGCATGTTATAAAAAATTATATCATTGAAAACTACATTCAAATACGAATCTAACGATGCATTTTTTGTTGACATGCATTAACATTTTATAAGTTAAATTTATAGTCAAAATTTGGCACGGAATACAATGAGGACCAATAATCCAGGACGGAGGTAGTACTAGTGTTAAAAAAGAAAGGCGGGGTTTTCCTGCACGGGATTTAATCGATACAAATCCTCGTTTTACGTGTCAATTAATGCGTATTTTTTCTCGAAATACCAAATAGCTAACCATCTCACTCCTCATCGCTTGATTAATGCAGCGCCATGCAAACCAACCTTCTCACTTCCGCATGCATGCAGGGGATATTAATGTCCTTGGTTGCTAACCCCATCAATTTTTCCTTGATTAGTGTTAGTGGCCCTTTGCAAATTGTAATTTTGATATACTGGCCTTGTGTACAAAAAAAATGGACGTAGTAACTATATTTGACTTCCTTCCCCGTTGGGGTGACGTCGATGATTTTTTTTTGTGGTTTGGCGAAGTGCGTTCGACGGAGAACACCATTGCGGGAGACCACGGTAAGTCGTTCGCAAGTGCCGCCTGCAAGCCGAGACAACCGCCTTATTTGCATCCAGGAAGTCCTTTACTAGTAGTACTACTACTAGGAGTACTAGTGCGGTGAGATGGTTTCTCGAAGAAGACGATGGAGAAGCGGAATCAGCGAAGAGTGAAATGATGGTTGCTTCGTTCGTGCTTTGTGATTTGACGCCTCACTGCTTTGTGATTTGTGATAGAAGGGACATGGGAGTAGACGCTGTGCTCTATACTGTACTACATGCGTCCAAGCATGGGAGAAAGAGGAGAGACGTTGCATTTTTCTATTCCTTCAATCAATCAATCAGGGAGCTTCGGATCCATGTTTTGGCTTTGGCAACACCGTCCACAATGGTTCCCACGATGCCAAAAGCTATTTTCACATTTGGCTACACATTGTGGATGCCCTTAACCGTACCACTTGGTTTTGGTCCTGTGTGTTATCTATACAAATCTCAATTATATTGATCTAAAAAATTATAGAATCAAGATTATTAAAAACAAGGTGATTTTGCCGCGCGGATGGCGGGGGAGGTTTCTTATTTTCGGAGGACGTTGTCCTGGCGGTTTGCTAACATGCGGTCCCTCGTGTGAGTGCTTTACCAAGCTGATCCGCGTCCCACATGAGGCAGAAGAACGGCAGAAGCAACACGTGGTTAAGTTGAAGAAGATGAGGGAGAACCGGATTCAGCAACGAGTGAAATGATGGTTGCTTCGTCCCTCCAACTTCTCTTTTTTAGCATTATTACTTCGTCCCTCCAACTTAACTGCGGGAAAGGTGCAGCTTTGTGATTTGACGCCTCATTGCTCATTACTACGCAGGCGCCATGGTAGGGTGCTTCACCCGGCTGCTCGCATCAGTATTCGGTATGGCACGTGGACCCGGTAGCTTGATGTCCCACATGCCGCGAAAGGGACTAGAAGATTTATGAAAGCGAGCGCCCACTCTTACGACGGAGGAGTAGATTTACACGACGGCCCGTTGAATCGTCACTTGTACTATATAGTACTATGGTTTTGCTTCGCACGATCCATCGATACAATCCCGATTAAACAGGAAAGGGCGGGATTTTTCCCGCGCGGTAGATGATACTGGCCATACATTTCAAAGGCAATTTTAATGTGTGCAAACTGAATAATTATAAGTAACAATATGATATCTAGTAAAACTAAAAACACATATGATTTATTGTGTTAGAGTGTAGTAGTAGTAGTGCTGTATTGCATAGTTGTTAGATGTAACATGCGAGAACGTGTAGAGATGTAGTTTTGGAGGGCCTACAGAGAGAAAAACGTAATACGGTCACCGAACTTCAGAATAAGCTGATTACGGTCACTATATACGTTTTGCGGTGATTATCTGTTCACTTGCTCACAGTTCAGCATCGGATTGCACTCTGTTGACCGGGCAAATAGTCTGCATGGCACCATGTTGACTAGTTAAATTGACCACGTTCCTTGTGGGTCCCACCTCGCGCCGCAGATAGGGAAAAGGTTAGATAAACACAAACTTACGCAGCGCCGACAAGGCTCCAACCCGCGCTGGAATCACCTGGTTGTGTATGTGTCTGCTGTGGCCTGATGTGTGCGCATGCACGTGTAGGTTGAGCACTTGAGCGTGAGAGTGTGTGTTGGTCGTGTGGTGTACTGGTGTGTGCGTGCATGCGTGCGTGTGTGCGTGTGAGTGTTGCATGCGTGCGTGGCTGCGTGTGTACGTGTGAGTGTTGCGTGCGTGCGTGGGTGCATGTGTTTGTGTGAGTGTTGCGTGGATGCAGTTCATGTACATGCGTGCGTGTGTGTATAATCACCACACCAGCTCCTGTGTGTTAAAACAAACGGGTCAGCATACCAATACAAGGCCACCTTGTCCGCTGTGCCCGCGGTCATGACTTCGAACCACCGTCAAAATATTTTTTTGTCGTTTGTTTTCATTCTTACTAGCAAGATGCCCGTGCGTTGCACGTAACATCAAGAAGCATTTGTATGACTTGTTTATCTTGTGAGAGAAAATGATGAACGAGGGAAGGCCTTATTTGCAAATGTGGAGAGGTGTGTGGATAGGTCCGTCAGATATAAATCGGATGGCCTATATTGCAGGATGGTAGGCACACCATCATCACCAACTCTGGTTTTTATAAGAGTGTATTTTATGTATTTTATAAGAGTGTAGATGTAGAGTAGATACAAGTCGACAGGTGTGCACGATGGTAGTGAGATAATGTGATGCAACACTAGAGGTGCCACGTGGAGCGTTTAACTGGTCAACTAGTCATGTCATGAGCAAATACAGAGTTGTACGGTGAGCCCGTGACTGTATAATAACCACTAAACGTAAACGGTGACCGTAATGAGTGGATTATGAAGCCAATGTATGTATCGTGCTTTCGTTTCAAATAGAATGATCGTCATTGCATATATCACGAGAGAAAGATGAAACACGCGTGAATTTTCTGGGGGCTTACTTTTAGAGGACCTGGAGATAGTTTTGTGTGCATACGTGAAAGGGGCGCATGTGGGGGTATGCGATGGAGAGAGAGATGCCCTTCGCTTTCTCTTTATTATGACTAACTTTGTATATAATATAAAAATATACAAATTCACAAAGGCGGAATAAATATCATTGTGGGCACCATGCAATGCAAACTAGCTTTCGTACTCCTCCATATAACTTTGTAATGTTGTATATATGTAGAAACTCTAAATTAATTTTTTGGACACACTTTATTCAAAAGGAATGTTGTATGCGAAATAAACACGAAGAGAGGGCTTTTTAGATCAATGGGGTACGTGATGTAACATGTGTGAATGTGTAGTTGATGCATTTGGCGGGGCCTAGAGAGGTGTGTGTGTGTGTATTACGTATTCGAGAGAGGCGTGGACAGAGGGGCCGACGGGGGGGGGGGGCGTGGGAGAGATAGCACGAGAAATGAGAGTGGTCTAGAGAGAGAGAAACGAATATGACGTCACGACAAGAGATTCCATTCCCTTGAGTGTGTATATGCAAGGGGGGAGGGAATAGAGGCACCAGGAGAAATTTTCTGTGTGTGTTGTGTTTGTGTTGGTATGTGTGGGTGTGAGAAGATAATGAGACGTGGGGGCAGAGGGTGTGTCACCGCATGAGGTCCAGTGGGTCGAGGTGAGGCCCTTCGTTTGGTTCCGTCCTGCGCCACATTGGTCGGCCCATGACACATTTAGGAATACCCATGGATGACTAGTCGTACAGGACAAAGATAGCAGAATTGTGAAGGACTCTGTGTCCACTGATAAAGCCAGCTAGGATTTGTAACCCTAGGTTCTCGGACTAAGGTAACCCCTTTATCTCTGATATTACTATTCATCCAACCTAACTTTAAGGGGCATCCTACAGAGTGCTCTGCTAGAATCATACTCGTCAATTAGGAAGAGAGGTGTGAGACAATGCGTGAGAGATGCATTTAAAGATAATGTGCGTACATGAGACACGTAGGCAGGTCCATGTATATAGAAAGGGTCCATGAGGATTGTGCATGTGTATGTTTGTAGAGGAAGAGTGCTTGTGATAAAGGTTAGTGAAAACAGTTGTAAATGGTTACGAGAGGGAGGGAGGGTTATATCTAGAGCATGTGTAGAAAGACACCTCGGGAGAGAGTGTGTGAGCATGTGTGAGATACCACCGATGGAGAGTGAAACTATACGTAAAAGACTGCTCTACACATTGATTAAAGATATAAATTGTATCCAAATATTAGGATGGGATCATGATATTTGCAATTCGCGTAAGGAGCTGTCATTGATCCATCAGACATCTAGATTCTATCGAATTTGAGCATGTCTATTTTATTATTCGACACAATTGATCCACATAGTTAGTATTTTGAATTCCAGACAATGCATCGATTTAGCAATCGAATATAAACGTGAGTATAGTTCATGTTGTGTGTGTAAAGCACATTATACATAATGAATGTTACACAATGGACATTACAAATAGCTACCTATGAGCTAGCATACATTTGAATTCAACTTAAGGTGGTTTAAAAAAATCGAATTCAACATGAAGTCAATTCAATTATTTGAATTTGATATCATGGCACTTGTAAACCATACCTAAATTATGGGGGCACCAATCTTTGCTCTGATTTTGTAGATAATAGCATATGTAGTGGTGTACAAAATAGATTCAAATTTACCTCCTCCATTCCAAAATAATCATAGTTATAGGATTTTCAAGTGTCAAAATTTCAAAAAGAAGCGGATAATTTAATGAGGTTTTCAAACATACAACGTCAAATATAACATTGCCTATTTAGGTCAATCCTCATAGTTCAAGAGTACTCTAAACGTGAATGCTTGTGTTTCAAAATTTCGAACGGTTAGCTAAAAGAGCCTCTACTCGCCTCAAACCGCGTGGAGACCAATTTTTGGTAGTACAAGGAAATTACTTTTCTAATAACTCCGACCCGTGAAACCCACCGCCCGACGTCCAAAGGTCTGAACTGGGTAGGTTTGTAGCTTCATCTAGACGCCACGCAACCGCCTCCGAAAAACATTCATACACAATGGCCGCCTAAGCACACATGCGCGCGGCCGAAATTGCTCCCGCCCACTATTTGGGACACCTAGGATTACCATCCTACCCCCGACCCGCAGTAGGTCCGAAATTTAAGAGGGGGCAAAGTTTGTACTTTCCCCAAATTTCAAACAAGCGTGTCCCATCTTCTGTTCGAAAAAGCCAAAACAAGCGTGTCCTGCATCAAACATGGTTCCCCCACCCGTCCGATTCCCCATTCATACTCCGTGGGCGCCAAAACTACCTCTCCACCAGCCATGAAACTCCGCGTCCTCCGTCCGCCACCCCATCCCACCCATCAACCGCCGCCCTCCTCCATCACGCCGGAGCCGATACCCCGACGTCGTCGTCCACCGCAACCTCAACCGCAACGCCCTCCACAGCTAGTAGTTGAAGCCGAGGCCGAGCCGTCCATACCCGAGCTAGTTCAACCACGCCGTCCTGCGCCTCACCGCTGCCGCTGCAACTTCTCCACCCTCCACCACACCGGAGTTGTTCCTGCTACGCCGTCCTTCGCCGCCTCGGATCCGCTTCCCCTCTGCCGACATACGGCCATGGCAACACAGTCAACAATTTGGCCATGGGTTCGTCCAAGCCTGCACCCTCCAGAACATCGGTTTCCCCGATAAAAAGAAGAAGATCGCTGCGACATGTGGAGGTGACCACACCGCAAATCAAGAAGGTACTCCTCTTCCCTTATTCGTGCAAATCTTACGCCCCTCGCTTGCACGGTATTCATCCCACGTAAGACAATAGTTGACCGCTTCTTCTTGATACTAGATGTTCCTAGTAACTCGCGATGCACAAGGTTTCTCCTCATATACTATTTTACCTTAGCTAGAGGTCCGCCGCCTCTGAATTTCAATTTCCGCCGCTTGATTCCCAATTAACGGAAGCATTCCCCGGTGTAACAGACGCTAGTACGACTATTACGCCGGGGAAGCAGCACCTTGGTGTTTACCTTAGGGGCGTGTGCGGCCTAGAGCTACTGGCACCCGATCTGGAGGTCGGCCGGGATTAAAGGGATGGCCTGGGGGCGCTGCCAAGCATGGCGGTGGTGTTAGGTCGATGGAGGGCGGGGCGGCGGAGGCAGGGGTCTAGGCCGGTGGTCGCTGGCGGTTCGAGAAAGATCGTCAACAGTGACTGGCGGGAGGTAGACGAAGGCCATCTGCCCGTTCCTTATAGATCGGACGGTTCATTAAAAAAATTGACTGACCTATTTATTTTCAATCGACTGTTATCTTAGATATGACGACATGTGGTGGTGTGCTAGAGGAGTACCTGCATTTCCTGTGCTCAAATATTACAAAATCATACGGAGTAGAATCTAATTTTGTTTGCCATGCAATGTTGTAGAGCTATCATATGTCTCGTGTCATTTATTTTTCAGCCACCGCTATACGCTACTTTTTACGATTGCACTAGTTCTGCACACACTTCACCCATACTCTCACTATTGTGTTTTTATGCAAGGGTATTTCAGAGTCTGCCGAAAGAGAATCAAAAAAGAAAAGAGACAAGTTGTGATAGCTTTCTACGCGGCTAGGCACGACACATTACAGCGCTATAAATGGTGCAGTGTCAGCAGATGGAGACGGTAAACATTGCTCGAGAGTTGATGACCTCGCTCGCAATGAACCACCATCCCAGGTGCTTGCTTTAACTTCGCGGTGTCATATGTGGTTGCATGTTCCATATGGTGTCTAGCTTGTACTAGATCAGGAACGCGCCTTGGCGCGGGGTTTCGGTCCCAACGATGTGGTCAAGAAGGTAATCATCGGTTAGTAGAAAGCATGGTTTAAGTTAGTAGGAAGTGCGGCTTTCCGCGGCCCTGCCGGGTGAATCATATCCAATCCGGTAGAAGTCATGAAGATCAGTACATTCCATTGATGCATTTCATATACGTAATATTTAGCATATATAATGCACCAAAACTTTAAGGTTTACAATAACACAAAATAATAAGTTCATTTGCAACCTTCTGAGAATTACATGAAATATACAAAAGACACCTTAGCACTGACATTTACTTACAAAAGATACAAAATTTCACACTTTCTTAAATAATTGGAGTCAACAAAACAAAAGTTTACAGAAAAAGATTGACATACAATCCGACACAACGATCGACAATAATGAACTGATCGTTGGCATTGTCCACCGCATCGATCACGTCGCCGATCTGATCGTCATGCCATTGTGTGCGATGCCGCTGCCCATTCGCTCATCGCCCCTCACATTGACAATGGCGTTTTGCCTAGTTCCAGGACGCTGAAGGGGGCGATAGCGATGACGCCATCATGCTCTTGGCCTCATTTTGCTACTTAGTTCACAACTTTGTCATCCTGCATCATCAGTTCACACGGCAGAGAGAGAGATAGCAGAGGTTCAGAGTTATTCTCGGACTAACTCGATGTGTTTAGTAGCTATATTCTGGTTGAGGTAGAAGATGCAGAGTGAACGATATACAGTACCACTTTATTGGGGGATTCGGCATTTTAGACCTTGGCTTCGTCCCCGAGCTGCTCTCGCCCGCTTTACGCTTGCGCGGCTGGGCTAGAGATGCCAATGCTCCAAATACAATTATAAGAAAATAATAACAGGAGAATCCATTAAGTTTGTGAGCGTATCGGAGGCATAAATACATATAAACATTAAGAACAAACAGAAATGACCTTTTGCCTCTTGTAGAATAAGATTTCACAATAAATGAATCAGAAAATTGATCTTAGTTGCATGGACAAAAGCATGCAGAGCTGGATTTATAGCTTTACGGTCAACAGTACCTACATTCGATGCAACCGATCTATTGAAGAACATATATAAAAGCTGATAGAAATACACAAAAGTGCTAGTCTAATATAAAATCTACCAGGTCAACGAAGATCACTTCCAATTGACAGAAAAGATACACATTACGCATGTATTTTTTGAGCAAAATTATTATGCATGTATTGAATAGAGAGAACTTCGGTTCAAAATTACATTTAGTTATTAATCGAAGGAAAAATAAATTGGCAAAGGCGATGGATACTATAAAGCAAACAAATCATCGTTCTGAGTCAGCAAAATCAATCACTAAATGGCAGGAATCATGTGGTCTTCGAGAGAAGAGAAGCATCCTTCTTTGGATACATCGATATGTTTAGCAGTATTTCCTAGAAAAGCAAATGCTAGCTTGATAGTTAACTCAATACATATGTGGTAACTACTTCTTTGGATCCAGTACACGGATCAGAAGGAAAGGAATTTCATGGTGCACCTTTTTAGATAATGGACATGAATATTTCCAATGCATTTGAATGTTTTAGTTGAGTAATTGATATATTCCGAGAGAGAGAGAGAGAGAGAGAGAGAGAGAGAGAGAGAGAGAGAGAGAGCAAAATAGCCCAAAGGTACAAAAACGTCAGGGAAGTCATAAGATACAGTTTTTTTAAGATACATATAAGAAAATCGGCAAGACAATCCGCTAAAAATGAAAGGCGCAGTTGGAGGAAGGTGATTGGCAGGAGACATACCAAAGGGATGATGACAGCCATGAGCAGGTGGCGGCAAAGGACCTGGAGATAATTACATTCCTGCGCAAGATATATGATGTCGTTAGAAAATATGGAGTACTGCATTGGTTGTCGTTGATCATATGGAGTATGACAGACTCAGAAATGCAGAAACCATATGAATCATTACAGGATAATGCACAAGAGAGCACATAAAGACAGCACACATTGATCATAGGCCCAAGCAGGCATATTGACATGGATGAGGTTCATGAGTACATCCGATGATAGACTACAGAGCACGAACATGCAGACGTCAACAGATTGCAAAGCTCATTTACATATAGACAAACAAAATAACTGTGGCACCAAGCTTTATGACCCTCTACACATGGATTTTCAACCTAATGCCAAGTGCAGTGTACGACACAACTAACACGAGAGGCCACATGCAGGTGGTGGTTGATTGCCTGAAGTACCACTTGGTGATGCCTCACGTCCATATGCGTAAATGCCATAGTGCGGTTGCTTTTCCATAGGGCGCGATCCGGATGGGGATAATAGTTGTCTTGTGGCCTTGGAGGCATGAACTGTGGATTTCCACCATAACCTGGACCACTGTGAGGGGAGGTTTGGAGGAGGAACCCAGGGTTGAGGAGGCGCCCAATGCTGTGGGGCTGCCATGGGCTGTTCTCTCTGCACACTGTGCATTTTCATCTGTTGACATGGAAATTTACAGTTGTAAATGCTGCATCCAAGAAACTTATTATTGACAGGAACATAGGGTGCCAAAACGAAATCGAACTTACTTGTTGTTCAACTAGTGGGAGAACATAGTGGTCAACAAGAAACTTTCTCAAGTGACTTGCTATCAACTCCACTGCTTTGTGGACACCAAGAGGCTCGCCTTGTATCTCCACAACTCTATCGTCATTTAGTGCAACAGGGGGCACATTTTCTGATAAAAATTTAGAATGATAAGCTAAAAAGGCATATAGCATAATAATGCTGACACTACATAGCATCTTCTCCGAATGTATCAAATTCCCATGCAGTTTTCAAGTTAAGTAGTTCCAGACTTGCAGAGTTGCAGTCACCAATGATGAATATCAACATCCCAGTTTAGAGGACCAACTGAATTCTAAACATTTGAAAATGCTAAATGCTACAATAATAAGCAGCTGAGCACATTGAAAAATGAGAAGAAAAGTTAAGAATCTTGCATGTAGTTATAATAAGCTGTTCTGCAAACTTATAAGCAGAAGGAAGGTTCAAGTACACAAATCCTATGAGATAGCGGAAATACCAGATCTGGCTTATTTTAAAGACTATTAGGTTAATGTTTGGTTTGTGCCATATCACACCCTACCAATTTTTGCCAACAAGGCTAGGCAAAAATTAGGTAGATATTCCTTGGCCCTTGAGAGTTGTGAAGGGAATGTGAGGTGGTGTGGGATACTTTTCATAAGCAACCAACCAAATGATGGCCAAGATATTAGGCTGGCAAAATTTTGGCACGGCACATATAGGCACAAATCAAACATACACTTAGTATGTGAACTCCACCCCCTAAACCCTAAACCCTAAAAAAACATCCATTTACAAAACTTGTTTCTAAAAGGCTTAGGTCACCAAAAGACGTCGTTGTCCCTGAAATGATGCAAGAATCAATGAAAAATTATATGGTGCAATGTGAAATGATAACAAAGGCCCAAGAAGAGATCAATTGGGGCGGGGTAAACACCCAGTAAAGGGTTTTGCTTCTTCCAGACCTTTCTTGCCCATAGTTGTTGGGGCAACAGTAGGCACGGACGGTTCAAACCTGAAAAGAAAGGATATGACAAGCAGAAGTAGCATTAGGCATGGAACAATTAGTGCAGTTTCAATAAAAGAGACATCGAGAGGCAAAGGAACATCAAGAACCCGTTTGCATTGGTTGTTGCATCAGTAAGTGCCAACCGGTCTTTCTCATGAGAGTGACAGTTTGGCATTATAATCCCCAAGACTCATAATATCAGAAGATAACTGTTACAAAATGAGATGTAAGAATGGCATTAGTATGAATCCAATTTCAGATGAGAAACAATAAAAAAGAGCTCCTGTGAAAATGTTTATGATAAGTAATAAGGAGCATGTACATTTGCCTTTTGCCTCGATGTCTCACCGTCCCGATGTAACTCTCGTGATCTGCCACACACGGATAAACCTAGGACTTATTCAGCATGCTGACCAAACCTTAATAAACACTACATTAACACATGTCATGTTGTAGCAGAGGCATTATAGCAGACACACAAGCACGATAATCGATCATGAAAGCAATGCATCATGTAAACAAAGAACTGCAGGACCACCACAATAGGAGAGAAAATTAGAAATCAGCACCAAAACACAGCCATCACATGGGACCACATATTTATTCAGCCAACAATATACGTCGCCACCCAAAATATCATCAACCTCACAAAAGCATGCCAAAACCTACCAAAATGAAGACTACCATCATACACAACAAATCTAGGTCATTCCTGCGGCCCGAAAGACCTCAGGGAAAACAATGTTCTTGGTCTCAGAGCCGCATTTGCCATCAGCATCAAATATAAGGATTTTCAAAGAAGCCCTCGACATAACACGAGACACTGCCACATACAGCTGCCCGTGCGTAAAAATAGGACCCTTAAGATATATACCAACAGCAGATAGGGTCTGTCCCTGGCTCTTATTAATTGTCATGGCATAGCATACACGAACAGGAAACTTGCGACATCTAAGCACAAAGGGTGCATTTCCCTTCTTTGCCAATAATTCAATCCTGGGGATATAAATGGTATCACCCACATGTGAGCCAGTCATAATGACAGCTTTGATAAGCCGATCACCTAATTCTTTTACAATTAGCCGTGTACCATTACACAAACCATTTGCCTGGCTCAGGTTTCTAAGAAGCATAATCGGAACACCAACCTTAAGAGTCAGCCTATGATTTGGGAAATTTATAATTTTAGTTGCATTCAGGTACTCGACTGGATAGTAAACATCTTTGTCCCTAACAGAATCCGCAGAATCTTCAATAGAATCAGCACTCAAATAGTCTCTGCTATCAGTAGGAACAGCATGGTCGTTGGTAGGGGCTAAAATGGCTCTCCCTTGCAAGTAACCAGAGTTCAAGTAGTTAAGCAAAAAATCACCATAGACAGAAGAAACAATAGCAGCTATTGGATCACCAGACGTACAAACCAAAAGGTCATCTGGTATATGTATCCAACAAGCCTCGACTTCATCACCTCGCCTTGTGAGAGGCAACTTCCCTTCCCCAAGATCTAGCACCCATCTGCTAAATAAGGCAACATCCTTCTGCGCCTGGGTATCCGCACCATGCACAGCCAAGCGCATGTTAATAGAAAGCGACAATTTCGAACAGAACGCCACAATGGAGAATTTGTGATTGCCGCATCAATGATCTGAGGCCTAGTACCTCCCTCAACGACTGGTAAGATTTGTCTAAGGTCACCACCCAAGACCATCACTACTCCACCAAACGGAATATCCGCAAGATCTGGATTAGTCACAGAGAGGACACCACGCAAAGTTCTATCTACAGCCTCAAAGCATTTCATGTGTGTCATAAGCGCCTCGTCCCAAATAACAAGCGAAGATACCATCAGCAACTTACAAAGCTTAGAGCCTCTTTTAATATCAAATTGTGTATTATCTTCAAGAAGAATAGGTATCTTAAAGCGAGAATGAGCAGTTCTACCACCAGGCAACAACAGTGACGCAATGCCCGATGACGCAACAAAGAAGCACTATCTTCCTCTCGCCCCTAAGGAAAGCACATATTGCACTCCACAGGTAAGTCTTCCCAGTACCACCGCATCGAGAGACAAAAAAGCCCGGTTTCCCCGCCTGCACACACTCTACAATTGTCTTATAAGCAACCAACTGGTCCTCATTTAAAATGGCAAACATAACCAAGGACTGTTTAGACAGAGCACATGCATCATAGGACAATTCCTCACGAATAAGGCGATTATCATCAGACTGCTCACCTTTGCGAGAGCGAGACGGCAAGTTAAAACTTCTTATATCAGAACCATGTTTCAAGAAAACGTCGGCCAACTCGTCAAGATGCATATTTCTTAATATTTCAGGAGGAACAACATAGTTTGGATTACCCAGGGCACGCCGCAACCTATGCTGGATATCATCGTACATGCTAACGCAAAGAACGCTCAAATAAACCCATCTCATCCCTTATAGAACAATGCTTGAGCATAGTAACAAACAACTCTCTAAGTCGATGCCCAAACCCCCAGACAACCGCTTCATCAAACGCTATGTACCACTCGTTATCGTCTCCTAACAAACCACGCGTGGCACAAGCCTCTTTAAAGGTGTGATAAAGACGACCATCATATGTTCGGAGATCATCGAAAGATCTAGCCCCCATAACAATCATCAAAAGCATGCGCAAGTAGTACAACTCACCACTCAAAGGATGTACATTATATACGCATCCAATCTTTTCACCCCTACCCCTTGGATGCCATGACCTACTTTTAGCGTCCCAGGTCCAAGCAGTTGGAAAATCACAATAAGTTATCGATCAGGCATCTTCGAACATCTCATTCGCAACAAACCATTCGGTAAGCATAGTCTTTTGCAATAAATCAGAATCAAAAAATTTCGTGAGGTCAGCACCAGCATGATAGTGAACAGTATTCATGTCAGGCATGTGAACGGTCAGCCTTTGAACCGACGGCATTTTAAAGTGTATCTCAAAGCCAAATATGCGCCACAATGCATCATACTCACATATCTACCGACATATCAGATACTCCTGAACCTCATCTACTGTACGACAACCAGGTTTAGTCATTTTTTTAGCCTTTCTAACATGACCTTAGAGTAATCAGCACCTTCGGTGACATACTTAGAGAGGTATTTCATCACTTGTGTCTTATTACACCACTCTACATTTATATGACCCTGAAATTTCTTGAGCATCGCCATATTATAAGGAACAACATGCCTATTGTCAAGGTAATGACCATTTTTATAGACCCTTCGACCGTCGTCACAACGTCGATATAAGGCAAACCCATTATCATCAATGACAGTGGTATCTCTAAAATCTTTTGGGAAATATTTAGAACAAACACCTTTTTTCATGCAGACGCATTTATCATTCATTTCACCACACGGACCGTGCATCATAAACTCAGAAACTAAAGCATATCCTAGAGGATCAAGCAATGCATTAGGTATTTCAGCAGATATTAATGAATTAATATTTTCAACACCAATCTCACCGTTACCCCCTCTCCGCCAGACAAGTATATGCGCGTGAGGCAGTCCCCGCTTCTGGAACTCAACGGTATACAACACTGAAAAAAGAACATAAAAAGCTCAATTAGATAGTCTAGCCAGCAGAAGAAGTAAAACACCATTAAAAACAACGACCACACAGAGCAAAACAGTACACAATACCAGCCGTAATGGGGCCAAAAGCCCGGCCTGACTTAATCTCGTCCAAGTACTCGGTGAGCTTCATGTGATAGACCCTAACAACAATATCCGCCCTATCAGAAGGCGTCTGACCCGGCTCCAATGCACTGGTGATCTCGGGCCACTTGGGATTGCAAGTGAAAGTGGTAAATATGTCGGGTGCACCGTGCACCCGACAAACGGCAAGGCCATCATGGAAATTTTCATGGAAGTAACGACGACCGCCGATGTGACTGGAAGGTACAATGGTCCTCTTCCCAAGAGCATCACCATCAACACACCCATCACCTACCGCATCAGTAATACCCTGCATGTGCTCTGATCTAAGCATGTCCTGATTTCTTATGATATACCACAGTCTACATTCATCGATGCACGCACGTGCATCGACAACTGACTGAGAGGAGAGGAGACCATAACATATATATGGATTGGGCTGATCACCCTTGTAATGGAACATAAAACGATAGTAATCCTGCATGGTCATCTTATTCCTGCTATTTGTGGAAGCATCACCACCTCCAGAAGGGTATGAAGATGACGCCTCAACGGTCGGACTTCCAGGTGCAGGATTGGGATCTCCAGGTCCATCGTCATCATCTTCTTCAGGAACAATCAAGTGAGGAACATCCACCTGGAACCCCCTCTCTCCATAAGGGAAAAGCAACGGGTACTGCAGAGGCATGAATGCGGTGTTCAGGGAAGATATCTGCTGCAAACCATCAGAACGACTGCAAACAACAATATCCCGGGAAGATGCCTCTAACGTGAAGCCACCACCGACAACTAAAGTAGCAAGCCCAGTGGTTGTAGGCAAACTAAATTGTGGACTATCGCCCTCCGAAGGCCCAATAATACGAATCGAGATATCCTCAATGGGTTCATCACCACGATCCTCTATCATCTTACTCGCCTCCCTAAAGGTATGTACCAATGGGTTAAACTCATTAAGCATGTCTCTAATACCAACCACAATACTCTCATCCACACCCCCAGTAGGCTTATCATCTGGATTTAAGGCATTCATCCTATGTCTAATCTCATTAGTTGGGTCATGTATATACAACTCAGCAAACTTAGGTGTATCATCACCGCTAGGCACCAACGAACCAATACGATGAGACACTTGACCACTGATCTTGAAAATCTTAGGTCCACGGCTGCCATCAAACGAGCGTTCAATGGTAGCACCCATCGAAGTGAAAGCAAACATACAGTTGTACTCACGTATAGTCCGGATGAATTTTTTAGCACGAGAAGTACCATCGAATCGAAGGAGCTCCCGAAGATAGGCCGGGGGACACTTAAAGGGAGGGATATATACCTTAGCACCTTTGCAACAGCGATTATAAACCATCTTATGCTGTGTCCAGGATGACCTGGACTTTGAACACTCAGCAAACCAAAAGGAGGGACCACAGTACTGACACAAGAAATCCGGAGGGTCAGAGTACGACCTATATGCATAGCAAGCTAACGGGCACCAAAGCAAAAAACTATCAGCAAGGGTAAAAGGAAGGCAATAATCACATAACCAGAACAACAAAGGTTTTGTTAATAAGTACCTTTAAGGGACTCAGCAAACTTGACCAAGAAACCTTGCCAATCCTTCGACAAAGGCCCTTGGACAACAATCTCTGCAAGGCACGTAAAACCAAATAAGAGACAATACAGCAAACAACAACAACTAATAACAAACCAAGAAATCTCATGCACCTTCACATCCAGGACGCCGCAATTTAATTGACACTTCCGTTTTTTTCGTTTGTTACGGTCTACCCCGGTCACCTCTGAACTCACATGCCAATCCTTCGGCAAAGGCCCATCAACGACATGTTCTTAACAGGACATGCAGAACCAAGTAAGACACCACACGGCCAACAACAACAACTAACAACAATCTAAGAACTTTCATGTACCTTCGTATCGAGCGCGCCGAAACTCAATGCACATTTTCCGTTTTTTGCGATTTACCACAGCCACGGTCAAGCTAAGAAAAGGAAACCAACCATCACCTAACCACGGCGCAAACAACACAGTAATGAAATAATTATCATCAACCCCAACAAAATACCCTAGGAGACTAAGCATAAAAGAAGAACACCGAGAGACACGCATTTGTATGCGGCCGAGGAGGAAAACCAACAGCGACGCGGCATGTAACGCCTAGCAATCCCAGGCCGACGACGCCTAGGAGCGGCGGGCGCACTCCAGACCAAAGAAGACGAAAGGGACAAGCACATGCACAAAAGTGGCGTCGTGCCCAGGATCAGCAGCACGACCATGGACAGACACATGTGCAGCAGCGACTGCATGCCCAGAATCAGCACCATGACCAGGGACACGGCCACAAACACCCCTACCACTTGGCCGAGGTAGGGCGCCACGCCCAGCGGCAGGCACATGTCGAGCGCCACGCCCACGCCTGGCGATAGGCTCAACTCCAGCAGTAGGCACCCGCCGACTCACGCCCCACGTCATTAAGAGGCTCAAATTTCGGCCGCAGCACCCGCAAGCAAAGAACCCCACCGGCAAATGACATGATCGTAAACAGGGGCACGCCCTATATATTAGAGCCTCCACGGCCTGCCTCGTCCATTTACGACCAGCAGACCGCCCACGACCACGCCCACGGCCACCTAGCAACCCAACATCAGCCTCGGACGTGGCTTGAGCATGAGCAGAAACCGGACCACGCGCCATGTCAACAACCCAACAACGTCATACACACACGCTGGACAAATAAGCAAGAACCACGTAACCATATATCAGAGCATAGCATAGCAGCAATAGGCAACCGAGTATAAAACACAGTACACAAGCAACATAATCAGAAACATGATATACTGTCATTGAATAAAAGAATAACGAATTAGACCTTCACATAAGAAGTACCAACATCGAAAAATATAGGCAAAACCATGTCAAGCCTATATAAAAAATAATGACAGGCCTGTGATTCGTATTGCATGTGTCAAGTATCAGCTTAGCACACAAGAGTGGTCGTTACATAAGAAGTGGTTTCACCATTAGAGAGAGTGTAACCATGAGTTTACTGCTTAAGTTTCACCAAAGCAGAAAATGTTGATTGGACAACGCGAAGAGCTAGAAATATTGATTGGTGCAAGTTTGAAGAAAATAAATCTAAATCAAGTCATAATTCCTAAGTGAAACAACTGGGGAAATGTTCCAATAAATAGGATATTGTAGTGACTCCTGATATAAGAACTAAATCTTTTCTAGCCTTCAATTAAATGTACTATTTCAGAATTGAAAAATTGCACACGAGAGGATGCAAGAGGCACAAGCACCTCTGTCAAGAACAAAAGCAAACACGTAAAAGGCGTATCAAACAGTTCACAGGTGTCCCAGTTCATGGATACATTGTTGCAACAGATAGCAACATAAACGATCCAGCAAGTGGTACCTCTGTCAAGCAAATGAAGCAAATGCTTTACATTACCCTAATCGTATTTAAGTGCCAGACCTAAATAACTGGATACGAAAGAGAAGTAAAACAAAGCAACACATATGGTCTTTTGAAGGGAGGCAAGTAGATCAATGCTACCTATGGATATAAAATTAGGCATACTGGGACAACATATGTTTATGGAGATTTGAGAGATTAGCCAAAACAAAAAGCTGTTGTTCTGTATAGAACACTAATTAGAGCATGTGAGTTCAGAGCAAGAGCTTAACACCAAATGAACACATAATGATTATAGTGGACGAACAGTTCATCCAAAATTATAGTGCGCGTGCAAACTTACAACAACAACAACTTCCATATTGATTTCAGTAGCCTCGTCGATCTTTCCATGCCCCTCTATGATTTCAGCAACTTCCTGTAAACTCAGAGCGGAAGAGAAAGAAAATAGGGCGCATGAATAAAGTTGCTCCTTGTTGATCGACTTCATACATTTGCTATAAATAAACAAAGAAAATAGAAGCTTTTACAACAATTGTGAACACTGCAAGGGTGTGGTTTCAGTATACAATATGGCATGTCTTGACCCCTTACGGATGAGCCAGACATCCCATTTCATAAAGGCATGAAGCTACTGTAACATATGTGAGACCTACTTCCTACACACATAGCCCATTAACACATGTGTTCTCCGAATAGCCAATTCTTATGACATAAAGAATAAATCTGATAGGTTAACTGAACCAATTCTCTAGGCAACTTCTCTGAACATGTTTCCACCACATAAATCTGAATAGTAGATACATGTTCAAACAGAGAAGAAGGAATATGGAGCTAGTTATACCTGTTTGAGTTGCCCCTCTTGTCACCTGGCAAGGTAGTAGATGCAGGCTTGGAGGTGGATTTCTGCCTTCACAAATCACCTATGGGAGACACGGCATGCCGGCCACAACGGCAACCTGCACGACAGGAGATGGAAGGAGCATCGATGAGAGAGAGAGAGCAGCACTGGCAGAAGGAGCCTCACCTCATCATGCTGCCCTCGTCGGTCTCTACGGCGGCGGCCTCCGGCGCGACGCGGTCTTCTAGCACCTCGTGCTCGACTGCTTTGCGGCCGATGAGACCGAAAGCCGCTGCCGACGCACTCCTCTGGTAGAGCAGCAGCACGAGAGGCCGTGTCCGCTCAGCAGGCAGGGAGGAGATGGGCCAGGGCGGACGGGTGATGGGAGGGGAGAAGACAGAGAGGACGGGAGCAGGACGGGCGGCGGCGGCAGCGGCGGTGGCGGCGACGGCGGCGGCGGCGGGATGGGGAGGATGGCTGGTGGCGGCGGGGAGGAGAGAAGAGCGGGCTCGAGGGGTCGTGGAGGAGAGTGGGCTTGAGGGGGAGGGGAACGACCCAGCTCGCTCTCAGCCCTAGCGCTAATTGGGCACTTTTCCAACAAGGTGAAATACCGAAAATGCCCTCGGGGGGGCACAAATTTTACGGGCGGTGGCAGAAGATATTTATCGCTCGAGGGACACTGTTTCGGTCGACAGTAACTCGACTCGATCCTACGGCCCGTATCCTTCCATCTCGCGATCGAACGGACGAAAACACATCAAGGACGGGATCCGACGGCCAGGAATTGCTGATCTATGAGAGGGCTGGGTTACTCCCGTCGTAATTCTTTCTGGATTCAAAAGGCCGAAGTCGGTCTTTATTAAGATAAGGAAAGATATTTTTTACATGAACCACCATCCCGTGAGCACCAGAAGACAAATAGCTAGTCAGGGCACTGGCCGAGCCAGTGACAAGCCCAGCAAAGAGAGGCATCACCTGGAAGCCAACTAAAAAGCCGCGATGGTGGCGAAGCAGCCCGCCTCCCACCAGGCTCTCGGGTCCTAGAATATCATGTTCACCACTCCAGCCGGATGTCTAGCTTGTATTGCTTCCAATTTGGTTAAATTGCATCTGCTTAGCTTACACATTATACCTTTGAATATGACATGCCGTTCTGTTTTTGATACATACTAGTAGATCTGTGTATTAACCATGTTCTTACATCAAACTAATGTTCTTGTATATCCCTCATCAATCACTTATGACGAGGCAGGCAGGCAAGGGGACTACTCCTCATTTAAAGAATGCAGCGTCAGCCTCCCAACATGATTCTCAAGAAACAGAAATGCTAGATGAAGATAGTGAACGTAGCTCTGTAGTTGATTACAACATTGCCCCTACACTAGAATCGCAGGTGCTTGCTCTAACTTGGCAGCGCGATATGTGGTTGCATGTTGCATATGGTGTCTAGATTGTAATTCTTCCAATCTGGTTAAACTGCATGTGCTAGTCTGCTTAGCTTATAGTACATTATACCTGTTAATGTGGCATGCCTTCCTGTATTTAGTACATAGTACATATGTCTATTAAGCATGTCCTTACAAAAAACTATTGTTTTTTTTGTATCCCGCATCAATCAATATGACGAGACACCTTTAGTATATGCAATGCGATATTAGTTGCATCTTTCATATGATTTATAGCATGCGCTGCTTCTAATTTGTTGAAATTCCATTTATGATGGGACGCTTTTAACTTGGCAGAGTCATATTGGTTGCATCTTTCATGTGGTGTCTAGCTTGCATTGCTTCTTATTTGCTGGAATGGTTTCTGCTTAGTTTACACAAACAGTTGTGAACATGCCATGCCGTCCTGTTTTTCGTACATATTCCATCCTGGTATCATGTGTTTGCCTTACATCAAAGTAGTGATTGTCAGTATCATGCATGAATGAGTTGTGAAGAGAGAATTTTATTGCTTTTTCTTGTCGGTTTTACTTGACAATTCAAAATCAATAAAGCGGAAGGAAGTTAGCAAGGCAGCGGATAAAAGTGCTCCTTCCGAACAAAGGGCCTCTACAGTTTCTACTCCTCCACACCCCCAAGATGATTTCCAAGACAACACATGCATAGACACTCAACAAAGCTGTGTTTATGATGAGCACGTCTCCCCTAGTGCAGCATCACCGGTGCTCCCTCTAACTTGGCAATGTATATGTGGTTGCATGTTATGTGTGATGTCTAGCTTGTATTGCTTCTAATTTTGTTGAATTCCATCTGCTTACTTTACACATTATGCTTGAATAAGACACGTGTTCTGTTTCTAGAACATACAATATCTATCTATCACACCATGTTCTTACATCAAATTACTACTGTTGTGTAACCTGCAACAATCACTTATCATAAGACACATTTGACTTCGGAGTGTGATATAGGTTACATCTCACATTCTTTTCTAGCTTGTACTACTAATTTGTTGAAATGGCACTTATGACGAGACAATTTTAACATGGTAGAGTGATATTCGTTGCATCTTTCATATGGTGTCTAGCTTTCATTGCTTCTAATTTGTTGAAATGACTTCTCCTTAGTTTACACATCATAAGTCGTGTGAATATGCAATGGCACTAATGACGAGAGACCTCTAACATGGTAGTGTGATGTTGTTTGCATCTTGCATATGATTTATTTCTTGTCTTGCTTCACATTTGTTTAAACGCCAAATATGATGAGACAACGTTAACTTGGCGAGCGATATTTGTAGCATCTTTCATATGGTGTCTACCTTCCATTGCATTGCTTCTAATTTGGTGAAATGTCTTCTTCTTAGTTTACACATCATAGTTCTGGTTATCTCTTCCGTCCTATTTTTCATACATATTACATCCTCCTATCATGTGGTTGTCTAACATCAAAGTTCAGTTCGTCTGCATCACGCATCAATTTGTTCCGAAGAACTAAATTTTTATTCGTTTTTCTTGTCAGCTTGACTTAACATGGCACAGAGAAAGAGGAAGAAACACAGAATGGCAGGGAATGAGAAGCGGATGAATCCTCTGATTACGATGGTACCGATGGTGCAATAGAAGGTCAAAGTCCAAATGGAAAATTCTACAAACACGGCATCCCATGCTACACGAGCTGCAAAAATCCAAACAGAAACAAATAGCTGCCACCAAACAAGCGAGACAGCCCTAGTTCTTGCAACACCTACCACAAGATTACTACCAGACGAGTTAATCGTAAGGCCAATCGAGCTAGCGTGATCGCTCCCAAGCTCCCTTGCCACCGACACTACTTCCCAAGCACTCTTGACACAAGACGAGTTGGCAATATCAGATGAACCTTGTGAGCTTCAACAACAAAAAGGTAGTTCTCGGAGTCAAGTTACAGCTTGCATGCTTCTTTATATGTAGTCTCACAGTTTGATGTACACTAACACTTCCTATGTTTGTTGTTGGACTAGCACCTAGGCGCAAGAGGAAACAAACATCGTGGATAATGCTCGATAGGTTAACTAAATCTAGAGGAGGAAGAATGGAGATCCGTTTTGAGGCAGGTTTAAAAAGGCCACGTGATGCTACAGAGTCAGCCAAGTTAGTACCAGAGGCAGCGGTTGCCGTTAGGTGTCATGCGTATCCTCCCAACATGGATTCAGTACAGGAATGACAAAGACGAAACCCAGTTCAACACCTTCCTCGGCCATTTATCTGTAAGTATGGTTATGTATGGAAACTAGTAATATTGTCTTGCTCTCATCCCATACTTTCTAGGTTCTTGATAATGAGACTCCCATAATTTTCAACAGATGAGGTTCAAGTTGGATAGCCAAGATGATGCAACCAGACAAGCTTGCACCCATGTTTTCAAGTCTGCTCATGCGGCAAGATCGGTATAACTTGAGGAAAACTCACTTTGAAGGCAAGGCTAACGGTGAACTTTCCCAAACATCTCCAGTGGAAAATATATCGGATGAAGACCGGAGGGCCTCATTAAACACCGGTCCGATCCGAAGTATCAGGTACATTATATATATGTGATCAGATCACATGTTGAAGTCCTATTTATGCATGTGCCACACAAATCTATCTTCTTGTAGGTGAACTGTTCAAAGAACAAGGCCAACCATATGAAAGTGAAATTCCAACAGACAACAGGATCTTGTAGCTATATTGCACACTGCGATGCTCTTGTAATTAACTGTTGTTTCACTCTTTTTGCTATACCATATTATCAGATCTATATTGACTTGTTCGAAATGCAGAGGAAAGCCCGCACAGACCAAAAAGTACCTGAACCAAATGTTGTGGAAATCTTCAAGGACTGTCACACCAGAAGGAAGAAGGGCATGACTACACCAGTCAAAGCCGATGTTGTAAGTCCTTAATCCTCATGCCTTTTAACTACTACTTACTCTGACTTGTGCCTTGAACTGCACGGTTTGCAGCCAATGTCTATTACTCTTTTCAATTTTACACACAATTGTCTTAGCGTATCATTGCACCTTACAAGGTTTAAAAGAGAGGAGTGATGTTCCTTTGATCTTGACCCGTAATCTAGTTCCGTGCTGGACTTGCCCACACAACGTTACAATTGCATGTTTGTGCATTCTCGCTTGTTTTGTGATATGAATGATGTCATACTATGCTTACCGTATTATAAACTTCGTCTCTTTATCTTTAGCCCTCAATACAACGTGAAGAAATAGACAATACATTAGCGATGGTACATGGTCATATGTTTGGAACCTAGTTTTATTATGTACTTTGCAATAAAATACAACTAATATTTTACATGGATTCAGAATAAGTTACGTATATAGACCAAAGCTATTTTGTTTGGTTTTGCTGCCTCCTTAATATCTTCTCGCTACGGTACTACTAATGTAAAACCTCAACTTTTTAGTGAGCTATGGAAAAAATGGTGGAACCGCCACCTTACGAAGGTGGCGAGGCCACTATAACCGCAATGTCGACTCTTCTGCAGTGGGTCAAGATGCTGTCCACTAACAGTGCCAAAAGCACGTTCCTGCATAATACTGGGTTGGTTGTTAAGGCAATATCGTCCAAACTGCCTCATGATCAAGATATGCAAGCTCAAAGCAATGTTGTATCTGCGCTCCAGACACAAGTCCATTCCCTAACAGAGGCCCTTTGTGAAACAAGGAGAAACATTGCTCAATGTCGTCAAGATATGCATGGTTTTGAAACCAGACTATCATACATTTGCTATGTTGTTCAGGAGCCTAGGGGAAATGAAGGTGAGGGTTATGGTGCTCCATCGGACAATACAACATGAAAACGTAACAGTCAGGTCAAATGAACTGAGCTTCTGAACTTGTGGTGGTGCATTTATCTACTAGACTATTAAGTTTTATGCCAACCTTCCTTTTGTTATATAGTTGTAATTGGTTTTGGTGCGATACAAAATTTATTCTTAACGTGCAGCCACAGGCTGAAGAAAACAGCAAGCCATTTTTGTATAGTGTAGGGTGTTCCCTATATTTGCACTGGTGGTGATCTTTGATGCCGAGTGGATGTAATCTGTGCAATCGCCTTAATAGCCTAGCGTTAGTTTCGGCCTTATTTATTTCCTAGTCTTCTTTTTCCCTGGTTTGCTAGTGGCCGCAACTACCATGGGCCATATACGGGCCGTAGGATCCATGGGTCTCCTGCGGGCCGTCGATAAATGGGCCTGTAATCGGTGGGCCTCGGGCCGTCGATAAATGGGCCTGTAATCGGTGGGCCTCGGGCCGTCAGATAAATGGGTCTACATGGGTCGTAATCGGGCGTAATTGGTATCGCCGTTAACAGGCTGTAGGACTGCAAAGGCTTAATTCTGTCACAGGCATAACGGGTCGTTAATGGGCCAGAATATAGGACGGGCTGGAAACGGCGCAACGGGTTAACAGGCCAGAAACGGGCCGACTCTTGCCATGGGCCGAATTTGGCCCATTAGGGTAACAGGCCAGTAACGGGCCGACTCTTGCCATGGGCCGAATTTGGCCCATTTGGGGAACATGCCAGTCACGGGCCGACTCTTGCCATGTGCCGAGTTTGGCCCACTAGGGGAACAGGCCAGTAACGGGCCGGAAGTAATCGAGGGCCGAAAAGGAGCCCAAGAACGTATGGGCCGTCAATAGGCCGAAAGCTAACACAGGCTGGAAACGGCCCATGTAAATCACGGGACGTTAACGGGTACAAAGAAAATTACTGTTCATTATGGGCTAGAGTCACCGTGGGCCTGTAAAGGGCCAAAAGATACGAAGGCCTCATATGGTCCGAAAGACGTCGTGGGCCATACATGGGCCGAAAGTGAAATGGGCTGGTGTTATTTTTGACATCCCACATGACGGTATTGGGTCTATTTCCTTTAGGGCCTAACGGGCCGTGAGTTAACGGGCCGTAAAATGGGCTATTTGCGAAGAGACCGTTAACAGGCTTTTCATGGGCCGGCCCGTTAACTTTTGACCAAGTCAAATGGGCCGGCTTTGTAAGCTAAATGGGCCAGTGGCGGGCCATGGCACGTGTCGACATATCATAGGTGCCTATCTGACCCAGTGACGAGCTGACACGTGTTTTGTCCGGCCAATAAGAATTTTACACGTGGAAATTTCCCATTGGTCGGGGCTGTTAACGGGTTATCGGATCCAAAACCCGACCCGATAGCTTAACGGCGTTCCGTTGCGGTGGATGCCACGTGTCGGTCACCCTTGACGAAAGCACTTACGTGACGCGCGATTTATCGTCATGGAAGTGGACACTTCCGTGATGATAATTTTGGTAATGTCATGGAACACTTCTCTGACGGCAGTGTATGACTATCTTGATTACGTAAATAAATTTGTCATGGATGTACATGCATGAAAAAAAACGCGACCTACTATGACAAACACGTATCATCACGGAAGTGTATTTTTTTGTAGTGATAACTGGTTGATTCATGATACAGAGGAACACTACTTTGATGTAAGGCAAGCGGAGGATAGGAGGATGGAATATGTACAAAAAAAGACAGCTTTTCATATTCACACGTACGATAGGAGGATGGAATATGTATGAAAAAACAGTAAGCGGAAGGCATTTCATCAAAATTAGAAGAAATGAAAGCTAGGCACCATATGAACATGCAACCAATGTCACTCTATCAGGTAAAAAGTGTCTCGTCGTAAGTGCCATTTCAAGAAATTAGAAGCAGTACAAGCTAGAAGACAATGCAAGATGCAACCTACATCACAGTCCCAAGTTAAATGTGTCTTATGGGTAAGTGATCGTTGCAGGTATAAGTTGTAAGCTACGCAGATGCAATTCAACATAATCAGCAATACAAACTAGACATCATACGGAAAACGCAACCACGTATAATAGTTCCAAGTAAGAGCAAGCACCTGTGATGGTGGAGTAGGGGAGATGTGCTCATCATATACACGTATGTTCTAGAAACGGGAACACGTGTCATATTCACAGGCATTATGTGTAAAGTAAGCAGATGCAATTCGACAAAGTTAGAAGCAATACAAGCTAGACATCATACGCAACATGCAACCACATATAATAGTGACAAGTTAGAGCAAGCACCTGTGATGGTGGAGTAGGGTAGATGTGCTCATCATCTACACAGCTACATTGACTGTCTAGCCTTGCATTGTCTTGCGAATCTTGTTGGGAGGATGGCGGAGTAGAATCTGTAGAGAACCTCCGTTTCAGTTGCTCGGAAGGACCACCATCATCCAATGCCTTGCCAATTTCCTTCAGCTTTATTGATTTTGCATTGTGAGGTCATACCGATAAGAAAAAGGAATATCATTTGCTCTTCGTAACTCATTCATGCATGATATCTTGTGAACACTACTCGATGAAAGGCAAAGTCATGATACGAGGATGGAATATGTACGACAAAATGGACGACTTGACATATTCACACCTATGATGTGGTAACTAAGCGGAAGGCACTTCAACAAATTAGAAACACTGCAAGACACCATATGGAAGGTGCAATCAATATCACTCTGCCAAGTTAAAACTGTCTCGTCATAGGTGGCGTTCATCAAACTAGAAGCAATACATGCTAGAAATCATATTCAGGACGCAAACCAATATCACACTGGCAACTTAAAGGTGTCCCATCATAAGTGACTGATGCAGGATACACAAGAAGAGTAGTTTCATGTAAGAACATGGTGTGATAGACAAATATAGTATGTACCAAAAATAGGAAAGTTTGTCATATTCACATGTATCATGTGTAAGCTAAGCAGATGCAGTTTACACTAATTAGGAGCAATACGAGCTAGACACCATATGCAACATGCAACCAGATATCATAGTGCCAAGTTAGAGCAAGCACCTTGGATGGTGGAGTAGGGGAGCGGAGACTTGGACCTTGTAATGGACTATCAGTACAAGGATAATCGGTACAGATGCTCCGTTTACGTTGCTGTAGAGGACCACCATCATCGCCTTCCTTACTCTTTTCCTTCCTCTTTCTTGGTTTTGCCTTGTCAAGTCAAACCCACAAGAAAAAGGAATAAAATTTGCTCTTTAGAACTCATTGATGCATGATACTGACGAACACTACTTTCATGTAAGGCAGCCGCATGATAGGAGGATGGAATATAAACAGGACGGCGTGACATAGTGACATGTATGATGTATAAAGTGTAAACTAAGCACAAGGTGCTTGAACTTGTTAGAATCGATGCAAGCTAGAAACCATACGAAAGATGAAACCAATATCACTCTGCGAAATTAAAAGGGTGCCCTAACAAATGTATTTGACCAAATTAGAAGCAATACATGGCAACAGGCTAGAAATAATATGCAATATGCAACGAATAAAGGTGACTCATCGTAAGTGATTGATGCAGGATCTGTAAGAGAGGTAGTTTCATGTAAGAACAAGGTTAACACATAGATGTAGTGTGTACCAAAGATAGGAAGGCATGTCATATTCACAGGTATAGTGTGTAAACTAAGAAGATGCAATTTACCCTAATTAGAAGCATTATAAGCTAGACACCGTATGCAACATGCAACCACATATCACACTGCGAAGTTAGAGCAAGCACCTGTGATGGTGGTGTAGAGGAAGTGCGGTCTTCAGGTACAGAGCTACGTTCAATATCTTCATTTAGGCTTGTTGTTCCTTGAGAATCATGTGGAGAGGATGAAATTGCATTCTTTATAAGAGTATCGCGTCTCATATTAACCCAATGCCTGCGGATCTGTCTCATCATAAGCGATAGACGCAGGATACACAAGAACAGTAGTTTGATGTAAGAACATGGTGTGATAGGCAGATGTAGTATGTACCAAAAACAGGAAGGCGTGTCATATTCACATGTATAATGTGTAAGCTAAGGAGATGCAATTTAACAAATTAGGAGCATTGATGAGGGATACACAAGAAAAGTAGTCTGATATAAGAACATGGTTAATAGAAAGACATAGTATGTACCAAAAACAGGAAGGCATGTCATATTCACAGGTATAATGTGTTAACTAAGCAGATGCAATTTACCCTAATTAGAAGCATTACAAGGTAGACACCATATGCTACATGCAACCACATATCACACTGCCAAGTAAGAGCAAGCACCTGCGATGGTGGTGTGGGCGAATTGCGGTGATCACCTAGAGAGCTACGTTGACTATCTTAATTTAGCCTTGCTGTTTCTTGAGAGTCATGTGGGGAGGATGACACTTCACTCTTTAAACAAGTAGGGCGTCTCACAGTAACCCACTTGGGTGATTGTCTCATCATAAGTGATTGACGAGGGATACAAAAGAGCATTAGTTTGATGTACGAACATGGTTAATAGACATATGTAGTATGTATCAAAAACAGGAAGGCATGTCATTATCAAAGGTATAATGTGTAAAGTAAGCAAATGCAATTTAACCAAATTGGAAGCAATACAAGCTAGACACCATATGCAACATGCAACCACATTTGACAAAGACGAAGTTAAAGCAAGCACACAGGATGGTTGTGTGTGGCAATTGAGATCATCAATCGCAGAGCTACGTTTCTTGTCTCCAATCACGACCTTTGCACCCGTTAGAGCCTCGGAACGCTTTAGTGCTTATCTTAGAATTACATCGAGCGACTTCTGTCTTTTCTTTTCTCGCATTCATCAACACTGCCGTAGTCCAAGTACCCATGCATAAAAAACAATAGTGTGAGTATGGGTGAAGTGTGTGCACAATTAGTACAGTGTAAAGGTAGCAGATAGCAGGTCGGTGAGAAATAAATGACGGAGACATATGATAGCTCTACAACATGCATGGCATACTAAATTACTACAGGATTCTATGAAAATAACTATCGACTGAAAGCAAATAGGTCAGTCCATTTTTTCTGCACCGTCCGATGTACAAAGAACGTGCAGATCGCCTTCATCTACCTCCAGCCAGTCAGTGTTGACGATCTTCCTCGAAACGCCAGCGACCACCGGCCCAGTATTCCTCCTGCTCGCGCCTCCCCTCGACCTCACCGCCCCGGCCATCCAGTCAAGCCCACGACCTCCAGATCGGGCGCAAGCAGCCTCCTGCGCCCCACACCCCTATGATAGACACCGATCGCCGCTTCCTCGGGAACAAAGGCGGACTAGGTGCTCCGCGCCGCCTAAGTGGGTGCTGCTTCTTTTAATTGCGGTTCGACCGACCACGAATTGAAATCCATGCGGGCTACTGACCTCTAGCAAAGGTGAAATAGTAAAAGGGAGGAAACCTTGTGCATTTAGTATCACAAAGAAGATGCAGTAAGAAGCGCTCAACTAGTTTCTTTCATGGGATGAATACAGTGTGAGCGGAGACGTAAGATTTGCACGAATAAGGGAAGAGGAGTACCTCTTTATGCTGGCAGTGTTGTGTCCTCCTTCTGTGTTTCCGACGATCTTCTTGTTGTTCACCGGAAACCAGAAGTTGTGGAGGACGGTGCAGCCTTGGACGAACCCATGGCCAAGTTGTTGAGTGTGGTGCGGTGGCTGTCTGTCGGTGGCGGGGAAGCAGATCCGAGGCGGCGAACGACGGCGTAGAGGGAACAGCTCCGGTGCGGTGGACGGTTGCGACAGTGGAGCCGCAACAGTGAGGCGCAAGACGGCATGCTCGGAGTGGTTCTGGTACGGCGCACGTCGGCGTCGGCATCGTGGAGGCAGCTCTGCCTTGGCTTCAGCTGCTAAGTCCTTGAGGGCATTGCGGTTTCGGTTGCATTGGACGACGACGTCGGGGTACCGGCTCCTGCGTGATGGAGGAGGGCGGCGGTGGATTGGCCGTTATGGGGTGGAAGACGGAGGAGGTTGGGGTTTCGCGGCTGGTGGAGAGGGCGTTTTCACGCCCACGGAGTATGAATGGGGAAACGGAGGGAGGCGGGGAACTAAGGGGGAACAATGTTTCAGTTTGAGACGCGCTTGTTTGAAATTTGGTGAAAGTTACAAACTTTGCCCCCATCTAAAATTTCGGACATATTGCGGGTGGGTGGTAGGACAGTCATGTCGGTGTCCCAAATGTGGGCGGGATAGATTTCGCCCGAAGCGAGTGGGTAGGCGCCCACAGTATGAATGCTTCTCGAGGCGGTTGAGACTGGCGTCTTGGTGAAGTTACAAACCTACGGTTTAGACCTTTGGACATCGGGCCGATAGGCTACATGGGCGAGTCAAAACAGTAATTTCCTACCACCAAAACATTAGTCTCATGCGGTTTCGGGGTGACCAGAGGCCTATTTGGCGCCCGTTCAATATTTGGGAGTAGAAGCATTAACATTTTTGGTTCTCTTGAATTGAACTTTCAGGATTTGTCAAACTTCACAAATCTTTACTCTTGAAAATCCTAAAGCTACGATTATTTTGGAATGGAGGGGGTACATTTTAATATACATTGTACACGAGTATATATTAAAAATATGAAACTTACCTCAGTTCATGCATGGTTCCAGATATAATCTCCTTGGTTGCAAAAAAAGTTAGATATGCGTATGAATATATATAGCATGCTCAAACTCACAAAAAGATTGATGCCCCTTTACATCTGATTTACAAATTCCATTATCTCGGGTTCAAATAGATGAATGCACTTCCTACAATTTGAATCTTGAAACCCCTTTATGTTGAATTCGACATGTATTCTATTTACGTAGCTAGCAATTTGGAATGTATCCATGCAAGTGACAAATGTATAAAGTGCTTCACACTAACAACATGGAGTGCACTAATTAATGTTTATATATGAATTGCAAAAGCATCCATTGCCTGTATTTCAAATAGCTCTCACTCTATGGATCAATAATATGAAATAAACACATGCACATGCTAGAATTCAATTGCAGTTGAAGAAAGAGCCTACTCTGCATCAGTATATTAGTGATAGGGGTGTGTACAAAGTACACGTGAATACTGCATTGTGCGTGTGTGTATACTATCAACTAACTAGCCCCCAAGCTTGTATAACATACTAAGGGCCTAGGGTTACAAATCATATATAGTCGGCTTATCACCGGTGGGGATAGAGTCCTCCGCGACTATGGTAGCTTCGTTGTACTTGAGTCCTCCACATGGGTCTTCATATAACACGTCTCGGTCCAACCTATATGTGGCGCGGGATGGAACCGACCCATGAGTCTTCATGTTGACCCACCACAACTAGAATTATGTGCCCACCACACCACACACAAAATCGGCCACTAAGAAAATAAGCATATACAATAGTACAACAGTATCTAGCTCACGATACGTCTCCATATTTTGTTGATGACACTGACGGACTTTGCATTTGATGCGTGCTCCATATTTTGTTGACGACACTTACGGTCATTGTATTAGAAGCGAAAGCACGATATGGTCACTGGCCAGAATAAGTTCATCACGGTCACCACATACATTTTGTCGTGCTAACCAACATGTGGTTGGATGGTTAGAGGACAATGGTTTCTCGAGCCCACCAAGGTTAAAGTCCCGGTGCTCGCATTTATCTTGTGTTAATTTCAGTATTTTCCTGCGATGTACGTTCAGTGGAGGAGACATTCCAGTCAACTACGAGGCACCTATGGTGAATTCATAAAATCTCAAGATCATATATGCTGGCCCACTCTCTCGAAGGTGATCATAGGGGTAGGGTTCGCGTGTGTGCGCTTATAGCGGTGAGTGCTTGCGCGTATATATGAGCCCTTGTGTCTGTACCGTGTTAAACAAATACATATCATGATTATACGGTCACTGGCTCACCCGTACAACTCCGTATTTTGTTGATGACACAATCAATTGACCAGTCAAACGTTCCACGCGGTGCAACTAGTGTTGCACCATCGGGGCGCCCACGTGTCAGCCCATATATGAAAGAAAGAAATGGTAGTTTGAGTCTGTACTGTGTTAATAAAATAGGAGTACATTTTAGGGTGATCATACGGTCACTGGCTCACCATACAGCTCCATAATTTGTTGATAACACAATCAATTGACCAGTCAAACGGTCCACATTCAGCAGCGCACATTACCAAAGGGCCCACACAGCACAGCGTATATGAAGGATGAAAATGGTAATAAATTAGTGGTCGGTGGGTATTCGAGTCGTGAGACCTCTGGTTGGCGATCCACCGGCGGTTGGGAGCGTTCATTGGGCGGTGGGGTGGGGATCCCGAGAAAAGCTCGTGGGGAGGGGGGCTAGAGGGATGGCGGGCTGGCGGACCGGCGATGGGGAGTGGTTTCGGGAGGGCGGGCGGCCACGGGGGCTAGAGGGATGGCGGTGCGGCGGACCGGCGATGGGGGAGTGGTTTCGGGGAGGGCGGGCCAGCCGCGGGCGGCGGGGGCTGGCGGTTCGGCCGGTGGTGGTTGGCGGCTCAGGGGGGGTGGAGTTTGATGATAAACGGAAGGCCCTTGATTTCGTATCCAACGGCTGGAAAATCTAATGAACAGAGATGAAAAAGTCAGTCGACTGACGTGTAGCCTCACCCCGCACGTGCACATGCACGCACGCAAGACACGCACGCATGTAGGCGTGCAACACTGACACGTACACACGCACACATGCTGGCGTGCAACACTGACACGTACACATGCACTCATGAACACACACATGTACGCACCCATGCATGCAACACTGAAACGTACCCTTGCACGCACGCAACACTCGCACACCTGCATGCACACAGCACACGACGCAAGACACACGCTCAACCTATACGTGCATGCACCCTTTGTTAAGCACATGGACTGTTACGGGTATTAATCAATCTTATCTATGATAAGTAGAACATTGATGTTTGAAGCGGTCTTTATGAATCACAACGTATCGAACGGGCTATCAACATAGTAGGCTTATCTACATGAAAAAGATGACGTCACACTCAATGAACAATCATCGGTTTATGAAATGCCCGCTTATGACCGCCCTGGCCCACCAAAGGTTCCTCCGCCATGCGCTGCTGCGTTGGTCAGCGACATGCAGGCCATGCACCCAAAGAGCCCACACGCTGCTGGAAGAACGGCGCGGTGTCCTAGGTCAGAGTCGAGGGCGCCACTCGCGGCATGCCCGGCTGAACACGCCTCCGTGCCACATTCAAACGCCTCCATGAAACCCGCCCGTGTGGAAGCCGAGAAACCCACTCTGGACACATGTCCGTTCATGACCGGGCCGGCGTTAAACGCAACGCCAGCCGAGCTCCTCCCGTCCACCATCTATTTAATCTCCTATTTAAACGAGGCCAAACGCCGGCCAAGAATCGCACACCTCCGCCGCTCCCTATCTCCTCCACCATTTTGTCCACTCTTACAATGGCTTACGGAGAGTAGTTATTCCGCATCCAAGCCGGCTGGGTAGCCCGCCGGATCTGAGCTATGCAGCTCGCTGATCCACCTCTCGCCCTCGCCGACGGAGCGGTTGCCGCCCCAAGCCGGTAGCGGTTCAAGAACTTCGCTGCTCGAGCCAGCTCGACGAGGAGCGGCGACGGGCGTCGTTGCTGCCGTCCATGCCGCCGCCTGCACTGCGTTCCTGTTTCTATGGCCGAGACTCCCATGCCGGCGGCCGCGCCATGCAAGCAGCGACAGAAGCCGGGTGCGTGGAGAGCGACGAGTCGGTGGCCAGCGCCTCCGCGTCCGCCGCCATCATCGAGGAGAAGTAGAACACGGGAGGCCGCTGCTACCTCTTGAGCACTGTGTTGGATTTCCTTGAAGAGGAAAGGGTGATGCATAGAGTAGAGTAAGTATTTCCCTCAGTTTTTGAGAACCAAGGTATCAATACAGTAGGAGGCTACACGCAAGTCCTCGTACCTAGACAAAACAAATAGCTCCACATAACCAACACGATTAGGGGATGTCAATCCCTTCACGGTCACTTACGAGAGTGAGATCTGATAGAGATGATAGATAATATTTTTGGTATTTTTGGTATAAAGATGCAAAGTAAAATAAAAGGCAAAATAAAAAGCAAAGCAATAATAAAGTGATGGAACATTGATATGATGAGAATAGACCCGGGGGCCATAGATTTCACTAGTGGCTTCTCTCAAGAGCATAAATATTCTACGGTGGGTGAAAAAATTACTGTTGAGCAATTGACGGAATTGAGCATAGTTATGAGAATATCTAGGTATGATCATGTATATAGGCATCACGTCCGAGACAAGTAGACCAACTCCCTTTGCATCTACTACTATTACTCCACTCATCGACCGCTATCCAAAGCATGCATCTCGAGTATTAAGTTCAAGAAAACAGAGTAACGCCTTAAGCAAGATGACATGATGTAGAGTGATAAATTCATGCAATATGATAAAATCCCATCTTGTTATCCTCGATGGCAACAATACAGTACGTGCCTTGCTGCCCCTCATCCTTTGGGAAAGGACACCGCAAGATTGAACCCAAAGCTAAGCACTTCTCCCATTGCAAGAAAGACCAATCTAGTAGGCCAAACCAAATTGATAATTCGAAGAGACTTGCAAAGATAACCAATCATGCATAAAAGAATTCAGAGAAGATTCAAATATTGTTCATAGATAATCTTGATCATAAACCCACAATTCATCGGTCTCAACAAACACACCGCAAAAAGAGGATTACATCGAATAGATCTCCACGAGAGAGGGGAGAACATTGTATTGAGATCCAAAAGAGAGAAGAAGCCATCTAGCTACTAACAATGGACCCGAAGGTCTGAGGTAAACTACTCACACTTCATCGAGAGGCTATGGTGATGATGTAGAAGCCCTCCGTGGTGGATTCCCCTCGGTGAGCTCCGAACAGCGCCAAGATGGGATCTTGTGGATACAGAAGGTTGCGCGGTGGAATTAGGAATTTTGGCTCCGTATCTGATCGTTTGGGGGTACGTAGGTATATATAGGATGAAGGAGTATGTCGGTGGAGCAAAGGGGGGCCCACGAGGCAGGGGGCGTGCCCTCCACCCTCGTGGCCACCTCCTTTCTTTCTTGACGGGGGGTCCAAGTTTCCTGGATCATATTCGGTGAGAAAATCACGTTCCCGAAGGTTTCATTCCATTTGGACTCCGTTTGATATTCCGTTTCTTCAAAACACTGAAATAGGCAAAAAACAACAATTCTGGGCTGGGCCTCCGGTTAATAGGTTAGTCCTAATAGTAATATAAAAGTGGAAAATAAATCCCAATATAGTCCAAAACAGTAGATAATATAGCATGGAGCAATCAAAAATTATAGATACGTTGGAGACGTATCAGGCATCCCCAAGCTTAATTCCTGCTCGTCCTCGAGTAGGTAAATGATAAAAAAGAATTTTTGATGCGGAGTGCTACTTGGCATAATTTCAATGTAATTCTTCTTACTTGTGGCATGAATATTCAGATGCGAAAGATTCAATACAAAAGTTCGTATTGACATAAAAATAATAATACTTCAAGCATACTAATAAAGCAATCATGTCTTCTCAAAATAACATGGCCAAATAAAGTTATCCCTACAAAATCATATAGTCTGGCTATGCTCTATCTTCACCACACAAAGTATTTAAATCATGCACAACCCCGATGACAAGCCAAGCAATTGTTGCATACTTTTGACATTTTCAAAACTTTTTCAATCTTCATGCAATACATGAGAGTGAGCCATGGATATAGCACTATATGAGGAATAGAATGGTGGTTGTGGAGAAGACAAAAGGAGGGGAAGATAGTCTCACATCAACTAGGCGTATCAACGGGCTATGGAGATGCCCATCAATAGATATCAATGTGAGTGAGTAGGGATTGCCATGCAACGGATGCACTAGAGCTATAAGTATATGAAAGCTCAACAAAACAAACTAAGTGGGTGTGCATCCAACTCGCTTGCTCACGAAGACCTAGGGCATTTTGAGGAAGCCCATCATTGGAATATGCAAGCCAAGTTCTATAATGAAAAATTCCCACTAGTATATGAAAGTGACAAAATGAGAGACTCTCTATCATGAAGATCATGGTGCTACTTTGAAGCACAAGTGTGGTAAAAGGATAGTAACATTGTCCCTTCTCTCTTTTTCTCTCATTTTTTATTTTTTTATTTGGGCCTTTTCTCTTTTTTATGGCCTCTTTTTTCTTTTTTATTTTTATTTTTCGTCCGTAGTCTCATCCCGACTTGTGGGGGAATCATAGTCTCCATCATCCTTTCCTCACTTGGGACAATGCTCTAAAATGATGATCATCACATTTTTATTTTTCTTACAACTCAACAATTATAACTCGATACTTAGAAAAAAATATGACTCTATATAAATGCCTCCAGTGGTGTATCGGGATATGCAATGAATCAAGAGTGACATGTATGAAAGAATTATGAACGGTGGCTTTGCCATGAATATTATGTCAACTACATGATCATGCTACCAATATGACAATGATGGAGCGTGTCATAATAAACGGAACGGTGGAAAGTTGCATGCCAATATATCTCAGAATGGCTATGGAAATGCCATGATAGGTAGGTATGGTGACTGTTTTGAGGAAGGTATATGGTGGGTGTATGATACCGGCGAATAGTGCATGGTATTAGAGAGGCTAGCAATGGTGGAAGTATGGTGTCGGATTTGGGGTTCCGGCAGACCCTCTAGGTTCGAACTCTGGGGTGCGCGCGGAGATCTCACCCCCTACCAACCTGCACCTCGTCGCCTCACAAGGATCTAAACTACACAAAGAGCAACACAAGGGACACAATGTTTATACTGGTTCGGGCCACCATTGTGGTGTAATACCCTACTCCAGTGTGTGGTGTGGTGGATTGCCTCAGGGGCTGATGATGAACAATACAAGGAAGAACAGCCTCGCGAGGGTCTGTTCTTGGCCGGTGCGACGAACTGCTAGGGGGAGTTTAGTTGCTCTCTCTCCCTCTCTCTCTAGATTCAACGTCCTCGACCTCAGATCCCCCCTCTACCTTGTGGGTGGCTAGTCATATTTATAGGCAGAGGCCCTGGGCCTCTTCCCAAATATTGAGCGGGAAGGGAGCCAACAATTGGCCATTTTGAAGGGGAACATCTAGTACACTAATCCTGACTAAAGTTGGTCCTCGCCTGTCAAAGGCTCACGACGATGACGCCGGCTTGGGCTCCATGATGACCTCCTTCCTGCCGTTGTGTTGGTCTTGGTCTTGTTGCACCGAAATGGTTGCCTTTGCTTGATGCTCTCGCTGCGCTTGCCTCCTTTGCACCAAAGAGGAAATGAGGACATCTGGCTGGCCGGGCGCCTCTGGGCGCCCCCGGTCGTCATGGCTTGCTTCATGGGCACCTCGTGAGGTACCCTGCCTTGATCTCTCCGCCTCCTCGCGAGCCAGCCTGACGAGGCCGTGCCTGAGGAAGCTTCCTGTCGTCCGCCCCGCGAGGCTTGGCCCCTCGCGAGGGTCTTGAGCTTGTGTTGATGAAGATGGGTCGTGCTGGGCCACCCCTTGAGCCACGCCGCAGGCCGCAGGCAGGCAAGTCTGGGTACCCCCGTTCCCAGAACGCCGACAGTAGCCCCCGGGCCCAAGGCGCGCCTGGACTTGGCTTAGCGGAGAAGCGAAGGGGCAAGTGCGAAGCGCCGCGGGCCCTAACAGCCTGCGGCCTTGGGCGCCGCGTGGCGGTTGATTGGACGTGGGCGTCTCTGCTTCCCCCCAGAGTCCATGTCGAGGGCTCCGCCTGAGAGTTTGTGCTCCACGCCGCCATGCCTCCACAGTCTTGGATTCGCGTTCCTCCCTCCTTCGCCTTCGTGATGCCGCAGGGGGGATATTTGGAGCTCTGGTTGCAGAACGCCGGCTGCAGCACCCTTGCGACCGGAGCGGAGGTCGCGTCGCCGCTCGGGCAAGGTCTTGAGGACTCGAGGCTGGGGCGAGATCGCCTGGTCTGCAGACGAGGGCACCCTCGTGATCCACCTGGAGTACGACGGCGCTTCTGTGATGTTCTTCAAGGTCTTCGACGTGGAAGGACGCCGGCTGGAGTGCTGCCTTGAGAGAGGTGGTCGGGGCCCTGCCGCGGCGAGGACTAGGCTCGCCGACCGCTCCCTCAGCAGCTCCTCAGCGGCGGAGGCAGCGGAGGATCCAGCGAATCCGCCGAGCTCTTCGCGACTTCGGAGACGAGCGACGACAGCT
Organism: Aegilops bicornis; assembly: GCA_021605145.1. Lineage (NCBI taxonomy): Eukaryota > Viridiplantae > Streptophyta > Magnoliopsida > Poales > Poaceae > Aegilops > Aegilops bicornis. Next base: position 413,494,641 of record CM038672.1, read on the forward strand.
ACGATCCCCCGAGCTTGCGTCGCTCTCGGAGCAGGACGGGCTCGTCAGGCTGCCGCCGCCTCTGATCTGGATGAGGTTGGCGCCCGGTGCTGACGCCCACTGTTGATGATGGCGTCTCTTGCGGAGGCGCGTGCAGTTAGCGTTCTTTAGGATCTGCTCCCTTTGTTCCCTGCGAGGAATCAAAAAACGCGCCCCGTGGGGGCTTGTAAGGTGCCTGTGGTTCTGTTTGTTAATATGATCCTTGTCGTGAAGTGGCGTGCGATGCTCATCCCATCTTAGCTTAGTTCCTCCTTTCGAACCTCACGAGGGCTTGATGCTCTGCGCCGACAGGTCCCGGTCCCAAGGCAGGCTTCAGCCGTCGTTGGTATGCCAGGTCGTGATGCCGTGGTCAAGGCTAGGAGGTGAGCGGCCCGGGGTCCAGTAAGAGCCACTGAGTCGCGATGCTCAGGAGGTCCCCTTTAGCGCTCAAGCAGCCATCGTTCGGTGAGAAAGGAGCGCGACGTTGCTAACACGGGCTTGCCTTAGGTGCGAGGTCGGTGCTGCGATAGCTAGTGTTTCCGGAGGATGACTTATCTCGGGAGTCAGGAAGCGCTTCCTGGTGCGGCGTTAGGTCCGCGCATCGGCAAATGAGGAGTTGCCTGGCAAGGTCCCCGCGTGCCTCTTCCCTCTCGCCTTTACTCCCCTTTCTGCTCTACATCCTCGGGTCCCGGCCCTCGAGCGGGACTCAGCTGTCGCTGGTCTGCCAGGTCGCGATGCCATGGACAAGGCCAGAGGGTGAGGGCTGGAGAGCCAGTAAGAGCCCATGAGTCGCGATGCTCAGGTACCCCCCCTTTTACGTGCAAGCGGCGTGCGGACAAGAGCGAAGGAGACGCTGTGAGGGCCTCGCCTGACGCTGCTCCTTGAAGAGATCCTGCAGGCTCATCACAAAAAGAACAAGAGTTCGCCATGACAATCGACAGTCAGCCGTTGGTTGCTCTGGAGGGGTGACGAGGCACTGAAGGCTTGACAAGGTGGCGTCGTGCGGGGCTGCCGCGGCCAGAGCTCAGCCACTCAGGTTTGTCGGTGTTGCAGGGACGGACCCATGCGCAAGCGTTGTGCCGTTAGGGAGCAGCTCCATAAGTTGGTGTCAATCGAGCGGGCGACTAGGTCAAACACGTTAATCACGAAGGAGCAAGTTCATTTAGATAAATGCAGAGAAGGCGGACATCGCTGGGTCGGGCCCGAGCGACCTGGGGGATGACGCAGCCCGAGGGGCGCCCCCGAATAAAGTAAGCTAGGAACATGAAGCAAAAGGGATACACGCCGCAGGGACGGACCCACACGGCCTGGGAATGATGCAGCCCTGGGGGCGCCCCCAGCTGAAAATGAAGCTCGAAGGATATCACCTGATAACGTTGAAGACGAAGGGATGCTGAAGTAGCGGACGTCGTGCGCCACGGAAGCCGATCTTCACGAGCCCCCAGGCCCAGGAGCCTCGGGAGGCTCCGGAGGTGCTGGTGGCTCCTTGCGGACCATCTCCATCTCCGCCGGGACTGCGGAACGCCTGGCCTCTTGAGCCTCCAGGATGCTCCTCATGAGGCGCTGGCGCGTGGCAGCCACGTTCAGCAAACCGTAAGGCATGCAAACGTAGCTGTGGGGTGGATCTTCACAATGCCCCACGCGTGAGGGCCAGAGGTGCTCCTAAGAGGCGGCTCGGTTGAGCCCTGGTATGTCGATGCAGACGCGCAACCCACCATCCTCGCCTGGATGGGGAGCTACAGCGGGTAAGCGGCGGCTGCCACTCATGACTCTTGACTCCTGCAGCTCCTGGATGATCTTGCTGACGAACTCCTGAGGGTTCGGCCCTCCTTGCCTCGCTCCTTCCTGAGGGAAACGTGCTTTGAAACATGCTTCCAAGTGGTGCCCAAGCACCTCCCTTGTGATCTTAGCAAAGTCGGTGGCCCTCCAGGAGAGAGCCCCCGAGCCCTGCTCGAGGAGGGCACCGGGCGCGCCTTCCTATGCGACAGAAGGAGGTGCCCCCTGAACAGGCACGGACCCTGAGGGGCCTGCCTCCCGAGGGGTCGGGCCAGGCGATGTCTTCTTCCTATTGGGAGCAGCCTCAGGGAGCCTCCCGCTCCTGTGATCTGGGTCTTCAATTGATGCGGCTTGAAAAGCACGCTCCAGGGAACACACTGCGTCTCTCTCTTCGAAAGGCACCGTGATGACTCCGCTGCTTCCTGGCATCTTGAGGACATTGTAGCCGTGATGAGTCACGGCCATGAATTTGGCCAGAGCTGGGTACCCGAGGATGGCATTGTATGGCTGGCAAATGTGGGCGACGTCGAAGTCGATGAGCTCGGTGGGGTAGTTGTCGCGCGCCCCGAAGGTGACAGGAAGGCGGACCTGCCCAATCGAAACCGTGGATCCATCAGTGACTCCGGAGAAAGGCTTGGTTGGCTGAAGTTGATTGTACGACACTTGGAGATTGTTGAATGTCTCGACGGACAGGACATTGAGCCCTGCTCCACCATCGATGAGGGTCCTGGTGACTTGCACGTTGTCGATGATTGGGGAACAAAGCATCGGGAGGACTCCGCCGTGGCCGCCAAGACTTGAGCTGATCCGCCGAGCTGAACGTGATGGCGACGCCGACCACACGAGAGGGCGCGTAGCTTCAAGCTTGGGGAGGACTGCATTCACTTCACAGCGAATCGCTTGAAGATGCGCCGAGAGGCTGGGCTTGAGCTCCGCCCGAGGATGCAAGCGATCGTGGCGCTCCTGGAAGCCCCAGCCCCTAAATCTGATGATGGTCTTTGTCGGTGTCAAACGGCGGATCTCGGGTAGGGGGTCCCAAAGTATGCGTCTAGGCGGATGGTAACAGGAGACAAGGGACACGATGTTTTACCTGTGTTCGGCCCTCTTGATGGAGGTAAAACCCTACGTCCTGCTAGATTAATATTGATGATATGTGTTACAAGAGTGGATCTACCACGAGATCAAAGAGGCTAAACCCTAGAAGCTAGCCTATGGTATGATTGTTGTTCGACCTACGGACTAAAACCCTCCGGTTTATATAGACACCGGATAGGGTTAGGGTTACCTGATTCCGGTTACAATGGTAGGAGATCTACATATCCGTATCGCCAAGCTTGCCTTCCACGCCAAGGAAAGTCCCATCCAGACACGGACGAAGTCTTCAATCTTGTATCTTCATAGTCTTGGAGTTGACCCGATGATGATAGTTCGCCGATGATGATAGTTCGCTATCCGGACACCCCTAGTCCGAACTCCTCGATATCCTCGAACCAGGCTTCAATGACGATGAGTCCGGCGCGTTGATCGCCTTTCGCATTGCGAGGCGGGTTCCTCCTTCGAATAATTTATAGAAGATTGTGAACACCAGGATAGTGTCCGGCCCTGCAAAAATAAATTCCACATACCACCGTAGAGAGAATAATATTACATAGGATCAATCTGCTGAAGTATTCTGTGGCGTGACGTCGCACCACTACCGAGCCTTTATTCAAATTATTTTTATTGGTCCACCTCGGTAGCGTTAGCGGCGGTTTCCTTGGCACGTCTTGTCGAGGCGTAGATCGTGTTCCCCTTATTCCGGGATTCTCATCAATACGGACGTGGGTAACCCAATCGCGTACTGTTGGCCTGCCTTCTCTATCAAAGGCGAGTCCTAGTCGACCACGGGTGGGCTCTTGGTATTCAACCTCTTTATAACGAGACCAAGGCCCTCTCCTTTTACACCCTCTATCGAGTTCGCCTCGCGCCGAGTTCCAACACCCAAAGCTTGATTCAGGCGGCAGACTTTCGATGATGTTCGGCTCTGACCAGCATGGCCGATGGATGTCTTCCTCCGTCACAGAAGAAGACGTGCTAAAGCTGCGAGACGCCAGGTATCTAACCGGCGAGATCTCGCATAGGCTGCCTGCTCTAGGGCAGGTCATTCCCACTCCTGAGACCGGTGATAACGTGGTGTTCGTGTCCCACTTCCTTCGGGGTTTAGGCTTCCCGACGGATCCCTTTGTGTGGGGGCTCATGTTTTATTACGGGCTTGATTTCCATGACTTGAATCCGGAGTCCATCCTCCATATCTCGTCATTCATTGTCGTATGTGAGGCCTTCCTCCATATTACCCCCACTTTGGATTGTGGCTCAAGACCTTCAAGGTGGAGCCAAAGATGTTCAAGGGGCAGCAAGCGGAGTGCGGAGGGGCGGTCATAAGCAAATGTCTTGATGCTCCGTGGCCCGAGGGCTCTTTTCAAGAGGAGCTTGGTTTGTGGCAACGGAGTGGTTTTATATCACCGCTCCCGGGGGCACCAAATCGGCGGCGCTCCCGCTTATACCTTTCGGAGTCCACCACAATGGCTGGCATCATGGGTCAACAAGGGGCTCGACTGGGGCCGTCAGGGCGTTCCCCTGCTGCAGGGCCGCATTCGAGATCTCCAGGAAAGAGGGATCAATCTGGTTGCAGTGGCGTAGGTTATGGTGATCCGGCGCCTCCAGCCCTGCAAAAGTCGCCCCCTCCGCCTGTGGGAATTCAATCCGGAGGGACCATGAGCTCTCCAAAATTTTATGGGCACGACGCCCGTGGATATGTATAAGCTGTTCTTCGAATCACAAGAGAAGTGTCCGGACTTGACCGAGGACGCAGGACTAAGCTGCAATCGCCCAGATACTCAAGTAAGTAGTCCTGTAACCGGACAAGTTGTTCATTCATTCATTTAATATATATATATATATATATATATGCCCTTTAAAGGAGCCGTTTTCTTGAACAGGAGTGGATAGCCAAGGCAAAATTAATAAGGTGTCCGGCTCCCCTCCCAGAGACCACGCCGGATCCCATGTTGGCCAAGATGTTGAAGGTCATGCCTTTTGAAGAAGGCGAAGGGGGGAGCGGGGAAGCAACCGCCTCCGCGAAGGAGAATATCAAGGAAGAAGGGATTAAGAGTCCCACCTTCCGAGGAGAGAAGAGGACCACTTCAGAAGATCCGGAGGTCAAGGCCTCAAAGAAGGGAAGGGAATCTTCGGCAGAGAGTCCGGCGCTGGGAAGTAACCCAGCCGCATTATTTCCCCGAGGGGATCAGCCCTCCAGCGAGCCGTAAGTAAAAAAGAAGGGGTCTTGTAAATGAGGAACATCCCTGTATTTATTTATAAAGATAACCGAAATTGTACCTTGTAGTTCGGACCTCGGCCCTTCTCAGCAGAGCTCGTCTTCGGGGGATCTTCTTCCGGAGATGATGGAGAGCGAAACGCCTCCACCTGTCGCACCCTCATGTGAAGCAGACGACCCAGAGGTGTCGTCGCGGAGGGTTCCCCCAAGTCCAGCGGGGCCGGAAGGTCCGGCGCCAAGTGGTGTGCGGTCGGAGGAGCTGAAGGATCTGCTCGGGCGAGCGGCTATCTCAGAAGATCACCGTGCTCTGATGGGTACGGTGATTGAAAGAATTGCATCCGCAGAGAGCGGATTGCACGAAGCCGTCAGAAGCTTACTGACGGGGTTTGAGGCACGCAAAAATAATGTACCTTCGGCGATTATGCATATAAAATCGCCATGTATAGATAGTAGCCCTCGAGACTCGGTATGTTGTCAAAATTGACGACGTGCGAGGATCAAATTCTCGATTTTAAAGTATCGCCGCCCTAAACAGGTGGCGGGCGTCCGGAGGCCAGCCGGATGATGAATATGCCGAACTAAAGCGGCAGCTTGATGAGGCGGATGCGACATCGCTATTTGGTCAATAAACGGTTTGACGAGTCACAAGGTATGCGACTTCTATGCGGACACCTGGTATGGGAGCTTGACGCCCATGTCTTATTAATCGTATGCTTAATGCAGATGGTGCCTCTGCCGTGGAAGAGCTGCGGGCAGAACTCGCCCGAGTGAAAGAGCAAGCCAAAATTAGTAATGTGGCCGCTGTAAAGGCGGTCGAAGAGCTAGAAGCTGAACGGGCTGCTCACTGCCAAAGCAAAGAAGAGATGGCCGATATTGCCAAAAAGTTGAGGAATACTACAGATCATTGCGAGGTTCTTGAGAAAGAACGTCAAGTGGAACAAGAGGGCCTAAAAAAGGCCGCCGCCGAATCCAAGAATGCCCAGTCGGCTTTGAGAGCTGCCAAGGAGGAGCTGAGTCAGGCTGGGGCAATTGCGGCTAGAAAACCATTTCTGCTGCGGAGGAAATATACGGATCCAAAGTATGCTCAGTTAGATAAGTTGTGGAGTTCAAAGGATGCTTATCTGGACTTGGCGGCGAGCGCTGTGGACGCGGTTGAGCACTTCCGGGGCGGAAGGGCACGAAGGAGGAGCTATATTGGTCGCAATTCCATATTCCGGAGCGTCCTCTGCCGCTGACCGATCGGTTGGCCCAATGGGCCGAGCTGAATCGGTTGTCCAGATTTGCCATGAAGCATGTCTTGACTCACTTGTGGCGGACGGACCCCAGCGAAGAGCTATTTTGGTTTAGTGCAGCAGTTTCTTGAGCGGTGCCGCCAGACGACGCGATGAAGAGATCGGCATGTATTGAGGAGCGCGGATGGCTCTTGCCCGTGTCAAGACATAATGGGCAGAGATGAAGGCCAGCGACGTTGCATCCCGTGATTCGGACAGAGGTCGAGTACCGCCGAGCACTACTTTGAAGAAGTCTGCCGGCGCTCGTGTAATAGAGACGCGATGCTTTCGAAGGATATTATGTTTAAATGACATGTATGATTTGTGAAGACAATGTTTCAATGTAATATAAGTGCTTTTTATACTTGTGCGTTCAAGTATTAAACTACTCCCTATGCGGCCGTTTATGTATATGTGTATATAACCTGAAAGATGGCAGTCCTTGGCTTCAGCCCCCACGCACATAGTGCGGGGGTGTTTGCAAAAAAAGGCGCTTTTTCACACTTAATCCAACATCTTGGTCCTGTTAAGGAGGTGATAGCGTAGCAAACCAGGCAACCGGACTATAATGCTTTATCACTTTCACTTAGCCATAGGAGTTCGAGGGTGGGGCTACTATATAGCCCACAGGGCGCGCACTCTCCCGAATTGGGGAAAGTGCGTATGTGCTGACCGAAAACGGTCGCTTCGTTAATGCGGAGGAATTCTAAACATTCCTGTGAGTCATCGAGTGGTTGACCAGTCTCTCGCTATATCATGATGATCGGTTTCGGCTTTCTCTCGAGGTGCTCGCCCGGCGAACCGGGGCACAATCGCTTGATAGTTCTCCCGGTGCCGCGTTAGCCGTGAAAAGCGGGCGTAAGGCAGCAAAACACGTGAGCAGTCAACCCAACATTTGACCAAAGACATGATTCGGAGCTGATGCATATAAGGCCTAACTCGAGACGCCAAATACTCCCTAAGGTATTCGGTCTTTATGAAAATGGGCAAAATAATGCCCGGAGCCCCTTGTGTCCAGGTACGCGCAAAAATTCTGGTGCGGCCAATGCCAAAGCACCAGCCTCCTCCTCAGTTATATAAAGGAACTGGGGGAATGTATATCAACAAGAGACAGTGAAAAGGTTTACGCAGGGTCTTAATCTGAAAAGAATCCTTGCAACGGGTCCCTGCTGCACGTCTGCGCCTGTGTCTCTGTTGTGCCGTATCCTGGATGGGTGTAGCACGTTGTTCATCTGTAAAAGAGAGGAACTTAGTTTGAAAGAAAAAGGATCGTGCGAAATATGTACTTAATATTAAATGAACAGAGTACGGTTCGAAAAATTGAGCTCTATTGTCTCTTGTTGCACATGCATGTAGCCCCTCGTATGGGGGTGTGCCGCTAGTAGGCGCCGGACTCGTCTAGCCGTGTCCGGGGTTTGAATGACCAATTACAGGCTCTTTGCCTAGTGGAGCCGAATAGCTGTGGACCTGTCGATGCCGTCTCCCCTTCTTCCATGCTCGAGTAACACTTAATACTTCCTTTTAACGAGATGATGCCGCGTGGACCGAGCATTTTAAGTGTTAGAGATGCATAATGCGGTATTGCGTTAAAGCGGGCGAAAGCTTCGCGTCCCAATAGTGCTTGATGGCTACTTTTAAACGGGGCGACATGGAAGAGTAGCCTTTCGCGACGGAAGTTGTCGGATGAACCAAACACAACTTCTAGCAGTATGGAGCCCGTTCAGAGGGTGTATGGGCCGGGCAGTACTCCTTCAAAGGAGGTGTTGCTACGACGAATTTTGGTTGGGTTTATCCCCATCCTGCGGATTGTGTCCTGATATATCAGGTTTATGTCGCTGCCGCCATCCATGAGGACATGTGTAAATTGGAATCCGTCGATTATAGGATCCAATATCAAGGCAGTCCATCCTGCGTTAGGATATTTTGGAATAGTCACGATGGTCGAAGGTGATTGGTTTTGACAACCAATGTGCGGCGCGCCTTTTAGTGGGCGCCTGCTTTTTCCCTTTGATCAAATGAAGTGAGTTTACTGTTTTAACCTTTTGTGGGAAATTCTTTTGTTTTCCGGGGCTCTGCTTGTGGTGCTAGTCATCATTTTCCCTTGGTGTGTCGAGCCCCTTGTGTCCGGCATTAAGTCGGCGGAACTGCTTGAAGACCCAACAATCTCTGTGGGTATGGTTTGCAGGCTTCCCGGAGGTACCATGTATTTGACACAGTCTGTCCAGAATCTTGTTTAGGTTGGATAGCTCGTCACTGTTATCCTTTAGGGGCAGTGTTTTGTTTTTTGGCCGAGAGCTTTTGAATCCGGCGTTGACCACCGTACTATTTGGGCCATTTTCTTTATTCCGGCGTTGATCTTTTCTGCGTCGTGATTTCCCATTTCCATCCCTGGTTCCGGATGTACTCGAGTCGCTGGTATTGCATCTAGCCATCCAGCTGTCCTCTCCCGCGCAAAAGCGGGTAATGAGGCTTGTTAATGCAGCCATTGTTCTTGGCTTTTCTTGGTCGAGGTGTCTGGCGAGCCATTCGTCTCGGGCGTTGTGTTTGAAAGCTGCTAAGGCTTCGGCGTCCGGACAGTCGGCTATTTGGTTCTTTTTAGTAAGGAACCTGTTCTAGAATTTCCGGGCTGACTCTCCGGGCTGTTGAGTTATGTGACTTAGATCGTGCATCCGGAGGGCGGACATAAGTCCCCTGAAAATTTGCCCGGAATGCGTCCTCGAGCTCTCCCCAGCTTCCAATGGTATTTTCGGGGAGGCTTTTAAGCCAATGCCGAGCTGGCCCTTTGAGTTTAAGGGGTAAGTATTTTATGGCGTGGAGATCGTCTCCTCTAGCCATGTGTATGTGGAGGATGTAATCCTCGATCCAGACTCCAGGGTATGTTGTTCCGTCGTATGCCTCTATGTTTACGGGTTTGAATCCCGCTGGAAATTCATGATCCAGCACCTCATCGGTGAAACATAGGGGGTGTGCGGCACCCCTATATTTGGGTGTGCCGTGATCTTCGGAATTTTGGCGTATTGCATTGCTTTGACGAGCCTGCTTTCTTGGCCCATAGATGGACCTAACTGGGCCATCCTCTTGATGTGAATCCTTATGTGGATCGCATATTGGTTTGTGTGCGGCGCCATTCACCGCTCTCTTTTCGCCTTGGGGTCGTCCATCCGACCGGGTGGCCTTCTTACTTTTTAATTGTGGGGGCTCTAAGGCCTCCTCGTCGAATTCGGGCAGTAGCTTTCTTTTTCGGTAGCTCTTTGTTCGGTATCGCCGTGCATTTCTGTCTGCGGTGCTGAATATTTTGCTCCATCTGATCTGAGTGCATCTTCCGCTGTTTTGAGCTTCCGCTTACGCTTTTTCAGGCTACTGTGCGATGGCGACGAGCCTTTTCTCGGAGGTTATTTTGCTCCAATGGTCTGTCCGGCGTGAGGTCGTCCGGGCTGTTGTCTTCGCCGGGGAATGATTGTTTATCCAAGTTGTCTTGTTCGGACGATTGCTTTCGATAGCTTGTTCGTTGTCCACGGTTCGCCCTGCTCTATGGCTGGGTCTTTGTTGAGGCGGGACTTTGATCGGCGTTTACGTTGCCGTTTTGACTGCTTTTCGAGGGATTTATCCTTCGTAGCATCCCGTTGTTCCTCGTCTTCATTTCCTTTAGGTGTATCCACCATGTATACATCATGGGATGAGGTTGTCCAGCGTCCTATAGGTGCTGGTTCATTGTTGTCTCCTACATTGTCGTCCATACCGTCGATGTCTTCGGAGTCAAAATCGAGCATGTCGTGTAAGCTTTCGACAGTGGCTATGAAGTGGGTGGTGGGTGGGCTTTGAATTTCTTCGTCGTCCGCATCCCAACCGTCCTGACCGCAGTCCGGCCAGGGCGCTCCGGATAAAGAGAGAGACTTTAGTGAGTTCAGGATGTCGCCAAAGGGCGAGTGCTGAAAAATGTCTGCGGCCGTGAACTCCATAACGGGCGCCCAATCGAATTCGATTGGCAAGGGCGCGGAGGGTTCGGAGTCCGGAGAGGAGTCCGACACCCTGGAGTCGAGGTCTTCGCAAGGGCGAGGATGGAGTTCGCTCGATCGCCGTAGAGATTAAAGCCCCGAGGCGGTATCCAACCACTCGTCCTCGATCGGGGATCCGGCTCCGGATTAAGGGTCGGAGCGGATTTCAGTGCGGCCTCGAGCCTTTGCTCTGCAGTGCTAGATCATGCCCATCGAGATAGCGCGGCGCGCTTGGCTGAGGCTCGAATCCGTCGAAGTTCTAGTCTCCGCGAATATCGACCGTATAGTTTGAACTTCCAAATCTGACCCTAACGGCCAGGGCGTAGCTTCGATCTGCTCCGGATGGCTGCGAATTGGCCCGCAGTGCAAAGCCGCCGAACACGAAGATCTGTCCGGGGAGAAAAGTCTCACCCTGGACCGCGTCGTTGTTGATGATCGAAGGCGCCATCGAGCCTATCGGTGATGACACAGAGGAACTCTCAATGAAAGCACCAATGTCGGTGTCAAAACTGGCAGATCTCGGGTAGGGGGTCCCGAACTGTGCGTTTGGGCGGATGGTAACAGGAGACAAGGGACACGATGTTTTACCCAGGTTCGGGCCCTCTTGATGGAGGTAAAACCCTACGTCCTGCTAGATTAATATTGATGATATGTGTTACAAGAGTGGATCTACCACGAGATCAAAGAGGCTAAACACTAGAAGCTAGCCTATGGTATGATTGTTGTTCGGCCTACGGACTAAAACCCTCCGGTTTATATAGACACCGGATAGGGTTAGGGTTACCTGCAGTCGGTTACAATGGTAGGAGATCTACATATCCGTATCGCCAAGCTTGCCTTCCACGCCAACGAAAGTCCCATCCGGACACGGGACGAAGTCTTCAATCTTGTATCTTCATAGTCTTGGAGTCCGGCCGATGATGATAGTTCGGCTATCCGGACACCCCCTAGTCCGGAACTCCCTCAGCCTTCGTTTCTCCTTGGCTGCGGTGGCCGAGGAGGGAGGCCTGCATTGCCTTGCGGGCGATCCTCGCGAGGCTGATCCCTCCAGCCTCCCTCGCGAGGCTGATCCTGCCAGCTGTCCTTGCGAGGTCGGTCGCGCCACCCTTGGCGAGGGCCACGGTCTTCCCAGCGTCCTGGGTTTCTTCCTCCTCGTCGTCCATAGCCTCGATCACTGCGGTTGGGGCATCGACCGATTCGCCCTTCTCGCACGGCTCTGAGTTCTTGACATTCGTTGGTGTTTTGGGTGTGGAGGTCGTGGTACATGCAGTACCGGCTGTCCTTGGAAGACTCAGGCTGATCCCTGCCTCGCTTGGTGTCTGGTTCTGCCGCGAGCATGGCAGCCCCCTTGCGCTTCACGTCCTTGACCTTGGGCTTCTTCTCTTCTGGGTCAGCAGCCGGCAGCTCGAGGAGGGAAAGGCGTCCTTCCTCAGCCCTGGCGCACTTGGTCGCCAAGTTGAACAGCTCCAAGGATGTGCACGGGTCTTCATGCATCGCCAGCTCCTCCTTCATCTTGACGTCACGCACACCGTCGGAGAAGGCTGAGATGATGTCCTCCTCGGTCACCTTGGGAATCTTGAGGCGTGCGTTGTTGAAGCGCTGGATGTACTTCTGCAGGGTCTCTCCTGGCTGCTGCTTGATGTGGCGCATGTCGCTCACGGCAGGAGGCCGATCGCGAGTGCCTTGGAAGTTGGCGATGAAGCGGGTGCTCATCTCGTCCCTAGAGGAGATCGTGCCAGGAGCCAGGTTCGGGAGCCAGGTGCGGGCACCGTCTTTGAGCGCCATGGGAAACCAGTTTGCCATGACCTTCTCGTCCCTGTTGGCGGCTTCGATGCCCAACTCGTAAAGCTGGAGGAACTCCACAGGGTCGGCCGTGCCGTCGTAGCGAGGGGGCAGGTCTGGCTTGAACTTGCCGGGCCACGCGACGCTGCGTAGCTCAGCGGTGAAGCGCTGCGCAGCGCCCACGGAGGCCTTTGGTGACGAAGGGCCTGGTCTTGCGGGTCCCCGTGCAGCTTGCTGGGGAGCAGCGTGGGGTCGTGGCATGCCGGAGCAGGAGCGCGGTCGTGACGGGCCGGTGCAGGGAGCACTCGGGCAGCTTCTTGGGGGCGAGGGACCTCTTGACAGCTCTGCTCTTACTGCGCTGGTGCCGGACGGAGCGGGTTCTGCCCAGGGGCTGTCGGCGTTCTGGGAACGGGGGTCCCCAGACTTGCCTGCCTGCGGCCTGCGGCGTGGCTCAAAGGAGGCCCAGGACAGCCCATTTCATCAACACAAGCTCAAGACCCTCGCGAGGGGCCAAGCCTCGTGGGGCGGACGACCAGGAGCTTCCTCAGGCACGGCCTCGTCAGGCTGGCTCACGAGGAGGCGGAGAGTTCAAGGCAAGGTACCTCGCGAGGTGCCCATGATGCAAGCCATGACGACCAAGGGCGCCAGTCGGGCGCCAACCCACGCAGCGTCCTCCTTTCCTATTTGGTGCAAAGGGAGCAAGCGCAGGCGAGAGCATCAAGCAAAGGTATCTGTTTCGGTGCAACAAGACCAAGACCAGCCCCAACGGCTGGAAGGGAGTCATCGTGGAGCCCAAGCAGGCGTCATCACGAGCCTTTGGCGGCGAGGACCAACTTTAGTCGGGATAAGTGTACCCGTTGTTCCCCTTCAAAATGGCCAATTGTTGGCGCCCTTCCCGCTCAATATTTGGGAAGAGGCCGGGGCCTTCATCTATATAAGTAGAGCTAGCCACCATAGTAGAGAGGATAGAGGAAGAGGTGAGTAGAGATCCGGCATTTGGAATCCAGAGAGAGAGATAGAGACCCGATCCTCAAGCTAGAGCGACGGGACACCACCTAGCAGTTCATAACACCCACCAAGAACGGACCCTCGCGAGGCTGTTCTTCCCTGTACTGTTCTTCATCAGCCCAAGAGGCAATCCACCACACCACAAACTAGAGTAGGGTATTACACCACAACGGTGGCCCGAACTAGTATAAATCTCGTGTCTCTTGTGTTGTTCTTTCGAGTAGTTTAGGTCCCTTGCGATTCGGCGAGGTACGAGACGGTGGAGGGTTAGATCTCCGCTCGCACCCCAGAGTTCGAACCTTAAGGGTCTGCCGGAACCCGTAATCCGACAGTTGGCGCGCCAGGTAGGGGTGCGCCGGAATCTGCCTTTCGTCGCCTCGTTCTTCCCCGACCACCGCAACCATGTCTGACACTCGTCGGGCCCGCGCGCGCCGAGCCGCCCTCGCCTCCCATGTCGCCCGCACGGCTCCCGTCGTGGGCGTCCTCGTCGTTCCGTCGCTTGCCGTCAACGCCGCCACCGGCCCGGCGAAACGAGCAGCAACAAGCGTCGCCCCAAAGACGCGTCCATGAGGCGGGACGGCCGCACCGCCACGCCGCCGCTCACCCCGCTGGTTATTCCACGCGCGCGCCCAGGCGCCATGGAGGCCCGAGCTGCGCTCATCGCGCTAACGAGCTCCTGCGCTACCGCCCATCGGCAGCGTCTACGAAGAATGGTTTCACCGAAGTCGCTGAGCTTCGTCCCGCGCTGCGGAGGCGACTTCGCGCCAGACGCCTTCGATCAGACCGCCTTCGCTGCATGGCGATGAAGCTCCTGGATGCCTCACCGCCTCCTCCTCAAGGCGGCACCACAGCTAAGCGCGCGGCCCTGGCGGAACCCGTTCCGGCCAGCGCCGGCGCAACAAGAGCAGAGCTGCCAAGAAGTTCCTCGCCCGCAAGAAAGCTGCCCGGCGCTCCCGCTCCCAGCATGTCAAGACCTACGCTGCCCCGGCAGCGGTGCGGAGGCCTGCAAGACCAAGCTCTCGCCGTCCGAGGCCCCCAGCTGCCACGGCGGGCTGCCGCGCCTTCACCTCCGAGCTGCGGCGTCGCATGGCCCGCCAAGTTCAAGCGGACCTGCCTCCTCGCTTCTGACGGCACAACTGACTCTCTGAGTTCCTCCAGCTCACGAGCTGGGCATCGAGGCTGCCAACGGGACGAAAGGGTCATGGCGAACTGGTTTCCCATGGCGCTCAGGACGAGGCCCACACGGCTCCTGAATCTGGCCCCGAGCACGATCTCTTCCTGGGCCGAGATGCGCACCCGCTTCATCGCCAACTTCCAGGGTACTCGCGACCAGCCACCCGCCGTGAGCGACATGCGCCGAATCAAGCAGCAGCCAGGGGAAACCCTGCAAAAGTACATCCAGCGCTTCAACAACGCGCGCCTCAAGATCCCTAGGGTGACGAAGGAGGCCATCATCTCTACCTTCTCCGACGGCGTGCGCGACGTCAAGATGAAGCAGGAGCTGGCGATGCATGAAGATCTGTGCACCTCCACAGGCTGTTCAACTTGGCGACCAAGTGCGCCAGGCTGAGGAGGCGCCTTTCCCTCCTCGAGCTGCACCGCGCGGATCCCGAAGAGAAGAAGTCCAAGGCCAAGGACGTGAAGCGCAAGGGGATGCCGTGCTCGCGGCCGAACCAGACACCAAGCGAGGCAGAGATCAGCCCGAGTCCTCTAAGGGCAGCCGGTACTGCGTGTACCACGACCTCCACACCCACAACACCAATGAATGTCAAGAGCTCTGGGCCGTGCGCGAAGGAAGGGTCGGCAGACGCCCAGAGCGCAACGACCGGGGCTACGGCCGAGGAGGAGGAAGGAATGCAGGACGCTGGGAAGACCGGCCCGCCGCCAAGGGTGGCGCGACCAACCTCGCGAGGACGGCCGGCAAGACCCACCTCGAAGGGGGCCGGAGGGATCAGCCTCGTGAGGATCGCCCGCAAGGGAACGCAGGCCTCCCTCCATCGCTGCCGCCACCAAGGAGAGTCAAGACCGTCATCGGGGCGAGGGGCTGGGGGCTTCCGGGAAGCGCGGCGATCGCTGCATCCTGGGCGGAGCTCAAGCCCGACCTCTCACCGCATCTTCAAGCAGTTCGCCTGAAGTGAATGCAGTCCTCCCCAAGCTCGAGTCGACACGCCCTCTCGGGTGGTCGGCGTGCGCCATCACGCTCAAATTTCAGCGGATCAGCTCAAGTCGCGCAGCCACAGCGGAGTTCTCCCGATGCTTTGCTCCCCAATCATCGGCAATGTGTTAGTCACCAAGACCCTCATCGACGGCGGCGGAGCAGGGCTCAACGCCCCGTCCGTGGAGACATTCAACAATCTTCAAGTGCCTTACGATCGGCTTCAGCCAACCAAGCCTTTCTCCGGAGTCACCGACGGCTCCACGGTCCCGATCGGGCAGGTCCGCCTTCTGTCACCTTCGGGGCCCGCGACAACTACCACACCGAGCTCATCGACTTCGACGTCGCCCACATTCTTTGTCGTACAACGCCATCCTCGGGTACCCGGCGTTGGCCAAATTCATGGCCGTAACCCACCATGGCTACAACATCCTCAAGATGCCAGGAAGCGGCGGAGTCATCACGGTGCCCTGTGAAGAGAGAGATGCAGTGTGCTCCCTGGAGCGAGCTTTTGAGGACGCATCGCTGGAAGACCAGACCACGATGGCAGGATGCCTCGAGGCAGCACCCAAGAAGAAGAAGACATCGACCGGCCCGGCTCTTCAAGAGACAGCCCCTCGTGGCCCGTGTCGGGCCGGGGGAGCCTCCTTCCACCGCATAGGAAAGGCGCTGGCGCCCTCCTCGAGCAGGGCTCGGGGCTCTCCCTGAGGGCCGCCGACCTCGCCAAGGTCTCGAGGGAGGCGCTTGGGCACCACGCGATGGGCGTGTTTTGAAGCACGTTTCCATAGCGAGCAAGACCAGGAGGACAGAACCCTCAAGAGTTCATCAACAAGGCCATTCAGAGCTACAAGAGTCAAGGGTCATGAGGGGCAGCCGCCCTACCAGCGTGGCCCCCATCCAGCGAGGATGGTGGGCTGCAGCGTCAGACGACATACCGAGGCTCAAC
The DNA here is from genome assembly GCA_021605145.1 of Aegilops bicornis. NCBI lineage: Eukaryota > Viridiplantae > Streptophyta > Magnoliopsida > Poales > Poaceae > Aegilops > Aegilops bicornis. Next base: position 413,510,905 of record CM038672.1, read on the forward strand.
CGAGCCGCATCTCAAGAGCGCCTCGGCCTCGCGAGTGGGGCGCTATGCAGGGTCTGCCACACACCTACGTGTGCATGCCTTATGGCTCGCCAAGCGGGCTTGTTGCGCACTGCGTCTCATGAGGACCATCCTGGAGGCTCAAGAGGTCAGGCGCGCGCAGCCTGGCGGAGATGGAGATGGCCCATGAGGAGCCGCCAACGCCTCGAGCCTCCCGAGCCCCGGGCCTGGGGCTCGTGAGGATCGCTCCCGCAGCCCACCGAGTCTGCTACATCAACAACCCTTCATCCCCAACATCACCAGGTGACATCTTTAAGTTTTATTTCCGGTGGGAGGCGCCTTCAGGGCCGCATTATTCCCAGGCCGCGTGGGTCCGTCCCTGCGGCATGTATCCCTTTTATTTCATGTATTTAGCTTATCCTGTTGGGGGCGCCCCTCGGGCTGCATCATCCCCAAGCTGCTCGGGCCAGTCCCGGCGGCATGTATCCTTCATGCGTTTTCCTTAGGATTATGCTCTCGCTCCACCATGCTTGTTATTTGGTGCCTTTTCCTGGGTGGCAAAATCTTGCACGTTAAAGGGGGGTGCACGAGCATCGCGACTTCAGGGCTCCTACCGCTCTCCGCCCTCACCCTCTGGTCTTGTCCATGGCATCGCGACCGGCTTGCCAAAGAACGGTGAGAGACCAGCCCGAGAGCCGGGACCCGAGGACGAGAGTTGCGTCGCTACCAACCCACTTGCGCGCTTAAAGGGGGGTGCCTCGAGCATCGCGACTCAATGCTCCTACCGGCTCTCCGGCCCTCACCCTCTGGTCTTGTCCATGGCATCGCGACACGGCTTGCCGGCCGACGGTGAGACCAGCCCGAGAGCCGGGACCCGAGGACGTGAAGTTGCGTCATCTAACCTAGCTATGCGTTAAAGGGGGTGCACGAGCATCGCGAATCAGGCTCCTACCGGCTCTCCGCCCTCACCCTCTGGTCTTGTCCATGGCATCGCGACTGGCTTGCCCGGTGACGGCTGAGACCAGCCCGAGAGCCGGGACCCGAAGACGTAGAGCACCGGCATCTGGCCAAATTTCCCGGAACACACTCGAAGATAAGGCCCAGAGCCAGGCGCAACCCGCCTTGAGGTCGGGCCTCGTGAGTCCCGCGCTGGCTCACGGGTGCCCCGACACACCTCGCGAGGCCTCTCGCGCCTCTCCAAGGCAACTAACGGCAGGACTAACAATCGCTACGGCGAGCTCTTGTTCCTTTATGGTGAACCTGCAGGGTCCCTCCAAGGAGCACGAAACGACCTCGCCACGCAATCTCTCGCCGACCAAGGCACGGACCTGGCGCCGCACCAGGAAGCATTGTCCCGACCCTCGAGATAAGTCACCCTCCGGACACACTAGTCATCGCAACACCATCCCCACACTCAAGCAACTCCGTGCTAGCAACGTCGCTCTCCTTTCTCACCGAATGATGGCTGCTTGAGCGCCAAGGGGGACCCCCTGAGCATCGCGACTCAGAGGCTCTTACGGACCTCGGCCGCTCACCTCCCGGCCTTGACCACGGCATCGCGACACAGGCATACCAGCGACGGCTGAAGCCGCCTTGGGACTGGGACCTGTCGGCGCAGAGCACCAAGCCCTCACGAGGTCTGAAAGGAAGAAACTGAGCTAGAACGGAATGAGCATCCCGCACTGCCTCACAATAAGGATTATATTGAAAAACGAAGCTACAAACACCTTACAAGCCCCCGCGGGGTACATTCTTGGCTCCTCGTAGGAACAAAAGACGCGGATCCTAAGGAGTCCTATCTACAGGGACCACCACGGCAGACGCCATCATCAACAGTGGGCCACCCGGTCAGGAGCCAACCCCATCCAGATCAGGGGCGGCGACGACCTGACGAGCTCGCCCTGCTCCGGGAGTGGCGCAGGCTCGGGGGCTCGTAGCTGTCATCGCTCGTCTCCGGCGTCGCTAAGAGCTCGGCGGAGTCGCTGGATCCTCCGGCGCCTTTGTCGCCTGAGAAGCTGCCACGGGAGTGGTCGGTTGGCCTCCGCCTCACTGCAGCAGGGTCCCGACCACCTCTCCCGGGGCAGCACTCCAGTCGACGACCCTCTGTGTCGAAGACCTTGAAGGACACCACCGAAGCACCGTCGTACTCCAGGTGGATCGTGAGGGCGCCCCTCATCCTGCAGACCCGGGCGACCTCGCTCCAGCCTCGTGTCATGAAGACCTCGCCCGGGGCAACTACTGCGACCTCTGCCCCGGTCGCGAGGGTGCCGCAGCCGGCGTGCTGCAGCCAGAGTCCCAGGGCTCCCCCTGCCGGACGACGGAGGCGAAGAAAGAAGGAAGAAGAATCCAAGACTTGGGAGGCGCGGCGACGCGAAGCACGAACTCCCGGCAGGAGCCCTCGGCGTGGACTCCAGGGGGGAAGACGCACACCTTCGTGACCCGCCGGCGTCGTCGGCGGCGCCGCTCGTGGCGCCCGGCGTCACCTCCTTCAGGGCCACCAATCTGCGCGTACAAGGGAAGAGGAAACCCTGGTGGCGGCCGCACGCACCAGGGCACGGGCGCCTCCTCGCGCGCGCTCCTGCCCTGACACCAGAGAGCAAGCCGCTTCTTTGGGGGGAGCGGGTCAGGATCCTCTTGAGGAGCCTTTCCCTTCTCTTCCCTGGAGAACCGACGGATCGGAGCCATGGCAACCAGATGAGACGAGGAAGAGGAGAAGCAGAAGGATAGACCGGAAGGGTGCGCGCCGTTCCGTACTTATAGCTGACGAAGGCCAACCGTCGACCACCACGATCACCGATCATCATGACCAACTCTGCATGCAGGGACCTGTCGAATCCTGGCGGTTACCAAGGCGTCGTGGGGGAGCAGTGCGCCCACGTCCAATCAACCGCCACGCGGCGCCCAAGGCCGCAGGCTGTTAGGGCCCATGACGCTTCGCACCTGCCCTTTCGCCTCTCTGCACGGCCAAGTTCGGGCGCGCCATGGTCCCGGGGGCTCATGTGGCGTTGCAGGAGCAGGGGTCCCAGACTTGCTGCCTGCGGCTGCGGGCGTGGCTCAAAGGAGGCCCAGGACAGCCCATCTTCATCAACACAAGCTCAAGACCCTCGCGAGGGGCCAAGCCTCATGGGCGGGCGACCAGAGCTTCCTCGAGCACGGCCTCGTCAGGCTGGCTCACGAGGAGGCGGAGAGTTCAAGGCAGGGTACCTCGCGAGGTGCCCATGACGTAAGCCATGGCGACCAAGGCGCCCGGTCGAGGCGCCAGCCAGCGCTCCTCCTTTCCTCTTTGGTGCAAAGGAGCAAGCGCAGCGAGAGCATCAAGCAAAGGCATCCGTTTGATTGCAACAAGACCAAGACCAGCCCCAACGGCTGGAAGGAGTCATCGTGGAGCCCAAGCGAGCGTCATCACCAGAGCCATTGGCAGCCGAGGACCAACTTTAGTCAGGATAAGTGTACCCGCTGTTCCCCTTCAAAATGGCCAATTGTTGGCGCCCTTCCCGCTCAATATTTGGGAAGAGGCCCAGGGCCTTCGTCTATATAAGTAGAGCTAGCCACCATAGTAGAGAGGATAGAGGAAGAGGTGAGTAGAGATCCAGCATTTGGAATCCAGAGAGAGATAGAGACCCGATCCTCAAGCTAGAGCGACGGGACACCACCTAGCAGTTCATCACACCCACCAAGAACAGACCCTCGCGAGGCTGTTCTTCCTATCTTATTCTTCATCAGCCCAAGAGGCAATCCACCACACCACAAACTAGAGTAGGGTATTACACCACAACGGTGGCCCGAACTAGTATAAATCTCATGTCTCTTGTGCTGTTCTTTCGAGTAGTTTAGGTCCCTTGCGATTCGGCGAGGTACGAGACGGTGGAGGGTTGGATCTCCGCGCGCACCCCAGAGTTCGAACCTTAAGGGTCTGCGGGAACCCGTAATCCGACAGGGGCTGCGCGCCTTGGGGCCAAGGCGACTTCTTGAGGGGGAGGCGGCTGAGGCGCCCCCGGAGCTTCATCACCTGCGCAAGGCGGGGCGCGGTGCAGCGAGAAGGACGGCGTGGGAGAGCCCCCTCGCGGCGCGGACGAGCTCGGCGACGCGCTCGAGCCACTCCTCGTAGACGTCGTCGACGGGGCGGTAGCGCAGGGGCTCGTTTTCCGTGATGAGCAGCTCGAGCCTCCATGGTGTGAGCGCGCGAGACGAAGAACCAGCTGGGGCGAGCGAAGGAGTAGCGGTGCGACCGTCTCGCCTCACGGATGGATGCTGGGACGACGCTTGCTGCTCGTTCCCTGCTGGGCCGGTGGCGGTGTTGACGGTAGGCGACGGGGAACGGCGGGGGCGGCCGCCGACGGCGGCCGTCTGGGCGACGCAAGTAGCGAGAGTGGCCCAACGCTCGGCGCGGGCCTGACGAGCGTCTCACATGGATGTGATGGGCGGCGAAGAATAGGGCGGCGGAAGACGGATTCCGATGCACCCCTACCTGGCGCGCCAAATGTCGGATTTGGGGTTCCGACATACCCTCAAGGTTCAAACTCTGGGGTGCACGCGGAGATCTCGCCCCCTACCAACCTGCACCTCGTCGCCTCGCAAGGATCTAAACTACATAAAGAGCAACACAAGGGACACAATGTTTATACTGGTTCGGGCCACCATTGTGGTGTAATACCCTACTCCAGTGTGTGGTGTGGTGGATTGCCTCAGGGGCTGATGATGAACAATACAAGGAAGAACAACCTCGCGAGGGTCTGTTCTTGGCCGGTGCGACGAACTGCTAGGGGGAGTTCGGTCGCTCTCTCTCCATCTCTCTCTAGATTCAACGTCCTTGACCTCAGATCCCCCCTCTACCTTGTGGGTGGCCAGTCCTATTTATAGGCAGAGGCCCTGGGCCTCTTCCCAAATATTGAGCGGGAAGGGCGCCAACAATTGGCCATTTTGAAGGGGAACATCTAGTACACTTATCCTGACTAAAGTTGGTCCTCGCCTTTCAAAGGCTCTGACGATGACGCCGGCTTGGGCTCCACGATGACCTCCTTCGTGCCGTTGTATTGGTCTTGGTCTTGTTGCACCGAAATGGTTGCCTTTGCTTGCTGCTCTCGCCTGCGCTTGCCTCCTTTGCACCAAAGAGGAAATTAGGACACTGCGCGGGCTGGCGTCCTCCTGGCGCCCTCGGTCGTCATGGCTTGCGTCATGGGCACCTCGTGAGGTACCCCGCCTTGATCTCTCCGCCTCCTCGCGAGCCAGCTCGACGAGGCCGTTCTGAGGAAGCTTCGACCGTCCACCTCAGCGAGGCTTGGCCCCTCGCGAGGGTCTTGAGCTTGTCTTGATGAAGATGGGCTGTCTTTGGGCCACCCTTGAGCCACGCCCGCAGGCAGCAGAGCAAAGTCTGGGTACCCCCGTTCCCAGAACGCCGACAAATGGGAAAAGTGCGTATAATCCATGGACTCAACATTAGTCATGAAGAACTCATATACTTATTGTAAAAATCTACAAGTTATCAAAGCAAAGTATTACGCGCATGCTCCTAGGGGATAGATTGGTAGGAAAAAGACCATCGCTCGTCCCCGACCACCACTCATAAGGAAGACAATCAATAAATAAATCATGCTCCGACTTCATCACATAACGGTTCACCATACGTGCATGCTACGGGAATCACAAACTTTAACACAAGTATTTATCAAATTCACAACTACTCAACTAGCATGACTCTAATATCACCATCTTCATATCTCAAAACAATTATCAAGCATCAAACTTTTCTTCGTATTCAACGCACTCAAAAGAAAGTTTTACAAATCTTGAATACCAAGCATATTATTATTAAGAAATTTACCATGCTATTTAAGACTTCTCAAAATAATCTAAGTGAAGCATGAGAGATCAATAGTTTCTATAAAACAAATCCACCACCGTGCTCTAAAAGATATAAGTGAAGCACTAGAGCAAAACTATAAAGCTCAAAAGATATAAGTGAAGCTCATAGAGTATTCTAACAAATTCCAATTCATGTATGGCTCTCTCAAAAGGTGTGTACAGCAAGGATGATTGTGTTAAACTAAAAAGCAAAGACTCAAATCATACAAGACGCTCCAAGCAAAACACATATCATGTGGTGAATAAAAATATAGCTCCAAGTAAAGTTACCGATGGAAGTTGATTTAAAGAGGGATGCCTTCCGGGGGCATCCCCAAGCTTTGACTTTTTGGTGTCCTTAGATTATCTTGGGGGTGCCATGGGCATCCCCAAGCTTAGGCTCTTGCCACTCCATGTTCCCTAATCCATCAAAATATTTCAGCAACACTTGAAAACTTCACAACACAAAACTCAACAGAAATCTCGTGAGCTCCGTTAGCGAAAGAAAACAAAAGACCACTTCAAGGTACTGTAATGAACTCATTATTTATTTATATTGGTGTTAAACCTACTGTATTCCAACTTCTCTATGGCTTATAAACTATTTTACTAGCCATAGATTCATCAAAATAAGCAAACAACACACGAAAAACAGAATCTGTCAAAAATAGAACAGTCTGTAGTAATTTGTAACTAACGCAAACTTCTGGAACTACAAAACATCAGCAAAAATAGGAAGACCTAGGAAATTTGTTTATTTATCAGCAGCAATTGGAATCACTATTTTATCACATTCTGGTGATTTTTAACAATTGTTTTCGTGAACATAAAGTTTTTGGAAATTACAGCAAGATCAAATAACTATCATCCAAGAAGATCCTATAGGTTTAACTTGGCACAAACACTAATTAAAAAATAAAACCACATCTAAACAGAAGGTATATGGATTATTTATTCCTAAACAGAAACAAAAAGAAAAAAAACTAAAATAAAATTGGGTTGCCTCCCAACAAGCGCTATCGTTTAACGCCCTTAGCTAGGCATAAAGCAATGATAGATCTAGGTATTGCCATCTTTGGTAGGCAATCCATAAGTGGCTCTCATAATAGATTCATATGGTAGTTTTATTTTCTTCCTAGGGAAGTGTTCCATGCCCTTCTTTAATGGAAATTGGAATCTAATATTCCCTTCCTTCATATCAATAATTGCACCAATCGTTCTAAGGAAAGGTCTACCAAGAATAATAGGACATAAAGGATTGTAATCTATATAAAGAACGATAAAATCTACGGGCACATAGTTCCTATTTGCAACAATAAGAACATCATTAATTATTCCCATAGGTTTCTTAATAGTGGAATCCGCAAGGTGCAAGTTTAGAGAGCAATCATCAAAATCACGGAAATCTAGCAAATGACACAAAGTTTTGGGAATAGTGGAGACACTAGCACCCAAATCACATAAAGCATAAAATTCATGATCCTTAATCTTAATTTTAATAGTTGGTTCCCACTCAACATAAAGTTTTCTAGGGACAGAAACTTCCAACTCAAGTTTTTCTTCATAAGATTGCATCAGGGCATCAACGATATGTTTAGTAAACGCTTTATTTTGACTATAAGCATGAGGAGAATTTAGCACGGATTGAAACAAGGAAATACAATCAATTAAAGAGCAACTTTCATAATTAAATTCCTTGAAATCCAATATAGTGGGTTTAGCAAAATCTAGGGTTTTATTCTTTTCAATCCCACTTTTATCAATTTCATCATCAAGATCTAAAAACTCCGAATTTTTGGAACGCCTTCTAGGTAAAGGTGGATCATATTCAGTCTCATCAAGATTCATATTGCAAAACAAAGATTTAATAGGGGACTGTCGGTGTCAAAACCGGCGGATCTCGGGTAGGGGGTCCCGAACTGTGCGTCTAGGCGGATGGTAACAGGAGACAAGGGACACGATGTTTTTACCCAGGTTCGGGCCCTCTCGATGGAGGTAAAACCCTACTCCTGCTTGATTAATATTGATGATATGGGTTGTACAAGAGTAGATCTACCACGAGATCACAGAGGCTAAACCCTAGAAGCTAGCCTATGGTATGATTGTTGTTCGTCCTATGGACTAAAACCCCCCGGTTTATATAGACACCAGAGAGGGTTAGGGTTACACAGAGTCGGTTACAATGGAAGGAGATCTACATATCCGTATCGCCAAGCTTGCCTTCCACGCCAAGGAAAGTCCCATCCGGACACGGGACGAAGTCTTCAATCTTGTATCTTCATAGTCCAGGAGTCCGGCCAAAGGTCATAGTTTGGCTATCCGGACACCCCCTAATCCGGGACTCCCTCAGTAGCCCCCGAACCAGGCTTCAATGACGATGAGTCCGGCGCGCAGATTATCTTCGGCATTGCAAGGCGGGTTCTTCTCCAAATTCTGTGTACCTGTTGAATAGTGTCCGGCTTCTCATGAATATTGGGCTCCTTGGCTTCCACGCCCAATAATGGCCGTCTTCCACGTGTCAAACGAATGTGGAAAGCCAGGGTGTTTTTACTTTTACCCCCCTGGCTGCGCAGATAAGCTGCCCTATAAAACAGACGAGCATTTAGATCCGAATCACACCATCTTCCCTTTGCGAGCCTTCATCGTAGCGCATCCGACACATTCCATCATGGCCAGTCGACGCAGCTCCTCCTCTCGCCCTCCCAGCCCTCAGCCTGGAGGTTGAGTAAGATGTTCCGTCTCGCACAGCGAGCTAGTGACGCTCCAAACCAAGGGATTCCTTCCCCCGGCCTTCATGGTCCCGGTTCGAGCCGGACCAGCCACCTACAATGGCGGAAAGCAGGCAGAGAGCATCCCCAATCCCTCCAAAGGAGAGCGGGTATGCCTTGTCCCTTATTTGATAAGGGGGCTTAGATTCCCAATTCATCCATTTCTCTGGGGGCTCCTAGAGTTCTACGGCCTCCAGTTGCACAACCTTACGCCTGCCTCCATTTTGCATATTGCGGGCTTCGTAGCCCTTTGCGAGCTGTTCTTGGGCGTCGAGGCTCATTTCGCGCTGTGGAAGAAGTTGTTACATATACGCCCCGTTCTCGGGAGGGTCGATCAAGTGGCGGAGCCGAACTATGGCGCATCGCGGGACGGATATTTATCCGGAACCCCAAGGAAGGCGACAAGACCGCCTTCGTAATGGTTTTATATAGAAGATGTCCCCTTGGGACCCTGTTCGGATCGGCCTCCGGAGTTCAATAATGCTCCCTTGAAGAAGCGCCTAAGTGGCGCCCACGGAGCCCTCAAAGGGAAAATGACAAGGACGTCCTTTACGATGAGCCGGATAAGGTTGTTAGCTCATTACGACTGACCATGATCGGGATCATGGCCACATGCATTATGCGGGGGGTGCGGCCGCTTCAGTATAGAGGCCACCCCATGTGGGATTTCAACGGGGAGGATGATGCCACCCGCTGCGGCCGTAAGGGGCTGGGATCGGTTGCTGCTCTGACGAAGGCTTTGTCCGCATTATACAAGGGAGAAGAGGAGGAGTTCCTCCGCATCAATCCACAGGACGGATTTTCTATGTACAATCCTCCAAGCTGGGTAAGCGGACACTTCTTTTTGCCCATCCGTTCCATATTCCCATAGTTAAGTACCTTATCTTGTGATTTCGACGCAGGAATTGCGCCGGGCCGTGAAGGATATAAACAACCCTCCTCCACAACCCGAGGATCCGGAACGGTCCCTCGATCCGGCCTCCCAAGAGGATCCGGACATAGCCGTGGAGCTGATTGATGGGGTATTTTACCAACTGAGCATCGACAATGCCTTGGTCGCCATTACGGCTGATTACCCCGGAATACTTCCAGCCTCGCAGGTAACTGAGACCAAAGTCTCAATATTTTGAAAATGGTCCATCCGTGCTTATTTTTGATCACCGTATACCAATGGTGTTTTGCAGGGGGAGCCCGTGAGGTGGAAGGCCGAGCCTGCGGTGGCTAGCCAACAAGGGGTAGCAAGGCCCAACAGGTTGAAAAGAAGTGCGGTCCGGATTGAGACGCCGGCGCAATGGTATGGCATGCCATCTTATTCCCAGGTTTTATTCCCGGAAGGCATACTAACGCTCGTGCTCTCTTCAGGAAAAAGAGCGCTCGCCGGACTATATCCGGAGAGGTTGCCAATCGAGCCTCCACCAGCCAGGCTCCAAAGCCAGGTCCGGAAGCGGAGGCAAACACGAGGCGTGCGTCGGATGCTCCTCCGACAGAGGATGCCAACAGACTGTCTGCCACCAATTCCGAGGTGGAGAGTGCCATGAACCACAGGCGTCGCTGGACAGTTCTTCGTGATGCATGTTTCTCCCAAGAGGCACTAGATGCCTTCAATTCGGGTGATGCGCACCTCCATGTCGCTCAAAATGGTCTAGCCAGAGCCACGGAGCAGTATGTGAAAGACATACAGGTGAGAAAATTTGATGGTTATATATGCCAGTAGCCCCTGAGACTTGAAACAGTTATAATAACTGCTTTAAGGATCATTTGTTATCTGAGATCTTACAAAAAAGAATACCCAACTGTCCCAGGAGCTGGAAGAGTGCAAAGCCCAACTTGAGGCCGCACTAGCTGCTGCAGGGGAGGCCAAGGAGACCCCCTCTAGTAATATACGCTTCGAAAGACAAGTATGTTGTGAAGTGCAGCGTGTGTGTAAATCTCACAATATCATTGCAGATGGCGCCGGAGTGGATCCGGACAAGCAACAACTCTTGCGCCGGTTAAAGGCCGACGAGAGCGTGCTTACGAGGGTGAGGCAGGAGAAGAATAATCTCCAAGATGCCAACACCCAGCTGGGCGAGGAACTAAAGGATGTTCGTGCCCGGTAGCCGGACTCCGTGAAGGAGAATCGACGGCTTCGACGCGGCATTTTTAGTAAGTGCTTGAGCGAACTTTGAAAAAGAGTTCGGCGAGGAAGTCGACTAATAGAGTTATATGCAGTAGGTATGCTCACAGGTCATCCTGCAGAGGAAATGCCCGATTCTCACGGGTGACCTTCTTCGAGCTCTTACAACCGCATTTAACGAAGTTCGGCGGGTGATGAAAGGCGTCGCCTGTGCCTTATGGCCATCTGTCTCCCTGCCCGAAGGCCTTGAAGAGCTTGCAGAGAGGCTTAAGGGAGCGCGGCGGCGCTTCCGATTATGGAAGATATCAGCATGCCGTCAAGGCGCCAGGGAGGCCTGGGCCATGGTGAAGACGCGGTACATGAAGGCTGACCCAAACCACATGGCCGAGGTCGGACCTGTGGGGCCTGTTGGGAAGGAGATCCCTGTGAGCTTAGTGTACGGCCAAGTAGAATTGGCCGCAAAGTATTCCCAACTGGACTGTAAACTAGACAGCCTATTATATGGTATTGAGGAGGAATACACCCAGTCAAATTGACTATGTAATTTAAGATGACATGTAAAAATGCCTTCTAGCCGGATTGTAGATCGTTTGTCATGGCGGACCTTTTCGCTTCAACCTCGGGACCCTATAGTCCGGAGTGTGTCCGAATACCATCACGATTATGTAAGAACCGGGTATGCGTGGAGACCAGGCGTAGGGGTCATTAGTGCTTTAACAGACAAGTGCCAAACTAGTTATGTTATATTACATGGTTAGTAAGAAACATCTTCCAGGGAGAATAGTTCCGTTAGGGGTTCCTTTCACAGGAGGCATGCCTTAAAGTGCATGTCCGGACTGCAAAAAGCGTAAAAGGCATGCTGGGGCAGATAAATAAATAAGTGAGAAATCATCTTTAGTTCACCGACCGAATATTCCCTTAAGAACACTAGCTTTCGGTTTCACCCAGTCTGAGGTACACATCCGGCTGATCCGGCAGTAGCAATCGCAGAGGTGCTCCCTTTACCACCTAGCCGAACAATCGGGAACGTAGGAGTAAGCACAGGAGCCAGGCAACCCATCTTGGCCAAAACTTAAGTCATATCGATGCATATAATGGTGAATAAAAGGTACATGCGGAAGCGTGACACATGTGTTAGGCATGAAGCCCCCAGGTATAATGAGCGCGGATAGCGCGTCAAGTGTGTGCGAACAATGCACGAACGAGCCTTTAAAGGCTTTAAGAGAAAAAGGGGGAGAAGGAGAGAAATATAAGACAACTAATGTGTAAAAAATAGAGAGAGGAAGGAGACGAACTCAGAATCCGGCGCTAGGCGTAGAATCTTCGGAGACAGGCTGCGTTCCATGGGTTCAGCTTGAGTCGGTTATCCGATGCATCTCGCAGATGGTACGCTCCACCGGTTAGGACTTGGTCGATAATAAAGGGACCTTCCCATTTGGGCTTGAGTTTGTCCTTTTTCTTGTCCGGCAGGTGTAGAACTAACTCGCCAACATTGTAAGTTTTGGCCCGTACTTCTCTGCTTTGATATCTTTGAGCTTGTTGTTGATAGAATGCGGAACGGGCTTTTGCCACGTCACGCTCCTCCTCCAAGGCGTCCAAGCTGTCCTGCCGATCGAGCTCGGCTTCTCTTTCTTCGTACATGCGCACGCGAGGTGAGTCATGAATTATGTCGCAGGCGTAACTGCCTACGCCAGATACCATAAAGAATGGTGTGACTCCGGTGGTGCGATTCGGCGTGGTCCGCAGCCCCCAGAGTACGGAGTCGACCTCCTCTACCCAGTGTGTTAGATTCCTTGAGGGACCGCACTAATCTGGGTTTGATGCCACTCATTATTAGACCATTTGCTCGCTCGACTTGACCGTTAGTTTGAGGGTGATAGACTGAAGCATAGTCGATCTTGATGCCCATGTTTTTGCACCAGAGTTTGACCTCGTCGGCCGTGAAGTTCGTGCCGTTATCAGTGATGATGCTGTGGGGGACTCCGTAACGGTGTACGACCCCTGATATGAAGTCTATCACCGGTCCGGATTCGCCGTCTTAATGAGCTTGGCCTCTATCCATTTGGTGAATTCATCCACCATGACCAGTAGGTATTTTTGCTTGTGGGTTCCTCCTTTAAGGGGTCCAACCATGTCAAGCCCCCAGACCGCAAGGGCCAGGTAATGGGTATAGTTTGGAGGGCGGTGGGTGGCATGTGGCTTTGATTAGCAAAGAGCTGGCAACCGACGCATCGTTGGACTAGGTCCTGAGCATGTGCCCGGGCCGTCGGCCAATAAAATCCTGTACGGAAGGCCTTGCTTACAAGGGCCCGGGCTGCGGCGTGGTGCCCGCCGAGTCCGGCATAAATTTCAGCCAGAAGATTCCGCCCTTCCTCTTCGGAGATACACCTTTGAAGGACTCCGGTTGTGCTTTTCTTATAAAGCTCTCCCTCATGGACTTTATAGGCTTTAGATCGCCGCACTATGCTGCGTGCCTCGTTTTGGTCCTCGGGAAGTTCCTGCCTGGTTAGGTAGGCTAGGAATGGTTCCGTCCATGGGGCAATAACTGCCATTATCACGTGGGCTGAAGATGTTACTTCGTTGGCAGAGCCTCCGATTGTGTCAGAATTTTCGGTATCAGGCAGTGCGGTTGGGTCCGGGCTGTTATTTCCAGACTCCCCTTCCCATAATACGGATGGCTTGAACAGCCGCTCTAAGAAGATATTGGGGGGGACGGCATCGCGCTTCGCGCCAATGCGTGCCAAGACGTCGGCAGCCTGATTGTTTTCCCGAGCTATATGGTGAAATTCGAGCCCTTCGAACCGAGCTGACATTTTTAGGACGGCGTTGCGATAAGCTGCCATTTTCGGATCCTTGGCATCAAAGTCTCCATTTATTTGGGATATCGCGAGGTTCGAATCCCCGCGCACCTCTAGGCGTTGAATGCCCATGGATACTGCCATCCGGAGACCATGTAGAAGGGCCTCGTATTCGGCTGCATTGTTGGAGTCCGTATACATTATCTGGAGTATGTATTGAACTGTATCTCCTGTTGGGGACGTCAGAACGACGCCAGGCCCCAGACCAGCCAACATTTTGGAGCCGTCGAAGTGCATGATCCAGTTGGAATATGTGCCGTACTCTTTAGGGAGTTCGGCTTCAGTCCATTCGGCGACGAAGTCGGCCAAAACTTGCGACTTAATGGCTCACCGTGGCTTATAGGTTATGTCGAACGGGAGGAGCTCAATGGCCCATTTGGCAATCCGGCCTGTCGCGTCGCGGTTGTTTATAATGTCGTTAAGAGGTACTTCGGAGGCTACTGTTATTGAACACTCTTGAAAGTAGTGTTGCAGCTTCCGGGATGCCATAAACACCGCATACGCTATCTTTTGATAATCCGGATACCGTGACTTGCATGGAGTGAGGACAGTGGACACGTAGTAAACTAGTTTTTGAAGGGGGAACTTGTGTCCGTCCGTTTCTCGTTCGACAACGAGCACCGCAATTACAACTTGATGAGTTGCCGTGATGTATAATAGCATTGGTTCGCCCATGTTGGGCACGGCCAGGACCGGGTTTTTTGCCAATATGGCTTTTATTTATTCGAGTCCGGCCGTGGCGGCATCCGTCCACTCGAAGTGTTCGGTGCGCCGGAGGAGGCGATAAAGGGGTAATGCCTTTTCTCCCAAACGGGAGATAAAGCGGCTTAGAGCCGCCACGCATCGATCAATTTTTGTATTTGTTTGAGGTCCTTTGGGATATCCAATTGTGACAGAGCTCGGATCTTGGCTGGGTTTGCTTCAATTCCTCTACCGGATACAATGAAGCCCAAGAGCTTTCCGGCTGGTACGTCGAAAACACATTTTTCCGGGTTAAGCTTGATGTCATATGTTCGGAGATTATCGAATGTGAGCCTCAAATCGTCTAGTAGAGTTTCGACATGCTTGGTTTTGACGACCACATCATCTATGTATGCCTCCACTGTTTTGCCGATCTGGTTTGCTAGACATGTCTGAATCATGCGCTGATATGTTGCGCCGGCGTTTTGAGCGAAGGACATTGTGTTGAAGCGTAATGGGCCGTATGGGGTGATAAATGCCGTTATGCGGCTTGATCAGGCTCTGCCATTTTAATTTGATGGTAGCGGAGTATGCGTCAAGGAAACACAATGAATCGTGTCCTGCGGTAGCATCGATAATTTGATCGATGCGGGGGAGGGGGAAGGGATCCTTTGGGCAAGCCTTGTTGAGGTCCTTGAAATCGACGCATAGGCGCCAGGATTTGTCCTTCTTTGGTACCATCACCGGGTTTGCTAGCCAGTCCGGATGTTTTATATCTCGATGAATCCGGCCTCCAATAGTTTGGCTAGCTCCTCTCCCATGGCTTGTCTCTTAGGTTTGGAGAAACGCCAAGAGCCTGTTTGACTGGCTTGAATCCTTTTAGGATGTTTAGGCTGTGCTCGCCAGCCGGCGTGGGATTCCTGGCATGTCACGAAGGGTGCCAGCAAAATGTCCCAATTTTCGCGTAGGAATTCTCGTAGTGCGGTGTCTACATCAGCGTTTAGTTGTGCCCCGATGGAGGCCGTTTTTGTAGAGTCCGTTGGGTGGACTTGGAATTTGACTATTTCGTCCGCTGGTTTAAAGGAGGTGGACTTGGATCTTTTATCAAGTATCACATCGTCCCTGTTCACCGTGGAGCGCGCTAGCTGGGTTCCTCGGCCGCTAGGGCTTCGGATAGTGCCTCAAGGGCTAGTGCGGCTGTCTTGTTTTGGTAGCGGAGTGATATGTCCGGGTCACTAGCAAGAGTGATGATTCCGTTGGGCGGGCATTTTGAGCTTCATGTACCCGTAATGGGGTATAGCTTGAAAATTTGTGAATGCCTCTCGCCCTAATAGAGCGTGGTATCCGCTGCTGAATGGGGCCACTTGGAACGTGACCTCCTCGGACCTGTAATTATCCGGCATGCCGAACACCACATCCAGTGTGATTTTTCCTGTGCAGCACGCTTCCCGACTGGGTATTATTCCTCCAAAGTTTGTGCTACTTCGCTCAATGCGGCTCCAGTCTATTTCCATTTTTCGAAGGGTTTCCTCATAAATGAGGTTCAATCCGCTGCCACCGTCCATGAGTACCTTGGTAAGGCGAAAGCCGTCCACTATTGGACTGAGGACCAATGCTGCTGGTGCTCGGGCTGTTCGGAGTTTAGTTTCAGCACTGGCATTAAAGGTAATAGCCGTGTCACTCCATGGATTTATTGTTGCTACTTGGTAGACTTCGGCAAGGCTGCGGAGTGTTCGTTTTCGCAGATTGTTTGATGCGGAAGTCTCAAAGACTATTAATACCGTATTGGTATCCCTGGGCTGGTGCTCTGTGGATGCTGGGGTTAGAAGCTCTTCGCCACTTTTGGCCACCTGCCGGAGTATCCAACATGCTCTAAGGCTATGAGTTGGTGTGGCGCCCTCTGTACTATGAATTTTACAGGGTCCGTTGAGCCATCCCTCCAGTACGGTTCCATGCCCCGTAGGGGTTTTTTGTTTTTTGGTGTTTAACCCGGGTGATTGGTGATAATGCACCCTTTTATTTCGGACTGGGTTTGTATTCAGGGCCGGATTGTCCCAAAATCTTACTTCGGTTTTCCAGGCGCTTTCCATCGCACAGTACTTTTGTACTATGGATGCCAAGTCAGCAAAGTGTGTAATTTCACGGCGACCTATGGCGTTGAGGATTCCCTTGTCCGTGCAATTATTGCAGAAGAATGAAATTGCGTCTTCCTCGCGGCAGTCCTTTATCCTGTTCATAACCAGGAGGAATTTGGCCCGGTAATGATGTACTGTTTCTTCGGGATCTTGCCTAATATTGGATAGATTGCCTATGTTCGGGTGGGTGGGTGGAATTAGATCCGAAACCCCACTCAATCTGAGGCTCAAGGGCCAAGGAGTTTCCGAACTCAGAAGCTTGGATTCTTGGATGTTGTCCACTGAATCTAGCCCATTGCCTGACTCTAAGTTCAGGTCTTGAGTGACGCCCTCCCTCCTCATGGTATCCGTCTTGGAGGGATTGGGAATCCAGACATAGTTAGTCCTTAAGATAGATGAAGGGTCGCCGCATTGTTCCTCCACCACATCAACGTGATGGGTGACCTGGGGAGAGTTAATCTCTCTCAGATCGGGTTTAGGCCCAATCTGATCGTAGTCTGTAGCGACTCCCAGGGCGGCGATGCGATCCAAGAGCTCGTTTAAAGAAGAGAGCTCCATCGGATCTAACTTCTCGACGAGTTCCGAGTTGACGTGAAGATTGCTTTTGATGACCCGAGAAGTCATCGTCGGCACGGCGGCCAAACAGGCGGTCATAAGAAAACCACCTAGCCGGAGAGTTCGGCCGATAGCCAAAGCTCCTTTAGCAACAGAGCCGTCTTTAAAGACAGGATGAGGCATCCTTCCTGATGGCGACAGCACAACGGAACTCTCAATGAAAGCACCAATGTCGGTGTCAAAACCGGCGGATCTCGGGTAGGGGGTCCCGAGCTGTGCGTCTAGGCGGATGGTAACAGGAGACAAGGGACACGATGTTTTTACCCAGGTTCGGGCCCTCTCGATGGAGGTAAAACCCTACTCCTGCTTGATTAATATTGATGATATGGGTTGTACAAGAGTAGATCTACCACGAGATCAGAGAGGCTAAACCCTAGAAGCTAGCCTATGGTATGATTGTTGTTCGTCCTATGGACTAATACCCCCCGGTTTATATAGACACCGGAGAGGGTTAGGGTTACACAGAGTCGGTTACAATGGAAGGAGATATACATATTCGTATCGCCAAGCTTGCCTTCCACGCCAAGGAAAGTCCCATCCGGACACGGGACGAAGTCTTCAATCTTGTATCTTCATAGTCCAGGAGTCCGCCAAAGGTCATAGTTCGGCTATGCGGACACCCCCTAATCCGTGACTCCCTCAGGCACACATCAATAACTTTTAGATCTTCATCTTGATTTTCATAGGAATTGGAAGAACACGCTTTAATAAAGGCATCGTTCGTAGCATGCATCCTAGCGGTTCTTTCCTTGCACTCATCAATGGAAATTATCATGGCTTTGAGAGACTCATTGATATCATGCTTAGGAGGAATAGATCTAAGCTTTAAAGAATCAACATCAAGAGAAATTCTATCAACGTTCCTAGCCAATTCATCAATTTTAAGCAATTTCTCTTCAAGCAAAGCATTGAAATTCTTTTGCGAATTCATAAACTATTTAACACTAGTCTAAAATTCAGAGGGCATCTTATTAAAATTTCCATAAGAGTTGTTGTAGGAATTTCCATAATTATTAGAAGGATTACTAGGATAAGGCCTAGGATTAAAGTTCCCCTATCTGGCGTTGTTACCAAAATTATTCCTACCAACAAAATTCACATCCATAGATTCATTATTATTCTCACTTTAAGTAGACAAAGGCATATCATTAGGATCGGAAGAAACACTCTTAGTAGCAAATAATTTCATAAGTTCATCCATCTTTCCACTCAAAACATTAATTTCTTCTATCGCATGCACTTTTTTATTAGTAGATCTTTCAGTGTGCCATTGAGAATAATTAACCATAATATTATCTAGGAGTTTAGTAGCATCTCCTAAAGTGATTTCCATAAAAGTGCCTCCGGCGGCCGAATCTAAAAGATTTCTAGAAGCAAAGTTCAATCCGGCATAAAAAATTTGTATAATCATCCATAAATTCAAACCATGAGTAGGACAATTACGTATCATTAATTTCATTCTCTCCCAAGCTTGTGCAACATGTTCATGATCAAGTTGCTTAAAATTCATAATATCGTTTCTAAGAGAGCTGATCTTAGCGGGAGGAAAATACTTAGAGATAAAAGCATCTTTGCACTTGTTCCAAGAATCAATACTATTTTTAGGCAAAGACGAAAACCAAGCTTTAGCACGATCTCTAAGCAAAAAAGGAAATAGCTTCAGTTCAACAATATCATTATCGACATCTTTCTTCTTTTGCATATCACATAAATCAACGAAGTTATTTAGATGAGTAGCGGCATCTTCACTAGGAAGGCCGGCGAATTGATCTTTCATAACAAGATTCAACAAAACAAGATTGATTTCACAAGATTCAGTATTGGTAAGAGGAGCAATCGGAGTGCTAAGGAAATCATTATTGTTGGTATTGGTAAAGTCACACAATTTGGTATTATCTTGAGCCATAATGACAAGCAAGCAATCCAACACACAAGCAAACAAAAAGCAAGCGAGAAAAAGGAAAACGAAAAAGAGAGGGCAAATAAAACGGCAAGGGTGAAGTGGGGGAGAGGAAAACGAGAGGCAAATGGCAAATAATGTAATGTGAGAGATAGGGGATTGTGATGGGTACTTGGTGTGTTGACTTTTGCGTAGACTCCCCGGCAACGGCGCCAGAAATCTTCCTGCTACCTCTTGAGCACTGTGTTGGATTTCCTTGAAGAGTAAAGGGTGATGCAGCAGAGTAGAGTAAGTATTTCCCTCAGTTTTTGAGAACCAAGGTATCAATCCAAAGAGGAGGCTACACTCAAGTCCCTCGTACCTACACAAAACAAATAGCTCCATGCAACCAACGCGATTAGGGGTTGTCAATCCCTTCACGGTCACTTACGAGAGTGAGATCTGATAGAGATGATAGATAATATTTTTGGTATAAAGATGCAAAGTAAAATAAAAGGCAAAATAAAAAAGCAAAGCAATAATAAAGTGATGGAAGATTAATATGATGAGAATAGACCCGGGGGCCATAGATTTCACTAGTGGCTTCTCTCAAGAGCATAAATATTCTACGGTGGGTGAACAAATTACTTTTGAGCAATTGACAGAATTGAGCATAGTTATGAGAATATCTAGGTATGATCATGTATATAGGCATCACGTCCGAGACAAGTAGACCGACTCACGCCTGCATCTACTACTATTACTCCACTCATCGACCGCTATCCAAAGATGCATCTAGAGTATTAAGTTCAAGAAAACAGAGTAACGCCTTAAGCAAGATGACATGATGTAGAGGGATAAATTCATGCAATATGATAAAAACCCCATCTTGTCATCCTCGATGGCAACAATATAGTACATGCCTTGCTGCCCCTACTGTCACTGGGAAAGGACACCGCAAGATTGAACCCAAAGCTAAGCACTTCTCCCATTGCAAGAAAGACCAATCTAGTAGGCCAAACCAAACTGATAATTCAAAAAGACTTGCAAAGATAACTAATCATACATAAAATAATACAGAGAAGATTCAAATATTGTTCATAGATAATCTTGATCATAAACCCACAATTCATCCGTCTCAACAAACACACCGCAAAAAGAAGATTACATCGAATAGATCTCCACGAGAGAGGGGAGAACATTGTATTGAGATCCAAAAAGAGAGAAGAAGCCATCTAGCTACTAACTATGGACCCGAAGGTCTGAGGTAAACTACTCACACTTCATTAGAGAGGCTATGGTGATGATGTAGAAGCCCTCCATGGTGGATTCCCCTTCCGGCGGAGCTCCGGAACAGGCCCCAAGATGGGATCTCGTGGATACAGAAGGTTGCAGCGGTGGAATTAGGTTTTTGGCTCCGTATCTGATCATTTGGGGGTACGTAGGTATATATAGGAGGAATGAGTACGTCGGTGGAGCAAAGGGGGGCCCACGAGGCAGGGTGGCGCGCCCTAGGGGGGCGCCCTCCACCCTCGTGCCCACCTCCTTTCTTTCTTGAAGGGGGGTCCAAGTCTCCTGGATCATATTCGGTGAGAAAATCACATTCCCGAAGGTTTCATTCCGCTTGGACTCCGTTTGATATTCCGTTTCTTCGAAACACTGAAATAGGCAAAAAACAGCAATTCTGGGCTGGGCCTCCGGTTAATTGATTAGTCCCAAAAGTAATATAAAAGTGGAAAATAAAGCCCAATATAGTCCTAAACAATAGATAATATAGCATGGAGCAATCAAAAATTATAGATACATTGGAGACGTATCAGCCGCCGCCGCTTGGGTCCCATGAGGGACACCGCGGAGGCGACGCCGGCGTACACTACAGGTGTCTTGCCGGATCCTTTTGTTGCGAGGACCTTCGTCGACCCCGCATGGGCTCCACGGAAGAGGGGAATGTTAGGATGAACTCGAGCCAGTGCCGGCCTTGGTGAAGTAGTGGCCGGTGATGAACTCGAACCGGTGCCGGCCACCATCATCTTCGCACCACCAATGATATGAGTTGGGCGGTGGGACGCGAGTCGCCCTTGCGCTGAACCATATACCTCCGGGGTTCCCGCAGTCCGGTGATCGTGCTACCGACATGAGGAACACAAATCGATCGTGAGGCGACCATTTAGGCTGTATTATATACCTGCTGTCCGTAACTAGCACCGCGTAGTTCATTTGAATGTAATGAAATCCGTCATGTTTGTATGAAAATCCGTATTTTATCTGATTTCCGTCGTTGTTTATATGAAATATCAGTTTGTCTACGTGTTTGCGTGAATTTCGTCCGGTTGGTTGAGTTGCTGTCATAATGTGTGCGACTACGGTTGGATGGCGTAATTTGCGGGTCGCCGGTTGGTCTGCGGGCGGCTCGGGCGGCGTTGTGGGACAAAAAAACACAGCTCGTGTGATCTTCTCTCCAACGTGCGCGCTGGAGGATGCATGACAGCATGAGCACCCGAGCCATTCCTAGTTCATCGGTGGCAAAGGCACCGGTGGACAAAAGGGTCGCCAATATTTTGGCTACCCCGGGCAATATCTAAACAGCCCCTCCCAACAGATTCAAACCCTCGTTCGCCGTGGAATTTTGCCATGTGTTGTTTTCATGGACTAGCAAGATGCCCGTGCATTGCACAGAACATCAAGATGCATTTTTTTACAAACTCCCGCATGCATGCAAGGTATAATTAATGTCCTCCTTTGCTAGTACCACGAGGCAAACACCATTAATATTGCATCGATTAGTGTTAGTAGCCTTGTATATCTGCAAATTGTAATTTTGATAGTGTCCCCTTGTATATAAAAATGGAGGGAGAAAGATGAGAGATAAGGTGAGGAGGAGTGGGGCGTGGTGGTGGTGGTGGTTGGACTGAGGCGGAGGCATGGGCATGGACGGCAGATTATGTCTAGGGTTTGTATCTCTCACACACACCCCCGTAGGTGGGGGACGTGCACGAAGAGAAGCGGTGCACGCACGTACTCCCGCCTCTTTCCCAACCACACCCGCGCGGGTACCCGGTGGAGCTCATTTCTGGATGAAAAAAGGCAGCCCACGTGGTAATTTGGCACGATGTCTTGGTTGTCCACTTGATGGAGGGAGGATCGTCTACCACGGGTGAACAAACAAATTGCGACTTGACGTTATGTTAAATTAAAAAAGAGGCAAACCATGTGGGGCCTACCTTAGAGGCAAGGCTCTATACACTGAGTACTTTTGATGTGTCCCGTCAACTCATGAAACGAGGAGAAGCTTGCTTAGTACCCGCCTCCCCGCCATGCAGGCGCGGTGGCTCGCAGGATGATGTGAAGCTTGCTTACGAGTACTACTACTACTACTACTACTACTACTACTACTACTACTACTACTACTACTACTACTATCAGACGCTTTACGCCCGCTCCCGCCCTCGCTGCCACAGGTGGCTCGCAGCACGAGGAGAAAGTTTTACTACTCCCTCCGTTTACTCCTCGTACCTACTACATAATACTTTGGTTAGTACTCCCTCCATTTACTTATACATGGCCACTATAAAAAATACATTTTGCATCTATACAAGGCCACAAATAGTAATCGAGACAAAAGTTACTACTCCCTCCTTTCCAGTTTATGGCTCAATTTCAAAATCTCTCTAACCAAGGTAGACGGTGAGTGGTCGAATTAATTTTGTAGTTTGCACAAGTAATTAGTACGCTCGTTTTTTTCAAGAAGTTATGTCTACCGAGGCATTAATTAGAATGAATGCATGAATGACCAGTAAATTTCCATGAACTTGTACATGCATTGGTTAGTTACCTCTTGACACCGCTTGCGTCGGGTGATCTAACGCACCTCGAAATCCAACATGTAATGGTACTACTACTAGTATAGTAGAATTGAGACTTATCAAACGGAAAAACGAATGTTTTTTAGATGAGCCCTATAAACCCTAGTGGGTACGTACTGCGTAAAAACAGATTTTTCCAAAACTAAGTCGCTCCCTTTCATGAATTATGTAGTATACCCCTCCGTCGATGCTCCCTTTCATGAATTCTGTACTTCCTGTCACCGACATGTGGGACATATAGCAACCGGGTCAACGTTTCAAGCACCAAGTAACAGTGCAGAACAGCAGGAGGGACGCACCCCACCTGCATCGCCCAAAGAGTAGTAATGAGCAATGAGACGTCAAATCACAATGCCGCACCTTCCTGCACGGACGAAGCAACCATTATTTCACACTTCGTTCGCCATCATCTCAAACCACGTAGTATTGCTTCGCCTCAAGAGGGACACGCAGACGCCTTTGGTACATCATGACACGTGGGACCGCATGATGTGCCATGCTCCCCGCCGATCGCTTCGGTAAAATCACCTCATTTTTACTATACTTCCTCCAGACGGTTTACTACACAAAGCATGCACGCTGCTCAAGGTTGAGAATTTAACTGGCTATATATGTGATGAATAGTACTCTAGCCTTTTAAAAAATGTATACTTCTGTACAGTAGTACTATCGATGGATTGCGCCATGGAGCAAAAATTGAAATTAAAAAAGGTGGTACATATAGGAAGCGCTCGTCGCCAAATTATGCAAATAGTACTATTAAAAAAAGCTAGTACGTGCTTAATTGGGGTGCTAAATTCTATTAAAGAAATACTAGTAGTATGTACATACTGAAGAGTTAAAGTAACGAGAAGAAACATAACATAGTTCTGCTGGGGGCTCAAAGACAACACACCCCTCAAATTAAACTAAGCACACCTGAAATTAAACTATGCAACTAATCCGGTAGACACTGCATTAGAAGTTTAGAACCACCATGAGCAACGACACTGCCACCTTACTCGGAGTCCTCGTTGTCGGTGTCAAAACCGGCGGATCTTGGGTAGGGGGTCCCGAACTGTGCGTCTAAGGCGGATGGTAACAGGAGGCAGGGGACACGATGTTTACCAAGGTTCGGGCCCTCTTGATGGAGGTAATACCCTACTTCCTGCTTGATTGATCTTGATGATATGAGTAGTACAAGAGTTGATCTACCACGAGATCATAGAGGCTAAACCCTAGAAGCTAGCCTGTGGTATCATTGTTGTTGTCCTACGGACCAAACTCTCCGGTTTATATAGACACGGAGGGGGCTAGGGTTACACAGAGTCGGTTACAAGGGAGGAGATCTACATATCCGTATCGCCAAGCTTGCCATCCACGCCAAGGAGAGTCCCATCCGGACACGAGACGAAGTCTTCAATCTTGTATCTTCATAGTCCAACAGTCCGGCCAATGGATATAGTCCGGCTGTCTGGATACCCCCTAATCCAGGACACCATCAGTAGCCCCTGAACCAGGCTTCAATGACGATGAGTCTGGCACGCAGATTGTCTTCGGCATTGCAAGGCGGGTTCCTCCTCCGAGTACTCCATAGAAGATCTTGAACACAAGGATAGTGTCCGGCTCTGCAAAACAAGTTCCACATACCACCGTAGAGAGAATAATATTTCCACAAATCCAATCTGCTGACACACTTGATATTATGACATCATACCACGGCCCGGTCATTATTCGAACCGTTTTTCTCAACCAGCCTTGGCACACATCGCGAGGCGGTTTCCTTGGCACGTCTTGTCGAAGCAGAGATCGTATCCCCTTATTACGGGATTCTCATCAATACGAGTGTGGATAACCCAACCGCGCCATCCCTTACGGTTTTTGGGGAATAAGAGGTTTTACCAGGTAAGTGGGGAGGCGCATCGCCTCTTACGTCCTTATAAGGGGACAAGGATTTATTCTATTCACCCACGCCCTCCTCCCAGCTCATTCCCTTCTGCTCAAGCTCCAACGCTCAAGCGTTCCTCTTCTCTGTCCACAAGAGGTCCTCTGAAGATGTCCGGATCCGGAGCGGGAGGCAAATGGATGGCCTCTATCGTCCAAGAGAAGGATATTAAAAAGCTTCGGAAGGCCGGGTACCTGGCCAAGAAAATCAGCCACCGTCTTCCGACGACGGGACAAATCGTCCCTACTCTGGAACCCCATGAGAGGGTTGTATTCCTCCCTCATTTTGTCCGCGGGCTAGGATTTCCCCTCCACCCGTTCGTTCGCGGCATCATGTACTATTATGGGATCGATCTTCACGATATGTCCCCCAATTCCTTCCTCAACATCTCGACGTTTATTGTCGTGTGAGAGGCTTTTCTCCGCATTTCACCGCACTTCGGCTTATGGCTGAAGATTTTTAATGTGAAGCCCAAGGTGGGCGGCGAGCACGCCGAATGTGGGGGCGCCATTGTGAGCAAGATGCCCAATGTCATATGGCCAACGGGAACCTTCAATGATTCTGTCAAGGAGTGGCAACAGCAGTGGTTTTATATCACTCAGCCACGTGGCACAGAGTGGGCTGCCTCTCCCGAGTTTCGATCCGGCGCCCCCCTGCGGCTTACATCCTGGGTCAAGAAAGGCCTGGACTGGTCCTCGTCCGACGAACTATCGGCGCTCCAGACGCTGCTGAAGATATGGGAGACAAGAACATTGAGCTTGTCAATGTGGTCCAGGTGATGTTGATTCGCCGGATCCTGCCTTGTCCGCACCGGACTTGCAATTTGTGGGAATTCGATCCGGCCTAGCACCAAACCTTGTGGGAGCTTTTCGGCTCCTCGCACAAGGACATCTGGAAGGTGCTTTTCAAGTCCAGCAAATCGTGGCCGGACTCTGCCGAAGACCATGGGTACCAACTGTCCCGCCCGGCAAGTTCGGTGAGTTATCAAACTTTTCTATCCACAGAATTCCAAAAAAGAAACACTTAACGTGTTTTATACAACTCTCCTGTGGCTGGACGAAGAAGAAGGCAGAGCGGATCCATTGTCCGGCCCCGCTGCTCGAAGAACCGGCCATCCCACTTCTGACGAAGATGTTGGTCCCGGCACCTTACAAGGTGCCGAAGAAGACGGCCGAGAAGGAGGCCAAGAAGACCCGGGGCAGCCTTCGTCGCCACGACACTTCGGACACAATATCCGAAGGCTCCAATGCCCATTCCGCCTCCGAAGAGGACGAGGAGGAGGAGGAAGATGAATCCCCTGTGGGGGGAAGAAAGAAGAGGACGGCCTCCGTACACTTGGAGGCCGAGCTGCCCAAAAGGGGAAAGGCTCCTCTTCCGGAGGAGCCCACTGCCGCCGCCAGCAGCGGCCCGGCGTGGGATCCCAGGGCCCAGCCCCTGGTGAACTCGTAAGTGTATAAAATCTGAGTACGTTTTAGACGTCCGGACTCATCGCGGCTTAGTATTTTAACCCAAGCCATATTTTTGTAGTCCGACGGGGTCTCGTGCCAAACAATCCTCATCAGAGGACTTGCTGAGCTCAAATGCTATGGAGAGCGGGACGCCCAAAGGCCCCTTCCTCCACACAGGTGCACAACACCGAGGCTTCGTCCTAGAAGGACCCCGGCCAAGTAGGAAAGGAAAAATCCATGAAGGCGGCGCCTGGAGGTCAAACCTCAGGGGCCGGACACATGGGGGAAAAGATTCCCATGGGGGCTGATGGCGGGAGCGATACTGAGTTCGGCTCCCAGCCGGATGCGATTTCAAAGACCTATACGGCTCCAGGATCGAGCAGGCAGCCTCCTTTGGCTGGAGGGGGAGTGCCTGTCCCATCAGCAACCTATGTCTATCCAGAAGTGTCGGATGCTTTGTTAGTGGCGTTGAAAGACGCCTCCATCGTTGATGAACACCGTGCCCTTATGGGTGCGGTGATTGAGAAAATTCAGTCAACTGAGAGTGGACTGAACGAAGCCTGTATCAGCCTTATAAGAGGCTTTGAGGTATGTTGTATGGGTTGTCGAAGAGTGTCATGGTATAGATAGTAGCCCCTGATACTCTATTCGGTGAAAAAAGGAACCGGACAGAGGATCGAATTTATGTTCGCAGGAAGAATCATTGAATGGTATCTATTTCTCTCGTTATAAGTGTGTGTCTCAGAACGCATCGCTACTTCTCATACTGCGGAGGTCTCCGGGCTGAATCAAAGTCTGGAGCGGGCCACAGAAGAACTTGGCCAATTGACAATGCAGTTGAGGGATAAACAAGGTATGCACACGTCTTGTTCGTGTTTAATGCAAAGAAACTCTCAGTATGAACTGAGCTTTATGACTTGCGCTAGTGATTGTGACCGAAGTCGAAGCCCTTAAGAAGGTTGTGGCCAAGGCCGAGAAAAAGGCGGGCACTGAGCAGGCTCTTCGTGAGAAGCACGAGGCCAAGGTTATTAAAGCTGAGCAGGAGCTACAAGAGGTCGTGACGAAATGCGAGACCTTGGAGCAGAGTTTAACAGAGAAGGAAGCCGAACTCACCAAGGCGCATCAGGCCATGAGCAATGCCTGGGGGGAAACCCGAAGCGCCCTGCAGGAGATCCAAGAGGCGAGGAAGATCGCGACTGGTAAGGCTTTTTCCCTGTAGAGTAAGTATTTGGGGGGAGAATTATATTTCTAATTTTAAACCTGGATTTCTCAGAGGTATTCGCCGAGCTACCTCGCAGCATATCAGATGCCGCTCAATTCTACCGAGCCGAAGAAAGGAGTACTGCGGATAAGCTCTTCTGGTTGCAGTATTTGGCACCAAACTATCCGGTGCCTTTTGCCGATCAACTGAAACAGCTGATCGAACTACAGAAGGCGGCGGAACTAGCCATAAAGGATTTAATTATCCGGCTATGGCCTGCTGAGCCGATCCCAACTAGCTACTTCGGGCTCGTGAAGCGGCTTGAGGGTGCCTGTCCTTGACTTGACGTCATCAAGCGGTCGGTCTGTATAGAGGGTGCACGACTGGCCTTCGACTACGCAAAAGTGCACTGGGGGAAGATGGATGCTGAAAAGCTGATGACCGAAGGACCGCCGGAGGGGAAGGAGCACCGCAAGCCCGAGTTATATTATGAGAATGTCCTAAAAGGATTCTACCTTGCCGCAGAACTATGCACCAAGGACTTTATATTTCCATGAATGCAAATCATGTTGTCCTCTATAATGTTAAAACAAGGTCAATTACATCAGTTACCGCCTGTTATATGAAAGTTTACCCTCCTGTGGGGTCGTTTTATATGTTAAATATGAGAGTTGGCCAGTCGTGGCTTCTGCCCCCACGTGTGAAGTACGGGGGTGTTCGGGATAAACCTGAGCACTCTTTATCCCAGTTTTGGGTCCTCCGAAGGAGGTGCTCAGCACAACGAACCATGCAATCAGACTATAGGGCTTTATCATTCTCACTTAGGCATGGGAGCTTTAGTATGGTCGGCGCAACCCCTGGTGTTTGGAAGACCGCACTAGGGGCTCTATAAGCGCCTGATCGGACAAAGAACCGATCCATCGCACGCTGCATTGGTTATGGAATTATGCGGGAGAAATCCTTAAAGATTTTGTGACCTCTCGAACAGATGACCAGCTCTCGCCGTATCATGATAGTCAGTTTTCGGCTTTCTCTACTGAGGTGCTCGTCCGCAAGAACCAGGACACAATCGCAGTAGTTCTCCCGGTGCTACCTAATACGTCTCCGTCGTATCTACTTTTCCAAACACTTTTGCCCTTGTTTTGGACTCTAACTTGCATGATTTGAACGGAACTAACCCGGACTGACGCTGTTTTCAGCAGAATTGCCATGGTGTTGTTTTATGTGCAGAAAACAAAAGTTCTCGGAATGACCTGAAACTCCACGGGATGTCTTATAGAAAATAATAAAAAATCCTCGCCAAAGATGAAGACCAGGGGGCCCACACCCTGTCCACGAGGGTGGGGGGCGTGCCCTCCCCCCGGGCGCGCCCCCTACCTCGTGGGCCCCCGGAGGCCCTCCGACGCCAACTCCAACTCCATATATTGGCTTTCGGGGAGAAAAAAATCAGAGAGAAAGTTTCATCATGTTTTACGATACGGAGCCGCCGCCAAGCCCTAATCTCTCTTGGGAGGGCTGATCTGGAGTCCGTTCGGGGCTCCGGAGAGGGGGATTCGTCGCCGTCGTCATCATCAACCATCCTCCATCACCAATTTCATGATGCTCACCGCCTGTGTGAGTAATTCCATCGTAGGCTTGCTGGACGGTGATGGGTTGGATGAGATTTATCATGTAATCGAGTTAGTTTTGTTAGGGTTTGATCCTAGTATCCATTATGTTACGAGATTGATGTTGCTATGACTTTGCTATGCTTAATGCTTCTCACTAGGGCCCGAAAGTGCCATGATTTCAGATCTGAACCTATTATGTTTTCATGAATATATGTGTGTTCTTGATCCTATCTTGCAAGTCTATAGTCACCTACTATGTGTTATGATCCGGCAACCCAAGTGACAATAATCGGGACCACTCCGGTGATGACCATAGTTTGAGGAGTTCATGTATTCACTATGTGCTAATGCTTTGTTCCGGTTCTCTATTAAAAGGAGGCCTTAATATCCCTTAGTTTCCGATAGGACCCGCTGCCACGGAGGGTAGGACAAAAGATGTCATGCAAGTTCTTTTCCATAAGCACGTATGACCATATACGGAATACATGCCTACATTACATTGATGAACCGGAGCTAGTTCTGTGTCACCCTATGTTATGATCGTTACATGACGAACCACATCGGCATAATTATCCATCATCGATCCGGTGCCTCACGAGCTTTCCATATACTGGTTTACGCTCATTTACTTTTCCGCTATACTGTTACAATCACTACAAAATACCAAAAACATTACTTTTTCTCGTTTTTACTTTTGTTACCGTTGCCACCACTATCATATTACTTTGCTACTAAACACTTTGCTGCAGATACTAAGTTTCCAGGTGTGGTTGAATTGACAACTCAGCTACTAATACTTGAGAATATTCTTTGGCTCCCATTGTGTCGAATCAATAAATTTTGGTTGAATACTCTACCCTCGAAAACTGTTGCGACCCCCTATACTTGTGGGTTATCAAGACCCTTTTCTGGCGCCGTTGCCAGGGAGCATAACTCTATTCTTTGAGTCACTTGGGATTTATATCTGCTGGACACTATGAAGAATTTGAAAGATGATCGAACTACTATTTTGCCCTCAACTACGAGGGGAGGTAAGGAATTGCCATCTAGCTCTGCACACTATTCACCTTCTGTTGTAAGTAAGCTAGCGACACCTAAACCTGCTTCTGCTATTCGTTCTGATATGTCGCATGTTATTGATGATGCCACTTCTGCTATGCATGATACTTATGATGAAACTACTTCTATGCTTGATACTACTGTGTCCCTTGGTGAATTTCTAGAGGAACAAATTGCTAGATCTAGAGAAAGAGAAACTATTGAAACTGAACACAATGATGTTAGTAATGATGATAATATGCCTGCTATTCCTGAGGGCTATCTTTTCGATGTTGAATCTACCGCAACCATTCTTGCTTGCCAAGATAGATATGAACTTAAGAGGTTGCTAGTTAAATGGAGTAAAGAATCTTTTAGAGATAGGATGAGACCCGACCCTGCTTTTGCTACTTCACCTATATGTGTTCCTGATAAGGATTATTATGATTTTTCTGTTGATCCAGATATAATTACTTTGGTTGAATCTGATCCTTTTTATGGTTATGAATCTGAAACTGTTGTGCACATCTTACTAAGCTAAATGATATAGCTGCCCTGTTTACTAATAATGAGAGATCGCGCTACCTTTGTTTACTCAAAATATTTCCGTTCTCATTAAAGGGTGATGCTAAGATATGGTTTAATTCTCTTGATCCTAGTTGTGTGCAAAGTCCCCAGGATATGATTTACTACTTCTCTGCTAAGTATTTCCCTGCTTATAAGTAACAAGCTGCTTTGAGGGATATATATAATTTTGTGCAAATTGAAGAAGAGAGTCTCCCACAAGCTTGGGGGCGGCTTCTCAAGTTACTTAATGCTTTGCCTGATCATCCTCTTAAGAAACCTGAAATACTTGATATCTTTTATAATGGACTAACTGATGCTTCCAGAGATTACCTGGATAGTTGTGCTAGTTCTCTTTTCAGGGAAAGAACACCGGATGACGCTGAAATTCTATTGAATAATATGTTGGCAAATGAAAATAATTGGGCACCTCATGAGCCAGCCCCTGAGCCAGCTCCAGAGCCAATAACTGAGCCTATTCCTAAACCAACTCCGAAGAAGAGAGGTGTTCTATTTCTCAGTCCCGAAGATATGCAAGAGGCAAAGAAATCTATGAAAGAAAAAGGTATTAAAGCTGAAGACGTTAAGAATTTACCTCCTATTGAAGAAATACATGGTCTTAATTTACCGCCTGTTGAAGAAGTGCATGATCTCAATTCTTTATTCACTGAAGAACCTCCTGATCCTGATACCCCGACACAGGTAGTAAAGGTAAATTCTCTCTATAGATATGATAAAGCTGAAGTCCCTCCTACTAAAATTGCTAGTCAGTGCTTGGATGCGTTTGATAACTTTATGTTTAAGCGAGATGACTTTAATGCTTATTTTGGTAGACAATTAAAACAGAATACCTCCATGATTAAACGCTTGAGTGATTATATGGCTAATATTAGAGGTGAACTTAAACTTGTTAGCAAACATGCTTCTATGGTTACCACTCAAGTAGAACAAGTACTTAAAGCTCAGAAATAAGTGCTTGATGAAATGAATAGTAAGAAAAATGATTATGCTGTTAGAGTGGCTACTAGAACTGGTAGAATTACTCAGGAACCTTTGTATCCTGAAGGCCACCCTAAGAGAATCGAGCAAGATTCTCAGAGAAATAATATTGATATGCCTAGTTCTTCTAGAAGGAAGAAAAGAAAAATGATAGAACTGCAAACTTCTAGTGAACCTATTGCTGAACCAATTGATAATCCAAATGATATCTCTATGTCCGATCTTTGAAACACAATCTGGTAATGAGCATGAACCTAGTGAAAATGTGAATGATAATGTTCATGATGATGCTCAACCTAGTAATGATAATGATGTAGAAGTTGAACCTGCTATTGATCTTGATAACCCACAATCAAAGAATCAACGTTATGATAAAAGAGACTTCGTTGCTAGGAAACATGGTAAAGAAAGGGAACCATGGGTTCAGAAACCCATGCCTTTTCCTCCGAAACCATCCAAGAAAAAGGATGAGGAGGATTTTGAGCGCTTTGCTGAAATGATTAGACCTATCTTTTTGCGTATGCGATTGACTGATATGCTCAAAATGAATCCCTATGTTAAATATATGGAAGATATAGTCACAAATAAAAGAAAGATACCGGAAGCTGAAATTTCCACCATGCTTGCTAATTATACTTTAAGGGTGGAATACCAAAGAAACTTGGAGATCCAGGAGTACCTACTATACCATACTCCATTAAGAGAAATTATGTTAAAACTGCTTTATGTGATCTTGGAGCCAGTGTTAGTGTTATGCCTCTCTCATTATATCGTAGACTCGACTTGAATAAGTTGACACCTACTGAAATATCTTTGCAAATAGCTGATAAATCAACTGCTATACATGTCGGTATTTGTGAGGATGTGCCTGTTGTGGTTGCAAACGTTACTATTTTAACGGACTTTGTTATTCTTGATATTCCCGAGGACGATAGTATGTCTATTATTCTTGGAAGACCTTTCCTTAATACTGCAGGGGCTGTTATTGATTGCAACAAAGGCAATGTCACTTTTCATGTTAATGGTAATGAGCATATGGTACACTTTCCGAGGAAACAACCTCAAGTTCACAAGATCAACTCTATTGGAAAAATTCCATCGATTATATTTGGAGGTTTTGAATTTCCTCTCCCTACTGTCAAGAAGGAATATGATATACTTATTATTGGGGATGTCCATATCCCGTTGAGGTAACATAGTGTTATTCGAAATTTCTCCGGTTCCATGTTAATCGGAATGAGTTTGTTAACAAGACTTGATCAACCTTGTTAGTGGATTATTTTTGATGAGCATGAGATGGATGAAACTAGAAGCACAACCTTCTGTACCCTCTTTATATTCTCTGTTATTTAGTAAAAATAAAGTAAAATAGTATTTTTTCTGTCTTTCTCCTGACTTATTCGTGCAATATAAAAATATCCCGAAAATAAAAGTCCTCAGAATGGCATGCCAATTTAATATGTTTTTTCGGGAATATTTGAGGATTTTTAGTGCAAAAATTACCGCGGGGGGAGCTGCCACCTGGCCACGAGGGTGGAGGGCGCGCCTCGCCTCGTGGCCCACGGTGGCCCTCCTCCACTTATCCCCGCACCCATCTTCTTCCTCTGTCTCACACAACCAGAAAAACCAACTCAAGCTCGTGTTCCAAATGCACTTTGCTGTGATTTTCGATCTCCTTGCTCAAAGCACCTCTCGCAAAACTGCTTGGGGAGATTGTTCCTTGGTATGTGACTCCTCCATTGGTCCAATTAGTTTTTGTTCTAGTGCTCTATTCATTGCAAATTTCTGCTGCATAGGTGACCATGTTCTTGAGCTTGCATGTCAAATATATATGTGTCGGCGTTCTGGGAACGGGGGTACCCAGACTTGCCTGCCTGCGGCCTGCGGCGTGGCTCAAGGGGTGACCCAGCACAGCCCATCTTCATCAGCACAAGCTCAATACCCTCGTGAGGGGCCAAGCCTCGCGGGGCGGATGACAGGAAGCTTCCTCGGGCACGGCCTCGTCAAGCTGGCTCGCGAGGAGGCGGAGAGATCAAGGCGGGGTACCTCACGAGGTGCCCATGACGCAAGCCATGACGACCAAGGGCGCCAGGAGGGCGCCAGCCCATGTGAAGGTACTCATTTGCTCTTTGGTGCAAAGGAGGCAAGCGCAGGCGAGAGCATCAAGCAAAGGCAACCATTTCGGTGCAACAAGACCAAGACCGTCACAACGGCAGGAAGGAGGTCATCGTGGAGCCCAAGCCGGCGTCACCGCCAGAGCCTTTGACAGGCGAGGACCAACTTTAGTCAGGATAAGTGTACTAGATGTTCCCCTTCAAAATGGCCAATTGTTGGCGCCCTTCCCGCTCAATATTTGGGAAGAGGTCCAGGGCCTCTGCCTATAAATAGGAATAGCCTCCCACAGGGTAGAGGGATCCGGAATCCAGAACAGAGCTAGAGATCAAGCAATCTAGAGAGAGAGAGAGAGCGACCGAACTCCCCCTAGCAGTTCATCGCACCGGCCAAAAGCAGACCCTCGTGAGGCTGTTCTTCCTTGTATTGTTCATCATCAGCCCCTGAGGCAATCCACCACACCACACACTAGAGTAGGGTATTACACCACACGAACCAGTATAAACCTTGTGTCCCTTGTGTTGCTCTTTGTGTAGTTTAGATCCTTTCGAGGCGACAAGGTGCAGGTAGGTAGGGGGTGAGATCTCCGAGTGCACCCCAGAGTTCGAACCTAAAGGGTCTGCCGGAACCCGAAATCCGACATTTGGCGTGCGGTATGGGTGCGCCGAGCTTTCCTTCCGCCGACCGCTCTCCGCCAACATCGCGCTTAGCCCACGATGAGCAGCGGCCGCCCACTCCGGTCGCCCGACCGGGCGTGAGCTGGGGCTCGAGCCTTGGCCCCAGCCTTGCGACAGTGCGGTGGCGAACAAGTTCAAGCCGAGACGCCACCGCTTA
Source organism: Aegilops bicornis (assembly GCA_021605145.1). Taxonomy (NCBI): domain Eukaryota; kingdom Viridiplantae; phylum Streptophyta; class Magnoliopsida; order Poales; family Poaceae; genus Aegilops; species Aegilops bicornis. The sequence continues at coordinate 413,545,388 of CM038672.1, forward strand.
CAACGACACGACTGATCCATCGCCTTCCTTCCGGCGACGAGGAGGCCGTCCTCAGGAGGCGGCGATGTGGTCATGGCTAATCGCTTCCCATGGCCCTCACCGGCGCCCAGCGCATGTGGCTGCTCCACTGCGGCGGCTTCCGTGGCCTCTTGGGAGGAGCTGCGCAACTTCTTCCTCGCCAAAGACGCCGCGGGCCGGCTTCGCCGTCGTAGCTCTCTGGGCGGCTCGCAGCGCCACCTTCAGCAGCCACGCCAATCCATTCGTCCGCCAGATCGGCGCTGCCTCCAGCAGGCGAGGCTCCTCCTGGTCGGTCGGCGCCCAAGGCCGATCGGCCTTGGCTCGGAGGACCACCCTCCAACTCAGCCTGCTGGGCGCGCTCCCAATGCTGTGCACCCCCACCATCTGCCAGGTGGCCGTTACCAGGACTCTCATCGACGACGGCGCGGGCCTCAGCATGCTCTCGGTTGAATCCTTCAGCCTCCTCCACATACCGCCGTAGCGGCTTCAGCCTAGCAGGCCCTTCTTGGGCGTCGGAGGCGGTTCAGCCGGCTCCCTGGGGCAGATCCGTCTTCCAGTGACCTTCGGCACCTACGACAACTTCCGCACGGAGCTAATTGACTTCGACATCGCCCCCATCGGCCTCCCATGCAATGCCATCCTCGGCTACCTAGCACTAGCCCGATTCATGGCCGCGACTCACCCAGCGTACAACCTCATGAAAATGCCTGGGAGCAACGGTGTCCTCACCGTGTCCGGAGATGCCGGGGATGCGTTGCAAGTGCTCAAGCTCGTCTACAAGACTGCGGCGGCGGCACAGCCCGCCGACTCAGACGCACCTGAGCCCAAGGGGGCTGCGCCTGCCAAGAAGAAGCAGTTGTTCACCCAAGACAAGGCAGAAACCAAGCAGATATTGGTCGACGAGGACGGATCCACTAACGCCACCTTCACCATAGGCGCCAACCTCGAGCCCGAGCAGGAGGAGGCCCTGGTCAAGTTCTTGCGAGCAAATAAGAAGGTATTCGCATGGGAACCATATCAGTTGGCAGGGATCCCGAGAGGCGTAATTGAGCACCACCTCAACGTGTGCCCCAACGTACGCCCCGTGAAGCAGAAAGCAAGACGGCAGTCCACTAAAAAGCATGCTTTCATTGTCCAAGAGACCCGCAAGCTAGAAGCGGCAGGGGTCATTCGCGAGGTCCGATACCCAGATTGGTTGGCTAACCCCGTTGTCGTGCCAAAGAAAGGGGGGAAGGAACACATGTGTGTCGACTTCACCAACCTCAACAAAGCCTACCCGCAAGATCCATTCCCGCTCCCCCGTATCGATCAGATTGTCAATTCCACCGCCGAGTGCGACCTGTTATGCTTTCTGGATGCCTTCTCTGGCTATCACCTGATCAAGATGGCGGTAGAAGACATGGAGAAAACGGCTTTCCTGACCCCGTGTGGGGTGTACTGCTGCACATGCATGCTGCCTGGCTGCATAGCGCAGGAGCGACCTTTCAAGAAATTGATGCACATCACCTTGGGTCCGCAGCTCGGGAGGAATGTTGAGGCTTACGTCGATGATATGTGGTGAAGTCTCGGGAGGCCAAAACCCTGATACAAGACCTGGAGGAAACCTTCGCGAGCCTCGACGCAGTGAACCTGCGGCTCAACCCGGAGAAGTGTGTGTTTGGGGTCCCTCGGGCAAGCTCTTGGGCTTCCTCGTGTCCCATCGGGGCTTCGAGGCTAACCCAGAAAAGGTCAAGGCAGTCGAGGACATGAGCCCGCCAAAGACCCTCAGAGAAATGCATAAGTTCACTGGCCGCGTGACCGCGCTAGGACGCTTCATCTCCAAGTTGGGGGAACGAGCGCTACCGTTCTTCAAGCTAATGAAGAAAAAGGGCCCCTTTGAATGGACTGAAGAGGCCGACAAGGCGTTCCAAGATCTCAGAAGGTACTTAACCAGCCCTCCGGTAATGTTGGCTCCGCGCCCCCAAGAGCCCCTAGTGCTCTACCTTGCAGCCACCCCCTACTCTGCCAGCGCAGCCCTGGTGGCGGTTAGGGAGGAGCGTCAGACCAAAGTCGCGGCAGCTGCCCGGGTCAAGGCGAAGCAAGATCAAGGGGGGCTCACAGAGACCACTACCACAGCCGAGAAGGATTAGCCGCCGCAGGGAAGCGCACTCGGAAACAGAAGAGACCCCTCCCGCTAACGACCAGCCGCTTGGGGCTCCACTGTCTCAGGAGGCGCCACGGCCTCCGGAGGACGCAAACAACACCAACACTCCCAACCTCGTCGAACACCCTGTGTACTTCGTTAGCACAGTGTTGCGGGACGCGAGGGCGCGGTACCCCATGCCCCAGAAACTCCTCCTCACGCTCTTGGTGGCTTCGCGCAAGCTGTGGCACTATTTTCAGGGCCATCCCATCAAGGTTGTCTCGGCGTACCCCTTGGAATGGGTGCTCAGGAGCCCCAACTCGGCCGGAAGAGTCGCTGAGTGGAACATCGAGTTGCAAGCGTTTCAGCTAGAATTCAGCACCACCAGAGTAACCAAGGGAGCCGCGCTAGCGGACTTCGTGGCGGAATGGACGGAGGCGCCGGGCCTCAAGGCTGATGAGGATCGATCCCTCTCCCCTGGAAGCGAGGCACCGGACGGTTGGATCATGTACTTCGACGGGGCATTCTCCAGACACGGCGCAGGAGCCGGCGCAGTGCTTATATCTCCTACTCAAGACAAGCTCTACTACACCGTGCAGCTCTGTTTCCGCACGGAGAAAAGGTCTCCAACAACATAGCGGAATATGAGGGCCTGATAGCAGGCCTGAAGGTCGCGGTTGCCTTGGGAGTGAGGCGCCTTACGATCAAGGGTGATTCACAACTCCTCATCAACTTCTCCAACAAAGTATACGAGCCGAGGGATGAGCACATGGAAGGCTACCTCGCAGAGGTCCGCAGGATGGAGAAGCAGTTCTGGGAACTGGAGTTGCAGCATGTGCCTCGTGGCACCAATCAAGAGGCTGACGACATCGCCAAACGGGCATCCAGGCGGCTACCTCAGGAGCCCGGCGTATTCGAGGAGCGGCTCTTCAGGCCCTCGGCAATGCCATCGCTGTCAAGCACGGTGCAGCCTCGGGAAGAGCTCCCCCGGCCACCTGCCTCGGGAGCCCCGGTCTGTGGCTCGGCCTCGGGAGCGCGTCTGCTCCTAACGCTGGAGCCTCAGGAGGGATGCTGGATCACAGAGCTCCGGAGCTACCTGACGCAAGGGACCTTGCCAGAAAAGGAGGAGGAAGCGGAGCGTGTGGCGCGGCAAGCCACGGCGTACTGCATCAGGGATGGAGAGCTCTACCGGAAGCGACCAAATGATGTGTCCCTGCGTTGCATCTCCAGGGAGCAAGGGAAGGAGCTGCTGGCAGATATACACGGTGGAGACTGTGGGCATCATTCGTCATCACGGACCCTCGTTGGCAAGGCGTTACGCAGCGGGTTTTATTGGCCCATTGCTACCAATGATGTCGTGGAACTGGTGAAGGCTTGTGAGGCTCGCCAATTCCATGCCAAGCAGATCCATCACCGGCGGGAGGTGCAAACTATACCTGTCGTGGCCATTCACGGTCTGGGGCTGGATATCTGGGCCCGCTTCCTCGGGCGCTGGGGCTATCGTTACCTCTACGTCGGCGTGGACAAGTTCACCAAGTGGGCTGAAGTGGAAGCCGTCCGCACCATCCCCGCAGTTCGGCGGTCAAGTTCATCAAGGGCATCGTGAGCCGGTTCGGGGTGCCGAACCGCATCATCACCGACAATGGTTCGCAGTTCACCAGTAACCTCTTCAAAACATACTGTGCTAACCTTGGGACGCAGGTATGCTACGCTTCGGTAGTGCACCCACGGAGCAACGGTTAGGCCGAGCGGGCCAACGCAGAGGTCCTGAGGGGCCTCAAAACCAGGACATTCAAGAAGAAGCTGGAGGCCTGCGGCAGAGGCTGGTACGACGAGCTTCAGTCCGTGTTGTGGTCCATCCACACGACCGCGACCAAGCCGAGTGGCGAGACCCCATTCTTCCTGGTCTATGGAGCTGAAGCAGTCCTCCCTCACGAGGTCAGACGTCGTTCCGCACGGGTCCTGGCGTTCGACGAGGCGCAGCAGGACGCCATGCGGGGGACGGACCTCGTGCTGGGGGAGGAGCATCGTCGAGAAGCCGTGCTACGAGCGACAAGGTACCAACAAGCACTGCGGCGATACCACTGCCGCAACATTCTCCCCAGGACTCTTGAGGTAGGGGACCTCATGCTCAGATGGGTTCTCTCTAGGGAGGGGCTGCATAAGCTTTCTCCCATGTGGGAGGGGCCGTTCAAGGTTGTTCATGTTTCCAGGCCCGGCTCCGCGCGCTTGGAGACTCAGGAGGGGGTGCCCGTCCAGAACGCGTGGAACATCCAGCACCTTCGGAGTGTTTACCCTAAAAGGCCGGTGCTCGTGAAGAAGGCGAATGCCTGTGAAGTTGTTGCGTTTTGGAAAAGGCCCAGTGCCTATGAAGAAGGCAAACGCCTATGAAGCTTATCTTTCTGAGAAAGGCCCAGTGCCTGTGAAGAAGGCAAAAGCCTGTGAAGCTTAACTTTCTGAGAAAGGCCCAGGCCTGTGAGGAAGGCAAACGCCTATGAAGCTTATCTTTCTGAGAAAGGCCTAGTGCATGTGAAGAAGGCAAACGCCTGTGAAGCTTATCTTTCTGAGAAAGGCCCAGTGCCTGTGAAGAAGGCAAACGCCTATGAAGCTTCTCTTTCTGAGAAAGGCCCGGTGCCTGTGAAGAAGGCAAACGCCTGTGAAGCTCGCCGCCCGTGACACTCTCATGTAATAATGAGTTGGGGTTGTACACACCCCGGAGTCTCGTGAGCGCCGCCTCAGCCCCGGGCTCCCTCCCACGCCCGATGGCAGCACTTAGCTCCGCTGGTGAGAAGACGTCGAAGACTAGATTAGGTGCCGGACGCGGCTTTTTTCATTTGCTTTCTGCAGTTGGCTTGTTCATTCCCATTTGAAGTTTTATTGAAGGTGTTGCCGTCTTTGGCTTGCGACTCTTTGCCTTCTCCTCTCTCCTACCTCGATTTCTCTCGTGCGAGTCTCGCGAGGGAGCAACACGGGCACCCTCACGAGTGTTTTACGCCCCTCTTGTTTGAGGCTTCCCTAACCGGTTCGCCACGGAGCACCTCCAAATTGTGCCCCACGGGCACCGCGACGTAACACAGGAACTGGGTCGGTCGCCTCCACGATCGAGGCCGAAACTACCTCTCCGGCTAATCTTTGCAGGCATGAAGCGTTCGACGAGGCCTCGGCCTCGGGAGGCGAACCGCGACAAGTCGCCCCAAGCAAAGTAATTTCTACGCCGCAGCGCAGTGGCATGAAGCCTAATACGAAAGTAGCGTAAACAAAGACGATAATTAAATAGCAACAGTCCAAGCACGCTGCTGGGCCCTACACTACTGTCTCTTTGCGCAGGAAAAGGAAAATAACAAGACAGGCGCGGCTCGCTTGACACCAACTCGCGGCGGAGGCCCGAACTGCCTCCGGAGCTCAAGCGGACTCCCTCTCGTGCTTCACCGAGGCGCAACGGCGGGTGGACCCGCTACCTCCCTCCAGGCGGGCGCGACGGCTGGTCACGGCCCCCGCTGGAGGAGCCGCTGTCCGAAGAAGAGTCGCCGAAGCTTGACGAACCCCAAGCGCCGCTGACCCCGTGCGCGTTGTCATCTTCGTCCCGATCGTCGCCGGGGCTAGGCCCACGGCCGCAGTCGTCGTCCTCAGGGCAGCACCCAGTGTGGCAACCGTCTTCCCCGAACACCCTCACGTAGAGGGTGGCGTCGCCGTCGAACTTGAAGTGTAGGGTGCACCGTCGGCTCAGACCTCGCGTGCGGGCAAACGTTTGCCAGCCGCGGGTGAGGGCCACGCTCCCGGCGGCGGAGACCTCCACCGAAGCCCAGGAGGCCCGGCTGCAGCTACCGTCACTGAGCCGAGGCCGCACGGGCGCCGGCCGGAAGCTCACCCAAAAGGAAGGGGGAAGCTGGAGCCAGTTACTGGTCGGCTCCGCCGACCATACGACAAACTCCGGCAGCACCTCTGCCGAATGGAAGCGCGGCCTAGGGGGTCGCACGACCGTAGCGCGCCCCCCGTCAACGGCCTCACGCCCGTCACCGCGCGGGAGATCGCCTCCGCGGCCGCGAGAAGCTGCTACGGGAACCATAGGGTGCTTGCGAGGACGGCCTCAACCGCGCTTGGCTGGGCGAGAGTCAGGCTCCACCCGGCGGGCCTTTCCATTCTCCGCGGCCGAGAACCTCTTCGGCAGAGCCATGGAGAAGAAGGAGAAGCAAGAAGAGATGGACTGGAAGGGCACGCGCCGCTCCGTACTTATAACCAGGGAAGGCCAACCGACAACCTCCACGATCACAGGTAATCATAACCGCTTTGCATGCAGGGACTTGTCAATTCGTGCAGTCGCCGAGGCGTCGTGGGGAAGCAGAGACGCCCACGTCCAATCAACCGCCACGCGGCGCCCAAGGCCGCAGGCTGTTAGGGCCCGCGGCGCTTCGCACTTGCCCCTTCGCTTCTCCGCTAAGCCAAGTCCAGGCGCCGCTTGGGCCTGGGCTCTTTGTCGGCATTCAGGGAACGGGGTACCCAGACTTGCCTGCCTGCGGCCTCAAGGCGTGGCTCAAGGGTGGCCCAAAGACGGCCCATCTTCATCAAGACAAGCTCAAGACCTCGCGAGGGGCCAAGCCTCATGGGGCGGACGACAGGAAGCTTCCTCGTGCACGGCCTCGTCGGCTGGCTCATGAGGAGGCGAAGAGATCAAGGCGGGTACCTCACGAGGTGCCCATGACGCAAGCCATGACGACCGAGGGCGCCAGAGGGCGCCAGCCCAAGAAGTGTCCTCATTTCCTCTTTGGTGCAAAGGAGGCAAGCGCAGCGAGAGCATCAAGCAAAGGCAACCATTTCGTGCAACAAGACCAAGACCGTCTACAACGGCAGGAAGGAGGTCATCGTGGAGCCCAAGCCGGCGTCACCGCCAGAGCCTTTGACAGGCGAGGACCAACTTTAGTCAGGATAAGTGTACTAGATGTTCCCCTTCAAAATGGCCAATTGTTGGCGCCCTTCCCGCTCAATATTTGGGAAGAGGCCCAGGGCCTCTGCCTATAAATAGGACTAGCCTCCCACAGGGTAGAGAGGATCCGGAATCCAGAACAGAGCTAGAGATCAAGCAATCTAGAGAGAGAGAGAGCGACCGAACTCCCCCTAGCAGTTCGTCAGACCGCCAAGAATAGACCCTCATGAGGCTGTTCTTCCTTGTATTGTTCATCATCAGCCCCGAGGCAATCCACCACACCACACCTTTGGAGTAGGGTATTACACCACAATGGTGGCCCGAACCAGTATAAACCTTGTGTCCCTTGTGTTGCTCTTTGTGTAGTTTAGATCCTTGCGAGGCGACGAGGTGCAGGTAGGTAGGGGGCGAGATCTCCGCGTGCACCCCAGAGTTCGAACCTAGAGGGTCTGCCGGATCCCGAAATCCGACAATATGGTTCTAAGTAGTTCTAATGCTTGATATATGCTCTAGGCACTTGTATGAGTAGTTGCTATCAGTTTTATTGAAGTTGGTTCACTTTTGTTTGAAGTTACTAAAAATTTCAGAATTATTTTTCAAAGAAAACAGTATGCTTAGGAAGATGTTCCAAGGTGGTTCTTCAAGGAAGCAAGGTCCCAGGCTTGCAATGCGTGATGGTGACGAGGAACCACCAAGAGACGCTCTTGTGAGGCCCTGTGAATGGCCTTGGAAAATTTTATGAATCAAGCGGGAATTAAAGAAGAATTCTACGCATATTTGCGTAATGCCGGTCTTGAGGACTTTGAAGCTGATAAATGCCCCCAAGATCGTGGATCTCACAAGTTCATTTGTGGGGAGGTTTGAGTTTTCATCTTGGCGTAATTCTCCTTCAGTCATGTTTGACCTTTATGACAAATCTTATACCATGGACTTAGAAGATTTCACTCTTGCATGCAAACTTCCATCTTGGGGTAGTATCAGGGATCCCCCTAAATCTGAATATAGAGATTTTCTTGCTAAAATAACTATGGGGGAATCTAGGGATATAATGCAAGCCACTATAGGGAGCATTCACTTTCCTGCTATACATTATTTTGCTCTCTTCATTGGTAGATGCATAAATGCTAAGGATGAAGCATGTCACATGTGTGCCCCTGATCTCAGCATTCTCAGAAGTGCTGTGTTAGGAGACCAATCTTATCATATGGGAGCCATTGTAGCTCGTAGGTTGCATCATAATAGACATAACGGAGATTTCTTCGGAGGAATTTATGCAACCCGCTTAGCTAATTTCCTTGATGTAGACATTTGTGAGGGTGATATGGAGTTACCCCTACTTATTTAGATCTTGATTCTATGTTTTCCCACCAGTTTGTTGAGAGGACTGGACCACCTCTCCAGTATCGACTAATCTTTAACAAACTGCATGTTGTCCGTGTTACTCTTCCTTCTCCTGCCTTCTTTGATTTTCAGACGAGAGGAAGATATATTATTACTAGAGAGGAGGCAGATGAGTACGAGAGGAGAGCGGAGGCAGCTCGACGCCATGCTGCAACTCAGGAGGCGGTAGCCGCTGCATCGCAAGCATTTACGACCCGGCTACACCTACGGGTATCAGCCAGGCTATCCCTGGCAATAGACCAACTTAGGCCAAAAGCCTAAGCTTGGGGGAGTACATATTTCCCACCGACATTAAATTCATGTTCACACACACTCATTGCTAGATGTCGGTGCTCATACTCTTTCACTGTAATATCCATGTTAGTTTAAATTTCTTTTCCTAGCTTTCTTCTTGTGTGTTTGATAAACCTCAAGAAAAAACAAAAAAAAATTAGTTAGTCTACTTTCCATGCTTGTAGTAGAATTAAAAAGAAAACCCAAAAATATTTCCCGTTCTTCTTTTTACTTGTTGGGAGCTTTCCCCTGTAAATAGTTTTATTTTTCTTTTCCTTTCTTTGGGGGAGAAGACCATATTGAAAATGCTTAGTGGCTCTCATATGCATGATCGTTTATTTAACTTAGAGCCCATATTACTTGTCTTCTCTCTTGAGTTGAATGCTTGCAGATTCAAGCTTAGTCCAATGCACGTGCACTCTTATTATTATACACACCGTTCGGTCGTGCAAGTGAAAGGCAATAATGATGATATATGATGGACTTATTGGGATGAGAAAAGCTGGTATGAACTCGACCTCTCTTGTTTTCGTAAATATGATGATTCATCGTTCCTGATTCAGCTATTATGAAGTAAACATATTTGCAATGACAATTAGAGATTATAGTTGCTTGTGCCATGCTTGATTAGCTATGAGTTATAATGGTTTACCTTGCGTGCCAACATGCTATTAGAATGATTATGATGTGGTATGATGGAATGGTATCCTCCTTTAAATGAATTGAGTGACTCGACTTGGCACATGTTTACGCATGTAGTTGAATCAAATCAACATAGCCTTCATGATATTCATGTTTATGGTGGATTGTATCCTACTCATGCTTGTATTCGGTGTAAATTAATTTTAATGCATGCTTACGAATGTTGTCGCTCTCTCAGTTGGTCGCTTCCCAGTCTTTTGCTAGCCTTCATCTGTACTAAGAGGGAATACTGCTTGTGCATCCAAACTCCTTAAACCCAAAGTTATGCCATATGAGTCCACTATACCTTCCTATATGCAGTATCTACCTGCCGTTCCAAGTAAATTTGTATGTGCCAAACTCTAAACCTTCAAATAAACATTCTGTTTTGCATGCTCGAATAGCTCATATATCAACTAGTGACACCCTTATCTTCTGTGTTAGGCGGGTTATTCTCAAGAGGAGTGGACTCCGCTCCTCATTCACGAGAAAATGGCTGGTAACCGGGATGCCCAGTCCCATGCTTTATGCAAACTAAATCAAAATAACTGCAAACAAAACTCCCCCTGGGACCCGTTGAATGTTGGAGGCACTTTCGTTTTTCGAGCAAGCCATGGATTGATGCTTGTGGAGGAGGGGAGTATAAACTTTACCATTCTGTTTTGGGAACCGCCTATAATTTGTTTAGCATGGAAGATATCGTCATCTCTTAGTTGTTATGTTGACAATGAAAGTATGCCGCTCAAAATATAGTTTATCTCTATTTCAAAATCGAGCTCTGGCACCTCTACAAATCCCCGCTTCCCTCTGCGAAGGGCCTATCTATTTACTTTTATGTTGAGTCATCACCCTTCTTATTAAAAAGCACCACGGAGAGCACCTTGTCGTTTGCATTCATTATAATTGGTTTATATTGGGTATGACTTGACTGGATCTCTTTTACCATGAATTACAATGTTTAGTCAGTCCTTGATCTTTAAAGGTGCTCTGCATTTATGTTTTGCGGTCTCAGAAAGGGCTAGCGAGATACCATTTCGTTTTATCATGTTATGATTATTTTGAGAAAGTGTTGTCATCCGAGTTTTATTATTATGGCTCGCTAGCTGATTATGCTAATGATATAAGTAATTATGAGACCTACGTGTTATTGTCAGAATGGTTAGTTCATAATAATTGCTGAAACTTGAATGTTGGCTTTTCATGTTTACAACAAGAAGAGCAAACAGAGTTTGTAAAAGTTTTTCTTTTTCTCTTTCAGTTTGTCAACTAAATTGCTTGAGGACAAGCAAGGGTTTAAGCTTGGGGGAGTTGATACGTCTCCGTCGTATCTACTTTTACAAACACTTTTGCCCTTGTTTTGGACTCTAACTTGTATGATTTGAATGGAACTAACCCGGACTGACGCTGTTTTCAGCAGAATTGCCATGGTGTTGTTTTATGTGCTGAAAACAAAAGTTCTCGGAATGACCTGAAACTCCACGGGATGTCTTATAAAAAATAATAAAAAATCCTTGCCAAAGATGAAGACCAGGGGGTCCACACCACATCCCACGAGGGTGGGCGCGCCTCCCCGGGCGCGCCGCCTACCTCGTGGGCCCCCTCGAGGCCCTCCGACGCCAACTCCAACTCCATATATTGGCTTTCGGGAGAAAAAAATCAGAGAAAGTTTCATCGCGTTTTTACGATAGGGAGCCGTCGCCAAGCCCTAATCTCTCTCGGGAGGGCTGATCTGGAGTCCGCTCGGGGCTCCGGAGAGGGGGATCGTCGCCCGTCGTCATCATCAACCATCCTCCATCACCAATTTCATGATGTTCACCGCCGTGCGTGAGTAATTCCATCGTAGGCTTGCTGGACGGTGATGGGTTATATGAGATTTATCATGTAATCGAGTTAGTTTTGTTAGGGTTTGATCCCTAGTATCCATTATGTTCTGAGATTGATGTTGCTATGACTTTGCTATGCTTAATGCTTGTCACTAGGGCCCGAGTGCCATGACTGAACCTATTATGTTTTCATGAATATATGTGTGTTCTTGATCCTATATTGCAAGTCTATAGTCACCTACTATGTGTTATGATCCGGCAACCCCGAAGTGACAATAATCGGGACCACTCCCGGTGATTACCATAGTTTGAGGAGTTCATGTATTCACTATGTGCTGATGCTTTGTTCCGGTTCTCTATTAAAAGGAGGCCTTAATATCCCTTAGTTTCCGATAGGATCCCGCTGCCACGGGAGGGTAGGACAAAAGATGTCATGCAAGTTCTTTTCCATAAGCACGCATGACTATATACAGAATACATGCCTACATTACATTGATGAACTGGAGCTAGTTCTGTGTCACCCTATGTTATGACTTTTACATGACGAACCACATCCGGCATAATTATCCATCACTGATCCGGTGCCTACGAGCTTTCCATATACTGGTTTACGCTCATTTACTTTTCCGTTTCTACTGTTACAATCACTACAAAATACCAAAAACATTACTTTTGCTATCTTAACTTTAGTTACCGTTACCACCACTATCATATTACTTTGCTACTAAACACTTTGCTGCAGATACTAAGTTTCCGGGTGTGGTTGAATTGACAACTCAGCTGCTAATACTTGAGAATATTTTTTGGCTCCCCTTGTGTCGAATCAATAAATTTGGGTTGAATACTCTACCCTCGAAAACTGTTGCGATCCCCTATACTTGTGGGTTAGCACTACCTTAGCCGATATAGCGGAACGTAAGGTACCAAAACATGGGAGCCGGGCATACCCAACTATTGACGCAAGACATGATTCGGAGCTGATGCATATAATGCTATAAGTTCGGGGTGCCGAACTTCCATGAACGTGTTCGGACTTTACTGCTGTGTTATGGGTAAAACTAAGCCCCTGGCATATTTTAGGGCATAGCTGTGTACGGATGCAACTTGACAGAATGATTTCGATAAGAAATAATCAACAGGTAAGCGTTATATAAATCCACATGTTGTATTTGAATATTACGTCTATGCGTATGGGTACAAGTTATGTGGTAAGAAAAGGAATATGATTACGGAACCTGCTGGGACCAGGGGGAGGAGGCTGAGTGTGGATCCGCAATATAGCTGGACGGTCACTGCGGGAGATGTCTAAGGATTCCTTTACGCGTTCAAGCTACGTCCGTGTAGCCCGTCCTGGTTGGCGCAAAGGTGAACCTGCGAAGAAAATGTAAGAAATATTTATATGCCGTGGGGCGGTTGAGCCGCTGAGTTCGGCCTGTCCTGGCCTTCACCGGAGTGTTTAGTTGAGCCCTGGACGGGCTGGGCTGTCCTTCCGCGAAGGAATTTGGAGTCCCTTGACGGTGTCCGGAAGCATGGACGTCAGCTCGAGATTCGGCTGCAAGGTGCTGCTCGTTGTTTTTGCTACTAAGGCAGTGGTGTATATGCTGGTGCCGAGGGTAAGTTCTGCCTGGCCATTAACCGTGATGACGCCGCGTGGACCGGGCATCTTGAGCTTACGGTAGGCATAATGTGGCACCGCGTTGAATCGAGCGAATGCGGTTCGTCCGAGCAGTGCTTGATAATCACTGCGGAAAGGGACGATTTCGAAGTTTAACTCTTTGATACGGTAATTTTCTGGTGAACCGAAGACTACCTCAAGGGTAATGGAGCCTGTACAGCGAGCCTCCTCACCTGGGATAATGCCTCAAAGTGGCTTTAGTGGTTTGATCGCTAAATGATCGATGCCCATCTTGCGCACTGTGTCTTGGTAAAGCAGGTTTAAACTACTACCGCCGTCCATAAGGACTCGAGTGAGGTGGAACCCGTATATTATTGGGTCCAGGACTAGTGCGGCTGGATTGCCCTGATTGGCGTTGACCGGACGATCTGTGCGGTTGAAGGTGACTGGCCCCAATTTATATTGTGGGATGACAAGTTCCGTTGAGTCACCATCCTTAAGGATGGATATCCGGTCCGAGTTGGTAATTTGGGTGGTATGTACCACGTTCACCGATTGAATATGCGGGGGAAATTTCTTTTGCCCTCCTGTGTTCGGTGGTCTGGGCTCTTTGTCGCTATCGTTGCTTTGAGACCCCCTTTGTCTCTGGCGCCTGCCCTGCCGGCTTGTTTGAAGACCCAGCATTCTCTGTTGGTATGGCTGGCTGGCGTTTCTGGGGTGCCATGAGTTTGGCATTGGCGATCGAGTATACGGTCCAAGCTGGAAGGACCCAGATTTTTATTTTTGGGTGGCCCATTCCGCTGAGCGGACTTTGAGCCCCTGAACCCGGCATTAACTGCCGTGTTTTCGGCGTTTTCACCATATTTGCGGCGCTTATTGTTGTTGCGTCGTGGTTTCCCGTTGCTATCCCTGGCTTCTGATGTGCCAGGTTTGCTTGTTGTATAGGTACTACGAGCCAACCAGCTATCTTTGCCCGCACAAAAGCGGGTCATAAGTGTCGTGAGGGCTGCCTTGGATTTTGGCTTCTCTTGGCTGAGGTGTCGGGCGAGCCATTCGTCATGGATATTATGTTTAAATGCCGCTAAGGCCTCTGCATCCAGACAGTCGACTATTTGGTTCTTCTTGGTTAGGAACCGGTCCGTAATTTCTGGCCGATTGCCACAGCTGCTGAGTTATATGACTTAAATCATCAGCATCCGGTGGTCACACATAAGTGCCCTGGAAGTTGTCAAGGAATGCATCTTCCAAATCCTCCCAACTGCCGACGGAGTCTGCTGGCAAGCTATTCAGCCAATGCCGAGCTGGTCCATTGAGTTTTAGTGGGAGGTACTTAATGGCATGTAGATCATCACCGCGAGCCATGTGGATGTGGAGGAGGAAATCCTCAATCCATACCGCGGGATCTGTTGTACCATCGTATGATTCGATATTTATGGGTTTAAAACCCTCTGGGAATTCGTGATCCATAACTTCATCAGTGAAGCATAGGGGGTGTGCGGCGCCTCTGTGCTGGGCTATATCACGACGCAGTTCATATGAGTCTTGTCTGCCGTGTTTGGCTCAGCCAGATTTCCATTTAGTGTACCCGGCGTGATGATCATCGTCGCGTGTTGGTGCGCGCCCCCTTGATCCGTAGATCGATCTTGCATGTTTTGCCTTGTTTTCCAATTCATCTCGTAGGTCCCGCGTGTTGCCTCGGGCCTTGGTATTTTTGTTTGAGTGGCGGCGGGGTGCAGGCTGAACTTCAGGCTGAAACGCCTCTCTATCTCGGCCAAGTGATGGCAGTCAGCCCCATCGTGACGCTGGTAAAGTAGGTTTCACCGCTTCGTCCTCGAGTAGCGACCCCACGTCTTGGGTAACTCTTGGAGGGCGTTCGAGTTTGTATTCCTCGGCCGCAATGACTTCGGGTCCATGCATGCGCTATCAAATTTTGATCAGCTCGAAGCTGTTGTTGCTTTTTCTTCAGGCTATTTGCCGTGGCAATAAGCCGGCGCTCAAAGCGCTCCTGCTCGACGGGATCCTCAGGCACGATAAATTCTTCATCGCCGAGGCTCACCTCGTTTTCCGAGAGAGGCATGTAATTGTCATCCTCTGTTTCTCCATCGGCTGCCTGTTCTAGAGGGCTAGCTTGTTCGTCCTCCTACTCTAAATCTGGCTTGAGGGGATTGTCATCGTCTTCGGCACTATCCGGAGTGTTATTGTCTCTTGGGCCGGTATCATCGCTTTTGCTGTGGCGAGACTTAGAGCAGCACCACTGACGGCGGCGCTTGGGTTGCTTCTTGGAGGGGTCATCCTCGGCCTTCTTGTCGCCATTGCCTTCTTTGGGTGTATCCACCATATATTATATATCATATGATGAGGTGGCGGTCCAGTGGCCCGTGGGCAGTGGTTCCTGTTCGTCTCCTTCATCGTTGTCCATACCATCGATGTCTTGAGTCGAAGTCGAGCATGTCGATTAAATCATTGGCGGTGGCTACTAAGTGGGTGGTGGGTGGGGAGTGAATTTCTTCATCATCCGCATCCCATTCTAGCCGGACATAGTCCGGCCAAGGTTCTCCTGACAGGGAGACAGACTTTAGCGAGTTTAGTACATCGCTGAAGGGCGAGTGCTGAAAGATATCCGCGAAGGTGAACTCCATGATCGGCGCCCAATCGGATTCGATAGGCATGGGCGCAGGCGGCTCGGAGTCCATGGCCGGAGACAAGTCCAGTGGTTTGGTGTCACGGCTCTCGTGAGGGGTAAGGTCAGTATTCGGCTCTATCGCCACTGAGGGTGTGGCCTCCAAGGCGGGGTCTATCCGCCCGTCCTCGGATGGTGCAGTCTGTTCTGGATTGAAGGCCGGAGTGGTTGCTGGCGTGATTTCCCGAACATTGTCCGATGGCAGAGTTACATCATGCTCGTCGTGATCGTGCGGCCCACCTGGCATGGGCTCGAATCCGTCGAAGGTCAAGTCCCCATGGACATCGGCAGTGTAATTCAAGTTTCCAAACCTGACCTGGTGGCCAGGGGTGTAGCTCTCGATCTGCTCCAGATGGCCAAGCGAGTTGGCCCGCAGTGCGAAGCCGCCGAATACAAAGATCTGTCCGGGGAGGAAAACCTCACCCTAGACCGCATCGATATCGATGATCGGAAGGGCCATCAAGCCTTGCGACGACGGCACAGTGGAACTCTCAATGAAAGCACCAATGTCGGTGTCAAAACCGACGGATCTCGGGTAGGGGGTCCCAAACTGTGCGTCTAAGGCGGATGGTAACAGGAGGCAGGGGACACGATGTTTACCCAGGTTCGGCCCCTCTTGATGGAGGTAATACCCTACTTCCTGCTCAATTGATCTTGATGATATGAGTAGTACAAGAGTTGATCTACCACGAGATCGTAGAGGCTAAACCCTAGAAGCTAGCCTATGGTATCATTGTTGTTGTCCTACGGACCAAACCCTCCGGTTTATATAGACAACGGAGGGGGCTAGGGTTACACAGAGTCGGTTACAAGGGAGGATATCTACATATCCGTACCGCCAAGCTTGCCTTCCATGCCAAGGAGAGTCCCATCCGGACACGAGACTAAGTATTCAATCTTGTATCTTCATAGTCCAACAGTCCGGCTGTCCGGATACCCCCTAATCCAGGACTCCCTCACTCGTCCACGTCCTCGACTTTGTCCTTGTCCCTCTTCCTCTTGGACGATACTTCTTTGCTTGAACCGCACACTTGGCTTTTGCTCTTCATCCAACCCTTGTAGATATTGAAACAAAGGTAGCCATCCATTGCATCGTAGTGGATGTGGTCTAGTACATTCCGTTGCCATGCATGACGATGAAACGTGTAATGAGGTTTCTCCAGTTTACGGTACGAAGGATGAACCATGGCTCCTTCTAGGGTCAGCATTGAAGGCTGACGAGAGGGCACCAGCCGATTCTTCTGGAGGTCGAAGGGGTTGCCTACAATGAGGCCTATCCGACCCAGGACTTCTTTGTCGTTCTTAAAGTCTACAGTAACGAATTTCACTGTTTTGTCCTTGAGGAAGTTCTTAAAATCCTGGCACTCAATGTCCGCATGGCATATGTGGTAGACCAAGGAAACGTTATGTACGCAAACCTGGATCATGGCGGGCTTCTTCCTCTCCTCGTCCTTTAGATCCTTCTCTCGTCCTAGGACTGTCGTGTACTCAACATCTAGCCCAGCGACCCACTCATCATCTGAGTTTTCGAACATGCGTCTGAAGCGAGAAAGGCATCCTTTCACCGTCGCGGAAGAACGGGTGTAGATGACGTCGAACTCATCGCCCGTGATGGTTCTAACCTTGTACTCACCGCCAATCGTGGAGATTTGGGATGCCATGGATTTGGGAGGAGGGTTAGGATTGGTGGAACTGCCGTAATGTGAATGGACAGGACGACTAGGAGCGAACCGCCGTAGTATTGAAGGACGTGCAGGGACGAGTAGGAGCGAACTGTCGGCCGCAGGCGAACGGCAGTAGTGGCTTTCCATTCTCCCATGATACGGGCTTCCGAGAACCCTTGGATCTGAGATCGAATGGTTGCATGGCGTGATTCTAGACCTAGGTGAATATCCTATCCTGGAGGGTTATTCTGCAAATTTTCAACAACTTAGCATGCGACCGTTTGATCTCAGATCCAAGGGCTGCTAGCAGCCCGTATCATGGTTGCGCCTACCACGCCCGTCGCGTCGCTCGCGCGGTCGCACCCTTGGAGATTTAACACGGTGCGTTAGGCTATCTGATGTTGGCATGTCATACATAGTCATCACTTAGTCACTCATACTACAACAAGGTTGGCTATAAGGTTGGCTATAAGTGTATTTTTTTACTCCTCTCTATCTCTTTCTTCGTACTCCGTCCGTCCCATAATATAAGAACGTTTTTGACACTAGTGTAGTGCCAAAACGTTCTTATATTATGGGACACATGAGTACTAGTATTTATTGCATTTGCCAAGGAGAGACCTCTTCCAATGAAATGGTGTTGCTAAGTTTGCTTCATTTAATTAGCTATAGACTCAAAATTGTCTTTTCACCTAGGTACACGCACTTAGCACCGTTTCTTCCTTGGGTCACCAAACTAGTCTCTCTCTTCTTGATTAACTTGCCACATCAGACTTTATGCCTATGTGGCAAGCTTAAGCACCTGTAGGAGCAAGTAAAAGTAAGTACGATAGTGCGCTTTACATGGCATTTTTGCATATGTGGAGGAAAGAGAGGCAAGGAAAAAGTGGAGAAGTGGGCTCTCATGCAAGAGCCAGCCTCTACTACATGGTGGAGCATTGGGAGAGGCACCTGTATGGAGGTGGTCAGAATCGGGAGACTCACGCCTGGTTGTAGCGCCCTTGATTAAAATGATAATGGCAAGTCAAATCACAGGCCCCACCTGTCCAAAGAAGTAACTCGCTGTCTAATCACACAGCCCTACGCTTTGCAGCAGCCTACTCCCTCGTCTTCTCACGTCTCTGTCGAACCGACTAGGCGGAACTGCCCCGCCACTGCAGCAGAAAAGCCCCGCCCTCGACTTTTAAATACAACTACATCCGCTTAAGAATCCAATGATATACTTTTTGTGACATAGTAACTCATATTAATTAGTCAAATGGATGACCTAGAACTATGTGCAGGCCCTATAAACCGAGACGCCTAAAAATAAAAAAAACCGAGACGGAGAGGGTAGTTCAGCACGTACCTTTTTAGATCAATATAGTCGGGATTCACCAAGGAGCAAAACCAAGTGGTAGGTTGCTCCTGTCGTGTTGGCGTAGCAACTCAAGCAGTGGTCAATCCGCACACGAAATGGCGACACACTTAACAGACCCCTTTGGCCTACATGTGGCTCATCCACCGCCTTGTTCCACATGCGATGCACCAAATTACTGATTCAGACCAGCGGTTGGAATTGGAGGCACCCGGTCGTAGGGGTCGCAGAGTAGAAAATGAGCGATGAGGGGTCAAATCACAAAGCCCCACCTTTCCCGCATTGAGCTGGACGGACGAAGCAACCATCATTTCACTCTAGGGCGCCAAGAGCATAAAGAAAAGAGAAAACAATGATGCGGCGGCAGCTACCTAGGGCACCCTAGGGTAGGGGTCTCCACTAAAGATCCTTTTTTTAAAGCGCCTCCACTACAAATCGGCTTCTCCCTCGTCCTCTTGAAGAAAACCGATGATGAGTGCGGCAGTAGGGTTTGTAGGAGTACTACGGCGTGCGGGGCCACGTCGTAGTAAACGGGTTCGAGTCGACGCCTTAAATATGTGTGGGCCGCTTGGTTTTACGGGAACGAGGCAGAATTTTGGGTTCGGGGACCAGTGGAGATATAGTACGTATAAAAAATTGTGGACGTAGGTTCGACCGAAAGGCAATGATGCATGGGCCCTGCATTTTGATATACCCGGGGCCGCATGAAATCGGCTACTCTACTCAAAACTAGTAAGGTACACCTGTATTGAACACATGAGTTTTTGAAACCAAATTATGAATAAATACACACTATAGCATGTAAAGCTTTGAGTCATATATGCATGATGTAGATGTTCGTTTAGTTTTTATAGTTCATCTCATTCAAAATCAATTAGTTTTACAAAAAATGTTAAGATTCATGGGGTTCTGCATTGTAAATCATAAAGTAAAAAACAAATAATGGCAATTCATTTAGAAAAAACAATCAATTATGATACAGAAGATTCTAGAACAAAGGAGAAGTGCTTGTGTTTTGAGGTTTGTGCATTATGCTTAAGTTCAACCTCGAGTCTTCTAAATTGTACATGTGGCGGAATCTGGTGGAATGTTGATGATATCCAACGGCCAAGAGTGCTTGGATTTTCCTATCTCTGACCGTCAAGTTAGCTTCATCCAGCGACCATCTTTCAAAGTTATTGGCACACTATATAGTTCTTGTGCCATAGTTGCATGTTTTGGAAAAAAGCTACTCGTGGGTTGTACTATCTATTTAGGAATAGAAGATGTATACATGGAAGTTGTAGGCAAGAGATGACATGGAGCATCTCAATTCCTATGAGTAGGGATTGGAAAAGAGATGTCATTTGGTTCACATCATAGGAACTTTTCTATTGAATCTAGAGATGACATGTATCTCAATTCCTATGAGGAGGGATTAGAAAAGAGATGTAATTTGTTTCATATCATAGGAACTTTTCTATTAAATATACGCTAATGTTTATTTTCCTTTGAAATTAAGGGAGTATAGGAATCCATTCATATGAACCAAGTGGCTCTAAAGCTATAGAAATGACATCATGTTTATTTCCTTTGAAATGTGGAGTATATGAATCTATTCCTATGAACCAATTGGCCTAAAGGAAAAAATCCTATAAAAATCATATCATATAGAGTTCCTATGATATTCCTTGACACTAAAGGATGCTTGAAATTGCTGCGGGTGATACGATGGTCTTTCTTTGTAGACTCCTCACCCATCTTTATAGTTACCTCTCGAAGATGAATGAAATGATATATACATGGTATTCTACATGTGCAATTTGGTATACGAAAACTCGGTAAAAGTTTGTGAGGTTCGAATTTTCAATAAAGCTATATGCACTGCATTTCGGAATGAAGGGAGCATACAGCAGTTGCTAACACTCACGTGGAAGATTTGTGTGTAGGAGGAGTGGCTGTTGTTAAATGACATGGCAAAACTGACACTGTCGGATGCCGATCTAACGGTTCTTACGGCGTTCGTCAGGAAAAGGCTTGTGGCGAACGTTTGTAGGATAATGATTTACGGACACATGCATTGCAATGATACGTGCCCCCCTCTCTCTCATGCACACGCACCCTAACGAGTCACGACTCTCCCGAGTCCTCTCGCAGACTTGCACGTCGCACCCACCGTCTATCTGCAGGTAGACGTCACGCACATATGTGCTCTTCACACCCTACCCTCAGAACTTCTAAAAAACAAAAGACGGCACACACATTTTATTTTAGCTCACACGTCACACACTTATACTATTACTCTTGCGGTGAACATTCTTTGGGCAT
Source organism: Aegilops bicornis (assembly GCA_021605145.1). Taxonomy (NCBI): domain Eukaryota; kingdom Viridiplantae; phylum Streptophyta; class Magnoliopsida; order Poales; family Poaceae; genus Aegilops; species Aegilops bicornis. The sequence continues at coordinate 413,566,250 of CM038672.1, forward strand.
AGTATATTGTACTCTCATTTAAGAGAAGCGGTGCACGCACGCACTAGTTCTCTCACACCCACTCGCGGGTACACGTAGGAGCGCATTTTTTTGAAGCTGGTACAACAAAATCACTCCATTATATATAAAAGCAGGAGCCTTAGCGCTTGCTTTACTGGGATTGCTCTCGTTCACTCTCTCATTCTCTCCAGATCTAAGCAACACATAGGTGGCCACACTCTCTCCAGCTCACGGCTGGTCACAAATCCGGCCGGACAACCTCGACCGGGGCAGGGGTGTAGGTGCATCGTTCACGCTGTCGTCGGCGGCGAGGGAGGAGACCAACGGCTGCCCGCGCGTCCCGATCGGCGGTCGTGCTATTCTCTCCGAGAGAGCGCCGGCTCGGGAGGGCCTCCGACCCCTTCTTCCTCCCTGCGGTATTGTGTCCAATATGCGGCCTCCCAACGCCGTCTTTGCCACATGCCGACGACCCTTAGGTATATATTCCTTCAAAACCTGCCTTGCTCTCCTGCCCCAGCTCCCTTCGTGTGGATCCTTTGCTACTTCCGTCCGCTGTTCCAAAGCCACCTGGACTTCTACTATTATTAGAAGTAAAGCTAGTTCATACAGTTGACTCAAAGCATTGGTTCAAACAGGGAAGAAAGTGGGAAAGCTATAGCATGAATCTAGGACTTGGTTCTAAGAGGAAACGGGGGAAAGTAGTAATATCTATCACTGTTTAAATAACCGTATTTCGTATTTGCGCAAACAAAGATGTCTGTCTCCATATCGTTTCGGGATGTCTGTCTCCGTATCGTTTCTATCTGCGCAATCAAAAGCACACACCTCAGTTTTAGTACAACTACGCAAAATGAGATGGCTATCCCTTGTTGCCGTCGTCTAACCTCCCGTCTTCAAGGTATCCCTAAATTGGTAGTAACTAAGGTAGAATGACCAACGCAATCTAAAAGAAGCTGATTCGTACGTTTTACTTCCTGATTGCAGTGCAGGGACGAGCGAAAACAACTGCATCCTAGTCCGGAATGCACTTTCTACCAGTTCATCCATGGACCGAGGACTAGCTGGCACGGTTGCACGATGGTTTTTTGGACAGCTGCGCGGACAAGAGGCATTGTGGTCTGCTTATTTCTACAAATAGCGGTGCTTACATTTAGTGGAATGCACAAGCATTTCAGCTCGTCAGTACACTGCATGGTTCAGTTCAGCATTCCAGCTGAGACCACAATTATAATTGGTTATTCTGGAATGAGAGAACCTAACCCAGTATGGTGGCAACAAGAAAAAGCAGAGTGAACTCCAGGAAATTTAAGCCTGCCGGGAGGCCCTTTGCTCAGAGAAGCCTTGCTAGTTTTTTCCTGATTTGTAAACCTTCTCACAACTTTGTCTTTTGCTGTGAACTAGTATATGTTTGTTATGTTCTATGAATCATTGAGATGTATAAAATTTCTTAACTTATGCTTTTAAAGTTTTTTATGAAGACGAGTTTAATGTGAGTGTTCCACATGAGCGCTCGACTAACGTGTGAATGTTTGGAATTTATTACATTGTGGCCTCAATTAACTGCATGAACCACTGTAACAAGATACATAGTTGCTTATATGCCAGACAGCAGATTGTTGATTGTTAGCTGGTCGATAGCCTAGTGTTGAAGCGAGCTGAGCCAATGTGTCGTGTTTTGCACAACTGCTTACAAGTGGGGTAGCACCAACAGTGTTTACAAGTACTTATGTATACGTCGGCGCATGGTTCTCGAACGAGTGTTCTATTTCATCAAAACACACACTGCTCGTATGATAAACCGTGACAACTTATGTCTTACCATGCCATATTCATGAAAAAACTAGTGAGGACGCATCTGTTTCGGCAACAATTACGATGGTTCTCACATGATTCACGGGCGCACAAAAGTAGCAGTAGTTCCCATAGACGGATTCAAACAGAGTACTAGCCCCAGAGGGGTTGATAACATGCAAGGTTCGGATAATTAGACGCAATCCAAACTACTATTAAACACTAGCTGGGGCAACTATTTCATGCCTCGATCTAATTTGGGCTGGACACCAGACGGACCTTGCCATGAACATCATCGAGGACGTCCCGTAGCAGCTCAATCCTGTGAACCTTCATGAAGACAACCTTGTGGCCTTGCCACTGATAAACTTGTTTGTGGAGGCATGCCACGTCATCTTCCTGCATAAGTTTGACAAGAATAGTATGCCTCACAAACGAAGGAGTAGCTTTGAACTTCTTGTGCTTCAGTACACCCTGGACAACTCGCCTGACAACAGTGAGGCTGGAATACAACTCTTCATTGGTATAACCGCAAATGGCTTCCAGGATCCAACAGCCTAAGAACTCTGTTTCCCAGTGCGTATATTCAGGTCGTCCGCCTCATAGCGAGTGACATGTACAACCACACAATCCTTGTCTGCATCAGGGCTCTAATTGAAACAGAAACAAATTCTGAATTACTTTTCAGTATAAGAAACACAAGTTATTTAAACCACTATGTATAGCATGGCATCGAAGCTAATAAAAATTTGCATTATTAATCACTACATACTTCCTTTTCTATAAAAAATCACCACATACTTAGATGAAAAACCACAATCAAGATCGGCAAAGAAGGAAATCACCTTGGGCAGCTCAGTGGGGGGACACATCCTCGAAGGGGAAAACTGCTCGCAGTGCCACGGGGCTGTAACCTCAAACGGTGCATTGACCATCTCAAGAGTGGCCGTGAGCGATCTGGGTCGCCTCGGTGGTTGCCTCCATCTTCTTGGAGCTCTGTCTCGTGGGGATCGGCCTCCGCGTCTGCTCCAATATCGGCAGATCTTTGCACGGTTCTCCTTGGTCCACCATGAAACCGATTTAATACTAGGAGACCACTGAAAGGAAAACACAATCACAATGACAATGAAATAAAAAAGAGAGTGAGGATCTATTACTGCTTTGCAAAAGTTCTTTTTTTTCTCTGAACGAAAATATACCAACATCACGGATCCGCTTACCTTCCCTTCGTTCGGAGAGAAGAACAAAGGGCAATCTGAGTGTTGCCTTTCTTGAATACGGTGAGGGAGAAGGAGATTCAGCGAAGAGTGAAATGATGGTTGCTTCGTCCGTCAAACTTAGACTGTGGGGAGGTGGGGTTTTGTGATACGACGTTTCGTTACTACCGCGCTACGACCGGGGTGACTCTCCGCCTGCATACTGCCTTCTAATTTGGTGGATGGCATTTGGGCCCGCTCGCTGCATGGCCCGCATGTCAGTGAACAAAAGTATAACGACATTCAGTAGAGGGAGACGTTTCAATGACCTAGGAGGAGCCAAGCGGTAGAGTGTCTCCACTTGTACTAGTAGTAATTGTTTCTCTGGGCCCAAGACAAAACAGCCCATCCACACTAGTAAATAGTAAAATCAATTCAAAAGCCCATATATTTACTGAATGAGAGGCGCTACCCACACCCAGCACACTGCCCCCCCCCCCAAAAAAAACATGGGTGCTCTTCTTCCTCCTCGCTCCCACCCACCTCACATCAGCTCGCTCCACTCGTACCCCCAAATTCCTCACCTCACTCCTACATAAAATCCGAGCTCCTCTTCTTCCTCACTCCTACAGAAAACCCCCAGCTCCCCTTCTTCTTCGCTCGCACTACAACTAGGCTCGTCATTCGTTACTCTGCTCAAATCCATGAGCTGACGCGACGCCCTCGAGGAAAATGGAGTCGGCTGACCCCAGCGCCAAGAAGATGAGGCTCCCGCCAGCGGCGACGCTTATTGTAGATCCCGCACCCGGCAGCGCGGGGAGAAGCGGCGACCTCGCCCCCACTGGATCCCGGGAACCTGTAGAATCTCGGGTGGACCACATCAGCGATCTCCCGAACGCCGTCCTTGGTGAGATCATGTCGCTTATCCCAACCAAGGATTGCTGCCGCACCCAAGTCCTCTCAATTCAGTGGCGCCCTCTATGGCGCACCGTGCCCCTTAATCTCGACTGTCGTTAGCTATCTCTCTTCAATGATTTTGAAATCCCCAGAGCCATCATCTCCTCCCACCAGGGCTCCGTTCAAAGCCTCTGCATCCTGTCATGCTACACGAGCAAGCATACCATGCCCTGCACGGTGGACGCCTTTGGCTGAAATCCCTGAATTCACGTAACTACAGCTGCTTGAGTTCTACTATTCCCTGAAATCACATACCACATACCGAACGCCATGAACTTGTGCCCTCAACACCTATGTCCATCTCGCGGTTTTCGTCCTCTCTCCACACCGTCACCTTTCTTGCATGCTACCTACTGCATAATCTGGTACTAAACCTTCGACTCCCATTTCTCAAGAAACTTTCACTTGTGCGGGTTTGTATATCGGAGGCCTCATTGCACATCATCATCCACTCCAGTTGCCCTGCACTGGAGTGCTTGGTGCTTGTTTTCACAGTTAGAACCAGTTGTCTCCAAATAAAGTCGCCTAACCTTGTAAGAATTGGAATTTCTTTTGACGGAAGGCAGCTCATCATCCAAGATGCCCCTTCACTTCAAAGGTTGATCCTTGATTCTAGTTATTCACCGCTGCAAATAACCGCCCTCTCTGCGCCTAAATTGGAGACCACAGGTGTAATACATGATCGCTGTGCTTATTTCAATATGGTGTTTGGCTCCACAGTTCTTCAGGTACTTTATATTATCATCTACACTTGTAACCATAATATGCATTTTAAATTTCTGCATAATTTATATATCATCTTGGAGTACACATTTTGTACTAATATTATGTTATATGCTCAATGAAGAGTTTCTCCATGGATGGCCTATCAATGGTGCCGGATTCTGTCAAGATCTTATATATCCAAATGAATAGTTTTGATCTCGAACAAGATTATTGGCTTGCTGCAATGCTTTCCATGTCCGGAGAAGTTGTATATAAAGGTGATAATTTCACGCACATTGGAAGCCCGCATATAGTGTACTAGAATTAACCGTTCAATTTGTTGCTCTTCGACACTCTTCTTGTAGACCTTAACTGTTTTCAATCTTCATGTCTATTTAGGCAACAGACGGGTAAGAAAGTTATAACCAATCGGTGGATTCGTAAGCATCGATTTTCTCACTTCTCATGAGATTCGATTGAAGACAATAACGCTAGAACGATATGTAGCCAACCGTGCAAACACAAGATTTGTCACATTCTTCCTTTGAATGCGAGGTTACTATTGTCCATCGGGCTTAAGTTTATCGGCAGCATGGTTTTGACGGATGGGTATGTCGAAGAGCAAAAATGGAGTTTCAGGTGGGCAAAAGAGCTTACGAACGTGCAAGCTTCTATTTACAACATATTGTGGTCATAATCCAGTAAATTTTATGACCCAAGATGTTCATTCTATGGACCTGACCGGTCCATTTGACTGTGACTGCCGAAAACAATGCTGGAGTTAGATGTTGTTGCCCTTTTCAATCTAGTTTTTTTTCTAAACCTGATGAACAATTAACCCTCGTGCTTTTGTACAGTTTGTAAGCTGGAGTTAGATGTTCCTGCCCTTTTCAACTCGGCTGTGACTGTCATATTTTCTTTGAAACAAGGCAAATGGCTTGCCATTCATTTAATTTAGAGTGAAATATTGTAACAAATCCCAACCAAGGGAAATAACATCACTCTCGCCGGCTGCTTGAGCTCATTGTGCATTCTGAAGCCAAGTGATTAGCCCCACCAAAGACCCACAAACTTATTTCAACTAGCACATCAAATGGGCTGTAAATTTTCATAGGAAAGGCTGCATGACCGTGACAGATTTGGATTCTGACATTTGGGACCCACGAGGAAATAGCCTATCCAAGGTGGTGTCGACTTACTAGCTAGTCAACAAATGATTCTGCCTACCAGCCATTGGATTGACATCCAACATCTGTCATGTATCTTCTATATCTTGTCTTCTTCTTCCTCCAAATTACCAAAGAAAAACTAATTCTGCCGGCTACGCTCGCTCCCACCTCCCATGGCTGGTTGCGCCTCGCCGCCTCTACCGTGACGCATTCTCCAACGTTGGCCAGTCCCTCCTCTATTCCCCACACGCCCTGTTATTCTCCGGCGATGTCAGCCCCAACACACACCCGCGCTGAACCACCAACCTCATACTCCCCTCCGCTGTGTTGGACCGGGCGATCTTCAACGGCTCTGCTTGTTCCGGCTCGAGGCCTCGCCGCCGCCCTCTGCCTTTGCGGCCTTGGTTCACTTCGCCGTCTTGTGTGCGCCGCCCTCTTGCATTGTCAACGTCGCCAACAACCGAGAGGAACAAGGAGATGATCAGACGTGGAGAGGATGATAGTAGGGACCCACCAGCGTCATGGCAGTACGCAAGCAAGTGCCTCTATAGTACAAGCCCAAAAATATGGTTCCTCCTAATGGTCGGACATCTGGGGCTCACGCCATTGTCAACATAGTCAATAAACGAGAGAATTACACTACGAGCAGCTAACACCAGGGACCCAGCAAGTCGCGCAGTTTTTTTTGAGGAACAAGCAGTTGTTATTTATACTAGTTTTAGCGAGGGATCAGGGTAACAACGGGTTGTCTTGGGGCTGTGCCCGTCTAGCTGTGGTTTTATTTATTTACCACATCATGAGCCCACTTGTGTTTTTTCTTGCTGAAAATGGCTAGCCCAGTTCTATTTTTTAAAGAAATACCCAAACAAGGCCTACTTGCTTTTATCGGCTCTCTGGCTGCAAATCTTTCAAGACGAGGAGAGTTTCATTCGGTTTGCCCGTAAATGGGCTGTACATTTTTAAAACACATCAAACCGGAATTAGTTTCAATTTTTTTCACTACAAGATCTTAAATTCCATTAATTTTTATGCGTGGACAATTATTTGGATTTTATATTTATATAAATTATTTTTCAAAATAGTTTGAATGTGAATCGATATTTCTTGATTAAAAACAGTTGTCCGCACCGAAATATGCAAAATTTCACATACTTTTTAACTTTGGCCACAATATGGGGTGTGATGCTAACAAAAAGAAGATGGGCTCCAAAAAAATTCTTAAGAATTAGCAAATGGGTTGTACATTATTAGAAATAATGGCAGATGGGTTGTATGCTGTTTTCCACAGATTTGAGGCTGACTTGTGCGCCTACTACAGGTTGACGCGTATGCTTTCATAAAAAAAAGGTTGACGCACATGCAACGCCCTGTCAACTTAGTCAACACACGAGAGCAGTGACTGTTGGATGTCCATCCAACGGCTGTCATGCTTCTTCAATCTCTGCTCTTCATACTCCAGCCGCTCATAGAAGCACCGGCGAGAATGCCTGCTCCCTCCTCCAAGGCCGGCTATGCCGCCAAGAGCCTCGCGGCCCCATCAGATTCCCCATCGCTGGCCTAGCCGTCCCTCTACTCACCCACACATGTTGTTATTCTCCGGCAACGGCAGACGAACCAGTAAACCCTCGTACTCCTCCGCGTGGGAAACAACTCCCGAGTATTCCCTGGCTCCGTGTCGTTCCCTTCCTAGGCCTCGCTGCCGTCCACCGCCTGGTGCTCTCAGCGGCCTGGTCAACGTGGTCAATGAACGACATCCATCGGAAGTGGACTGTACGTGGAGAGGCTGACAGCTGGGTCCATGGCTGCATGTAAGGAAATGCCTCCTTATTACACGCAAAATAATGATTCCTCCACCTAACAGCTAGGACCCACAGGAAGGGCCTCTGTATTTCATGAAAAAAACGTTCCTCCCGCTGACAGGTCGGACCCACCAGCTATATCTTCGCACGCAAGGAAGTGCCTCCTTATTACGCCCAAAAAAATGAATACCCCCTGCTAGCTGGGACCCACCATATTGTTGGGCTGACTTGTGAGCCTACTAAGTTGACGGGGATGGAGGGCTTTGTCAGCTTAGTCAATACTCCAGTGACCGTATGATGTCCATCCAACGACCATAGTGCTTCTTCAACCTCTGGTCTTCTTGCTCCAGCCGCCCAAAGCAGCGCCGGTCATGCCGCCTACTCCTGCCTCCCGTGACCGGCTGTGCTACCGCAGAGGCCTCACCGCCCCCATACTACTCACACCACTGGCCAGGCCATCCCTCCACTCACCCACACCCCCTGTTATTCTGCGGCGATGGCAGCCTCACACCGCAGCCGAACCAGTGGAACGCCGTACTCCTCTCCGTGTGGGCATTCATCGTCGTCTTGCCCGGCTCCATGTCGCCCCTTTTCCTAGGCCTCGCCGCCGCCCACCGTCGTGGTGCTCTCGGCCGGGCGTGGTCAATTTGGTCAACGCATCGACTAACATCGGAAGAGTATCAGATGCGTGGAGAGGCCGATACTGGGTCCACGGCAGCCGCAAGGAAGTGCCTCCTTATTACGCTGAAAATAATTATTCCTCCACCGACAACGGGGACCCACCGGACGGGCCACCAAGATTATGCGAAAAATCGCTTTCCCCCGATCGCTGAGACCCACCGGACGGGCCACCGTATTTTGCGAAAAACGTTCCCCTCATCTGTCACCGGACCCACCGGAAGTGCCTCCTTGTTACGCACAAAAAATGAAGACTCCCCGGCTAGCTGGGACCCACCTTGGTGGGAGGCTGACTTGTGGGCCTACTAAGTTGACGGGGACGAAGGGCTTTGTCAACTAAGTCAATATGAACAATTCTAGCTCCAGTGACCGTACGATGTCCATCCAACAGCCGTAGTGCTTCTTCAACCTCTGGTCTTCTTGCTCCAGCCGCCCAAAGCAGCGTCGGTCGTGTCACATGCTCCCGCCTCCTGCGGGTCGGGTCAGGTCTTGCCGCAGAGGCCTCACCGCCTACTATTCCCACTGGCTAGGCCTCCACGACAAATTTCACACCGCAGCCGAACCAGTTGAACCTCAGACTCCACTGCAGGCGGGCTTCCACTGCCGCGTCTTCCTCGGCTCCGCGTCGTCCCCTTCCTAGGTCTCACCGTCGTCCACCGCCATGGTGCTCTCCGCGTGGCGTGGTCAAGGAACAACTTCCATCGGAAGAGTACTGTACGTGGAGAGGCTGACAGCTGGGTCCACGGCCACAGCCCAGTTTTTTTGTGATTTGCCAAGTAAGTCGCTTTGTCAGGCCTGTTGGGCTGCACATCTTTCAAGACGAGGAGAGCTTTCATTCAATTTGGCCGAGAAAATGGCCCATCAAGAATGAGAAATGGGTTGTACATTTTAAAACACATGAAACCGCAATTAGTTTCAAATATCTTTTTTTCATTTCAAGATTTTAAATTACATTAATTTTCATGCATGGAGAATTTGTTGGATTTTATATTGATATACATTTATTTTTAAAATCAGTTTGAATGTGTGTCGAAACTTCGGGATTAAAAATAGTTCGGACCGCACCGAAATATGCAAAATTTCGTATAATTTTTTAACCGTGGCCACAATATAATGTAATGCTAACAAAAAGAATATGGGCTCCAAAAAACCTTAAGAATTAGCAAATGGGCTGTAAATTATTAGAAATAATGGCAGATGGGATGTATGCTGTTTTCCACAGATTTGAGGCTTTCCTAAAAGGTTGATGCACAAGACCGATCGTTGGATGTCCATCCAAAGGCCGCCGTGCTTCTTCAATCTCGCTTCTTCCTCGCTTCCAAATGGCCAAACAAGCGCCAAGTGGACTGCTCGCTTCCTCCTCCTCAAGGTGTCTTGTGCCGCACAGGCCTCTCCATTCCACCATACTCCCATCGCTGGCCTAGCCATCCCTCTACTCACCCACACCTGCTGTTATTCTCCAAATGATGGCGCATTTAACCAAGAAACCCTCATAAAGTCGCATTCTCCGCTGCGGGAAAGAACCGCCGAAGTCTTCCTCGCCTCCGTGTCGCCCCTTCCTATGCCTCGCCGCCGCCCACCGCCGTGGTGCTCTCGGCGCCAAGCGTGGTCAATGTGGTCAACGATCGATCGACTTCCATCGGAAGAGTACTGCGCGTGGAGACGCCGACATCTCGGGTCCACGGCCGCAGCAAGGAAGTGCCTCCTTATTACGCCGCAAAATAATTATTCCTCCACCGACAAAGAGGGACCCACCGGACGGGCCACCGATTTCGCGAAAAAAACGCTTTCTCGACTGCTGGGACCCACCAGCTACATCTTCACACGCAAGGAAGTGCGTCCGAGCAAAAAAAATGATTAGCCCCCCTGACTGCTGGGACCCACCAGCTACATCTTCGCAGGCAAGGAAGTGCTTGACAGTCGAGACCCACCTGGTCGAAGCCTACGTAGCATTGTCATTCTTGTCGCGAACGTGTACGTACATATATACTGGTGGATGTAGAGGCGCGCACATGTCGTAGTAGAGGCGCGCACGTAGCATGTACACGCACGCATGCCGCCGTGGTGCAAGAAAGAAAATACGGCCACATGTGTGTACATACGGGTGGGGTCTCGAACGCCTACTCGCGCATACGTACAGCGAGGGCTCGTTGACATGGCTGGGTCGGAACGGAGAAACATCATCGTCGTCGTGTTCATGGGGAGGCAACGGAATGTGTCGTGTTCATGGGGAGGCAAAGGAATGCGTCGTGTTCATCGGGAGGCAACAGAACGCGTGGGAGCCAACCAGCTGGGTCGGAACAGAATGCGTGGTCGTGTTCATCGGGAGGGCTTGGAAAAAACAGGCGATGGAAACGAGGCCTAGCGTACCGCAGAATGGAGGAAACGGCCTTGTGTTCGACCGACCACGTTCGAAACGGGATCCTTTTCATCGGGAGGGGTCTGGCATACCGCAAAATGGAGGAAACGGACCTCCTACGGTCGAAACGGGGGACCTGTTGATTGAGAGGGGTGTGGCGTACCGCAAAACGGACGAAACGGACCTCCTACGGTCGAAACAGGGGTCCTGTTGATCGGGGGGGTGTGGTGTACCGCAAAACGGACGAAATTGACCTCCTACGGTCGAAACGGGGGTCCTGTTCATCGGGAAGGGTGTGGCGTACCGCAAAACGGGACTCCACGGGATACTGTTCATCTCCACCGTCGACCTCCTCCACCCTCCACGGGCTCCTGTTCATCCAGCCTCCACCGCGCCGCTTACTCCACCGGCCATCGCTCAACCACCCCTCCACCATCTACTGCTCATCCAGCCCTCCACACCACGGGGTCCTCGCTCAACCACCCTCCATGGGCACCCCTCCACCGCTTCATCGCTCATCCAGCCCTCCACACCACGGGTCCTATTCAACCACCCCTCCACCGCTTCACTGCTCATCTAGCCCTCCACCACACCACGGGTCCCGTTTCATCGACGCAACGCCACCGCCACGCTCATCCACCCCGCAATGCTCACTATTCATCCCAGAGGCAGGATCGATCGGCTTCAGTTAGCAGTAGTAGCAAAGGACTCGCTCGATCGGGTTCAGTTAACAGCCATCGATCGATCACTCGGGTTCAGTAATGCGTAACCTGTAGTGCAATCGCTCGGGTTCAGTTAGAGCCCAAAGCCTCGCTCGGGTTCAGTTAGAGCCAACGCCTCGCACACACACGCAGTACGCACGAGAAACACGCATCGCTCGGCCCCCGACCTCCCATCGTAACCGGGAACTCCCCGAAATTTTCCTCCCCCTTGCTTCTACGACGGTTTTTTCCATCATGGATGGCCCAAAGAATGTCATGCAGCTGCGTCTCCGGCCCGCCCAAGACGAAAAGCCCATTTTCTGTCATGATTTTTTGTCATAGAAGTAGGAGCCCACCACATCTATGATGATACCGGGTTTTTTCACAATTATCGTCATAGAAGTGTCATATGTATGATAGAAAAAAAAATTCGTTCGGCCCAAAATGTCACGGATGTGTCTTTTTTTGTAGTGACGAGAGGATGAACGAGCTGAAGACGCCACCTGTAGCTAGCGCTCCGGAGAATTCCTGCGAGTTAGCTGGAGAGGGAATATAGCATGCGGCCGCATTGGTTACCCAACTGTTGATTGTTCCACAAGAAGATGAAGGCACCGAGGATCTGATGAGGTGACGTGCGCGGAGTAGGCCACGAGCCAGAGCTCGATCTCTCAGTTTTATCAGCGTTGCAGGGACGGACCCGAGCACAAGCGCAATGCCGATGCGTGGAACTCTTGCCGCGGGGTAAACAGGAGATCGGTCAGCAATGCGGGATGCCGCGAGATGTGATCAAACAAGTGATAATCGTAGGGAAACCACGCAAGGAGATAAGCTAGTCCAGATAGATGCAAGAACGATACATGCCACTGGGACTGACCCGAGTGGCCTGGGGATGATGCAGCCCGAGGGGTGCCCCCGATAGAGTAATCTAAAGATGCAAAAAGATACATGCCGCAGGGACAGGCCCGTGCGATCTGGGAATGGTGCAGCTCGAGGGGCGCTCCCAGCTGAGTAAACTGGAAAATGTCACCTGGTATCGTTGTCGAAGGAGTGTTGAGGTAGCCTAAGGCGCGCGATGAAGGGGTCGCTCCTCATGAGCCACCAGGGCCCTGAGCCTAGGGAGGCTCCGGGGGCTCGGGTGGTTCTTCGAGGACCGTTGCGATCTTCACCCAGGACGCTCCAGAAGTGGCGCTGGAAGGCGGCAGCCACATTCGGCAGGCCAAATGGCATGCAGACATAGCTCTGAGGTGGACCCTCGCACCGCCCAATGCGCGAAGGCCAGAAGCGCTCCTAAGATGCGGCCCTGTTGAGCCCTGGAATGTCGACACAGACGCGCAGCCCACCATCCTCGCCAGGATGGGGAGCTGCGCCGGGTGGTGGGCAGCGGTCGCCGTGCATGGTCCTTGCTTCTTGAAGCTCTTGGGTTGACTTGACGATGAACTCCTGAGCACCGGGCACTCCTCGCCCAGTGCCCTCTTGAGGGAAACGTGCAGGAAAGCACACCTCCATGTGGTGCCCGAGCACCTCCCTTGTGATGTTGGCTAGGTTTGAGGTCCTCCAGAAGGGAGCCCCCGAGCCCTGCCCGAGGAGGGCGCCGGGCGCGCCTTCCTATGCGAGGGAGGGAGGCGCCCCAGCTGCTGTCGCTGATCCTGAGTGGTTCCGCTGGAGACGCCGCTCTCCTGAGGCCCTGTGCGGAGTAGCTGCTTCTTCTTCTTGGGGATGGCCTCAGGAGTGTACAGGGTGCCTTCGTTGTCGGGGTATTCGATTGCTGCGGCTTGGAAGGCGCACTCCAGGGAGCACACCGCATCTCTTTCTCCGCAGGGGACTGTGATGAATTCGCCGCTTCCTGGCATCTTGAGGACGTTGTAGCCGTGGTGGGTCACCGCCATGAACTTGGCCAATGCTGGATACCCAAGTATGGCGTTGTAAGGCAGGCGGATGTGGGTGACGTTGAAGTTGATGAGCTCGGTGCGGTAGTTGTCACGCTGGCCGAAGGTGACAGGGAGGCGGGCCTGCCCTATCGGGGTGGTGGAGCCGTCGGTCACTCCTGAGAAGGGCTTGGTAGGCTGCAGCTGATCGTATGGCACTTGGAGGCTATCAAATGTCTCGACGGACAGGACATTGAGCCCCGCACCACCATCGATGAGGGTCTTGGTGACTTGGACGTTGCTGATGACGGGCGAGCAAAGCATCGGGAGGGCGCCGGCAGTCGCCGCGCACTTGAGCTGGTCCGACGAGCTGAAGGTGACGGGGCATTTGGACCACCTGAGTGGGCGCGTGGCCTCGAGCCTGGGAAGAGCCGCGTTCACCTCACAAGCAAACTGCTTGAAGATGCGCTGGGACGCTGGGTCCTGAGCTCCGCCCAAGATGCAGGCGATAGCGCGCGGTTCCTGGAAGCCCCCAGCCTCCTTGTCCTGATGGTGGTCGTCGTTCCTTCTTGGCGGTGGCGGCAGCGGAGGGAGACCAGTATTGCCCTGAGGGCGGTCCTCGCGTGGCTGGTCCCTCCAGGCGCCCTCACGAGGCTGGTCCTGCTAGCGATCCTCACGAGGCCGGTCGCGCCACTCCTGGCGGGGGTCGCGGTCGTCCCAGCGTCCTCCACCTCGGTCGCAGCCCTGGTCGTTGCGCTTAGGGCGTCGACCGAAGCGTCCATCTTGGATGGCCCTGAGCTCTTGACAGTCGTTGGTGTTTTGGCTGTGTACGTTGTGGAAGGCGCAGAATGGACGGCTGCTCTTGGACGACTCGGGGTGGTCTCGGCCGCGCTTCGTGTCCGGCTCCGCCGTGAGCATGGCTACCTCCTTACGCTTCACGTCCTTGGCCTTGGCTTTCTTCTCTTCTGGGTCAGCAACAGGGAGCTCGAGGAGGGAGAGGCGCCCCTCCTCAGCTCTCGCACACTTCAGCGCTATGTTGAACATCTCCAGAGCCGTGCATAGCTCCTCGTGGATGGCGAGCTCCTCCTTCATCTTGACATCGTGGACGCCATCAGAAAACATTGAGATGATGGCCTCGTCCGTCACCTTGGGGATCTTGAGGCGTACGATGTTGAAGCGATGAATGTACTTCTGCAGGGTCTCTCCTGGCTGCTGCTTGATGCGGCGTAGGTCGCCCGCAGCCGGAGGGCGGTCGCGAGTGCCCTGGAAGCTGGCGATGAAGCGGTCGCGCATCTCACGCCAGGAGGAGATCGATCCCTGGGGCAAGTTCAGGAGCCATGAGCAAGCACCATCCTTGAGAGCCATGGGAAACCAGTTCGCCATGACTTTCTCGTCGCTGTTGGCCGCCTTGATGCTCAACTCGTAGAGCTGCAAGAATTCCGCAGGGTCGGGGGTGCCGTCATAGCACGGAGGCAGGTCTGGCTTGAACTTGCCTGGCCAGACGATGATATGCAGCTCCGGAGTGAAGGCACGGCAGCCTGTTGTGGCCACCGGGGCCCTTTATAGAGGCGGAGCTTTATCTTGATACCCGCGCACCGCCACCACAGGCAGCACATGGTCTTGACATGGTGGCGCCGGGAGCGCATGAGCATTTTCTTGCGGTCGGGGAACTTTTTGGCAGCTTCCTTCTTCACGCACGGGCGCCCAGTGTGGCGGGTCGCGCCGAGGGCTGCGCGTCTTTGTGCTAGGGCGCCGTCTTGGTGCGGAGGCGCTCCGTGAGCTACATCGCCTGCGGATGGAGGAGGCGAGGCAGCGAGAGAGATGGTACGGGGGAGCCCCCAGCGGCGCTGACGAGCTCGCGATGCGGTCCAGCCAATCCTCATAGAGGTCGTCGACTGGGCGGTAGCACAGGAGCTCGTGTGCCATGAGCAGCGCGGCCTGCGCGTCCGTGGGTGTGCGATGAGCGTGGGAAGATGAGCCGGCCGTAGTCAGTGACGGGGTGGCGGTGCAGCCGTCCCGCCGCACAGAGGGGTGCAACGATGATGCTTGTTGCTCGTTTCCCGCCGGGCCGGTGGCGGTGTTGGAAGCGAGTGATGGAGAACGATGGGGAGGCCCACCGACAGGAGCCGTCTGGGTGACCCGGGCGGCAAGGGCGGCCTGGCGCTCAGCTCGTACCTGGCGAGCGTCGACCATGGATGCAGTGGCGGTGGAGCGTGGATCGATGGAAGAAAGGCTTCAGCGCACCCCTACCTGGTGTGCCAGATGTCGAATCACGGGTTCCGGCAAAACCCTTAAGGTTCGAACTCTGGGGTGCGCACAAAGATCTCTCTCCCCCAAGCTCACACACTCACCCCGATCTCAAGGCCTAGATCGCCGAACCCAAGGAACAAGGGACACAAGAGTTTATACTAGTTCAGGCCATCGATGTGGTTTAATACCCTACTCCAGTGTGGTGTGGTGGATTGCCTTGTAGGCTGTGGATGAACAAGTACAAGGGAAGAACAACCTCCTGAGGAGAGGTGTTCTAGAGCTCAGTGAGCTGGTGTGTGTGAGGATGGAATGGATCCGACCCAAAGTACGTTCGATCCAAAGTCCGTCCCCCTCCTATGGTGGTGGCCAGTCCTATTTATAGAGGCCCTGGTCCTCTTCCCAAATGTTTGGGTGGGAAGGGATCCCACAACAGCCAATTTGAAGGGGGACAACTATTATAAGCTATCCTGACAAAAGGTGGTCTTCACCTGCCAAAGGCTCTGGTGGTGATGATGTCGTGGGCTCCGCGGTGACCTCTGCCCTGCCGTCTGGCTGGTCTTGGTCTTGTTGCACCGATATGGAAACCTTTCCCTGATGCCTCGGTACTCCTCGCCTGCGCCTGCTCCTTTAGCACTAAAGAGGAAAAGAATACTCTGCGCCCGCTGGCACCCTCCTGGGCTCGGTCGTCATGGCTCACGTCACGGAAACCTCACGAGGTGCCTCCGCCTTGATCTCTCCACTCCTCGCGAGCCAGCCTAGTGAGGCTGCCCCCGAGGAGGTCTTGTGTCGCCCGCCTCGTGAGGCTCGGCTCCTCGCGAGGGTCTTGAGTGTTTGCTGGTGAAGATGGGCCATACTAGGCCATTGGTGGAGCCACGCCGTGGGCCGCAGGAAGGCAAGTCTGGGGACCCCCGCTCCCAGGACACCGACACACACAAATGACAACCACTCGCAACCCGACGTGTTAAAGGGGTTGTCAATCCCTTTCGAGTAACGGCGCCAGAAATGGTGCGTGGACGGGAGAAACTTGTAATATATTGAATAAATAGATTGCAAATAAAATAAAGTGCACCAAAGTATTTTTGTATTTTTGGTTTAATAGATCTGAAAATAAATGCAAAGGAAAAGTAGATCGCAAAGGCAAATATGTGAGAAAGAGACCCGGGGGCCGTAGGTTTCACTAGTGACTTCTCTCGAGAAAATAGCAAACGGTGGGTCAAAAAATTACTATTGGGAAATTGATAGAACTTCAAATAATCATGACGATATCCAGGCAATGATCATGACATAGGCATCGCGTTCAAGATTAGTACACCGACTCATGCCTGCATCTACTACTATTACTCCACACATCGACCGCTATCCAGCATGGATCTAGTGTATTAAGTTCATGGAGAAACAGAGTAATGCAATAAGAACGATGACATGATGTTGACAAGATCTATCTATGTAGAGATAGACCCCATCGTTTTATCCTTAATAGCAATGATACATACTTGTCGATTCCCCTCCTGTCACTGGGATCAAGCACCGTAAGATTGAACCCACTACAAAGCACCTCTTCCCATTGCAAGATAAATAGATCAAGTTGGGCAAACAAAACCCAAATATCGGAGAAGAAATACGAGGCTATAAGCAATCATGCATAAAAGAGATCAAAGAAACTCAAATACTTTCATGGATATAAAAAGATATAACTGATCATAAACTCAAAGTTCATCAAATCCCAACAAACACGCCGCAAAAGAGTTACATCATATGGATCTCCAAGAGACCATTGTATTGAGAATTCAGCGAGAGAGAGGAAGCCGTCTAGCTACTAACTATGGACCCGAAGGTCTACAAAGAGTTACTCACGCATCATCGGAGAGGCACCAATGGAGATGGTGAACCCCATCCGAGATGGTGTCTAGATTGGATCTGGTGGTTCTGGACTCTACGGCAGCTGGATGAATATTTCGTCGACTCCCCTAGGGTTTTGGGAATGTTGGGGTATTTATAGAGCAAAGATGCAGTCCAGGGGGCACCCGAGGTGGGCAGAACCCACCAGGGCGCGCCTGGGCCTCCTAGCGCACCCTGGTGGGTTTTGCTCTCCTCGGAGCACCCCCAGGCGCAGCCAGGGCCCATTACGTGTCTTCTCGTCCATAAAAAATCTCCGTGAAGTTTCATTGCATTTGGACTCCGTCTGGTATTGATTTCCTGCGATGTAAAAAACATGCAGAAAACAACAACTGGCACTTGGCACTATGTCAATGGTTTAGTACCAAAATGATATAAAATGACTATAAAATGATTATAAAACATCCAAGATTGATAATATAACAACATGGAACAATCAAAATTATAGATGCATTGGAGACGTATCAATAGCTTTTAGAAACTCATGCTCTTGCTCTAAATTTAGCTTCTCGAAGTGTGGCTTCTCATGAGTTCTTACGAGCTCTCTATGATTCTGTTGAGTTGTTTCATGAGCTAACTTAAGATTGCTTAATTCTTTAGTTAGACGCTCAATCTCCTTCTTATCAATGTTGTTCATTTCATCTTGATTAGCATGATTACTAGCAACTTCATTATGGTTCACATTACTAGTTTTGTCAACAAGTAAATCATCATCACCTAGCAAATCATCTTCATCACTATCGAAATCAAGATACTCGGGGTGTGATACCTTGGGGCCTTTAGCCATGAAGCATCTTCCAATTTCTTTATTTGGTGAATCAAATATGTCATGGGAGTCGGATGGCACTAGTGCAAGACCAGCAACACCTTCATCTTGAGTATGGTCGGAGTCGGAGTGATAGCTTCTCTCGGAGTAGTTGTTGAAGTCGGAACCGGAAACCTATTCACCAACTGAGCTTGATGTCTTCGTCTTGTGTAGCTCTTTGATGACTTGTCATTCCTTTCCAAATCATTGCTTCTTCGAGAGGGTCTTCGTTCATAACGATCATCTCTACTCCTTCTCTCTCTTGGAGGTGATTCATCTCTTCTACTTCTCCTTTTTGGTGAGTCTTCTCTTCTCTTTTATGGAGCCTTACACTCATTTGAGTAGTGTCCGGGTCTTCCATAATTGTAGCAATTATGATCATGACTAGAAGATCTTTTGTCATTGTAGGACCTTGACTTGGAGCTTCTCTCTTTGCTTCTACTCTTGTAGAATTTGTTGAAGTTCTTCACCAATAGGCTCAAATCTTAACTGGAGACTTGCTTTTCAGTTGATGTTGTCTTGAAGCTTTGTAAGCACCACTTGACTTATTGTGGAGCTCTTCCTTATCCTTGAGTGACATCTCATGAGCAACAATTCCACCAATGACTTCCGAGGGCTTGAGATCTTTGTAATTGGGCATCATTTGGATCAATGTGCACGCGGTATTATATTTTCCAAGTTTATAAGGATCTTCTTGATGATGAATTAGTCGGTCATCTATTCACTTCCTAAGCCGGCAATCTCATTTGTGATGAGAGCAAGCCTAGAGTACATTTCGGCGACTCCTTCACCATCCTTCATGTTGAACTTGTCAAGTTGACTTTGAAGCACATCCAACTTGGATTCCTTGATGGACTCGATACCTTAATGCTTATCAACCGAGGTATCCCAAATTTCCTTTATATTCTCCAGGAGGTTGATTTTGTTGAATTCTTCGGGGCACAATCCATTGAAGAGAATATCGCAAGCTTGAGCATTGTATTGCAACATCTTCAATTCTTCAGCGGTTGCTTCATGATCCGGTTCTCTACCATCTTCAAATATTTCACCTTGCAAACCAACACGCACAACAGCCAAACGGCGGGGATATGACCAATAATACGCATTTCGTCTTATGCTTCCAACTAGCAAAATTTGTACCATCAAAGTAAGGACCTCTACGGTGATAGTTACCCTCACTAGACTCCATACTCTACTAGGTTGTGAAACCAAGGCTATGATCACCAAAGCTATGGAAATCAAGGCTTATGGAAACGAGAGCTCTGATACCACTTGTAGGATCGAAAGTATGTCTAGAGGGGGGTGAATAGACTACTTGACCAAATTTAAATCTTTCCTTTTCCCAATTTTAGTTGTGGGCAGATTTTAGCAATTATGACAAGTCAAGCAATCAACCTACACATGCAATTCTAAGAGTATAGCATCAGAAAGTAAAACGTTGTTGGGTAACACTGTAATTTTAAAAAAAAATCCTACGCACACGCAAGATCCATCTAGGTGATGCATAGCAACGAGAGGGGAGAGTGTTGTCTACGTACCCTCGTAGACCGAAAGCGGAAGAGTTATGACAACGCGGTTGATGTAGTCGTACGTCTTCACGATCCGACTGATCCTAGTACCAAAAGTACGACACCTCCGCAATCTGCACATGTTTTGCTCGGTGACGTCCCACAAACTCTTGATCCAGATGAGTGTCGAGGGAGACCTTCGTCAGCACGACGACGTGATGACGGTGATGATGAAGCTACGGGCGTAGGGCTTCGCCTAAGCACTACGACGATATGACTGAGGTGGATTATGGTGGAGGGGGGCAGCGCACATGGTTAAGACAATGATCAACTTGTGTGTCTACGGGGTGCCCCCCTCCCCCGTATATAAAGGAGTGGAGGAGGGGGAGGATCGGTCCTCTCATGGCGTGCCCCAAGGGGAGTCCTACTCCCACCGGGAGTAGGATTCCCCCCTTCCCTAGTAGGAGTAGGAGAAGAAGGAAGGAGGAGAGAGGGAGAAGGAAAGGGGGCGCCCCCCCCCCTTCCGAAGTCCAATTCGGACCCAAGGGGGAGTGGGCGCGCGGCCTGCCCTGGCTGCCCCTCTCTCCCTCCACTAAGGCCCATTATACTCCCCGGGGGGTTCCGGTAAACCCCGGTACTCCGGTAATTGCCCGTACTCACCCGGAACCATTCCGAAGTCGAAACATAGTCGTCCAATATATCAATCTTTATGTCTCGACCATTTCGAGACTCCTCGTCAAGTCCGTGATCATATCCGGGATTCCGAACTACCTTCGGTACATCAAAACACATAAACTCATAATACCAATCGTCACCGAACGTTAAGCGTGCGGACCCTACGGGTTCGACAACTATGTAGACATGACCGAGACTCATCTCCGGTCAATAACCAATAGCGGAACCTGGATGCTCATATTGGTTCCTACATATTCTACGAAGATCTTTATTGGTCAAACCGCATAACAACATACGTTGTTCCCTTTGTTATCGGTATGTTACTTGCCCAAGATTCGATCGTCGGTATCTCAATACCTAGTTCAATCTCGTTACCGTCAAGTCTCTTTACTCGTTCCGTAATGCATCATTCCGCAACTAACTCATTAGTCACATTGCTTGCAAGGCTTATAGTGATGTGTGTCGGTGTCAAAACCGGCGGATCTCGGGTAGGGGGTCCCGATCTGTGCATCAAGGCTGATGGTAACAAGAAGTAAGGGACACAGGTGTCTACCCAGGTTCGGGCCCTCTCGATGGAGGTAAAACCCTACTTCTTGCTTGATTAATATTGATGATATGGGTAGTACAAGAGTAGATCTACCACGAGATCATAGAGGCTAAACCCTAAGAGCTAGCCTATAATGGTATGATTGTGATTGTGATCGGCCTTCTAAGGACCAACCTCTCCGGTTTATACAGTAATCGGAGAGGGCTAGGGTTTACATGGAGTCGGTTACAAGGAAGGAAATATAATATCCGGATCGCCAAGCTTGCCTTCCACGCCAAGGAAAGTCCCATCCGGACACGGGTCAAGTCTTGAGTCTTGCATCTTCACGCTTCAATAGTCCGGACGTTGTACACAGTCCGCTGTCCGGATACCCCTAATCCAGGACTCCCTCGGTAGCCCTCGAACCAGGCTTCAATGACGATGAGTCCGCGCGCAGCCTTGTCTTCGCATTGCAGGTGGGTTCCTCCTCGAATACTCCAAAGTGGTCATCGAACACATAGACCGTGGTCCGGATCTCGGAAGATGATCTTCAGATGGTATAGATCTGATTTGCTAGCAATCTTCGTAAGGCCATGCCCTTGCATCGGGGCTTGGTCCAACGCGAACCGACATTTCCTGCTCCACCACGACTCGTGTTGCGAGGCGGTTTTATTGGCACGTCCCGCCGAGGCAGAGATCGTGTTCCTCTTATTACGGGATTTTCCACCAATATGAGCGTCTGTGACCCCACGATGGCTGTTGGTATAACCCGTGTGTTTTTAGATAAGCCTCAAACGGTCATACCGCGGACTCTTGATATTCACCCTCTTTATAAAGGGGTCGAGACCTATGCCTCCTTTTTCACCTTCATCGCGCCTTCTCGCACCTCGAGTTACCCAAAACCTAAGCTCCACCCCTCCGGAATCCTCCAATATGTCCGGATCTGACCTATAGGGCCGGTGGGTGGCCTCGCCGATCGAATAGAAGGACATTGTCAAGCTTAGGGAGGTCGGATACTTGACCACAGATATCCTGCACATGCTCCCTGCTCCAGGGCAGGTCATACCGACGCCGGAGCCCAACGAGTGTGTCGTTTTCGTCCCACACTTCCTCCGTGGTCTGGGTTTCACCCTCGATCCCTTCATGAGGGGGCTCATGTCTTATTATGGGTTGGATTTTCACGATCTGGCTCCCGACGCTATCCTCCATATCTCGTCGTTTACCATCGTGTGCGAGGCTTTTCTCCATGTCACCCCACACTTCGGCTTATGGCTCAAGACCTTCAATGTGACGCCGAAGATGATCGAGGGGCGACATGTGGAGTGCGGAGGTGCCGTAATAAGCAGGAACGGCGATGCCCCGTGGCCAGAGGGTTCTTTCCCAGAAGTATCCGATGTATGGCAGCGGAGGTGGTTCTATGTCACGGCTCGTGAGGCACAAAGTGGGCGGCTGCCCCGAAGTTTCGCTCAGCCCTCCGTCACGCTTGGCGCCTTGGATGACGTAGGGCGGTATTGGGGACCTGCTGGTGATATACCAAGATCGCAGAATCGCATCCGGGAGCTTCTTGCAAGGGACATTAATCTTGTCAGCATAATGCAAGTGATGTTGATCCGACGGATGTTGCCGTGCCAACGCCGGCCTCTACGGATGTGGGAGTTCAATCCGGAGGGTTCGCGGACCGTCAAGCACTTCTTCGGCCTGAAGCTCGAAGAGATGTGCAAATTATTCTTCGGACGTAAAGTAAAGTGTCCGGACACCACCGATGATGCGGGCCTAAGCTGCAATCGCCTAGATACCCAAATAAGTAAACTTGATACCGGACACCGTGTTTTGTATTTGTTATGATTATTTATTCAGAAAATCATCGGCGTCCAGGAATGGCTCAGCAAGGCGGAGAGAATTAGGTGTCCGGCGCCACTTCCCGAAGGCTCGCCGCTTCACCATGGCCAAGATGCTTGACCGAGTACTCAGCGGGATGCCCCGGGAAAGACAAGGGAAGGACGAAGAATCAACCCCACACGCCACGATCCGAACTGGGAATTGTTACCTCCCCTAAGGAGGATAGTCGGAAGGGAAGGCTAAGGCCTCCTCCCGCTGGAAGAAGAGGGCCGCCTCCGGAGACTCGGAGACGGAGATGCCCAAACCTGGGAAAAAGATAACACCAGGGGGCTCTGCCCCAACGGGCACCCTCACCGCATCGTGCCCACCAACGGGCCAGCCCTCCACCGAGCTGTGAGTTAATTTTTAATTCGAAGGTACTGCGTTCCTCCTACGTCAATAACCAGGATTCGTCTTTCGCAGTTCGGCTAGCAGCCCCTCTCAACAGAGTTCATCTTCGGGGGACCTCACCTACCTCTCCGGCTCGCGAAGCGGGCGACACCAAAGTGTCGTCCGGAGGAGTCCGGATCTGCCGAAGCCGGAGGCCAACGTGTCAGCCGCCCTGAGCTCGGAGCGTTTGGCTCCCGCGAGGGGCGATGGGAAGGGTCCAGCACAGTTCGATGTTGTCGGATTTCGGGCTCCGGCAGACCCTCTAGGTTCGAACTCTGGGGTGCACGCAGAGATCTCACCCCCTACCTATCTACACCTCGTCGCCTCGCTAGGATCTAAACTACCAAAGGGACAACGCAAGAGACACAAGGTTTATACTGGTTCGGGCCACCATTATGGTGTAACACCCTACTCTAGTGTGTGGTGTGGTGGATTGCCTCTTGGGCTGACGATGAACAGTACAAGGAAGAACAGCCTCGCGAGGGTCTGTTCTTGGCCGGTGCGATTTAATCGCTAGGAGGAGTTCGCCTCTCTCTCTCTCTCTAGATTGCTTGATCTCTAGCTCTGTTCTCGATTCCGGGGTCCCTCTACCCTGTGGGTGGCTAGTCCTATTTATAGGCAAAGGCCCTGGGCCTCTTCCCAAATATTGAGCGGGAAGGGCGCCAACAATTGGCCATTTTGAAGGGGAATATCTAGTACACTTATCCTGACTAAAGTTGGTCCTCGCCTGTCAAAGGCTCTGGTGGTGACGCCGGCTTGGGCTCCATGATGACCTCCTTCCTGCCGTCGCGACGGTCTTGGTCTTGTTGCACCGAAATGGATGCCTTTGCTTGATACCCTCGCCTGCGCTTGCCTCCTTTGCAACAAAGAGGAAATGAGGACACTGCGCGGGCTGGCGCCCGCCTGGTGCCCTTGGTCGTCATGGCTTGTGTCATGGGCTCCTCGTGAGGTACCCCGCCTTGATCTCTTCGCCTCCTCGCGAGCCAGCCTGACGAGGACGTGCCCGAGGAAGCTTCCTGTTGTCCGACCCGCGAGGCTTGGCCCCTCTCGAGGGTCTTGAGCTTGTGCTGATGAAGATGGGCCGTACTGGGCCACCCCTTGAGCCACGCCGCAGGCCGCAGGCAGGCAAGTCTGGGTTCCCCATTCCTGCAACACCGACAAGAGCCCCGGCCCAAGGCATGCCTCGGACTTGGCCGAGGAGAGAAGCGAAGGGCAGGCGTGCGCCGCAGTTCTAACAGCCTGCGGCCTTGGGTGCCGCGTGGAGGTTGATTGGACGTGGGCGGCCCTGTTCCCCCACGCCTCCTTATTTTGCGCCCAGCTAGGCGGACCCGTGGTTGCACACAGTCGTTCCTCTTTTCGCTGCTCGACCGTCTCCTGCTCTTCCTCCTCTCGAGCTCCAGTCTACGCTTCCAATCCAATCTCGAATCCTCCCCCTTTCTGTCACCATGGGTCCGACGAAGAAGGGGAAAGGGAAGAAACCCATGCCTCCGCCTCGCTCACCGTTGCCGACGGCTCCTGCTGTCGATCGGTCGATCATACTCAATCGAGAAGGCTTGGACAAGGTCAGCTCTACTCTTGCCACTATCTTCAACGAGTGTGGGAGGACGACGGCCTGGCCCGTGTCTCGCTTCTCCATTGATGTATTAGTCACCGAGGTCCTGCATTTCACCGACGCCCTGTGGGCGGGACTAGTTCCCCCCTTTTCCGATTTCTTCAACGCTGTGCTTTCCCATTACCAGATCCATATGATGCATTTGGATCCTGAATCCATTACTCTTCTTGCCGTTTTCGCCTTTGTCTGTGAGGCAATGATGGGCATCCCTCCTTCAGTTGCCTTGCTGCATCACTTCTTCTCTTTGCGCCTCATCGACCCCGCCCAATGCTCGGGGTGCGTGAGCTTCATTGCCGCATCGGAAACAGCGGCTTCAGGGATTGATTTCAGCCTTCCTCCGCCTGCGTTCGTTCCGCGAGCGGTGGTCAGACGTGGATGTCGGGGTGCCCAGCCTCGCTTTTGGAGACAACATCGCTGTCCCCAATTCAGCCGGGGCCAGAGACGCCACGAGCCCCGCCTGCCTTTGTCTGCATCGCCACAGGCATTTTGAGGGCGCCATGCGGACGGGCGCCCAAGGTGGTGAATGAGTTCCTCTTATGTCGCATTGCCCCTCTCCAGCGTCACTCCCGCCGGAGGTGGGCCTTCGGCGGGCGTGAGGATCGCATGAGGCTCCAGGAGGAGGACCTGATGCCTGAAGCACTGAGGAAGGTGCTCATGGTCCTGACAGGGGACCCTTCCCCCGGCAGCATCCGGCAAGGGGGTGCTTTGCTATACTTTTGCTCGAGCAGGGGGTGACTTTGTGAAGCATATGCCCAGCTTCGACGAATGGGGGCTGCGCCCCGCAGGCCTCATGGGGCCTCGCGAGAACCCAGTGGTGGTGATCGCCTTTCTGGGCCGCCACGGCGGTCCTTCTCGAGTGGTGGAGTAGGGAGGCATAGGCCACCGGAGGTCGAGGGGGCCCCCACCGGGATGACGACGCCAGCGGCACTCCCGAGGTGGCAGCTCTGAGGCCTGACCGCCAAGGGCTGAAGGCATTGAGCCGCGGGCCCTGGCTCCGTGGTCGAGGGCCTTGAGGCCCTGGGCTACCCTTCTTGGTGAGGCGATGGCGGCGGCGCCAGACGACGCCGACGCTGGTCACCTTGGTGCTTCTTCCTCGTCGCAGGCTGACCCCTGCACTGAACTCCTGGGCCGCTTCCGCGTGGACTTCGAGGCTCTCCAGAAGAGAAGCGAGGCCTTGGGTGACGATTACCCTTGCCGCCTATTGAAGCGCAGGAAGTATTTCGCCATTGATGAGTAAGCCTTCCCCTTTCCTGGTTCCTTATTTTCCCGTTGCTTCGGCTGATCCTTGCTCTGCAAGGCCCTTCCTGCCAAGCTCATGGAGATGGCTGAGGAGCCATCCCCCCAGGCTTCGCCATCTCCACCGTCTTCAAACGCTCCGTGCTCAAGCAGAGCCCTTCTGGTGAGGCCGGTCGGAGAGGTGAGCCATCCTGTGGTGCATCGTGACTCTGCGCACCTCGCGACCCTCCTTCGCGAGCCTTCTCGGGGCATAGCCAGCCTGCCTTGGGCTCCTCGTCTGGTCGTGGATGGCGATTGGCTGAGGTCGGCCCTTCGTTCTTCGTTCGGGGGCGAGCCAGCTCTAGGCCGGGCTTCTGGCGGGGCGTGCCCGGCCATCCCGAGGACGCCAGCCCCCAGCCCCCTGCCCAGAGGGGGAGTGCTGATTCGTGCCCCCCCCGCGCCTATTTGGGGCGGATGATGACGCAGAAGACGTGCTCGGGCGCGCCCGGGAGCGCCGTGCCCTTCGCCAAGGGTTTCTCCAGAGGGCGGCTGAAGCAGTGAGCTAGCTCGGCGTAGAGCTAGCTGACGAAGATGCGCGCCTTGAAGCTGAGGGCCTGCGCCTAGCTGAAGAGGGGCGCAAGCTGAAGGTGGCGGTTGCCCTCGTGCGCCACCAGCGTGACCTCGAAAATGAGGAAGCCGAGGCGTCGCTGGCGGCTTCATGGGAGGCCCGTTCCCGGGCCGTCGACGAGGCCCAGGAGGCTAACCGGCGGCGTGAGGCGGCGGAGGAGCGGATGCAGGAGCTCCAGGCCTGGAGCAATTCCCTGGAGCAGCAGGTGGAGCTGCGTGAGATGGCCCTTGCGTCGATGAAGGGGGCTTCGATTGACCAGGCGGAGCTCCGGAGACGCGAGGAGGCGCTGACATTGGAAGCCGCCGAGCGCGCCCGCGATCTTGAGCGGTTGGAGACGAGGGAGCGCTTGGTGACGCGGGCGGAGGATGATGTTGCTGCGCGGGAGGCCCGAGTCCTACAAGAGGTTGATCGCCGGGTGGCGACGGCCCGCTTGAACCTCGAGCGCGAGTTCGAGGAGAGGCTGTGGTTGATCAGGGCCGAAGCTGAAGGCAGGACTGCCGCCCTGAGGGCCAAGCTGGATGAAGTGACGCGGCAGGCCGACGCTTCCTAGGCTCCCCTTAGCGTGGCGCAGGAGGAGCTGACTTCCTCCCGCACCAAGGCGCTTCTTCTGCGTCAGCGGGTGGACGCAGCTGAGGCCGTTGCGCGGTGGAACGAGGACGAGAGGCGCCAGCGGCAGATCCTGGAGCACGAGCATGGTCCTATGCTTCGCACGCTCCGGGAAAGAGCTAACACGGCCTTGGGCAGCATCTGCGAGGCGGCCGTTGGCGAGCCTCATGCAGTTAACTATGCTGGCAATCTTCAGTTCTTCACTGATGTGGTGACGCAGCTGGAGGTGCGGTCGGGCAGAGCCAACAGGTTGGTGGAGGAGAGGAGCCGCGCCCTACTGGGGCGTGCCTTTTCTCGCGTCTTCAGTCATCTTCGAGACATGGACCCCAACTTCGATTTTGATGTCGCCATCGCCCCAGTACCCCAGGCCGTCCGGGACGACCTGGCGCACTGGGTGGAAGACAACGTGGATGCCCTTGTCAGGGCCTTCGCTTCTGACGACAACGGCGTGGTCGTGGCCGCTGATGAAGGCGGCATGGTGAACGGCCCTGGCGCCACCGACGGCAACGCGGAGGGCGATGGCGAGGTCAGCGACGCCAGCGGCGATTCAGGAGGTGATCTCGAGGATGCATTGGGGGATTTATCCGATTGACTGCATGCTGCCCCTACTTTTTATCCTGCGCAAGTAGAGTTCAGGCTTGGCCCTGAAGGTTGTAAGAGCATTTTGGGAGGGGGAGACCCTCGTGTAAAAATTTGCAGTTAGCGTATTAGTAGATGCGATATCACCAGACGCCTGGCCGAGTGGCCGGGCCTTGCACGAGCCGGGCTGACTTGTTTACCTTCGACCCGCGTGGGCCCCGAGACAGCCTGCGGAGGGCTGTGGCGCTTTGTGTGCTCCCTGAACGAGCCCATTTAACTGGTACGAGAACCTCTTGAGAGGGCGTGGTGATGGTGGTCCGGTCTGCGCGCAAGCTAGACCTGGCCCAACTCACGAGGGGCTCGCGAGGGGAGGCAGCTGAGGCAGAGTGGTAACCAGAACGTGAGAGATTGCTCGAACGAGACTAAATACCCCTTCCCCGAACACACGCAAATCGCAAGCTCGAATCCAACTTAAGTCCAAAAAGGGGGGAAAGCGACAGCCAAGGGAAAAAGCAAGAAAAGCAGAAAAAGATTTGTTCGACACCTAGTCTAGTCTTGGACGTCTTCTCACCAGCGCGGAGCTAAGTGCTGCCACTCAGTGTGGGAGGGAGCCCCAGGGCCTGAGGCCGGCGCTCCTGAGACTTCGGGGCGTGTACAGCCCCACTCATTATTACGTGAGAGTGTCACGGGGCGGCGAGCTTCACAGGCACTGGGCCTTCTTCATGTGTACTGCCTTGCTTCATATCGCCAGACGAGGGCCCCGCCTTGCACACACTCTAGTGCCACCGATGACGACCAGAAACCGAAGACGCCGCCGATGCGGTAGAGCGGTCGCCAGCGGTTCCCCCGACGACCACGGGTCCTCTGCCAGGGGTAGGCCCTGAGGCACCTCCCCGACAGAGGGCCTACCTCCTGAGGACGCCTTGTTCAATGTCAGAGTGGTGATGCCGGATCTCGCCCCTCTCCTACAGCCCCGGCACCTCCTCCCGAGGGGTAGGAAGCTGCGGAGTGGGGCAGCCATCCACTGTGGCGACTGCACCTCCCGCGATCCATGGTTAGTGTATGCCTGTTCCTGAGGAATTAGCGGTACCCGGTAATCGTTGCTTCCAGCGCGGCCGACGGGGCTTTCCCGGGCTCTGGAAGAGCTCAGCTTCTGGTGCCTCGTCCCCCCAGCTTGGGCCGAGGAGCAAGCCATGTTCGTCCTCCTGTGCGTGCCCTTGATCCATCATGTGGGCACGATTCTTCCGAGGCCGCCATCCCGAATGTTGCACCAGAGTGCCTGTGCCACGCAGCCCTGCTTGAGACGCCCACTGGGGTGGTAGCGCTTGATGGCCCACTGGTCGTGGGTCGTGGCGAGTCCTTCTTCGCTGGTCGGGGCGGAGGCAGCGCCGTCTTGGCGTGGCCGACGGCCTGGCCGGGCGTTGGGTGGCCTTGGAGTCCGCTTGGAGCTGCTTGGCGGGCGTGCGTGGGGCCTCCGCGTGGGCCACCCCCGGACCTGAGGTGGGAGTTGGGTGCAGAAGGGGTGAGCCTCGATGCGGCGAAGCCAGGAGCTCGCCACCCGCCCAAAGAAGACATCGCTGGCCCGGCTTTCCAGCAGCTCAGACCGCAGAGTTTCTCGGCCACCGTGAGCTGCCCTTGAGTTCGCCTCGCTTCCCGCCGGGTGTACGGCGCCGTGGCAGCGGCGTGGTTGGAGGCCCTCGCCGCTGATCGTGCTCGCCAGGGCGTGAGAGCTGTCGTTGCTCGACCGCTGTCGCTTCAGCCCGCCTGCGGACCGCGAGCTGCCTGGGGTATGGGGTCGCCCGGGGCGAGCGGTTCTGCGTGGGCGGGCCACGCTGCCCAGGGATCAGGGTTGCCTGCCTGGTCGCCGGACATGACGATGACGATACGACGGGGCGCGAAACGGCAGAAGGCGGATTCTGGCGCACCCCTACCTAGCGCGCCAAATGTCGGATTTCGGGCTCCGGCAGACCCTCTAGGTTCGAACTTTGGGGTGCACGCGGAGATCTCACCCCCTACCTACCTGCACCTCGTCGCCTCGCTAGGATCTAAACTACCAAAGGAACAACACAAGAGACACAAGGTTTATATCGGTTCGGGCCACCATTGTGGTGTAACACCCTACTCCAAAGTGTGTGGTGTGGTGGATTGCCTCTTAATGATGATGAACAGTACAAGGAAGAACAGCCTCGCGAGGGTCTGTTCTTGGCCGGTGCGACGAACTGCTAGGGGGAGTTCGGTCGCTCTCTCTCTCTCTCTCTCTCTCTCTCTCTAGATTGCTTGATCTCTAGCTCTGTTCTGGATTCCGGATCCCTCTACCCTGTGGGTGGCTGGTCCTATTTATAGGCAAAGGCCCTGGGCCTCTTCCCAAATATTGAGCGGGAAGGGCGCCAACAATTGGCCATTTTGAAGGGGAACATCCAAAGACACTTATCCCGACTAAAGTTGGTCCTCGGTGTCAAAGGCTCGTGGTGACGCCGGCTTGGGCTCCACGATGACCTCCTTCCTGCCGTCCGACGGTCTTGGTCTTGTTGCACCAAACGGATGCCTTTGGTTGATACCTCGCTGCGCTTGCCTCCTTTGCACCAAAGAGGAAATGAGGGACACTTCTTGTGGCCGGGCGCCCCGGTGCCCTTGGTCGTCATGGCTTGTGTCATGGGCACCTCGTGAGGTACCCGCCTTGATCTCTCCGCCTCATGAAGCTGCCTCGACGAGGCCATGCCCGAGGAAGCTTCTGTCGTCCGCCATGAGGCTTGGCCCCTCGTGAGGGTCTTGAGCTTGTGCTGATGAAGATGGGCCGTACTGGGCCACCCCTTGAGCCACGCCGCAGGCCGCAGGCAGGCAAGTCTGGGTACCCCCGTTCCCAGAACGCCGACAGATGTCTTGTCGGACATACTGACGGGCCTACTGGAGCGGGCTGCGCTCTCGGAGGAGCACCGCTCATTAATGAGCACGGTGCTCCAGAAGATTTCATCCGCTACAAGCGGTTTGAATGAAGCATTTGCAAGTCTGCTCAGAGGCTTTGAGGTATGTAGTGAAGAATACAATGTTTTTGGTTGTGAGGCACGCGTTAGGTGTGCTCCATATAGATAGTAGCCCCTGAGACACTGGTTGCCCGCCCTAGGGGGCAAACGGGGGATCATTAATCAATGATTGCGCTATAAATGTGTGGAGGTACCTATGAGTCCGGCTGCCGACCAGTCCGTGGAAGTTTCCGAACTGACCAGGCAGATTCGATCGATTGATGCCGATATCACGCTGGTGAACGAGCGGATGGACAAGTCACAAGGTATGTGCTCTGCCTTCCTTTGTATAGGAAAATATGGAGGCGGCATGATATTAATGTAAGATGTTCGGACTGCAGATGGTGCTGCTGCCGTGGAGGCCCTGAGGGCAGAACTTGTCCAAGCCAAGGAACAAGCTCGGGTTAGCAATGCGGCTGCCCTAAAGGCGCACCGAGGAACCGAGAGCGAACAGGCTGCTCATCACAAGCGAAGAAAAGATGGCCAAAATGGCTATGGAGTTAAAAATGCCGCTGACCGGTATGAGCTCCTTAAAAAGGAGCATAAGGATAGCTTGGCCGAGCTGGACAAGGCACGCAATGCCACCAAGGAAATACGGACCGAGCTCAGGGGTGCGCGGAGGAGCTTCAACAGCCGGTAAAATCGTGGCTGGAGGTTCCTACGCTTTGCGGACGAAGTTTTCGATCCGGCACGCTCCTCGGATGGGCGCCGGAGTCTCATGGACGCCAGATATGCAGATGTGGCGAAGAGTACGGCTGACGCTACCAATTTCTTCGATGGTCAGGGTGATAAGGAGGTGGAGAAGCTTTTCTGGTCACAATTCAATGCTCCCACTCGGCCGCTGCCGTTAAATGACAAGATGGCTGCTGTAGCGGAGCTTCACAGGCTGTCTGGTCTTGCAATGCGGTCTGTGATAGACCATCTTTGATCGGAAGGGCCTAAGCCGGACAGTTACTTTAGCCTGGTGCAGCAGTTCATTGGGGCCGTGCCTCGGATCGACGCCATGAGGAGGTCGGCGTGCATAGAGGGTGCCCGGATGGCTCTTGCCCGCGTTAAAGCCTATTGGATGGATATGGAGGCCAATATTATAGCGACCCAAGATCCGGCGGGGGGCCAGTATCCGGTCGAGCACTACTTGACGCAGGTCACAGAAGGTGCCAGCCTGATAGAGGCGCAGTGCTCGATGAATGTCTTATTCGAGTGATGAATCGAATCATTGTAAGAAACAATGTTAGTCTGGTTATAAGGCTATATTTATACTTTTTGCCTGAAAGTATTATTGTGTCCCTTGTGTGGCCGTTTACATATATGTATATGAATGTTTAGTCCGAAAGATAGCAGTCGATGGCTTCATCCCCTCACGCAGTAATGCGGGGTGTTCAAAAAATATGCTTAATCACACTTGATCCAACGTCTTGGTCCATGAAGGAGGTGATCGCACGTCGAACTAGGCAACCGTACTATATAGCTGTAACACTTTCGCTTAGCCATGGGAGCCTAATGTTGGGGCTACTATGTAGCCCCTGGTACCTTTGCGTGCATCCGAATACGGGCGGGTGTATACATGACCGGGAAATGGTCCTTCGTTAATGCGGAGGGATCCTAAAGATTTCGATTAGTCTTCGAGTGGTTGAACAGTCTCTCGCTGCATCATGACAGTCAGTTTTCGGCTTTCTCTACTGAGGTGCTCGTCCGGAATAACCAGGGCACAATCGCAGTAGTTCTCCTTTGGACACCTTAGCCGATAGTAACGAAACGTAAGGCGGCAAACCCAGGAGCCGGGCAAACCCAACATTTGACCAAAGACACGATTCGGAGCTGCTACATATAAGGCCAAACTCGTGACGCCGAACACTCCCGAGGGTATTCAGACTTTATAATAATCGATGGCTCAAGAATGCCCATTCGTTATAAACCCTATTTTTCCAGGTACGTGCGTTAATCTGTCGTGGCGAGATGCCAAAACGGCAGTATCCTCTCGTGGGTATGGGACCCATGGGATTGTTGAACAACAAGAGGCAATAAAAAAGGTTTACACAGGGGCTTAATCTAAAAAGAAACCTATTGAACGGGGCCCTGCTGCACGTTTGCGCCTTTATCTCCGTTGTGCCATATCCTGGAAGGGTATCGCGCGAACGTTGCCTGTGGAAAAAGGAAAACTCGTAGGAGAGCACAACGTAAGTATGCGATGGATAATAAAAGTGTAAGATGTTGGCCTGCCCATAAGGTTGAGCCAACTGTGGGACTGTATTAAGTATTTATAGCCCCTGGTGTCCGCTATGGGATTACATATACGGTGCTCGGTTCAATTTTATCCACGCTGACCGGACTCGTCTAGCCGAGTCTGTGGGTCTTTAAGGACCGATCATGTTTTACGATGTTGGAGGCCGCTTATAGTCCGGCCGCGAGGGCCGTCGCGTGTTCCTCTGCGCGTGACGGGCGCTCTGTTAGTCCGCTAACGGTGACGATGCCACGTGGACCAGGCATCTTAAGTGTAAGGTAGCCATAGTGCGGCAATGCGTTGAAGCGAGCGAAGGCCGTTCTTCCGAGCACTGCGTAATAGTCGCTTTGGAAGGGTGCGATGGTGAAGAGTAGTTCTTCGCTTCTGGAGTTGCCTGGAGAGCCGAATGTTACCTCCAGTGTGACGGAGCCTCTGCTATGGGCTTCAACGCCTGGTATCACCCCTTCAAAGGTGGTGTTGCTTTGGTTAATTCTGGATGGGTCTATCCCCATCCTACAAAGACGCGGGTGAGACAGTATCCGTCGATTATTGGGTCAAGCACCAAGGCCTTTGATCCTCCGCGCTGAATACTAGTTCGGTCATCCAAGTTATCGAAAGTGATCGGATAAGGCATCCAGCGGTTAGGCCTGAGTACGATGGGCTCTATATCGAGCGCGTCTCTATGCGCACGTTCGTGCCTCCTCATGGATGTGTGAGTCGCGTGGATCATGTTCACTGTTTTAACCTCTGGCGGGAATTTTTTCTGTCGCCTTCGTTGTTCGGTGGCGATGTTCATCCTCGTCTTCACTTGGTGTTTCCTCTCCTTGTGTTCGGCGCTTAATTTGCGGCATGCTTGAAGACCCAAAGACTTCTCGTGCGTGTGGTTTGCGGTGTTTGTCGTGGGTGCCATGAATTTTGCATAGTCTGTCTAGGACTCTATTCAGACCGGACGGTCCCTCTTTGCTGCCTTTAGATGGCTTGTTTTCTGATTAGGTCGAGAGCCCTGAATCCGGCATTAACCGTCGTGGGTATCCGGGCTCTCTTCCTTGTTTTGGCGCTTTGTTTTATGACGCCGTGGCTTCTCGTTGCCATCCCTTATTTCGGATGTGATGGTGTAGCTGGTTCCTTTTACTGCTAGCAAGCTATCTTCTCCGCGCAAAAAGCGGGTCATAAGGCTTGTTAGGGCTGCCATTGTCCTTGGTTTTTCTTGGCCGAGGTGTCTGGCGAGCCACTCGTCACGGATGCTGTGTTTGAATGCTGCTAAGGCTTCGGCATCCGGACAGCCAACAATTTGATTCTTCTTAGTGAGGAATCTGTTCCAAAACTTGCGGGCGGATTCTCCGGGCTATTGGACTATGTGACTCAAGTCGTCAGCATCCGGAGGCCGGACATAGGTCCCTTGAAAGTTGGCTGTCGGTGTCAAAACCAACAGATCTCGGGTAGGGGGTCCCGAATTGTGCATCTAGGCGGATGGTAACATGAGACAAGGGACACGATGTTTTTACCCAGGTTTGGGCCCTCTCGATGGAGGTAAAACCCTACTCCTGCTTGATTAACATTGATGATATGGGTAGTACAAGAGTAGATCTACCACGAGATCAGAGAGGCTAAACCCTAGAAGCTAGCCTATGGTATGATTGTTGTTCATCTATCGACTAGCCTGGCCTCGGTTTATATAATGCACCAGAGGCCTAGGATAACAAGAGTCCTAGCCGAATACGCTGGTGGGGTAGGAGTCCTTGTCTTGATCGCCAAGTCTTGTGGAATCTTCCTTGTATGCGGCAGCTGTCCGAATTGGCCCATGAGTATACGACCATGGGGGTCCTCGGCCCAATCTAACAGATCGGGAGATGACGTGGTGAGTACCCCATAGTACATGACACCGTCAGTAGCACCCTTAACCGGTCTTCAAGTTAGGGACGCTCCTCAATTCTTCCGAACTATTCTTCATCTTCAGTCATCGGCCTTGAAAACTGGTTCAACAAATCTTCTCATCTTCGATCTTGAGGATCGCCGAAATGCATTCGACGAGTTTACACGTCGGGTATCCGAGGAGCCCCTTTAAGTTTTCGGCCTTTATCAATGCCTTGTTATTTTTATGCCACACCTCGGGTTTGAAGTTGTTCCCGGGTGGCAGCGTCCTCTTGCGTCCGAGCTCCAACGCCGGACTGCATTCGAGGTATCTTTTGCAGCCGAGCACCAATGTCGGATCGCTTCCGGCTCTAACGCCGAATGTATCCGGCTCCAACGCCGGAATATGTATCCGAGCTCCAACGTCGGATCAGATCCGAGCTCCAATGCCGGACTATGTATCCGAGCTCCAATGCCGGACTGTATCCGAGGTGTCGTAAATCACCTTGGTTCAAAGAAGTTTGAAGGAGTTTAGCCGAGCTTAATGCCGGAAATGCCCTCTATAGAGCCAGCCACTAGCGCCCGAGCTTTATGCCGGATCGCTTCGAGGTGGTGCACCACCCCGAATGTGGGCCGATTTTTGTCATATTTTTGATTGGTGCAATTTATTCTCTGCCGAGATACATAGCTAGTAGCCCTCAAGGTGGGTATCGGTCTAGAAACCCGAGATGCACATGAAGGATGACATAAGACCGCTGATCCTCAGAGTCACGAGACTCAGGTTGATTTGCAAAATCGGTCCGAGGATCAAGTCCTAACAGCAGAATACTTCGGGACACAAAAAGCGGCGTGCTCAGTCCTCAAGACTCAGGTTGGGTGCGGCCGACCAACCTGAGGATCAAAATCTCCCCGGAGACTGTATTACACTTAATTTTTTTTACATTGGACAGGCAATGCAGTAGCCCCCGAGACACTGGTCGAGTGGCAACACCAGATCAGGGGATCGATGTGCCCCTTTAATATTTGTAAATAATAAGCCCGAAGCCCAGTAGCCCCCAAACCTTAATGCGGGCACGGGAGGCCGAATTAAGGATCGACATCCATAGTAAAAGCACAAATTATGTGTAATGACTCTATGTATCCAAGTACTTTACGTCATTAATGCTCAGATCTGCATTGTACAAAACCTTTTTGACCGACCATCGGCTTCCACCTCCTCGGCCAATAGCCGAGGAGTGTTTGTCCTACTTTATAAAGTCTTTATGAGGGCAAAGATTTACAACAAACAAGGCAATCTGGCCATACGGTTTTATAAACAAAGGTACGCGGAGATATGTTATATTACTGTTTAATGTAAGAAATGTCTTCCAAAGAAAATAGTCCCGCTTATCGGTTCCTTTCTTTTGGGTTGTCATGCTAAGCATGATCATGAAACCTCAGCTCCAATGTAAGAGCAAAATATCGAGGATTTAGTTTGGGAGGCCAGTTAATAGCCCCGGTAGTGTTGGCGCACGCCAAGGTCAAGTCAGAAACACTTCAGCCATTGTTATGAATGGCCCATCGCTTAACACCGCCATCGGATCGCTGACCAGTTTACGCTTATTGTGACGGTCAGTTTTGGCTTTCTCCACCGAGGTGCTTAACCATGTGAGCTGGAAGCACAATCGCAGTGGTTCTCCCTTTGCACACCTAGCCGAACAAAGCGGAACGTAGGAGGCAAGCGCAGGACCGGGCAACCCAACTATTGACCGAAGACACAATTTGAAACCGATGCATATATAGCAATATCCGAGAATGTTTTTGCCGAATCTCTAAAGGTGTCCGGCGTTGCACTGCGAGACTTGTGCTGAAAACACACAAATAGTTTAAAAGTGCCATAAGCTTGGAAAACCAAAAAAACGTCAGTAAAAACTTGACGTCCGAACAAGATCAAGTGTTCGGTGCCAATCCGAAAATTGGCCTTAGCAAAAGAAGTGCTTATGTCGTGCTTTAACATGATACATCTTATCTCAAGAGTTCAAGCGGGTCAGCCTACGGCTTCAACCTCCTATCCCGAGGGCGGAGTACTTCTCATTAGGCCAATTGAGCAAACTAAACTCTAGCGGCTTTGAGAGAGAAATTAGGCTCCACGGCTAGTGACCACACGCTCGTGTCGAAAAAAGGAGTGATAGATAATAATAATAATAATAATAATAATAATAATAATAATAATAATAATAATAATAAAACTTTGCAACGACTAACAAGAAGAACACTTATCATAAAACGGCTCATATAAATTTAAGAGCCCCAAGTGACTTGGGTAAAATAATGATTGCATGTACCGAAGTACTTATATCATATATATGTTCAACCGAACTTTAAACGCGTCTTAACCGACCGTCGGCTTCTCCCTCTTTGGTCAAGGACCGAAAAGTGTTATGTACTCCATCTGTCGAGAATATCGACGGTGTTTCCAATAACCAGTGCAATCAAGCCATAAGGTCAGAATAGACATAAAGCGCTCGGGGAACTTATGCTATATTATCGCGAAGTGTAAGAAGCATCTTGAAGAAAATAGTACCCCACCGATACCTTTCTTTGGTGCTCATTGTTATTATGAGACTTGTGCAATAGATTTTTGTACTCATGAGTTCCGCTAGTGCCGACCATCATTGAAAACTATAAGAGCGCTAGCTTTCGGCTTCACCCAGTCTGAGGTCCGGCTCGATGACCCGATCGTGACAATCGCAGAGGTGCTCCCTTTACTCCCTAGCCAAACAATCGGGAACGTAGGGTAAACACAGGAGCGAGGCAACCCAGCTTGCAAATCGCTTAAGTCAATATGGTGCATATTGTGGCATAATACACGAACAAGGAACAAAGCCGTACAAGTATAATCATATGCAAGAGGAAAAGCTTCATGAAGGAAGCCCCCAAATGAATTGGGTATTTGAATTTATGCATCACAAACAAAGTTTGGACAAGGAAATTTTTTACAAGCTACATTTTTCCAAAAAAGTATAATGCTTGGTTGAACCAAACACAAGTTAGAAATTATAGCTTTGAGTATGAAAGTGACTTAGCTGGTTAATGTGTTCGGTATTGATGACGCGGTCCGAGCTTGATATGGGACAAGGTTCCACCCCCAAGCCGGTCCCGAGGTGGCGGAGCGGAGAGCTCGACACGCCGAACTTGTGACATAGCACGGTCAATGCAGACCGGCAGTGACGTGGCGAAGTCCTGTGATCATTTTCCCGTGCACAAGAAATGGTGCAAACCGGAGATAATAGTAATAATGATAATTAAAAAAAATTGTTGCATAATAAATAATTTATGCAAAGTGAGTAATAAAAGAAATATGGCCTAGCGCCGAAGTCAATGTCGATGCAGGGCATCGGCGTGATGCTGTAAAGGCGTGGCAAAGCCTTAATTCACAGGTCGGTCCGAGCTCCGGATGCGGCATTCGCCGGACTATGTATGGAAACTGACCGAACCACCATGCGACTGTCGTTAATGCGGCCACCATTTGATAGACCTGGTTTATTTGTTGTAGCAATCCGAAGGAAGGTGATTCCCAAAATTGGGACTCGGTTCGCGCACCCATTGCCTGATGGGCGATAAAACGACCGCATGGCAATGCTGGCAAAGGTTGGCTCGCCGAGGCAAAGCCCTCGGTCCAGCTAATGTGACGGGGCTGGTCGGCTAGTGACGCCGAATTGTCCGGAGTAGGTTGATGAAGAGATGGCGAAGCCCCGGTCCAACCGAGATGTCGAAGTAGGTCGGCGTGATGGACACCAGCTTGAAGAAGCAATAGTGCGGCCCTGCCGATGCGGTCGTGGACGTGGGCGATGCCAGCTTGGTGAAGCGACCGTGCGGCGATGCCGGTATGCCCGCTCCATGTAATCCGTGGGGCGGCGATGTTGGTGATGATTTATCCTTCGCGATGCCGGACTCTTGTTCGGCTTGCCGAGATGATGATCCGAAGAAGTTGAGCTCGGCTCAACAAAGTGACGACGTGTCTAGCGCAGGTCGGCAGTCGTGGAGCAATATTGCCGGACTGGTTTGACACCAGCATGATATTGAAGATCATGTTCAAAAGATTTTAAAGTTAGTGGGATGTGTTTGGGAACAAAACACAATACCCCATACAAAACTTCCTTCAAAAAGGATGTCCGAAATCTCGTTCGTAAAAAGGACGAACTCGGGTCGGATTTGTTTTCGCTTGAGAAAACAGATCCGAAAAGTGATGCACTAATCGGAAGGTTCCTGGAGTTTGGATGGTCGGATCGAGCTGAAATTTTGAGGGGTGGTAGATATAGGAATTCTGCAGTCGATCAACGGATGGATCTTCCAAAGGAGGTCCGAGCTAGAAGCTGGACACCACGCCCTAAACTCGTCCAGATTCTCGCCCAGATTTGACAGGGCTCCGGTATATCATAGATTGTCGGAGATTCCTCCATCGGAACTCCACGAAATTTAGCGTGGCTGTTGTAGACGTAATTCCGCACTATTCCACCGATGCAATCGTCAAAGCGACGCTCGAGGAGGCGGTGACGGCGGATACAAGTTCGCTGTCCAGAAAAATAACAACACGCCGAGGGCAATGTTGACGTTGAGCCCTCAGGCTCCCTGGATGATTCCTCCATGATCTTGATAGAGATCGGAGCTGATGTTGATGAAGGACCTCATCCGAACATGACGATCGGAGGTAGGACGCAGTCCTTGGTCGAATCAAGGTGACCAGTCGAGCTGGTGACGAGGATGCCGAAGTCGCAGTTGATCTGCAGGCGAGCCATCGACCTTTTGCCGAACACGCAGCGAAACTCTCAATGAAAGCACC
Organism: Aegilops bicornis; assembly: GCA_021605145.1. Lineage (NCBI taxonomy): Eukaryota > Viridiplantae > Streptophyta > Magnoliopsida > Poales > Poaceae > Aegilops > Aegilops bicornis. The sequence continues at coordinate 413,605,952 of CM038672.1, forward strand.
ATTGTCGGTGTCAAAACCGGCGGATCTCGGGTAGGGGGTCCCGAACTATGCGTCTAGGTGGATGGTAACAGGAGACAAGGGACACGATGTTTTTACCTAGGTTCAGGCCCTCTCGATGGAGGTAAAACCCTACTCCTGCTTGATTAATATTGATGATATGGGTAGTACAAGAGTAGATCTACCACGAGATCAGAGAGGCTAAACCCTAGAAGCTATCCTATGGTATGATTGTTGTTCATCTATCGACTAGCCTGGCCTCGGCTTATATAATGCACCAGAGGCCTAGGATAACAAGAGTCCTAGCCGAATACGCCGGTGGGGGAGGAGTCCTTGTCTTGATCGCCAAGTCTTGTGGAATCTTCCTTGTATGCGGCAATTGTCTGAACTGGCCCATGAGTATACGGCCATGGGGGTCCTCGGCCCAATCTAACAGATCGGGAGATGACGTGATGAGTACCCCTAGTCCAGGACACCGTCATTGGCCCTGAAAGCGTCCTCGAGTTCCTCCCAGCTCCCAATTGAATTTTCGGGGAGGCTTTTCAACCAGTGCCGAGTTGGTCCCTTCAGCTTGAGGGGGAGGTATTTGATGGTGTGAAGGTCATCCCCACGAGCCATATGTATGTGTAGGATAAAGTCCTCGATCCAGACCCACAGGTCTGCTGCTCCATCGTATGCCTCTATGTTCACAGGTTTAAAGCCACGTGGGAATTCATGGTCCAAGATACTTCATCGGTAAAGCATGGGGTGAGCAGCCCTCCAGATCTGGACGTGTTGTGGCATGTCGTCGGATGTTGTTGTTTCCGGTCTTTATTCCGGACTGGTATTCGATTGGCGTAATCGTTTTGGCGACCATAGTCCTTCGCCGGGTGTGTCCTTTAGATCCATAAATGGACTTGGCCGCGCCAGCTTTCTTATTCAGGTGTTCATGTGGATCGGTAGCCGCTTTGTTGCGGTTATGAAGTGGTACAACCGTCGTCAATTCGGCAGTAGCTTGCGTTTTGGATATCTCTTTGTATGGTGATCATCGCCGTATCTTTCTTCAAAGGTTCTAGCACTTTATTCCATCTACGGTTGAGCGCTTTCTGTGCGGCCTTGAGTCGTTGCTTACGCTTCTTTAGGCTTCTTGCGGTGGCCATAAGCTTTACGTGGAGGTTATCTCGTTCCACGTGTTTTTCCGGGGTTGAATCGTTATCCGGACCATTTTCCTGTGCTGGTTCGTCTTGATGACCTCGTCCGTCAGGATCATTGTCCTCGGGCGTCTGCTCCGAACTGTGTTCAGGGTGACCTGGTTCGTCCTGCTCCATCGCTGGGTCCGAATGGTCGTTGTTGCCTTCGGAGTTGATTGTATTATCGATCCTTCTGGAGCTCTTGTCACTATTTTTACTGTTGCTGGACTTAGAACGGCGTCTGCGCCGTCGCTTTGGCTTTTGTCCGGGGGTTTTATCATCCGGACTGTCGCATTTGTCCTCTTTGGACGTATCCACCATGTATACGTCGTGTGACGAGGGGGAAGTCCGGCGCCCCATAGATTCCGCATCCTCTCCTGCATTGTCGTCCATACTGTCGATGTCTTCGGAGTCGAAGTCAGGCACGTCTGTTAAATCATCAACCGTGGCTATGAAGTGGGTTGTGGGTGGGCAACGAATTTCTTCATTGTCTGCTTCCCACTCGAACCAGACATAGTTTGGCCCAGAAATTTCTGTCAAAGAGAGAGTTTTCAGTGAGTTCAGCATGTCGCCAAAGGGAGAATGCCGAAAAATGTCCGCGGCGGTGAATTCCATTACCGGAGCCCAATCTGGCTCGACCGGTTCGGGAGGGCACGGACCGGACTCAACATCCGGATACGAATCCGGGGGTCCGGAATCATAGGCCACCACAGAGGTAAGGCCCGTGTTTGGCTCCAACGCCGATGAGTGCGCGACCTGCGGGGCGGGGTCCAGCCCTCCGTCCTCAGGCAACGCAGCCTGCTCCGGATTTAGGTCCGAGGCTAATGCGGGGGCGATACCCCGAGCTTTGTCTGACAGCAGGTCTAAGCCCTCCTCATCGTGACTGTCCGGTATCGTGTTATTGACGATGGTTGAAGGAGCCATCGAGCCCAATAGCGACTACACAGAGGACTCTCAATCAAAGCACCAATGTCGGTATCAAAACCGGCGGATCTCGGGTAGGGGGTCCCGATCTGTGCGTCAAGGCTGATGGTAACAAGAAGTAAGGGACACATGTGTTTACCCAGGTTCGGGCCCTCTCGATGGAGGTAAAACCCTACTTCCTGCTTGATTAATATTGATGATATGGGTAGTACAAGAGTAGATCTACCACGAGATCGTAGAGGAACCCTAAGAGCTAGCCTATAATGGTATGATTGTGATTGTGATCGGCCTTCCAAGGACCAACCTCTCCGGTTTATATAGGCACCGGAGAGGGCTAGGGTTTACATGGAGTCGGTTACAAGGAAGGAAATATAATATCCGGATCGCCAAGCTTGCCTTCCACGCCAAGGAAAGTCCCATCCGGACACGGGCCGAAGTCTTGAGTCTTGCATCTTCACGCTTCAATAGTCCGGACGTTGTACACAGTCCGGCTGTCCGGATACCCCCTAATCCAGGACTCCCTCAATGTGCATTACCGAGAGGGCCCAGAGATACCTCACCGACAATCGGAGTGAAAATTCCTAATCTCGATCTATACCAACTCAACAAACACCATCGGAGACACCTATAGAGCACCTTTATAATCACCCAGTTACGTTGTGACGTTTGGTAGCACACAAAGTGTTCCTTCGGTATTCGGGAGTTGCATAATCTCATAGTCATAGGAACATGTATAAGTCATGAAGAAAGCAATAGCAACATACTAAACGATCAAGTGCTAAGCTAACGGAATGGGTCAAGTCAATCACATCATTCTCTAATGATGTGATCCCGTTAATCAAATGACAACTCATGTCTATGGCTAGGAAACTTAAACATCTATGATTCAACGAGCTAGTCAAGTAGAGGCATACTAATGACACTCTGTTTGTCTATGTATTCACACATGTACTAAGTTTCCGGTTAATACAATTCTAGCATGAATAATAAACATTTATCATGATATAAGGAAATATAAATAACAACTTTATTGTTGCCTCTAGGGCATATTTCCTTCAATCTCACACTTGCACTAGACTCAATAATCTAGATTACACAGTAATGATTCTAACACCCATGGAGTCTTGGTGCTGATCATGTTTTGCTCGTGAGAGAGGCTTAGTCAACGGGTCTGCAACATTCAGATCCGTATGTATCTTGCAAATCCCTATGTCTCCCTCCTTGACTTGATCGTGGATGGAATTGAAGCGTCTCTTGATGTGCTTGGTTCTCTTGTGAAATCTGGATTCCTTTGCCAAGGTAATTGCACCAGTATTGTCACAAAAGATTTTCATTGGACCCGATCCACTAGGTATGACACCTAGATCGGATATGAACTCCTTCATCCAGACTCCTTCATTTGCTGCTTCTGAAGTAGCTATGTACTCAGCTTCACACGTTGATCCCGCCATGACACTTTGCTTAGAACTGCACCAACTGACAGCTCCACCGTTCAATATAAATACGTATCCGGTTTGTGACTTAGAGTCATCCGGATCAGTGTCAAATCTTGCATTGACGTAACCATTTACGACGAGCTCTTTGTCACCTCCATAAACGGGAAACATATCCTTAGTCCTTTTCAGGTATTTCAGGATGTTCTTGACCGTCTGTTGATCCACTCTGGATTACTTTGGTACCTCCCTGCTAAACTAATAGCAAGGCACACATCAGGTGCGGTACATGATTGCATACATGATAGAACCTATGGCTGAAGCATAGGGAATGACCTTCGTTTTCTCTCTATCTTCTGCAGTGGTCGGGCATTGAGTCTGACTCAACTTCACACCTTGTAACAAAGGCAAGAACCCTTTCTTTGCTTGATCCATTTTGAACTTCTTCAAAACTTTATCAAGGTATGTGCTTTGTGAAAGTCCAATTAAGTGTCTTGATCTATCTCTATAGATCTTGACGCCCAATATATAAGCAGCTTCACCGAGGACTTTCATTGAAAAACTCTTATTCAAGTATCCTTTTATGCTATCCAGAAATTCTATATCATTTCCAATCAACAATATGTCATCCACATATAATATTCGAAATGCTACAGAGCTCCCACACACTTTCTTGTAAATACAAGCTTCTCCAAAAGTCTGTATAAAACCATATGCTTTGATCACACTATCAAAACGTTTATTGCAACTCCGAGATGCTTGCACCAGTCCATAAATGGATCGCTGGAGCTTGCACACATTGTTAGCATCCTTTGGATCGATAAAACCTTCAGGTTGCATCATATACAACTCTTCTTCCAGAAATCCATTCAGGGATGCAGTCTTCACATCCATTTGCCAAATTTCATGATCACAAAATGCAACAATTGCGAACATGATTCAGACAGACTTAAGCATCACTACGGGTGAGAAGGTCTCATCGTAGTCAACTCCTTGAACTTGTTGAAAACCTTTCGCAACAAGTCGAGCTTTGTAGATGGTAACATTACCATCAGTGTCAGTCTTCCTCTTGAAAATCCATTTATTCTCGATGGCTTGCCGATCATCGGGCAAGTCAACCAAAGTCCACACTTTGTTCTCATACATGGATCCCATCTCAGATTTCATGGCCTCAAGCCATTTCGCGGAGTCTGGGCTTATCATCGCTTCCTCATAGTTCGTAGGTTCGTCATGGTCAAATAACATGACCTCCAGAATTGGATTACCATACCACTCTGGTGCGGATCTTACTCTGGTTGACCTACGAGGTTTGGTAGTAACTTGATCTGAAGTTACATGATTATAATCATTAGCTTCCTCACTAATTGGTGTAGGAGTCACATGAACAGATTTCTGTGATGAACTACTTTCCAATAAGGGAGCAGTATGATTACCTCATCAAGTTCTACTTTCCTCCCACTCACTTCTTTCGAGAGAAACTCCTTCTCTAGAAAGGATCCATTCTTAGCAACGAATGTCTTTGACTTCGGATCTGTGATAGAAGGTGTACCCAACTATCTCCTTTGGGTATCCTATGAAGACACATTTCTCCGATTTGGGTTCAAACTTATCAGGTTGAAGCTTTTTCACAGAAGCATCCCAGCCCCAAACTTTTCAGAAATGACAACTTGGGTTTCTTGCCAAACCACAGTTCATAAGGTGTCGTCTCAACGGATTTAGATGGTGCCCTATTTAACGTGAATGCAGCTGTCTCTAAAGCATAACCCCAAAACGATAGGGGTAAATCAGTAAGAGACATCATAGATCGCATCATATCTAATAAAGTCTTGATTCTGACGTTCGGACACACCATTACGCTGTGGTGTTCCGGTGGTGTGAGTTCTTGAAACTATTCCGCATTGTTTCAAATGAAGACCAAACTCGTAACTCAAATATTCTCCTCCATGATCAGATCATAGAAACTTTATTTTCGTGTTACGATGATTTTCCACTTCACTTCGAAATTCTTTGAACTTTTCGAATGTTTCAGACTTATGCTTCATCAAGTAGATATACCCATATCTGCTCAAATCATCTGTGAAGGTGAGAAAATAACAATACCCGCCGCGAGCCTCAACATTAATCGGACCACATACATCAGTATGTATGATTTCCAACAAATCTGTTGCTCGCTCCATTGTTCCGGAGAATGGCATTTTAGTCATCTTGCCCATGAGGCATGGTTCGCGAGTACCAAGTGATTCATAATCAAGTGATTCCAAAAGTCCATCAAAATGGAGTTTCTCCATGCGCTTTACACCAATACGACCCAAACGACAGTGCCACAAATAAGTTGCACTATCATTATCAACTCTGCATCTTTTGGCTTCAATATTATGAATATGTGTGTCACTACTATAGAGATTCAATAAAAATAGACCACTCTTCAAGGGTGCATGGCCATAAAAGATATTACTCATATAAATAGAACAACCATTATTCTCAGATTTAAATGAATAATCGTCTCGCATTAAACAAGATCCAGATATAATGTGCATGCTCAACGTTGGCACCAAATAACAATTATTCAGGTCTAAAACTAATCCCGAAGGTAGATGTAGAGGTAGCGTGCCGACTGCGATCACATCGACTTTGGAACCATTTTCGACGCGCATCGTCACCTCGTCCTTAGCCAATCTCCGCTTAAACCGTAGTCCCTGTTTCGAGTTGCAAATATTAGCAACAGAACTAGTATCAAATACCCAGGCACTACTGCGAGCATTAGTAAGGTACACATCAATAACATGTATAACACATATACCTTTGTTCACCTTGCCATCCTTCTTATCCGCCAAATACTTGGGGCAGTTCCGCTTCGATGACCGGTCCTTTGAAGTAGAAGCACTCAGTCTCAGGCTTAGGTCCAGACTTGGGCTTCTTCACTTGAGCAGCAACTTGTTTGCCATTCTTCTTGAAGTTCCCCTTCTTCCCTTTACCCTTTTTCTTGAAAATGGTGGTCTTGTTGACCATCAACACTTGATGCTCTTTCTTGATTTCTACCTCCGCAGCCTTTAGCATTGCGAAGAGCTCGGGAATTTTCTTATCCATCCCTTGCATATTATAGTTCATCATGAAGCTCTTGTAGCTTGGTGGAAGTGATTGAAGAATTCCGTCAATGACACTATCATCAGGAAGATTAACTCCCAGTTGAATCAAGTGATTGTTATACCCATACATTTTGAGTATATGCCCACTGACAGAACTATTCTCCTCCATTTTGCAGCTGTAGAACTTATTGGAGACTTCATATCTCTCAATCCGGGCATTTGCTTGAAATATTAACTCCAACTCCTGGAACATCTCAAATGCTCCATGATGTTCAAAACGTCGTTGAAATCCCGGTTATCAGCCGTAAAGCATGGCACACTGAACTATCGAGTAGTCATCAGCTTTGCTCTGCCAGACGTTCATAACATCTGGCGTTGCTCTTGCAGCAGGTTTGGCACCTAGCGGTGCTTCCAGGACATAATTTCTTCCGTGCAGCAATGAGGATAATCCTCAAGTTACGGACCCGGTCCGTGTAGTTTCTACCATCATATTTCAACTTAGCTTTCTCTAGGAACACATTAAAATTCAACGGAACAACAACACGGGCCATCTATCTACAACAACATAGACATGCAAAATACTATCAGGTACTAAGTTCATGATAAATTAAAGTTCAATTAATCATATTACTTAAGAACTCCCACTTAGATAGACATCCCTCTAATCATCTAAGTGATCACGTGATCCAAATCAACTAAACCATGTCCGATCATCACGTGAGATGGAGTAGTTTTCAATGGTGAACATTTCTATGTTGATCATATCTACTATATGATTCACGCTCGACCTTTTGGTCTCAGTGTTCCGAGGCCATATTTGCATATGCTAGGCCCGTCAAGTTTAACCCGAGTATTCTACGTGTGCAAAACTGGTTTGCACCCGTTGGAGCTTATCACACCCGATCATCACGTGGTGTCTCGGCACGACGAACTTTCGCAATGGTGCATACTCAGGTTGAACACTTGTACCTTGAAATTTAGTGAGAGATCATCTTATAATGCTACAGTCGAACTAAGCAAAATAAGATGCATAAAGGATAAACATCACATGCAATCAATATAAGTGATATGATATGGCCATCATAATCTTGTGCCTTTGATCTCCATCTCTAAAGCACCACCATGATCACCATCATCACTGGCTTGACACTTTGATCTCCATCGAAGCATCGTTGTCGTCTCGCCAACTATTGCTTCTACGACTATTCCTACCGCTTAGTGATAAAGTAAAGCAATTACATGGCGATTGCATTTCATATAATAAAGCGACAACCATATGGTTCCTGCCAGTTGTCGATAACTCTATTACAAAACATGATCATCTCATACAATAAAATTTAGCATCATGTCTTGACCATATCACATCACAACATGCCCTGCAAAAACAAGTTAGACGTCCTCTACTTTGTTGTTGCAAGTTTTACGTGGCTGCTACGAGCTGAGCAAGAACCGTTCTTACCTATGCATCAAAAACCACAACGATTTTTCGTCAAGTGTGATGTTTAAACCTTCAACAAGGACCGGGCGTAGCCACACTCGATTCAACTAAAGTTGGAGAAACTGACACCCGCCAGCCACATATGTGCGAAGCACATCGGTAGAACCAGTCTCACGTAAGCGTACGCGTAATGTCGGTTCGGGCTGCTTCATCCAACAATACTGCCGAATCAAAGTATGACATGCTGGTAAGCAGTATGCCTATTATCGCCAACAACTCTTTGTGTTCTACTCATGCATATAACATCTACGCATAGACCTGGCTCTGATACCACCCTTGTGGAACACAGTAATTTCAAAAAAATCCTACGCACACGCAAGATCCATCTAGGTGATGCATAGCAACGAGAGGGGAGAGTGTTGTCTACGTACCCTCGTAGACCGAAAGCGGAAGCGTTATGATAACGCGGTTGATGTAGTCGTACGTCTTCACAATCCGACCGATCCTAGTACCGAAAGTACGACACCTCCATGATCTGCACACGTTCAGCTCGGTGATGTCCCAGGAACTCTTGATCCAGCTGAGTGTCAAGGGAGAGCTTCGTCAGCACGACGGCGTGATGACGGTGATGATGAAGCTACCAGCGCAGGGCTTCGCCTAAGCACTACGACGATATGACCGAGGTGGATTATGGTGGAGGTGGGCACCGCACACGGTTAAGACAATGATCAACTTGTGTGTCTATGGGGTGCCCCCCTCCCCCGTATATAAAGGAGTGGAGGAGGGGGAGGGATGGCCCTCTCACGGCGCGCCCCAAGGGGAGTCCTACTCCCACCGAGAGTAGGATCCCCCCCTTCCCTAGTAGGAGTAGGAGAAGAAGGAAGGAGGAGAGAGGGAGAAGGCAAGGGGGGCGCCGCCCCCCCCTTCCCTAGTCCAATTCAGACCCGAGGGGGAGGGGACGCATGGCCTGCCCTGGCTGCCCCTCTCTCTCTCTCCACTAAGGCCCATATGGCCCATTATACTCCACGGGGGGTTCCGGTAACCCCCCCTGTACTCCGTTAATTGCCCGAACTCACCCGGAACCATTCCGAAGTCCAAACATAGTCGTCCAATATATCAATCTTTATGTCTCGACCATTTCGAGACTCCTCGTCATGTCCGTGCTCATATCCGGGACTCCGAACTACCTTCGGTACATCAAAATACATAAACTCATAATATCGATCGTCACCGAACGTTAAGCGTGCGGACCCTACGGGTTCGAGAACTATGTAGACATGACCGAGACTCATCTCCGGTCTATAACCAATAGCGGAATCTGGATGCTCATATTGGTTCCTACATATTCTACGAAGATCTTTATCGGTCAAACCGCATAAAAACATACGTTGTTCTTTGTCATCGGTATGTTACTTGCCCGAGATTCAATCGTCGTTATCTCAATACCTAGTTTAATCTCGTTACCGGCAAGTCTCTTTACTCGTTCTGTAATGCATCATTCCACAACTAACTCATTAGTCACATTGCTTGCAAGGCTTATGGTGATGTGCATTACCGAGAGGGCCTAGAGATACCTCTCCGACAATCAGAGTGACAAATCCTAATCTCAATCTATGCCAACTCAACAAACACCATCAGAGACACCTGTAGAGCACCTTTATAATCACCTAGTTACGTTGTGACGTTTGGTAGCACACAAAGTGTTCCTCCGGTATTCGGGAGTTGCGTAATCTCATAGTCATAGGAACATGCATAAGTCATGAAGAAAGCAATAGCAACATACTAAACGATCAAGTGCTAAGCTAACGCACTGGGTCAAGTCAATCATATCATTCTCTAATGATGTGATCCCGTTAATCAAATGATAACTCATGTCTATGGCTAGGAAACTTAACCATCTTTGATTCAACGAGCTAGTCAAGTAGAGGCATACTAGTGACACTCTGTTTATCTATGTATTCACACATGTACTAAGTTTCCGGTTAATACAATTCTAGCATGAATAATAAACATTTATCATGATATAACGAAATATAAATAACAACTTTATTATTGCCTCTAGGGCATATTTCCTTCAAACATTGCATATGAAGGATGAAAGGATCGATATAGTTGACTAGAGGGGCGTGAATAGGCAACTAACAATTTTTAGCTTTTCTTTACCAATTTAAACTTTGCATCAAAGTAGGTTGTCTAGATATGCAACTAGGTGAGCAACCTATATGATGCACAACCAACAAGCACACAAGCAAGCAAGGGATACAACACAAAGTAAGCTTGCACAAGTAAAGGTAAGAGATAACCAATGTGGAGCCGGTGGAGACGAGGATGTGTTACCGAAGTTCCTTCCCTTTGAGAGGAAGTACGTCTCCGTTGGAGCGGTGTGGAGGCACAATGCTCCCCAAGAAGCCACTAGGGCCACCGTATTCTCCTCATGCCCCCACACAATGCGAGATGCCTTGATTCCACTATTGGAGGCGGCGATCGAACCTTTAGAAACAATGTTGGGGCTATCTCTACAACTCAATTGGAGGCTCGCGACGAAACCACAGAGCTTCACCACAATGGAATGTGGCACCAAGGTGACCTCAACCGTCTAGGGTGCTCAAACACCCAAGAGTAACAAGATCTGCGAAGGATTAGTGGGGGAATCTAATTTCTCTTCGTGCAAGTGTAGATCCGGGCCTTCTCAACCAATCCCTAAAGAATCAACAAGTTTGATTGGCTAGGGAGAGAGATCGGGCGAAAATGAGCTTTGGAGAAACAAGGGGGCTTGGGGGAAAAGAGATAAGTAAACTTGGAGAAGAATACCTCCTTTTATAGTGGGGGATCCAATCCAACCGTTACCCCCCTTTTCAGCCCACACAGAGCAGTACTACTGCTCAGTAGAGCAGTACTACCGCTGGTCGCAACGGTACTACCATGACCACCAGCGGTACTACCACATAGACTGAGCGTAGTAGAGGTAGTGGGAGAACAAGAGGGAGAGAGGGAGGCTGGGCGGCACTAGTAGCGGTGGTTGCCGGGGTACTACTGCTCATGGGCGGTACTACCGTTGCCACTGCCGCTACTACTGCCGCAAAACCTGACACGAGAAAATGCATCCTTGAACTAAGGTGGCAGCATTGCTGAACCAGGATGGTACTGCCACCTATGCCCTGAAGCGGTACTACCGCTGAAGGTCAGCGGTACTGCCGCTTGAGGACCATAGGCGGTACTACCGCTCTTGCGGCGGTACTACCGCTCTTGCGGCGGTACTACTGCTTCCTCCCCACAGTCTCCACTGCTGTAAAAACTGCAAGCTCCAAGGTGAGGGAAGGAGCTGGGGGTGCAACAAAGACGTGTACATGCTGATTCCACCCTAGTCTTTCCAAAGCGGATCCCCTCTTGATAGTACGGTGTCTCCTACGACTCAAGTCCACCAAACTGAAACGAAGGAGACTACACGGTCTTCACGTAAAGCTCCAAGGGGAAGGAATCGTCTCGTGCCAAAGAATGAATCTCTGAAAAACTCAACACACAAAATTAGTCCGCAAAAGCATTGTCATCAGTCACCAAAACTACTTAGAGAGAGATGTTCCCTAACAATCTCCCCCTTTTTGGTGGATTGATGACAACATGGGATTTGCACAAAGTAATGGCATGAGATGAAGCGAATCCCAAAACTACAAAATATAGACGGGCTCCCCCTAGATGTGTGCACTTAATTAGAGGTGCCTTTGGATTGCAAAGTGCACACATTAGGATCAACACTCCCCCTATATTTTATAGTTAGAAACCAACTACATCAAAGATAAGACGTATATGAGCTAGGATGCAATAGAGAGGCAAGAGAGCAAAGTAGACCTATGAGATAAGCATAAACTCACAGACTACTAAAGTACTTGACATAGAAGATAATAATAAGATAGGGTAGCATATGTCTCACACCATATGATAGGGTACCAGGTCTTAGGAGCACAAACCAAACCAAAGAAAATAAGAGAGTTTGCGAGAGAGAGAGAGAGAGAAAGACAAGCAAATAAGACACTCGTAACTCGACAACGACAAATCCCTAAACTATCTCTCCCTTTGGCATCGAGACACCAAAAGGGGCAAAGAGTGCTGCTACGGCCACAGGTGATAGTAGAACTGAAGAACTCCAACATCACATCCCCGTGAGATCGTCTACTCCTGCGTCATCAGCAGGGGGCTGCTCAATGTCTGAGTCTGTCCACGGGGAGTGCTGCTGAACCCACTCCTCCTCATCTGTGATCTTGCCCTCTAAACCGCTGGCAACTGTTGAACCTAACCGACGCATGAGCTCCTTGTGACGGCTCCTTGCCTTCTTCTCAGACACATGAGCCATGTACTGTCCATGAGACTCCATGTAGAAAAGTTTCCTCATTTTGCGCTTGAGCTTCTTTGCCCATGAGGGCTCCTCTCCAGAGGGCTCATAATCATCATCAGCAGCAGCATCTGCCTCTATCTCAACGTTAGCAGCTCCAGATGGAATCCCAGACCTCAGAACCGATGTGCCCCAGTTCTCCTTCTTCCTCAGACGCTTGATCTCATGAGGGATCAACTCGCCAGTCTCAATAAGTAACATGAGAAAAGGCGCATATATGGGGCACTTGCGCTCAGAGATAGCGGTGACAAGCTCAGACCACATGACATGAGATATATCCAAGTATTCACCAGTGTTCTCTTCCTTCTCATGCTGGCAGAAAAGAAGCATGTCCACAAGAAAGGAGTGAACCATATCCAAGTTCCCAATGCGAGGGAAGAGAGTCTCTCTGGAGATGCGATGAAGTATGTACAAAAAAGCAGGCAGCTCATAGGTCTCCTTCTGAGTCTCGGGGTGAATCTTCAACGTATAGTAGGGCCAGAGAGATTGCTTGTGAGTGGAAGTTGCATTGTGGTGAGGGTGAAAGCCAACTGGATTCTCAAGTCCTTGATCTTCAACCCCAAGTAACTCCATGTAGCGACCTGACCTCAAACAGTCAAGTCTCTATGCTTCAGTGTCATCCCTGGATCGGTAATGTCTTGACACACCACGATTACTCGAAGGATTTATAACAGAGTAGCAATCACACACTTATTACATCGAATGTCTCAAGAGAGAGAGCTTATTACAATAATATGGCTTAAGGCCATCTAATACGATAACAGCGGAAGGCTTGGAAGATAAAGTGAGTCCATCAACTCCAACGGCATAGCTGAGCTGCACGGCAACGACCTAACGAACCTTACTCCTTGTCTGAAAAGTCTGCAACATAATACGTTGCAGCCCGAAAACGGGCCAGCACATGGAATATGCTGGGAATATAACACAGTAGAGCAAGAACAGAATAATGCTATTACTACATGCATATTTGGCTGGTGGAAAGTGTTGGGGAACGTAGTAATTTCAAAAAAATTCCTACGCACACGCAAGATCATGGTGATGCATAGCAACGAGAGGGGAGAGTGTTGTCCACGTACCCTCGTAGACCGTAAGCGGAAGCGTTATGACAACGCGGTTGATGTAGTCGTGCGTCTTGGCGATCCGACCGATCCAAGTACCGAGCGTATGGCACCTCCGAGTTCAGCACATGTTCAGCTCGATGGCGATCCCGGACTCCGATCCGGCAGGGGTGTCGTGGATGAGTTCAGTCGGCCTGACGGCGTGGTGACGATGATGATGTTCTACCGACGCAGGGCTTCGCCTAAGCACTGCAACGATATGACCGAGGTGGAATATGGTGGAGGGGGGCACCGCACACGGCTAAGGAACGATCTCGAAGATCAACTTGTGTGTCTAGAGGTGCCCCCCTGGCCTCGTATATAAAGGAGCAAGGGGAGGCCGGCCGGCCCTAGGGGGCGCGCCAAGGAGGGGGGAGTCCTCCTCCTAGTGGGAGTAGGACTCCCCTTTCCTAGTCCAACTAGGAAGGAGGAAGGGGGAAGGAAAGAGAGGGAGAGGGAGAGGGAAAGAGGGCCCCCCCTCCCTAGTCCAGTCGGACTCCCCATGGGAGGCGCGCCACCTCTGGGCTGCTGCCCTCTCTCTCCCCTCAGGCCCACTAAGGCCCAATACTTCCCAGGGGTTCCGGTAACCCCTCCGGCACTCCGGTTTTCTCGAAATCACCCGAACACTTCCGGTGTCCGAATATAGTCGTCCAATATATCAATCTTTATGTCTCGACCATTTCGAGACTCCTCGTCATGTCCGTGATCACATCCAGGACTCCGAACAACCTTCGGTACATCAAAACTAATAAACTCATAATAAAACGGTCATCGTAACGTTAAGCGTGCGGACCCTACGGGTTCGAGAACTATGTAGACATGACCTAGAACTATTTCCGGTCAATAACCAATAGCGGAACCTGGATGCTCATATTGGCTCCTACATATTCTATGAAGATCTTTATCGGTCAAACCGCATAACAACATACGCTGTTCCCTTTGTCATCGGTATGTTACTTGCCCGAGATTCGATCGTCGGTATCCAATACCTAGTTCAATCTCGTTACCGGCAAGTCTCTTTACTCGTTACGTAATGCATCATTATGTAACTAACTCATTAGCTACATTGCTTGCAAGGCTTATAGTGATGTGCATTACCGAGAGGGCCCAGAGATACCTCTCCGACAATCGGAGTGACAAATCCTAATCTCGAAATACGCCAACTCAACATGTGCCTTCGGAGACACCTGTAGAGCTCCTTTATAATCACCAAGTTACGTTGTGACGTTTGGTAGCACACAAAGTGTTCCTTCGGTAAACGGGAGTTGCATAATCTCATAGTTGTAGGAACTTTGTATAAGTCATGAAGAAAGCAATAGTAACATACTAAACGATCAAGTGCTAGGCTAACAGAATGGGTCAAGTCAATCACATCATTCTCCTAATGATGTGATCCCGTTAATCAAATGACAACACATGTCTATGGTTAGGGAACATAACCATCTTTGATTAATGAGCTAGTCAAGTAGAGGCACACTAGTGACATTATGTTTGTCTATGTATTCACACATGTATCATGTTTCCGGGTAATACATTTCTAGCATGAATAATAAACATTTATCATGATATGAGGAAATAAATAATAATTTTATTATTGCCTCTAGGGCATATTTCCTTCAGTCTCCCACTTGCACTAGAGTCAATAATCTAGACTACACTGTAATGATTCTAACACCCATGGAGTCTTGGTGCTGATCATGTTTTGCTCGTGGAAGAGGCATAGTCAGCGTGTACGCAACATTCAGATCCATATGTATCTTGCAAATCTCTATGTCTCCCACCTGGACTTGGTCCTGGATGGAATTGAAGCGTCTCTTGATGTGCTTGGTCCTCTTGTGAAACCTGGATTCCTTTGCCAAGGCAATTGCACTAGTATTGTCACAGAAGATCTTCATTGGTCCCGATGCACTAGGTATGACAGCTAGATCGGAAATGAACTCCTTCATCCAGACTCCTTCATTTGCTGCTTCTATTGGGGAACGTTGCAGAAAATAAAAAAATTCTACGGTTTCACCAAGATCTATCTATGAGTTCATCTAGCAACGAGAGAGAGGAGTGCATCTACATACCCTTGTAGATCGCGTGCGCAAGCGTTCAAGAGAACGGGGTTGAAGGAGTCGTACTCGACGTGATCCAAATCACCGATGATCCTAGTGCTGAACGGACAGCACCTCCGCGTTCAACACACGTCACGGAGCGGAGGCGTCTCCAGCGCCTTGATCCAGCAAGGTGGAGGGAGAGGTTGAGGAAGAGAGCTCCAGCCGGCAAAGACGCCAGGCGTGGTGGTGGTGGAGAGGCGATACTCGGCAGAGCCGCCAAGCTCTTAACGGAGGAGGAGAGGTGTTGGGGAGGGGAGGGGCTGCGCCTTGGATGTTGTGTGCAGCCCTCCCCTCTCCCCTCTATTTATAGGGGAAGGGGAAAGGGGGCCGGCCCCATCTAGATGAGATCTAGAGGGGGCGGCCCAAGGGAGGGCTTGCCCCCAAGCAAGGGGCGCCCCACTAGGGGTTTCCCCCCAACCCTAGGCGCATGGGCCCAAGGGGGGGGGATGCGCCCAGCCCTCCAGGGGCTAGTTCCCTGCCCACTACGGCCCATGAGGCCCTCCGAGAGAGGTGGCCCCTCCCGGTGGACCCCTGGAACCCCTCCGGTGGCCTCGGTACAATACTGATATGCCCCCGAACCTTTCCGGTGACCGTATGACAACTTACCATATATAAATCTTCACCTCTGGACCATTCCGGAACTCCTCGTGACGTCCGGGATCTTATCCGGGACTCCGAACAACATTCGGTAATCACATAAAAGTCTTCCTAATAACCCTAGCGTCACCGAACCTTAAGTGTGTAGACCCTACGGGTTCGGGAGACACGTAGACATGACCGAGACGACTCTCCGGTCAATAACCAACAACGGGATCTGGATACCCATGTTGGCTCCCACATGCTCCTCGATGATCTCATCGGATGAACCCACGATGTCGAGGATTCAAGCAACCCGTATCGATTCCCTTTGTCGATTGATGCGTTATTTGCCCAAGATTCGATCGTCGGTATCCCAATACCGTGTTCAATCTCGTTACGAGCAAGTCACTTTACTCGTGCCGTAATGCATGATCCGTGACGGACACTTGGTCACTTTGAGCTCATTATGATGATGCATTACCGAGTGGGCCCAGAGATACCTCTCGGTCATACGGAGTGACAAATTCGATCTCGTCTGTGTCAACCCAATGATACTTTCGGAGATACCCGTAGTATACCTTTATAGTCACCCAGTTACTTGTGACGTTTGGTACAACCAAAGCACTCCTACGGTATCCGGGAGTTACACGATCTCATGGTCTAAGGAAAAGATACTTGACATTGGAAAAGCTCTAGCAAACGAACTACACGATCTTGTGATATGCTTAGGATTGGGTCTTGTCCATCACATCATTCTCCTAATGATGTGATCCGTTATCAATGACATCCAATGTCCATAGTCAGGAAACCATGACTATCTGTTGATCAACGAGCTAGTCAACTAGAGGCTCACTAGGGACATGTTGTGGTCTATGTATTCACATGTGTATTACGATTTCCGGATAATACAATTATAGCATGAATAAAAGACAATTATCATGAACAAGTAAATATAATAATAATCCTTTTATTATTGCCTCTAGGGCATATTTCCAATAGTCTCCCACTTGCACTAGAGTCAATAATCTAGTTACATTGTGATGAATCGAACACCCATAGAGTTCTGGTGTTGATCATGTTTTGCTCGTGAGAGAGGTTTAGTTAACGGAGCTGCGATATTCAGATATGTATGTACTTTGCAAATATCTATGTCTCCATCTTGAACATTTTCACGGATGGAGTTGAAACGACGCTTGATGTGCCTGGTCTTCTTGTGAAACCTGGGCTCCTTGGCAAGGGCAATAGCTCCAGTGTTGTCACAGAAGAGAGTGATTGGCCCCGACGCATTGGATATGACTCCTAGGTCGGTGATGAACTCCTAAATCCATATTGCTTAATGCGCTTCCTCCGAGGCTGCCATGTACTCCGCTTCACATGTTGATGTCGCCACGACGCTCTGCTTGCAATTGCACCAGCTGACTGCTCCACGATTCAACATATACACGTGTCCGATTTGTGACTTAGAGTCATCCAGATCTGTGTTGAAGCTAGCATCAACGTAACCCTTTACGACGAGCTCTTCGTCACCTCCATAAACGAGAAACATATCCTTAGTCCTTTTCGGTACTTCAGGATATTCTTGACCGCTATCCGGTGTTCCTTGCCGGGCTTACTTTGGTACCTTCCTACCAAACTTACGGCAAGGTTTACATCAGTCTGGTACACAACATGGCATACATAATAGATCCTATGGCTGAGGCATAGGGGATGACACTCATCTCTTCTTTATCTTACGCCGTGGTGGGGCATTGAGCCGAGCTCAATCTCACACCTTGCAATGTGAGCAAGAACCCTTTCTTGGACTGATCCATATTGAACTTCTTCAATATCTTATCAAGGTACGTGCTTTGTGAAAGACCTATGAGGCGTCTCGATCTATCCTATAGATCTTGATGCCTAATATATAAGCAGCTTCTCCAAGGTCCTTCATTGAAAAACACTTATTCAAGTAGGCCTTAATGCTGTCCAAAAGTTCTATATCATTTCCCATCAAAAGTATGTCATCTACATATAATATGAGAAATGCTCTGAGCTCCCACTCACTTTCTTGTAAACGCAGGCTTCTCCATAAGTCGCATAAACCCAAATGCTTTGATCATCTCATCAAAGCGAATGTTCCAACTCCGAGATGCTTGCACCAGCCCATAAATGGATCGCTGGAGCTTGCATACCTTGTTAGCATTCTTAGGATCGACAAAACCTTCTGGCTGCATCATATACAGTTCTTCCTTAAGATAGTCGTTAAGGAATGCCGTTTTGACGTCCATCTGCCATATCTCATAATCATAGTATGCGGCAATTGCTAACATGATTCAGACGGACTTCGAGAGAAAGTCTCATCGTAGTCAACCCCTTGAACTTGCCGATAACCCTTAGCGACAAGTCGAGCTTTATAGATGGTAACATTACCATCCGCGTCCGTCTTCTTCTTAAAGATCCATTTGTTTTCTATCGCTCGCCGATCATCGGGCAAGTCTGTCAAAGTCCATACTTTGTTTTCATACATGGATTCTATCTCGGATTGCATGGATTCAAGCCATTTGTTGGAATCTGGGCCCGCCATCGCTTCTTCATAGTTCGAAGGTTCACCGTTGTCTAACAACATGATTTCCGGTGACAGGGTTGCCATACCACTGGGTGTTGAGCGTGTCCTTGTGGACCCTCTGAAGTTCAAGAGCAACTTGATCCAAGTACCTTGATCATCATCATTAATTTCCTCTCCGGTTCGGTGTAGGCACCACATGAACATTTTCTGAGCTGCACTACTTTCCGGTTCAAGAGGTAGTACTTCATCGAGTTCTACTTTCCTCCCACTTACTCCTTTCGAGAGAAACTCTTTTCCGTAAAGGATCCGTTCTTGGCAACAAAGATCTTGCCTTCGGATCTAAGGTAGAAGGTATACCCAATGGTTTCCTTAGGGTATCCTATGAAGACGCATTTTTCCGACTTGGGTCGAGCTTTTCAGGTTGAAGTTTCTTGACATAAGCATCGCATCCCCAAACTTTTAGAAACGACGGCTTAGGTTTCTTCCCAAACCATAATTCATACGGTGTCGTCTCAAAAGATTTAGACAGAGCCCTATTTAAAGTGAATGTAGCTGTCTCTAGAGCGTATCCCCAAAATGATAGCGGTAAATCGGTAAGAGACATCATAGATCGCACCATATCCAATAGAGTGCGATTACGACGTTCGGACACACCGTTACGCTGAGGTGTTCTAGGCGGCGTGAGTTGTGAAACGATTCCACATTTCCTTAAGTGAGTACCAATTTCGTGACTTAAATATTTTCCTCCACGATCTGATTGTAATAACTTTATCTTTCGGTCACGTTGATTCTCTACCTCATTCTGAAATTCCTTGAACTTTTCAAAGGTCTCAGACTTGTGTTTCATCAAGTAGACATACCCATATCTACTTAAGTCATCAGTGAGAGTGAGAACATAACGATATCCTCCGCGAGCCTCAACGCTCATTGGACCACACACATCAGTATGTATGATTTCCAATAAGTTGGTTGCTCACTCCATTGTTCCGGAGAATGGAGTCTTGGTCATTTTGCCCATGAGGCATGTGTCGGTGTCAAAACCGGCGGATCTCGGGTAGGGGGTCCCGAACTGTGCGTCTAGGCGGATGGTAACAGGAGACAAGGGACACGATGTTTTTACCCAGGTTCGGGCCCTCTCGATGGAGGTAATACCCTACTCTGCTTGATTAATATTGATGATATGGGTAGTACGAGTAGATCTACCACGAGATCAAGGAGGCTAAACCCTAGAAGCTAGCCTATGGTATGATTGTTGTTCGTCTCTACGGAATAAAACCCTCCGGTTTATATAGACACCAGATAGGGTTAGGGTTACTGAGTCGATTACAATGGTAGGAGATCTACATATCCGTATCGCCAAGCTTGCCTTCCACGCCAAGGAAAGTCCCATCCGGACACGGGACGAAGTCTTCAATCTTGTATCTTCATAGTCTTGGAGTCCGGCCGTGATGATAGTTCAGCTATTCGGACACCCCCTAGTCCAGGAGTCCCTCAGTAGCCCCTGAACCAGGCTTCAATGACGACGAGTCCGGCGTGCATATTGTCTTCGGCATTGCAAGGCGGGTTCCTCCTCCGAATACTTCATAGAAGATTTTGAACACCAGGATAGTGTCCGGCTCTGCAAAACAAGTTCCACATACCACCGTAGAGAGAATAATTTTTGCACAGATCTGCTGACGTTTTCTGCGGCATGACATCACACCACGGCCAAACTTTTATACGAATCGTTTTTTTACTGTTCCACCTTAGCGCATTTAGCGAGGCGGTTTCTTTGGCACGTCTTATCAAAGCATAGATCATGCCCCCTTATTCCGGGATTCTCATCAATACGGACGTGGGTAACCCATCTGCGCCATTGATTACGACGCTTGAGAGATAAGCGAGTTTTACCAGGCTGGTGGGGGACGCATAGCTTCGTCCGTCCATATAAGGGGATAAGGATCCACCTTTTCACCTATGCCTTCTTCCTCCTTTGCGCATCCATTTTCGCGCACTCGAGCTCCAGCGCCCAAGTCCGCACACCCCACGTCAACCTTCTCCAACTATGTCCGGAGCGGGAGGCAGGTGGATGGCCTCCTCCGTCACGGAGGGGCACATCACAAAGCTGCGGAGGCGGATACTTGTCCAGCAACATCGCGCACCGGCTGCCCGACGCGGGGCAGCTCATTCCAACCCCCAGGCCCCATGAGAGGGTGGTGTTTCTCCCCCACTTCCTCCGCGGACTAGGTTTTCCACTTCACCCATTTGTATGGGGGCTCATGTTCTACTACAACCTGGACTTCCACGATCTGGCCCCGAATTACATCCTCAACATCTCGGCGTTCATCGTCGTGTGCGAGGCCTTCCTCTGCATCCAGCCCCACTTCGGCTTATGGCTGAAGATCTTCAATGTCAGGCCGAAGGTAGTGGGCGGCCGCCAAGCGGAGTGCGGAGGCGCCATGGTTGGCAAGATGGCCAAAGTCCTATGGATCGAGGGCTCCCTTGTGGAGACAATAAAGGGGTGGCAATCGGGGTGGTTCTACATCACCGAGCCGCGCGACTCCAAATGGGTGGCGGCCCCCGAATTCAGAGCTGGCTTCCCCACACGGCTCTCGTCATGGAAAGAGACGGGCACGGCGTGGGGAATTCGGACGAGCTATCCGGACTCCAAACATGCGTCCAAAACCTGGTGGACAAGAATCTCAGGCTTGTCAACGTAATCCAGGTGATGCTCATCCACCGGATTCTCCCATGCCAACAACGGGCCTTCAAACTGTGGGAGTTCGATTCGGCACAGCATCCAACTCTGAAAAGGCTCTTCGACACTACGTACGAAGATGCTTGGAAGGTGCTGTTCAAGGGCGCCGAGGCTCCCACATCCGCTACCGAAGATCGCGGATTCAGCTCGCAGCGTCAAGCCAGCGAGGTGAGTTATTTTACCCTTTATGGGACTCTTTTTTCATAGTTTGACTCTATGCGGGATCTAAAACTCCCTAACCTTTAACAGGACTGGCTGAAGACGTCCGGACAGGTTAACTGTCCGGCTCCTTTGCCAGAACACCCAGCAGATGCCCGATTGACGGGGCTGCTGGCTCCGGTACCTCATGTGGTGCTGGAGAAGAAGGCCAAGAAGGAGGCAACGGGAACACGAAGGAGCTCCCGACGCCTAGTGC
Source organism: Aegilops bicornis (assembly GCA_021605145.1). Classification (NCBI taxonomy): domain Eukaryota; kingdom Viridiplantae; phylum Streptophyta; class Magnoliopsida; order Poales; family Poaceae; genus Aegilops; species Aegilops bicornis. The sequence continues at coordinate 413,627,858 of CM038672.1, forward strand.
TGTCAGATTCTGAAGCAGAATCTTCTCCACGAGAACGAGGAGGAGGAAAGAAGCCTCTCCCGGGGAGGAGAGGAAAAGGAAGGCCGCTAACCGGGAGGCCGGAGGGTCCAAGAAGGGAAGAACCCTTCCTCCGGACTTCTCCACCAACGTCGACAACGACGAGGAGGATTGGCCAACGAGGGCCAAGCCCCTGGCGAGATCGTAAGTGTCCAGATACCCATGGCTTTTTTATTGCATAGTGTTCTCTAATGCCGAACAATCATGCAGCCCGCCCAAGGGCGAGTTCGCCGCTTCGTCGAGCGGGTCCCTGAGTTCGTCGGAAATGGAGAGTACTTCACTTACGGCCGCCTCATCGCCTCACGCTGCGGACGACGCCGAGGTGGTGCCCCAAGGGGGGCCTTATCAAGAGGAGGTGGCGCAGGAGGCGCCGCAAGGCAACCTCCCGGACTCCAGGCGCGTGGGGGGCGCGACCCCTAGGGGCTCTAAGCCCGACCCTCGTCCGGACTCCATGCCGGAACTTCAGCGGTTCCGGAGTCCGGCAAGCGGTCCCTTCGTAGGAAGGGTAAGACGCCGGTGTCTTCCGTCCAACCGGAGGCACCGGATAGCTTCGAGGCGCTTAACGGCGCCTCCATCAAGGAGGAGCACCGCCTTTGTTATGAGTGTGGTGATCCGAAAGTTCGATCCGCCAAGAGCGGGCCGATCAAGCCTGTACCAGCCTTCTAACAGGCTTTGAGGTAAGTTTAGAATATGTAAAAATATTACCGCATAGACAGTAGCCCCTGATGCTTAGTTCGGTGTTCGAAAAGAAAAGCCGGACTAAGGATCTAAAAAGATATATGCAGGAGTCTAACATAAGTATGTCAATATGGGAATGCAGGCGCTTCTTGACCTCTTCCAGACCAACTGCGGAGGTCAATGCATTTAAGCGAGCCTCGGCGGTCCGAGAACGAGCTCGGCCTTGCCAAGAAGCAGCTCGAGGACAAGGAAGGTAAGTAATACCTTATTAAAGAAATACCTTATAGAAAGGTTTCGGTTGCGAAAAATAACAGGAATAACATGGGTACTGTAGGGGCCACGAACGAGGTGGAGACCCTGAAGGAAGCGGTGTCCGTGGTCGAAAGCGAAGCGGCCGTGGAGCACACCGAGCGAGAGAAGGGGGAGGCGCAGCTGGCGGAGGTGCAGCAAGAGCTCCAGGCTCTCATGAAAAAACACGAGGGTTTGGAGCGTGACTCGAAGACCCGAGAGTCCGAGCTTGCCTCGGCTCTTGAGAGTGCCAAAGCTGCTAAGGCCGAGGCCCAAAAAGTCCTCCAAGAAATTGAATCATTAAAGAAGATAGAGGCGGGTAAGGCATTCTTTATGCAAAGCAAGCATGTGAAAGTGAATTACCTATTACTTACCCGGATTCGGAGCTCTCCAGGAGCGTTCGCAGATCTGCCCCGAAGTGTGTCTGATGCTGCCGATTCTACCGCGCCAAGGAGGGGAGCTCGATGGAGAAGGTGTTCTGGTCTTAGTATGCTGAGGCCGGACATCTGGTGCCCCTAAGCGACCAGCTGAAGCAGCTGGTCGAGCTCCACAAGGTCGCCGAACAGGCCATGAGGGGCCTCATAGTTCGGCTGTCGCCATTGGAAGCCATGCCTGGGAGCTACTTTGGGCTAGTGCGGCGGCTGGTGGACGCCTGTCCACGGATTGAAGTCATCAAGCGCTCCGTCTACATTGAAGGTGCCCGTCGGGCCCTTGCCCGTGCTAAAGTGCACTGGGGCAAGCTTGTGACCAGACGGGCCAATCAAGGGCAAGGAGCATCGCCTTGGAAATGTACTATGAGGGCCTCTGAAGGGTGCCCGCTTGAATAGCGGATGAGTGCTCCAAAGATGTAATTTTTGAATAGACTACGCATTTTTTATCCTCAGACGCTGAAAACTTGTTCATGTGCGCTAAGCAACGCTTGTTAATTTAAAATATTACCTTCTGTGCAGCCGTTTATCAAATTTGAGAGATGGCAAGTCGTTGGCTTCAGCCCCCATGCCACGAGTGCTGGGGTGTTCGGGATAAACTTGAGCACTCTTGTTCCCATTCTTGGGCCATCTAGGGAGGCGCTCAACGCAATGAACAAGGCAACCAGACTTATAATGCTTGAACACTCTCACTTAGCCATAGAATTCTATAATTTTAAATTTCGGCGAAGCCCCTAGTATTCGGAAGACCGAGTTCAGGGCGCTATCCACGCCTTGGCCGGACGATTCCGGTTCCTTGATCTAAGCGGCATAAGTCTTTAGGGACCCGAAAAAACCTCTCGAACAGCGACCGGCTCTCGCCCTATCATGACGGTCAGTTTTAGCTTTCTCCACTGAGGTGCTCAACCCAGCTCAACCGGGGCACAATCACAGTGGTTCTCCTAGTGCTACCTTAGCCGATATAACGGAACGTAAGGTACCAAAACATAGGAGCCGGGCAAACCCAACTATTGACCGAAGACATGATTCGGAGCCGATGCATATAATGCTATAAGTTCAGGGTGCCGCACTTGTGAAAGTGTTCGGACTTATCACACCATAATTTTGGGGTACTTAAGCCCCTGGTGTATTGGCCGTACCAAAGTGTACGGGTGCAACATGTCATGAAATGAACATATATATATAGATAAAGAAAGGAGTGCAATAATAAGCAAAAGCTATGTATTGTTTATTCAAAAAGGTACTGCAGTGAAAGCAGAACGATACAAATAGTGTGATAAGCAAGGGATGGGACTATCTAACATGTCCCCCTCCAGGGGTAAGCTGCGGGATGGTATGTAAAACAGGTATAATGCTCGTAATAGAGACCACACGAACACTCGACGTAGCTTTACGCTTCCTGGCTGTTGCATCGTGAGTTCCGCAATTCTAGTGCGGACAGGACTTCTGGAAGCGGAGTCCCGAAAGTAAGAAAAAGAAGAAAGAAAAAGAATGACACAATCGGGAGCCTGGTGCGGTTTAGCCGCGTGCAGGCGTGGTGGTCGTGCCCCTCCTTATGCCCATGGTATCTCGAGCGTAGTTATGTATGCGTAGTAATCGCTTCGCCAATTCGCGGCTGGGGGGTTGGGGCCGGATTCCTACGATGCTTGAATCGTGCAAAGCGGTCTTGTTGTAGGTTACTCCGGCGCAGCGATGTTGTCCGGACGTTTAGTGGCCGGACTCAAGAATTGTTGTGAGAGGCTGCTTTGCACCTCCGCCGCGAGGGCCGCCGTGTGCTCCTCCGTTCGGAGAGAGCGTTCGGTGTTTCCATTGACCATGATTACTCCTCGAGGGCCTAGCATCTTGATCTTGAGGTATCGTGATGCGGCACCGCATTGAACTTTACCGTAAATGCGGTTCGTCCAAGCGATGACGTGATAGCCGCCGCAGCGGGACTATGTCGAAGATTAACTCTTCGCCGGAAGTTATCCGGGATCCGAAGACCACTTGAGTGTGGCGAGCCTTGCATAATTGGCCTCTACACCCGGTATGGCGCCTTTAAAGGTCGTCTTTGTAGGTTTAATCCTTGAGGGGTCTATGCCCATTTTGCGCACTGTATCCTGATAAAGCAGGTTCAGGCTGCTACCGCCGTCCATCAGGACTATGGTGAGGTGAAATCCGTCAATAATTGGGTCAAGAACCAATGCGGCGAAACCGTCTTGACGGATGCTAGTGGGGTGGTTACTTCGATCGAAGGTGATCGGGCAGGAAGACCATGGGTTGAACTTCGGGGCGACTGGCTCCATCACATATACGTCCCTTAGTGCACGCTTCCGCTCCCTTTTGGGTATATGGGTTGCGTATATCATGTTCACCGTCCGCACTTGTGTGGGAACGCCCTTACATCCTCTATTGTTCGTGGCCGGGCTCTTCCTCGTCATCGCTATGCAGCCCCTTGTCATTGAGTTCGGCACTTAACTTGCTCGCTTGCTTGAACACCCAACAATCCCTGTTGGTGTGATTGGCTGGTTTTCGGGTGCCATGTATCCGCACAAGCGATCGAGTATTCGGTCCAAGTTGGACGGGCCCTGGGTATTTCTTTTGAATGGCTTCTTCCGCTGACCGGGTTTAGAGCCTCTGAATCCGGCATTGACGATCGTATCTTAAGCATTATCGCCGTTAATGCGGCGCTTGTTCTTGTTGCGACGCGACCTGCCATTGCTATCCTTGGTATCCGAACTATCAGGGTGTTTGGCCAAGTTGTTGCTTCGAGCTAGCCAGCTGTCCTCTCCCGCACAAAAGCGGGTCATGAGTGTTGTGAGGGCTGCCATGGATTTCGGCTTTTCCTGTCCTAGGTGCGGGCAAGCCATTAAATCGCGGATGTTATGTTTGAAGGCTGCAAGGGCCTCTGCATCCGGACGATCAACGATTTGATTTTTCTTTGTTAGGAACCGTGTCCGTAATTGTTCGGCCGATTCTTACAGCTCTTGAATTATATGGCTAAGGTCATTGGCGTCTGGTGGTCGCACATATGTGCCCTGGAAGTTATCAAGGAATGCGGCTTCACGGTCCTCCCAACAACCAATTGATTCTGCTGGCAAGCTGTTGAGCCAATGCCGAGCTGGTCCTTTAAGCTTGAGTGGGAGGTATTTGATGGCATGTAGATCATCACCGCGGGCCATGTGGATGTGGAGGAGATAGTCCTCGATCCAGACCGCAGGATCTGTGGTACCATCGTATGATTCGATGTTTACGGGTTTGAAGCCTTCAGGGATTTGATGCTCCATTACTTCATCTGTGAAGCATAGTGGGTGTCTTGGCGCCTCTGTATTGGGCTATATCACGGCGTAGCTCATATGAGCTTTGTCTATCGTGTTCGCCCGGCGGGTTTCTTTGTATCCGCGCGACGGTAATCATCCCGAGTCACATGCGCCCACGCGATCCGTAGATCGATCTTGTATGTTTTTCCTTATCCTCCAATATATCTCTTAAGTCCGCGCGTTTTCCCGTGCCTTGGTACTTTTTGAGCGGCGTCGGGTGTGGCTTGAGCGGAGGGCCGAGAGGCTTCTCTGTCATGCCACCGGGGTGGCCGATCTGTCATGTCGTCTTGTTGGTGACTTGGGTGCTTCCTCCTCCGATCGAGGCAACGGCACGTGTTTGGGGTAACCACGGAGAGGCGTCCGAGTTCATACTCTTGGTGCAAGGACTTGATCCATCTGTCGCCTAGCAGGTCTTGGTCAGCTCTAAGCTGTTGCTGCTTTTTCTTGAGGCTGCTTGCCGTGGCCATAAGCCTGCGTTTGAAACGCTCCTGTTCGGCGGGATCCTCAGGCACGACGAATTCGTCGTCGTTGAGGCTTGCCTCATCTTCGGAGGGAAGCGCATAATTATCGTCCTCTACCTCTCTATCTGCCGCACTGTCATGCGGACTTGCTTCTCCCTCCTCCTGCACCGGAGTCTGCTTTGGAGGGGTTGTCTTCAACCTTGTCCGGTGTTATTATCTCCCGTGCGGAATCACCGCTTTCTTGTGGCGGGATTTAGAGCGGTGGCGCTGACGCCGGCGCTTCGGTTGCTTCTTGGAGGGGTCATCCTCTGTTGTTCCATCGTCGTTCCCATCTTTTGGGATGTCCACCATGTATATGTCGTATTATGAGGTGGCCTTCGATTGCCTCTGTAGGCGCTGGGTCTTGGTCGCCTCCGGCATCGTCGTCCATACCGTCGATGTCTTGGTCGAAGTCGAGCATGTCGGTTAAATTAAATCGCCGGTGGCTACAAAGTGGGTGTTGGGTGGGCATTGAATTTCTTCGTCGTCCGCATCCCAACCTTCTGTCCGTAGTCCGCCAGGGCTCTCCGGATAAAGAGAGAGACTTTGGTGAATTCAGGATGTCGCCAAAGGGCGTAGTCTTTGAAAGATGTCATGGCCGATGAACTCCATGACCGGCGCCCAATCGGATTCGATTGACGGGGCGCGGAGGGTTCGGAGTCCGGAGAGGAGTCCGGCACCACAGTCAAGGTCTTCGCAGCGACAGGGATGGAGTTCGGCTCAATCGCCAGAGAGATTGTAGCCCCGAGGCAGGTCCAACCACTCGTCCTCGATCGGGAATCCAGCTCCGGATTAAGGGTCGGAGCGGATCTTTGGTCTTGACCTCGAGGCCTTTGTTCGCGGCAAAGCTAGATCATACCCATCGAGACAGTGCGACACGCTCGGCTGTGGCTCGAATCCCTCGAAGATCAAGTCTCCGCGGACATCGGCCGTATAGTTCAAACTTCCAAATCTGACCTGATGGCCAGGGGCGTAGTTTTGGATCTGCTCCAGATGGCCAAGCGAATTGGCCCACAGTGCAAAGCCGCCGAATATAAAGATTTGTCCGGGGAGAAAAGTCTCACCCTGGACCGCGTCGTTGTTGATGATCGAAGGACCCATCGGGCCTATAGGTGACGACACAGAGGAACTTTCAATGAAAGCACCAATGTCGGTGTCAAAACCGGAGGATCTCGGGTAGGGGGTCCCGAACTGTGCGTCTAGGCGGATGGTAACAGGAGACAAGGGACACGATGTTTTTACCCAGGTTCGGGCCCTCTCGATGGAGGTAATACCCTACTCCGCTTGATTAGTATTGATGATATGGGTAGTACAAGAGTAGATCTACCACGAGATCAAGGAGGCTAAACCCTAGAAGCTAGCCTATGGTATGATTGTTGTTCGATCCCCACGGACTAAAACCCTCCGGTTTATATAGACACCGGATAGGGTTAGGGTTACACAGAGTCGGTTACAATGGTTGGAGATCTACATATCCGTATCGCCAAGCTTGCCTTCCACGCCAAGGAAAGTCCCATCCGGACACGGGATGAAGTCTTCAATCTTGTATCTTCATAGTCTTGGAGTCCGGCCGCGATGATAGTTCGGCTATCCGGACACCCCCTAGTCCAGGACTCCCTCAACATGGTTCGCATGTGTCAAAAGATTCATAATCGAGAGACTCTAAATGTCCATCAGCATGGAGCTTCTTCATGCGCTTGACACCAATGTGACCAAGGCGGCAGTGCCACAAGTATGTGGGACTATCGTTATCAACTTTACATCTTTTGGTATTCACACTATGAATATGTGTAACATTACGTTCGAGATTCATTAAGAATAAACCATTGACCATCGGGCATGACCATAAAACTTATCTCTCATATAAATAGAACAACCATTATTCTCGGATTTAAATGAGTATCCATCTCGTATTAAACGAGATCCAGATACAATGTTCATGCTCAAACTTGGCACTAAATAACAATTATTGAGGTTTAAAACTAATCCCGTGGGTAAATGAAGAGGTAGCGTGCCGACGGCGATCACATCGACCTTGAAACCATTCCCGACGCGCATCGTCACCTCGTCCTTCGCCAGTCTCCGCTTATTCCGCAGCTCCTGCTGTGAGTTACAAATATGAGCAACGGCACCGGTATCAAATACCTGTGAGTTACTACGAGTATTGGTAAGGTACACATCAATTACATGTATATCACATATACCTTTAGTGTTGCCGGCCTTCTTGTCCGCTAAGTATTTGGGGCAGTTCCGCTTCCAGTGACCCTTCCCTTTGTAATAAAAGCACTCAGGCTTGGGTCCATTCTTTGACTTCTTCCTGGCAACTGGCTTACCGGGCGCGGCAACATCTTTGCCGTCCTTCTTGAAGTTCTTCTTACCCTTGCCCTTCTTGAACTTAGTGGTTTTATTGACCATCAAAACTTGATGTTCCTTCTTGATTTCTACCTCTGCTGACTTCAGCATTGAAAATACTTCAGGAATAGTTTTCACCATCCCCTGCATATTGTAGTTCATCACAAAGCTCTTGTAGCTCGGTGGGAGCGACTGAAGGATTATGTCAATGACCGCCTCGTCCGGAGGTTAATATTCAAGCTGGGACAATCGGTTGTGCAACCTGACATTTTGAGTATGTGCTCACTGATAGAACTATTTTCCTCCATCTTACAACTATAGAACTTGTCGGAGACTTCATATCTCTCGACCCGGGCGTGAGCTTGGAAAACCATTTTCAGCTCCTCGAACATCTCATATGCTCCGTGTTGCTCAAAACGCTTTTGGAGCCCCGGTTCTAAGCTGTAAAGCATGCCGCACTGAATGAGGGAGTAACCATCAACACGTGACTGCCAAGCGTTCATAACGTCTTGGTTCTCTAGGATGGGTGCTTCACCTAGCGGTCCTTCTAGGAGATATGCTTTCTTGGCAGCTATGAGGATGATCCTCAGGTTCCGGACCCAGTCCGTATAGTTGCTGCCATCATCTTTCAGATTGGTTTTCTCTAGGAACGTGTTGAAGTTCATGTTGACATGAGCGTTGCCATTTGATCTACAAGACATTTTTGCAAAGATTTTAGACTAAGTTCATGATAATTAAGTTCATCTAATCAAATTATTTAATGAACTCCCACTCAGATTTGACATCCCTCTAGTCATCTAAGTGTTACATGATCCGAGTCGACTAGGCCGTGTCTGATCATCACATGAGACGGACTAGTCATCATCGGTGAACATCTCCATGTTGATCGTATCTTCCATACGACTCATGTTCGACCTTTCGGTCTCTGTGTTCCGAGGCCATGTCCTGTACATGCTAGGCTCGTCAAGTTAACCTAAGTGTTTTTGCATGTGTAAAACTGTCTTACACCCGTTGTATGTGAACGTAGGAATCTATCACACCCGATCATCACGTGGTGCTTCGAAACGACGAACTTTAGCAACGGCGCACAGTTAGGGGGAACACCTTCTTGAAATTATTATCAGGGATCATCTTATTTACTGCCGGTTGTCATACTCATCGACATGCAAGTCGTGATTCCTATTACAAGAATATGATCTCATACATCACAATATATCATTCATCATTCATCACAACTTTTGGCCATATCACATCACAAAGCAATTGCTGCAAAAACAAGTTAGACGTCTTCTAATTGTTGTTGCATCTTTTACGTGGCTGCAATAGGGTTCTAGCAAGAACGTTTTCTTACGTACAAAAAACCACAACGTGATTTGTCAACTTCTATTTACCCTTCATAAGGACCCTTTTCATCGAATCCGCTCCAACTAAAGTGGGAGAGACAGACACCCGCTAGCCACCTTATGCAACTAATGCATGTCAGTCGGTGGAACCTGTCTCACGTAAGCGTACGTGTAAGGTTGGTCCGGGCCGCTTCATCCCACAATACCGCTGAAGCAAAATAAGACTAGTAGTGGCAAGAAAGTTGACAACATCTACGCCCACAACAGATTTGTGTTCTACTCATGCAATAGAGAACTACGCATAGACCTAGCTCTGATACCACTGTTGGGGAACGTTGCAGAAAATAAAATTTTCTATGGTTTCACCAAGATCTATCTATGAGTTCATCTAGCAACGAGAGAGAGGAGTGCATCTACATACCCTTGTAGATCGCGAGCGGAAGCGTTCAAGAGAACGGGGTTGAAGGAGTCGTACTCGACGTGATCCAAATCACCGATGATCCTAGTGCTGAACAGACAGCACCTCCGTGTTCAACACACGTACGGAGCGGAGACGTCTCCCGCGCCTTGATCCAGCAAGGTGGAGGGAGAGCTTGAGGAAGAGAGCTCCAGCAGCAGCATGACGGCGTGGTGGTGGTGGAGAGGCAGTACTCCGGTAGGGCTTCGCCAAGCTCTTAACGGAGGAGGTGAGGTGTTGGGGAGGGGAGGGGCTGCGCCTTGGATGTTGTGTGCAGCCCTCCCCTCGCCCCTCTATTTATAGGGGAAGGGGAAAGGGGCCGGCCCCCTCTAGATGAGATCTAGAGGGGGGGGGGGGGGCGGCCAAGGGGAGGGGGCTTGCCCCCCAAGCAAGGGGGCGCCCCCACTAGGGTTCCCCCCAACCCTAGGCGCATGGGCCCAAGGGGGGGCGCCCAGCCCTCCAGGGGCTGGTTCCCTGCCCACTACGGCCCATGAGGCCCTCCGAGAGAGGTGGCCCCTCCTGGTGGACCCCCGGAACCCCTCCGGTGGCCCCCGGTACAATACCGTATGCCCCCGAACCTTTCCGGTGATCGTATGACAACTTCCCATATATAAATCTTCACCTCTGGACCATTCCGAAACTCCTCACGACGTCCGGGATCTTATCCGGGACTCCGAACAACATTCGGTAATCACATACAAGTCTTCCTAATAACCCTAGCGTCACCGAACCTTAAGTGTGTAGACCCTACGGGTTCGGGAGACACGTAGACATGACCGAGACGACTCTCCAATAATAACCAACAAAGAGGATCTGGATACCCATGTTGGCTCCACATGCTCCTCGATGATCTCATCGGATGAACCACGATGTCGAGGATTCAAGCAACCCCAGATACGATTCCCTTTGTCGGTCGATGCGTTACTTGCCCGAGATTCGATCGTCGGTATCCCAATACCTCGCTCAATCTCGTTATCGGCAAGTCACTTTACTCGCATCAGTAATGCATTATCCGTGACCGGACACTTGGTCACTTTGAGCTCATTATGATGATGCATTACCGAGTGGGCCAGAGATACCTCTCCGTCATACGGAGTGACAAATTCCAGTCTTGATCCGTGTCAACCCAACAGATACTTTCGGAGATACCCGTAGTATACATTTATAGTCACCCAGTTACTTGTGACGTTTGGTACACCCAAAGCACTCCTATGGTATCCGGGAGTACACGATCTCATGGTCTAAGGAAAAGATACTTGACATTGGAAAAGCTCTAGCAAACGAACTACACGATCCTGTGATATTCTTAGGATTGGGTCTTGTTCTTCACACCATTCTCCTAATGATGTGATCCCGTTATCAATGACATCCAATGTCCATAGTCAGGAAACCATGACTATCTGTTGATCAACGAGCTAGTCAACTAGAGGCTCACTAGGGACATGTTGTGGTCTATGTATTCACACGTGTATTACGATTTCCGGATAATACAATTATAGCATGAATAAAAGACAAGTATCATGAACAAGGAAATATAATAATAATCCTTTTATTATTTCCTCTAGGGCATATTTCCAATAGCTTCCGAAGCAGCTATGTACTCCGCTTCGCATGTAGATCCCGCCACGACGCTTTGTTTAGAAATGCACCAACTTACAGCTCAATCGTTTAATAAAAACATGTATCCGGTTTGCGATTTAGAATTGTCTGGATCAGTGTCAAAGCTTGCATCGACGTAACCATTTATGACTAGCTCTTTGTCACCTCCATATACGAGAAACATATCCTTAGTCCTTTTCAGGTATTTCAGGATGTTCTTGACCACTATCCAAAGGATCCACTCTGGATTACTTTGGTACCTACCGCAAGCTTATTGCTAAGCATACGTCAGTCCGGTACACAACATTGCATACATGATAGAGCCTATGGCTGAAGCATAGGGAACATCTTTCATTTTCTCTCTATCTTCTGCTGTGGTCGGGCATTGAGTCTGACTCAACTTCACACCTTGTAATACAGGCAAGAACCCTTTCTTTGCTGATCCATTTTGAACTTTTTCAAAACTTTATCAAGGTATGTGCTTTGTGAAATTCCAATTAAGCATCCTGGTCTATCTCTATAGATCTTGATGCCCAATATGTAAGCAGCTTGGCCGAGGTCTTTCATTGAAAAACTTTTATTCAAGTATCCCTTTATGCTATCCAGAAATTCTATATCATTTCCAATTAACAATATGCCATCTACATATAATATCAGAAATGCTACAGAGCTCCCACTCACTTTCTTGTAAATACAAAGCTTCTCCAAAAGTCTCAGAGAAACCATATGCTTTGATCACACTATCAAAGCGTTTATTCCAACTCCGAGATGCTTGCACCAGTCCATATATGGATCATTGAGCTTGCACACTTTGTTAGCACCTTTTGGATTGACAAAACCTTCCGGTTGCATCATATACAACTCTTCTTCCAGAAATCCATTCAGGAATGCAGTTTTGACATCCATTTGCCAAATTGCATAATCATAAAATGCGGCAATTGCTAACATGATTCGGATAGACTTAAGCATCGCTACGGGTGAGAAAGTCTCATCGTAGTCAACCCCTTGAACTTGTCGAAAACCTTTCGCAACAACTCGAGCTTTGTAGACAGTTACATTACCATCAGCGTCAGTCTTCTTCTTGAAGATCCATTTATTCTCAATGGCTTGCCGATCATCGGGCAACTCAACCAAAGTCCATACTTGGTTTTCATACTTGGATCCCATCTCAGATTTCATGGCTTCAAGCCATTTTGCGGAATCTGGGCTCATCATCGCTTCCTCATAGTTCATAGGTTCGTCATGGTCAAGTAACATGACTTCCAGAATAGGATTACCGTACCACTGCAGTGCGGATCTTACTCGTAGACCTACGAGGTTCAGTAGAAACTTGATCTGAAGTTTCATGATCAATATCATTAGCTTCCTCACTAATTGGTGTAGTTGTCATAGGAACCTGTTCTTGTGATGAACTACTTTCCAATAAGGGAGCAGGTACAGTTACCTCATCAAGTTCTACTTTCCTCCCACTCACTTTTTTCGAGAGAAACTCCTTCTCTAGGATTGAATTTAGCAACGAAAATCTTGCCCTCGGATCTGTGATAGAAGGTGTACCCAATAGTCTCTTTTGGGTATCCTATGAAGACACATTTCTCCGATTTAGGTTCGAGCTTATCTGGTTGAAGTTTCTTCACATAAGCATCGCAGCCCCAAACTTTAAGAAACGACAACTTTGGTTTCTTGCCAAACCACAGTTCATAAGGCGTCGTCTCAACGGATTTTGATGGTGCCCTATTTAACGTGAATGCAGCCGTCTCTAAAGCATAACCCCAAAATGATAGCGGTAAATCAGTAAGAGACATCATAGATCGCACCACATCTAGTAAAGTATGACATTTACATTCGGACACACCATTTCGTTGTGGTGTTCCGGGTGGCGTGAGTTGTGAAACTATTCCGCATTGTTTCAAATGTAAACCAAACTCGTAACTCAAATATTCTCCTCCACGATCAGATCGGAGAAATTTTATTTTCTTGTTACGATTATTTTCCACTTCACTCTGAAATTCTTTGAACTTTTCAAATGTTTCAGACTTGTGTTTCATCAAGTTGATATACCCATATCTACTCAAATCATCTGTGAAGGTGAGAAAATAACGATACCCGCCGCGAGCCTCAATATTCATTGGACCATATACATCAGTATGTATGATTTCCAATAAATCAGTTGCTCGCTCCATAGTTCCGGAGAACGGTGTTTTAGTCATCTTGCCCATGAGGCACGGTTCGCAAGTACCAAGTGATTCCAAAAGTCCATCAGTATGGCGTTTCTTCATGCGCTTTACACCGATATGACCTAAATGGTAGTGCCACAAATAAGTTGCACTATCATTATCAACTATACATCTTTTGGCTTCAACATTATGAACATGTGTATCACTACTATCGAGATTCAATAAAAATAGACCACTCTTCAAGGGTGCATGACCATAAAAGATATTACTCATATAAATAGAACAACCATTATTCTCTGATTTAAATGAATAACCGTCTCGCATCAAACAAGATCCAGATATAATGTTCATGCTCAACGCTGGCACCAAATAACAATTATTTAGGTCTAAAACTAATCCTGATGGTAGATGTAGAGGTAGCGTGCCGAGCGCGATCACATCGACTTTGGAACCATTTCCCACGCACATCGTCACCTCGTCCTTAGCCAATCTTCGCTTAATCCGTAGTCCCTGTTTCGAGTTGCAAATATTAGCAATGTAACCAAGATCAAATACCTGTGTACTCATGCGAGCAATAGTAAGGTACACATCAATAACATGTATATCACATATACCTTTGTTCACTTTGCCATCCTTCTTATCCGCCAAATACTTGGGGCAGTTCCCTTCCAAAGGTCGGTCTGCTTGCGGTAGAAGCACTCGGCCTCGTGCTTAGGTCCAGACTTGGTTTTCTTCTCTGAGCGGCAACTTGTTTGCTGTTCTTCTTGAAGTTCCCTTCTTCTTCCCTTTGCCTTTTTCTTGAAATCGGTGGTCTTGTTAACCATCAACACTTGATGCTCCTTCTTGATTTCTACCTCCGCAGCTTTTAGCATTGTAAGAGCTCGGAATTGTCTTGTCCATCCCTTGCATATTATAGTTCATCACGAAGCTCTTGTAGCTTGGTGGCGATGATCGAAGAATTACATCAATGACACTATCATCAGGAAGATTAACTCCCAGTTGAATCAAGTGATTATTATACCCAAACATTTTGAGTATGTGTTCACTGACAGAACTGTTCTCTTCCATCTTACAGCTATAGAACTTATTGGAGACTTCATATCTCTCAATACGGGCATTTGCTTGAAATATTAACTTCAACTCCTGGAACATCTCATATGCTCCATGACGTTCAAAACGTCGTTGAAGACCCGGTTCCAAGCCGTAAAGCATGGCACAATCGAACTATCGAGTAGTCATCAGCTTTGCTCGCCAGACGTTCTTAACGTCGTTAGTTGCATCACGGCAGTTCGGCACCAGCGGTGCTTCCAGGACGTAATTCTTACAGGCAGCAATGAGGATAATCCTCGTGTTACGGACCCAGTCCATGTAATTGCTACCATCATCTTTCAACTTAGCTTTCTCAAGGAACGCATTAAAATTCAACGGAACAACAGCACGAGCCATCTATCTACAACAAACATAGACAAGCAAAACACTATCAGGTACTAAGATCATGATAAATTTAAGTTCAATTAATCATATTACTTAAGAACTCCCGCTTAGACAGACATCTCTCTAGTCATCTAAGTGATCACGTGATCCAAATCAACTAAACCATGTCCGATCATCACGTGAGATGGAGTAGTTTCAATGGTGAACATCACTATGTTGATCATACCTACTATATGATTCACGTTCGACCTTTCGGTCTCCGTGTTCCGAGGCCATATCTGTATATGCTAGGCTCGTCATGTTTAACCTGAGTATTCCGCGTGTGCAACTTTTTTGCACCCTTTGTATTTGAACGTAGAGCCTATCACACCCGATCATCACGTGGTTTCTCAAAGACGAAGAACTTTCGCAACAAAGGCATACTCGGGAGAACACTTCTTGATAATTTAGTGAGAGATCATCTTAAAATGCTACCGTCAATCAAAGCAAGATAAGATGCATAAAGGATAAACATCACATGCAATCAATATAAGTGATATGATATGGCCATCATCATCTTGTGCTTGTGATCTCTATCTCCAAAGCACCGTCGTGATCACCATCGTCACCGGCGCGACACCTTGATCTCCATCATAGCATCATTGTCGTTATGCCATCTATTGCTTCTACGACTATCGCTGCCGCTTAGTGATAAAGTAAAGCAATTACAGGGCATTTGCATTTCATACAATAAAGCGACAACCATATGGCTCCTGCCGATTGCCGATAACTTCAGCCATAAAACATGATCATCTCATACAATAAAATATAGCATCATGTCTTGACCATATCACATCACAACATGCCCTGCAAAAACAAGTTAGACGTCCTCTACTTTGCTGTTGCAAATTTTACGTGGCTGCTATGGGCTGAGCAAGAACCGTTCTTACCTACGCATCAAAACCACAAAGATAGTTTGTCAAGTTATTGCTGTTTTAACCTTCACAAGGACCGGGCGTAGCCACACTTGGTTCAACTAAAGTTGGAGAAAAAGACACCCGCCAGCCACCTGTGTGCAAAGCACGTCGGTAGAACCAGTCTCGCAGAAGCGTCTGGCGTAATGTCGGTCCGGGCTGCTTCATCCAACAATACCGCCGAACCAAAGTATGACATGCTGGTAAGCAGTATGACTTGTATCGCCCACAACTCACTTGTGTTCTACTCGTGCATATAACATCTACGCATAAACCAGGCTCGGATGCCACTGTTGGGGAACGTAGTAATTTCAAAAAAATTCCTACGCACACGCAAGATCATGGTGATGCATAGCAACGAGAGGGGAGAGTGTTGTCCACATACCCTCGTAGATCGTAAGAGGAAGCGTTATGACAACGCGGTTGATGTAGTTGTACGTCTTCACGATCCGACCGGTCCAAGTACCGAACGTACGCCACCTCCGAGTTCAGCACACGTTCAGCTCGATGATGATCCCCGGACTCCGATCCAGCAGGGTGTCGGGGATGAGTTCCGTCATCACGACGGCGTGGTGATGTTGATGATGTTCTACCGACGCAGGGCTTCGCCTAAGCACCGCAACGATATGACCGAGGTGGAATATGGTGGAGGGGGGCACCGCACACGGCTAAGGAACGATCACGAAGATCAACTTGTGTGTCTAGAGGTGCCCCCTGCCCCCGTATATAAAGGAGCAAGGGGGAGGCTGGCCGGCCCTAGGGGCGCGCCAAGGAGGGGGGAGTCCTCCTCCTAGTGGGAGTAGGACTCCCCTTTCCTAGTCCAACTAGGAAGGAGGAAGGGGGAAGGAAAGAGAGGGAGAGGGAAAGAGGGGCCGCACCCCCCTCCCCTAGTAAAATTCGGACTCCCCATGGGAGGGGGCGCGCCACCTCCTGGGCTGATGCCCTATCTCTCCCCTCAGGCCCACTAAGGCCCAATACTTCCCCGGGGGGTTCCGGTAACCCCTCCGGCACTCTGGTTTTCTCTGAAATCACCCGGAACACTTCCGGTGTCCGAATATAGTCGTCCAATATATCAATCTTTATGTCTCGACCATTTCGAGACTCCTCGTCATGTCCGTGATCACATCCGGGACTCCGAACAACCTTCAGTACATCAAAACTTATAAACTCATAATAGAAATGTCATCGTAACGTTAAGTGTGCGGACCCTACGGGTTCGAGAACTATGTAGACATGACCTAGAACTGTTTCCGGTCAATAACCAATAGCGGAACCTGGATGCTCATATTGGCTCCTACATATTCTACGAAGATCTTTATCGGTCAAACCGCATAACAACATATGTTGTTCCCTTTGTCATCGGTATGTTACTTGCCCGAGATTCGATCGTCGGTATCCAATACCTAGTTCAATCTCGTTACCGGCAAGTCTCTTTACTCGTTACGTGATGCATCATTCCGTAACTAACTCATTAGCTACATTGCTCGCAAGGCTTATAGTGATGTGCATTACCAAGAGGGCCCAGAGATACCTCTCCGACAATCGGAGTGACAAATCCTAATCTCGAAATACGCCAACTCAACATGTACATTCGGAGAAACTTGTAGAGCTCCTTTATAATCACCCAGTTAAGTTGTGACGTTTGGTAGTACACAAAGTGTTCCTCCGGTAAATGGGAGTTGCATAATCTCATAGTTGTAGGAACTTTGTATAAGTCATGAAGAAAGCAATAGCAACATACTAAACGATCAAGTGCTAGGCTAACGGAATGGGTCAAGTCAATCACATCATTCTCCTAATGATGTGATCCCGTTAATCAAATGACAACACATGTCTATGGTTAGGAAACATAACCATCTTTGATTAATGAGCTAGTCAAGTAGAGGCACACTAGTGACATTATGTTTGTCTATGTATTCACACATGTATCATGTTTCCGGGTAATACAGTTCTAGCATGAATAATAAACATTTATCATGATATGAGGAAATAAATAATAACTTTATTATTGCCTCTAGGGCATATTTCCTTCAGAAAGCTCTATGGTTATAGTTTTTTTCGAAAAGCCAATTTTTCCCTACAACAAAGGAATAGATTCTAATTTAACTATCATGGTGGTTGAAACATTGAGAAGGTACCCCCAACTCAATCCCAATTAAAGTGATTAACAACCCAACAATATTAATTAAGAGTGATGTGATACATGTGATAACCCAAGTACTAGATACTCAAGATTGTCCATAACCGGGGACACGGCTAACCATGATTAGATTGTACACTCTGCAGAGGTTTGCGTACTTTTCCCCACAAGACTCGATCGCCTCCATTCGATTTCTCGCACTACATGGTGTTTGAGAAACGGATGACAGAGACAAAGTCTTTTAGAAATATTAACTCTCTACTCCGGGTAGACCATACCAAACCTACAAAACCCACTACCTGCTGATCCGCCTCTTCAAGAGCTTCACGTAACTTACTCAACTATTCTAGAGCCCATAATAGCTTGTGGCTGCACACGGAAGTTTCTAGCATGAATCATCTCAGTTCCCTTTGAGCCTGGGTGGCGGTCCATAGGAAGATCACACGGGTACACCGGGATTTCCAAAAAAACAGACAACACTGGGTTCCCTAGGTGCCTCAATCCACCCAGATGTTTATTTAAGTTGCCACCTTAACTTGAACCATTAATTAACAATCTCACATCTGTCATGGATTTCACTCAAACCCAAACCACGTCTACGAGCATAGCATAGCAATATAAGCAACGCCAGAAGTAACTCCCAAGGGTTTGATAGTAACAGGCAATAGGTTCTACCTCAATAACTACTTCCCAACCCACAAGTTAATGACATCCTAATCATGCAATGTTTGGGGATTGGAACTAATGCATAAAAACTGGGTATGAAAAGAGTATGATCAATGTGTTACTTGCCTTGCTGACGATCCGCGAATCCTAGAGACTCAGAGTAACACGCTTCAAGACTCCGGGAATTCTATCGCAAGCAAACAATAGCATACATAAGCAACAAGCAAAGATGCACAAGCAAAACTCAAATAAGAGAGGTTGACCAGAGAGTTCAACTTAAGAACTCCGGTTTGCAAAAAGAATCAAATCAAACGGAGCAACGAAACTCAAACGGCGAAAGAAACAAGATCTGTTTACTAATCTGAACTAAGGTCAAATTTTACAGTATCAAAAATCTTGTTTAAGTTGGCTAAACAGAAAGAGGGTCTCGAGACGAAGATCTAGGCGCTTGAATCGCCTGATTCCGACTAACGAGCGAAAAGATAAACAGAAACTAAGATCGGATCAGAAATCACGATCGAAAATAATCGCAGACAAATCCAATAAAAGAAAACTGACAAACAGACTAACGAACGAGCGTTCATTAGCTGTAACTAACGGGCGAAAACCGTTCGTTTAAACGAGCGTACGGACTAATGTCCGCAAAACATAAGAACCGAGAAAAAAACCGGCGAACCGATCTAAAAAACGAACTAGGGTTTCTAAAAAAACCGAACGGTTTTTAGAAAAAAAACGGCGGCGGTGGATCGGCGCGTTACCTCTCCGGCGAGGCAACTCCGGCGAGGCGGGGCTCAGGCGGCGGGCTTGCAGGGCGGCGGCGCGCTGGGCGCGCGGCGGGCGGCGGCTGAAGCGGGCGGCGGCGGCGCGCTGGGCGGCGGAGGCGGCGGGCGGGCGAGGGCAGCGGGCGACTTGGGGCTCTGTGGGGGTCCCCGGGTGGTATTTAAAGGGGAGAGGCGGCGACGGCTCAACTGGGAGGGGGTCGGGCGGCGGGCGGGCGGTTTGACTCTCCCGAGTCCGCGACGCAAGACGGCACGGGAGGTAGTGGCGCCAAGGGCCGGGGCCTGGCTTGGGCTTTGGGCCTAATCGCACCTGAGAGTTTTTTAATAATATTCCGCCGAACATAAAAAATCCTATAAAATAAAATAAAAATCTAAAAATGCCAAAACAAATTTTCACCGTCTAAATGAAATATTTAGGATGAGATGAACATTTTCTTGGCCCTAAAATGCTATTTTGAAAACATGCATTTTTTTTCTAATGCAAATAAAATCCAAATAAAATCAAATAAATGATTTTAATATTTTCCTCCAATATTTCAATTATTTTGGAGAAGTCATATTATCTCCTCTCATTTATTTTAACATGAAATATTTTTCGTAGAGAAAAATAATTAAAATCAAAATCCTCGTTTCAATATTCGATAAAAATCAAATTTGAAAACCGGGAAATCCCCAACTCTCTCCGAGGGTCCTTGAGTTGCTTAGGATTTCAAGGATTGCGGAACAAAAACGCAATAAAATATGATATGCATGAATGACCTATGTATAACATTCCAAATTGAAAATTTGGGATATTACAAACTTACCCCCCTTAAGATGAATCTCGCCCTCGAGATCCGGGTTGGCTAGAAAATAGGTGTGGTTGGTCTTTGCAGAGATCATCCTCTCGTTCCCAGGTGGCTTCATCCTCGGTATGGTGTCTCCACTAAACTTTGCAAAGCTTAATAACCTTGCCACGGGTGACTCGGCTGGCAAACTCAAGAATCTTAGCTGGCTTCTCCTCATAAGTCAAATCACTGTCCAACTGAATCGCCTCCAAGGGTACCGTATCTCTTAATGGTATATCGGCCATCTCAGCATGACACTTCTTCAACTGTGAAACATGGAACACATCGTGAACTCCTGACAATCCCTCAGGTAATTCCAAATTGTAGGCAACTTCTCCCATCCATTCCAAAATACGATACGGTCCTACAAATCTTGGGGCTAACTTTCCCTTAACTCCAAAATGTTTCACTCCTCGCAAGGGTGATGCTCGCAGATATGCTCTGTCTCCAATTTCATAGGTTACATCCTTGCGTTTCGAGTCTGCGTAACTCTTCTGCCTGGACTGAGCAATCTTCAGTCTATCACGAATCAGTTTAACCTTCTCTTCAGACTCCTTGATTAAATCTGGTCCAAACAACTGTCGATCTTCTACTTCATCCCACATCAACGGTGTTCTGCACATGCGTCCATACAGGGCTTCGAACAGTGCCATCTTCAAACTGGCTTGGTAGCTATTGTTGTATGAGAACTCTGCATAAGGCAAATTGTCATCCCAGCTAGATCCATAATCTAGCGCACAGGCTCTCAACATGTCCTCCAAAATCTGATTGACTCTCTCAGTCTGTCCATCTGTCTATGGTTGAAATGATGTACTGAACTCCAATCTAGTTCCCAAAGTCTGGTGTAACTGATGCCAAAACTTTGAAGTAAACTGTGTTCCTCTATCTGATACGATGGTCCTCAGAACTCCGTGCAGACGTACGATCCTAGACATATATATCTTGGCCAACTTCGCATTTGTATAAGTGGTTTTCACTAGGATAAAGTGAGCCACTTTAGTCAAGAAATCAACTACTACCCATATCGAATCATATCCTGATTTGGTCCTGGGCAATCCGGTGATAAACTCCATGCCAAGTTTATCCCACTTCCATTCGGTATCGGCATAGGTCATAATGATCCTGGCCGGCTTTTGATGCTTCGCCTTTACTCTCGACATACATCACATACGGCTACATACTCGGCAATATCCTTCTTCATACCAGTCCACCAGAAACGTTCCTTCAAATCCAAATACATCTTGGTGTTTCCGGGGTGTATCGAGTATGGTGAGTCATGAGCCTCCTGAAGTATCAACTTCCTGATCTCTGGGTTATTGGGCACATAAACTCGGTCCTCAAACCATAAGGTATCGTGCTCATCCTCACGAAAACCTTTGGCCTTTCCTTTGCTCATCTTCTCCTTTATCTCGGCAATCTCTTTGTCATCCTTCTGAGCTTCTCGAATCTTGCCCAACAATGTAGACTGAACCTCCATTGTTGCAACAAAACCTTTAGGAACAATCTCTAATCGAAGCTCCATGATATCCTCTGCTAACTCCTTCGACAATCCCTTACTTTCAAGGATATTGGCATAACTCTTCCGGCTCAAAGCGTCTGCTACGACATTGGCCTTTCCTAGATGATAGTGTAGCTTCATGTCATAATCCTTTATAAGCTCCAACCATCTCCTCTGCCTACGGTTCAGCTCCTTCTGTGTGAAGATGTACTTCAAACTCTTATGATCCGTGTACACATCACAACGGTTTCCAATAAGGTAATGTCTCCAATTCTTCAATGCATGCACTACGGCTGCTAACTCCAAATCATGCGTGGCATAGTTCAACTCATGAGGTTTTAGTTGTCGTGAGGCATACGAAACAACTCTTCCATCCTGCATAAGCACACATCCAAGTCCTAAGCGAGAGGCGTCGCAATACACTTGGAACTCCTTATGTATATCTGGCAGTGTTAGCACCGGGGCTGTAGTCAAACGCTTCTTCAACTCCTGGAAACTTGCCTCGCAATCTTCTGTCCATTTAAACTTAGTATCCTTCTTCAATAGTTCAGTCATTGGCTTCACAATCTTGGAAAAATTCTCAATGAATCTCCGGTAGTATCCTGCGAGTCCAAGGAAATCATGGATCTCGCTAATCAAGTGGGTGCCAACCATTCTGACTCTTGAACCTTCTTTGGGGTCTACTGCTATACCTTCTCCTGATATAACATGCCCAAGGAATCCGACTTCCTTCAACCAAAATTCGCATTTGCTGAACTTAGCATACAACTGGTGTTCCCTGAGTTTTTCGAGAACTAAGCGCAAATGCTCCTTGTGCTCCTCTTCATTCTTCGAGTATACCATAATATCATCAATAAACACCACAACAAACTTGTCCAAATACTCTATGAACACTTTGTTCATCATACTCATGAAATATGCAGGGGCGTTAGTCAGTCCAAACGACATGACCGTATACTCATATAATCCATAATGAGTGGTGAATGCTGTCTTTGGTATATCCTTCTCTCGAATTTTCAACTGATGGTATCCCGATCGTAAGATCGATCTTCGAAAACACCTTAGCTCCTTGCAACGGATCGAACAGATCATTGATCATCAGTAGTGGGTACTTGTTCTTAATTGTTACTTCATTCAAAGCTCGATAATCAACAACCATCCTTAGGGATTTATCCTTCTTCTCAACCAAAAGCACTGGGGCTCCCCAAGGTGATGAACTCCTTCTAATGTAACATTTCTCCAATAAAACCTTGATCTGTTTCTTAATTTCCTCCGGATCATTTGCGGGCATCCGATAGGGTCTCTTGGATATTGGCCCCTGCACTCGCAATAGCTCTATCGAAACTCAATGTCTCTATTCGGTGGCATGCCTGGTAACTCCTCTGGAAAAACATCCGGGTAGTCCTTCACTACAAGCACTTCCTCCTGAACAACTCCCGTGAGGGCATTCACTTGGCTCCTCCTAGGCACATGCCTAGATACATACTTAATCCTTTTTCTCCGGGGTGGTGAGATAAATCGACTTACTAGCACAGTCAATGCTTCCTCCATACTTTGACATCCAGTCCATGCCTAATATCACATCCAATCCTTGTGACTCCAAGATAATTAGGTCGGACGAAAAAACATGTGTACCAATGGTTAGGGGTATCTGGTCGCGCCATCGGCTAGCCATGTACTCTACTCCAGGTGAACTCACTAAGAGAGGGGTCCTAAGGGTTTGGGTTGGTAGTTTAAACTTATCCACGAATCCCCTTGATATGTATGAATGCGATGCACCAGTATCAAAAAGAACAAGAGCGGTAAATGACTTAACCAAAACTTAACTATAACCGCGTCCGCTGCTCTTCAACCTCCTCCACGTTAACGTGGTTCACTTGTCCTTTGTTGAATGGATTAGGCTTCTTCCCAGCGCTCCCATTTCCGTTTCCATTCCTTCCTTCAGGGCAATCGTTGGCATAATGCCCTGTCTTCCCGCACTTAAAGCAAGTAACTTGACTTAGGTCTATTTTGGTGGGTGTGGCTGGGTTGGAGCGGTTCTGATTGTTGTTAGCTCCGTTCCCATTTCCATTCTTAGCATCATTGTGGTTATGCGATCCTCCTCCAGTGTGGTTGTGACCTCCATGGTTATGAACAAATCCTCCCGAGTTCGGGGTTAGGCGAGGCTTCTGTTGAGCTCCTGAGTTATACTTCCCTTGTCCGTACTTCCTGTTACGGCTCTCAATCCGCTGTTGCTTCCCTTCAATCATAAGAGCCTTATCTACCAACTCCTGGTAGTTGTTGAAGGTTGCTACCATCAACTGCATGCTCATCTCATCATTCAGCCCTTCCATAAACTTCTCCTGCTTCGCGGCATCCGTGGCTACATCGTTAGGGGCATAGCGAGATAACTTGCTAAACTCATCCACGTACTGAGCCACGGTACGGTTTCCCTAGCGTAGGTTGCGGAACTCACGCTTCTTCATCTGCATAGCTCCAGTTGAGACATGGGCTATGCGGAAAGCTTGCTAAAACTGGTCCCAAGTGACATTGGATATGGGGAAAGTGGCTGTGTAATTATCCCACCATGAGGCTGCCGGTCCATCCAATTGATGTGCGGCAAAGCGCACCTTCTCAGCATCTGTGCAACCTGCGGTGGTCAACTACCTTCCAATACGGCGTAGCCAATCATCAACAACTATAGGCTCGGTGCTACTGGAAAACACCGGCGGATGTAACCTTAGAAAACGGGCTAGGTTGTCCACTGGCGGCGGGTTGTTGTTGTTGTTGTTGTTGTTGTTGTTGTTGTTGTTGTTGTTGTTGTTGCCCTGGTTCTGAACTAGCAATTGCATCAAGTCATTATGCTGCTGGATCAACTGGGTGAGCTCCGGTGGGAAAACAAAACCGGTGTCACGTCTCGGAGGCATCTGATGGGTTTAGATGGAAGAGATCAGAATAGAAAAGGGGTCTAATGAGAAAGCACTACCCATATGCACATGAGACAAAACAATCATTTCACTCAATCATCAAGCAAGGGCATACAAGCGTTCTAGAACTATCGCAAAAGTGCTCTACTACTACTAAATACATGGGGGAATACTACTAATATATGGTGGTCATCTAGAAATTTGGATCGTTGGAAGACTCCATGATGTCTCGCTTCCAACTCGTCTTCAAAATCATCATCACTAGGATCGAGAATCGGTGTAAATCGATGATGATGTAGTTGTCCGGCAAGTGGAATCGCTGCCTTCTACTCCCGATCTTGGACCTCCCATGAATACTCCGATCTTCTTAACTAGGTCGTCATTCTTCTCCAGTAGTGTCTTAATTTCCTCCTCATATCCATCGCGTGAAAACTTGAGTTCTTCCTCCAGCTCGATGATCCTAGTCTTCACCTTCTTCAAGTCCATCATGTCCGTGCACATCTGGTTCTTCTGACGTCGAGTGTGCTGGTTTAACTCCTGGATGAAAGCTACAATGGATTTATCCTTCTTGGTGTTGATTACTTCCCATTTCTCGTCTCGGCGCCCACATATCTGGTAGATAGTGTCCTTCAGTTCCCTGTTGTAGACTTCTCCAATGCGTCCCATGGTAATGCGGGCTGCCATGCTCTTGCCTAGACTCCATGTGGGTGCTTCGGAAGAAAATTCTATGGGTTTAGAAGTTGGCGAGATCGTCCTTCCTGGAACTTGTACTTGAATCATCCAGCGCTCCTCTTCTGGTAAGGTGGCGTTGTATGTCCCGGTGAAGCTTGGTATTCCAATGTTCAAGTACCTAGTGACTTCCTTCACGTGGCATCCAAAAGGTGTGTCTTCATTCGGTTGTGCAAACTTGTTCTTCATCTCCGTCATCCTAAAGAGTAGAAAATGGAGATGAGTTAGAAATGAGTAGAGAAGAGTGACCTATGGTTTATCTTAGTGGTCGTGTCCTAGACTCAGCGTGTGCTCTGATACCATCTTGTAGCGACCTGTCCTCAAACAGTCAAGTCTCTGTGCTTCAGTGTCATCCCTCGATCGGTAATGCTGACACACACAGTACTCGAAGGATTTATAACAGAGTAGCAATCACACACTTATTACATCGAATGTCTCAAGAGAGAGAGCTTATTACAATAATATGGCTTAAGGCCATCTAATATGATAACAGCGGAAGGCTTGGAAGATAAAGTGAGTCCATCAACTCCAACGGCATAGCTGAGCTGCACGGCAACGACCTAACGAACCTTACTCCTCGTCTGAAAAGTCTGCAACATAATATGTTGCAGTCCGAAAACGGGTCAGCACATGCAATATGCTGGCAATATAACACAGTAGAGCAAGAACAGAATAATGCTATTACTACATGCATATTTGGCTGGTGGAAAGCTCTATGGTTATAGTTTTTGCGAAAAGCCAATTTTTCCCTACAACAAAGGAATAGATTTTAATTTAACTATCATGGTGGTTGAAACATTGAGAAGGTACCCCCAACTCAATCCCAATTAAAGTGATTAACAACCCAACAATATTAATTAAGAGTGATGAGATACATGTGATAACCCAAGTACTAGATACTCAAGATTGTCCATAACCGGGGACACGGCTAACCATGATTAGATTGTACACTCTGCAGAGTTTTGCATGACTTTTCCCCACAAGACTCGATCGCCTCCGTTGGATTTCTCGCACTACATGGTGTTTGAGAAACGGATGACCGAGACACATTCTTTCAGAAACATTAACTCTCTACTCTGGTAGACCATACCAAACCTACAAAACCCACTACCTTCTGATCCGCCTCTTTAAGAGCTTCACGTAACTTACTCAACTATGCTAGAGCCCATAATAGCTTGTGGATGCACACGGAAGTTTCTAGCATGAATCATCTTAGTTCCCTTTGATCCTGGGTGGCGGTCCATAGGAAGATCACATGGGTACCCCAGGATTTCCAAAAAAACAGATAACACTGGGTTCCCCAGGTGCCTCAATCCACCCAGATGTTTATTTAAGTTGCCACCTTAAGTTGAACCATTAATTAACAATCTCACGTCTGTCATGGATTTCACTCAAACCCAAACCACGTCTACGAGCATAGCATAGCAATATAAGCAACGCGTAGAAGTAACTCCCAAGGGTTTGATAGTAACAGGCAATAGGTTCTACCTCAATAACTACTTCCCAACCCACAAGTTAATGACATCCTAATCATGCAATGTTTGGGGATTGGAAATAATGCATAAAAACTGGGTATGAAAAGAGTATGATCAATGTGTTACTTGCCTTGCTGACGATCCGCGAATCCTAGAGACTCGTAGTAACACGCTTCGCACTCCGGGAATTCTATCGCAAGCAAACAATAGCATACATAAGCAACAAGCAAATATGCACAAGAAAAACTCAAATAAGAGAGGTTGAACAGAGAGTTCAACTTAAGAACTCCGGTTTGCAAAAAGAATCAAATCAAACGGAGCAACGAAACTCAAACGGCGAAAGAAACAAGATCCGTTTACTAATCTGAACTAAGGTCAAATTTTACAGTATCAAAATCTTGTTTAAGTTGGCTAAACAGAAAGAGGGTCTCAAGACGAAGATCTAGGCGCTTGAATCGCCTGATTCCGACTAACGAGCAAAAAGATAAACAGAAACTAAGATCGAATCAGAAATCACGATCAAAAATAATCACAGACAAATCCAATAAAAGAAAACTGATGAATAGACTAACGAACGAGTGTTCATTAGCTGTAACTAACGGGCGAAAACCGTTCGTTTAAACGAACGTATTGACGAACGCCCATTAAACATAAGAGCCGAGAAAAAACCGGCGAACCGATCTAAAAAAACAAACTAGGATTTCTAAAAAAACCGAACGGTTTTTAGAAAAAAACTGGCGGCGGCGGATCGGCGCGTTACCTCTCCGGCGAGGCAACTCGTAGGCGGGCTCGGGCGGCGGCTTATGGGCGGCGGCGCGGGCGGCTGGAGGCGGCGGGCGGGCAAGGGCTGCGGCGGGCGACTTGGGGCTCAGGGGGCCCCGGGTGGTATTTAAAGGGGAAGAGGCGGCGGCGGCTCCGACTTGGGGAGGGGGTCGGGCGGCGGCTCGGACTCTCCCGAGTCCGGCGGCGGCACGGGACGGGAAGGCTGTTGGATTTCGGGTTCTGGCAGACCCTTGAGGTTCGAACACTGGGGTGCGCGCGGAGATCCAACCCTCCACCGTCTCGTGCCTCGCGAATCGCAGGAACCTAAGCTACTAGCAGAACAGCGCAAGAGACACAAGATTTATACTAGTTCGGGCCACCGTTGTGGTGTAATACCCTACTCTAGTTTGTGGTGTGGTGGATTGCCTCTTGGGCTGATGAGGAATAAGACAATGAAGAACAGCCTCGCGAGGGTCTATTCTTGGTGGATGTGATGAACTGCTAGGTGGTGTTCCGTCGCTCTAGCTTGAGGATCGGGTCTCTATCTCTCTCTCTCTGGATTCCAAATGCCAGATCTAGATGCCTCTCACCAGCCGCCCCTACTCTGAGTGTGGCTACTCCTATTTATAGGCGAAGGCCTGGCCTCTTCCCAAATATTGAGCGGAAGGGCGCCAACAATTGGCCATTTTGAAGGGGAACAGCGGGTACACTTATCCTGACTAAAGTTGGTCCTCGCCGCCAAAGGCTCGTGATGACGCCTGCTTGGGCTCCATGATGACTCCCTTCCAGCCGTTGGGGCTGGTCTTGGTCTTGTTGCACCGAAACGGATGCCTTTGCTTGATGCTCTCGCCTGCGCTTACTCCCTTTGCACCAAAGAGGAAAGTAGGACGTTGCGCGGGCTGGCGCCCTTGGTCGTCATGGCTTGCATCATGGGCACCTCGCAAGGTACCCTGCCTTGAACTCTCCGCCTCCTCATGAGTCAGCCTGTCGAGGCCGTGCCTGAGGAAGCTCCTTGTCGTCCGCCCCGCGAGGCTTGGCCCCTCGCGAGGGTCTTGAGCTTGCGTTGATGAAGATGGGCTGTCCTGGGCCTCCTTTGAGCCACGCCGCAGGCCGCAGCGAGCAAGTCTGGGGACCCCGTTCCTAGAACGCCGACAGTAGCCCGGGCCCACGGCGCGCCCGAACTTGGCCCAAGCGGAGAGGCGAAGGGCAAGCGGTTGCGTCTGGGTTCCCTAACAGCTCGGGCCTTGAGCGCCGCATGGCAGTTGATTGGACGTGTGCGCACTGCACCCCCACGATGCCTCGGTAACCACCCGGATTCGACAAGTCCCTGCATGCAGAGTTGGTCATGATTACCGGTGATCGTGGAGGCCGACGGTTCGCCTTCGCCGGCAATAAGTACGGAACGGCGCGCGCCCTTCCAGTCTATCCTTTCTTGTCTCTCCTTCTTCTCCATGGCTCCACCAAGGAAGTTCTCGGCCGCAGAGAAGGGGCAGGGCCGTCAGGTCAAGTCTTCCTCTCCTCCGCCTAAGCGTGGTCGAGGTCGCCCTCGCAAGCATCCCGTGGCCTCCACGGCGGTCCCCCACGATCGTGGGGGAGGCTCTCAGCATGGCGACGAGTGGCTGGCCATGGTCGGAGGGCGTGCCCCGGCTGCGCGTCCCCCGTGGCCGCGCCTCCATGGTGCTGAAGCGCTGCCGGAGTTCATGGTGAGGGCGGAGGAGCCGTCCGGCGTCCGGCTTCAGCTCCCGTGCTTCCTCCTGGGTGAGCTCCCAGATGGCGCCCTGAGTGGCCTTTGGCTCCAGGCAGATGGCTGCTGCAGCCGGGCTTCGTGGGCTTCTCTGGAGGTCTCTGCTGCGGGGAACCTGTTCCTGGCCCGCGGCTGGCAGACGTTCGCTCGCGCGCGTGGTCTCCGCCGCCGGTGCTCCCTGCACTTCAAGTACGATGGCGACGCCACCCTCTACGTGAGGGTGTTCGGGGAAGACGGTCGCCGCATGGGGTGCTGCCCTGAAGACGATGACCGCGGCCGAGGACTCAGCCCCGGCGTGGGCGGAGAGGGCAGCGCGCGGGCGGCCGGCGATGCCCGCGACTCTTCACGCTTCACCAGCTCTTCTTCGGGTGGTGATTCTTCAAGCAGCGGCCACGGCCAGCCCCCACGTCGCCGCGCCTGCTTGGGGGGTGACAGCGGGTCCGCTTGCCGCCACGCCCCGGTGAAGCGCGAGAGGGAGTACGCCTGAGCTCCGCAGGTGGCTCGAGCCTTCCAAGAGAGCCGGCACGGGGCGTGCTTCACCTGCTTCTGTCCTTTTCCTTTCTTTTCTCCTGCGTAAAAAAGGGAACAATGTGTGGCCCCGTGGGGGCGCGTTTAGGTCAACGCCGTTAATTATTGTACTGCTTTTGTTATCCTGATACTGTTCCCTTCTGCCGTGCGCCCATTCGCAAGTGAACCCCAGCCGTGGTCGCGGGGCGTGATCCAGCCCTTTGTTGGCGTTGTCTGCCCGTGAGGCATGGTCAGGAGGGGTGCTCCAGCTGTGGACCAGGGCCGTGAAAACTTGAGCGATAGGGGCAGGAACGCTCGCGGGGTCTCCCGAGGCTTCCGCCTCACGAGTCCCCGCGTAAGAGAAATGGAGGCAGGAGAGTGAAAAGACCGAAGAACCACGGACCAAAAAGGGGCGATAGTTTTGATAAAAAAACTCCAAATGGGAATAACTAGTCAACTGCAGAAAGCAAATGAAAAAGCCGCGTCCGGCACCTAGTCTAGTCTTCGACGTCTTCTCACCAGCGCGGAGCTAAGTGCTGCCACTGGGCATGGGAGGGAGCCCCAGGGCCTGGGGCCGGCACTCCCGAGACTCCGAGGCGTGTACAGCCCCAACTCATTATTACGTGAGAGTGTCACGGGCGGCGAGCTTCACAGGCGTTCGCCTTCTTTACAGACTCCGGGCCTTTCTTCTGGGAAGCAAGCTTCACGGGCGTTTGCCCTCTTCATGTGCTCCGGCCTTTCCAACGCTGGCAGCTTCACAGCGTTCGCCTTCTTCATGTGCTCTGGGCCTTTTCCTGAAGGTGAGCTTCACAGGCATTCGCCTTCTTCATGTGCTCTGGGCCTTTTCCAAAAAGATGAACTTCACAGGCATTCGCCTTCTTCACAGGCTCTGGGCCTTTTCCAAAAGGATGAACTTCACAGGCATTCTCCTTCTTCACAGGCTCTGGGCCTTTTCCAAATAGATGAACTTCACAGGCATTCGCCTTCTTCACAGGCCCTGGGCCTTTTCCAAAAGGATGAACTTCACAGGCATTCGCCTTCTTCACAGGCTCTGGGCCTTTTAGGGGTAAAACCTCCGGAGGTGCTGGATGTTCCACGCGTTCTGTATAGGTACTCCCTCTTGAGTCTCCAAGCGCACGGAGCCAGGCCTGGAAACATGAACAACCTTGAATGGGCCCTCCCACATGGGAGAGAGCTTATGCAGTCCCTCCCTGGAGAGGACCCGTCGGAGCACGAGGTCCCCTACCTCGAGAGTTCTGGGGCGGATGTTGCGGCAGTGGTATCGTCGGAGTGCCTGCTGGTACCTTGCCGCTCGCAGCGCGGCTTCTCGATGCGCTCCTCCCCCAGCACAAGGGTCGTCCCCTGCATGGCGTCCTGCAGCGTTTCATCGAACGCCAGGACCCGCGCGGATCGACGCTTGACCTCGTGAGGGAGGACCGCTTCGGCTCCGTAGACCAGGAAGAAGGGGGTCTCTCCAGTTGGCTTGGTTGCGGTTGTGCGGATGGAACACAACACGGACGGAAGCTCGCCGTACCATCCTCTACCGCAGGCTTCTAGTTTCTTCTTGAACGTCCTAGTCTTGAGGCCTCTCAGGACCTCTGCATTGGCCCGCTCGGCCTGTCCATTGCTGCGGGGGTGCGCCACCGAAGCGTACCATATCTGCGTCCCAAGGTTAGTGCAGTATGTTTTAAAAAGGTTACTGGTGAACTGCGAACCATTGTCGGTGATGATGCGGTTCGGCACTCCGAACCGGCTCACGATGCCCTTGATGAACTTGACCGCAGAACCAGCGGGGATGGCGCGGACGGCCTCGACTTCGGCCCACTTGGTGAATTTTTCCACGGCGACGTAGAGGTAGCGATAGCCCCCTGGCGCCCGAGGAAAAGGGCCCAGAATGTCCAGCCCCCAGACCGCGAATGGCCAAGTGAGGGAGATGGTTTGCAGACCTCCTGCTGGCTGGTGGATCTGCTTGCCATGGAATTGGCAAGCCTCGCAAGCCTTCACGAGTTCGATAGCGTCATTGAGCGCAGTGGGCCAATAGAAACCGCTGTGGTACGCCTTGCCGACAAGGGTCCGTGACGATGAATGGTGCCCACAATCTCCGCCATGTATATCTGCCAGCAATTCCTTCCCTGTTCTCGGTGATGCGGTGCAGGGATACGCTGCTCGGTCGCTTCCTAGAGAGCTCTCCATCCATGATGTTGTATGCCGTGGCTTGCCGCGCCACACGCTCTGCCTCCTCCTCTTTCTCTGGCAAAGTCCCACGCGTTAAGTAACCCTTGAGCTCCGTGATCCAGCACTCCTCTTGAGGTTCCATCGTTTGGAGGAGGCGTGCTCCCGAGGCCGGGCCACAGGCTGGGGCTCCCGAGGCTGGTGGCTGAGGGAGCTCCTCCCGAGGTTGTGCTGTGCTTGATAACGGTGGCAGGGCTGAGGGCTTGAAGAGCCGTTCCTCAAAGACGCCCGGCTCACAGGGGTAACCTCCTGGAGGCTCGTTTGGCGATGTCGTCGGCCTCTTGATTGGTGCCGGGGCACGTCCGCAGCTCCAACCCCCATAACTGTTTCTCCATCCTGCGGACCTCCGCAAGGTAGGCCTCCATGTGTTCATCTCTTGGCTCATACACCTTGTTGGAGAAATTGACGAGGAGCTGCGAATCACCCTTGATGGTAAGGCGCTTCACCCCCAGGGCAGCGGCAGCCTTCAGACCCGCTATCAGCCCCTCGTATTCTGCTATATTGTTGGAGACCTTCTCGCCATGCTGGAAACAGAGCTGCACGGCATAGTAAAGCTTGTCCTGAGCGGGAGATATGAGCACTGCCCTAGCCCAGTAGCCTGTCTGGAGAACGCTCCGTCAAGTACATGACCCAACCTTTCCGCACTTCGCTTCCTCGGGAGAGGGACCGATCCTCGCCGCCCACGAGGCCCGGTGCTTCGCCCATTCGGCCATGAAATCTGCCAACGGCCCCCTTGATGACTCTAGTTGTGCCGAACACGGCTGGAATGCTTGCAACTCAATGTTCCACTCGGCGACCCTTCTTCCGGCCGAGTTGGGGCTCTGAGCACCCTCTCCGTGGGGTATGCCGAGACAACCTTGATTGGATGACCACGGAAGTAGTGCCGCAGCTTGCGCTGAAGCCACCAACAGCGAGGAGGAGCTTCTGCGGCATGGGGTACCGTGCCCTCGCATCCCGTAACACGGTGCTGACGAAGTACACCGGGTGCTCGACGAGGTTAGGGGCGTCGGTGCTGGTGGCGTCTTCCGGAAGCTGTGGTGCCTCCCGAGGCGACGGCGCCTCCGGAAGCTGGGTGCTTGGATGGGAGGCCTCCCCCGCCCTTGGTGCGCTCTGCTGTGACGGCTGATCTTCTTCCATTGCGGTGCTGGCTTCTGCTAGTTCCTTCTGATTCGGTCTTGCCTTAGCTCGGGTGGCCGCCGTGGTCTTGGCCTGACGCTCCTCCCTAACTGCCACCAGAGCAGCGCTAGCAGAGTAGGGAGTGGCGGCGAGGTAGAGTACCAAGGGCTCCACGAGGGCACGGGCCACCATCACCGGAGGGCTGGTCAGTACCTCTTGAGGTCTTGAACGCTTTGTCGGCCTCTTGATCCCACTCGAAGGGCCCCTTTTTCTTCATCACCGGAAGAAAGGCGGTGCCGCTCCCCAATCGGGAGATGAAACGGCCCAGCGCCGTGACGCGCCCCGTGAGCTTCTGCATTTCCCTGAGGGTCTTTGGTGGGCTCATGTCTTCCACTGCCTTGACCTTTTCTGGGTTGGCCTCGATGCCTCGGTGGGACTCCAAACACACACTTCTCCGGGTTGAGTCGCAGGCTCACTGCGTTGGGGCTCGCGAAGGTTTCTTCCAGGTCTTGTATCAAGGTCTTGGCCTCGCGAGACTTCACCACGATGTCGTCGACGTATGCCTCCACATTCTTCCCGAGCTGTGGGCCCAAGGTGATGTGCATGAGCCGCTGGAAGGTTGCCCCCGCGTTGCGCAGCCCGAATGGCATGCATGTTTAGTAGTACACTCCACACGGGGTTAGGAAGGCCGTCTTTTCCACGTCTTCCACCACCATCTTGATTTGGTGATACCCGGAAAAGGCGTCCAAGAAGCATAACAGGTCACACTCGGCGGTGGAATCGACGATTTGGTCGATGCGAGGGAGCGGAAACGGATCCTGCGGGCATGCTTTGTTGAGGTTGGTGAAGTCGACACACATGCGCTCCTTTCCTCCCTTCTTTGGCACCACCACGGGGTTGGCCAGCCAATCTGGGTATCGGACCTCGCGAATACCCCCGCGGCTTCTAGCTCGCGGGTCTCTTGGACGATGAAGGCCTGCTTTTCAGTGGACTGCCTTCTCGCTTCGCTTCACTTTGGGCGACGTTGGGGCACACATTGAGGTGGTGCTCGATTACGCCCCGTGGGATCCCCGCCAGCTGGTCGGGCTCCCAGGCGAACACCTTCTTGTTAGCACGCAGGAACTTGACAAGGGCTTCCTCCTGTTCGGGCTTGAGGTTGGCGCCTATGGTGATGGTGGCGTCTGTGGACCCGTCCTCATCGACAGGTATCTGCTTGGTCTCCGCCTTGTCTTGAGTGAACAACTGCTTCTTCTTGGTTGGCGCAGCCCCCTTGGGCTTGGGGGCTTCCGCATCGGCGGGCTGCGCTGCGGCCGCCGTCTTGAAGGTGAGTCTGAGCGCCGCAAGCACCTTCGTGATCCCCGGCACGGTGAGGACGCCGCTTCTCCTGTGCATCTTCATGAGGTTGTACCGGGTGGGTTGCGGCCATGAATTTGGCCAATGCTTTGGATAGCCAAGGATGGCATTGTAGGGGAGGCTGATGGGGGCGATGTCGAAGTCGACCAGTTCCTGCGGAAGTTGTCGAGGTGCCGAAGGTCACCGGAAGCCGGATTTGCCCCAAGGAGCTGGATGACCCTCCTCCCACGCTGAAAAAAGGCCGGTTGGGCTGCAGCCGCTCCCTGGGTATCTGAGAGGAGGTTGAAGGCCTCGGCCGAGAGTATGTTGAGGCGGCGCCGCCGGCCGATGAGGGTCTGGTGACGGCAACTTTGGCAGATGGTGGGTGTGCGAGCATGGGGAGCGCACGAGCCGGCCGAAGTTGGTGGGGTGGTCTTGAGAGTCGAAGGTCAGCCCGGCCGACAACTCCGTCCGACTGAGGGAGCCCCCGCGTGGGGGCGGCGCCGACCCGGCGGACGAATGTCTTGACATGGCGGCTGGAAGGCGGCGCTGCGAGCCGCCAGAGGGCGCGACGAGTGGAGGAACGGCGCGACGGGCGGGCGACGAGGAAGCTGCCCCTCCCCGAGGTCGGCCGAGGAGCGCAGGACGGCGCTTGCCCGCCCGCCGGGCCGGTGGCGGTGCTGACGGCGGGCGGCGAGGAACGGCGAGGGCGCCCGCCGTCGGGAGCTGTCCGGGCGACATGGGAGGCGAGGGCGGCTCGGCGCTCGGCGCGAGCCCGACGAGCGTCAGGCATGGTTGCGGTGGTCGGGGAAGAGCGAGGCGACGGAAGGCAGATTCCGGCGCACCCCTACCTGGTGCGCCAAATGTCAGATTTCGGGTTCCGGCAGACCCTTGAGGTTCGAACACTAGGGTGCGCACGGAGATCCGACCCTCCACTGTCTCGTACCTCGCCGAATCGCAGGAACCTAAGCTACTAAAAGAACAGCGCAAGAGACACAAGATTTATACTAGTTCGGGCCACCGTTGTGGTGTAATACCCTACTCTAGTTTGTGGTGTGGTGGATTGCCTCTTGGGCTGATGAGGAACAGTACAGGGAAGAACAGCCTCGCGAGGGTCTATTCTTGGTGGATGTGATGAACTGCTAGGTGGTGTTCCGTCGCTCTAGCTTGAGGATCGGGTCTCTATCTCTCTCTCTCTGGATTCCAAATGCCAGATCTAGATGCCTCTCACCACCGCCCCTACTCGAGTGTGGCTACTCCTATTTATAGGCGAAGGCCTGGGCCTCTTCGAGATATTGAGCGGAAGGGCGCCAACAATTGGCCATTTTGAAGGGGAACAGTGGGTACACTTATCCCGACTAAAGTTGGTCCTCGCTTTGCCAAAGGCTCGGTGATGACGCATGCTTGGGCTCCACGATGACTCCCTTCCGGCCGTTGGGGCTGGTCTTGGTCTTGTTGCACGAAGCAGATGCCTTTGCTTGATGCTCTCGCTGCGCTTGCTCCCTTTGCACCAAAGAGGAAAGGAGGACGCCACGCTGGCTGGCGCCTGATCGGGCGCCCTTGGTCGTCATGGCTTGCATCATGGGCACCTCGCGAGGTACCCGCCTTGAACTCTCCGCCTCCTCATGAGTCACCGGACGAGGCCGTGCCTGAGGAAGCTCCTTGTCGTCCGCCCCACGAGGCTTGGCCCCTCGCGAGGGTCTTGAGCTTGCGTTGATGAAGATGGGCTGTCCTGGGCCTCCTTTGAGCCACGCCGCAGGCCGCAGGCAGGCAAGTCTGGGGACCCCCGTTCCAAGAACACCGACAGAGGCGGTGACGCGGGTGGGACGACTTGGCTCGGCTGGGCTTCGGCCCAGTCAGGCGTGGAGAGTTTTTTTTATAATATTCCACCGAACAGAAAAAATCCTATAAAATAGAATAAAATTCTAAAAATGCCAAAACAAATTTTCACCGTCTAAATGAAATATTTAGGACGAGATGAACATTTTCTTTGCCCTAAAATGCAATTTTGAAAACATGCAATTTTTTTTCTAATGCAAATAAAACCCGAATAAAATCAAATAAATGATTTTAATATTTTCCT
Organism: Aegilops bicornis; assembly: GCA_021605145.1. Taxonomy (NCBI): domain Eukaryota; kingdom Viridiplantae; phylum Streptophyta; class Magnoliopsida; order Poales; family Poaceae; genus Aegilops; species Aegilops bicornis. The sequence continues at coordinate 413,664,216 of CM038672.1, forward strand.
CCAATATTTCAATTATTTTGGAGAATTCATATTGGCCCAGTTCTTTTGGCCGATTCTCCCATAATCTTGAGAATCGACCCTCCACCCAGCTTCTCCCAGAATCTTGAACCCATATTTTTTTTACAATCCTAGCTAGTTAGGATGTGAATAGTTAGGATTGTAAAAAATATATAGATACAAGATTCTGGGAGAAGCTGGGTAGAGGGTCAATTCTCAAGATTCTGGGAGAATCGCCCAAAAGAACTGGGCCATTATCTCCTCTCATTTATTTTAACATGAAATATTTTTCGGAGAGAAAAATAATTAAAATCAAAATCCTCGTTTCAATATTCGATAAAAGTCAAATATGAAAACCGGGAACTCCACAACTCTCTCCAAGGGTCCTTGAGTTGCTTAGGATTTCGAGGATTGCGGAACAAAAATGCAATAAAATATGATATGCATGAATGACCTATGTATAACATTCCAAATTGAAATTTTGGGATGTTACACTCCATGAATGCCTTCCATTTGACAGAGAGAAGCTTGTCATCGGTCATCCAAGTTAGAGTCCTTTACTCATCCGTTCCAAGATTGTCACGCCCAATATGCGACACTATCCAAAAGGAACTCGACGGTCCCACCAAGGATAGACCTGCATATTGAAACGCTTTTGCAAGGTGGATATCATTACATCAACATTACATAATACATAGGGATACATACATAAGGCACGAAAGCCACAAGAATACATCAACGTCATATACAAGAGATCAACATCCGACTACGGATGAAACATAAAAAGAAACTCAAACGACATCCACCCTGCTAACCCAGGCTGCCGACCTGGAACCTATCCCCTGATCGAAGAAGAAGCAGAAGAAGAACTCCAACACAAGCAAACATCGCTCTCGCGTCATGATCATCGCGAAACCTGTACTCGCAGAATCGGTGGTGTAGTAATCTGTGAGCCACGAGGACTCAGCAATCCCATTACCATGGGTATCAAGACTAGCAAAGCTTAAAGGGAAAGGAAGGGGTACAGTGGTGAGGTTGCAGCAGCGACTAAGCATGATATGGTGGCTAACATACGCAAATGAGAGCGAGAAGAGAAACAAAGGAACGGTCGTCAACTAGCAATGATCAAGAAGTGATCCTGAACTCCTACTTACGTCAGACATAACCCAGAAGCCGTGTTCTCCTCTCGATCAACCCCGAAAAGAGACACTCACGGTTACGCACACGGTTGGTGTATTTTAATTAAGATCAACTTCGGGTTTTCTACAACCGGACATTAACAAATTCCCATCTGCCACATAACATGGGCACGGCTTTAGAAAGTTCAAACCCTGCAGGGTGTCCCAACTTAGCCCATGATAAGCTCTCGCGATCAACGAAGGATATTCCTTCTCCCGGAGGACCCGATCAGTCTCGGAATCCGGCTACAAGACATTTCGACAGCAATAAAACAAGACCAGCAAAGCCGCCGGATGTGCCGACAAATCCCGATAGGAGTCATGCGTACCTCGTTCTCAGTGGCACACCGGATGAGCCAGACGTCGGGTTGGCATAAACCCCGATTGCCCGGGCGCCGGACATCGCTTCGGTTTGGACCAGCACTCAAAGGAGAACTAGCCCGGGGCTAAAATAAAGATGACCCTCGGGCTCCGGAAACCCAAGGGAAATAAAAGGGCATAGGTGAGGCAAATGGTAAAACCAATGTTGGGCCTTCTTTGGAAAAGTCTTATTGAAAGCGAACTGTCAAGGGGGTCCCATAAATCACCCGACCGCGTTAGGGACGCAAAATCCGGGAACATAATACCGATATGACGGAAACTAGAGCGGCAAGAGTGGAACAAAACACCAGGCATAAGGCCGAGCCTTCCACCCTTTACCAAATATATAGATGCATTAATAATATAAGATATATTGTGATATCCCAACAAGTAAACATGTTCCAACAAGGAACAACATCTCCATGTTCCAACAAGGAACAAACTTCATCTTCACCTGCAACTAACAACGCTATAAGAGGGGCTGAGCAAAGCGGTAACATAGCCAAACAACGGTTTGCATAGGAAGGGTGCAAAAGGTTAGAGGTCGACATGGCAATTTGGGATGGCTTGATAAGCAGGTAATAGGTAGCGCAAAGCATAGCGATAGAACGAAGCAACTAGCATAGCAATGATAGTAGTGAGATCCAGGTGAAGCGCCATCTTGCCTGAAATCCCGCAAGGAAGAAGAACGAGTCCATGAAGAAGATGAAGCCGGAAGTCGAACCAAGCGTGATTTAACGAATCCTCACAATCGCAACATTACCTAACAAGGAAGCAACACCGAAAAGAAACAAACAACATGGTAAACACACCACACATGAACAAGGCATGATGCACAATAAGCATGATGCATGACAAAGCTACATGAAGGCTACTCATGGCAAGAGATGAGGCAAACAAGAGCAACACATCAAAGCAAGTTTAAATGAGGCCGGGAACAACAATAACAATTCCGGTAAGTCCTCATATGCAAATTTCGAAATTGGTCCAGATCTGAATAAACCTTATGTTCAAGTTGTTAAACAGCAAGTTAAGATGCACCACGATGATCTACACGAAATTCTAGTTAAGTTACATATAAAGTTCATTAGATTCGGAGTTACGGCCTAGAAGATATGAGCAAAACAAGATAAACATGGCATTGATGCAAAATGCATACAAACATCAAGCAAACACCTCAAAACAAGGATGCAACATGATAATATGAAACTACATGCAAAATCAAGCAAGTTTCATATAGAGCACACTCAAAACGGAGCAACGGTTGAACACATACACCCTATACAAGTCATAGCAACAATCTGTCCAAAACAGCAACTAGGCATATAGCAAGCATCAAAACAACATGCTACAGGACCTCAACATAAAAACAAAAGGCATGGGCATGATGTACAGGTAAAGCATTGTAAAACATGAACACTGAGCTATCTCCAGAAACAACTAGAACATGCTCAAAATGACATGGCAAGATTGCAATTAATAACAGTTTCAGACTTTGGCAGAAATAACATCAGGTTGCAATGTTTAGAGCTATGAAACAACATGCTACAGGAACTTAACATGGCAAACAAAGGCATGGCATGAATCTACCCAAAGCATAGAACAAAAGTCCTTTACTGACCATAAGCCAAAAAGGAACAGAAAATATGATGGCACCCATGTAAACATGGCAAGTTATATTACAGATTTGAACATGGCAGGAACAACAATGAGTAGGCATGTTGGGGAGCTTGAACCACTCACCACAGAGCAATACATGGCATGGCAAGGCAATTCACAGTAAGAATACATGGCATAGAAGCTATACATGCAAAGAACAACATCATAGCATACACGTATCAACTACAACAACCTTGGCAAAATTGAATAACATGTAAACAATCTGCCAGGAAACATTTTATAGCAAAAGTAGAGCTCGATTTACTCAAGCTATGGCACTCCATAATTGCAAACAAGGGAATGGATGGATAGATCATAACCATATGTTCAAAACATCCTTACTTAAGTATCTCAAAATATGCATGGATCTCTCGGTAGCATCAAGTTAACATGGCATCAAAATATCAGCAAAACAGGGCTGAAATCAGCAACATCAAGACACCTAGTTTGCATGCTTGTGCTAGTCACCAAATAGATCACAAAAATACATGGCATACACTCCTGGAAAGATGGCATGGCATGTTACAAAACACATGTAGGACTCAAGTTCATAGGGTGCACACATCAATCATGGCAAAAATAACAAAAGTGCAAGTTCTGTTAAGAAACAGGAACTAACATCACATAGCCCTCTTCCAACAGCATTTCGGGCATCAAGATGAGCTCAAATGAAAATGATTCAATGATATGAAATGATCTACTCTTCGAGGCGAACATTTTGATATATTATACGCACAAAACGGAGCAACTATGACAGAGTTATGGCATGAAGTAAATGCAACAAAAATGCAATAATTTCGGGGACTTGGTGGGATTTTGGGGAGGGGAAAGTCAACCCTTGGCACGGATTTCAAAGCAGGGCCGGATCTCGCCGGAATGTCGCCTGAGAAGAAGCAGGCGGCGGCCGGGCTCGACGGCAAGGGCGCCGGGCGGAGATGCGGGCCGGCGGCCGGCTACGTGGAGGAGGGCACCTGGGCGGAACTCCGGGAGCTCGGCCGGATGGCCGGGCGAGGCGCGCGGCGCGGGCGCCGACGGGAAGGGGCGACGGCGGTCGCGATCCGCTGGGCGGCGGGTTGGGAGGCGCGCGCCATGGCGGGAGGCGCGGCGCCATGGGCGGCGAGGCGCGGGCAAGACGTGGCGGGGCATGATCATGGCGGCGTGCCGGCTGGCCCGGCGAGGCGGCCGGAGGCGGCGGGCGGTGATGGCGCAGTGGCGGCGGCGGCGGGATCCGGCGGCGGGTTCGATCTAGCCTAATGGGCCGGGAGATGGTTTCTGGGCCCGGCTGACGGCTGGGCGCGGGAGGTGAGGTGGCGCGATGCGGTTGGTTGGGGAGGCGGCGGAGGTGAGGTGGCAGCGCCCATTGGCCGGGTGAGGTGGCGGCTGAGCGTCCGGCGCCGGGCGTGACGTGTCCGGCCGGTGGAGAAGAAGGGGCTAGGGTTAGGGCGTTTTGATCCATGAATTTCGGGAAGGTCTAGTTTTATAGGTAGAGGGAGCTAGGAGAGTCCAAATGAGGTGCGGTTTTCGCCCACACGATCGTGATCGAACGACCGAGAGCATGGAGGGGAGTTTGCTGGGTTTTGGGCCACTTAGAAAGGAGAGTTGGGCTGCACACAAAAGAGGGCTTTGCGGTTACCCGGTTAACCGTTAGAGTACCAAACGACCTCCGAATGACACGAAACTTGACAGGCGGTCTACCGGTGCTATACCAAGGCCGCTTGACAAACCTCGGTCCATTCCGAGAGAGTTTAGCACCCGCACACGAGAAGAGGTAAAAGGGAGCGCCGGGGAGCATAGGAGTGCCGGATTGCAAAACGGACAACTGGGAAAATGCTCGGATGCATGAGACGGACACGTATGCAAATGCGGTGAACATGACGACATGATATAAAATGCAGATGATGACATGGCAAAGTGCAACACGCAAGCATATGACATGGCAAGGACGACGAATAACTGGCAGACACCTGGCGCATCGAATCCGGGGCGTTACAAAGATGGACCGTGGCATAAAACTGAGCCACCAAATCTGCATCAAAGTCCTTGTTGAACTGCATGATCATGAGAATGTTCAGCTGACTACACATCTGTAGGGCTTCGCCAAAGTAGGCAGGATCAGTCAGTGTCAATGGTGCGAATATCAACATAGAGATTCTTCTTTGCTTTCATCACATCAAAGTAGATTGCCCACTGAAAACGGTTCCAAAAAGGATGGTTAACAAGATTGGGCTCTTGATCTTGCTCATAGGGATTGCGCCGACGCTTCTCCCAGAACTCCTTGGCAGTCATCTCAGTCACTGACTTGGGCTTCAGCTTGGGCTTCGTCGCAGTACTCTTGGTAGGCTGCAGTGACGGAACACTGGACGGAGGAACACTTGAAGAAGCAACCACTGTCTCAGAGGTGCGATAGCGCTTTGAAGTAGAACGCCCGGGGTTGACACGGCGGACATGTTGCTCAGAAGGGCCATCACCTGGAACCAAACACACGGACACAAGAAACAACACAAAAGAACAAGCATAAGCCACCAGAGAAAGCAACACGGATCGATATTTGGTATGAGTACAGTGGAATTGGGCATCCAGCGGTAGTACCGCGACCTGGAAGCGGTAGTACCGCCTGAGCGGTAGTACCACTCCAAGAGAGCGGTAGTACCGCCAGTCTTGAACGGCAGTTCCCTCATCGCTGGCCAAATCCGCACTACCGAGATGCCAAATTCAAACATAAGCCTACCAAATATCAATCCAAACAGTCTAGAAGCCTTCACCATCCTACTCAAGCTTCGATTTGGCCAAAAGTCGATGAATGCAAAGCCTATTGCCCCTAAATACTAGATCTGAAACCTAGAAGCAAAGAGAAAAGGATCGGGGGCAATACCAGCATCCATGGCTAGAGGAAGAGGTGGGGATCTATCCCACCGGAGGAAAAGGTGAAAGACGGCCCAGAGGAGGCGGCCCACCGGCGCCCTCCCGCGGCAAGTTCGTCGCTGGAGAAACGAAGAGGATGAGTGGGTTGTGCGAATGGGTGTGGTGGAGAAAGAAACTCCCCTGCCCCTAACCCCTAGTCCCGCTCCGCAGCGGTAGTGCTGCTCGGGCGCGGTAGTACCACTTGTTGATCATAAGCGGTAGTACCACGCGCCTCTAGCGGTAGTACTGCCCAGCCAAAACTCGAAGACAAGACAGAAACAGGCTTAGCTCAAGAAACAAGAAAACGAAACGACGAGGAGAAGGGGCAAACATAAATGCAGAAAAACACCCACGGGAGGACAAGAAACACACAACTCTCAAAGAGAGGGCAGTGGCCGAGGCCACCTATGTTTGAGTCAAGTGGTATGGCACTACGAATATTTTAACCTTGGGCCCATGACCAAAACTCATCTTTGAAGCACAAGTACCATCAAAAATGGCTAATGTGAAAGACGTGATCAATTTATGCATAATGGGGGGAGGGAGAGTTCATTGAAAGAACAACACTCCCCCTATGTCCATGTCTACACCTAAACAAGACAACACGATGAGCATGGTGGGGTGTGCAAGGGTTCAAGCCACATTGCTCGAATCAATGATATTTAGCTCATGCCTTAACTCGCGAAATCTTGCTTCATCCAAGGGCTTCGTGAAGATATCTGCAAGGTTATCATGAGTGTTGACATAGTTGAGCTCGATCTCTCCTCGCCTAATATGATCCCGGATGAAGTGATACCAAATCTCAATATGCTTCTTCTTGAAGTGTTGCACCGGGTTGAGAAAAATCTTGATGGCATTTTCATTGTCACACCAAAGAGGCACTTTTTCACAAATGACACCGTAATCCTTTAAAGTTTGCCTCATCCATAGAAGTTGAGCACAACAACTACCGACGGCCACATACTCCGTTTCGGTGGATGAGAGAGACACACCACTTTGCTTCTTAGAAGACCAACTCACCAAAGAGCAACCAAGAAATTGGCACCCTCCGGAAGTTGACTTCCTATCCACTTTGTCTCCCGCCCAATCCGAGTCCAAAAATCCCACAAGTTTGAAGTTTGCTCCTCTTGGGTACCATGAGCCAAAGTTTGGGGTATGAGCCAAATATCGAAAGATTCGCTTGACCACCACAAAGTGGCTTTCCTTAGGTGCAGCTTGAAACCGTGCACAAATTCCCACACTCAACATGATATCCGGTCTAGATGCACAAAGGTAAAGCAAGGAGCCAATCATGGAGCGATATACCTTTTGATACACCGCTTTACTATTCAGATCAATGTCAAGTTGGCATTTGACGGGCATTGGAGTGGAAGTCGGCTTGACATCACTTAGCTTGAATCTCTTGAGAATGTCTTGAGTGTATTAGGCTTGGTTGATGAAGGTTCCTTCTCGTCTTTGCTTGATTTCGAACCCGAGAAAGAACTTCAACTCTCCCATCATGGACCCGAGAAAGACTCGAATTCATTTTCTTCCTCATTATACCCCTCACTTTCATCAATGCAATCTGTCAAAGAGGGATTAGTAGTGATGGTGGTTTTGATGTTGGGGGTTACCTTGTTAGTGGCTTTAGCCATGAGGCACTTGGTGGTAATGTTCTTGTTGGGTGAGTCAAAGAGGGACACCCGTGGAGTTGTTGCAATGGCAAAGGAGGCCATGGAAACTGTATCACCGTCTTCATCGTCGTCATCATCCTCATTGTACTCTACTTGTGCCACCAACCCCTTGGGAGGAGTCTTCTTGGTGAAGTTGTTCTTGTCGGGAAAGGACTTGGCCTTGTCTTTTCGGATGAGCTTGCCACCATTGTCTTCCCTCTTCTCATATGGGCACTCTACAACAAAGTGGCTCACATTTCCACAATTGTAGCATGTCCTCACACGTTTCTTGCCCTTGGCGCCACTTGAGTTGTTCTTGTTGAAATTGGGCCTTGAGTTCTTCTTGCTCCAAAATTGCCTTGAAGCGAGAGCCGTGTGCTCATGATAAGCATATTTTGTATCTTCGGGGTTACTCTCCTCTTCTTCCTCTTCATCCTCTTCTTCCACACTAGCCTTGGCCTTCAAGGCAAGGTTGGGCTTCTTTGCTCGTTGAGAACGCAACACCGCATTATCGGCGGTCTTGTCCAAGATCCTCATAGCCACAAACTCATCCAACACTTCACTTGAGGACAAGGTGTGGAAGTCCGTCCTTTGACGGATGACGGAGGACATGGCCATATGGTAAGGCATCATGGCCTTGAGAAACTTGCGCTTGATCCAATTGTCATCTGTATCCTTGCTCCCATGATCTCGGAGTCAGACCGCAAGAGTTGTTAATCTCCGGTAAAGCTCACGAGGTTCTTCATCTTCATTCATTGCAAACTCATCGGCTTCATCTTGCACCACTTCATAGTTGGAGCGTTGAATGCTTGCACTTCCCTTGTAAATGGAAACAACATGTTGCCATGCTTCCTTGGCCTCGGTGAAAGGTCGGAGATGCGCAATATCTTCGGATGGAATTACATCTTGGATGATGAAGAGAGCGGACTCGTTGAATTGATTATCCACGGCTTCTCTAGGGGTGAAGTTGCTTGGGTCATGCGGGTAGAAACCTTGCTAAATGATTCTCCAAAGATTAGTATTACTATGATTTAAATTATGTTTAAAGCGATAGACCTAAGAGGCAAAATCCTCATTTTTCACAAACTTAGGAGGAGGACCAACATGATTCAAATGAGAGGAGGGAACTGGTCGTCCATAAGTAAGTGGAGGTTCAACATGGGCAAAGATGCCATTTCCACTTCTACCACTAGATAAAGGAACTTTGTCACTAGTAGCTTCCCCCTTGTCGGAGTTAGCATTCGTCACCTTGTTAGCTGGATCACACACTTTCATTGGTGCGGTGGATAATTTAAGGCCTTCCAAAAACTTGTTGAACATGCCTTCAACCTCGGTCGTCATGGAAGTTTTCAATGTGTCCAAAGCCGCATTGAATTCCTCACGAGAGACCGAGGATCCCCCTTCGGCCGTAGACGAGGACGGAATCACACTGGGGTGCTCCTCCCCACCTTCTATGGTGTCAACCATACTCTTCAGACGGCAAAGTCCTTAATAAAGAGACGAGGCTCTAATACCAATTGAAAGGATTGATATAGTTGACTAGAGGGGGTGAATAGGCAACTAACAATTTTTAGCTTTTCTTTACCAATTTAAACTTTGCATCAAAGTAGGTTGTCTAGATATGCAACTAGGTGAGCAACCTATATGATGCACAACCAACAAGAACACAAGCAAGCAAGGGATACAACACAAAGCAAGCTTGCACAAGTAAAGGTAAGAGATAACTAAAGTGGAGCCGGTGGAGATGAGGATGTGTTACCGAAGTTCCTTCCCTTTGAGAGTAAGTACGTCTCCGTTGGAGTGATGTGGAGGCACAATGCTCCCCAAAAAGCCACTAGGGCCACCGTATTCTCCTCACGCCCTCACACAATGCGAGATGCCATGGTTCCACTATTGGTGCCCTTGGAGGCGGCGACCGAACCTTTACAAACAAGGTTGGGGCTATCTCCACAACTCAATTGGATGCTCCCAATGAATCCACTGAGCTTCACCACAATGGAATGTGGCTCCAAGGTGACCTCAACTGTCTAGGGTGCTCAAACACCCAAGAGTAACAAGATCCACAACAGATTAGTGGGGGGAATCAAATTTCTCTTGGTGGAAGTGTAGATACGGGCCTTCTCAACCAATCCCTAAAGAATCAACTAGTTTGATTGGCTAGGGAGAGAGATCGGGCGAAAATGAGCTTTGGAGCAACAATGGAGCTTGGGGGAAAAGAGGTAAGTCAACTTGGAGAATAAGACCTCCTTTTATAGTGGGGGAACCAATCCAACTGTTACCCCCCTTTTCAGCCCGCATAGAGCAGTAATACTGCCCAGTAGAGCGGTACTATCGCTAGTCGCAGCGGTACTACCGCGACCACCAGTTGTACTACCGCATAGACTGAGTGTAGTAGAAGTAGAGGGAGAACAAGAGGGAGAGAGGGGGTTGGGCGGCACTAGTAGCGGTGGTTGCCCCGGTACTACCGCTCATGGGCGGTACTACCATTGCCACTGCTGCTACTACTGCCGCAAAACCCGACACAAGAAAATGCATCCTTGAATCGAGGTGGTAGCATTGCCGAACCAGGACGGTACTGCCGCCTATGCCCTAAAGCGGTACTACCACTGAAGGTCAGCGGTACTGCCGCTTGAGGACCATAGGCGGTACTACCGCTCTGGCGGCGGTACTACCGCTTCCTCCTCATAGTCTCCACTACTGTAAAACCGCAAGCTCCAAGGTGAGGGGAGGAGCTTGGGGTGCAACAAAGACGTGTACGTGTTGATTCCACCCTAGCCTTTCCAAAGCGGATCCCCTTTTGATAGTACGGTGTCTCCTACCACTCAAGTCCACCAAACTGAAATGAACGAGACTACACGGTCTTCACGTGAAGCTCCGAGGGGAAGGAATCATCTCGTGTCAAAGAATGAATCTCTGAAAAACTCAACGCACATGATTAGTCCGCAAAAGCATTGTCATCAATCACCAAAACTACTTAGAGAGAGATATGCCCTAACAAAGGTAAAAGGGAAGGGTTTGGATAAGGCTAACGCAATTGAGACACGGAGATTTTTGGCGTGGTTCCGATAGGTGGTGCTATTGTACGTCCATGTTGATGGAGACTTCAACCCACGAAGTGTAATGATTGTGCGAGTCCATGGAGGGCTCCACCCACGAAGGGTCCACGAAGAAGCAACCTTGTCCATCCCACCATGGCCAGCGCCCTTGAAGGACTTGCCTCACTTGGGTAGATCTTCACGAAGTAGGCAATCTCCTTGCCTTTACAAACTTCTTGGTTCAACTCCACATCACGACGGAGGCTCCCAAGCGACACCTAACCAATCTAGGAGACACCACTCTCCAAAAGGTAATAGATAGTGTGTTGATGATGAACTCCTTCTCTTGTGCTTCAAATGATAGTCTCCCCAACACTCAACTCTCTCTCACAGATTTGGCTATGGTGGAAGAAGGATTTGAGTGGAAAGCAACTTGGGGAAGGCTAGAAATCAAGGTTCAAATGGTTGGAATGGAATCTCTTGATCTCAACACATGAGTAGGTGGTTCTCTCTCGGAAAATGAACGGTGGAAGTGTAGGCACGTTCTGATGGGTTGCGGATGCTTGCGAGAGGGGTTAATCATAAGTGGGAGGCTTGTCTAAGTAAGGGCAGCACCCAAGCACCAGTCCACCCACATATGAAATTATCAAAGTAACGAACGTGAATCATATGGGCATGATGAAAACTAACTTGGCAGTAATTCCCATGTGTCCTCTGGAGCACTTTGAGTTCGTCAAGGCTTATCTTTTGCTACAAAAAGGATTGGGCCACCTTGTTGCACTTTTTCTACACTTCTTACATGTTACCATTACGAATTATCTTATCACAAAACTATCTGTTACCGATAATTTCAGTGCGTGTAGAAAATACCTTGTCAAAACCACTTGTCATTTCATACGCTCCTCGTTGGGTTCGACACTCGTACCTATCAAAAGGACTACAATTGATCCCCTATACTTGTGGGTCATCACTCGGTGTGGCACAGATCTGTTCAAAAATATGAATGTTAGGAATCTCGGTGGGACCGACTGGAACAACTCGGTGGGACCGATGTGCTAGGGCTTAGGGAAAACTTCATCTCGGTGGCACCGATTGCATCATCTCTGTGAGACCAAAGTGAATGCAATGAGCAAAAGAGAATCTGTCAAGCTAACTCGGTGAGACCGATTGCAACAACTCGGTGAGACCAAAGTGTATGCGACAAGTCATAGAGCGTTGGTAACGCCATCTCGGTGGGACTGAGATCCGTATCGGTATGACCAAACTGTTAGGGTTTCTGGCAGTGGCTATGTCAGCATGAACTCGGTGGCGCCGGATGAAAGATATCAGTGGGGCCGAGTTGGAGTTTAGGGTTTTGGACATATTTGGATAGAGATAGTGGCTTAGGGTTTTGGAGCAATATCACTAAGCACTTGAGCAAGTAGATCATTATGCAACACCTCATCCCCTTTTAATAGTATTGGCTTTTCCTATGGACTCAATGTGATCTTGGATCACTTAAACAAACATGAAGAGTCTTGAGCTTTTGCCAATCTTTGTCCTTAGCATTTTGAGGGGTCCACATCTCTATGTCATGCCATGCCATACAATGAACATCCTAAAATATTTATCTTGAAAGGATATTAGGTCAATGAGATATATGTTGTTATGAATTACCAAAACCACCCGGGGATTAGTTGCACTTTCAAGCGCACAAATTAAGATCATATCTGGTCCCAACACAAATGCATGGTTGTAACCATTAAGACCTTATACCTGCACCTCTTTGTAGTGTTAGAATCATTGTTTGCTTGATTGATCCGGTCAAAAGCTGGAATTGATCCTTTAACATAAGCTTGCTAGAGACCATCACTTCAAGGGAATCTTCCTCTCGTGGGTTCGATAACCCAGGGCCACCTCTGGGGAAATAGGTGTGTGCTACCTCTTGAGCATGCGTTGGTTTTCCCTTGAAGAGGAAAGGGTGATGCAGCAAAGTAGCGTAAGTATTTCCCTCAGTTTTTGATAACCAAGGTATCAATCCAGTAGGAGACTACACGCAAGTCCCTAGTACCTGCACAAACAATTGAGAACCTTGCAACCAACGCGATAAAGGGGTTGTCAATCCCTTCACACCCACTTGCAAAAGTGAGATCTGATAGAGATAATAAGATAAATATTTTTGGTATTTTTGTTGTATAGATTGAAAAGTAAAGATTGCAAAATAAACGGCGACAGAAATAGCTAGTTGACGGGAGATTAATATGACGGAAAATAGACCCGGGGGCCATAGGTTTCACTAGTGACTTCTCTCAAGATAGCAAATTCTACGGTGGGTGAACAAATTACTGTCAAGCAATTGATAGATAGGTGCATAGTTATGAGAATATCTAGGCATGATCATGTATATAGGCATCACGTCCGTGTCAAGTACACCGAAACGATTCTGCATCTACTACTATTACTCCACACATCGACCGCTATCCAGCATGCATCTAGAGTATTAAGTTCATAAGAACAGAGTAACGCATTAGGCAAGATGACATGATTTAGAGGGATAAATTCAAGCAATATGATATAAACCCCATCTTTTTATCCTCGATGGCAACAATACAATACGTGTTGTTTCCCTTGTTGTCACTGGGATCGAGCACCGCAAGATTGAACCCAAAGCTAAGCACTTCTCCCATTGCAAGAAAGATCAATCTAGTAGGCCAAACCAAACTGATAATTCGAAGAGACTTGCAAAGATATCAAATCATGCATATAAGAATTCAGAGAAGATTCAAATATTGTTCATAGATAAACTTGACCATAAACCCACAATTCATCGGATCTCGACAAACACACCGCAAAAAGTATTACATCAAATAGATCTCCAAGAAGATCGAGGAGAACTTTGTATTGAGATCCAAAGAGAGAGAAGAAGCCATCTAGCTAATAACTATGGACCCGAAGGTCTGTGGTAAACTAGTCACACATCATCGGAGAGGCTATGGTGTTGATGTAGAAGCCCTCCGTGATCGATTCCCCCTCCGGCAGAGCGCCAAAAAAGGCCCCAAGATGGGATCTCACTGGTACAAAAGGTTGCGGCGGTGGAAATAGGGTTTCGTCGTGCTCCCGGATGTTTTCGGGGTATATGAGTATATATAGGCGAAAGAAGTAGGTCGGTGCAGCCACGAGGGGCCCATGAGGGTGGGGGCGCCTACCCCCGGCGCCCTACTACCTCATGGCCGCCTCGTTGCTTCCTTGACGTCCACTCCAAGTCTACTGGATTGCGTTTGTTCCAAAAACGACTCTCCTGAAGGCTTCATTCCGTTTGATATTCCTTTTCTACGAAACAATCAAAAATTATAGATACGTTGAAGACGTATCAAGCATCCCCAAGCTTAATTCCTGCTCGTCCTCGAGTAGGTAAATGATAAAAACAGAATTTTCGATGTGGAATGCTACCTAACATAATCTTTAATGTAATTTTCTTTATTGTGGCATGAATGTTTAGATCCAAAAGATTCAAGATAAAAGTTTAATATTGACATAAAAATAATAATACTTCAAGCATACTAACTAAGCAATCATGTCTTCTCAAAATAACATGGCCAAACAAAGTTCATCCCTACAAAATCATATAGTTTGGTCATGCTCCATTTTTGTCACACAAGAATGCTCTCATCATGCACAACCCCGATGACAAGCCAAGCAATTGTTTCATACTTTAGTAATCTCAAACTTTTTTCAACTTTCACGCAATACATGAGCGTGAGCCATGGATATAGCACTATGGGTGGAATAGAATATAATGATGGGGGTTGTGTGAAGAAGACAAAAAAGGAGAAAGTCTCACATTGACGCGGCTAATCAACGGGTTAGGGAGATGCCCATCAATTGATGTCAATGCAAGGAGTAGGGATTGCCATGCAACGGATGCACTAGAGCTATAAATGTATGAAAGCTCAACAAAAGAAACTAAGTGGGTGTGCATCCAACTTGCTTGCTCATGAAGACCTAGGGCATTTGAGGAAGCCCATTGTTGGAATATACAAGCCAAGTTCTATAATGAAAAATTCCCACTAGTATATGAAAGTGACAAAATAAGAGACTCTCTTTCGTAAAGATCATGGTGCTACTTTGAAGCACAAGTGTGGAAAAGGATAGTAACATTGTCCCTTTTATTTTTTTTTCTTTTTTTTCTTTTTTTTGGGCTTTCTTTTTTTTGGGCCTTTCTTCTTTTTTTCTTTTTTATTCTTTGGGACAATGCTCTAATAATGATGATCATCACACTTCTATTTATTTACAACTCAAAGATTACAACTCGATACTAGAACAAAATATGACTCTACATGGATGCCTCCGGCGGTGTACTGGGATGGACAATGAATCAAGAGTGACATGTATGATGAATTATGCATGGTGGCCTTGCCACAAATACGATGTCAACTACATGATCATGCAAGGCAATATGACAATGATGAAGCGTGTCATAATAAATGAAACGGTGGAAAGTTGCATGGCAATATATCTCGGAATGGCCATGGAAATGCCATAATAGGTAGGTATGGTGGCTGTTTTGAGGAAGATATAAGGAGGTTTATGTGTGATAGAGCGTATCATATCACGGGGTTTGGATGCACCGGTAAGTTTGCACCAACTCTCGAGGTGAGAAAGGGCAATGCACTGCATCAAGAGGCTAGCAATGATGGAAGGGTGAGAGTGCGTATAATCCATGGACTCAACATTAGTCATAAAGAACTCACATACTTGTTGCAAAAATCTACAAGTCATCAAAAACCAAGCACTACGCGCATGCTCCTAGGGGGATAGATTGGTAGGAAAAGACCATCGCTCGTCCCCGACCGCCACTCATAAGGATGACAATCAAAGAACACCTCATGTTTCAAATTTGTTACACAACAGTTACCATACGTGCATGCTACGGGACTTGCAAACTCTAACACAAGTATTTCTAAAATTCACAATTACTCAATTAGCACAACTTTAATATCACCATCTTCATATCTCAAAACAATCATCAAGTATCAAACTTCTCATAGTATTCAATGCACTCTATATGAAAGTTTTTATTATACCCATCTTGGATGCCTATCATATTAGGACTAATTTTATAGCCAAAGCAAATTACCATGCTGTTCTAAAGAACTCTCAAAATAATATAAGTGAAGCATGAGAGATCAATAATTTCTATAAAATAAAACCACCACCGTGCTGTAAAAAGATATAAGTGAAGCACTAGAGCAAAATTATCTTGCTCAAAAGATATAAGTGAAGCAGATAGAGTATTCTAATAAATTCCGATTCATGTGTGTCTCTCCAAAAGGTGTGTACAACAAGGATGATTGTGGTAAACTAAAAAGAAAAGACTCAAATCATAAAAGACGCTCCAAGCAAAACACATATCATGTGGTGAATAAAATTATAGCCTCAAGTAAAGTTACCGATGGACGAAGACGAAAGAGGGGATGTCTTCCGGGGCATCCCCAAGCTTAGGATTTTGGTTGTCCTTGAATTTTACCTTGGGGTGCCTTGGGAATCCCCAAGCTTAGGATCTTGCCACTCCTTATTCCATAATCCATCAAATCTTTACCCAAAACATGAAAACTTCACAACACAAAACTCAACAGAAAATCTCATGAGCTCCGTTAGTGCAAGTAAACAAACCACCACAATAAAGTACTGTGATTAACTTATTATTTATTTATATTGGTTTTAAACCTACTGTATTCCAACTTCTCTATGGTTCATACCCCCGATACTAGCCATAGATTCATCAAAATAAGCAAACAACACACGAAAAACAGAATCTGTCAAAAACAGAACAATCTGTAGTAATCTGTAACAAACGGAAACTTCTGTAACACAGACTAGTCTAATAAAATAGGACTACCTTAGATAATTTGTTTATTGATCTACTGCAATTGGATCAGTATTTTATCACTTTCTGGTGATTTTTAACAATTGTTTTTGTGAGCAGAAAGTTTCTGACTTTTTCAGCAAGATCAAATAATTATTATCCAAGATCCTATAGGGTTAACTTGGCACAAACACTAATTAAAACATAAAACCAAATCTAACCAGTGGCTAGATGAATTATTTATTACAAAATAGGAACAAAAAGCAAGGAATAAAAATAAAATTGGATTGCCTCCCAACAAGCGCTATCGTTTAACGCCCCTAGCTAGGCATAAAAATGAGAATAGATCTAGGTATCATCATCTTTGGTATGCAATCCATAAGTGGCTCTCATAATAGATTCATAAGGTAATTTAATTTTATTCCTAGGAAAGTGTTCCATGCCTTTCCTTAATGGAAATTGGAATCTAATATTCCCTTCCTTCATATCAATAATTGCACCAATCGTTCTAAGGAATGGTCTACCAAGAATAATAGGACATGTAGGATTGCAATCTATATCAAGAACAATGAAATCTATGGGCATATAATTCCTATTTGCAACAATAAGAACATCATTAATCCTTCCCATAGGTTTCTTAATGGTGGAATCCGCAAGATGAAAATTTAGAGAACAATCATCAAATTCGCGGAAACCTAATACATCACACAAAGTTTTTGGAATCGTGGAAACACCCAAATCACAAAAAGCATAGCATTCATGATCTTTAATTTTAATTTTAATAGTAGGTTCCCACTCATCATAAAGTTTTCTAGGGATAGAAACTTCTAATTCAAGCTTTTCTTCATAAGATTGCATTAAAGCATCAACGATATGTTTAGTAAAAGCTTTATTTTGACTATAAGCATGAGGAGAATTTAGCACGGATTGCAACAAGGAAATACAATCTATCAAAGAGAAAGTATCATAATTGAATTCCATGAAATCCAAAATAGTGGGTTCATTGCTATCTAAAGTTTTGACCTCTTCAATCTCACTTTTACCAATTTTAGCATCAAGATCTAAAAACTCCAAATCATTGGGACGCCTTTTAACTAAAGTTGACTCATCTACAGTCCCAACATTATCAAGATTCATATTGGAAAACAAAGATTTAATAGGAGATACATCAATCACTTTTAGATCTTCATCATTATTAATGTCTCGATCTTCCGGTTTAGCGGCCATCTTATTGACTAAGGTGGCCTGCTTGTCCGAAATTTGACCTACCAAATTTTCAAGCTGAGCAAACTGAGATTTCAAACCATAAAATTCCTTAGACATATCATCAAGCTCCTTATTCATGTACTCCATAAAATTTTTTTGTTCTTTAAGCTCGCTTCGGAAGAAATTATTATGCTCGAACTGCAAAGACATAAAGCTTCTAACGTTGTTTTCAATCTCTTCCAACCTTCTAAGGTGAGGATCAACGCTTTTTGGTAAAGCCATCAGGGCAAACAGACACACAAACACTCAAGAACACGAGAAGCAAGCGAAAAGAGGCGAACGAAAAAGGGCGAATAAAACGGCAAGGGTGAAGTGGGGGAGAGTAAAACGAGAGGCAAATGGCAAATAATATAATGCGAGGGATAAGAGTTTGTGATGGGTACTTGGTATGTCTTGACTTGTGCGTAAATCTCCCCGGCAACGGCGCCAGAAATCCTTCTTGCTACCTTTTGAGCATGCGTTGGTTTTCCCTTGAAGAGGAAAGGGTGATGCAGCAAACCAGCATAAATATTTCCCTCAGTTTTTGAGAACCAAGGTATCAATCCAGTAGGAGACTACACGCAAGTCCCTAGTACCTGCACAAACAATTAAGAACCTTGCAACCAACGCGATAAAGGGGTTGGCAACACCTTCATGGCCACTTGCAAAAGTGAGATCTGATAGAGATAATAAGATAAATATTTTTGGTATTTTTGTTGTATAGATTGAAAAGTAAAGGTTGCAAAATAAACGACGACAGAAATAGCTAGTTGACGGGAGATTAATATGATGGAAAATAGACCCAGGGGCCATAGGTTTCACTAGTGACTTCTCTCAAGATAGCAAATTCTACGGTGGGTGAACAAATTACTGTCGAGCAACTGATAGAAAAGCGCATAGTTATGAGAATATCTAGGCATGATCATGTATATAGGCATCACGTTCATGTCAAGTAGACCGAAACGATTCTGCATCTACTACTATTACTCAACACATGGACCGCTATCCAACATTCATCTAGAGTATTAAGTTCATAAGAACAGAGTAACGCATTAGGCAAGATGACATGATGTAGAGGGATAAACTCAAGCAATATGATATAAACCCCATCTTTTTATCCTCGATGGCAACAATACAATACATGTCATTTCCTTTGCTGTCACTGGGATCGAGCACCGCAAGATTGAACCCAAAGCTAAGCTCTTCTCCCATTGCAAGAAAGATCAATCTAGTAGGCCAAACCAAACTGATAATTCGAAGAGACTTGCAAATATATCAAATCATGCATATAAGAATTCAGAGAAGATTTAAATATTGTTCATAGATAAACTTGATCATAAACCCACAATTCATCGGATCTCGACAAACACACCGCAAAAAGTATTACATCGAATAGATCTCCAAGAAGATCGAGGAGAACTTTGTATTGAGATCCAAAGAGAGAGAAGAAGCCATCTAGCTAATAACTATGGACCCGAAGGTCTGTGGTAAACTACTCACACATCATCGGAGAGGCTATGGTGTTGATGTAGAAGCCCTCCATGATCGATTCCCCCTCCAGCAGAGCGCCGGAAAAGGCCCCAAGATGGGATCTCACGGGTACAGAAGGTTGCGGCGGTGGAAATAGGGTTTCATCATGCTCCCGGATGTTTTCGGGGTATATGAGTATATATAGGTGAAAGAAGTAGGTCGGTGAAGCCACGAGGGGCCCACGAGGGTGGGGGCGCGCCTACCCCCCCTGGGCGCGCCCTCCTACCTCGTGGCCGCCTCGTTGCTTCCTTGACGTCCACTCCAAGTCTCCTGGATTGCGTTTGTTCCAAAACGACTCTCTGAAGGTTTCATTCCGTTTGGAATCCGTTTGATATTCCTTTTTCTGCGAAACACGTAAATAGGCAAAAACAACAATTTGCCTTTGGGCCTTTGGTTAGTAGGTTAGTCCCAAAAATAATATAAAAGTGTATAATAAAGCCCATTAAACATCCAAAACAGATAATATAATAGCATGGAACAATAAAAAATTATAGATACGTTGAAGACGTATCAGTGTGGGATACACTTTTCAATTCCATTACCGGATCACTAAAAGGAGGTATCAAGACTACATCGAGGTCATGGAATGGTGAATCACCTCTTGTTGTTCTCGAAGGAAAGCTCGAGAGCGTCCCAGTCCACACCATCCAACTCATGCGGCCAGAGGAAGGCGGCAGGATGCTCGAGCTTGATCCATCTCGGGAATTCGATGTGCTACCAAAGATGACACCATGCAAGATGAACCTGTCATGTGAGCTTGATCCGTTGATGGAGAAGACACTCTGGGAGTCGGACACCATGCCATCTCGATCTGCCAACAAAAATAGTGTCTCAAGACACGATATGGACGAGCTAAATCTATCACGGGAGAGATCCAGGTGCCGGGGGGTGGAGGCAGTGAGATGGTGCGCTTGGCGGCGATGGGACATGATATGATGCCAATCGGCAGTTCCAGGAGCATGGCGGATATCTAGCCTCGTGGATGAAGGCCGGGACATGGTGGATGGATGGCACGTCAGTGTCCATTGCACCAAGAAGCCTTGCACCACGATTGCACATTAGCTCCTCCTTCATCATCCTACAGTCCATCGGTGGCGGTGGCATTGACGCAGTTGGGGAGAGAGGGTTTGGGCAGCATTGGTGGGTTGAGATGGAAGGGTTTGGCAGTGTAATGGATAGATGAGAGAAAGTGTCGAGAGTGGGGAGGTTTGAGGAGTGAGGTGGTCCCCACATGTCTGCATGACATTGCGGAAGGTCCAGACGCCCCTCCCCAATTCTTCCCTTAATTTGACACCAAAGTGGGGGATTCTGGAGAATTAGGAAAGAAAGCCAAAAGTGGAAGATGCCTCGACTCCTTTTGGTCTACGAAATAATAACACCAAACCAAAACCAGATGAGAAGGCAAATGGAAATTTGAATGCTCATGTGCAATTGTTAAGTTTATTAACTTATTTTTTGTATTCCAAAGGTCAATGGAAATATATGACTTGACAATTGCATACCCCTAGGTGCACCAAAATGGGAAAGAAAAAATGCATGCCCCCATGAAAATTATTCTGCACACATGATCTATGTGTAATGACACTCATGTACCATATGATTGTTCCTTTAATCTCCTCTTCCCATTGTTGAGCACAACTAATTATGGTTCTTACATTTCCACATATTGCAAAGATGGCTTGGAGGATTGTTAGCAATTCAATAATTCCCTCTCAATTCATTTGCTAGATCACTCGTCTCTCTGATCATGTGGGGAATCATATCGACCTCATGATTGGTGGAATCACACAACTCACTAATACTCTCACTCTGATTGGTGGGGAATGAATGGCATTCAAGCATCAAGCGTGGGGGAAGGGACACTTTCCTACTTCTTACTTAGCCCTCTCCACTCGTAGTGAGAGGTATTCCCCTATGATCTTCGTGTCTATTTTTGGTGCAGTATGAGACCCCCCAACCCACCCTAGATTGGATGTAGACTTTGCGGGGCTCTTTTGGATGTTGAAACCTGACCTCCCGCTGTCAGATCACGGGTTCCGGCAAAACCCTTAAGGTTCGAACACTGGGGTGCGCGCGAAGTTCTTTCCCCCCTACCAATCCACGCCCTAGCTTGCTAAGATCTCACGGACGAACTCGACGAACTCACAGCACAAGAGACACAGGGTTTATACTGGTCCGGGCCACCATTGTGGTGTAATACCCTACTCCAGTGTGGTGGTGGTGGCTTGCCTCTTGGGCTGATGATGAACAGTACAAGGGGAAGAACAGCCTCCTGAGGTTGAGGTGTTCTTGTGCTTGGCGAACTTGTGTGTGTGTGTGGATTCGATCAGCTCAGGCTCAGTTGTGAATGAGTTCCTCTCTAGGTCTGCATGCCTCCTACGGTGGTGGCTAGTTCTACTTATATAGGCCCTGGTCCTCTCCCCAAATATTGAGCGGGAAGGGAGCCAACAACGGCCAATTTGAAAGGGGACAACTAGTACAACTTATCCTGACAAAAGCGGTCTTTGCATGCAAAGGCTCTGGTGGTGACGCCGCCTTGGGCTCCATGGTGACCTCCGTATTGTCGTCCTGCTGGTCTTGGTCTTGTTGCACCGATATGGAAACCTTTGCTTGACGCCTCGGTACTCTGCGCCTGCGCTCGCTTCCTTAGCACCAAAGGGGAAACAAGGACACTGCGTGCGTTGGCGCCCGCCTGGTCTCGATCGTCATGGTTCACGTCACGAGAACCTCGCGAGGTTTGCCCTGCCTTGATCTTTCCGCTCCTCGCGAGCCAACCTGGTGAGGCCGCTCCTGAGGAGGTCTTGTGTCATCCGCCTCGCGAGGCTTGGCCCCTCGCGAGGGTCTTGAATGCCTTGTTGATGAAGATGGGCCGTACAGGCCTGCTAGCACAACCACGCCGTGGGCCGCAGGCAGGCAAGTATGGGGACCCCCGTTCCTAGAACGCCGACAGTAGCCCCGGGGCCCAAGGCACGCTCGGGCTTGGCTTCCAGGCGAAGCCAAGGGTCAAGTACGGAGCGCCACGGGCCCCAAAAGCCTGCGGCCCTGGTCGATGCGTGGTGGTTGATTGGACGCGAGCGTCCCTGTGACATGCAAGGGAAAACCATCATTACCTGTGATTGTGGGAGGTGTCGGTTGGCCTTCTCCCGCTATAAATGGGGAGGGGGGCAGAGCCCCTGTCGCCCATCTCTTCCCAATCCGCTTGCTTCCTCCTCCTTGCTCCACTGCTATTAGCAATTCTCATGGCGCCGATCCGAAGGTTCTCCACCGAGGAGAAAGGAAAGGCTCCCCGCGACGAGCCAGGGCCGCTTCCGCCGAAGAAGAGGCCAGCCCACCGTCGCGACATTGTCGTGAGGGCGGAAGTGACGAGGCCCTGGTGCGAACGGTCGCCTCCAGGGTATCCGTTGCCCTGAAGGGGTACGCAAGGACAATGCGCGCCCGGCCTGTGGCACCTCGTGCAGCAGCGACTCTTGGGCGTCCAACGGTTCTCCTGAGCTCTACGAGACTCCGGAGATGAGTGACGACAGCTACGTGCCCCCGAGCTCTCGTCGCGCCCGGAGTAGGGTTG
Source organism: Aegilops bicornis (assembly GCA_021605145.1). Classification (NCBI taxonomy): domain Eukaryota; kingdom Viridiplantae; phylum Streptophyta; class Magnoliopsida; order Poales; family Poaceae; genus Aegilops; species Aegilops bicornis. The sequence goes on from CM038672.1 coordinate 413,687,183, forward strand.
CGGCGTCCAGCCGCCGCCGTCGCTGATCTGGATGGGGTTGGCACCGGCCTCCCGTGGCCCAATGTTGATGATGGCGTCGGTCACGGGAGGGTGTGGATAGGATTCCCCTAAGTTCTCGTCTTTTGTTCCCTTCGAGGAATCAAGAAGTACCCCGCGGGGGCGTGTAAAGGGTCTGTAATGTCTTTTGTTGATACTATCCTTGTTATGAAAAATTGCGAATGCATGTCCTGTTTAGGCTCAGTCTCCCCTTTCCAACCTCGCGACGGCTCGTTGTTCTACGCTGATTGGTCCCGGTCCCCAGGCAAGCTGCAGCCCTCGCTGGTATGCCAAGTCGCATGCCGTGGTCAAGGCCAGGAGGTGAGCGGCCCGAGGTCCAGTAAGAGCCCCTGAGGCGCGATGTTCAGGAGGTCCCATTTAGCGCTCAAGCAGCCATGGTAAGGTAAGAAAGGGAGGCGAAGTTGCCGCAATAGGGCTGCGGCGAGCATGACCCCTAGGCTCCAACAATTAGCTGATTTGAGCGTGAGACTTATCTTGGCGGTCTGAGGTTGATTCCTTGCGATGCACCATGTTAATGCGTAGCTAGGCCAGGCCCATGCGAACCTTCCCCTCTTCTCCACGCTCTCCTTTATGCTCTACGTCCTCAGGTCCCGGCCCTCGAGCGAGCTCAGCCGCCACTGGTATGCCAGGTCGCGTGCCGTGGTCAAGGCCAGGGGGTGAGGGCTGGAGAGCCAATAGGAGCTCCTGAGTCGTGATGTTCAGGAGCCCCCCTTTTAACATGCAAGCGGATTGCATGAGAGAAGAGGGAGCTCGCGGTGCCGCCTGCTGTCATTCTCATGAGATTCCTACGAGTCAGCAGAAGGAGAAACACGGTTTTCCATTATGGTTGTCAGTCCGCTCAGTTGCTTCGCGAGGAGGCGAAGGCACTGAGGGCCTGGTGAGGTGACATGCGCGGGGCGTGCTGCGAGCCAGAGCTCGGCCGCTCAGATTTGTCGATGTTGCAGGGACGGACCCGTGCACAAGCGTCGTGCCAGCGTGAGCAGCCCCCGTGGGAGGCGAGAGTCAAGCAGATGATAGTCATAGATAGGTTATGCATGGGAAGCATATTGGCTTAGGTAAATGCAGGGAAGATACATGCCACCGGGTCCGGCTCGAGCGGCTTGGGGATGATGCAGCCCGAGGGGCGCCCCCAGCAAGGTAAGCTAAAGAGATAAGAAAAGGGATACATGCCATAGGGACGGACCCACGCGGCATGGGAATGATGCAGCCTGAGGGGCACTCCCAGCTAAATAAACTTGGAAACTGTCACCTGGTTCTATCGATGAAGGGGTGTCGGGGCAGCTGAAGGTACGCGGCGAAGGAATTGCTCCTCACGAGCCACCGGGGCCCTGAGCCTCGGGAGGCTCTGGGGGTCCAGGTGGTTCCCTGAGGACCGTCTCCATCTCCATTAGCACAACGTGGTGCATGGCCTCCTGAGCCGCCAGGATGCTCTGCAGGTTGCGCTGATAGGCGGTTGACACGCTCGGCAGGCCAAAAGGCATGCGAACGTAGCTGTGCGGTGGACCCTCGCAGCGGCCCACGCGCGAAGGCCAGAAGGGCTCCTGAGATGCGGCCTTGTTGAGCCCTGGGACGTTGATGCAGACGCGCAGCCCAGCATCCTCGCCTGGATGGGGTGCTGCACTTCATGAGCGGCGGTCGCCGCGCATGGCCCTTGCGTCTTGCAGTTCCTGAGTGGTCCTGGTGATGAACTCCTGAGCGGTGGGCGCTCCTCGCCCTGTGTTCTCCTGAGGGAAGTGTTCCACGAAGCACGCCTCCAAGTGGTGCCCGAGCGCCTCCCTCGTGATGTTGGCAAGGTCTGAGGCCCTCCAGAAGAGAGCCCCCAAGCCCTGCCCGAGAAGGGCGCCGGGCGTGCCTTCCTATGGGATGGAGGGAGGCGCCCCTGGCACGGGCGCTGATCCTGACGAGGTTCCAGTTGCGATGACACCCTCCTGAGGTCCTGCACGGCGTAGCTGCTTCTTCTTCTTGGGGGTGGCCTCAGGAGGGCACTCGCCCTTGCTATCGGGGTCGTCGATTGCTGCAGCTTGGAAGGCACGCTCAAGGGAGCACACCTCATCTCTTTCTTCGCATGGGACCGTGATGATTCCGCCGCTTCCCGGCATCTTGAGGACATTGTAGCCGTGATGCGTCACCGACATGAACTTGGCCAGGGCTAGATACCCGAGGTTGGCATTGTACGGCAGACGATGTGCGCGACGTCAAAGTCAATGAGTTCGGTGCGGTAGTTCTTGCGTTCTCTGAAGGTGACGGGGAGGCGGACCTGCCCTATCGGTGTGGTGGGGCCATCGGTCACTCCTGAGAAAGGCTTGGTGAAGCTGATCATACGACACTTGGAGGTTGTCCAACGTGTCGACGGACAGGATGTTGAGCCCTGCGCCGCTGTCGATGAGGGTCTTGGCAACTTGCACGTTGCTGATGACTAGGGAGCAAAGCATCAGGAGGGCGTCTGCGGTGGCCGCGCACTTGAGCTGATCCGCCGAACTGAAGGTGATGGCGCACTTGGACCACCTGAGCGGGTGTGTGGCCTCAAGCTTGGGGAGGACTGCATTCACTTCACGAGCAAACTGTTTGAAGATACGCTGTGAGGCTGGGGCCTGAGCTCCGGCCAAAATGCAGGCAATAGCATGTGGCTCCTGGAAGCCCCCAGCCCCCTCGTCTTGATGGTGGTCGTCATTCCTTCTTGGTGGTGGTGGCAATGGAGGAAGGCCTGCGTTGCCCTGAGGACGATCCTCACGAGGTTGATCCCTCCAGGCGCCCTCGCGAGGCTGATCCTGCCAGCGGTCCTCACGAGGCCGGTCGCGCCACTCCTGGCGCGGGCCACGGTCGTCCCAGCATCCGCCACCACGTCCTCCTCCTCGGTCGTAGCCTCGATCGTTGCGCTCAGGGCGTCGATTGAAGCGTCCTTCTCGAATGGCTCTGAGCTCTTGATAGTCGTTGGTGTTGTGGGTATGCGGGTTATGGAAGGCGCAGAACGGTCGGATGCTCTTGGATGACTCGGGCTGAACACTGCCGCGTTTGGTGTCCGGCTCCGCCGCGAGCATGGCTGCTCCCTTGCGTTTACGTCCTTGGCCTTGGCTTTCTTCTCCTCCGGGTCCGCAGCCGGGAGCTCAAGGAGGGAGAGGCGCCCTTCCTCGGCTCTTGCACACTTGATCGCCAGGTTGAACAGCTCCAGGGATGTGCACAGCTCCTCATGGATAGCGAGCTCCTCCTTCATGTTGACGTCACGGACGCCATTGGAGAACGCGGAGATGATGGCCTCGTCCGTCAACTTGGGGATCTTGAGACGGACGTTGTTGAAGCGCTGGATGTACTTCTGGAGGCTCTCTCCTGGTTCTTGCTTGACGCGGCGCAGGTCACCCGCGGCCGGTGGGCGGTCGTGAGTGCCCTGGAACTTGGCGACGAAGCGGTCGCGCATCTCGTCCCACGAGGAGATCGAGCCTGGAGGCAGGTTCATGAGCCACAAACGGGCGCCGTCTTTGAGCGCCATAGGGAACCAGTTCGCCATGACTTTCTCGTCGCCGTTGGCCGCCTCGATGCTCAGCTCGTAGAGCTACAGGAACTCCGCGGGGACGGGGGTGCCGTCTCAGCGAGGAGGCAGATCTGGCTTGAACTTGCCCGGCCAGGCGACGCTACGCAACTCGGGGGTGAAGGCGCATCAGCCGGCCGTGGTCACCGGGGCCCGTCTTGGAGGTGGAGCTTGGTCTTGGCGCCCACGCGCCGCTACGGCTAGCGGCGCGGTGCCCTGCCGCGGCAGACAATCCCGGCGTGGCGGTGCGAGGAGTGGCGAAGTGTTCTCTTGTGGTCGAGGGACTTCTTGAAAGCTTCTTTCTTCATGCGCGGGCGCCGGACACGGTGGGTCGCGTCGTGGAGCCGCACGCATTGGCGCCAGGGCGCCGTCTTGGTGCAGAGGTGGTGGAGGTGCTCCGTGAGCTACGTCGCCCGTGGCTGTCGGAGGGTGAGGCAGTGAGAGGGACGGCGCAGGGGAGCCCCCTGCAGTGCTGACAAGCTCGGTGATGCGGTCGAGCCAGTCCTCGTAGAGGTCGTCGACCGGACGGTAGCGCATGAGCTCGTGCGCCATGAGGAGTGTGGCCCGTGTGTCCATGGGAGTGCGTCGAGCGTGAGGCGACGAACTAGCGGGAGTCGGTGATGGAGTGGCAGTGCGGCCGTCCTGTCACACCGAGGGGTACAACGAGGACGCTTGCTGCTCGTTCCCCACCGGGCCGGTGGCGGCGTTGGCGGCAGGAGACGGAGAGCGACGGGGTGGCCCGCCGACAGGGGTCGTCTGAGCGACACTGGTGGAAAGGGCAGCGCGACGCTCGGGCGGGCGCGGCGTGCGTCCGCCATGGAGACGATGAAGCAACAGGACGCGGAGTGATGGAAGGGAAGTGAGGGAGTCCTGGATTAGGGGGTATCCGGACAGCCGGACTATATCCTTTGTCCGGACTGTTGGACTATGAAGATACAAGATTGAAGACTTCGTCACGTGTCCGGATGGGACTCTCCTTGGCGTGGAAGGCAAGCTTGGCAATACGGATATGTAGATCTCCTCCCATTGTAACCGACTCTGTAGCCCCCTCCGGTGTCTATATAAACCGGAGGGTTTAGTCCATAGGACAACAACAATCATACCATAGGCTAGCTTCTAGGGTTTAGCCTCTACGATCTCGTGGTAGATCAACTCTTGTAATACTCATATCATCAAGATCAATCAAGCAGGAAGTAGGGTATTACCTCCATCTAGAGGGCCCAAACCTGGGTAAACATTGTGTCCCCCGCCTCCTATTACCATCCGCCTTAGACGCACAGTTCGGGACCCCCTACCCGAGATCCGCCGGTTTTGACATCGACATTGGTGCTTTCATTGAGAGTTCCACTGTGCCGTCACCGTAAGGCTTGATGGCTCCTTCGATCATCGGTAACGATGCGGTCCAGGGTGAGGTCTTCCTCCCTGGACAGATCTTTGTATTCGGCGGCTTCGCACTGCGGGCCAACTCGTTTGGTCATCTGGAGCAGATCGAGAGCTACGCCCCTGGCCACCAGGTCAGGTTCGGAAACTTGAATTATACTGCCGATACCCGCGGAGACTTGATCTTCGACGGATTCGAGTCCTTGCCACGTGCGCTGCACGATCACGACGAGCATGATATAGCTCTGCCGTCGGGCGGTGTTCGGGAGATCACACCAGCAACTACTCTGGCCTTCAATCCGGAGCAAATTGCACCATCAGAGGACGGGTGTATAGACCCCGCCCTGGAGGCCGCACTCTCAGAGGCGATAGAGCCAAATACTGACCTTACCCCTCACGAGAGCCGTGATGCCGAACCACTGGATTCATCTCCGGCCACGGACTCCGAGCCGCCCGCGCCCATACCTATCGAATCCGATTGGGCGCCGGTCATGGAGTTCACCTCCGCGGATATCTTTCAGCACTCGCCCTTCAGCGATGTGCTAAACTCGTTAAGGTCTCTCTCCTTGTCAGGAGAACCATGGCCGAACTATGTCCGGCTAGAATGGGATGCAGACGACGAAGAAATCCACTCCCCACCCACCACCCACTTAGTAGCCACTGTCGACGATTTAACCGACATGCTCGACTTCGACTCCGAAGACATCGACGGTATGGACGACAATGCAGGAGACAAACAGGAACCACTGCCCACAGGGCACTGGACCGCCACCTCATCATATGATATATACATGGTGGATACACCCAAAGAAGGAAATGGCGATAAGACAGCGGAGGATGACCCCTCCAAGAAGCAACCCAAGCGCCTATGTCAGCGGCACCGCTCTAAGTCTCGCCATAGCAAAAGTAGTGATACCGACACAAGAGACAATAACACTCCGGACAGTGCCGAAGATGACGACAATCCCCTCCAGCAAGATTTAGAGCGGGGAGGATGAACAAGCCAGCCCTCCTGAGCGGGCAGCAGACGGAGAAGCGAAGGATGACAATTACATGCCTCTCTCCGAAGACGAGGTGAGCCTCGGCGACGAAGAATTTGTCGTGCCTGAGGATCCTGTCGGCGAGGCGCTTTAAGCGCCCGGCTTATAGCTACAAAGAAATAGCACGAGGAAAAAGCAACAACAGCTTTGAGCTGATCAAGATTTGCTAGCAGACAGATGGACCAAAGTCCTTGCGGCCGAGGAATATGAACTCGAACGCCCCTCCAAGGGTTACCCAAAGCGCAGGTTGCTACCCCGACTTGAGGAGGAAGCATTGAAGCCTACATCACCAGTGTATGATGGGGCTGATCGGCCACCTCGTGGCCGAGAAAGAGAGGCATTTCAGCCTGAAGCTCAGCCTGCACCGCGCCGCCACTCAAACAAAAATACCAAGGCCCGGGGCAACACGCGGGACCTGCGAGACGTATTGGAAAACAGGGCAAATAACGCAAGATCTATCTACGGATCACGGGGGCGCGCACCTACGCGGGACGATGACCGTCACGCGGTTATACTAAAAGTAAATCCGCCCGGGCCGAACACAGCAGACAAGACTCATATGAACTGCGTCGTGATATAGCCCAGCACAGAGGCGCCGCACACCCCCTATGCTTCACTGACGAAGTAATGGATCATGAATTCCCAGAGGGTTTTTAACCCGTAAATATCGAATCATATGATGGTACAACAGATCCCATAGTATGGATCGAGGATTTCCTCCTCCATATCCACATGGCCCATGTGATGATCTACATGCCATCAAGTACCTCCCACTAAAACTTAAAGGACCAGCTCGGCATTGGCTGAATAGCTTGCCGCCAGACTCCGTTAGCTGTTGGGAGGATCTGGAAGATGCATTCCTTGACAACTTCCGGGCACTTATGTGCGACCACCGGATGCCGATGACTTGAGCCATATAACTCAAGAGTCGGGGAATCGGCTGCAATTCTGGACACGGTTCCAAACCAAGAAAAATCAAATTGTCGACTGTCCGGATGCAGAGGCCTTAGCGGCATTTAAGCATAACATCCGTGACGAGTGGCTCGCCCGGCACCTCGGCCAGGAGAAGCCGAAGTATATGGCAGCCCTCACGACACTCATGACCCGCTTTTGCGTGGGAGAGGATAGCTGGCTGGCTCGCAGCAACAACATATCAAGGAACCTTGGCACTACGGATACCAAGGATAGTAACGGCAGACCGCGTCGTAGCAGACACAAGCGCCGCAACAACGGCGATAACGCCGAGGATACGGCAATCAATGCCGGATTCAGTGGCTCTAAATCCGGTCAGCGGAAAAAGCCATTCAAAAGAAGTACTCCGGGCCCCCGATAAGCCAGTTTGGACCGCATACGCGATCGCTCGTGTCAAATACATGGCACTCCCGATAAGCCAGCCAATCATACCAACAGAGAATGCTGGGTGTTCAAGCAGGCCGGCAAGTTAAATGTCATAAACAAGGACAAGGGGCTATATAGTGACGACGAGGAGGAGCCCCGGCCGCCGAACACGGGAGGACAGAAGAGGTTCCCCCCACAAGTGAGGACGGTGAACATGATATACGCAATCCACATCCCCAAGAGGTAACGGAAGCGTGCACTAAGGGACGTCTATGCGATGGAGCCCGTCTCCCCAAAGTTCAAACCATGCTCCTCTTGTCCGATCACCTTCGATCGCAGGGACCACCCCACTAGTATCCGTCATGGGGGATCTGCCGCATTGGTCTTTGTTGGGGAACGCAGTAATTTCAAAAAAATTCCTACGCACACACAGGACCATGGTGATGGCATAGCAACGAGAGGGGAGAGTGTCCACGTACGCACTCGTGAGACCGAAAGCGGAAGGCGTTATAACAACGCTGTTGATGTAGTCAGACGTCTTCACGATCCGACCGATCCAAGCACCGAGCGTCACGGCACCTCCGAAGTTACGCACACGTTCAGCTCGATGGCGATCCCGGGCTCCGATCCAAAGCGTCGGGGATGAGTTCCACAAGACGACGGGCGTGGTGGCGATGATGATGCTCCACCGACGCAGGGCTTCGCCTAAGCTCGCTGACGATATGACTTCTCCGGCAGGCTTCGCCTAAACTCCGCGACGATATGACCGAAGTGGAATATGGTGGACGGGGCACCGCACACGGCTAAGGAATGATCCGTAGATCAACTTGTGTGTCATGGGGTGCCCCCCTGCCCCCGTATATAAAGGAGCAAGGGGGGGGGGGTGCGGCCAGCCCAAGGGGGCGCGCCTGGAGGAGTCCTATTCCTACCGGGAGTAGGACTCCCCCCCTTTCCTAGTTGGATTAGGATTGGGGGAGGGGAAGAGGAAGGCGCCGCCTCTCCTTGTCCTATTCGGACTAGCGGGGAGGGCGCGCGGCCTGCCTGGCCGGCCCTGTCCTCTTCTCCCTATGGCCCATCAAGGCCCATAGACCCCCCGGGGGGTTCCGGTAACCCCCCGGTGTTCCGGTAACTTTCCTGTTTTCATCCGGAACCTTTCCGAAGTCCAAACATAGGCTTCCAATATATCAATCTTTATGTCTCGATCATTTCGAGACTCCTCGTCATGTCCGTGATCACATCCGGGACTCCGAACAACCTTCGGTACATCAATACTTATAACCTCATAATGAACTGTCATCGAATCGTTAAGCGAGCGGACCCTACGGGTTCGAGAACTATGTAGACATGACCTAGAACCATTCTCGGTCAATAACCAATAGCGGAACCTGGATGCCCATATTGGTTCCTACATATTCTACGAAGATCTTTATCGGTCAAACCGCATAACGATATACGTTGTTCCCTTTGTCATCGGTATGTTACTTACCCGAGATTCGATCGTCGGTATCCAATACCTAGTTCAGTCTCGTTATTGGTAAGTCTCTTTACTTGTTCCGTAATACATCATCTCACAACTAACTCATTAGTTGTAATGCTTGCAAGGCTTATGTGATGTGTATTACCGAGAAGGCCCAGAGATACCTCTCCGACAATCGGAGTGACAAAACCTAATCTCGAAATACGCCAACCCAACAAGTACCTTTGGAGACACCTGTAGTACTCCTTTATAATCACCCGATTACGTTGTGACGTTTGGTAGTACCAAAGTGTTCCTCCGGTAAACGGGAGTTGCATAATCTCATAGTTTACGGGAACATGTATAGGTCATGAAGAAAGCAATAGCAATATACTAAGCGATCAAGTGCTAAGCTAACGGAATGGGTCATGTCAATCACATCATTCTCCTAATGAGGTGATCCCATTAATCAAATGACAACACATGTCTATGGTTAGGAAACACAACCATCTTTGATTAATGAGCTAGTCTAGTAGAGGCATACTAGTGACTATCTGTTTGTCTATGTATTCACACATGTATTATGTTTCCGGTTAATACAATTCTAGCATGAATAATAAACATTTATCATGATATAAGGAAATAAATAATAACTTTATTATTGCCTCTAGGGCATATTTCCTTGATCTCCCACTTGCACTAGAGTCAATAATCTAGATTACACGATAATGATTCTAACACCCATGGAGTCTTGGTGCTGATCATGTTTTGCTCGTGGAAGAGGCTTAGTCAATGGGTCTGCAACATTCAGATCCGTATGTATTTTGCAAATCTCTATGTCTCCCACTTGGACTTGGTCCCGAATGGAATTGAAGCGTCTCTTGATATGCTTGGTCCTCTTGTGAAATCTGGATTCCTTTGCCAAGGCAATTGCACCAGTATTGTCACGAGAAGATCTTCATTGGTCCCGATGCACTAGGTATGACACCTAGATCGAAATGAACTCTTTCATCCAGACTCCTTCATTTGCTGCTTCCGAAGCAGCTATGTACTCCGCTTCACATGTAGATCCCGCCACGACGCTTTGTTTAGAACTGCACCAACCGACAGCTCCACCGTTTAATAAAAACACGTATCCGGTTTGCGATTTAGAATCGTCCGGATCGGTGTCAAAGCTTACATCGACGTAACCATTTACGACTAGCTCTTTGTCACCTCCATATACGAGAAACATATCCTTAGTCCTTTTCGTGTATTTCGGGATGTTCTTGACCGCTGTCGATGATCCACTCTGGATTACTTTGGTACCTTCCTGCCAAGCTTACTGACTAAGCATACGTCAGTGTCGGTACATGACATTGCATACATGATAGAGCCTATGGCTGAAGCATAGGGAACATCTTTCATTTTCTCTCTATCTTCTGCTTGTGGTCGGGCATTGAGTCCGACTCAATCTTACACCTTATGTCTGGTAAAAAACCTTTCTTTGCCTGATCCATTTTGAACTTCTTCAAAACTTTATCAAGGTATGTGCTTTGTGAAAGTCCAATTAAGCGTCTTGATCTATCTCTATAGATCTTGATGCCCAATATGTAAGCAGCTTCACCGAGGTCTTTCATTGAAAAACTTTTATTCAATTATCCTTTTATGCTATCTAGAAATTCTATATCATTTCCAATCAATAATATGTCGTCCACATATGATATCAGAAATGCTACAGAGCTCCCACTCACTTTCTTGTAAATACAGGCTTCTCCAAAAGTCTGTATAAAACCATATGCTTTGATCACACTATCAAAGCGTTTATTCCAACTCCGAGAGGCTTGCACTGCACCATAAATTGATCGCTGGAGTTTGCACACTTTGTTAGCACCTTTTGGATCAACAAAACCTTACGGTTGCATCATATACAACTCTTCTTCTAGAAATCCATTCAAGAATGCAGTTTTACATCCATTTGCCAAATTTCATAATCATAAAATGCGGCAATTGCTAACATGATTCGGACAGACTTAAGCATCGCTACGGGTGAGAAAGTCTCATCGTAGTCAACCCCTTGAACTTGTCGAAAACCTTTCGCAACAAGTCGAGCTTTGTAGACAGTTATATTACCATCGTCAGTCTTCTTCTTAAAGATCCATTTATTCTCAATGGCTTGCCGATCATCGGGCAAGTCAACCAAAGTCCATACTTTGTTCTCATACATGGATCCCATCTCAGATTTCATGGCTTCCAGCCATTTCACGGAATCTAGGCTCACCATCGCTTCTTCATAGTTTGTAGGTTCGCCATGGTCAAGTAACATGACTTCCAGAATAGGATTACCGTACCACTCTGGTGCATATTTTATTCTGGTTGACCTACGAAGTTCAGTAGCAACTTGATCTGAAGTTTCATGATCAACATCATTAGTTTCCTCACCAATTGGTGTAGTTGTCACAGGAACCGCTTTCTTGTGATGAACTACTTTCCAATAAGGGAGCAGAATCTGATTATCTCATCAAGTTCTACTTTCCTCCCACTCACTTCTTTCGAGAGAAACTCTTTCTCTAGAAAGGATCCGAATTTAGCAACGAAAATCTTGCCTTCAGATCTGTGATAGAAGGTGTACCCATGATCTCCTTTGGGTATCCTAAGAAGACGCAATTCACCTATTAGGGTTCGAGCTTATCTGGTTGAAGTTTCTTCACATAAGCATCGCAGCCCCAAACTTTAATAAACGACAACTTTGGTTTCTTGCCAAACAACAGATCATACTGTGTCGTCTCAACGGACTTAGATGGTGACCTATTTAACGTGAATGCGGTAGTCTCTAAAGCATATCCCCAAAAGCGATAGCGGTAAATCGTAAGAGACATCATAGATCATACCATATCAAGTAAAGTCACGATTCTGACGTTCGGACACACCATTTCTCCGTGGTGTTCCGGGTGGCGTGAGTTGCGAAACTATTCCACATTGTTTCAAATGTAAACCAAACTCGTAACTCAAATATTCTCCTCCACGATCAGATCGTAGAAACTTTATTTTCTTGTTACGATGATTTTCCACTTCACTCTGAAATTCTTTGAACTTTTCAAATGTTTCAGATTTGTGTTTCATTAAGTAGATATACCCATATCTGCTCAAATCATCTGTGAAGGTGAGAAAATAACGATACCCTTGGCGTGCCTCAACATTCATTGGACCACAAACATCGGTATGTATGATTTCCAACAAATCAGTTGCTCGCTCCATAGTTCCGGAGAACGGCGTTTTAGTCATCTTGCCCATGAGGCATGGTTCGCAAGTACCAAATGATTCATAATCAAGTGATTCCGAAGCCCATCAAGATGGAGTTTCTTCATGCGTTTTACACCGATATGACCCGAACGGCGGTGCCACAAATAAGTTGCATTATCATTATCAACTCTGCATCTTTTGGTTTCAACACTATGAATATGTGTATTACTACTATCGAGATTCAATAAAAATAGACCACTCTTCAAGGGTGCATGACCATAAAAGATATTATTCATATAAATAGAACAACCATTATTCTCTGTCTTAAATGAATAACCGTCTACGCATTAAACAAGATCCAGATATAATGTTCATGCTCAACGCGGCACCAAATAACAATTATTTAGGTCTAAAACTAATCCCGATGGTAGATGTAGAGGTAGCGTGCCGAGCGATCACATCGACTTTGGAACCATTTCCCACGCGCGCATCGTCACCTCGTCCTTAGCCAATATTTGCTTAATCCGTAGTTCCTGTTTCGAGTTGCAAATATTAGCAATGTAACCGATATCAAATACCTGTACTACTGCGAGTATTAGTAAGGTACACATCAATAACATGTATATCACATATACCTTTGATCACCTTGCCATCCTTCTTATCCGCCAAATACTTGGGGCAGTTCCGCTTAAAGGTCCAGCTTTGCTTGCAAGAAAACACTCGGTTTAGGGCTTAGGTCCAGACTTGGGTTTCTTCTCTTGAGCAGCAACTTTCTTGATGTTCTTTTGAAGTTCCCCTTCTTCTTTCCTTTGCCCTTTTTCTTGAAACTAGTGGTCTTGTTGACCATCAACACTTGATGCTCTTTCTTGATTTCTACCTCATGACTTTTAGCATTGCGAAGAGCTCGGGAATTGTTTTGGTCATCCCTTGCATATTATAGTTCATCACGAAGCTCTTGTAGCTTGGTGGCGATGATTGGAGAATTACATCAATGACACTATCATCCGGAAGAGTAACTCCCAGTTGAATCAAGTGATTATTATACCCGGACATTTTGAGTATATGTTCCTTGTGAACTATTCTCCTCCATCTTGCAACTATAGAACTTATTGGAGACTTCATATCTCTCAATCCGGGCATTTGCTTGAAATATTAACTTCAACTCTGGAACATCTCATATGCTCCATGACGTTCAAAACGCGTCGTTGAAGACCCGGTTCTAAGCCGTAAAGCATGGCACACCGAACTATCGAGTAGTCATCAGCTTTGCTCGCCAGACGTTCACAACTTGGCGTTGCTCGCAGCAGTTCGGCACCCAGCGGTGCTTCCGGGACGTAATTCTTCCGTGCAGCAATGAGGATAATCCTTAAGTTCTGAACCCAGTCCGTGTAATTGCTACCATCATCTTTCAACTTTGCTTTCTCAAGGAACGCATTAAAATTCAACGGAACAACAAAGACGAGCCATCTATCTACAAAGAAACATAGACAAGCAAAATACTATCAGGTACTAAGTTCATGATAAATTTAAGTTTAGTTAATCATATTAAAACTCCCACTTAGACAGACATCTCTCTAGTCATCTAAGTGATTACGTGATCCAAATCAACTAAACCATGTCCGATCATCACGTGAGATGGAGTAGTTTCAATGGTGAACATCACTATGTTGATCATATCTACTATATGATTCACGTTCGACCTTCGGTCTCCGTGTTCCGAGGCCATATCTGTTATATGCTAGGCTCGTCAAGTTTAACTCGAGTATTCTGCGGCGCAACTGTTTTGCACCCGTTGTATTTGAGCGTAGAGCCTATCACACCGATCATCACGTGGTGTCTCAAAGACGAAGAACTTTCGCATAGCGGTGCATACTCGGGGAGAACACTTCTTGATAATTTAGTGAGAGATCATCTTATAATGCTACCGTCAATCAAAGCAAGATAAGATGCATTAAGGATAAACATCACATGCAATCAATATAAGTGATATGATATGGTCATCATCATCTTGTGCTTGTGATCTCCATCGCCAAGAAGCACCGTCATGATCACCATCATCACCGGGCGCGACACCTTGATCTCCATCGTAGCATCATTGTCGTCTCGCCAACTATTGCTTCTACGACTATCGCCATCGCTTAGTGATAAAGTAAAGCAATTACATGGCTTTTGCATTTCATACAATAAAGCGACAACCATATGGCTCCTGCGATTGCCGATAACTTCGGTTACAAAACATGATCATCTCATACAATAAAATATAGCATCACGTCTTGACCACATCACATCACAACATGCCCTGCAAAAACAAGTTAGACGTCCTCTACTTTGTTGTTGCAAGTTTTACGTGGCTGCTACGGGCTGAGCAAGAACCGTTCTTACCTACGCATCAAAACCACAACGATAGTTTGTCAAGTTGGTGCTGTTTTAACCTTCGCAAAGACCGGGCGTAGCCACACTCGGTTCAACTAAAGTGAGAGAAACTGACACCCGCCGGTCACCTTTAAGCAACTAGTGCTCGAAGCGGTGAAACCAGTCTCGCGTAAGCGTACGCGTAATGTCGGTCTGGGCCGCTTCATCTCACAATACCGCCAAACCAAAGTATGACATGCTGGTAAGCAGTATGACTTATATCGCCCACAACTCACTTGTGTTCTACTCGTGCATATGACATCAACGCATAAAACCTGGCTCGGATGCCCTTTGTTGGGGAACGCAGTAATTTCAAAAAATTTCCTACGCACACAGGACCATGGTGATGGCATAGCAACGAGAGGGGAGAGGTCTGTCCCACGTCACGGCACCTCCGAAGTTACGCACACGCTCAGCTCGATGACGATCCCCGGCTCCGATCCAGCAAAGCGTCGGGGATGAGTTCCACAAGACGACGGCGTGGTGACGATGATGATGCTCCACCGACGCAGGGCTTCGCCTTTAAGCTCATGACGATATGACTTCTCCGCGCGAGGCTTCGCCTAAGCTCATGACGATATGACCAAGTGGAATATGGTGGAGGGGCACCGCACACGGCTAAGGAACGATCCGTAGATCAACTTGTGTGTCATGGGGTGCCCCTGCCTCAGATATAAAGGAGCAAGGGGGTGCGGCCAGCCCAAGGCGGCGCTGGAGGAGTCCTACTCCCGGGAGTAGGACTCCCCTTTCCTAGTTGGATTAGGATTGGGAAGGGAAGAGGGAAGGGCGCCCCTCCTTGTCCTATTCGTACTAGAGGGGAGGGCGCGGCCTGCCTGGCCGGCCCTTTCCTCTTCTCCCTATGGCCCATCAAGGCCCATAGACCCCGGGGTTCAGTAACCCCGGTGTTAAGAACTTTCTGTTTTCATCCGGAACCTTCCAAGTCCAAACATAGGCTTCCAATATATCAATCTTTATGTCTCGATCATTTCGAGACTCCTCGTCATGTCCGTGATCACATCCGGGACTCGAACAACCTTGGTACATCAATACTTATAAACTCATAATGAGCATCGCCGAAGCGTTAAGCGTGCGGACCCTACGGGTTCGAGAACTATGTAGACATGACCTAGAACCATTCTCGGTCAATAACCAATAGCGGAACCTGGATGCCCATATTGGTTCCTACATATTCTACGAAGATCTTTATCGGTCAAACCGCATAACGATATCGTTGTTCCCTTTGTCATCGGTATGTTACTTACCCGAGATTCGATCGTCGGTATCCAATACCTAGTTCAGTATCGTTATTGGTAAGTCTCTTTACTCGTTCCGTAATACATCATCTCACAACTAACTCATTAGTTGTAATGCTTGCAAGGCTTATGTGATGTGTATTACCGAGAAGGCCCAGAGATACCTCTCCGACAATCGGAGTGACAAAACCTAATCTCGAAATACGCCAACCCAACAAGTACCTTTGGAGACACCTGTAGTACTCCTTTATAATCACCCGATTACGTTGTGACGCTTGGTAGTACCCAAAGTGTTCCTCCGGTAAACGGAGTTGCATAATCTCATAGTTTACAGGAACATGTATAGGTCATGAAGAAAGCAATAGCAATATACTAAACGATCAAGTGCTAAGCTAACGGAATGGGTCATGTCAATCACATCATTCTCCTAATGAGGTGATCCCATTAATCAAATGACAACACATGTCTATGGTTAGGAAACACAACCATCTTTGATTAATGAGCTAGTCTAGTAGAGGCATACTAGTGACTATCTGTTTGTCTATGTATTCACACATGTATTATGTTTACGGTTAATACAATTCTAGCATGAATAATAAACATTTATCATGATATAAGGAAATAAATAATAACTTTATTATTGCCTCTAGGGCATATTTCCTTCAGTCTTAGACCTCATCATTGACGGATTTCACCTCACTCGAGTCCTTATGGACGGCGGCAGCAGCCTGAACCTTCTCTATCAGGATACAGTGTGCAAAATGGGTATAGACCCCTCGAGGATCAAACCCACAAAACGACCTTTAAGGGCATCATCCCAGGTGTAGAGGCCCATTGCACGGGCTCAATCACACTGGAAGTGGTATTCGG
The DNA here is from genome assembly GCA_021605145.1 of Aegilops bicornis. Lineage (NCBI taxonomy): Eukaryota > Viridiplantae > Streptophyta > Magnoliopsida > Poales > Poaceae > Aegilops > Aegilops bicornis. Next base: position 413,703,734 of record CM038672.1, read on the forward strand.
ATCTCCTGACAACTTCTGAAGCGAGGAGTTAATCTTTGATATCGTCCCATTCCGCAGCGGCAATCACGCACTGCTCGGGCGAACCGCATTTGCAAGATTCAATGTGGTACCACACTACGCATACCTCAAGCTCAAGATGCTAGGACCTAGGGGGGTCATAACAGTCAATGGAAACACAGAGCGCTCACTCCGCATGGAGGAGCACACTGCGGCCCTCGCAGCAGAAGCACAAAGCAGCCTATTAAGGCAATCCACCAATTCGGTGATAAAGCCCCCGGACACCATCAAGCGAGTCCGGAGTAACCTGCAACAGGACCGCCTGGCACGTTCAGAGCTCGCCTAGCAATTCGGCCCCCGCCCTAGTCCCAGTCAAACGGGGAAATCCGTGCCGCACGTACATAATTACGCATTGAAAATACCATGCACATAGGCGGGGGCACGACCATGGCACGTCCCACAGTGCGGCTTAACCGCCCTAGGGGCTGAATACCTTTATCATTTTCTCTCTTTCAGGACCTTACTCTCTGGAAGCCCTATCCAGCAGTGCGATTGCCGGACACATAACACAACAACCAAGGAGGTAGGAAGCTACGTCGTACAATGGAATCCCCAGGTGGTCTCTGATAATGAGCGAAATACCTGCTTTAAATACCAATCCGCAGCTTGCCCTTAGATAGGACATGTCAAATAGTCCTATTTTTTGCTTATTGCACTACTTGTATCAGTACGCTTCGACGTAAAATTTAAATAACAACGCACATAATTAGTCTATTATTGCATTATCTATTCTTTTTTATATATGTTTATTTACGACAATCAGCACCCGTACATTCTGGTACGGCCAGTACGCCAGGGGCTTTCGTATACCCCATAATATAGCGTGAGAAGTGCGAACACTTTCGACAGTGCGACACCCCGAACTTATAGCATTATATTCATCAACTCCGAATCATGTCTTGGGTCAATAGTTGGATTTGCCCGGCTCCCATGTTTTGGTACCTTATGTTCCGCTATATCGGCTAAGGTAGCACTGGGAGAACTACTGCGATTGTGTCCCGGTTCTTCCGGACAAGCACCTCAGTAGAGAAAGCCAAAACTAACTGTCATGATGAGGCGAGAGTTGGTCGCTGTTCGAGAGGTCTCAAGTCCTTAAAGACTTTTTCTGCTTCGGGCGAGGAGTCGGCCTTATCCGACTTAGGCGTATATAGCGCCCCAAATTCGGCCTTCAAAATACTAGGGGCTTCGCCAAAATTTAAAATTGTAGACTTCTATGGCTAAGTGAGAGTGATAAAGCATTATAGTCCGGTTGCCTGGTTCATTGTGCTGAGCACCTCCCTCGGAGGACCCAAAAATGGGAAAAAGAGTGCTCAAATTTATCCCGAACACCCCAGTACTAGCTGCATGGGGGCAGAAGCCAACGACTGGCCAACTCTCAGATTTGATAAACGGTCGCACAGAAGGTAATATTTTAAATTCAAAAAGTGTTGCATAGCGCAAGTGAACTAGTTTTCACATTAAAGGATCACATGAGCACGTTCATTCAAAAATTACATCTTTGGTACACTCCTCCGCCACAAGGCGGGCACCCTTCAGGACACCGTCATAATACATTTCAGGGTGGCCATGCTCCTTGCCCTGCGGCGGCCCCTCCTTCACCAGCTTCTCGGCGTCCATCTTCGCCCAGTGCACTTTCGCACGGGCAAAGGCCCTGCGTGCACCTTCGATGTAGACGGGCCGTTTGATGACTTCAAACCGGGGGCAGGCATCCACAAGCCGCCTCACCAGACCGAAGTGGCTGTTGGGAAGGGGATCGCCAGGCCACATCCGGACTATAAGGCCCTTCATGGCCTGTTCGGCCGCCTTATGGTGCTCGACCAGTTGCTTCAGCTGGTCGCTCAAGGGCACCGGATGTTCGGTCCCAGTATACTGAGACCAGAACAGCTTCTCCGTCAAGCTCCCCTCCTCGGCCCGATAGAACTCCGCGGCATCTGACACACTGCGGGGCAAATCTGTGAACGCTCCTGGAGAGCTCCAAACTCGGGTAAGTAAAAAGAAATTTTCTTTGACATGCTTGCTTTGCATAATGAATGCCTTACCCGCCGCTATCTTCTTAACCACCTCAATTTCCTAGAGGGCCTTTTGGGCTTCGGCCTTGGCATGTTTTGCGGTTTCGAGGGCCTTTGCAAGCTCGGACTCTCGCGTCTTAGAGTGAAGCTCCAAGGACTCGTCCTTCTTCACGAGAGCCTGGAGCTCTTGCTGCACCTAGCCTACTCGGGCCTCTTGTTTTGCTCTCTCGGTGCGCTCCTTGGCTGCTTTGTTTTCGGCCTCGAACGGCGCCTGCTTCAGGGTCGCCACTTCGGTTGTGGCCCCTGGCACATTCATGATGATCCTATTATTTTGCAACCAAATTTCTTTTTAATATATAGACAAGGTATTGCTTACCTTTGCTCTCCTCGAGCTGCCTCTTGGTAAGGCCGAGCTCTTCCTCGGACCGCTCAAGGTCCTGCTTCAGGGCATTGACCTCCGCAGTACGTGCGGCGGCGGCCAGCAGCGACGCCTGCATACGCACATAGACATATTCGGATTAGACTCCTATGGTTATTATTCGCATCAGGGGCTACTGTCTATGCAGTAATATTTTCCTATATTATGATTACTTACCTGAAAGCATGTTAGAAGGTTGGCGCAAGCTTCGGTCAGTCTGTTTTTGGCGGACTGAACCTTCTCGATCACCGCACTCATGATAGTGCGGTGCTCTTTGTCGATGGAAGCGCCGCGAAGAGCTTCCAGCAAGTTGTCCGGTGCCTCTGGATGGACAGAGGTCACCGGCACGGGCGGCTTGCCCCTCTTAACAGGGGGTCGCCTGCCGGAGTCCGGAACCACAGGAGGTTCCGGCACAGTGTTCGGCTGAGGGCCGAACTTGGAGCCCGTGGGAGTCTTGCTCCCTTTGCGCCCGGGGTCTGGAAGGTCACCTCGAGGCGCCTCCAGGACTACCTCCCCTCGGCTTGGTGCCTTCTGAGACAACACCTCGGCGTTGTCCGTAGGGCAAGGGGTGGAGGCGGTCGTAAGCGTATCGTTACTCATATCCGACGGGTCCAAAGAACCGTCCGACGAGGATACGTCGATGCGGGCTCAGGACGGACTGCATAATCATATTCGGCGTAAGGAGAAGCAGTGCAATAAAAGCATACCATGAATCACTCTGGTATCCGAATACTTACGACTTCGCCAGGGGCTTGTCCCTGGGCAGCCACTCGTCTTCACTATAAGCGGCGGTCGTGGAACAGTCCGGAGGGAGAGTCCTTCCCTTCTTGGACCCTTCGGCCTCCCTGGTTGGGGCGGCCTTCCTTTTCTTGTCTCCCCCGGCCGCGGGGGGAGAACCTTCCTCTTCCTCCTCCTCGTTTTCACGAGAGGAGTGCGTCTCGGAGTTATCGGACGATGAGTCCGATATCACCTGACGCCGGAGACCCTTTCGGGTCCCCGTGGCCTTCTTCTTGGTCTTCTTCTCCGGCACCTCATAAGGTGCCGGAGTCAACATCTCCGTTAGGAGAGCGTCGGCTGGATCTTCGGGCAGGGGGGCTGGACAGTCAATCTGCTCCACTATCTCCACCAAGTCATGTTAAAGGCATGGAGGCTTAGATCCCGCACATGATTAAACTAGGGATAATAAATACCCTATAAGGTATAAAAGAACTTACCGAACTGGTGTGGCGCTGTGCGCTGAGTCTGCGGTCCTCGTTAAGGGAAGGGGGACCTCGGCGCCCTTGAACAGCACCCTCCAAACGTCCTTGTGCGTCGTGTCAAAGAGCTCACGCAGAGTCTGGTGCTTGGCCGGGTTGAACTCCCATAAATTGAATGCCTGTTGTTGACACGGGAGGATCCGACGGAAGAGCATGACCTAGACCATGTTGACGAGCTTGATTTTCTTGTTCATCATGTTCTTGATGCAGGTCTGGAGTCCGGTCAGCTCTACCGGGTCACCCTAGGACAGGCCCTTCTCTTTCCAGGAGGTGAGCCGCATGGGGATTCCAGATCGGAACTCAGGGGCCACCACCCAGTTGGTGTCGCGCGGCTCGATGATGTAGAACCACCCCGATTGCCACCCCTTTATGGTCTACACATAGGAGCCCTCGAGCCATGTGACGTTGGGCATTTTGCCCACCATGGCACCTCCGCATTCCGCTTGCTGGCCTCCTACTACCTTCGGTTTAACATTGAATGTCTTCAGCCACAGGCCGAAGTGGGGCCGGATGCGAAGGAAGGCCTCGCACACGACGATAAACGCCGAGATGTTGAGGATAAAGTTTGGGGCCAGATCATGGAAATCCAGCCCGTAGTAAAACATGAGGCCGCAGACGAACGGGTGGAGAGGGAATCCCAGTCCACGGACGAAGTGGGTGAGAAAAACTACCCTCTCATGAGATTCCGGGGTAGGGACGATCTGCCCCGCGTTGGGCAGCTGATGCGCGATATCCGTGGCCAAGTATCCGGCTCCCCGCAGCTTTTTGATGTCCTCCTCCATGAAGGAGGATTTCATCCACTTGCCTCCCGCTCCGGACATGGTTGGAACAGTTTGAGGACAAAGACGCAAACTTGAGTGTTGGAGCTCGAGTGCGCGAGAATGGATGAGCAAGGAGAAAGAAGGCGTGGGTGAAAAGGGTGAACCTATGGGACCCCCTTGACAGTTTGCTTTGAATAAAACTCCTCCAGCAAGGCCCAACCTTGGTTTTACAATTTGCCTCACCACCACCTACTTTTCCCTCGGGAGTCGCGCTCTCGAGGGTCATCTTTATTTTAGCCACCCCCCCAGGGCCAATGCTTCTCTAAGTGTTGGCCCGAAACGAGTAGACTGCGGGGCCACCTTGGGGAAACTTGAGGGCTGGTTTTACTCGTAGGATGTCTCATCCGGTGTTGCCCTGAGAACGAGATATGTGCAGCTCCTATCGGGATTGTCGGCACATCGGGCGGCTTTGCTGGACTTGTTTTACCATTGTCGAAATGTCTTGTAACCGGGATTCCGAGTCTGATCGGGTCTTCCCGGGAGAAGGAATATCCTTCATTGATCGCGAGAGCTTGTCATGGGCTAAGTTGGGACACCCCTGTAGGGTTTAAACTTTCAAAAGCCGTGCCCGCGGTTATGTGGCAGATGGGAATTTGTTAATATCCGGTTGTAGTAAACTTGAAGCAAACCCTTCTAAAATACATCAACCGTGTGCGTAACCGTGAGTGTCTCTTTTCTGGGTTGTTCGAGAGGAGAACATGGTTTTCGGGTTATGTTTGACGTAAGTAGGAGTTCAGGATCACTTATTGATCATTACTAGTTGACGACCGCTTGCTAAGCTCCTCTTCTCGCTCTTGTTTCGTAAGTTAGCCACCATACTTTGCTTAGTCATTGATGCAACCTCACCATTTTATCCTTCCTTACCCATTAAGCTTTGCTAGTCTTGATACCCATGGTAATGGGATTGCTGAGTCCTCGTGGCTCACAGATTACTACAACAACAGTTGCAGGTACAGGTTATGCGATGATCACGACGCAAGAGCGATGCTTACTCGTGTTGGAGTTCTTCTTCTTCTTCGTCGATCTTGGGTTAGGTTCCGGGTTGGCAGCCTGGGCTAGCAGGGTGGATGTCGTTTGATTTTCTGTTTATGTTTCATCCATAGCCGGATGTTGTTCTCATGTATATTGATGTATTCATGTGACATTGTATGCCTTGGTTGTATCCCCACTATTATGTAATGTTGATGTAATGATATCCACCTTGCAAAAGTGTCTTCAAGATGCGCCTCTATCCTTGGTGGGACCTTCGAGTTCCTTTAGGATAGGGTCGTATCTTGGGCGTGACAAGTTGGTATCAGAGCCTCGACCGAGCCTAGGAGCCCCCTTGATTGATCGTGTAGTTTGGCCGGTGTCGAGTCTAGAAGAAATTTTTTTGGAGTCTAGTTATATCGGAGAGTAGGAATTCTTTTTACTCCTCTGCCCCTTCGTCGCTCTGGTAAGGAATCTTGACGTAGGTATTTTGAACTACTCCTCTTCCCCTTCAAATTTTTCTTTAGGATCACGCGTTTAGTTTTCGTTCGTTGTCCTTCTTCTTTTATCCGGTGCATCTCTCGTCAAGTCGACTCAAACCTCTTTGTATTTCGTGAGATCAATCCTCAGTTCTTCCTCCACGACGTCGTTTCCCTGTTCGAAGTTGTCCTTGTTTTTTCCCCACCAGCCCATCCCTTTTCTTCTCGGAACCGGAGTCTGTAATCGAGTATCCATCCTACTCGTGTGAAGCCTTTGCATTCTTCCCTAAATCAGTTCAACCGGTGTTTTTCTCTTCAAGTTACTCGTCGGTTCCCCGTTCCAAGTTGCTTTTGTTTTTCCCCGCCCTCCCACCCTTTTCATTCCGGAGCCTGAGCCTCTTTTCGAGCAGTTATTTCATTCGTGCGGAGTATCTTCAGTCTTTCCCCAATTGTCTCAACCGGTGAATTCTCGCCTACTTAATCATTGTTTGTCTCATTTTCTTTTCCGGTGGATCCAATTCAAGTTTTTCGTTGTCGATCGTATTCTTTCCCTCATCTCAAATATTTCCCTTTGCTCGTTCGCCTCTCGCCATTCTATCATTCCGGAGTGATGAAGACATCTCAGAAGATTCGTGTTTGCATCCATTTAATTCGAGGTTGTCAACTCATTCAAGTCTTTCAGTTGTTCTGGTGCATCTTTTCTCATTCAACAATCCTTTCCAACGGTGTTTCTTATCAGTGGGCCCTAACCCACAGGTCTTTTTCCAGGATCTTACCTGACTCTTCTAATTGCCCGGAGGTATTCTCAAATTCTTTTCAGAGTTTGGCATAAGTATGAATTTCACCAGTCAGATGCTTTTCCAAGATCGATTTCAAATCATTTTCATTGTTGGCTCAACCTCTTCGTTTTTTTCATTCTCGTGGAGTATCTCAACATTTTTGGTGTTGTTTCTCGTCGTCATTTCCAACAGTTGAAGACCAAAGAAGAGTTTATTCCTCTAAATCTTGCCCGTTCTCTCGAGGACGCGTGGTTCTACGTCTTGTTATCCTCGCAAATTACCCCGTTTGTCAGAAATTCTTTTCATCCATCCGGAGTATTGCAGGAGTTGTTTTCCGTCTCAATCATCTGGAGGCCATCTTTTCGGAATATTTCTTCTTTCTAAGTTTTCGAATTCGTTCTCCAATTATTCTACGTCTGTGCCCCTTCGGTCGTCTCAATATTCTTCCGGTGCTTCGTTCAAGTATTCTTCAATCAGTTCGCGATCTCTTCGTTCTCTTTTCTCTAAATTCCCTCAAGTATCTTCGTGATTGCTCTTCTTCCCGGTGATTCTTTCTCTTTTCTTCGTTCATTGTCATTTCTTATGGTGGTTCGTTCAAGATTTATTTCCGTTCTTTTCACATATATTCGTTCGTTCTTTTCAATCCGACTGGTGGCTCATGAAGACCTTCCCAAGTGTTGCGCTATATCTCCCTTTAATCTTTTCCAACATGGATAAGTTGTATGCGATCCATTACTCTCATCAATTTAATTGATGAAGGATAAGCATAACATAATTCTTATTCTCATTTCATCGTGGTCAAGTTGATTAATTCTTTTCTTCGGAGATTGTTCATGTTGAATAATTTCTCGGTTCTAAGTTGTTCGTCTTTTCTTTTTCCGAGTCCCAAGCTTCGCTTGTCTCATCGCGAATCTCCATCCGAATCATCGCAATGCTTTAATCTTATTTCTTTTCATCCTTCAATTTTATCTCGTCATCCTTTTGTTACCGGAGTTCTTCACGGTGGCTCGGCATGATTTAATCCACTCTTCAAGTGTTCATCAAGATTCTTGTTCAAGGAGTTCTAGTATTTTTTTCTTCTTGCATCTCGAAGTGCGATTAATTCTCCGCATTCTTTTGAAGTGGAGTTTTGCATTTCTTCGTTCTCCTCGGTTATTCATTTATTTTTCAATTGTGGTCGGTTATCACCTCATAATTTTGAGATGTTATCCATAAGTCCACGACAAGCTTATTCTTTCGTTGTTGATTTTCTCAACAACTCCATTCAATCCTTCCTTCTAAGTTATTTTCATTCAATTCTTCCAGGTCTTCCTGAGGCATTGCATTGTTCATCTCGTCAAGTGCCATCTCATTGGGTGAAGGTCATGTTCTAATCCTTCCATTTTCAGTCGGACTGTTGCCAAAATTCTTTTATTCATTCCTTTTCTATCTTGTTCTAACCGGAGTGCTTTCAGAGTCTATCTTGTTTCCATGAGCTTTTGATTTTTGTCATACTCGTCATTCCTATTTTTTCTACCCGAGTGCTCGCGACCTTGTTCATCTTCTCTCTTGCACTCTTGCTTCACCTCTTCCTCTTTCTCTTCTATCTCGTTCCTAAGATATCGGGACGAAATCTTCTGTTAGTGGAGGAGTGTTGTGACGCCCCAAGTCCGGTGCTCCAGTTGCCTTCCATTTATTTTAGTTGTTGCCGTGTGTTTATTGTGTGTGGCATTGTCATAGTTGTTTTCCATATTTCTTTTCCCTATGTTTGTTGCCATGATCATGTTGAGTGCCTTGTCATATTTGCTTCTTGCTTCATGATCATCATTGTTTACATTGCTTTGTGCCTTTTGTCATTTTGCATTTCATCATAATCACCATGTGCATCGCATTCTTCATGATGTTGTCTTGCTCTATGCATGTTGCATGTGACCAAACCCCTTGCTATGTCTCTCAAATCTACCCATGCATCAACACCTCCTTCTTCCTTCTTATTCCTTTCATTTTGCTAGTGCCATTTTCTCATCCTCCATAAATGTTCATTCTTTTCCTATAAATCCTGCTCATTGCCTACACCCTCTCTGCCAATTTTCGGCTCATATGAATATGTTTTGGTTGGGTTTAAAAATGGCTCAAGTTTGAATTTAATTCAAACTTGAATTATTTTTATATCTCTAAAAATATCCAAATAATTTTATTCAAATTGTTCATAAATCCAGGATCTTAGATCTATTTCTGTCTCAGTCTACTTCCTTCCAGATGTCCCTGTGCATTTCTGCTCTTGTTATTCTGTCTAAAGAATTAAAGAAAAGAAATGAGGGACAAAGGAAGAGCAGCCCAGTGAAGCCCACCTATCTTACCTGTTCACTGCAGCCCACAACAAGACCGCCAAATTTCATCTCCACAGGAGCGCTTCGTCCTCCCATCAGATCAAGGCAAGATCGAGAGCCTCCACGTCGGCAGCCGGCTTGATTTGACGGCCGGAACAGCCTCCCTACCTCCTATAAATCATGCCCCGGTGCCCTAGGGTCTCTCCTGTTTCCATTCCTCCCTCCTCCTCGTCTAGCCGCCGCAAGGTAAGCCACTCCACGCCATAGCCGTCGCCAACGCCATGCTCGAGCTCTACTCCGGCGCGATCAAGCTCGACGCCGTCGTCTTCTTCCTCGGGGAGCGACGCCTGCGTCTCCTTCTTCTTCTAGACCTCGCAAGCGCCCATTCGCGCCACGGATCGACCTCCTCCTTGACGTCTTCTTCCCCTGCTTCCTCTGCTTCATGGACCCGAAGCCCCGCCAAGTCTCCGCCGCCGTTCAGCGCGCTTCCCCGCCGTCTCCACTGCGTTCCAATTGAACCACGACGTCGCAAAAACCCGTGGTGAGCTCATGCTCCTCCCGGTATTTGTCCCCTTATTGATTCCGTCCATGAAGTCGGCGTTCTGTGCAATATTCGAGGCCTTGATCGCCGGAAATCTTCGCAACCTCTGCTGTACCCCTGCTTGCACGCCCGAGCTCGCCCACGACACGCCACCAGAGCCCCTCTGATGCAGATCCGCATTCGCCAAGACTCCGCTCGCTTGCCGCCGCCAAGGCCATGCTCGCTTCGCCAAGACTTGCTCGCTGACGCTCGAGACGAGCACGGCCTCGTGCTCGAGCCAATCCCCGCAGCTGCTCAAGACGCACGCATCCATACCCCATTCCCGCAGCCTCCCTAGAAGGATTCCGCACCCCCGCCGGTCCTCTGAAACCACAGCAGCTGTTGCTGTTGGCTCCCGTCGCCGGCGAGTCCCCGTGCGTACGCTTCAGTTTGGGTCCTGGTAGCGTTGACCATATCCTTCATCTTCCCGCTGATCTCCCTTTGCATCACCAACACGTAGCTAGCCTAGTGGTTGGCGTAGCCACTATCCGTCCGAGGGGTTTGGGGATCGAGTCCCAGGCGCCACATATTTTTGCTCTGTTTTCCCCTTATTTCTATGCACACACACTCAGCGCTCACCCGGGCCAAGTCCTCCTGGCCCGCTGCAGGTTGCTGCAATCCGGCCCGTGCATTTTTTTCCAGTCTGTGTATTTTAGCATTTTCCAGTGCATGCATATTTAGTGTTAGTGCATTTTTTTCCAGTCTGTGTATTTTAGCATTTTCCAGTGCATGCATATTTAGTGCCACTGTTTTGTATTGTTAATAACTAAATATGCATGCATCCAAATTGAACAAACTATACATGTAAAATGCTTAGAATTGTATGTAGTTTCACAATATGCAACTTTCATCCCTGTTAAAAATGTTTAAAATTGTTGCTCTGTTTCCCCTGTTTCTATGCACACACACACTCAGCGCTCACCCGGGCCAAGTCCTCCTGGCCCGCTGCAGGTTGCTGCAATCTGGCCCGTGCATTTTTTTCCAGTCTGTGTATTTTAGCATTTTCCAGTGCATGCATATTTAGTGCCAGTGCATTTTTTTCCAATCTGTGTATTTTAGCATTTTCCAGTGCATGCATATTTAGTGCCATTGTTTTGTATTGTTAATAACTAAATATGCATGCATCCAAATTGGACAAACTATATATGTAAAATGCTTAGAATTGTATCTAGTTTCACAATATGCAACTTTCATCCCTGTTAAAAATGTTTAAAATTGTTGTTTGTAATAATTTGCACAAATGCCATGTTAAAATGATTTATTTCATAACTAAATAACCGTAGCTCGGTTTTAAATAAACTTTATATGTAAATGTAGTAGAAAAATGCTTAGATCAACTTGCTGCACTTTATTTTGCTGTTTAACAACATTAAAATTGTGTTTAGGGCAGAACAGTACCAAATTAGAAATATGCTTATGAGGATTTTCCGGAATTGTTGTTTGTTGTTCCGGCCTCATTTAAACTTGCCTAGATAGGTAGTTTAATTATGCTTCACCTCTTGCCATGTTTAACAACATTTAACATTGTTTGGTAGCTTAAACGAGATTAGACTAAATATGTCAATGTGGTGTTTTGTCAATATGCAATTCGTTGCATATTGAGCTCCACTTAACTTGAAGCATTGTTTGTTGCACTTTGCCATGCGATGCCTCATTAAACCGGACATGCATCATACTTGTTTGTGCATCATGCCATGTTTATGCTTGTGCATTTACCATGTTGTTTGTTTCTTTCCGGTGTTGCTTCTTAGTTCCGGTAATATTGCGATTGTGAGGATTCGTTTGACTACTCCCGTTCGTCTTCTTCATGGACTCGTTCTTCTTCCTAGCGAGATTTCAGGCAAGATGACCGTCACCTTGGATCTCACTACTATCATTGCTATGCTAGTTGCTTCGTTCTATCGCTTTGCTGCGTTACCTACCACTTGCTTATCAAGCCTCCCAAATTGCCATGAACCTCTAACCTTTGTCACCCTTCCTAGAAAACCGTTGTTTGGCTATGTTACCGCTTTTGCTCAGCCCCTCTTATAGCGTTGCTAGTTGCGGTGAAGATGAAGATTGCTCCATGTTGGATTATGTTTATGTTGGGATATCACAATATCTCTTATATTATTAATGCATCTATATACTTGGTAAAGGGTGGAAGGCTCGGCCTTATGCCTGGTGTTTTGTTCCACTCTTGCCGCCCTAGTTTCCGTCGTATCGGTATTATGTTCCCGGATTTTGCGTCCATAACGCGGTTGGGTGATTTATGGGACCCCCTTGACAGTTCGCTTTGAATAAAACTCCTCCAAAGAAGGCCCAACCTTGGTTTTACCATTTGCCTCACCACCACCTACTTTTCCCTCGAGTCGGCGCTCTCGAGGGTCATCTTTATTTTAGCCACCCCCAGGCCAATGCTTCTCTAAGTGTTGGCACAAACGAGTAGATCATGGGGCCACCTTGGGGAAACTTGAGGGCTGGTTTTACTCGTAGGATGTCTCATCCGGTGTTGCCACGAGAACGAGATATGTGCAGCTCCTATCGGGATTGCTCGGCACATCGGGCGGCTTTTGCTGGACTTGTTTTACCATTGTCGAAATGTCTTGTAACCGGATTCCGAGTCCGATCGGGTCTTCCCCGGAGAAGGAATATCCTTCATTGATCGCGAGAGCTTATCATGGGCTAAGTTGGGACACCCCTGCAGGGTTTGAACTTTCAAAAGCCGTGCCCGCGGTTATGTGGTAGATGGGAATTTGTTAATATCCGGTTGTAGTAAACTTGAAGCAAACCCTTCTAAAATACACCAACCGTGTGCGTAACCGTGAGTGTCTCTTTTCTGGGTTGTTCGAGAGGAGAACACAGTTTTCGGGTTATATTTGACGTAAGTAGGAGTTTAGGATCACTTCTTGATCATTACTAGTTGACGACCGCTTGCTAAGCTCCTCTTCTCGCTCTTGTTTCGTAAGTTAGCCACCATACTTTGCTTAGTCGCTGCTGCAACCTCACCACTTTACCCTTCCTTACACATTAAGCTTTGCTAGTCTTGATACCCATGGTAATGGGATTGCTGAGTCCTCGTGGCTCACAGATTACTACAACAACAGTTGCAGGTACAGGTTACGCGATGATCACGACGCAGGAGCGATGCTTACTCGTGTTGGAGTTCTTCTTCTTCTTCGTCGATCTTGGGTTAGGTTCCGGGTCGGCAGCCTGGGCTAGCAGGGTGGATGTCGTTTGAGTTTCTGTTTATGTTTCATCCGTAGCCGGATGATGTTCTCATGTATATTGATGTATTCATGTGACATTGTATGCCTTGGTTGTATCCCCACTATTATGTAATGTTGATGTAATGATATCCACCTTGCAAAAGCGTCTTCAAGATGCGCCTCTATCCTTGGTGGGACCTTCGAGTTCCTTTAGGATAGGGTTGCATCTTGGGCGTGACAGGACCCTTATCCCTTTATAAGGGCGGACGAAACTGTACGCCCCCACCTGCCTAGTAAACTCGTTTATTCCCCAAGCGTCGTAATTGATGGCGCGGTTGGGTTACCCACGTCCGTATTGATGAGAATTCCGTGATAAGGGGACACGGTCTCTGCTTCGACAAGACGTGCCAAGGAAACCGCCTCGCAATATGCGCCGAGGCTCGTTGAGAAAAACGGTTCAAATAATGACCGGGCCGTGGTGTGATGTCATGCTACTGAATGCGTCAGCAGATTAGATTTGTGGAAGTATTATTCTCTCTACGGTGGTATGTGGAACTTGTTTTGCAGAGTCGGACACTATCCTTGTGTTCAAAATCTTCTATAGAGTATTCAGAGGAGGAACCCGCCTTGCAACGCCGAAGACAAATATGCGCGCCGAACTCATTGTCATTAAAGCCTGGTTCAGGGGCTACTGAGGGAGTCCTAGATTAGGGGGTATCCGGACAGCCGGACTATATCCTTTGGCCGGACTGTTGGACTATGAAGATACAAGATTGAAGAATTCGTCCCGTGTCCGGATGGGACTCTCCTTGGCGTAGAAGGCAAGCTTGGCAATACGGATATGTAGATCTCCTCCCATTGTAGCCGACTCTGTGTAACTCTAGCCCCCTCCAGTGTCTATATAAACCGGAGGGTTTAGTCTGTAGGAAAACAACAATCATACCATAGGCTAGCTTCTAGGGTTTAGCCTCTACGATCTCGTGGTAGATCAACTCTTGTAATACTCATATCATCAAGATCAATCAAGCAGGAAGTAGGGTATTACCTCCATCGATAGGGCCCAAACCTGGGTAAACATTGTGTCCCCCGCCTCCTATTACCATCCGCCTTAGACGCATAGTTCGGGACCCCCTACCCGAGATCCGCCGGTTTTGACACCGACAGGAAGCTTCGGCACACCCCTACCTGGCGCGCCAAATGTCGGATCATGGGTTCCGGCAAAACCCTTAAGGTTCAAACTCTGGGGTGCGCGCGAAGTTCTTTCCCCCCTACCGATCCACGCCCTAGCTCTCTAAGATCTCGCGGACAAACTCGATGAACTCACAACACAAGAGACACAGGGTTTATACTGGTTCGGGCCACCGTTGTGGTGTAATACCGTACTCCAGTGTGGTGGTGGTGGATTGCCTCTTGGGCTGATGATGAACAGTACAAGGGGAAGAACAGCCTCCTGAGGTTGAGGTGTTCTTGTGCTTGGCGAACTTGTGTGTGTGTGGATTCGATAAGCTCAGGCTCAGTTGTGAATGAGTTCCTCTCTAGGTCTGCGTGCCTCCTACGGTGGTGGCTAGTTCTACTTATATAGGCCCTGGTCCTCTCCCCAAATATTGAGCGGGAAGGGAGCCAACAACGATCAATTTGAAAGGGGGCAGCTAGTACAGCTCATCCTGACAAAAGCGGTCTTCGCCTGCAAAGGCTCTGGTGGTGACGCCGCCTTGGGCTCCATGGTGACCTCCGTCTTGCCGTCCTGCTGGTCTTGGTCTCATTGCACCGACATGGAAACCTTTGCTTGACGCCTCGGTACTCTGTGCCTGCGCTCGCTTCCTTAGCACCAAAGGGGAAACGAGGACACTGCACGTGCTGGCGCCCGCCTGGTCTCGATCGTCATGGCTCACGTCACAAGAACCTCGCGATGTTTGCCCTGCCTTGATCTCTCCGCTCCTCGCGAGCCAACCTGGTGAGGCCGCTCCTGAGGAGGTCTTGTGTCGTCCGCCTCGCGAGACTTGGCCCCTCGCGAGGGTCTTGAATGCCTTGTTGATGAAGATGGGCCGTACAGGCCTGCTAGCACAGCCACGCCGTGGGCCGCAGGCAGGCAAGTCTGGGGACCCCCATTCCCAGAACGCCGACACGTGCATTGTTTTAATAATTTATGGAAATGTGTAAATCCTAAATCTTTTTTAATAAATATGGTGGGTTTTGTAATGTAGGTGCCAAGGTACCTGATGTCTACTACTCAACCTTCTTCTTGTAGACGTTGTTGGGCCGCCAAGTGCAGAGGTTTGTAGGACAGTAGCAAATTTCCCTTAAGTGGATGACCTAAGGTTTATCAATCCGTGGGAGGCGTAGGATGAATATGGTCTCTCTCAAACAACCCTGCAACCAAATAGCAAAGAGTCTCTTGTGTCCCCAACACACCCAATACAATGGTAAATTGTATAGGTGCACTAGTTTGGCAAAGAGATGGTGATACAAGTGCAATATGGATGGTAGATATAGGTTTTTGTAATCTGAAATTATAAAAACAGCAAGGTAACAAGCAATGAAAGCGAGCACAAACGGTATTGCAATGCTAGGAAACAAGGCCTAGGGTTCATACTTTCACTAGTGCAAGTTCTCTCAACAATAATAACATAATTGGATCATATAACTATCCCTCAACATGCAACAAAGAGTCACTCCAAAGTCACTAATAGCAGAGAACAAACGAAGAGATTATTGTAGGGTACGGTACCACCTCAAAGTTAGTCTTTCTGATCAATCTATTCAAGAGTCCGTAGTAAAATAAAACGAAGCTATTCTTTCCGTTCGATCTATCCTAGAGTTCATACTAGAATAACACCTTAAGACACAAATCAACCAAAACCCTAATGTCACCCAGATACTCCAATGTACCACAAGTATCCACGGGTATGATTATACGATATGCATCACACAATCTCAGATTCATCTATTCAACCAACACAAAGAACTTCAAAGAGTGCCCCAAAGTTTCTACCAGAGAGTCAAGAAAAATACGTGTGCCAACCCCTATGCATAAGTTCACAAGGTCACTGAACCCGCAAGTTGATCACCAAAACATACATCAAGTAGATCACGTGAATATCCCATTGTCACCACAGATAAGCACATGCAAGACATACATCAAGTATTCTCAAATCCTTCAAGACTCAATCCGATAAGATAACTTCAAAGGGAAAACTCAATCCATTACAAGAGAGTAGATGGGGAGAAACATCATAAGATCCAACTATAATAGCAAAGCTCGCGATACATCAAGATCGTGTCGAATCAAGAACACGGGAGAGAGAAAGAGAGATCAAACACATAGCTACTGGTACATACCCTCAGCCCCGAGGGTGAACTACTCCCTCCTCGTCATGGAGAGCGTCGGGATGATGAAGATGGCCACCGATGAGGGATCCCTCCGGCGTGAGTCTCTAACAGGGTCCCGATTGGTTTTTGGTGGCTACAGAGGCTTGCGGCGGCGGAACTCCCGATCTAGGTTACTTTCTGGAGGTTTATGTATTTATAGGAATTTTTGGCGTAGGTCTCACGTCAGGGAGGTCTCTGAGTCGTCCCCGAGATAGGGGGACGCGCCCAGGGGGTAGGGCGCGCCCCCCACCCTCGTGGACGGCCAGGGACTCTTCTGGCCCAACTCTTTTACTCCGGGGGCTTCTTTTGGTCCATAAAAAATCATCAAAAATTGGCACATCTGTCGGCGTCCTAGGAACGAGGGTCCCTAGACTTGCCTGCTTGCGGCCCACGGCATGGCTCCACCAACAGCCCTGTACGGCCCATCTTCACCAGCAAACACTCAAGACCCTCGCGAGGCGGACAACGCAAGACCTCCTCGGGGGCGGCCTCACCAGGCTGGCTCACGAGGGGCGGAGAGATCAAGGCAAGGGGCACCTCGCGAGGTTCCTGTGATGTAAGCCATGACGACTGAGGCCAGGCGGGTGCCAGCGCACGCAGTGTCCTCGTTTCCTCTTTGGTGCTAAAGAGGCAAGCGCATACGAGGAGTCCCGAGGCATCAGGCAAAGGTTTCCATATCGGTGCAACGAGACCAAGACCAGCAGGACAGCAGGATGGAGGTCACCGTGGAGCCCAACACGGCGTCACCACCAGAGCATTTGGCAGGCGAAGACCACCTTTAGTCAGGATAACATGTACTAGTTGTCTCCCTTTGAATTTGGCCGTTGTGGCATCCCTTCCTGCCAGCATTTGGGAAGAGGACCAGGGCCTCTATAAATAGGACTAGCCACCACCATAGGAGGCAACTCATCTTGGATTGGATCCATTCCATCCTCACATCCACAAGCTCACTGAGCACAAGAGCACCTCTCCTCAGGAGGCTGTTCTTCCCCTGTACTAGTTCTTCCTTAGCCCAAGAGGCAATCCACCACACCACACTGGAGTAGGGTATTACACCACATCGGTGGCCCAAACCAGTATAAACCTTGTGTCTCTTGTTCTGTGAGTTCGACGCGCTGAGCTTTGAGATCGCGGTGAGGGCATGAGCTAGGGGGAGGAGAGATCTTCGTGCGCACCCCAGTGTTCGAACCTCAAGGGTTTTTCCGGTACCCTAAATCCGACATTTGGCGCGCCAGGTAGGGGTGCGCCGAAGCCTCTCTTCCATCAACAGACCCGCCAGCACTCTGCAGCGCCGATGTTCAGCGACCTGAGGGCCGACACCAACCACTGGGCAGCTTGGCCAGCCCGGGCGGCGTCGTCCGCCCAAGAAGACCTCGACCCCACACTCCAGGCGGCATGCGCACCGCCAAACGCTGCGGAGCGCGGGCGGCGCGGTCCGACACCGTCCACCCTTACTCTGCAGCGTGCGCGGGCCACCACAAGGGCCTCAAGCTACGCTGCGGCGTCGGTGCCGCACACCCGGCGGGAACAAGCGAACATGAGGGTCGTGCTCACAGTGGCGCGGGAGCTGCTGCGATGCCGACTGATGGAGAGCGGCCGAGATGCGTTGCTAGAGCGCGTCGCCGAGCGGTTGGACGCCGCAGCCAGGGGCACGCCGCCTTTCTGCTCCTTGCATACGCCTCAGGCTGCGGCGGATCGCATGGTGGGCCTCGTCGCGCATGCGTGCTCCCGGGCGCACCAGGAGGTTTCGTCGGCATCGACGCGACCAGTGGCGCCGGACACACAATCGCACCGTGCCTCTCCCGATGGGCGCAGGCGTGAGCGTTGCCATCCACGGTCCTGGCAGGATGCAGCCCTACCATCCTCAGAGCGGTGCGCCTGGCCGAGCGACGTGGAGCGCGGGGCACTTCAGCAAGGTTTCTGAGGTGAAGGCTCCGGAGGCTTATGTGCCCCGCATGATGGATCAGGAGTACACGCCGAAAGATGACCCCGACACGTTCCTCAAGCCAGGTTGGGAAGAGGAGACGTTGGAAGTTGAGACCTTCCAGGAGCTACCCAGGAACCTCGCCGACCACGCCGGCGACAATAGCTACAGGGTACCACTAATCTCTCAGGAGCAGGCTTACGCTAACCATGGGTCGCAAGTGAATCAGGTTACAGCGGTGGACGACGGCCCCAGCACGGTAGGCCCCCTTCCACCAGGGGAAGCGCACTGGGGGCTGCGTGGGAGGAGCCAGGAGCAAGGCCCCTCCCTGCATCGCACGGAGCAAGGCGTCGCCCGGAGGTAGGTCTTCTGTCAGGGAGGCACTGGCGAGCCTTCCCCCTGGCAGAGGACCCGTGGTCGCCGAGGGCGCCGCTAGCGTCCCCTTTGCCCCTTGGCATCGTCCTAGTTTCCGGACGCCCCAACAGTGGTCGAGGGTGGCGCAAGGCGGGGCCCTCGTCTGGCGATATGAAGCAAGGCTCATGCCTATGAAGGTCTCCGCTCGTGAGACTCTCACGTAATAATGAGTGGGGCTGTACACGCCCCGGAGTCTCCGGAGTGCCGCCCTCGGGCATCGGGGGCTCTCGCCCACGTCCTAGTGGAAGCACCATGCTCTGCGCTGGCCTTCGACACTGTCCCCCAATGACTATGCTCACGGCCTGTGAAAGCACTTAGCTCCGCGCTGGTGAGAAGACTCGAAGACAAGAAGACTAGCTAGGTGCCGGACGCAGCCATTTGCTTTTGACCTCTTTTCTGTAGCTCAGATTTGCAGCCTTTGATCTTGAATTTGAAGTTGTATTTTCCATTGGCAATCGTGGGGGGATCCTTTCTCGTTTGTGTTGATTTTGTGAGTTCCTCGATTCACGTTTCATTTGGGATTTGTGTCTGCTATCTCCCCCCCCCCCCCTCTGAAGACCTCGCGAGTGGGGGCTTGTAGCGGCGCACATGCACTACGCGCGCACCTCTCCATTACTGGCGCTCGCTCCTCGCGAGGCCCTCTCGGGTGGACCGGCGGACCTCTCAGAAACCAAAACTTCGTGAGCTCGCAAGGGGACTCCCCCCAGGAGAAGTTCGCAGTTGCCGAGTCAGCCTGAAGCCCGACCGGACCAAAGTAAGTCATGATAGTAAGTTACGGTGGCAAACCCGCAAGGGGGCCTGCAAGCACACAAAAGTGTGTTTTTAACCTGGCCTAAGGAGTAAGTTGGTAGTCTATTTTAAATAAAGGGCTCCCCCTTCCCAAAATGATCTTACATCGTGAGGGGCCGTACCCAAGCTTTTAAGTGCAGGTTCAAAAATAAAGGAGCGCGGGCTCAGTCGGACATGTCGCTCGCCTCGTCTCCCGAATTGCTTCCGGATAGGCTGCTGGCGCCATCGCTGTCACTGTCCTCGTCACCATTAATCACGTCGCCCTTGTTTGCCGTGACCACCACCGCGTCGTCATCGGAAGCAAAGGCCCTAACCAGAGCATCCACGTTGCCGTCCACCCAGTGCGCTAGGTTGTCCCTGATGACCTCAGGCACTAGGGTGATGGCGGCGTCGAAATCGAAGTCGGGATTGGTGTTCAGGAGATGGCTGAAGACGCTGGAGAATGCGCACCCGAGGAGGCCCCGGCTCTTTTCGTCAAAAAGCTCACGAGCCCTCTCAGCTCGGTTCTCCAGGCGCGTCACGACATCGGTGAAGAAGCGAAGATGGACGGCATAGTCCTCGGCGTGAGGGTGGGGAGCATTCTCGTCGCAGATGTGCCAAGCACCTCATTGGCCCTCGTCCTGAGGCCTCGAAGCATGGGAACATGCTCGTGCAGTAGTGTCTGCCGATGAAGTGCCTCCTCCCTGCTCTGCTGCGTGAAGGACTCGGCGCTGGTGACCCGCTGCTGAAGAGAAAGCAGCTCGGCACGGGCGGAGGCCAGCTCAGCCTGCACTGAGATCAGGGCGGCTGCGGCGGCTTTCTCGCGCTATTTCGCCTCAGCCAGCCCCGACCTGAGGGCAGTAGTCCTGCCCATAGCTTCGGCTTCCACGAGCTTCAGCTTCAGGTCGTACCTGCCAACAAGATCCGCGCGAGCCTCGGCCACCCGGCGGTCGACCTCCTCCTGAGCCTTGGCCTTGCGCGCACCAACGGCTTCCTCTGCTTGGGTGACCTGGCGCTCCCTCGTCTCCAACCGCTCGAGCTCGAGGCTGCGCTCCGTGGCCTCCAGCAGCAGTGCTTCCTCGCGCCTCAGGATCTCCTCCTCGTCGGACGGTGTGCCCTTCATCGATGCTAAGGCGGCTTTGCGCGCCTCCACTTGCTGCTCCAAGGAGGCGTTCAAGGCTTGGAGCTCCCGCCTGCGCTCCTCGGCAATCGCGCGGCGACAGTCGGCCTCCCTGGCCTCCTCCAAGGCTCGGGCGCTGGCCTCGCGCGAGGTTGCCAGGGATGCCTCGGCCTTCGCATTGGCGTGGTCACACTGAAGGCGCCCAAGGTTGATAGCCACCTTCAGTTGATGCCACTCCTCCACCAGCCGAAGACCCTCGGCTTCAAGGCACGCGTCAACATCCACGAGTTCTCCGCCGAGCCGGCTCATCGCGCCCATTGCCTCCTAAAAGAGCGACAACACTCTGCTCGTGCACAAACTTAAGCGCGCGACCGGGTCTGTCCTCCACAGCGGGGGGTTGCGACGGGATCCGAAGCAGCTCACCCCCTTTCAGCAGGGGGCTGGGGGCTGGCGCTCCCCGGGTCATCGACCGGGCTTCGGCAGGGGCCCGGATGGGTTGGGGCTCGTTGCTCGAAGAAGAAGCCAGGATCGAAGCCATCCAGCCGCCGTCCATAACCAGAGGAGGGGCCCTTGGCACGCTTGCCGCACCTCAAAGAGGCCACAAAGGAGAGGCGGCAAAGGTGTGGGCTCGAGGCGCCAAAGCTAGCGTGTTTGCCTCTCGGCCGACCTCAGACGGGGGGCGGCATGCTGGCTCGGGGCGCTCAAGGCCAGCGGGGGATTCGAGGCAGGAGGAGGTTGCTTCCTGAGAGACTTCGCGGCCCTAGCAGAAGGGACCCTGAGGAGCCACCGTCAGGAGGGGAAGCAGCACTCGAGAAATTACAAAGATAAGGTACTCACTCGTCTATGGCGATATACTTCCTCTGCTTCAACGGCCGGAAGGCATCACTGCTACAGCTTGGAGACCATTTCCTCTTGCGGAGCGCATCGAAGTCCAGACGGGGCCGGCCGAAGCGTTGGATGCGGAAACCAGCACAGGGAGCGGCTGGTGAGGCACTCAAGGAGACGACCTTGGGAGTGCTGGGCTAAGGGAAGCCCTCGGGTTCCGCCTCATAATGACCTGCCGAGGCCTCAGAGACTTCAGCCTTAGGAGCATCGGATTGCGTCGCCGCCTCAGCTGTCAAAGCGTCAGCATGCCGCGGTGAATATGTACCCGGGCCCTGTACACACCGCCCTGATCTCGGAGACTTCGGCCTTAGGAGCATCGGATTGCGTTGCCCCCTCTGCTGCGTGAAGGACTCGGCGCTGGTGACCCGCTGCTGAAGAGAAAGCAGCTCGGCACGGGCGGAGGCCAGCTCAGCCTGCATTGAGATCAGGGCGGCTACGACAGCTTTCTCGCGTTGTTTCGCCTCAGCCAGTCCCGACCTGAGGGCAGTAGTCCTGCCCATAGCTTCGGCTTCCACGAGCTTCAGCTTCAGGTCGTACCTGCCAACAAGATCCGCGCGAGCCTCGGCCACCCGGCGGTCGACCTCCTCCTGAGCCTTGGCCTTGCGCGCACCAACGGCTTCCTCTGCTTGGGTGACCTGGCGCTCCCTCGTCTCCAACCGCTCGAGCTCGAGGCTGCGCTCCGTGGCCTCCAGCAGCAGTGCTTCCTCGCGCCTCAGGATCTCCTCCTCGTCGGACAGTGTGCCCTTCATCGGCGCTAAGGCGGCTTTGCGCACCTCCACTTGCTGCTCCAAGGAGGCGTTCAAGGCTTGGAGCTCCCGCCTGCGCTCCTCGGCAATCGCGCGGCGACAGTCGGCCTCCCTGGCCTCCTCCAAGGCTCGGGCGCTAGCCTCGCGCGAGGTTGCCAGGGATGCCTCGGCCTTCGCATTGGTGTGGTCACACTGAAGGCGCCCAAGGTTGATAGCCACCTTCAGTTGATGCCACTCCTCCACCAGCCGAAGACCCTTGGCTTCAAGGCACGCGTCAACATCCACGAGTTCTCCGCCGAGCCGGCTCATCACGCCCATTGCCTCCTAAAAGAGCTCGTGGCGGACAACACTCTGCTCGTGCAAAAACTTAAGCGCGCGACCGGGTCTGTCCTCCACAACGGGGGGTTGCGACGGGATCCGAAGCAGCTCACCCCCTTTCAGCAGGGGGCTGGGGGCTGGCGCTCCCCGGGTCATCGACCGGGCTTCGGCAGGGGCCCGGATGGGTTGGGGCTCGTTGCTCGAAGAAGAAGCCGGGATCGAAGCCATCCAGCCGCCGTCCATAACCAGAGGAGGGGCCCTTGGCACGCTTGTCGCACCCCAGGCGAGGCCACAAAGGAGAGGCGGCAAAGGTGTGGGCTCGAGGCGCCAGGCTAGCGTGTTTGCCTCTCCGGCCGACCTCGCACGGGGGGCGGCATGCTGGCTCGGGGCGCTCAAGGCCAGCGGGGGATTCGAGGCAGGAGGAGGTTTCTTCCTGAGAGACTTCGCGGCCCTAGCAGAAGGGACCCTGAGGAGCCACCGTCAGGAGGGGAAGCAGCACTCGAGAAATTACAAAGATAAGGTACTCACTCGTCTATGGCGATATACTTCCTCTGCTTCAACGGCCGGAAGTAGGGATGAAAATGGAGTGGAAACTTTCCGTTTTTCCGGAGGAAAAATGGAAACGGAGAGGAAATATGAAAACGGAAAAGGAAATTTGCAAAACGGAAGTGGAAATGGAGTTTTTTATGCAGAAAATGAAACAAAAACGGAACGGTGTTTTCCGATGGAACTTGCGTGGAAATGGAACTTTCCGTTTCCATGAGTATGGAATTTCTGTTTTTACTATAGACCTATAACTGCTTTGTAACCCAACCACCAAAGAGAACATAATGACACAATTAGTAGAATGGATCTGAGGCCCAACTTCTACTACCACACATGTGAAGGAAATATGCCCTAGAGGCAATAATAAAGTTATTATTTATTTCCTTATATCATGATAAATGTTTATTATTCATGCTAGAATTGTATTAACCGGAAACATAATACATGTGTGAATACATAGACAAACAGTGTCACTAGTATGCCTCTACTTGACTAGCTCGTTAATCAAAGATGGTTATGTTTCCTAACCATAGACATAAGTTGTCATTTGATTAACGGGATCACATCATTAGGAGAATGATCTGATTGACATGACCCATTCCGTTAGCCTAGCACTTGATCGCTTAGTATGTTGCTATTGCTTTCTTCATGACTTATACATGTTCCTGTAACTATGAGATTATGCAACTCCGTTTACGGAGGAACACTTTGGTACTACCAAACGTCACAACGAATCGGGTGATCATAAAGGAGTACTACAGGTGTCTCCAAAGGTACTTGTTGGGTTGGCGATTTCGAGATTAGGTTTTGTCACTCCGATTGTCGGAGAGGTATCTCTGGCCTTCGGTAATACACATCACATAAGCCTTTGCAAGCATTACAACTAATGAGTTAGTTGTAAGATGATGTATTACGGAACGAGTAAAGAGACTTGCCAGTAACGAGATTGAACTAGGTATTGGATACCGACGATCGAATCTCGGGTAAGTAACATACCGATGACAAAGGGAACAACGTATGTTGTTATGCGGTCTCGACCGATAAAGATCTTCGTAGAAAATGTAGGAACCAATATGGGCATCCAGGTCCCGCTATTGGTTATTGACCGGAGATGTGTCTCGATCATGTCTACATTGTTCTCGAACCGTAGGGTCCGTGACGCTTAAGGTTTCGATGACGGTTATATTATGAGTTTGTGTATTTTGATGTACGAAGGTTGTTCGAGTCCGGATATGATCACGGACATGACGAGGAGTCTCGAAATGGTCGAGACATAAAAGATTAATATATTGGACGGATATATTTGGACACCGGAAAGGTTCCGGAGAAGTTTGGAGCTCCGGAGGTTACCGCACCCTCGGGAGGTATATGGGCCTTATTGGGCCCATGTAGGAGGAAGGAGAAGGAACAAGGGAGGGGGCGCGCCCCAAGCCCAATCCGACTGGGGAGGGGGCCGCCCCTTCCTTTCTCCGTCCCCCTCTTCCTATTCCTACTACTAGTACTACTTCCTAATACTAGTACTCCTTCCTTCTCCCTCCAAATAAGATAAGGAAAGGAGAGGGAAACCTACTTGGAGTAGGTTTCCCCCTCCCTATGGCGCGCCCCCCTTGTGGCCGGCCACCTCCTCCCTCCCTCCTTTATATACGGAGGAGGGGGGGCACCCTAGAACACACAAGTTGATCCTTGAGATCGTTCCTTAGCCGTGTGCGGTGCCCCCCTCCACCATATTCCACCTCGCTCATATCATAGCAGTGCTAAGGCGAAGCCCTGCGTCGGTAGAACAGCAAGATCGTCACCACGCCGTCAGGCCGACGAACTCCCTCTCCCCGAGCTTTGCCGGATCGGAGCCCGAGGAGCGCCATCGAGCTGAACGTGTGCCAAGAACTCGGAGGCGCCAGAGTAACGGGCGCTGGATCGGCCGGATCGCGAGGAGAACGACGACGACTACTTCCTCTACGTCATCATCGACTCGGAGGTGCCGGAGTAACGGCATCGGGATCGGCAGGATCGCGAGGAGAACGACGACTACTTCCTCTACGTTGTGATCGCTTCCGCCACGGCCCACGAGGGTACGTAGACAACACTCTCCCTCTCGTTGCTATGCCATCACCATGGTCCTGTGTGTGCGAGGAAATTTTTGAAATTACTGCGTTCCCCAACGGTGGCATCCGAGCCAGGTTTTATGCGTTGATGTCATATGCACGAGTAGAACACAAGTGAGTTGTGGGCGATACAAGTCATACCGCCTACCAAAGCATGTCATACTTTGGTTCAGCGGTATTGTGAGATGAAGCGGCCCGGACCGACATTACGCCAGACGCTTACGCGAGACTGGTTTCACCGCTACGAGCACTCGTGCTTAAAGGTGGCTGGCGGGTGTCTGTCTCTCTCACTTTAGTTGAACTGAAAGTGGCTACGCCCGGTCCTTGAGAAGGTTAAAACGGAGTCTATTTGACGAAGTATCGTTGTGGTTTTAATGCGTAGGTAAGAACGGTTCTTGCTTAGCCCGTAGCAGCCACGTAAAACTTGCAACAACAAAATAGAGGACGTCTAACTTGTTTTTGCAGGGCATGTTGTGATGTGATATGGTCAAGACGTGATGCTATATTTTATTGTATGAGATGATCATGTTTTGTAACCGAGTTATCGGCAATCGGCAGGAGCCATATGGTTGTCGCTTATTGTATGAAATGCAACGCCTGTAATTGCTTTACTTTATCACTAAGCGGTAGCGATAGTCGAGAAGCAATAGATGGCGAAACGACAACGATGCTACGATGGAGATCAAGGTGTCGCGCCGGTGACGATGGTGATCACGATTTGCTTCGAGATGGAGATCACAAGCACAAGATGATGATGGCCATATCATATCACTTATATTGATTGCATGTGATGTTTATCCTTTATGCATCTTATTTTGCTTTGATTGACGGTAGCATTTTAAGATGATCTCTCACTAAAATTATCAAGTAGTGTTCTCCCCGAGTATGCACCGTTGCCAAAGTTCGTCGCGTGCGAGACACCACGTGATGATCGGGTGTGATAAGCTCTACGTCCATCTACAACGGGTGCAAGCCAGTATTTGCACACGCAGAATACTCAGGTTATACTTGAGGAGCCTAGCATATGCAGATATGGCCTCGGAACACGGAGACCGAAAGGTCGAGCGTGAATCATATAGTAGATATGATCAACATAAGATGTTCACCATTGAAAACTACTCCATCTCACGTGATGATCGGTTATGGTTTAGTTGATTTGGATCACGTGATCACTTAGATGACTAGAGAGATGTCTCGTCTAAGTGGGAGTTCTTAAGTAATATGATTAATTGAACTTAAATTTATCATGAACTTAGTACCGATAGTATCTTGCTTGTCTATGTCTGCTTGTAGATAGATGGCTCGTACGTTGTTCCGTTGAATTTTAATGCGTTCCTTGAGAAAGCAAAGTTGAAAGATGATGGTAGCAATTACACGGATCGGGTCCGTAACCTAAGGATTATCCTCATTGCTGCACGTAAGAGTTACGTCTGGATGCACCGCTAGGTGCCGTGCCCGCCGATGTAACCGACGACGTTAAGAACGTCCGCAGAAAGCAAAGTCGATGACTACTCTATAGTTCAGTGTGCCATGCTTTACGGCTTGGAACCGGGTCTTCAACGACGCTTTTGAAAGTCGTGGAGCATATGAGATGTTCCAAGAGTTGAAGTTGATATTTCAAATGTAATGCCCGGATTGAGAGATATGAAGTCTCCAATAAGTTCTATAGCTGCAAAATGGAGGAGAATGGGTCTGTCGGTGAACACATACTCGTAATGTCCGGGTATTACAATCACTTGACTCAACCGGGAGTTGATCTTCCGGATGATTGTGTCATTGATGTAATTCTTCAATCACCGCCACCAAGCTACAAAGGCTTCGTGATGAACTATAATATGCAAGGGTTAGTAAAGACTATGCTCGAGCTCTTCGCAATGTCAAGGCATGGAAGTAGAAATCAAGAAGGAGCATCAAGTGTTGATGGTCAATAAGACCACTAGTTTCAAGAAGAAAGGCAAAGGGAAGAAAAGGGAACTTCAAGAAGAACAGCAAACAAGTTGCTGCTCAAGGGAAGAAACCCAAGTCTGGACCTAAACCTGAAACTGAGTGCTTCTACCGCAAGCGATCGGTCATCGGAAGCGGAACTGCCCCAAGTATTTGGCGGATAAGAAGGATGGCAAGGTGAACAAAGGTATATGTGATATACATGTTATTGATGTGTACCTTACTAGAGCTCGCAGTAGCACTGGGTATTTGATACCGTTCTGTTGCTAATATTTGCAACTCAAACAGGGGACTACTGATTGCGAACACCGGCAAAGGACGAGGTGACGATGCGCGTGGGAAATGGTTCCAAAGTCGATGTGATCGCTGGGTCGGCACGCTTACCTCTACATCTACCTTCGGGATTAGTTTTAGACCTAAATAATTGTTATTTGGTGCCGCGTTAAGCATGAACATTATATCTGGATCTTGTTTGATGCGAGACGGTTATTCATTTAAATCAGAGAATAAAGGTTGTTCTATTTATATGAATAATATCTTTTATGGTCATGCACCCTTGAAGAGTGGTCTATTTTTAATGAATCTCGATAGTAGTGATACACATATTCATAATGTTGAAACCAAAAGATGCAGAGTTGATAATGATAGTGCGACTTATTTGTGGCATTGCCGTTTAGGTCATATCGGTATAAAGCGCATGAAGAAACTCCATCTTGATGGACTTTTGGAGTCACTTGATTATGAATCACTTGGCACTTGCGTAACCGTGCCTCATGGGCAAGATGACTAAAACCCTGTTCTCGGTACTATGGAGAGAGCAACAGATTTGTTGGAAATCATACATACAGATGTATGTGGTCCAATGAATGTTGAGGCTCGTGGCGGATATCGTTATTTTCTCACCTTCACAGATGATTTAAGCAGATATGGGTATATCTTCTTAATGAAACATAAGTCAGAGACATTTGAAAAGTTCAAAGAATTTCAGAGTGAAGTTGAAAATCATCGTAATAAGAAAATAAAGTTTCTACGATCTGATCGTGGAGGCGAATATTTGAGTTACGAGTTTGGTCTACATTTGAAACAATGCGGAATAGTTTCGCAACTCACGCCACCCGAACACCACAGCGCAATGGTGTGTCCGAACGTCAGTAATCGCACTTTACTAGATATGGTGCGATCTATGATGTCTCTTACAGATTTACCGCTATCGCTTTTGGGGTTATGCTCTTGAGACGGCCGCATTCACGCTGAATAGAACACCGTCAAAATCCGTTGAGACGACGCCTTATGAACTGTGGGTTTAGCAAGAAACCAAAGTTGTCGCTTTCTTAAAGTTTGGGGATGCGATGCTTATGTGAAAAAGCTTCAACCTGATAAGCTCGAACCTAAATCGGAGAAATGTGTCTTCATAGGATACCCAAAGGAGACAGTTGGGTACACCTTCTATCACAGATCCGAAGGCAAGACATTTGTTGCTAAGAATGGATCCTTTCTAGAGAAAGAGTTTCTCTCGAAAGAAGTGAGTGGGAGGAAAGTAGAACTTGATGAGGTAACTGTACCTTCTCCCTTATTTGAAAGTGGTTTATCACGTAAACCAGTTTCTGCGATATCTACACCAAATAGTGAGGAAGTTGATGATGTTGATCATGAAACTTCAGATCAAGTTACTACGTAACCTCGTAGATCAACCAGAATAAAATCCGCACTGCAGTGGTACGGCAATCCTGTTCTCGGAAGTCATGCTACTAGATCATGATGAACCTACGAACTATGAAGAAGCGATGGTGAGCCCAGATTCGCAAAATGGCTTGAGGCCATGAAATCTGAGATGGGATCCATGTATGAAAACAAAGTATGGACTTTGGTTGACTTGCCCGAGGGTCGGCAAGCAATAGAAAACAAGTGGATCTTCAAGAAGAAGACCGACCGACGGTAATATTGTTGTCTACAAGCTCGACTTGTCGCAAAGGGTTTTCGACAAGTTCAAGGGATTGACTACGATGAGACCTTCTCACCAGAAGCGATGCTTAAGTCTGTCCGAATCATGTTAGCAATTGCCGCATTTTATGATTATGAAATTTGGCAAATGGATGTAAAGACCGCATTCTGAATGGGTTTCTAGAAGAAGAGTTGTATATGATGCAACCAGAAGGTTTTATCGATCCAAAGGGAGCTAACAAAGTGTGCAAGCTCCAGCGATCCATTTATGGACTGGTGCAAGCATCTCGGAGTTGGAATAAACGCTTTGATAGTGTGATCAAAGTGTTTGGGTTTATCTGAGACTTTTGGAGAAGCCTCAGTATTTACAAGAAAGTGAGTGGGAGCTCTGTAGCATTTCGATATTATATGTAGATGACATATTACCGATCGGAAATGATATAGAATTTCTGGATAGCATAAAGGGATACTTGAACAAGAGTTTTTCGATGAAAGACCTTGGTGAAGCTGCTTACATATTGGGCATCAAGATCTATAGAGATAGATCAAGACGCTTAATTGGACTTTCACAAAGCACATACCTTGATAAAGTTTTGAAGAAGTTCAAAATGGATCGTGCAAAGAAAGGTTTTTACCTGTATTACATAAGGTGTGAGATTTAGTCGACTCAATGCCCGACCACAGCAGAAGATAGAGAGAAAATGAAAGATGTTCCCTATGCTTCAGCCATAGGCTCTATCATGTATGCAATGTCTGTGTACCAGACCGACGATGCTTAGCTGTAAGCTTGGCAGGAAGGTACCAAAGTAATCCAGAGTGGATCATCGGACAGCGGTCAAGAACATCCCGAAATACGAAAAGGACTAAGGATATGTTTCTCGTATATGGAGGTGACAAAGAGCTAGTCGTAAATGGTTACGTCGATGCAAGCTTTGACACCGATCCGGACGATTCTAAATCGCAAACCGGATACGTGTTTTTGTTAAACGGTGGAGTCCGGTTGGTGCAGTTCTAAACAAAGCGCCGTGGCGGGATCTACATGTGAAGCGGAGTACATAGCTGCTTCGAAGCAAAGAAATTAAGGAGTCTGGATGAAAGAGTTCATTTCCGATCTAGGTGTTGTACCTAGTGCATCGGGACCAATGAAGATCTTCTGTGACAATACTGGTGCAATTGCCTTGGCAAAGGAATCCAGATTTCACAAGAGGACCAAGCATATCAAGAGACGCTTCAATTCCATCCGGGACCAAGTCCAAGTGGGAGACATAGAGATTTGCAAAATACATACGGATCTGAACGTTGCAGACCCGTTGACTAAGCCTCTTCCACGAGCAAAACATGATCAGCACCAAGACTCCATGGGTGTTAGAATCATTCTTGAGTGAACTAGATTATTGACTCTAGTGCAAGTGGGAGACTGAAGGAAATATGCCCTAGAGGCAATAATAAAGTTATTATTTATTTCCTTATATCATGATAAATGTTTATTATTCATGCTAGAATTGTATTAACCGGAAACATAATACATGTGTGAATACATAGACAAACAGAGTGTCACTAGTATGCCTCTACTTGACTAGCTCGTTAATCAAAGATGGTTATGTTTCCTAACCATAGACATAAGTTGTCATTTGATTAACGGGATCACATCATTAGGAGAATGATCTCGATTGACATGACCCATTCCGTTAGCCTAGCACTTGATCGCTTAGTATGTTGCTATTGCTTTCTTCATGACTTATACATGTTCCTGTAACTATGAGATTATGCAACTCCTGCCACCGGAGGAACACTTTGGTACTACCAAACGTCACAACGAATCGGGTGATCATAAAGGAGTACTACAGGTGTGTCTCCAAAGGTACTTGTTGGGTTGGCGATTTCGAGATTAGGTTTTGTCACTCCGATTGCTCGGAGAGGTATCTTCGGGCCTTCTCGGTAATACACATCACATAAGCCTTGCAAGCATTACAACTAATGAGTTAGTTGTAAGATGATGTATTACGGAACGAGTAAAGAGACTTGCCAAGAATTTAGATTGAACTAGGTATTGGATACCGACGATCGAATCTCGGGTAAGTAACATACCGATGACAAAGGGAACAACGTATGTTGTTATGCGGTCTCGACCGATAAAGATCTTCGTAGAAAATGTAGGAACCAATATGGGCATCCGTGTCCCGCTTATTGGTTATTGACCGGAGATGTGTCTCACCATGTCTACATTGTTCTCGAACCGTAGGGTCCGCACGCTTAAGGTTTCGATGACGGTTATATTATGAGTTTGTGTATTTTGATGTACCAAGGTTGTTCGAGTCCCGGATATGATCACGGACATGACGAGGAGTCTCGAAATGGTCGAGACATAAAAGATTAATATATTGGACGGATATATTTGGACACCGGAAAGGTTAGGAGAAGTTTGGAGCTCGGAGGTTACCGGAACCCCGGAGGTATATGGGCCTTATTGGGCCCATGTAGGAGGAAGGAGAAGGAACAAGGGAGGCGCGCCCCAAGCCCAATCCGACTGGGGAGGGGGCCGCCCCCTTTCCTTTCTCCTTCCCCTCTTCCTATTCCTACTACTAGTACTACTTCCTAATACTAGTACTCCTTCCTTCCCCTCCAAATAAGATAAGGAAAGGAGAGGAAACCTACTTGGAGTAGGTTTCCCCCTCCTATGGCGCGCCCCCTTGTGGCCGGGCCACCTCCTCCCTCCCTCCTTTATATACGGGAGGGGGGCACCTAGAACACACAAGTTGATCCTTGAGATCGCTCTCAGCCGTGCGGTGCCCCCTCCACCATATTCCACCTCGGTCATATCGTAGCGGTGCTTAGGCGAAGCCCTGCGCCGGTGAAACATCAAGATCGTCACCACGCCGTCTCGACGGAACTCCCTCTCCCGGAGCTTTGCCGGATCGGAGCCCGAGGAGCGCCATCGAGCTGAACGTGTGCCAAGAACTCGAGGCGCCAGTAACGGCGCCGATCGGCCGGATCGCGAGGAGAACGACGACTACTTCCTCTACGTCATCATCGACTCGGAGGTGCCGAGTAACCAGACTGGGATCGGCAGGATCGCGAGGAGAACGACGACTACTTCCTCTACGCCAGATCGCTTCCGCCACGGCCCACGAGGGTACGTAGACAACACTCTCCCCTCTCGTTGCTATGCCATCACCATGGTCCCGTGTGCGTAGGAAATTTTTGAAATTACCGTGCTCCCCAGCAGTGGCATCCGAGCCAGGTTTTATGCGTTGATGTCATATGCACGAGTAGAACACAAGTGAGTTGTGGGCGATACAAGTCATACCGCCTACCAAAGCATGTCATACTTTGGTTCAGCGGTATTGTGAGATGAAGCGGCCGGACCGACATTACGCCAGACGCTTACGCGAGACTGGTTTCACTGCTACGAGCACTCGTGCTTAAAGGTGGCTGGCGGTGTCTCTGCCTCTCACTTTAGTTGAACGAGTGTGGCATACGCCCGGTCCTTGAGAAGGTTAAAACGGAGTCTATTTGACGAAGTATCGTTGTGGTTTTAATGCGTAGGTAAGAACGGTTCTTGCTTAGCCCGTAGCAGCCACGTAAAACTTGCAACAACAAAATAGAGGACGTCTAACTTGTTTTTGCAGGGCATGTTGTGATGTGATATGGTCAAGACGTGATGCTATATTTTATTGTATGAGATGATCATGTTTTGTAACCGAAGTTATCGGCAATCGGTGGAGCCATATGGTTGTCGCTTTATTGTATGAAATGCAACGCCTGTAATTGCTTTACTTTATCACTAAGCGGTAGCGATAGTCGTAGAAGCAATAGATGGCGAAACGACAACGATGCTACGATGGAGATCAAGGTGTCGCTACGGTGACGATGGTGATCACGACGGTGCCGGAGATGGAGATCACAAGCACAAGATGATGATGGCCATATCATATCACTTATATTGATTGCATGTGATGTTTATCCTTTATGCATCTTATTTTGCTTTGATTGACGGTAGCATTTTAAGATGATCTCTCACTAAAATTATCAAGTAGTGTTCTCCTGAGTATGCACCGTTGCCAAAGTTCGTCGTGCCGAGACACCACGTGATGATCGGGTGTGATAAGCTTCACGTCCATCTACAACGGGTGCAAGCCAAGATTTGCACACGCAGAATACTCAGGTTATACTTGACGAGCCTAGCATATGCAGATATGGCCTCGGAACACGGAGACCGAAAGGTCGGCGTGAATCATATAGTAGATATGATCAACATAAGATGTTCACCATTGAAAACTACTCCATCTCACGTGATGATCGGTTATGGTTTAGTTGATTTGGATCACGTGATCACTTAGATGACTAGAGAGATGTCTGCCTAAGTGGGAGTTCTTAAGTAATATGATTAATTGAACTTAAATTTATCATGAACTTAGTACCGATAGTATCTTGCTTGTCTATGTCTGCTTGTAGATAGATGGCTCGTCTTGTTGTTCCGTTGAATTTTAATGCGTTCCTTGAGAAAGCAAAGTTGAAAGATGATGGTAGCAATTACACGGATCGGGTCCGTAACCTAAGGATTATCCTCATTGCTGCACGGAAGAGTTACGTCTGGATGCACCGCTAGGTGCCGTGCTCCGCCGATGTAACCGACGACGTTAAGAACGTCTGGCGAGCAAAGGCGATGACTACTCTATAGTTCAAGGTGTGCCATGCTTTACGGCTTGGAACCGGGTCTTCAACGACGTTTTGAAAGTCGTGGAGCATATGAGATGTTCCAAGAGTTGAAGTTGATATTTCAAATGTAATGCCCGGATTGAGAGATATGAAGTCTCCAATAAGTTCTATAGCTGCAAAATGGAGGAGAATGGGTCCGGGTGAACACATACTCGGAATGTCCGGGTATTACAATCACTTGACTCAACCGGGAGTTGATCTTCCGGATGATTGTGTCATTGATGTAATTCTTCAATCACCGCCACCAAGCTACAAAGGCTTCGTGATGAACTATAATATGCAAGGGTTAGTAAAGACTATGCTCGAGCTCTTACATAATCTTGAAGGCTGCGGAAGTAGAAATCAAGAAGGAGCATCAAGTGTTGATGGTCAATAAGACCACTAGTTTCAAGAAGAAAGGCAAAGGGAAGAAAAGGGGAACTTCAAGAAGAACAGCAAACAAGTTGCTTTGCTCAAGGGAAGAAACCCAAGTCTGGACCTAAACCTGAAATCGAGTGCTTCTACCGCAAGCAGATCGTCCTTTGGAAGCGGAACTGCCCCAAGTATTTGGCGGATAAGAAGGATGGCAAGGTGAACAAAGGTATATGTGATATACATGTTATTGATGTGTACCTTACTAGAGCTCGCATAGCACTGGTATTTGAATCTTTGGTTACATTGCTAATATTTGCAACTCGAAACAGGGGACTACTGATTGCGAACACCGGCAAAGGACGAGGTGACGATGCTGGCGTGGGAAATGGTTCCAAAGTCGATGTGATCGCGGTCGGCACGCTACCTCTACATCTACCTTCGGGATTAGTTTTAGACCTAAATAATTGTTATTTGGTGCGGCGTTAAGCATGAACATTATATCTGGATCTTGTTTGATGCGAGACGGTTATTCATTTAAATCAGAGAATAAAGGTTGTTCTATTTATATGAATAATATCTTTTATGGTCATGCACCCTTGAAGAGTGGTCTATTTTAATGAATCTCGATAGTAGTGATACACATATTCATAATGTTGAAACCAAAAGATGCAGAGTTGATAATGATAGTGCGACTTATTTGTGGCATTGCCGTTTAGGTCATATCGGTATAAAGCGCATGAAGAAACTCCATCTTGATGGACTTTTGGAGTCACTTGATTATGAATCACTTGGCACTTGCGAACCGTGCCTCATGGGCAAGATG
Organism: Aegilops bicornis; assembly: GCA_021605145.1. Classification (NCBI taxonomy): domain Eukaryota; kingdom Viridiplantae; phylum Streptophyta; class Magnoliopsida; order Poales; family Poaceae; genus Aegilops; species Aegilops bicornis. The sequence continues at coordinate 413,738,572 of CM038672.1, forward strand.
ACTAAAACCCCGCTTCTCGGTACTATGGAGAGAGCAACAGATTTGTTGGAAATCATACATACTGAGATGTATGTGGTCCAATGAATGTTGAGGCTCGTATGCGGATATCGTTATTTTCTCACCTTCACAGATGATTTAAGCGAGATATGGGTATATCTTCTTAATGAAACATAAGTCCGAGACATTTGAAAAGTTCAAAGAATTTCAGAGTGAAGTTGAAAATCATCGTAATAAGAAAATAAAGTTTCTACGATCTGATCGTGGAGGCGAATATTTGAGTTACGAGTTTGGTCTACATTTGAAACAATGCGGAATAGTTTGCAACTCACGCCACCGGAACACCACAGCGCAATGGTGTGTCCGAACGTCGTAATCGCACTTTACTAGATATGGTGCGATCTATGATGTCTCTTACAGATTTACCGCTATCGCTTTTGGGGTTATGCTCTTGAGACGGCCGCATTCACGCTGAATAGAACACCGTCAAAATCCGCTGAGACGACGCCTTATGAACTGTGGTTTAGCAAGAAACCAAAGTTGTCGTTTCTTAAAGTTTGGGGATGCGATGCTTATGTGAAAAAGCTTCAACCTGATAAGCTCGAACCTAAATCGGAGAAATGTGTCTTCATAGGATACCCAAAGGAGACAGTTGGGTACACCTTCTATCACAGATCCGAAGGCAAGACATTTGTTGCTAAGAATGGATCCTTTCTAGAGAAGGAGTTTCTCTCGAATGAAGTGAGTGGGAGGAAAGTAGAACTTGATGAGGTAACTGTACCTTCTCCCTTATTTGAAAGTGGTTTATCACAGAAACCAGTTTCTGCGATATCTACACCAAATAGTGAGGAAGTTGATGATGTTGATCATGAAACTTCAGATCAAGTTACTACAGAACCTCGTAGATCAACCAGAATAAAATCCGCACTGCAGTGGTACGGCAATCCTGTTCGGAAGTCATGCTACTAGATCATGATGAACCTACGAACTATGAAGAAGCGATGGTGAGCCCAGATTCCAAAAATGGCTTGAGTCCATGAAATACGATATGGGATCCATTTATGAAAACAAAGTATGGACTTTGGTTGACTTGCCCGAGGGTCGGCAAGCAATAGATAACAAGTTGATCTTCAAGAAGAAGACTGACGCCGACGGTAATATTGCTGTCTACAAAGCTCGACTTGTCGCAAAGGGTTTTCGACAAGTTCAAGGGATTGACTACGATGAGACCTTCTCACCCGTAGCGATGCTTAAGTCTGTCTCGAATCATGTTAGCAATTGCCGCATTTTATGATTATGAAATTTGGCAAATGGATGTAAAGACCGCATTCTGAATGGGTTTCTAGAAGAAGAGTTGTATATGATGCAACCGAAGGTTTTATCGATCCAAAGGGAGCTAACAAAGTGTGCAAGCTCCGTGATCCATTTATGGACTGGTGCAAGCATCTCGGAGTTGGAATAAACGCTTTGATAGTGTGATCAAAGTGTTTGGGTTTATCTGACTTTGGAGAAGCCTGTATTTACAAGAAAGTGAGTGGGAGCTCTGTAGCATTTACGATATTATATGTAGATGACATATTACCGATCGGAAATGATATAGAATTTCTGGATAGCATAAAGGGATACTTGAACAAGAGTTTTTCGATGAAAGACCTTGGTGAAGCTGCTTACATATTGGGCATCAAGATCTATAGAGATAGATCAAGACGCTTAATTGGACTTTCACAAAGCACATACCTTGATAAAGTTTTGAAGAAGTTCAAAATGGATCGAGCAAAGAAAGGTTTTTTACCTGTATTACAAGGTGTGAGATTTAGTCGGACTCAATGCCCGACCACAATGAGAAGATAGAGAGAAAATGAAAGATGTTCCTATGCTTCAGCCATAGGCTCTATCATGTATGCAATCTTGTGTACCAGACTGACGTATGCTTAGCTGTAAGCTTGGCAGAAGGTACCAAAGTAATCCAGAGTGGATCATCGGACAGCGTCAAGAACATCTGAAATACGAAAAGGACTAAGGATATGTTTCTCGTATATGGAGGTGACAAAGAGCTAGTCGTAAATGGTTACGCCGATGTAAGCTTTGACACCGATCCGGACGATTCTAAATCGCAAACCGGATACGTGTTTTTGTTAAACGGTGGAGCTGTCGGTTGGTGCAGTTCTAAACAAAGCGTCGTATGGCGGGATCTACATGTGAAGCGGAGTACATAGCTGCTTCGAAGCAGCAAATGAAGGAGTCTGGATGAAAGAGTTCATTTCCGATCTAGGTGTTGTACCTAGTGCATCGGGACCAATGAAGATCTTCGTGACAATATCGTGCAATTGCCTTGGCAAAGGAATCCAGATTTCACAAGAGGACCAAGCATATCAAGAGACGCTTCAATTCCATCCGGACCAAGTCCAAGTGGGAGACATAGAGATTTGCAAAATACATACGGATCTGAACGCTATGCATCTGCTGACTAAGCCTCTTCCACGAGCAAAACATGATCGGCACCAAGACTCCATGGGTGTTAGAATCATTCTTGAGTGAACTAGATTATTGACTCTAGTGCAAGTGGGAGACTGAAGGAAATATGCCCTAGAGGCAATAATAAAGTTATTATTTATTTCCTTATATCATGATAAATGTTTATTATTCATGCTAGAATTGTATTAACCGGAAACATAATACATGTGTGAATACATAGACAAACAGAGTGTCACTAGTATGCCTCTACTTGACTAGCTGTTAATCAAAGATGGTTATGTTTCCTAACCATAGACATAAGTTGTCATTTGATTAACGGGATCACATCATTAGGAGAATGATCTGATTGACATGACCCATTCCGTTAGCCTAGCACTTGATCGCTTAGTATGTTGCTATTGCTTTCTTCATGACTTATACATGTTCCTGTAACTATGAGATTATGCAACTCCTGCCACCGGAGGAACACTTTGGGTACTACCAAACGTCACAACGAATCGGGTGATCATAAAGGAGTACTACAGTGTGTCTCCAAAGGTACTTGTTGGGTTGGCGTATTTCGAGATTAGGTTTTGTCACTCCGATTGTCGGAGAGGTATCTCTGGGCCTTCTCGGTAATACACATCACATAAGCCTTGCAAGCATTACAACTAATGAGTTAGTTGTAAGATGATGTATTATGGAACGAGTAAAGAGACTTGCCAGTAACGAGATTGAACTAGGTATTGGATACCGACGATCGAATCTCGGGTAAGTAACATACCGATGACAAAGGGAACAACGTATGTTGTTATGCGGTTCCGACCGATAAAGATCTTCAGAGAAAATGTAGGAACCAATATGGGCATCCGTGTCCCGCTATTGGTTATTGACCGAGATGTGTCTCAGTCATGTCTACATTGTTCTCGAACCGTAGGGTCCGCACGCTTAAGGTTTCGATGACGGTTATATTATGAGTTTGTGTATTTTGATGTACCGAAGGTTGTTCGAGTCCGGATATGATCACGGACATGACGAGGAGTCTCGAAATGGTCGAGACATAAAAGATTAATATATTGGACGGATATATTTGGACACCGGAAAGGTTCCGGAGAAGTTTGGAGCTCCGGAGGTTACTGGAACCCCCGGGAGGTATATGGGCCTTATTGGGCCCATGTAGGAGGAAGGAGAAGGAACAAGGGAGGCGCGCCCCAAGCCCAATCTGAATTGGGGAGGGGGCCGCCCCCTTTCCTTTCTCCTTCCCCTTCCTATTCCTACTACTAGTACTACTTCCTAATACTAGTACTCCTTCCTTCCCCTCCAAATAAGATAAGGAAAGGAGAGGAAACCTACTTGGAGTAGGTTTCCCCCTCCTATGGCGCCCCCTTGTGGCCGGCCACCTCCTCCCTCCCTCCTTTATATACGGAGGAGGGGGCACCCTAGAACACACAAGTTGATCCTTGAGATCGTTCCTCAGCCGTGTGCGGTGCCCCTCCACCATATTCCACCTCGGTCATATCGTAGCGGTGCTTAGGCGAAGCCTGCGTCGGTGAAACATCAAGATCGTCACCACGCCGTCGTCTTGTGGAACTCCCTCTCCCGGAGCTTTGGATCGGAGCCCGAGGAGGCGCCATCGAGCTGAACGTGTGCCAAGAACTCGGAGGCGCCGGAGATGCTGGCGCTGGGATCGGCTGGATCGCGAGGAGAACGTCGACTACTTCCTCTACGTCATCATCGACTCGGAGGTGCCGGAGTAACCTTTGGGATCGGCAGGATCGCGAGGAGAACGTCGACTACTTCCTCTACGTTGTGATCGCTTCCGCTTACGGTCTACGAGGGTACGTAGACAACACTCTCCCCTCTCGTTGCTATGCCATCACCATGGTCCTGTGTGTGCGTAGGAAATTTTTTGAAATTACTGCGTTCCCCAACAACATGTACTCAGCTTGACCCTATACGCAATTGTCCGGTACTACTACAATACTACGCTAAGTTGCTAACATAATGATATTATTTTGTAGCCATGTTAACAACTCATTAAATTTGTTTATTTTTGTGTGTATTTCTCTATGATTCAAGGGGTTTTTAAGTTCCGATCAATGCCTATTTCGCTTTACAGATCCGCTTTGTATTCGCTCCGTGTACATTTCGGTAGTATCTGTTTCCGTATTCATTTCCGGGGTTTCTGTATTCGTTTTTGCTTCTGCAAAAAATGTGAAAACAAATATGATAACACTCAGTTCCGTCAGTTTCCGCTCCGTTTTCATCCCTAGCCGGAAGGGATCACTGCTACAACTTGGAGACCCTTTCCTCTTGCGGAGCGCATCAAAGTCCAGATGGAGCCGGCCGAAGCTTTGGATGCGGAAACCAGCATGGGGCGCGGCTGGTGAGGCACCCAAGGAGACGACCTTGGGAGTGCTGGGCTGAGGGAAGCCCTCGGGCTCCGCCTCATAATGACCTGCCAAGGCCTCGGAGACTTCGGCCTTAGGAGCATCGGATTGCGTCGCCCCCTCAGCTGTCACCCCAGGGCAAGAGTCACGGGCCCCCGGGGATGGCACCTCGGGAGCCTCGAGCGTTGTCGATGCCTCAGCACCCGCGCCTCCGGCCTCCAGCGGAGCTCGCCCCCCTACATCCACTCTTGGGGTAAGTTCGGCGCTGGCGGCAAGAAGGGGGACCATGGAGACAGGATTCTCGCGGGGCCCTTGAAGGTCGACTGGACGCAGCCCCCATTCATCGAAGGGGGGCATCTGCCCCGCGAACTCCACCCTGTTTGAGTAGCAGTACAAAAGACAGCCCTCCTGCGGCATCTCGGCTGGCGAGGGGTCGCCCGTCAGGACCTCGAGCACCGTTCTTCGTGCCTCGGGTGGAAGCCCCGACTCCTGAAGCCTCATACGACCCTGGCCGCTGGACAGGGCCCACATCGGCCGGGAATGGCACTGGAGTGGGGCGACGCGGCACCGGAGGAACTCCTTCATCACCATGGGCGCAGTCACGCCGAGTCTTTCAGCCTCTTCAAATGGATCCAGGAGAAGGCAAGGCAAGAGTCCGTGAGCTTCTCGTGGCCCCAGCCAGAGCTGGGAACGGCGGGTGTCAAAGGAGGCGAAAGCAAGGGGCTGAGCACACCGACGTCCACAAACACCCACCATGTCCGAAACTCGCTTGTGGATGGTGGAAGCTCAAAATCAATCCCCGAGCCAGCCGTCGCAGCCACGGCCTGGAAGCTCAAGCATCCCGAGCACTGCCGAGGGCTAGTCAGGTGCAGCGAGAAGAAATGGCGCAATAGGGCCACGGAAGGGGGAATGCCCACCATGGCCTCGCAGACGAAAGCAAAAACGGCAAGAAGGAAGACTGATTGGGGATCTAGGTGCAACATATGGATCTGATAGTGGGAGAGCACGGTGTTGAAGAAGGCGGAGAAGGGAGGAACCAGGCCAGCCCACAGGGTGTCGATGAAGAATTGGACCTCGGTGGCTATCCTGTCGATGAAGGTGTGGGATGCGGGCCAGGCCGCTGTCCTCCCCCATTCGTTGAAGTCAGCGGCGAGCGTAGGGCGCACCTTGTCCATGGCTTCCTGGTTGAGCACCAACGACTGGCCCACGGCGGGTTCAACGACCAGGGGTGGCCTGGCTGAAGACTGAGACTTCTTCTTTCCCCTCTCTGTTCGCCGGGGTGCCATGGCAACAAGGAGGGCCGAGCTCGGGACAGATTGGAAGAGGAGGTTATTGTTTCGGAGGGGCAGGAGAGTTGGAGGGGCGCGTCACTAGCAATGGGGGGATAACTGTGTAAGTCATGGTGGCCGCCTAGCCAGACGGATATCAAGGCCCCGTGGGGAAGCGGAGACGCCCACGTCCAATCAATCGCCATGCGTAAAGCGAGGCCGCAGGCTGTTGGGGCCCGCGGTGCTCCGCACTGGCCCCTTGGCTTTGCCTCGAAGCCAAGTCCGAGCGCGCCTTGGGCCCGGGGGCTACTGTCGGCGTCCTGGGAACGGGGGTCCCCAGACTTGCCTGCCTGCGGCCCACGGCGTGGCTCCACCAGCGGCCCCGTACGGCCCATCTTCACCAGCAAACACCCAAGACCCTCGTGAGGGGCCAAGCCTCGCGAGGCGGATGACGCAAGACCTCCTCAGGGGTGGCCTCACCAGGCTGGCTCACGAGGGGCGGAGAGATCAAGGCAAGGGGCACCTCGCAAGGTTCCTGTGATGTAAGCCATGACGACCGGGGCCAGGCGGGCGCCAGCACGTGCAGTGTCCTTGTTTCCTCTTTGGTGCTAAAGAGGCAAGCGCAGGCGAGGAGACCTGAGGCATCAGGCAAAGGTTTCCATATCGGTGCAACGAGACCAAGACCAGCAGGACGACAGGACGGAGGTCACCATGGAGCCCAAGACGGTGTCACCACCAGAGCCTTTGGCAGGCGAAGACCACCTTTAGTCAGGATAACATGTACTAGTTGTCTCCCTTAGAATTTGGCCGTTGTGGTATCCCTTCCCGCCAGCATTTGGAAAGAGGACCAGGGCATCTATAAATAGGACTAGCCACCACCATAGGAGGCAACTCGTCTTGGATTGGATCCATTCCATCCTCACATCCACAAGCTCACCAAGCACAAGAGCACTCCTCAGGAGGCTATTCTTCCCATGTACTAGTTTTTCCTTAGCCCAAGAGGCAATCCACCACACCACACTGGAGTAGGGTATTACACCACATCGGTGGCCCAAACCAGTATAAACCTTGTGTCTCTTGTTCTGTGAGTTCGATGCGCTGAGCTTTGAGATCGCGGTGAAGGCGTGAGCTAGGGGGAGGAGAGATCTTCATGCGCACCCCAGTGTTCGGAACCAGAAATCTGACAACATCAATTGGATTCCGTTTGGTATTCCTTTTCTGCGATACTCAAAAACAAGGAAAAACAGAAACTGGCACTGGGCTCTAGGTTAATAGGTTTGTCCCAAAAATCATATAAAACAGCATATAAATGCTATAAAACATCCTAGATGGATAATATAATAGCATGGACCAATCAAAAATTATAGATACGTTGGAGACGTATCAGTACCCTCCAAAGGGAAGCTTCAGAATGTTGGCCACCCATCTCCTCCCTTTTTCTATGCCTTTGTGATTAGGGAACTAAGTACATGCATGATTTTTCCATATTTTTCTAAGTTTGGGAAGGTTTTGGAAATGGCCTACATAAAAATATTATTATTAGGTTGTACATATTATAAAATAATGTATAAAATGATAAAAAAAAATATGCATATAAGCTTCAAAAGGTATATATATGTTTTGGACATGTTTAACTTGTTATCACATCATTATCTTTCACATGATTATCACCACATGCTCTTGAGTTGAAACCTTCCACGCTAATGCATGACAAAACATACTAAACTAAAGTATATATATTTATGGAGTCTCCCTTATTTAAGGTCTTACCCAAATTCTAATGATCCACAGCCAGTATGTGACAGTATAAAATACTGAACTAGCGAATAGAAATTGAAGCGTTGATGGATTTTTGTGGACTTGGTGGGGTATAATAGGGAGTGGCTAGTAGTGAATTCCGATCGATCTGAGTCATTATAAAGCATAGATCTCTACATCTAGTTTGATATGCAATACTTGCAATTACACTTCTCAAAACATTTCACCAAAACGAAAGGGATTGAAAACCTTTCCACACCTTTTCCACTTGTTTGTTTATCTTTAGTTGGATTTTTATAATTTATGCCACTAGTTGTGTCCCACTACTAAGTTTTGCCACTAGGAGTTTCAACTGCTCGGAAATGCCATCGCTCTATTAGGCGCAAGCTAAAAAATGCCACTAGACACCATTACTACTAGCTCAAAGCCCATATACTATGTTATATGACCAAAATACCCATGGATCCACATGCCACATTTCCCTCTATCTCACTATAAAATTGTGTGGGTCCCACTTGATCCCCAACAGCATTCTTATTTTCCTCAAGACTTATTCACCGGCTTACTTCTAACAAGTGGGGCCAACACTTATCATTGTGATATGGAGAGCTGACATGTGGGTCAATGGATATTTTAGTCATATAACATGGTCGACAGATTTGAACTGACGGTAACGATGTCTAACTGCATTTTTGAGGAAACATCTAATGGAACGATGATGTTTTTAAGGTGTCTAATGTTGTTTTTGAGCAAGCATCTCATGCATGGAACGATGGCATTTCTGAGCAGCTGTAATTTCTAATGGCAAAATTGAGTAGTGGGATAGAACTAGTGGCATAAATGATAGAAACCCGTCTTTAATATTTTACTTTTCTCAAACAACGACAAAGTCTAACACCACTAACTAAAATAGGAGCAACAACTACTACGAAAATATCTGGTGCAAACACCAAACATGAACAATAAAGTGGAATGCAAAACAACCTGATTTTGACACTAAAAGGGCTTGGATTTTTTGGGTTTTAGGCTTTGGACTTAAGGACCGAGAAAAGAAGTATAAAAGGGATAAACCTAAACTATCATAGACATAGATATTTTTTTATGGGGTGATATCCATGGTAGTGGGTTTATCTTCTATAAATCAATACTGATTAGTTCTAAGTTAGTGAAGGATTTCCTTGTTTCATTGGTACTACTAACCCAAATACCTACAAGGAAGCTCCGTCTCTGTAAACTATAGGGTGCGTATCTTAAGATTGGATTACAAGAACAACACAAACAAATACAATTGTGTAAACCATTGCTGGTGCAAGATGATGGGCACCGGTTGTGGTAATAGGTGCTCTAGGAGTGGCAGTGGCACTATGTTCACATCACATGATTGAAAAACATTAGAGTAACTAGCTATGATCAGCCAACGTAACTTGGGCATTATGACCTGAAAAAAGAGGATGCCAACCATGGACTGGAATTTGAGACAATCTCCAATCCACAATCTGGGAACTAAACACACATGTAACACAAATTAGGTGCAATCCATAGGGAAATCACGAGAAACTAACCAACACAGGCATTCTCAAGTTGTGGAGCACGGATTAGGTGCAACTCCATGACGAATCATGAGAATAATTTTAGAAAGAACTCTCCGGTCTCAGAATGAGTCTCTCTGTATGTATATGGATCAAATTTCTATCAGTTCTTTGCTAGGAAAACGATAAAGAATGATGAGTTAGGAAATTCATGAGTGGCTTCTCCTATTCTCCTCTAAGGTGTAAATAGTTGGTTTCCTCACCAAACATTGTTTCATCAGGGTCTAAACATGGTTTCTTCAATTATATTTCTTCGGCACTAAGCTTGTTTCTTCATGGAATGTACAACTATGTGTCCTTGGTTTAAAACCATTTTGTTATGCATTGCACCCGAGTTCAACCAACAACAAACAAAGTGAAAGCACACATGTTTTAAGTTAGGTTATAAGATAAACCCAGGTCAGCATTCACATGACCAAGTATTTCTTTTAGCGCCATTCCTTGTGATTAATCTGTCAATGATCGTTAGTCTGTCAATGGTTGGGATGACCTCATCAAGATTTCCAGAGGCTCAAGACTTGCCCGCGTTGCATTAGATACCTAACACACATGAATGAGTACATATGCCACCTAACCACCACTTGTATAAGATGCATATTAGACTCTATGGTTCAAGGTTCATTATTTTTGGAGATAACACCATCAATTATGAGCATTATTTATAAATAGTGGAACATTACAATAGAAAATAGACATGTATCTTCTAAAGACCAGTAAGCTTGAGGTCAGACGGGCCATTCAAAAGTCTTCTCGAGGCATCGTGTGTGTGTGCCTGCGCATATGTTTATATTTTACTTAGTCTTTCATAAAGGACTTATAACCTAAGCCTAACACGCTGTTGAATTTATACCACAGCTAAAACACACACGAAAGATAGTCTGAATGACATGTTGTTGTGGGTGGTCAGAGACGTTGTCGGATATCTTACAGAGTTTTATCATAGGTTGCATTACTAGAGTTAATACTAAAAGAGAGTACCCGAGCAAAGGCTCCCGAAGATATAGGTTCCCACCGAACTCTATCATCAACCATCATCTTGTCATTGCGTGTTTTCTACAGTGATCCAACTTCCATTTTATAACAACAACATGCACTTACGTGGACATGTTTGTCCCATTGTCGAGTCAAGCATGTGATTATATACCCATGTGGGTGTGGGTGTGCAAGGGGTGAATCTTTATTGCAAGTTTACAACAATATGAATAAAAGATACATAAATATAAAGACCAACTTAAAAGTGTATATATTTATAAAAGTATTTGTATTACTTTTATTCAATACACTTCGATATAGCCCATCATATTACGATAAAGATCTATGGACTCACGTGCTACTTTGCAGCTGTGTGCGTCATGCAGCCCTTGAGCTTTGCTCCCCGCAAAAAAAACTTGGGCTTTGCTTCTCATTGGAAATTAGTCTCTATATTTCAAACTATTTGAAGTTCTAGCTTTGTCCTAAGTCAAGTTAATCAAGTCTATTAAAAATACATCAACATCTACCACACTATATCATATTCAACATATAATATATTTCCAAACCATTTATATTTGATATTGTAGAAATCAACGTATTTTTGTAAACTTTGTCAAATAGAGAGAAGTTCAATTAGGACAAAATTAGAACTTGAAATTACTTAGAACGGTAGGAGTGGTTTTTTCACTTTGCAGAAGATCATCTCTAAAAGGGAAAATAAAAGTGTGGCGAGGTCATTGTGTGCAAAGAAGCTTGATCAATCAGTCTATGGTCCGCTTATAGACATGATTAAGGAGCTGATTAGCTCTGTAGTGGGGCACAAGGTGCTTCGGGTACAGTGGTCAACGAACAATGTGGCGCACATTTTTTTTAACCAGGAACACCTTGCATTCCAAAATTATGGTGGAAAGACCAAATCGGCGGTCACAGCAACGGTTACATCTAACGGGAGGTTCGGCGGCCATAAAGTGTGGTGCACATCTTAGCTAAGGAAGATTGTGAGAATAAGCTTTGTAAAACATGGTTGTATGCACCTTGGATGTATTTAGAAAAAAAGAATAGAACAAGAAAAAAATCATTTATGTTTCTGCATCACACTGCATAAACGAGATTGATGGGTTGGATATGGGCCAAGTATACGACCCATTAATCCCCCATAATTATTGTGTTCCTTTATTATGTTTTGCAGTGTGGATTTTGTGACGCCGTAGGCATCTCACATCCATTTTTTTGCATGGTATAAGTGCCTCATTTTATAGCATAAAGTTTATAGTACAAGCCTGTAAACACCGAATTTAAATCTGAAAGGACAGTAAAACGCTCGCCTTTGCACAAGGAAACATCAGCCAAAAAAGAAAATTGTAATCCAAAATGAAGAATCCTCTAAGCTTGACATCAACGCCCGTCACCTGCCTCTGACACCATCACAACAGTCACCAAAGGAAAGATGATGGATCGCCTTCTCACCCGAGCTCGCAGCGGTTACATCGCTGATATGCAGCTTTGCGGACCCACATCCACTTGTAATCCGAGATTTTTGAACCATAAATGACTTATGTATTCGCTTCATTAGGAACTAAATCTAAGTAGTGTATTTGTTCATCATCCACTTCTTCAACCAAGTGACTTTGGCTAAGCTTCTACTCGTATACGAGACACATCCAAATTGAAGGTGGAAGAAATAAAGATTGGGTTGAACGAGTACTAATGTTCCTATTAGGTTTTAGCAAATATTTTATTTCTTCTAAATGCAGAGGAAATAATATATTTGTATATGATTTTTAAACAAGGAATTTTTGTTTCTGCCACTCTAGTTTTTGCCCATTTTTTTATGGCACTCTAAAATTTGACATTTCATTTTTTGCCACTCTTAGCTTTTGACAATATATCATAATTATCATTCTGTGGCGAAAGCAAAATTTTGATATTTCACTTCTGTCACTCTTAGGTTTTGACAATACATCACAATTGCCACCCCGATCTATCACAATTGTCACTCTGAAAAAAATGTTTTTGCCACGGAATGGCAATTGTGATGTATCATCAAAAGCAGAGTGGAAAAAGTGAAATGTTAACAGCTAGAGTGGCATAAGGAAAATGGGCAAAAACTCGAGCGGCAGAAACAAAAATTTCCATTGCTCCACAAAAACTTCTCACTGAATTTGAATCCTACGAAAAGACAAATATTTATGCTTTTGCATATATGACTTAATATCAAGATGGCACCAGACAAAAAATAAACTGGTAAAACCCTCTCTCTTTTCCAAGAAAACAATAATACAGTAATAATAAATAAATGAACTGGTGTTAGACAGACACCTGACTGCTGTCTGATGATGATTTCATGCGTCCACTAAAAACACCCAAAGCAACAGAGATGTCTCATTGTGGTGGTGGACTTGATCATCTAAGCAACAAGGGATCGCCCGCACTATTTTCAACTGTTCCGATCTTGGCGAGGAACGGCCAGGTCTGGCTACTCCTCGAAGTCAAACCAGGAACATTTTGGGATCATAGCGTTCCTAGTTCCTCAAACCAAACACAAGTCAGATGGTGACGATATGGCATATCTTGTTATCCCATGCTATTAAAAGGAGTGGACATGTAAAAATAAAAGTATTACATACATATAAAAATTACACCGTTTCACATTCAAGATTCTTGGCCAAAGAAGAAATGCTCAAAGATTAAGCTAAGACCATATTGGTCCAATCTTCCTCCGGGCTTCACATATCTTGTTGACAGAACCAACAAAGCTGAACAAGAACACTATCAATGTGACACCCAATGCCATCCACATTCCTCAGGGCTGCAAGCCCTTAAACTCATTTAGAAGTTAAAAATGTCATTAAAAACTACACTGAACAGTAAGCCCAAGATAATGCAAGAGTAAACAACAACAGGAACATTCATTCATCCAGATGGTTCGCTACATAACGAACTCATTAACAGCAGTACATGCAGCAGTTTTCTGCAGACTACAACAAGAATGGATGGCATTCTCCGCCATCCACATTCCACAACACCCCCTACATTTGATGTACCCAGCAAAACAGCTCTGACCATACAAGGCGACTTACACATTTTGCTGCTGGGTACCAAACATTACACCTACAGTTTTACACACACTTCCTACACTGCTATATCTCTCTCATTTGTATACCAATTGCTATGCTGTGTACATGAATGTACATGTACCTGCTACAAGCCTCAGAACAGGAATAAGCCGCCCGAATGAATATACTGCACCCTGGAAGCTTCAGGGCAAAAAATTCCATCTCTCAGCAGCCAGCTCCAGCAAACACACTTCCATATTCCTTGCGCTGAGGAATGAACAAGCCCCAACTCCACAAAAACCACCAGAAATGCCATCTGATGCTGCAAACGCCCTTCAAAGCTGAAGAAACTCAGGTTCTACCTATTCTCATCTGGATATTCACAGGTTTGAGAAGACAAGGGAGTCTTAACCAACTGCATTGCAGCCCTGCCTCATCGGTGGGTAGCCCAGCATTCGCGGTGGCAGATTCGGCAGTTTCTGTAAGTAGGCCGGATGATCAGACATGCTTTTATGCACCTGAGGCATACCGACAACAGACAATTCTATGTCCGAATGAGCACACTTTTCCTTTCCATAGATGTTGTTGGTGACACTTCTCATGAAGTCCTCTTTGAGAGAAGTTGTACAGATCTGAGTATTACTATACATGATGAGACCCCACAAGAATACAGCATTTGGCTCACCGATGGTATGATCCACTTGCTCTGAGGGATTTGGGTCACAACCAATGTTAAGGCTTTCCAGCTGCATAACATCAGTTAGGAGAGGTCACAATCAACATTAAAGCTTGCAAACAGCAATGTGAACATAAAACAAACAGGCGGTGAAAAATAACCTTGAGAATAAGGCTGCGGAATCGTGATTTCACCCATCCAACCCAATCACACAACTCTTCAGTTGTCGGAGCTGAGAGAACTATGCGAAGGAAGTGCTTATATTTTGCACCATATGGAAACGGCGCAAAAATCCAATTCCAGTCGACATCAACACTACTTGTATCCTGTAAAATTGACAAATGTGCCATTGTCAGCTGCCTATTCATGAATGCAAGCAAGCCTTAAAACTGAAGTCCGCAATCATTTAGACGTGTCATGGATATATCAATGCATTTTGCTTCACTGCAGATCTTACAACATACATCATCAATTCCTATCAATCCGCATTATTAAAAGTTCAATAAGGAAACCACCTACACAGAACTAATCATGCCAGTTAAAGTTAGACTTCCGTTAAATCATTTCAAAGCAAAAGAGAGATTAAGGTAGGATGCCAACAAATCAAATGAAGCAAACATGGCACCCTATTTTTTATCAATGAGTACAGGTCTAACAAGTAACAGATCGATGGGTGTGGTGAAACAATATGGAACATGGCCTATTTAAGTTGCTGGGAACATTATTGTACAAGAATTACAACTTCTGTAATTTTGGACGGATCAACGAAGCTATCAAATTTTCAAATGAAACAAGTTAACTCATCAATTTAAAAAAAACGGGAACAGGGGAATAGAAAAGGACCACTCAAAAAGAAGAAACAATAAAGAAAATAAAAATAGGTGAGCCAATTGCTTATTTGAAACCTTGACGCATAAAAGCAAACCCAATTCAAGTAACAAATTGTTATACACTACTTTAGGTTTAAATTCCATCATGGCAATAAAGCAAGAATAG
Source organism: Aegilops bicornis (assembly GCA_021605145.1). Classification (NCBI taxonomy): domain Eukaryota; kingdom Viridiplantae; phylum Streptophyta; class Magnoliopsida; order Poales; family Poaceae; genus Aegilops; species Aegilops bicornis. The sequence continues at coordinate 413,753,728 of CM038672.1, forward strand.
AAATGGAAGGTATTGGGGCATACCAGGCATATTAAAACTCATGACTCTTCTACAACTTAGTTGCAATAAAAGAAAATTCAAAGTTTCTACATTTACTCTAGAGATATCAAACAGGCAAACAACTTTTTTGGAGAACAGTGTGGCATAAATTAGGTAGGACCAAATAAAGAATAAATAGGCATACCTTGGTCAAAGATAAACCACTCCAAAGCTCTTCTTTTATTTTGTTGAAAGTGCTTTTGTGACATTAGAGGCACAAAATTCTGGTGGATAACAGGGCATCACTATGGGCATGAGAGAGCACCCATCAGGACTCCAAAGAGGTGTTTGTTCATGCAAAGACACCGGAAGAGGCCAGGGCCAGTGAGAAAATATCTCAAAGAACCTACACAACAAAGTATTGGCAGTAGCATTTGGATGTCTGCGGCAAACATATGCTCCAAGAACCGCCAAATGAATTCCAGCAAAGAAGCCAACTAGCTGAAAATGGCATCATACAATTGAGGATAAAAGTCAGACCAAAAATAACACTATAAACATACATAAGAAGTATAAATAGAGAAAAGGCAAACCACGTACATGGCAATGAATTCCTCTTTTTCTTGCCCAGAGTTTAAGGCAGCGCAACAAAAGTTGAAATTTCTGCATCAAAACTCAAAAAGTTAGAAAAGAAGAAAATTAATAAAATAAGAAAGAAGGGTTTTGGAAACACATCGAATGACACATATATTCATGCCATGGTGCATGCCAGACAAACAAACAAAAAGTACACAGAATGTGCAAACACAGCACAGCAACTATCAGCACTTGAACAGGGATAATGCCAGAAGCCCGGAAACATAAAAAAATACAAGGAAGAAAAAGTAAAGAATGGCAACAATGATGTGATGTAAATAAATCTACTGAGACTGTTGTTAGACCTTCATATTTGGAACTAATTGCATGATTTGTCTATTAACACGAACTCCAGATAGACATCTCCAGCTTGCCTCGTCAACTTTCTCTAGCAAACGGGGATCATTTGCATGTATAGCCTGCAGAAAATACAGCTTGTGAGAGCTTAAATTGATCACCAGATATTATGCTCAATTGTTTCTTTCAGCAAATGCTTAAATTTATAATGAAAACCAATGTTGAATCTATGAGAAAGAGTGCCCAGCAGAGTGGCTATATGATAATACCCATAAGAACATAAACATAGCAGTTTTCACAAATTGTATCACATTTGACCCGTTTAAGTGTGGCTAAGAACATAAACATGAAGAGGCTAAAAGCGTGTTAAGATAAAAATGCAAAAGTTGATGAATTAAAGTTATGGCTTGAGAAATACTTGGGGAGAATATCTAGGTCACTGTTCACTGCTTTAGTCAAATATACGCCTGGTTAGATGAAATAATACCAAAGATGCGGTCAATAACTCAATATGGCTTATCAAGGTACAGCAACGCAAAATGAAACCATAATACCATATGATCTTATAAGGAGTTAAATATAAATCCTACATATTAGCTTCAGGACATCATTAGGAGTTCTAGATAGTTACGCCAGAGATGTTACAGAAGCTGTTTTGAGAAAGAAGTTGAATAAATTTAAGTCACCTAAGTAAGAAATGTAACACATAATAATAGAAAGTATTCAATAAACACTAATTGAGATAACATGTAACCTAAGACGTGTAATCATCACAATTTTAAGATACTTGCCTCTGCAGCATTGATAACTGGCAGCTGGGCGTATGGAAAATCTACTGACACACCGTTGAATTTAAAGCGCATCAACGGAACCCTAGCACTTTCAATAGAATGCAAGTCTGATACTTCTGGCCTTGCTTCAAGCATTTGTCGCAGGACAACGAAGAAATGATGCTGCAAGTTAACACATGGACACCTCATGGGGTGATTGCAAAGGCTCAAAACTGTTAGATAAACGGAAAATTGAGAAATATACTCACTTGTAATGATGCAATGCAAGGACCAACACAGACTGCATCAATATCAGATTCAGGTCCATATGCCTTCAAAGAGAACAATGCTTGTTACCAAAAGATAAACCACAATTTTATAAGGGAAAATGCATTGGATACAGGGGTAATATTGTAAACATGGAAATCCAATTACAGTCCTTAAGTTTACCCAGTCTAGGTGCTTACATGCAATTACAGATTGACCAAACCAATATATTCAAACTTAACACAAGGGATATTGCTCGTTAATAATATTCTCGAAAAAACAAACAACTCCAGCTCATGGAGAGATTTAATGACTTCACTGATTCCTTCCACCTTAGGGAATTGAGGAATATTGTATGCATAAGTAAAACATCCACACTTCAAAAACTACATATGATAAACATAGAGATCATATTTAGCAAGATTTCTAATTCCCTGAACGTTACCTATGCGAAACATTTATGAGTTTATGTCTTTCAGGCTATTAAGTATAAACTACTTCGGTGTTGTACATATATACACATGTAACTATGTTATCAGTAGGAGCAGATTCAAGATACAATATCTCTCATATCCATCTTAACCATCCCAAGATCAGTTTCTTTATGCCACATCAACAAACAAATATTAAGTTGGACATGAACAACTTAAAAATTAAAATATATCATCTCTCAGCTCATAAACGATGTGAAACCTACACATGTGATTAACTGGTCAACACGATCCTACACTTATACTTATAATCATACATTTTGACTGCTTCACCAGTCATTGTTTCTTTTGCATCATATCAATAGTGCAATAGTACTGCAGTCAAACAGAGCATCATTCTGCCAAGCACCAAATCATGCTGCTCATTTCCTTAGTCCAGACACTACCAAAGTCATGATAATAGGTAAAGAAGTTAAGGATGTAGCAAGACCCACTCTGCGCTGACCCTAACCTAACATAGCACAGATGCAGTTTACAAGTCAACAGTAAGTTGCAAACAAACAAAGTCAAGGCTCTCCAGTAGCAACTCACATACGATGATCACCAGGACCCATCGGTGAAATGCTTGAGCACTTACCGAATATCGTTGACATTTTTAGGTAACAATGCTAGGATTTTAAATCGAACATGACATAAAACAGATAACGAAATTGACCTTCAAAACTAAAGATTATTCAACTGATATATCATATAGTAGTAGATCAGCCTAGCATCACACCATCATAAAAGGCACAACAAATCGTGCACAGGTTCGAGTTCAGTGCTTACCCCTAAATCATAGGAGCCAAAGGTCAACACCGTGCCTGATGTGATCCAAGGTTTTCCCCCCTGGTTGAACGCCACCATTTTCGCCCAATCCATAACTATCTGCAACAGTCACAACCGGATTACAGGTCGAATTCCAGCCCACATTGCAAGCTGCAAGCTTTGAACCAAAAGACGAACTGCCCTTACCTTGTGGAGCTCGAGTATGATCCTCTCCCTCCTCCGGGTTTCCTCCTCCGAGGGCGAAACCCCCGTATCCTCAAGGAACTGAACCTCGCAAAAAAAAAAAATACCCAAAATTAGGCACGAAACAACAAGATACGACCAAACGGCAAGCGCGCAAGCTCAACGCTTCGGCGGCTCACCTTCATAAGAGAAGAGCTCCGGGAGGAATCCATTTGTTTCATCCTGGCGAGATCGAGGCAGACGACGATCGGGCGCGGCAGGATGGCACCGGGAGGCGGGAGCGGAGGAGGCCCCCGGAGGTACACCCCCGGCGTGGGCGGAATCGGCGGGGGAGGCGGAGGGCCCGTACCACGCGGCGGGGCTAGGGTTCGGTGCTCGGGCTTGCGGAAGGCCAGGCGCCCGACGGGGCGGTCGAGCACCATTGCCGGCGCGGGCCGCCGGTGCCGAGGACGACGCGGTTGCCGGCGGCCACGCGCGCGGCGTGGGTCGCCGTGCCGTTGGTTGGTCGCCGCGGGGACGACGACGCCGGCGAGGGCCTCGTGTTTGAATTACGGTATACTATTATTTTGGGCCAGCTTTGGGGGTTTTGAGGGGAATGGGTGGGAGGATGGTGGTGGAACGGGGAGGGGGAAGACGGGGTTTATATAGAAGACGGCACGGGGTTTGGAGTTGGGCGTCGCTGCCTCTTGGAAACGGTCCACCAGTTTTCAACCTTGTTTATTAAGCTTGTCGCTGTCAACAACCTGTTTATGTCAAACATGCCCTTAAATCCTAGACAGCCAAAAGTTTGATGTGTTTAACACCCTTTTTAGCATGGTATATATTGATAAATAGCAAATGATGATGAGATGCAGACTTTCAGTATTTTTTCGTGCCCTTTTTCTTAACAAATAGCAAATGAGGATGCAGGCTTTCAGTATTTTTCGTGCCATTTTTCTTAACAAATAGCAAATGAGGATGAGATCTAGACTTTCAGTATTTTTCGCGCTATTTTTCTAATTTAAATATATGAGAGGCTTTGCCATTATCTTCTGCATCACATTTTCGCGCCATTTTATATGGAAGTATGTGAGAGATTTACCGTTGCCTTCTATGTCATATATCTCGCGCCACATTGCATGTAAGTATATAAGAAGCTTTACCGATCTTCTACGTCATATCTTTCGCGCCACTTATGTGTAACTATATGAGCAAGTTACCCCTCAAGAAAAACTATATGAGCAAGTTTTGCAAGAGATGATGCGTCATCACGCCGCACGCGTTTTAGTTGTAAATGTGTTCCGTCGGTTGGGGTGAAAACATTTCTTACTGTTGATCATCGAGATAACATTGCTCCATGTCATGTCTTCATATCTTTTAGCTCAAATTGTTTAGTTTGAGCATATAGATTGTGGTCCTTTATTAACTAAAGAATTACACATCAATGTAAATTAAATTTTAGGCAAAGATAATCCGCGGTGTATATCCTACCATAAATGCATATCTTGTCATAAATTTCGCATATTTCTTGTGCACAGTTAATACTCATAGTTAATACTTGAAGAAGTTTCTCGATTACATAGCATGCTACTAGCTATAGGAGATAAATCGCAAAGATATATGTTCTCTCTCAAAAAAAATGTGCGCAATGTTTCATGCAATGAAAGAAACAATAGTTGCAAATGTTACTACAACCGACGCACCTCGCATTCCAGTGAAAATAATGGCTGCTCTTGTTCTTGGATAGAATATTGCTTCATATCCCGCCAACTTAGTATTATGCTTATTGGTAAGATTTCCATATCAACATATTTCTTCTCATGTATAATTCGCTGCCCTTGTTGCTATGTTCTGGGTGATTAATTTAATATCTATTAGATCTGGATGGCCGTACTATCTTCTTTTTGTCCATTTTACTAGCACCCTCACTCTTAATTACCAACCAGCCAATGGAAGGAGAAGCAAAAAAGAGGGTGTAGTCTTATTAGTATTTTTTACAGTAGTGTAGTCTTATTTGTACATTGTTCAGGTGATGAAGTTTTTAGTCGTAAAAAAATGTAGAAAATTAATTGTGCCAAGTTATTATTTGCTAAAAAATGAAGCAGAATTGATTACATGAATGTGAGGCAGGATATGACTGTATTAATTCATTGATATATGTAAATATCAGGATCACAATTAATATCGAGTAGAGATAACACCTCAAGATATGTCCGTATTAATTCACTGCATGTAGTATACTCCATATCATGCCATTTAGTGATAACCCATCAAAATATGCAACATTTATTTGGGAGGATATTTGGTTCGTAATGCCCCTTTACCTACTCAATTTTGGAGTATGTATATTTTAGTTAATGAGAAGACCCAAACTATAGCTGATATTTGGGATGGTCAGACCTTAAAATGTACCTTTAAAAGGATTTTCTCACATGAGATGATGAAATTATGGTTTAATCTAGTCAATGTAGGTAAGTCAATTTCCTTTATTGGTCAAAAGGATTCTCTACTTTGGTAATTTGAGTGTAAAGGGGTGTATTCTTGTATATCTTTATATGCCATCGTCAAGTTTAGGGGGGCTTTGCTCTGGCAACTCAAGTCCCCCCCCCCCCCTCCCCTAAGATTCAAGGTTTTATTTTTTGCAAAATACAGCAATCACTTGTGACAAACTGAGAAGAAGAGGTCTTGCTAAACCTTTAGAATGTATTCATTACAAGGAGATTGAGTCAGTTTATTATCTCTTTTTTGAATGTTTTGTTGTAAGAAATGTGTGGTCTTGTTTTAGATTAGTGTTTGATGTGAATATCCTTTATTTTGAATCTATGGCTAAATATTAGATATGCAATGAAAAGAATCTACATTTGAGTGGAGCATTCTTTGATATCCCATGGGAACCGTGGAACTACAAAAATGCCATTGTTTTCAATAGAAGAACTTGGGTATCTATGAAACAGGTTTGGGGTCTGGTGATTCGGTACCCGAGGGACTAGTCAAGGTTGTTTCAGGATCTGGAAGTGGTAAATTGTAAAGATTTCAAGAATTGTTACTATTGAAGCTCAAGGTGCAATAGGAACTAATGCCTGCTTGAAAAAGTTGGTCTAGTACATCTTACAGGGAGGAATCTGCTTGGGAGTATATTATGGTGGCACACTGGTGCCGGGACGTGCTATACAAACGGTTTTTAACCCCTTTCTGCGACGGCGTTTGGAACCGTCGCCAAGTGAGTGTGGGCGATAGGGGGGTCCTTCCCACATGACCCAGAAACTGTCAGGGATAGGCCCTCCTAGCACACAAGCTGGGGCAAAATGAGCTCGTGTGCGATCTGGAGAGGCATCGAAACCCAATCGTTTCCGTTCGTATGTACATCCCACACGGTGAATCCCAGAAAAACATTTCCGTTTGTATGTATATCACACACAGTTTTTTGTGTGGAAACGTTTGTGCAAGGTGGCCTAACGCAAATAGTTCTCTGCCGGAAGCCGTGTGTGATTGTTAGTTGATCGAACACACCTACTTTCTAGAAACCATGTTGGTTGTTTGATTTCATCGTCCACGGTGATGTCTGAGTAACCTTATGCAATAGAAAACCGTAATAAGCAGGGTAATTAGCCTATTATTGATAATCCATGTAGTAATCAAATAAATATTTCTTATAAACCACACCAGATATTTCATATCCGTATAACGGCAACCAGGATTTCATAATCTAATTACATCAGATAGTTTCGGCACTCAGTTACGCCATTACACAACAGCACCAAGTTTCACATGCAACATCGAAAACCTTTGGAAAGTAGCATCATACACGGTAAATAGACAGACGAATATCATCTGGGAAACTGCAGAAGCGGAAGGCAAATATTGAGCCTTCGGTGACGTTGAATGTCCTTGCAACTTTAGTCCAGTGGCTATGGATAATTGCCCGCCCAACCTTCGTCCTCTTCAGGAAGACTTCAATATTGCACCGTGGGTGTTGAATGAATACCTTCCTCGCCTCTTGACCATGCAGGTGGTTTGAGAGGTAATCATCAGTGAACTGCTTTGAAAAGTACTGAAAACAAAGATGTGCATAAATCGCTGTTATAAATTTTGAAATGGCGCAAGGGGTAAAACTAAAGTAAAAGAGTTAGTACCATCCTATAGTTGATTGATGTCTTCTTCATTGTGCAAACAAAGATCTTGTTGTTATTCGTCGCAAGTTTCTTCATCCTAACAATCATTCTGAGTTTCTTGAGTTGATTGATATTCATGGACATCTCATTTCCCCATATGCAAAATGGGTCGAACAGTGGGTCTAAGCCTTTGATAGCAGGAGCTACATGTGCAAGACCAAATTGTAAGAAACCTAAATGTTAGAATGATTCCTGCAACTGCACAATAATGTGCTATTAGCGAAAGGACCATGCATGAGCAAACCTCAATGGTAAACCGCAGTGTCTCCCATTCTTTCCCTGCAACACACATAAGGAAGATCTTGATCAGGTTAACTGAGAGTTGTCATACTATCAGTAGAATATGTATCGAGTACAGCCAAATTCGATTTATTTTTCACATGCATAACAATACAAAATTGTACCCATAGCAAATGAAAATCAAATTGCAGAATTGAACCAAACAGTTAAATGGTCAGCAGACCAAATGAACCAAAACAGTTAACTGAGCACGACATTGCAGAATAGAAAAATGTGTACTAGAAGATAAGACAATTAACAAAACAAAGAATGCTTGAGAACAGTACTATGAAATGTAGCAATTGTTGGACCAAACTGTTAACTGAACATTACATTTTGGAGGACCAAACTGTTAATTGAACATTACATTTTAGAGGACCAAACTGTTAACTGAATATTAGATTGCATACTAACATTACAGAGGACAAATCACTAGAAGGCACTGGCGGTGGCCTCGAGAAAACAACACAAACTGTATTTTAAAGAAGAGAACCGCGTGGCGGTGTCGACGATGGCCTCGAACACGAGGTGCTCCTCCAAGATCTGGCGGTCGGCACGCATGGCAGCCATAGCGACCTCGTGCGTGCGTGCGGCCGCGATTTGCTTCTCCGCTATCAGATGCTACTAAGCTCCACGTTATACTGCATGCAAAATGGATGTGGGCGGCGCTTAATTGGAGGACAGGGACAGTGATTTCGGCGGAGGTGTCGCGCCATCGGTCGGGGCATGTGGGACGGGGAAGGAGGAGGATGGTGTGGGTGGAGTGTGGATTACCTGACCATATCGACGAGGCCGCGCAACAAGAAGAAGGGTCGGCAGCGAGGAGGCAGCGTAGTAAGAAGAAGGGTCGCTGGCAAGGAGGCGGCACTGCAAGAAGAAGGGTCGCCGGCGAGGAGGCGACACTGCAAGACGAAGGTTAACCGGCGAGGAGGCAGCGCTGCAAGAAGAAGGGTCGCCGGCGAGGAGGTTGGGCTGCCAGTAAGCAACAGTGAAGGTTTGAACTTGGAAAGCAAGGAGAAACAATGGAAATGCGGCTTTTGGTGGGAGGGAGGGGGCGGGGAGATAGATATTTCTGCGATGGCAGAAAAAATTTCGTTTGGTGCCGCGAGAAACTGGCGCGCAAGTGTGGTTCAAGCGCGGGCGGTGAAATATAGACGATGAAGCTTCCTGCGTAAGCAACACAAGACGGTGCGCCAAGATATTTTATATCGCATCCCACACGATTCTTTCTAGTAAACTGTTTTGTGGTATACCTGATTTAAAACTCGCCTAAAACCCATGAAACTTGGCATGGTGTCATTTCATGGCACCAACATGCTGTGGTAAAAAAATTGGCCGCATTTGGACAAGTTTTGGTATAAGTTTCTTGCAAATCGGAGCTTCTCTCGAGAAGACTCGTGGTTCCCGAGGGGGGACGTGTCACCTTTGTGTGCGAAAAGATATGCGTTGCCTCCCCCCTGATTTTTTACAGAGGCAACATAGAACTGTATGAGTGTCGTGTTAAAATTTGGAATTATTCCGGGTTCGTTTGGACTTTTTTATACATTAATTCAATTTCCGGTCATTTAATGTGCATAATTAAATTTGAACTACAAGCACATGCTCTAGTGCATCAAAGTTGGTTGAAAAATCACATGTGTGTCCTTGGGTGAATTTCTAGGTCCCATGCAAGAAATGAGAATGAAATTCAAACATCTGGGCGTCGTGGCTCGGCCGAGAAGATTGAGAAACTTGGTTTTTTAATTCATGTAAATCCAAAACACGCCTGAAAATCATGAAACTTGGCATGGTGTCATGACATGGCACCAACATGTTGTGGTAAAAAAAATTGCCGAATTGGGACAAACTTTGGTATAAGCTTCTTGCAAACCGGAGCTTCTCTCAAGAAGGCTCGTGGTTCCGAGAGGGAACGTGTCACCTCCGTGTGGGAAACGACATACACTGCCTTCTCCCGCCTTAATTTTTTTACACAGGCAGATTAGACCAAATAGAAGTATCGTGCTAAATTTTGAATTTATTCTTGGTTCATTTGGCCTTTTTTATACATTAACTAAATTTCTGGTCATTTAATGTGCATAATTCAAATTTGAACTACAAGCACATGCTCCAGTGCATCAAAGTTGGTTGAAAAATCACATGTGTGTCCTTGGGTGAATTTGTAGGTCCCATGCAAGAAATGGGAGTGGAATTCAAACATTTGGGCGTCGTGCCTCGGTTGGAAATATTAAGAAACTTGGTTTAATTCCTATAAATCCAAAACATGCCTGAAAATCATGAAACTTGGCATGGTGTCATGATATGGCACCAACATTCTATGGTAATTTTTTTGGCCAAATTTGGACAAGCTTTGGTATAAGCTTCTTGCAAACCGGAGTTTCTCTCAAGAAGGCTCATGTTTCCGAGAGGGAACGTGTCACCTCCATGTGCGAAATGACATACACTGCCTTCTCCGCCTTGATTTTTTTACACAGGCAACTTAGACCAAATAGGAGTTTCATGCTAAATTTTTAAATTATTCCGGGTTCGTTTGGCCTTTTATACATTAATTGATTTTCTAGACATTTAATGCACATAATTCAAATTTGAAGTACAAGTGCATGCTCCAGTGCGCAAAAGTTAGTTGGAAAATCATTTATGTGTACCTGGGCGAACTTCTAGGTCCCATGGAAGAAGTGGGAATGGAATTCAAACATCTAGGCATCTTGGCTCGACCGGAAACATCGAGAAACTTGGTTTTAAAATTCCTGTAAATCCAAAACTCGCCTGAAAATCATGAAACTTGGCATGGTGTAATGACATGGCACCAACATGATGTGGTAATTTTTCTATCCGATTTGCGAAGGGTACACATTAACAATCAACAAAGTCATTTTGGAACAAGTGTTGTCACGTTACAAATTAGAAACACAAGTATTATTGAAACTGTGGGCGTTCTACTTACCAATTACGTGCCGCCACACGTCCCTTTTTTATTGGCTAGGAGGTGTCGTGCGGGGTTGCTAGTTGAGTACGGGAGGCGTGCGATCAGATCCATTGCACGTGCTCATCGGGAGGAGAGCCCTTTGACCTCTATCTGCCGCCCACCTCCCTCCCAACGTCTCCATGAATGGCGCCCGAGCCCCTGTTTCACGGCGTGGCTATGTCTCACTCAACTGAAATTTAAGAGAGAGAAAAGAAAATATGAAAAGAAAGTTTTGCATGGATAGATGTAAGATCCGACGAACCTATATAGCATCGAATGCGACTTATAGCAAGACTGATGACTATAAGGACGATGACACTGGATAATCAATTGTCTTACATATTTAGGAAGATACTTAAAAAAGCCACATGCGGCAACGCCCGAAATACACAAGGGCAAAAGAAGAAGGAAGACAACGATCTGGCTCGTTGATCTCTACTTTCTTGATGCGTTGCTGCAGGCCGCGGGAACTAGTCTCCGCGGCGGCGGCGATGAACTCTTTTCGTGTCCTCAACATGTTGCTTGAGAACATCCATGTATTCCTCCACCAGCCTTTTGCACTTGATGCGGAGCATGGCATTCTCGTCAATAAGTTTCTCGACGATGACGCCGGTCCTCTTCAACAAGGCAGTGGTCTCCTCTTGCTGCTCCGCACTTCCGACGATCTTTGCCCTCAGTAGGTCGCGCTTGGCCCGGAGCTTCGCATTGCCCTCCCTTAGTTACCAGATGACGTCGGTAGCCTGTTCAAACGAGGCTTTCATGTCATCCCGCAACCTTGCCCAGCCGGAGATCTGATCCATCTGGCTATGGACGATCGCATGCATGCGCCTGTAAGAGTCCTCGCCTGCCCGCGAGACATTTTCCCAGGCTGTCGCGGCGCGGGAGGACATCTCTTATGCATTCACGACGCGACAGGACATCTCTGCTGCTTCCGCGGTGCGGCCGGACCAGTCCGCTGCATCGACGGCGCGGCGGGACCTTTGTGCTGCTTTGGCGGCACGACAGACCTATGTGCTGCTACAGCCGTGCGACGGGACATGTCGGCTGCTTTGGCGGTGAGGCGGGACATCTCTCGTGTTTCCGCTTCCATGCTCATTCCTGGTGGCAATCTCTCGACCCAAAACTCACGCTGGCCATGGCAGATGGAAGGGAACGATGATGAATGACTTGTTTGTTTTTTTGGATGAGGAGTTGAGGAGGAATGTGCAGTCATCTTGGAGTAGTAGTATTTATAACCGAGTACTAATACGCTCCTAAGTGGGAAACCGTTTAGGTTTTGATCGGTGTGAACAGGTTTGCACTTAAATATAGAGTGGTCGTAATTTGGAATGTGATGGGACGCAGGCTCAAAATTTATTGACGGTTCCATAATTTCTAAATGCGGCACTATTCCCGGACGGCGTAACGTGGGCACGCTTTCTCGGCCGCGTACGTGACGTTTGCATCATAGGGTGCACTGCAATAGGCAATGTCAGCACACGTCTTGTTCCAACAACCGTGCGCGCTTGTTATTACCATCGCGCACGCTTCTTTTAATTAGAATGTGTGCCCGTCTAGCGCACACACGTTGATCTGTCTAATTGTTTCTGTTTGTTGTGGCGAATCGCAAACAGTTCATCTGTGTGAAGTGTATGCCGTCAATCGCAGACACTTTGATTTCACTAACCGTTTCTGTTGTGTTGCCTAATCGCAAACAGTTAATCCTTCCGAAGCGTATGCCCTCAATCGCACACACCTTCATCTGGCTGCCCGTTTCTGTTGTTCCTCCTCATCACTAACAGTTAATCCGAGTGAATTGTATGTCGTATATAGCACACGCCTTCATCTGGCTGCCCGTTTCTGTTCTTCTTCCTCGTCGCAAACAGTTAATTGAACTGAACCGTATGCCCTGCATTGCACACGCAACTAAACTCCGAACCGTGTTTAATGGCTCCGCCATCGCAAATGTTTTGCATATTTTTTTACGGTTATTATACATCACCATTTGTGATTAATGCATCGCACACAGTTTCGTCAAAGGGTCTCTGATCATAGTGTCGCGTTAGCAGCATCCTGCAGTAGTGGCAGAATCACGATGAATGCTCTTAGCCAAATGACAAGAGATGATGATTCTGTTCACGTGGTTTTCTATGGATGTGGTGTTTAGCTGTTGTGGATCTTGGTTCTGAGCCTTATTGATGGTGTCCCGGGTAGGGGTGCTCTTACCATGTCGACTCCCGGGCAAGTGGGCTGAGATGACGACCCGCCTTGTCGGTTCTGTCTGGGCCACTTCGAGCAGCCCATGATGATTATACAGAAGACTCCTCAAGCCTTGGCGTTCAAGACAAAGGGCTCTGTATCTGTGTAGGACTCATCTTCATTGACGTAGTCAACTAGGACTCTTGTTATTCTAGGTCTCCGGTAACTTATACCAATGCTAGGCTAATCGATAGACCATATTTTATGCAAACAACATTCTCATTGTAGATCACCTATACTTCGTACTCCATCCCTAATCAATACAAGCAAAAGCAGGACGTAGGGTATTACCTCTTGAAGAGATCCTGAACCTGGGTAAAACCTCATGTCCTTATTACCATCGTATCTAGACTACTAGTTTGGGACCCCCTACCCGAGATCCGTCGGAATTGACTGTCATTGGTGGCTGATGACCCACAAGTATAGGGGATCAACCATAGTCCTTTCGATAAGTAAGAGTGTCAAACCCAACAAGGAGTAGAAGGAAATGACAAGCGGTTTTCAGCAAGGTATTTTCTGCAAGCACTGAAATTCGGTAACAGATAGTTTGATAGCTAGATAATTCGTAACAAGTGACAAGTAGCAATAGTAAAAAAAGGTGCAGTAAGGTAGCCCAATCCTTTTTATAGCAAAGGACAGGCCAGAGCTTTCTCTTATAGCAAGCAAAGTGTTCTTGAGGACACATGGGAATTCATCTAGTCACTTTCATCATGTTTATTTGATTCGTGTTCGCTCCTTTGATAAGTTGATATGCGGGTGGACCGATGCCTGGGTGGTGTTCTTACTGGAACAAGCCTCCCACTTTTGATTACCCCCTCTCGCAAGCATCTGCAACTACGATATAAGAATTAAGATAAATCTAACTATAACATGAAACATGTGGATCCAAATCAGCCCCTTACAGAGTAGCGCATAAACTAGGGTTTAAGCTTCTGTCCATCTAGCAACCCATCATCTAATTACTACTCCACAATGTCTTCCCTTAGGCCCAAGTATGGTGAAGTGTCATATAATCTATGTTCACATGACACCACTAAAGGAAGCAACAACATACATATCATCAAAATATCGAACGAATACCAAATTCACATATTTACTTATAACCTGACTTCTCCCATGTCCTCAAGAACAAAAGTAACTACTCACAAATCATATTCATGTTCAAAATCATAGGGGTATTGAATATCATTAAGGATCTGAACATATAATCTTCCACCAAATAAACCAGCTAGCATCAACTACAAGATCTAATCAACACTACTAGCAACCCACAGGTGCCAATCTAAGGTTTTGAGACAAAGATTGAAGACAAGAGATGAACTAGTGTTTGAGATGAGATGGTTCTGGTGAAGATGTTGATGAAGATTGGTCCTCCCATGATGAGAGAATCGTTGGTGATGTTGATGGCTTCGATTTCCCCTCCCGGAGGGAAGTTTCCCCGGTGGAATCGCTCCACCGGAGAGCAAAACTGCTCCTGTCCAGGTTCTGCCTCGAGACGGCGGCGCTTCATCCCAAAACCTTCCTCTTGATCTTTTTCTAGGTCAAATGGCATCATATAGCATAAGATGGTCTTAGGAGGCCTGCCAGGGGCCCCAAAAGCTCGGGGGAGGGGCGCCTTGGGGGGTAGGGCGTGCCCCGAGGCTTGGGGTTGCTTGGTGGGTCCCCCTCTAGTAATTCTTTTGCCGGTATTTTTTATATATTCCAAAATAAATCTCCATAAAATTTCAGGCCATTTGGAGTGCAGAATAGGTATCTTTGATATATCGCTTTCCGTTCCAGAATTACAGCTGCCGGCAATCTCCCTCTTCATGTGAAACTTGCAAAATAAGAGAGCAAACACTGGTGCGCGTCGGTCCTAAACAAATGGTTTTCTACCCCTTTCCGCGACGGCATTTGGAACCGTCTCTGAGGTAGTCCTGGATTAGGGGGTATCCGGACAGCCGGACTATATCCTTTGGCGGACTGTTGGACTATGAAGATACAAGATTGAAGACTTCGTCCCGTGTCCGGATGAGACTCTCCTTGGCATGGAACGCAAGCTTGGCGATATGGATACGTAGATCTCCTTCCCTGTAACCGACTCTGTGTAACCCTAGCCCCCTCCGGTGTCTATATAAACCGGAGGGTTTAGTCCGTAGGACCGACAACAATCATACCATAGGCTAGCTTCTAGGGTTTAGCCTTTCCGATCTCGTGGTAGATCAACTCTTGTAATACTCATATCATCAAGATCAATCAAGAAAGAGTAGGGTTTTACCTCCACAGAGAGGGCCCGAACCTGGGTAAAAACATCGTGTCCCTTGTCTCCTGTTACCATCCGCCTAGACGCACAGTTCGGGACCCCCTACCTGAGATCCGCCGGTTTTGACACCGACATTGGTGCTTTCATTGAGAGTTTCTCTGTGTCGTCATCATTAGGCTTGATGGCTCCTTCGATCATTGATAGTGATGCAGTCCAGGGTGAGACTTTCCTCCCCGGACAGATTTTTGTATTTGGCGGCCTTGCACTGCGGGCCAATTCGTTCGGCCATCTGGAGCAGATTGAAAGTTACGCCCCTGGCCACCAGGTCAGGCTTGGAAGCTTAAACTACACGGCCGACATCCGCGGGGACTTGATCCTTGATGGATTCGAGCCCTTGCAGAGTGCGCCGCACGGTCGCAATGAGCATGATTTAGCTCTGCCATCGGACAGCGTCCAGGAGATCGCACCTGCAGCCGCTCCGACCTTCAATTCAGAGCCAATCGCGCCATCCATGGACGGGGGGCTAGACCCCACCACGGAGGCCGCAGTCTCAATGACGATTGAGCCGGATACCAACCTTACCCTTTACAGGAGCCGTGACTCCAAGCTGCCGGATTCTTCTCCGACCACGGACTCCGAACCGCCCGCGCCCGTGCCTGTCGAATCCGACTAGGCGCCGATCATGGAGTTCACCGCCGCGGACCTTTTTCAGCACTCGCCCTTCGGTGACATACTAAACTCATTAAAGTCTCTCTCCTTGGCAGGAGAGTCCTGGCCGGACTATGTCCGGCAGGATTGGGATGCAGATGACGAAGAAATTCACCGCCCACCCACCACCCACTTAATAGCCACTGTCGATGATTTGACCGACATGCTCGACTTCGACTCCGATGACATCGACGGTATGGACGACGATGCAGGAGACGAACAGGAACCACTGCCCACAGGGCACTGGACTCCTACTTCATCATATGATGTATACATGGTGGACACACCCAAACAAAATAACGACGAGGAACGGAAGGACGCAGCGAAGGATCGTTCCCTTGAGAAGCAGTCAAAGCGGCGGCGCAAGCGCCGCTCCAAATCCCGCCTCGGAAAGAACAGCGCTCATACAGACCCAGCGATAGAGCAGGGTGAGCCATCGGACGACGAACAACCATCCGACCATGGCAACACGGAGAATCAAACCGAACAACCGGTCTCCGGCGAAGACAACAGTCCGGGCGATGCCACACCGGACAAACACCTGGAACAACAGAATCTCCATCAAAGCCTCGCCGCCACTGCGCGAAGTCTGAAAAAGCAAAAGCGAAAGCTCAAGGCGGCGCAAGATACACTGATAAGTAGATGGAGTAAAATACTCAACAATGCGGAAAAGTATGGCGGCAGTCATCGTACAAAGAGCTACCCGAAGCGAAAGCTACTACCTGAATTCGATGATGAGGCCTTAGAGCCCCCGCAACCACAAAACAAAGCAGCCATCCGGTCGGATAAACGACCTCGTGGCCAACATAGAGCGGCAAACGACGCCGCACACAAGCCAGTATGCGATCCACGCGAGAACTCGCACCAAAAGGACGGCCCAATTAGATCCATCTACGAGCCAAGACAGCGCGCTCCAGCACGCAATGCAATACAAAAAATTCCGAACACCATGGTACACCCAAATACAGGGGTGCCGCACACCCCCTATGTTTCACCGATGAGGTGCTGGACCATGAATTTCCAGAGGGATTCAAACCCGTAAACATAGAGGCATACGACGGAACGACAGACCCTGGGGTCTGGATTGAGGACTATATCCTCCACATCCACATGGCTCGAGGAGACGATCTCCACGCCATCAAGTACTTACCCCTCAAGCTCAAAGGGCCAGCCCGACATTGGCTTAAAAGCCTTCCCGAAAACACCATTGGAAGTTGGGAAGAGCTCGAGGACGCTTTTCGGGCAAATTTTCAAGGGACCTATGTCCGACCACCGGGCGCAGACGATTTAAGTCATATAACTCAACAGCCTGGAGAGTCAGCTCGAAAGCTTTGGGACATGTTTCTTACCAAAAAGAACCAAATAGTCGACTGTCCGGACGCCGAAGCCTTAGCAGCTTTTAAACACAGCGTTCAAGACGAATGGCTCGCCAGACACCTCGGCTAAGAAAAGCCGAGAACAATGGCTGCATTAACAAGCCTCATGACCCGCTTCTGCGCGGGCGAGGACAGCTGGTTAGCCCGATGGAGCACCAGCGACCCAAGTACATCCAAAGTAAGGGATGGAAACGGGAAACCACGACGCAGCAAAAACAAGTGCAGGAATAAAGAAGACAGCCCGAAGAGCACGGCGGTAAACGCCGGATTCAAAAGCTCTCGGCCGCGTCAGCAAAAGCTGCCGCCCCAAAGGCAACAGGGACGAACTGTCCAGCCTAAACAAGATTTTGGACAACATATGTCAAATCCATAGCACCCCCGACAAACCTGCAAACCATACCCACAGAGAATGTTGGGTTTTCAAGCAGTCCGACAAACTCAACGCCGAACACAAGGGGCTAGATACACCAAGTGAAGACGAGGACGGGCCTCGCAAACAAAGCACCGGGGAACAGAAGAATTTTCCACCAGAAGTCAAAACAGTAAACGTGTTGCACGTGACGAAGGGAAGAAACAAAGCGGCACTCCTAGAGACACACGCCTCTGTGGCCGGGCGTGAGCCCTCACATCGTCGTCCCAACCGATCACCTTCGACCATCGAGATTACTCGGCCAGTATCCGGCATGCAGGATGGGCTGCCTTGGTGTTAGACCCAATAATTGACGGATACTATTTTACACAAGTCCTGATGGACGGCGGCAGTGGTTTAAACTTGATATATCAGGACATAGTCCGCAAAATGGGGATTGACCCAACAATAATTGTCCATAGCAATACTACCTTTAAAGGAGTAACGCCAGGCCCAGAGGCCCGTTGTACGGGACCCCTGTTACTAGAAGTTATATTCGGCTTTCCTGATAACTTCCGATGCGAAAAGTTAACCTTTCACATCGCTCCGTTCCAAAATGGCTATCAAGCACTACTCGGACGTGAATCTTTCGCCCGTTTTAACGCAATACTGCATTACACTTCTCTCACGCTTAAGATGCCCGGTCCACGTGGCATCATTATAGTAAATGGAAGTACTGAGCGCTCCTTGCGTGCGGAAGACCGACGGCCTCACCAAATGGAGCATCCCACAGGTCGTTAAGACCACGGACACGGTTGGACGAGTCCAGTGTGTCTATATATAATTGATGCAGGTTTGATGGCTATACCCCTATAATAATACAAGGGGCTCAACGCGTGACAATTAGACTCAACTTCTCTTATCTTGATCTACATATGGTTTATTTAGTATAACCTACCTTTTTTGCACAACTACTTTTAAGCTAAGTTCCTCTCTTTTACAGATGACCATCGTGCTACACCCGTCCAGGATACGGCACAACGGAGACACAGGCGCAGACATGCAACAGGGACCCGTTCCAAGGATTCTTTTTAGATTAAGACCCTGCGTAAACCTTTTTTACTGTCTCTTGTTGATACTCATCCCCCGGATTCTCAGTACAACTGAGAAGGAGGCTGACGTATTGGCATGTGTCCACGTCAGAATATTGCACGTACCTGGACACTAGGGGCTTATTACAAAAGGGCACCGTTTAGCCCGGGTTACATCATAAAGACCGAATACCTTAGGGAGTGTTCGGCGTCGCGAGTTTGGCCTTATATGCATCAGCTCCAAAACATGTCTTTGGTCAAATGTTGGGTTTGCCCGGCTCCCATGTTTTGGTACCTTATGTTTCGGTATATCGGCTAAGGTAGCACTGGGAGAACTACTGCGATTGTGCCCCGGTTCAGCTGGGCTAAGCACCTCAGTAGAGAAAGCCGAAAACTGACTGTCATGATACAGCGTGAGACTGGTCAACCACTCGATGACCTAGCGGAATCTTCGGGATTCCTCCGCCTTAACGAAGGGCCGTTTCCCGGCAAGGCATGTACGCGCCCCGAATTCGGAGGAGCGCGGAGCCACCAGGGGCTA
This sequence comes from Aegilops bicornis, assembly GCA_021605145.1. NCBI lineage: Eukaryota > Viridiplantae > Streptophyta > Magnoliopsida > Poales > Poaceae > Aegilops > Aegilops bicornis. The sequence continues at coordinate 413,773,056 of CM038672.1, forward strand.
TATAGTAGACCCACTATCAAACTCCTATTGCTAAGTGAAAGTGTTAAAGCATTATAGTCTGATTGCCTAGCTCGCTGCGCTATCACATCCTTAATGGACCAAGACGTCGGATCAAGTGTGACTATGCGTCTTCTACTAGCACCCCCGCATTATATGCGTGGGGGCTGAAGCCGATGACTGCCATTGAGGGAGTCCTGGACTAGGGGGTGTCCGGATAGCCGAACTATCATCTTTGGCTGGACTCCTAGACTATGAAGATACAATATTGAAGACTTCGTCCCGTGTCCGGATGGGACTTTCCTTGGCGTGGAAGGCAAGCTTGGCGATACGGATATGTAGATCTCCTACCATTGTAACCGACTCTGTGTAACCCTAACCCTATTCGGTGTCTATATAAACCAAGGGTTTTAGTCCGCAGGGGAACAACAATCATACCATAGGCTAGCTTCTAGGGTTTAGCCTCTAGATCTCGTGGTAGATCTACTCTTGTACTACCCATATCATCAATATTAATCAAGCGGTGAGTAGGGTATTACCTCCATCGAGAGGGCCCGAACACAGGTAAAAACATCGTGTCCCTTATCTCCTGTTACCATCCGCCTAGACGCACGATTCGGGACCCCCTACCGAGATCCGCGGTTTTGACACCGACATTGGTCATTTCATTGAGAGTTCCTCCGTCGCCGTCACCTATAGGCCCGATGGCTCCTTCAATCATCAAGAACGACGCAGTCCGGTGAGACTTTTCTCCCGGACAGATCTTCGTATCCGGCGGCTTTTGCTGCGGGCCAATTCGCTAGGCCATCCGGAGATCGAAAGCTACGCCCTGGCCGCCAATGTCAGATTTGGAAAGCTTGAACTATACGGCCGATGTCCGCGGAGACTTGATCTTCGACGGATTCGAGCCACCAAGCGTGCGACTTTGTCTCGATGGAGTGCGATCTAGCTACCGGTCAAAGGCTCGAGGCCGCACCAGTGCCCGCTCCGACCCTTAATCCGGAGCCAGTTTCACCGATCGAGGACGGTTGGTTGGACACCGCCTCAGGGGCTGAAATCTCTACGGAGATTGAGCCGAACACCATCCCTATCCTTTGCAAAGCTCGTGACTCCCAGGTGCCGGACTCCTTTCCGGACTCCGAACCTCCCGCTACCGCCGGTCGAATCCGACAGGCGCCGGTTATGGAGTTCACCGCGCGGACATCTTTCAAGACTCGCCCTTTGGCGATATCCTGAACTCATTAAAGTCTCTCTCTTTGTCAGGGGAGCCATGGCCGAACTACGGTCAGGAAGGTTGGGATTCGGACGATGAAGAAATTCAACGCCCACCCACCTCCCACTTTGTAGCCACTGTCGATGACTTAACAGACATGCTCGACTTCGACTCCGAGGACATCGATGATATGGACGACGACGCCAGAGACGACCAAGAACCAGCGCCCACAGAGCACTGGATGGCCACCTCAACTTACGATATATATATATGGTGGACACACCTAAGGGAAGCGATAACAAGGAACGGCAAGACGCTGCGAAAGAAAATTCCTCGGGAAGCAGTCAAAGCAGCGGCGTAAGCGCCGCTCAAAACCCCACCTCGACAAAGATAACGCCCACACAGACCCAGCCATAGAGCAGGGTGAGCCGGCCGACGACGAACATGCCATTGAGCAACCATCCGAACATGCCAACTTGGACAAACAACCCGTCCCCTAAGAAGGACAACGGTCACGAGACGATCTCACGCCGGACACGTCATTGGATCGAAGAACCTCCACAAAGAGCTCCTCGCCATCTGGCGTAGCTTGAAAAAGCAAACAGAGGCTCGTAACAGCGGAAGACACACTCCGAATAAGATGGAGTAAATTACTCAACACTGCAGACAAATATGGCGACAACCGCCAAGCAAAGAGCTACCCAAAGCGCAAACTATCGCCCGAATTGGATGAGGAGGCCGAGAGCCCCCATGATCAAAAACAAAGAGGCCGCGGGTCGGATAGAGCGACCACATGGCAAACATAGAGCGGCAAGCGGCGCCAAGACACAAGCCAAGACGCGATCCGCATAAGGATTCGCACCAAAAGGATGGCCCAGTTAGATCTATATACGGGCCAAGGAAACAAGTTCTGGCGAGCAATACAACACGTCAAATATCCAAACATCACGACACACCCAAATACAGGGGCGCCGCGCACCCTCTATGTTTCACCGATGAGGTGTTGGATCATGAATTTCCAGCGGGATTCAAGCCCGTAAACATAGAGGCATACGACGGAACGTCAGACCATGGAGTCTGGATTGAGGATTATATCCTCCACATACACATGGCCAGAGGAGATGATCTCCACGCCATAAAATACCTACCCCTCAAGCTCAAAGGGCCAGCCCGGCATTGGCTTAAAAGCCTCCCGAAAACACCATTGGTAGTTGGGAAGAGCTTGAGGATGCTTTTTGAGCCAATTTCCGGGGAACCTATGCCCGACCTCGGGACGCAGACGATCTAAGTCACATAACCCAACAGCCCGGAGAGTCAGCTCGAAAATGCAGAACAGGTTCCTCACCAAAAAGAACCAAATAGTCGACTGTCCGGACGCCGAAGCCTTAGCAGCTTTTAAACACAACGTCTGAGACGAATGGCTCGCCAGACACCTTGGCCAGGAAAAGCCAAGAACAATGGCCGCACTAACAAGCCTCATGACCCGCTTTTGCGCGGGAGGATAGCTGGCTAGACAGATGCACGATACCAGTGACCCAAGTACATCCAAGTCGGGGTGGAAAAGGAAACCACGACGCAAAGAAGGACCAAATACCGGATTAAGGGAAAGGTCCAAAGAGCGCGGCCGATCAACGCCGGATTCAAAAGCTCACAATGAACAATAAAAACTGCCCTTAAGGACAATAGCGATGAGCTATCCAAATTAAACAAAATCTTGGACAAGATATGCCAAATCCACAGTACTCCCGGGAAGCCTGCAAACCATACCCACAGAGATTGTTGGGTCTTCAAGCAGTCCGGCAGACTCAACGCCAAACACAAGGGGCTCGACACACCAAGTGAGGATGATGACGAGCACCACAAGCAGAGCCCCGGAAAACAAAAGAATTTCCAACAAAAAGTCAAAACAGTGAACTCACTTCAAGTGACAAAAGGAAAAAGCAGGCGGCGCCCATAGAAACACGTGCCGCACGGTCTATCCCAAAGCAGAGTCCCAACGATGGTTGTCAAAACCAATCACCTTCGATCATCGGGACTATTCTGAAAGTATCCGAGCGCAGGATGGACTGCCTTGATATTAGATCCTATAATCGACGGACTCCAATTTACACAAGTCCTAATGGACGGAGGTAGCGATCTAAACCTGCTATATCGTGACACAATTACGCAAAATGGGGATAGACCCAACCAAAATTCGCCATAGCAACACCTCCTTCAAAGGGGTAATGCCAGGCCTGTATGCCCATTGTACGGGCTCCCTCATCGCTAGAAGTTGTGTTCGCCCATCCGACAACTTCCGCCACAAAAGTTAACATTCCACATCGCCCCATTCGAAAGTAGCTATCAAGCACTATTGGGGCGTGAAGCTTTCACCCGCTTTAACGCAATACCGCATTATGCATCTCTTACACTTAAAATGCCCGGTCCACGCGGCATCATCTCATTAAAAGGGAGTATTAAGTGTTACTCGAGCACGGAAGAACGTGGGACTGCCTTGACAGCCCCACACCAATCCGGCTCCGCTAATCAAAGCACACGAATAGGTCATTCAAACCCGGACACGGCTAGGCAGTCCGGCGCCTACTAGCGGCATACCCCCATACAAGGGCTGCACGCACGCATACAACAATAGACAATAAAGCTCAATTTTATTCACCTTCCGAACCGTACTCTGTTTATTCAATATAAAGTACATTTCTCGCATGATATTTTTTCTTTTCAACTAAGTTCTTCTCTTTTACAGATGAACACCGTGCTACACCCGTCCAGGATACGACACAACGGAGACACAGGCGCAGACGTGCAGCAGGGACCCATCGCAAGGATTCTTTTCAGATTAAGACCCTGCGTAAACCTTTTTTACTGTCTCTTGTTGATACGCATTCCCCGGTTTCTTGATATAACCGAGGAGGAGGTGGCGTTTTGGCATCGGCTACACCAGAATTTTTATGCGTGCACGGACACCAGGGGCTTAGGGCATTATTACGCCCGTTTTCATAAAGACCGAATACCTTAGGGAGTGTTCGGCGTCTCGAGTTAGGCCTTATGTGCATCAGCTCCGAATCATGTCTTTGGTCAAATGTTGGGTTTGCGGCTCCCATGTTTTGGTACCTTACGTTCCGTTATATCGGCTTAGGTAGCTGGGAGAACCAACTGCGATTGTGCCCGGTTGAGCTGGGTTGAGCACCTCGGTCGAGAAAGCTAAAAGCTGTTGTCATGATATAGCGTGAGACTGGTCAAGCACTTGATGACCCAATGGAATGTTTAGAATTCCCCGCATTGGCGAAGGGTCGTTTCGGTCAGCACATACGGCGCCCAATTCGGGAGAGCGCGGTGCCCCTAGGGGCTATATAGTAGCCCCACCATCGAACTCCTATGGCTAAGTGAAAGTGATAAAGCATTATAGTCCGGTTGCCTAGTTTGCTACGCCATCACCTCCTTCACAGGACCAAGACGTTGGATTAAGTGTGAAAATGCGCCTTTTTTGCAAACACCCCCGCACTATGTGCGTGAAATTGAAAGTCAAGATCGCCATCTTTCGGGTTATATACACATATACATCAACGTCTGACAGAGGCGTTTTAATACTTGAACGCACAAGTATAAAAAGCTCTTATATTATATTGAAACATTGTTTTCACAAATCATACATGTCATGTAAACATAATATCCTTCGAGCACTGCATCTCTATTAAACAAGCGCCTTGCGGGACTTCCTCAAAATAGTGCTCGACAGGTACTCGGCTTCTGTCCGAATCTTGGGATGCAACGTCGGTGGCCTTCATCTCCGCCAAGACGCGTCTTGACACGGGCAAGAGCCATCCACGCTCCCTCTATGCATCTTGACCGCTTCATTGCATCGATATGCGGCACCGCACCAAGGAACTGTTGCATCAAGCCAAAATAACTCTTCGCTTGGGGCTTTTCGCCACAAATGAGTCACGACAGCCTTTCATGGCAATTCCGGACAACCTATTCAGCTCCGCCCATTCGCCAAGCGATCGGTTAACGAAAGTGGACGCCCGGACTATGGGCTGCGACCAAAAAGCTCTTCCATTCCGTGATCCTTTTGACCTCGGAAGTGTTCGCCGCGTCTGCACTCGCCGCCAAGTCTAGATAAGCATCCTCCGCACCTACAATTTGTCCAATTGAGCGTACTTAGGATCCGTGAATTTCCTCCGCAGCAGAAAGGGCTTTCCGGCCGCAATATCTTTGGCCTTACGTAGCTCCTCCTTCATAGCTCTCATCATAGAGCGAGTATCCTTGGCCTCGGTGGTGGCCTTTTTCAGGTCCTCTTGTTTCGCTCGATCTTGTTTTTCAAGAAGCTCGCAACGGTCAGTAGCATTCTTCAATTTCACGGCCATATCAGCCATCTCTTTCTTGCTTTGGCTGTGAGCAGCCTGTTCAGCTTTTAGCTCTGCGGCCACCTTTAAAGCAGCCGCATCACTTTTTCTGGCTTGCTCCTTGGCTCGGGCGAGCTCACCAAGGCTCTCCATAGCAGCGGCACCATCTGCATTAAGCATACATGTTGTAAGGCATGGGCGTCAAGCTCCCTAACCAGGTGTCCGCGGAGAAGTCGCATACCTTGTGACTCATCAAGCCGCTTATTAACTAGCGCGATGTCCGCATCCGCCACGTCAAGTTGCCGCTTCAGCTCGGCAAATTCATCAGTCCGGCTAGCCACCGGACGCCCCGCCACCTACATAGGAACGACGACATGTTAGTACTGAGATTATGATCCTCGGCACGCTGTCAGTTGTGACAGCATACCGAGTCTCGGGGGCTACTATCTATACAGGGTGCATTCTATATGCATAAGCGCTGGAAAGGTACATCATTTTTTTCGTACCTCAAACCCGTCGATAAACTGGCGGCTTCATGCAATCCGCTCTCAGCGGATGCAATTCTTTCAATTACCGTAGCCATTAGTGCACGGTGATCTTCTGAGATATACGCTCGCCCGAGCAGGTCCTTCAGCTCCTCCGACCGCCCGCCAGTTGGCGCCGGACCGTCCGGCCCCACCGGACTCGGGGAAACTCTCCGTGACGGCACTTCAGGGTCGCCCGCCTCGCATGAAGGCGCGATAGATGGAGGCGTTTCGCTCTCTATCATCTTCGGACGAAGATCCCCCGAAGACGAGCTCTGCTGAGAAGGGCTGAGATCCGAACTACAAGGTACAATTTCGGTTATCTTCAGAAATAAATACAGGGATGTTCTTTATTCACATGACCCCTTCTTTTTTACTTACGGCTTGCTGGAGGGCTGATCCCCTTGGGGAAATAGTGCGGCTGGGGTACTTCCCGGCGCCGGACTTTCTGACGAAGACTGCTTTCCCCGTTTTGAGGCCTTGGTTTCCGGGTCGCCTAAGCGGTCCTCTTCTCCCCTTGGAGGAGGATCCTGATCCTCTTCCTTGAAAGCCTCCTTGGGAGGCGATTGCTTCCTGCTCCCCCTTCGCCTTCTTTAAAAGGCGCGGCCTTCAACATCTTGGTCGACATGGGATCCGGCGTGGTCTCCGGGAGGGAGCCGGACACCTTATCAACTTTGCCTTGGCTATCCACTCTGTTCAAGAAACGGCTCCTTAAAGGGCATATATATGATAAATGAATGAACAGCCTGTCCGTTCTGAGGTTACTTACTTGAGTATCTGGGTGGTTGCAGCTTAGACCTGCATCCTCGGTCAAGTCCGGACACTTCTCTTGTGATCCGAAGAACAGTTTGTACATATCCTTGGGCGTCGCGCCCATAAAATGTTGGAGAGCTCGTGGTCCCTCTGGATTAATCTCCCACAGACGGAGGGGGCGACGTTTGCAGGGCAGAAGGCGCCGAATCAGCATAACCTGCGCCGCCACGACCAGATTGATCTCTTTTTCTTGGAGGTCTCGAATACGGCCCTGCAACAGAGGAACGTCCTTGGATGGCCCCCAGTTGAGCCCCCGGTTGACCCATGATGCCAGCCACTGTGGTGGACCTGAGCGGAAGGCGGGTGGCGCCACCCATTCGATGCCCCTGGGAGCGGTGATATAAAACCACTCCCATTGCCACAAACCAAGCTCCTCTTGAAAAGAGCCTTCGGGCCATGGAGCATCAGCACACTTGCTTATGACCGCCCTCCGCACTCTGCTTGTTGCCCTCGATCATCTTGGCTCCATCTTGAAGGTCTTGAGCCACAATCCAAAGTGAGGGATAATATGGAGGAAGGCTTCACATACGACAATGAATGACGAGATATGGAGGATGGACTCCGGATTCAAGTCATGGAAATCCAGCCCATAATAAAACATGAGCCCCCGCACAAAGGGATCTGTCGGGAAGCCTAAACCTCGAAGGAAGTGAGACACAAACACCATGCTCTCGCCGGGCTCGGGAGTGGGAATGACCTGCCCTGGAGCAGGCAGCCTATGCGAGATCTCGCTAGTTAGATACCTGGCGTCTCGCAGCTTTAGCACATCTTCTTCTGTGACGGAAGAAGACATCCATCGGCCGAGCTGGTCGGAGCCGGACATCGTCGAAGGTCCGAAGCGCCTAAATCTGAAGCTTTGGGTGTTAGAACTCGGCGAGGCAAACTCGATGGAGGGTGGAAAAAGAAGAGGGCCTTGGTCTCATTATAAAGAGGTTGAATACCAAGAGCCCTCCCGTGGTCGATGGGGACTCGCCGATAGAGGAGGCGTGCCAGCGAACGGTTGGGTTACCCACGTCCGTATTGATGAGAATCCCGGAATAAGGGGGCACGATCTACGCTTTGATAAGACGTGCCAAGGAAACCGCCTCGCTAAACGTCACGCCGTGGAATACGTCAGCAGATCTGTGCAAAAAATTATTCTCTCTACGGTGGTATGTGGAACTTGTTTTGCAGAGCCGGACACTATCCTTGTGTTTAAAACCTTCTATGAAGTATTCGGAGGAGGAAACCGCCTTGCAATGCCGAAGACAATATGCGTGCCGGACTCGTCGTCATTGAAGCCTGGTTTAGGGGCTACTGAGGGAGTCCTGGACTAGGGGGTGTCCGGATAGCCTAACTATCATCTTTGGCCAGACTCCTAGACTATGAAGATACAAGATTGAAGACTTCGTCCCGTGTCCGTATGGGACTTTCCTTGGCGTGGAAGGCAAGCTTGGCGATAAGGATATGTAGATCTCCTACCATTGTAACCGACTCTGTGTAACCCTAACCCTATTCGGTGTCTATATAAACCGAAGGGTTTAGTCCATAGGGGGAACAACAATCATACCATAGGCTAGCTTCTAGGGTTTAGCCTCTCTGATCTCGTGGTAGATCTACTCTTGTACTACCCATATCATCAATATTAATCAAGCAGGAGTAGGGTATTACCTCCATCGAGAGGGCCCGAACCTGGGTCAAAACACCGTGTCCCTTATCTCCTGTTACCATCCGCCTAGACACACAGTTCGGGACCCCCTACCCGAGATCCACCGGTTTTGACACCGACAGCCATCTTTCAGGTTATATACATATATACATTAACGGCCGCACAGGAGGTAGTATAATTCTTTCAGGCAAAAGTATAAAATAGCCTTTACAATTCAGCAAAACATTGTTTGTCAATGGGAATACATGTCCTTAAAACATAATATTCTTGAAACCTGCGCTTCTATTGAACGAGCGCCCTCAAGAACTTCTCGAAAGTAGTGCTCGACAGGTACTCGGCTCTCGTCCGAATCCCGGGCTGCAATGGCGGTGGCCTCCATCTCCGCCCAGTATGTCTTCACACGGGCAAAGGCCATCCGCACACCCTCTACGCACGCCGACCTCTTCATCGCGTTGGTATGCGGCACCGCACCAAGGAACTGCTGCACCAAACTAAAATAACTGTTCGGCTTTGGCCTTCCCGGCCACAGATGATCCACAAGAGACCTCATGGCGAGTCCGGACAATCTATTCACTTCAGCCCATTCGGCCAACCGATCAGTCAACGGAAGTGGACGCTCTGAGTCATTAAATTGTGACTAGAACAGCTTCTCCACTTCGCGATCTTTTGATCTCGGAAGTATTCGGCCGCATCGGCAGCACTTGCCGCTAAATCCAGATATGCGTCCGCAGAGCTCCACAGCCGGTCCAAAGGTGCATACTTAGGATCTCCGAACTTCATCTGCAGCATAAAGGGCTTTCCAGCCGCAATATCTCCGGCCTGACGCAGCTCCTCCTTCATCGCTCTCATTGCAGAGCGGATGTCTTTGGCCGTCGTCGCGGCCTTTTCCAGGTCTGTTTTCTTTGCTTGATCTTCCTTTTCAAGAAGCTTGCAACGGTCCGCGGCATTCTTCAATTCCACGGCCATCCTGGCCATTTCTTCCTTGCTTTGGCAGTGAGCAGCCTTTTCGGCTTTCAGCTCTTCGATTGCCTTTAGGGCAGCCGCATCACTTTTTCTCGCTTGTTCTTTGGCTCGGGCAAGTTTCGCCCGAAGGTTCTCCACGGCCGCAGCTCCATCTGCATTAACACACATGTTATAGATAGTGGCATTATGCTCCTCTTCCCATGTGTCACCAGGGGAATCACATACTTTGTGCCTCGTCAAGCCGCTTGTTGACAAGTACGATGTCGGCATCTGCCATGTCAAGCTGCCGCTTTAGCTCGGCAAACTCATCAATCCGGCTGGCCACCGGACACTTCGCCACCTGCATATTAAGGCGGCAAGATTATTCCTGGGACTATGATCCTCTGGGCGCCGTCTTCTTCGACAGCACCCAGAGTCTCAGGGGCTACTATCTACACAGGGCGCATCTAAAAGTGCGCGGTACTGCCAAAAATGTACATCATTTTGCGTACCTCAAAGCCCATCAGTAGACTCGTAAAGGCTTCATGCAACCCGCTTTAGGCGGACGAAATCCTTTCAATCACCGAACTCATCAACGTGCGGTGCTCTTCTGATATAGCTGCTCGCTCTAGCATATCCCTCAGTACGTCCGACCGCACACCAGACGGTACCGGACTCTTCCGATTGCTCTCTTCAAGAGCCGGACACTGAGGGCTTCGGGTGGCCATAGGATTGACCTTTGGCCTTGCCGGATCAGGAGAAACCCTCCATGATGACACCTCGGGGTCGCCCGCCTCACAAGGCGGCATGGCAGGGGGAGGCGTTTCGCTCTCCATCATCTCTGGAAGATCCCCCGAAGATGAGCTCTGCTGAGAAGGGCTAAGATCCGAACAGCAAGATAAATGCTTCGATTACCTTCCTCAGAAGTAAGGCAAGATATTTTCATTATCAAGTACCCTTTTTTACTTACAGCTTGGTGGAGGGCTGATCCCCTTGAGGGCATAGTGCGGCCAGGGTATCCCCCGGGGCGGGACCCTTCGGCGAAGATTTCTTCCCTCGTTTGGAGACCATTGTCTCCGGGTCCTCGGAGGCGGTCCTCTTCTTTCCCTGGGGAGAGGAAGTTTTAGTTCCTCCTTCCTGGCTTACCTCCTTCGTGGAGGCGCCAGCCTCCTCGTTCCCCCTTTATCTTCTCCTGGAGGCGCTTGATAAGGGCATTCTCCAGCATCCTGGTTAACACAGGATCTGGTGAGGTCTCCGGGAGGGGGCCTGGACACCTGATCAACTTTGCCTTCGCTATCCAATCCTGGTCAGGGAGCGGCCTTTTAAGGGCAATGTTGTGATAAATGAACGGACAGTGTGTTCGGACGCGGGCTACTTACTTGGGTATCCGGGCGATTACAGCTCAGACCTGCATCCTCAGTGGTGTCCAGACACATTATTTGTGGTCCAAAGAAAAATTTGTACATCTCCTCAGGCGTCATGCCGAGGAAATTTTGAAGAGCTCGCGGTCCCTCCGGATTGAACTCCCACAGGTGGAGAGGATGACATTTGCAGGGCAGGACTCGACTAATTAACATGACTTGCATCACCATGACCAGACCGACATCTCTCTCAAGGAGATCTCGAATGCGGCCCTGCAATAGGGGCACATCCTTTACTGGCCCCCAGTCCAGCCCCTTGTTGACCCATGACGATAGTCGCGGCGGGGGGCCCGAGCGAAAGACAGGTGGGGCCACCCACTTGGTACCCCTGGGAGCTGTGATATAAAACCACTCTTGTTGCCATAAACTGGGCACCTCCTGGAAGGAGCCCTCGGGCCATGGGACATCGGAGTTTCTGCTTATTACGGCGCCGCTGCACTGTGCGTGCCGCCCCTCGATCGTCTTCGGCTCTACTTTGAAGGTCTTGAGCCACAGTCCGAAGTGAGGAGTAATCCGGAGGAAAGCTTCGCACACGATGATGAACGATGAGATGTGGAGGATAGACTCCGGAGCTAAATCGTGAAAATCCAGCCCGTAATAGAACATGAGCCCCCTCACGAAGGGATTTGGCGCGAAGCCTAGCCCTCGGAGGAAGTGAGATGCGAACACAACGCTCTCACCCGGCTTGGGAGTGGGAATAACCTGCCCTTGAGCAGGCAGCCTATGCGGGATTTCGCCGGTCAGGTACCTGGCCTCCCTTAGCTTTCTTATGTCTTCCTCCGTGATGGAGGAAGGCATCCACCGACCTTGAAGGTTGTATCCGGACATAATTGGAGGTCTGAAGCGCCTACACCTAAGCTTCGGGGGTTGGAACTCGAGGTGGGAGGCGAATTCGATTGAGATCTAAAGAAAAGAATAGGCCTTGGTCTCTTTATAAAGAGGTTGAATACCAAGTGCCCTCCTCGTGACCGTCTGGGACTTACCTCCCATCGAGGGGTCATACCAGCGGGCGTGTTTGGGTTACCCACATCCGTGTTGATGAGAATCCCGTAATAAAGGGGACACGATCTCTGCTTCGACAAGACGTGCCAAGGAAACCGCCTCGTGAAACACCTTGAGACGGGTTATGAAAAACGATTCAAATAAAGACCTGGCCGTGGTGTGATGTCACACTGTGAAATACGTCAGTGGATTAGATTTGTGGTAATATTATTCTCTCTACGGTGGTATGTGTAACTTGTTTTGCAGAGCCGGACACGATCCTCGTGTTCAAAATCTTCTATGAAGTATTCGGAGGAGGAACCCGCCTTGCAATGCCGAAGACAATCTGGCGCCGGACTCATCGTCATTGAAGCCTGGTTCGAGGGGCTCTTGAGGAGTCTGGATTAGGGGTATCCGGACAGCCGGACTATATCCTTTGGCCGGACTGTTGGACTATGAAGATACAAGATTGAAGACTTAGTCCCGTGTCCGGATGGGACTCTCCTTGGCGTGGAAGGCAAGCTTGGCGATATGGATATGTAGATCTCCTTCCCCGTAACCGACTCTGTGTAACCCTAGCCCCCTCCGGTGTCTATATAAACCGGAGGGTTTAGTCCGTAGGACCGACAACAATCATACCATAGGCTAGCTTCTAGGGGTTAGCCTCTCCGATCTCATGGTAGATCAACTCTTGTAATACTCATATCATCAAGATCAATCAAGCAGGAGTAGGGTTTTACCTCCACCGAGAGGGCACGAACACAGGTAAAAACATCGTGTCCCTTGTCTCCTGTTACCATCCGCCTAGACGCACAGTTCGGGACCCCCTACCCGAGATCCGCCGGTTTTGACACCGACATTGGTGCTTTCATTGAGAGTTCCTTTGTGTCGTCATCATTAGGCTTGATGGCTCCTTCCCACACGACCCAGAAACCGTCGGGGATATGCCCTCCTGGCACACACGTTCGACAAAATGAGGTCGTGTGCGACCGATGAGCACTCAAATACGGAAATACGTACAGTAGAGATAAAAATACAATTATATGGGGAAATTGTTTCCGGTCGCAAGTACATCCCACACAGTCATTCCCCGCTAAACGTTTCTGTTCATATGCACATCCCACACAGTCGCTCCAAGGAAAACATTTCCGTTCACAAGTACATCACACACAATTTTTCCCGTTAAATCGTTTGCGTTATTGAATGTATCACACATGGTCCGTAGAAGAAACTGTGTGGCAAAGGCTGTCCATCACACACAATTTTTATGTGGTAAACGTTCTGCGCAAGGTGGCCTAACGCAAACAGTTTTCAAGAGAAAGTCGTGTGTGATTGTTCATTGATCCAACATGGTTTATTCCTAGAAACTGTGTGCGTTGCCTGAGGTCATCGCCCACGGTATTTTTTCAACAACCGTTTGCAATATCAAAACCCAATTAGCAGGCTAATTGCCCTATTATTAATAATCCATTTATTAATCTAATTGACATTCATATTAAGCACACAATATATTTCATTTCCATATTAAGGAAGCATAATTTCATAATTGAAATACATCGTAGTACAACATGATATAGCTTGACTCAGCTACCCCATTACACAAGCGCACAAAGAAGTTCCACATGCAACATGTAGAACCTTTCAATATTAGCATCATAGACAGTATATAGACAGATGCATCTCATCTAGAAAACTGCTGAAGCAGAAGGCGAATATTGAGCCTTCATTCATGTTGAAGGTCTTTGCAACTTTAGGCCAGTGTCTGTGGATGATTGACCGTCCGTCCTTCACCCTCTTCAGTAACACTTCAATATTGAACCGTGGGTGTTGTATGAAAACCTTCCTCGCCTCCTGACCATAGAGGTGGTTTGAGAGGTAATCATTAGTGAACTATTTTGAAAAGGCCTAAAAACAAGGATGTGCATAAGTATCTTCTCTATATTGGAAATGGGGCAAAGGAATAAAAAATAGGCAAGGTATAATAGTTAGTACCATCTTGTAGTGAACTGATGTCTTCTTCATTGTGCAGATAAAGATCTTGTTGTTTTTTGTCGCTAATTTCTTTATCCTAACAATCTTTATGAGTTTCTTGATTTGATTGATATTCATGGACAACTCATTTCCCCATATGCAAAAAGGGTCGAACAGTGGGTCAAAACCTCTGACAACAGGACCTACATGTGCAAGACCAAATTGTTAAAAACCAAAATATTAGAATGGTTCCTGGAATTGCACAATAATGTGCTATTAGACAATGGACCATGCACGTACTAACCTCGATTGTAAACCTCAGTGCTTCCCATTGTTTCCCTGCAACACATATAAGGTAGTTAGTCATCGGGTTAAGTAAGGATTCGCATGCTATCAGTAAAATATGTTGATGAAAAATAAGCACATTGCAGATTCATCAGATTAATTGGAGCCACACGGAAAACCCATTTACCCAAACCAAGCATGATTAAGAACTAGGAAATATAGCACTTGTATATGTTTCTCATGTATTAAGTGCAGCCAAATTCGATTTATTCCTCACATGCACAACAATACAAAATTCTACCCACGACAATTGGACATTGCAATGCAGGATTGAACCAAGCAGTTAACTAAACACCACAACAAATGAACCAAAAATTAATTGAGCACCACATTGCACAATATAACATTGAACCAAGCAGTTAACTAAACACCACAGCAAATGAACCAAACATTAACTGAGTGTTGGGGATCGTTGCAGAAATTAAAAAATTTCTACGCATCACCAAGATCAATCTATGGAGAGACTAGCAACGAGAGAGAGGGGAGTGCATCTTCATACCCTTGAAGATCGCGATGCGGAAGCGCACAACAACGTGGTTGGAGGAGTCGTACACGCAGCGATTCAGATCACGGTCGATTCCGATCTAAGCGCTGAACAACGGTGCCTCCGCGTTCAACACACGTGCAGCCCGGTGACGTCTCCCACACCTTGATCTAGCAAGGAGAGAGGGAGAGGTTGGGGAAGACAACTCCAGCAGCAGCACGATGGCATGGTGGTGGTGGAGCAGCATGGTACTCCGACAGGGCTTCGCCAAGCGTCGCGGGAGGAGGAGGAGGTGTTGGAGGGGGGGGGGGCTGCGCCTTGGATGTGGTGCGGCTACCCTCCCACCTCCCCTCTATTTATAGGGGCAAGGAAGAGGGGGGCCAGCCACCTCCAGATGGATCTAGAGGGGGGCGGCGGCCAAGGGGGGAGGCTTGCCCCCCAAGCCAAGGGGGCGCCCCCTTTAGGGTTTCCCCCAACCCTAGGCGCATGGGCCCTAGGGTGTTTTGGCGCCCAGCCCACCTAGGGGCTGGTTCCCCTCCATATCCAGCCCATAGGGCCCTCCGGGGCAGGTGGACCCCCGGAACCATTTCGGTGGTCCCGGTACAATACCGATAAACCCCCGAACACTTCCGGCGACCGAATAAGGACTTCCCATATATAAATCTTTGTCTCCGGACCATTCCGGAACTCCTCGTGACGTCCGAGATCTCATCCGGGACTCCGAACAACATCCGGTAACCACGTACAAACTTTCCCTATAACCCTAGCGTCATCGAACCTTAAGTGTGTAGACCCTACGGGTTCGGGAATCATGCAGACATGACCGAGACATCTCTCCGGCCAATAACCAACAACGGAATTTCGGATACCCATGTTGGCTCCCACATGTTCCCCGATGATCTCATTGGACGAACCACTATGTCGAGGATTCAATCAATCCCGTATACAATTCCCTTTGTCAATCGGTACGTTACTTGCCCGAGATTCGATCGTCGATATCCCAATACCTCATTCAATCTCGTTACCGGCAAGTCACTTTACTAGTTCCATAATGCATGATCCCGTGACTAACTGCTTAGACACATTGAGCTCATTACGATGATGCATTACCGAGTGGGCCCAAAGATACCTCTCCGTCATACGGAGTGACAAATCCCAGTCGTGCCAACTCAACAGACACTTTCGGAGATACCCGTAGTGCACCTTTATAGCCACCCAGTTACGTTGTGACATTTGGCACACCCAAAGCATTACTACAGTATCCGGGAGTTGCACAATCTCATGGTCTAAGGAAAATATACTTGACATTAGAAAGGCTTTAGCAGACGAACTACACGATCTTGTGCTATGCTTAGGATTGGGTCTTGTCCATCACATCATTCTCCTAATGATGTGATCCCGTTATCAATGACATCCAATGTCCATGTTCAGGAAAACGTAACCATCTATTGATCAACGAGCTAATCAACTAGAGGCTCACTAGGGACATGTTGTGGTCTATGTATTCACACATGTATTACGATTTTCGGATAACACAATTATAGCATGAACAATAGACAATTATCATGAACAAGGAAATATAATAATAACCATTTTATTATTACCTCTAGGGCATATTTCCAACAGTCTCCCACTTGCACTAGAGTCAATAATCTAGTTACATTGTGATGAATCGAACACCCATAGAGTTCTGGTGTTGATCATGTTTTGCTCGTGGAAGAGGTTTAGTCAACGCATCTGCGACATTCAGGTCCGTATGCACTTTACAAATATCTATGTCTCCATCTTGAACATTTTCACGAATGGAGTTGAAGCGACGCTTGATATGCCCGGTCTTCTTGTGAAAACTGGGCTCCTTGGCAAGGGCAATAGCTCCAGTGTTGTCACGGAAGAGAGTCATCGGGCTCGACACATTGGGAATAACTCCTAGGTCGGTAATGAACTCCTTCATCCAGATTGCTTCATGTGCTGCCTCCGAGGCTGCCATGTACTCCGCTTCACATGTAGATCCCACCACCACGCTTTGCTTGCAACTGCACCAGCTGACTGCCCCACTATTCAAAATATACACGTATCCGGTCTGCGACTTCGAGTCATCCAGATCTGTGTCGAAGCTAGCATCGACGTAACCCTTTACGACGAGCTCTTCGTCACCTCCATAAACGAGAAACATATCCTTAGTCCTTTTCAGGTACTTTAGGAAGTTCTTGACCGATGTCCAGTGTTCCATGCCGGGATTACTTTGGTACCTTCCTACCAAACTTACGGCAAAGTTTACATCAGGTCTGGTACACAACATGGCATACATAATAGACCCTATGGCCGAGGCATAGGGGATGACACTCATCTTTTCTCTATCTTCTGTCATGGTCGGGTATTGAGTCGTGCTCAATCTCACACCTTGCAACACAGGCAAGAACCCCTTCTTGGATTGATCCATATTGAACTTCTTCAATATCTTGTCAAGGTATGTGCTTTGTGAAAGACCAATGAGGCGTCTCGATCTATCTCTATAGATCTTGATGCCTAATATGTAAGCAGCTTCTCCAAGGTCCTTCATTGAAAAACACTTATTAGAGTAGGCCTTTATGCTTTCCAAGAATTATATATCATTTCCCATCAATAGTATGTCATCCACATATAATATGAGAAATGCCTGAGCTCCCACTCACTTTCTTGTAAACACAGGCTTCTCCATAAGTGCATGTGAACCCAAACGCTTTGATCATCTCATCAAAGCGAATGTTCCAACTCGAGATGCTTGCACCAGCCCATAGATTGAGCGTTGGAGCTTGCATACCTTGTCAGCATTCTTAGGATCGACAAAACCTTCCGGCTGCATCATATACAATTCTTACTTAAGGAAACCATTAAGGAATGTCGTTTTGACGTCCATTTGCCATATCTAATAATCATAGAATGCGACATTTGCTAACATGATTCGGACAGACTTCAGCTTCGCTATGGGTGAGAAGGTCTCATCGTAGTTAACCCCTTGAACTTGTCGATAACCCTTAGCGACAAGCCGAGCCTTATAGATGGTCACATTACCATCCGCTACATCTTCTTCTTAAAGATCCATTTATTTTCTATGGCTCGCCGATCATTGGGCAAGTCAGTGAAAGTCCATACTTCATTTTCATACATGGATCCTATCTCGGATTTCATGGCTTCAAGCCATTTGTCGGAATCCGGGCCCGCCATCGCTTCTTCATAGTTTGAAGGTTCACCATTGTCTAACAACATGATTTCTAGGATAGGGTTGCCGTATCACTTTGGTGTGGAACGTGTCCTCGTGGACCTACGAAGTTCAGTGGTACCTTGATCCGAAGTTTCATGATCATTATCATTAACTTCCTCTCTAATCGGTGCAGGCACCACAGAAACATTTTCATAAGTTGCGCTACTCTCCGGTTCAAGAGGCAATACCTCATCAAGTTGTACCTTCCTCCCACTTACTTCTTTCGAGAGAAACTCTTTCTATTGAAAGGATCCATTCTTGGCAACAAAGATCTTGCCTTCGGATCTGAGGTAGAAGGTATACCCAATAGTTTCCTTAGGGTATCCTATGAAGACGCATTTTTCCGATTTGGGTTCAAGCTTTTCAGGTTGATGTTTCTTGACATAAGCATCGCATCCACAAACTTTTAGAAACGACAGCTTAGGTTTCTTCCCAAACCATAATTCATACGATATCGTATCAACGGATTTCGACGGAGCCCTATTTAAAGTGAATGCGGCAGTCTCTAAAGCATAACCCCAAAATGATAGCGGTAGGTCGGTAAGAGACATCATAGATCGCACCATGTCCAACAGAGTGCGATTACGACGTTCAGACACACCATTACATTGAGGTGTTCGAGGCGGCATGAGTTGTGAAACAATTCCACATTTCCTTAAGTGCATGCCAAATTTGTGACTCAAATATTCTCCCCCATGATCTGATCGTAAGAACTTTATTTTCCTATCATGTTGATTCTCTACCTCACTTTGAAATTCCTTGAACTTTTCAAAGGTCTCAGACTTGTGTTTCATTAAGTAGACATACCCATATCTACTTAAGTCATAAGTGAGGGTGAGAACATAGCGATAACCACTGTGAGCCTCAACGCTCATTGGACCGCACACATCAGTATGTATGATTTCCAATAAGTTGGTTGCTCCCTCCATTGTTTCGGAGAACGGAGTCTTGGTCAATTTGCCCATCAGGCATGGTTCGCATGTGTCAAATGATTCATAATCAAGAGACTCCAAAAGTCCATCTGCATGGAGTTTCTTCATGCGTTTGACACCAATGTGACCAAGGTGGCAGTGCCACAAATATGTGGGGCTATCATTATCAACCTTACATCTTTTAGCATTCACATTATGAATATGTGTAACATGACGTTCGAGATTTAATAAGAATAGACCATGACCGGCGGGGCATGACCATAAAACATATCTCTCATATAAATAGAACAACCATTATTCTCAGATTTAAATGAGTAGCCATCTCACATTAAACGAGATCCTGATACAATGTTCATGCTCAAAGCTGGCACTAAATAAGAATTGTTGAGGTTTAAAACTAATCCCGTAGGTAAATGTAGAGGTAGCGTGCCGACGGCGATCACATCAACCTTGGAACCATTCCCGACGCGCATCGTCACCTCATCCTTCGCCAATCTCCGCTTATTCCGCAGCTCCTATTTTGAGTTACAAATATGAGCAACCACACCGGTACCAAATACCCAGGAGCTACTACGAGTGCCGGTAAGGTACACATCAATAACATGTATATCATATATACCTTTGGTATTGCCGGCCTTCTTATCCGCTAATTACTTGGGGCAGTTCCGCTTCCAGTGACCGTTTCCCTTGCAATAAAAGCACTCAGTCTTAGGCTTGGGTCCATGCTTTGGCTTCTTCCCGGCAACTGGCTTACCGGGCACGACAACTCCCTTGCCGTCCTTCTTGAAGTTCTTCTTACCCTTGCCTTTCTTGAAACTAGTGGTTTTATTGACCATCAACACTTGATGTTCCTTTTTGATCTCCACCTCCGCTGATTTCAGCATTGAATATACCTCAGGAATGGTTTTCTCCATCCCCTGCATATTTAAATTCATCATGAAGCTCTTGTAGCTAGGTGGGAGCGACTGAAGGATTGTGTCAACAGCCGCGTCATCCGGGAGATTAACTCCCAGCTGAGACAAGCTGGTGTGCAACCTAGACATTTTGAGTATGTGCTCGCTGACGGAACTATTCTCCTCCATCTTACAACTGTAGAACTTGTCAGAGACTTCATATCTCTCGACCCGGGCATGAGCTTGGAAAACCGTTTTCAGCTCTTGGAACATCTCATATGCTCCGTGTTGCTCAAAACGCTTTTGGAGCCCCGATTCTAAGCTGTAAAGCATGACGCATTGAACCAGGGAGTAATCATCACTACGCGGCGCCGGCGTTCATAACGTCTTGAGTTGCTGGGAAAATGGGCGCTTCACCTAGCGGTGCTTCAAGGACATATGCTTTCTTGGCAGCTATGAGGATGATCCTCAAGTTACGGACCCAGTCCGTATAGTTGCTACCATCATCTTTTAGCTTGTTTTCTCTAGGAACGCGTTGAAGTTGAGGGCAACATTAGCGTGGGCCATTTGATCTACAAGACATATTGTAAAGATATTTAGACTATGTTCATGATAATTAAGTTCATCTAATCAAATTATTTAATGAACTCCCACTCAGATAAACATCCCTCTAGTCATCTAAGTGATACATGATCCGAATCGACTAGGCCGTGTCCGATCATCATGTGAGACGGACTAGTCATCAACGGTGAACATCTCCATGTTGATCGTATCTTCTATACGACTCATGTTCGACCTTTCGATCTTCCGTGTTCCGAGGCCATGTCTGTACATTCTAGGCTCGTCAAGTCAACCTAAGTGTTTTGCATGTGTAAATCTGGCTTACACCCATTGTATTCAAACATTAGAATCTATCACACCCGATCATCGTGGTGCTTCGAAACAACGAACCTTTGCAACGGTGCACAGTTAGGGGGAACACTTTCTTGAAATTATAGTGAGGGATCATCTTATTTAAGCAACCATCGTTCTAGGCAAATAACATGTAAAAACATGATAAACATCACATGCAATCAAATAGTGACATGATATGGCCAATATCATTTTGCTCCTTTTGATCTCCATCTTCGGGGTGCCATGATTATAAATGCGTCACCGGCATGACACCATGATCTCCATCATCGTGTCTTCATGAAGTTGTCTCGCCAACTGTTACTTCTACTACTATGGCTAACATTTAGCAATAAAGTAAAGTAATTACATGGCGTTTTCACTGACACGCAGGTCATACAATAAATTAAGACAACTCATATGGCTCCTGCCGGTTGTCATACTCATGGACATGCAAGTCGTGTTTCCTATTACAAGAACATGATCAATCTCATACATCACATATATCATTCATCACATCCTTTTGGCCATATCACATCACACGGCATATGCTCCAAGAACAAGTTAGACGCCCTCTAATTGTTGTTGCAAGTTTTTTTGCGTGGCTCCTATAGGTTTCTAGCAAGAACATTTCTTACCTACGCAAAAACCACAACGTGATATGAAAATTTCTATTTACCCTTCATAAGGACCCTTTTCATCGAATCCGATCCAACTAAAGTGGGAGAGACAGACACCCGCTAGCCACCTTATGCAACTAGTGCATGTCAGTCGGTGGAACCTGTCTCACGTAAGCGTACGTGTAAGGTCGGTCTGGGCCGCTTCATCCCATGATACCGCCAAATCAAGATAAGACTAGTAACGGCAAGTAAATTGACAAAATCGACGCCCACAACAACTTGTGTTCTACTCGTGCATAGAAACTACGCATAGACCTAGCTTTGAAACCACTGTTGGGGATGCAGAAATTAAAAAATTTCTACGCATCACCAAGGTCAATCTACGGAGAGACTAGCAACGAGAGAGAGGGGAGTGCATCTTCATACCCTTGAAGATCGAGATGCGGAAGCGTTGCAAGAACGCGGTTGGAGGAGTCGTACACGCAGCGATTCAGATCACGGTCGATTCCGATCTAAGTGCCGAACAACGGCGCCTCCGCGTTCAACACACGTGCATCCCGGTGACGTATCCCACGCCTTGATCCAGAAAGGAGATAGGGAGAGGTTGGGGAAGACAACTCCAGCAGCAGCACGACGGCGTGGTGGTGTTGGAGCAGCGTGGTACTCCGGCAGGGCTTCGCCAAGCGCCGCGGGAGGAGGAGGAGGTGTTGGAGAGGGGGAGGGCTGCGCCTTGGATGTGGTGCGGCTGCCCTCCCACCTCCCCTCTATTTATAGGGGCAAGGGAGAGGGGGGCCGACCCCCTCCAGATGGATCTAGAGGGGGGGCGGCGGCCAAGGGGGGGAGGCTTGCCCCCCAAGCCAAGGGGCGCCCCCTTTAGGGTTTTCCCCCAACCCTAGGCGCATGGGCCCTAGGGGGTTTTGGCGCACAGCCCACCTAGGGGCTGGTTCCCCTCCATATACAGCCCATAGGGCCCTCCGGGGCAGGTGTACCCTCCAGGTGGACCCCCGGAACCATTTCGGTGGTCCCGGTACAATACCGATAAACCCCCGAACACTTCCGACGATCGAATAAGGACTTCCCATATATAAATCTTTGTCTCCGGACCATTCCGGAACTCCTCGTGATGTCCAGGATCTCATCCGGGACTCCGAACAACATTCGGTAACCACGTAAAAACTTTCCCTATAACCCTAGCATCATCGAACCTTAAGTGTGTAGACCCTACGGGTTTGGGAATCATGCAGACATGACCGAGACATCTCTCCAGCCAATAACCAATAGCGGGATTTCGGATACCCATGTTGGCTCCCACATGTTCCACGATGATCTCATCGGATGAACCACGATGTCGAGGATTCAATCAATCCTGTATACAATTCCCTTTGTCAATCGGTACGTTACTTGCCCGAGATTCGATCGTCGATATCCTAATACCTCATTCAATCTCGTTACCGGCAAGTCACTTTACTCGTTCCGTAATGCATGATCCCGTGACTAACTGCTTAGACACATTGAGCTCATTTTGATGATGCATTATCGAGTGGACCCAGAGATACCTCTCCGTCATACGGAGTGACAAATCCCAGTCTCGCTTCATGCCAACTCAACTGACACTTTCGGAGATACCCGTAGTGCACATTTATAGCCACCCAGTTATGTTGTGACGTTTGGCACACCCAAAGCATTCCTACAGTATCCGGGACTTGCACGATCTCGCGGTCTAAGGAAAAGATACTTGACATTAGAAAAGCTTTAGCAGACGAACTACACGATCTTGTGCTATGCTTAGGATTGGGTCTTGTCCATCACATCATTCTCCTAATGATGTGATCCCGTTATCAATGACATCCAATGTCCATGGTCAGGAAACTGTAACCATCTATTGATCAATGAGCTAGTCAACTAGAGGCTCACTAGGGACAAGTTGTGGTCTATGTATTCACACATGTATTACGATTTCCGGATAACACAATTATAGCATGAACAATAGACAATTATCATGAACAAGGAAATATAATAATAACCATTTTATTATTGCCTCTAGGGCATATTTCCAACAGTCTCCCACTTGCACTAGAGTCAATAATCTAGTTACATTGTGATGAATCGAACACCCATAGAGTTCTGGGGTTGATCATGTTTTGCTCGTGGAAGAGGTTTAGTCAATGGATCTGTGACATTCAGGTCCGTATGCACTTTACAAATATCTATGTCTCCATCTTGAACATTTTCACGAATGGAGTTGAAGCGACGCTTGATATGCCTGGTCTTCTTGTGAATCCTGCGCTCCTTGGCAAGGGCAATAGCTCCAGTGTTGTCACGGAAGAGAGTCATTGGGCCCGACGCATTGGGAATAACTCCTAGGTCGGTAATGAACTCCTTCATCCAGATTGCTTCATGTGCTGCCTCCGAGGCTGCCATATACTCCGCTTCACATGTAGATCCCGCCACTATGCTTTGCTTGCAATTGCACCAGTTGACTGCCCCACCATTCAAAATATACACGTATCCGGCCTGCGACTTCGAGTCATCCAGATCTATGTCGAAGCTAGCATTGACGTAACCCTTTACGACGAGCTCTTCGTCACCTCCATAAACGAGAAACATATCCTTAGTCTTTTTCAGGTACTTTAGGATATTCTTGACCGCTGTCCAGTGTTCCATGCCAGGATTACTTTGGTACCTTCCTACCAAACTTACTGCAAGGTTTACATCAGGTCTGGTACACAACATGGCATACATAATAGACCCTATGGCCGAGGCATAGGGGATGACACTCATCTTTTCTCTATCTTCTATCGTGGACGGGCATTGAGACGTGCTCAATCTCACACCTTGCAACACAGGCAAGAACCCCTTCTTGGATTGATCCATATTGAACTTCTTCAATATCTTGTCAAGGTATGTGCTTTATGAAAGACCAATGAGGCATCTCGATCTATCTCTATAGATCTTGATGCCTAATATGTAAGCAGCTTCTCCAAGGTCCTTCATTGAAAAACACTTATTCAAGTAGGCCTTTATGCTTTCCAAGAATTCTATATCATTTCCCATCAATAGTATGTCATCCACGTATAATATGAGAAATGCTACAGAGCTCCCACTCACTTCCTTGTAAACACAGGCTTCTCCATAAGTCTGTGTCAACCAAACGCTTTGATCATCTCATCAAAGCGAATGTTCCAACTCCGAAATGCTTGCACCAGCCCATAGATTGAGCGCTGGAGCTTTCTTACCTGGTCAGCATTCTTAGGATCGACAAAACCTTCCGGCTGCATCATATACAATTCTTCCTTAAGGAAACCATTAAGGAATGTCGTTTTGACGTCCATTTGCCATATCTCATAATCATAGAATGCGGCAATTGCTAACATGATTCGGACAGACTTCAGCTTCGCTACGGGTGAGAACGCCTCATCGTAGTCAACCCCTTGAACTTGTCGATAACCCTTAGCGACAAGCCGAGCCTTATAGATGGTCACATTACCATCCGCGTCTGTCTTCTTCTTAAAGATCCATTTATTTTCTATGGCTCGCCGATCATTGGGCAAGTCAGTCAAAGTCCATACTTTGTTTTCATACATGGATCCTATCTCGGATTTCATGGATTCAAGCCATTTGTCAGAATCCGGGCCCCCATCGCTTCTTCATAGTTCGAAGGTTCACCATTGTCTAACAACATGATTTCTAGGACAGGGTTGCCATACCACTCTGGTGCGGAACATGTCCTCGTGGACCTACGAAGTTCAGTAGTACCTTGATCCGAAGTTTCATGATCATTATCATTAATTTCCTCTCAAATCGGTGCAGGCACCACAGAAACATTTTCCTGAGCTGCGCTACTCTCCGTTTCAAGAGGCAATATCTCATCAAGTTCTACCTTCCTCCCATTTGCTTCTTTTGAGAGAAACTCTTTCTCTAGAAAGGATCCATTCTTGGCAAAAAAGATCTTGCCTTCAGATCTGAGGTACAAGGTATACCCAATAGTTTCCTTAGGGTATCCTATGAAGACGCAATTTTTCGATTTGGGTTCGAGCTTTTCATGTTGATGTTTCTTGACATAAGCATCGCATCCCCAAACTTTTAGAAACGACAGCTTAGGTTTCTTCCCAAAGCATAATTCATACGGTGTCGTCTCAACGAATTTCGACGGAGCCCTATTTAAAGTGAATGCGGCAGTCTCTAAAGCATAACCCCAAAATGATAGCGGTAGGTCGGTAAGAGACATCATAGATCGTACCATGTCCAACAGAGTGTGATTACGACGTTCGGACACACCATTACGTTGAGGTGTTCCAGGCGGCGTGAGTTGTGAAACAATTCCACATTTCCTTAAGTGCGTGCCAAATTCATGACTCAAATATTCTCCCCCACGATATGATCGTAAGAACTTTATTTTCCTGTCACGTTGATTCTCTACCTCACTCTAAAATTCCTTGAACTTCTCAAAGGTCTCAGACTTGTGTTTCATTAAGTAGACATACCCATATCTACTTAAGTCATCAGTGAGGGTGAGAACATAACGATAACCACTGCGAGCCTCAACGCTCATTGGACCGCAGACATCAGTATGTATGATTTCCAATAAGTTGGTTGCTCGCCTCATTGTTCCGGAGAACCGAGTCTTGGTCATTTGTCCCATCAGGCATGGTTCGCACAAGTCAAATGATTCATAATCAAGAGACTCCAAAAGTCCATCTGCATGGAGTTTCTTCATGCATTTGACACCAATGTGACCAAGGCGGGAGTGCCACAAATATGTGGGACTATCATTATCAACCTTAAATCTTTTGGCATTCACACTATGAATATGTGTAACATCACGTTCGAGATTTAATAAGAATAAACCATTGACCAGTGGGGCATGACCATAAAACATATCTCTCATATAAATAGAACAACCATTATTCTCAGATTTAAATGAGTAGCCATCTCGCATTAAACGAGATCCAGATACAATGTTCATGCTCAAAGCTGGCACTAAATAACAATTATTGAGGTTTAAAACTAATCCCGTAGGTAAATGTAGAGGTAGCTTGCCGACGGCGATCACATCGACCTTGGAACCATTCCCGACGCGCATCGTCACCTTGTCCTTCGCCAGTCTCCGCTTATTCCGTAGCTCCTATTTTGAGTTACAAATATGAGAAACCGCACCGGTATCAAATACCGGGAGCTACTACGAGTCTTTGGTAAGGTACACATCAATAACATGTATATCATATATACCTTTGGTATTCCCGGCCTTCTTATCCACTAAGTACTTGGGGCAGTTCCACTTCCAGTGACCGTTTCCCTTGCAATAAAAGCACTTAGTCTCAGGCTTGGGTCCATGCTTTGGCTTCTTCCGACAAGCTGGCTTACCGGGCGCGGCAACTCCCTTGCCGTCCTTCTTGAAGTTCTTCTTACCCTTGCCTTTCTTGAAACTAGTGGTTTTGTTGACCATCAACACTTGATGTTCCTTTTTTATCTCCACCTCCGCTGATTTCAGCATTGAATATACCTCAGGAATGGTTTTCTCCATCCCCTGCATATTGAGATTCATCACGAGCGCTTGTAGCTAGGTGGGAGCGGTGAAGGATTACATCAGCGACCGCGTCATCCGGAGATTAACTCCCAGCTGAGACAAGCGGTTGTGCAACCCAGACATTTTGAGTATGTGCTCGCTGATGGAACTATTCTCCTCCATCTTACAACTGTAGAACTTGTCGGAGACTTCATATCTCTCGACCCGGGCATGAGCTGAAAACCATTTTCAGCTCTTGGAACATCTCATATGCTCCGTGTTGCTCAAAACGCTTTTGGAGTCCCGATGCCATGCTGTAAAGCATGCCGCATTGAACCAGGGAGTAATCATCACTACGCGACTGCCAGGCGTTCATAACGTCTTGAGTTGCTGGGAAAATGGGCGCTTCACCTAGCGGTGCTTCAAGGACATATGCTTTCTTGGCAGCTATGAGGATGATCTTCAAGTTATGGACCCAGTCTGTATAGTTGCTACCATCGTCTTTCAGCTTGGTTTTCTCTAGGAACGCGTTGAAGTTGAGGGCAACATTAGCGTGGGCCATTTGATCTACAAGACATATTGTAAAGATATTTAGACTATGTTCATGATAATTAAGTTCATCTAATCAAATTATTTAATGAACTCCCACTCAGATAAACATCCCTCTAGTCATCTAAGTGATACATGATCCGAATCGACTAGGCCGTGTCCGATCATCACGTGAGATGGACTAGTCATCAACGGTGAGCATCGCCATGTTGATCGTATCTTCTATACGACTCATGTTGGACCTTTCGGTCTTCCGTGTTCCGAGGCCATGTCTGTACATGCTAGGCTTTTCAAGTCAACCTAAGTGTTTTGCATGTGTAAATCTGGCTTACACCCATTGTATTCAAACGTTAGAATCTATCACACCCGATCATCACGTGGTGCTTGGAAACAACGAACCTTACATAGCGGTGCACGATTAGGGGAACACTTTCTTGAAATTATAGCGAGGGATCATCTTATTTAAGCAACCCTCGTTCTAAGCAAATAAGATGTAAAAACATGATAAACATCACATGCAATCAAATAGTGACATGATATGGCCAATATCATTTTGCTCCTTTTGAAATCCATCTTCGGGGTGCCATGATTATCGTTGTCACCGGCATGACACCATGATCTCCATCATCGTGTCTTCATGAAGTTGTCTCGCCAACTGTTACTTCTACTACTATGGCTAACGTTTAGCAATAAAGTAAAGTAATTACATGGCATTTTCACTGACACGCAGGTCATACAATAAATTAAGACAACTCCTATGGCTCCTGCCGGTTGTCATACTCATCGACATGCAAGTCGTGATTCCTATTACAAGAGCATGATCAATCTCATACATCACATATATCATTCATCACATCCTTTTGGCCATATCACATCACACGGCATATGCTCCAAGAACAAGTTAGACGTCCTCTAATTGTTCTTGCAAGTTTTTTTACGTGGCTGCTATAGGTTTCTAGCAAGAACGTTTCTTACCTACGCCAAAACCACAACGTGATATGCCAATTTCTATTTACCCTTCATACGGACCCTTTTTATCGAATCCGATCCGACTAAAGTGGGAGAGACAGACACCCGCTAGCCACCTTATGCAACTAGTGCATGTCGATCGGTGGAACCTATCTCACGTAAGCGTGCGTGTAAGGTCGATGCAGGCGCTTCATTCCACGGTGCCGCCAAATCAATATATGACTAGTAACGGCAAGTAAATTGACAAAATCGACGCCCACAACAACTTGTGTTCTACTCGTGCATAGAAACTACGCATAGACCTAGCTTTGAAACCACTATTGGGGATCGTTGCAGAAATTAAAAAAATTCTACGCATCACCAAGATCAATCTATGGAGAGACTAGCAACGAGAGAGAGGGGAGTGCATCTTCATACCCTTGAAGATCGCGATGCGGAAGCGTTGCAAGAACGCGGTTGGAGGAGTCGTACACGCAGCGATTCAGATCGCGGTCGATTCCGATCTAAGTGCCGAACAACGGCGCCTCCGTGTTGAACACACGTGCAGCCCGGTGACGTCTCCCACGCCTTGATCCAGCAAGGAGAGAGGGAGAGGTTGGGGAAGACAAATCCAGCAGCAGCACAACAGCGTGGTGGTGTTGGAGCAGCGTGGTACTCCGGTAGGGCTTCGCCAAGCGCCGCGGGAGGAGGAGGAGGTGTTGGAGAGGGGGAGGGCTGCGCCTTGGATGTGGTGAGGCTGCCCTCCCACCTCCCCTCTATTTATAGGGGCAAGGAGAGGGGCCGACCCCTCCGGATGGATCTAGAGGCGGTGGCCAAGGGGGGAGGCTTGCCCCCCAAGCCAAGGGGGCGCCCCCTTTAGGGTTTCCCCCCAACCCTAGGTGCATGGGCCCTAGGGGGTTTTGGCACCCAGCCCACCTAGGGACTAGTTCCCCTCCATATCCAGCACATAGGGCCCTCCGGGGCAGGTGGACCCTCCCGGTGGACCCCCGGAACCCTTTCGGTGGTCCCGGTACAATACCGATAAACCCCCGAACACTTCTGGCGACCGAATAAGGACTTCCCATATATAAATCTTTGTCTCCAGACCATTCCGAAACTCCTCGTGATGTCGGAGATCTCATCTGGGACTCCGAACAACATTCGGTAACCACGTACAAACTTTCCCTATAACCCTAGCGTCATCGAACCTTAAGTGTGTAGACCCTACGGGTTCGGGAATCATGCAGACATGACCGAGGCATCTCTCCGGCCAATAACCAACAGCGGGATCTGGATACCCATGTTGGCTCCCTCATGTTCCACGGTGATCTCATCAGATGAACCATGATGTCGAGGATTCAATCAATCCCGTATATAATTCTCTTTGTCAATCGGTACGTTACTTGCCCGAGGTTCGATCGTCGGTATCCCAATACCTCATTCAATCTCGTTACCGGCAAGTCACTTTACTCGTTCCGTAATGCATGATCCCAGGACTAACTACTTAGACACATTGAGCTCATTATGATGATGCATTACCGAGTGGGCCCAGAGATACCTCTCCGTCATACGGAGTGACAAATCCCAGTCTCGATTCGTGCCAACTCAATAGACACTTTCGGAGATACCCGTAGTGCACCTTTATAGCCACCCAGTTACGTTGTGACGTTTGGCACACCCAAAGCATTCCTACAGTATCTGGGAGTTGCACAATCTCATGGTCTAAGGAAAAGATACTTGACAGCAGAAAAGCTTTAGCAGACGAACTACACGATCTTGTGTTATGCTTAGGATTGGGTCTTGTACATCACATCATTCTCCTAATGATGTGATCCCGTTATCAATGACATCCAATGTCCATGGTCAGGAAACCGTAACCATCTATTGATCAACGAGCTAGTTAACTAGAGGCTCACTAGGGACATGTTGTGGTCTATGTATTCACACATGTATTACGATTTCTGGATAACACAATTATAGCATGAACAATAGACAATTATCATGAACAAGGAAATATAATAATAACCATTTTATTATTGCCTCTAGGGCATATTTCCAACACTGAGCACCACATTGGACAATATAACATACTCCTAATAGAAGATCAGAGAGTTAACCAAACAGTTAACTACAGCCAATTGTAGCAATTGTATTTGTTTCTCATGTATTTACTATAGCCAAATTCAATTTATTCCTCACATGGTATACAATAACAGAATGCACCCACAATTTTGTAAAGATAAATTCGATTTATTTCTCACATGGAAGACAATACAAAATTGCAGCCTCAAGAATTGAACATCACATTTGCAGAATTGAACCAAACACTTAACTGAAGACGACAACTAATTAACAAAACAGTTAATAAGTGAGCACCACACTACACGACATATAGAACATATACACTAGAGCAACATATTGCATGGTGAAATTAGATAGCACAATTCACTAGATTTTGTGAAGGAAAGGCAGGAGCAGCACACGCAACGGGTAAACAGAGCATGCTTAACCGGCGTAGCTAGCAATTAACAAGGTGCTCCTCCAAGATTTGGGGGTCGGCACGAATGGCAGCCATCGCGACCACATCCGCGCGTGCGGCCATGATTTGCTTCTCTGCTGCCAAATGCTCCTTGAGGTCCTGGCTATACTGCGTGCACCATGGCTTAGGCCGGTGCTTATTTGGTGGAGGGGTCGGTGATTTGGGTGGAAGGTGTCGCGCTCGCGCCAGCGGTCGGGGCATGTGGGATGTGGAAGGAGGAGGAGGATGGGGGTCGGGTGTGGATTACCTGCCTGGATAGAGGAGGCCGAGCAGCGTGAAGGAGGGTCGCCGGCGAGGAGACTGTGGTGCTGCAAGCAAGGAGTGAAGGTTTCAACTTGGAAAGGAAGGCGGAAAGAGGGGAAATGTGGCTTTTGGGTAGGGGGGGGGGCAGGGAGGTAGATATTTCCGCAGAAGCCGAAAATTTGGAATCGTTTCAACCAAAAAACTGGCGCGCAAAGTGTCATCAGACACGGTCCCTTATTCAGAACTGTGTACGATATGTGGACATCACAAATGATTCAAATAGCTTAACCCGTGTGTGATGAGTTTGAACGTCAAAAGTTTTGGTTCAAATTTCCATGGTTACAGTGGTCATCCACGTCATTGCATAATTTGGGTACACAAAGGAGACTACAGCACACCCACACTTCTTAATCGAGCAAGTTCAGCAATTAAACAGAGCTAGCTGATCTAAACATTACTCTAACAAATTAAAGACCGGCGCTCTTAGTTAAACAAAACAAAGAGTACTACTACGGCTGGTGCTCGTCGATCTCTGCCGCCGCCTCCATGTCCAGCTCGCGCCTGACGGTCTCTTGGGGAAGGGGCTCCATGGAATCCATTGCACCATACTAGGCAAGCATCTCGCCATCCGCGTCCGCCATCTCTTTGGAAAGGCCTCCACAAGCTGGGCATGGGCGGACGCGATCTGGGCTTGGACGGGCTCCGTCGTTGCAAGGTATGCGATGGAGGAACGGACAGCTGCTCGAATGCTCTCGGCGATTGCCATCTCTTCGGCCGTGGGTTGCCGACCGTCGTCGGAGAAGCTTTGTTCGATTTGTGCGGTGCCCGCCAGGAGCTGGGCGTGGGCGGCCTCGACATGGTCGTGGGAGGCCTCCATCAGGGCTAAGGCGGCCTCTGCGGAATGGACAGCTGCTGTGCCACTCTCGCTAGTTACTATCCCTAAGGCAGATGTTGCTGCCGCCACCTGAGAAGCAACAACGGCCGTTTGGGCTGCCTTTGCCGCCCGGCCACAAATTGCGGCCGCGCTCATGCACCTTGTTAGCACGCGCATGGCGGCTGCGGCCGCGCTCTCGCCAGAGTGGGCCACCGAAGTTGCCCTCACGACGCGGGTCCATGTGCCCATCTTTCATCGGCGATGATTGAACAGTGAAATGATATTTGGGGAGCGAGCTAGTGTGCTTGAGACGTCGGCTGTGGACTGTAGCCGACGCACCTTCTCGCGTAAGCCATAGGCGTACTATACACAGATCCATTTTGCATCATGCTTTTATATCGATATTTATTGCATTATGGGCTGTTATTACATATTATGTCACAATACTTATGCCTATTCTCTCTTATTTTACAAGGTTTACATGAAGAGGGAGAATGCCGATAGTGGAATTACAGGGCTGGAAAAGGAGCAAATATTAGAGACCTATTCTGCACAGCTCCAAAAGTCCTGAAACTTCACGGAGGCAGTTTTTGGAATTAATAAAAATACTGGTGAACCAAAGGGGGGCCACCCACCATCCATGAGGGTGGGGGGCGCGCCCTACCCCCCTGGGCGCGCCCCCTGCCTCGTGGGCCCCCTGGCAGGCCTCGGGTGCCCATCTTCTGCTATATGAAGTCTTTCACCCTGGAAAAAATCAGAAGGAAGCTTTCGGGACGAAACACCGCCGCCACAAGGCGGAACCTTGGCGGAACCAATCTAGGGCTGCGGCGGAGCTGTTCTACCGGGGAAGCATCCCTTCGGGAGGGGGAAAACATCACCATCGCCATCACCATCGATCCTCTCAGTAGGAGGGGGTCAATCTGCATCAACATCTTCACCAGCACCATCTCATCTCAAACCCTAGTTCATCTCTTGTATCCAATCTTTGTCCCAAAACCTCAGATTGGTACCTGTGGGTTGCTAGTAGTGTTGATTACTCGTTGTAGTTGATGCTAGTTGGTTTATTTGGTGGAAGATCATATGTTCCGATCCTTTATGCATATTAATACCCCTCTGATTATGAACATGAATATGATCTGTGAGTAGTTACATTTGTTCCTGAGGACATGGGAGAAGTCTTGCTATAAGTAGTCATGTGAATTTGGTATTCGTTCGATATTTTGATGAGATGTATGTTGTCTTTCCTCTAGTGGTGTTATGTGAACGTCGACTACATGACACTTCACCATTGTTTGGGCCTAGAGGAACTGAGGAAGACATTGGGAAGTAATAAGTAGATGATGGGTTGCTAGAGTGACAGAAACTTAAACCCTAGTTTATGCGTTGCTTCGTAAGGGGCAGATTTGGATCCATATGTTTCATGCTATGGTTAGGTTTACCTTAATACTTCTTTTGTAGTTGCGGATGCTTGCAACAAATGTTAATCATAAGTGGGATGTTTGTCCAACGAAGGGCAGTACCCAAGCACCGGTCCACCCACATACCAAATTATCAAAGTAACGAACGCGAATCATATGAGCGTGATGAAAACTAGCTTGATGATAATTCCCATGTGTCCTTGGGAGCGTTTTCCTTTATGTAAGAATTTGTCCAGGCTTGTCCTTTTCTACAAAAAGGATTGGGACACCTTGCTGCACTTTGTTTACTCTTGTTACTTGTTACCCGTTGCAAATTACCTTATCACAAAACTATCTGTTACCGATAATTTCAGTGCTTGCAGAGAATACCTTACTGAAAACCGCTTGTCATTTCCTTCTGCTCCTTGTTGGGTTTGACACTCTTACTTATCGAAAGGACTACGATAGATCCCCTATACTTGTGGGTCATCAAGACTCTTTTCTGGTGCCGTTGCCGGGGAGTGAAGCGCCTTTGGTAGGTGGAATTTGGTAAGGAAAAAATTATATAGTGTGCTGAAATTTACTATCACTTGTTACTATGGAAAGTAATCCTTTGAGGGGCTTGTTCGGGGTATCTTCACCCCGACCAGTAGAGCAAAGAGTTGCTCCTCAACCTACTGAAAATGTTTACTTTGAAATTCCTTCGGGAATGATAGAGAAACTGCTAGCTAATCCTTTTACAGGAGATGGAACATTGCATCCCGATTTACACCTAATCTATGTGGATGAAGTTTGTGGATTATTTAAGATTGCAAATATGCCCGAGGATGTTATCAAGAAGAAGGTCTTCCCTTTATCTTTGAAGGGAAAGGCATTGACATGGTTTAGGCTATGTGATGATATGGGATCATGGAACTACAACCGATTGAAATGGGAATTTCATCAGAAGTTTTATCCTATGCATCTCATTCATCGTGATCGTAATTATATATATAATTTTTGGCCTCGTGAAGGAGAAAGCATCGCTCAAGCTTGGGCGAGGCTTAAGTCAATGTTATATTCATGCCCCAATCATGAGCTCTCAAGAGAAATTATTATTCAAAATTTTTTATGCTCTGCTTTCTCTCAATAATCGGTCCATGCTCGATACTTCTTGTACTGGCTCTTTTATGATGAATACTATTGAATTCAAATGGGATTTATTGGAAATAATTAAATGCAACTCTGAAGATTGGGACCTCGACGAAGGTAAGGAGTCAGGTATAACACCTAAGTTTGATTGTGTTAAATCTTTTATGGATACCGATGTTTTTCGTGAATTTAGCACTAAATATGGACTTGACTCTTAGATAGTAGCTTCTTTCTGTGAATCCTTTGCTACTCATGTTGATCTCCCTAAGGAGAAGTGGTTTAAATATAATCCTCCCATTGAAGTTGTCAGATCACGGGTTTCGGCAAAACCCTCAAGGTTCGAACACTGGGGTGCGCGCGGAGATTTCCTCCCTACCGATCCACGCCCTAGCTCGCTAAGATCTCGCGGACGAACTCGACGAACTCACAACACAAAGAGACAAGATTTATACTGGTTCGGGCCATCGTTGTGGTGTAATACCCTACTCCAGTGTGGTGGTGGTGGATTGCCTCTTGGGCTGATGATGAACAGTACAAGGGGAAGAACAACCTCCCGAGGTTGAGGTGTTCTTGTGCTTGGCGAACTTGTGTGCATGAGATGCCTCTCAATGGGTTATCAGATGCCCTCTACTGTGGTGGCTAGTTCTACTTATATAGGCCCTGGTCCTCTCCCCAAATATTGAGCGGGAAGGGAGCCAACAACGGTCAATTTGAAAGGGGACAGCTAGTACAGCTTATCCTGACAAAAGCGGTCTTCGCCTGCAAAAGGCTCTGGTGGTGACACCGTCTTGGGCTCCATGGTGACCTCCATCCCGCCGTCCTCCTGGTCTTGGTCTCATTGCACTGATATGGAAACCTTTGCTTGATCCCTCGATACTCCACGCCTGTGCTTGCCTCCTTAGCACCAAAGAGGAAACAAGGACGTTGCACGCGCTGGCGCCCGCCTGGCGCATCGTCATGGCTCACGTCATGAGAGCCTCGTGAGGTTTGCCCTGTCTTGATTTCTTCGCTCCTCGCGAGGCACCCTGGTGAGGCCGCTCCTGAGGAGGTCTTGTGTCGTCCGCCTCGCGAGGCTTGGCCCCTCGCGAGGGTCTTTAATGCCTTGTCGATGAAGATGGGCCGTACAGACCCGCTAGCTCAGCCACGCCGCGGGCCGCAGGCACGCAAGTCGTGGGACCCCGTTCCCGAGCACGACAAGAGCTACAGGCCCAAGGCGTGCTTTCGAGCTTGGCGAGGCGAAGTCAAAGGTCAGCGCGAGCGCCTTGGCCCCAAAAACCTGCGGCCTTGGTCGACGCGTGGCGGTTGATTGGACGTGGGCGTCTCCGCTTCCCCGCGCTGCCTCGGCAACTGCTCGACTTGACAAGTCCCTGCGACATGCAAGGAAAACCATCATTACCTGTAATCGTGGGAGGCGCTGATTGGCCTTCTTCCGCTATAAATGGGGCGGGGGCAGAGACCCCGTCGCCCATCTCTTCCTTGTTCGCTTGCTTCTTTCCTCCTCTGCTCCATTGCTAGTAGCAGCTCCGATGGCGCCGATCCGAAGGTTCTCCGCTGATGAGAAGGGAAAGGCCCCCCGCGATGATCCGGGGCCGCTCCCGCTGAAGAAGAGGTCGGTTCATCATCGTGACGAAGCGGCGATGGAGGTGGTGGTGAGGCCTTGGTGCGAGCGCCCCCCTCCAGGGTATCCGCTACCCTTGTACGCCCAAGCTGGCGGCCCAGGAGGAAGGAACGACGAGCGGCGCCGCCCGCGCCGCGTCCGTGGTCGCCGTGCGACGGCGACACACGCCGTTGCCCCTGGAATGCATGCCACGGATTCCTCGCGCGAGCTTGTGCTATAGGCGCCGATGCCCCCATGCTCTTGGATCCGCTTCCCGCGGTTCTTCTCTGACGTGATGCCGCCGAGGGGGCCCCTCGAGCTCTGGTTGCAGCATGCTGACTGCGATGCTCCGGCGACCGGAGCAGAGGTCGAAGCGGTCTCCACCAGCAAGATCTTCATGACCCGCGGCTGGGGCAAGGTTGCGCGGGTTTGCCCTGCGAATGGCGCCCTCGTGATCCACTTCGAGTATGACGACGCCTCCACGCTTTTCTTCAAGGTCTTCGACACGGAGGGCCACCGCTTGGAGTGTTGCCCTGGAGGGGAACGCCAGGATGATGCGCGCTTCGCTCGTGGCTACTCCAGGAGCAGCGACCCATGGGAGTCCAGCGGTTCTCCTGAGCTCTATGAGACTCCGGAGACGAGCAACGATAGCTACGTGCCCCCAAGCTCTCGCCGGGCTCGGAGCAGGGCTGCGGCGTCCAGCCGCCGCTGATCTGGATGGGGTTGACGCCGGCCTCCCGCGACCCACTGTTGATGATGGTGTCAGCCGCAGGAGGGTGTAGATAGGATTCCCCTAGGTTCCCATCTCTTGTTCCCTGCGAGGAGCCAAGAAGTGCCCTGTGGGGGGGGGGGGTGTAAGGGTGTGTGATGTCTTTTGCATATATCTTCCTTATTATGAAAATTTGCGAGTGCATGTCCTGTTAAGGCTCGGTCTCCCCTTTCCAACCTCGCGACAGCTTGTTGCTCTATGTCGACAGTCCCGGTCCCTGTGCAGTCAGAGCCGCTGGCCGGTATGCTGTGTCGCGTGCCGTGGTCAAGGCCAGGAGGTGAGCGGCCCGAGGTCCAGTAAGAGCCCCTGAGGCGCGATGCTCAGGAGGTCCCCATTAGCGCTCAAGCAGCTATGGCAAGGCAAGAAAGGGTGGCAACGTGGCCACAACAGGGCCGCGGTGAGCGTAAATCCTAGGCTCCAACAATTAGTTAGCCCGAGTGCGGGACTTATCTTGATGGTTTGGGGCCAAGTCCTTGTGATGCGCCAGGCCTGTGCGCAAGCTTCCACAGCATAGCTAGGTCGGGCCCATACGAGTCTCCCTTCTCCCATGTTCTCCTTAGTGCTCTATGTCCTCAGGTCCCGACCCTCGAGCGAGCTTAGCCGCCGCCGGTATGCCAGGTCGTGTGCCGTGGTCAAGGCCAGGGGGTGAGGGCTGGAGAGCCAGTAAGAGCTCCTGAGTCGCGATGCTTAGGAGCCCCCCTTTTAACGCGCAAGCGGATTACCCGGGAGAAGAGGAAGCTCACGGTGCTGCCTGCTATCCTCCTCGTGAGATCCCTGCGAACCAGCACAAGGAGAAGCATGGTTTGCCATTATGGTTGTTAGTCCGCCCGGTTGCTTCGCGAGGAGGCGACGGCACTGAGGGCCTGGTGAGGTGACGTGAGCGGGGCGTGCCGCGAGCCAGAGCTCTGCCGCTCAGATTTGTCGATGTTGCAGGGACGGATGAGGGAGTCCCGGACTAGGGGGTGTCCGGATAGCCGGACTATCGTCACGGCCGGACTCCAAGACTATGAAGATAGAAGATTAAAGACTTCGTCCCGTGTCCGGATGGGACTTTCCTTGGCGTGCAAGGCAAGCTTGGCGATACGGATATGTAGATCTCCTACCATTGTAACCGACTCTATGTAACCCTAACCTATCCGGTGTCTATATAAACCGGAGGGTTTTAGTCCGTAGGACGAAGAACAATCATACCATAGGCTAGCTTCTAGGGTTTAGCCTCCTTGATCTCGTGGTGGTAGATCTACTCTTGTACTACCCATATCATCAATATTAATCAAGGTGAGTAGGGTATTACCTCCATCGAGAGGGCCCGAACACAGGTAAAAACATTGTGTCCCTTGTCTCCTGTTACCATCCGCCTAGACGCACGATTCGGGACCCCCTACCCGAGATCCGCCGGTTTTGACACCGACATTGGTGCTTTCATTGAGAGTTTCTGTGTCGCCACCGATAGGCCCGATGGCTCCTTCGATCATCAACAACGACGCAGTCCGGTATGTAGACTTTTCTCCCCGGACAGATCTTCGTATTCGGCGGCTTTGCACTGCGGGCTAATTCGCTTGGCCATCTGGAGCAGATCGAAAGCTACGCCCCTGGCCATCAGGTCAGATTTGGAAGTTTGAACTATACGGCCGATATCCGCGGAGACTTGATCTTCGACGGATTCGAGCCGCAGCCAAGCGTGCCGCACTGTCTCGATGGGCATGATCTAGCTCTGCCGCCGAACAGTGCCCCGGAGGCCGCACCAGTATCCGCTCCGACCCTTAATCCGGAGCCGGATTCCCCGATCGAGGACGAGTGGTTGGACACCGCCTCGGGGGCTACAATCTCTACGGCGATCGAGCCGAACTCCATCCCTCTCCTTTGCGAAGACCTCGACTCCAGGGTGCCGGACTCCTCTCCGGACTGCGAACCCTCCGCGCCCCTGCCAATTGAACCCGCTTGGGCGCCGGTCATGGAGTTCACGGCCGCGGACATCTTTCAGCACTCGCCCTTTGGCGACATCCTGCTAAAGTCTCTCTCTTTATCCGGAGAGCCCTGGCTGGACTACGGTTAGGATGGTTGGGATGCGGACGACGAAGAAATTCAACGCCCACCCACCACCCACTTCGTAGCCACTGTCGAAAGCTTACACGACGTGCTCGATTTCGACTCCGAAGACATCGACGGTATGGACGACGATGTAGGAGACAACAATGAACCAACACCTATAGGATCTTTGGACAACCTCATCCCATGATGTATACATGGTGGATACACCTAAAGAAAATGAAGACGAGGAACAACGAGACGCTACGAAGGATAAATCCCTCGA
Source organism: Aegilops bicornis (assembly GCA_021605145.1). Classification (NCBI taxonomy): domain Eukaryota; kingdom Viridiplantae; phylum Streptophyta; class Magnoliopsida; order Poales; family Poaceae; genus Aegilops; species Aegilops bicornis. Next base: position 413,812,182 of record CM038672.1, read on the forward strand.
AAAGCAGTCAAAACGGCAACGTAAACGCCGAACAAAGTCCCGCCTCAACAAAGACCCAGCCATAGAGCAGGGCGAACCGGTGGACAACGAACAAGCTATCGAGCAATCGTCCTAACAAGACAACTTGGATAAACAATCTGTCCCGGCGAAGACAACAGTCCGGACAATCTCACATCGACAAACTATTGGAGCAAAATGACCTCCGTAAAAGGCCTGCCGCCATCACAGAGCCTGAAAAAGAAGAAGCGGAAGCTCAAAACAGCGGAAGATGCACTCCGGATCAGATGGAGCAAAGTATTCAGCGCCGCAGACAAATACGGCGACAGTCGCCGAACTAAGAGCTACCCGAAAAGAAAGCTATCGTCTGACCGACGAGGAGGCCTTAGAGCCCCACAATTAAAAAGTAAGAAGGCCACCCGCCGGATGGACGACCCCACGGCAAAAAAAGAGAGCGAATGGCGCCAAGACACAAGCCAATATGCGATACGCATAAGGATTCTCATCCGAAGGATGGCCCTGTTAGGTCCATCTATGGGCCTAGAAAGCAGGCTCGTCAATGCAATGCAACACGCCAAAATTCGAAGATCACGGCACACCCAAATATAGGGCGCAGACACCCCTATGTTTCACCGATGAGGTGCTTTGGATCATGAATTTCCAGCGATTCAAACCCGTAAACATAGAGGCTGACGACGGAACAATGCACCACGAGTGCGGATCGAGGATTACATCCTCCACATACACATGGCTAGAGGAGATGATCTCCACGCCATAAAATACTTACCCCTTAAACTCAAAGGGCCAGCTCGGCATTGGCTTAAAAGCCTTCCGAAAATACCATTGGAAGCTGGGAAGAGCTCAAGGGCAGCGTTTGGGCAAATTTTAGGGGATTTATGTCCGCCCTCCGGATGCAGACGATCTAAGTCACATAACTCAATAGCAGGAGAGTCAGCCGGAAATTCTGGAACAGGTTCCTTACTAAAAGAACCAAATAGTCAACTGTCCGGACGCCGAAGCCTTAGCAGCTTTCAAACACAACGTCCGAGACGAATGGCTCGCCAGACACCTCGGCCAAGAAAAGCCAAGAACAATGGCCGCATTAACAAGCCTCATGACCCACTTTTGTGCGGGAGAGGATAGCTGGCTAGCAAGATGCAGCACCAGCGACCCAAGTACATCCGAAATCCGGGATGGAAATGGGAAACCACGGCGTAACAAGGACCAGTGCCGGATTAAAAGGAACAGTCCAAAGAGCACAGCAGTCAACGCCGGATTCAAAAGCTCATGGCAGAACAACAAAAAACTGCCCCTTAAGGACAATAGCGATGAGCTATCCAACTTCAACAAAATCTTGGACAAGATATGTCAAATCCACAGTAATCACAGGAGGCTCGCTAACCATACCCACCGAAATTGTTGGGTCTTCAAACAGTCCGGCGGTGAAGGCGAACACAAGGGGCTCGACACACCAAGTGAAGATGACGACGAGCGCCACAAGCAGAGCCCCGGAAAACAAAAGACTTTCCCACAAGAGGTCAAAACAGTAAACTCACTTCACGTGATCAAAGGGAAAAACAGAGCGGCGCCCACCAAAAGGCGCGCCGCACACTGGTTGTCAAAACCAATCACCTTCGACCATCAGGACTATTCCAAAAGTATCCGGAACGCAGGATGGACTGCCTTGATATTGGATCCTATAATCGACGGACTCCAATTTACACAAGTCCTCATGGATGGCGGCAGTGACATAAACCTGATATATCAGGACACAATCCGCAGGATGGGGATAAACCCAACCAAAATTCGCCGTAGCAACACCTCCTTTAAAGGAGTAATGCCAGCCCATATGCCCATTGTACGGGCTCCATATCGCTAGAAGTTGTGTTCGGTTCATCCGACAACTTCCGTCGCGAAGGTTAATCTTCCATGTCGCCCGTTTAAAAGTAACCATCAAGCACTATTGGGACGCTGAAGCTTTCGCCCGCTTTAACGCATAATACCGCGACGCATCTCTAACACTTAAAATGCCCGGTCCACGTGGCATCATCTCGCTAAAAGGAAGTATTAAGTGTTTCTCGAGCACGGAAGAACGGGAGACTGCCTTGGCAGCCCCACACCTATCCGGCTCCGCTAGGCAAAGAACCTGAACTGGTCATTCAAACCCCGGACACGATTAGACGAGTCCGGCGCCTACTTGCGGCATACCCCTTACAAGGGGCTGCACGCATATATCATAAGAGACACTAAAGCTCAATTTTATTCACTTCCTCGAACTGTACTCCGTTTATTTCATGTAAAGTACATTTTCCGCATGATCGTTTTCTTTCAAACTAAGTTCCTCTCTTTTACAGATGAACAACGTGCTACACCCGTCCAGGATACGACACAACGGAGACACAGGCGTAGACGTGCAGTAGGGACCCGTTGCAAGGATTCTTTTCAGATTAAGACCTGCGTAAACCTTTTTCCTTGTTTCTTGTTGATATACATCCCCCCGGTTCCTTAATATAACCGAGGAGGAGGCTGGTGCTTTAGCATTGGCCGCACTAGAATTTTTGCGCGTACCTGGACACCAGGGGCTTAGGGCATTATTCTGCCCATTTTCATAAAGACCAAATACCTTAGGGAGTATTCGGCGTCTCGAGTTAGGCCTTATATGCATCAGCTCCGAATCATGTCTTTGGTCAAATGTTGGGTTGCCCGGCTCCTGTGTTTTGCTGCCTTATGTTCCGCTTTTCACGGCTAACGGCACCGGAGAACTACTGCGATTGTGCCCCGGTTCGGCCGGGCGAGCACCTCAGTAGAGAAAGCCGAAAACTGACTGTCATGATATAGCGAGAGATGGGTCAACCACTCGATGACTCACTGGAATGTTTAGGATTCCTCCGCATTAATGAAGGACCGGTTTTCGGTCAGGCACATACGCATTTGAATTCGGGAGAGTGCGGTGCCCTGTGGGCTATATAGTACCCCACCCTCGAACTCCTATGGCTAAGTGAAAGTGATAAAGCATTATAGTCCGGTTGCCTGGTTTGCTACGCTATCACCTCCCTAACAGGACCAAGACGTTGGATTAAGTGTGAAAAAGCGCTTTCTTTGCAAACACCCCCGCACTATTTGCGTGGGGGCTGAAGCCAAGGACTGCCATCTTTCAGGTTATATATACATATACATAAACGGCCATGAGGGAGTAGTTTACTACTTGAATGCACAAGTATAAAAAGCTCTTATATTATATTGAAACAATGTTTTCACAAATCATACATGTCATTTAAACATAATATCCTTCGAGCACTACGTCTCTATTAAACGAGCGCCCACAGGACTTCTTCAAAGTAGTGCTCGGCAGGTACTCGGCTTCTGTCCGAGTCTTGGGATGCAACGTCGGTGGCCTTCATCTACGCCCAAGATGTCTTGACACGGGCGAGCCATCCGCGCCCCCTCAATACACACCGATCGCTTCATTGCGTCGATACGCGGTACCGCACCAAGGAACTGCTGCACTAAACCAAAATAGCTCTTCGGCTGGGGTCCGCCCGGCCACAAGTGAGTCAAGACATGCTTCATGGCAAATCCGGACAACCGATTCAGCTTGGCCCATTCGGCCAACCGATCGGTCAGCAGCAGAGGATGCTCCGGACTATGGAATTGCAACCAATATAGCTCTTCCCTTCGATGCCCTTACGGCCCGGAAGTGCTCAACAGCGTCATGGCGCTTCGCCGCCAAGTCCAGATAAGCATCCTCTGAACTCCACAACTTATCCAATCGAGCATACTTTGGATCTTTATATTTCCTCCATGGCGAAATGGTTTTCGGCCGCAATTGCCCGGCCCGACTCAGCTCCTCCTTGGCAGCTCTCAAATCCGATTGGGCATTCTTGGATTCGGTGGCGGCCTTTTTTCGGCCCTCTTGTTCCGCTTGACGTCCTTTTTCAAGAACCTCGCAGCGATCGGTAGTATTCCTCAACCTTGTGGCCATATCGGCCATCTCCTCTTTAACCCGGCGGTGAGCAGCCCGTTCGACTTCTAGCTCTTGGCTGCCTTTAAAGCGGCCGCATTACTAATTCTGGCTTGCTCTTTTCGCTCGGGCGAGTTACGCTCGCAGCTCTTCCACGGCAGCGACACCATCTGCATTAAGCATACGAATAGTAAGACATGGGCGTCAAGCTCCCTTACCGGTGTCCGCATAGAAGTCGCATACCTTGTGACTCGTCAAACCGTTTATTGACGGTAGCGATGTCCGCATCCGCCTCGTCAAGTTGCCGCTTTAATTCGGCATATTCATCGATCCGGCTGGCCTCGGACGCCCGCCACCTGTTTAGGAGCGGCGATATGTTATAATCGAGAATTTGATCCTCGACACGTTGTCAATTTTGACAACATACCGAGTCTCGAGGGCTACTATCTATATGAGCGCATTTATATGCATAAGCGCCGGAAGGTACATCATTTTGCGTACCTCAAACCCCGTCAGTAAGCTTCTGACGGCTTCATGCAATCCGCTCTCGGCTGATGCAATTCTTTCAATCACCATACCCATTAGAGCACGGTGATCTTCTGAAATAGCCGCTCGCTCGAGCAGATCCTTCAGCTCCTCCGACCGCACACCACTTGGCGCTGGACCTTCCGGCCCCGCCGGACTTGGGGGAACCCTCCGTGACGACACCTCCGGGTCGTCCGCTTCACATGAGGGTGCGACAGGTGGAGGCGTTTCGCTCTCCATCATCTCCGGAAGAAGATCCTCCAAAGACGAGCTCTGCTGAGAAGGGCTGAGGTCCGAACTACAAGGTACAATTTCGGTTATCTTCATGAATAAATACATGGATGTTCCTTATTTACAAGACCCCTTCTTTTTACTTACGGCTCGCTGGAGGGCTGATCCCTCGGGAAATAATGCGGTTGGGTTACTTCCAGTCACGGACTCTCTGCCGAAGATTCCTTTCCCCTCTTGGAGGCCTTGACCTCCGGATCTTCCGAAGCGGTCCTCTTCTCTCCTCGGAAGGTGGGACTCTTAATCCCTCCTTCCTTGATATCCTCCTTCATAGAGGCAGTTGCTTCCCCGCTCCCCCCTTCGCCTTCTTCAAAAGGCACGACCTTCAACATCTTGGTCAAGATGGGATCCGCGTGGTCTACGGGAGGGAGTCGGACACCTTATTAACTTTGCCTTGGCTATCCACTCATGTTCAAGAAACGGCTCCTTTAAAGGGCATATATTTAAATTAAATGCATGAACAGCTTGTCCGGTTACAGGACTACTTACTTGAGTATCTGGGCGATTGCAGCTTAGTCCTGCGTCCTCGGTCAAGTCCGGACACTTCTCTTGTGATCCGAAGAACAGTTTATACATCTCCACAGGCGTCGTGCCCATAAAATTTTGGATAGCTCGTGGTCCCTCGGATTGAATTCCCACAAAGTGAGGGGGGCGACGCCAGGTGGCTGAAGGCGCCGGATCACCATAACCTGCGCCAATGCGACCAGATTGATCCCTCTTTCTGGAGGTCTCGAATACGGCCTCGCAGCAAGGGAGGCGTCCTTGACGGCCCCAGTCCGAGCCCCTTGTTGACCCATGATGCCGGCCGTGGTGGACTGGCGGAAGGCGAGGCGCCGCCCATTTGGTGCCCACAGGGCGGTGATATAAAACCACTCCCGTTGCCACAAACCAAGCTCCTCTTGAAAAGAGCCCTCGGCCACGGAGCATCAAGACATTTGCTTAGGACCGCCCCTCCGCACTCTGCTTGTTGCCCCTCGATCATCTTTGGCTCCACCTTGAAGGTCTTGAGCCACAATCCAAAGTGGGGGTAATATGGAGGAAGGCCTCACATACGACAATGAATGACGAGATATGGAGGATGGACTCAGTTCAAGTCATGGAAATCAAGCCCATAATAAAACATGAGCCCCCGCACAAAGGGATCCGTCGGAAGCCTAAACCCGTAGGGAAGTAGGACACGAACACCACGTTCTCGCCGGGCTCAGGAGTGGGAATGACCTGCCCTGGAGCAGGCAGCCTATGCGAGATCTCGCCGGTTAGATACCTGGCGTCGCGCAGCTTTAGTACATCTTCTTCTGTGACGGAGGAAGACATCCATCGGCCGTGTTGGTCGGATCCGGACATCGTCAAAAGTCCGAAGCGCCTGAATCTGAAGCTTTGGGTGTTGGAACTCGAAGCGCGAGGCGAACTCGATGGAGGGTGTAAAAAAGAAGAGGGCCTTGGTCTCATTATAAAGAGGTTGAATACCAAGAGCCCACCCCGTGGTCGATTAGGACTCACCTTTGATAGAGGAGGCAGGCCAACGGGCACGGTTGGGTTACCCCCGTCCGTATTGATGAGAATCCCGGAATAAGGGGGCACGATCTATGCTTTGATAAGACGTGCCAAGGAAACCTCCTCACTAAACACGCTGAGGTGGAACAATAAAAAAAAATTCATATAAAGTCCTCGCCGTGGTGTGATGTCACGCCGCGGAATACGTCAGCAGATCTGTGAGAAAATTATTCTCTCTACGGTGTTATGTGGAACTTGTTTTGCAGAGCCGGACACTATCCTTGTGTTCAAAACCTTCTATGAAGTATTCGGAGGAGGAACCCGCCTTGCAATTCCGAAGACAATATGCGCCGGACTAAATGCGTCATTGAAGCCTGGTTCGAGAGACTCACGAGGGAGTCCCGGACTAGGGGTGTCCGAATAGCGGACTATCGTCACGGCGGACTCCGAGACTATGAAGATAGAAGATTGAAGACTTCGTCCGTGTCCGGATGGGACTTTCCTTGGCGTGGAAGGCAAGCTTGGCGATATGGATATGTAGATCTCCTACCATTGTAACCGACTCTGTGTAACCCTAACCTATCCGGTGTCTATATAAACCGGAGGGTTTTAGTCCGTGGGGCGAAGAACAATCATACCATAGGCTAGCTTCTAGGGTTTAGCCTCCTTGATCTCGTGGTAGATCTACTCTTGTACTACCCATATCATGAATATTAATCAAGGTGAGCAGTGGTATTACCTCCATCGAGAGGGCCCGAACCTGGGTAAAAACATCGTGTCCCTTGTCTCTTGTTACCATCCGCCTAGACGCACAGTTTGGGACCCCCTACCTGAGATCCGCCGGTTTTGACACCGACAACGGACCCATGCACAAGCGCCGTGCCGGCGTGAGCGGCCCCCGTGGGAGGCGAGAGTCAGGCACGTGGCGGTGTAGATAGGTTAGACACGAAAGCAGCAGGCTTAAGTAAATGCATGGGAAGATACACGCCACTAGGTCAGGCCCGAGCGGCTTGGGGATGATGCAGCCCGAGGGGCGCCCCCAGCAAGGTAAGCTAAAGACATGAAGAAAAAGGGATATATGCCACAGGGATGGACCCATGCAGCCTGTGAATGATGCAGCCCGAGGGGTGCTCCCAGCTGAATGAACTTGGAAAATGTCACCTGGTTCTGTTGATGAAGAGATGTTGGGGCAGCTGAAGGTACGCGACGAAGGGATCGCTCCGCACGAGCCACCGGGACCCTGAGCCTCGGGAGGCTCTGGGGGCTCAGGCGGTTCCCTGAGGACCGTCTCCATCTCTGCCAGGACGGTGTGGTGCCTGGCCTCCTGAGCTGCCAGGATACGCCACAAGTTGTGCTGATAGGTTGACGACACGCTTGGCAGGCCGAAAGGCATGCGAACGTAGCTGTGCGGCGGACCCTCGCAGCGGCCCACGCGCGAAGGCCAGAAAGCTCCTGAGAAGCGGCCCTGTTGAGCCCTAGGACGTTGATGCAGACGCGCAGCCCGACATCCTCTCCTGGATAGGGAGATGCGCCTCATGAGCGGCGGTCGCCGCGCATGGCCCTTGCATCTTGCAGTTCCTGAGGGGTCTTGGTGATGAATTCCTGAGCGATGGGCGCTCCTCGCCCTGTGTCCTCCTGAGGGAAACGTGTCGTGAAGCACGCCTCCAAGTGGTGCCCGAGCGCCTTCCTCGTGATGTTGGAAAGGTCTGAGGCCCTCCAGAAGAGAGCCCCCGAGCCCTGCCCGAGGAGGGCGCTGGGTGCGCCTTCCTATGTGATGGAGGGAGGCGCCCCTGGAGAGGGCGCTGATCCTGATGAGGTTCCAGCTGCGATGCCACCCTCCCGAGGTCCGGCACGGCGCAACTGCTTCTTGTTCTTGGGGATGGCCTCCAGAGGGCCCTCGCCCTTGCTGTCGGGGTCATCGATTGCTGCAGCTTGAAAGGCACGCTCGAGGGAGCACACCGCGTCTCTTTCTTCGCATGGGACCGTGATGATTCCACCGCTTCCCAGCATCTTGAGGACGTTGTAGCCGTGGTGTGTCACTGCCATGAACTTGGCCAGGGCTAGATACCCAAGGATGGCGTTGTATGGCAGACCGATGTGCGCGACGTCGAAGTCGATGAGCTCGGTGCGGTAGTTCTTGCGTTCTCCAAAGGTTACAGGGAGGCGGACCTACCTATCAGTGTGGTGGAACCGTCGGTCACTCTTGAGAAAGGCTTGGTAGGCTGAACACTACAAAAAAAAGACACATCCGTGACATTTTGGGCCAAACGAAAATCTTTTCTGTCATACTTATGACACTTCTATGACGATAATTGTGACCAAACCCGGTATCATCATAGATGTGGTGGGGTCCTACTTCTATGACAAAAATCATGACAGAAAATGGGCTTTTCATCCTGAGCGGGCCGAAGATGCAGCTGCATGACATTCTTTGTGCCGTGCATGACGGAAAAAACCATGGTAGAAGCGATGCTTGAGTGGAGGCTCTGGCTTTAGACATGGGAATCCTTTTGGCAGGTACTTTGGTCTTCATACCAGGCTTGGTGGCAGCAGCTGTGCCATACTCCTTCTTGAGCACCTTTTTCTTGGAAATGGCCTCATCCTCAACAGCCACATAGTCTTCATCCTCAGATTCGAGGTTCTCTTCTTTCTTGTCTGGTGGAAGCTTTGGGTAAGTTGCTTGGAGTGCTCCTGCTACCCTCATCGTGAGCTGCTAGAGGGACTAGTGGCCTCACTCATTTGAATCTGCTCCTCTTCCTGCTCGGCTGTCACTTTGATCGGACATGTTGCACACACTTATTGCAGACCACGTGAATAGATATAGATGAGATAGAGTGGATGAGCATCACAAAATACGAGAGATTTTTGCAAAAGAATGAGTCAAAACTTAGTTTTAGTTTTCCACGAAAGCATTTCGGATCAACCGATTTGCAAACTTCGGTGATACCGAAGCAGCTTTGGAACCTAAACTAGTGAACTCGGTCAGACCGAGTCATAGTTCGGTGGCACCAAGACTGCTAGGGTTTCACAAAGTCCTGAACTCGGTCACACCGATTTGCAATTCTCGGTCAGACCGAGAATCACTTGTGCAATGGCCTTAGTCGAATCGGTGGAACCGAGTTCTACAACTCGGTGGGTCCGAGATGGTTTCGGAAACCTAACCCTAAATTTTCAATTCACTTCTAAACTATGGATTGTTTTGACTGGATAGAATAGTTTCAATCGTGGCAAGAATCATGATGAACACAATGTGCTAGGAATCGGACGGGGATAGCACTGTGATCGAGTCCATACCCTAGCTTGGCGATGAACTCGCTACGGCGGCAACGGCGGGGTGAATTCCGTTGACGGCGGCGGAGACCAGCGACTGGAGGCGGCTGGCGACGAGGAGGACGATCCGGAGACCCTGGAGGCTGAGCGAGCTATGCGCGGGCGAAGGGGTTTGGAGAAAATTTCCAAATTTTTACCCGTGAGTTATATATAGCCCGACCCTGTCGGTGTGACCGAGTGGAACAACTCGGTGGCACCGAGATGCATAACTTTTGACAGTTACAACAACTCGGTGTGACCAAAAAGTTCAAATCGGTTGCACCAAGATTGAAAACCTAGATCGACTTAGTGATCTCGGTATGACCGGAATGGAGGAACCAGTCAGACCGAAATGCACAAAGAAGTTTTGGAAGTTTAAGTCTATGACGAATCGGGGACTCCGAGTGCTCCTCACACAGAGTGGTTCGAATCTGACTTGATCAAATTTTGTGATGTAGCATGAATAGAGTTTGAGACAAGAAAAGCATAGATAGCTAGAGAAGGTTCTTAGGCATTCTTGTCCATCCACTTGTCAAAAGATAAAGAAACCAATCAATCAAACAACAAGTGGATGTCCTCGAATGAGTAAAATATGCAACCAACATGCTCACACAATAAAATAGCAAATGAAATATGTGACAAAGCATGCACAAACAATTCTAGCATCTATCAAACAATTTGCGATGACTAGGTCATCTATATATGAGTATATTGACTTAGGAGTCAAATGAGAACATTTGATCATAGGTCATACTCATCGTTTAAGCTCAAGTGGGGTTACCACTTCTACATAATGCATTGATGTGTTCACACCATTAGAGTTGCTTTGACTCAATTCTTAGAGTTAAGCTCCCCTAGATGTGAGATCCCCCCTTAGAGGGATGAACTAACCTTGGGTTTTGTCGATGATGACTTCATGTAGGTGTTGAAGATGTGGATGCTCAATGTTGATGAAGATCATTTGGAGGAATCCTTTGGAGTGAGTTGCACTTTCAATACCTACACGGGTTAGTCCCACAAGGAACAAACAAGGATATCCATAGACATAGAGTGATGCACACACAAGATGATGTCTATGAAAGCATTAGATTACCTTGTCCCTTGTCTTACCAACAAGAGGGTTTGTGACTCCTTGAACTAGTGCAAGATGTGGAAGTTGATTGCACTTGTTGTTGCCAAAATGATATGAGTGAAATATGTTGGTGGAGTCACCCTCAAGAACTCTCTAGTTCTTCTTCTTGGGATCCACATCATCTTGATGGGAATCCTTGGAGTTGTAGTCGTTCTTGATGAAGTAGAACTTGTCGTAGTCTTGGGAACCCACTTGACCAAGGCCTTAGGAGCTTCTTCAAATGCATCAATCTCCTCTTGAAGCTTGTCCTTGCCTTTTTGCTTGTGGTCTTGTGGTGGAAGATCATCTTGAGCTTGTGTCCCCTTGAAGGAAGTAGGATCATACTTCTCTTGTTGAGGAACAAACTTCGTCTTGGGATATTGATCTTCTTCCCACTCAACTCCATTGGCATTGAACTTTCGTTCAAAACCAACACTTTAGTTCTTCCGGTGTCTTCCTTGCTTGCGTACAATTTCCTCAAATTGCTTACTCCCGGAAAGGCTCTTGTAAACACCTTTCTCTATAATTCCCTTCAATAAGCTATTTTCTTGCTCAAGTGTAACTTGGCTAAGAGAATCATTAGTGGAATCAAGAGAACTACTAGAAGCAACAACATTTGATTTAGTATGATTATTGTTACTACTAGAGGAAGAATCCTTCTTGTTTTTGTTAATGGACTTGACTTCAGGCATGTAAGTAGATAAGCGTAAACGCTTGGCAATGTAAGAAGAACTTTTCTTACGAAGATCATCATTGATTGCCTTTAAGAACTCATGCTCTTGCTCAAGATTGAGCTTTTCAAAGCGTAACTTCTCATGAGTCCTTAAAAGTTCTCGATGATCTTCTAAGATAGTTTCATGAGCTAACTTAAGAGCGTTTAGTTCTTTGGTTAGAAGCTCAATCTTCTCCTTATCATTGTCATTCGTTTTATCTTGATTAGCATGATTAATTGACATTTCATCATAGTATTCATCACTAGAGTTGTCAACAAGTAAATCATCATCACCTAGCAAGTCATCTCCATCACTATTGAAATCAACATACTCGGGTGTGTTACCTTTGGGCCTTTAGCCATGAAGCATCTTCCAATTCCTTCATTAGGTGAATCAAATATGTCATAGGAGTTGGTTGACACAAGTGCTAGACCGGCAACACCTTCATCTTGAGTATATTCGGAGTCGGAGTGATAGCTTCTCTCGGAGTGATGTCGGAGTCGGGCCGGACACCCATTCACCAACATGAGCTTGATGTCTTTGTTTTGTGTAGCTCCTTGATGACTTGTCCCTCCTTTCCGAATCCTTGCTCCTCCGGGATGTTCTTCATTCATAACGATCATCTCTACTCCTCCTCTCTCTTGGTGGTGATTCCTCTCTTCTACTTCTCCTCTTGGGTGATTCTTCTCTTCTTTTGTGGGGTGCCATACACTCATTGGAATAGTGTCCGGGTCTCCCACAATTGTAGCAATTGCGCTCTCGACTGGAAGATATTTTGTCATTGTAGGACCTTGACTTGGAGCTTCTCTCTTTGCTTCTACTCCTGTAGAATTTGTTGAAGTTCTTCACCATTAAGCTCAATTCTTCATTGAAGGTTTGTTTCTCACTTGATGATGTGGGGGCTTCACATGAGGCTTTGTAAGCACCACTTGACTTGTTGTGAAGTTCCTCCTTATCCTTGAGCGACATCTCATGAGCAACAATTCTTCCAATGACTTCCGTTGGCTTGAGATCTTTGTAATTGGGCATCATTTGGATCAATGTGCACACGGTATCATATTTTCCATCCAAAGCTCTTAGGATATTCTTGATGATGAATTTGTCGGTCATCTCTTCACTTCCTAAGCCCGTAATCTCATTTGTGATAAGAGCAAGCCTAGAGTACATTTCAGCGACACCTTCACCATCCTTCATTTTGAACTTGTCAAGTTGACTTTGGAGCACATCCAACTTGGATTCCTTGACGGAGTCGGTACCTTCATGCATATCAATCAAAGTGTCCCAAATTTCCTTTGCATTCTCAAGATGGCTGATTTTGTTGAATTCTTGAGGCACAATCCGTTGAAGAGGATATCACAAGCTTGAGCGTTGTATTGCAGCATCTTCAACTCTTCCGCACTAGCCTCACGGTTCGGTTCTCTCCCATCAAAGAATTCACCTTGCAAGCCAATACACACAATAGCCCAAATGGCGGGGTTATGTCCAAGAATATGCATTTTCATCTTATGCTTCCAACTAGCAAAATTAGTACCATCAAAGTAAGGACCTCTACGGTGATAATTTCCCACGCTAGACGCCATACTCTCCTAGGTTGTGAAACCAAGGCTATGACTACCAGAAGCTATGGAAATCAAAGCAAATGGAGACCAAAGCTCTGATACCACTTGTAGGATCGAAGGTATGTCTAGAGGGGGGGGGGTGATTAGACTACCTGACCAAATAAAAACTTATCCTTTTCCCAATTTTAGTCTTTGGCAGATTTTAGCTATCTTAGCACAAGTCAAGCAATCTTAACACAATTCAAGCAAGCATGCAAAGAGTATATGAGCAGCGGAAAGTAAAGCATGCAACTTGCAAGAAATGTAAAGGGAAGGGTTTGGAGAATTCAAACGCAATTTGGAGACATGGATGTTTTAGTCGTGGTTCCAATAGGTGGTGCTATCGTACATCCACGCTGATGGAGACTTCAACCCACGAAGGGTAACGGTTGTGTGATTCCATGGAGGGCTCCACCCACGAAGAGTCCACGAAGAAGCAACCTTGTCTATCCCACCATGGTCGTCGCCCACGAAGGACTTGCCTCACTAGCGGTAGATCTTCACGAAGTAGGCGATCTCCTCGCCCTTACAAACTCCTTGGTTCAACTCCACAATCTTGTCGGAGGCTCCCAAGTGACACCTAGCCAATCTAGGAGACACCACTCTCCAAGAAGTAACAGATGGTGTGTTGATGATGAACTACTTGCTCTTGTGCTTCAAATGATAGTCTCCCCAACACTCAACTATCTCTCACAGGATTTGGATTTGGTGGAAAGAAGATTTGAGTGGAAAGCAACTTGGGGAAGGCTAGAGATCAAGATTCATATGGTAGGAATGGAATATCTTGGCCTCAACACATGAGTAGGTGGTTCCTTCTCGAAACAACAAGTTGGAAGTGTAGGTTTGTTACGATGGCTCTCTCCACGAATGAAGAGGAGGTGGAGGGGTATATATAGCCTCCACACAAAATCTAACCGTTACACACAACTTGCCAAACTTCGGTGGGACCAAATTGATAAACTCGGTCGGACCGATTCAACAAATCTAGTGACCGTTAGGATTTTTGGTGGGGATCGACACGCCTTTCGGTAGGACCGATGTGGTTAGGGTTAGGGCATAACGTAATCTCGGTGAGACCGATTAAACAAACTTCGGTGAGAACGATTTTGGTAATAAGCTAACGGAGAGTTGGTCGGAGTAAACTTCGGTGGGACCGATTCGCTCATTTCGGTGAGACAAAATGTTACGAAAAGGAAGCAGGAGTTTACATTGCAATCTCGGTGGGACCCGATCACTCATCTCGGTGAATGCAGAAGCGTTCTGAAGGGAAATAGAGATTACAATCCCATCTCGGCGAGACCGAGATCCCTATCAGTGAGACCGATTTGCCTAGGGTTTGTGGCGATTGGCTATGACATCTGAACTCGGTGGCGCCGGGTAGAAAGAATCGGTGGGGCCGAGTTTGATTTTTGGTTTAGGTCATATGTGGATATGGGAAAGTAGTTGAGGGTTTTGGAGCATATCACTAAGCACTGTAGAGTAGGAAACTCATTAAGCAACACCTCATCCCTCCTTGATAGTATTGGCTTTTCCTATAGACTCAATGTGATCTTGGATCACTAAAATATAAAATGTAGAGTCTTGAGCTTTTGAGCTTGAGCCAATCCTTTTATCCTTAGCATTTTGAGGGGATCCACTTTTCTCATCCATGCCATGCCATCCATTGAGCTTTTCCTGAAATATTCATCTTGGAATGATGTTAGCTCAATGAGCTATATGTTGTTAGAAATTACCAAAACCACCTAGGGATAGTTGCACTTTCAGCGTTGCTGGGAGGTCCGTTTCGACCATAGGAGGTCCGTTTCCTCTGTTTTGCGGTACGCCAGACCCCTCCCGATGAACAGGATCCCGTTTCGAACATGGTCGGTCGAACACAAGACCGTTTCCTCCGTTCTGTGGTACGCCAGGCCTCGTTCCATCGGCTGTTCCATCCAAGCCCTCCCGATGAACACGACGACACATTCCGTTCGACCCAGCGGTTGGCTCCCCATGAACACTGACGATCTTTGTTTCTCCGTTCTGACCCAGCCATGTACACGAGCCCTGGCCGTACGTATGCGCGAGTAGGCGTTCGAGACCCTGCCCGTATGTACGTTCATGGCCGTATTTTCTTTCTTGCACCCTACCCGCTGTACGTACGTGTACATGCTACGTGCGCGCCTCTACTACGACACGTGCGCGCCTCTACAATGACCAGTATGTACGTACATGTTCGCGACCAGAATGACAACGCTATATGCGCTTCGACCAGGTGGGTCCATCGCCGAGCACTTCCTTGCCCTCACGAAGATGTGGTGGTGGGTCCCAGCAGTCGGGCGAATCATTTTTTGCCCGGACGCACTTCCTTGCGTGCGAAGATGTAGTTGGTGGGTCCGGCAATCGTGGGAAATGTTTTTCGCGAAATATGGTGGCCCATCCGGTGGGTCCCCATTGTCGGTGGAGGAATAATTATTTTGCGCGTAATAAGGAGGCACTTCCTTGCTGCGGCCGAGGAACCAATCGGCCTCTCCACGTCTGATCCACGTCCGATGGAAGCCGTTCCTTGACCACGTTGACAATGCCACGCCGAGAGCACCAGGGCGGTGGACGACGGCGAGGCCTAGGAAGGGGACGATGTAGAGCCGGGGAAGATGCGGCAGTGGATGCCCACGCGTAGAGGAGTATGAGGTTGCACTGGTTCGCTGCGGTTTGAGGCTGCCGTTGCCGCAGAATAACAGGGGCTGTGGGTGAGTAGAGGGATGGTCTGGCCAGCGGTGGGAGTAGTAGGGGCGGTGAGGCCTCCGCCGCATCGCAGCCGGCCACGGGAGGCAGGAGCACGAGGCACGACCGGCGCTGGTTTGGGCGGCCGGAGCAAGAAGACCAGAGGTTGAAGAAGCACTATGGCCGTTGGATGGACATCATACGGTCACTGGAGCTAGAATCGTGCATATTGACTAAGTTGACAAAGCCCTCCGTCCCCGTCAACTTAGTAGGCCCACAAGTCAGCTGCCACTATCTTTGGGTCCCATCTAGCAGGGGAGTATTCATTTTTTGTGCGTAATAAGGAGGCACTTCCTTGCGTGCGAAGATATAGCTGGTGGGTCCAAAGGCATTAGCGGCGATAACGTATTTTTCACGAAATCTGAAGGCCCTTTCGGTGGGTCCCGGATGTCGGTGGAGGAATCATTATTTTGCGGCGTAATAAGGAGGCATTTCCTTGCGTGTGGCCGTGGACCCACTGTCGACCTCTCCACGTATAGTCCACTTCAGATGCATGTCGGTCGTTGACCATGTTGACCAGGCGCCGAGAAACACCAGGCGGTGGACAACGTCGAGGCCTAGGAAGGAGCGACACGGAGGCGGGGAAGACTTCGGTAGTTGTTTCCCATGCGGAGGAATCTGTTGTCTGAGGTTCTTGGTTCGTCTGCCGTCGCGGAGAATAACAACGGTGTGGGTGAGTAGAGGGATGGCTAGGCGGTGATTGGGAATCTGATGGGGCGGTGAGGCTGCTTGGCAACCTGACCCGGCCCTTGAGGAGGAGGGAGCAGGCAGTCCTGCAGGCGCTTGTTTGAGCGGCTGGAGCAGGAAGATCAGAGATTGAAGAAGGACGATGGCCGTTGGATGGAAATCCAACAGTCACTGCTTGTGCATCAACCTTTTTCTTAGGAAAGCCTCAAATCTGTGGAAAACAGCATACAACCCATCTGCCATTATTTCTAATAATTTACAGCCCATTTGCTAATTCTTAAGGTTTTTTTGGAGCCCATATTCTTTTTGTTAGCATTACAACCCATATTGTGGCCACGGTTAAAAATTATCTGAAATTTTGCATATTTTGGTGCGGTCCGAACTATTTTTAATCCCGAAATTTCGAGTCACATTCAAACTGATTTTAAAAATAAATGTATACCAATATAAAATCCAACAAATTGTCCACAATAAAAATCAATGCAATTTAAAATCTCGAAATGAAAAAAGAAATTTGAAACTAATTGCCGGTTTGATGTGTTCTAAAAATGTGCAGCCCATTTCTCATTATTGATAGGCCATTTTCTCGGTCAGACGAATGAAGCTCTCCTCGTCTTGAAAGATTTGCAGCCCAACTGGCCTGACAGAGCGACTTACTTGGCAAATCACAAAAAAACTGGGCTGTGGCCGTGGACCCAGCTGCGGCCATGGACCCAGCTGTCAGCCTCTCCACGTATAGTACTCTTCCGATGGAAGTCGGTCATTGACCACATTGACCACGCCGCGTCGAGAGCACCAAGGCGGTTGACGACGGCGAGGCCTAGGAAGGGGATGACGCGGAGCCGGGGAAGATGCGACAGTGGAAGTTCGTGCAGAGAGGAGTACGAGGGTTCAATGGTTCGGCTGCCATCGCTGCAGGGCCTGGCCAGTGGTGGGAATAGTAGTGGGCGGTGAGGCCTCCGCGGCAGCATAGCCGGCCACGGGAGGCAGGAGCATGCGGCACGACCAGCGCTGCTTTGGGCGGCTGGAGCAACAAGACCAGAGGTTGAAGAAGCACTACGACCGTTGGATAGACATCGTACGGTCACTGGAGCTAGAATCGTTCATATTGACTAAGTTGACAAAGCACTCCGTCCCCGTCAACGTAGTAGGCCCATAGGTCAGCTTCCGAAATGGTGCGCCCTAGATGTCAGAGGGAGGAATCATTTTTTGGGCGGGTGAAGCTAGAATATCCGAGATTGAAGAAGAAGCACGGCATCCGTTGGATGGACATCCAACGGCCACTACTGCTAGAACCGTGTGTTGACTATAAGTTGATAAAGCTACGCGTCAACTCTCTTTTTTAGGGGACGCGTCAACTTAGTAAGGCCACAAGTGTGTGGCAGAGAACTTATAGCCCATTTGTGATTTGTAAGAATGTGCAGCCAATTTTTGAATTCTAATGGAATTTACTACAACCCATTTACAGTTTGTTAAAAGTACAGCCCATTTCAGCCAACCGTTCAAAGCAGAATTCAATACAATTTCCCACATTTTGATGGGATCCAAAATATTTTTATCCCGAAATTTCTAGCCAGATTAAATACAATTTCAAAAAAAAATTATATTACGTAAAAATCCAATGAAACATTGCGCACGCAACAATTAATGAAATTAAAAAATTTAATATCCAAAAATAATATTTTATAAAGTAATTACGTGTTTGGTGCATTTTTTATAGTTACTGCCCAGTTTTTATAATTACATCCCATTTATTATTTCTTAAAGCCCAGTTTCTTGTTAAGCCTAATGCATCCCTTCTAGGAAAGATTTGCATTAGCAGGCGGAGAATAACAACTTGACCTTGCTCGGGTATTCCTAAAAAAGTATATTGGGCTAGCCATTTTCGACTTGAAAAAATTAATATCTAGGTGGATATCCGCCTGGGCTAGACCGCCCACAGCCCGCCATTAATAGCTGCGATGATGTTTTCGTTGTTGTTCATAGGAGAAAAATTAATATCTGTGATAAACTTCGCTCAATATAAACTCTGCAGTGCTCACACCTCAAAAACACAAATACTGCTCGAGCTGCTTGGTCCCAGCTGTCGGCCGCTTCTTGTGCAATTCTCTCGTTTATTGACTACATAGGTTCACAATGGTGTGGGACCGTGATGTCAGGAAACCAGGAGGAAGCAAAACAAATTATAGTTTTATATACTAATAAGGAGGCACTTGCTGTCATCCTCTCTAAGTAAAGTCATCTCCTCATCCTCATGTCCGTTGACCATGTTGACAACGCGAGACGGCGGCGCCACGACGAGCGCAACAACTCGAAGGACGACGGAGAGGGCCTCGCGGGCCCTACGGATGGTCTGATACAACGCCCGCTGCTCATTCGGGAAGCCAGGATCATAGGGCCACATGTCCGCAACGACATTGTCGTTCGCTTGTTCACCGGTGCTCGTTGAGGAGACGGAGGTTGCAACATAGGTCCTCCTGTGCTGGTAGCTCTTCCGCCATTGGGGCGTCGAAGTGCGGCCGCACCTGCTCTATGGTGAACACGGCCTGAACCGGCTTGGAAAGTGGCGCCGGCTCCTGGTCGGAAGCTACGTCCATCGTCTGATTGTCGTCGCTAAGCTCAGAGAGGTAGTTGGCGAGCCAGCATGTCCATTCTTTGGACCGACCCGGCTGCCAAGCACGAAGTCGGCCGCCTGGCCCACAGACCGCCTCCCTTACCGCGCGCTTTCCGCCCGAAACGGTCAGCGCCGCCCGCCCCGCTTCCCGGTGCATGCGATTGCTCCGCCTTCAAACAACACAAGTGTCGTCCGTCTGTCCTTCTGCCGCCCACATTAATGATACACGGTTGCCGAGGCGGCTACTCTGGCGCCACACGTCCGTCCCTCCGCCGCCCACCATTGCTATATAAACTGCTGCGCCGGCCATAGCCGCAGTCATCCGCATCCGTTCCTATTCTCCTGTCCACACCACTACTGCCCACCATGGCTTCCTCACGCTCCAGCACTCTTCGGGACGGGCGGACGACGGACCACAACGAGATGGCAGGCATTGCTGCCGACTGGCTGGCCGGCAGGCAGCTGGAGGACGACGGCGTAACAATGGAGAACATGGTAGTCGACGATCCAGCGCCAACCCCCTCCTCCATGCCATCCTCGCCGGTGCATTGCACCATGACCATCAGCGAGGCCCGTGCCCAATATATGGACACGGTGAGGCAGAAGCGTGAGGAGCAGTTCCGGGAGGCGCAGGTCGACGCCGCCTACAACCACCATCTCCTCCAGGAGCACCTGCAGGCGGAGGAGCAGATCGCTGCGGAGCAGGCGGAGTAGGAGGCGCTGCTCAACTCGTACCGCTCCGCCCGCGAGGGCCGCCTCGAGTGCTGGCGGTACCACATGCGGGTGGCGGAGGCTGCGGCCGCCTACAAAGAGGGCGATGAAGCGGCCGAGGCGCTGTTTGGCGAGACCGAGGACGAGGCTGAG
This sequence comes from Aegilops bicornis, assembly GCA_021605145.1. Classification (NCBI taxonomy): domain Eukaryota; kingdom Viridiplantae; phylum Streptophyta; class Magnoliopsida; order Poales; family Poaceae; genus Aegilops; species Aegilops bicornis. Next base: position 413,832,103 of record CM038672.1, read on the forward strand.
GACAATGCCAGCTCCGACGAGTCCCCGCTCGCTGGCGTCGACGAGGCCCTACTCCGCCGAGGCCCCGCGGCGCCAACAACATGGCAGAGGACACCGCGGGCTCCGCCTAGGCCCCACCCTGCCGGCAAGGAGGGGGAGGATTTTCCCCCGCTCCGCCGAGGCACCGCCTGCCGGAAACGAGACAGAGGACATCGCCGGCTCCGCCGAGGCCCCGCCCCGCTGCCAATGAGGCTGCGCCACACAGAAAACGAGGAAGAGTAGAACACGGTAGGTCACCGCCGCTCGGGTCCAAGTAAGGCTACCGCTGCTACCCTCCGGTTGCTGGCACTGAGCTGTACATCATGGAGCAATTCTATGATTACAGGCTGGTTGAAGAGCGCTCCATGGTTGAGCAAGCTCATGAGATACAGTCATTTGCTAGAGAACTTGAGTACTTTAGTTGTACGCTACCGGACAATGTGCGAAGTAAAAGGAGCAGAAGGAGTACAAAGAGTTTGAGCAGCTTTTTAGCGTTCAGTACATTGCAATCACAAGTGATTCACATGTCATAGAGAACATTCAAAACAATCGATGATTATGCATCTCGGCGATTCACATGTCGAGCCAATATTTACTTCACAACTAAAGAATAAAGAAAAAATGGATCGACGCCATCGACTGACAAAGGCGTCCTATTCAAAAATATCAAACGCATGTCTTCTTGCTAAAATCAATGAGCAAAATTTGACAAGGTTTTCCCATTCCAAAATATCAAATGCCTACGATTGTGGAATGGGCAGGGTTTGCCATCAGTTCGGACATTGACATGGCACCTCGTGCTAAATAAACCAGCTGTTCTTTTGTGCAGTTCCACCAAAATCAACTAAATTCGCGCGTAGCTTGTATGATTTCGCCCTTATATGTTGCAACGCCTTGAACTTATCGGCACCTCCTTTCTTGTGGTGGAAATGAATGATTCGATGTATTCATGAACATTTTGTGCGATTCCCATTGAAATCAATTTGAGCACCCCTGTTTGCACAAATACAAAAAAGTGATTAGTATAAAGCAAACTATACTATGAATTGACAGTTTAAATAGGCACCTACATGGTCCATGTAGAGCACACTTTTACAAAAATGGAACTCACCGGAAAGAATCCTAGAACAACATTGTACTTGCGCATCACAGCAAGAAAATGGAGATTTATCAGTCCTTCTGAGCTAAAGTTAGTTTGGTCTTGTGGGGGGTAATGTAACCATCCTTCAACTGCTCCTTCTGATGAGAAGATAGGCAGGGCTTCTTCATCCTGGCATAATCGGAACTAGTCACTTCACGTACTCCATATTCTTCTTCAGAGGAGTATGATCCTGTTGTGCAAAGACAAGAGGATAACTAAATGCTAGCATCCCTGTTTGCTCGAAAAAAAGGAAAGGAAATATTTAAAACAGCATAGATGAAGCACTTCTCAAGGACAATACCACTTTTTGATGACAACATCTAAACAGTAGCACAACACCAATAGAGATGACAAAGCTCAATCATATGGATGAAATCAGTGGGCGAGTACCAACCTTTGTCAGGAGGCTTATTCTGTAGAGCATACAGATGAAGCACTTCTCGGAACCATCTGTTCTTTGTCTACTCTGGTGGCCATGCTTACTATATACTCCTCGATTAGATTAATGTTTCCAACATCTTCTTGTGCAGTTCCACTAAAATATATGGTATCTTCAAAGAAGATCCCTGTTTGCACAAGTAGAGATAATTACGTATTACATTAAGAGTGGCATCAAATCGGTGGCAAAACAATTGCTCGTTCCAGCCATAGCAATAAATTAAGATGCAAAACTATATCATTACTTGTGTCATCACAGTTCCCAAAGCTTCATTACAGAACCAGGAGTTGATTTTTGTTTTTCTTCCGCTTGTTCTTCCCCTTCATCACTTGGTTCAATAACAGACAAGCTTCGCCTTCAATTTAAGATTTGGCATGTCAATTAGGTTGCACAAGTATAGCACTAAACAATGACATTAATTTTCTGATGAAAGTGGCAAAATACAGGCCAATAGTTGTGAAATACCCTTATCTTACCTCAATGGGATATTATGGTGCACATATAGATTGGAAGTCTTGTCTCCATTTGTGCAGTTCACCAAAATCAAGCAACATTACCGTATGAGTAGCACAACATATGAAAGCACACTGCAGAATCATGTGAAAGAAGGCTAGTACTGACCTCTCATGACGGGAATTCAAACAACTCACAAGAAGAAGTTCTGAACCAAATTTGCCAACACGGATAGGAAGTAAGATCTCCTCTTGTGTAGTTCCACAAAGATCAAGCAATCAATCAACGTTGTCGGCGTGACATTTTGGTTGAACTGCACAAAACATTCTTAAAACAAAAGTGTTTTGTGCAATGCAACAAAAGGTCACAATGGCAACGAGGTGAAGTAGATAATCCTATTTACACAGAGGTGCAAAGGAAACAACTAGTGGTCAATAATGAAGAAGCCAACAAAAGGAAGCATCTACCTTATCTAAATGGGAAAGAAAGCAAGACAGTAGCATTTCTCAAACGGTGTCATCAATTAATATTAACAGAGAGATTATATTAACAATAAAATTTGTTAAACATGTAATTTGCTTTTAACTGTGGCATTGCATCAATTTTCCAGCGGCATTATTAGAGGGTGTTTGTTTACAGGGACATTTTGGTGGAGGGACTAAAAAAACTCCGTTTCAGTCTCATCTAAACCAAACATGAGTGACTTTTAGGGACTAAAAGTGGGCATTTGGGACTAAAGAAAGAAGACCCCGAGGGAGTCTTTTTGGGACTTTTTCCAACAGTTGCCCCTGCCACGCATCGCACCTTGTCTCTATTAGTTCACTACTAGGGGTAACATGGTCTTTTAGCATGTCATTTAATAACCTCTAGTCCATGTTTAGTCCACGGAACCAAGCGGTAGGGACTAGGGAGTTTTAACCAAACAGGGCCTTAGATTACAACAACTAAAGAGTTGGGCCGGGACGGTGGGCCTTTAGCACCATGTGCATCTACCGATGTCTTTGGGGTGATGCCTGATCTGTTGCAAAAAAGAACAAACAACCAATGAGTATATTTGTGTTGGTCCCAGTTTTGTTATCTTTAGACACCTTTCCCTATGTGAGCACAACAAATCTAGTCCTGCTCAAACTCTACAGCCTTGTCCCCCAAAACAAAAGACCGATTAGATTCTGGGCGTGCGTCTGCGTTTTTCATTGTTTTCCTTTTCGACCAACATAGGTGCTTTGGATAGCGATCTGTACTAATCTTGTCCCCACTTCCTTTCCACTATGAACCACGTCCTTGATTTATGCTATACAACTTTCCCCACTACTTTCCCTCATTCCTGTCCTCTTTGAACCACGTCTTAGATTCATGCGATACAACTTTCCCCACTACTTTCCCCCTTCCTTTCCTTTTTGAACCACATCCTAGATTCATGCTATACAACTTCTCCCGCTACTTTCCCCCATTCCTTTCATCTTTGAACCACATCCTAGATTCATGGTATACAACTTTCTCCACTACTTTCTTGTTTGATCCAACACCTAGATTCGAGTGCAGAAGCGGAAAAAGCCCACATGCAGTTAGAGCAATGCATGTGGAATAAGTAAATTATACCTTAAGGTTCTTGGGGTGTGGTTCGGTGGGCGACCGGAGGCCGTTCGACCCACACTATGTCTGTGGCCGAAGAAGAAGGGGTCGAGGCCCTCAGCGCCCGCCGCTAGGTGAAAGTGAACAGCTACGCCAGTAGTGGATTCCCTCCCTCACCGACGGCGACAGCGTTAAGCCTCCTTCCCTTCCCGGCGGACGGCTCTTTGACCAGCAGTGAGGGGAGAGAGAGAGAGGCCAGCGAAGTCTTGTTTAGATCTGGAGAGGGTGAGAGAGTGTGAAGAGAGCAACTACAAGCAGACCAACAGTGAGGGGAGAGAGAGAGAGGCCAATGAAGTCTTTTTTAGATCTGGAGAGGGTGAGAGAGTGTGAAGAGAGCAACTACAAGCGCTGAGGCTCCAGCGTGTATATATATACTAGAGAGAGTGTGAAGAGTGCAAACCCTAGAAAACAAGTGCCGAGGCTGCAGCTTATACGTGATGAGGTGATTATACGGTCACTACGAAATCGTATAGCTCCGTATCCATCCATTTTGACCAGTCAAAGAATCCTCCTGGCACGAATTATGCTCAAGTGTAGTTATCGAACCCGAGACCTCAAGTTTGATTAGCGAACAGGCTAACCAGCTACACAACCCTCCCATTATGTTCAACGAGAGGAAAATAACCTTTTATACGTTCCCGCATTCGTGTGACAAGCATGTCGTGTTTTGTGTGTGTGTGGGAGTCATTGGGATTTAAATCATAATCGTGTCATGTGGCTTTGGTGGTAAGACTATCCAAAGTGGTGTAGAAATAATGCAGCCTTAGTCACCTTACCTCTCTCCACGTAGTACGTTGGGTCCCACAAGTCAGAGGGTGAAACAAACAAATTAATAAGAAAAATGAAAAGTGCCAGCGGTGTATCTTACCTCACACATCTCGCTACTGCTCGGGAACACTGTGCCAATTAATCCCTCTGTTCACTCACGTACTATTTTAAGTGAATCCTTATTATAACATGCACACATATTTGGGCACTTGTATTCGACCTAAGTTAGCGTGCCACCGTATCTCGTACGACTCCCTCCGTCTAGGTGTAATAAGTCACATTAGAAGGTGTAGCGGGACCAAGGTGCAAGCATATTGGAGGAGAAGGAGAAACTTGACCGGTCATTCCTCCAATCAAAGCCCTGATTTCTTTCTCTAAACGCAACAATTAATCCAAACAACTAAGAGATGCCTCTTCTCTTCTTGTACATACTCCATTTGTATCTCACTTCCTGTGTCTTCGCACTCACACGATTTTCCTATTCTATGAACCTGTGTGTGCGTGTGCGTGTGCGTGTGTGTGTTTAACAACATGTGTGTGTTAGAGAGAGCGACAGATCGACCTACTCCTACAGAGAGATGGTGTGTAGTGTACGATTTTAGCCGCGAGAGTCGGCGCATCCTCTCGTTTCTGGGCATCCGGTAGGGACAGGCGGATAGCTGCCACGCCCGCTCCTGACCAGCCTGGCCCACCCAAAGCCCCTCCATCGCCCGCGCACGCTTCCCGCCCAAAATGGTTAGTGCCGCTCCAAAGAATCGATGCCGCATTCATGCCAGGGCAGAGCGGACGCGACCTCTCACTGGCGCCTGCGTTGAAGGGAGAAGCGGATTCAAGAGTGATGGTTGCTTCGTCCGTCCAACTTACTGCTGGGTCTATGTGATTTGATGGCTCATTGGTCATTATTACTGAGGTGGTAGGACTGTTGGATGTCCCATGCTTTCAGCGAAAGGAGGTACTACTAGATTACAATTTTCTCCATTCTTACGGCGGAGGAGTGCAAGAGCAGTGAAAACACGCAGGGTCAGTGATTACATGGCCCACCTCACACTATCACCATATTTTCTGGACACCGTGCGACACCTAACTCTTTACATAGTCCTACTTGTATAGTATGTACTGTAATTTATCAGTGAGATAGTAAAATGCTATGAAGCTTCCAGCTTCTGTTACATGTATCTTGCGTCCAAGGTTGCCCGTTGCAACATTTCATCAAATACAAAGGAGACTAACATGCATGCTATTGCATCTCAATGATTGACAGATCATAGCAAACATGTACTCCCTCCGTTCCAAAATAAGTATCTCAACTTTATGCTACATACGGAGCAAAATGAGTGAATCTACACTCTAAAATACGTCTATATATATATCAGTGTTTGGAGTATGTACTAGTAGTACATATTGAAATCTACTAAAGGACATATATATTCCAAACTATATGATAATCTCTATAACCAAGGTAGTAGGGATGAGGAGTAAACGGAGGGAGTACTAGTAAAATTTTCTCCTCGTCCTGCGAGCCACCGCGCACGTGGGTGAGGGAGCGGGCGTAAGGCGTACAGTACTACTACTACCCATGCAGTCCCTAGCCATTGAAACAAAGACAGCTAAAGAAAAAAACGATCCATGCAGTCCCTAGCCCTTGAACCGTAAACCCTAACCAGGCTTTAATTTCTTTGGCAACGTCGGGCGCTTCCTAAGAAATGAAGTTTGCAACCCTTTGACCGTCGGATCATTTTGTGCAGTTTCACCAAAATCGAGATGAGCATCCCTGTGGCAAAGAAATTGAATAAGCGTGATTAGAATAAGATTACTGGGATTAGTTGATGAGACATAAACTCATCACAAATACAGTACATAGAAGCCAGTAGAGGTATGTGCGGGGCAAAGAAGTAGAGAAATATCCACATGGAGTGATGTGGGCAGCTGGAGCAGTGGTGCAAGCCGGCTGTAAAGGGAGTTGTACCCGAGGGATGTCTGGACGTAGCTCAACCTAGAGGAGGGAAGCTGGAGGAGGCAACTACCCACGTCGCGGCAGTGAGCGACGGACGAAGGCAACCTCACCGACTTTGTGAGAGAGAATGGCGGGGACCCCGATCGGACGCGTGACAAGCGGTGGGTTTTCACCGTCAGCAACAGCGACCGCATCTACACTAAGCATCCACCCCTTCCCCCGGCGGACGTGATCCGCCGGGATGTTAGAGATGTGGCCACGGTGGTTTTGTGTGAGAGAGTGTGAAAACTGAAGAGAGCAACCCCAACAAGCAACCGTGTAGGCTCTTCCTGCCTATGTATATAGTGGAGCGGTTTCCTTTTCTCTCCATATGAACCTATTTATATTGCGTACGTGCCACTAAAAAAACTTTATTTATAAATGACACGACACCTACTACTCGTTCTCCTATAAACCTTGCGCTTGGCATCTCCAAACTATTAACCTTGCGATTGGCTCGTCGCCTCTTCGGGAAGTCGAGCAATAATGGTACTGCATTATATATCGTTCTGGCTATATGAGACTGAATGAATTGCTGCACGTCCACCACGTGGCGAGGGTCGAGGGGCGAGGGATAGTGCATACTATTACGTCCGTTTCAATATGGGGTACATACGGAGCAAAATGAGTGAATCTACACTCTAAAATACGTCTATATACATCAGTGTTTGGAGTATGTACTAGTAGTTCATATTGAAATCTACTAAAGGACATATATTCCAAACAATATGATAATCTCTCTAACCAAGATAGTAGGGACGAGGAGTAAACGGAGGGAGTACTAGTAAAATTTTCTCCTCGTCCTGCGAGCCACCGCGCGCGTGGGCGAGGGAGTGGGCGTAAGGCGTAGTAAGCAAGCTTCACCTCATCCTGCGAGCCATCGCGCCCGTGGGCGGGGGAGACGGCGTACTAAGCAAGCTTCTCCTCGTTCTACGAGTTGACGGGACACATCAAAAGTACTCCAGTGTATAGAGCCTTGCCTCTAAGGTAGGCCCCACATGGTTTGCCTCTTTTTTTTAACATAACGCGTCAAGTCGCAATTTGTTTGTTCACCCGTGGTAGACGATCCTCCCTCCATCTAGTGGACAACCAGTACACGTGTCAAGTTACCATGTGGGCTGCCTTTTCGTACATAAATGAGCTCCATCGTGTACCCGCACGGGTGTGGTTGGGAAAGAGACGGAAGTACGTGCGCTGTGCGTGCACCTCTTCTCTTCGTGCACGTCCCCCAGCTACGTGGGTGTGTGTGAGAGATACGAACCTAGACAAATGGCTTGTGCGTTCGTGAGTGTTTTTTGTTTTTTTGGGGGGGAGGTTGATATCGTGAATGTATTTGTGGGAATATGTGCCGATGACATCTCAAACAAAATTTTGCATGCAATGTGTGTGAAATGGAGGCCTATCCATATCATATATAGAGGGTCGGGCGATCCACGAGAAGAGAAGGAGGGGTCATAGATATCGATAGAGTCGAAGAGAGGATCAAGTGGGTGGGTGCGAGATCGATGAAGAGAGCCATCGAAATTGTGTGTGTGTGCAAGCCAAAGATATAGGGCGACTGACCTAGCTAACGGAACGTCAGAGGGCACAAGTCAAGTTTGTGTGTGGCAGGGAGACATGACTAGAGCGCTCGATGTATCGGTGTGTGTGTGTGTGTGTGTGTGTGTGTGTGTGTGTGTGTGTGTGTGTGTGTGTGTGTGTGTGAGGGGGTGGGGGAGGGGTAGGCAGAGGCCTAACTATAGAGGTAGAACGACTCGTATATGTGTTGAGAAGGAGAGACCCAGCTATGTCTTGAGGGAGATCGGTCGACATCCATACATAACTGAAGGACAGGAAATAGGATGGGACAGAGAGAGAGGAGAGAGAGAGAGGGAGGGAGAGGGGTAGAGTGCTGGATGGGTGATGGAGTTGCTTCTCGAAGATGGTGGGAGAGGCCTACTAGACAAACTGAGGGTGGAACTGCAATATTATCAATAAGAGTGGGGATGTGTTTCTGTGTGTGCCTGTGCGTGATAGATCTGTCGGGACACATCCATGGATGGTGAAGGGGAACCATGTGTTTGGTAAGCAAACCTAACTAGATCGGTAGATCAATTGTTGTTTTTCGGAGGAAGGGAGAGACATAACTAATGAGGTAGATCGATCGACGCATGGGGAAAAACGAGTTATAAGGACCTAGCTAGCTATATGTATAGCGGGAGATCGGTCGGTGTACGTCCATTTGTTAGAGGCAAATAAGGCCCGACGAGACGGATAGACAGAGAGAATGGAGCTAGGAGGTGGTGCGAGAGGCCCAGCTACTAGCTAGATAGGGGGAGGAGTGTGCGGTTGTGAGATCGATGAAAAGAGGGGCAAGAGTTTACATGTGAGTGGGACCGTATGAGAGACACGAGGCAAGGACACATAAAGGAGGAGATTGAAGGTGCGTGTGTATGTTGTAGGCAGACATCGCTGGAGAGGTTTATCGATCGGTGTGTGTCGGAAAGGAGTTGTGTAGACTGTGGGAGAACGACTTAAAGAAAAAACAATGAATGTGCGCAATGGATAGAATGCTGAGGGAGGGGGAGGGCTAGGAGGGCGTGTGCATGCATGGGAGAAAGTTAGTGGTAGCTACAAAGGTTAGAGGATTGTGTGGGCGTAAGAGACTAACAAAGATCATAATTTGATATGAAAGTGGATTCATATATTTGAATAGGAGATCATAGTGTTTTAAACATATACATGCATGAATATAGCGGTGATACGCATGTTGTGGTTTTGCACATGTTATACATAATGTGATAATGAATGGCGTTTTCAACTCACAGATAAATGTCGAACAATCTAAACCATACTATACATCAAAAAATCTCACATTTTATTTGAATTTGTGATAATGTGTGGCGTTTGTAGCTTACAACTAAATATCGAACAATCTAAACAATACTATATATCGAACATTCTCACATTTATTTGAATTTGTGGTAATGTGTGGTGTTTGCAACTCACATCTAAATACTTGTAGGCGTAGGGGGCGGGGCACTATACATAATGTGATAAACACATTATACATATGAGACATGGTTTGGTTTGTGAAGATCTAGCTAGAGCTTGAAATGTACTATGATTTGAAATCAACATAAAGTGGATTCAAAAAATCGAGTTCGAGTTCATATAGTACACATAGTTCATATGTAACTCGAGACTAATCATGAGGTGTCTTGTGAAGATAATACACAAATGATGGTTTAACTTGACAATAATGACGATTGTAGATCTTATTAAAACAGAGAAACGAATTCAAACGCTTTGACTTCACAACAATCATTATTGTAGATCTTATTCAAATAGAGAAACGAATTCAAATTTAGTTCATATTGACGCGGTATTATATACGTTTGGAATGCACTAAAACGTTCATTTGAGTACGAGGTTGCATGCATTATACACGTAGCGAAATATTTTAATTGAACATAACATGAATTCAAAGTTTTGAATGACATTTGTAGTGCGAGTTGATTTGGTATAGTACACGTTAGGCTTGTCCAGAAATTTCAACTCGCGCCTTGTTAGCCCGAAATATTTAAGATATATCTTTGTCTCGTTGTGCTCCGACAACTCCCTCCATCTCAACCCGCGCCTTGCTATTCCAAAATTACAACGCGCGCGAAAACTCCCACCTCTTGTGAAATCCCGACACGTGAAATGCCCGTGATACCCCTGAACCGAAAGAACCGCCTCAAATCGGTGGGGGTACTTTCGTAACTTACCCCACATTTCGGACAAGCGCGTCCCTAAGCCATGGTTACCCCACATTTCGGACAAGCGCGTCCCTAAGCCATGGTTCCCCACTACCATCCCATCCGCCCACCCATTCATACACCAAGGCCGGGAAAACCCGCAAAGCCCCACACCCTCCTCCGTCCGCCACCCAGCCGGAGCCTCTTCCCCGACGATGTCGTCCATAGCAAAACCTCGACGTCCCTCATCCACTGTACCGGATGAGGATTCGTCGTCGATCTGGTCCTGCCGGTTCATCCACCCCGTCCTCCACCTCCAAGGAGCTGCCCCGACGTTCCCCTCGTCTTTCGCGCCACCTCCATTCCCACACCGCCGTCTTCACCTACACCACCGGAAGAGCATCAGCATCACCGTTTCCTCGGATGAAGCTGCGGCCTAATCGGCGCCACCAAAGAGGTTGTACACTAATCGCCGCATTTTATTCTTGATTCAATCTCACGGTGCTGCCGGCGCTCGATCCCGAGCCGACACGGCGCGGCTCCATCCACCGCGGTGTCGCCGGCAATTTCCTCCACGACGTCGCTCCCTCGGCGGCGACGTCCACATCAGTAGGAGCTGCTGCTGCTTTAGCTCTCGCTCGTGCTACTGCTCTGCTCTTGCTCTCGGTCCCCTACCGGGTCTGCTCTTGCTCGCGCTGCTGCTCTTGCTCTTGCTCTTGCTTGCGATGCTGCTTCGATTTAGCTACACCAGTCGAGTGAACCTACTTTTGGGTCACGATTTTGGGAGGTGGGGGCTCACGGAGTTAAGGAAGAACCAAATTGATGAGGGAGGGGCTTCATGAAGAAGTACCCCACTATATATCTTAGGGTTCAAGGTGGGGGTGGTGGTGGAGCGGTGGCGTGGGGATCACCGGAGAAAAAGCTTGGCACAGGGGGCCTAGAGGGATGTCCGGGGCGGCGTCGGACCGGCAGTGGGGAGTGTTTCCGGGGCGGGCGGGGCGGTTGTTTGGCCGGTGGTGGCTGGCGACTCAGGGGGTGGAGGTTGAAGATGAACTGCAGGCCCTTGATTTCGTATCCAACGGCTGCAAAATCGACTGACCAGAGATGAAAAAGTCAGTCGACTGACGTGTAGCCTCACCTCTAGTGCGTTCAGTTTCGACAGCAAAATTCAGTTTCGACAGTTAAGTTCAGTTTCGACATTCAAGTTCAGAGATGGGCGGCTGATGTATACATCTAGCACTTTGTGGTTATGTATTTTACGTCATCTATTGGTGATGCTATTAGAATTCCACTCAGGTTAACGTTGTCTCTCTTGTCCTGCTTCAGCCTCAACGTCGTACAACTCACCGGAGCTGCTCCAACGACGAAACTCTCCATCACAGCGGAGCAGTACCTCGGGCTCCATCTCTAGACGCCTAAGATCTTCTTCCCCTCCTCCGACAGCCAAGTCAGCCGGAGCATCCTCACCGGCCAACCCAATCATGCTGAGATCGACATGGCTTCGCCAAAGAGGTTGTACAGTTCTTGTGGTTTGACTTAATCTCACCATACTTCTTTGCATCCTGTGATATTCCAATTCTTGTGAACCAAACACCCAGATTGGCTGAAATCCTGTGTTTTTAAATTCTCTATTTTGCACGTGCATTCCTATCCTATTCCTGTCTATTTCCTATCCCTGCATTGTTAGAATCCTCAAATTCAAACAAGCCCTTACACAATTACTTCACAGAGATATGCGCCCAAGAAAACCTTGTGTGGTTTGTTCCGTTCCTGCGGTGTTGTGTTCCACCCCAGCTCAGCTGCTCCAACGACGGAAGGGTTCACCACAACAGGGATCCGCTCTCCAGACTGTCTTTCGCCGCCTCAGATCTTCTTCCCCGCCGCCGGCAACCACGATAACTGCATTACCATCATCAACTGAGCAGATGACCTTGATGACTACACGGGTCCGCAAGAGAGGTCGCACTCTTCCGTGTCTGCTTATGTTATGCATCGCTTAATATGATGACATGCTACTTTATCGTCGTGTTCGCCTATTAGGCTCCGACTCAGGTTCAAACTTATGCTGAAACTTGAGTTTTTAAATGGTTGTGGGGTACATATTGGGGCAGCAATCAGTACTATCTGTCTACTATCTGGTTAATCTCGGGTGTCTACTATAAGTTTCATGTTGGGTGCAAACAAACATTAAAGGAGCCATTATCTGTATATTTAACTAAAGCTATTATCTGCCTGCTATCATTGGTTTTGGGTCTATCCATAGTTTGCTACCATAACTCTGGATTTGTGCATGCACTCCTTACATAATCTCACTATGTTTTATTCCTATGCATGTCAGTTATTGTACACAATGGAACTGGACATGTAGAGCAAAAGAGACGAGCCTTGCGTGGTAATAAAATTTCATGCAGACGTCGCTCCATGGTGGGTGCAAAGGCAGCCCCCCTCCACCCATTTCGGATCGTAATCAAGAGGAAGATAGCTGTTACGAGGGGATTCGTATGAAGACCACTCCTATTTACCCCATGAGGTCTTCGCTCTAACTTGGCATGCCGATGTTGGTTATATCATGCATATGGTGCCTTGCATTTCTTACTTTATACATCAAATATGTCAACTGCTTAGTTTAGACATGCTTTGTGTGAATGCCATCTGTTTAGTTTATTCATCGTTTATGTGAATTATGCAATGCCATCTTGTTTAGCCAGACATCATATATGTGAATTTTGCAATGCCATCCTGCTTAGACAGTTATCTTATATGTGAATTATATCAGGCCATCCTTTTTTTCGTTATGTATTACATTTGTCAACAATGTTAGTACATTCAACTACTCTTCGTGTGCATCAGCCATTTGACACGGTGATGGAAAATTCTGGAGTGAAAACAAGGTTTTCAGAGCACACTATGCTATCTGACGAAGCGCATATCTCGCTGGTTACGGATAGCTCCTCAGAGGAGGATTCAGAGACAGATGACCAGTCCTATCCCCCCCCCGAGGTGCATGCTCTAACTTGGCAGGGTTGTGTTGCTCATATCGTGCGTATGGTATCTTGCATTGCTATATCATTTTCTTAGTTTAGACATGATTTGTGTGAATGCCACCTGTTTAGTGTATAATTACCATATATGTGAATTATGCAATGCCATCTTTTTGCAAGATATTATATATGTGAATTATGCAATGCTATCTTGTTGCAAGGCATTATATATGTTAATTATGCAATGCCATGTTGTTTAGCCAAGCGTCATATATGTGAATTATATCATGCCATCCTTTTTTTGTATTTCTCATTGCTTTTGTCGACTATGTTTGTATATTCAATCGCTTCTTCCTGTGCATCAGCCATTTGAATTGGTGATGGAGAAATCTGGAGTGAAAACAAGGTCTTCAGAGCAGACAATGCTACCTAGTGAAGCAGATATGTTGCTGGTTACAGATAGCTCTTCAGAGGAGGATTCAGAGGCAGATGACCAGTCCTATTATCTCCCTGAGGTGTATGCTCAAACTTGGCAGGGTTATATTACTCATATCATGCATATGTTGTATTGCAATGCTTAGTTTTTACATCATATACACGATGTTGAATGCCATCTCCTTAGTTGACACATCATATATGCGATTGCCCTCTGCTCACTTCCTTAGTATATAAATCATATATTTGAATTATATCATGCCATGATATTTACATAGACAACATGTATCTGAGTTATGGCATGCCAACCCATTTTCTAAAGACATAATATAGTTATATCATCTCATCCTGTTCACATACTCATCATATTTTGAATTATGTCATTCTATCTGTGAATTATATCATGCCATCATGTTTCCATCACGGCATGTTTGTGATTTATGGCATGCCAACCACTTTAATAGACACATCGTATAGTTATATCATGTCATCCTGTTTACATAGTCATCATATTTTGAAGTATGTCATTCTATCATGTTTAGTTAGCCATCATACATGTGAAATTGTGTCATGCTATCCTATTTAATTAGCCATCATATATTTGAAATTATGTCCTACTATTTTGTTTGGTTAGACAACATAAATGTGAATTATTTCATGCCCTGTTTTCTTCCCTACTATCCATTGCACCTGTCTATCTTACAATGTCTGTACATTCAATTACTTTTCTTGTTTATCAGCCATTTCAATTGGAGGGGATGATGGCAGTATCCGTGGGAGTAAAAACAGGTCTTCGGAAAAGATTGTGCTACCTGTCGATGCAGATAGAACCACGGTTGTACTTGCCCAAGAACCAGCCCCACCACACATAACCCGGACTCACGCAGATTGTACCCCTACCCAATTGGACAGAGAACCAGCTACACCCCTTCTAACCCCAACCCCAACAGATAGTAACCCAGTTCCCGTTGACACAGCATCGTCTCCACCATAGAGCACCCAAACATGAGCAGTTAGTAAGGCAACCATGATTGCCCAAAGCACGAGGACCACCACTCCAAACCCCAAGTCAACTCTTAAAGCGTAAGAAGAATTGTTCTCGTGTCAGTTCCGTAGCTATGGTTCATACTACTTTGCTCTTGCATCACTGTATTTACTCATACCAACTAATTTCAAATTTGAAGGATGCAACTGAAACTCCAATGGCGCAACAGGTATGTTTTAAACCTGTTTCTTTAATGTATTTGCTGTTGTAACTTGCTCTATGTTGATTTCAGTTTCAATTGAATAAACAGTTATGTCCTCATGCCATGCACATTACAAGTGTTGTTATTGCTGTGTAGTTTCCCACACTTATATTATGTCTATGCTGCTTTGTCTTAAATAGATATGATTCGAACTGTATCTATCTTGATTTGGCAACATAAACTAGAATGATATAGACCATACAGTGACCATAATACATAAATATATGTTTGTTTCATGATGTTATCTTGTCCACCTTACTACTGAACTGGTTTACCAAAATGAGTTTCATATACTACATTGTAAACCTGTGATATGTTTGTTTGTTTCTCCTTTAGAACGCGGATAAAATATTGGAGAAGAGTACCCCAATATGCAATGGTAAAGGAAGTAATGTAGATCAGGTTCAAGATAGTGAGACATCCCTATTGTTCTCCAAGAAAGCTGATAAAAACTATATTGAAGACACTGAGACAACCCCAAAGTCCTGTCTTGATGTAGTGTTCGAGTTCTTGGCTACTCTGCGGCACTTTTGACTCTTTGTACTCGCTGAATCAGTTCGGCTTCTTGAGTCTCAACTCCAAGTTGAAAGACATCAATCGATGTTATGCGACAGAAGTCAAGGACCGAGGAAGTCCTCGCAGACCAGATGCATACTTGCTTTGGTGCAATGACAAGTCTTTGGAGGATTTAAGCGCCAAACAAGAGAAAGTTAATAAGCTTGCTAAGCATCTTGCCAGCATTATGGGTACCCAGGATATTGTTTCTTGAGCTCTTCTGAAGTGGTTTCAGTTCTGGACTTGTTTTGCTGCGGCGTTTATATGTTGCTTTGTTCCCTATATTTGCACTGGTGGTGAACTTTGATGCCCAGTGGATGTAATATGTGTAATAGCCGTGATAGCCTAGCGTAAGTTACTTGCTTATTTATTTCCGTTGTATTGTTTATTTGTTTTCTTGTAGTTAGTGCAGTTCTTTTTTCGCGGTTTGCTAGTGGCCGGAATAACCTATTTTGTAAAACTAGGCCACATTAACAATGGGCTACCTATTTACTGTAGGCCTCCTACGGGCCATAGAAACAATGGGCCTTCTAAGGGTCGTAGACACAATGGGCCTTGTACGGGGCGTAGACACAATGGGCCTTCTACGAGGTGTAGACACAATGGGCCTTCTACAGGTCGTATCATCAATGGGCCTTCTACGGGCCGTATGATCGGTTGGCCAAACATGGGCCAATAACAGACCACATTATGGCCGTAAATGGGCTAGAGTTGAAATCGTCTGTTCATGGGCTGACCATAATGGGCCATCGTTAATAGGCCGTATTTGATGACGCTATGAAAATGGCCCAACGTATTAACGGGCCACAAACGGGCCGACTGTAACCACGGGCTGTATTTGGCCCACAAGCTCAAAATGACAGTAATGGGCCAAAAGTAAACGAATGCTGGAAATGAGCCCAAGAATAAATGGGCCCTAAGAAGGCTGAAAGATAACATGGGCTGGAAACGGCCCAACGGAATAATGGGCCGTTAATGGGTATAAAGTGATACATTGTTCATTACGGGCCAGTTTTACCACGGGCCTTTAATGGGTCGAGGGTTACTAAGGGCCTCATATGGGCCAAAAGACGTCATGGGCCATACATGGGCCGGAAGTTAAAACGGGCTAGAATTATATTGGACGGCCCAGATGACGCTACTGGGCCAAATTCGGATAGGCCGTAAACAGGCCCTTGGTTAGCGGGCTGTAAATGGGCTATATGCGAACATGCCGTTAACAGGCTTGCCATGGGCCGGCCTGCCACCTTTTGACCAAGTCAAACGAGCCAGCCTTTTCACAGGAATGGGCCTCTGTTGGGCCGTGCCACGTGTCGACGTATCATAGGCGCTTTGGGTCAAATGAGTGGATGACGTCTGTCCCAACGGTGAGCTGACACGTGTTTCCTCCAGCCAATGATGATTTTACACGTGGAAAATCCCCATTGGTCGGACTGTTAACGGGTTATCGGATCCAAAATTGGACCCGATAGCTTAACGGCGTTCCGTCACGGTGGATGCCACGTGTCGGTCACCCTTGACGAAAGCACTTCTATGACGCGCGATTTATCGTCATGGAAGTGGACACTTCCGTGATGATAATTTTGGTAATGTCATGGAACACTTCTACGACGGCACATGTATGACTATCTTGATTCTGTCATAAATTTGTCATGGATGTACATGCATGACAGAAAACGCGACCTACTGTGACAAACACGTATCATCACGGAAGTGTATTTTTTTGTAGTGGAAGCTGGTCATATGGCACTTGGAGGTTGTCGAACGTGTCGACGGACAGGACGTTGAGCCCTGCGCTGCCGTTGATGAGGGTCTTGGTGACTTGCATGTTGCTAATGACTGGTGAACAAAGCATCGGGAGGGCACCAGCGGTGGCTGCGCACTTGAGCTGATCTGCCGAGTTGAAGGTGATGGCGCACTGGGACCACCTGAGCGGGCGCATGGCCTCAAGCTTGGGGAGGACTGCATTCACTTCACGAGCAAACTGTTTGAAGATGCGCTGTGAGGCTGGGGCCTGAGCTCTGCCCAAGATGCAGGTGATAGCGCGCGGCTCCTAGAAGCCCCCAGCCCCCTCGTCTTGATGGTGGTCATCATTCCTTCTTGGCGGTGGCGGCAGCGGGGGAAGACCAGCGTTGCCCTGAGGACGATCCTCACGAGGCTGGTCCCTCCAGGTGCCCTGCGAGGATGATCCTGCCAGCGGTCCTCACGAGGCCGGTCGCGCCACTCCTGGCACGGGCCACGGTCGTCCCATCGCCCGCCACCACGTCCTCCTCCTTGGCCGTAGCCCCGGTCGCCGCGCTCGGGGCGTCGACCGAAGCGTCCTTCGCGAATGGCTCTGAGCTCTTGACAGTCGCTGGTGTTGTGGGTATTCAGGTTGTGGAAGGCGCAGAACGGTCGGCTGCTCTTGGATGACTCGGGCTGGTCTCTGCCTTGCTTGGTGTCCGGCTCCGCTGCGAGCACAGCTGCTCCCTTGCGCTTCATGTCCTTGGCCTTGGCTTTCTTCTCCTCCGGGTCCGCAGCCTGCAGCTCGAGGAGGGAGAGGCGCCCTTCCTCAGCTCTTGCGCACTTGGTCGCCAGGTTGAACAGCTCTTGAGATGTGCACAGCTCCTCGTGGATAGCGAGCTCTTCCTTCATCTTGATGCCGCGGGCGCCATAAGAGAAGCGGAGATGATGGCCTCGTCCGTCACCTTGGGGATCTTGAGACGAATGTTGTTGAAGTGCTGGATGAACTTCTGGAGGGTCTCTCCTGGTTGTTGCTTGACGCGGCGCAGGTCACCCGCGGCCGGCGGGCGGTCGCGAGTGCCCTGGAAGTTGGCGATGAAGCGGTCGCGCATCTCGTCCCAGGAGGAGATCGAGCCTGGAGGCAGGTTCAGGAGCCACGAACGAGCACCGTCTTTGAGTGCCATGGGGAACCAGCTCGCCATGACTTTCTCGTCGCCGTTGGCCGCCTCGATGCTTAGCTCGTAGAGCTGCAGGAACTCCGTGGGGTCGGGGGTGCCGTCGTAGCGAGGAGGCAGATCCGGCTTGAACTTGCCCCGCCAGGTGACGCTACGCAAACTCGGGGGTGAAGGCGCGGCAGCCGGCCGTGGTCGCCGGGGCCCGTCTTGGAGGTGGAGCTTGGTCTTGACGCCCACGTGCCGCCACAAAGAAGCGGCTCGGGGTCTCGCCATGCGACGATCTCGGGCGCGGGCGGTGCGAGGAGTGGCGGAGCATTCTCTTGTGGCGGAGGGACTTCTTGACAGCTTCTTTCTTCGGGCGTGGGACGCGGCGGATCGCGTCGTGGGGCCGTGCGCCTTGGTGCCAGGGCGCCGTGCTGGGGCAGAGGTGGTGGAGGCGCTCCGTTAGCTACGTCGCCCGTAGCTGGCGGAGGGTGAGGCGGAGAGAAGGACGGCATAGGGGAGCCCCCTGCGGCGCGGACGAGCTCGACGATGCGGTCGAGCCAGTCCTTTTAGAGGTTGTCGACTGGGCGGTAGCGCAGGAGCTCGTGCGCCATGAGGAGCGCGGCCCATGCATCCATGGGAGCGTGACGAGCGTGGGACGAGGAACCGTCCGGGGGTAGCGATGGAGTGGCGGTGCGGTTTGCCCTGCCTTGATTTTTCCGCTCCTCGCGAGGCAGCCTGGTGAGGCCGCTCCTGAGGAGGTCTTGTGTCGTCCGCCTCGCGAGGCTTGGCCCCTCGCGAGGGTCTTGAATTCCTTGTCGACGAAGATGGGCCATACATGCCCGCTAGCTCAGCCACGCCGCAGGCCGCAAGCAGGCAAGTCTGGGGACCCCCGTTCCCAGAACGCCGACAGAAGTAAACGTAGTTGCACCCATTAAAGTTGAAGAAAAGACTATCACTTATAATGTTGATCATGTTGTTCCTACTGTTTATATTGAGAAACCACCTTTCCCTGTTAGAATAAAGGATCATGCTAAAGCTTCAACTGTGATTCGTAAGAGTAATACTATAACACCTACACCCCCTGAGAAAATTAAAGTTGAACCTAGTATTGCTATGGTTAAAGATCTCTTGGCCGATAATATTGATGGGCATGTTATTTATACGTGATGAAGCTGCTAGAATTGCTAGACACGATACTAAAAATAAACATAGACTTGTTGTAGGCATGCCTGTTATTTCTGTTAAAATAGGAGATCATTGTTATCATGGCTTGTGTGATATGGGTGCTAGTGCAAGTGCAATACCTCATTCCTTATACAAAGAAATTATGCATGATATTGCACCTGCTGAGATATAAGAAATTGATGTTACAATTAAGCTTGCCAATAGAGATACTATTTCATCAGTTGGGATTGTTAGAGATGTTGAAGTCTTGTGTGGGAAAGTTAAATATCCTGCTGATTTTCTTATTCTTGGTTCCCCACAAGATAATTTTTGTCCCATTATATTTGGTAGACCCTTCTTGAATATTGTTAATGCTAGGATAGACTGCAAAAGGATGTTGTTACTATTGGTTTAGGGGATATGCCTCATGAGTTTAATTTTGCTAAATTTCGTAGACAACCCCATGATAAAGAATTCCCTAGTAAAGATGAAATTATTGGTCTTGCTTCCATTGTCGTGCCTCCTAATGATCCTTTAGAACAATATTTGCTAGACCATGAAAATGATATGTTTATGAATGAAAGAAGGGAAATAGATGAAGTATTCTTTAAACAGGGACCTATTTTGAAACACAACTTGCCTGTTAAAATCCTAGGGGATCCTCCTCCACCCAAGGGTGATCCCGTGTTTGAGCTTAAACAATTACCTGATACTCTTAAATATGCATATCTTGGTGAAAAGAAGATATATCCTGTTATTATTAGTGCTAACCTTTCAGAGAAATAAGAAGAGAAATTATTGAAAACTCTAAAGAAGCAGCGTGCTGCTATTGGATATACTCTTGATGATCTTAAGGGAATTAGTCCCACTCTATGCCAACACAAAATAAAATTGGAGAAAGACGCTAAACCAGTTGTTGATCACCAATGACGGTTAAATCCTAAGATGGAAGAAGTGGTAAGAAAAGAAATACTAAAGCTTCTGGGGGCAGGTATAATTTATCCCGTTGCTGATAGTCAGTGGGTAAGTCCTATTCATTGTGTCCCTAAGAAGGGAGGTATTACTGTTGTTCCTAATGATAAAGATGAATTGATCCCCCAAAGAATCGTTACGTGTTATAGAATGGTAATTGATTTCCGCAAACTAAATAAAGCTACTAAAAAGGATCATTACCGTTTACCTTTTATTGATCAAATGCTAGAAAGATTATCCAAACATACACATTTTTGCTTTCTAGATGGTTATTCTGGGTTCTCCCAAATACCTGTGTCAAAAGAGGATCAAGAAAAGACTACTTTTACTTGCCCTTTCGGTACTTTTGCTTATAGACGTATTCCTTTTGGTTTATGCAATGCACTTGCTACCTTTCAAAGATGCATGATGGCTATATTCTCTAATTTTTGTGAAAAGATTGTTGAGGTTTTCATGGATGATTTTTCTGTATATGGAACTTCTTTTGATGGTTGCTTAAGCAACCTTGATCGGGTTTTGCAGAGATGTGAAGAAACTAACCTTGTCTTGAATTGGGAGAAGTGCCACTTTATGGTTAATGAAGGTATTGTCTTAGGGCATAAAATTTCTGAAAGAGGTATTGAGGTTGATAAAGCTAAAGTTGATGCTATTCAAAAGATGTCGTGTCCCAAGGACATTAAAGGTATAAGAAGTTTCCTTGGTCATGCTCGTTTTTATAGGAGGTTCATTAAGGACTTCTCAAAAATTTATAGGATGTTCCTTTTATTTTTGATGATGATTGTGTAGAAGCATTTGAAATACTTAAGAAAGCTTTGATTTCTGCACCTATTGTTCAGCCACCTGATTGGAATTTACCATTTGAAATTATGTGTGATGCTAGTGATTATCTTTGTAGGTGTTGTTCTAGGACAAAGAGTTGATAAGAAATTAAATGTTATTCAATATGCTAGTAAAACTCTAGACAATGCCAAGAGAAATTATGCTACTACTGAAAAAGAATTTTTAGCAGTTGTATTTGCTTGTGATAAGTTCAGACCTTATATTGTTGATTCTAAAGTAACTGTTCACACTGATCATGCTGCTATTAAATATCTTATGGAAAAGAAAGATGCTAAACCTAGACTTATTAGGTGGGTTCTCCTATTACAAGAATTTGATTTGCTTATTATTGATAGAAAGGGAGCTGAGAACCCCGTTGCAAACAACTTGTCTAGGTTAGAGAATGTTCTTAATGACCCACTCCCCATTGATGATAGCTTTCCTGATGAACAATTATCTGCCATAAATGCTTCTCATACTACTCCATGGTATGTTGATTATGCTAATTACATTGTTGCTAAATTTATACCACCTAGTTTCACATACCAGCAAAAGAAAAAGTTTTTCTATGATTAAAGACATTACTTCTGGGATGACCCACACCTTTATAAAGAAGGAGTAGATGGTGTTATTAGACGTTGTGTACCTGAGCATGAACAGGAACAGATCCTACGCAAGTGTCACCCCAAGGCTTATGGAGGACACCATGCTGGAGATAGAACTGCGCATAAGGAGAACTCTTCTCTAAATGGGAAGGTCCTTACGTTATCGAGGAGGTCTATCGTTCCGGTGCCATAAAAATCAACAACTTCAAAGGCACAAATCTGAAGGTGGTGAACGGTCAAAGAATCAAACATTATATCTCAGGTAATCCCATAAATGTTGAAACTAATGTTATTGAAACCGTAACCCCGGAGGAGTACATAAGGGACACTTTCGTAACGCTTTGAGACTCAAAAGTAATAGGTAAGTGGTACGGTAAGTAAACCGACTCCAAAACAGTTCTAATGGTAATTTTCCCCAGTTTTGGAATATTTAAGAAAATAGGAAAATAAGTAGTCCAGGAAGGACACAAGGCGTCCACGAGGGTGGAGGGCGCGCCCCTGCCTCGTGGGCACCTCGTGTGCTCTCCAGACTCCGTTTTCTTGCACGATACTTCTTTTGGTCGGTAAAAAGTCATTATATAATCTCCTGAAGGTTTTGACCCTTGTATCACACAAATATCCTCTGTTTTTGTTTCGAGCTGTTTTCTGCCAGAGTTGTCAAGGCCAAGCATCATGTCGTCCCCCTCCTCCAACAATGAGGGCAACGATGCTTGGCTAATGAAGATAGAGCTGAAGAGAGAAGAACCTGGGGAGATCAACAAGGATGATGGGATCAAGAAGGCCATGGAGGATCAAGCTCCGGTAGCAGAAGAAGAAGATATCCTTCAACCTCATTACATTCTTCTTACCCCAACGGAGATTGAAGCTTTCAAGATGATTGATTTAGCTCGTATACAAAATAAGTATCTCACACGTGAAAATATTTTGTTGAAGGAGCATATCACCGCACTCAAGGGCATTATCCGCAAATTGGAGGATCTCCTATGCTCGATGTGCGACTATCCATCATCACCACCATCTTCTTCACCAGCAAAGGAGAACTGAGTATCTGGTATGGGCACTCGCCTTGGCAACTGCCAAGCTTGGGGGAGGTGCCCCGGTATCGTATCACCATCACACTCCTATCTTTACCGTTTTTATTAGTTCGGTCCTTTTGGTAATATCTTGATCTAATAGAATAAAGTTTTAGTTTGATTTAGTTTTGAGTTTTGCTTTATGATCCTTCTATGTAATCGAGTCCGTGAGCTATATATAATAAAGATTAGTGTTGAGTCAAGGGCTTGATTATCTTGCTATGATCTTGAGAGAATTAAAGAAAAAGAAAGAACAAAAAGAAATAAAGAGATCATAATGATCTTATGGAGAGTAATGACTTCACATATAAAGAGTATGATGAATAAAAGTTGTTGAGAGTTGACAAACATAGTTTTGGTCATCGTTGCAACTAATAGGAAGTAATAAAGAAAGAGAGGTTTTCACATATAAATATACTATCTTGGACATCTTTTATGACTGGGAGCACTCATTAAAATATGACATGCTAAAGAGTTGATGTTGGACAAGGAAGACAACGTAATGGGTTATGTTCTCTTATATCCGAAATAAAGTATATTGTCATGGATCATCCAACATGTTGAGCTTGCCTTTCTCCCTCATGCTAGCCAAACTCTTTGCACTAAGTAGAGATACTACTTGTGCTTCCAAATATCCTTAAACCTAGTTTTGCCATGAGAGTCCACCATACCTACCTATGGATTGAGTAAGATCCTTCAAGTAAGTTGTCATTGTTGCATGCAATAAAAATTGCTCTCTATATATGTATGATTTATTAGTATGGAGAAAATAAGCTTTATACGATCGTGTGATATGGTAGAAATAAAAGCGACGGACTGCATAATAAAGGTCCATATCACAAGTGACAATATAAAGTGACGTTCTTTCGCATTAAGATTTTGTGCATCCAACCATAAAAGCACATGACAACCTATGCTTCCCTCTGCGAAGGGCCTATTTTTTATTCTTGTCTTATACTCTATACAAGAATCATGGTGATCTTCACCTTTCCTTTTTACATTTTATCCTTTGGCAAGCACATTGTGTTGGAAAGATCCTGATATATATATATATATATATATATATATATATATATATATATATATATAATATTATATATATATCCAATTGGATGTAAGTTATCATGAACTATTATTGTTGACATTACCCTTGAGGTAAAAGGTTGGGAGGCAACACTATAAGCCCCTATCTTTCTCTCTGTCTGATTAAAACTCCATACCCATAAGTATTATGTGAGTGTTAGCAATTGTGAAAGACTAAATGATAGTTGAGTATGTGGACTTGATGAAAAACTCTTATATTGACTCTTTCCGATGTTATGATAAATTGCAATTGCTTCAATGACTGAGATTATAGTTTGTTAGTTTTCAATGAAGTTTCTGATTCATACTTGACATTGTGACATTAATGTAAAACCAGCTAGGTGCCCGGGCACCTAGGTGCCCCAAACATTTTACCTATATACATATATATTATATAGGTAAAATGTTTGGGGCACCTAGGTGCCCGGGCACCTAGCTGGTTTTACATTAATGCGTCATGGATCCAAACCCATTAAATTTTGCATGCAAGATTTTTCCATTTATGATATTTTCCTTCCAAAGTTAGCACGTATGCATTTGTTTCCAAATAATATACGCATGCACAACTTCCCTTGCGTGCATGATCTCCATTTAATTCTTTCCAAAATAAAAGTATGTACGTACGAAATCAATATACTCGAATGTGAAATATCCAGAATTTGTAGAGTACGGACTATCGTTCCAATATACTTCAAAGGTATGTAAATATACCCAATATATTAGTGCGTGCATACATATACTATGCATGAGAATTGCGCATGCGTACCCTACAAAAGGTAGTACTGTTCTATGCATATACCTTACACAAATTATACCCCAAAAAATGTTACGTATGTAAAAAATCTGACATTTAAATATTATAGAGAGAAATTTATGAGTACATACCCATATTACTATTTTTAATTATATTCTCATATTACTAGGGACATAACATTATAATAGTGTGTAACATGCTTTAAATATCCTAACGAATCAAACATCATATAATAACCTAATACTATTTTTGTATCATATTCTCATACATAGAGACATGCTCGAGGTTTCAAATACCTACTAACGAGACACAATGTATATACCCAAAAATGATATGCCCCCAAAATATAATTAAAATGTGGCATACTCAAAAGTTATATACCCAATAACATTATACTCGCATGTGATGTATCTCAACTTTAATATGCAGTGTCGGTTGAAAATATGTCAAAGGTAGGTACATATACCTAAGACGTCTGTACATGTATATATCTAGTATACACAAGGACTGCACACTCATACCTCATAAAAGTACTAACGTTGTATGTATATACCTTGAGAGGACTTTCCATTCTTACGTACAATAAAATAAATTAAGAAGAAATTGTAGTTATCACTTTCCTATTTGACGCATGACATTAAGGCACATAAATCATACATTTATTGTTACTTACCAATTATTTCCCTAAAGCATATATGGAAGGTGCTTAATGTACTCGCACCCTTTACAATCTGCATGCATCAGTCTAAAATCCAACGGTCACGGCGTAAGGAGCCTGGGCACCTAGGGTATATATAGGTAAAATAACTTGGGCACCTAGGTGCCTAGGCACCTAGTTCGGATCCAACCCGCTAATGCATTTCCTACTTATAAATAATCACTACTATCCTTCCCAAAAATTTTCTTCCTTTTTTGCGTGCATGCACATGTATCCTTTATGGCCATTGATTGTAGATTGATTCCCACATGATTTATTATAGGTATTAGAACCTATACCTGCAAACGTATATACCTTATGATATATTCTAGGTATTTTTAGATACCTATAAACATATATACCCTATAATTTGTTCCATATACCCTATGATTTATTCTAGGTATTTTTAAATATCTACAACCATATATACCCTATAATTTGTTCCAAATAATTTGCATGCACGAATATACTTTATAATTTATTCTAGGTATTAGATACATACAGAAGTATATACCCTACAATTTATTTCAAATAATTTGCATGCACATATATACTCTATGATGTATTTAGGTATTATATACCTACAAACGTAGTCCGATATATTTGTATGTGGATACTCAAGTTTTAAAAAGTAGTGTATACTTAAGATATTGTTGTAAATACCTCGACGTGAAATTTATTGGTTATAGCCATAAATGTCACTACCTTTTTTTAAAATGGATATATATACGTAACTAAATACCTCAATAGATGATATGTTACGTTCAGATAAATATTAACTAGATTTTTCTTATACCCATAGCAACTATACACAAACCTCTGTTTAAAAGGCATGTCAGCAATACTACTAATACGTACAAAAAAATTAGACAATTTTTAATAATTTCCTTCAATGCATTAATTACTATAGAATTTTTCTAGTGTTTCACATGCACATGCGTGACTAAATTAGGAGTGTTTGGTAGTACGTGCATGCTAATTAATGACTACCTTCAAATTAGAGCAAGTGGTCGCTAATTAACATGCATTTAATGGAATTAATTAGTAAATTGCAATAAATGTCCAAATTTAATACTGAAAACGGGTATACCCGTTAGCGTCTATACCTAACACAACGCACACATCCTAAAGCAATCCGATGGTAGACAAGCAAGGAGCCTGGGCACCTAGGTGTCCCAAATGGCTGTCCTATATATATATATATATATATATATATATATATATATATATATATAGTAGCACTATTCTGATCCCAGGTTCAGAATAGTTATTATGATCACGATCAGCCCTATATAGGCCCGATTAGGTGTTCCCGAACTAAAAAAACAACCCGACCCACCCGCTGCCCACCACCTAGCCCACTCCCCTCTCCTGATCTCATCGTCTCCCCGACCTTCTCCCGATCCCGCCGCCGCCCCGCCTCCTCGGCGCGCCCGTTCCGCCTCCGCCCACCTTCCCTTCAGCGCGCCGCCGTTCCCGCCTCCTCCAGGCTCGCCTCCGCCCACGCCTCCCTCCGGCGCGCCGCCATCCCCGCCTCCTCCCGGCTCATCTCCGTCTCTGCCACCTTCGCGCCAAGACTAAGGTTCTCGGCCCCTTCACCATTGCCGCCACCTCTCCTCTCCCTCCCAGCACGCCGCCGCCGGCCCGCACCTCCTCCCCCTTCCAGCGGACCACCGGCAGCCCGCACCCTTCCCCTTCCCAGCATCCTCCGGCGATGCGCCAGCCCTCCCCGTTCCGAACCCCGCCTCCTACGCTACCCTCAACCCCCACCGTCGGCGGCCACCAGTCCACATGCAGATTGGTTCATATGGTGCAGCTGGAGGAGGCCACGACCTGCAGTTGGCCACGCGCAACCGCCGTCCCGTGCCATGGATCGAGTAGTTCTCGTTCCGAGCAGGTCCCCAGATGGATCCATGCCGCTCCTCCCCTTCCCGCTGATGCCGCCGGCAGAGCTCGGACGAGACCCTTCTCTCAAAAGTTGTGGTTGAGGCTCCCCTACTGCCACGCTGCCCCTTCCCGGTCGGGCCCACCTCCGCGGCACTCAGGCTGTTCGCCGCCGCCACCTCCGGCCGTTCAACGACGAGACTCCCAGACGTTCACTTCCACGACACCACCCTCGCCGCCCCCTTGCATCACCTCCTCCCCTGCCTCTTATCACTGTTTCCCGCAGAATCTCCTGCGCTGCATCACCTCGCTCTCGCACACACTGACACACATTCTGTCGTTACTGCTTCTCTTCTCCTTTGCTGCTACTTATTTCATGAGCCATCTTGCTCCTCTTTATCTGCTTGACCAATTGCTATTATTGTTGATCCCCCCTCTCTCCACATGATGATGTTGTTCTTCTCTATGTTCTATGTAGATTCTGTATAAGATGCCCAAGTTTTGATGGATAGCAACCAAGATTAAAAAAATACATTACATTTTTGTTTCTTATTTGATTTTGATCTCCACCTTTTTGTTGATATATCAAAAAAGAACTGGTCATTTTTTATTTTTTATCATATCTTCTTTACCGGATATACTACAAACAGCATCATGTGTTCTTTACCGGATATCATATGTCTATAGAGAAGTTCAGCCTAGACGACCGCTTCAGTTCGATGTTGCTGCATAGTGCAGCTTTCTTATGATCTTTTCATGTTCTGACAACACAAAAGGACGTTGTTGTTTCTGTAAATTTGTGCGCATAAAGGTCAAAAATATAACGAGGAGAAGGAGCATGTATGCATGTGTGTGTGTGTGGTGGTGCGGTTGAGGTTCAGAAAAACATGTGTGCGGTGGAGAAGTTAACTAGATTTTTTAATTGAGACACAAGTAATAACTTCTTTTGTGCAAACATAAGACAAAAAATGTATCTGACTTCAGTAAGGACCGTCCCATGAAAGTTCATGCATATGAAAAAAGGAGATTCATGAGTTCAGGGGTGACGAACAGAGAAGTTCGTGCATGAGTGTTAGAGGAAAAGTTCAAGAAAAAGGATAACACTAAAACACACACGGAAAAATAAATAAAACCAAAGAAGGTCAAATTAAATCAATTGAGACAATCAATGTTTATGTAGGTAGAAGAAAACCCCAAAAATGGTAACTTTGGAAGTTCAAATTTAATAAATATTAAAGGTAAAAAAATGAGAAAAAAAGAGACACATGTTTGTACCAAAATAAAAATCCAAGGATTTTCCTCTTTTTGAAAAAACAAAAGGTTCAAATTAAATTAACATAGAAATTTGATGTTTGTAAGAAAAAACATATGTTTTATGTTTATAGAAAGCCCAAGAAGGTCAAATTAAAAAATGGAGTAGTTCGAAAAGAGTTTAAAATGAATTCCCTCGTTTAAAAAACACAATAATTAAAAATGAATTTTTTTGTGTCTAAAAAATAGGAAGTTCAAATTAAAAACGGAGCGGTTCAATATTTGCTATAAAAACAGGATTTTCTCTAGCTACTAAAAAATGGAGAAGTTCAAGTTTAAATAACATAGAAGTTCAAACTGTTTACTCCAATACCAGCCCAAACTTCAAGTTTAAAAAATGGAGAAGTTCAAGTTTAAAAAATAGAAAGTTTAAATAACATAAAAATTCCCTTACTAAAAGCGAAACACATTGAAGTTCAAATTGATAACAGCCCGAAGTTCACGTACTGCATGGTGTGTGTTTTGTGAGGGAAAAAAGAACAAAAAGAAAAACTCTTAATAATTTGTTGCTAGAAGTTCAAGTGGTCGCCCCGGGGAAGTTCAAAATAAATTGTGAGAGAGGTTCACCTTGTATTTACATGTGCAAAAACACACACAAAATAACAAAAATGCTCTACATTAAAAAGTTTCTCCTATTCAACAATTTGAAACAAAGAGAAGTCCAAAGTGATGACCGCCGGAAGTTCACGTACTGCATGGTGTGTGTTTCGTATGAGAAAAATACAATAAAAAGGCAAAGTCTAAAAGTTTTGTTGCCAGAAGTTCAAGCGCTCGGGCCTGGAAAGTTCAAAAATTCTTCTGAAAGAGGTTCACCGTGTATTTAGATGTTCAAATGGAAAAAGAAATATTTCAAATAAATCAAGAAGTCCAAATTATAAAAAAAGAGAAGTTCAATATTTATATAAAAAGACATGTTTATCTTGGTTACTAAAGAATAAAATTAAAGAAGTTCAAATGAAAATAAAAGGAGTAGTTTGATGTTTACGGAAAACTCAAATTCTTCCCATTTCTAGGAAAAATAAGTGTCTGAGGTATAATTTTATAAAAAATGTTTGATGCTTAGTTGAAAACATATTTTTTTCTAAGAATAAGACTAAGAAGTTCAATTCAAAATAACAAAGAAGTTCGAAGTATATAGAAAACTCAGATTTGTTGCAAGAAGTTCACGTGCACCTCCGCGTACCTGCAGTTAATTTATATTGTGGGCGTCCGACCTCCAATTACATGTTTTAAAATGGCAAAAAATGACTTCTGACCTTCAATTGCGTGTAATTTGACATATACACAAAAATACGACAGAAGTTCATAGTGAAAACAACGAGAAGTTCAAGTACTGCAAGGAATGCATTTCAGGTAATAAATAAAAGTATAGAAAATTAAAAGCTTAAAAGGTTTGTTGAAAGAAGTTCAAGTGCTTTGTCAGGGGAAGTTCAAAAATTCTTACGAGAGAGGTTCATCTTGTATTTCCATGTTCGATTTTTTCCGTATAAAAATCGAATACAATTCTTTAATCAAAAATATAAAAAAAGAGAAGTTCAATATTTATATAAAAAGACAGGTTTATCTTGGTTACTAAAGAATAAAATTAAAGAAGTTCAAATGAAAATAAAAGGATTAGTTTGATGTTTACGGAAAACTCAAATTCTTTCCATTTCTAGGAAAAATAATTAGTTTGATGTTTACGGAAAACTCAAATTCTTTCCATTTCTAGGAAAAATAAGTGTCTGAGGTTTAATTTTAAAAAATGTTTGATGCTTAGTTGAAAACATATTTTTTCTAAGAATAAGACTAAGAAGTTCAATTCAAAATAACAAAGAAATTCGAAGTATATAGAAAACTCAGATTTGTTGCAAGAAGTTCACGTGCACCTCCGTGCACGGTTCAGAATTTATATTGTGGGGCGTCCGACCTCCAATTACATGTTTTAAAATGGCAAAAAATGACTTTCGACCTTCAATTGCGTGTAATTTGACGTATACACAAAATACGATAGAAGTTCATAGTGAAAACAACGAGAAGTTCAAGTACTGCAAGGAATGCATTTCAGGTAAGAAATAAAAGTATAGAAAATTAAAAGCTTAAAAGGTTTGTTGAAAGAAGTTCAAGTGCTTTGTCTGGGGAAGTTCAAAAATTCTTACGAGAGAGGTTCATCTTGTATTTCCATGTTCGATTTTTTCCGTATAAAAATCAAATACAATTCTTTACTCAAAATTATAAAAAAAGAGAAGTTCAATATATATATATATATAAATACAGGTTTATCTTGGTTACTAAAGAATAAAATTAAAGAAGTTCAAATGAAAATAAAAGGAGTAGTTTGATGTTTACGGAAAACTCAAATTCTTTCCATTTCTAGGAAAAATAAGTGCCTGAGGTTTAATTTTATAAAAAATGTTTGATGCTTAGTTGAAAACATATTTTTTTTCTAAGAATAAGACTAAGAAGTTCAATTCAAAATAACAAAGAAGTTCGAAGTATATAGAAAACTCAAATTTGTTGCAAGAAGTTCACGTGCACCTCCGTGCACGGTTCAGAATTTATATTGTGGGGCGTCCGACCTCCAATTACATGTTTTAAAATGGCAAAAAATGACTTCCGACCTTCAATTGCGTGTAATTTGACGTATACACAAAAATACGACAGAAGTTCATAGTGAAAACAACGAGAAGTTCAATTACTGCAAGGAATGCATTTCAGGTAAGAAATAAAAGTATAGAAAATTAAAAGCTTAAAAGGTTTTTTGAAAGAAGTTCAAGTGCTTTGTCAGGGGAAGTTCAAAAATTCTTACGAGAGAGGTTCTTCTTGTATTTCCATGTTCAATTTTTTCCGTATAAAAATCGAATACAATTCTTTACTTAAAAATATAAAAAGTTGAAGTTCAAATTGAAATAACAGAGAATTTTGTAGTTTTATTAGAACCTAGGATTTACCCGTTCAAAAAATAAAAATACAACGCCATTTTTTGCACTTCTAAAAACAACCTCATAAACGAAAAAATGGTTGCTAGAAGTTCAAGTGCTCGACGAGGAAAATTTCAAAAAATTCTTGTGAGAGAGGTTCACCGTGTATTTAGATGTCCAAAATACATAAAAAATTATGTTGTTTTTTGTGTTTTAAAATAACTCTCTCAAAGCAGAGAGAAGTTCAACGTGATAACAACCGGAAGTTCACGTACTACATGGTGTGTGTTTCATATAAGAAAAATACAATAAAGTGAAACAGAGTGAAGTTCAAACAGACATGCCCCAGAAGTTCAACTACTTCATGCAGTGCAAAAAACAGCACGTCAAAAACAAAGTGAAGTTCAAACAGACATGCCCCAGAAGTTCTACTACTTCACGCAGTGCATTTCCGTTCGCGATGAACGCAGAAATCATGATCTCGCCATTTTCTAATTTACCTCAAAACGGCAGGAATATTATTTGTATAAATTCAAGTCCTCGGTCGGAGAAAGTTAAAAAAATATTGTGAGAGAGATTTGTACAAAAAGAATATCATTTGTGTAACACTGACGAAATGGATGAGAAAATTACAAACGAAAATACGTCACAGAAGTTCAACGTGAAAACAGCAGAAAGTTCACCTACTACACTAAATGAATTTCAGATGAAAAACTTTCAAAATCATCGCGAGTATGAAAAAATGTTCAACACGGGAAAGTTGCATGTTTACAGCAGCTTTCATTGGTATATCACCCGCTCAATTCCCGTGAGTGGGATTGAGAGCTACGAGCAGTGGATGAAGATCTACGAGCAAACAAATCACGTGAAAAACAGAGTGAAGTTCAGGTACACGCACCGAGAAGTTCAGGTTCTTCACGCGGTGCATTTTCGAAGAATCTGTTTCGCGATAGAGGCAGAACGAATGATCCCGCCGTTTTCGGAATTACTTGAAAACGGCTAGGAATCAGGGAAAACCATCAACAGGAAACATTTTTGCATTTTTCGTAGCTTTTCAACGGTATATCATTTGCCCAATTCCGATAAAGTTTGTAGAAATTACGGCAAAAATACGTTTTTCTCCATTTTCGAAACTGACTTAAAACCGTAAGGAATTGGGGGAAACAATACATACCAAAATGTTTCGCATTTGTTCAAGCTTTCCAACTCCATATCATTTGCTGCATTCGGACGCACGTTTAAAAAATTAGCTTGAAAATACGAACTCGGTAGGACTTGGACCATTTTCTAAATTACTCTTAAACCATTCAAAATTATAAAACAACTTTCAAGATGAAAAAGTAGCGCATTTTCATAAGCTTTCCAACTCCATATCATATACCTCCATTGGATTAGCCGTTTAGAAATGACATCGAAAAAACGAACTCAGCTGTTCGGTTTATGAAATTTTACGTTTTTTCAAATTACTCTTTAACCATAGGGAATTAGAGAAAACTTTCAACATGTGGAAGGAGCAGTTTTGAAGTGACTTTCCAACGCCATATTATATGCCTCATTCCGATAAATGGTTTAGAAATGCGATCGAAAATACGATTCACGTTTTTTGTGTGAAGAAAAAACGGTTTTCAAAACTGCTCTTAAACCGCTTATATTTTGCCAAAATTTTAAGTTGGGTCATGATATTGGTGTCCATAGCTTTCGAACGGTATATCACAAGCCCCATTTGGGCAATGTTGGCGGAAGTTCAACCTAGTTCACAGAGAAGGTCAGGCGCGTTACTCAGGCAGTTCAGGTTGTGATTAGAATATTATTCTGATCCCGTGATCAGAATAGTGTTTATGTATATATATATATATATATATATATATATATATATATATATATATATATATTGTTGTTATAAGAATGATCATGATACCCTCATGTCCGTATTTTATTTTATCGACTCCTCTATCTCTAAACATGTGGACATATTTTTCGTTATCGGTTTCCGCTTGAGGACAAGCGAGGTCTAAGCTTGGGGGAGTTGATACGTCCATTTTGCATCATGCTTTTATATCGATATTTATTGCATTATGGGCTGTTATTACATATTATGTCACAATACTTATGCCTATTCTCTCTTATTTTACAAGGTTTACATGAAGAGGGAGAATGTCGGCAGCTGGAATTCTGGGCTAGAAAAGGAGCAAATAATAGAGACCTATTCTGCACAGCTCCAAAAGTCCTAAAACTTCACGGAGGCAGTTTTTGGAATTAATAAAAAATACTGCCGCAAGAATCAACCAGAGGGGGGGCACCCACCATCCACGAGGGTGGGGGCGTGCCCTACCCCCCTGGGCGCGTCCCCTGCCTCGTGGGCCCCCTGGCAGGCCTCCGGTGCCCATCTTCTGCTATATGAAGTCTTTCACCCTGGAGAAATCAGAAGGAAGCTTTTGGGAGAAACACCGCCGCCACGAGGCGGAACAAATCTAGGCTCCGGTTGAGCTGTTCTGTCAGGGAAACATCCCTCTGGGAGGGGGAAATCATCACCATCGTCATCACCATCGATCCTCTCAGCGGGAAGGGGTCAATCTCCATCAACATCTTCACTAGCACCATCTCATCTCAAACCCTAGTTCATGTCTTGTATCCAATCTTTGTCCCAAAACCTCAGATTGGTACCTGTGGGTTGGTAGTAGTGTTGATTACTCCTTGTAGTTGATGCTAGTTGGTTTATTTAGTGAAAGATCATATGTTTAGATCCTTTATGCATATTAATACCCCTATAATTATGAACATGAATATGATTTGTGAGTAGTTACGTTTGTTCCTGAGGACATGGGAGAAGTCTTGCTATAAGTAGTCATGTGAATTTGGTATTCGTTTGATATTTTGATGAGATGTATGTTGTCTTTCCTCTAGTGGTGTTATGTGAACATCGACTACATGACACTTCACCATTGTTTGGGCCTAGAGGAAGGCATTGGGAAGTAATAAGTAGATGATGGGTTGCTAGAGTGGCAGAAGCTTAAACCCTAGTTTATGTGTTGCTTCGTAAGGGGATGATTTGGATCCATATATTTCATGCTATGGTTAGGTTTACCTTAATACTTCTTTTGTAGTTGCAGATGCTTGCAATAGGGGTTAATCATAAGTGGGATGCTTGTCCAAGGAAGGGCAGCACCCAAGCACCGGTCCACCCACATACCAAATTATCAAAGTAACGAACGCGAACCATATGAGCGTGATGAAAACTAGCTTGACGATAATTCCCATGTGTCCTCGGTAGAGTTTTCCTTTATATAAGAATTTGTCCAGGCTTGTCCTTTGCTACAAAAAGGATTTGGCCACCTTGCTGCACTTTATTTACTCTTGTTACTTGTTACCCGTTGCAAATTACCTTATCACAAAACTATATGTTACCGATAATTTCAGAGCTTGCAGAGAATACCTTACTGAAAACTGCTTGTCATTTCCTTCTGCTCCTCGTTGGGTTCGACACTCTTACTTATCGAAAGGACTATGATCGATCCCCTATACTTGTGGGTCATCATACACCGACGGTGCTCCAAGATATTTTGTACTACATCTCACATGGTTGCTGATAATAAACTGTGTGCGATCTACTTGATTTTTCATCTTGATTTTAATTACATAATGGGGTCACATCGACAATGGATGGTGTTTGAATTGCTAGACCTTTTATCTGGAGTGAACATGCAACTATATGTGTGTCATAAAACAATTGGAATTATTCAGGGTTCGTTTGAACATTTTATACATTAAGTTGGTTTTCTAGCCATTTCAGGTCAACAATTCAAATTCGAACTACATGAACATGCTCCAGTGCATATAAATTGGTTGAAAAATCAAATTTATGTCCTTGGGTGCATGCTTAGGTCCCATGCAAGAAATGGGAATGAATTTCAAACACCCGGGCACCGTTGATTGCCAGAAAAACATTGAGATGCCTGGTTTTTAAATTCTAATAAATCCAAAACTCGTCTGAAATTCATGAAACTTGGCATGCTATCATGGAGCGGCATCAACATGTCGTGGTACAAATTTTGTCCCATTTGGCGCAGGTTTGCGTATATGCTTCTCACAAACTGGAGCTTCTCACAACAAGCATGATGGTTTTCGGTAGGGAATGTCCCACCTTTGGGGACGAAATGATATCCATTGCCTCTTATTGCTTTCAATTTTTTTTCTCGTGTCAACATAGAACAACAGGAGTGTTGTGTGATTTTTTTTTTTGATTTTTCGGGGTTCGTTTGGACATTTTTATGCATTAACTGAGTTTTCAATGCATTTATGTGCATAATTCAAATTTAAACTACATGCACATGCTCCAATACATATAAATTGGTTGAAAAATCAAATATGTGTCAATGGTGCATGCTTAGGTCCCATGCAAGAAATGAGAATGAATTTCAAACACCGGGGCACCGTTGATTGCCGGCAAAACATTGAGATGCCTGATACGTCTCCAACGTATCTATAATTTTTTATTGTTCCATGCTATATTATATTATGTTTTGGATGTCTAATGGGCTTTATTATACACTTTTATATTATTTTTGGGACTAACCTATTAACCGGAGGCCCAACCCAAATTGTTGTTTTTTTGCCTATTTCAGTGTTTCATAGAGAAGGAATATCAAACGGAGTCCAAACGGAATGAAACCTTCGGGAACGTGATTTTCGGAACAAACGTGATCTAGATGACTTGGAGTCTACGTAAAGCAATCAACGAGGAAGGCACGAGGCAGGGGGCGCGCCTACCTCCTAGGCGCGCCCTCCACCCTCGTGGGCCCCCCGTTGCTCCATCGACGTACTTCTTCCTCCTATATATACCCACGTACCCCCAAACCATCAGAGACGGAGCCATAACCCTATTTCCACCATCGCAACCTTCTGTACCCGTGAGATACCATCTTGGGGCCTTTTCCGGCGCTCCGCCGGAGGGGGCATTGATCATGGAGGGCTTCTACATCAACACCATAGCCTCTCCGATGATGTGTGAGTAGTTTACCTTAGACCTTCGGGTCCATAGTTATTAGCTAGATGGCTTCTTCTCTCTCTTTGGATCTCAATACAAAGTTCTCCTCGATTCTCTTGGAGATCTATTCGACGTAATCTTGTTTTGCGGTGTGTTTGTCGAGATCCGATGAATTGTGGGTTTATGATCAATATTGGATAATATTTGAATCTCCTCTGTTTTTTTATGTATGATTGGTTATCTTTGCAAGTCTCTTCGAATCATCAGTTTGGTTTGGCCTACTAGATTGATCTTTCTTGCAATGGTAGAAGTGCTTAGCTTTGGGTTCAATCTTGCGGTGTCCTTTCCCGGTGACAGCAGGGGCATGTGATAATGCAATTTTAAACTGTGTCACTTTATTCGTCAGTAAGAAATGTGATGAATTTTTAGCACTGATACTTTTATGTGCAAAACCTGTCATCTGTCTGCTTGTTTATCTTTCAGAGTGAGGAAGATATAAGTGTTGAACAATCATAGTCTCATCATCTTGCTCAGCTGCTTGCGCTGCAGCCCCCTAGCAGGGCTAACCTTTCTTGAACTCTATTGAAGTGCTGTCGGTTTTGTATATTATTTTGTTGGCGTGTTTATCATAGTGGCGAACTTTGATGCCCAGTGGATGTAATATGCTGTAATTTCTTTATTGTATAGTCTAGGTTTTTTCTTATTCACGATGTTGCAGTTATTTTACTGTATATATATATCCTGTCTTCGCAGTAAACCGGACAAACCATAAAATTACGGTACATAATCGGGCCGTCATGCAATCACGATGTAGGTTGGGCCTGAAACGTGCCGAACAGCTCACGCCGGGCAAAGGCAACCCGAAATGAACCCCGACCCATGATTGTGCGAATCAAATCACGGGCTTTTAACAGGCCAAAATTGTCTCGGTCCTTGTTTGGCCCAATCAGATATCGACTGCGAGCAGGCCGGATGCCAACCGGGCCGTAGTTAGGCCCAACTATATGACGGGCTTTTAACAGGCCGAAATTAATATAGGGCCGAAATGTTATACGGGCCCTTAACAGGCAAAAACTAATATCAGGCCGAATTACTAAGTGGGCCTTTAGCAAGTGGGCCCAAAAGCATAGTGTCCAGTTGACGGGCGAATCTGATATGGGCCATAAGTGAGCCCAAAGCCTCTTAAAGGGTCGGACTGACCGGGCCGTAATTTGGCCCGTAACGTGGTAGGATTTTAACGGGCGGATCTCATATGGGCCACTATTAGGCCCGAGCGTGGCGAGCCATTAATGGACCGGATCAAATATGGGCGGCATTTGGCCCAAAACATGGCAGCCGCTTAATGGGCCGACCTACTAGGGTCCTCAAAATCTTGTGGGCCTACAAATGGCCGCCCATTAATGTCGGCAATTCTCGTGGGCCTTTTTTGGGCGGCCCATTATGATCCGCAAGAATCTTGTGGGCCTTTTTACCGGCCGCCCATTATGGCACATAAAAATCTTGTGGGCCTTTACCGGGCTAACCCATTATGGCCCGCAAAATCTTGTGGGCCTTTAGCTGGCGAGCCCATTATGGCCCATAAAATCTCGTGGGCCTTTAGTCGGGCTGGCCCATTATGGTCCGCAAAAATCTTGTGGGCCTTCATTGGGCGGCCCATTTAAACTTGATGGGCGGTCCACGTGTCAACATATCATAGGCGCGTCTCGCCCATTGGATGAGTGACACTGTGCCAACGCGACCGACATCGTGTCTCCTCCAGCCAATGAAGATTTTACACATGGAAAATCCCCATTGGTCGGGGCTGTTAACGGGTTATCGGATCCAAAACCCGACCCGATAGCTTAACGGCATTCCGTTACGGTGGATGTCACGTGTCGGTCACCCTTGACGAAAGCACTTCTGTGACCCGCGATTTATCGTCATGAAAGTGGACACTTCCGTGATGATAATTTTGGTAATGTCATGGAACACTTCTACGACAACACATGTATGACTATCTTGATTCTGTCATAAATTTTTCATGGATGTACATGCATAACAAAAAACGCGACCTACTATGACAAACACGTATCATCACGGAAGTGTATTTTTTTTGTAGTGTAGATGAATTGATCAATTGTGTGTTGTTCAATCGGCCGTCACCCCTTGGGTATAAAAGAGGCGGATGGACTTTCCGTGCAAGGAAAGGATAGAATTCACGTTCAAAACCCTAGTTTGGGTCCAACTGGAATCCAAATTTCCAAAACGGTTCGGTTTACGACCAAGCTGCACCTTGCGAGTCACTTTTGAGGCAGTAAACGATCTCAGATGAAAACGTGCCCAAAAGCAATATTGGCCGTTTCAACGAGACGAACAACTTTCATGTTGAACATTTTTTGATTAGAGGCCATCTTGAGAGGGTTTTTTGGCTATTTTCCGAAGTCTGCGGCAGAGAAATCCAAAACCCGGACGGACATGCCCGGAGTGTCCAGCCTACAGCAGAAAAATATGGAACCCGGAGGGTTGCCCCCGGAGTGTCCAGCCATCTACTATAGCAGCATCTTGTAGCGGCCGTAACTTTTGCATACGATCTTGAATTACGACGATTTTTATATCAAAATCGACCAATTCGACGAGACAAAGACAATTCGTGTAGAAAATTTTCTCATATGAGGCCATCTTGTGGGTGTAATCAGCCGAATAGTGTCCTGGATACAAAATCTCAGTACTTCGAACACAACTTCGGCCTTAGAGATGAGACCGGATGGCTATGACCCAAATATCAAAGTTTCTCCTTTTGATGATACGGAACTTCCTCACTTTGAACAATTTTCCATTTGAGGGCTTCTTAATTGTGTTTTTGACCGTGCCAAAATTTGGTGTCAACACATGCCCCCCTGTTTTTCGGCAAAACTTGTGTGCCGAAAAATAGCTTGCACGAAGTTTGTTCTAAGCGCGATGTCAACACTCCATCGGCAATTTGTATGTTCTTAGGACGATAGGTATATATCGGCCATTTAGATTAGCAACAAAAGTGAAGCTAATTGAACATATGATGATTTGGTAATACCCTTTCATGATGTAAGAAATTATATTGCATCCATGGATTAAAATAAGCCCATTGAGGGTAACCAATCATATCTGATGACGAATTCCATGGCATAGGCATCAACGCCATAGTTGAAGAATATGGATAATGTGTGGACCGAAGATGTTGAAACCTTCGGCTTGGTCCTTCATAGTTTTCACACTTTTCCTTCTTCATCTTTGTCGCACTTCGTGTAATGGATGCTTTCACATAATTCTCATTTTGAGTACTTCCTTTAGGAACCCATGTCATGTTCCTTTCTTCAAGTTCTTGTGCACTAAGTTTTTGTAATTTTTTCTTTTGCCAATATGATAAGCCGAGTATACACCCCGGCTGCGATTTTGTTTGAAGCAATACCAATTCTTGTTTTACCTTGTGCATTTTCAACTTCTTTTCTTCAGATTTGGCACTTTGATTCTCGACAATTGATTGCTTCATCTCATTGCCTTTAGTAGCCAATGTTAACACTTTAATTGGCTCTTTATCCTTTAAGATCAAATCTGAATTGGCACTCTTGCGTCCATCTTTTTTAACTCGATATACTTGTTTGATCACCTCTTTCTTCTTTCTTGAGCTCCGGACCGATTCTTTCTTATTGAAACGTTCTTGAACATATGACTACTTACTGAATGTTGATCTTCTTGGAGCTGCATAATAATGGTGAGATGGTCTAAAATATGATGGATAATTTGCCATTGTATCATACCTGTCCCATGATGAATATCGATCTACATGAGCATAGGGAGGCATCCACGGCATTGGCATTGACAATCCAAAATAAGGATATGAACACGTTGCATTAGAAGTGTCTTCATGCCAATACTGATCCTTGGATTTGCGCCTAGGGGGTGATCTTGATGCTTTTGCATTACTCGACCGATAAGCACCATTCTCTTCACTTTTCTTTTGATATTTATCTAATAACTGCGCAAAAGTGACCTTGGACTTCTTATGCTTGTGCTTATTGCGGCCTTTATCTCCTTTGGTTTCGCTTGCATCGATCTTTGGATTGCTTTGTTGCCCCAGTCCTTGGCGTCTTAATTGTATCTTCGATAGAACTCATGCC
Source organism: Aegilops bicornis (assembly GCA_021605145.1). NCBI lineage: Eukaryota > Viridiplantae > Streptophyta > Magnoliopsida > Poales > Poaceae > Aegilops > Aegilops bicornis. The sequence goes on from CM038672.1 coordinate 413,872,745, forward strand.
TTCAAGAATATTTTCATTGTGCTCTAGAACAACTTCTTTACTTGAAAACTTGATCCCATGACCTGCATTTTTTACCTTCTCATCTTTAAAGGAATCGTCTTGAAGCAGCCGGTTCAAAAACTTTTTCCATTAGGACCAATCAGAATAGACTGGTCATCCTTGGTGTTTCAATAAATTTTAGTTGTCCTTTATCAATGGCCGATTTAACTATTTGACGAAACATGTTGCAATCCTCAAAATTATGCTTGGACGAATCATGCAACTTGCAATACATTCGTCCTTGGAGGATGGCTTCACATGGTGATCAAGAACTCTAATGTAATTATTTTTCAGCAACAAATCAAATATTTGATCACACATGCTTGAATTGAAGGTAAACTTTTCATTCTCTAGGCGATCTTGCTGTGAGAACGGCTTTCGAGTTAAGCTAACGAATAGTTCAGATTTTGCATTACCCCAGTCGGCTATGCATTGTGTTTTGCACCCTATCTCCGATGTATTTGGATAATATATTATATTAGCATCGGATTTCTCAAAATAATTTGACCTTGGCTTTAAATTTCTGAAACGAAAATAGTTAAAATACACATGTCTCAATTGAGACCAAGTGCAAGCCAAGTACGAAACAAGCAAAGCTACCCAATTAGATATGAAATTTTTATAAAGCAATGGGGAAAACTTTGGCTGCAATAATAGGTCACTATTGGTCTTTATAAATGGCACAAAAGGTTGACCGATATGCTCTATAACAGTTTTATTGCTAACAAGTAAATTTCCCTTCTTCATTGGTCTTTCAAAATTACTTATGAGAATTTTTCTTATAGAAGCATCAACAATAAAGTTGCGACCAAATCAGAAGATTGGTAAATCACTTGCTAGACATACCTTTTCAAACACGTCGGGAGAGCATGATGGTTGTGTTACTTGAACGATATGTTGTTCCTCTTTCGAATAGCTCCCCAACACCTTGTCGTCCTATTTTTCTAGAACAGATTTGGCATACGTAATATTTGATTCGGTCTTTTCAATAACCGAATTAACTTTGTTATCCCAATCACCACTCTTTTTGATAATTCTATCCACAATCAATGCTTTCTCTTTTTGACATAATCTAGCTTGTATTGCAGCAGAACTAATAGGTTTCCCTCTTTCATTAATTCATTTAGAACAACATTGCACTCGTCCCAAAAAGACGTAAGATTTTTCTTAATGACCCAATCTGGATAGAACTACCCCCCGACACTTTTAGACTCTTTCGGTAACGAGATGTCGCTGAAATTCTGTAATTGTGCAGGGGAAACATTGTATGCCATGGTACTAGGTGAAGGCACATGTGATCCTATAGAATTTTCAGTTATTCGGCTATTAGCGTGAAGGTGCAAAGCCGAATTATGAATACCTATAGTTGCATATGGTGCCAAAACATTAGAAGCATGAGGTGTAGCATATGATGTTTGAGGGTAATTGGTTGGATAACTAGTAGTAGCATGGCCAATTCCTCTATCCACCGACATGTTTGGATTAACATATTGCAAGCTAGTTGCCGATGAATAAAAAGGAGAAACACTTTGTTGCATACTATCAGAAGTTCCCGTGTGAGCTGTTTCAACTTGATTAACCGAACTCATCATGTTGTTCATCGGCATATGAATTTCCGGGGTTGCCAATGCATGGGAGTTGGAATACATATGCTGCATGTTGCTAAAACTATATGAGGTAGAAGCATGAAGGTTTTGTTACATCGGCTCTTGCACATAATTAGATGCATGATAGATAAAGCTAGGGCTAGCCGATACATTATGCTCATTAGATGATCTAGCAACAATATATGCATTATTTGCATCTACATATGTGAATTGAGTATTCATATTACCTTTTTAGATCGCAAACCCTAGATGACGATCTCTTCGTAGCAAGAACAGGCCGGAGACCGTTCAAAGCTTCGTCCCCAGCGGAGTCGCCAAAAAGTGTGTTCGCACACGAACATGTCACCATGTACCCTCGACGCCGGGGGTGATGCACCGTAGCTCACGTCGAAGGAGACCCGCCGGAAGCGTGGTACGCAAGACAATCCGGTGGGCGCTTTTTTAGACCTGAAACCCCACACGCCCGGGAGGGACCCCGTCAGGGCGCGTGGCGGCTATGGGCTGCCCTAGGTCGGCCTGACCGCCCCTAGGGCCTCGAGGTTCACCGCCCTGCAACAAGAAGAACGAACGAAGAACGACGAAGTAGAAGAACTAGGGTTAAGGAGAAAAGATAAAAGATAAAAAGTGGTAGATGAATTGATCGATTGTGTGTTGTTCAATCGGTCGTCACTCCTTGGGTATATAAGAGGCGGATGGACTTTCCGTGCAAGGAAAGGATAGAATTCACGTTCAAAACCCTAGTTTGGGTCCAACTCGGAATCCGAACTTTCCAAAACTGTTTGGTTTATGATCTGGCTGCACCTTGCGAGTCACTTTTGAGGTAGTACACGATCTCAGATGAAAACGTGCCCAAAAGCAATCTTCACCGTTTCGACGAGATGAACAACTTTAATGTTGAACGTTTTTTGATTAGAGGCCATCTTGAGAGGGTTTTGGCTATTTTCCAAAGTCTATGGCAGAGAAATCCAAAACCCGGACGGACATGCCCGGAGTGTCTAGCCTACAGCAGAAAAATATGGAACCCGGAGGGTTGCCCCCGAAGTGTCCAGCCATCTACTGTAGCAGCATCTTGTAGCAGCCGTAACTTTTGCATACAATCTCGGATTAAGACGATTATTGTATCAGAATCGACCAATTCGATGAGACGAAGACAATTCGTGTAGAAAGTTTTCTCATATGAGGCCATCTTGGGGGTGTAATCAGCCGAAGAGTGTTCTGGATACAAAATCACAGTACTTCGAACACAACTTCGGCCTTAGATATGAGACCGGATGGCTATGACCCAAATATAAAAGTTTCTCCTTTTGATGATACGGAACTTCCTCACTTTGAGCACTTTTCCATTTGAGGCCTTCTTAATTATGTTTTTGACCATGCCAAAATTTGGTGTCAACAACGCCTAGTTGATGTGAGACTATCTTCTCCTTTTTTGTCTTCTCCACAACCACCATTCTATTCCACATATAGTGCTATGTCCATGGCTCACGCTCATGTATTGCGTGAAGATTGAAAAAGTTTGAGAACACCAAAAGTATGAAACAATTGCTTGGCTTGTCATCGGGGTTGTGCATGATTAAATACTTTGTGTGATGAAGATAGAGCATAGCCAGACAATATGACTTTGTAGGGATAACTTTCTTTGGCCATGTTATTTTGAGAAGACATAATTTCTTAGTTAGTATACTTGAAGTATTATTATTTCTATGTCCATATTAAACTTTTGTCTTGAATCTTTCGAATCTGAATATTCATACCACAAATAAGAGAATTACATTGAGAATTATGCTAAGTAGCATTCCACATCAAAAATTATGTTTTTATCATTCACCTCCTTGAGGACGAGCATGGATTAAGCTTGGGGATGCTTGATACGTCTCCAACGTATCTATAATTTTTGATTGTTCCATGCTATATTATATTCTGTTTTGGATGTTTAATGGGATTTATTATACACTTTTATATTATTTTTGGGACTAACCAATTAACCGGAGGCCCAGCTCAAATTGCTGTTTTTTTGCCTATTTCAGTGTTTCGCAGAAAAGGAACATCAAACGGAGTCCAAACAGAATGAAACCTTCGGGAACGTGATTTTCGGAACAAACGTGATCCAGAGGACTTGGATTCTATGTAAAGCAATCAACGAGGAAGGCACGAGGCAGGGGGCGCGCCTACCCCAGCGCACCCTCCACCCTCGTGGCCCCCTGCTCCACCGACGCATTTCTTCCTCCTATATATACCCACGCACTTCAAACCATCGACACGGAGCCAAAACCCTATTTCCACCGCCGCAACCTTCTACGTACGTGAGATCCCATCTTGGGGCCTTTTTCCGCACTCACGGAGGGGGCATTGATCACGGAGGGCTTCTACATCAACACCATAGGCTCTCCGATGATGTGTGAGTAGTTTACCTCAGACCTTCGGGTCCATAGTTATTATCTAGATGGCTTCTTCTCTCTTTGGATCTCAATACAAAGTTCTCCTCGATTCTCTTGGAGATCTATTCGATGTAATCTTCTTTTGCGGTGTGTTTGTCGAGATCCGATGAATTGTGGGTTTATGATCAAGTTTATCTATGAACAATATTTGAATCTCCTCTGAAGTCTTTTATGTATGATTGGTTATCTTTGCAAGTCTCTGCGAATTATCAGTTTGGTTTGGCCTACTAGATTGATCTTTCTTGCAATGGGAGAAGTGCTTAGCTTTGGGTTCAATCTTGCGGTGTCCTTTCCCAAAGGATGTTAGGGCAGCAAGGCACGTATTGTATTGTTGCCATCGAGGATAAAAAGATGGGGTTTATATCATATTGCTTGAGTTTATCCCTCTACATCATGTCATCTTACTTAAAGCATTACTCTGTTCTTATGAACTTAATACTCTAGATGCATGATGGATAGCGGTCGACGTGTGGAGTAATAGTAGTAGATGCAGAATCGTTTTGGTCTACTTGTCGCGGACGTTATGCCTATATACATGATCATACCTAAATATTCTCATAACTATGCTCAATTCTATCAATTGCTCGACAGTAATTCGTTTACCCACCATAATGCTTATGCTCTTGAGAGAAGCCACTAGTGAAACCTACGCCCCCCCCGGGTCTATCTTCCATCATATTAATCTTCCAACACTTAGCTATTTTTATTGCCGTTTATTTTACTTTGCATCTTTATTTCTCTTTATCATAAAAATACCAAAAATATTATCTTATCATATCTATCGATCTCACTCTAGAAGTGACCATGAAGGGATTGACAACCCCTTTATCGCGTTGGTTGCGAGGTTCTTATTTGTTTGTGTAGGTGCGTGGGACTCGAGCGTGATCTCCTACTGGATTGATACCTTGGTTCTCAAAAACTGAGGGAAATACTTATGCTACTTTACTACATCACCCTTTCCTCTTCAAGGGAAAACCATTACAGTGCTCAAGAGGTAGCAATGCCTGGTTTTTAAATTCTAGTAAATCCAAAACTCGTCTGAAATTCATGAAACTTGGCATGCAATCATGGAGCGGCATCAACATGCTGTGGTACAAATTTTGTCCCATTTGGGGCAGGTTTGGGTATATGCTTATCACAAAACCGGAGCTTCTCACAACAAGCATGATGGTTTTCGGTAGGGAACGTCCCACCTTTGGGGACGAAACGATATCCATTGCCTCTTATTGCTTTCAATTTTTTTCCTCGTGTCAACATAGAACAACAGGAGTGTTGTGTGATTTTTTGTGATTTTCCGGGGTTCGTTTGGACATTTTTATGCATTAACTGAATTTTCAATGCATTTTATGTGCATAATTCAAATTTGAACTACATGCGCATGCTCCAGTGCATATAAATTGGTTGAAAAATATAATATGTGTCCTTGGGTGCATGCTTAGGTCCCATGCAAGAAATGGAAATGAATTTCAAACACCGGGGCACCGTTGATTGCCGGAAAAACATCGAGATGCCTGGTTTTTAAATTCTAGTAAATCCAAAACTCGTCTGAAATTCATGAAACTTGGCATGCTATCATGGAGCGGCATCAACATGATGTGGTACAAATTTTGTCCCATTTGGGGCAGGTTTGGGTATATGCTTCTCACAACAAGCATGATGGTTTTCGGTAGGGAACATCCCCCCTTTGGCGACGAAACGATATCCATTGCCTCTTATTGCTTTCAATTTTTTTCTCGTGTCAACATAGAACAACAGGAGTGTTGTGTGATTTTTTGTGATTTTTCGGGGTTCATTTGGACATTTTTATGCATTAACTAAGTTTTCAATGCATTTTATGTGCATATTTCAAATTTGAACTACATGCACATGCTCCAGTGCATATAAATTGGTTGAAAAATCAAATATGTGTCCTTGGGTGCATGCTTAGGTGCCATGCAAGAAATGGGAATGAATTTCAAACACCGGGGCATCATTGATTGCCGGCAAAACATCGAGATGTCTGGTTTTTTAATTCTAGTAAATCCAAAACTCGTGTGAAATTCATGAAACTTGGCATGCTATCATGGAGCGGCATCAACATGCTGTGGTACAAATTTTGTCCCATTTGGGAAAGGTTTGGGTATATGCTTCTCACAAACTGGAGCTTCTCGCAACAAGCATGATGGTTTTCGGTAGGGAACGCCCCCCCTTTGGGGACGAAACAATATCCATTGCCTCTTATTGATGTCAATTTTTTTTGTCGTGTCAACATAGAACAACAGGAGTGTTGTGTGATTTTTTGGGGTTCGTTTGGACATTTTTATGCATTAACTGAGTTTTTAATGCATTTTAGTGCATAATTCAAATTTGAACTACATGCACATGCTCCAGTGCATATAAATTGGTTGAAAAATCAAATATGTGTCCTTGGGTGCATGTTTAGGTCTCATGCAAGAAATGGGAATGAATTTCAAACACTAGGGCACCGTTGATTGCAGGCAAAACATTGAGATGCCTGGTTTTTAGATTCTAGTAAATCCAAAATTCGTCTGAAATTCATGAAACTTGGCATGCTATCATGGAGCAGCATCAACATGCCGTGGTACAAATTTTGTCCCATTTGGGGCAGGTTTGGGTATATTCTTCTCACAAACCGGAGCTTCTCACAACATGTATGATGGTTTTGGTAGGGAACGTCCTAGCTTTGTGAACGAAACGATATCCATTGCCTCTTATTGCTTTCAATTTTTTTCTCGTGTCAACATAGAACAACAGGAGTGTTGTGTGATTTTTTGTGATTTTTCGGGGTTCGTTTGGATATTTTATGCATTAACTGAGTTTTCAATGCATTTATGTGCATAATTCAAATTTGAACTACATGCACATGCTCCAGTGCATATAAATAGGTTGAAAAATTAATTATGTGTCCTTGGGTGCATGCTTAGGTCCCATGCAAGAAATGGGAATGAATTTCAAACACCAGGGCGCCGTTGATTGCCGACAAAACATTGAGATGCCTGGTTTTTAAATTATAGTAAATCCAAAATTGTGTTAACCATTCACGTGATGCCACGTGTCTTGGTTTTAATGGCTGTAGAAGGTGTCGTGCGGACAGCTGCTTGACCTTGACTGGACGGGAGGCGTGCGAGCGCCGTCCGGTGCGCAGGCTAACCGAGAGGCGTGCAAGCTGTCCTTGAGTGCGCAGGCTCACCAGGAAGCGTGCGAGTTGTACGCTGCGCAGGCTCACTGGGAAGCGAGCCCTTTGACTTCCATGGCCGCCCACCTTGCTCGCATCCTCTCCATTAATGGCGCCGAAGCCGTAGTTTAATTTTATTTTTAAATATAAAACACTCATCGCAAACGTTTTAGTTAGAACACCCGTATGCAAACCGATAGCTTCCCCAGGAAGCCAAGAGAAAATGTGCCGAGCAAGATTTCTGCACCTCTTTATCGCAAACGTTTTAGATAGAACACCCGTATGCAAAGTGAGAGCAGCACAGGATTTGTGCATCCCTTCGACGCAAACGGTTGTTTTGGATGACCCATGTGCAACCACGTACAAAAAATTTGGTATGATTTGTCAATCCTTGTAACACTGCGATTTGTCAAAATATGAAGCTAAAAATCACTAGCAGTATCTAATTTTTGCAACTAAAATTCAGTAATAAAGCATAAATTTTTCCCCAATTGTTGTCAACCACGTACTGAAATAGCTAGTTCAACTATATATATACTAGCTAATTTTAAGTACGTTGTACAGTTCCACCACATCTATAGTCAGATGAACGGAACAAAATAGCCCCTATATACTAATACTACTACTGCGGAGGGGCTTTGTACTACTTCCGGCTGCCTCTCCTCTGCCGAGCGCGCTCAGTAAGAGGCGGAGGAGGAGGAGCCTACCGACGAGCTGGGCAACCGCAATGCGGTGCCTGCCGCTAATGCAGCTTCAGCGACGCTCGCCTCGAACGCCCTCTGCCGCTCCAGACGACCCCTCTCGAAGCGGTGGTTCTCCTTGTAGATCTCCTGATTCCTCGCCTCTGAGGCGGCGTGTGCCGCGGCCACTACAGCGGTAAGGCTCTTTGTGTGCTCGACGAGGCGCTCCTCCTCCTCCCACAGGAACTCGGTGTTGTGCGCAAGGTCGCTGTCGCACATGCGGGCATCCACCTCAGCCTCTCGCCTTCGGGCGGCGGTGGTGGAGTGGGATGATGACCCGGCGGCAGTCGATGGTGGGCTGGTAGCCATGGCGGTCAACGACGGGGTGGCGGCCATGGCGGCCAACGACGGGGTGGCGGCCACGACCACCACCTCCCACCTTCGGGCCGTGCTGGCGGAGCGGGTGATGGCCACAGTGGCCGGCAGTGGGGTGGCGGCCACGACGGCCATCTCCCGCCTTCGGGCCGCGGCGGCGGAGCGGGCGATGGCCCTGGCTTTCGACGGTGGTGTGGCGACAACGACGTCCGGCAACAGCTACCGACGGGCACCGGCGACGGAGCGTATGGTGGGTGTTCCGCGCACACCCAACATGGATGCCACGCGCACTACACTATGTTGGGGACTGCGCCGCCGCCGCGGTGTAGCCTCCCAGCTGGAGCTGTCCTCTGATGACGGTGGAGTGGCTGAGCGATGACGACGGACCGGTGCCATTGATGAATGTGGGAGAAGCAGATGAGATAAGCTACAGGAATGGAGGGGGAAATGCGACGCAGGACTCGCTGGCCGTGAGGGTTTTTATAGCACGCCGGTAGCATTGGGATTTTGGGCGATTTCACTGAGTCGGGCCGGAAGCTTGCGCGGGAACCTGCGAGGCTGCGCAGGAGCAGGCTCATCGACGATTCATTGGCGCCACCGTTTGGCAAAAAGAACGCCCCCGCGCGCTGCGCAAGCTTGCGTTGTAAGCCGTCTATGGCAGCAGGGTGACAAGACATGCGAGAGGAGGACGAAAGGCCATGCACACATATGGTTAATAAAAAAAGGTTTGTGATTTAATTACCTACTATCTATACCACCGTCTTGGTTTATAAGTATGATAGCTAATAAAATACGAATGTATGTCGCCAAAGATTATATAGTTAGATTTGTATTTGAACATAGTTTCCAATTATATAATTTTTAAAACATGCGTTAAAATTTTGTTGGTTAAATTTGAGGGCAAAGTATGGCACGGAATATAAAGGAGACTATAGACTAGACGGAGGTGGTACCACACGGCCGCTCTCTATGCAGCGACTCAACTGTCGGCCGACTTGTAGGCGACCATTTCCTGTGTGTTCAACTGCTCCATGCGTGTGGTTGCTTGCGGTTCAGGCGGCCTCGGCGCGCTCTGCTCGCGTCCCTCTGGGTGCTCTGCTCTCGCGTCCCTCTGGGTGCTCTACCCTCGTCCCTCCAAGCGCGTTGCCAGTGTTTTGGGCCGGCGCACGATCACGCACGTTCATGTGCAAGCGGTTGCGCCGGGCGCGGCGCAACGATGCAGTTACCCGCTGCAAAAACTGCCATGCGGACTGATGTCTACTACGCAACCTTCTCCTTGTAGACGTTGTTGGGCCTCCAAGTGTAGTGGTTTGTAGGACAGTAGCAAATTTCCCCCAAGTGGATGACCTAAGGTTTATCAATCCGTGGGAGGCGTAGGATGAAGATGGTCTCTCTCAAACAACCCTGCAACCAAATAACAAAGAGTCTCTTGTGTCCCCAACACACCCAATACAATGGTAAATTGTATAGGTGCACTAGTTCGGCGAAGAGATGGTGATACAAGTGCAATATGGATGATAGATATAGGTTTTTGTTATCTGAAAATATAAAAACAGAAAGGTAACAAGTGGTAAAAATGAGCGTAAACGGTACTGCAATGAGTTGAAACAAGGCCTAGGGTTCATACTTTCACTAGTGCAAGTTCTCTCAACAATAATAACATAATTGGATCATATAACTATCCCTCAACATGCAACAAAGAGTCACTCCAAAGTCACTAATAGCGGAGAACAAACGAAGAGATTATGGTAGGGTACGAAACCACCTCAAAGTTATTCTTTCCAATCAATCCGTTGGGCTATTTCTATAAGTGTCACAAACAGCCCTAGAGTTCGTACTAGAATAACACCTTAAGACACAAATCAACCAAAACCCTAATGTCACCTAGATACTCCAATGTCACCTCAAGTATCCATGGGTATGATTATACGATATGCATCACACAATCTCAGATTCATCTATTCAACCAACACATAGAACCTCAAAGAGTGCCCCAAAGTTTCTACCGGAGAATCAAGACGAAAACATGCGCCAACCCCTATGCATAGGTTCATGGGCGGAACCCGCAAGTTGATCGCCAAAACATACATCAAGTGAATCATGTGATATCTCGTTGTCACCACAGATACGCACGGTAAGACATACATCAAGTGTTCTCAAATCATTAAAGACTCAACCCGGTAAGATTACTTCAAAGGGAAAACTCAATCCATTACAAGAGAGTAGAGGGGGAGAAGCAACATAAGATCCAACTATAATAGCAAATCTCGCGATACATCAAGATCGTGCCAAATCAAGAACACGAGAGAGAGAGATCAAACACATAGCTACTGGTACATACCCTCAGCCCCGAGGGTGAACTACTCCCTCCTCGTCATGGAGAGCGCCGGGATGATGAAGATGGCCACCGGAGAGGGATTCCCGCCTCCGGTAGGGTGCCGGAACAGGGTCCCGATTGGTAGTTTGTGGCTACAGAGGCTTGCGGCGGCGGAACTCCCGATCTATTCTGTTCCCCGAAGTTTTTAGGGTATATTGGTATATATAGGAGGAAGAAGTACGTCAGGGGAGCCACGAGGGGACCACGAGGGTGGAGGGCGCGCCCAGGGGGTTGGGCGCGCCCCCCTACCTCGTGCCTCCCTCGTTGCTTTCTTGACGTGGACTCCAAGTCTCCCGGGTTGCTTTCCTTCCAAAAGTAACTTCTCCAGAGGATTTCATTCCGTTTCGACTCCGTTTAATATTCCTTTTCTTTGAAACGCTGAAACAAGGGAAAAAACAGAAACTGGCACTGGGCTCTGGGTCAATAGGTTAGTCCCAAAAGTAATATAAAATTCCATAGTAAAGCCCATAAAACATCCAAGATGGATAATATACTAGCGTGGAACAATCAAAAATTATAGATACGTTGGAGACGTATCAGCATCCCCAAGCTTAATTCCTGCTCGTCCTCGAGTAGGTAAATGATAAAAACAGAATTTTTGATGTGGAATTCTACTTGGCATAATTTGAATGTAATTCTTCTTAATTGTGGTATGAATGTTCAGATTCGAAAGATTCAAGATAAAAGTTCATATTGAAATAAAAATAATAATACTTCAAGCATACTAACTAAGCAATTATGTCCTCTCAAAATAACATGGCCAAAGAAAGTTCATCCCTACAAAATCATATAGTTTAGTCATGCTCCATCTTCGTCACACAAGAATGCTCTCATCATGCACAACCCCGATGACAAGCCAAGCAATTGTTTCATACTTTAGTAATCTCAAACTTATAAACCCTCACGCAATACATGAGAGCAAGCCATGGACACAACACTATGGGTGGAATAGAATATGATGATGGGGGTTATATGGAGAAGACAAAAAAGGAGAAAGTCTCACATCAATGAGGCTAATCAATGAGCTATGGAGATTCCCATCGATTGATGTTAATGCAAGGAGTAGGGATTGCCATGCAACGGATGACTAGAGCTATAAATATATGAAAGCTCAACAAAATAAACTAAGTGGGTGTGCATCCAACTTGCTTGCTCACGAAGACGTAGGGCACTTGAGGAGGCCCATCATTGGAATATACAAGCCAAGTTGTATAATGAAAAATTCCCACTAGTATATGAAAGTGACAAAACAAGAGACTCTCTATCATGAAGATTATGGTGCTACTTTGAAGCACAAGTGTGGTAAAAGGATAGTAACATTGTCCCTTCTCTCTTTTCTCTCAATTTTTTGGGCCTTCTCTTTTATGGCCTTTCTTTTTTTATTCCTCACTTGGGACAATGCTCTAGAAAATGATGATCATCACACTTCTATTTATTTACAACTCAATGATTACAACTCGATACTAGAACAAAGTATGACTCTATATGAATGCCTCCGGCGGTGTACCGGGATATGCAATGAACCAAGAGTGACATGTATGAAAGAATTATGAATGGTGGCTTTGCCACAAATACTATATCAACTACATGATCATGCAAAGCAATATGACAATGATGAATGTGTCATGATAAACGGGATGGTGGAAAGTTGCATGGCAATATATCTCTGAATGGCTATGGAAATGCCATAATAGGTAGGTATGGTGGCTGTTTTGAGGAAGATATAAGGAGGTTTATGTGTGAAAGAGCGTATCATATCACGGGGTTTGGATGCACCGGCGAAGTTTGTACCAACTCTCAATGTGAGAAAGGGCAATGCACGGTACCGAAGAGGCTAGCAATGGTGGAAAGGTGAGAGTGCGTATAATCCGTGGACTCAACATTAGTCATAAAGAACTCACATACTTATTGCAGAAATCTACAAGTCATCAAAAACCAAGCACTACGCACATGCTCCTAGGGGGATAGATTGGTAGGAAAATACCATCGCTCGTCCCCGACCGCCACTCATAAGGAGGACAATCAAAGAACACCTCATGTTTCAAATTTGTTACATAACGTTTACCATACGTGCATGCTACGAGACTTGCAAACTTCAACACAAGTATTTCTCAAATTCACAACTACTCAACTAGCACAACTTTAATATCACTACCTCCATATCTCAAAACAATCATCAAGCATCAAACTTCTCTTGATATTCAACACACTCATATGAAAGTTTTTACTAGTCTTGAATACCTAGCATATTAGGATTAAGCAAATTACCATGCTGTTTAAGACTCTTAAAATAATATAAGTGAATCATGAGAGTTCATCTATTTCTTCAAAATAAAACCACCATTGTGCTCTAGAACATATAAGTGAAGGACTAGAGCAAACGACAGACTACTCCAAAAGATATGAGTGAAGATCAATGAGTAGTTGAATAATTATGCAACTATCTGAAGACTCTCCCATTTAATAATTTCAGATCTTGATACTTTATTCAAACAACAAGCAAAATAAAATAAAACAAAATGACGCTCCAAGCAAAACACATATCATGTGGTGAATAAAAATATAGCTCCAAGTAAAGTTAGCGATGAACGAAGACGAAAGAGGGGATGCCTTCTGGGGCATCCCCAAGCTTAGACGCTTGGTTATCCTTGAATATTACCTTGGGGTGCCATCCCCAAGCTTAGGCTCTTCCCACTCCTTATTCCATAGTCCATCGAATCTTTACCCAAAACTTAAAAACTTCACAACACAAAACTTAACAGAAAATCTCGTGAGCTCCGTTAGCGAAAGAAAACAAAACACCACTTCATGGTACTGTAATGAAATCATTCTTTATTTATATTGGTGTTAAACCTACTGTATTCCAACTTCTCTATGGTTTATAAACTATTTTACTAGCCATAGATTCATCAAAATAAGCAAACAACACACGAAAAACAGAATCTGTCAAAAACAAAACAGTCTGTAGTAATCTGTAACTAACGAAAACTTCTGGAACTCCAAAAATTCTAAAATAAATAGGTGGACCTGAGGAATTTGTATAGTAATCATCTGCAAAACTGAATCAACTAAATAGCACTCTCCAGTAAAAAGTTTTAGCTAATCTCGTGAGCGCTAAAGTTTCTGTTTTTTACAGCATGATCATAAAGACTTCACCCAAGTCTTCCCAAAGGTTCTATTTGGCACAAACACTAATTAAACATAAAACCACATCTAACCAGAGGATATATAAAAAATTTATTCCTAAACAGAACCAAAAATCAAGAAACTAAAATAAAATTGGGTTGCCTCCCAACAAGCGGTATCGTTTAACGCCCCTAGCTAGGCATGATGATTTCAATGATGCTCACATAAAAGATAAGAATTGAAACATAAAGAGAGCATCATGAAGAATATGACTAGCACATTTAAGTCTAACCCACTTCCTATGCATATGGATTTTGTGAGCAAACAACTTATGGGAACAATAATCAACTAGCATAGGAAGGCAAAACAAGCATATCTTCAAAACTTTAAGAACATAGAGAGGAAACTTGATATTATTGCAATTCCTACAAGCATATATTCCTCCCTCATAATAATTTTCAGTAGCATCACGGATGAATTCAACAATATAACTGTGACGCCCCGAGACCGACGCTTCAGAAGACTTCCATATTTTCGTGATCACCGTGTGTTTCTTTTGCGCTTGCTCTTTTGTTTTTGCATTGCATCATGTCATCATGCCATCATGTCATTAATCTTTGCATCTCAACTCAACTAATAAATTGCATAGATGGTTGATCTATTCAAATCGAGGGAAGGGTGACTTCTCTTTATAACATATCCTCCATATATTAGGGAGCTATATTAAATATTTCTTTAATTTGGAAATCACCGTAACACACTTGCAAATTATCCCAATGCCTTTGTTATCTTAATTCTTGGTCTCCAACCTTGCCATATATTCTTTCATCGTATTCCGGAGCTCCACCAAAAATCCGAACATTTTTGGACCTTCCCAGCCCTCACTTCCTATTCAAATCATTTGAATTTAAATCAAATGAGTTTGAATTTAACTCTTTCAATCATGGCCTTTTCTATTTTCTCGGAATAAGCACATTTTTGTGAGTCCGGGAAAATTATCCACGTGTCCAACTTCTTCCGCTAACCTCCCTTTCTTTTCTTTCTTATCTCTGTTTTTTTAATTTCCTTAGAGTGAGAGAGAGAAGAGAGAGCAGCCCAGCCAAATCCTCAGGCCAGCTTATTTGCTCCTGGAGGCCCAGCCGCACCCCCTGTCTTTAACCCTATCCCCCTCGATCGATCCCCATCTCTCGATCCCCTCCTTCCTCCTAGCGCCGCCACCACACGCATCGAGCCAGGAAGAGAAGCTCCCTGCGCCCGATCCCCTCGCTGCCTCCAGCGTGAGAACCCTGCGCCCGACCTCCTCCTCGCTGCCCTTGGTGCCGCGCCACCGGACCTCCCCGCCGCCCTCGTCGACGACCAGCGCTGCCCCTGCAGCCTCCCCTCCTCCGTGTCGTCGCCTCCCCATGGGGCCGCGCCCGCCCTCCCGCACCACTACCATCTCCAGCCGCGGACGGCTTCTAAGCTGCAGCTCTGCTCCGCTCCGCCGCCCCTGCTCCGTCCAGCAAGCGCGCCGCCGCTGCCCTCCTCTGCTCCGCCTCCGTTGCGCCAAGGAACCCCGGCCATCTCCTGCTCCTCGCTGGCCTTCGCTGTGCGCGCCGCCGCTTCCCTGCTTCAGGCCAAGGCCAATGCCTGCCACTTCTTCTAGCCGCGGCTCGGCCACGCACCAACAACCAGCAGCTCGAGCTGCCTCCATGCATCTCCCTTGACCTCCCGAGGAAGAGCCGTGCAAGTCCCTCGATGCCCCTTCAGTTCATCAAGATCACCAAGTCCAGTGATGCGCCAAGATCCTCTCCGATGCGTGTACGGCTATCGTTTCCCTGGATTCGCCAATTACCACGACCATCGCGTTCCGTTTCATCACCGTCAAGGCCGAGAGGACGCCAAGTACCAGGACGACAAGGACCGCCAAGTTTGTCCACATCCGTCAAGTGAACGACTACCATCATTCCAAGACCCAAACGACTACGACGACATGAACATCTACGAACAGTGTTCAGCTACCGTTTCCTACCTAGAACGACTACCGTCGACGTGCATTTCGCCCGAAGGACTTGGACGCGACAAGTTCCTCTCTGAACGTGTACAACTACCGTCGCCGTGTATGATTACTTCCCACGATGACCTGTGAACGTCTACTTCCACTACCGTCGCGAGAACGACTACTTCCACTACGGCCCGTGTACCACTACTTCCTTCGCCGAACCTGATCCGTTCCAAAAATGCACGCTTCAAAGGTATAACTGCCGAGATGACCTTCCGTGAACGAATGTTTGTGATGCATGGGATGCACCCTATGTTTGCACCGTGTCCGAGTTGTGATTGCACGTTCCTCCTTGTTCGCCATGCCCTTGACCCGTGGGAACCCGGTAACCGGGATCACCCACCATCTTTGCATGACTCCCTCCGCACACTTATTCTTTTGCACCGGTATCTCAATGAGTTGTCGGATCATCAGAATGTTGCCATGGCACCATTTCCGTTTCACCGCCGTGGCCCCCTTTTCCTTCCGCCATGGCGACAAATGCCTCGTATCATGCTCATGTCAACATTTCCATAAAATTTCTTAAAATTGCATATGTCATCCGCATCATGATAATAACATTTAAAAATTTTAAAGTTGTTGTTTTCCTTAAATTGCTAAATGACATATGGGGATTTTCTGGAATTCTTATTTGTTATTTCCAGCCTCATTTAAACTTGCCTAAATAGATAGTTTTATTATGCTTCACCTCTTGCCTTGCTTAACCACAGTTATTTTTGTTGGGTACATAAACGGGAGAGAACTAAATAATTCATGTGGTGTTTCATCAATATGCAACTCGTTGCATATTGAGCTCCACTTAATTTGTAGTATTGTTTGTTGCATTTTGCCATGCCATGCCTCATTAAACCGTACATGCATCATACTTGATTGTGCATCATGCCATGATTATGCTTGGTTGTTTACCATGTTGTTTGCTTCTTTCCGGTGTTGCTTCTTCTTGGTAGTTCCGGTTACGTTGCGATTGTGAGGATCCGTTCGACTACATTGGTTCATCTACTTCATGGACTCATTCTTCTTCCTTGCGGGATCTCAGGCAAGATGACCATACCATCGAAATCACTTCTATCTTTGCTTGCTAGTTGTTCGCTCTATTGCTATGCCGCGCTACCTACCACTAGCTATATCATGTGTAACATCCCAAAATTCTAAATTTTGGAATGTTATAAACAAATAGATAGATTTGATTGATTGCTTGATTGATTGACTGAAAGTGAGTGAATTCGAAAATTTTTGAAAGTTAAATGAGAGGGAATAAAAGGACTTTCCCAAACTTTCATTTTTGCTTTTATGATCTTCGGGAATTCAAATTCTTTTCATCACAAAACCCTGGAGAGAAGATGACATGACTTCTTCCATTTATTTAAATGACAAGGGTGTTGAAAATATTTGAATTTCATTTGGAAAATATTTCCAATTCTTAAACTTTATGAAACTCAATGATTTTCACGGCGAAGATAAAATGATTTCTTCAAAACATATGAAATATGAGTTGGAAGTTTCATTATTTCATATTTGGGATTTCTCAATTTTGAAAATAGGATCATTGGATTTATTTAATTATCTTCATAAAGTTTTTCCTATAAAAATATTTTGAGAGGGAATAATATGACTTTCCCAACATTTAGGAAAAATGAAGATATTATAAATAAATCAAAATTTGGTTTTGGAAGATTTATTTTGCTTAGGCAAAATGAGCATTTTAAAATATATGCATGTTTGCTGCTTTTTAAAGTTCATTTTGTTCGACTCATTTTAGGAGTTGGGGAAAATTTGTTTTATTTAATTTGGAGATCATTTGGTATTTTTTTAATTCTTTTTGATTTAATTTTATTTAAAAAATGCGCCCGGGCCAAGGCCCGGCCATTGACCAGGCCCAGCCCAGTAGCGCGCCTGCCCACCTCCCTCCTCCCTCGCCTCGGCCGCCCGGCAGTCTCCGCCGCCGCCTGGCCGCCACGCCTGAGTCCGCCCGCGCCGCCGCCCGGCCGTGTTGCTCGGACGCCGGACGCCGCCGCCCGTGCCCCTCCCCCAAGCAACCCGGCGCCCCTCCTATTTAACCTCGCCGCCCCTCCTCTCTCCTCAAGCCGCCCGCCGCCGCCTCTCGGCCGAGTCCGCCGCCGCCCAAGGGCCGCCCGCCCGCCGCCGTTTCCGTCGCTGACGCGGACCCGCCGCCTCGTCTTCGAACCCACGGAGCCGCCCGCCCTTCCGGGCGCCACGGACCCCTTGGCGAGATCACCGGAGGTAGCCGCCCCGCGCCGCCCGATCCGGTTTTCCCCAAAATAACCGATCCGGTTTATTTAAAAAAAAATTAAAAAAAAAACCTAGATTGGTTTTATTTTTTTTCGGTTTTCTTAATTAACGAACGTTCACCGAACCGTTCGTTTCAATGAACGCATTCGTTGGATTAGTTCTGTTAACGAACGTCCGTTATTTAGTTCGTTCGCCGTTTTTCTTTTAAATCGGATTTAATCCATTATTTTTCAGATTCGATTTCTGATCCGATTTTCAAATCTGTTTTATTTCTTGCTCGTTTATCGGAATCAGGTGATTCAAGCGCCTGAGTTTCTATTTAAACCGCCGTTCCGACCAACCTACTTTCACAGAGTTTTGCTACTGTGAAATTTTGGCCTAATTTCAGTTTTTCTAAACCGAGTCGTTTCTCTCGAGTTCCGACTTTCGATGCTTTATTTGATTCGATTCTTTTGCAACTGTGGTTCTTAAGTTGGACTATCTGGTTAGATCTTTTATTCGAGATTTCCCGTGCATTAGATGAGTGCTTATTGTATGCTTGTTGTTTGTCATGCGTTAGATCACCCGGAGTGCGCCGCTTGTTACTTCAATCTCTAGGTCTCATGGATCGTCAAGAAGGCAAGTAACACTTTGATCATACCTTTCTACTACCCAGCTTTATGCATTAGATCAAACCTCAAACACTTGCATGATTAGGATCTAATCAAATTGTGGGATGGGAAGTAGATTGAGGTAGTACCTATTACACTGCTTTTACTTATGAAACCTTGGGAGTTACTTCTACGCTTGCTTGATTATGCCATGCTATGCTAGTAGACGTGGATTGGGTGAGTGAATATCCATGACAGATGTGAGATTGATAATTAATGGTTTATCTAAGGTGGCAACCTAAACACACATCTGGGTGGATTGAGGCACCTGGTTTCTATCAAGATTTGCCTGTATTTCTTCGGACCGCCACCCAGGCTCTAAGGGATCATAAGGTTATTCAAACTGGAAACTTCCGTGTGCAGCCACAAGCCAATTATGGGCTCATGGCGTAGTTGACTAAGTTGTGCGAACTCTTACGGGTAGGCTAGCTGATGTAGGGGATGTAGGTTGGTACGGTCTACCCACATGTAAGGTGCTAGCGCCCGAAAGACTATGTCTCGGCCATCCGCTTTCTCAAACACCATGTAGTGCGAGAACCAAGCGGAGGCGATCGAGTCTTGTGGGGAAAAGTGCAAACCTCTGCAGAGTGTAAAACTAATCATGATTAGCCGTGTCCCCGGTTATGGACGTTTTGAGTATCTAGTACTTGAATATCATGTGAATCTCAACATGTTACTTCAAATAAAAGTTATTGGGTTTTTGATGAGTACTTTTAATTGGGATTGAGGATGCTGTCAACCATTCTCAATGTTTAACAACCACCATGATAGTTAAATAAATTTATTCCTTTGAAGTAGGGAAAAGTTGGCTTTTCGCAAAAACTGTAACCATAGAGCTTTCCACCAGCCATATATGCATGTAGTATAGCCTATTCCTTCATTACTCTCTATGTGTTACATTGCCAGCATATTCCATGTGCTGACCCGTTTTGGGCTGCAACTTTTCATGTTGCAGAATTTTCGCATTTGACGAGTAAGTGATACGTTAGGGTTACGATTTCCTATACTCAACTTTGCCGTTGGTGTTGATGGGAATCCACAACCTTGTTGCTTCCGCTTATATTTTGGATTGAGGTAATAGTATTTACGTTACTTTATACATGTGATTTACCTCTGTTATAAATCCTTCGAGTACTGTGTGTGTCAGCATACCGATCCAGGGATGACACGAAAGCACAGAGACTTGATCCATTCGGGTCGGGTCGCTACATCATGCCTCCCATATTGCCATGCCAAGCCTCTAACCATCCTTTCCTAGCAAACCGCTGTTTGGCTAAGTTAGCGCTTTTGCTCAGCCCTTCTTATAGCGTTGCTAGTTGCAGGTGAAGATGAAGTTGGTTCCATGTTGAAACATGGATATTTTGGGATATCACAATATCTCTTGTTTCTATATACTTGGTAAAGGGTGGAAGGCTCGGCCTTATGCCTGGTGTTTTGTTCCACTCTTGCCGCCCTAGTTTCCGTCATACCAGTGTTATGTTCCTTGATTTTGCGTTCCTTACGCGGTTGGGGATTTATGGGACCCCCTTGACAGTTTGCTTTGAATAAAACTCCTCCAGCAAGGCCCAACCTTGGTTTTACATTTGCCTACCTAAGCCTTTCCCTTGGGTTTTCGCGAGCCCGAGGGTCATCTTTATTTAACCCCCCTGGGCCAGTGCTCCTCTGAGCATTGGTCCGAACCGAGTAGACTGCGGGGCCACCTCGGGGAAACTTGAGGCTTGGTTTTACTCGTAGGATGTCTCATCCGGTGTGCCCTGAGATCGAGATATGTGCAGCTCCTATCGGGATTTGTTGGCACAGTCGGGTGGTCTTGCTGGTCTTGTTTTACCATTGTCGAAACGTCTTGTAACCGGGATCCCGAGCCTGATCGGGTCCTCCCGGGAGAAGGAATATCCTTCGTTGACCGTGAGAGCTTGTGATGGGCTAAGTTGGGACACCCCTGCAGGGTATAAACTTTTGAGAGCCGTGCCCGCGGTTATGTGGCAAATGGGAATTTGTTAATGTCCGGTTGTAGAGAACTTGACACTTGACTTAATTAAAATACGTCAACCGCGTGTGTAGGCGTGATGGTCTTTTTTCGGCGGAGTCCGGGAAGAAAACACGGTCTTGAGTTAGGCTTGAACGTAAGTAGCTTCAGGATCACTTCTTGATCATTTCTAGCTTCTCGACCGTGCGTTGCTTCTCTTCTCGCTCTCATTTGTGTATGTTAGCCACCATATATGCTTAGTGCTTGCTGCAGCTCCACCACATTACCCCTTTCCTACCTATAAGCTTAAATAGTCTTGATCTCGTGGGTGTGAGATTGTTGAGTCCTCGTGACTCATAGATTCTACTAAAACAGTTGCAGGTGCCGACGATACCAGTGCAGGTGATGCAACCGAGCTCAAGTGGGAGTTCGACGAGGAACTTGGTCGTTACTATGTTTCGTTTCCTGATGATCAGTAGTGGAGCCCAGTTGGGACGATCGGGGATCTAGCATTTGGAGTTATCTTCTTTTCATTTGGATTTAACCGTAGTCGGTCTATGTGTGTACTCTAAATGATGTTTGTTTAATTAATGTATTGTGTGAAGTGGCGATTGTAAGACAACTCTTTATCCCGTTCTTGTTCATTACATGGGACTGTGTGAAGATGACCCTTCTTGCGACAAAACCACCATGCGGTTATGCCTCCAAGTCGTGCCTCGACACGTGGGAGATATAGCCGCATCGTGGGTGTTACAAGTTGGTAATCAGAGCCATCCCCGACTTAGGAGCCTCCTGTTTGATCGAATCGGGACGTTGTTGAGACTAGAACAAATAAATGTTTTGAGTCTTAGGATTATATATATCGGAGAGTAGGATTCTTTTTACTCCTCAGTCCCTTCGTCGCTCTGGTGAGGCCTCCTGACGTAGATGTTTTGACTTTCCTCTCCTCAAATTTCACTAAAATGTTTTTGAGGATCACGCGGGTATCTTGGAATCGTTTCGATGGTTTTGTGACGAGAACATTGTTCTTGGTGCCTCCTGACATTTAGGGGTTGTGGCAGTGTCCCGGGGAGTTGAGCTCCGAGGTGTTGTCACAATTTTATCTTGCAGTTCTGGAATACCCGAGTTTCGCCGACATCGAAAATCTCTTTTATGCAGTTGTTGGTGAGATCACCTCGACGCCACCCAGTACTGGGGCGGGAGTTCGGGAGTATTGCCATAACTCATATAACGAATGCTTTTTGAAGGTTGAGGTACACGATTTCTGGAGTTTTCTTGGTTATGTGTTGACGGATGGATACTGATGGATCTAGGTATTGTTAGTTTGGGTGAGATATATTGCGTCCCCTGTATCCCCAACACCAGATTGCATAACCAGAAAGTTTCGGGAGTTTATAAGTGGGAATTCAAGCATCTCGTACGATATCTTTCCAACACACACATGATACGATATGGGATCTATCATATGTTTGTTTCCGGCTTATTCTGCAAGCCAAATCCTTTGTTTTTGTTTTGTTTTGTAGTATTCGAGTTGCTTCAATGCCAAGTGTTGATTCCATAACTTATTCTAAGCGGTGTTCTCATATTTCTATGTGGATGCTAATCCTTCTTGTTCATCAAGGTTGTCTTTTCAATCCTTTCCAACCGGTGTGCTTCTCTCCAAGTAAATCCAATCATTCCAACATTCGCAAGATCAATTCTAAGCTTTTTCTCAACAGTGTTCGTTTCATCCGACCCAAGTTGCCTTTGTTTTCCCACCCTCCCACCCTTTTCTTCAAGGACTCAGATTTCTTAATCAAGTATCCTTTTTATTGATGTGAAGTCTCTTCATTCTTTTCCTCCATGTTCTTACCTGGTGATTCTCATGAAGATGCTAAGGAAGCTTCAAGTCTATTATTCTTCGTTCTTTTCTTCTCCGATGGGTTCAATTCAAGCTTTGTCGATCATATCATTTTCCTCGTTTCAAATGTTTTCTCATGCCGGTGCGCCTCATAATCTTTCCCCGCTTGCTATTCAATTGTTCCAGAGTGCTGAAGATGTCTCGAAGATTCATGTTTCCGCTCTGCATTCGTTCAAGCTTCAAGCCATTTAATTCAACCGGCGCAATCTATATTTTAAATCGTTCAACGGTGTGTTTTTTCAGTGGGCCCTAACGCACAGGTCTTTTCCCAGGATCTTACCCGATTCTTCTATTTTTCCGGAGCTACTATCAAATTCTTCTCCAAGTTTGACGTAAGAATGGGTTATCATCAGTCATATGTCTTTCTCCAAAATCTTTCAAATTCTTTTCATCGTTGGTTAAACCTTTCCAATTTTCATTCCAGAGTGCCTCAACAATTCATGGTGGTGTTTCTGATCGTCATTCTCAACATTTGAAGACCGAAGAAGAGTTTCTCTTAAATCTTGCTCCATTCTCTTCAAGATTCATGGTTCTAGCTTGATGCCATCCTCTCATAATTGTTTTCGACAGAGAATTCTTTGCACCCATCCGGAGCATTTCAGGAGTCTTTTCAGTTTGATTCTCCGGAGCCCATCATCTCAGAATTATTCATTCAAGCTTTTTGCTCTCGTTCTCCAAATCATACCGGTGCTTCATTCAAGTATTAACTAATCGGCTCGGGATCTCTACGTTCACTTGTATCTAAAATCTCTCAAGTATCTTCATTCGTTTTTTCAAATTGTTCCCAGTGAATTGTGCCTTTGCTATTTTCATTTTCAATTCTACGGCGGTTTGTTCAAGATTCCTCTTCCTATGTTCTCATATTAATTCATTCGTTCTTTCCAATCCTACCGGTGGTTCGTTGAAGACCTTCCCAAGTTTGCGCCATATCTATCTTAATCCTTTCTACGAGAATAAGTAGTATGCCAAATCCATTGCTTGTCATCGATTTAATTGGTGAAGGATGAGCATAATGTAATTCTTATTCTTGTTTCAATGAGTAAATTCAATTCCTTATTCTGGAGGTTCATCAAATTCTTGATTTCATTTGTTCATCTTTCTTTCCGGAGTTCCAAGTTTTCTCGGTTATATCATTTCAAAGCTTCTTCTTATCACTGCAAGGCTTCACCTTATGTTTTCAACTTCTCTTTCTTTCTATCATCCTTTTATTACTGGAGTTCTTCATGGAGTTTCTTCATGGTGGTTCATCAAGGATTTAATTCATTCTCGAAGTGTTCTCAAGATTCTTGTTGGAAGAGCTCAAATATTCTTCTTCCCGCATTCCAAAGTGCAATTCGTCTACCTTATCATTTGAGGCGGTGTTATGTCATTCTTGACAATTCGAGTTCGCGTTTCATGATTCACATGTTGTCAAGAATGAGATATTTTAAACCCACCAATCTCTTCGTTGGATTTATCTTGTGTCATGTTTCACCTAAAGCCTTCCCTAAGGAATGTTGCTATTATGGTGCTTATCAATGATCCAAGTTTTCTCCTATCCTCTTGGTGAAAGAAGTTTTTCATCGCCTTGGTGCTCTCACTCAAATCAATGGCTTCCTTTAGTGGCCGTTTTTCACCTCATAATGTTGAGATGTTTCCATAAGTCCACTACAAGCTCATTCTTTTCGTTGTTGGTTTTCCAACAACTCCGTTCAATCCTTCTTTTTAAGGAGGCTCTTTCAAATTCAATTGTGATAGAAGTTGTTGTTCTCTTCTCTGTTCTCTTGATTCCACTCTTTCATTTGTCCCTAAGGCATTGTGATGTTTTCTTCGACCCATCATCTCATTTTGGAGATCATGTTTTTTTCCTTGCTTATCCATTTAGCCGGGGTGTCGTGTTTTCATTCGAGCTCTCTCATCTTATCAAGTTTTGCCTCCTTCCTCAACCAGAGTGCGGTCTGAAATCTTTCTTACCCCTTGTGCCATTTTTCAATAGTTTCGGAGGCTGTGTGTTGTTGATTTCATCAAGTATCATCCCATCTTCTCAAGTTCATGTTAATTCCTTCCATTTTCAGTCGGAGTGCTGTCTAAATTATATCATTATTAATCCTACTCTATCTTGTTTTAACCGGAGCGGCTTCAAAATCAATCTTGTCCCTTTAGCTCTTGGTTCTCATCATGTTCTTTGATCTTTTCTGCTAACGCAATGTTTGCAATCTCGTTCACCTCCATTGTATTCTTTCTTTCGATTTGTTCAACGTCTCAAGGTTTGTGGGTTTCACTTGTTTGTCAAAGAAGCAACTTTGTTTTACCTCTTCCTCTTCCGTTTCTCTCTGGCGCCATCCTTAGATCTCGGGACGAGATCTCTTGTAAGTGGAGGAGTATTGTGGTGCCCCGAGACCGACGCTTCAGAAGACTTCCATATTTTCGTGATCACCGTGTGTTTCTTTTGCGCTTGCTCTTTTATTTTTGCATTGCATCATGTCATCATGCCATCATGTCATTAATCTTTGCATCTCAACTCAACTAATAAATTGCATAGATGGTTGATCTATTTAAATCGAGGGAAGGGTGACTTCTCTTTATAACATATCCTCCCAATATTAGGGAGCTATATTAAATATTTCTTTAATTTGGAAATCACCATAACACACTTGCAAATTATCCCAATGCCTTTGTTATCTTAATTCTTGGTCTCCAACCTTGCCATATATTCTTTCATCATATTCCGGAGCTCCACCAAAAATCTGAACAATTTTGGACCTTCCCAACCCTCACTTTCTATTCAAATCATTTGAATTTAAATCAGATGAGTTTGAATTTAAATCTTTCAATCATGGCCTTTTCTATTTTCTCGGAACAAGCACATTTTTGTGAGTCCGGGAAAATTATCCGCGTGTCCAACTTCTTCCCCTAACCTCCCTTTCTTTTCTTTCTTATCTCTGTTTTTCTAATTTTCCTTAGAGTGAGAGAGAAGAGAGAGCAGCCCAGCCAAATCCTCAGGCCGACTCATTTGCTCCTGGAGGCCCAGCCGCACCCCCCTGTCTTTAACCCTAGCCCCCTTGATCGATCCCCATCTCTCGATCCCCTCACCTTCAAAAAAAAATCTCTCGATCCCCTCCTTCCTCCTAGCGCCGCCACCACACGCATCGAGCCAGGAAGAGAAGCTCCCTGCGCCTGATCCCCTCACCGCCTCCACCGTGAGAACCCCGCGCCCGACCTCCTCTTCGCCGCCCTTGGTGCCGCGCCACCGGACCTCCCCGTCGCCCTCGTCGACGACCAGCGCTTCCCCTGCAGCCTCCCCTCCTCCGCGTCGTCGCCTCCCCATGGCGCCGCGCCCGGCCTCCCTCACCACTACCATCTCCAGCCGCGGCCGGCTTCTACGCTGCTGCTCTGCTCCGCTCCGCCGCCCCTGCTCCGTCCAGCAAGCGCGCCGCCGCTGCCCTCCTCTACTCCGCCTCCGTTGCGCCAAGGCACCCCGACCATCTCCTGCTCCTCGCTGGCCTTCGCTGTGTGCGCCGCCGCTTCGCTGCTTCAGGCCAAGGCCGACGTCGGCCACTTCTTCTAGCCGCGGCTCGGCCACGCACCAACAACCAACAGCTCAAGCTGCCTCCATGCATCTCTGGTGACCTCCCGAGGCAGAGCCGTGCAAGTCCCTCGATGCCCCTTCAGTTCATCAAGATCGCCAAGTCCAGTGATGGGCCAAGTTCCTCTCCGATCCGTGTACGGCTACCGTTTCCCTAGATTCGCCAAGTACCACGACCATTGCGTTCCGTTTCGTCATCGTCAATCCGAGAGGACGCCAAGTACCAGGACGACGAGGACCGCCAAGTTCGTCCACCACCGTTAAGTGAACGACTACCATCATTCCAAGACCCAAACGACTACGGCGGCATGAACATCTACGAACCGTGTTCAGCTACCGTTTCCTACCTAGAACGACTACCGTCGACGGGCATTTCGCCCGAAGGACTTGGACGCGACAAGTTCCTCTCTGAACGTGTACAACTACCGTCGCCGTGTATGATTACTTCCCACGATGACCCGTGAACGTCTACTTCCACTACTGTCACGAGAACGACTACTTCCACTACGGCCCGTGTACCATTACTTCCTTTGGCGAACCGGATCCGTTCCGAAAATGCACGCTTCAAAGGCATAACCGCCGAGATGACCTTCCGAGAACGAATGTTTGCGATGCATGAGATGCACCGTGTCCGAGTTGTCATTGCACGTTCCTCCTCGTTCGTCATGCCCTTGACCCGTGGGAACCCGGTAACCGGGATCACCCCACCATCCTTGCATGACTCCCTCCGCACACTTATTCTTTTGCACCGGTATCTCAATGAGTTGTCGGATCATCGGAATGTTGCCGTGGCACCATTTCTGTTTCACCGCTGTGGCACCCTTTTCCTTCCGCCATGGCGATGCTCATGTCAACATTTCCATAAAATTGCTTAAAACTTGCATATGTCATTCGCATCATGATAATAACATTTAAAACGTTTAAAGTT
The DNA here is from genome assembly GCA_021605145.1 of Aegilops bicornis. Lineage (NCBI taxonomy): Eukaryota > Viridiplantae > Streptophyta > Magnoliopsida > Poales > Poaceae > Aegilops > Aegilops bicornis. Next base: position 413,899,862 of record CM038672.1, read on the forward strand.
GTTGTTTTCCTTAAATTGCTAAATGACATATGGGGATTTTCTGGAATTGTTATTTGTTATTTCCTGCCTTATTTAAACTTGCCTAAATAGATAGTTTTATTATGCTTCACCTCTTGCCATGCTTAACCACAATTATTTTTGTTGGGTACATAAACGGGAGAGAAGTAAATAATTGATGTGGTGTTTTGTCAATATGCAACTCGTTGCATATTTAGTTCCACTTAATTTGTAGTATTGTTTGTTGCATTTTGCCATGCCATGCCTCATTAAAACGGACGTGCATCATACTTGATTGTGCATCATGCCATGATTATGCTTGGTTGTTTACCATGTTGTTTGCTTCTTTCTGGTGTTGCTTCTTCTTGATAGTTCCGGTTACGTTGCGATTGTGAGGATCCGTTCGACTATGTTGGTTCGTCTACTTCATGGACTCGTTCTTCTTCCCGGCGGGATTTCAGGCAAGATGACCATACCCTCGAAATCACTTCTATCTTTTCTTGCTAGTTGTTCCCTCTATTGCTATGCCGCGCTACCTACCACTTGCTATATCATGCCTCCCATATTGCCATGCCAAGCCTCTAACCATCCTTTCCTAGCAAACCGTTGTTTGGCTAAGTTACCGCTTTTGCTCAGCCTTTCTTATAGCGTTACTAGTTGCAGGTGAAGATGAAGTTGGTCCCATGTTGAAACATGGATATTTTGGGATATCACAATATCTCTTGTTTAATTTAATGCATCTATATACTTGGTAAAGGGTGGAAGGCTCGGCCTTATGCCTGGTGTTTTGTTCCACTCTTGCCGCCCTAGTTTCCGTCATACCGGTGTTATGTTCCTTGATTTTGCGTTCCTTACGCAGTTGGTGATTTATGGGACCCCCTTGACAGTTCGCTTTGAATAAAACTCCTCCAGCAAGGCCCAACCTTGGTTTTACATTTGCCTACCTAAGCCTTTCCCTTGGGTTTTCACGAGCCCGAGGGTCATCTTTATTTAACCCCCCCAGGCCAGTGCTCCTCTGAGTATTGGTCCGAACTGAGTAGACTGCGGGGCCACCTCGGGGAAACTTGAGGCTTGGTTTTACTCGTAGGATGTCTCATCCGGTGTGCCCTGAGAATGAGATATGTGCAGCTCCTATCGGGATTTGTCGGCACAGTCGGGTGGTCTTGCTGGTCTTGTTTTACCATTGTCGAAACGTCTTGTAACCGGGATCCTGAGCCTGATCGGGTCCTCCCAGGAGAAGGAATATCCTTCGTTGACCGTGAGAGATTGTGATGGGCTAAGTTGGGACACCCCTGCAGGGTATAAACTTTCGAGAGCCGTGCCCGTGGTTATGTGGCAGATGGGAATTTGTTAATATCCGGTTGTAGAGAACTTGACACTTGACTTAATTAAAATACATCAACCGCGTGTGTAGCCATGATGGTCTCTTTTCGGCGGAGTCCGGGAAGAGAACACGGTCTTGAGTTATGCTTGAACGTAAGTAGCTTCAGGATCACTTCTTGATCATTTCTAGCTTCTCGACCGTGCGTTGCTTCTCTTCTCGCTCTCATTTGCGTATGTTAGCCACCATATATGCTTAGTGCTTGCTGCAGCTCCACCACATTACCCCTTTCCTACCCATAAGCTTAAATAGTCTTGATCTCGCGTGTGTGAGATTGTTGAGTCCTCGTGATTCATAGATTCTACCAAAACAGTTGCAGGTGCCGACGATACCAGTGCAGGTGACGCAACCGAGCTCAAGTGGGAGTTCGACGAGGAACTTGGTCGTTACTATGTTTCGTTTCCTGATGATTAGTAGTGGAGCCCAGTTGGGACGACCGGGGATCTAGCATTTGGAGTTATCTTCTTTTCATTTGGATTTGACCGTAGTCGGTCTATGTGTGTACTCTGAATGATGTTTGTTTAATTAATGTATTGTGTGAAGTGGCGATTATAAGCCAACTCTTTATCCCATTATTGTTCATTACATGGGATTGTGTGAAGATGACCCTTCTTGCGACAAAACCACCATGCGATTATGCCTCCAAGTCGTGCCTCGACACGTGGGAGATATAGACGCATCGTGGGTGTTACAATAACCAGCACCTAAAGCATCCTTTTCATGATCTACTTGCATAGAATTTTTACTACTCTCCACATAAGCAAAATTCTTCTCATCAACAATAGTGGGAGAAAACTCAACAAAATAACTATCATGTAATTGAAAATTAAGTTCAAGATGACAAGTTTCATGGTTATCATTATTCTTTAAAGCATACGTGTCATCACAATAATCATCATAAATAGGAGGCATGCTTTCATCATAATAAATTTGCTCATCAAAACTTGGGGGACAAAACATATCATCTTCATCAAACATAGCATCCCCAAACTTGTGGCTTTGCATATCATTAGCATCATGGATATTCATAGAATTCATACTAACAACATTGCAACCATGCTCATCATTCAAATATTTAGTGCCAAACATTCTAATGCATTCTTCTTCTAACACTTTGGCACAATTTTCCTTCCCATCATACTCACGAAAGATATTAAAAAGATGAAGCGTATGAGGCAAACTCAATTCCATTTTTTTATTTTCTTTTATAAACTAAACTAGTGCTAAAACAAGAAACAAAAAGATTCAATTGCAAGATCTAAATATATACCTTCAAGCACTCACCTCCCCGGCAATGGCGCCAGAAACTGCTTGATGTCTACTACGCAACCTTCTCCTTGTAGACGTTGTTGGGCCTCCAAGTGCAGAGGTTTGTAGGACAGTAGCAAATTTCCCACAAGTGGATGACCTAAGGTTTATCAATCCGTGGGAGGCGTAGGATGAAGATAATCTCTCTCAAACAACCCTGCAACCAAATAAAAAAGAGTCTCTTGTGTCCCCAACACACCCAATACAATGGTAAATTGTATAGGTGCACTAGTTCGGCGAAGAGATGGTGATACAAGTGCAATATGGATGGTAGATATAGGTTTTTGTAATCTGAAAATATAAAAACAGCAAGGTAACAAGTAGTAAAAATGAGCGTAAACGGTATTGCAATGAGTTGAAACAAGGCCTAGGGTTCATACTTTCACTAGTGCAAGTTCTCTCAACAGTAATAACATAATTGGATCATATAACTATCCCTCAACATGCAACAAAGAGTCACTCCAAAGGCACTAATAGCGGAGAACAAACGAAGAGATTATGGTAGGGTACGAAACTACCTCAAAGTTATTCTTTCCAATCAATCCGTTGGGCTATTCCTATAAGTGTCACAAACAGCCCTAGAGTTCGTACTAGAATAACACCTTAAGACACAAATCAACCAAAACCCTAATGTCACCTAGATACTCCAATGTCACCTCAAGTATCCGTGGGGTATGATTATATGATATGCATCACACAATCTCAGATTCATCTATTCAACCAACACATAGAACCTCAAAGAGTGCCCCAAAGTTTCTACCGGAGAATCAATACGAAAACATGTGCCAACCCCTATGCATAGGTTCATGGGCGGAACCCGTAAGTTGATCACCAAAACATACATCAAGTGAATCACGTGATATCCCATTGTCACCACAGATACGCACGGCAAGACATACATCAAGTGTTCTCAAATCATTAAAGACTCAATCCGATAAGATTACTTCAAAGGGAAAACTCAATCCATTACAAGAGAGTAGAGGGGAGAAAGCAACATAAGATCCAACTATAATAGCAAAGCTCGCGATACATCAAGATCGTGCCAAATCTAGAACACGAGAGAGAGAGAGAGAGAGATCAAACACATAGCTACTGGTACATACCCTCAGCCCCGAGGGTGAACTACTCCCTCCTTGTCATGGAGAGCGGCGGGATGACGAAGATGGCCACCGGAGAGGGATTCCCCCCTCCGGTAGGGTGCCGAAACAGGGTCCCGATTGGTTTTTGGTGGCTACAGAGGCTTGCGGCGACGGAACTCCCGATCTATTCTGTTCCCCGAAGTTTTTAGGGTATATTGGTATATATAGGAGGAAGAAGTACGTCAGGGGAGCTACGAGGGGACCATTAGGGTGGAGGGCGTGCCCAGGGGGGTGGGCGCGCCCCCCCTGCCTCGTGCCTCCCTCGTTGCTTTCTTGACGTGGACTCCAAGTCTCCCGTGTTGCTTTCCTTCCAAAAATAACTTCTCCAGAGGATTTCATTCCGTTTCGACTCCGTTTGATATTCCTTTTCTTCGAAACACTGAAACAAGGGAAAAAACAAAAACTGGCACTGGGCTCTGGGTCAATAGGTTAGTCCCAAAAGTAATATAAAAGTGCATAGTAAAGCCCATAAAACATCCAAGATGGATAATATACTAGCATGGAACAATAAAAAAATTATAGATACGTTGGAGACGTATCAGGGACGCGCCGAGAATCCACGCCGCCCGACCCCCTTTTATTCCTGCGGCCATTTACCTTCATCTCCCGTCTCACACGACACAATAAGCACACCCACGAGGACACATACAGAGAGGACATCCAGCGGTTCCAATGGCTCTCCCCGTGGCTCCAATGGCGCTCCCAGCGGCCGACGACGACAACGGCGGGCAGTTCACCACACATCACATAGTGGACACCCACGTGAAGGGGAAGGCCCTCTCGGTGTTGTACACGAACGATTCGGTCTCGATGGAGAGCTCCATCCAAACTATGGAGCAGTTCCTTGCCGAGGACAAGTATCTAGTGGTCGACTTTGACCTCGAGTACACCATCGGTCATGCCGGGCACGATCAGAAGGTTGCCGTTGCCCAGTTGTGCGTGCGACATGACGTCCTCGTCTACCACTTCTACCTTTCCACAAGGCCTTGCGAGCGTTTCTCTAGGTTTATCAAGAGCTTCGACTACAATTTCTCTACGGTGGACACCACCAACGATCTAAAAGCGCTCAAGGTTTCGGACTTGAAATGCCCGAATCTTGTCAACATCCAGCACCACTACAGGGTCTGGGGCAGCGACAAAAGGACACTGAACTCCCTGGTTGACCTCGCCTCAGCCATCATCGACCCCTACAGGGTCTGGGGCAGCGACAAAAGGAAACTGAACTCCCTGGTTGACCTCGCCTCAGCCATCATCGACCCCTACTACGCAAAGATGAAGCAAGAGAGCAATAAGGACAAGAACGCCTGGCACAATGTGTTGCATAAGAGATTGGATGAACAACATGTCAAGTACGCGGCCATGGACGCGTACACAAGCTACAAGATGTACATGCGGATCTTTGACATGAGGAACTACCTTCTTTCTGACCCAGACGAGGGATCAAGCCACATAGCAGTGCCGGGAGCATCACAAGAAGTAGATGACTAGACGATCATTTCTCCTACTTTAGAATGCATGCAATTGTTTATTGAGGTGTGTGCGAATGATGCATCTGATCACTTATGTAATTGGATGTTTATTTCAGTTATATATATATATACATGTTATTCTACTGTAGACAGAGCAATTCACACGGCTTATTAGCAGCAATCATGTGTGTTATTATTGGTCTTCGCACACATTTCAGATTACGGACCAGTTTGCCACGTATCACACACATCTTGTTCAGTTGAACCGTTTCCATTGTGTTGCCTAATCACACACAGTTCATCCTAGTGAACCGTATGCTGTATATCGCACACGCCTTCATCTGGCTGCCTGTTTCTTTTGTGCCTCCTCATCCCAAACAGTTAATTGAGCTGAACCGTATGCCCTGCATCGCACATGCAACTAAATATTGAACCGTGTTTGATGCATCTGTCATCGCCAATGTTTTGCACCTTTTTTGACGGTTTTATACACCACCGTTTCCGATTATGGCATCGCACACAGTTTCGTCGAAGGGTCTCTGATCGTAGTGTCGCGTTTGGACCATCCTGCAGTAGTGAAAGGCATAAGAATTGTATCATAAAGCGAAATAACAATCCAAATTGCAATAAATATCAATAGCAAACATGATGCAAAATGGACGTATCAGTGGACCATGTAGGTCCTGCTACGTAGTTGCAGCGATTCAGTGGACATTCAAATCGGTTTCGGCGCAATATGCGCGCTGGACGAATCTTGGTTGTCGACTCAACTGGTCACCTTGGCCAGGTCCAGGACTATGCTCCATGTTGGATCTGTCAGAGATTGATGGGTGTCTTCATGAACTTCAATCTCAACCAAGATCATGGAAAAAATCGTCCATGCAGCTCAGGGGCTCAACATCAACTTTGCCCTCGCTTGACCATACATAATTTCTGGGCAGCGGATTCGTTTTAGCCATCCGTGCCCAATTGAGCCTCATTTTAATGATCTCTTCAGTTGAGTTATTCATTATTGAGTCTACAACGACCCTGGAAAATTTCATCATGTGCCGACGTAGGAATCTCCACCAATCGCCGATATACCGAGACCCTATTGGATCTAGAGGGAAATCCGCGCGAATTCGGGAGAAAGAGTCTAGCTGCCAAATCTGGCCTCCTTTGGAAGATACAACTGTTCAGATCATGCAGAATTTTCATATCGACAACCCTCAAAATTTGAGGGCGATCCGACGGTACAAACTCTTGATGGGATCCTGATGAGTGCATCAACTTTTTAATAGGTTTTCTGTGTGAAAACAAATCAGACATGAATTCATCTTTTTCATGAACGGGCTATCAGACATCTTTTCTAGAGAATTTTTCACAGAGTATCATGTTTTGTTTTCATACACGTCCCTAAAATTTTTAGCCTTTTCGAGGTGCTCTTCACTTTCTCACCAGTTTCACACCGGGCCAACCTTGTTGCTCCATGGATGTCGACCCGCGCTAGCCATGTGATGACCCAAAAGTATAGAGGATCAATCATAGTCCTTTTGATAAGTAAGAATGTCGAACCCAACGAGGAGCAGAAGGAAATGGTAAGCGGTTTCTAGCAAGGTATTCTCTGCAAGTGTTGTAAGATAGTTCTGAAAGATAGAATGATGGCAAGATAATTGATAGCAAGTAACAAGTGACCAAAGTAACAAGGTGCAGCAAGGTGGCCCAGTCCTTAATATCGCAAAGGACAAGCAGGTGATACTTCTTATAGTGATAAACATGCTCATGAGGACACACGGGAATTTCATCTAGTTACTTTCACCATGATTCATCGATTCACGTTCATTGCCTTGATAAGTCGTTATGTGGGTGGACCGGAGCTAAGGTGTTGTTCTTACTTGATGAGGGCTTGCAAGTGCAACATGCATTAGTTGTAGCCTTTTTGAAGTAAGAGTATTGATCCCACTGGGAGCACAGGAACAAACGTTTACCTCTTGTGGTGAATTATGTATTATTGTTCCTACGGATAATTGTAGACTTAAATCAAAGTTAGGGCGTATATAAATTGTAATCGAGTAGTGAGATGAATTTTGAAGTATATAGCATAAATTAAATAAAGAGCAATGACTAAAGTACTGACAAGAAAACAGAGGAGTAAGGCGTCCTCAGGGAGTCCAGAATCCCCATTGGTATGTTTCTACCGCACTGCTACTTCTTGAGCTTGCATTGGGTTTTCCCTTGAAGAGGAAAGGGTGATACAGCAAACTAGAGATAAGTATTTCCCTTAGTTGTGAACCAAGGTATCAATCCAGTAGGAGGAACACACAGGGCACCAATGGTTGCACCTACACAAACAAACAAATACTTGCACCCAACGCGATAAAGGGGTTGTCAATCCCTTGACGGTTACTTGCAAGGATGAGATCTGATAGAGACATGTATAAAAGATAAATAAAAGTGCAAAACAAAGTAAAGGTAAATAAATTGCAGCAAGGTATTTTTGGGTTTTTGGTTTTGTAGATCTAAAAATAATATGATAAAAGATAGACCCGGGGGGCATAGTTTTCACTAGAGGCTTCCCTCTTGAAAGAATGCATACGGTGGGTAAACAAATTACGGTTGAGCAATTGATAGAAAAACACATAGTTGTGACGATATCTAAGGCAATGATCATGACTATAGGCACCACGTCCGTGACAAGTAGACCGACTCCTACATGTGTCTACTACTATTACTCCACACATCGACCGCTTTCCAGCATGCATCTAGTGTATTAAGTTAACAAGAACGGAGTAACGCCTTAAGAAAGATGACATGATGTAGAGGGATAGATCCAATCAATATGAATAAACCCCACCTTTTTATACTTAATGGCAACAATACAAATATGTATCATGTCCCTTTCTGTCACTAGGAATAAGCACCACAAGATTGAACTCATTACAAAGCACCTCTCCCATGGCAAGAAAAATCAATCTAGTTGGCCTAACCAAATCAATAGATCGAAGAGAAATACAAAGATATCTTAATCATGCAGAAAAGAGTTCAGAGAGGACTCAAATAAAATTCATAGATAATCAGATCATAAAATACACAATTCATCGGATCTCAACAAATGAACCGCAAAAGAAGATTACATCGAATAGATCTCCAAGAACATCGAGGAGAACATTGTACTGAAGATCAAAGAGAGAGATGAAGCCATCTAGCTACTAGCTATGGACCCATAGGTCTATGGTAAACTACTCACATATCATCCGAAGGGCGGCAAGGTTGATGTAGAGGCCCTCCATGATTGAATCCCCCTCCAGCAGAGTACCGGAACAAGTCTCCAGATGGGATCTCACAAGGACAGAAACTTGCGGTGGCGGAAAAGTATTTTTGGTGTGTCCTCTTGTCTATGGGGAATGTTTGGGTATTTATAGAAGAAGAATTAGGGTTAGACGAGCCTCATGGGACCCACAAGCTTGGAGGGTGCCCCCCTGGGGCGCGCCCTGTGAGCTTGTCGCCAATCTATGGCCCCGTGACCTTCTCCCGAAGGTTCCTGGGTGTCTTGTGGTCCAAGAAAAATCGTCAAAAAGTTTCGTTCAGTTTGGTATTGATTTTTTGTAAAGACAAAAACAAGGAAAAAACAGTAACTGGCACTTGGCACCATGTTAATATGTTAGTCCCAAAAAATGACATAAAATAGCATAATAATGCGTATAACACATCCAAGATGGATAATATAATAGCATGGAACAATCATAAATTATAGATACGTTGGAGACGTATCAAGCATCCCCAAGCTTAATTCCTGCTCGTCCTCGAGTAGGTAAATGATAAAACAGAATTTTAGATGTGGAATGCTACCTAGCACGTTTATCAGATAATCTTTCTTAATGTGGCACGGATATTCAGATCCATAAGATTCAAAACAAAAGTTTAATATTGACATAAAAACAATAATACTTCAAGCATACTAAAAAGCAATCATGTCTTCTCAAAATATCATGGCTAAAGAAAGTTATCCCTACAAAATCATATAATGTTGTCATGCTCTATCTTCTTAAGACAAAGTATTTATCATGCACAACCCTGGACAAGCCAAGAAATTGGTTCATACTTTTTAACGCGCTTCAACTTTTTCAACTCTCACGCAATACATGAGCATGAGCCATAGATATAGCGCTATGGGTGGAATAGAATATGATGGTGGAGGTTGTGTGGAGAAGACAAAAAAAGGGAGGAGAAAGTCTTACATTGACGAGGCTAATTAACGGGCTATGGAGATGCCCATCAATTGATGTCAATGCAAGGAGTAGGGATTGCCATGCAACGGATGCACTAGAGATATAAAGTGTATGAAAGCTCAAAAATAAAATTAAGTGGGTGTGCATCCAACTTGCTTGCTCAAGAAGACCTAGGGCATTTGAGGAAGCCCAACATTAGAATATATGATGTCTACTACAAAACCTTCTTCTTGTAGATGTTGTTGGGCCTCCAAGTGCAGAGGTTTGTAGGACAGTAGCAAATTTCCCTCAAGTGGATGATCTAAGGTTTATCAATCCGTGGGAGGCATAGGATGAAGATGGTCTCTCTCAAGCAACCCTGCAACCAAATAACAAAGAGTCTCTCGTGTCCCCAACACACCCAATACAATGGTAAATTGTATAGGTGCACTAGTTAATGAAGAGATGGTGATACAAGTGCAATATGGATGGTAGATATAGGTTTTTGTAATCTGAAAATATAAAAACAGCAAGGTAACTAATGATAAAAGTGAGCACAAGCGGTATTGCAATGCTAGGAAACAAGGCCTAGGGTTCATACTTTCACTAGTGCAAGTTCTCTCAACAATAATAACATAATTGGATCATATAACTATCCCTCAACATGCAACAAAGAGTCACTCCAAAGTCACTAATAGCGGAGAACAAACGAAGAGATTATGGTAGGGTACGAAACCACCTCAGAGTTATTCTTTCCAATCAATCCGTCGGGCTATTCCTATAAGTGTCACAAACAGCCCTAGAGTTCGTACTAGAATAACACCTTAAGACACACATCAACCAAAACCCTAATGTCACCTAGATACTCCAATGTCACCTCAAGTATCCGTGGGTATGATTATACGACATGCATCACACAATCTCAGATTCATCTATTCAACCAACACATAGAACCTCAAAGAGTGCCCCAAAGTTTCTACCGGAGAATCAAGACGAAAACGTGTGCCAACCCCTATGCATAAGTTCATGGGCGGAACCCGCAAGTTGATCACCAAAACATACATCAAGTGAATCACGTGATATCCCATTGTCACCACAGATACGCACGGCAAGACATACATCAAGTGTTCTCAAATCATAAAAGACTCAATCCGATAAGATTACTTCAAAGGGAAAACTTAATCCATTACAAGGGAGTAGAGGGGGAGAAGCAACATAAGATCCAACTATAATAACAAAGCTCGCGATACATCAAGATCGTGCCAAATCAAGAACACGAGAGAGAGAGAGAGAGACAGAGAGAGAGAGAGAGAGAGAGAGAGAGAGATCAAGCACATAGCTACTGGTACATACCCTCAGCCCCGAGGGTGAATTACTCCCTCCTCGTCATGGAGAACGCCCGGCATGATGAAGATGGCCACCGGTGAGGGTTCCCCCTCCGGTAGGAGTGCCTAACAGGGTGCCGATTGGTTTTGGTTGCTCTGAGAGGCTTGCGGCGGCGGAACTCCCGATCTATTCTCGTCTCTGGAAGTTTTAGGGTACGTGGGTATATATGGGTGAAAGGAGTACGTTGGTGGACCTTCGGGGGGCCCACGAGGCAGGGGGCGCGCCCTAGGGGGGTGGGCGCGCCCCCCACCCTCATGGCCACCTCCCTTCTTTCCTGACGTGCACTCCAAGCTTTTCCGGTAGCTTTCCTTCCAAAAATAACTTCTCCAGTTGGTTTCATTCTGTTTCGACTCCGTTTGATATTCCTTTTCTTCGAAACACTAAAACAAGGGAAAAAAGCGAGGCTGCACTTTGGGCTCTGGGTCAATAGGTTAGTCCCAAAAGTAATATAAAAGTGCATAGTAAAGCCCATAAAACATCCAAGATGGATAATATAATAGCATGAATACTTCATAAATTATAGATACGTTGGAGACGTATCAGCATCCCCAAGCTTAATTCCTGCTCGTCCTCGAGTAGGTAAATGATAAAAGAAATAATTTATGAAGTGTGAATGCTAGTAGGTGCACAAGTTTGATCAATGATAATTTTAATCACCTTTTCTATTATCATTATATGTCATAACAGTAGCTCATATCATAAAACTTATCATGATCAAGTAACAAACTATTCACATGTTAAAGTATAGATCATAAACTTTCTTGAAAGCTAACAAACCGTGATATTAGTCATCAAACAATTACAATTCATCTTATTTTCCGGAAGAGTCTATGTCAGAGCTTTAATTTAGCAAACTCCACATACTCAACTATCATTTAGTCTTTCACAATTGCTAATACTCACGCGATATTTATGGTTCAAAGTTTTAATCAGACACAGAGAAAGATAGGGGCTTATAGATTCGCCTCCCAACCTTTTACCTCGAGGGTAATGTCAACAATAATAGTTCATGATGCCTTACAATTGGATATATATATATATATATATATATATATATATATATATATATATATATTAGAATATTTCCAACATGAGGTGCTTGCCAAAGGATAAAATGAAAAAGGGAAAGGTGAAGATCACGATGACTCTTGCATAAAAGTAAAAGATAGGCCCTTCGCAGAGGGAAGCAGGGATTTGCAGAGGTGCCAGAGCTTGAAGAGAAAACAGAGATGAAAATAATTTTGAGAGGTATGCTTTCATTGTCAACATAACGACCAAGAGCTCCCAATATCTTCCATACTACATACATTATAGGCGGTTCCCAAAGCGAAGGTAAAGATTTTTACTCCCCCTCCACCAACAATCATCAATCCATGGCTTGCCCAAAACAACGGGTGCCTCCAACTAACATCAAACCTGGGGGGGAGTTTTGTTTGCAATTATTTTTGATTTGATTTTGATCTTTTGATCATAGGACTGGGCATCCCAGTTACCAGCCATTTTCTCGTGAATGATGAGTGGAGTCCACTCATCGTGAGAATAACCCACCTAGCATGGAAGATACTGCTAACCCATAGTCGCTACATGAGCGATTCGGGCATACAAAACAGATAAATATTTGAAGGTTTAGAGTTTGGCACATGCAAATTTACTTGGAACGGCAGGTAAATACCGCATATAGGTAGATATGGTGGACACTCATGGAAGAAACTTGGTTCAAGGAGTTGGATGCACAAGTAGTATCTCTACTTGGTGCAAGGAATTTGGCTATCATGAGGGGCAAAGGCAAGCTCAACGTGTTAGGCGATCCATGACAATATACTTTATTTCGGATATAAGAAAACATAACCCATTACGTTGTCTTCCTTGTCCAACATCAACCTTTTATCTTGTCATATTTTAATGAGTGCTCACAATTACAAAAGATGTCCATGATAGTATATTTATATGTGAAATCTCTCTCCTTCAATATTCTTTCATGAATTGTTCAAGTGACCAATACAATGTTTGCTAATCTTCAATAAATTTACCACCTCTACTTCTTATATGTGAAGGCATTACTCCTCATGGGATAAGCATATGATACATGTATAATTTCAGATTTATGACATTCAAATAATTCAACCATTTACTCATAGGATATGAATGAAGCACACGAGTAAATGACAAACTACTCCAAAAAGATATAAGTGAAGATCAATGAGTAGTTAAATAATTATGTAGCTATGTGAAGACTCTCTCATTTAAGACTTTCAGATCTTGGTATTTTATTCAAACAGCAAGCAAAGCTAAAGAAAATAAAATGACGCTCCAAGCAAAACACATATCATGTGGTGAATAAAAATATAGCTCCAAGTAAAGTTACCGATGGAAGTAGACAAAAGAGGGGATGCCTTCCGGGGCATCCCCAAGCTTAGGCTCTTGGTTATCCTTGAATATTACCTTGGTGCCTTGGGCATCCCCAAGCTTAGGCTCTTGCCACTCCTTATTCCGTAGTCCATCGAATCTTTACCCAAAACTTGAAAACTTCACAACACAAAACATAACAGAAAACTCGTAAGCTCCGTTAGCGAAAGAAAACAAAACACCACTTCAAGGTACTGTAATTAACTCATTCTTTATTTATATTGGTGTTAAACCTACTGTATTCCAACTTTTCTATGGTTTATAAACTATTTTACTAGCCATAGAGTCATCAAAATTAGCAAACAACACACGAAAAACAGAATCTGTCAAAAACAGAACAGTCTGTAGTAATCTGTAACTAACGCGAATTCTGGAACTCCAAAAATTCTAAAATAAATTGGTGGACCTGAGGAATTTGTCTAGTAATCATCTGCAAAAAGAATCAACTAAATAGCGCTCTCCAGTAAAAAGTTTTAGCTAATCTCGTGAGCGCTAAAGTTTCTGTTTTTTTACAGCATGATCATAAAGACTTCACCCAAGTCTTCCCAAAGGTTCTACTTGGCACAAACACTAATTAAAACACAAAACCACATCTAAACAGAAGCTAGATGGATTATTTATTCCTAAACAGAACCAAAAAGCAAGAAACTAAAATAAAATTGGGTTGCCTCCCAACAAGCGCTATTGTTTAATGCCCCTAGCTAGGCATGATGATTTCAATGATGCTCACATAAAAGATAAGAATTTAAACATAAAGAGAGCATCATGAAGAATATGACTAGCACATTTAATTCTAACCCACTTCCTATAGGGATTTTGTGAGCAAACAACTTATGGGAACAATAATCAACTAGCATAGGAAGGCAAAACAAGCATAACTTTAAAACTTTAAGCACATAGAGAGGAAACTTGATATTATTGCAATTCCTACATGTAGCGACCAGACCCGAATGGATCAAGTCTCTGTGCTCAGTGTCATCCCTGGATCAGTAATGCTGACACCACACAGTACTTCGAAGGATTTATAGCAGAGTAGCAATCACACACTTATTACATCGTTGTCCACAAGGGAACTTATTACAATAATATGGCTTAAGGCCATCTAACAATAACAGCGGAAGGCTTGGAAGATAAGTGAGTCCATCAACTCCATCGGCATCACCGAGTATAGAACCACGACCTAACACCTTACTCGTAAATGCGAAAAGTGCACGCAGCGTGAAAGTTGCAGCCAAAACGGGTCAACACATGGAATATCTTTGGCAAGGTAACACATAGAGAGTAATGAAGCAACAAGCCTATACTACATGCATATATGGCTGGTGGTAAGGCTCTCTGATTACATTTTTGCATAAAGCTAGTTTTTCCCTACAACAAAGGAATAATTTTTATTTAACTATCATGGTGGTTGTTAAACATTGAGAATGGTTGACAAAGCATCCTCAATCCCAATTAAAAGTACTCATCAAAACCCAATAACTTTTATTAGAAGTAACATGTTGAGATTCACATGATATTCAATTACGGATACTCAAAATGTCCATAACCGGGACACGGCTAATCATGATTAGTTTATACACTCTGCAGAGGTTTGCACTTTTCCCCACAAGACTCGATCGCCTCCGCTTGGTTCTCGCACTACATGGTGTTTGAGAAAGCGGATGACCGAGACATAGTCTTTCGAAGCGCTAGCACCTTACATGTGGGTAGACCGTACCAACCTACATCCCCTACATCAGCTAGCCTACCCGTAAGAGTTCGCACAACTTAGTCAACTACGCCAGAGCCCATAATTGGCTTGTGGCTGCACACGGAAGTTTCCAGTTTGAATAATCTTATGATCCCTTTGAGCCTGGGTGGCGGTCCGAAGAAATACAGGCAAGTCCTGATGGAAACCAGGTGCCTCAATCCACCCAGATGTGTGTTTAGGTTGCCACCTTAGATAAACCATTAATTAACAATCTCACATCTGTCATGGATATTCACTCACCCAATCCACATCTACTAGCATAGCATGGCATAATAAGCAAACGTAGAAGTAACTCCCAAGGTTTCATAAGAAAACAGGTAATAGGTACTACCTCAATCTACTTCCCAACCCACAATTTAATTAGATCCTAAACATGCAAGTGTTTGAGGGCTTGATCTAATGCAATAAAACTGGGTAGTAGAAAAGGTATGATCAAGTGTTACTTGCCTTCTTGATGATCCATGAGACCTAGAGATTCAAGTAACAAGCGGCGCACTCCGGGTGATCTAACGCAGACAAACAACAAGCATACAATAAGTACTCATCTAATGCACGGGGAAATCTCGAATAAAAGATCTAACCAGAGAGTTCAACTTAAGAACCCTGGTTGCAAAAGAATCGAATCAAATTAAAACATCGAAAGTCGAAACTCGAGAGAGAACGACTCGATTTAGCAATCTGAAACTAGGTCAAAATTTTACAGTAGCAAAACTCTGTGTAAGTAGGTTAGTCGAACGGCGGTTTAAATATGAAACTCCAGCGCTTGAATCACCCGATTCGATAAACGGCGAGAAATTAAACAGATTTGAAAATTGAATTGGAAATCGAAATCTGAAAATAATGGATTAAATCCGATTAAAAGAAAACGACGAACGGATTAAACAGCGGACGTTCGTTAACAGAACTAATCCAACGAACACGTTCATTGAAACGAACGGGTCGGTGAACGTTCACTAAATAAGAAAACCGAGAAAATAAAAAACCATCTAGGGTTTTGAAAAAAAACCGAACATCACGAAAAAAAACCGGATCGGGTTTTCTAAAAAACGGACCGGGGGGTTGTGGCGGCGGCTACCTCCGTGGTCGCCGACGGGCTCTGGCTCCGGGTGGCGGCGGGTCGAGGGGCGGCGAGGGCGGTGGGTGGCGACGAGGGCGGCGAGGGGCTCCGACGGCGGAAGGCGGCGGCAAGGCCCCCAAGTGAGCGGGGCTCGGGTGAGGGCGGGCAGGATGAGGAGAGAGGGGGTGGCGGTATAAAAGGAGGGTGCCTTGGGGAGGGGGGCAAGCGGCGGCGGCGTGGTCCGAGCCGGACACGGCGGGCGGCGGGCGGCGGGCGGAGTCCGCGAGGGGAGGGGGAGGTGGGCGGGCGGCTGGTGGGCCGGCTGGCCTGGCCCAAAGTGGCGCAGCTTTTTTTTAAAAACAAAAGTTAAACGAAATAAAATAAAACCAAACGAACTCCGAATTTAATAAAATTAATTTTCCCCGACTCCTAAAAATGAGTCGAACAAAATGAACTTTAAAAACGGGCAAATATGCATATTTTTTTAAAATGCTCATTTTTGCCTAAAGCAAATAAATCTTTCAAAAACCAAAATTTGATTTATTTATAAAATCTTCATTTTTTTCCTAAATGTTGGGAAAGTCATATTATTCCCTCTCTTAATTTTTTTATCGGAAAAACTTTTGAAGATAAATAAAGAAATCCAAATGATCCTATTTTCAAAATTTGAGAAATCCCCAAATATGAAAATAATGAAATCTCCAACTCTCTCCGAGGGTCCTTGAGTTGCGTGAATTTTTCTAGGATCGAGAGAAATGCGAGAAAATATGATATGCATGATGACCTAATGTATAACATTCCAAATTGAAAATTTGGGATGTTACAAACCTACCCCTTAAGATGAATCTAGCCCTCGAGATTCGGGTTGGCTAGAAAATAGGTGAGGGTGGTCCTTGAGCAAAACTTCCTCTCTTTCCTGGTGGCTTCATCCTCAGTGTGGTGGCTCCACTGAACTTTGCAAAACTTGATAACCTTGCTGCGGGTAACTCTGCTGGCATAATCGAGAATCTTAACCGGTTTTTCCTCATATGTTAAGTCATCCTTCAACTGAATTGCTTCCAGTGGCACTGTGTCTCTTAGTGGTACCTCTGCTATCTCGGGGTGACATTTCTTCAACTGAGAAACGTGGAATACATCATGAACTCCTGACAGTCCTTCTGGCAATTCCAGCTTATAAGCAACTTCTCCCATGCGTTGCAAAATCTTATATGGGCCAACAAAACGTGGCGCTAACTTTCCTTTAACTCCAAAACGCTTAACTCCTCGAAGCGGGGATACTCTAAGATATACTCTGTCTCCAACCTCATACTCAATCGCTTTGCGCTTTGAATCGGCATAGCTCTTTTATGCAATTTGGGCTACCTTGAGCCTGTCTCGAATCAACTTAACTTTCTGTTGAGACTCCTTAATCAAATCTGGTCCAAACAACTGGCGATCTCCGGTTTAGTCCCATGACAACGGTGTCCTGCACCTTCTTCCATCTGAGCCTCGAAGGTGCCATCTTCAAGCTGGTTTGGTAGCTGTTGTTGTAGGAAAATTCTGCATACGGCAAATTATCATCCCAACTAGACCCATAATCTAGTGCACAAGCTCTCAAAGATGTCCTCCAAAATCTGATTGACTCTCTCGGTCCGCATCCATCGGTCTGTGGGTGGAAAGCTGTCTTTGAATTCGATCTGGTTCCCAATGTTTCGTGCAACTGGTTCCAAAATTTCGAGGTAAACTGGGTTCCTCTATCCGATCTGATGCTCCTCGGAACTCCGTGCAAACACACAATTCTGGTCATGTATATCTTTGCCAACTTAGCACTGCTATAGGTAGTCTTGACCGAATGAAATGAGCTACCTTTGTTAAACGGTCGACTATAACCCAAATCGAGTCATAACTTTGAACGAGTCTTTGGCAAACCTGTGATGAAATCCATGCCTAGTTTATCCCACTTCCATTCGGGTATCGGCAATGGTTGTAACAATCCTCTGGCTTACGATGCTCGCTTTTACTTTACGACATACATCGCAAATTGCTACATACTCCGCAATATCCTTCTTCATTCCGGTCCACCGAAAGTATTCTTCAAATCCAAATACATCTAGGTATGTCCTGGGTGAATCGAATAGGGTGAATCATGGGCTTCTTTTAAAATCAGCTTCAAGATATCTCGGATATTGGGCACATAAACACGGTCTTCAAACCATAGGGTATCGTGCTCATCCTCACGAAATCCTTTAGCTTTTCCTTTGCTCATTTTCTCCTTTATAGAGGCAACTTCCTTATTTGCCTTTTGGGCTTCTCTAATTTTGTCCATCGAGAATTTGAATCTCCAATGCTGCTACATAGCCTCTCGGAACTATTTCCAAACATAGCTCTCGAAGGTCTTCGGCTAACTCATTGGTTATTCCTCCCATCATTAGGGTATTGACGTGGCTCTTACGGCTCAATGCGTCAGCTACGACATTAGCCTTTCCGGGGTGATAATGCAATCTCATGTCATAATCCTTGATAAGTTCTAACCATCTCCTTTGTCTGAGATTCAATTCCTTCTGTGTGAAGATGTACTTCAAACTCTTGTGATCCGTATATACTTCACAATGATTTCCAATGAGAAAATGTCTCCACGTCTTCAGGGCATGCACAACGGCTGCTAACTCCAAATCATGAGTGGCATAATTCAACTCATGGGGCTTAAGTTGTCGTGAAGCATACGAAACAACTCTTACTTCTTGCATAAATGCGGCTCCAAGTCCTCGGCGTGAAGCGTGTAATACACCTCATAATCCTTGGTCTGATCTGGCAATATCAAAACTGGTGAGGTAACCAATCTTTTCTTCAACTCCTGAAAACTTGCCTCATAGTCCTCAGTCCATATGAATTTGTTATCCTTCTTCAACAATTCAGTCATAGGCTTAGCAATCCTGGAGAAATTCTCAATGAATCTTCGGTAGTATCCTGCGAGTCCAAGGAAACTCCGAATCTCTCCAACGAGTCCAAGGAAACGAGCGAGAAATTAAACAGATTTGAAAATCGAATTGGAAATCGAAATCAGAAAATAATGGATTAAATCCGATTAAGAGAAAACGACGAACGGATTAAACAGCGGACGTTCGTTAACAGAACTAATCCAACGAACACGTTCATTGAAACGAACGGGTCGGTGAACGTTCACTAAATAAGAAAACCGAGAAAATAAAAACCATCTAGGGTTTTGAAAAAACGAACATCTCGAGAAAAACCGGATCGGGTTTTCTAAAAACCGGACCGGGGGTTGTGGCGGCGGCTACCTCCGTGGCTGGTCGCGCTGGGTCTGGCCTCCGGGTGGCGGCGGGTGGGCGAGGGGCGGCGAGGGCGGTGGTGGCGGCAGGGCGGCGAGGGGCTCGGCGGGAAGGCGGGCGGCGTCCTCGGGCGGAGTGGGGCTCGGTGAGGGCGGGCGGCGGGATGAGGAGAGAGGGGGTGGCGGTATAAAAGGAGGGGGTGCCTTGGGGAGGGGGCAAGCTGGGGCGGGCGGCGCAGGTCCGAGCCGGACACGGCGGCGGCGGCGGCGGGCGGCGGAGTCCGCGCGAGGGAGGGGAGGTGGGACTGAGCGGTCGGGCTGGGCTTGGGCCTTGGCCCAAAGGGCGGCGCAGTTTTTTTTTTTTTAAAAAACAAAACTTAAATGAAATAAAATAAAAACAAACGAACTCCGAATTTAATAAAATTAATTTTACCCGAATCCTAAAAATGAGTCGAAAAAAATGAACTTTAAAAGCAGGCAAATATGCATATTTTTTAAAATGCTCATTTTGCCTAAAGCAAATAAATCTTTCAAAACCAAAATTTGATTTATTTATAAAATCTTCATTTTTTCCTAAATGTTGGGAAAGTCATATTATTCCCTCTCTTAATTTTTTATCGGAAAAACTTTTGAAGATAAATAAATAAATCCAAATGATCCTATTTTCAAAATTTGAGAAATCCCCAAATATGAAAATAATGAAATCTCCAACTCTCTCCGAGGGTCCTTGAGTTGCGTGAATTTTTCTAGGATCGGAGAAATGCGAGAAAATATGATATGCATGATGACCTAATGTATAACATTCCAAATTGAAAATTTGGGATGTTACACTACAAGCATATATTCCTCCCTCATAATATTTTTCAGTAGCATCATGAATGAATTTAACAATATAACCAGCACCTAAAGCATTCTTTTCATGATCTACAAGCATAGAAAATTTACTACTCCCCACATAAGCAAAATTCTTCTCATTCGGAATAGTGGGAGTATCATAAATGACTTGAATACTATAAATTGTTTCCACATTAAAAGAGTAATGTTCAGGGAAAGGGTACTCATAATCATGACAAGTTTTATAAATATAATCATCACTACTTTTTATAGCATAAGTTTCATCACAATAATCATCATAAGTAGCAACTTTGTTCTCATCATAATCGATTGAAACCTCCTCCAAGATAGTGGACTCATCACTAAATAAAGTCATGACCTCTCCAAATCCACTTTCATAAATATTATAAGATTCAACATCCTCCAATATTGTGGGATCGCTACTTCCTAAAGTTGACACTCTTCCAAACCCACTTTCATCAACATAATCATGATAAGTAGAAGGCATGCTATCATCATAACAACTTTGCATATCAAAACTTGAGAGGCTAAAAATATCATCTTCATTAAACATAGCATCCCCAAGCTTGGGACAAACATTAATTTCAGAAAATATATTCTCAAAAACATCATCTTCATCAAACATAGCTTCCCCAAGCTTGGGCCTTTTCATATCATAAGCATAATCACTCTCATAATTAATAGTATGGATAACACCAATAGTACAGCAATTATCATATTCTTCCAAGCAAGTGCCAAAAATATCTTCAAGATCATAAGGAGTATCATTATCTTCCCAATCATAATCATCACAACAAGCAATAGGCATAACGAGATCATCATCAAGTGCATCATCTTCCACAATTATTTTTGATTCATTTTCATGAGGCACAACAATAATAGGAGCAACTTTATTTGGGAGAGATATATTTTTACCTGTCTTCCTTTTTCTTCTCTTCTTTTTCACCACATCATGTGTGGGTTCAATCTGCATTTTGGAGCTCCTTATTGATGAGATTGGTTGAATAGAAGGCTCCTCCTCGTTACCTGATTCATCATAGGAAATAATAGGAGGATATTGGGAAGTCTCTTCCCTTTCATTAGTATTCTCCTCATCCTCTATTTGTTTTGTTTTCTTTATGTAATTGGAAATATAAGGATTTTCAATACAATTCACCGCACAATACATATAAATCTTCTCTAGATCAAAATCAAGAAATTTATCAAGATTAAATTTTGGAATACCCTCAGTTATACGTTTCATTTCTTCATAACCCAAAAGAAGACTAAGCTCTTTATGATGCTCATGGGTAATCAAATTATCACAATATTTGTACACGACTTGATCATGAAACAAATAGCATTGGAGCTCTAAATGACCATGTTCATTTCAAAGTTCACAAGGGGTGCGATAAATATTGAATCTTTCAGCGCAATCATCAAGACTTTCTTGCAACAATTTAGTTTCTAAGTACTTATGCCTCTTGCAATATCTATCTTCCCTATTTGGTGTGTACTTGCAAACCCAATGCACTCCACAAAAATTGAC
This sequence comes from Aegilops bicornis, assembly GCA_021605145.1. Taxonomy (NCBI): domain Eukaryota; kingdom Viridiplantae; phylum Streptophyta; class Magnoliopsida; order Poales; family Poaceae; genus Aegilops; species Aegilops bicornis. The sequence continues at coordinate 413,921,593 of CM038672.1, forward strand.
ATGTTTATAGGAGGCATTTTTATCATAACTAGTGCAATCATCATTAGTACTATGGATATTCAAGGAGTTCATACTAACAACATTGCAATCATGCTCATCATTCAAAGATTTAGTGCCAAACATTTTAATGCATTCTTCTTCTAACACTTTGGCACAATTTTCCTTCCCATCATACTCACGAAAGATATTAAAAGGATGAAGCGTATGAGGTAAACTCAATTCCATTTTTTTGTAATTTTCTTTTATAAACTAACTAGTGCTAAAACAAGAAACAAAAAGATTCTATTGCAAGATCTAAAGATATACCTTCAAGCACTCACCTCCCGACAGCGGCGCCGAGAAAAGAGCTTAGTTGACGGGGTGTGAGTGCCGCTTCTAGCCTCACCGGCAACGGCGCCGGAAAAGAGCTTGATGTCTACTACACAACCTTCTTCTTATAGGCGTTGTTGGGCCTCCAAGTGCAGAGGTTTGTAGGACAGTAGCAAATTTCCCTCAAGTGGATGACCTAAGGTTTATCAATCCGTGGGAGGCGTGGGATGAAGATGGTCTCTCTCAAGCAACCCTGCAACCAAATAACAAAGAGTCTCTTGTGTCCCCAACACACCCAATACAATGGTAAATTGTATAGGTGCACTAGTTCATGAAGAGATGGTGATACAAGTGCAATATGGATGGTAGATATAGGTTTTTGTAATCTGAAAATATAAAAACAGCAAGGTAACTAATGATAAAAGTGAGCACAAACGGTATTGCAATGCTAGGAAACAAGGCCTAGAGTTCATATTTTCACTAGTGCAAGTTCTCTCAACAATAATAACATAATTGGATCATATAACTATCCCTAAACATGCAACAAAGAGTCACTCCAAAGTCACTAATAGCAGAGAACAAACAAAGAGATTATGGTAGGGTACGAAACCACCTCAAAGTTATTCTTTCCAATCAATCCGTTAGGCTATTCCTATAAGTGTCACAAACAGCCCTAGAGTGAGTACTAGAATAACACCTTAAGACACACATCAACCAAAACCCTAATGTCACCTAGATACTCCAATGTCACCTCAAGTATCCGTGGGTATGATTATACGACATGCCTCACACAATCTCAGATTCATCTATTCAACCAACACATAGAACCTCAAAGAGTGCCCCAAATTTTCTATCAGAGAATCAAGACGAAAACGTGTGCCAACCCCTATGCATAAGTTCATGGGCGGAACCCGCAAGTTGAGCACCAAAACATACATCAAGTGAATCACGTGATATCCTATTGTCACCACAGATACGCACGGCAAGACATACATCAAGTGTTCTCAAATCATAAAAGACTCAATCCGATAAGATTACTTCAAAGGAAAAACTCAATCCATTACAAGAGAGTAGAGGGGGAGAAGCAACATAAGATCCAACTATAATAACAAAGCTCGCGATACATCAAGATCGTGGCAAATCAAGAACACGAGAGAGAGAGAGAGATCAAACACATAGCTACTAGTACATACCCTCAGCCCCGAGGGTGAACTACTCCCTCCTCGTCATGGAGAGCGTCGGGATGTTGAAGATGGCCACCGGTGAGGGTTCCCCCCTCCGTGAGTCTTGAACAGGTCTGATTGGTTTTGGTGGCTATAGAGGCTTGGCGGTGGAACTCCCGATCTATTCTCGTTTACGGAAGTTTTAGGGTGCATGGGTATATATGGGTGAAAGGAGTGCGTCGGTGGACCTTGGGGCCCACGAGGCGGCGCGCCCTAGGGGGTGGGCGCCCCCACCCTCGTGGCCACCTCCCTTCTTTCTGACATGCACTCCAAGCTTTTACGGTAGCTTTCCTTCCAAAAATAACTTCTCTAGTTGGTTTCATTCCGTTTGACTCCGTTTGATATTCCTTTTCTTGAAACTGAAACAAGGGAAAAAAGCAGGAACTGCTTTGGGCTCTGGGTCACTTGGTTAGTCCCAAAAGTAATAAAAAAGTGCATAGTAAAGCCCATAAAACATCCAAGATGGATAATATGATAGCATGAATACTTCATAAATTATAGATACGTTGGAGACGTATCAATATACAAGTCAAGTTCTATAATAAAAAATTCCCACTAGTATTATATGAATGTGACAAATAGGAGACTCTCTATCATGAAGAACATAGTGCTACTTTGAAGCACAAGTGTGGGAAAGTATAGAAACATTGTCCCTTCTCTCTTTTTCTCTCAATTTTTTTATATATATTTTATCTTTTTTCCATTGGGCTCTTTGGCCTCTTTTTTTTATTTTGGGCTCTTTGACCTTTTTTATTTTGGGCTATTTGGCCTCTCTTTTTTGTTTAGTCCGGAGTCTTATCCTAACTTGTGGGGAAATCATAGTATCCATCATCCATTCCTCACATGGGACAATGCTCTAATAATGATGATCATCACACTTTTATTTACTTACAACTCGATACTAGAACAAAAATATGACTCTAAATGAATGCCTCCGGCGGTATACCGGGGATGTGCAATGATCTAGCATGAGATGTATAAAAAATATGAACGGTGGCCAAGCAACAAATACTATGTCAACTATATGATCATGCAAAGCAATATGACAATGATGGTATGTGTCATAATAAAACAGAATGGTGGAAGTTGCATGGCAATATATCTTAGAATGGCTATGGAAATGCCATAATAGGTAGGTATGGTGGCTGTTTTGAGGAAGATATAAGGTGGCTTATGTGTGAAAGAGCGTATCATATCATGGGTTTTGGATGCACCAGCGAAATTTGCACCACAACTCAAGGTGAGTAAGGGCAATGCAAATTATTGAAGAGGTTAGCAAAATGCGGAAGGGTGAGAGTGCGTATAATCCATGGACTCAACATTAGTCATAAATAACTCACATACTTATTGCAAAAGTTTATTAGTCGTCGAAGCAAAGTACTACTACGCATGCTCCTAGGGGGATAGATTGGTAGGAAAAGTCCATCGCTCGTCCCCGACCGCCACTCATAAGGAAGACAATCAAAAATAAATTCCAATTTCATACCATAACGAGAGACCATACGTGCATTGATACGTCCATTTTGCATCATGTTTACCTATTGTTATTTATAATGTTTTTATGCATAATAATGCTTTTTTGAGAAATTCTAATGCCTTTTCTCTCATAATTTGCAAGGTACACACAAAGAGGGAGAATTCTAGCAGGTGGAAATCTAGACCTGAAAAGCTATGTGAGGCTACCTATTCTGCACAACTCCAAATGAGATGAAACTTCACGAGGAATTTTTATGGAAAAAATATGAATTATTGGAGCAAATAACTACCAGAGGGGGCCACCTGGTGAGCGTAAGACACCAGTGCGTGCCTGGGCCCCCAAGCACGCCCTGGCGGGTTGTGCTCAGCCCAGCCCACCTTCGGTGCCCATCTTCTGGTATATAAGTCATTTTTACCTAGAAAAAAAAATTAGAGAAGGACTTTCGGGACGAAGAGCCGCCATCTCGAGGCGGAACTTGGGCAGGAGCACTGTTGCCCTCCGGCAGAGCGATTTCGCCGGGGGAACTTCCCTCCCGGAGGGGGAAATCATCATCGTCATCATCATCACCAATAACTCTCCCATCTTGGGGAGGGCAATCTCCATCAACATCTTCAATAGCACCATCTCCTCTCAAACCCTAGTTCATCTCTTGTGTTCAATCTTTGTACCAGAACTATAAATTGGTACTTCTGGGTGACTAGTAGTGTTGATTATATTTGGTAGTTGATTACTATATGGTTTATTTGGTGGAAGATTATATGTTCAGATCCAATATGCTATTTAATACCCCTCTGATCTTGAGCATGATTATCATGTGTGAGTAGTTACTTCTGTTCTTGAGGTCACGGGAGAAATCTTGTTGCAAGTAATCATGTGAACTTGATATGTGTTCGATATTTTGATGATATGTCTGTTGTGATTCCCTTAGTGGTGTCATGTGAACGTCGACTACATGACACTTCACCATATTTGGGCCTAAGGGAGTGCATTGTGCAGTAGTTATTAGATGATGGGTTGTGAGAGTGACAAAAGCTTAAACCCTAGTTTATGCGCTATTCCGTAAGGGACCGATTGGATCCAAAAGTTTAATGTTATGGTTAGAATTTATTCTTAATACTTTTCTCGTAGTTGTGGATGCTTGCGAGGGGGTTAATCAGAAGAAGGAGGTTTGTTCAAGTAAGAACAACACCTAAGCACCGATCCACCCACATATCAAATTGTCAAAGTAGCGAACACAAATCAAACCAACATGATGAAAGTGACTAGATGAAATTCCTGTGTACCCTCAATAACACTTTGCTTATCATAAGAGATTGTTTTGGCCTGTCCTATGCCTCAAAAGGATTGGGTTACCTTGCTGCACTTTTTTTACTATTATCGTTACTTGGTTGTTACAAATTATCTTGCTATCAAACTACTCGCTACTTACAATTTTAGCGCTTGCAGACATTACCTTGCTGAAAACCACTTGTCATTTCCTTCTACTCCTCGTTGGGTTCGAGACTCTTACTTATCGAAAGGACTACGATTGATACCCTATACTTGTGGGTCATCAAGGCTCTTTTCTGGTGCCGTTGCCGGGGACTGAAGCGCTCTTGGTAAGTGGAAATTGGTAAGGAAAAATTATTACTACGTGCTGAAATTTATTGTTACTAGTTACTATGGAAAACAATCCTTTGAGGGGTTTGTTAGGGGTATCTTCACCTCGACCGGAACCACAATTAGTCACTGATACGTCTCCAATGTATCTATAATTTATGAAGTATTCATGTTATTTTATTACCATTCTTGGATGTTTTACAACCATTTTATAGAAACTTTATATCATTTTTTGGGACTAACCTATTGACCCAGTGCCCAGTGCCAGTTGCTGTTTTTTGCTTGTTTTTTATGTCGCAGGAAATCAATATCAAACTGAGTCCAAACATCACAAAACTTTTTTGTGGATTTTTTATGGACCAGAAGACCACCAATGGGCCAGAGCAGCACCTGGGGGGGGGGGGTGCCCCGAGGGGGGCACAACCCACCAGGGCGTGCCTGGGGGCCCAGGCGTGCCCAGGTTGGTTGTGCCCACCTCGGTGGCCTCCTGCACCCCCCTCTTTACCCTATAAATTCCCAAATATTCTGAAAACCCTCGGGGTCAACCTAGATCAGAAGTTTCGCTGCCGCAAGGCTTTGTAGCCACCAAAAACCAATCTAGACCCCGTTCTGGCACCCTGCCGGAGGGGGGAATCATCTCCGATGGCCATATTCATCATCCCGGCGGCCACCACGATGAGGAGGGAGTAGTCCACCCTCGAGGCTGAGGGTTTGTACCAGTAGCTATGTGTTTATTCTCTCTCTCTCTCTCTCTCTCTCTCGTGTTCTTGAGATGTCACGATCTTGATGTATCGCGGGCTTTGTTAATATAGTCGGATCATATGGTGTTTTCCCTTCTCTATCTTGTTGTGATGAATTGAGTTTTTCCCTTTGAGATTTCGTTGTTATCGGATTAAAACCTTTCATGGATTTGAGAGCACTTGATATATGTCTTGCATATGAATACTCATGGTGACAATGGGGTATCATATTGATTCACTTGATATGTGTTTTGGCACTCAACTTGCGGATTCCCGTGGTGACATTTGGGTAATCTACGCATAGGGGTTGATGCACGTTCTTGTCTTTGTTTCTCCGGTAGAAATCCTGGGGCACTCTTTGAAGTTCTTTGTGTTGGATTGAGTATTATGAATCTGAAATTATTTGGTGTTATTTTAGTACGAACTCCTAGTTAGATTGATCAGAAATAATAGCTTCGAGGTGGATTCGTACCCTGCAAACGATTTCTTCGTATGTTCTCCGCTAGATAGGAACTTTGGAGTGATTCTTCATTGCACATTGAGGGATGGTTATATGATCCAATTATATCAGCATTGTTGAGAGATTGCACTAGCGAAAGTACGGATCCTAGGCCTCATTTTCAAGCATTGCAATACCGTTTTTGTGCTCGTTTACTATTTGCTACCATGCTGTTTTTATTTATTCAGATTATAAAAATATATTTCTACCATCAATAGTACACTTTTATCACCATCTCTTCGCTGAACTAGTGCACCTATACAATTTGCCATTGTATTGGGTGTGTTGGGGACACAAGATATTTCTTGTATTTGGTTGCAGGGTTGTTTGAGAGAGACCATCTTCATCCTACACCTCCCACGGATTGATAAACCATAGGTCATCCACTTGAGGGAAAATTGCTACTGTCCTACAAAACTCTGCACTTGGAGGCCAACCATGAGTCTACAAGAATAAAGTTGCGTAGTAGACATCAGTCACCCCTCAGCCTACTGCACCTACTGAAAATATTGAATATGAAATTCCTTCGGGTATGATAGAAAAATTGCTACTAATCCTTATGCAGGAGATGGAGCCGAACATCCTGATATGCACTTGATATATGTGGAAGAAATTTGTGGATTGTTTAAGCTTGTAGGTTTACTCGGAGATGAAGTTAAGAAGAAGGTTTTCCTTTATCTTTGAAAGGAAAAGCATTGGCATGGTATAGGCTATGCGATGATATTAGATCTTGGAATTGGAATCGATTGAAATTGGAGTTTCACCAAAAAAAATATCCTATGCATCTAGTTCATCGTGATCGAAATTATATATATATATAATTTTTGGCCTCGTGAAGGAGAAAGTATCGCTCTAGCTTGGGGGAGGCTTAAGTCAATGTTATATTCATGCCCCAATCATGAGCTCACGAAGGAAATTATCATTCAGAATTTTTATGCTCGGCTTTCTCATGATGACCGATCCTTGCTTGATACTTCTTGTACGGGTTCCTTTATGAGGAAAACTATTGAATTCCGGTGGGATCTTTTGGAAAGAATTAAACGCAACTCTGAAGATTGGGAACTCGATGAAGGTAAAGAGTCGGGTATTAAGCTTAAGTACGATTGTGTTAAATCTTTTATGAATACCGATGCTTTTCAAAAGTTTAGCACTAAATATGGACTTGACTCTGAGATGGTAGCCTCCTTTTGTGAATCCTTTGCTACTCATGTTGATCTCCCTAAAGAGAAGTGGTTTAAATATCGCCCACCTATTAAAGAAGAAATTAAAGAACCAGTAATAGCCAAAGATGAAACTATAATCTATAATGTTGATCCAGTTGTTCCTACTGCTTATGTTGAAAAATCACCTTTCCCTGTTAGGATAAAGGAACATGCTAAAGTTTCAACTGTGGTCAATAAAAGTTATACTAGAACACCTAAACCAGCTAAACAAATCAAGGTAGAACCTAGTGTTGCTATGGTTAAGAATCTCCTGGTTGAAAATATAGATGGGCATGTTATTTACTTATGTGATGAAGCTGCTAGAATTGCCAAACCTGATGAAAAAGATAAACATAGACCTGTTGTTGGCATGCCTGTTGTCTCAGTTAAAATAGGAGATCACTGTTATCATGGTTTATGTGACATAGGTGCTAGCATGAGTGCTATTCCTTTTACCTTATATCAAGAAATTATGAATGATATAGCACCCGCTAAAATAGAAGACATAGATGTTACTATTAAACTTGCTAATAGAGACACCATCACACCACTTGGGATTGTTAGGGATGTTGAAGTATTGTGTGGGAAAATAAAATACCCTACTAATTTTCTTGCTCTTGGTTCCCCACAAGATGACTTTTGTCCCATTATCTTTGGTAGACATTTCTTTAACACCATTAATGCTAAAATAGATTGTGAGAAACAAACTGTCGGTGTTAGCTTGGGTGATGAGTCTCATGAATTTAATTTTTCCAAGTTTAGTAGAAAACCTCATAAAAAAGAATTACCTAGTAAGGATGCAATTATTGGTCTTGCTTCTATTGTTGTGCCTCCGACTGATCCTTTAGAACAATATCTGCTAGACCATGAAAATGATATGCATATGCATGAAAGAAATGAAATAGATAAGATTTTCTTTGAACAACGTCCTCTGCTTAAACACAATTTGCCTATTGAAACTCTAGGAGGTCCTCCTCCACCTAAAGGTGATCCTGTGTTTGAATGAAAACAATTGCCAGACACTTTGAAATATGCTTATCTTGATGAGAAGAAGATATATCTTGTTATTATTAGTGCTAACTTTTCAGAACATGAAGAAGAAAGATTATTGAAAGTTCTAAGGAAGCATCGAGCTGCTATAAGATATACTCTTGATGATCTTAAGGGCATTAGTCCCACTTTATGTCAGCACAAGATTAATATGGAACCTGATGCTAAACCCATTGTTGATCACCAACGTCGGTTAAATCCGAAGATGAAAGAAGTGGTAAGAACGGAAATATTAAAACTTACAGGCGGGTATAATCTATCCTATAGCTGATAGTAGATGGGTAAGTCCTATTCATTGTGTCCCTAAGAAAGGAGGTATTACTGTTGTTCCTAATGTTAAGAATGAACTAATTACACAGAGAATTGTTACAGGCTATAGAATGGTAATTGATTTTAGAAAACTAAATAAAGCAACTAGAAAAGATCATTACCCTCTGCCTTTTTGATCAAATGCTAGAAAGATTATCTAAGCACACACATTTTTGCTTCCTTGATGGATATTCTGGGTTTTCACAAATACCTGTTTCTCAACCTGATCAAGAAAAACCACTTTTACTTGCCCTTTTGGAACTTATGCTTATAGACATATGCCTTTTGGTTTATGCAATGCACCTGCTACCTTTCAAAGATGTATGACTACTATATTCTCTGACTTTTGTGAAAAGATTGTTGAGATTTTCATGGGTGAATTTTCTGTTTATGGGAAGTCTTTTGATGATTGTTTAAGCAATCTTGATCGAGTTTTTCAGAGATGCGAGCAAAAAAAATCTTGTCGTGAATTTGGAGAAGTGCCACTTTATGGTTAATGAAGGTATTGTTTTGGACCATAAAATTTCTGAAAAAGGTATTGAGGTGGACAAAGCTAAGGTTGATGCAATTGATAAAAATGCCATGTCCTAAAGATATCAAAGCTATATGTAGTTTCCTCAGTCATGCTGGTTTCTATAGGAGGTTTATTAAAGACTTCTCTAAAATTTCTAGGCCTCTTACAAATCTCTTGCAAAAGGATATGCCATTTGTTTTTTATGATGATTATTTAGAAGCCTTTGAAACTCTCAACAAAGCCTTAATTTCTGCACGTATTGTTCAACCACCTGATTGGAACTTGCCTTTTAAAATTATGTGTCATGCTAGTGATTATGTTGTTGGTGCTGTTCTAGGACAAAGAGTTGATAAGAAACTAAATGTTATTCATTATGATAGTAAAACTCTAAACGGTGCTCAACGAAATTATGCTACTACTGAAAAAGAATTCTTAGCAGTGGTGTTTGCTTGTGATAAATTAAGATCTTACATTGTTGATTCCAAAGTTATTATTCACACGGATCATGCTGCTATTAAATATCTTACAGAAAAGAAAGATGGTAAACCTAGACTCATTAGGTGGGTTCTCGTGCTACAAGAATTTGATTTGCATACCATTGATAGAAAAGGAGCGGAGAACCCCGTAGCTGATAACTTGTCTAGGCTTGAAAATAATCTTGATGACCCACAACCTATTAATGATGTTTTTCCTGATTAGTAGTTAGCTGCAATAAATGTTTCTCATAGTACCCCTTGGTATGCTGACTATGCTAATTATATTGTTGCTAAATACATACCACCTAGCTTCACATAACAACAGAAGAAAAAATTCTTCTATGATTTAAGACACTACTTTTGGGATGACCCACATCTTTATAAAGAAGGAGTAGATGGTATTATTCGACGTTGTGTACCTGAGCATGAACAGGGATAAATCCTACGGAAATGTCACTCTGAAGCTTATGGAGGGCATCATGCGGGAGATAGAACTGCTAACAAGGTATTGCAAACTGGATTTTATTGGCCTACTCTCTTCAAGGATGCTCGTAAGTTTGTATCATCTTGTGATGAATGTCAAAGAATAGGTAATATCAGTAAGGGTCAAGAAATGCCTATGAATTATTCACTTGTTGTTGAACCATTTGATGTTCGGGGATTTGATTACATGGGACCTTTTCCTTCCTCTAATGGGTATACTCATATTTTGGTTGCTGTTGATTATGTTACTAAGTGGGTAGAAGCTATTCCAACTAGTAGTGCTGATCACAACACCTCTATTAAAATGCTTAATGAAGTTATTTTCCCAAGGTTTGGAGTCCCTAGATATTTAATGACTGATGGTGGTTCACACTTTATTCATGGTGCTTTCCGTAAAATGCTTGCCAAGTATGATGTTAACCATAGAATTGCATCACCCTATCATCCTCAGTCTAGCGGTCAAGTTGAACTTAGCAATAGATAAATAAAATTAATTTTGCAAAAGACCATCAGTATGTCTCGGAAGAATTGGTGTAAGAAATTAGATGATGCACTTTGGGCTTATAGAACAACATATAAAAATCCTATGGGTATGTCTCCTTATAAAGTGGTTTATGGAAAAGCTTGTCATTTGCCTCTTGAGTTAGAACATAAAGCTTATTGGGCAATTAAAGAACTCAACTATGATTTCAAACTAGCCGGTGAAAATAGGTTATTTGATATTAGCTCATTAGATGAATGGAGAACCCAAGCTTATGAAAATGCCAAGTTGTTTAAAGAAAACGTTAAAAGATGGCATGATAAAAGAATCCAAAAGCGTGAGTTCAAAGTTGGAGAATATGTTCTTTTGTACAACTCTCGTTTCAGATTCTTTGCAGGAAAACTCATCTCCAAATGGGAAGGACCCTATGTTATCCAGGAGGTTTATCGATCTGGAGCTATCAAAATAAATAATGCCGAAGGTACTAACCCGAAGGTTGTTAATGGGCAACGAATAAAACATTATATCTCAGGTACACCCATCAATGTTGAAAGAAATATTATCCAAACTATGACACTCGAAGAACATATAAAAGAAACATTCCGAAACACTCCAGAATCGTTAAAAAGAGGAGGTACGTGATACGGTAAGTAAACGGACTCCGAAAAATCCGCAAAAATATTTTTTGTCAGTTTTGGAATATAACAAAAATTAGGAAAATAAGAAACAACCAGGAAGGTCACCCTAGTGGGCACAAGACACCAGGGCGCGCCTGGCTTGCTAGGCGTGCCCAGGTGGCTTGCTAGGCGTGCCCAGGAGGGTTGTGCCCACCTCGGGTACCTTCCGGACTCCGTTTTTCTTCCGTTTTGTTGTTTCCCAAGATAAAAAATCTTTATATACCCCCCGAACCTATTGACCTCAGTATCGCGAAGAAATCTCGTGTCTTCTTTTCCTTGTTGTTTCTGCCAGATATGAAAATATGTCGTCTCAAAGTTCTGAGGAGGATTGTCCGGTTACTTATTGATACGTCTCCAACGTATCTATAATTTTTGATTGTTCCATGCTATTATATTATCTGTTTTAGATACTCAATGGGCTTTATTATTCACATTTATATTATTTTTGGGACTAACCTATTAACCAGAGGCCCAGCCCAAATTGCTGTTTTTTTTTTGCCTATTTCAGTGTTTCGAAGGAAAGGAATATCAAACGGAGTCCAAACGGAATGAAACCTTGGGAGCGTGATTTTACGAACAAACATGATCCAGAGGACTTGGAGTGGACGTCAAGAAATCAACGAGGAGGCCACGAGGCAGGGGGCACGCCTACCCCTCTGGGCGCGCCCTCCACCCTCGTGGGCCCCTCGTAGCTCCACCGACCTACTTCTTCCTCCTATATATACCTACGTACCCCGAAAACATCAGAGACGGAGCCAAAACCCTATTTCCACCGCCGCAACCTTCTGTACCCGTGAGATCCCATCTTGGGGCCTTTTCCGGTGCTCCAACGGAGGGGGCATTGATCACGGAGGGCTTCTGCATCAACACCATAGCCTTTCCGATGATGTACGAGTAGTTTACCTCAGACCTTCGGGTCCATAGTTATTAGCTAGATGGCTTCTTCTCTCTCTTTGGATCTCAATACAAAGTTCTCCTCAATTCTCTTGGAGATCTATTCGTTGTAATCTTCTTATACGGTGTGTTTGTCGAGATCCGATGAACTGTGGGTTTATGATCAAGATTATCTATGAACAATATTTGAATCTCCTCAGAATTCTTTTATGTATGATTGGTTATCTTTGCAAGTCTCTTCGAATTATCAGTTTGGTTTGGCCTACTAGATTGATCTTTCTTGCAATGGGAGAAGTGCTTAGCTTTAGGTTCAATCTTGGGGTGCTCGATCCCAGTGACTGTAGGGGAAATGACACGTATTGTATTGTTGCCATCGAGGATTAAAAGATGGGGTTTATATCATATTGGATGAGTGTATCCCTCTACATCATGTCATCTTGCTAAAAGCATTACTTTGTTCTTATGAACTTAATACTCTAGATGCATGCTGGATAGCGGTCGATGTGTGGAGTAACAGTAGTAGATGCAGGCAGGAGTTGGTCCACTTGTCACGGACGTGATGCCTATATACATGATCATACTTAGATATTCTCATAACTATGCTTAATTCTAACAACTGCTCGACAGTAATTTGTTCACCCACCGTAATACTTATGCTATCTTGAGAGAAGCCACAAGTGAAACCTATGGCCCCCGGGTCTATTCTCCATCATATTAATCTCCCGTCAACAAGCTCTTTCTATTACCGTTTATTTTGCTTTCTTTACTTTTAGTCTTTATCATAAAATACCAAAAATATTATCTTATCATCTCTATCAGATCTCACTTTTGCAAGTGTCCATGAAGGGATTGACAACCCCTTTATCGCGTTGGTTGCAAGGTTCTTATTTGTTTGTGTAGGTGCGTGGACTTGATCGTGGTCTCCTACTGGATTGATACCTTGGTTCTCAAAAACTGAGGGAAAAACTTACACTACTTTACTGCATCACCCTTTCCTCTTCAAGAGAAAACCAACATAGTGCTCAAGAGGTAGCAAGAAGGATTTACGGCGCCCGTTCTTGAGGAGTCTACGCACAAGTCAAGACATACCAAGTACCCATCACAAACTCTTATCCCTCGCATTACATTATTTGCCATTTGCCTCTTGTTTTCCTCTCCCCCACTTCACCCTTGCCATTTTATTCGCCCTTTCTTTCCATCCACCTCTTTTTCGCTTGGTTCTTGTTTGCTTGCGTGTTGGATTGCTTGCTTGTTACGATGGCTCAAGATAATACTAAATTGTGTGACTTTGCCAATACCAACAACAATGATTTTTCTTGGCACTCCGATTGCTCCTCTTACCGATGCTGAATCTTGTGAAATTAATGCTGCTTTGTTGAATCTTGTCATGAAATATCAATTCGCTGGCCTTCCTAGTGAAGATGCCGCTACCCATCTAAATAGCTTTGTTGATTTGTGTGATGTGCAAAAGAAGAAAGATGTTGATAATGATATTGTTAAATTGAAGCTATTTCCTTTTTGCTTAGAGATCGTGCTAAAACTTGGTTTTCATCTTTGCCTAAAAATAGTATTGATTCTTGGAATAAGTGCAAAGATGCTTTTATCTCTAAGTATTTTCCTCCCGCTAAGATCATATCTCTTAGAAACGATATTATGAATTTTAAGCAACTTGATCATGAACATGTTGCACAAGCTTGGGAGAGGATGAAATTAATGATACATAATTGCCCCACTCCTGGTTTGAATTTATGGATGATTATACAAAAAATTTATGCCGGATTGAATTTTGCTTCTAGAAACCTTTTAGATTCGGCCGCGGGGGGCACTTTTATGGAAATAACTTTAGGATAAGCTACTAAACTCCTAGATAATATTATGGTTAATTATTCTCAATGGCACACTGAAAGATCTACTAGTAAAAAGGTGCATGCGATAGAAGAAATTAATGTTTTGAGTGGAAAGATGGATGAACTTATGAAATTGTTTGCTAATAAGAGTGTTTCTTCTGATCCTAATGATATGCCTTTGTCTACTTTGATTGAGAATAATAATGAATCTGTGGATGTGAATTTTGTTGGTAGGAACAATTTTGGTAACAACGCCTATAGAGGAAATTTTAATCCTAGGCCGTATACTAGTAATTCCTCTAATAATTATGGTAATTCCTACAACAACTCTTATGGAAATTTTAATAAGATGCCCTCTGATTTTGAGACTAGTGTTAAAGAATTTATGATTTCTCAAAAGAATTTCAATTCTTTGCTTGAAAAAAAATTGCCTAAGATTGATGAGATGGCTAGGAACGTGGATAGAATTTCTCTTGATGTTGATTCTTTGAAACTTAGATCTATTCCACCTAAGCATGATATCAATGAGTCTCTCAAATCTATGAGAATTTCCATTGATGAGTGCAAAGAAAGAACCGCTAGGATGCATGCTAAAAAAGATTGCTTTGTGAAAGTGTGTTCTTCTAGTTTTCATGATAATAAAGATGAAGATCTAAAAGTTATTGATGTGTCCCCTATTAAATCTTTGTTTTGCAATATGAATCTGGATATGAGTCAACTTTAGTTAGAAGGCGTCCCAAAAATTCAGACTTGTTAAATCTTAATGCAAAAATTGATAAAAGTGGGATTGAAGAGGTTAAAACTTTAGATAGCAATGAACCCACTATTTTGGATTTCAAGGAATTTAATTATGATAATTGCTCTTTGATAGATTGTATTTCCTTGTTGCAATCCGTGCTAAATTCTCCTCTATGATAATTATGATAATTGCTTACAGTCAAAATAAAGCCTTTACTAAACATATCGTTGATGCTATGATGCAATCTTATGAAGAAAAACTTGAGTTGGAAGTTTCTATCCCTAGAAAACTTTATGATGAGTGGGAACCTACAATTAAAATTAACATTAAAGATCATGAATGCTATGCTTTGTGTGATTTGGGTGTTAGTGTTTCCACGATTCCAAAAACTTTGTGTGATTTGCTAGGTTTCCGTGATTTTGATGATTGTTCTTTAAACTTGCATCTTGCGGATTCCACTATCAAGAAACCTATGGGAAGAATTAATGATGTTCTTATTGTTGCAAATAGGAACTATGTGCCCGTAGATTTTATTGTATTTGATATAGATTGTAATCCTTCATGTCCTGTTATTCTTGGTAGACATTTTCTTAGAACGATTGGTGCAATTATCGATATGAAGGAAGGGAATATTAGATTCCAATTTCCGTTAACGAAAGACATGGAACACTTCCCTAGAAATAATATTAAATTACCTTATGAATCTATTATGAGAGCCACTTATGGATTGCCTACCAAATATGGCAATACTTAGATCTATCCTCGTTTTTATGCCTAACTAGGGGCGTTAAACGATAGCGCTTGTTGGGAGGCAACCCAATTTTATTTTTGTTTCTTGATTTTTATTTATGTTTAGTAATAAATCTTTGATCTAGCCTCTGGTTAGATGTGTTTTTATGTTTTAATTAGTGTTTGTGCCAAGTTAAACCTATAGGATCTTCTTGGATGATAGTTATTTGATCTTGCTGAAAATTCCAGAAACTTTCTGTTCACGAAAACAATTGTTTAAAATTACCAGAACGTGATAAAATACTGATTCCAATTGCAGTAGAGCAATAAACAAATTATCTAGGTCGTCCTTGTTTGGTAGATTTTTCTGAGTTCCATAAGTTTGCGTTAGATACAGATTACTACAGACTGTTCTGTTTTTGGCAAATTCTCTTTTTTCGTGTGTTGTTTGCTTATTTTGATGAATCTATGGCTAGTAAAAGAGCTTATAAACCATAGAGAAGTTGGAATACAGTAGTTTTAACACCAATATAAATAAAGAATGAGTTAATTACAGTACCTTGAAGTGGTGTTTTGTTTTCTTTCGCTAACGGAGCTCACGAGATTTTCTATTAAGTTTTGTGTTGTGAAGTTTTCAAGTTTTGGGTAAAGATTTGATGGATTATGGAACAAGGATTGGCAAGGGCCTAAGCTTGGGGATGCCCAAGGCACCCCAAGGTAAAATTCAAGGACAACCAATAGCCTAAGCTTGGGGATGCCTCGGAAGGCATCCCCTCTTTCGTCTTCGTCTATCGGTAACTTTACTTCGGGCTATATTTTTATTCACCACATGATATGTGTTTTGCTTGGAGCGTGTTGTATGATTTGAGTCTTTGCTTTTTAGTTTACCACAATCATCCTTGCTGTACACACCTTTTGAGAGAGACACACATGATTCGGAATTTGTTAGAATACTCTATGTGCTTCACTTATATATTTTGAGCTATATAGTTTTTGCTCTAGTGCTTCACTTATATCTTTTAGAGCACGGAGGTGGTTTTATTTTATAGAAATTATTGATATCTCATGCTTAACTTATAATATTTTAAGAGTATTTTAGAACAGCATGGTAGTTTGCTTTGGTTAGAATTTTAGTCCTAAAGTGACGAGCATCCAAGATAGGTATAATAAAAACTATCATATAGAGTGCATTGAATGTCATGAGAGGTTGATACTTGATAATTGTTTTGAGATATGAAGATGGTGATATAGAGTCATTCTAGTGAGTAGTTTTGAATTTGAGAAATACTTGTTCTAAAGTTTGTGATTCCCGTAGCATGCACATATGGTGAACCGTTATGTGATGAAGTCGGAGCATGATTTATTTATTGATTATCTTCCTTATAAGTGGCGGTCGGGGACGAGCGATGGTCTTTTCCTACCAATCTATCCCCCTAGGATCATGTGTGTAGTACTTCGTTTCGATAACTAATAGATTTTTGCAATAAGTATGTGAGTTCTTTATGACTAATGTTGAGTCCATGGATTATACGCTCTCTCACCCTTCCACCATTGCTAGCCTCTCTAGTATCGCTTTAACTTTCGCGGTACCATACACCCACCATTACCTTCCTCAAAACGGCCACCATACCTACCTATTATGGCATTTCCATAGCCATTCCGAGATATATTACCATGCAACTTACCATCGTTCCGTTTATTATGACACACTTCATCATTGTCATATTGCTTTGCGTGATCATGTAGTTGACATCGTATTTGTGGCAAAGCCACCTTCATAATTCCTTCATGCATGTCACTCTTGATTCATTGAATATCCCGGTACCACGCCGGAGGCATTCACATAGAGTCATATTTAGTTCTAAGTATTGAGTTGTAATTCTTGAGTTGTAAATAAATAAAAGTGTGATGATCATCATTATTAGAGCATTGTCTCAAGTGAGGAAAGGATGATGGAGACTATGATTCCCCCACAAGTCGGGATGAGACTCCAGACGAAAAATAAAAAAAAAGAGGCCATAAAAAAAGAAAAAAGGCCCAAACAAAAAAAAGAAAAAAACAGAGAAGGGACAATGTTACTATCCTTTTACCACACTTGTGCTTCAAAGTAGCACCATGATCTTCATGATAGAGAGTCTCCTATGTTGTCACTTTCATATGCTAGTGGGAATTTTACATTATAGAACTTGGC
Organism: Aegilops bicornis; assembly: GCA_021605145.1. Taxonomy (NCBI): domain Eukaryota; kingdom Viridiplantae; phylum Streptophyta; class Magnoliopsida; order Poales; family Poaceae; genus Aegilops; species Aegilops bicornis. The sequence continues at coordinate 413,939,032 of CM038672.1, forward strand.
TTGTTGAGGGAGTCCTGGATTAGGGGGTCCTCGGACAGCCGTACTATATCCTTTGGCCGGACTGTTGAACTATGAAGATACAAGATTGAAGACTCCGTCCCGTGTCCGGATGGGACTTTCCTTGGCGTGGAAGGCAAGCTTGGCAATATGGATATGTAGATCTCCTCCCTTGTAACCGACTCTGTGTAACCCTAGCCCCCTCCGGTGTCTATATAAACCGGAGGGTTTAGTCCGTAGGACAACAACAATCATACCATAGGCTAGCTTCTAGGGTTTAGCCTCTACGATCTCGTGATAGATCAACTCTTGTAATACTCATATCATCAAGATCAATCAAGCAGGAAGTAGGGTATTACCTCCATCGAGAGGGCCCGAACCTAGGTAAACATTGTGTCCCCCGCCTCCTGTTACCATCCGCCTTAGACGCACAATTCGGGACCCCCTACCCGAGATCCGCCGGTTTTGACACCGACATTGGTGCTTTCATTGAGAGTTCCACTGTGCCGTCACCGTAAGGCTTGATGGCTCCTTCGATCATCGGCAACGATGCGATCAAGGGTGAGGTTTTCCTCCCAGGACAGATCTTCGTATTCGGCGGCTTCGTACTGCGGGCTAACTCGCTTGGCCATCTGGAGCAGATCGATAGCTACGCCCCTGGCCATCGGGTTAGGTTTGGAAACTTGAACTATGCTGCCGACATCCGCGGAGACTTGATCTTCGACGGATTCGAGCCCATGTCAGGTGCGCCGCACAATCACGACGAGCATGATTTAGCTCTGCCGTCGGACAGTGTTCGGGAGATCACACCCGCAACTACTCTGGCCCTCAATCTGGAACAAATTGCGCCCTCCGAGGACGGGTGGATAGACCCTGCCATGGAGGCCGCACTCTCAGTGGCGATAGAGCCGAATACTGATTTCACCCCTTACGAGAGCCGTGTTGCCGAACCATTGGATTCGTCCCCGGCCACGGGCTCCGAGCCGCCTGCGTCCGTGCCTATCGAATCCGATTGGGCACCGATCATGGAGTTTACCTCCGCGGATATCTTTCAGCACTCGCCTTTTGGCGATGTGCTAAATTCATTAAGGTCTCTCCTTGTCAGGAGAACCTTGGCCGAACTATGTCTGGCTAGAATGGGATGCGGACGACGAAGAAATTCGCTCCCCACCCACCACCCACTTAGTAGCCACTGTCGTCGATTTAACCAACATCCTCGACTTCGACTCCGAAGACATCGACGGTATGGACGACGATGCAGGAGACGAACAGGAACCACCGCCCACAGGGCGCTGTACCGCCACCTCATCATATGATATATAGATGGTGGATACCCCCAAAGAAGGCGATGGCGATAAGACAGCGGAGGATGACCCCTCCAAGAAGCAACCCAAGCACCGACGTCAGCGGCACCGCTCTAAATCCCGCCGTAGCAAAAGTAGTGATACCGGCACAAGAGAAAATAACACTACGGATAGTGCCGAAGACGACGACAATCCCCTCCAGCCAGATTTAGAGCGGGAGGATGAACAAGCTAGCCCTCCAGAACAGGCATCAGATGGAGAAACGGAGGATGACAATTACATGCCTCTCTCCGAAGATGAGGTGAGCCTCGGCGACGAAGAATTTATCGTGCCTGAGGATCCCGTCGAGCAGGAGCGCTTCAAGCGCCGGCTTATAACCACAACAAATAGCCTAAAGAAAAAGCAGCAATAGCTTCGAGCTGATCAAGATTTGCTAGTAGACAGATGGACCGAAGTCCTTGCGGCCGAGGAATACAAACTCGAACACCCCTCCAAGAGTTATCCAAAGCGCAGGTTGCTACCCCGACTCGAGGAGGAAGCATTAAAACCAACGTCACCAGCGTATGGTGCGGCTGATCGGCCACCTCGTGGCCGAGACAGGGAGGCATATCAGCCCGAAGTCCAGACCGCACCCCGCTGCCGTTCAACCAAAAACACCAAGGCCCGGGGCAACACGCGGGACCTGCGAGACGTATTGGAAAACAAAGCAGGGCATACAAGATCGATCTACGGATCACGGGGTCGCTCCCCAATGCGGGATGATAATCGTCACACCGGATATACCAAAAGCAAATCTGGCCGGGCCGAATACAGCAGACAGGACTCGTATGAACTGCATCGTGATATAGCCCGGCACAGAGGCGCCGCACACCCCCTATGCAGAGGGTTTTAAACCCGTAAATATTGAATCATATGATGGTACAACAGACCCCGCGGTATGGATCGAGGACTTCCTCCTGCACATCCACATGGCTCGCGGTGATGATCTACATGCCATCAAGTACCTCCCACTAAAATTCAAAGGACCAACTCGGCATTGGCTGAATAGCTTGCCAGCAGACTCCGTTGGGAGTTGGGAGGATTTGGAAGATGCATTCCTTGACAACTTCCAGGGCACTTATGTGCAACCACCGGATGCTGATGACTTGAGCCATATAACCCAGCAGCCAGGGGAATCGGACAGGCAATTCTGGACCCGGTTCTTGACTAAGAAAAACCAAATTGTCGACTGTCCGGATGCAGAGGCCTTAGCAACATTCAAGCATAACATCCGTGACGAGTGGCTCGCCCAGCACCTCGGCCAGGAGAAGCCGAAGTCTATGGAAGCCCTCACGACACTCATGACCCACTTTTGCGCGGGCGAGGATAGCTGGTTGGCTCGCAGCAACAACACATCAAGGAATCCGGGCACTTCAAATACCAAAGATAATAACGGCAGACCACGTCGTAACAGACACAAGCGCCGCAACAACGGCAATAACGCCGAAGATACGGCAGTCAATGCTGGATTCAGTGGCTCTAAACCCGGTCAGCGAAAAAAGCCATTCAAAATAAGTACTCCGGGCCCGTCCAGTTTGGACCGCATACTCGATCTCTCATGTCAAATCCACGGTACCCCCGATAAGCCAGCCAATCACACCAACTGAGAATGCTGAGTGTTCAAGCAGGCCGGCAAGTTGAATGCCGAAAACAAGGACAAGGGGCTGCATAGCGATGATGAGGAGGAGCCCCGGCCACCGAACACTGGAAGACCAAAGAGGTTCCCCCCACAAGGGAAGACGGTGAACATGATATACGCAACCCACATTCCCAAGAGGGAGCGGAAGCATGCACTAAGGGACGTCTATGCGATGGAGCCTATCGCCCCAAAGTTCAACCCATGGTCCTCTTGTCCGATCACCTTCGATCGCAGGGACCACCCCACTAGTATCTGTCATGGCGGATCTGCCTCATTGGTCCTAGACCCCATCATTGACGGATTTCACCTCACTCGAGTCCTTATGGACGGCGGCAGCAGCCTGAACCTGCTTTATCCGGATACAGTGCGCAAAATGGGTATAGACCCCTCGAGGCTCAAACCCACCAAAACCACCTTTAAAGGCATCATTCCAGGTGTAGAGGCCCATTGCACGGGCTCAATCACACTGGAAGTGGTCTTCGGATCTCCGGAAAACTTCCAAAGTGAGGAGTTAATCTTCGATATCGTCCCGTTCTGCAGTGGCTATCACACACTACTCGGGCGTACCGCATTTAAAAGATTCAATGCGGTACCGCATTACGCATACCTCAAGCTCAAGATGCCAGGACCTAGGGGGTTATAACAGTCAATGGAAACACAAAATGCTTGCTCCGCATGGAGGAGCACACTGCAGCCCTCGCAGCTGAGGCACAAAGCAGCCTTTTAAGGCAAACCGCCAATCCGGCGATAAAGCCCCCGGACACCTTCAAGCGAGTCCGGAGTAACCTGCAGCAGGATCGCCTGGCACGATCAGAGCTCGCCTAGCAATTCGGCCTCCGTCCTAGTCCCGGTCAAGCGACAAAACCTATGCTGCACGTACATAATTACCCACTAAAAATACCATGGGCATAGGCGGAGGCACGGCCAGGACACGTCCCACAATGCGGTTCAACCGCCCTAGGGGCTGTATACCTTTATCATTTCCTCTCTTTCAGGACCTTACTCGCTTGAAGCCCTTTCCGGCAGTCTGATTGATGGACACATTACGGGAAGGAACAACCAAGGAGGCAAGAAGCTAAGACGTACAAGGGAATCCCCAGGTGGTCTCTGATAACAATCGAAGTACCCATTTTTAATACCCATACGCAGCTCATCCTTGGATAGGACATGTCAAATATTCCTATTTTTTTCTTATTGCACTACTTGTATCAGTACGCTTCGACGTATTATTTAAATAACAATGTGTAGCATTAGTCTATAATTGCATTACCCTTCTTTTTTCTTGTCTGTTTATTTACGACAACTTTCACCCGTACATTCTGGTATGACTAGTACGCCAGGGGCTTCAGTATACCCCATAATACGGCGTGAGAAGTCCGAACACTTTCGACAGTGCGGCACCCCGAACTTATAGCATTATATGCATCAGCTCCGAATCATGTCTTGGGTCAATAGTTGGGTTTTCCCGGCTCCCATGTTTTGGTACCTTACATTCCACAATATCGGCTAAGGTAGCGCTGGGAGAACTACTGCGATTGTGTCCCAGTTCTTCCGGACGAGCACCTCAGTAGAGAAAGCCAAAAACTGACTGTCATGATAAGGCGAGAGCTGGTCGCTGTTCGAGAGGTCTCAAGTCCTTAAAGACTTTTTCCGCTTCGGGCGAGGAGTCGTGCTTGCCCGACTTAGGCGTATATAGCGCCCCAAATTTGGCCTTCTGAATACTAGGGGCTTCCCCAAAATTTAAAATTGTAGATTTCTATGGCTAAGTGAGAGTGATAAAGCCTTATAGTCTGATTGTCTGGTTCGTTGTGCTGAACACCTCCCTCGAAGGACCCAAAATTGGGATAAAGAGTGCTCAGGTTTATCCCGAACACCTCAGTACTAGTTACATGGGGGTAGAAGCCGACGATCGCCAACTCTCGAGATTTTATAAGCCACGCATGAAGGTAATATTTTAAATTCACAAGCGTTGCATTGCACAAATGAACTTCGTTTCATATTACAGGATCACATGAGTACATTCATTGAATATTACATCCTTAGTACATTCCTCCGCCACAAGGCGATAACCCTTGAGACCTTTGTTATAATACATCTCGGGGTGGCGATGCTCCTTGCCTTCTGGCGGCCCCTCCTTCACTAGCTTCTCGGCGTCCAGCTTCGCCCAGTGCTCCTTTGCTCGGGCAAAAGCCCTGCGCGCCCTCGATGAAGACGGACCGCTTTATGACTTCAAGCCATGGGCAGGCATTCACAAGCCGCCTCACCAGGCCGAAGTAGCTATAGGGCAGGGGATCGCCAGGCCACATCCAGACTATAAGACCCTTCATGGCCTGTTCGGTTGCCTTGTGGAGCTTGACCAGTTGCTTCAACTGGTCGCTCAATGGCATGGGGTGTTTGGTCCCAGTATACTGAGACCAGAACAACTTCTCCGTCGAGCTCCCCTCCTCGGCCTGGTAGAACTCCATGACATCGACACCTGCTGGGGCAGATCTCTGAACAGCTCTGGAGAGCTCCGTACTCGGGTAAGTAAAAGGAAATTTTCTTTCACATGCTTTATTTGCATAACAAATGCCTTACCCGCCGCTATCCTCTTAACTGCCTCAATTTCCTGGAGGGCCTTTCGGGCTTCGGCCTTGGCGTGTTGTGCGCTTTCGAGGGCCTTCGCAAGCTCGGACTCTCGCGTCTTAGAGTCAAGCTCCAAGGACTCGTGTTTCTTGATGAGAGCCTGGAGCTCTTGCTGCACCTCGCCCACCCGGGCCTCTTGTTTTTCCTGCTCAATGCGCTCCTTGGCCGCCTTGTCCTCAGCCTCGGCCAGCGCCTTCTTCAGGGTCGCCACTTCAGTCGTGGCCCATGGCAAAATTCATGACGACCCTATGATCTAAGCAACCATCCTTGTTTTTTCTTATCAACATACAGACGGGGTATAACTTACCTTTTTTCTCTTCGAGCTGCCTTTTGGCAAGGCCGAGCTCTTCCTTGGACCGCTCAAGGTCCCACTTGATCTTGGCGACCTCCACGACGTGCGGCGGTAGCTAGCGATGAAGCCTGCATATGCACATAGACATATTTCGATTAGACTCCTGCGGTTATTATTTGATCCTCTATTCGGCCTTTCTTCACAAACGCCGAACAGAGCATCAGGGGCTAGTGTCTATGAGGTAACATTCTCTTATAATCTGGTCACTTACCTCAAAGCCTGTTAGGAGGCTGGCACAGGCTTCAGTCAGTCCGCTCTTGGCAGACTGAACCTTCTTGACCACCGCACTCATGATAGTGCGGCGTTCTTCGTTAATGGAAGCGCCACGAAGCGCTTCCAGCAAGTTGTTCGATGCCTCTGGATGGACAGAGGCCACCGGCACAGGCGGCTTGCCCCTCTTAACAGGGGGTCGCCTGACAGAGTCCGGAACCACTGGAGGTTACAGCGCGATGTTGGCCGGGGCCAATTGAGCCATGGGAGTCTTGCCCCCTTGGCGCCTGTGGTCCGGAACATCGCCTTGAGGCACCTCCAGGACTACCTCCCCTCGGCTCGGTGCCCTTTTAGACAACACCTCGACATTGTCCGTAGGGCGAGGGGTGGAGGCGGTCAGAAGTGAAACGCTATTCATATCCGACGGGTCCAAAGAACTATCCGACGAAGATACGTCGATATGGGCTCGGGATGGACTGCATAATCATGTTCGGCGTGATGAGAAGCATTGCAATAAAACATACCATGAATTACTATGGAATCCGGATACTTACGACTTCGCCAGGGGCTTGTCCTTGGGCAACCACTCGTCTTCGCTGTAGGCGGCCGTCATGGAGCAGTCCGGGAGGAGGGTCCCTCCCTTCTTGGACCCTTCGGCCTCCCCGGTTGGGGCAGCCTTCCTTTTCTTGTCCCCCCCGGCTGGGGGGGGGGGGCAGAACTTTCCTCTTCCTCCTCCTCGTTTTCATGGGAGGAGTGCGCCTCGGAGTTTTCGGATGATGAGTCTGATATAACCCTGCGCCGGAGACCCTTTCAGGTCCCCGTGGCCTTCTTCTTGGCCTTCTTCATCGGCACCTCGTAAGGCGCGGAACCAGCATCTCCGTTAGGAGAGCATCTGCAGATCTTGAGCAGGGGGCTGGTCAATCGATCTGCTCGCTGTCTCTACGATCTGTTAAATAGCATGGAGGCTTAGATCTCGCACATGATTAAACCGGGGAAAATAAACATCCTATGAGATATGAAAAACTCACCGGATTGGCAGGACGCTTTGCGCTCAGTCCGCGGTCCTCGGTGAGGGGAGGAGGTACCTCGGCACCCTTGAGCAGCACCTTCCAGACGTCCTTGTGCATCGTCTCAAAGAGCTCTCGCAGCGTTTGGTGCTCGGCCGGGTCGAACTCCCACAAATTGAATGCCCGTCGTTGACACGGGAGGATCCGGCGGAAGAGCATGACCTGGACCACATTGACGAGCTTGATTTTCTTGCTCATCATGTTTCTGATGCATTTCTAGAGTCCGGTCAGCTCTACCGGGGAACCCCAGGACATGCCCTTCTCTTTCCATGAGGTGAGCAGCATGGCGATTCCGGATCGAAATTTGGGGGCCGCCACCCCGTTGGTGTCGTGCGGCTCGGTGATATAGAACCACCCCGATTGCCACCCCTTTATGGTCTCCACATAGGAGCCTTCGAGCCAGGTGACGTTGGGCATTTTTCCCACCATGGCGCCTCCGCACTCCGCTTGCTGGCCGACCACCACCTTCGGTTTAACATTGAAGGTCTTCAGCCACATGCCGAAATGTGGTTGGATGCGGAGGAAGGCTTCGCACATGATGATAAACGCCGAGATGTTGAGGATGAAATTTGGGGCCAGATCGTGAAAGTCCAGCCCGTAGTAGAACATGAGCCTGCGGACAAACGGGTGGAGGGGAAATCCCAGTCCGTGGATGAAGTGGGTAAGTAAAACCACCCTCTCATGGGGTTCTTGAGTAGGGATGATTTTCCCCGCATCTGGCAGCCGGTGCGCGATATCCGCGGCCAGGTATCGGGCTCCCCGCAGCTTTGTGATGTTCTCCACCGTAACGGAGGAGACCATCCACTTGCCTCCCGCTCCGGACATACTTGGAGTGGTTTGAGGAGAAAAACGCGAACTTGGGCGCTGGAGCTCGAGTGCGCAAGAATGGATGAGCTAGGAGGAAGAAGGCGTAGGTGAAAAGGGTGAATCCTTGTCCCTTTATAAGGGCGGAAGAGGCTATGCGCCTCCCCACCTACCTGGTAAAATCGCTTATTCCCCAAGCGCCATAATTGATGGCGCGGTTGGGTTACCCACACCCGTATTGATGAGAATCCCGTGATAAGGGGACACGATGTCTGCTTCGACAAAGATGTGCCAAGAAAACCGCCTAGCAATATGTGCAGTGGCTGGTTGAGAAAAACGGTTCGAATAATGACCGGGCTGTAGTATGATGTCATGCTGCAGAATGTGTCAGCAGATTAGACTTTTGGAAATATTATTCTCTCTACGGTGGTATGTGGAATTTGTTTTGCGAGCGGACACTATCCTTGTGTTCAAAATCTTCTATGGAGTATTCGGAGGAGGAACCCGCCTTGCAATGCCGAAGACAATATGCGCGCCGGACTCATCGTCATTGAAGCCTGGTTCAGGGGCTACTGAGGGAGTCCTGGATTAGGGGGTCCTCGGACAACTGGACTATATCCTTTGGCCGGACTGTTGAACTATGAAGATAAAAGATTGAAGACTCCGCCCCGTGTCCAGATGGGACTTCTCTTGGCGTGGAAGGCAAGCTTGGCAATACGGATATGTAGATCTCCTCCCTTGTAACCGACTCTGTGTAACCCTAGCCCCCTCCGTTGTCTATATAAACCGGAGGGTTTAGTCTGTAGGACAACAACAATCATACCATAGGCTAGCTTCTAGGGTTTAGCCTCTACGATCTCGTAGTAGATCAAATCTTGTAATACTCATATCATCAAGATCAATCAAGCAGGAAGTAGGGTATTACCTCCATCGAGAGGACCCGAACCTGGGTAAACATTGTGTCCCCCGCCTCCTGTTACCATCCGCCTTAGACACACAGTTCGGGACCCCCTACCCGAGATCCGCCGGTTTTGACACCGACACTTCTATATTCCAATGATGGGCTTCCTAAAAAATGCCCCAGGTCTTTGTAGGCAAGCGTCTTGGATGCACACCCACTTAGTTTCTTTTGTTGAGCTTTCATACACTTATAGCTCTAGTGCATCCGTTGCATGGCAATCCCTACTCACTCACATTGATACCTATTGATGGGCATCTCCATAGCCCATTGATACGCCTAGTTGATGTGAGACTATCTTCTCCTTTTTTGTCTTCTCCACAACCACCATTATATTCCACATATAGTGCTATGTCCATGGCTCACGCTCATGTATTGCGTGAAGATTGAAAAAGTTTGAGAACATCAAAAGTATGAAACAATTGCTTGGCTAGTCATCAGGGTTGTGCATGATTAAATACTTTGTGTGATGAAGATAGAGCATAGCCAGACTATATGATTTTGTAGGGATAACTTTCTTTGGCCATGTTATTTTGAGAAGACATGATTGCTTTGTTAGTATGCTTGAAGTATTATTATTTTCATGCCAATAGTAAAGTTTTATCTTGAATCTTTCGGATCTAAACATTTATGCCACAATAGAGAAAATTACATTGAGGAATATGCTAGGTAGCATTCCACATAAAAAGTTCTGTTTTATCATTTACCTACTCGAGGACGAGCAGGAATTAAGCTTGGGGATGCTTGATACGTCTCCAACGTATCTATAATTTTTGATTGTTCCATGCTATTATATTATCTGTTTTGGATATTCAATGGGCTTTATTATACACTTTTATATTATTTTTGGGACTAACCTATTAACCAGAGGCCCAGCCCAAATTACTGTTTTTTTTGCCTATTTCAGTGTTTCGAAGGAAAGGAATATCAAATGGAGTCCAAATGAAATGAAACCTTTGGGAACGTGATTTTCTGAATGATCCAAAGGACTTGGAGTGGACGTCAAGAAATCAACGAGGAGGCCACGAGGCAAGGGGGCGCGCCTACCCCCTGGGTGCGCCCTCCACCCTTGTGGGCCCCTCATAGCTCCACCGACCTACTTCTTCCTCCTATATATACCTACGTACCCCGAAAACATCAGAGACGGATCCAAAATCCTATTTCCACCGCCGCAACCTTCTGTACCCGTGAGATCCCATCTTGGGGCCTTTTAGGTGCTTTCCGGGAGGGCATTGATCACGGAGGGCTTCTACGTCAACACCATAGCCTTTTCGATGATGTGTGAGTAGTTTACCTCAGACTTTCGGGTCCATAATTATTAGCTAGATGGCTTCTTCTCTCTCTTTGGATCTCTATACAAAGTTCTCGTCAATTCTCTTGGAGATCTATTGGATGTAATCTTCTTTTGCGGTGTGTTTGTAAAGATCCGATGAATTGTGGGTTTATGATCAAGATTATCTATGAACAATATTTGAATCTCCTCTGAATTCTTTTATGTATGATTGGTTATCTTTGCAAGTCTCTTCGAATTATCAGTTTGGTTTGGCCTACTAGATTGATCTTTCTTGCAATGGGAGAAGTGCCACTACAAAAAAATACACTTCCGTGATGATACGTGTTTGTCACAGTAGGTCGCCTTTTTTGTCATGCATGTACATCCATGACAAATTTATGACAGAATCAAGATAGTCAAACTTGTGCTATCGCAGAAGTGTTCCATGACATTACCAAAATTATCATCACGAAAGTGTCCACTTCCATGACGATAAATCGCGCGTCACATAATTGCTTTTGTCAAGGGTGACCGACACGTGGCATCCACCGTAACGGAACGCCGTTAAGCTATCGGGTCGGGTTTTGGATCCGATAACCCGTTAATAGCCCCGATCAATGGGGATTTTCCACGTGTAAAATCATCATTGGCTGGAGGAGACACGTGTCAGGTCCGCGATGCGCCTATGATATGTTGACACATGGACCGACCCATCAAATTTAAACGGGCCGGCCCAACTGAAGGCCCACAAGATTTTGCGGACCATAATGGGCCGGCCCAGCTAAAGGCCCACGAGATTTTGTGGACCATAATGGGCTGGCCCAACTAAAGGCCCACAAGATTTTGCGGGCCATAATGGGCCGCCTGTAAAGGCCCACAAGATTTTTGTGTGCCATAATGGGCCGGCCTAGGTAAAGGCCCACAAGATTCTTGCCGATCATAATGGGCCGGCCCAGCTAAAGGCCCATGAGATTTAGCTGACATTAATGGGCCGGCCCAGCTGTAGGCCCAAAAGATTTTGGGGACCCTAGTAGGCCTGCCCATTAACGGTCTGCCATGTTTTGGGCCAAATGTCGGCCCATATTTGATCCGGTCCATTAATGGCCTGCCACGCTCCGGGCCTAATAGTGGCCCATATGAGACCCGACCCGTTAAGATCCTACCATGTTCTAGGCCAAATTACGACCTAGATCAGGTCCGGCCCTTTAAGAGGCTTTGGGCTCAATTATGGCCCATATCAGATTCGGCCCGTCAACTGGACACTATGCTTCTGGGCCCACTTGCTAAAGGCCCACTTAGTAATTCGGCCTGATATTAGTATTGGCACATTAAGGGCCCGCTTTAACATTTCGCCCTATATTAATTTCGGCCTATTAAAAGCCCATCATATAGTTGGGCTAACTACGGCCCGATTTGCATCCGGCTCGCCATGACCGATATCTGATTGGGCCAAACAAGGACCGAGACAATTTTGGCTGTTAAAGCCCGTGATTTGATTCGCACAATCATGGGCGGGTTCATTTCGGGCTGCCGGCCCGTGAGCTGTTCGACGCGTTCGTGCCCAACCTACATTGTGATTGCATGACGGCCCGATTATTTACCGTAATTTTATGGTTTGGCCGGTTTACTGCGAAGACAGGATATATATACAGTAAAATAACTGCAGCATCGTGAATAAGAAAAAGCCTAGACTATACAATAAAGAAATTACGGCATATTACATCCACTTGAAAGTGCGTTATATCGACTAGAGGGGGGGTGAATAGGCGATTTTTATGAATTCTTCACTAAGGAATTTGCCGGTGAGGAAATTCCTTAGCGAAGAACTACTTGCAATGAATAAGTACTCAGAAGTAAGCATAAGAGAATGCGGGCATGGTCATCATGATGAAATGAAGACAAACAAAGAGTACAGAAAGCGTAAACACAGGATAACACAAGATGAAGAAAACAGACTAAAGAAATTGAACTGAGGAAATTGAGAAAGTCTTCAGTCAAAGTCTTCAAACACAGATATGAATGAACACTCAACACAGTAATGAGGAAATGAGAGGGTTGAGGAAATAGAACCAGTAAGGTTGGTGAAGACAATGATTTGGTAGACCAGGTTCAATTGCTTTGTCTCGGTTATGCGTCTGGTTGGAGCGGCTGAGTATTTAAACTCGAGGACACACAGTCCCGGACACCCAGTCGCTGAGCACGCAGCTCAGGACACCAAGTCATCATCGTAATCTCCTTGAACTAAGCTCACACAGACCTTGTCCAATCACTCGTGGTAAGTCTTCAGGCGACTTCCAAACCTTCACAGACTTGGTCACTCGGCGATCCACAATTCCTCTTGGATGCTCTAGACCATGACGCCTAACCGTCTGGAAGAAGCATAGGATTCAAAGGTAACAAGCGTTGGATCCACGCAGGATCAATCTCTTCAGTGATGCTCAATCACTTTGGGTTTGTAGGGGTTTGGTGTTTGGGTTTTTCCTCACTTGATGAGTTTCACTCAAAGTCCTCGGAGGATGTGTTGCTCTCAAATGACAAGTGTCAAGTTTCTCTCGGAGCAGCCAACCAACTAGTGGTTGTAGGGGGCGGCTATTTATAGCCTAGGGAGCAGCCCGACATGATAAGACATAAATGCCCTTCAATGATATGACCGTTAGGTGGATAAGATATTTTGGGACAGGTGGCCAAGAAGACAACAACGGTCGGAAATTTGAATCTCAAATTCCTCGGGGCTATCATGTTCCTCATCGTGTAGGCAATCCGCATGGCGAATTCCTAACTCCTCGGTCGAACAAATTCTCGTGACTGTAAGACCTTCGTCTCACATCAAGAAATTGACTGAATCTGTATGAGATTTCCAAAGGCTTCACTCAAGGGATTGGTAGGTGTAGGATTTTGAGTTGAGCATCACATGGAAATTTTTCCTTAGTATTTCCTCGACCCCCTTTAACAAAGACGGTGTTTCCTATGACTCAAGAAAGAGAAAACGAAACTACGAAAACAAAAGTCTTCACGCTTCATGTTCCTCAAATGAATACCAAGTCTTCAAGGTCACACCAATTTCTTCACTTTCAAAGTCTTGAATATCAAAGTCTTGGTCGAAGAACTTCATTTTTAGGGTCAACTTTCTCTGTAAATATCAAACTCCTCATAGACTTATAGACCTGTGTACACTCACAAACACATTAGTCCCTTAACCTATAAGTCTTCAATACACCAAAATCACTAAGGGCACTAGATGCACTTACAATCTTCCCCTTTTGGTGATTGATGACAATATAGGTTAAGTTTTCAACGGGGATAAACATATGAAGTGTAAATACTGATATTGAGGAATTTGATTGCAAGATATAGAAGAACTCCCCCTGAAGATGTGCATAGGAGGAATTTGCTTTTGAGGCAATGCACATTTGAAGAGTTGAATCATGGAGATCTCCCCCTATATCTTGTATACACGCATTTGACATATAATATGAAGAATTTGAAATGCATGATGAAATATGGTGCTTGATGAAATTCAGCATGCGTGCAATAACATTAATGAGGAACAGGCATGCAATAACGCATCAAGAGTATCAGAGCATAGTGCATCAAAAGTATCAAAGCACCATCGGGTTTAAGATTGCAACTCGATCCAATAAAAGTTTCAGAAGAACGAGAGTTGTAACTTAACAAAAAAATGCCCATATAATAGACCCGCTTGAAGGCTAACTCAAATTTCTCCCCCTTTGTCATCGAATGAACAAAAGGATCGAAACTGAGGACTAACGCCCCTGAAGAATTTCAAGTTGAAGAAGGAGCGCCAGCGTTGTTGGGGTCGGTTGTCGTAGTGGGGACTGAGGAATCTGTTGGATTGGGGTGAAGAGTGGAGAATTTGGATGCTGACTTTCCCAAAAGTCATCGTTCATCACTGGCGTTGTGTTTCCAATATCCACATCTTCTTCAATTTCCTCAACACCGGCCTCTTCACCTGTGAACTGAGGCATAGGCGAGGAAATGATTGGGGTTGAAGGGATTGCTTCCACTTCAATTTCTTCATCAATCTGCTCTGACGAAGCGTAGAATGATTTTCTTCATCGATCCGCTTGGGATCTCATAATCTTCATCAAAAGGAACAAGGTCCTTTGATGGAATTGAGGAAATTGGAACAGCATCAATAGGATTTTCAATGGAGCTGGTCATTGGCTTCATTTTCTTCGCATCCGAAGAATTTGACGCAGCTGATGCTCTCCATTTCTTCACTTCAGCTCGTTCTGCAGCCTTGGTCTTCTTCACATTAGAGGCAGATGGAAGAATTGGAGTTGGTGTTGGCGCAGGAGGAGCTGAGGAATCTGGTTGATTTTCCTCAGGTGCAACTGATGCAGTTGCCCTGACTTGTTCAGTTTCTTCAGGCGCACCACAAGTGGATGCCACAGGGAATTTCTTCGGTGACTGGAATGGGATCATCAGCCTGGAACTAGCATTGTCTTGACCTTTGAACTTCATCGGTGGTCTGGCATGTTCTTCGATCAATTTGGTGAGGCTCCGACTGAGGAATTTCTTGTTGCGTTGGGGAAGCAACTGTAACATCCCAAATTTTCAATTTGGAATGTTATACATTAGGTCATCATGCATATCATATTTTTCTCGCATTTTCCGATCCTAGAAAATTTCACGCAACTCAAGGACCCTCGGAGAGAGTTGGAAGTTTCATTATTTTCATATTCGGGATTTATTTCTCAAATCTTGAAAATAGGATCATTGGATTTATTTAATTATCTTCATAAAGTTTTTCCTATAAAAATCTCAAGAGAGGGAATAATATGACTTTCCCAACATTTAGGAAAAATGAAGATTTTATAAATAAATCAAATTTGGTTTTTGAAAGATTTATTTTGCTTAGGCAAAAATGAGCATTTTAAAAATATTATGCATGTTTGCCGTTTTTAAAGTTCATTTTGTTCGACTCATTTTTAGGAGTCGGGGAAAATTAATTTTATTAAAATCGGAGTTCGTTTGGTATTTTTTTTAATTCGTTTTGTTTTGTTTTAAATAAGCGCCCCAGGCCAAGGCCCGGCCCGGCCATTGACCAGGCCGAGCCCGGCGCCCGCCTCCCTCTCCCTCGCGACGACGCCCGCGCAGTGTCCCGCTTCGGGGGCACGCCCGCCCGCCAGCCGAGTCCGGCTCCGCCCGCCTCCCGGCTTGCCCTCCCAAGCCACCCGGCGCCCCACCTCCTATTTAACCTCACGGGACCCCCCTCTCTCCTCACTCGCGCCGCCCGCCGCCTCGCCGCCGTTGCCCCGGGCCCTGAGCCCGCCGGCGATCACCGGAGGTAGCCGCCGCCCGATCCGGTTTTTTTTAAAAAAAGACCGATCCGGTTTTTTTTGCGATGTTCGGTTTTTTTTTCAAAAAACCTAGATTGGTTTTATTTTTTTTCGGTTTTCTTATTTAGTGAACGTTCACCGACCCGTTCGTTTCAATGAACGTGTTCGTTGGATTAGTTACATTAATCTAACGTCCGTTATTTAATCCGTTTGTCGTTTTTCTTTAAATCGGATTTAATCCATTATTTTGATTCGATTTACGATCCGATTTTCAAATCTGTTTTATTTCTTGCTCGTTTATCGGAATCAGGTGATTCAAGCGCCTGGAGTTTCGTTATGAAACCGCCGTTCCGACTAACCTACTTACACAGAGTTTTGCTACTGTGAAATTTTGACTTACTTTCAGATTTGCTAAACCGAGTCATTCTCTCTCGAGTTCCGACTTTCGATGCTTTATTTGATTCGATTCTTTTGCAACCAGGGCTCTTAAGTTGAACTATCTGGTTAGATCTTTTATTCGAGATTTCCACATGCATTAGATGAGTACTTATTGTATGCTTGTTGTTTGTCTGCATTAGATCACCCGGAGTGCGCCGCTTGTTACTTCGAATCTCTAGGACTCGCGGATCATCAACAAGGCAAGTAATACTTTGATCATGCCTTTTCTACTACCCAGTTTTATGCATTAGATCAAACCCTCAAACACTTGCATGTTTAGGATCTAATTAAATTGTCGGATGGGAAGTAGATTGAGGTAGTACCTATTACCTGTTTTACTTATGAAACCTTGGGAGTTACTTCTCGTTTGCTTATTATGCTATGCTATGCCGATGACGTGGATTGGGTGAGTGAATATCCATGGCAGATGTGAGATTGTTAATTAATGGTTTATCTAAGGTGGCAACCTAAACACACATCCGGGTGGATTGAGGCACCTGGTTTCTATCGAGACTTGCACTGTATTTCTTCGGACCGCCACCTAGGCTCTAAGGGATCATAAGATTATTCAAACTAGAAACTTCCGTGTGCAGCCACAAGCCAATTATGGGCTCTGGCGTAGTTGACTAAGTTGTGCGAACTCTTACGGGTAGGCTAGCTGATGTAGGGGATGTAGGTTGGTACGGTCTACCCACATGTAAGGTGCTAGCGCTTACGAAAGACTATGTCTCGGTCATCCGCTTTCTCAAACACCATGTAGTGCGAGAACCAAGCGGAGGCGATCGAGTCTTGTGGGGAAAAGTGCTAAACCTCTGCAGAGTGTATAAACTAATCATGATTAGCCGTGTCCCGGTTATGGACATCTTGAGTATCTAGTACTTGAATATCATGTGAATCTCAACATGTTACTTCTAATAATAAAGTTATTGGGTTTTAATGAGTACTTTTAATTGGGATTGAGGATCTTTGTCAAACCATTCTCAATGTTTAACAACCACCATGATAGTTAAATAAAATTATTCCTTTGATGTAGGGAAAAATCAGCTTTATGCAAAAATGTAAATCAGTAGAGCCTTACCACCAGCCAAATATGCATGTAGTATAGGCTTGTTGCTTCATTGTTCTCTATGTGTTACATTGCCAAAGCATATTCCATGTCTTGACCCGTTTTGGGGCTGCAACTTTTCACGTTGCTGAGACTTTTAGAACTGACGATGTAAGGTGTTAGGTCGTGGTTCTATACTCGGTGATGCCGTTGGAGTTGATGGACTCACTTGTCTTCCAAGCCTTCCATTGTTATTATTAGATGGCCTTAAGCCATATTATTGTATTAAGTTCCCTTGTGGACAACGATGTAATAAGTGTGTGATTGCTACTCGCTATAAATCCTTGAAGTAATCTTGTGTGGTGTCGACATTCTTGATCCAGGGGATGACTTTGAGCACGAGCACTAGATCCATTCGGGTCCGGTCGCTACAGAGAATGGTATCGAGCACACGCCGATGTAGAGGACACGACCACTAAGATAAAGCCATAGATCACTATTCTCTTCCCATTTTCTAACTCCTCATCTTTTCTACTCTCTTTAGGATGACGGACGCGAAGATCAAGTACACCCAACCGGATGAAGGCACACCTTTTGGATTTCACTTGAAGGAAGTTACCAAGTACCTAAACATTGGACTACCAAGCTTCACCGGGACTTTCAACGCCACTCTGCCTGAAGAGGAGCTTTGAAGATTCACGCTCACGTTCCAGAAGGACATTCGCCTCAATCACCAAGCCTATAGATAGTGTTTTCGATTGCACCAACTTGGAGTGCAGGAAAGAGCATGGCAGCTCACATCACCATGGGACGCATTGGAGAAGTTTATCAAGAAGACCTCAAGGACACAATCTACCAGATTTGCGGACGCCGAGATGACAAATGGGACGTCGTCAGCATCAAGAAGGATAGATCCATTGCAGCATTTATCCAGAGTTAAACCAAAGACATTCGACGCCAGGAGAACCGGATGTGCAATGATATGTTGGAGTTGCGAGAATGCAAAGGGAAGGATCATCGAACTTGAAGAAGAACTAAAGACAACTTCGCAAGGACTATATGGACGAGATCGTAGCTCTAGCAAGACACAATAACGATCTTAAGTACGAGATTGAAGAACTCAAGAAGAAGT
The DNA here is from genome assembly GCA_021605145.1 of Aegilops bicornis. Lineage (NCBI taxonomy): Eukaryota > Viridiplantae > Streptophyta > Magnoliopsida > Poales > Poaceae > Aegilops > Aegilops bicornis. Next base: position 413,957,218 of record CM038672.1, read on the forward strand.
TGGCGCTCGGAATGAAGACCGGTATGTCGATTGCCCAAGCGACTACATCAACATCGACGACACCGATTCGGATCCAAGTGAACCCGACTTTGAAGACGAAGGCTGGAGCGAGACATTATGGAGTCTTCCACGGTTCAAATTAGTAGAAGTCCCCACATATTAGTAGTATTCCCTCCATGTAAACATTATAGTACACGCACTTTTGCGATAGTTAGATCGTTGTAAGCCCTTGTTTGATTGAATGAAGTGATTTTGTGTGTATTTGCTCATGTGCATTTGGGTAGTGATTCCCCTTAGACCTCATTCTATTCTAAATTCTCATCTTTTCTAAACCCATCGATGCCTCCGAGACGCGACCCGGATTCGCTTTTCCGCCAGAGATCACCCAACCGATCCGGCGAGAATACCTGATTCAAACATTGGTGCGTAACCGAGGCAACAACAACAACAACAACAACCCACCGCCACCACCACTGCGGATCATCCGACTCGTTTCCTTAGACTAAACCCGCGGTGTATTCCAAAGAGCACCGAGCCAATTGTAGCAGATGGTGGCTCCGCAAGATAGGAAGGAGCTGACCACTGCAGGATGCACGGATGGAGAAAGAGTGAAGTTTGCGGTACATCAGCTTGAAGGACCCAGCTGACATGGTGGGAGCATTTCACGACCACTTACCACAGAGACACTGTCACATGGGATCAATTTCAGCAAGCTTATCGTGACCGCCCATGTTTGGCCAGGAGCTATGGCCATGAAGAAGCGTGAGTTTTGCAACTTACGCCAAGGAGGAAGGACTGTTGGCGATGCGTGGATGTCTTTAGTATACTAGCACGTTATGCCCCAGATGATGTTGCTACGGATGCAGCTAAACAGGAGAAGTTTCTAGAAGGACTGGATGATGAGTTCAGCATGCCGTTGATGGTAGCCAGTTTCAATAACTACCAGGAGTTAGTAGACCGAGCCCTCATGATTGAAGGAAAGCGTGACAAATTGAGAATCGCAAGCGGAAATGCAGGGCAAGGGAAGTATAACTCTGGAGCTCAGCAGAAACCTCGTTATACCCCTAAATCAGGAATTCAGTTTCAGCATACCCATGGAGGAGGTAATTCGCATAACCATAACAGCACCAAGAATGGGAACGGAAATGGAGGAAGTAATGGACATAATCGCACCAACCCGTCAACACCATCCAAAGTAGACCTGAGTCATATTACTTGCTTTAAGTGCCTTAAGATGGGCATTATGCCAATGGTATCGAGAAGGCGTAATGGAAATGGCAATGGAAGCTCTGGAAAGAAGCCCAACCCTTTCAATAGGGGACGGGTGAACCACATTGAAGTGGAGGAGGTTGAAGATCTGCCCGATGCAAAGAATCGGTAAGTTTTTGGTTAAGTCATTTCTGCGGTTGTTCTTTTCGATCTTGGTGCATCGCATTCATACATATCAAGGGGATTTGTGGATAAGTACAAGTTACCAACCCAAGCCCTTAGGTCACCCATGCTAGTAACCTCACGGAGCGAGTACATGGCTAGTAAATGGTGTGATCGATTGCCATTAAGGATTGGACACTATGTTTTCCCCTCGGACCTAATAGTTACGGAATCCCAAGGATTGGATGTGATATTAGGTATGGATTGGTTATCAAGGTATGGAGGAAACATGGATTGCACCACAAAGTCAATTTTGCTCACCACACCAGAAGGAAGAAGGATTAAGTATGTATCACGGCATCAGCCGAGAAGAGCGCAAGTTAATTGCTTAACAGGAGTGGTGCAGGAAGAAGTACCAGTGGTGAAGGATTTTCCTGATGTGTTTCCGGAAGAGTTGCCAGGAATGCCACCGGATAGAGGCATTGAGTTTTTGATCGAGCTGTTGCCAGGAACAGGCCCGATATCGAAGCGACCGTATAGGATGCGACTGTGATTTGGCGGAAATCAAGAAGCGATTAAGGAACTATTGGATAAAGGTTTTATACGCCCAAGTTCTTCACCTTGGGGATCACCCGTTTGCTAGTGGAGAAGAAGGATGGATCGTTAAGAATGGTTGTTGATTATCGTGGATTGAATGAAGTAACAATCAAGAACAAGTACCCACTACCTATGATAAATGATCTGTTTGATCGCTTGCAAGGAGCCAAGGTGTTTTCCAAGATCGACTTGCGATCGTGGTACCATCGATTGAAGATTCGGGAGCAGGACATACCCAAGACAGCATTTACCACGAGATATGGACTATACGAGTATACCGTTATGTCGTTTGGACTGACTAACGACCAGCCTATTTCATGAACCCGATGAACAAAGTGTTTATGGAGTTTTTGGATAAGTTCGTCGTGGTGTTCATTGATGACATTTTGATTTTCTCGAAGAATGAAGAGGAACACAAGGAACATTTGCGATTGGTTTTGGAGAAACTGAGGGAACACCAGTTGTATGCCAAGTTCAGCAAATGTGAGTTTTGGCTAAAGGAAGTTGGATTTCTCAGACATGTTATATCCGGAGAAGGGATAGCAGTTGATCCCACAAAAGTTGAGACCGTAACCAAATGGGAAGCACCAACGACAGTTGGAGAGATTCGGAGTTTCCTTGGACTCGCAGGATACTACGAAGGTTCATTGAGAATTTCTCAAGGATTGCCAAACCTATGACAGAATTGTTGAAGAAGGAAAACAGATTCGTATGGACCGAGGACTGTGAGGCAAGTTTTCAGGAGTTGAAGAAAAGATTGGTTACCTCACCAGTTTTGATATTGCGGATCAGACCAAGGATTATGAGGTGTATTGCGACGCTTCACGTCGAGGACTTGGAGCCGTGCTTATGCGGGAAGGAAGAGTTGTTTCGTATGCTTCACGACAACTTAAGCCCCATGAGTTGAATTATGCCACTCATGATTTGGAGTTAGCAGCCGTTGTGCATGCCACGAAGACGTGGAGACATTTTCTCATTGGAAATCATTGTGAAGTATATCACGGATCACAAGAGTTTGAAGTACATCTTCACACGGAAGAATTGAATCTCGCATAAAGGAGATGGTTAGAGCTTATCAAGGATTATGACATGAGATTGCATTATCACCACAGGAAGGCTAATGTCGTAGCAGGCGCATTGAGCCGTAAGAGCCACGCGTCAATACCCTAATGATGGGAGGAATACCCAATGAGTTAGCCGAGGACCTTCGAGAGCTATGTTTGGAAATAGTTCCGAGAGGCTATGTAGCGACATTGGAGATTCGATCGACAACGATGGACAAAATCGAGAAGCCCAAAAGGCGAGATAAGGAAGTTGCCTCTATAAAGGAGAAAATGAGCAAAGGAAATGCTAAAGGATTTCGTGAGGATGAGCACGATACCCTATGGTTTGAGGACCGTGTTTATGTGCCCAATGACCCAGAGATCAGGAAGTTGATTTTACAAGAAGCTCATGATTCACCCTATTCGATTCACTCCAGAAATACCAAGATGTGCTTGGATTTGAAGAATACTTTCGTGGACGGAATGAAGAAGGATATTGCGGAGTATGTAGCAGTTTGCGATGTATGTCGAGAAAGTAAAGGCGAGAACATCGAAGCCCAGGATTGTTACAACCATTGCCGATACCGGATGGAAGTGGGATAAACTAGGCATGGATTTTATCACAAGATTACCAAAGACTCGTTCGAGATATGACTCGATTTGGGTCATAGTCGACCGTTTAACAAAGGTAGCTCATTTTATTCGATCAAGACTACCTATAGCGGTGCTAAGTTGGCAAAGATATACATGACCAGAATTGTGTGCTTACGGAGTTCGAGGAGCATCGTATCGAGATAGAGGAACCCGGTTTACCTCGAAATTTTGGAACCGGTTGCACGAAACATTGGGAACCCGATTGGAATTGATACAACTTTCCACCCACGCACCGATGGATGACCGAGAGAGTCAATCAGATTTTGGAGGACATGCTGAGAACTTGTGCACTAGATTATGGATCTAGCTGGGATGACAATTTGCCGTATGCAGAATTTTCCTACAACAACAGTTACCAAACCAGCTTGAAGATGGCACCTTTCGAGGCCTTGTATGGAAGAAGGTGCAGGACACCGTTGTTATGGGACGAAACTGGAGATCGTCAGTTGTTTGGACCAGATTTGATTAAAGAGTCTGAACAGAGAGTTAAGTTGATTCGAGACAGGCTCAAGGTAGCCGATCCGGACAAAAGAGCTATGCCGATTCAAAGCGCAAGGCGATTGAGTATGAAGTTGGAGACAGAGTATATCTTAGAGTATCCCCACTTCGAGGAGTTAAGCGTTTTGGAGTTAAAGGAAAGTTAGCACCACGTTTCGTTGGACCATATAAGATTTTATAACGCATGGGAGAAGTTGCTTATAAGTTGGAATTACCAGAAGGACTGTCAGGAGTTCATGATGTATTCCATGTTTCTCAGTTGAAGAAATGTCACCCCGAGATAGCAGAGGTACCGTTAAGAGACACAGTGCGCTTGGAAGCAATTCGATTGAAGGATGATTTGACATATGAGGAAAAACCGGTTAAGATTCTCGATTATGCCAGCAGAGTTACCCGCAGCAAGGTTATCAAGTTTTGCAAAGTTGATTGGAGCCACCACACCGAGGATGAAGCCACACAGGAAAGAGAGGAAGTTTTGTTCAAGGACCACCCTCACCTATTTTCTAACCAACCCGAATCTCGAGGGCGAGATTCATCTTAAGGGGGTAGGTTTGTAACATCCCAAATTTTCAATTTGGAATGTTATACATTAGGTCATCATGCATATCATATTTTTCTCGCATTTTCCGATCCTAGAAAATTTCACGCAACTCAAGGACCCTCGGAGAGAGTTGGAAGTTTCATTATTTTCATATTCGGGATTTATTTCTCAAATCTTGAAAATAGGATCATTGGATTTATTTAATTATCTTCATAAAGTTTTTCCTATAAAAATCTCAAGAGAGGGAATAATATGACTTTCCCAACATTTAGGATAAATGAAGATTTTATAAATAAATCAAATTTGGTTTTTGAAAGATTTATTTTGCTTAGGCAAAAATGAGCATTTTAAAAATATTATGCATGTTTGCCGTTTTTAAAGTTCATTTTGTTCGACTCATTTTTAGGAGTCGGGGAAAATTAATTTTATTAAAATCGGAGTTCGTTTGGTATTTTTTTTAATTCGTTTTGTTTTGTTTTAAATAAAAAAAAACGCGCCCCCCCTGGGCCAAGGCCCAGCCGGCCCAGCCAGCCAGGCCCGGCCCAGCGCCCCGCCTCCCTCTCCCTCGCCGCCGCCGCCTTGAGTCCCGCTCGGGGACGACGCCGCCGCCGGAGTCCGCTCCGCCCGCCTCCCCGGCTTGCCCCTTCCCAAGCCACCCGGCCCCCCCTCCTATTTAACCCACGGACCCTCTCTCCTCACTTTCGCCCTTGCCGCCGCCGCCCTCGCCGCCCCTCCGAACCCGCGCCCGTTGCCCCGGGCCGAGCCCCGGCGATCACGGAGGTAGCCGCCGCCCGATCCGGTTTTTAAAAAAGACCGATCCGGTTTTTTGCGATGTTCGGTTTTTCAAAAAACCTAGATTGGTTTTATTTTTTTCGGTTTTCTTATTTAGTGAGCGTTCACCGACCCGTTCGTTTCAATGAACGTGTTCGTTGGATTAGTTCTGATAACGAACGTCCGTTATTTAATCCGTTCGTCGTTTTTCTTTTAAATCGGATTTAATCCATTATTTTTGATTCGATTTACGATCCGATTTTCAAATATGTTTTATTTCTTGCTCGTTTATCTAATCAGGTGATTCAAGCGCCTGGAGTTTCGTTATGAAACCGCCGTTCCGACTAACCTACTTACACAGAGTTTTGCTACTGTGAAATTTTGACTTAATTTCAGATTTGCTAAACCGAGTCGTTCTCTCTCGAGTTCCGACTTTCGATGCTTTATTTGATTCGATTCTTTTGCAACCAGGGTTCTTAAGTTGGACTATCTGGTTAGATCTTTTATTCGAGATTTCTGCATTAGATGAGTACTTATTGTATGCTTGTTGTTTGTCTGCGTTAGATCACCCGGAGTCGCCGCTTGTTACTTCGAATCTCTAGGACTCGCGGATCATCAGCAAGGCAAGTAACACTTTGATCATGCCTTTTCTACTACCCAGATTTATGCATTAGATCAAACCCTCAAACACTTGCATGTTTAGGATCTAATTAAATTGTCGGATGGGAAGTAGATTGAGGTAGTACCTATTACCTGTTTTACTTATGAAACCTTGGGAGTTACTTCTACGTTTGCTTATTATGCTATGCTATGCCAGTAGACGTGGATTGGGTGAGTGAATATCCATGACAGATGTGAGATTGTTAATTAATGGTTTATCTAAGGTGGCAACCTAAACACACATCTGGGTGGATTGAGGCACCTGGTTTCTATCAGGACTTACTGTATTTCTTGGACCGCCACCTGTGCTCTAAGGGATCATAAGATTATTCAAACTAGAAACTTCCGTGTGCAGCCACAAGCCAATTATGGGCTCTGGCGTAGTTGACTAAGTTGTGCGAACTCTTACGGGTAGGCTAGCTGATGTAGGGGATGTAGGTTGGTACGGTCTACCCACATGTAAGGTGCTAAGCGCTTACGAAGACTATGTCTCGGTCATCCGTTTCTCAAACACCATGTAGTCACGAGAACCAAGCGGAGGCGATCGAGTCTTGTGGGGAAAAATGCTAAACCTCTGCAGAGTGTATAAACTAATCATGATTAGCCGTGTCCCCGGTTATGGACATCTTGAGTATCTAGTACTTGAATATCATGTGAATCTCAACATGTTACTTCTAATAATAAAGTTATTGGGTTTTAATGAGTACTTTTAATTGGGATTGAGGCTGCCGCCAACCCTTCTCAATGTTTCACAACCACCATGATAGTTAAATAAAATTATTCCTTTGATGTAGGGAAAAATCAGCTTTATGCAAAAATGTAACCGTGAGAGCCTTACCACCAGCCAAATATGCATGTAGTATAGGCTTGTTGCTTCATTGTTCTCTATGTGTTACATTGCCGCATATTCCATGTCTTGACCCGTTTTCGGCTGCAACTTTTCACGTATGCAGACTTTTCGAACTGACGATGTAAGGTGTTAGGTCGTGGTTCTATACTCGATGATGCCGTTGGAGTTGATGGACTCACTTGTCTTCCAAGCCTTCCATTGTTATTATTAGATGGCCTTAAGCCATATTATTGTATTAAGTTCCCTTGTGGACAACGATGTAATAAGTGTGTGATTGCTACTACGCTATAAATCCTTGAATCTTGTGTGGTGTCGGCATTACTGATCCAGGGGATGACGAGCACGAGCACTAGATCCATTCGGTCTGGTCGCTCTGACAACATTGGTGAATTTCTTCGTCAGGTTGACGAATCGACTTTGGCTCCTTGCCAATCAGCATAATAGGAGTCAAATTTGTCGCCGAGGGCTTTGATGTCACCGCATCTTGATAAGTTCTTGATTGTTATCTTGACAACGTTTTTCTTCAGCGATTTCTCCTTTACATCTTGCGATTTCTTGATCTCTCTGGCAGTATCAAATTTCCATTTCTCCTCTTGGATGAAATGAGTCGACATGTGATTTTGGCGGTGTCAACTTGAAGTCGAGCATAGGAGTGTTTGGGTCCTTGTGCCGTAGATAAATGTAGTCTAGGATCGCTCTTGGATCCAACAAAGATGTACAGTGTGCCTTTGGCTCTAGCGTCCCTTTCTTGGCGATCTCTGATGATTTCCGCAAGTTCATCATCATCAGCCTCATCATCTTCAGGTGGCTCTTGGAAGGCGAGCTGTTTCTTCTTGGGACTTGGCCGAGGACCTCCTCCAGCTGTGGCCTTAGTCTTCAGCAGAGTCGGGCCAAATGAAGAATTTGGTGCAGCTAAGGAACTTGCTGAAACACCAGAGGCAATGGAGATGCCTGCAGTCCTTTGGCACGTGGCGGATGCACAGTCTTGAGGACTTTGTCGGAACTCTTGAGGACTTTGTAGGAGCGGTGAGGACTTGGGAGGAGCAGGAGCAGCATGAGGAATTGGCCGTGAGGGCACGGTGAGGAACTTGGCCGTGAGGGCACTTGTTGGTGAAGCACTTGGCTTGTGTGCGGGCTTCTTTGCCATAGATTTTCTTGGCTTGACAGAGGCCTCGATGGCAGCAGCGATGTGAGAGTCCTCATTGAATTTCCTCACTGCCTCGTTGGCTTGTCTTGCCAATTTGGCTTGGCGCCTGGCCCATTCTTCAGGAAAGTCCTCACCATGCTTGATGCTGGTGGGGTCAGCTACTTGACCAGGTGCCAATGGAGCTCTTGGGCATTGAGGATTGAGAGCGAATTTCTTCATGTACTTTGGAGTTACATATCTGTACTCCCTCCATTCCCTTGCCCATCTCCTTTCAATCCTTTGAATGCGCACCTTGCGCTGATTTTTGTTTTCTTTGCGAACTTCGGCTTCATCAGTGTGCAATAATCAACATATATTTCCTCGGGGATTTCAAATGCGGTCATGACCTCGGGCCTCTTTCCTCCTTTACGTGGCTTCTTTCCTTCTCGCCATATTCTTGGTGAGGAATTTGAACAATCGAATTTTCTGAAGAAGTATGCAACTTTTCTTCGAGGAATGCTGCAAATGAGTTAAGTTGATGAGAACCTAGTGATTCAACGGCAGACATGACTACCTGTGAACAGAGTATAGTTGCGAGGAATTTGGAGAGGTCATATGCGTTCTCAGAAGGTTTTTCAAAAGAACGAGTTTGAGGAATTTGACGGATGAGCCTTGAAGAATTTCACTAAGCGATCTTTGTCTTAGGTTCCAGAGTTGTATAGATCGAGGATCCACACAATTGAGGAATCTTGAAGAAAATCATTGCTTAGAGAAGCGAATCAAGAGCAAATTTTGTTTGAGGTGTTCATATGTGTGAAGATCTGAAGAATAAACACCTTTGAAGATTTTCAGGAAGGTTTGAGAATCAAAGCGAGTAATAAAAGTAACTTTTAATTACGAAGTGATGAACACGACGAATCGAGAAGTGTAAATTAGAAGTTAAATCGATTCAGATCTTCCACGCCCTAATTCGGCGGAGGAAGACAGCTACGGCGGCGGCGGAGTGAAGATTTCCGCGGTCGGCGCGAGTACGTCGGCGACGAGGTCGAGGCAGTGAAGCTCTTCCTCACCGGCGACGATGGAGTAGCGGCGGCGCTAGGGTTTGAGAAGCTCGAGCGAGAGAGAGAGCGGTCGAGCGGAGTAAAGGAAGTGAGGAAGGGTAGTGGGGGTATATATAGCCACGGTGAAAAACTGTTCGCCCGAAGATTTGGGACGAACGTGCCCCTGACCCTTCTCATTCGCTTGACATGTGTCACCCACGTATTGAAAAGTGGAGATCGTGTTAGATCGTGGGTGAATAGATAAATCCATCGTGGGATGCGGAACGGTTTGAGCGGCAAAACCGAAAGTGTGGATAAGATCAGTTTTAAAGTTTCGTTCGCAATTTCTTCAGCTGACAAGGACACAATGAAGATTTTGAACGATTTTCAAATAGAACGCACATGAAGAATTTGTGAATAGATTGGGTTGAGTATAGCATAGAGGGGGAAGGGTCCGATCACATTCACTTAGCAGAAAAAGCAACTTGAAGAATTAGCCATAAGTGAATGCTGTAGAGGACATAAACCCATATATATATATATATAGCTAATCAAGAAAAACGACGGAAATAGTGAAGATTTTGAAAAGTTGAAGAATTTGAAAAGCGAAGAATTTCAAAAGCGAGGAAAAACTCAAATTGAAGATTTTCAACTTTGGTGGTGGCGTGACCCACCGTATAAGAATGATGATTTCAGACATCGCGTACAATTGTCGTAGGGTTACGAGAATCAAATTCTTCATTAATTTCTTCACACTTAGAGTGTTATTCTTCATGGATTCAAGAAAACGTTTCTTCATGTGTTGCACATCTAAGTCATCAATTTTGCATAAGTATCGGGATGTGTGTCCTTTTCAAAGAACATTCAAGATTCTAAGATATTTAGCTCACACCGCAACTTGCTAAATCTCTTCTCATCCAAGGGCTTAGTGAAGATATGGGCTAGCTGTTCTTGGTCTTCACATGCTCGATGGAGATGTCGCCCTTCAACACATGATCACGAAGAAAATGATGACGAGTTTGAATGTGCTTTGTCTTGAAGTGCTGAACTGGGTTGTGAGCAATCTTGATGTCACTCTCATTGTCACGATGAGAGGCACATTCTTCACGTTGATGCCGTAGTCCTTGAGAGTTTGCTTCATCCACGACAATTGAGCACAACAAGAGCCAAAGAAGCAATGTATTCAGCTTCGCGATGAGATAGTGATACACAATTCTGTTTCTTCGAGGACCAACGGACCAAAGATCGCCCAAGGAAATGACAAGTACCAGATGTCGACTTGCGGTCCACACGATCACCAAAGCATAGTCGAGTCGAATATCCAATGAGATCAAAAGTAGAGCCCTTGGGGTACCATAATCCTAGTGTTGGTGTGTGAGCTAGATATCGAAGAATATGCTTCACAACCTTATGGTGTGATTCCTTGATTGTAGCTTGAAATCGGGCACAGATGCAAACACTAAGCATTATATCTGGCCTAGATGCACATAAGTACAATAGAGAACCAATCATGGAGCGGTATACCTTGTGATCGAAGTTAATACCATTTTCATCAGTGCATAGATGGCCATTTGTGGGCATAGGAACTTTGACATCTTTGCAATCTTGCATGCCGAATTTCTTCAGGACATCTTTGAGGTATTTCTCCTGAGATATGAATATGCCATTGTGTTGTTGACGAATTTGAAGACCTAAGAAGAATTTCAACTCTCCCATCATATACATTTGATATTCTTCACTCATCATATAGGCAAATTCATCACTATAACGTTGGTCAGTACAGCCAAAGATAATATCATCAACATATATTTGGCACACAAACAATTCACCATCATATGATTTAGTAAAGAGAGTAGGGTCGAGTGAACCGGGTGTGAAGCCATTCTTCACGAAGAATTCCTTCAATGTATCATACCACGCCTGGTAGAACTTGTTTGAGACCATAGAGGGCCTTGTTGAGTCTGAAGACTTTGTCAAGATTCTTTGGATCTTCAAAACACAGGGGTTGAGCAACATATACTTCTTCCTCAAGCTTACCATTGAGGAATGCACTCTTCACATCCATTTGATATAAAGTGATATTGTGATGGTTAGCATAGGCAAGTAATATGCGAATAGACTCAAGTCTAGCAAGAGGTGCAAAAGTTTCATCGAAATCAATTCCTTCAACTTTGTGTGTAGCCTTGAGCTACAAGTCGTGCCTTATTCCTCACCACAAGGCCATTTTCATCTTGCTTGTTGCGGTAGATCCACTTTGTGCCAAGGATATTATGCTTGCGAGGATCTGGACGTTTGACCAGTTCCCAGACATTGTTGAGCTCGAACTGATGTAATTCCTCTTGCATGGCCTGAATCCACTCAGGCTCCAGAAATGCTTCATCTACCTTAGTGGGCTCTGTGATAGAGACAAAAGCATAGTGCCCACAAAAGTTAGATAAATGTGAAGCTTTTGAGCTTGTGAGAGGACCTGGCGCTTCAATGTCATCGATGATCTTGTCAACTTGCACTTCTTTTGCAGCGCGAGGATGAGCTGGTTGTCGTCGAGGAATTTGATCATTTTCCTCAGCACCATTGTCTTCAGCATTATCTTCAGGTGCATCAGCTCGACGTTCTTCGCGTACTGGAATGAATTCTTCAACAGATTCTTCAGTAGGAATGACATCCTCAGTTACCTTGAACCTGATAGATTCCTCAGGTGCTGGTTCATCTAACACAGAAGGTAGGTGCTCTCTTTGCGAGCCATTAGTTTCATCGAACCGCACATCTACGTATCAACAATCTTGTGAAGAGCGATGTTGAAGACTCGTAGGTGTGCGAGTCCTTTCCGTAAGCAAGCATAAAACCTTCATGTGCTTTTGGTGCAAATTTAGAACTGTGATGAGGATCTCTAATCCAGCATTTAGCAATCAAGACTTTGAAATAACTCACATTGGGTTTCTTGTCGTTGAGGAGTTCATAGGCAGTCTTCTTGAAGAATTTGTGAAGATATACTCTGTTGATGATGTGGCACGCGGTATCAATTGCATAAATCCAAAAACGACTAGGCGTTTTGTATTCATCAAGCATAGTGCGAGCTATCTCAACAATAGTTCTGTTCTTGCGCTCCACGACGCCATTTCTTTGAGGAGTATAGGGAGCAGATAACTCATGAGTAATACCAAGTTCATCAAGATAGGCATCAAGTCCGGAATTCTTGAACTCAGTTCCATTGTCACTCCTGATGTGTCTGATCTTCACACCAAATTTAGTTGAATCCCTCGAGGAAAATCGTTTGAAGACTTCCTGCACTTCATTTTTGTAAGTAACAATGTGTACCCATGTGTAACGAGAGTAATCATCAACAATAACAAAGCCATATAGAGATGCATCATTAGTGACCTTTGAGTAATGATTAGGACCGAAGAGGTCCATGTGAAGCAATTCGAAGGGACGAGTGGTCATGATAGTCTTCGCTGGATGCTTGGCCTTGGTCATTTTTCCAGCTTCACAAGCTCCACACAAGTGATCCTTGAGGAATTTGACATTCTCAATGCCAATGACATGCTTCTTCTTTGCAAGCGTGTGCAAATTCCTCATGCCTGCGTGACCAAGTCGCCGATGCCATAGCCAGCCTATACGAAGCTTTTGCAAGTAGACACACGGCTGGTTGTGGTCTGTAGAGAAATCAACAATATACAAGTCTCCTCTCCTAAAGCCTTCGACGACTTTGGAATTGTCGACTTCCATGATCACAACACAACGATACTTGCCAAAAGGTAACAACCATATCAAGATCACAAAGCATTGAGGCGGCATGAGGTTGTATCCTAAGGACTCAACAAGCATGACTTTGTCCATGTGTATGTCCTTAGAGATCGCAACCTTACCAAGACCCAATACCGACTTTTGCCTTTGTCGCCAAAGATGATATGCTTCAGATGTGACGGTGATAAGGGAGCATCCATCAGTAGATTCTTGTCACCAGTCATGTGATTTGTACATCCACTATCGAGAACCCACTCAGTGGCTTTGGGTTGATCATCCTGCAGATGAATTAGTGCAACTTACGATCTCATATACTTCATCAGTGAAGAATATGATATCAAGTTCATCAGATGAATTTCATCAGTCAGTATAACAGATAAGCAGTATGAGGACGTGTGAAATGAAAGTTCATTTCATCATGATTAGCCTGCGTCCTTTCAGGCATTTTTGTCAGACCCCCAAAGAAATTCTTTTTTCAGACGCTTAAAGCATCGCCCGGAGACCTGACCCGCAGTAAGAGGTTAGTTCTTTTCTTCACCACCCACATCTGAAGGGGTGGCAAAGAGTTCATCACTTTCTGCGAGCACCATATGAGAATTGTGGCATAGAGGCCAATCCATTTTGTTTCACATAAGAGGGGTTAGGGTAAGCATATGAATAAGGAGAGAAATTCTTCGAGGACTTATGAACATATTGGTTTGAAGAATAATGCACATATTCATAGCCCTTAGCTCTACCCTGCGAAACAGAGTTGTTAGCACGATGATAATCATATGAGGACTTTGATCCTTTTGAGGAATTTGATCCACGTGAGGAATTTGGTCCGTATGAGGACTTGGATCCATATGAAGAGTTTGATCTGGGTTCCTATTCTTCACTGGTGGTGTCATGAGGACATTCACCTGAAGACTTTCAAGGCACTTCTTGGGAACCCAGATGTTCTTCATAGGGGAACCGTTCCTGCAGTTAGTGCCAACATATCTAGCAAATACTTCACCATTCTGATTTTTGAACAGTTTATAGTTGGAGTCAAATGACTCACCAGAAGAATGAGGAGATTCGCATGTAAAGCCAGATAAGTTAGATGGATCAACTGGAGGTCCCTTTGCAGCAACCCATGAGGTTTTGGGGTACTGCTCATGCTTCCAATATGTTCCATCAGCATTGAGTTTCCTCTCAAAGGCAATACCCTCTTTCCTAGGGTTCCTGTTGAGGATCTGCTTTTTAAGCACATCACAAAGAGTCTGATGCCCTTTGAGGCTTTTGTACATGCTCATCATGTACAATTCCTTCAACCCTGCATCATCGGTGATACTAGCAATGTCCTCGGATGAGGAATTAGTGATAGCAGAGGCGGTGAAGAATTTGTAACAGTTGAAGCATTTGAACATTGGTGAAGAATTAGCGATTCACGCTCAATGCACTTTAGGCATGGAGGAACGAATTCTTCCTGAGAAGCGCTGATTTGTTGAGCAAGTAATGAATCGCGCTCCTTATGAAGATCTTCATAACTCACTCTTAGCTTCTCAAGATCTTGCTTTCTTTGAAGAAATTCATAAGAAAGTTTCTCATGATCAGACAAGAGAGTGTTATGATGACCTTGAAGGTTGTCAAACCTAGACTGAAGTCTCTGAAGATTTTCAGTCAGGGCTTTAGTGCGATCCATTTCTTCACCTAACATATCATCACTTTTATCTAGCATGTTTTGAACATTTTCCAAGTCATGTTGTTGTTTGGTGGCAATGCAAACAAGTTTGGTATAGCTAGGTTCAATATCATCATCAGATCCATCATCATCAGATTCATAGTGACTAAATTCAGATGAGGAACATTCGTTTACCTCGACACCCTTTGCCATGAGACATGATGCAGAAGATGATGATTCTGGTTCGAAAGTCATCGTTTTGAGAGATTCCTTGAAGTCCTCAAACCAAGGATCATGACGGGTTCGATGACCTTCATAGACGTCGGAGATTCGGTCCCAGATAAGCTTCGCATTGCAAAGATGCATAATGCGCTTGAATTCATCTCTAGCTAGTGATGAACAGATCATGTCCGTCGCCATGATATCAAGACGAGTGTACTTGCAAATATCATCTGCGTTCGCCGTTTTGCATAGATCAGTAAGACCAATTTCAATGACGGTCCACAGCTCACTGTCCATTGCCATGAGGCGCTTCCTCATCATGGCCTTCCACTTGGGATAATCAAGACTGTCAAAGATAGGACATGTCACTTTCTTCATACCTGCGGTCGACATAACTAAAACTCCAGGTGGTTAAACCAAAATCACACGTAACAAGGGAGTACCTTGCTCGATACCAATTGAAAGTGCGTTATATCGACTAGAGGGGGGTGAATAGGCGATTTTTATGAATTCTTCACCGAGGAATTTGCGGTGAGGAAATTCCTTAGCGAAGAACTACTTGCAGTGGAATAAGTACTCGAAGTAAGCATAAGAGAATGCGGGCATGGTCATCATGATGAAATGAAGACAAACAAAGAGTGCTGAAAGCGTAAACACAGGATAGCACAAGATGAAGACAAACGGTGAAGAAATTGAACTGAGGAAATTGAGAAAGTCTTGACCAAAGTCTTCAAACACAGATATGAATGAACACTCAACACAAAGTAATGAGGAAATGAGAGGGTTGAGGAAATAGAACCAATAAGGTTGGTGAAGACAATGATTTGGTAGACCAGTTCAAGCTGCTGTCTCGGTTATGCGTCTGGTTGAGCGGCTGAGTATTTAAACTCGAGGACACACGATCCGGACACCCGATCATCGAAAGCACGCAACTCGGGACACCAAGTCCTCACTTGTAATCTCCTTGAACTAAGGTCACACAGACCTCGTCCAATCACTCGTGGTAAGTCTTGAGCGACTTCCAAACCTTCACAGACTTGGTCACTCGGCGATCCACAATTCCTCTTGGATGCTCTAGACCATGACGCCTAACCGTCTGGAAGAAGCCACAGTCTTCAAAGGTAACAAGCATCGGATCCACGCAGGATCAATCTCTTGATGATGCTCAATCACTTTGGGTTTGTAGGGTTTGGTGTTTGGGTTTTTCCTCACTCGATGATTTTCACTCAAAGTCCTCGGAGGATGTGTTGCTCTCAAATGACAAGAGTCAAGTTTCTCTCGGAGCAGCCAACCAGCTAGTGGTTGTAGGGGGCGGCTATTTATAGCCTAGGGAGCAGCCCGACATGATAAGACATAAATGCCCTTCAATGATATGACCGTTAGGTGGATAAGATATTTTGGGACAGGCGCAAGAAGATAAGAACGGTCGGAAATTTGAATCTCAAATTCCTCGGGGCTATCATGTTCCTCACTTGTGTAGGCAATCCACTTTGGCGAATTCCTAACTCCTCGGTCGAACAAATTCCTCGTGACCGGAAGAACTTCGTCTACATCCTTGAAGAAATTGACTGAATCGTATGAGATTTCCAAAGGCTTCACTCGAAGGGATTGGTAGGTGTAGGATTTTGAGTTGAGCATCACATGGAAATTTTTCCTTAGTATTTCCTCGACCCCTTTAACAAAGACGGTGTTTCCTATGACTCAAGAAAGAGAAAATGAAACTACGAAAACAAAAGTCTTCACGCTTCATGTTCCTCAAATGAATACCAAGTCTTCAAGGTCACACCAATTTCTTCACTTTCAAAGTCTTGAGAAAGTCTTGAGAATATCAAAGTCTTGATCGAAGAACTTCATTTTTAGGGTCGACTTTCTCTGTAAATATCAAACTCCTCATAGACTTATAGACCTGTGTACACTCACAAACACATTAGTCCCTTAACCTATAAGTCTTCAATACACCAAAATCACTAAGGGGCACTAGATGCACTTACACCACTCGGCATCAAAGTTCGCCACTATGATAATAAAGCACAAGCAGACAGCAGATTACATACACTGGGCATCAAAGATCGCCACCAGTTCAAATAAACACGCCGACAAAATAATATACAAAACGGACAACACTTTAATGGAGTTCAAGAAAGGTTAGCCCTGCTGGCAATCTGCAGCGCAAGCAGTTGAGCAAGATGATGAGACCACGCTTGTTCAACACTTATATCTTCCTCACTCCGAAAGATAAACAAGCAGACATATGACAGGTTTTGCACATAAAAGTATTAGTGCTGGCAATTCATCACATTCTTACTGACGAATAAAGTGACACGGTTTAAAATTGCATTAACACATTATGGTATTGTTCAGGTCAAGACATGGCAGGAAATGACATTGTGAAGGAGTTGGCAGCTTCACGACACCACTGGATTACAGATCAAGAACTCATAAGTATCAATTGTTAGTGTGCTGTCAATTTATACCATTTCAAATTGGCAAATAAAGAGACGTTTTAAATAATAGTATAATGATATGACATTGTTCATAGTTAAGACATTGCAGAATATGACATTGTCTTTGTAGTGGGTAGGTTCACCACACCTTTGGATTACGGATGAAGAACAGAAGCATACATGTAGTGCAAAAGAAGATCACTTGCTTTGTATAGTTTAATTTACATGGTATGAAGAAGGAACTTGGTTGTACAACTGAAAACTTAAATTGAGAAAGGACAAAATTTTGTTTATGAACTACATAATAAACTTTAAACAAGAAATTATATGCAATCTCCAAAAATAAAAATTTGTTACAGTCATGCCTAACCAAATCTAGAAAACAATGTTTGATGGCTTGAGATGGACTAACTTACATTATTGGTGAAGACAGGCTCTATAAAGGCCTTGTCCATGCTGATGGGGGGGGGGGCAATTCAAGAAGTTTACCACATAATCTTCTAAAGCATTGCCTTTATTATACATTTTGTTAAGAGTAAATATAGATGTGATAATATACGAAAAAATGGAGAATATTTAAGATAAGATGAAGAGTGATGCTACATAACCAAGTAGCTATAAATGTAAGTGCAGCAATACAGGCAAAAGGTACAACCAAGAGCAATGCACAACTAAACTTCTTGATTACCAACCTTATGGTAAGAGTAAATATAGATCGATGTGTAGAAAATGGAGGCGAAGGTAAATAAGCTACAGAGTGATGGTACATGAACAACTACCTGTCATTATAAGTACAGCGATAAAGGACAACATGTACTTACAAGAACAATGCGAGCTAAAAAACATTGGCATTGGATATATTCTACACTAATGTAACCATTCATACGGATCGAGATAATTTGGAGCGAACAATTGATAAGCAAGCTATCATGCATCTTGTTGTCACATAATGAACCAGGTATGTATGCAAGTACGATGATACAGGACAACGGTACTAACAAGAGCAAAGCAGCGGGCAGCATATTTGCGATATCTTGTCGTTCTTGTCAAATCGGAATTCTTCTTCGAGCAGATTTCCTGCAAAAAAGATCTGTAAGGCACATGCGGAAAAGTAGAAGTTCAAATTGTCATGTGATTTCATAGACAATACCTCATCACGAGGAGCGAGACAAGTGCATAACAAGGTTTTTCCATTCAATGTCTTCTAAATTTATACGAGGAGACTTCACCGGAAATTTGTTTATAGACTTGCCATCAAAGTGTGATTTCCTCAGGTAACACTGATACTGCTGCAATGCTTCCTTGAAAAGCACAAGCAAGCTTTGCTCGTCATGACTATCCAGATTGACCCTCGCCTAGTTACAACAATGTAATGTAAATCATTGATGTGTTCAATCAGCAGAAAACAGGAAAATAATAACCATGAATAATAGCACTTACACGTAAGTTGGACGGGAAGATGTGAAAATCGTGTTTGTATTCACAATAATCTTCCCATGATGGGAATATATGCACGTAGTCCCTAACAACATTGAAAGCATTGTATTTTAAACTGGGAATAAATGGAATGGGGTTCCAATCTGCGAGAAGTGGCCGTCTCTGCGGTTGGGATAGGTCTTCGACGGTGGACTTCTTGTACTTTTTCTTTGGAGTGGGATTTTTACGTGGTACAGTGGTGCTATGGCAAATGAAATTGGTATACCTTTTCTTTGGAGTGCAGGTCCCGTGTGGTGGGACTAGTGGTGTGGCGATTGAAGTATGGGTGCAGTCTGCTTTGAGTCGGTCCTATGTTTTGTGTCACTTTGGTTGTACAACCAATATAAGTGGGTGTCTTTGTCGATTTCTCGGCACCACCACATTTTTCAAGGACTTTGCTTTGGTGCTCCTTTAGGTTCGGCAATCACCCTCTTCCTTTTTGATGTCGATGCACAAGAACATCATTTGAGTGGAAAAACATGGTATGATGACCAGATGGAATATGTATTGATAATGGATGGGCATGGCATCTCGACATATATGATGAGTAAACTAAGCAGATGGCGGTGCAACAAAGTAGAAGAAATGCAAGACAACATATGCAAGATACCCGCAATCAATAAAACATTGCCAAATTAGAACATGCACCTTGATGGGTGAACAGGACAGGCCATCTGCCTTTGACTCCTCGAGGTTAGAATAGTCATTAGGATCATGTTACGAACAAGAATCAGCAGTGGGGAGCGTATGAGTTTCATTGCATCGAATGGCACTCAATGCCTTGGTGCCAATTTTGTAAGTCATTGCGGTGTTTAGCTTCAAGAGTGGACTGCTGCTAGTGCGACACAAAGCAGCTACACAGATCATAGTGTAGATATAACGGGAAAACCTTAAGCATCAGAGTAAAATCAGCAAAGTGGAACTTGCTGGCATATATGTGCTAGTATTGCCGGTACGGCTAGAAAGGCTTCGGATACCAACTCTCTTCAAGTGAAGGTGCGGTACTGTTAATATCAGTGTAACTCTCAAAGGCGACACATCTCCCCGCATTTCCTTGCTATTCTTATAGGATTCAAGTGGGTAGGCCACTACAAATCCTATTCCTATGTTTACAAGATCCTACGAACCAAAGAGGCTCAAAGTGTCCATCACAACCGACCGTATAAACCTCTACACTGCAAATGTCCCTGCTCATCTTCAGTACAAGGAACATATTGTACTACTATCATACTCCCTCCGTTCCAAAATATAAGTCTTGGTAGAGATTTCCACTATGGATCACATAGACATGTATCCAGATACATTTTAGAGTGTAGATTCACTCATTTTGCTCCATCTGTAGTCCATGGTGGAATCTATACAAAGACTTGTATTTAGGCACGGAGAGAGTACATATTAAAGAAGAACAGAAGAGGAACATGGTAAAGAAGAGCAAGCAGATTTTGGTTAATAAAATGTTGGTTCTTGTGATTGCCCACACATGATGAACGAGGCGCATTAAGAATGCAACTCCCAGTTGTCTCTCGACCATTTCAGGCGGTTGGATGAAGATCCTCGTCTCCTAACCCTTCTTCTTCCTCGTCTCCGATTCTTCCCATACAGAACACCCTTGCAGACGGGCCGCCGGCGGACCACCGCCCCCACCTTTGTGTTCCTCCGCCACCCCACCCCACCCCGCCCCAACCCCCACCAGCGTCGAGTTTTCTTCGTTCGTGAGGCCCCACAACCACCGAGCCCTTCGATCGCACCGCAAACTCCGGCGAGCTCAAAAAATCGGTGACCCAATTTTGAAATTTAGTCTACTGTTATTTAACTAGTGTGGAATATAAAAGGGGAAACCATAAGCATTGGGAGTATAATGTTGAGCGTGCCATGTCGAATCTGAAGGTGCAAACCGGACAAAGGCAACTTCGCAACCAAGACAAGAAATCAGAGTAAAGTAGTGGCGATCTATTTTCTTGCTGCGATAAATAAGTTGAGAAGATACGAAAGAGTACCGCCTCTGGTGTGGCGCCGTGTATGCATCTGCTGAGAAATTGACGGTGCTGCGGAAAGCGGTGGCTGTTGGCAGCGTGGAAGCAGATCTAGGAGGGTAGACGGTGGCGGCGGGGCGCGGTGGATGAGACGGTCGTAGGAGCGGCGCCGGCAAGGTGGACGACGGCGGGGATGAAGCGAGAGGACGGGATGCAAGGATCCCGGTCCGAAGCTGTGGATGAGAGAGGTCGATCTCTTGTAATGGACGACCGCGTCGGGGTATCAGCTCCGGCATGGTGGAGGAGGACGGCGGTGGATGGGGTGGCGGACGGCGGCGGACGGAGGAGGATGGGGTGGGAGAGGGTGTTTTGGCGCCCACGGAGTACGGCAAGGGGGGAATTTACAAACTTAGCCCCCATTTCAAATTTCTACTACATCACAACAACATTAGCCGGTTGGGGATAGGACGGTAATCTTGCATACACCGAATATTTGCCGACGAGAGTTTGTTTTTGGCGCCCACCGTGTATGAATATGAATCGGGGAGGGAGTCGATTTCGGCCGAGGACACACTATGTTTTGGCACCCACTGAGGGATTCCTGGATTAGGGGGTATCCGGATAGCCGGACTGTATACATCGTCCGGACTATAGAAGCGTGAAGATACAAGACTCAAGACTTCGCCCCGTGTCCGGATGGAACTTTCCTTGGCGTGGAAGGCAAGCTTGGGGGTCCGGATATTATATTTCCTTCCTTGTAACCGACTCCATGTAAACCCTAGTCCTCTCCGGTGTCTATATAAACTAGAGAGGTTGGTCCTTAGAAGGCTGATCACAATTACAATCATACCATCATAGGCTAGCTTCTAGGGTTTAGCCTCTACGACCTCGTGGTAGATCTACTCTTGTACTACCCATATCTTCAATATTAATCAAGCAGGAAGTAGGGTTTTACCTCCATCGAGAGGGCCTGAACCTGGGTAAACATCTGTGTCCCTTGCTTCCTGTTACCATCAGCCTAGATGTACAGATCGGGACCCCTTACACGAGATCCGCCGGTTTTGACACCGACATTGGTGCTTTCATTCAGAGTTCCTCTGTGTGGTCGCTACAGGGCTCGATGGCTCCTCCAGTCATCATCAACAACACGATCCCGGGTGAGACCTTTCTCCCCGGACAGATCTTCGTGTTCGGCGGCTTCGCTCTGCGTGCCAACTCGCTTGGCCATCTGGTGCAGATCGACAGCTACGCCCCTGGCCACCAGATCAGGTTCGGAAATCTGAACTACACGGTGGATATCCGCGGAGACTTGATCTTCGATGGATTTGGGTCTATGCAGGTGCCGGACGATCCACGGCGAGCACGGCTTAGACACGCCATCGACGAAGCTTCGGGTATCACCCCGTAGTATCCCTGGACCTAAATCGGTGCGGCGGTGTCATCTAAGGGGCGGAGGATGGACCCGCCCGCAGGTCGCACACTCATCGGCGATGGAGCCGAACACGGGTCTTACCTCTGTGGTGACCTATGACTCCGGACCCCTGGATTCGTATCTGGACATGGGTTCCAGTCCGCGCACTCCCGAACCAGCCGAGCCAGGTTGGGCTCCGGTAATGGAGTTCACTGCTGCGGATATTTTCCAGCACTCGCCCTTTGGCGACATGCTGGACTCATTAAAGTCTCTCTCTTTGTCAGGAGGCTCGGGGTCGAACTATGTCCGGCTCGAGTGGGAGGCAGGCGATGAAGGAATTCGTTGCCCACCCATCACCCACTTCATTGCCACGGTCGATGATTTAACCGAGGTACTGGACTTCGACTCCGAAGACATCGATGGTATGGATGACGATGCAGGAGAAGAACAGGAACCACCGCTCACTGGGCGGTGGACAACCACCTCTTCTTATGATATATATATGGTGGACACTCCGAAGGAAACAAACGGCGATGAGGCACCGAAGGATAAAACCTCAGGGGAAAAAGCAAAGAATGGGTGTCGTCGGCGCCACTCCAAGCCCCGCCACAGCAGTACCGGCCCAGGAGACGAAAACAATCCGAATGGTGCCGAAGAAGAATACAACCCTGATCAGCCTGCCTTCGAGCAGGTCGAACAGGAGGATGAGCAGGTCAGCCGAGAAGAACTGGCGACGGACGAATACCCGGAGGAGGACAGCTACATGCCCCCCTCCGAAGACGAGATTAGCCTCGGCGACGACGAGTTTGGCGTGCCTGAGGATCCCGTAGAGCAGAAGCGCTTCAAGCGCCGGCTTATAGCCACTGCGAGGAGCCTGAAAAATAAGCAGCAGCAACTCCAAGCTGATCAAGACCTGCTCACAGATAGATGGACTGAAGTCCTGGAAGCCGAGGAATACGGACTCGAGCACCATATGGCTGACCGGCCACCTCGTGGCCGGGATAAAACGGCATATCAGTCCGCATACCAGCCGACACCTCCACGCCAACATACTACGGGGCAACAAAACAGGACAGCCAAGATCGATCTACGGATCGCGGGGGCGCGCCTCGGCACGCGACGACGACCGTCACGCCAGATACACCTTCAACAAATCCGGTCGGGCCGAATATAGCCACCCAGAGCAGTTCGACCTACGTAGCCACATAGCCCGGCACAGAGGCGCCATGCACCCCTCTCGCTTCAAAGGATTTAAGTAATGGATCATGAATTCCCAGAAGGGTTCAAACCCGTAAACATCAAATCATACGATGGCACAACATACCCCACAGTATGGATCAAAGATTTCCTTCTCCACATTCACATGGCCCGTGGAGGCGATCTACACGCCATCAAGTACCTTCCCCTTAAGCTCAAAGGACCAGCTCGGCACTGGCTAAACAGCCTGCCAGCAAATTCCATTGGCAGTTGGGAAAACCTGGAAGACGCATTCCTCGACAACTTCCAGGGCACATATGTGCGACCTCCTGACGCCGATGACTTGAGCCACATTACTCAACAGCCCGGAGAGTCAGCCAGGAAATTCTGGACTCGGTTCCTAACTAAAAGAACCAAATACTCGACCGTCCGGACGCGAAGCCTGGCGGCTTTTAAGCATAATATCCGTGACGAGTGGCTCGCCGACACCTCGGCCAGAAAAACCCAAATCCATGGCATCTCTCACAACACTAATGACCCGCTTTTGCGCGGCGAGGACGGTTGGTTGGCTTGCGGCAAGACTACGCCACATTCGGCACCGGATGGCGCGACAATAACGGCAAGCCACGCCGTAACAGACATAAGCGGCGGAACAACGGCGACAACACCGAAGACACGATACCAACGCCGGATTCAGTGGATCCAAGCCCGGTCAGCGGAAGAAGCCGTTCAAAAGGAATAATCAGCGACCGTCCAGTCTGGACCGCATACTGGAGCGCTCGTGCCAAATTCATGGCACCCCAGACAAGCCAGCCAACCACACCAATAGAGATTGATGAGTATTCAAACAGGCTGGCAAAATAAACGCCGAAGACAAGGACAAGGGGCTGCAATGACGATGACGAGGAGCCCGACGTCCGAACACGGGGGATGAAGAAATTTCCCGAGGTGAAAGCGGTCAACATGATCTACGCCACGCACATCCCCAAGCGGAACGGAAGGCGGGCACTATGGGACGTCTATGCGCGATGGAGCGGTCGCCCCTAAATTCAACCCATGGTCAGCTTGTCCGATCACCTTTGATCGTAGGGATCACCCTACTAGCATCCGTCACGGCGGCTCGGCTGCATTGGTCCTAGACCCAATCGTCGACGGATTCCACCTTACGCGCGTCCTTATGGATGGCGGCAGCAGCCTGAACTCGCTTTATCGGGATACAAGCACAAAATGGGCATTGACCCTTCAAGGATCAAGGCCACCAAAACCACCTTTAAAGGTGTGATTCCCGGAGTAGAGGCCCGTTGCACGGGCTCTATAACATTGGAAGTGGTCTTCGGATCTCCGGATAACTTCCGAAGTGAAGAGTTAATCTTCGATATCGTCCCTTTCCGCAGTGGTTACCATGCACTGCTCGGGCGAACCGCATTCGCTAGATTTAATGCGGTACCACACTACGCATACCTCAAATTCAAGATGCCAGGACCACGCAGGGTCATAACAGTGAACGGAAATACGGACCACTCTCTCCGAATAAAAGAACATACTGCAGCCCTCGCGGCGGAAGTACAATGCGGCCTCCTCCGACAAACCAATCCGGGCACCATCAAGAGAGTCCGGAACACCCTGCAACAGGATCATCAGGCACGCCAAGAGCGTGACTAGCAGTCCAGCCTCTGCTTAAGCCCCATCCAAGCAGCATTCGTGCCACGCGTACACAATTACGCACTCAAGATACCATGGGCATAGGCGGAGGTGCAACAACGACTACCAATCAAAGGCGGGATAACCGCCACATACCTTCATAACCTGTCCTTCTTCTTTTTCAGAGACGGTGCTTTAGAGCAGCCTCTTGAAGAGCAGATTGTCGGACTTACATAGGAGAGAAAACCAAGGAGGCAACAGGGCGCACAAGACATAAGGAAGCACCCAGGTGGAATTTCTTTACGATCGTTATACCTGTTTTATACATCCATACGCGGCCTGCCTCCGGATAGGACATGTTAAATAGTCCTATTTATCTCCGCTTAATGCATTCATTGTAAACATGCGTTTAAATGTATTTTCATCAATGGGAGATTACATATAGCGTCAGCTCATTATTGTTATTTGAACATTTTTCTTATAAATGTTTCTTTGATATTGCATCCGTACACTCTGGTACGGTCCGTTTGCCAGGGGCTTCCTATGGTGCCCGTTCTACGGCAACTAAAGTCCGAACACTTTAAGCGATGCGGCACCCGAACTTATAGCACTATATGCATCAGCTCGGAATCATGTCTTGGGTCCACAGTTGGGTTAGCCCGGCTCCCTTGTTTTGGTACCTTACATTCTGTTATATCGGCTAAGGTAGCGCAGGGAGAACTACTGCGATTGTGTCCCGGTTCTTCCGGACAAGCACCTCAGTAGAGAAAGCCAAAAGCTGACCGGCATGATGTGGCGAGAGCTGGTCGCTGTTCGAGAGGTCTTAAAACCCTTAAAGAATTTCCTCTTTAGGCGACAAATCGGCTTCGTCCGATCTAGGCGTATATAGCGCCCCAATTCGGCCTTCCAGATTCTAGGGGCTTCGCCGAAATTTAAAATTATAGACTTCTATGGCTAAGTGAAAGTTATAAAGCCGAATAGTCCGATTGCCTTGTTCGCTACACCTGATACCTCCTGAAGGGACCAAACATTTGGATAAAGAGTATCCTGGTTTTTCCAGGAACACCTCGGCACTAGTTGCGTAGGGGCGAAAGCCGACGACTGGCCTACTTTCAGTATTCTATAAACAACCGCACAGAAGGTAATATTTTAAATCAAACAGTGCTACATAGCACAAATAACTTCGTCTTTACATTACAACAGCGGTAGAGGTACATTTTAATCAAAGATCTGGTCCTTGGAACACTCATCGGCCACGAGACGAGCACCTTTCATAATGGCATCATAATACTTCTCGGGACGGCGATGCTCCTTGCCCTCGGGCGGACCGTCCTTCCAGCTTCTCCTCATCCAGCTTGCCCCAATGCACCTTCGCGCGGGCAAAGGCCCGGCGGGCACCCTCGATGCAAACGGATTGCTTGATTACTTCAAGCCGCGGGTAGGCATTCACCACCCGCTTGATCAGGCCGAAGTAGCTAGTGGGCAGGGGCTCACCAGGCCACATCCGGACTATGAAATCTTTCATAGCCACTTTGGCCGACCTGTGGAGTTCGACCAACTGCTTCAATTGATCACTCAGAGGCGTTGGGTGTTCGGCCCCAGCATACTGGGACCAGAACAGCTTCTTTGTCGAGCTCCCCTCTTGAGTACGGTAGAACTCCGTGGCATCTAATACGCTCCGTGGCAGATCTGCCCCCTAGAGAGCTCCGAATTCGAGTAAGTAAAAGAAACGCCTCCTCCACATGTTTGCTTTGCATAAAGAATTTCTTACCCGCCGCTATCTTTTTGGCCTCCTGGATCTCCTGCTGTGCCTTCTCGGCTTCGGCCTTGGCATCTTTCATATTCACAAGGGCCTTCGCAAGCTCGGCCTCTTTCGTCTTCAGATCATGTTCCATGCACTCGAACTTCTTGCCGAGGTCCTGGAGCTCTTGCTGTACCTCGCCCACTCTAGCACTTTGCTTCTCGCGCTCTCTGCATTCCAAGGCCGCCTTGTCTTCGGCCTCGGATAGCGCTTTCTTCAGGGACGCCACTTCGACGGTGGACCCTGTCACATAGTCACGACGCTTTGCCGTCAGACTAAACAATTTTATATATCTTTACATACATAAGAGCGGAGAATTACTTACCTTTGCTCTCTTCGAGCTGCCTCTTCATGAGGTCGAGCTCTCCCTATGCCTGCTCCAGGTCCCGCTTTAGTTCGGCAACCTCGGCTGTATGGGCAGCAGCGGCAAGCAGGACGACCTGCTTAGTCACATACACACTTATTAGACTCCTGCGGATTATAATTGACCCTCCGTTTGGCTTTTCTTTCCGAACACCAAACAGAGTATCAGGGGCTACTACCTATCGGGTGGTAATTTCACACATTCTTATTACTTACCTCGAAGCCCGTCAGGAGGCTTGTGCAGGCTTCGGTTAGTCCGCTTTTGGCGGACAGAACCTTTTGAATCACCGCACTCATAAGAGTACGGTGCTCTTCATCTATGGAAGCGCCTCGAAGCGCTTCCACCAGACTGTCCGGCGCCGCTGGCGCGACGGAAGTCCTCGGCATGGACGGCTCGCCCTCCCTAACAAGGGGCTGCCCGCCTAAGTCCGGAACCGTCGAAGGTTCCGGAGCAGTGTTCGGTCGAGAGTCCGCCTTGTTGTGGCTCTCGTCGACGCGATCCGCGGGGATCTTGAACCCCGCATGTCCGACATTTGGAATTCCGCCTTGGGGCACCTCCAGGGTCACCTCCCCCTGCTCGGGGAACCTTCGGGACAACACCTCCGTGTCGTCCGTAGGCTGACGAGTGGTGGCCGTCGGGAGCGAGTTCATCTCTGAAGCGCTTAGAGACCCATCCGAAGACGACACCTCCGGATGAGCCCGGGCCGGACTGCATATATGTTCGGCGTTATTAAACAACTATGAAGTGAAATTACAGTAGAGTGCGGACACTTACGATCGCGCCAGGGGCTTCCCCCTGGGCAGCCACCCTTCCTCGCTATGAGAGGCCGTGGTGGAGTAGTCCGGAAGGGACGTCTTGCCCTTCTTGGGCGTCCCAGCCTCCCCCTCCGGGGCGGCTTTCCTCTTTTTCTCCTCCCCAGTGCGGGGAGGTAGAGTTTCTTCTTGCTTCCCCTCGCCTCCGCGGGAGGAATCTGTTTCATCGTCATCGGATGACGTGGGTATGACGGCCTTGCGTTGAGGGCCTCTCCCGGCCCCATGGCCCGTCCCCTCAGGCCTCTCATCCTTTCCGGATGGGGCGGCTTCTTCTTCTTCTTCTTCTTCTTCCTCCTCTTCGGGGGAGGAGTGCGCCTCGTCGTCTTCGGACGATGCTTTTGGCACAACCTTACGCCGGAGACCCTTCCTGGTCACCGGGGCCTTCTTTTCGGCCTTCTTCTCCGGCACCTTGTAGGGCGCCGGGACTAGCATCTCCGTCAGGAGGGCATCAGCTGGGCCTTCTGGCAGCGGAGCCGGACAGTCAATTTGCTCCGCTATCTCCACATAATCCTGATCAAATATACACAAATACGTAAGACTCCCCCATGAATGTATTGGGGAAAACCGAACCCGATGGTAGTCCCAAAACTCAACGGACGCGGGGGCCGCGCTACATGAAGCCCGTGGTCCTCGGATGTGGGAGGAGGTACTTCGGAGGCCTTAAACAACTCCTTCCACGTGTCTTTGTGCTTCATGCCATAGAGCCTCTGAAGCGTCTGGTGTTCGGCCGGGACAAACTCCCACAGATTGAATGCCCGCCTTTGGCACGGCAGGATCCGGCGAACGAGCATGACCTGGATCATGTTGACAAGCTTAATATTCTTGTCCTTCATGCTCTCGATGCAGGTTTGGAGTCCGGTCAGCTCTGTGGGTTCGCCCCAAGTCAGGCCCTTCCTTTCCCAGGAGGTGAGCCGCATGGGGGCTCCGTATCAGAACTCGGGAGCCGCCGCCCAGTTGGCGCCGCGTGGCTCGGTGATGTAGAACCACCCCGATTGCCACCCTTTTACGGTCTCCGCAAAGGAGCCGTCCAGCCAGGTGACGTTAGGCATCTTGCCCACCATGGCCCCTCCGCACTCCGCTTGCTGGCCGCATACAATCTTCGGCTTCACGCAGAAGATTTGCAGCCACAGGCCGAAGTGAGGCCGGATGCGGAGGAAAGCCTCGCATACGACGATGAACGCCGAGATGTTGAGGACGAAATTCAGGGCTAGATCATGGAAATCTAGCCCGTAGTAGAACATGAGCCCGCGGACGAAGGGGTGGAGTGGAAACCCCAGTCCACGGACGAAGTGGGCGATTTAACACGACCTCTCGTGGGGTCCCGGGTCGAATGACCTGCCCAGCGTCCGCAGCCGGTGCGCTATGTCTGCGGCCAAGTATCCGGTCGCCCGAAGATTTGCGATATGCTTCTCCTTGACGGTGGAAGCCACCCACTTGCCTCCTGCTCCGGACATGTTTAGCTGTGCGGAGAAGACTTGGGCTTGGGCGATGGAGCTTGAGGGGGCAAAGAGTGGGCAAAGGAGGAAGAAGGCGTGGGTAAAAAGGGGAAATATTATCCCTTTATAGAGGCGGCGAAAGCGGTGCACCTCCCCACTTGCCCGTTGGGAATCGCTTGCTTCCCAAGCGCCACGATTGATGATGTGGTGGGATTACCCGTACCCGTATTGATGAGAATCCCGTGATAAGGGGACATGATCTCTGCTTTGAAAAGACATGTTAGAGAAACCGCCTCGCAATATGCACTGTGGGTGGTTGTGGGAAAACGGTTCGAATAATGACCCGACCGTAATGACACGTCACATTGTCTAAAAAGTTGTCAGCAGATTGCATTTGTGAAATACCATTCTCTCTACGGTGGCATGTGAAGATCATTTTGTGGATCCGGACACGGTTCAAGTGTTCGATAACTACTTTGGAGTATTCGGAGGAGGAACCTGCCCTGCAATGCCGAAGACAAGACTGTGCGCCGGGTTCATCGTCATTGAAGCCTGGTTCAGGGGCTACTGAGGGAGTCCTGGATTAGGGGGTATCCGGATAGCCGGACTGTATACATCGTCCGGACTATCGAAGCGTGAAGATACAAGACTCAAGACTTCGCCCCGTGTCCGGATGGAACTTTCCTTGGCGTGGAAGGCAAGCTTGGGGGTCCGGATATTATATTTCCTTCCTTGTAACCGACTCCATGTAAACCCTAGTCCTCTCCGGTGTCTATATAAACCAGAGAGGTGGTCCTTAGAAGGCCGATCACAATTACAATCATACCATCATAGGCTAGCTTCTAGGGTTTAGCCTCTACGACCTCGTGGTAGATCTACTCTTGTACTACCCATATCTTCAATATTAATCAAGCAGGAAGTAGGGTTTTACCTCCATCGAGAGGGCACGAACACAGGTAAACATCTGTGTCCCTTGCTTCCTGTTACCATCAGCCTAGACGCACATATCGGGACCCCCTACCCGAGATCCGCCGGTTTTGACACCGACACCCACCGTGTATGAATCCGGGTGAGAGGCGGTTACCTCACGTTTGTGTGAAATTACAAACCTACCCCTATCGAAACCTATAGAAAACCAGCAGATAGGCTTTGCGTGGCAGGGATAGGCAGTAGTGATTTCCATCTCGCAGATTTTGGTTTCGGGCGGTTACTGCGACTTTCCCCGCTTCGTTCAAATTTTGCAGAGTGCACGTTTACCGTGCCAACTCAATTCGAATCCCGTTTGTATTCTATTTTTTTTCGGGCGGGATCCATTTTCAATTGGAATTACATTCTATATACATCATTTTTATATATACTTTCAAAAGCACAACAAAGAATTCTGCTCCTTTATATGTATAATATGATTTACAAATACAACGATCTCGAAATCTTAAGCTTGAATTCGAAAATTTTTAACCAAATTATGTTCTACTAAAATGTATGGATCAGTAATATCTACATATTAAATAACATAGATGTGCATGAATTCATATGAGTATGCATATTTGATAGATCAATTTTGGTTCGAGTATGGATTACCTGTATCATCATCTCGAATTCAAATATTTGAATCCCTTTTTTGTTCACTCCTTTCACGCCCATCTCTCTCGCATGCATGCTCCTTGGTAGCTATCACTCTCTTTTCTCCAGCTCACCAAGACGCTCACTTCATGTTTCTCCTATCCTCGCAAACATGGTCTCTCGGCGTCTCCCTTGAGAAGTGTCACACTCTCCCTATCATTATACATTACACGGTTTTCATTATCTCTCACGTCTCTCTTGTTCTCTGGTATCACTCGGTACCTAAGCTTTCTTTTCGCCACACACACACAGTCTCCACTCGTCTTTCACTTTGTCTTTCTCTCTATGGGATTCTCTCACACACCCTATATGTCTCTACATATGACTCATACCACTAAAATTACTCTCTCTCTCTCTCTCTCTCTCTCTCGAGTAGACACAACATTTGTTGCGGTCTCCTTTTGTCTCCATCGACCGACATTATTCATTTGTTTACCGATCAGACAACCCCGACTACCGTCTCCTCTCTCTCTCTCTCTCTCTCACAGACACACACACACAACTCCTGCTTCCACTCCCCTTCCCGACTACCGTCTCTCTCTCACACACACAAAACTCTCGCTTTCGCACCTCGACTCGTATTTCTCTCACAAACATTTATCGACTAGCTAGCCTCTAGATAGGTTTATACACCCGCACACTCGTGCTTCCACCATTGCATACATGTCTCTCTCCCGCTCCTTGCATCTATGTAGATTTTTCTTCCCTTCTTGAGACATGCCCTCTCGATCGTGCACACACACACACTATCGCCTCATTTTAAGCTGATACCTATCGCACACACACTACTTGTGTCTTTGTCACACATGCACTCCGTCCTCCTCCACTCTCCCTCTCTCTCACACACACATGGGATTTTTGCAACAACTAGCAAGATGCCCATGCGTTGTACGGAACATCAAGATGCATTTGTATGAGTAGTTTATCTTGTGGGGGAAAAGGATGAACGAGGGAAGGCCTTATTTGCAAATGTGGAGAGGGGTGTGGGTATCTTTTTGCAAAATTTCCATAGTTTTCTTCCTATCCGTCAGATATAGATCGGGCGGCCTATATTGCAGGATGGCAGGCACACGATCATAATCGACAATGCTTTTTATAAGAGTAGGGATAAAAAATAGAGTTGGTGATCATGGTGGGCCTGCCATCCTGCAATGTAGGTCGTCCGATTTATATCTGACAGATAGGAAGGAAAATATGGCAATTTACCCGCACTCTTCACTCGTTCATCCTTTTCTCCCACGAGATCTTGATGTTCCGTGCAATGCACGGGCATCTTGCTAGTAAGAGTAGAAATTAGACATATACCACTTCTCGAATCTTGAAGCCAACAACATTCCTCCCTTATCTCATCAAAACCGCCAAAGGAATATAATTTGAGTGAAACATAACATATTTTTAGTGATATATGTATTTCAAAACTAGACTTTTTTTTCTATCAAATCGGTGAATATGTATTAATCTACTTTGATCGTGTGGCAACGCATTGGCACATTGCTAGTAGTTATTATAATTTTTTGGACACCAGACAAACGGTGGAGTACATATACGAAGAGAAGAGGCACACGCACGCAGTTGGCCTCTCGCTGTCTTGCACATATGAGTGTTACATAAAGGCGACTTTAACAAATAAACCCTAAAACCCTAGGTGCACGATTGCTGCATTCGCGGGTATCGGGTACGTGGTGGAGCACCTTTGTAGGAATAGTCAGCTCGTGACATAATTTGATCCGCATGAGTTGATGGTCGGGATCACATGTGAACAACTTGGAGCGCGGTGGCTCGCCAGTTGCCAAGCCACGTTTAAAATATCGTTTTTTAGCGGGGTTAAGAGTTCCGATTTTCAATGGCGCGTTATAAGTAGTAAGTAGTTTTTAGAACGATTGGTATGGAGCGAAAATGGAATTCATAGTACTACGTGCCTCCTTGGCGTATGGTTGTATGTTTTTTTGCGATGGTGGTTGTATGGGTTTATGTTGCGAGATGTTGAACCTGGTAGTTCTAGGGCAAATACTATTGTTTAGATTTAGATGCTGGTTTTCAGTAATGAAAATCGGAAGGGGAAACCATTCTATTATTATAAAAAAAAACTACCTACATTAAGGATTACTAGTCACAATCGTACTTTGGGTCAAAGTTAGTCCACAATTTTACTTGTAAAATGTGAATGGAAACGAGATTTTGTTATACCCAAACAAAAAGGACTTGAGGGAGTGATTGCTCTAACACGACGCGACTTCTCATAAGCAGGGCATTGAACCGTAGCCGCCAAGAAGAGGGCACTTTTCGGCTGCAGGCTCGGTTGAGCACGCCTCCTCGCCGCGTGCAACCAATTTAAGACTGCCCCGCCTGCCTTCATTGAATCCGCGCGTGTGCCAGCAACATGTCCTTCCGTGAGCCGGTAGGCATTTTAGAACACAAAAAATGACTAAAATATAATTAATTTACGCATGGTCTTGACTTGTTGTGCTCGCACTGGTAGCAGGAACTAGTAGAGGATTTTCTTTATTTATAACTCTCCTCACAATTTTTTGGCTTTGAAGTGAATCATGGTTGTGGACATTATGTATGAATGTGAAGATATATGTGAACATAAGATTGATGTGGAAGTTGAACTTGGAATGTCGGGCTTATGCATGAACTATACCATGTCCAATGCTTAAATACATTATTGTTTGGAAAGTAATTGTTGTTATTACATGACCCAAAAAAACATTTTGTGCCACATCGGTAGATGCCACGGACATCACAATAGGCATCTTGTTGGATACACATTTGAACCTAGCTATTATGAAGGAAATTTTGTATTGACAACAGTTTTAGATAGCAGGAGACGCCTAGCCTGCTCTCGCCTCGCTAGCTTATTTCTAGCTTCTTCCATCTCTTCTTTGGCTTGGGTGAAGAGAGCATCCGATTGCTCTTTTCGCTTCTTCAGAACTCAGCTACATTCTCAAGGGCTGCTGACGCTTTCTTTCAGCCTTTACTAATGCCATGAGGACACGAACAGTGACAACTCCACTGGCTTGTGTGTAATCCAGCATCATCTGGGAATTTGCACCTTGTGTCTAATCCAACATCATTAGGGGCGGCACCTTGTGTGTAATCCAGCCTCATTTTGGAAACATGATCTCGAGGTTGACCATAATTCCCTCCTCACAGGAACTGCATCCTGACATGAAGTTACTTCTTTTTTAGATCAATACTCAGAGCAACCTAGATCCATTTAGTAGAAGCCAGATAAATAGAACTCGGAGAAGTGAATTCAAAAGGAAAATAAAAATAAAAACAGACTACAAGGTGAGAACACCCACTTCCTACATCAAGCTAAAAACGAAAGCATTAGGACGATTAAGGCTCTTCTTATTACACATCGAAGAACACCACGCTTAAGGGAAACAAAAACTACAACATATACACATCGAAGAACACGAGGCTACACGAAAGTAATTGAAAGGGTGTTACTTACCAAAGCTCGTTTCTGAGTTCGGTGCAGCTCCTCTTTAACTTGCCATGCTCCTTGAAGATGTCCCGAATATCCCGTGTTTGGTCTTCATTGCTCCTCTGCATGTATTACTTTTCGTGGTTTTAAAATCTCAACATGGCAAGAAAAATATACTACTAGTAATACTCGCGCATCTTGTGGGCAACATTAAAGCACTCGTCTGCCATGTTAGAGCATCTCCAACAGAATTGCAACGCATGGCGCTTTAAAAAAGCGTTTACAGTGCTGAGATTGAGAAGTAGATATAGAGAGTAGAGGATAGTTCTCAGCATAGATAGATAAAAAAAAGATAATTCAACTACTCCTCGTCGTCCGACTCCTCCTCAGTGATGTCCTCCTTCGATGCCTGACTGTAGGCCTGAAGATACCGATCGTCGTCGGATTCCCAGGGCGATG
This sequence comes from Aegilops bicornis, assembly GCA_021605145.1. Classification (NCBI taxonomy): domain Eukaryota; kingdom Viridiplantae; phylum Streptophyta; class Magnoliopsida; order Poales; family Poaceae; genus Aegilops; species Aegilops bicornis. Next base: position 413,992,053 of record CM038672.1, read on the forward strand.
CTGCTCCTAGCCTCATGTTGAATTGAGCGTCCGCTTTTCGCCTACTCTTGTCCTCGTGATAGGCGGCTCACTCCGCCCTCCTCTTATCCCTCTCCGCCCTCCTTTGCGCGTAGAACTCGCGCTCGTTGATGATGTCCTGCGGGAAGTGTTGGCGCCACAGCGCCATGGCTTCCTCGTCCATCTTGGCGATGCCGAGACGGTGCTCCCGCCTCCGGCTATCGCGACGATCCTCGTCGGTGCTAAGCCGCGGCAGAGGCGTGACTTCCTGCGCCCGCTCCCGCGTCAGAACGTTGGGGGAAGTTCAATGTTCTATGAGGCCACCGGAGGCGCCACACCGCCGCGTCGTAAGCGCGGGCGGCCTCGTTGTGATGGAAATATGCCCTAGAAGCAATAATAAAGTTATTATTTATTTCCTCATATCATGATAAATGTTTATTATTCATGCTATAATTGTATTAACCGGAAACATGATACATGTGCCAATATATAGACAAACTTAAAGTCACTAGTATGCCTCTACTTGACTAGCTCATTAATCAAAGATGGTTATGTTTCCTAACCATAGACATGTGTTGTCATTTGATTAACGGGATCACATCATTAGGAGAATGATGTGATTGACATGACCCATTCCGTTAGCTTAGCACTTGATTGTTTAGTATGTTGCTATTGCTTTCTTCATGACTTATACATGTTCCTACAACTATGAGATTATGCAACTCCCGTTTACCGAAGGAACACTTTGTGTGCTACCAAACGTCACAACGTAACTGGGTGATTATAAAGGAGCTCTACAGGTGTCTCCAAAGGTACATGTTGAGTTGGCGTATTTCGAGATTAGGTTTTGTCACTCTGATTGTCGGGGAGGTATCTCTTGGCCCTCTCGGTAATGCACATCACTATAAGCCTTGCAAGCAATGTAACTAATGAGTTAGTTGCGGGATGATGCATTACATAACGAGTAAAGAGACTTGCCGGTAACGAGGTTGAACTAGGTATTGGGATACCGACGATCGAATCTCGAGCAAATAACATACCGATGACAAAGGGAACAAAGTATGTTGTTATGCGGTTTGACCGATAAAGATCTTCGTAGAATATGTGGGAGCCAATATGAGCATCCAGGTTCCGCTATTGGTTATTGACCGGAAACGTGTTTCGGTCATGTCTACATAGTTCTCGAACCCATAGGGTCCGCACGCTTAAGGTTTCGATGACAGTTTTATTATGAGTTTATGAGTTTTGATGTACCAAAGGAGTTTGGAGTCCCGGATTAGATCTGGGACATGACGAGGAGTCTCGAAATGGTCGAGACGTAAAGATCGATATATTGGACGACTATATTCGGACTTCGGAAAGGTTCCGAGTGATTCGGGTATTTTTCGGAGTACCGGAGAGTTACGGGAATTCGCCGGGGAGTATATGGGCCTTATTAGGCCATACGGGAATAGAGGAGAGAGGCCAAAAGGAAGGAGGCCTGCGCCCCCCCCCCTCTGGTCCGAATTGGACAAGGGGCGCAGCCCCCTTTTCCTTCTTCCTCTCCTCCTCTTTCCTTCTCTCCTACTCCAACAAGGAAGGAGGGAGTCCTACTCCCGGTGGGAGTAGGACTCCCCATGGCGCGCCCCTCCTAGGCCGGCCGCCCCTCCCCGCTCGCTCCTTTATATACGGGGGCAGGGGGGCACCTCTAGAACAACAATTGATCCTTGAGATCTCTTAGCCGTGTGCGGTGTCCTCCTCCACCATAGTTCTCGTTGATAATATTGTAGCGGTGCTTAGGCGAAGCCCTGCGACGGTAGAACATCAAGATCGTCACCACGCCATCGTGCTGACGGAACTCATCCCCAACACTTTGCTGGATCGGAGTCCGGGGATCGTCATCGAGCTGAACGTGTGCTAAAACTCGGAGGTGCCATAGTTTTGGTGCTTGATCGGTCGGGCCGTGAAGATGTACGACTACATCAACCGCGTTGTTCTAACGCTTCCGCTTTCGATCTACGAGGGTACGTGGACAACACTCTCCCCTCTCGTTGCTATGCATCACCATGATCTTGCGTGTGCGTAGGGAAATTTTTGAAATTACTACGTTCCCCAACAGTGGCATCCGAGCCAGGTTTTATGCGTAGATGTTATATTCACGAGTAGAACACAAGCGAGTTGTGGGCGATACAAGTCATACTGCTTACCAGCATGTCATACTTTGGTTCAGCGGTATTGTTGGTTGAAGCGACCCGGACCGACATCACGTGTACGCTTACGCGAGACTGGTTCTACCGACGTGCTTTGCACACATGTGGCTGGCGGGTGTCAGTTTCTCCAACTTTAGTTGAACCGAGTGTGGCTACGCCCGGTCCTTGCGAAGGTTAAAACAACACTAACTTGACGAACTATCGTTGTGGTTTTGGTGCGTAGGTAAGAACGGTTCTTGCTAAGCCCATAGCAGCCACGTAAGACTTGCAACAACAAAGTAGAGGATGTCTAACTTGTTTTTGCAGGGCATGTTGTGATGTGATATGGTCAAGACGTGATGCTATATTTTATTGTATGAGATGATCATGTTTTGTAACCGAAGTTATCGGCAATGGCAGGAGCCATATGTTTGTCACTTTATTGTATGAAATGCAACGCCTGTAATTGCTTTACTTTATCACTAAGCGGTAGCGATAGTCGTAGAAGCAATAGGCGGCGTAAACGACAACGATGCTACGATGGAGATCAAGGTGTCGCTACCGGTGACGATGGTGATCACGACGGTGCTTCGTAGATGGAGATCACAAGCACAAGATGATGATGGCCATATCATATCACTTATATTGATTGCATGTGATGTTTATCCTCTATGCATCTTATCTTTCTTTGATTGGCGGTAGCATTTTAAGATGATCTCTCACTAATTATCAAGAAGTGTTCTCCCTGAGTATGCACTGTTGCGAAAGTTCTTCGTGCTGAGACACCACGTGATGATCGGGTGTGATAGGCTCTACGTTCAAATACAATGGGTGCAAAACAGTTGCACACGCGGAATACTGAGGTTAAACTTGACGAGCCTAGCATATACAAATATGGCCTCGGAACACGGAGACCGAAAGGTCGAACGTGAATCATATAGTAGATATGATCAACATAGTGATGTTCACCATTGAAACTACTCCATCTCACATGATGATCGGACATGGTTTAGTTGATTTGGATCATGTGATCACTTAGATGACTAGAGAGATGTCTGTCTAAGTGGGAGTTCTTAAGTAATATGATTAATTGAACTTAAATTTATCTTGAACTTAGTCCTGATAGTATTTTGCAAATTATGTTGTAGATCAATAGCTCGCGTTGTTGCTTTCATATGTTTATTTTGATATGTTCCTAGAGAAAATTGTGTTGAAAGATGTTAGTAGCAATGATGCGGATTGGATCCGTGATCTGAGGTTTATCCTCATTGCTGCACAGAAGAATTATGTCCTTAATGCACCGCTAGGTGACAGACCTATTGCAGGAGCAGATGCAGATGTTATGAACGTTTGGCTAGCACAATATGATGACTACTTGATAGTTTAGTGCACCATGCTTAACGGCTTATAATCGGGACTTCAAAGACGTTTTGAACGTCATGGACCATATGAGATGTTCCAGGAATTGAAGTTAATATTTCAAGCAAATACCCGAGTTGAGAGATAGGAAATCTCCAACAAGTTCTATTGCTAAAAGATGAAGGAGAATCACTCAACTAGTGAGCATGTGCTCAGATTGTCTGGGTATTACAATCGCTTGAATCAAGTGGGAGTTAATCTTCCAGATAAGATAGTGATTGACAGAGTTCTCTAGTCACCATCACCAAGTTACTAGAACTTTGTGATGAACTATAGTATGCAAGGGATGACGAAAACGGTTCCCGAGCTCTTCATGATGTTGAAATCGACGAAGGTAGAAATCAAGAAAGAGCATCGAGTGTTGATGATTGACAAGACCACTAGTTTCAAGAAAAGGGAAAAGGGAAAGAAAGGGAACTTCAAGTAGAATGACAAGCAAGTTGTCACTCCCGCAAAGAAGCCCAAAGCTGGACCAAAGCCTGAAACTGAGTGCTTACACTGCAAAGGAAATGGTCACTGGAAGCGGAAATACCCTGAATATTTGGTGGATAAGAAGGATGGAAAAGTGAACAAGGGTATATTTGATATACAGGCTATTGATGTGTGCCTTACTAGTGTTTATAGTAGCCCCTGAGTATTTGATACTTGTTCGGTTGCTAAGATTAGCAACTCGAAACATGAGTTACAGAATAAACATAAACTAGTTGAGGGGGAAGTACGATGAGTGTTGGAAGTAGTTCCAAAGACTGATATGATCATCATCACACACTCCCTATGTTTTCGTGATTAGTGTTAAACCTAAATAAATGTTATTTGGTGTTTGCGTTGAGCATAAATATGATAAGATCATGTTTATTGCAATACGGTTATTCATTTAAAGTCAGAGAATAAATGTTGTTCTATTTACATGAATAAAACCTTCGATGGTCATACACCCAATAAAAATAGTTTGTTGGATCTCGATTGTTGTGATACACATATTCATAATATTAATGCCAAAAGATGCAAAGTTAATAATGATAGTGCAACTTATTTGTGGCACTGCCGTTTGAGTCATATTGGTGTAAAGCGCATGAAGAAACTCCATAAAGATGGATTTTCGGAATCACTTAGTTATGAATCATTTGATGCTTGCGAACCGTGCCTTTTGTGCAAGATGACTAAAACTCCGTTCTCCGGAACAATGGAGCGAGCTACTGACTTGTTGGAAATAATACATACCGATGTATGCGGTCCAATGAGTGTTGATGCTCGTGGCGAGTATCGTTATTTTCTGTACTTCACAAATGATTTGAGCAGATATGAGTATATCTACTTAATTAAACAATGTGGAAGTGGATAATCATCGTAACAAGAAAATAAAGTTTCTACGATCTGATCGTGGAGGAAAATATTTGAGTTATGAGTTTGGCCTTCATATAAAACAATGTGGAATAGTTTCACAGTTCACGCCACCTGGAACACCACAGCGTAATGGTGTGTCCGAACGTCATAACTGCACTTTATTGGATATGGTGCGATCTATGATGTATCTTACCGATTTACCACTATCGTTTTGGGGTTATGCATTAGAGATAGCTGCATTCACTTAAAATTGGGCACCATCTAAATCCGTTGAGATGACACCGTATGAACTATGGTTTAGCAGTAAACCTAAGTTGTTGTTTCTTAAAGTTTGGAGTTGCGATGCTTATGTGAAAAAGGTTTCAACCTGATAAGCTCGAACCCAAATCGGAGAAGTGCGTCTTCATAGAATACCCAAAGGAAACTGTTGGGTACACCTTCTATCACAGATCCGAAGGCAAAACATTCGTTGCTAAGAATGGATCCTTTCTAGAGAAGGAGTTTCTCTTGAAAGAAGTGAGTGGGAGGAAGGTAGAGCTTAATAAGGTAATTTGTACCTTCTCCCGAATTGGAAAGTAGTTCATCACAGAAATCAGTTCCAGTGATTCCTACACCAATTAGTGAGGAAGCTAATGATGATGATCATGAAACTTCAGATTAAGTGACTACAAAACCTCGTAGGGTCTTCCAAAGTACAGTCCGCACTGTGAGTGGTACGGTAATCCTGTTACGGAAGTCATGTTACTAGACCATGATGAACCTACGAACTATGAGGAAGCGATGATGAGCCCAGATTCCGCGAAATGGCTTGAGGCCATGAAATTTGAGATGGGATCCATGTATGAGAACAAAGTGTGGACTTTGGTGGAGTTGCCCGATGATCGGCAAGCCATATTGTATAATTGGATTTTCAAGAGGAAGACATATGCTAATAGTAGTGTTACTATCTACAAAGCTCGACTTGTCGCAAAAAGGTTTTTCGACAAGTTCAAGGTGTTGACTACAATGAGGTTTTCTCAACTGTAGCGATGCTTAAGTCTGTCCGAATCATGTTAGCAATTGCCACATTTTATGAAATCTGGCAAATGGATGTCAAAACTGCATTTCTTAATGGTTTTCTTAAAGAAGAGTTGTATATGATACAACCAGAAAGTTTTGTCAATCCTAAAGGTGCTAACAAAATGTGCAAGCTCCAGCGATCCATCTATGGACTGGTGCAAGCATCTCAGAGTTGGAATATACGCTTTGATAAGTTGATCAAAGCATAAAGTTTTATACAGACTTGCGGTGAAGCCTGTATTTACAATAAAGTGAGTGGGAGCACTACCGCCTTTACGATAAATATATGTGAGTAACATATTGTTGATCGAAATGATGTAGAATTTTTCCGGAAAGCATAAAGGAGTATTTGAAAGGAGTTCTTTAAAAGAAAGACCTCAGTAAAGCTACTTACATATTGAGCATCAAGATCTATTGAGATAGATCAAGATGCTTAATAAGTTTTTCAAAAAGTACATACCTTGTCAAGATTTTGAAGTAGTTCAAAATGCAACAGTCAAAGAAAGAGTTCTTGCCTGTGTTGCAAAGGTGTGAAATTGAGTAAGACTCAAATCCCGACCACGGCAGAAAATAGAAAAGAGAATGAAAGTCATTCCCTATGCCTTAATTATAGGTTCTATAAAGTATGCTATGCTATGTACCAGACCTATTGTATACCTTGCTCTGAATTTGGCAAGGGAGTACAATGGTGATCTAGGAGTAGTTCACTGGACATTGGTCAAGAATATCGTTAGTGAGGACTAAAGAAATATTTCTCGATTATGGAGGTGATAAAAGAGCCCGTCGTAAAGAGTTACATAGGTGCAAGCTTTTACACCAATCCAGATGACTCTAAGTCTCAATCTGGATACATATTGAAAGTGGGAGCAATTAGCTAGAGTAGCTCCGTGCAGAGCATTGTAGACATAAAATATTTGCAAAATACATACGGCTCTGAATGTGACAGACCCGTTGACTAAGCTTCTCTCACGAGCAAAACATGACTTTGGGTGTTAATCACATTGCAATGTGAACTAGATTATTGACTCTAGTAAACCTTTTGGGTGTTGGTCGCATGACGATGTGAACTATGGGTGTTAATCACATGCAGATGTGAACATTAGTGTTAAATCACATGGTGTTGTGAACTAGATTATTGACTCTAGTGCAAGTGGGAGACTGAAGGAAATATGCCCTAGAGGCAATAATAAAGTTATTATTTATTTCCTCATATCATGATAAATGTTTATTATTCATGCTATAATTGTATTAACCAGAAACATGATACATGTGTGAATATATAGACAAACTTAAAGTCACTAGTATGCCTCTACTTGACTAGCTCATTAAGCAAAGATGGTTATGTTTCCTAACCATAGACATGTGTTGTCATTTGATTAACGGGATCACATCATTAGGAGAAATATGTGATTGACATGACCCATTCCGTTAGCTTAGCACTTGATCATTTAGTATGTTGCTATTGCTTTCTTCATGACTTATACATGTTCCTACAACTATGAGATTATGCAACTCCCATTTACCGGAGTAACACTTTGTGTGCTACCAAACGTCACAACGTAACTGGGTGATTATAAAGGAGCTCTACAGGTGTCTCCAAGGTACATGTTGAGTTGGCGTATTTCGAGATTAGGTTTTGTCACTCCGATTATCGGAGAGGTATCTCTGGGCCCTCTCGGCAATGCACATCACTATAAGCCTTGCAAGCAATGTGACTAATGAGTTAGTTGCGGGATGATGCATTACATAACGAGTAAAGAGACTTGCCGATAACGAGATTGAACTAGGTATTGGGATACCGACGATCGAATCTCGGGCAAGTAACATACCGATGACAAAGGGAACAACGTATGTTGTTATGCGGTTTGACCGGTAAAGATCTTCATAGAATATGTGGGAGCCAATATGAGCATCCAGGTTCCGCTATTGGTTATTGACCGAAAACGTGTTTCGGTCATGTCTACATAGTTCTCGAACCCATAGGGTCCGCACGCTTAAGGTTTCGATGACAGTTTTATTATGAGTTTATGAGTTTTGATGCACCGAAGGAGTTCCGAGTCCCGGATGAGATTGGGGACATGACGACGAGTCTCGAAATGGTTGAGACGTAAAGATTGATATATTGGACGACTATATTCGGACTTCAGAAAGGTTCCGAGTGATTCGGGTATTTTTCGGAGTACCGGAGAGTTACGGGAATTCGCCGGGGAGTATATGGGCCTTATTGGGCCATACGGGAATAGAGGAGAGAGGCCAAAAGGAAGGAGGCCTGCGCCCCCCCTCTGGTCCGAATTGGACAAGGGGTGCAGCCCCCTTTTCCTTCTCCCTCTCCTCCTCTTTCCTTCTCTCCTACTCCAACAAGGAAGGAGGGAGTCCTACTCCCGGTGGGAGTAGGACTCCCCATGGCGCGCCCCCTCCTAGGCCGGCCGCCCCCTCCCCCCTTGCTCCTTTATATACGGGGGCAGGGGGCACCTCTAGAACAACAATTGATCCTTGAGATCTCTTAGCCGCGTGCGGTGCCCCCCGCCACCATAGTTCTCCTCGATAATATTGTAGCGGTGCTTAGGCGAAGCCTGTGACGGTAGAACATCAAGATCGTCACCACGCCGTCGTGCTGACGGAACTCATCCCCGACACTTTGCTGGATCGGAGTCCGGGGATCGTCATCGAGCTGAACGTGTGCTCGGAGGTGCCGTGGTTTTGGTGCTTGATCGGTCGGGCCGTGAACACGTACGACTACATCAACCGTGTTGTTCTAACGCTTCCTCTTTCGGTCTACGAGGGTACGTGGACAACACTCTCCCCTCTCGTTGCTATGCATCACCATGATCTTGCGTGTGCGTAGGGAAAATTTTGAAATTACTACGTTCCCCAACACGTTGGCGGTGTCAAAATTGCTGAGGCCGAGGCGCATCCCGCGGAACCGGATCTCGGCGGAGAAGCCGCCGGAGGGGCACGCGCGGACGCCGCAGTATCCCCAAGTTTCCAGGCAACGCGGCGGCGAGGCAAAAAAGAGCGAGGAGAGAGCGGTGGCGAGGCACAGACCGGGGAGAGAGCGGTGGGAGGGTGTTGGTTTTACAAAGCGCGCAGGACGCCGCGCGTCAAAACTAGCGCACGCCCGACCGCTTTTTCCCCCGCGCGCGCGATCCTTTCCCGACGTCTCTGCTATCTCTACTCTTTTATCTACTGTTATATTTATTTAATATTTAATATTTAATATTTATCTCTACTTCCTTTAGTGTCTACTTTTTTTCTCCATTCTTTTTTTCTTGAAATATAGGCCGTCCGATTTATATCTGACAGATAGGAAGGAAACAAATGCGAATTTTGCAAAAAGATACCCATACCCCTCTCCAGATTTGCAAATAAGGCCTTCCCTCGTTCATCCTTTTCTCCCACAAGATAAAGTACTCATACAAATGCATCTTGATGCGTGCAATGCATGGGCATCTTGCTAGTTCTAAAAACCTTTCCATCATTTGCCACACTACTGGTTGTAGATGAAAAACCTACCCAAGCACAACGCGATACAGGAGCGACGCACAATTACAAGCTAATATTCTATTGGACGATGGAGGCTATAACCAATTACTTTTACGAGAACAATAGCACCCAGGAAATTTGAAGGGTAGGTATGAACAAAATTGGAACTGCACATGTATTGCTAAGTGATTCAATACACACATTACCAATCGAGGAGGAGAACGATGGTCGCGGGGGCCTCTGTGAGTCATGGTCGGCAACGAGAGTTAGTTCATTGTCCATGACGGTGGTACTTCTGCGCTTGGCGTTGGCTTCCGAGAAGCAGATCCGATACCGTGGAAGACGATGCCGGGGAAGAGGCTCCGTGTACGACGATGACGGTGGACCGGCTCCGGTCTGGCGTCTGAGGTCGTCGATGAGGCAGATGCGCTACGGTGGACGAGTGCGCCCGATGTAAAGGGAGGAGCACGAAGGCTACGGTGCCGTGGAGAAGTCTATTTTATGGTGGGGATAGAAAATGGGAGTATTCAGGTGTACTACTCGGGTGCGGGGTGGGGTTGGCTGGGTAGGGTGAACTGAAGTTACGAAAACAACCCCTACCAAGCGTCATCCGTAGGCCTGTTCAAGGCTATGATGGTAACTTCCCACTTTCGAATCAGGGTCGCGGGAGATTTTCCCGCCGACCTCAAAATTTTGTGACACTGGACTCCCCGTGTGGCGTGTTGAGTGATTCGGCTAAGCAAATAGCGAGTAGTAGTAGTAAACTCTGCATATTAGGTTTGACCAAAGTGAAACTTCCTAAAGTTTGACCAAGTTTATAGAAAAATATAAACATTTACCATAACAAATATGTATGATGTGAAAGTACATTCAATAATGAATCTAATGGTATTTATTTGTTATTGTATATGTTAATATTTTTTGTTATAAGCTTTCTGAGAGTTTACAAAACTTGACTTTGACCAATGCTAATACGCGGACTTAAATAAAAACAAAGGGAGTACAAATTTGTTTTCTTAGTTTGTAGTGAACTAATCATTTGTTGAAATTGTGAAATAAATATATTAGGCTATTGACTTCGAATGTAATGGTCTATACAATTCAATAGTTACTATCATTGTCGAATCCCAAGATGTATACAAGGTCTATAGTACTTCACAACATGCTCAAACTCACATAATCCCAGTCAAATGAGATCTAAACGCATTTCATAGTTATTACTTTGTAGGATGCAGCAAAAACAACCATAACTCTACATCAGCCATTATAGAAACAACATTTGACATATCCCAATGTGTGAATGAAACGTGCAGAGAGAGCTTTTGAAGATGGAGCAGATAGGGCGGGAAAGATTGTATGTATGTGGACGAGAGAGTAGGAGACAAACCTAATGAGACAGAGAGAGAGAGAGAGATAAAGAGAGAGAGAGGAAGAAGTTAGGTCTGTGAGAAAGATGGATACATGTAATATACATGAGATGCGTGTGCATCTGGATTCTGTATATGTGGAAGGAGAAGAGACAACATGTTTGATGAGAGAGCTGGAAAAACATGGACGAGAGGGAAGGATCTCGTGGGTTGAGGGATTGACAATTTTGTGCGGGGAGAGAGGGATTGGTAATTTTGTGCAAGAGAGAGAGAGAGAGAGGGTGGGGGAGGAGTCGGGCCACCGTCAGTCGCATCACCACTGCTTCCAAATGACCCGCATTCTCTAAGCGTGGTGTGGTCGCCGTCTTCGATCTGCTCGATGCCCTCTTTGAAGATTGAGGTGTTGTGCATGTTGGGGTGCAAAGAAGCACAAGCGAGAGTGGTCGCCGTATAACCTTGGATGGGGATGGATTGTGTGCTCGGGGGAGTGTGTCTGTGTGTGTTGTGCTGCTGTGTCTCTCTTTGTGTGTGTGTGTGTGTTAGATATTGAGAGAAAACAAACCTAAGGAGAGAAATGGGTATTCACGAAGAGATTGTGCGGGCCTTGAGGTGAGCAGGGGCCGGGTGAAGGTGTCAAAATGTGCGCTTTGATGCATGTGTTGCATGCGACCGTGCGAGGGACAGACGAATCGAGATAGATGGTTGTTGTGTTACGGATGCTCCTTTCTCTGTCTCTCTCTCTCTCTCTCTCACACACACAAGTAAACTAGAAGACCGTTCTCTCATATATACACAACGTATCGGCATCTGTCTATGTCTCACTCATGCATGATCATTTGCACATTCACACCTCTCTATGTCTGTATCACACGCACATCGTCTCCACATTGCCCTTCCGCCACAACATACATATGGACACATACACACGTTCTCTCTCAGTCACACACACAAAATCAATATTAAAAAAACTAGGGCGCACCTAAAACGTCCAAATCCAAATAAACACGAACTGGAGCTAAATTCAAATATATGGAAATATTGCAGCGTCAAGAACTTTCACAGGAAAAAAAGTTGAGTAATATTCGAGGATTGTTTTCACACACACAAAAAGGTTCGGTGGATGTCCTTCGAGCGCAACACTGTGATGCACCGTTCGATCGACCGCGCGGCCGCGGTTCACGCGCTTGCATAGGATTCCGTATCATAGCTGTCGTACTAACTAATAAAAGCGCTGCCTAAGTCTAATGTTTACATGTACTAGTACAGTTTTCTTTTAAGTTTGACCAACATTATATATAAAACTAAAGTAAGCTCCCACACGCGCACTCATCAATATGCCGCCGCCGCCGTTGCGCATGCCGGCGCCCGCCTGCTCTGGCCAACAATTTCTCGCCCATCACTGCCGTGTCGCCGCCATCCCTGTGCCATGAAGCCGAAGGCTCGCCCGCTCACATCGTCTGCAGTCCCTCCTGAGCGCGTTCTCCAGCACGCCGGCGAGGAGCTGGTGGAGCCGCGTCTATGCATGTAGCATACGAAGAGGAGGACGAGCGCGTTCTCCAGCACGCCGGCGAGGAGGAAATAGCGTGTCATTGTCGTCTCCGCCCGCGCGGAGGAGGCGCGCATGGTGGCTGTCACGCTGGAAGCCGGTCGCGCGTGCGTCGAGCCCGCAAACCGGGTGCGGACATGGAATCTACCTTCGAGACCTTGAATGCCACGTGGATCCTGCAATCTGAAGGAGCAATTTGGGTCAGTCGACTCATGTGAGCCGTCTGATGCAACATGGATGGCGAAGGGCTTCTTCCACCTCTTCTGCCATCTTCTTCCTTCGCTCCTTCGAACTTCTTTCACAAATCGACTGACCCAAATTATACTACTAGTACGAACGTATTAAGTTCAGTAGGAACACGAAGATACGAGCAGTAGTACCAAATGCAAGAAGAACAGTAGTAAGACATAGTACTTGTACTACTGTACGTACTAAAGAGTTCAAATAACGAGAAAGAACATAAACATATTTCTGCTGGGGCCTTTGCACAACACACCCTTGAAAATAAACTAAGCAACTAGTCTGCTTGACACTGCAGTAGAACCAGCATGAGCGACGACACTGCCACCTAGTCGGAGTCCGAGTCCACGTCCTTGACTTCGTCCTCATCCCTCTTCCTCTTCCTCTTCGCCAACACTTATTTGCTTGAACCGGACACTGGGCTCTGCTTCTTCATCCAACCCTTGTAGATATTTAAACAAAGGTAGGCATCCATTGCTGCGTACAGGATGTGATCTTCATCTAATGTCTTCAACTCCCATGCATGATGAAACTCGTGATGAGGTTTCTTGGTTTAAGCGTCTGAAGGATCAATCATGGCTGCTGCCAGGGTCAACATTGAAGGTTGAGAGGAGGACATCAGGCTTGCCTTCTGGAGATCGAAGAGCTGGCCTACAACGAGACCTATCCGACGCAGGACATCACTTTCGTTCTTAAAGCCTACAATAACGAATTTCACTCTTTTATCCTTGAGGAAGTTCTTAAAATCCTGGCACTCAACATCGGCATGGCATATGTGGTAGACCAAGCAAACGTTATGTACGCAAACCTGGATCACGGCGGTCTTCTTCCTCTCTTTGTCCTTTAGATCCTTCTCTCGTCCCAGGACTATGGTGTACTCAACATCTAGCCCAGCGACCCACTCATCCATTGAACTGTTGAACATGCGTAGGAAGCGAGCAAGCCATGCTTTCACCGTCTCGGACCCACGTGTGTAGATGATGATGAACTGATCGCCGATGATGGCTCTAACCTGGTACTCAGCGGTGACCATGGAGATTTGGGAGGCCATGGATTTTGGAGGAGGGTTAGGAGAAGTTTAACTGTTGTACCCCTCAAAAAAAACTGGGAGCGAACTAATGTGAAAGGACGGGACGACTGGGAGCGAACTGTTGTAAGGTAGAAGACGGGGACGAGTAGGGCGTGCGAACGGCGTGGGGTTGCTGGCTTGCCCGGTGGATAAACGGCTGCAAGCCCCCAAAGAGTTCTCGAGAACTATGCGGGACCCACTAGATGTCATGTCTACTAGACCCATATCGTAGGCCTGACAGTATAGCTTCTGCCTGTCCGCACGCCATGCCGGCGCGTGGATGTAACTTCACTTAATTCCGTCAAACATCGCGCCTCCCACGACCTTCGCCTCCCTCGCGCGGTCGCGCCCTTTGAGACTTCGACCGGCTATAAATGAGCAATTTTTTTGCCTTTTTTTAGACAAGCAATTTTTTTTGCCTACTCCGCATGCATGATACTCCCTCTGGTCCTTTTTACTCCCGTCAACCGTTTGCAAAGTGTTTGACCAAATTTGTACTTTTTAACACCACCTTATATTAATTAACCAGCCACACCAGTACACTCATTTGATACAATATTCACCACACAGGGCGGTAAGTTATTTACAAGAATACCATCTAATAATCTATTGTCAACGCTATACTTAGCGATTAAGTGTGCCACCTTATTGGCCGAACGACTAATCTTTGACAATTGAAGATTGTTGATCAACTTCAAGATGCTCAACGCTTTCATCTTCAGGTCACGCATAGCAGACCTGTCATAGTACCCTTGATGCAAGAGACGCTACCACAAAAGCGCAACCAGTCTCTAAAATTACAGGATTATGAAGAGAAATACCTATGTAGAGACCGGCAATGCAAGCCCTAAGCTCCACTTCCTCTATGCTTTGACAGGCATCAATGAAATCCCACGACCAAAATTATACTAAAAATATCAATATCTACAATACTGATTATAATGAGTATAAGAACTACGTTTTATAATGAGTAAAATATTGATTTGACATTTTGAATGTTGACACATTTTTCTATAAGTCTGGTGAAAGTAGAGGTACATTGACTTCAGACAAAACTTAAATGCACAATGCAGACTAGTTCCTCCGTCCAGGTGCGTGCCATGTCCTATCTTGTCATCACAACAAGGTTAGCTATTAGGGCATCTCCAATGGTTGTAAGATAGTTGTTGGTAGACTTTGCCACATAGGATTTTTGATGATGTGTCATGTAATAAATGAGGACAAAGAGGAAGGTTGTATGTACATGAACCAACACCCCTTGCACAAGCTCCAATGTAGAATGAGAGAACACCTTATTTATTATCTCACATCCTATTGGGCATACTAGATACAACCCATTAGAGATGTTGTATGTTAAGGTGTTAGTTGATGACATGGCATATTTTACCAACAAACTAACATACAAACAGTTGGAGATGCCCTTAGAGTACCACTACCTCCCTTCTAGTTTAAAGTGCTCGATTAAAAAATTCCACCTACTCTTAGCAAGATAGTAGAGGCGGTGGAATAGTTTTTGAAGTCTGCAAAAGTACTCAACTAGTGCTGCCGTTCTTCACAAAAAAATGTGTTTACCAATGCATGCATGAACACTAGTTACTCTAACCCCCTCTCTTCTTTAATTCTTTGCCACATCAGCATGTTTGCTATTCCTGTGTGCATGATACCAGCTAAGATACCACCATTATGGCCAGCCTTAATCATCGCATGCAATAATTTAGTGCACCTTGAAATATGAACATGTGAGGGGCGTGTATGTTTTTAATGACTTGAGACTATACCTAGCCCGACATGCAAGATGACTTATTATGCACCGTTCCCCATACCTGCAGGAAGCCCATTCGTCTCCAAATCTTTTCCTCTCCATGTGTGGAAACAATATGCCTGCCAAACTCTCCTTCTCCCTCCGGCGGTCCCACCACTCCACCTCGTGTGAAAAAATCTGCATGAATGACTCTCCTCCCCCCACACTCGTCCAATCTGTTGTGACCAGCAATATTTCCACCCTTCGCTCCCCCATAATTTACTCCAACAAATATGCCCACGTAGCTGTTACTTAACTGCAGGTGCATTGGGTCACTGACATATGGGCCCAATAGGGGTCTGGCCCACATGTCAGTGACGCAACTGGACCTGTAGTTAAGTCAGTGCAGCTCAGTCCATATCTTAGTAGGTGTGCCATTGCTCGCTATAAATACTGTGCCTCCCATGACATCGCTATCTCCTCCACCTCACGTTCACGTTCACCACTATCTCCTACCCCTCCCTCTCACGTCGACCACCATGGCATCGCCCCTCCCAAGCCCTAGGAGCCCCTCGCTGCACCGCGCGGACGGTCACGCGTCGCCGTTCCGTTCCTCGCTGCCACTAGTCGAGGAGGACGTGTCGGTGTTCCGCTCCTCGCCGCTACGCGACGCGTCACCGTCCCGTTCCTCGCCGCCACTAGTCGAGGAGGACGCGTCGGTGTTCCACTCCTTGCCGCGACGCGACGCGTCGCCATTCCGTTCCTCGCCGCCAATAGTCGAGGAGGACGCGTCGGGGTTCCGCTCCTCGCCGCGACGCGTCGAGGTGGACGCGTTGGCATTCCCAATCTCGCCAGCACGCGCGCCGGAGGACGCGTCGGCTCCCCGCTACGAGGAGAACGCCGCGCCGCTCGCCGAGCCCCCCAGCCTTGAGGAGCTTTGGAAAGAAATGGATGTCGCCTTGTGGGAGGCTTTGCCTCCAGCAGAGCGCGCCAAAATAGAGGCGGAGAAGAAGGCTGAGGAAGAGAAGTGCACCGCGAAATAAGCTGCCTGGGAGGCCTATGTCGTGTCCGAGAGAGTCAGGCAATTGGCTCTTTGGCGTATATTCGTGCGAGGGCCGTGAGGGTGGCGTGGGGCGCCCATGCCGACGCCTGAGTGCGGTCAGGCCCAAGCGCCTCATCTACGCTTGGCGATGCGTGGACCAGGTGCACGCTTCCGGCGAGGAGGAGTACTGTTGGCGCGGATCACCACACCGGTGAGATCGCTCGCCCGCCCGACAAGCCGCCAATCAGCACCTCGCGAATTGCGTGGCTGAGGAAGAGGCGTTGTGTCGGCCATTTGGGAAACGACCTCGCACGGGCACTTCGTGGTAGCGCATAGCGCTCCTGCGAGCGCTGTGGCTTTTAGGAGGAGTATAATTTTTGTTTCGTAAGGCGATCTCATTAGTTTTGGGACGCAAATGATAAATCCGTAGCGTCCTTAATTAAGAATGTAAAAGGGAAAGTTTGGAAACCTTGTGTATTCGTACGCTTTTTGCAAGTACGTGCATATAGCACAAACTTTACTATATACTATCGCACTACACGTCTCTCTCGATATATGCTTGCAGACTGTGCTACTCCCTCCGTCCAGGTCAATAAGTCATCTTTGGTTGTGCACCGTGACCAAGAAGGAGGGAAGACTTATACACCTAGATGGAGGGAGTACTACTACTCCCTCCGTCTAGGTGTGTAAGTCATCTTACGAAAACCAAATAATCCCAGAACACTTAGGCACGGTACATTAATTCCCTCCTCATTTCTTGTTTTGTGACATATCAACCAATAAGATGTGGGTCGTGCATGCTTTCAATGACTTGAGACTGTCAAACATGACATGCAGTGGTTAGTTCATTGCATGCAATGCTATTAATTAGTAAAAAGACATTTAGTTTTCTTGTTTTCCTCTCCGCCTTGGTCCCGGTGCACAACGTAAGATGACTTACACACCTAGATGGAGGGAGTATTACTTATGTACGTGCAAATGCACGTTTTAACATTACGATGCGGTTTTTGTAAAAGTAGAAAAATAGCACTAGTCAAGCTTGTGAAACGATTCAATGCAAAACAAATGCAAAAATGATCGTTTGATTGTTTACTTTTAGCTTCCTTCTCTCTGGTTATTTCTTTGTCGTACTTTGTACGGAGTATCTCACTGGTTGGAAAGGCATGCAAATTCCCAAACCGCTTCCTACACCCTGTATCGAATTTTTTGCCTAACAAGTTGTGCCGTGCAATTGGAATTCCAACTTGAGTACTACTACTAGTAGGAGTACCAGAGGCCAGTTCTTTTAGGCTTCTAGATTAGTAATCCCATAACTACTACCTCTGTCCTGGTTTATTGGTCCCCATTGTAATCCATGTCAAATTTTGATCATAAATTTAACTAATGAAATGTTAGTGCATGTCACATGCACTACTCCATCCGTCTAGGTGAGTAAGTCATCTTAGGCTGTGCACCGTGACCAAGGAGGAGGAGAAAACGAGAGAAGTTAATTTTTATTTGCTAATTAATAGTATTGCATGCAATGAACTAACCACTGCATACCTCAAGTCATTAAAAGCATGCACACTCTTTATCTCTTATTGGTTGATATGTCAAGAAACAAGAAACGAGGTAGAAGTTAATGCACCGCGCCTAAGTGTTTTGGGATTATTTGGTTTTCGTAAGACGGAGGGATTACAATGGTGAGGAATAAACCAGTTAAATCTTTGGTCAAAATTTAGCACAAATTACAATGGTGAGGAATAAACCAGGACGGAGTAGTAGTTTAGAAGCCCAAATAAATGAGTGAGGCGCCTTATTGTTACTCTCCACTCTGACTAGTCTTGTGGGAAAAGCTAGGGAAGCCGCCAAAAGAACTGGCCCTAGGAGTAGTAGCTAGGGATCGAGTGTGCGAGATGAACCGGAGAAAGTAAATGCAGAGAGATGAAATGCAAAAAAGACGGAGGGATGTGATGGTTGCTTGTCTGTTTATTTTACCTGGCCACTTATTACTAGGAGTGGCTGGGTTTTGTGATATGACGGCTTTACTGCCGCACCAAGAGCGGGGTGAGAGGTGAGACTCCCGTGCAGCGCCGCCCTCTACACTTGTACTACATCGGTCGTGGTTTATTAGTCCCCATTGAATTTGGTGAAGATTTAATCGACAAAATGTTAGTGCATGTCAACAAAAACTATATCGTTGGATTCGTATTTGAACATAGTTTTGAATGATATAATTTTAGGTGACATGCATCAGCATTTATCGTACTATATATAATGTTAGTTCAATTTTTGGTCGTACTAATCTATAGTAGTAAGGTGCCCGTGCGTTGCACTGAAGAGTGAAATGCATTGATCGGGGAGTTGTTTATTTTGACAAAGGATGTGGGGTCATCTCATGTGTAACGGTATCGATAGGTTTCTTCGGATATTATTTCATCTCTAGAGCTCACAAACATCCGGGTGAAATAGATAAAAGGCATCTTTTGCAAACAAAAGCGTTCAACCTGCTCAACCTGCATCCAAAACTTGTGAAGAAATAACACTTATTGTGCTTTGCAAGAAATGATCTTTAAGAATTAGTTTTTGAGTATCAATTGTTATACATGTTGGCTACAGATGACATGGCACTTTCTTATAGTCAACAGTTGGCTATACTATTAAGTAATGTTAACCATGCCCTTATACACCTAGACGGAGGGATTAAATCATGATGACTTGCAAGCGGGCAGAGGAGATGTAAGAAATGGTTCATCGTAAGTCTTTCACCAAGATCTTGTAGTAAAAATTCATACATGGAAGATTCTAGACTAAACCATAAACGGATACACTTTTATTCATACGCGATACTCCAATAGAGCAAGATCCTGCATGGAAGTCTCCACATGCTTAGACAGCGGATTACATTGAGCGAAGGCTAATGATCAACATTTAACTTGATAATGCGTATTTTTTAGAAGAACAGGTAGGCTCCTCCCCGGTTCCATTATCAAATGAAACCCAAAGTGTCTTACATCAGCTCACTGAGAGGAGCAGTTCAAAGGAAAGACTGCGGCGAAAGCCACTCAAGTTTAACAATAAGCTTACAGAATCAAAAGCGGCAAAGACACGGGCCATAAGCGCCCACACACACACTACATGTTTTCTAAGTGCACTTGATAATGCGTATGTCCAGGTGAAACTCCTTGGAGTCCCCGTGAACCGAGTCGGCGGGTAAAGGATGGAACGGATGCCATGGGTTTTCCAAGTCCACATTGGCGGGATAGTCCCAGCTCCTCAGAGTCCAAGTATGTCCGATGAGGTCGGTTTCACCGCCCACGCGACCGGAGGGTAGTAACATTGACCACGCACCCGTACATCTGCCTCGTGTCGATTATCGGCATCAGCGTGATGGCATACGACGCGTTACAAAAGGCAGGGCGGCGGCCTGCACGGGCCTCGCTGGTGCCCACGATCAAGAGGAAGACGCTGCCGTCCTCCTCCGAGACTAGCAGGCGGCGGTGATCCTCCAGCGACTCCGGCATGGTGAACCGGTAGCACGTGTCATACTTGATGTTCTCCGCCAAGGGCCAGCAGTGACCGTTGCACGCATCCGTGAGGTGATGCACCATGTCCGCCGGCGAGCCACAAAACGACACCAGGCACTCATAGCAGTGGACGAAGGGCTCCTTGGAGGCATCGACCAGGCCGTCCATGAAACGGGAGTGGCTGTAGGGGACGTTGCGCCAGTTGAATATGTGAGCAAGTTACTATGAGATTTATTCCGAATAAGCACAAAATAAATCATGTCTATAACAGAGATGAAACTAATCATGTGGACTAGCATAGTAGTAGGATACAGAGTAGAAACATGAATTCTACCACGATTTCGAACAGGAAGGACAGAAACACATACGGTGCAACAGGAGTAGCACCATTGGCATTGAGGTTGTCGCCCATGTCTTTGAGGAAGAGGTTTCCGAGGTCGGGGAAGAAGTCGTCGTCGGTGAAGTCGTGGCTGCCAGCAGTCGCGAGAGTGCGCTCCCAAGATTTCAACAGCGCCCGCCGAATGGAGCGCAGGAGGGAGTGGCTGTAGGGGACGCTATGCCCGAATGGAGCGTAGGAGTAGCACACGAAGCAGATAGATGGTGTCCTTACTAGTACTCCTAGTCTCTATCTATCTATATCTATATATATCTACTCTTATAGAAAACCGAGTTGGTGATGATTGTATGCCTGCCATCTTGTAATATAGACCGTCCGATCTATATCGGCGGATAGAAAGCCAACTATGACAATTTTACAAAAGATACCCGCACCTCTCTCCACATTTACAGATAAGGCCTTGCCTCGTTCATCCTTATCTCCCACAACCTCGTGCTCCTCCCTATGTCTCTATCTCTACTACTTTTTATAACAAATCGAATAGTGCTTTGCGCCGTCCATGCACGGGCTGAACACGCCTCCTCACCTCCATCATCACCAACCGAGTCTTTTATAGGAGTAGGAGTAGAGAAAACCGAGTTGGTGATGATGGTGTGCGATGCAATGCACGGGCATCTTGCTATTTTTTGCATATAAGTCCAAACACCACGTAGACACGGTCTTTGAGCATGGTTTGTAGTTGTTCCACGCTCGGGCATTGAAGTTTGTAATTATTTTAGATTAGAATATACTACTCCTCCGGTGCTAGTAGTAGAGCAGAGTCCTACTCTACTACTCTACTCTAGCAAGCTAGGGCATAGTACTATAGTAGGTACTGTAGGGAGTACCAGTATTGTGATCACTCAAGCAAGTTGTCTAGCATCCATATGACCCTACGCTGCTGGTATGTGTCTCGTAAGTCAAGCGGCGTGATGTAGTCATCATCACCTGTCCACTTCCCGCAGCACATATTCGCTTCTCCATCTTTGTCCGCACATAATCTCGTCCAAGCTTCCATCCCCGCTAAGGCGCCTACCCCCTCGTCCAAAACCCAAGCACTAACAATGACAGAACCGAGCAGCGTCCGCCGAAAGAGTGGCTGGAATTCGCTCCCCACAGAGGTAATCAAGCTCATTGTTTCACGTGTGGACAATCTCAGTACCATGCCGCTTGCCGCGTGCTCGTCGAGGCTGTACCGTTTACTCAAAGCCCTTAGGCCGGAGCTTTTTAAGCTAGCTCCTTGCTTGCTGATGCCGCCTGATCTTCAGAAACGGCATGTCACGCAGCATAATGATCGTAGGGTGGCGAGCATCAACCCCCTTCACTGCGATCCGATCCCCGTCAGCCTCAGCTACATTAACGGTATGTACTGGGTCGGCATGAACACGTCTTGGATGGTGCCCGTCGACGGTCGCGGCAGCTGGATGCTCGTGGATGTCTACACCCGGTGATTGATCCCCCTTCCTTCGATTAACACTGCACTGCTTTGGCACCGCTGCCCACAATAATCGGAATCTTACAGTAGCCAACATGATACCAAGTTTGATTTGCTCAAGGTTGTAATATGCCAAGTGCCCACAAGATCTATGAATTATAAAGATTTCAGGCTAATTGTGTTCTTCAACCGCGGTCTTGCCTATCTGATAGGTCACTGCGGTAAGTGGATAAATTTGCACATCCATTACAGGATCATACATCCTCCATGGTTCTCTGATGCCATTGAACACAAGGGCTTCATTTACGCTGTCGACTCCTTCTATGGCTGGACGTATTGCTGGCCTACTCCAGTCATCGCTACAAACGGCTGTTATAGCAGTATGTTACTTCCCTATGATATCATGATGGCTTGCTTATATTATCATCAACATTCTTTGAAAAAATATTCATGCTCATAACATGTTGTTCTTAAGATTGACTAAATCAAGAGCCCTTTTTTATTTGACTCCAACTTGATATGATGTTGTAGGCCGCCTAGTGTCCCTACCCTTCCTAATCCCAGAACCTTTCAAAGAAAAGTGGCATGGCAGTTGTAGGTGGTTCCTGGCTCGATCAGACGACGGTGAAAGATTGATGATCGTTCGCACGTACCGGACGTGTTGTTTCGCGGAATACAATCACAGTCACTGCAAGGTCTTTGAGCAGGATCCCAGCTTCTCTGGGCCTTCAGGAATTTTTGACTGGAGGCTGGTAAGTAGCCTTGGTACACGCTCTCTATTTGTCGGACTGAATTATCCGATTAACCAGGAGATAACCGACGGCAAGGATCATGATGGCAGCGCGGTTTCGTTCATCAGGCAAAACTGTGTGTACACAGCGTACCATGTGTCTCTGCATGCACCATACCATGATATGTGCCGCCACGCTACGCAGCCCAAAGTAGGAGAGAGGATCGCAAGTATCGGACTTCGACCTTTGGCTGGAGTTTCCTTGTCGAGCACCCATCTGGTTCAAGCCGTCGACCAATCTCCACAGCTTAATAAATAGTAACGTCTAAGCGAGCCGCTTAGTTAGATGCATACACTTGGTGCGATGGGATCTTTATTTAGTTTGATGCATACACTTGTTCTTTTTTGGTAGCCCTTTTGTATGATGGCTGATGTTTGGTTTGGAAGAGAGAGCGTCTTCACTCTTTCCGGCCTGCTTATCCTTCATTGCACCCCCAACCCTGGTTGTTGCTTCTGCTGTTTTCAATGTACAATCAGTAGTATATTTAAATACATTGGTTGAATAAATGTGTTGTTTTGGAAGTCGTTGCAGTTCGATCCTTTAGTGCCCGTACCATACGTTGCTCATACTATTTTTCGTATGGAACACATTTTCCACTTGTTGATAACATGCAGCCCAATCGATGAAGGCCCAATAGAGAAGCCCATAATTAGCTGGAAGGAGGCTCTCACATGAATCCGGCCAGGTACATGCTCATGGTCCCTAAACATAAATAAGTAAATAAATAAATAAAGCTAAATGCTCATGCACCAGTTCTTTGGGAAAATAGGTAGCCCAGTATTTCTTTTTGAAGAATACCCAAGCTAGCCCTATTTGTTTTCTCCGAATTACTGGGCTGCAAATCTTTCAAGGCGAGGAGGGATGCATTCCGTCCTGGCCAAAGAGTATGGTCAATGTCTGTTAAAAGTAATACCAAAAGGGGTTTAAAATTCCAAAAAAATTATAGCAAATGGGATATTAGTTTTTTTTAAAATTTTGTTCTTCACTGATATCTTATACGTATTTCATTGGATTTAACATGACATAGTACTAATTTATTTTTAAATTTGTTTTAGTATGGCTATTAATTTTTGGATTAAGAATGTTTCGTTCCTCAAAGAAAAATTTGCGAATTTTCAAAATTTACCACATATTTAGTTAATTTTTGACCACAGTAATCGACCAAAAATGGCCGGCAATTCTAAAAATGGAAAACAGGCTGCAATATATTCCATATGAATTAGAAAATGAGTAAAAATTATAAAAATATTAGCAAATGGGTTGTACACGCCACAGATTTCGAGGCTGACTTGTTTACGCAAGGCTTTGTCAGTGAACACACGATTCTAGCAATGGATCGTTGGATGTCCATCCAATGGCCGGCGTGCTTCTTCAATCTCTGATCTTCCTGCTCCAGCCGCCTAAACTAGCGCCGGCGGGACTGCCTGCTCCCTCCTCTTGTGGCCTGCTGTGATACCGCGCAGGCTTCCCCGGCCCACCCTACTCCCTCCGCTGGCCTGGCCGCACGCAATCAACTGCCTCCTTATTACGCGAAAAAAATGATTCCTCCCACTGACATCTGGGGCGCACCGGTTGGGAGGCTGACCTATGGGCCTAGTACGTTGACGTCTGCACGCAGGCTTGTCAACTTAGTCAACAAACGATTCTAGCAGCAGTAACCGTTGGATTTGAATCGAACGGTCCTGCTGCTTCTTCAATCGCTGCTCTTCTTGCACCAACCACCCAAACCAGCGCGTGGGAGACCGCCTGATCCTGCCTCCAGTGGCCGGATGTGCTGCCGTTGAGCCCTCATCGCCCCCTACTACTCCCACCGCTAGCCAGGCCTGCGGCGGCAGCGACCTCACACCGCAGCCGAACCAGTGAACCCTCGTACTCCTCTGCGCG
Organism: Aegilops bicornis; assembly: GCA_021605145.1. Taxonomy (NCBI): domain Eukaryota; kingdom Viridiplantae; phylum Streptophyta; class Magnoliopsida; order Poales; family Poaceae; genus Aegilops; species Aegilops bicornis. The sequence goes on from CM038672.1 coordinate 414,016,520, forward strand.
TGAGCATCCACTGCCGCGTCTTCCCCGGCTCCGTGTCGTCCTCTTCCTAGGCCTCGCCGTCGTCCACCGCCTTGGTGCTCTCGGCGCGGCGTGGTCATTGTGGTCAACGACATTCCATCGAAAGAGTACTGTACGTGGAGAGGCTGACAGCTGGGTCCACAGCCACAGCCCAGTTGTTTTGTGATTTGCCTAGTAAGTCGCTTTGTCAGGCCTGTTGGGCTGCAAATCTTTCAAGACGAGGAGAGCTTTTATTCGGCTGGCCGAGAAAATGGCCCATCAGTAATGAGAAATGGGCTGTACATTTTTAAAGCACATCAAACCGACAATTAGTTTCAAATATCTTTTTTTTTCATTTCGAGATTTTAAATTACATTAATTTTTATGCGTGGAGAATTTGTTGGATTTTATATTGATATAAATTTATTTTTAAAATCAGTTTGAATGTGAGTCGAAATTTTGGGATTAAAAACAGTTCGGACCGCACCGAAATATGCAAAATTTCGTATAATGTTTTAACCGTGGCCATAGTATGGGCTGTAATGCTAACAAAAAGAATATGGGCTCCAAAAAAAAGCTTAAGAATTAGCAAATGGGCTCTAAATTATTAGAAATAATGGCAGATGGGTTGTATGCTGTTTTCCACAGATCTGAGGCTTTCCTTAAAAAAATCTTGACGCGCAAGAAGTGGCTGTTGGATGTCCATCCAACGGCCGTCGTGCTTCTTCAATCTCTGCTCTTCTTGCTCCAGCCGCTCAAACAAGCGCCGGCGGGACTGCTTGCTCCCTCCTCCCCGCGGCCGGCTGTGCTGCTGCGCAGGCCTCACCACCCCACCGTACTCCCATTGCTGGCCTAGCCATCCCTCTACTCACTCACACCTGCTCTTATTCTCCGGCGACGGCAGATGGACCAGTAAACCCTCGTACAGTCGTACTCCCCTCCGCGTGGGAAACAACTGCCAAGTCTTCCCTGCCTCCGTGTCGTTCCCTTCCTAGGCCTCGCCGTCGTCCACCGCCCTGGTGCTCTCGGCGTGACCTGGTCAACGTGGTCAACGACCGACATGCATCTGAAGTGGACTGTACGTGGAGAGGCCGACAGCTGGGTCCACGGCCGCACGCAAGGAAATGCCTCCTTATTATGCGCAAAATAATGATTTCTCCAGCTGACATCAGGGACCCATCAAAAGGGCCGCTGTATTTCACGAAAAAAACATTACCGCTGCTGACATCTCGGACCCATCAGTTATATCTTCGCACGCAAGGAAGTGCCTTCTTATTACGCACAAAAAAATGAATACTCCCCCTGTTAGCTGGGACCCAGTATAGTGGCAGGCTGACTTGTGGGCCTACTAAGTTGACAGGGACAGAGGGCTTTGTCAACTTAGTCAATATGCACGATTCTAGCTCCAAAGGTATCGTGACGATGTCCATCCAACGGCCGTAGTGCTTCTTCAACCTCTGGTCTTCTTGTTCCGGCCGCCCAAACCAGCGTGGTCGTGCCTCGTGCTCCTGCCTCCCGTGGCCGCCTGCGATGCGGCGGAGGCCTCACCGCCCCCTACTACTCCCACCGCTGGCCAGGCCATCCCTCTACTCACCCACACCCCCTGTTATTCTGCGGCGACGACAACCTCACACCGCAGCGAACCAGTGAACCCTCGTACTCCTCTACGCGTGGGCATCCACTGCCGCGTCTTCCCCGGCTCCGCGTCGTCCCCTTCCTAGGCCTCGCCGTCGTCCACCACCCTGGTGCTCTTGGCGCGGCGTGGTCAACGTGGTCAAGGAACGGCTTCCATCGGATGTGGACTGTACGTGGAGAGGCTGACAGTTGGGTCCATGGTCGCAGCAAGGAAGTGCCTCCTTATTACCTGCAAAATAATTATTCCTCCACCTGACAGCAGGGACCCACCGGACGGGCCACCGTATTTTGCGAAAAAAACATTTGCCCCTGACTGCTGGGACCCACCAGCTACACCTTCGCACGCAAGGAAGTGCCTGACAGTCGGGACCCACCTGGTCGAAGCGTACGTAGCGTTGTCATTCTGGTCGTGAACGTGTACGTACATATATACTGGTGGATGTAGAAGCGCGCACGTGTCATAGTAGAGGCGCACACGTGGCATGTACACGTACGTACAGCGGCCAGGGTGCAAGAAAGAAAATACGGCCACGTATGTGTACATACGGGCAGGGTCTCGAACGCCTACTCGCGCGTACGTACGGCCAGGGCTCGTGTACATGGCTGGGTCGGAATGGAGAAACAACATCGTCGTCGTGTTCATGGGGGGGCAATGGAATGCGTCGTGTTCACGGGGAGGCAACGGAATGCGTCGTGTTCATCGGGAGGCAACGAAATGCGTCGTGTTCATCGGGAGGCAATGGAACGCGTGGGAGCCAACCGGCTGGGTCGGAACGGAATGCGTGGTCGTGTTCATCGGGAGGGCTTGGACGGAATAGGCGATGGAAACGAGGCCTGGCGTATAGCACAACGGAGGAAACAAACCTCCTACGTTCGAAACGGGGTCCTGTTGATCGGGAGGAGTCTGCCGTGCCGCAAAACGGAGGAAACGGACCTCCTACGGTCGAAACGGGGGTCCTGTTGATCGGGAGGGGTGTGGCGTACCGCAAAACGGACGAAACAGACCTCCTACGGTCAAAACGGGGGTCCTTTTGATCGGGAGGGGTGTGGCGTACCGCAAAACGGATGAAACGGACCTCCTACGGTCGAAACTGGGGTCCTGTTCATCGGGAGGGGTGTGGCGTACCGCAAAACGGGACTCGACGGGATACTGTTCATCTCCACCGTCGACCTCCTCCAGCCTCCACAGGCTCCTGTTCATCCAGCCTCCACCGCGCGCTACTCCACCGGCTACTGTTGAACCACCCCTCCACCGTCTACTGTTCATCCAGCCCTCCACACCACGGGGTTTTGTTCAACCACCCCTCCATGGGCACCCCTCCACCGTCTACTGTTCATCCAGCCCTCCACACCACGGGGTCCTGTTCATCCAGAGGCAACGCCACCGCTCACTGTTCATCCAACCCCCCCTGCAACGCTCACTGTTCATCCCAGAGGCAGCATCGATCGGCTTCAGTTAGCAGCAGTAGCGAAGGAATCGCTCGATCGGGTTCAGATAACAAACATCGATCGATCGCTCGGGTTCGATAACGCATAGCCTGCGGTCACGATGCTTCGGAGTTGATTAGAGCCCAACGCCTCGCTCAGGTTCAGTTAGAGCCAACGCCTCGCACACACGCGCGTACGTGTACGAGAGAAACGCGCATCGCTCGGCCCCCGACCTCCCACCGTAACCGGGAACTCGCCGAAATTTTCCTCGCCCTCGCTTCTACCACGGTTTTTTCCGTCATGGACGGCCCAAAGAATGTCATGCAGCTGCGTCTCCGGCCCACCCAGGACGAAAAGCCCATTTTCTATCATGATTTTTTGACATAGAAGTAGGAGTCCACCACATATACGATGATACCGGGTTTTGTCACAATTATCGTCATAGAAGTGTCATATGTATGACAGAAAAAAAATTTGTTCGGCCCAAAATGTCACGGATGTGTCTTTTTTTTGTAGTGTGCTTAGCTTTGGGTTCAATCTTGCGGTGATCGATCCTAGTGACAGTAGGGGAAACGACACGTATTGTATTGTTGCCATCGAGGATAAAAAGATTTGGTTTATATCATATTGCATGAGTTTATCCCTCTACATCATGTCTTCTTGCTTAAAGCGTTACTCTGTTCTTATGAACTTAATACTCTAGATGCATGCTGGATAGCAGTCGATGTGTGGAGTAATAGTAGTAGATGCAGGCAAGAGTCGGTCTACTTGTCATGGACGTGATGCCTATATACATGATCATACCTAGATATTCTCATAACTATGCTGAATTCTATCAATTGCTCGACAGTAATTTGTTCACCCACCGTAATACTTATGTTATCTTGAGAGAAGCCACTAGTGAAACATATGGCCCCCGGGTCTATTCTCCATCATATTAATCTCCCGTCAACAAGCTATTTCTATTTTCATTTATTTTGCTTTATTTACTTTTAGTCTTTATCATAAAAATACCAAAAATATTATCTTATCATCTCTATGAGATCTCACTTTTTCAATTGGTCGTGAAGGGATTGACAACTCCTTTATCGCGTTGGTTGCAAGGTTCTTATTTGTTTGTGTAGGTGCGTGGAACTTGAGCGTGGTCTCCTACTGGATTGATACCTTGGTTCTTAAAAACTGAGGGAAATACTTACGCTACTTTACTGCATCACCCTTTCCTCTTCAAGGGAAAACCAATGCAGTGCTCAAGAGGTAGCACTTATCGGCCTCTAGATAAGAATATAATCAAGGATACCTATCCCTATATGTGGTACACCGTTGAGGAAGATGAAGATGAACCAGTCCCTCCTCGTTTCAAGAACGAAAGCATGGAGGCATTATGCAGGAGGATAATAAAGCTCGAGACAGAGAATGATGAGTTGAGGATAGATAACTCTATCCTCCAGTGTAAGTTGGAGGAAAAGAAGGTCAAACCCTCCACTTCATCACCACCACCTCCTTCTTCATCACCAAAAGGAAATTGAGTATCGGGTATGGGCACTCCACTTGGCTTTCGTCAAGCTTGGGGGAGGTGCCCCAGTATCATATCACCCCCACTATCTTTTGCCTTTACTTATCTTAGTTCGATCCATAGTTATCTTTCGCTTTAGATGAATAAAAGTTTAGTTCGATCCTTTCTTTTCGAGAGTTTGCTTAGTGATCTATCTTTGTAATCGTGTGTGAGATATATAATAAAGTTTAGTTTGAGTTTTGCTTTCTTTACTTTCATGTTCAATAAAAAGAAAGGAAATAAATGAAAAGATCATATGCTAATCTTATGGTAAGTAATGACACCACATAAGGAAAAGTATAAGTAGAAAATTTTATTGGAGATTGACAAACATAGCATTGGTCAATGATGCAGTTCATGAAAGAATTAATAAGGGAAGAGAAGATTCACATGCAAATACACTATCCTAGAATATTTTTTGATTGTGAGCCCCCATCAAAATATTATATGCCAAAATTGTTGAGGGACAAGTAAGAGAACTTAATGATTTATGTTTGTTCATATTCACATAGAAGTTATATTGTCATAGATCCTTCAACATGTGGTGCTTGTCCCCCATCTTTGCTAGCCAAAAATTCTGCACTAAGTAGTGATACTACTTGTGCATCCAAAAACTCTTAAACTCAAATCTTATTTTCAAGAGTCCGCCATACCTACCTAAGGATTGAGTAAGATCCTTCAAGTAAGTTGTCATCGGTGCAATATGGAAATAAAAATTGCTTCTAAAAGTGTTAGATCATTTAGAGTAAGAGAAAATTGAGCGTTGTATGAACTTGTGATGGTGAAGAATAAAAGCGACAGACTGCATAATAAAGGTCGCTATCACAAGGGGCAATATAACGTGACGTTCTTTTGCACTAAGGGATTGAGCATACAAACCAAAAGCGCATGGCAACCTCTGCTTCCCTCTGCGAAGGGCCTATCTTTTACTTTTATGTATTTACTTTTATGCAGGATTCAAACTTTTCTTTCTATTCCTTTTTATTTTTCTCTTTTGGCAAGCATCATGTGGTGAGGAAAGATCTAGGAACATATATCTAGTTGGATAGGGGTAGCATGAGTTATTATTGTTGACATCACCCTTGAGGTGAATACGTTGGGAGGCGGAACTATAAGCCCCTATCTTTCCTTGTGTCTGGTTGAAACGTTTTGCTCATGTGTATGCGGTGAGTATTAGCAATCATAGAGGACTATATGATGGTTGAGTATGGGGACTTACCTAAAGGCTCCGATACGTGACCCTTCCTGAAAAGATGATGAATTATAGTTGCAAAGTTGACTGAGAACATAGTTCGTTGGTTTCCAATAGAGTTTATGCTTTATACTTCAATGTTGTGATGAATTGCTACTTATTCATGAGAAGTCTATGATAAAAGTTCTATGATAAAAGTTTTATGTTAAAGTTTGTTGCTGTTATAATAATCAACAACTCTCTCACTCTAAGCATGTGGACATGTTTTTCGATTTCGGTTTTTGCTTGAGGACAAGCGAGGTCTAAGCTTGGGGGAGTTGATACTTCCATTCTGCATCATGTTTACCTACTGTTATTTATAATGTTTTTATGCATGATAATGCTTTTTGGAGTAATTATAATGCCTTTTCTCTCATTATTTGCAAGGTACACACAAAGAGGGAGAATTCCGGCAGTTGGAAATCTGGACCTAAAAAAGCTACGTCAGGCTACCTATCGTGCACAACTCCAAATGAGTTGAAACTTCACGAGGAATTTTTATGGAATAAATAAGAAATACTAGAATAAATAACTACAGGAGGGCCACTGGTGAGCACAAGACACCAGGCGTGCACAGGCCCCAGGCGCGCATACAGTGGGTTGTGCTCATCCCAGCCCACCTCCGGTGCCCATCTTCTGGTATATAAGTCATTTTGAACTAGAAAAAAATAATAGGAGGACTTTCGGGCCGAAGCGCCGCCGTCTCGTGGCGGAACTTGGGCAGGAGCACTTTTGCCCTCCGGCGGAGCGATTCCATGGGAACTCCCCTCCTCGGAGGGGGAAATCATCGTCATCATCATCACCAACAACTCCCCCATCTTGGGGAGGGCAATCTCCATCAACATCTTCAACAACACCATCTCCTCTCAAACCCTAGTTCATCTCTTGTGTTCAATCTTTGTACCGGGACTATAGATTGGTACTTGAGGGTGACTAGTAGTGTTGATTACATCTAGTAGTTGGTTACTATATGGTTTATTTGGTGGAAAATTATATGTTCAGATCCAATATGCTATTTAATACCCCTCTGATCTTGAGCATGATTATCATTTGTGAGTAGTTACTTTTGTTCTTGAGGTCACGGGAGAAATCTTGTTGCAAGTAATCATGTGAACTTGATATGTGTTCGATATTTTGATGATATGTATGTTGTGATTCCCTGAGTGGTGTCATGTGAACGTCGACTACATGATACTTCACCATACTTGGGCCTAAGGGAGTGCATTATGGAGTAGTTATTATATGATGGGTTGCGAGAGTGACAAAAGCTTAAACCCTAGTTTATGCGCTATTCCGTAAGGGACCGATTGGATCCAAAAGTTTAATGCTATGGTTAGAATTTATTCTTAATACTTTTCTCATAGTTGCGGATGCTTGCGAGGGGGTTAATCATAAGTAGGAGGTTTGTTCAAGTAAGAACAACACCTAAGCACCGGTCCACCCACATATCAAATTATCAAAGTAGCGAACACAAATCAAACCAACATGATGAAAGTGACTAGATGAAATTCCCATGTACCCTCAAGAACACTTTGCTTATCATAAGTGACTGTTTTGACATGTCATTTTCCTGAAAAGGATTGGGCTACCTTGCTGCACTTTGTTACTATTATCGTTACTTGCTCATTACAAATTATTTTGCTATCAAACTACTCGCTACTTACAATTTCAGCGCTTGCAGACATTACCTTGCTGAAAACCACCTGTCATTACCTTTTGCTCATTGTTGGGTTCGACACTCTTACTTATCGAAAGGACTACGATTGATCCCCTATACTTGTGGGTCATCATACTTTGTTTGAGAATCACAGACCTTAACACAAACATTCTTACTAAACCATAACTACTAACTAGCATGACTCTAATATCACCATCTTTATATCTCAAAACAAATGCAAGGAATCAAACTTCTTATATATTCAATGATATTCGTGAAAGTTTTTATTATATCCCTCTTGAATACCCATCATATTTGGAGTAAATTTACAACCTAAGGAAATTGCCATACTATTTATAAGACTCTCAAAATAATATAAGTGAAGCATGAGAGTTCATCAATTTATTGAAAACATAACCACCGTCGTGCTCTAAAAGATATAAGTGAAGCACTAGCACTGGTGCAGGGACGTCATATAGAAATGGTTTTTACCCCCTTTTTGCAACGAAGTTTTATACCGTCGCCTAGTGAGTGTGTGCGATAGGGGGGGTCCTTCCCACACGACCCAGAAACCGTTGGGGATAGGCCCTCCGTCCACACGGGCTTGGGAAAAATGAGCTCATGTGCGATCGGGCGAGGCATCGAAACCCAATCATTTTCATTTGTATGTACATCCCACACGGTGAATCCCAGAAAAACATTTCCGTTCCTATGTATATCACTCACATTTTTTTGTATGGAAACATTTGTGCAAGGTGGCCTAACGCAAACAGTTCTCTGCCGGAAGCCGTGTGTGATTGTTAGTTGATCGAACACGCCTACTTTCTAGAAACCGTGTGGGTTGTTTGAGTTCATCACCCAAGGTGATGTCTGAGTAACCGTCTGCAATAGAAAACCCCAATAAGCAGGGTAATTAGTCTATTATTGATAATCCATGTAGTAATCAAATTAACATTTTGATGTAGGGTAGAACCCTAGATGCCCGATCTTTCACGAAATGGAGGGGATCCTACAAAGAACACGTGGGGAAACACGAGGGAAAACACGAGAGGAAACACTCAAACTAACAAGGCTCGTTTACACATGTGCTAGATCCTCGAAACACAAAGAGATACACGATCCAAAGTCAACAAAGGATGATACATAGGGTAACTCATTCATTTCTGATTGGAGGCCTTGAGGGGGGGGGGGGGTCTTCCTGTGAGGGGTCTTGAATCCGCTTGGGGGATCTTCTCCGAAGAGGTCGTGGACTCCAATAGAGAAGTAACAAAGTGGATGAGAAAAGCTCTATATCTCAAATGAGCTAATCCTTTGCTAACCCTAGAAAGAGGGAGGAGAAGGAGTATATATAGTCTAAGTGGATGAAGGGGTACATGGGCCTCGGCCCAACATGCGGTCAACACACAGGCGTCGGACGTTCGGCAATCATTGGTCGTCCGAAGGCTCGCGAGGGTCCGGATGTCTGGTACTTGTCAGAAGTCCAACGTTTTGGCTCTGGTCAGGATGTGTCGGTCGTCTGGTCAGGGTCGAACGTCCGAGATGCCGGTTGTCCGGAGGCTTCCCTACTTCCGATGTTTTGGCTCGGTGATGGTGGTGTCGGCCGTCCGGTGGTGCTCGATCGTCCGGGTGCTGGGAGGTGTCGAGCATCCGATCGACGTTGGTCATCCGTTCGCTAGAGCATGCGCAGGCTGGGACTTGGCGGACTGGTCGATGCTCCAGGCGTTGGACGTCTGACAGGTCTTAGTCGTCCGGTGGCTGGAGATTTCCTGGCAGCTCTTCTTCTTATTCCTTGTACTTGGTGTCCTCACCATCTTGTCCGTTGGGTGTAGCTGATCTGTGGCCTTCCTCCAAATACTTGATCACACATAGGGTCTCCGCTTGAGGTAGTAGCCATGTCTCATATGTAGAAAGTGGTAGTTCGGAGAGGAGCGTGTTCACCTTATCTTCGATAGCCTTTGCTCGAGCTCTTGTCATTGGTCCAAGTGGTGTCGTGGGAGATGTAGATAGGTCGATGGGGATGACCTTGGGATGCTCCGCATCATCTCCACCCCTGGGAAGGATCTGACCTCGGATCGAATTCTTCATCACCATGGTAGGGAGAGAGATCTTTGACATTGAATACGCCGCTCATGTTGTACTTGTCACGCGGGAGGTCGATCTTGTAAGCGTTGTTGTTGTTGTTGTCGTCGTCGTCGTCGTCGTTGTTGTTGTTGTTGTTGTTGTTGTTGTTGTTGTTGTTGTTGTTGTTGTTGTTGTTGTTGTTGTTGTTGTTGTTGTTGTTGTTGTTGTTGTTGTTGTTGTTGTTGTTGTTGTTGTTGTTGTTGTTGTTGTTGTTGTTGTTGTTGTTGTTGTTGTTGTTGTTGTTGTTGTTGTTGTTGTTGTTGTTGTTGTTGTTGTTGTTGTTGTTGTTGTTGTTGTTGTTGTTGTTGTTGTTGTTGTTGTTGTTGTTGTTGTTGTTGTTGTTGTTGTTGTTGTTGTTGTTGTTGTTGTTGTTGTTGTTGTTGTTGTTGTTGTTGTTGTTGTTGTTGTTGTTGTGGTTGTTGTTGTTGTTGTTGTTGTTGTTGTTGTTGTTGTTGTTGTTGTTGTTGTTGTTGTTGTTGTTGTTGTTGTTGTTGTTGTTGTTGTGGTTGTTGTTGTTGTTGTCGTTGTTGTTGTTGTGGTCGTTGTTGTTGTTGTTGTTGTTGTTGTTGTTGTTGTTGTTGTTGTTGTTGTTGTTGTTGTAGTGTGCTAGCACCTTGAAGGATCTGTCGACTCGAGGTAGAAGCTTAGACTTGCTTTTGTTGGGGAAGCGGTCCTTGCGAAGGTGTAGCCGCACAAGATCTCCAATGTTAAATATCATGGGTTGCTTGTTGATGTTGAGCCTGGTCGCAAGTCGTTATACTTGGCGCTCGATGGTGTGCCTTGTATCTTCATGCATCTTCTTGAGATAGTTCACTCATGCACTTGCGTCCATATTGATGCGCTCTTGTAGTGGTAGAGGAAGAATGTCCAATGGGGACAACGGGTTGAAACTGTAGACGACCTCGAAGGGGGATTTGGTGGTAGTCGAATGTCTTGCGCGGTTGTAGGTGTACTCGGCGATGGGTAGGCACTCCTCCCACTCCTTGATGTTCCCCTTGATCAACATGCGTAGTAGAGTGGAGAGTGTTTGGTTCGTCACCTACATTTGGCCGTCGGTTTGAGGGTGGTATGCCGAAGGGAACAAAAGCTTGATTCCGAGCTTGGCGCACAAGGTCTTCCAAAAGTAACTCAAAAATTTGACGTCGCGGTCCGAGACAATCATCTTTGGCACTCCATGTAGGTGCAAGATTTCCCTACAATTTTTTTGCAACATGTGAAGCATCGTCTATCTTGTTGCATGGTATGAAATGTGGCATTTTAGAGAATCGGTCCACAACAACAAACACAGAAGCTTTGCCATTTCTAGTTCTAGGCAAACCAAGCACAAAGTCCATACTAATATCTTCCCATGGATGATATGGAATAGCAAGTGGCGTATAAAGGCCATGAGATTGAGATTTAGACTTAGCTTTGCGACATGTAGAGCATCGGTTGGTGAAGCGTGAGATGTCGCGGAACATCTTGGGAAAAAAGTAGTTCTTAGAGAGCGTGGCAAATGTCTTGTCGCGTTCAAAGTGTCCCATTAGTCCTCCTCCATAGATTCTTGCAAAAGTAACAAATGAAGAGAAGACTCAGGGATGCAAAGTTTGTTAGCTCTCATAAGATAATCATCCTTGAGGTAATATCGTTCCCAAGATGTATGCGTCAAACATTTGGCATATGGGATAATAAAAGTAGGATCATGCACATACAAGTCTTTTATGTGCTCAAAACCAATGACATTCAATTCTAGTTGGGTAACAAGCATGCATATATGGGGAGGTGCATCCGCCACAACATTTTCCTTACCTTTGATGTACTTGATGACATAAGGGAAAGACTCAATGAATTCACTCCACTTAGATGATGCTTGTTCAACTTAGTCCTCTCCAGTCCCTTATTTATCAAGTTTTATATTAGCAAACAAAGATTCAGTAGGAGTCACACCAATCACTTTAAGATCTTCATCATGATTATCGCAAAAACTAGAAGAACATACTTTTTCTAGCCATTCTTTCTTAGCTCGCATCCTAGCAGTTCTCTCCCTACTTTCATTAATACAAACTTGAATAGATTTCAGAGACTCATTGATATCAAGCTTGGGTGGCATAGATCTAATCTTAAAGGAATCAATCTCATGAGAAATTCTATCAACTTTTCTATCCAAATCATCAATCTTAAGCAATTTTCCTTCTACCATAGCATTGAAAATATTTTGGGAGTTAATAAAATCTTTAATATTATTCTCAAGATCATAGGGTATCTTATTATAATTTCCATACGAATTGTTGTAGGAATTACCATAATTATTAGAGGAATTACTAGGAAATGGCCTAGGATTAAAATTACCTCTATACGCGTTATTACCAAAATTGTTTCTACCAACAAAATTCACATCCATAGATTCATTATTATTCTCAATCAAAGTATACAAAGGCATATCATTAGGATCAATAGGATCACTCTTGCTAGCAATCAATTTCATAAGTTCATCCATCGTTCCACTCAAAGTATTAATTTCTTCAATAACATGCACTTTTTTACTAGTAGAAGATCTTTCGGTATGCTAGTAAGAGTAATTTGCCATAATATTATATAGAGTTTAATAGCTTCTTGTGATGTGATTCCCGTAAAAGTACCACCCACGATGGAATCTAAAAGATTTCTAGATGCAAAATTCAATCCAGCATAAAAATTTGTATGATCATCCATGAATCAATACTATGACCATGAGTAGGGAAATTTCTTATCATTAATTTCATCCGCTCCCATGATTGTGCAACATGTTCATGATCAAGTTGCTTAAAATTCATTATAATATTCCTAAGAGAGATGATCTTAGCGGTAGGAAAGTACTTGGAAATAAAAGCATCCTTACACTTATTCCATGAATCAATACTATTTGTAGGCAAGGATGAAAACCAAGTTTTAGCACGATCTCTTAGTGAGAACGGAAATAACTTCAATTTGACAATATCATTATCCACATGTTTTTTTGCATATCACACAATTCAGCGAAGGTATTAAGATGGGATGCAGCAACTTCATTAGGACTACAAGAAAATTGTTCTTTCATAACAAGCTTCAACAGAGCGGCATTAATTTCATAAGATTCCGCACTAGTGGCGGGAGCAATCGGAGTACTAGTAAAATCATTATTATTAGTGTTGGAAAAATCAGCACAACTTAGTATTTTCTTGAGACATCATGACAAAGCAAGCAATCTAGCACACAAGCAAACAAAACGCAAACGAAAAGACGGACGGAAAGAAGGCAAATAAAAAGGAAAATATTTTGTGTTTTTCGGAAAACGTTTTAGAACTTGGGGAGAGGAAAACAAGAGGTAAATGACAAATAATGTAAATTCAATAAATGAGAGTTTATGATGGGTACTTGGTAGGCTTGATGTAGATCCTTCCCGGCAACAGCGCCAGAAATTCTTCTTACTACTTCCTGAGCTTGCGTTGTTTTTTCCCTTGAAGAGGAAAGAGTGATGCAACAAAATAGAGATAAGTATTTCCCTCAGTTAAGAACCAAGGTATCAATCCAGTAGGAGGAACACAAAAGTCACCAATGGTCGCACCTACACAAACAAACAAATACTTGCACCCAACGTGATAAAGGGGCTGTCAATCCCTTCACAGTTACTTGCAAGGATGAGATCTGATAGAAATAGGTATAAAAGATAAATAGAAGTGCAAACTGAAGTAAAGGTAAATAAAGTACAGCAAGGTATTTTTGGGTTTTTGGTTTTGTAGTCTGAAAATAATATGATAAAAGATAGACCCGGGGGACATAGTTTTGACTAGAGGCTTCTCTCTTGAAAGAATGCATACGGTGGATAAACAAATTATTGTTGATAAATTGATAGAAAAGCGCATAGTTATGACGATATATAAGGCAATGATCATGAATATAGGCATCACGTTTGTGATAAGTAGACCGACTCTTGCCTGCATCGACTACTATTACTCAACACATCGACCGCTATCCAGCATGCATCTAGTGTATTATGTTAACAAGAACGGAGTAACACCTTAATCAAGATGACATGATGTAGAGGGATATATCCAATAAATATGAATAAACCCCACCTTTTTACTTAATCGCAACAATACAAATACGTGTCATGTCCCTTTCTGTCACTGGGAATAAGCACCAGAAGATTGAACCCATTACAAAGCACCTCTATCATGGCAAGAAAAATCAATCTAGTTGGCCAAAACAAATCAATAGATCAGAGAGAAATACAAATATATCTTAATCATGCATTAAAGTGTACGGAGAAGACTCAAATAATATTCATAGATAATCTGATCATAAATACACAATTCATTGGATCTCAACAAATGCACCGCAAAATAAGATTACATCAAATATATCTCCAAGAACATCAAGGAGAACATTGTATTGAAGATCAAAGAGAGAGATGAAGCCATCGAGCTACTAGATATGGACCCCTAGGTCTGTGGTAAACTACTCACACATCATCGGATGGGTAGCAAGGTTGATGTAGAGGCCCTCCATGATCGAATCCCCCTCTGGTGGAGTACTGGAACGGGTCTCTGGATGGGATCTCACGAGGACAGAAACTTGCGGCGGCGGAAAAGTATTTTTGGCGTCTCCTCTGGTCTACGGGGAATATTTGGGTGTTTATAGAAGAAAAATTAGGGTTACAGGAGCCTCGGGGCCCACAAGCTTGGAGGGCGCCCACCTGGGGCATGCCATGTGAGCTTGTCGCCAATCTGTGGCCCCCCTGACCTCCTCCTGAAGGTTCGTGGGTGTCTTGTAGTACAAGAAAAATTGTCAAAAAATTCCGTTCCGTTTGAACCCCGTTTGGTATTGATTTTCTGTAAAGACGAAAACAAGGAAAAAACAACAATTGGCACTTCGCACTAGGTTAATCGGTTAGTCCCAAAAAATGATATAAAATAGCATAATAATGCATATAAAACATCCAAGATGGATAATATAATAGCATGGAACAATTAAAAATTATAGATACATTGGCGACGTATCACGCACCTATGCATAGGCATAGTATGGGATGGATACTTGAGCCACTGTTGAGGATTATGCTGGGCGGAGCCAGGTACAGTACATGTTCTACTCGAGGTAGACTTCATGCCACGCACGCCACCATCATAGTCTCCCCCAGAGGGTTACGACTCATGATAATTAAGGTTCACCCCATAGATGCGACCTTTCTAAGGGTTCTCCGTAATTCTCCGGTCAATTGCAAAGGTTAGGAGAGGTAGGATTTTACTCTCACCTCAAATTACCTCCACATCCTAGTGATTAGTGATATTTTTACACTCATTTCAACCTTATTTAAATCAAGATATTTCACTAGAAGAGATATATTCGCTCCGATATTGCCAATAATGACTAATGAATGCAAAGGATTCCACAAATCCTCTCTTTAATATTTTTTCCATGGGAAATGGGCTAAAAAGGGAAGTTATCATGTGGTACAAAGGAAAGGAAGGAAACTGGAGAAGAAATAAATCATCAGGAGGCGTCAGAAGGACTCCAGAGCAAAAGACGGTATTCCATGCGACCGCGGGCACTCGCATGAGTGATCGTTTGGCGTGGGAGCCGAGGCATCTCGTCCACCTGAACAACTTTTATTAAGGGGACCCTGTCAAAATGTCAACAAATGGAGCAGAGGAGGAGCGTCGAGCCCAGCCATAACCCATTCATCATCATCTTCATCCACAAACCCTAGCCGCCCCCATTTTCACCTCCATAGCCATCTCCACCACCATAGCCCTCTCTCATCTAATTCATACTTGTAATCGTGCATCGCATAAGGCATCTTGTGGCATCCCGACTCACAGAGACCAGAACACCTTATATTCCAGCCTAGAGATCAAGTCTTCTGGAATACGACACTGGTTGGCATAGAACAAATCAGCTCTTATTACAAATAAGATGGGTACATGGGTTCTGAATATTACAAAGGATTACATCAGCACGACGACTCTACGCCTGCTAAGATGGCTCTTTGCTAGCAGCGGAATAACTTCTAGCCGCAGAACAACAACGACGGTGATGGACTCCACTCCATAGGGACTCTGGCTGGGACACATCCTTGCGCGCAAACTTGGGATACTCGACAAGCAATCAATCACGGCATCACCTGCAATCTGGCATGACACGCCAGGTGAGTACTTTGAATGTACTCACAAGCTCACAATAGCCAAAGCAATCAAGACAAACAACATCATGGCATTTACAGATTAATTGTCAATGATGATCATGATACATCTAGAACAATATGAGGTGAGCATGGCATGTACATGTTACTCATGATATGAACATGGTGATTCTAGTAATAGCATGAGAGGGGGTCAACTTAAGGTCTCCTACACCAACTTACTCTTCTTGGAGATTAGCTCATAACCACCATAGATATCTATCTTCCTTATCGTCGCGATCATCACAAGATCACCTCATAATCAACCATCCTCAACAATACCATCATGATCATCTCATGACCACATAAAGATCAACCAACTTCTTTCCTTATGCAATTGGTGTAGTTTATTTTCCAGATTATTATTACTATTGATCCATAGTGTGACCTACTACGAACTATGTCCATGACCAAGGATGCGGCTATTGATGGTTAATACACCCACCACGGAACTCATGCCCTCATGCTCCCATTTGGGTGGACCAACGACATTCCGACAAAACCGATCTATTGCATGACACTTGCTACTTCTTGAGCTTGCGTTGGTTTTTCCCTTGAAGAGGAAAGGGCGATGCATCAAAGTAGAGATAAGTATTTCCCTCGGTTGAGAACCAAGGTATCAATCCAATAGGAGGAACACACAAGTCTCCAATAATTGCACCTACACAAACAAACAAATACTTACACCCAACGCGATAAAGGGGTTGTCAATCCCTTCACGGTTACTTGCAACGATGATATCTGATAGTAATGGATATAGAAGATAAGTAAAAGTGTGAAATAAAATAAAAATAAATAAATTGCAAAAGGTATTTTTATTTTGTTTATCTGAAAATAATATGATAAAAGATAGACCCGGGGGCCATTGTTTTCACTAGAGGATTCTATCTTGAAAGAAAGCATACGGTGGGTAAACAAATTACTGTTGAGCAATTGATAGAAAAGCACATAGTTCTGACGATATCTAAGGCAATGATCATGTATATAGGCATCATGTCCGAGATAAGTAGACCGAATCCTGTCTGCATCTACTACTATTACTCCACACATCGACCGCTATCCGGCATGCATCTAGTGTATTAAGTTAACAAGAACAGAGTGGCGCCTTAAGCAAGATGACATGATGTAGAAGGAAAGATCCAATCAATATGAACAAACCCCATATTTTTATCCTTAATGGCAACAATACAAATACGCGTCATGCCCCTTTCTGTCACTGGGATTGAGCACCGCAAGACTGAACCCATTACAAGGCACCTCTCCCATTGCAAGGAAAATCAATCTAGTTGGCCAAACCAAATCAATAGATCGGAGAGAAATACTAAGCTATACAAATCATGCATAAAAGAGTTCAGAGAAGACTCAAATAATATTCATAGATAATATGATCATAAACCCACAATTCATCGGATCTCAACAAACGCACCGCAAAATAAGATTACATCGGATAGATCTCCAAGAACATTGAGGAGAACATTGTATTGAAGATAAAAAAGAGAGAAGAAGCCATCTAGCTACTAGCTATGGACCCGTAGGTCGTGGTAAACTACTCGCACATCATCGGTGGGGCAGCAAGGTTGATGTACAAGCCTTCCGTGATCGAATCCCCCTCCGGCAGAGTACCAGAAAAGGTCCCAGATGGGATCTCACGAAGAGAGAAACTTGAGGCGGTGGAAAAGTATTTTTTTTGTATGCCCCCAGGTCTTCGGGGAATATTTGGGTATTTATAGAAGAAGAATTAGTGTTAGAGGAACCACAGGGGGGGGCACAAGCTTGGGGGGCGCCCCCCTTGGGCGCGCCCCTTGAGCTTGTCGCCGCCTCGTGGCCCTTCTGGCCTCCTCCCAAAGCTTCTAGGGTGTCTTGTGGTCCAAGAAAATTGTCAAAAAGTTTCGTTCCATTTGGACTCCATTCAGTATTGATTTTCTGTAAAGACAAAACAAGGAAAAATAGCAACTAGAACTGGGCACTAGGTTAATAAGTTAGTCCCCAAAATGATATAAAATAGCATAATAATGCATATGAAACGTCAAAGATTGATAATATAATAGCATGGAACAATAAAAAAATTATAGATATCAAGCATCCCCAAGCTTAATTCCTGCTCGTCCTCGAGTAGGTAAATGATAAAAATAGAATTTTTTATGTGGAATGCTACCTAACATGTTTATCATGTAATATTTCTCCATGTGGTATGAACATTTAGATCAATAAGATTCAAAACAAAAGTTTAATATTGACATAAAAACAATAATACTTCAAGCATACTAAAAAGCAATTATGTTTTTTTCAAAATATCATGGCTAAAGAAATTTATCCCTACAAAATCATATAGTCTTGTCATGCTCCATCTTCTTAACACAAAGTATTTGTCATGCACAACCCCGATGACAAGCCAGGCAATTGGTTCATAGTTTTTATCGTGCCTCAGCTTTTTAGTTATCACGCAATACATGAGTGTGAGCCATGGATATAGCACTATGGGTGGAATAGAGTATGATGTTGGAGGTTGTGTGGAGAAGACAAAAAAAGAAGAAAGTCTCACATTGATGAGGCTAATCAATGGGCTATGGAGATGCCCATCAATTGATATCTATACAAGGAGTAGGGATTACCATGCAACAGATGCACTAGCGCTATAAGTGTATGAAATCTCAAAAGGAAAACTAAGTGGGTATGCATCCAACTTGCTTGCTCGTGAAGACCTCGGGCATTTGAGGAAGCCCGTCATTATAATATACAAGCCAAGTTCTATAATGAAAAATTCCCACTAGTAATATATGAAATGACAAAATTGGAGACTCTCTATCATGAAGAATGTTGGGGATATAACCCCACGATATGACCCACCCGTTTAGGGCCGAGTCATTCTTTGGCGACTTGACAAAGGTATGGTTCGAATGATGGGCTGGGATGATCACGAGTTCGAGGCCCAGAAAATGAGTCGCCAGGTGGGCCGACTCATAGCCCAGAGACACAAGCCGCCAGTATCTACCATGACGCCAAAGGAAGTTTCTTACTTAGGCAACAAGGAAAGTAGGAAACATGCTAGAATGCGGATCATGGTACAACCCGGACTCTGTTGTATGCCCGAGGCCTCCACCTATATTTAAAGGGGATCCCCTGAGGCAGAAAGCCTAGGTTACGAGTTCTCGAGTACTAGGTTTATCCAAGTCGCACCCTTGTAATGGAGATCATCATAATCAATAGCAATCAAGCAGGAGTAGGCTTTTACCTCCACTGTGAGGGGCCGAACCTGGGTAAACCCTTGTATCTCGATTCTAATCAACCCAGTTCAAGCAATCATTTAGCATCGATGGCCTCATGACAAAGTCCTTTCACGTGGACATCTGCTGTGAAAAAACCACGACAGTTGGCACCCGTCGTGGGGCTATCGCTCGGTGGTGTTGAGTTCTTGGAGGGAGCCCTCCCAGGGATCGAGGGATACACGATCGGCCAGATGACCAAGAGTCACCATGGCAAGATCTACATCGACGACCCATGCTGGGGCCCCGAGGCCGACTCAATCGAGTACGGGTACCGGGTCCCCTTCGGCAAGATCCACGTCTTCATCAACAAGATCAGCGAGTCAGGACCCGAGCCGGATATCTGCACTGATATTGTCGAGCCGGCTCGGCGCACGCAACCCGCCCGGGCTCAAGCCGGTCGGAACCACGTCATCATTGGCTTCACCCAAGGGGTCGATCTCATAGATAACTCAGCGTCTGGCGGCGGCACCTTGGCCTACTCTGATGGCGATTCGTCGGTCGGGGAGATAGAGTCAATCCGCCCTTTGTATGATGGCAGGCTTGGGGGCTGCTCCGATGATGAGTCGGCCCCAGACGACCATGAGTCGCCCCCGTTGGAGCGCTGTCTGTATGGCAGGCACCATCCCGACCATAAACTCAACCGCGACAGGTACTGTGGGAGGCGCTGGTGCATCGATGACTGACCCAAACATGGCTGGCTCTGTCAAGCCGCCGACTCAAGTTCTCTCAGAGCTGGTCGCCCCGTTGACGGCTCTCCTCGAGTCACCCTTAATGGCAGAAAATCAAGAAGAGTGCAAGGCGGAGGTGGCTAAAATCCATGAGCAGATGGTTAATGCTCAGGAGGACATCAACACTAAGAGTGCTCGCATGGTACAGTTAGAAACCCAGATCCATAATGAAATGGAGGGCCTGAGGACAGAGGCCTGGCACCTGGGCCTCCGTGAGCATGCTTCTGAGGAAGTCCACAGGAGACGGCATGAGACACACCTGCCCCGTGGTTCCGAGGGAACATGTTTGTTCAACACGCCTGCACTAGGCGCCTGGACAAGCACCCCCACGACACCCATTATACCCCAATTGAACTGGGTCGTGCCACCAAACGGCAACGGCGGGAGATCTCCAGCTCAGCCTCACCAGCCAGCCCCTCACCTGCCGCCCGTTCGAATGACTCCATATCGCTTCATGACACCGGTGGGTCACTTCTCCAACCCTGTTGATAACCTGGTGGCAGCAGCTACCAACCTCGCAGCGCTTCTGATCATGGGCATTACCCCCATGGAGAGAGAGGCTCCGCATGCCATCAAGCTATTAAAAACCGCGGTCGCTCAACATGCGAACTGTTCTTACAGTCAGCAACGACTCGACTCTACCCCGCACCCAAGCCGCAGTCAGAGCCGCCATGCTGAGTCGCCAGCCGTTTCAAGTAATGCCCGACAGCTATGCGAGCAACATCGTGGCCCGCCCAGACAGGGGGCTTTGGATGCCTAAGAGATCATTGACAGAACTTGGGCATGATGGGAGGCAGAGGCGGCCCATGCGACGGCTCATCAGTTGCCTCCCATGACCCCCTTAGCCTTGCAAGGTGTTGGGTCGAGCATGCGTACCATCGAGATACCGTGCCTGGTACCGGCTCTGTGCGACGAGCGTATGCCTAAGGATTTCAAGGGCCCTCGGGAGGTTTCCAACTACACGCCTGACCTTGAGCTAGCGGCTTGGATGGAGAGTTATGAAATTGCTATGGACATGCTGGACATCAGCGACGCAGTTTGCGCCATGTATTTGACTATGATGCTGGAAGGGTCTGCTCATACCTGGCTAAAGAATTTGCCCCTAACTCCATCAACACTAGTGCAGAGTTGAAGGCGCGCTTCATCAAACACTTCCAGGGAACTTGCAAGCATCCTATGACCATTGTTGATCTACATCATTGTGTTTAGCGCGAGGGCGAATTAGGTCATTATTGGTCTCACTGGGTCGCCGATATCATCCACTCCTCAGATGGCATATTAGCAGCTCAAGCCATCTTGATCTTGGAGAAAAACTGTCATTTGATCCCCTCGTTCAGAATCTCGGGCGACTCAAACAGACAGTTCAGGGCATGGGCGAACTCATGGATACGCTGACTCACATACCATGAAGGATCCTAACCCGGATGACGATCAAACTAGCAAGGGAAAGAAGAATGGTGGCAGCAAAGGTCAGCAGCAGGGTAACTCGGGGTTCAACGACAACCATGGTGGTCAGGGCAATGGCGGCAAGCGCAAAAACCCTAAGGGCGGCTGGGACTTTGTTGCTAACACCAACACTGGTTTCAAGGGCCAGAGGCGGAACAATCATGGGAGGCCATTATGCCAGTAAAGCTCGCAATTTTGAGGAAGCCTTCAAAGGGCCTTGTCCCAAGCATAGTACTCCGGATAAGGTGGCGAGCCACTCTTGGGAGAACTGCTATATCATGTAGCAATTTAAAAACCAAGCTTGACATAATCACCAAGGTGGGGGCGGCGGAAACCAGGACAACCTGGCACTGGTGGCTCAGGGTCCGGCTTCCCTGGGGCCGGCTCGTCTGGTGGATATAACGGTCATGGCGGGTCTAGAGCTGGATATCAAGGGTCTACAAATCATGGAGGTGGCAATCAACATTCTGGCCAAGGCACTCAACATCAAGGCAACTAGACAGGTTTTCAGAGCAATCCTAAGCAGTTAAATAGTGGCAGTATCACATCTTTACCACTAGTAACTGCAAACATGACAACAGAGTTCAGAAACATATTGTTAATCTGGTTGAGCCGATGGTTCCTTAGTATGTGAATTGGTCAGAGCAACCAGACACCTGGAGTAGGCTGATGTCGCTTGAACTACGTCGGTATTTCCCCAAAGAGGAAGGGATGATGCAACATAGCTACGGTAGGTATTTCCCTCAGTTATGAAGCCAAGGTATCAATCCAGTAGGAGAACCAAGCAACACTATGTAAATGGTACTACTTTACAATGAACAAATACTTGCAACCCGACGCTTATGAGGGGTTGCCAATCCCTCTTTCGGGTAACGGCGCCAGAAATTGTCAAGTTGGTGGGATAAAATTTGTGTAGATTGGATAGGTAGATATCAATAAAACGCAAAGTAAAATAAGTAATGAAAAAAGTGCAGCAAGGTATTCTTGGGTTTTTTGAATAATAGATCTGAAAACAAAAGCAAATAAAAATAGATCTCAAAGCAAATATAATAAAGAATAGACCCAGGGGCCGTAGATTTCACTAGTGGCTTCTCTCAAGAAATAGCGCACGGTGGGTAAACAAATTACTGTTGTGCAAGTCATGGAAAATCGAATAGTTATGACGATATCCAGGCAATGATCAAAATATTGGCATCACGTCCAAGATTAGTACACCGATTCCTGCTTGCATCTACTACTATTATTCGACCGCTATCCAGCATGCATCTGGTGTATTAAGTTCATGGAGAAATGGAGTAATGCAATAAGAACAATGACATGATATAGACGAGATCTATTCATGTAGGAATAGCCCTCATTTTGTTATCCTTAATAGCAACAATCCATGCGTGTCTTGCTGCCCCTTCTGTCACTTGGAAAGAACACCGCTAGATCGAACCCATCACAAAGCACCTCTTCCCATGGCAAGAAAAATCGATCTAGTTGGCATAACTAAACCAAATATTCAAACAAGAAATACGAGTCTATAAATAATCATGCATATAAGAGATCAAAAGAAGACTCAAATAATATTCATAGATATAGATCAGATCATAAACTCAAAGTACATCGGATCCCAACAAACACACTGCAAAAAGAGTTACATCAAATAGATCTCCAAGAGACCATTGTATTGAGAATCAAAAGAGAGAGAGAGGAAGCCATCTAGTTACTGACTACGAACCCGTAGGTCTATGATGAACTACTCACGCATCATCGGAGAGGCACCAATGAGGATGATGAACCCCTCCGTGTCGGTGTGCTAAAGTTTGGGCTCTTTAGCACGCCATACTTGTGCACGGGCAGTCGTAGCCACACCTGCGGCGAGGCCTAAAGGGGGGGGGGGGCGACCGAGAACAAGATACGAGGCGAGTAGAAGCAGCCAAGCCATAGACTAGAAGCCAGAGGATGAGCTGGACCCCCGGCAAGATCCTTGCCGGGATGGCTCGCGAGGCCCTGGCAAGATCCATGCCGGGGACGATTTGCAGATCACTCACAAAGGCACCCTTGAGGTTGAGAACTCTGACACCATCGACAATGTTAAAACCAAGATCCAAGGGCGCGCGCGTAGCGGCATGCAGATCTTTGTGAGGGTATGGAGACGAGGCTCCGACGAGATCCTTGCCGGGGGCATCCGCGAAGCCCCGGCAGGATCCTTACCGGGGGCATCGGCAAGACAATAGCAAGACTCCGCCACCCCGTCACCACTCCAGCGAGTGGCCAGCCTGCCAGCCTGGCAAGCACCTGCGTGGCAACATGCATATATTCGTGATGACCCTGCCACCTCTCCAGCGCAGCAGCTGGCCAGCCAACTTGGCACTGCATGCCTCGTCGGTGTGGACGCGTGTCAAGACAGGGCGAGGCGGCAACGGATTGGACGGGATCTCCTCCCGTCCCCGATAAAGCAAGAGGGCACGTAAGTAGTGCATTTATGGCATTTGTCCTAAGACACCGGCAATAAACATAGGTACCGTAGCAGCTTTACACCTCCTGTGTGTCACTGTGGCAGCCCCTTGGACATATAAAAGGAGGCCCATGGCGTACAGGAGGAGGATTGGAACTTTTGAACCTCTCGACCCAGCATGCATGCGAGCAGCTAGCCAGAGCTCAAGAACACAAAATACACAATCAAACAGGACTAGGGTCTTACGCTTCTCAGCGGCCCGAACCTGGATAAAAATTCGCCGTGTTGACCTTTAGATCCGCTCTTCGCACCACTCCTCCTCCCTGCCAAACTGTAGAAGGGATCCGTGTGATCCCATAGGTGTCGACCTTCTCTACTCACCGACATTTTTGGCACGCCAGGTAGGGGCGTGAGAGTTCTGCAAACCTGATCTAGCGGTTAGCGCGTTGTTTCCTTGATCACCATGGCTCCCAAGAAGAAGGGGATCATGGCGATCAGTTCTTCCGGAGCCGAACCGCCCATGCCAACTTGGATGGGCGATGGGGTGGCCGCGGATGGTGGCGGAGGTGTAGATCATGACCATCCACGACATTCCGCCAACCGAAGCCAGGCGAGCGGCGTTGTTCGTGCCCGAGACGATGAGCCCCACGCTGTCGTGTCCAAGAACAGAGCCGTGCCGCCTACAGGTGGCGCGGGGACCTCCAAGGGCGGAGCCGTACTGCCTACTGGCGGCATGGCGACCTCCAAGATACCCCCGCCGACGCCCGCGCCACGGTCTTCTCAAGCCATGCACGACGAGCAGCACCGCGACATTGGTGACCCCGGGCGCCGCCGTGGGAAGAGCCGTCTGCACCATTCCCGAGATGCGCAGGGCCGACATGCACGCCAAGATGCTGGTTAAGATGGCATACGGCCGCGGAACCATGATGGCGCTCTTTCTAACATGGTTAGAAGTCCGAGCACCTCCCGTTCCTCGCGCTTGTCGCTGCCACCTACGCCGGCGGAAGTGTTAGCGCGAGTACAACTACACCTCGACTTCCCTCCTGCTGCGGAGAAGCAAGAAGAGTGGAGGGCTGTTATCCAGAGCCTTATTGGCCACGCCAATGAAGATCAGCACCAGGAGGCAGGCCCCTCGCGGTGTCGGTCCACCGAGCAGGCGCGTGTCGACGGCGGAAGGGCCGGAGGCACTGCAACCACGGTGTACTCCCCTCCACCACAACAATAGTGGTCGCCAGCTCAGCGGGTCGACGTCTATGATGATGGATCCACGGCTTCGTCCGACCCACGAGCTCGCCGCGACCAACGTCAAGTTCTTCAGGAGCGGGTTAAAGAAGACGCTCGAACTACCATCGAGCGGCGGCGGGAAGCACGCCATCGGGCCCGATAGGGCGTCAGGCCCATCACATGTGCCTCGCGCCGGGGATTTTGGAGACCTGCCCTACGAGGTAGGTTGTCCAGCTTTTACCCGTGAGCTGCGGCAGTTCCAGTGGCCCACTACCCGCACGTTCAAACCCAAGGTCCCGGAGAAGTACGACAGCAAGACCCATCCGTCCGAGTTCCTGAGCGAATACACCATTGCGATGCAAGCTGCCGGGGCTCGAGACAGTAAGGTGCTCGCCAACTACTTCCCGTTGGTGCTCAAACCCAACGTCAGGTTGTGGTTGATGCACCTACCAGTAGATTCCATCTCCTCTTGGTCAGACCTGTGCCACGAGTTTGTTGGCGCTGTCGGTGTCAAAACCGGCGGATCTCGGGTAGGGGGTCCCAAACTGTGCGTCTAAGGCAGATGGTAATAGGAGGCAGGGGACACGATGTTTACCCAGGTTCGGGCCCTCTCTATGGAGGTAATACCCTACTTCCTGCTTGATTGATCTTGATGATATGAGTAGTACAAGAGTTGATCTACCACGAGATCATAGAGGCTAAACCCTAGAAGCTAGCCTATGGTATGATTGTTGTTGTCCTATGGACTAAACCCTCCGGTTTATATAGACACCGGAGGGGGCTAGGGTTACACAGAGTCGGTTACAACGGGAGGAGATCTACATATCCGTATCGCCAAGCTTGCCTTCCACGCCAAGGAGAATCCCATCCAGACACGAGACAAAGTCTTCAATCTTGTATCTTCATAGTCCAACAGTCCGGCCAAAGGATATAGTCCGGCTGTCCGGATACCCTCTAATCCGGGACTCCTCAAGAGTCTCCTCGAACCAGGCTTCAATGACGATGAGTCCGGCGCGCAGTTTGTCTTCGGCATTGCAAGGCGGGTTCCTTCTCCGAATACTCCATAGAAGATTATGAACACAAGGATAGTGTCCGACTCTGCAAAACAAGTTCCACGTACCATCGTAGAGAGAATAATATTTCCACAAATCTAATCTGCTGACACACTTGATACCATGACATCATACCATGGATCGGTCTTTATTCGAACCGTTTTACTCAACCAGCCTTGGCGCACATCGCGAGGCGGTTTCCTTGGCACGTCTTGTCGAAGCAGAGATCGTGTCCCCTTATCACGGGATTCTCATCAATACGGACGTGGGTAACCCAATCGTGCTCGTTGGTATGACTCCTTGATTATAGGCAAGTCCCAAATGGTCACGAGGAGGACGCTTGGTATTGACCCTCCTTATAAAGAGAGCAAGGCCTATCCTTTTTTATTCCTCGAACTCAATCGAATCCCTCCCCCGCCTCGAGTTCCAACACCCAAAGCTCAGGTCAGGCGCTTCGGACCTTCAACCATGTCCGGATCCAACCTTCAAGGTCGGTGGATGCCCTCCTCCGTCACGGAGGAAGACGTCAAAAAGTTAAGAGAGGCCAGGTTTCTGACCGGCGAGATCGCGCATCGGCTGCCTGCTCGTGGGCAGGTCATTCCTACTCCCAAATCCGGCGAGAGCGTTGTGTTCATATCTCACTTCCTTCGAGGGCTAGGTCTCGCTCTGGATCCCTTCGTGAGGGGGCTCATGTTCTATTACGGGCTGGGTTTCCATGATTTGGCTCCGGATTCTAATCTCCACATCTCGTCTTTTATCGTCGTGTGCGAAGCTTTCCTCCGCATCACCCCTCACTTCGGCTTGTGGCTCAAGACCTTCCAAGTGGAGCCGAAGTTGATCGAGGGGAGGCACGTGGAGTACGAAGGCGCCGCAATAAGCAAAAGTGCCGATGCCCCATGGCCCGAGGGTTCTTTCCAGGAGGTGTCCAGCTTACGGCAACAAGAGTGGTTTTATGTCACAGCTCCCAGGGGTACCAAATGGGTGGCTCCCCCTGCGTTTCGCTCGGGCTCCCCTTCACGACTAGCGTCATGGATCAACAAGGGGCTGGACTGGGGGCCAGTAAAGGATGTGCCCATGCTGCAGAGCCGCATCCGAGATCTCCTCAAAAGTGATATTGGTCTGGTCACAGTAACGCAAGTAATGTTACTTCGTCCGAATCACCTCGCAAACGTCGTCCCCTCCGCTGTGGGAGTTCAGCCCGAGAGGACCGCGAGCTATTCAACATTTCCTCGGCATGACGCCGAGGAGATGTACAAATTGTATGCCGGACCAGAAGTAATATGTCCGGATACCACCGAGGACGCGGGTCTGAGCTGCAATCGTCCAGATACCCAAGTAAGTCGCCCTGTGGCCGAACACGTTGTATTTTTATTCGTCACAACATTGTTCTGAAAAGTCGCTCTTTGACCAGGACTGGATAGCAAAGGCAAAGATGATCAGGTGTCCGCCCCCCCCTCCCCGAGGTCTCACCGGATCCGGTACTAGCCAGGATGTTGGAGCTCGCGCCTTACCAAGCGCCCTCAGGAGAAGATAAAGGTGGAAAGAAAGAGGCTAATGCCTCCGCGAAGGAGGATAACCAGGGAGAAGAAGCCAAAGTTCCCTCTCCCTAAGGAAGGAACAGGACCGCCCTGAAGGCAAGGAGACAATAGTCTCCAAACGGGGGAAGAAATATTCCCCAGAGGGTCCCCGCCTGTGGTATACCTGCCGCACAATGCCCGCAAGGGGGTCAGCCCTCCATCGAGCTGTAAGTAAAAAAGGTGTTTAATAGTAAAAAACATCCTACTTTACCTCTGAGGAAAATAACCGAAGCATTTATCTTGTAGCCCGGATCGTAGCCCTTCTCGGCAGAGTTCGTCTTCGGGGGATCTTCTTCCGGAGATGATGGAGAGCGAAACGCCTCCCCATGCCATCCCACCTTACGAGGCGGGCGACCCCGAGGTGTCGTCTCAGAGGGCTTCTCCCGATCCGGCAAGGCCAGAGGGTAATCCTTTGGCCACCCGAAGCCCTCAGTATCCGGCTCTTGAAGAGAGCAACCGGAAGAGTCCATCACCGCCTGCTATGCGGTCGAACGCACTGAAGGATCTGCTAGAGCAGGCGGCTATCTCAGAGGCGCATCGTGCGCTAATGGGAGCGGTGGTTGAGAGTATTTCATCCGCCGAAAGCGGGTTGCATGAAGCCTTTATGAGTCTGCTGAGAGGTTTTGAGGTACGTGAAATAGTGTGTACTTTTGACAGTACCGCACATGTTTTAGATGTGCCCTGTGCAGATAGTAGCCCCTGAGACTCTAGTTGCCATCGAAAACGGCAGTAAACAGAGGATCATAGTCCCAGGTAACAATCCGGCCGTCTTCATATGCAGGTGGCGGGAGGTCCGGTGGCTATCCGGACTGGTGAGGTTGCCGAGCTAAAGCAGCAACTTGACGCTGCAGATGCCGATATCATGCTTGTCAACAAGCGGCTTGACGAGGCGCAAGGTATGTAATTTCTCCGGTGATCAACATATAGTAAGAGGAGCGTGATGCCAGTATCTTTAACATGTTGTGACTGCAGATAGAGCTGCAGCAGTGGAGACCCTTCGGGCGGAACTTGCCCGAGCCAAAGAACAAGCCAGGAAAAGCGATGCGGCCGCTCTAAAGGCGGTCGAAGAGCTAAGAGCCGAACAGGCCGCTCATGGCCGAAGCAAGGAAGAAATAGCCAAGATGGCTGTGGATTTGAAGGACGCCGCCGACCGTTACGAACTTCTCAAAAATGAAGAACGAGCGAAGATGACTGACCTGGAAAAGGCCACGGCGCCAGCCAAGGACGCCCGTTCTACAATTAGAGCAATGAAGGAGGAGTTGCGTCACGCCGGGGATATCACAGCTGGCAAGCCATTTATGTTGCGGATGAAGTTCGTAGATCCTAAGTATGCTCCTCTTGATCGGATGTGGAGCTCCGCCGACAATTATCTTGATTTGGGAGCGAGTGCCGCTGATGCGGCCGAATACTTCAAAGATCAAAAAGATCGCGAAGTGGAGAAGCTGTTCTGGTCACAATGCTCCAGCGCGTCCGCTCCCGTTGAATGAACGGATGGCCGAATTGGCCGAGCTCCATATGTTGTCCGGGCTCGCCATGAGGTCTGTTGCGGATCATTTATGGTCTGAAGGGCCAAGGCCAAACAGTTATTTTAGTATGGTGCAGCAGTTCCTTGGTGTTGTGTCGCGCATTAACGCAATGAATAAGTCGGCGTGCATCGAGGGTGCATGGATGACGCTTGCCCGTGTTAAAACATACTGGGCAGAGATGGAGGCCACCGCGATTGCAACCCCGAGTTCGGCCATTGGCCGAGTGGCTGCCGAGCACTACTTTGACGAAGTCCTTGAAGGTGCTCGTTCAATAGAAGCTCGGCTCAAGAATATTATGTTCTAATGACATGTATTCCCATTGAAAAACAATGTTTTACTTAATTGTAAAGGTTATTTTTATACTTTTGCCTGAAAGTGTTATGATGCCTCCTGTGGGGCCATTTATGTATATATGTATATAACCTGAAAGTTTGCAGTCGTCGGCTTCAGCCCCCACGCATATAATGCGGGGGTATTCGCAGAAGACACGTGTTCACACTTGATCTAACGTCTTGGTCCATTAAGGAGGTGATAGTGCAGCGAACTAGGCAATCGGACTATATTGCTTTAACACTTTCACTTAGCCATAGAAGTTTGGCAGTGGGGCTACTATATAGCCCATGGTGGCTCCGCGCTCATCCGAATACGGGCGCGGTCATGCTGGCCGGAAACGGTCCTTCGTTAATGCGGAGGAATCGAAGATTCCGATAAGTCATCGAGTGGTTGACTAGTCTCTCACTTTATCATGACAGTTTTCGGCTTTCTCTCGAGGTGCTCGTCCGCCAGCTGTGGCACAATCGCAGTAGTTCTCCTGGTGCCACCTTAGCCGATAGAGCGGAACGTAAGGTAGCAAAACACAGGAGCCGGGCAAACCCAATATTTGACCAAAGACATGATTCGGAGCTGATGCATATAAGGCCAAAATCGCGAGGCCGAACACTCCCTAAGGTATTCGGTCTTTGTAGTATATACCGGGCCAAAGAATGCCCTTGGTAATGAGCCCCTAGTGTCTGGGTACGTGCAATATTCTGAAGTGGCCACATGCCAAGAACGCCAACATGCTTGTTGGTTATATTAAGAATCTGGAGGATGTGAACAACGAAAGACAGTAAAAAAAGGTTTACGCATGGTCTTAATCTAAAGAGAAACCTTTGAACGGGTCCCTGCTGCACGTCTGCGCCTGTGTCTCCGTTGTGCTGTATCCTGGACGGGTGTAGCACGATTGTCATCTGTAAAAGAGAGGAACTTAGTTGAAAGTCGTCGTGCAAAAAATTGGCTATTATAAATAAACCATATTAAAAGTCAAGATGGGTAAATTTGAGCCGTATTATCGCTGGGAAGCCCCTGGTACTGCCTGGGAGGGTGTAACCATTAAACCAATCTCAAGTATATCCAATGATTATCCGGACCCATCGAACCGTGTCCGTGGTCTTAACGACTACCATCATGCATTACGGTTGGTGAGGCCGTCTAGTGTTCGGCTGTTAAAGCAGCCGTGCGTTCTTCTGCGCGAAAGAAGCGCTCAACATTTCCATTTACTATGATGATGCCACGTGGACCGGGCATCTTAATCTTGATAAAAGCGTAGTGCGGTATTGCATTAAAATGAGCGAAAGCCGCTCGTCCGAGTAGTGCTTGATAGCCACTTCGGAATGGAGCAATGTTGAAGGTTAGCTTTTCGCTTTGGAAGTTGTCAGGCGAGCCGAACACAACTTCTAGTTTTAGAGAGCCCGTGCAGCGGGCCTCCGTGCCTGGTATTACCCCCTTGAAGGTAGCATTACTGTGGCTGATTTTTGTTGGGTTTATTCCCATTTTGCAGACTGTGTCATGATATATCAGGTTTAGACTGTTGCCGCCATCCATGAGGACTCGTGTGAGATGGTACCCGTTTATTATTGGGTCTAACACCAACGCAGCCAATCCTTCGGGCCGAATACTTGTAGCGTGATCCCTGTGATCAAAAGTGATCGGTTGGGACAACCAAGGGTTGAACTTGGTGGTGATGGGTTCTAGGACGTGTATGTCTCGGAGTGCGGTTTTGCTTCTCCCCCTCATCACTTGCACCACGTTTACCGTTTTGACTTCCGGTGGGAATTTCTTCTGTCCCCCGGTCCCTTGCTGGCGAGGCTCATCCTCGTATTCGCTTGGTGTGTCCTCCCCCTTGTGTTCGGTGTTTAGCTTACCGGCCTGCTTGAAGACCCAGCATTCTCTGTGGGTATGATTTGCAGGTTTATCGGGGGTGCCGTGGATCTGACATAGTTTGTGTAGGATCTTGTTTAGGCTATTCAGACCATCTCTGTTGCCTTTGAAGGGCTCTTTCCGCTGACCCGGTCGGGAGCCCCTGAATCCGGCGTTTACCGCCGTGTTAGCTGGGCTGTCTTCTTTATTCTGGCGCTTGTTTTTACTGCGTCGCAGTTTTACATTGCCGTCCCTGACTTCGGATGTGCTTGGGCCGCTGGTGCTACTTCGGGCTAACCAGTTGTCCTCGCCCGCGCAAAAGCGAGTCATGAGGCTTGTTAGAGCTGCCATTTTTCTCAGCTTTTCTTGGCCGAGGTGTCTGGCAAGCCATTCGTCTCGAACGCTGTGCTTGAAAGCTGCTAAGGCTTCAGTGTCCGGACAGTCGACAATTTGGTTCTTCTTAGAGAGAAACCTGTTCCAAAGCTTTCGGGCTGACTCTCCGGGTTGAATTATATGACTTAAATCGTCAGCGTCCGGAGGTCGGACATAAGTCCCTTGAAAATTAGCCCGGAAAGCATCCTTGAGCTCCTCCCAACTTCCAATGGAGTTTTCCGGGAGGCTTTTTAGCCAGTGCCGAGCTGGTCCTTTGAGCTTGAGGGACAAGTATTTGATGGCACGGAGATCGTCTCCGCGAGCCATATGAATATGGAGGATGAAGTCCTCAATCCAGACCCCAGGGTCTATGGTCCCATCGTACGCCTCTATGTTCACTGGTTTGAACCCTTCTGGAAATTCATGGTCTAATACTTCGTCGGTGAAACATAGGGGGTATGCGGCACCCCTGTATTTAGGCGTATCATGGCGTTCGGACGGGTGTGATATTTGGTTTTGGTTGAGTGCTGGAGCGTGTTTCCTTGATCCGTAGATGGATCTGTTTGCGCCGGTCTTTTGATGCGAGTTCTCGCGTGGGTCATGTACTGACTTATGTGCGGCCTCGTTGGCCGCTCTAACGCGGCCATGGGGTTGTCGATCCGACCGGCCGGCGGTTTTATGTTTTGACTATGGGGGCTCTAAGGCCTCGTCGTCGAATTCAGGCAGCAGCTTTCGCTTTGGGTAGCTCTTCGTGTGGCGACTATCACCATACTTTTCTGCCGTATCGAGCACTTTGTTCCATCTACTGTTGAGTGTATTTTGTGCGGCCTTGAGCCTTTGCTTCTGCTTCTTCAAACTCCTCACAGTGGTGATAAGCCTTCTACGGAGGTTCTCTTGCTCCAGCTGCCTTTCCGGGATGATGTGTTCGTCATCCGGACTGTTTTCTTCTCCGGAGATGGGTTGATTAGCTTGACGCTTGGCGTCGCCATGTTCGGACAGCGGCTCCGTACTTTGTTCGTCCGCTGGCTCACCCTGCTCTGTCGCTGGGTCTATTTGGTCGTCGAATCCTCCGGAGTCGACCGGGGTATTGTTTATTCTTGCGTTGTTATCGCTGTTTTTGCCGAGGCGGGATTTGGGGCGGCGCTTGCGGCGCCGCTTTGATTGCTTCTCGAGGGAGCTGTCTTTCTTCTGTTCCTCGTCATCATTTTCTTTGGGTGTATCCACCATGTAGATGTCATGTGATGAAGTGGTGGTCCAGCGCCCTGTGGGCGGTGGTTCCTGTTCGTCTCCTGCATCGCTGTCCATACCATCGATGTCTTCGGAGTCGTAGTCGAGAATGTCAGTTAAATCCTCGACAGTGGCTACTAAGTGGGTGGTGGGTGGGGAGTGAATTCCTCCGTCATTCGCATCCCATTCTAGCCGAACGTAGTTCAGCCAAGGTTCTCCGGACAGGGAGAGAAACCTTAACCAGTTTAGCACATCGCTGAAGGGCGAGTGCTGAAAGATATCCGCGGAGGTGAACTCCATGATCGGCGCCCAACCGGATTCGATAGGCATGGGCGCAGGCGGTTCGGAGTCAGTGGCCGGAGATGAGTCGGCTTCACGGCTCTCGTGAAGGGTAAGGTCAGTATTCGGCTCTATCGCCACTGAGGGTGCGGCCTCCAAGGCGGGGTTCATCTGCCCGTCCTCGGGTAGCTCGACCTGTTCCAGATTAAAGGCCGGAGTGGTTGCTGGCGTGATTTCCCGAACACTGTCCGACGGTAGAGCTATATCGTGCTCGTTGTGATCGTGCGGCACACCTGGCATGGGCCTGAATCCGTCGAAGATCAAGTCTCTGGGGATATCGGCAGTGTGATTCAAGTTTCCAAACCTGACTTGATGGCCAGGGGCGTAGCTATCGATCTGCTCCAGATGGCCAAACGGGGTGGCCCGCAGTGCGAAGCCGCCGAATACAAAGATCTGTCCGGCGAGGAAGACCTCACCCTGGACCGCATCGTTACCGATGATCGAAGGAGCCATCAAGCCTTATGGTGACGACACAGTGGAACTCTCAATGAAAGCACCAATGTCGGTGTCAAAACCGACGGATCTCGGGTAGGGGGTCCCGAACTGTGCGTCTAAGGCGGATGGTAACAGGAGGCAGGGGACACGATGTTTACCCAGGTTTGGGCCCTCTCTATGGAGGTAATACCCTACTTCATGCTTGATTGATCTTGATGATATGAGTAGTACAAGAGTTGATCTACCACAAGATCGTAGAGGCTAAACCCTAGAAGCTAGCCTGTGGTATGATTGTTGTTGTCCTACGGACTAAAACCTCCGGTTTATATAGACACCAGAGGGGGCTAAGGTTACACAGAGTCAGTTACAATGGGAGGAGATCTACATATCCGTATCGCCAAGCTTGCCTTCCACGCCAAGGAGAGTCCCATCCGGACACAAGACGAAGTCTTCAATCTTGTATCTTCATAGTCCAACAGTCCGGCCAAAGGATATAGCCCGGCTGTCCGGATACCCCCTAATCCAGGACTCCCTCAGGCGCCTTTACCGGAGGCCATCAACACTACAAAAAAAGACAGATCCATGACATTTTGGGCCGAACGAATTTTT
Organism: Aegilops bicornis; assembly: GCA_021605145.1. Taxonomy (NCBI): domain Eukaryota; kingdom Viridiplantae; phylum Streptophyta; class Magnoliopsida; order Poales; family Poaceae; genus Aegilops; species Aegilops bicornis. The sequence continues at coordinate 414,050,741 of CM038672.1, forward strand.
TTCTGTCATACTTATGACACTTCTATGACGATAATTGTGACAAAACCCGGTATCATCATAGATGTGGTGGGCTCCTACTTCTATGACAAAAAATCATGACAGAAAATGGGCTTTTCATCCTGGGCGAGCTGGAGACGCAGCTGCATGACATTCTTTGGGCCGTCCATGACGGAAAAACCATGGTAGAAGCGAGGGCGAGGAAAATATTGGGGTGTTCCCGGTTACGGTGGGTGGTCGGGGCCGAGCGATGCACGAAGGTTTGCGCGTTTCTCTCGTACACGCACGCGCGTGGGTGTGAGGCATTGGGCTCTAACTGAACCCGAGCGAGGCGTTGGGCTCTAACTGAACCCGAGCGACGGTAATCGCAGGCTACGACATCGAACCCGAGATCGATCGATGGCTGTTAATCGAACCCGATCGAAGCGATTCCTTCGCCATCGCTGCTAATCAAGTCGATCGATGCTGCCTCTGGATGAACAATGAAGCGTTCTTTGGGGGTTTGGATGAGCAGTTCGGTGGGGGTGGATGAACAGGACCCCGTGGTGTTGCCTCTGGATGAACAGGACCCCGATCGATCGAGCCGGTTGGGGCTGGATGAACAGGACCCCGTGGAGGGCTGGATGAACAGGACCACCCCATGGAGGGCTGGATGAATAGTAGACGATGGAGGGCTGGATGAACAGTAGCCCCGTGGAGGGGTGGTTGAACAGGAGCCCGTGGAGAGGGCTGGTTGTACAGTAGCCGGTAGAGTAGCGCGCGGTGGGGGCTGGATGAACATGAGCTCGTGGATGAACAGTCGCAGGTGGAGGCTGGAGGAGGTCGATGGTGGATGAACAGTAGCCCGTGGAGGCTGGAGGGGGTCGACGGTGGAGATGAACAGTATCCCGTCCCGTTTTGCAGTACACCACACCCCTCCCGATGAACAGGACCCCCGTTTTGACTGTAGCCGTTTCCTCCGTTTTGCGGTACGCCACACCTCTCCCGATGAACATGTCGGCGTTCTGGGAATGGGGGTACCCGGACTTGCCTGCCTGCGGCCTGCGGCGTGGCTCAAGGGGTGGCCCAGTACGGCCCATCTTCATCAACACAAGCTCAAGACCCTCGCGAGGGGCCAAGCCTCATGAGGCGGACGATGAAAGCTTCCTCGGGCATGGCCTCGTCGGGCTGGCTCGCGAGGAGGCGGAGAGATCAAGGCAGGTACCTCACGAGGTGCCCATGACGCAAGCCATGACGACCGAGGGCGCCCGGTGAGCGCCACCGCTCAGTGTCCTCATTTCCCCTTTGGTGCAAAGGAGGCAAGCGCAGGCCAAGGCATCAGGCAAAGGCAACCATTTCGATGCAACAAGACCAAGACCAGCAGAACAGCGGGAAGGAGGTCATCGTGGAGCCCAAGCCGGCGTCACCGTCAGAGTCTTTGGCAGGCGAGAACCGACTTTAGACAGGATAAGTGTACTAGATGTTCCCCTTCAAAATGGCCAATTGTTGGCGCCCTTCCCGCTCAATATTTGGGAAGAGGCCCAGGGCCTCCCTCTATAAATAGGACTAGCCACCACCAAGGCAAGGGGGATCGATCAGGGGGGGATCAATCCGGAAGAGACCTATCAGATAGAACCCTAGCAGAGAGAGAGAGGCGATCGAACTTATCCAAGCAGTTCATCGCACCAGCTCAAGAACAGCCCCTCGCGAGGCTGTTCTCCCTTTGTATTCTTCATCATCAGCCCCTGAGGCAATCCACCACACCACAAACTGGAGTAGGGTATTACACCACAATGGTGGCCTGAACCAGTATAAACCTCGTATCCCTTGTGTTGTTCTTTGTGTAGTTTAGATTCTTGCGAGGCGACGAGACGTAGGTAGGTTGGAGGTGCGATCTCCGCGTGCACCCCAGAGGTCGAACCTAGAGGGTCTGCCGGAACCCGAAATCTGACATTTGGTGCGCTAGGTAGGGGGCACCGGAATCCACCTTCCGCCGCCCTGCTCTTCGCCGCCCCTCGCATCCATGTCAGACGCTCATCGAGCCTGTGCCGAGCGCCGGGCCGCTCTCGCTACTCGCGTCGCCCAGACGGCCCTCGTCGGCGGCCGCCCCCGCCGTTCCCCATCGCCTGCCGTCAACGCCGCCACCGGCCCGATGGGGAACGAGCAGCAGACGTCGTCTCTGCATCCTTCAGTGCGGCGGGAAGGCCACACTGCCACCCCGTCGCTGACTCCAGCCGATTCTTCATCCCACGCCCGTCGCTCCTGACGCCAAGACGCCGCTGTGTACTCGCACGGGAACTCCTGCACTACAATCCCATCGACGACCTTCACGACGCAGTGGCTCGCCCGCATCACCGAGCTCGTCGGCCTCCTGGGGCTCCTGCACCATCCTCTCGCCGCATTGCCACGCCTTGCGCGGGCGATGAAGCTCCGGGGGCGCCTCAGCCGCCTCCCCCTCAAGAAGGCGCCTTGGCACCAAGGCGCGTGGCCCCTGGGCAGAACCCACTCCGTCCGGCACCAACACAGCAAGAGAAGAGCTGCCAAGAGGTCCCTCGTCCCCAAAAAGCTTCCCGAGTGCTCCCCACACCGGCCCGTCACGACCGCGCTCCTGCTCCAGCGCGCCAAGACCCCGCGCTGCTCCTCGCGGAAGTGCACGAAGACCTCCAAGATCAAGCCCTCCGTCACCAAAGGCCTCCCGTGGCCACTGCAGGCTGCCGTGCCTTCACCGCCGAAGGCGCAGGCGTGGCTGGCCGACAAGTTCAAGCTAGACCTGCCCCCACGCCACGATGGCACGGCCGACCCCGCGGAGTTCCTCCAGCTCTATGAGCTGGGCATCGAAGCCGCCAACGGGGACGAGAAGGTCATGGCGAACTGGTTTCCCATGGCGCTCAAGGACGGTGCCCGCACTTGGCTCCTGAACCTGGCTCCTAGCACGATTTCCTCCTGGAACGAGATGCGCACCCAATTCATCGCCAACTTCCAAGGCACCCGCGATCGGTCCCCGACCATGAGTGACTTGCGCCGCATCAAGCAGCAGTCAGGGGAGACCCTGCAAAACTTCATCCAACATTTCAACAACGCTCGCCTAAAGATCCCCAGGGTGTCTGAGGAGGCCATCATCTCAGCCTTCTCCGACGGTGTGTGTGACGTCAAGATGAAGGAAGAGCTCGTGATCCATGAAGACCTGTGCACATCCCTGGAGCTGTTCAACTTGGCGACCAAGTGCGCCAGGGCTGAGGAAGGATGCCTTTCCCTTCTCGAGCTGCCGCCGCCACCCGTAAAAGAGAAGAAGCCCAAGGTCAAGGACGTGAAGCGCAAGGGGCTGCCGTGTTTGCATGCGAGCCGGACACCAAGCGGGGAAGGGATCAGCCTGAGTCATCCAAGGGCAGTCGATATTGCATGTACCATGACCTCCACACCCACAACACCAACGAATGCCAAGAGCTCAGGGCCGTGCGGGACGTGCGTGCCGGCCGACGCCCCGAGCGCAGCGACCGGGGCTATGGCCGAGGAGGAGGAAGAGGTGGAGGACGATGGGAAGACCGTGGCCCTCGCCAAGGGTGGCGTGACCGACCTCGCGAGGACCGCTGGCAGGATCAGGCTTGCGAGGGAGGTTGGAGGGACCCGCCTCGCAAGGGAGGCTTGAGGGATCAGCCTCGCGAGGATCGCCCACAAGGCAACGCAGGCCTCCCTCCTCTGCCACCGCAGCCAAGGAGAAATGAAGACCATCATCAGGACGAGGGGGCTGGGGGCTTCTAGGAGCCACGCGCAATCGCTTGCATCCTGGGCGGAGCTCAAGCCCCAGCCTCTCAGTGCATCTTCAAGCATTTCACCCGCGAAGTGAATGCTGTCCTCCCCAGGCTCGAAGCCACACGCCCCCTCAGGTGGTCAGCATGCGCCATCACATTCAGCTCACCGGATCAGCTCAAGTGTGCAGCCACAGCCGGAGTCCTCCCGATGCTTTGTTCCCCAATCATCAGCAATGTGCAAGTCACCAGGACCCTCATCGATGGCGGAGCAGGGCTCAATGTCCTGTCCATTGAGACATTCAACAATCTCCAAGTGCCATACAATCATCTTCAGCCAACCAAGCCTTTCTCCGGAGTCACTGATGGTTCCACAGTTCTGATAGGGTAGGTCCGCCTTCCTGTCACCTTTGGGACGCGCGACAACTACCGCACCGAGCTCATTGACTTCGACGTCACAAGACATTCGTCACAATAATGCCATCCTCGGGTACCCATCTCTGGCCAAATACATGGCCGTGACTCATCACGGCTACAATGTCCTCAAGATGCCAGGAAGCGGTGGAGTCATCACGGTGCCTTGTGAAGAGAGAGACGCAGTGTGTTCCCTGGAACGTGCTTTTCAAGCCACATCAATTGAAGATCCAGATCGCAGGAGCGGAGGGCTTCCCGAGGTGGTCCCTAAGAAGAAGAAGACATCCCCTGGTCATAGCCCTCGAGAGGCAGGCCCCTCCGAGTCCGCGCCCATTCCAGGGGCGCCTCCTTCTGTCGCATAGGAAGGCGCGCGGCGCGCCTCCTCGGGCAAGGCTCGGGGGCTCTCTCCGGGAGGGCCACCGACTTTGCTAAGATCACGAGGGAGGCGCTCGGGCACCACTTGGAGGGGTGTTTCAAAGCAGGTTTCCGTCAGGACGGAGCGAGGCAAGGAGGGCCAAACCCTCAGGAGGTCGTCAAGATCATTCAGGAGCTGCAGGAGTCAAGAGTCATGAGTGGCAGCCGCCACTTACCGTAGCTCCCCATCCAGGCGAGGATGGTGGGCTGCGCGTCTGCATCGACATACCAGGGCTCAACCGAGCCGCCTCTCAGGAGAGCCTCTGGCCCTCACGCGTGGGACGCTGTGAAGGTCCACCCCACAACTATGTTCGCATGCCTTACGGCTTGCCGAACGCGGCTGCCACGCGCCAGCGCCTCATGAGGAGCATCCTGGAGGATCAAGTGGCCAGGCATTCCGCAGTCCTGGCGAAGATGGAGATGGTCCGCGAGGAGCCATCGGCGCCTCCGGAGCCTCCCAAGGCTCCGGGGCCTAGGGGCTCATGAAGATCTGCTTCCGCATCGCACGGCGTCCGCTACTTCAGCATCCCTTCATCTCCAACCTCACCAGGTGACGTCCTTCGAGTTTCATTTTCAGCCGAGCGCTTCTGTGGCTGCATCATTCCCAGGCCACGTGGCTTCGTCCCTGCGGCATGTATCCCTTTGGTTCATGTTTTAGTTTACCTTATCGGGGGCGCCCCTCGGGCTGCACTATCCCCAAGCCACTCGGGCCAGACCCAGTGGCATGTATCCCTCTCGCATTTATTCAAGTCGTGTGCTTGACTCTTCATGATCGTTACTTGATGCTTGTCCACGACACCCTTCTTCCTTCATGTCGGCCGCTTGCATGTTAAAGGGGGGGGGGTACCTGAGCATCGCAACTCATGGGCCCTTACTAGCTCTCCAGTCTTCACCCTCTGGCCTTGTCCACGGCATCGCGACCTGGCATACCAGCGACGGCTGAGCTCGCTCGAGGGCCGGGACCCGAGGACGTAGAGCATCGGCATCTAACCAAATTTGCAGGAACACATTACAAGTAAAGGCCCAGTGCAGCGCAACCCGCCTTGAGGTAGGGCCCCGTGAGTCCCGCTACCGGCTCACGGGTGCCCAGACACACTCGCCAAGCCCTACTGCCAGCCACGTGTCGTATGGGTCAGACACGCCTGGGGCTCCTCCCGGAGGGGAGCCCCCTCCCACGCACCTGTGGAAGCACCATGCTTCGCGCTGGCTGACGACACTGCTGAGGAGCGGCTATGCCCATACACATACAGAAGCGCTATGCTCCGCGCTGGTGATAAACAACTAAGGGTGGCCCCTGGCTGCATCAACCTCAGGGAGCCTAGAGCTTAGTGTCCGGCTTCATCCTAATGCTTCCCCTCGGGAGTGCCGCGCGAGGGTGCTGGGCACGGGGGATACGCCTGGGTCACGCCCAGACGCACGCCACCCAGCCAGGCCCCTCGGGCCTGGTTCGTCGCAGGTCTCTCCCCGAGCGGAGCCAAGGTATGAAGGCCGTTTGAACGTCAAGGGGGACTCCTGAGCATCGCGACTCAGGAGCCTAACTGGTCACGTAGCCCCTCACCCCTTAGTTCCAAAAGGCTAACGGCGGTTGAGGTATGCGCGGGGCCGGGCTCTGCCGACGTAGAACGGTAAATCTGTTCATGCATCTCCCCTCCCTACTTGCTATTCAAGGTTAAGGGGGACTCTCGAGCATCACGACTCAGAGCCTAATCGGTCACGTAGCCCCTCACTCCTTGGTCCTGGCCCCTGGTTTCCGGTCGGGGCTAACGGCGGCCGAGGTATCTTGTGAGGCCGGGCTCTGCCGACGTAGAACACAGGCAAGTAGTAAGGATAAGCTCAAATCTCAAGGAGTTCAAAAGCAAATATTACAGTCCATAACTGTTTTCACAACGCCGAACACAAGTCTAAATGCCTCCACGAGGCATGATGCATGTTGCAGGAGCTGAAAGCAGGACAGGAGCCACGAAGGGGTCACCTTTCGGCAGCACCATCGCTGGCGGCAGAGCTGCACTGGGCGGGTTCGCCTCGTGGAGCCTCAGGATCGGCAGCACCTCTCTTTGGCTTGGTGCTGAAGGCACGAAACCTCGCCAGCAGAGCCTTTGCTCGACCCTTCACAGCTTCAGCAGCGGCAGCAGCAAGCTCACCACTCACAGGCTCCAGCAGGCTGTCAAGGTCAACATTGGGGTCGCGAAGGTAGACATGGGTGAAGACGCGCGTCAGTGCTGCAGAAGAAAGGACACGCGCCTCAGCCTCAGCTATGGGGCCCAGGCCAATCGTGACATCTTCAAGGGCGCGGACCAGGAAGGGAAGCAACTTGGTGGGACCGTCCTTGGCGCCGGCCAGCGGACTCTCCAGGCCGCTGTCATAAAGCTGCCTTCAAAGAAGGCGCGAAGCTTTCTCCTCCATCTTCGCGAAGGCCACGCGGTCCTCGGCCAGACCCGCGCCTTGCCGTCGGCTCGATCTTCCTCGCCTCCAACTCCCGCTCCCAACAGATCTAAGCTGCCATGGCGCTCATCAAGCTCGGCATCCCGGTCCTTGGCGGTAGTCTCGTGAGCCTTCATCTCTGCCTCCTTCTCCTGGTGGTCACGGGCCTCCTTGGCGAGCTGGTCGTGAAGGCCCTGCAGCTCGCTCTCCAGCGCCTTGCAGCGACCTCGAACATCCGCAACCTCCCCCAAGGCGGCATCGCGAGTGGCCTTGGCCTGAAGGATGGCCTGTTTTTCCTCGTCGCAGGCCGACGCGGCCCGAACGAGCGCAGCTCGAATTGAAGCATCAGAGCGGACCCAGCCGGAGGCCAGCTCCAGGCGCCCGGCCACCAGGCGAGGGTCGGCGCCTTGGAGATCTCCTTGCAGCTGTTCCAGTTCAGCAGTAGCACGATCCAGGACAGTAGACGGAGTCGGAGAAATGGCAGTTGGCGGAGTAGGAGGAGAAGACGGCAGTGAAATCACGGCACCATGAGTAGGGACCTTCTGCGCCCCGACGACTACGGAGGTGGCATCAGGCGAAGGCGCATCGAGAGTCGCTCGTGCCACGGGGGCTGAGCTCGCCCCAGCACACCCTGCCTGGCCTCGCGAGGATGTCCGGGCAGGAGAAGCCTGGGCCTTTCCACACCCTTCTCCCGTGGGTGAAAATGCTGCCCCAGACGAAGCCTCAGGGGCCCCCTTCAGCTTTTTCGCCGCAGGCACCAACCTAGGCAATGAATATGAACATCAAGCCTCAGCAACGAATCAAGAAGCAAAACGAGAACCAAACACTTACTGGTCGTCGCTCGCGGGCTCGAGCATCCTCCGGCCGAACTTGAAGCCCGAGAGCCGGCTGCTGGGATCAACCTCAAGAGACTTGGGAGCAGGAGGCACGTCTGAAGATCGCCTCGGAGCCGGAGCAAGCCCGCGGGGAACCAGCCCCGTCCTGTCCTTCTTCGGGATCAGGGGCGAGCATTCACCACCTCGCTCGTCGCCATCCTCGTCGTCGTCCGGCATGAGGCGAAGAGCGCGGGACCTGCTCCGAGGGATGTTAGCCCTCGACTCCCCGTCGGTCGCCTCAGAATCGAGCTCCTCTTCTTCCTCCTCTCCGCTGGAGTCGCCGGAGGATACGTTCACCAAGGCCGCCGGGTCCTCCGGAACCTCCGCGAGCACAGGCCCGTCCCCGTTGAAAGCGGGCATGGAGTTCACCACCTGCTCCCAATCATCTCGAAGGAACAGGGGTATAGGAGCACCCTCCAGCCTCGCCACGTCTCCCCCGACCAAGGATTGGAGGACCGCGGCCAGATCTTCGTCGGTCAAGACTACGAGGCTCGGGCGAAGCCTCCACAGTGAGCGTAGTATTGCCAAGCGGGCCACCTGTGCTCCAGAACTCCCTCGGAGTGACGCCTGGCCAGCCTTCGGCCACGCCATGTTGCCCGCCACAGGTCCGCGCCCATCCTCTCCAAAGACCTTGGCTTCGCTGGGATCCACGAGCTCCGCAGGAGACCAAGCGTCGATGGACTCAGGCTGCCTCGTGGGCAGGATCAGCCGGGGTGGATGCGCCCAGCATCCACCATAACCCACTTGCTCCGGAAGCCTTCAATCCTCTTCCCAGGCTTCGAGATATCATTGGAGCTGGAGTACGCAACGAAGCTCGCGCATGTAGTAATGGGACCGCGAGAAACCCGGAGGTAAAAGTAATGGCGCAGCAAGGCCACTGAGGGCTGCACCCCGACATGAGCCTCGCAGTAGTAGGCGAAGATTGCCAGGATAAGAACAGAGTTGGGGTGGAGGTGCAGAGCTTGCAGGTTGTAATGGCGGAGTACAGAAAAGAAGAACTCAGAAAAGGGAGGCACCGGACCGGCGGCAATGGCGCTCAAGAAGAGCGGGTAGAAGGTGCTTCCTTGGTCCTGGGAAGGGCGGAGCCAACCTTGAGCACCGCCGCCCCGTCGTTGCCTTGCGCCACCATCATATGGCGCGTCTGGGCAAGGCTCTTCTCCGACATGTTCGGAGAATCCAAAGCGGGCGAGAACCAAGTTCTGGCCAGGGTCTGGCGAGGCGCCATGCCTTGCTGGGGCGCAGGGTTGGAGTAGATCTGGGGATTTCAGAAGCAGGAAGGATAGGAGCAAGAAAGGGCATCTGGGCAATGACTGGAGAAGGCAAAGAAGGTAAAGCCTAGACGGGTACCGCTCTCTTGTCAATTCGTTAAGTTGCCAAGGCATCATGGGGAAGCAGGGACGCCCATGTCCAATCAACCGCCAGGCGGCGCCCAAGGCCGCAGGCTGTTGGGGCCCGCGAGGCTTCGCACTTGCCCCTTCGCTTCTCTGCTAAGCCAAGTCCAGGCGCGCCTTGGGCCCGGGGGCTACTGTCGGTGTTCTGGGAACGGGGGTACCCTGACTTGCCTGCCTGTGGCCTGCGGCGTGGCTCAAGGGTGGCCCAGTATGGCCCATCTTCATCAACACAAGCTCAAGACCCTCGCGAGGGGCCAAGCCTCGCGGGGCGGATGACAGAAAGCTTCCTCAAGCACGGCCTCGTCAGGCTGGCTCGCGAGGAGGCGGAGAGATCAAGGCGGGGTACCTCACGAGGTGCCCATGACGCAAGCCATGACGACCGAGGGCGCTAGGCGGGCGCCAGCTCGCGTAGTGTCCTCATTTCCCCTTTGGTCCAAAGGAGGCAAGCGCAGGCCAAGGCATCAGCCAAAGGCAACCATTTCGGTGCAACAAGACCAAGACCAGTAGAACGGCAGGAAGGAGGTCATTGTGGAGCCCAAGCCGGCGTCACCATCAGAGTCTTTGACAGGCGAGGACCGACTTTAGACAGGATAGGTGTACTAGATGTTCCCCTTCAAAATGGCCAATTGTTGGTGCCTTTCCCGCTCAATATTTGGGAAGAGGCCCAGGGCCTCCCTCTATAAATAGAACTAGCCACCACCAAGGCAAGGGGGATCGATCAGAGAGGATCGATCAGGGGGGGATCAATCCGGAAGAGACCTATCAGATAGAACCCTAGCAGAGAGAGAGAGAGAGGCGATCGACCTCATCCAAGCAGTTCATCGCACCAGCTCAAGAACAGCCCCTCGCGAGGCCGTTCTCCCTTTGTATTGTTCATCATCTGCCCCTGAGGCAATCCACCACACCACAAACTAGAGTAGGGTATTACACCACAATGGTGGCCTGAACCAGTATAAACCTCGTGTCCCTTGTGTTGTTCTTTGTGTAGTTTAGATCCTTGCGAGGCGACGAGACGTAGGTAGGTTGGAGGTGCGATCTCCGCGTGCACCCCAGAGTTCGAACCTAGAGGGTCTGCCGGAACCCGAAATCCGACAGAACAGGACCCCCGTTTCGACCGTAGGAGGTCCGTTTCCTCCGTTTTGCGGTACGCCAGACCACTCCCGATGAACAGGATCCTATTTCGACCGTGGCCGGTCGAACACAAGGCCATTTCCTCCGTTCTCGGTACACTAGGCCTCGTTTCCATCGGCTGTTCCGTCCAAGCCCTCCCGATGAACACGACGACGCATTCCGTTCCGACCCAGCCGGTTGGCTCTCCATGAACACGACGACGATGTTGTTTCTCCGTTTTTACCCAGCCATGTACACGAGCCCTGGCCGTACGTATGCGCGAGTGGGCATTCCAGACCCGCCAGTATGTAATGACGCGTCAGATTTACTTTCTTGCACCCTGGCCGCTATACGTACGTGTACATGCTACGTGCGCGCCTCTACTAGAACACGTGCGCGCCTCTACATCGACCAGTATGTATGTACACGTTCGCGACCAGAATGAAAATGCTACGTATGCTTCAACCAGGTTGGTCCCGACTGTCAGGCACTTCCTTGCATGCGAAGAAGTAGCTGGTGGGTCCCAGCAGTCAAGGCGGTGAATCGTTTTTTTGCCCGGACGCACTTCCTTGCGTGCGAAGATGTAGCTGGTAGGTCCCAGCAGTCAGGGGGGAAACGTTTTTTCGCGAAATACGGTTGCCCGTCTGGTGAGTCCCTACTGTCAGGTGGAGGAATCATTATTTTCCGCGTAATAAGGAGGCACTTCCTTGCTGCTACCATGGACCCAGCTGTCAGCCTCTCCACATACAGTCCACGACCGATGGAAGCCATTCCTTGACCACGTTGACCACGCCGCACCGAGAGCACCAGGGCGGTGGACGACGGCGAGGCCTAGGAAGGGGACGACGCAGAGCCGGGGAAGACGCAGCAGTTGATGCCCACGCGTAGAGGAGTATGAGGGTTCACTGGTTCGGCTGCGGTGTGAGGCTGCCGTCGCCGCAGAATAACAGCGGGTGTGGGTGAGTAGAGGGATGGCATGGCCAGCGGTGGGAGTAGTAGGGCGGTGAGGCCTCCGCGGCATCACAGCCGGCCACGGCAGGCAGGAGCACGCGGCACGACCGGCGCTGGTTTGGGCGGCTGGAGCAAGAAGACCGGAGGTTGAAGAAGCATTACGGCCGTTGGGTGGACATCGTACGGTCACTGGAGCTATAATCGTTCATATTGACTAAGTTGACAAAGCCCTCCATCCCCGTCAACTTAGTAGGCCCACAAGTCAGCTTCCCACCAAGGTGGGTCCCAACTAGCAGGAGGAGTATTCATTTTTTTTCTACGTAATAAGGAGGCACTTCCGGTGGGTCCGAGCTGACAGCGGGGGGGGGGGACGTTTTTTTCACGAAATACGGTGGCCCGTCCGGTGGGTCCCAGCAGTCAGGGGGAAACGTTTTTTTTTGCAAAATACGGTGGCCCGTCCGATGGGTCCCTACTGTCAGGTGGAGGAATCATTATTTTCTGGGTAATAAGGAGGCACTTCCTGGCTGCGACCATGGACCCAACTGTCAGCCTCTCCACATACAGTACACTGCCCATGGAAGTCGTTCCTTGACCACGTTGACCACGCCGCGTTCCGTTGCATGCATGCGTCCATGGGTGTGGTGCCCCCACCGTCGACCTCTTCACGACAAATCATCTTTCGATGACTCTCGGTTGTTCACCACATTGACCACACCGTGCCGAGCGCACCAAGGCCGATGGACGACGACGAGGCCCCAGACTGGAATGACCCGGAGATGGGGAAGACGGGGTAGTGGAGTCGCAGATGGAGAGGAGTGGGAAACTTGACTGGTTCGGGTGCGCGACAGCATAGTCGCGGTGCCGCCCACAGGAGACAGGAGCAAGAACAGAGGTTGAAGAAGGAGCACGGCTATTGGATTAACATCCAACGGTCCACCTGCTAGAACCATTTGTTGATTAAGTTGACAAAGCCCTGCATACACGTCCGCTTAGTAGGCCCACAAGTCAGCCACCAAATCTGACGGGTCCCAGCTGTCAACGGGAGGAATAATTTTTTTCGCATGACAAGGAGGCACTTCCTTCCGTGAAAAGATACAGCCGGTGGTTCCCAGCTGTCAGGTGGAGGAAACATTTTTTTCCAGCTTAATAAGGAGGAACTTTCCATGCGTGCGACCATGCACCTTGTGGGTCCCAGCCATTGGGCTCTCCACGTACAGTCCTGTTCCAATGACTCTCGTTTATTGACCACGCCGCACCGAGCGCAGCGAGGCGGTGGACGATGTCGAGGCCCCGGACGAGAACGACTCGGAGATGGGAAGACGCGACAGTGGAGTCACAGATTGAGAGGAGGAGAAGGGTTATAACTGGTTCTGGTGCGGTGTGGGGCTGCAATCCGTGGAGAATAACAGGAGGTGTGGAGGGGTGGAGGGATAGCCTTGCCGGCGGTGGGTAGCGCTTCGCAGCGATGCGTGCTAAGCAGAGCCGCTAGCCGCGGGAGGCCGGACTAGGAGGTCACGGTGACGCTGGAGGAAGAAGACGAGAGATTTAAGGTGCATGCCGGCCGTTGGATATAAATCCAACGGCTGTGGATGTCATAATCATTTGTTGACCAAGTTGACAATGCCCTGCGTAGGCTTCGACATATTGGCCCACATGTCAGCCTGCAAAAATGTGGCATATATTCAACCCATGTTTTCTAGAATGTACAATCCATTTACTGGGCTGGGTGAACAAATAATTTCACGTTAATGCGGCCCATTTATATTTTCTAAGGAATCCCAGCCCATTTGCACTTCCTTCAAATACAGGAATTAGCTGGGCTTGTTATATATATAATGTTATGTTAGAAGGAGCAATTAATATCAAAAAATAAACCGGAGAGGCACATTTTTTATATACATAATTAACAAATTAGCGAGTTATTGCTCAAAATAAAAATGAGTGCGTTATTATTACATTGGTCCTTAAAATCTTCACAAGCTTCTGTACGCAATCACCAGGATTTTCCTTGCATGTGAGTCAAAAACAACTAGGATTTTCCTTGCCAACTTCTGTTAAACATTTACTTTTATAAGTTAATAACATGTGGGATGTTTTTATAATGCATATATAAGTCTCTATAAAATATACGACAATAGTAATAATACAAATATATATAATGTGGTTAAAAAATGCATTGGGCTGCCGATCTTTAAGAAAAATCCCATAGGCCGGTATGGACCTCAAAAAATAAGTTGAAACCACTGTCACCGTATGTCGTGGGCTACGCATGTTAAAATACAAAACCTAGGCCTAGCTGATACTTGTTCGCCCTCTGGAAAAAAAGATACCAGATCTCTGAGCTAACTGGATTAAAGAGGGGGTCGGCGGCACGACTGAAGAAGCACATTAGGAGCGAATTTTTTTCTACAGTGGATGGCTCTCGATGGCGTTTTTTACTTGCCTCTGCACCATACAACTTGTATTTTAGCCTCCAAGTCTGTGGTGGACCAACAGCCCATTTGCTGGGCGGGCCAACCTACAGAAACTAGCTCTCGATTTTTCATCAAGGCCAAAAACAACGCAGTACTATGTTTGTTTTGAGGCCGAAAACATTACGACAGGGGTTGAGCGGGGGAGGGGGCAAGATAGAGCAAAAAGATTAAAAAGAGCTGATGCGCCGTTGCTACCCTAACAAAGCAGGTGCAATTCTTCTCGGGAAGAAGGTGTGCCGTTGACACCAACACGTCACATACCCCATAGTAGGCATACCAACAAGTTCACACACAAGTACAACAGAAAAGGAAAACATTCGTATCAAACTCAGGTTCACAGGACACGTTCATATTCATAGCCAACATTCACTATCAACAACTCAAAAGATTCATATATACACAAGTTCAGCATGTCTATGGATCCAAATGATTGATAAGTCACACAACAATATTCATAGATAATTCACAAAAAGATTCAGATATACACATGTTCAATATGTTAATGCATCCAAATGATTGAGATCACAGACAATATGATCCATGGACGAACTTTAATAACCTAGGGTACAGACTGGTAAATGGTGTTCAGTCGGAGGTACTTCTTGCTAAAATTAATGCTTGTACAAGTAAATTTTCGAGTACATAAGAGGCAACATGCATAATCTGAACTTTGCTTGTAGGTTTATCCTCAAATAGTGGCCTCGTGCGAGGGAGGTTTGAGCAACTTGGCCACTACTTTCATCCAAGTAGTTCTTGGCTCATCTTGGTCCTCTAGCTCGCCAAAATTCTACATTGCAGATCGGTAATTGGTGTTGGTTAGAGGTACTTCTTGCTAAAATTAATGCTTGTACGAGTAAACTTTCGAGTACATAAGAGGCAGCATGCATAATCTGAACTTTGCTTGTAGGTTTATCCTCAAATAGTGGCCTCGTGCCGAGGGAGGTTTGAACAACTTGGCCACTACTTTCATCCAACTAGTTTACTGGCTCATCTTGGTCCTGTAGCTCGCCAAAATTCTACATTGTAAACGAGAAAGGAGGTGGTTGAGAAAATGAACCACCCAAATTTTTTGTGCAGTTCAACTGAAATGGAGCATCCCTGGCGTGCAGACTGATTAAGTGCCAGATGAATATATGCATCAACCAACTTGTATGTAATCTTTAGACTCCATACCATACAGTTCGCTACCATCTCTGCCGATAACCAAAAGGCACAAGTTGGGACCAAAGACTGGACTGCGTTTTTCTGGGCTATGCGCCAAGCAATATTTTTGTCGTTCACTCTCCTAATACTGGGAGTTTGACAACTGGTTGACGTCGGTTGATACTCAAATGAATATAGGCACTTCTTGTCAACATCGATGCTTGTCTGAGTGAACTTTGGATTACATAGCAGCAGCATAAGTACCTGTCCATCTGATCTTTTTGTGCAGTTCTACTGAAATCACCCAATGTAATGATTTGCTCATGAGTTCAGGATCCAAGTTACTCCTTTATGAAATCGGTAAATCAGTAAGCACAATACCAAATTACCAATACATATGACAAGCACAATAATCGGGATAGACCAGTACCAACTTTGTGTGAGGTAGCATATCAATTACTATTTCCTTTGATCGAAGCCGAGATAAGCCAAGCGATCGACAAAGAAAGGAAGAATGCAAGCCCATATTAGCGACTGACAGGAAAGGAAGGAAGCTGTCGAGGCAATGAAACACCCAAAGTTTTTGTGCAGTTCCACCAAAATCGAGCATCCCTGTTGGCACGTATATTGAGAGAGTGAGATTACTGTAATAGTGGGACTAGTTGATGAAACATACACTAACAAATAGAAGCACCCTCATTATCTTAATGGGTAAAGTTAGCAACATAGTAGTCTTGCTTAAAGAGAGGTATTTGTTTTATTTAATCAGTGCCAATTAGCTCAACACTCAAAGCATTGCCATGTATCATAGGTTGCAAAACTTTAACGTGCAAAGATAACGGAGTTTCTCATGATAGTAGCACGATACAAATAGAGATGACAGCAAACTAATATGGATGAAGGCCTTAGGCCGGTACAAACCTGAGGAAAAAAGCTTATTCATGTAGTCCCGTAAGAGATGATAAAGCACTCAATGGAATCACTCAATAGTGTATATTTTTGTGCACTTCAAATGTATGGTTGAAATCACTCTTGTTTACCAGTGCTGAGATTATATCGAAAGATTACCAAGAACTTCCAACAGCGTTAAAGCACTAGCTGGGATACAGTTCATTGTATTGTCTTGTGTAGTTCCACTAAAATGTATGATTGGCACAACATGATCCCTGTTTGCACAAGTAGGAACAAGGTGAAACCTTCATTAGCTTGGTGAGAAAGGATAAAAAGATATTAGCATATTACTCTAACAGTAGCATCAAATTCATGATGGACAATACGAAAACATTGCCTCATTAAACCAATGGCAATAAATTGAGATGCAAAACAATAGCACTATTATGTCATGACACTAATAATATTCCATACCTGCTCCACCACTTGATTCACCTCCATAGACAAACATACACACGTACATGATTCAGCATAAGGTGCTACTAAAGATTTGTTTAACTCTGAAAGGAAAATTAGGCAGCAATAAATTAGTGGTACTTAAGTACTCCTAATTAATTAAGTGACCTCGCAAGAGTGACAACAGAAGTGGAAGGGCTCCCTAGAGGATCGTCTCACATGTAAGGTAGACGTTGCTGGGGCCCTTGAATGGCCTTGACTGAGGCCTCTGGCTTCAGCAAGATCACCTTGGCACTGTTTATTCTTCTTCTTCTTCCTCTTCATCCTCTGTTTATCTTTCTCCTCACCAGTTGGTGAAACCAAGTACGTGATTGGCCTTCTATTTCTGAATTGGTTTTGTTAGTGAGGGAGTACAAGTGTACTAGTAGACAATAGCATTATTTTCTCATGGGAGTCACAAAATAGAGATGAACACATGCATTAAATATCATTCTTACCTAAAGGAAGGTTATGGCGCCAATATGGATGATGAGGATTGGAACACATATCTCCCCTTGTGTAGTTCCACCGAAATGAATAAATTGTTTGTAACATCCCAAATTTCCTATTTGGAATGTTTTACAATTATAGCTAAGCATCTATGCATTCTGTTTGAATTTGAGTGCCATTTGGCGTTTCAGAAGATTTTGAGTTTTTGGTATTTGAATTCAAACTTTGGCAAGTGGGAATCATTTCAAAAACTAAGCTCGATAAATACTTGAGCAAAAGTATGAGAGGAGTAAACATGACACTCCAAAATATATCAGAGGAAAGCAATGCCAAAAGTTTTGAATTCAAACTTGAGTTTTATTTGAATTTGAAAAATGAATTTTTATAAAGTTTGGATTTTGCCTTTGGAAAAATATTCAAATGATAGGAATATTCCTGATCATTTTGGTATATATATGTCCTATATAAAATATTTATATTTTATAAGTTATCTCTTTTTGTTTTTATTAACAAAAATTTAAAAAGAAACCCCCTCAGCGCGCCACCAAAGCATCGGCCCAGCCTCAAGACTGCCCACCAGCGCCCAAAGAAGCCAGCCCAAGAGCCAGCCGAGCCGGGCCTCGCCAACCCTCACTGAACCTTCCAAGGCTGGTCGCCCGACCGCGCCAAGACCTCTCTCTCTCTCTCGACGGTGGCCACCACCCCCCACAACCCCTCGCCCACGCCAGCCACCGCCGCTCGCCGGAGATCCCGAGATCTCCGGGATCTCACCGATCTCCCCCGATTCACCCCCCGCCCAAGGTGAGGCCCCCGCCTATATAAGCCCCCTCCCCGCACCCCATCCCCCCCCTTGCCCCCTCGCCGGAACCCCTCCTCCCTCCTCACGTGCTCGCCGGACTTGCCGAACGCCGCGCCGCCATTTGCCTCGTCGTGCCGCCTAGCCCTCCCGAGCTCCACCCACTCCACCACCACCCCTCGCCTTCAAGACTCCGCCGAGCCCTCCGCCGACCTTCCCGACCACCGGAGACGCCGACGACTCACCGCCGAGCCGCCGCCGTCGATCTCCGTAAGTCACCGGAGTTTCCTCCCCGTCCGATCTAATCTCGACGGTCTAGATTAGAACCTCAAGGGGTATGGGTTTTTATTAGGTCAATTAGTGAACCGGGTTTCCCCGGTTAGTTCCGGTTTAATTTTAAGTTAGGGTTTTTTTATTTAGATCGGCCCGATTCATTTAAACCCTAGGGCCCGTTTAGTTTATATTACGCCATGTAGGTTAGGCCCATTAGGCCCTTTTTCATTTATTTTCGTTTTCTGTTTTAACAGAATAGTTCCAGATTTGAAAAATTCATATCTTTTATTCTATTTAATATTTTTAGGTGATTCTTTTTTTGTTGGTTTGAAAATTTTCTATAGTTTCTGTAGAAAATATAATTAGCTATGTTAAAATTAATTAAAATTGCTTTAATTTAGTTTTAGTCATAATAGTAAATCTGTTATAACATGAGTTAGGAAAACTATTTTTATATGATTCTTTTTGTCCCAACTTTATTTTGACATTGCCTAACCGTAGGAATTAATTTGGGTATTTTAGGATTAATAAAAAATTAGTTTTAAGCAGAATCTTGTTAATCCTAATTAATTAACTAGCTACTATTTTCCTATTATTTTAATTAGTAAATCAATTTAGTTTTCACATGTGATTGATTATTCTAGGATAGTTTCTGTCACTTTATAGGATGAACTTTTATTTATAATAAATAAAACTTTTATTTTATTTTTCTTAATAGAAATTGGATTAGGCCTAATAGGAGTTTTACTATAGCTTTTAAATTGATTATTTTTGCTCCTAATTACTTAATGCATTATTTTCTGTTAAGTTAACTTAAACTCATGCTAGGGTTATGTTGAGAAATTTTTTGTTAAGTAAAACTATTTTTAGTTGTTGCTTGAAGTAGGGAAAACTTTGAGTTGGTTTTTCTTTGAGTTTCTTTTGGGTTTTTGGATTTGTTTGTTTGACGTGTTTCATATTACTATGCTGTTATGAAGGTGATCATTGTTGTATGCTTATTGTGAATTATTGTTTGTCTCGGTAGAGTTTCCGGAGTGCGAAGCTTGCTACTACGATTCCCTAGCTTACGAAGATCGTCAGCAAGGCAAGTCTTGATCATGTTATTTTCAATACCTATGATTTTGTGCATTAGAATTATCACCACCCCACCATGCATGCAGTAGTTGAAATTTTGAAGTTATAATCTTGAGTAGTATCATGTGGTAGGATGAACCAATCCCCTTTTTACCATGACCCCCGGGACGAAGTAGTTTACTTTGCTATGCTCGTAGACGGGTTTTGGTTGAGGGAAATTCATAAGAAAGATATGAGAGTCAATGATGATGACAACCCCATGAACTTCAATGCTCAAGATGGACTTCGGAATTCACTACTGGGTGGAGGACGGTTGACGGGCACCCTGGAGAACCCAGTGGTTGGCCGGGATGCATGGAGAAGTGCCATGACATCTTGGAAAGCTTCACCCAGCCACGAAGAGACGGATGGATGCCCCATTGACCGGAAGCTTAACCTTTGTGCAGCCGCAAGCCATTATGGGCTCTGGCTGGGTCAACCCTAGTTGTGACGCTGGCTGGACGGTACTACGAGATGTAGAAGAACGGTAGGATTGGATGGGTACCGCAGTAGCGGAAGAACTCTTTGGAAGGCCCCGTTTCATTCATCCCGTCTTCAAACACCATGAAGTGCGAAGACTTAAAAGGAGGGAATGATTCTTGCGGGTAAAGTGCGCAAACCTCTGCAGAGAAAAGATCTAATCGATTAGCCGTGTCCCCGGTTACGGACATTTGAGCCTCTGGATCTTGGAGTATTTCGGAAATCTCAACACTGAAATTAATAATTTAATTGAGGGGTTATGACTTAATAATTTGGGAATGAGACATTGGTTGGCGGAACCATCTCAATAACTACCAAAAATTTTGTAGTATTTGCAAGCAAGTCCAGTGTAGTAGGGAAAAATTTGCTTTACGCAAAATGATGAAACTTAGAGCCCCACAGCCAAAATGCATATAGTGTTAGAAATTTTTATTACTGTTATTCTCTTCATGACTTGCCAGCTTATTCAAAAAGCTGACTACACGGCTGCAACGTCTTATGTTGCAGAGGTATATTCCGATCAGGAGTGAGGCTACGCTCCGCGCTTGGCGATTGCCCTTTGGAGTCGGATGGACTCGCTATACTTCTACGCTTCCGCAGCTTTAGTAGTTTATTTCTCATGAGTTGGCCTTTGGCCGAATTTATTCTATTGTAATAAAGACTCTATATGAGAATCGTGTAATAAAATTCACGTGTGATTGAACTTTGACTATTTCATCGATGTACTGTGAGTACCAGCATGATCTTGGGATGGTATGCATACGTAGAGACTTGACCGATTTTGGGTCAGGTCGCTACAGAGATGGTATCAGAGCACACGCTGACCGTAGGACGTAGCCCCTAGGATCGGAAAGCCATAGGAAGAGACTATTTATTTTATGTCCTTATCATTCGGTAATTCTCCGCTGTTCATTTCTGACTTCTGTCCGATTTTCAACATTTTAGATGGCCGCCGAGTTCACCCCAGTTTTGCTACCGGAGTTTCGCCAGCCAGATGAGAC
Organism: Aegilops bicornis; assembly: GCA_021605145.1. Lineage (NCBI taxonomy): Eukaryota > Viridiplantae > Streptophyta > Magnoliopsida > Poales > Poaceae > Aegilops > Aegilops bicornis. The sequence goes on from CM038672.1 coordinate 414,071,155, forward strand.
GATGCCCTTCGGCAGGAAGCTGGTCCAGATCGTGAAGAAGCTGAAGATTGCTCTGCCCTCGATCACCGGGAAGCCTACCAATGCGCTTCCGACAGATGCCCTTCTGAGGATCGAGGTGCACATTCCAGGAGAACCTTCGAGGGCATCTGAGCCAATTGACTTTGAGTTTACCGACTTCAACTGGATCCTCGGAAGAGACATGGCGATTTATTGTGCACTTGGACATCTCCGAGAAGAGTACAGGCCGAGCTCGATCCATCGACCTCGCCATGGTTTCTCGCAGCAAGGAATGGAAATATCATCCGCATCAGTGAGGACGACTCCATTCTCTCGTATGTCCAAGACTTGGAGTGTCTCCTTAGGAAACGGGAGATCCAGACTCGCCGTAACTCGAAGGTACACAAGAGGCTGTTGTTCCGTGAACTGGAACTGGAGGAGAAGGCACACGCAGACTTCCTTGACCATGAGGAAGAAATCGCGGACTTCATGGAGACAGTCGACGACCTGAAGATGAAGCTTGCCGCAATAGAGGAGAAGATGGACCTGGGAGAGGACCTTTATCCGAGTGGAGATGATGGACCTCTCGTGAGCAATGATCAGGATTATGAAGGGAGTTCCACTGGAGAAAGCCACAAGAGGAGACACCGCAACAGAGGACGCCACACCGGAGGACATCGCACCAGAGGACGCAAGGATTATTGATGAAGACATTTAGTCGACCACCATGTTATTTTACTTTTTCATCGATCAGTTAGGCCGATATTTTCGATTAGTCATGAGCTTTTGTAATCGAGATTGAACCATGTTTGAGTGGAATGAATAAATGATTGGTGTGATTATGATTGTGCATTCATATGGGTAGTGATATTTTCTCATTAGACCCTTGTTCTATTCTAATTTTCTCATCCACTCCAAAACACCAGATGCCTCCGAGACGTGACACCGGTTTTCTGCCGGAGCTCACCCAGCTACTCCAGCAGCAGAATGCCCTCATACAGATACTCATCCATAATCAGAACAACAACAACAACAACAATCCACCGCCACCACCCCCTGTTGACAACTTGACTCGATTCCTAAGGCTGAATCCGCCAGTGTTCTCTAGCAGCACTGAGCCGATTGTGGCCGATGATTGGCTCCGCAAGGTCGGAAGAGAGTTAATCACGGTTGGATGCACCGATGCAGAGAAGGTGCGCTTTGCCGCGACATCAACTTGATGGACTCGCAGCTTCTTGGTGGGAGAACTACACCGCCACTTATCCCATCGGCACCATCACGTGGGATCGGTTCCAGCAGGCCTTCCGCACCGCTCATGTTTCATTTGGAGCCATGAGTTTGAAGAAGCGTGAGTTCCGCAACTTACGCCAGGAAACCGCATCGCGTGGCGCAAAGACGTGGATGAGTTCAGCAAGCTAGCTCGCTATGCCCCGGATGATGTGGCCACAGATGCCGCCAAGGCGGAGAAGTTTCTCGAGGGACTCAATGATGAACTGGGTATGCAGCTTATGGTGGCTACTTTCACCAACTACCAGAGCTGGTAGACAAGGCCATCATACTTGAAGGCAAGCAGCAGCAGATTGAAAGCCGCAAGCGGAAGTACAGCCAGGGGAAGCACAACCCAGGAGCTCAGCAGAAGCCCCGTTATGCCCCATACTCAGGAGGGCACATCCATCACAACCATGGAGGCCATAACCATGGAGGAAATGGGAACAACCGCAACCAGGAAAACAAGTCAGGCAATGGCAATGGCAATCAGCATCGTCCTGCCCCGGCTCCGAAGGATCTGAGTCACATCACCTGTTTCAAGTGCCGTAAAACAGGGCACTATGCCACCGACTGCCCAGAGGCCAGCGGAGGAATGGAAACGGCAATGGAAGCTCAGCGAAGAAGCCCAACCCGTTCCCTCGTGCTCGTGTGAACCACATTGATCCGGAGGACGCCTATGATCAGCCGGACAATCGTGGTTGGTAAGTTTTTATTGAATTCACGCTCAGTTTTGGTACTCTGTGAGTCTGGTGCAACGCATTCATTCATATCAAGGGTAGTTGTGGAAAAGTACGGGTTACCCACTAAAACCCTTAGAAGCCCCCTTCGGCCGGGCCCGCAGGAGGAGAAATGATGGCGAGCTTAGGCTGTCATGCAACCCTCAACATCGGGAACCATAAATTTCCCGCAGACCTCATAGTGTTGGAAACCGGACCTTGGATGTAATCCTAGGCATGGATTGGTTGACGAAGTTTGAAGGGAACATAGACTGTGCTCAAGAAGTCTATTCTCGCTCACCACCCCAGAGCGTAAGAGGATCAAGTATGTAGCCAAGCATAGCGGATGAAGAATCAGGTGCATTCCCTCACGGGAGTTGTTCAGGAGGAAGTGCCAGTAGTGCAAGACTTTCCCGATGTTTTTCCGGAGGAATTACCAGGAATGCCACCGGACAGGGACATCGAATTTCTGATTGAGTTATTGCCCGGCACAACCCCAATATCCAAGAGACCCTATCGGATGCGACCGAATGAGTTGAAGGAGATCAAGGATCAAATTAATGAGCTATTGGAGAAAGGATATATTCGACCAAGCTCATCACCTTGGGGAGCCCCAGTTCTTTTGGTAGAGAAGAAGGATGGAAGCTTGAGGATGGTCGTGGATTATCGTGCATTGAACGAGGTGACCATCAAGAACAAGTACCCTCTACCGATGATTAACGATCTGTTTCATCAGCTAGTTGGAGCCAAGGTATTCTCCAAGATCGATCTTCGATCAGGGTATCATCAGTTGAAGATCCGTGAAAAGGATATACCCAAAACAGCATTCACCACTGGTATGGTTTATATGAGTATACCGTCATGTCATTTGGATTGACTAATGCTCCTGCATACTTCATGAATTTGATGAACAAGGTGTTTATGGAATATCTGGACAAGTTTGTCGTGGTGTTCATCGATGATATACTGATTTTCTCCAAGAGCGAGGAAGAGCATAAGGAACATTTGCGTCTAGTTCTGGAGAAACTTTGAGAACACCAGTTGTATGCCAAGTTCAGCAAATGTGAATTTTGGCTGAAGGAAGTCGGATTCCTCGGACATGTTATTTTAGGAGAAGGAATAGCAGTTGACCCCGCCAAGGTTGAATCACCACCGATTGGCAAGGTCCACCCACCTCACCAAGGAGATCCGCAGCTTTCTCGGACTCGCAGGATATTATCGGAGGTTCATTGAGAACTTCTCAAGATTGCCAAGCCCATGACTGAACTGTTGAAGAAGGAAGCCAAGTATGTTTGGACCGAGGAATGTGAAGCCAGTTTTCAGGAATTGAAGAAACGGTTGGTCACAAATTTCAAAGGCTGATTTTGCTGGACATACACAAGGAATACCAGGTTTATTGTGACGCTTCTCGTCAAGGACTCGGAGGAGTACTAATGCAGGAAGGAAAAGTTGTAGCTTATGCCTCCAGACAGCTACGACCTCACGAGATGAATTATGCCACACATGATTTGGAGTTGGCAGCCGTAGTGCATGCACTCAAGACACAGAGACATTTCCTCATCGGAAACCGTTGTGATGTCTACACAGATCACAAGAGTTTGAAGTATATTTTCACGCAGAAGAGTTGAACCTCGTGCGGAGGAGATGGCTAGAGTTGATAAAGGACTATGACATGAGATTGCATTACCACCCGGTAAGGCTAATGTTGTAGCAGATGCCTTGAGCCGTAAGAGTTATGTGAATACTCTTACAAAGCAGGAGGATTACCCTGTGGAGTTAGTCGATGACCTCAGAGATCTCAATCGGAGATAGTTCCGAGAGGATTTGTTGCAACTCTGGAAGTTCAGTCCACTTTGGCCGAAAGGATTCGTGAAGCCCGTAAGTCGGACAAGGAAATTGATGAGATAAAGCAAAAGATGAATGAAGGAAAAGCTAAAGGATTTCGTAAGGATGAACACGGAGCTATATGGTTCGAGGATCGTATTTGTGTGCCCCATGATCCCGAACTCAGGAAGCTAATTCTTCAGGAGGCTCATGATTCACCGTACTCGATTCACCCCGGTAACACCAAGATGTACCTGGATTTGAAGGAAAGTTTCTGGTGGACAGGTATGAAGAAGGATATTGCCGAGTACATAGCAGTATGTGATGTTTGTCAATGAGTAAAGGCAGAACATCAGAAGCCAGCAGGATTACTTCAACCTTTGCCGATTCCCGTTTGGAAATGGGAGAAACTTGGAATGGATTTTATCACAGGATTACCCAGGACCTGCTCAGGTTATGATTCTATCCGGGTAGTGGTTGATCGTTTGACCAAGGTAGCTCACTTCATTCCCGTGAAAACTACCTATACCAGTGCTAAGTTGGCCAAGATATACATGACCAGGATCGTATGTCTGCATGGAGTTCCGAGGAGTATCGTGTCAGATAGAGGAACACAGTTTACCTCGAAGTTTTGGAATCAGTTGCATGAAACTTTGGGTACGAGGCTGGAGTTCAGTACAGCTTTTCATCCGCAGACAGATGGACAAACCGAGAGAGTCAACCAGATTCTGGAGGACATGTTGAGAGCTTGTGTGCTAGACTATGGGTCTAGCTGGGATGATAATTTGCCATACGCAGAGTTCTCACACAACAACAGTTATCAATCGATCAAGATGGCCCCTTCAAGCTCTATACGGAAGGAGGTGCAGAACACCATTCTTTGTGGGATGGTGTTGGAGATCGATCACTTTTCGGTTCCGATCTTATCGTAGATTCCAAGAGAAAGTCAAGCTGATTCGGGATAGACTCAAGATAGCACAATCGAGATGTAAGAGCTATGCCGACAAGAACGCAAGGAAGTAACTTACGAAGCGGGAGACCGAGCATATCTTCGTGTGTCTCACTTCGTGGAATCAAGAGGTTTGGTGTCAAAGGAAAGTTAGCACCCGATTCATTGGCCCTACAAAATCCTCGAACGTCGTGGAGAAGTTGCTTACAAGTTGGAATTGCCGGAAGGATTGTCCGGAGTTCATGATGTCTTCCATGTTTCTCAGCTGAAGAAATGTCATGCCGACATGGCCGATATTCCGTTGAGAGACACAGTGCCCCTAGAGGCCATACAGCTTGACAGTGATCTCGACTTACAAGGAGAAACTCGTCCGATTCTCGAGATCATGAAAGCAGAGTCACCCGCAAAGCAAGGTCATCAAGTTTTGCAAGGTGTTGTGGAGTCACCACTCCGAGGAAGAAGCCACTGGGAGCGCCAAGAAGACCTTCTTCGAGACCACCCGCACCTATTTGTTAGCCAACCCGAATCTCGAGGGCGAGATTCATCTTAAGGTGGGTAGGTTTGTAACATCCCAAATTTCCTATTTGGAATGTTTTACAATTATAGCTAAGCATCTATGCATTCTGTTTGAATTTGAGTGCCATTTGGAGTTTCAAAAGATTTTGAGTTTTTGGTATTTGAATTCAAACTTTGGCAAGTGGGAATCATTTCAAAAACTAAGCCTGATAAATACTTGAGCAAAAGTATGAGAGGAGTAAACATGACACTCCAAAAATATCAGAGGAAAGCAATGCCAAAAGTTTTGAATTCAAACTTGAGTTTTATTTGAATTTGAAAAATGAATTTTTATAAAGTTTGGATTTTGCCTTTGGAAAAATGTTCAAATGATAGGAATATTCCCCGATCATTTTGGTATATATATGTCCTATATAAAATATTTATATTTTATAAGTTATCTCTGTTTTGTTTTTATTAAAAAATTTAAAAAAAGAAACCCCCAAAGCGCCAGCCAGCAAGGCTGACCAGTCTCAGACTGCCCACCAGCGGCCCAAGAAGCCAATGAGCCGAGCTGGCCGAGCCGGCCTCGCCAACCCGCGCCTGAAACCTTCCGCTTGGTCGCCCGACCGCGCCGCACCCCTCTCTCTCTCTCTGACGGTGGGCCACCACCTCCCTCAACCCCTCGCCCACGCCAGCCACCGCCGCTCGCCGGAGATCCCGAGATCTCCGGGATCTCACCGATCTCCCCCGATTCACCCCCCGCCCAAGGTGAGGCCCCCCCTATATAAGCCCTCCCGCACCCCATCCCCCTTGCCCTCGCCGAACCCTCCTCCTCCTCACGTGCTCGCTGGACTTGCCGAACGCCGCCGCCGCCATTTGCCTCGTCGCCGTCGCCCTAGCCCTCCCGAGCTCCACCCACTCCACCAGACCACCCTCGCCGCCTCAAGACTGCGGAGCCCTCCGCCGACCTCCCGACCATCGGAGACGCCGACGACTTTTCGCCACCCGAGCCGTCGCCGTCGATCTCCGGTAAGTCACGGAGTTTCCCTCCCGTCCGATCTAATCTCGACGGTCTAGATTAGAACTCAAGGGGTATGGGTTTTATTAGGTCAATTAGTGAACCGGGTTTCCCCGGTTAGTTCCGGTTTAATTTTAAGTTAGGGTTTTTTTATTTAGATCGGCCCGATTCATTTAAACCCTAGGGCCCGTTTAGTTTATATTACGCTCAGTGCGTAGGTTAGGCCCATTAGGCCCTTTTTCATTTATTTTCGTTTTCTGTTTTAACAGAATAGTTCCAGATTTGAAAAATTCATATCTTTTATTCTGTTTAATATTTTTAGGTGATTCTTTTTTTGTTGGTTTGCAAATTTTCTATAGTTTCTGTAGAAAATATAATTAGCTATGTTAAAATTAAGAAAATTGCTTTAATTTAGTTTTAGTCAGAATAGTAAATCTGTTATAACATGAGTTAGGAAAATTATTTTTATATGATTCTTTTTGTCCCAACTTTATTTTGACATTGCCTAACCGTAGGAATTAATTTGGGTATTTTAGGATTAATAAAAAAATTAGTTTTAAGCAGAATCTTGTTAATCCTAATTAATTAACTAGCTACTGTTTTCCTATTATTTTAATTAGTAAATCAATTTATTTTTCACATGTGATTGATTATTCTAGGATAGTTTCGGTCACTTTATAGGATGAACTTTTATTTATAATAAATAAAACTTTTATTTTATTTTTCTTAATAGAAATTGGATTAGGCCTAATAGGAGTTTTACTATAGCTTTTAAATTGATTCTTTTTGCTCCTAATTACTTAATGCATTATTTTCTGTTAAGTTAACTTAAACTCATGCTAGGGTTATGTTGAGAAATTTTTGTTAAGTAAAACTATTTTTAGTTGTTGCTTGAAGTAGGGAAAACTTTGAGTTGGTTTTTCTTTTGAGTTTCTTTTGGGTTTTTGGATTTGTTTGTTTGACGTGTTTCATATTACTATGCTGTTATGAAGGTGATCATTGTTGTATGCTTATTGTGAATTATTGTTTGTCTCGGTAGAGTTTCCGGAGTGCGAAGCTTGCTACTACGATTCCCTAGCTTACGAAGATCGTCAGCAAGGCAAGTCTTGATCATGTTATTTTCAATACCTATGATTTTGTGCATTAGAATTATCACCACCCCACCATGCATGCAGTAGTTGAAATTTTGAAGTTATAATCTTGAGTAGTATCATGTGGTAGGATGAACCAATCCCTTGTTACCATGACCCCGGACGAAGTAGTTTACTTTGCTATGCTCAGAGACGGGTTTTGGTTGAGGAAATTCATAAGAAAGATATGAGAGTCAATGATGATGACAACCCCATGAACTTCAATGCTCAAGATGGACTTCGGAATTCACTACTGGGTGGCGGACGGTTGACGGGCACCCTGGAGAACCCAGTGGTTGGCCGGGATGCATGGAGAAGTGCCATGACATCTTGCGGAAAGCTTCACCCAGCCACGAAGAGACGGATGGATGCCCCATCGACCGGAAGTTAACTTTGCAGCCGCAAGCCATTATGGGCTCTGGCTGGGTCAACCCTAGTTGTGACGCTGGCTGGACGGAACTACGAGATGTAGAAGAACGGTAGGATTGGATGGGTACCGGCAGTAGCGGAAGAACTCTTTGGAAGACCTGTTTCATTCATCCCGCCTTCAAACACCCTGAAGTGCGAAGACTTAAAAGGAGGGAACGATTCTTGCGGGTAAAGTGCGCAAACCTCTGCAGAGAAAAGATCTAATCGATTAGCCGTGTCCCCGGTTACGGACATTTGAGCCTCTGGAACTTGGAGTATTTCGGAAATCTCAACACTGAAATTAATAATTTAATTGAGGGGTTATGACTTAATAATTTGGGAATGAGACATTGGTTGGCGGAACCATCTCAATAACTACCAATAATTTTGTAGTATTTGCAAGCAAGTCCACTGTAGTAGGGAAAAATTTGCTTTACGCAAAATGATGAAACTTAGAGCCCCACAGCCAAAATGCATATAGTGTTAGAAATTTTTATTACTGTTATTCTCTTCATGACTTGCCAGCTTATTCAAAAAGCTGACCTACACGGCTGCAACGTCTTATGTTGCAGAGGTATATTCCGATCAGGAGTGAGGCTACGCTCCGCGCTTGGCGATTGCCCTTTGGAGTCGGATGGACTCGCTATACTTCTACGCTTCCGCAGCTTTAGTAGTTTATTTCTCATGAGTTGGCCTTTGGCCGAATTTATTCTATTGTAATAAAGACTCTATATGAGAATCGTGTAATAAAATTCAGGTGTGATTGAACTTTGATTATTTCATCGATGTACTGTGAGTACCAGCATGATCTTGGGATGGTAAAGACACAGAGACTTGACCGATTTTGGGTCAGGTCGCTACAATTCCATTCTGAGATTCCAGTTAAACAACACAAAATTCACTTCTTTTAAGAAGTGTTTTGTGCAGTGCTCCAAAAGGTCACAACAACAACCTGGTGAAATTGATATCCCTGTTTGCACAAAAAGCTACAATGGAAATAGTCAAAGTCTCAAACAATTACAAGCAAAAACATTTGCCTAAACTTGTCATGGCTTATAACAGTGGCATGGCTCCATTTTACCAGGGGCATTAGATTAAGAACAGCTAAATATTTGGTATAAGGGCATGGGACAGTGGGTGCACCAAATCCAAAGCACCATGTACCTAAACAGGGGCATAAAGTGGTGATTCAGAGTTTGTTGCCCCAAGAAACAAACATCCAAGAAACATATCTTGGTTGGTCCCATTTTTGTTCACTCTAGCCACCTACTCCTATGTGTGGATAGCAAATCTAGTCCTGGTCATACCACTGACCAGTTGGATGACAAGTCTGTACTACTTTCACCCCCTTTCCTTCCTGTTTGTACGAAGTCTGATGTACATACTAAATTCCCCCACCCCCACTTTATTTCTTGTTTGAACCAAGTACAAGATTCGACTCCATGAAGTAGCTTTACCTCTAACAATAGAAGAAAAAAAGGTGACGTTGGACCATCCGATCGAGAGGGGCTAAGAGGTAGAAAATGATGCACATGCAGCGACGTAGCGAGCTGGGGAAGTAGAGCTAAGGCGGTTCCGAAGGAAGATATACCTGAAGGTCGTCGGGATATGGATAGGTGGGCGGCGGGAGGCCCGATCTGCCCACACTAGGGCAACGACGAAGGGATCGGAGGACCTCCCACCCCAGTGCTCGGTCAGAGATAATGGTGCGACCGGTAGTGGGTCTCCTCCCTCGCTGTCGACGATGGTCTAAACGCTGCCCCTCCTCCCCTTCACCGGCGGAGAGGGGACGTTTGGATCTGTAACCAGCGGTGAGGATAGAAAGTCAATGTTTTTGAAGGGAGAAAGACAGTGTTACCACCCCTATCTTGTTTAGATCTAGAGAGGATGAGAGTGTGTGAATAGAGCAACCCTAGCAAGCAAGCGCGGAGGCTCTGGCCTATATATACGTAGTGGGGTAGTTTTACTTTTTTACTCCATCAAAACAATCGTTTAAAATTGTGTCCTACGTGCCAGGTCGCCGTTTTTTTGTTGTTCATTGTTTTTTGAGATAGCTACCCGCTTGTTCCAAGTGGTGTTACGGTGTGCCAAGTCGCACTTTGTATCGTTCAAATTTGGTAACCACCCCCTCGTAAAAATTGTGAACAAGCCCACCGCTAAAATTATCGGAAACGTGGGTTGCCCCAACAAGCATTATTATTTATATTTTCTACTCCCTCTGTTCCTAAATATAAGTCTTTTTTATTAGTCACACCTAAGACAAGAATTTTTTTATTAGCAGTGAACCCCACATGTCATAGACACAAAAGTGTGGCAAGATTCCCTTAGGCAAGCCAAAGTGTGTCTAACAATTTGAGCAACTCAAGTTAGGCAAGTGTGGCAAGTGTGGGAAAAATAATGTGGCAACATAAGACAAACATAGTCACAATCCAAATGGCCCCGTAATTTTTTGTGACATGCATGAAAATTTGGTTACTTAAACTTATAGTCAAAATTTGGCAAGGTGCATCAAATCAACACATGCAAGTATCAAAAGGGAAGTCATGGCATGCATGCATCCATTGTACTCCCTCTGTTTCCAAATATAAGTCTTTTTAGAGATTGCAACAAGTGACTACATACGAAGCAAAATATGTCTACATACATCCGTATGTTGTAGTCCATTTGAAATGTGTAAAAAGACTTATATCGAGTGCACTGCTTTGATGTGTCGCGTCAACTCATACAAGACCGAGAAGTTTGATTACTACAACATCCCCTCCCTCGCAGACTGAGCTCTGGTGCCTTAACTGCACCTGCCTTTGGCTGCATGACAGGTGGGCCAACCACCTGTTGGGCCCACCTGTCATAGACGCAAAGGCAGGAGAAGTAAGTCAATGAAGCTGCGTCCCTCCCTCGCGCATGAGTGTGGTGGCTGGCAGGACTAGTAGGAGCTTTCGCTACACGCTATCCCTCCCGCACGAGGTGGACGGACATGCAGAAGTGGATCCGATACTGTAGAAGTAGGAGTAACATCATTGTTCGTCTTCTTGAAGAGGCGAAGAGCCAAGCGCAACCCGAACGTGGCAGTTGCGAACGCTCGTGTGGTGCGGTGCCTTGGAGCACGCATATAGCCAGGCTCTTGCATGAGACAAAATAGCTATTTGAGCCCACTATTGTAGTACTAGTACTTGCTAGTATAGCCCTATAAACCGGAAAGGAGTATTTGCCTTTCTAGATATTTCAACAAGTGACTAGACTACACGGCGTGCAATACTCCCTCCCTTCTGGTTTATAGGGCTCAAATGTCAAATCTCATCAACCAAGGCATTTTGCGATTGGAGAAATGTATCTCGTACTTTACAAAACTACCCTAATTAAACTCATGCATTAATTACGTAGTTCTCTCGTTTTCCTCTCCGCCTTGGTCGCGGTGCACAATATTGAGCACTTCTATATGACTAGCCGCTCTATCTACATGCGGGACATCAAAGCATCCGGGCCCACGTGCCATCCACCAAATCACAGCGAGGTGCTACAGTCAAAACTCACCGGTCACCTCGGTGTGGCCGTCATGACCCGTCATATCACAAACACACACCTTTACCAGCAGTGGTAAAGTGGCCTCGAAGTTGGACTGGACGAAGCAACCATCATTTCACTAGAACGCTCGTTGAAGCCCTTTCTCCCCTTTCTTGAAGAAAACCTCACTCCAGGCTACTCACTTCTTCCATTTTTCTTCTGTACCAACCAAGGAAAGGTGGGCGAATCAGTGATGTTGCTATATTTTCATTCCAAGAATCTTCTTTTTGCGAAGCACCGACCGATTCTCACAGCCTATCCTTTTCCCGTTTTCATTGCGATTGTGGTTTCCTTCCGATTGCTTTTTGTTTGTCAGTTCATTGATGGATCCTGGAGCACTAGGCAAAGAGTTGCCAGCGGACAACCCACTGGAGACAGCAATCTCCAGGAAGCAAGCACCGACCAACGAGTTGACCATGTTGGCGGGCCAACCCATGGAGAGAAGAACTCCAACAAACAAGCACTGGCCAAAGAGTAGACGACGTTGGTGGACGAACTGCTCAAAGAAAGTTCGAAGAACAGCAAGGGCCCCACCGTGCCTACCCCAGAAACTCTGATGGCCACCTATGCGAGGCTCGTGGCCGAGTTTGAGGAGATAGTCTCCGTTTAGAAGCAGTATTCCCCTGGCAAGGTGATGGCCCCCATCGAGGACGAGGAGATGGCCCTCGGAGGGATGGGATCCCCCGGTGACCTGCACAAGGTAAAAAATAATGGCTTATTACCATAGTTGTGGTTTTTGATTATTTGCAATGTGCTTGCTATGTTAGGGTTGTGCAGGTGCCGGTGGACGTCCTTGATGATTCCGATGTCGCGGCCCGTCTTGTGGACAACGCCCTAGAGATCGTTTTCAATGTCGCGGTCCGTCCTGTTAGCATCGCCTCGGAGATCAATTCTGACGCCGCTGTCCATCCTGTGGACATAGCCCCAGAGATTGATTCCGATGTCGCGGTCAGTCCTGTGGACATTGTTGGGGAACGTAGTAATTTCAAAAACATTCCTACGCACCTGCAAGATCATGGTGATGCATAGCAACGAGAGGGGAGAGTGTTGTCCACGTACCCTTGTAGACTGAAAGCGGAAGCGTTAGCACAACGCGGTTGATGTAGTCGTACGTCTTCACGATCCGACCGATCAAGTACCGAACACACGACACCTCCGAGTTCAGCACACGTTCAGCCCGATGACGTCCCTCGAACTCCAATCCAGCCGAGTGTTGAGGGAGAGTTTTGTCAGCACGACGGCGTGGTGATGATGATGATGTTCATCGACGCAGGCTTCGCCTAAGCACCGCTACAGTATTATCGAGGTGGACTATGGTGGAGGGGGGCACCGCACACGGCTAAAAGATCAACAGATCAATTGTTGGGTCTTTGGGGTGCCCCCCTGCCCCCGTATATAAATGAGCAAGGGGGAGAGGCGGCCGGCCAGGAGAGGGGCGTGCCAGGAGGAGTCCTACTCCCACCGGGAGTCGGACTCTCTCCCTTCTATGTTGGATTAGGAGAAGGGGGAAAGAGGAGGAGGAGAAGAAGGAAAGGGGGGGCGTCACCCCCCTCCTTGTCCAATTCAGACTAGAGGGGGAGGGGGCGCGCGGTCTGCCCTGGTCGCCCCTCCTCTTCTCCACTAAGGCCCATATAGGCCCATTAATCCCCCCCCCGGGGGGGGGGGGGGTTCCGGTAACCCCTGGTACTCCGGTATATATACGATAACCTTCGGTACATCAAAACATATAAACTCATAATATAACTATCATCGAAACTTTAAGCGTGCGGACCCTACGGGTTCGAGAAGTATGTAGACATGACCGAGACACGTCTCCGATCAATAACCAATAGCGGAACCTGGATGCTCATATTGGCTCCCACATATTCTACGAAGATCTTTATCGGTCAGACCACATAACAACATACGTTGTTCCCTTTGTCATCGGTATGTTACTTGCCCGAGATTCGATCTTCGGTATCTCAATACCTAGTTCAATCTCGTTACCGGCAAGTCTCTTTACTCGTTTTGTAATACATCATCCCGCAACTAACTCATTAGTTGCAATTCTTGCAAGGCTTAAGTGATGTGCATTACCGAGTGGGCCCAGAGATACCTCTCCGACAATCGGAGTGACAAATCCTAATCTCGAAATACGCCAACCCAACAAGTACCTTCGGAGAAACCTGTAGAGCACCTTTATAATCACCCGGTTACGTTGTGACGTTTGGTAGCACACAAAGTGTTCCTCCGGCAAACGGGAGTTGCATAATCTCATAGTCATAGGAACATGTATAAGTCATGAAGAAAGCAATAGCAGAATACTAAATGATTGTGTGCTAAGCTAACGAAATGGGTCAAGTCAATCACATCATTCTCCTAATGATGTGATCCCGTTAATCAAGTATTATGTTTTCGGTTAATACAATTCTAGCATGAATAATAAACATTTATCATGATATAAGGAAATAAATAATAACTTTATTATTGCCTCTAGGGCATATTTCCTTCAGTCTCCCACTTGCACTAGAGTCAATAATATAGATTACACTGTAATGATTCTAACACCCATGGAGCCTTGGTGCTGATCATGTTTTGCTCGTGGAAGAGGCTTAGTCAATGGGTCTGCAACATTCAGATCCGTATGTATCTTGCAAATTTCTATGTCTCCCACCTGGACTAAATCCCGGATGGAATTAAAGCGTCTCTTGATGTGCTTGGTTCTCTTGTGAAATTTGGATTCCTTCGCCAATGCAATTGCACCAGTATTGTCACAAAAGATTTTCATTGGACCCGATGCACTAGGTATGACACCTAGATCGGATATGAACTCCTTCATCCAGACTCCTTCATTTTTTGCTTCTGAAGCAGCTATGTACTCCGCTTCACAAGTAGATCCCGCCACGACGCTTTGCTTAGAACTGCACCAATTGACAGCTCCACCGTTCAATATAAACACGTATCCGGTTTGCGATTTAGAATCGTCCGGACCAGTGTCAAAGCTTGCATCAACGTAACCATTTACGATGAGCTCTTTGTCACCTCCATAAACGAGAAACATATCCTTAGTCCTTTTCGTATTTCGGGATGTTCTTGACCGCCGTCCGATGATCCACTCTTGGATTACTTTGGTACCTCCCTGCCAAAATTATAGCAAGGCACACATCAGGTCTGGTACACATCATTGCATACATGATAGAGCCTATGGCTGAAGCATAGGGAACATCTTTCATCTTCTCTCTATCTTCTGCAGTGGTCGGGCATTGAGTCTTACTCAACTTCACACCTTGTAACACATGCAAGAACCCTTTCTTTGCTTGATCCATTTTGAACTTCTTCAAATTTTGTCAAGGTATGTGCTTTGTGAAAGTCCAATTAAGCGTCTTGATCTATCTCTATAGATCTTGATGACCAATATATAAGCAGCTTCACCGAGGTCTTTCATCGAAAAACTCTTATTCAAGTATCCCTTTATGCTATCCAGAAATTCTATATCATTTCCAATCAACAATATGTCATCCACATATAATATCAGAAGTGCTATAGAGGTCCCACGCACTTTCTTGTAAATACAGGCTTCTCCAAAAGTCTGTATAAAACCAAATGCTTTGATCACACTATCAAAGCGTTTATTCCAACTCCGAGAGGCATGCACCAGTCCATAAATGGATCGCTGGAGCTTGCACACTTTGTTAGCTCCCTTTGGATCGACAAAACCTTCCGGTTGCATCATATACAACTCTTCTTCCAGAAATCCATTCAGGAATGCAGTTTTAACATCCATTTGCCAAATTTCATAATCATAAAATGCGGCAATTGCTAACATGATTCGGACAGACTTAAGCATCGCTTCTGGTGAGAAGGTCTCATCGTAGTCAATCCCTTGAACTTGTCGAAAACCTTTCGCAACAAGTCGAGCTATATAGACAGTAACATTACCGTCAGCGTCAGTCTTCTTCTTGAAGATCCATTTATTCTCAATGGCATGCCGATCATCGGGCAAGTCAACCAAATTCCACACTTTGTTCTCATACATGGATCCCATCTCAGATTTCATGGCCTCAAGCCATTTTGTGGAATCTGGGCTCACCATCGCTTCTTCGTAGTTCATAGGTTCGTCATGGTCTAGCAACATAACTTCCATAACAGGATTAGCGTACCACTCTGGTGCGGATCTTACTCTGGTTGACCTACGAGGTTCAGTAACAACTTGATCTGAAGTTTCATGATCATCATCATTAACTTCCTCACTAATTGGTGTAGGTGTCGCAGAAACCAGTTTCTGTGATGAACTACTTTCCAATAAGGGAGCAGGTACATTTACCTCATCAAGTTCTACTTTCCTCCCACTCACTTCTTTCGAGAGAAACTCCTTCTCTAGAAAGATTCCAAATTTAGCAACAAAAGTCTTGCCTTCGGATCTATGATAGAAGGTGTACCCAACAGTCTCTTTTGGGTATCCTATGAAGACACATTTTTCCGATTTGGGTTCGAGCTTATCAGGTTGAAGTTTTTTCACGTCGCAGTCCCAAACTTTAAGAAACGACAACTTTGGTTTATTGCCAAACCACAGTTCATAAGGCGTCGTCTCAACGGATTTCGATGGTGTCCTATTTAACGTGAATGCAGCCGTCTCTAAAGCATAACCCCAAAATGATAGCGGTAAATCAGTAAGAGACATCATAGATCGCACCATATCAAGTAAAGTACGATTTCGACGTTTGGACACACCATTACGCTGTGGTGTTCCGGGTGGCGTGAGTTGCGAAACTATTCCACATTTTTTCAAATGAAGACCAAACTCGTAACTCAAATATTCTCCTCCACGATCAGATCGTAGAAACTTTATTTTCTTGTTACAATGATTTTCAACTTCACTCTGAAATTCTTTGAACTTTTCAAATGTTTCAGACTTATGTTTCATTAAGTAGATATACCCATATCTGCTCAAATCATCTGTGAAGGTGAGAAAATAATGATATCTGCCTCGAGCCTCAATATTCATCAGACCACATACATCTGTATGTATGATTTCCAACAAATCTGTTGCTCGCTCCATAGTTCTGGAGAACGGCGTTTTAGTCATCTTGCCCATGAGGCACGGTTCGCAAGTACCAAGTGATTCATAATCAAGTGGTTCCAAAAGTACATCAGTATGGAGTTTTTCATGCGCTTTACACCGATATGACCTAAATGGCAGTGCCACAAATAAGTTGCACTATCATTATCAACTCTGCATCTTTTGGCTTCAATATTATGAATATGTGTATCACTACTATCGAGATTCAACAAAAATACACCACTCTTCAAGGGTGCATGACCATAAAAGATATTACTCATATAAATAGAACAACCATTATTCTCTGGTTTAAATGAATAATTGTCTCGCATCAAACAAGATCCAGATATAATGTTCATTCTCAACGCTGGCACCAAATAACAATTATTCAGGTCTAAAACTAATCCCTAAGGTAGATGTAGAGGTAGCGTGCCGACCACGATCACATCGACTTTGGAACCATTTCCCACGCGCATCATCACCTCATCCTTAGCCAATCTCCGCTTAATCTGTAGTCCCTGTTTCGAGTTGCAAATATTAGCAACATAACCATTATCAAATACCCAGGTGCTACTGCGAGCATTAGTAAGGTACACATCAATAACATGTATATCACATATACCTTTGTTCACCTTGCCATCCTTCTTATCCGCCAAAAACTTGTGGCAGTTCCGCTTCGATGACTACCGCTTGCAGTGAGAAGCACTCGATCTTAGGCTTAGGTCCAGACTTGGGTTTCTTCTCCTGAGCAGCAACTTGCTTGCTGTTCTTCTTGAAGTTCCCCTTCTTCTTCCCTTTTCCCTTTTTCTTGAAACTGGTGGTCTTATTGACCATCAACACTTGATGCTCCTTTTTGATTTTGTAACATCCCAAAATTCTAAATTTTGGAATGTTATAATAAATAGATAGATTTGATTGATTGTTTGATTGATTGTGTGAAATTGAGTGAAATTCGAAACTTTTTGAACGTTAAATGAGAGGGAATAAAAGGACTTTCCCAAACTTTCATTTTCTTTTCTGATCTTCATGAATTCAAATTCTTTTTCACCACAAAACCCTGGAGAGAATATGAAATGACTTCTTCCATTTATTTAAATGACAAGGGGTGTTGAAAATATTTGAATTTCATGTGAGAATATTTCTAATTCTGAAACTTTATGCAACTCAATGATTTTCACGAGCGAAGATAAAATGACTTCTTCAAAACATATGAAATATGAGTTGGGAGTTTCAAAGAATTAAATTCAAAGTTCTTTTGAATTTATGTTTCAATTTGGAGTTATTTGAGTTTTATTCAAATTATTTTTCTCCAAAAATAAAATATATGGAAAATAGGGTAACATGATTCCCTACATCAGAAAATTGGAGATAAATGAATTTGAATTAATTTTGGTATTTTTAAAATGATTTTTACTGGATTTTACTAGGGCAGAAGCACTCTTTGCTTTATTTGAATTTATGTGTATTTTATTTGAAGCTAGAATAATGTTCATCTTGTAGAAAATCTTTTTCTGAAAATTTGGATATATAATATGCCTATATAAAATTATAGCTTCATTTTCGTTTTTTAGTTTATCGCGTTCTGTTTTTTTTAAATAACAAAAACTGCACGCGCGCCTGACACTAACTGTCGCCGACGTGCGCATCATAGTACCAGCGGGCGCACCTTCTTTTCTTTTTCTATATAATATATGGGCCAAGCCCAGCGGGCCATATTTCCTTCCCCATATTTTTTTTCTTCCATAGTTTTTCTTTTTCTTTTCTATTACTCAAAAAAAAATTACAGTGTACGCGCGCTGCCGACCGAAAGCCTTTTGGCCCATGCCACGCGACTCTCTTTTTTTCCTCTGTTTCGTATATTTTTCGTCTACGTTTAGTCCCACATTGCCTAGCTTTTGACCCCTAAACCTCTTTTCCACCTATAAATATAGACCCATAGAGCCTCCAAAAATCATCTGATTCGGGTTAAATCAATATTTTGGTTTGACTAGATTCATTTAAGAAAAATATATTTTTTTCTCTCCGGCGCGACTTCTGGAAATTGTCTCTTCTCTCCAAAGTCGTCTTTTCTCTGCCTTATAAAGGTATCTTTCTTTGTTTTCTTTTCTTCTTATACTTTCATAGTTTATTATTTTTAGACTAATACGATAGATTAAATTATCAATTAGTCTACGTATTTATACATTAGACCTTAGTCAGTAGCTATTTTTCTTCAGAAACAGCTTGGCCCCGATTTTTCAAATAGCCATAACTTTTTACTCGTTTATCCAAATTAGATGAAACCAACGCCCACTTCTTCGTTATTTATCTCCTCTATCCAGTAATCCAACTCAAACATGTTTTTGAAAGTTTAAAATTTGAATTATACCAGATTTGAATTTGAACTTTGTTTGATCGTAACTTGAGTTTTATAACTCCGTTTGAGTCGATTCTTTTTGCAAATCGAAGCTCTTGACCTAAACATTCTGATAAGGCCAAATTCACATAATTTTGGTACTGTTAGAAATTTTTTTATGTTGCAAGAGTTATTTGCTTGGTTTTGATGTTTTCCGAATTGTTTTCTTCGTTCTTTCCGATCTTTTGAGTGATTGCTTATGTGTGGTTACTATTGCTTGAGTACGATAGATTGACCTGAGTGTGACGAGTAGATCTATCAAGAGTTTTGAGTGCGAATCATCTTCATCAACATTGCAGGCAAGTTCACACTTTGATCATATCCCTTTCATACCCAGTTTTTATGCATTAGATCAATCCTCAAACATTGCATGATTAGGATCTAATTAAATGGTGGGTTTTGGAAAAGTAGTTGATGAGGTAGAACCTATTGCCCTGTTACTATCAAACCCTTGGGAGTTACTTTTAAGTTGTGCTCATACTGCTATGCTATGCTCGTAGGCGTGGTTTGGTTTGAGAGAATTCATGAAAGAGGTGAGAGATTATTGTTAACTAAGGTTTAACTTAAGGTGGCTACTTTAATACACATCTGGGTGGATTGGTTGGGGCACCGGGATATACCAGTGGACTTGCGGACACCGGGTTATACCGGTGTTGTCCTAGGAGATCCCGGGGTTATACCGTGTGATCATCCTATGGTTCGCCACCTGTGCTCAAAGGAATCGAGATATTTTCATGCTAGAAACTTCCGTGCAGCCACAAGCTATTATGGGCTCTAGCATAGTTGAGTAAGTTACGTGAAGCTCTTGAAGAGGTAGATCAGCAGGTAGTGGGTTTTGTAGGTTTGGTATGATCTACCCGGAGTAGAGAGATAATGTTTCTGAAAGACTGTGTCTCGGTCATCCGTTTCTCAAACACCATGTAGTGCGAGAAACCAACGGAGGCGATCGAGTCTTGTGAGGAAAAGTGCGCAAACCTCTGCAGAGTGTACAATCTAATCATGGTTAGCCGTGTCCCCGGTTATGGACAATTTTGAGTATCTAGTACTTGGAGTATCTTAAGTATCTCATCATGTTACTTAAATTAATTTGTTGGGTTAATGATTACTTTTAATTGGGATCACTAAGTTGGGGGTACCTTCTCAATGATGTTTCAACCACCATGATAATTAAATTAAAATATATTCCTTTGATATAGGGAAAAATTGGCTTTTCACAAAAACTATAACCATAGAGCTTTCCACCAGCCAAATATGCATGTAGTGATAGTTATTATTCATCATTATCCTATGGTGTGAATTTGCCAAGACATTCAATGTAATCGACTCTTTGTGGTCGCAACGTCTCATGTTGCGTGATCTCATTTACAGTAAGTGATACGTTAGGGTTACGATTTCTACGCTCAACTTTGCCGTTGGTGTTGATGGGAATCCACAACCTTGTTACTTCCGCTATTTGGATTGAGGTAATAGTATTTATGTTATTTATACATGTGATTTACCTCTGTTATAAATCCTCGAGTATCGTGGTGTGTCAAAGATACCGATCCGTGGATGACACTTAAGCACGTAGACTTGATCCATTCGGTCGGGTCGCTTCTGATTTCTACCTCCGCAGCCTTTAGCATTGCGTAAGAGTTCGGGAATCGCCTTATCCATCCCTTGCATGTTATAGTTCATCACGAAGCTCTTGTAGCCCGGTGGCGATGATTGAAGAATTTCATCAATGACACTATCATCCGTAAGATTAACTCCCAGTTGAATCAAGTGATTGTTATACCTGCACATTTTGAGTATATGCTCACCGATGTAACTATTCTCCTCCATCTTGCAGCTGTAGAACTTATTGGAGACTTCATATCTCTCAATCCGGACATTTGCTTGAAATATTAACTTCAACTCCTGGAACATCTCAGATGCTCCATAACGTTCAAAACATCGTTGAAGACCCGGTTCTAAGCCGTAAAGCATGGCACACTGAACTATCGAGTAGTCATCAGCTTTGCTTTGCCAGACGTTCATAACATCTGGTGTTGCTCCTGCAGCAGGTCTGGCACCCAGCGGTGCTTCGAGGACGTAATTCTTCTGTGCAGCAATGAGGATAATCCTCAAGTTACGGACCCAGTCCGTGTAATTGCTACCATCATCTTTAGACTTTGCTTTCTCAAGGAACGCATTAAAATTCAACGGAACAACAACACAGGCCATCTATCTACAATCAACATAGACAAGCAAAATACTATTAGGTACTAAGTTCATGATAAATTTAAGTTCAATTAATCGTATTACTTAAGAACTCCCACTTAGATAGATATCCCTCTAATCCTCTAAGTGATCACGTGATCCAAATCAACTAAACCATGTCCGATCATCACGTGAGATGGAGTAGTTTCAATAGTGAACATCACTATGTTGATCATATCTACTATATGATTCACGCTCGACCTTTCGGTCTCCATGTTCTGAGGCCATATACATTATATGCTAGGCTCGCCAAGTTTAACCCGAGTATTCCGCATGTGCAACTGTTTTGCATCCGTTGTATTTGAATGTAGAGCCTATCACACCCGATCATCACGTGGTGTCTCAAAGACGAAGAACTTTCGCAACGGTGCATACTCCGGGAGAACACTTATACTTTGATAATTTAGTGAGAGATCATCTTAAAATGCTACCGTCAATCAAAGCAAGATAAGATGCATAAAAGATAAACATCACATGCAATCAATATAAGTGATATGATATGGCCATCATCATCTTGTGCTTGTGATCTCCATCTCAAGCACCATCATGATCACCATCGCCACCGGGCGCGACACCTTGATCTCCATTGTAGCATCGTTGTCGCCTCGCCAATCTTATGCTTCTACGACTATCGCCATCGATTAGTGATAAAGTAAAAGCAATTCTGTAGCATTGCATTGCATACAATAAAGCGACAACCATATGGCTCTCGCCTTGTCGATAACTCGGTTACAAAACATGATCATCTCATACAATAAAATATAGCATCATGCCTTGACCATATCACATCACAACATGCCCTGCAAAAACAAGTTAGACATCCTCTACTTTGTTGTTGCAAATTTTACGTGGCTACTACGGGCTGAGGAAGAACCACTCTAAACCTACGCATCAAAACCACACTCGGGCCGGGCATCACAACATGCCCTGCAAAAACAAGTTTGTCAAGTTGGTGTTGTTTTAACCTTCACAAGGACCGGGCATAGCCACACTCGGTTCAACTAAAGTTGGAGAAACTGACACCCGCCAGCCACCTGTGTGCAAAGCACGTCGGTAGAACCAGTCTCGCGTAAGCGTATGCATAATGTCGGTCCGGGCCGCTTCATCCAACAATACCGCCGAACCAAAGTATGACATGCTGGTAAGCAGTATGACTTACATCGCCCACAACTCACTTGTGTTCTACTCGTGCATATGATATCTACGCATAAAACCATCACTACAAAAAAATACACTTCCATGATGATACGTGTTTGTCACAGTAGGTCGCGTTTTTTGTCATGCATGTACATCCATGACAAATTTATGACAGAATCAAGATAGTCATACCTGTGCTATCGTAGAAGTGTTCCATGACATTACCAAAATTATCATCACGGAAGTGTCCACTTCCATGACGATAAATCGCGCGTCACAGATGTGCTTTCGTCAAGGGTGACCGACATGTGGCATCCACCGTAACGGAACGCCGTTAAGCTATCGGGTCGGGTTTTGGATCCGATAACCCGTTAACAACCCCGACCGATGGGATTTTCCACGTGTAAATCATCATTGGCTGGAGGAAACACGTGTCGGCTAACCGTTGGGACAGATGTCATCCACTCATTGGACAGAAGGCGCCTATGATACGTCGACACGTGGCACGACCCAACAGAGGCCCATTCCTGTGAAAAGGCCGGCCCGTTTGACTTGGTCAAAAGGTGGCGGGCCGACCCATGTAAAGCCTGTTAATGGCCTGTTCGCATATAGCCCATTTACAACCCGCTAACCCAAGGCCCATGACGCCCTATCCGAATTAGGCCCAGTACCGTCATCTGGGCCACCCAATATGATTCCAGACCATTTTCACTCCTGGCCCATGTATGGCCCATGACGTCTTTCGGCCCATATGAGGCCCTATGTAACTCTTGGCCTATTAACGGCCCGTGGTGAAACTGGCCCATAATGAACGGTGTATTACTTTACACCCATTAATGGCCCGTGGTGAAACTGGCCCGTAATGAACAATGTATCACTTTATACCCATTAAGGGCCCGTTATTCCATTGGGCCGTTTCCAGCCCATGTTATCTTTCGGCCTTCTCAGAGCCCATTTATTCTTGGGCTCATTTCCAGCATTCGTTTACTTACGACCCGTTACTGTCATTTTCTGCTTATGGGCCAAATTCAGCCTGTGGTTACAGTCGGCCCGTTTGTGGTCCATTAACACGTTGGGCCATTTTCATAGTGTCATGAAATACGGCCTATTAATGATGGCCCGTTATGTTCGGCCCATGAACGGACGATTCCAACTCTAGCCCGTTTACGGCCATAATGTGGCCTGTTATTGGCCCATGTTTGGCCAATCGATCATACTGCCCGTATAAGGCCCATTGATGATACGACCCATAGAAGGCCCATTGTTTCTACGGCCCATAGAAGGCCCATTGTTTCTACGGCCCGTAGGAGGCCCAGTGTCACTATAGTAAATATTAGCCCATGGTTATTGTGGCCTAGTTTAAAAAATAGGTTATTGCAGCCATTAGCAAACCGCGGAAAAAGAACTGCAATGACTACAAGCAAACAAACAAACAAGACAACAAGGAAATAAATAAGCAAGCAACTTACGCTAGGCTATCACGGCTATCGCACATATTACATCCACTGGCCATCAAAGTTCGCCACCAGTGCAAATAGATGCGCCGACAAAAGTATATATAAAACCGAGAGCACTTAAGAAGGCACAAGGCCTGGCCAGGCCGGGCCCCCCAAACAGCTGAAGAAGCTGATAGACCTCAGTTGTGTCAACGATAGATGCATCAACACTAGATTTAAGGCATGATGGTGCGCACGGCAGTCCTCTGACATCTTCATTGCATCTTTGACTTCAAGTCGGAGCCGAAATGAAGCAAGCCTTTTCCGCTTTAAGTTGAGATCAAGAAGTCGAATGATTGAGGCAGAGACTGCATGTAGGTTGTCTCACACCTACCGGGTGAGTAGCCTCAACTCACCGTCTTCATCAAGGCAGGACCTTGGGGTCATCTCGCTGTCCTCAAGATGGTTTGGCTCACTATCTTCCCTAAAGTTCTGCTGGCGTAAGAGATACGACTACGAAAGAGAAACAAGGAGACACGTAATGTGTTTCACAATTATATAAGCAAATAAACGGATCTGTTTGCACAAGGAACATGTTTTTACAACTATAATTTGAAATCGGTAGTTGTTGCAAACATCCAATCAGATGTAAACAAAGAAAGCAAACAAAGAAGTGGATCTAATGATGCCTATCGAAATCTATACTAGAACAAAGTTTGAAGGCTTGAGAAGGATGAACTTACATTACATGTTAACACGGGCTGGACAAAGCCCTTCTCCATGTTGATGGAAGGATAATTCAATAAATTCCCCAAAGAAAATTCTTTATAAGCGTTGCCATTATTCTACATTTTGCAAAGAGTAAATATAAATCAAATAATATTGGAAGAAACAGAGGATAATGAAGCTCAGTGCATCGATGATACATAATCAAATAGCAATTAATTAAGTACAACGTTACAAGGCAAAAGGGAGAGAGGTACTGACAAGAGCAATGCAGAGCCCATTATTGTTTTGAGATCGTATGATCCTTTGAGCAAGGAGATTCATCTGAAATTAGTTTTCATACAAAAGAGAAGGTAAGGCACAAGCAGAAATTTAGGAGTTCAAATTTTAAATTGATATCATAGACAAGACTGACACTGGGCTCCCAGCAGAGTTCTAATAGGGTTTGGCCACTGGAGTAGGGGTAAAGTGTGGTACAGTTGGGCTGTGTTTTACGTGGTCACGATCTATCTGATTTAACAGGTACCACTACCTTTTCCAAATACCTAGTTTGTACTCCTTGAGTATCTGCACTCACTCTCTTCCTTTTGGACATCTATCACGAAAGAACAACATTTGACTAGAAAAACATAGTGTGACGACACATGGAATAGGTACAGAAAATGGATAGTTATGGCATATACTCATATATGATGCTTAAACTAAGCAGATGGTGTAACAAAGTAGAAGAAATGCAAGAGGTCAGATGCAAAAATGTGCGACCAATACAACTTTGCAAAGTTAGAGCAAGCACCTTGATGGGTGAATAAGATAGGCCATCCTCCACCATGCCTAGTTTGTTAGCCAGTGGATCGTTCCGCAATATTTCTCTCGCGCGCCCATTCTCATATTCATTTTGATAATGTTCAATATCTGACATGCATGAAAACATAAAAACAAGTGAGATTTTCTTTGTAATGCAGAAGTGATTCTAATCCAATACGCCTCCCTCAGAAACCCCTTTGTGCTATCTCTGCAATTCTTTTAAAAGATGCCATGCATGCTGTAATTTGTTGTGTGCATTAATATAATGTGGCCTACTACTCAAAATATGAGAGCTCCAGAAGTGATGACACTTCACAGATGATAGCTTCAACATATAGTAAAGAAGAACAAGTCGACCTGACCTGACAGATTCAAAATATAGTAAGGGAGAACAACTCGGCCTGACCAGTTGACCGCAAGAGAAGAGTATCATCTTAAAGAAGAGCAGAAGAGCAAGCAGATTGAAGATATTACAAGTGTTTCAATACAATGTCGGTTGGCCACCCATGATGAACCAGAGCGCACAGAGAAATACTATTCTTTCCGGTCTCTCCATATGTGGCTCACATGCATTTCGAAACTAAAGTAGGAACATTTAGCTAACCAATTAAACATCTCTAAGTTTTACTAATATTAGCAATAATATCAGATATGAATTTGTACAACTAAGCTTGTTTAGCTCGATGGGTGGAGCAGTGCTATTACGACACGAACCACGTAGGCTGATTGTGGTCATCATAAAATGGGGAAAACATAAGCATGATCAGTACAGTGTTGAACGTGGCAGTGGGATGGCAGACCTGAAGCTGCAAACCGCACAAAGGGTAGTTAGCAACCGATGTTTGCTTTGAAATAACAACTAAGATTTGGTATGGACAAGAAAGTACGGTCAACACGTGACAAAGAAATGCAATTATGCTGTCTCTCTATATGTCGTGACATGCATTTGGAAACTCAAGTGGGACCTTTAGCTAACCAATTAAATGTGTCGGTTAACTAATATCAAGATCATATCACAATCATATTTGAACAACTAAGCTTTCGAATTCGAGTGTTGTGTTGTTTAGCTTGAAGGGTGGAGTAATGCTAGTACGACAGAAAGCACCTACGGAGATCATAGTAGAGTAGATAAAAGGGGAAAACCCTAAGCATCAAGAGAAAAATCAGGAAAGTGGAACTAGCTGGACCAGTGGGTGGCGCACATGCTTTTCGAAACGAATATTGGAACATTAGGTGACCAATTAAACGTTATCTATTTTAGTTATATGAGCATCATATCAGATTCGTATTTGAACACGTAAGCTTTGGGTTGAGATCTAGAGGAGCAGTGCTAGCACGACACGAAGCACGTACAATGATGGTAGTGAATATAAAGGGGGGAAACCATAAGCTTTACGAGTATAGTGCATGTGCCATGGCGGATCTGAAGGTGCAAACTGGACAAACTACTTCGCAACCAATGTTTGCTTTCAACTAGCCACTACGATTTGGTACGGACAAGAAAAGTACAGTAAACAAATTACGATCTATTTTCCGAGTGAGAACAATAACTTAAGCACATATGGAAGAGTACCACCTCTCTTGCGACGTCGTGTAGGCCTATGCCGACACGTTGAGGGTGTCAAGGGTGCGATGGCTGTCGGCGGAGGGAAGAAGACTTTAGACGGCAGACGGCCGGGTCGGGGATATATCCTGTCGCCGTGGGCGAGGCGGTCGAGGGAGCGGCAATGGCAAGGTGGACGACGGCTACCGATGAAGCGAGAGGAGGCGATGAAAGGATCCTGGTCCAGCGCCGTGGATGAGAGATGTCCATCTCTTGCAAAGGGACGACGGGGTAGGGGTAGCGGCTCCGGCAAGGTGGAGGATGGGGTGGCGGACGGAGGAGGCTGGTCGCAGTGAGGAGGTTGTGTTGCCGTCAACGGTGTATGAATGGGGAAATGGAGGGGAGGGGGGCGATCTCAAACTTTGGGACGCGCTTCTCTAAAATGGCGGAAAGTTACGAACTTATCCCCCGTTTAAAATGTCAGACATCGCGTCGGTTGGGGATAGGACGGTAATCTCACATCTCCCAAATATTTGCCGATAACTATTTCGGGCGAGGAGAGGGTGTTTTGCCACCCACGGTTGGCGCCCATGGTGTATGAACGGGGCTGACAGGTAGGGCGGTTGTGTCACGTCTGATGGAAGTTACACATCTGCCTTATTCAAATATTAGCCTACATCAATTTCGGACGAGGAGAGTTTGTTTTGCCGCCCACCGTGTATGAATGGGGAAATGGAGGAAGAGACACATGTCTTTCGGACGAGCTTGAATCAAATGTGTTTTGCCTCCCACGCTTACGCCCACCGTGTCCGAATGGGCTCAGAGGCCGTCGTGTCACGTCGATTGAAGTTACTAGTCTACCCCTATCGACAGCAGGTGTAAATCCGGTCGATAAGGATGTCAAGTGTCGTGGGTAGACAAGAATTTCCATCTCTCAAACACTTGTTCGGGAAGCCCACAAATTATAGTGGGTGTTTAGGCGCCTGCTCAAAACTTGGGAGAATTAGCATTCACGTTTGCCCTGGGACACGGCAAACTAAATTCAAATCCAGTTTGTATTCGATTACGAATATCCACAGATAATTATACGCTTTTGTTATTTATTTCTTCAAAACCACAAAAATATTTATTCCACCTTTATATATGATTATGATTTAGAAATGCCGTGATCTTGAATTCAAGAGGTTGGATACACTCGATTCAAACAGTTATTTCATCCAATACAATATGCTCACACGAAAAACAGTTCACCTTATGTCAATCATACAAGTAATCGAGGATTACCTCGCCTAAAAAATCCGGATCATTACAACACATGGACAACATGGAATTCGGACAACATAGGGGGTCTTGCAACATAATCCATTCAGAGACATGACACAACATGCAAGTACAATAATCTAATGACAATTTCAACTGGTATCTAAAGAAGAACCGGATTACCTTGGGCTTCAGATAGCGTAAATAGCAGGACCTCCTCCGTCTTCAAATGCAACATTCTTACTTCCTCCAATTCTTGGGTTGCTTGCATAATGCGTGCCGCTAATTCCGTAATTTCCAGCCTCAAGATAAAGATTACCTCATTCATGGCAGCCACACCATCTCTTTACGCCTCTAGTAGAGCCTCAAGCACTATAATATCTGTACTCGCATCGCTCTCCGTGGTGTTGCCTCTGAATCGGTACCATCTGGTAACATGGATGGTGCAATCGCTTCCACAAATAGATTACGGGGTTGTACATTGTGTCCTAGTGTGAACGGCATCCCGAAAGGTTTCCACCGGACATAAGTAAGAGATAGTTATCGTATGATCCAGCAAGATAGCTTACATGGTAAACGACGGACGAATTATTGCCGAGCATGGCAAACTATATTTAAATGGTTTGAAGCAGCATCAGCCGAAAAGAAATTAAAATGGTAAGATGAAAGTTGAAAGGGAGTGTACAACCGCTATATTTAAGTTGCCAAGGCATCTAAGCAGTCGAAATAATCTGAGAAAGCACTTAACAGTGTGGCCTCATATAAACTACGAAGACAGTCTTGTGATGAAGTTGAGAGGAAAAATTAAGGACTCAAATGAAATAGGCATGCATTTCTTTATGATAGTACAGCAGGAACTGCTGACATATTGGCCAACTCAGGTATAACGTAACAACAAACAAGCATTCAAATCAAGCAATACAGCAAAGCAGACAACTGAACTATTTGTAATTCGGTAGGATTACGCGTTGAGGGCACAAGCCAAGAAAGAAGCCCACTCGCATTACATTTAACATGTACTAAAACACACTGGCTTACCATATGTTGATGTGAAGCCTAGCTGCTGTTGCAATGTTCTTTGAAGATATCACAAGATCCCGTGGTTGCAAATCTAGTTGTTGTAGTTTATTCTGCACCATCTATTTAGGTAAAATTAATTTTAATCGCATGCACTGGTCCGAATTGATCATCAATGGTTCATCTAAACTAATGAAAGAAGGGTGTGTGCATACACGGCAATATATCTGCTTCCCTCTATTTTTATGCTTGTTCGAGGAGCCAGCACCAAAATAACAAATATTTTGCTTGATGGGGTTGGCAGCTCCATAATTAATAGAAGCATCAAATTAGTCATGCAACTTGGGAAGATCAAGAACACACAAACAAGTAATGAACAGAGGCTCGGAGCAAGTGATGTAATAGCTAGCATCGTAAAATGTAGGGTAAAACGAACAAAAGCAGCGGAACCACATGCTAGTTTGCGAATGTGTAATTAAGCATAGAGAACATTAAGCCTCGATGGAACCAACAGGTGGCATCAGAACAAAACTAAAGCATATTAACTATATGTGCACTTGTATGTAATTTAACACATGTAACATGTTCACTGCCAGAAGTATGGCCCTACAGGTGAAAGCAGAATATCGCGTCTCATGAAAAACTGAATGATGCCCTGAAGAAATTCAAAGGTGCGGTGCTTATGCTAGGAAAGTGAACGTAGGCGCAGGCCGTTGGATAATAGTACCCGATTCTCAGCGGCGTATGGGTATCGTTGTCATACTTGATAGCTAAGGATCGTCGATGGTGCTTGTGTTGCGGTTGAGTTTGGGCCGACTGTCGCCGTCGCTGAAGCTGCTCCGCTGCTACGGTTGTGGTGCCTGTCGACATACAAGAAAGCTCATCTGTGGTAAGTGAACAGTTGCACGATAAAGAGAAAAACCAAAGGAGTACAAATCAAAATAACATGATGAGGCTGCGGTGTCGGTAAAGCAGGGCCGGTGGAGTTGAATATGGCGTCCGTGGAGCGGGTCCGGTGCTGTGGACGAAGGCTTCGGCGGGCGCGTTGTATAGTGCTTTCAGTGAGGCGGATCTGTTGCGTCGGACGAGGGCTTGTATGAAGGGCCAGCGAAGGGGCGGACGAGGGAGTCAGTGAAGGCCTATGCTGTGATGGAGGGCGCCGGTTAAGCAGATCCGGTGCGGTGGACCATGATGGCAGTCAAGGAGATCTGGAGCGGTGGACAAGCCAGACGCTGAAGCGGCTTCGGTGAAGTGGTGAGTTGGCAGTTGGGGGTTCCAAGATGCGGATGGTAGATCCGGCGGGGTGTGAGGTCCACCGCTGTAGCGGAGGACTAGATTCGGCGGCTTGCCGTGGTTGGGGGTCGGGAGGGAAGGGAGGGCCTGGGAAGAATGTTGGGAGCAAAGAGGGAAAACAATGGAGTTACCAAAGCAGCCCTTTTCCGCTCATGTGGCAGGGTAGAACAGGAATATCGCAGGGCTAAACTTTCGGTAGCGTGATATTTCGATGTGAGCGGGAAGTTTGAAAGCTTTTGGCGCCTAAAATTATAAGTATTCTGCTCTCGTATGGTCGACTATGATATCATGGCCGACAATTTGTTTGTTTTGCATGCAAAAAAAAGTGCAAGTTTTGAAAATCAATGTCTCCAACTCGAAACTTAGATTGTCCATTCAATTCAAATATGGATCATTGAGCTACTACAAGCAAATACCATCATACGGTCCAATTCAAATGAAATTCCAAATGTGTTTATCCTAAATATGATGACAAAAGCAAAAATGTGTATGTGTATGAATAAAGTGGATGATTATAAAGTTTGAACATGCCCGTATGTGTATATCTCTAGGTTTGATATATGAATTTGAAATCACGAAATCCCGGCTTAAAAAATGTACCTCCGCTTAAATGAATTACAAAAGCTAATGATGGAGTCGAATTCCAAAATTCCAATCTTAGGTTTGTAATTGGTACATCAAGGTATATCACGCATGTTCAAAAGTATCGTTATCTCATAGTACAAACTGTGAAACAAATGGATTAACCATGAGTGCACAATATCTCAATCGCTAAAGTCCCTCAAATATAGACACCTCACTCTTTATTTGAAGTCACCCCCCCCCCCACCACCACCACCACCACACACACACACATAGAGAAGTCGTTCTCTTCCCCAAACACCAACACACGAGCACATTAACACCCCTCTCTCTTGTAAAGTCCGGACCCCAACATAGGTCTCTAACACTTTGTCTCTCGGGCATGCACACATCTCTTCCCTCACTCTCTAGGTCTCCCGCTATCTCTCTTACCCAAGCACACACACTATGTAGAGTGTATATTTCCCATACACACAAAATGTCGCCCCCAAACGTCTATCTCCCTAGTTATGTGGTTCTCGCAAGACTCACCTCACACACCACCCCCATCGCAAACAAGCACACTTTGTCTCCTTGTGCACCACTCTCCTCTTTCTATCTCCCCACATGCGGACCCGCCCAGCTCCTTCCCTGTATACATATATGTCGTGACTCTTTGCATAGCTCCCTAATGTATAAATGTTCTCGATTTCGCACATTGTTCTCTACACAATCTATTCTAGATCTCTCATGAAGTCCCTATCACACACACGATGACTCGCTTCCCTTGCGTCTCCGTTCATAGGCCAATTTCGGACAACATCAACATTGTCTCCCTATCTATACGCCATTTATGGACACAAACGACCCCTCTCGCCCCCTCTCTTCCTCTCTCTCTCTTTCGTCGCTAGCTCTCTCTTTCTCTCGCTCTCACACCCCTCTCCCACACACACACTCGATGTCTCGTCCAAATAGTCTGCTACCCCAGCCCTTTCCGTGCTATCCCGCTACTACATATGTCACACCATTCCCCTTCCCTTATACTAGGTTTACATCATCAGTGGTCTCTCTATTCCACGTACACTCTCTCCCTCTCACACACAAACGCGTGCACAAACACACACAAACACGCACAAACACCCATTTATCTGGATCCTCATCTCTCCCCATGTCCGCATGTGTATCTCACACACTCACTCTCTAATTATGTATATGTGTCTCCAAGTTGCACAACACAAAGCCCCATGTACATGTCTCTCTCTATCCTCCACACACATAGACACAAAGAATGTGTTATCATTGCCTCAGTCTCTAACATATCACACACGCACACTGTCTCTCTCTCTTGCAAACACGCTCATCAAGGGTTTCCCCGTGAATAACTTACCGTCTATTTATCAACAGTCGTGGCAGTACGGCGAACACGAGACGTGAAAAAGAATAAATCTACACGTGCTTAGACCACCTAGTATGACTACTAGGACTAGAGCAAGCCAAAAAGCGCGCTGCCGTCACCCCCTCCTTGTCGTGACGGAAAATTATTGTTTTACACAGTCGAGAAGTCATTGTGCTAAGGCCCCACATGCCGAGGCGTTGAATAGAATGTAGATGCTAGTTTATGGAAGCAAGTATCAATAATACGTTTGTATCTCCATACTTATATTTCTTCTCTTATAAAAACCGAGGTGGTGATGATGGTACGTGTGCCATCTTGCAATATAGACCGTCCGATCTATATCTGACGGATGGAAATTAAACTAAAAGGTACCCGCACCCCTCTCCACATTTGCAGACAAGGCCTTCTCTCGTTCATCCCTATCTCCAACAAACCTCATTGTTGAGCAATTAAGAAAGGAAGCCTCTGGAACAAATCGGCTCGGTGGCATTGGCATTGTCAATCCCCATGCCTCCGCTCAGTCCGACCACCAACCACCACCACACCCCACTCCTCTTCACCTTATCTCATATTTCTCGAGATATCATTAGTTTTTACACATGGGATTACTTCCGCAAGGGTCAATCACAACAAGTGTTTTATAAAAAAAATGCATCTTGATGTTCCGTGCAATGCACAGATCTTGCTAGTACTCCTACACAAGACTAAGTTGGTGATCTTTGGTGTGTCGCCATCCGTCAAGCTTCAACCATTAGATCTACATATAACGATTGTGAGGTAAGTTGTTGACTTTTCTCACCAACATCCCACTTGTCTACCAATTTGCAGAAAAACCCATAATTAGTATCTTAAAACCAACCACATCCCTCCCTGACCTCACCAAAGCAGCCCAAGGAATATATTCTCATTGAAACATATGTATATCAAAATTAGAGTGTTTTTGTGCCAAGTTTGTGAATAAGTATTATTCTAATTATGATTCGTTGCAACGGACATGAACATTGCTAGTATTTCCAACCATGCATTTTTTCCTAGTATTCCATAGTTTCGAGTTTTCCATCAAGATATTAGTCACTCATGGTTGATATTTACTTTCAATCATGTACACATATGCACTATGTAACTAGCCTTGCTTATTGGCTTCCAAATCTTAAGTTTCACTCCTACTTACAATATGTAGAGTATTTAACAAAAACTACCACTTTCAACCAGCCCTAGGAAGAATCTATTGTACAAAAACAGCAAAAACGCACCCAAAATTTCTTAATCCACGCCAAAAACTACTACCTAGTACTCCTACCGATTAGGTTCGTTTAAACCCATTTATGACAGGGTTGGCCCTGCGTCCGTCTTGTGAGGCAGCTTAAACCAACACATTTTGTTTGACCTTTGACACGACGGGCCCACATCTGACCTTCTATCCTATTATTCCCCTCAAATCATTATTTTTCTGAACATTACTTCAAACAAGATCGATGCGTGTTCGTCGGTGGCGCCGGTGATGAGCGAGTTGGCCGCCGCTCCGCCGGACGGGCCGGACGCCGTGCTGGCCTCCGCACGGGTTGGCAGGCTGGCCCGAGCGTGACCCATGAGCGAGCAAGCCGCCGCGCTGGCCTTCGCTCGAGCCAGATGGCTGGCCTGAGCGTGGCGCATGCGAGCAAGCCTCCGCGCTGCCGTGCCAATCCAGCTAGCAAACCTTGCAGACAAGCAGCTGGACGGAGCTATCTTGGCTAGCCAGCGGCCGCGAGCACTGGACGGAGCTGGCATCCTGGTTGCCGCAACATGGGCTCTGCACCGCCGGTGGTTTTGACCTCGCCTTCTGCCGGCGGCGGTAGCTGCATCCCATGGCCGACGATGACTAGGTGGATGGGCCGGAGGTAGGAGGTCACTCGATGATTTTTGTTGGTAAGAGCATGTACAATGGTTGATAAGGTAGTCTTATCTTAAGTCTGCCACGTATGCAAGTGATAGTAGTTTCTTGGCATTTTAGTGGTTTCTTGCATTATTAGGGGTTTCTTGTAAGGAAATGTACGTACTACTAGCGACAAAAGGTGATTCTAGGTTGCGTTGTACTCCAACGAGTACTACTAGTGGTCGCGGGAGTGTATACCTCGTTTTTTGGGTTCGGTCCCGGCCGAACGCACGGCGGCCTTTTTTCTAAAAATAGTACTACTACACTTTGCTGCGAGCCATATTTTACACGGGTAGTTTGAGTTTTGAAGTCGAACGGACGTGCGGCCCCACAATCTGGGTGCACTGGACAGCCTAGCCACGTGAACGGGTTTTCCTTCCCAGCATCCCGTGGCTCGCGTGCTCGCCCTAGCCGCAACTCGCTTGCAGCTTCCTCATCAACTAGTAGCATATTTAAACTAGCGGCTCCCAATTAAGCCCGAGGAGCCGGAAAAGCCTAGCGGGGCATTGGGAACTATGCAATATGGCTCCATACGTAAAGTGCTCTACTACTACTCTGTAGCTTGTGGCGTTGCACGCATGTACTTCACTCCATTATCGGCTCTACTATGAACAAATTCCTCTTGACGTGTTTTTTTAAACGGAGGCAAAAGCTTTGCTTCATCTCATTCATAAAGAAGGAACTAGTACTAAAAAAATTCGACGAGATCCATTACACCTCCACAAATGGAAGCGAAAAGCCTAGTCTCGCTGTATCAAATAACTAAAATGTTCTGCCCCTGCAGTAACCGTCGCTGATAAACAGGCTGCTATTGTGTGCATGAGAGGAGCGACTGAGTAGGCCAGCTACTCCTACGTGAGAGGAGCGGCTGAATATAGCACCGAGAGTACCCACTAGGCCACTACGCAGGTGTGCTTCCCCTGCATTGATAGTACAGCGATGGTTCTAGAGAACATTAGTACCCTCCACTTCCAACTGTAGCTCCTTGGCCCTGAGATTCAAGAGTTCAAAACTGGTGCACTATACTAGACTAGACTAGAAGTACAGTACATCGCACTACTAGTTGAGAAAAGTAGTACTGGTATCTGCTACTGATGCAATGCACGTACTCCTCCGTCACATAATGTAAGACGTTTTTGACACTAGTTGGCATGTACAAAAAATGGCAAAAACATACCCAAATTTTCTTAATCCACGCCAAAACCTACTACCTAGTGCCCACCATTTCTTACTAGTGCTATTATTTACAGTATAATGCAATCCCATAACGTTCCATAATGCTAGTACTAGTAGTAAATAATAGCCTCACCCCTTCGCTGAGGAACGATCTATAGTTGGGAGGGATGAGGCCCTGCGGTTACTACTCTCTTATCTCCTCCTCGCCAGTTTCCCTCCCCCCGAAGAGAAGGCAGTTCATCACTGCTCCCATGGATTCGCCAGGCGGTTCTCCTCCTCGTCGGGGCTGGGAGACCTTGGACGACGATCCTCTGGGAGAAATCGCACGCCGCTCCGACGTCCTCACCGCTGCAAGACTCGGTGCTTCCTGCACCAACTTTTTCAAGACGCTGCTTAAACAGGCTTGGGAAAAGGCCATGCTTGTTGGTCTTCCATGCGTCCTCGAGGAGAAGGTTCTTCTATGGGACAATCCTTCAAACAGTCCACCGCTCTCTGGACATGGTTGCACGTTGACTCTGCTAGAGTTGCCGACGTTGAGAGGTAGTCGGATTTTGTCCGATGAGCAGGTCAGTAATGGAGTTTGATCATGTAGTACTTAGTTAGTCCATTTCCATCCCGTAATTTCTCCGCTGCCCACCGTCTTATAGATAGGTGCAGGTCGGTGCCAACAAAGATTGGCTTGCATACCTCGGCGGATACCACCATCATTTTGCACAACATCCATTGGCTGTGCGGCCGTTCGTAGACCCCTTCTCCACCATGGGGATCGGCCTTCCGGACTGGCTGGGCTTGAATATGTATGATGGTGCCTACATGAAATTGCAGAAGATAGCAATTGCGGACCCGCCGAGAAAGCGCTACAGCTACAATGATTACTATCTCATCGCTGTGTTCGACATAAGGATTGCCATCAATGCAAGACGCAGTAACGGCAGAGGCTGGCGCATGTTGGCGACAGCAGATTTGTACCCCTACACGTTCAAAGATGTTGTGCGCCATCTAGGTCGCTTCTTCGCGGTGACAAGCCAGGGGACTTGTTTCATCTGATTGCCATCCTACGGTACGGGAGATTACAAACGGAATGCACAAACCATCATTTGCATCCCTAACGGTACTCCATTATTTTGCAGAACCAGTCATCCCCTGATCAAAATAAGATCGCCGATCCTGGATGTGCATTTGCATCCGCGATTCAGTCTAACCTGGAACCTTGTAGCTGACTTTGGCATATTGGGATCAACTATCTTAGCAGTCGTTACCCATGGTACCACTGATGTGCAACATGGTCACACAATCTACCACGATCGGACCGTCACCATCTACCCAGGTATTCCATTTTTTTAACCCTCTCGCCTTCTCTTTCATTGTTGTACTAGTAGTATACTTAGTAGTACTCCCTCCGGTCCTTTTTACTCTGCACATTGGATTTGCCGAAAGTCAAACTTTGCTAAGTTTGACCCAATTTATATTAGAAATTATTAGCATCTATAATATATAATAAATATAATATGAAAATATATTCCAAGATGAATCTAATGATATTGGTGTTGTTATGTGAATGTCTATAATTTTTTATATAAACTTGGTCAAAGTTGGATAAGATTGACTTCTTACAAACCTAATATGTAGAGTAGAAAGGACCGGAGGGAGTACTAGTAGGAGTACTTTTTACCTTGGAGGACGCGTATAGCTAGCTAGGCCCTTGAAGACTCTAACCCACTAGCTGCCACCATTTTTGTTTTTCCATGTCTTACTATCTCATCCATGTAGCCAAGAGTGGCTATATATAATAAGTCGGTTATTTTACTTCCTCTATACCGGAGTAGTACTATTTGTCGCACAAAGATAACTGACCGCCATATTTGAGCACAACATTATTATGCTCGACCTTGACTATGTATCGTCACCATGTGTCCAGATCTGGGATGCCGCGTGTACCCGGATGAACGGCGCCGAGTTCGACCACTGTGATGCTACGTGGGTGCCGAGGAACACTCTTGGAGAGTACTCGCTTTTCATCGGGGACAGCTACCCCATTGTGAAGCGGATACCACCTTCCGTGCACGACACGGAAGGCGTGCCGTTCATGAAGCATGGTTATGTCTTCATTGCGCACCGCTGGATGAACGACATCTTTGGGACACGCTTATCCACGATTTATGCCGCTCGGCTTGGATGAGTCTCCATCGTGTGGAACCGGACTAGAAAGCTGCGACAATGATTCCGTTGCCCACCGTGTGGATTGTGCCATCCATGAAGAACACTGGGACTGGAACTCGGAGGAGTACATGCATGTAGTCCATCTATAACGTGTAAGTGGAGTACGGTAATTGTGAACGGTAGCGGCTGTGAATATATGTAGACTAGTCGTGCACAAATTTATCACATGAATTGGAGATGAACTTGTGTGGCATACTGGCATTTGTCCTTTAGAATTTATTACTAGTAAATGTGTTATGTGTACGTGCAACTTGTGTGATTGTTGCATGGGCTCCAACACGCTCTTTGAGAAAAAAAGGTGGCACAGCTTTGGATATACGTGACGTGGCGGCATCATACAGTAGCATCGTTCGCTATAGTTGTAGTACACTCCTACTAGGACGCAACTCCTATAAAACCTTGCGCTTGGCTCTTTGCCTCTTCGGGAGGTTCAACAGTTCGTACTCGTGTGAACCTTGCACTTGGCTCTTCGCCCCTTCGGACGGTCCAACAATGATGATACTACAGTACAATATGCTTCTGGCAATCTGACACCGATTGAACTGCTGCACTTCCACCGCGAGGGCGAGGGCGAGGGCGAGGGAGAAGGAGAGGGAGGGAGAGGGACAGGGCGCTGTAGTCAAAACCCTCTCCTCGTCCTGCAAACCACCGCGCGCGTGGGCGAGGGAGAGGCGTAGCAAGCAAGCTTCTCCTCGTTCGGCGAGTTGACGTGACACATCAAAGGATTAC
The DNA here is from genome assembly GCA_021605145.1 of Aegilops bicornis. Lineage (NCBI taxonomy): Eukaryota > Viridiplantae > Streptophyta > Magnoliopsida > Poales > Poaceae > Aegilops > Aegilops bicornis. The sequence continues at coordinate 414,109,409 of CM038672.1, forward strand.
TAGTACTAGTAGTATTCCATGCTGCATCCTTTCCGATTAATATGGCTTAATTTGAAACGAGAAAAATACACTGGCGGTCAACGTATGTAAAATACGCTCTTTACGGTCACTATATATAGTTTTGCGGCAATTATACGAGCACTAGCTCATCGTAGAGCACCGTATTGCACCCTACTGACCGGCCACATAGTCGACGTGGCACTTTGTTGACTGGTTAAAGTGTCACCTGGTTTCTGGGTCCCACCGCCGGTTAGCGAGCAAAGAAATCAGTTAAACAAAACTTTACGTAGCGACACGAGTCCAACCCTTGCTTGCGAACCGCCTGGTTGTGTATGTGAGTGCATGCACGTGTCCTCCTCGGTCTTCCAACAAAGAGTGTACATCGGCTACAAAACAAAGAGTGTGGTACATAATGTACATCTACACTTCCAATGCATTTAGCCTTTAATCTAAATCAATATTGATTGACTAATGCACCAACTTGTCTTTGTAGGTATAGGCTACATGTATATCCTTAATTACTGACATGCAACGGCCTTCATTTAATCTTCTTATCTCAATGGTCGCATGCACACATAAGTCTGCTACTTTTGGGCGTTAATTATGCCCTTGTCAATGTGTAAATCTCTAAATGTACAGTCTTTCACGGACGTAGGGAGTAGGTTGAGCACTTGAGCGTGAGCTGTGTGTGTTGCGTCGTGTCTTTGTGTGCCGCATGGGTGCGTGGAGTGTTGCGTGCGTCCATGTGTACGTGTGAGTGTTGCATGTTGCATGCATGCATGCATGCATGGGGCTTACTCCCTGCCATTGACATGTTCATATTTCGAGCTTCCTCTGTTCCCTCCATATGGTGATACTCCCTCTGTTCCCAAATAGTACGGAGTAAAAGCCTCCCTCTATTCCCAAATACGAAGTATTTGTCTTTCTACAGATTTCAACAAGTGAATAGGTACGGAGCAAAATGAGTGAAGTGAGTGTAGAGGCATAGGGATACTGTAGAAAGGAAGTCCTCGCGATCCATTATTCCCCATCTCGTTCAGAGAGAACTATTCAACTAGTCTTTGCAGTGAAGTGACAATACACGCTGCTGCGGCCGGATGGGACACGTAATTAATAAGCTGAACCAGCGTGTTGTTGTTACTAAATCAGCCTTACCCAAGATCGCCATCATGTTTGCCAAGAGAGCACGCTTCAGAAATACGCCCTCGCACCTCTGTCCTCCATTAAGCGACATATGGGCCCTCTTGTGGTAGACCCACATTTCATCGGTGTAACTATTTACACTCGAAGGACGGTATATCCTGGTAGTAGTACTAGTAGAATTGAGATTTAATGCACTTTCTTCCCGTCTTCCACTCTTCTTCTTCCTCTCTTCTTCTTCCTCCTCTCTTCCCCATCGTCCGCACACCATTTACCCCGCTCCTTCGCCGCCCGCCCGCGCCATCTTCCTTGGTAGCTCGCAAGGCACCATATCCCCCTGCTCACTGCTCGGCCACACGAGGAGAAGCTTCTTCGCTCGCCCGCCCGAATCCACTTCCCCGCTGGCTCACAGGCACCGAAAACCCCAATTGTAGAACCGACTGACACGCAGAGCCGCGACTGGAATTCCCTCCCCGGTGTTCTTTTGGAGCAGATCTGTAGTCGTATGGACCTACCCAGCACCGTCCGTCTGGCCGCATGCTCGGTGTCTTTGTTCCATCTACTCGTCTGCAACCGGCCGACTCTTTTCAAGACACCCTGCTTGCTGATGCCCGATCCTCACAGGTGGCCCAGACACCGACTTGACGATCCTACGGAGGTTGCCGTGGTGCCCCTCGACATGCTACCACTACCCGTCCACCTGTCCTTCATGCGCGACCACTACTGGGCGGGCATGAAGGCCAACTGGATCATCGTCATCCACCACACCGGTAGTCCGTGGCGTCTCGTGGATATCTACACCCAGCAAGAGATCACCCTTCCATCGTTAGATACCGCCGACATCGAGCCTCGCGGCCCGCCGGACACTCCTGCCTACTACGCACGAGACGCGTCAAGCTTTTGGCTCGACCTCTGTTTGCAGAAAGTTGTAATCTGCGAAGTGCCCACACCATCAGAAGACTACATGGATTACAAGCTCATTGCTTTGTTCAACATGGGATTAGTTTATCTGGAATCCGGTCGCCATACATGGTTATGGCTCATCATCAATCCTGTTGAGGCAACATTTACATACGATGCTATAGTGCATGATGGCATCGTTCTGTGATCGACGCATTGATTGGCTACCTATACTTTTGGAATCTATCGTCGTGTAATTGTTCTATCTCATCTCATCTTTACCTTATCAATACGACTGCCTGTTCATTTATTACAAATTTAGAATGCATAGCATGTCTATAATCACATCATTGCTATGTGTTCCTCTCATTTCCTAGATTTTTATGACCACACATGTTATTGTTAGAGTTGATATGAGAACAATTGGCATCTAATGATTGTTAGAATACATATTATGAGAATAACATCATGATTGCTATATGTTACTCTCGTTTACAAGATTTTTATAACAACACATGTTATTGCTTAGAGTTGATATGAGAACAGTAGTAGTAAGTGCTATGGTAGAATACGAGTAGGCGTTGTCATAGATATTTTCCTCTCATTGTTACATGATGTTTGAACCATGACATGTTGCTAGTATGAAAGCCATTGGCTTATTTTTTTAACTTGGGGTATGATTATGACCACAGCATTGCAATTCTCTGTCTATGATATGTGTCACTGTTATAATAATCTTAATTCCACACATACTCTGAACATGATTGTTTATTTTTGTCCTTTTGGTCTCCAATTTGAATTGTTGCAGCAGAGACGCCGTCGGCTGGCCTTCATGATTCAGGGCACGGAATCATACCAGCCGATGGGTGGTGGTTTATCGCTCGTTCAGCTGACGGCGGTCATTTGATGCTCATTCGCACGTACCAAATTGACCAAACTATTACATCAAACCACATGCAGTACAATGCGTGGGGCGTTCGTGACATTGATGGCTATGGCTGCTTCGTGTTCGAGAAAGATCCCAGCTCCGTTGGGCGGGCATATTCAAGCTGGAGGCGGGTTTACAGCCTCGGCAACCACTCCTTGTTTCTCGGGCTCAATTATCCGATCATCCAACCAATCATCGATCATATCACCGGCGATGATTACGTGCTACGCAACTTCCATTCGCTGACGGGGGCTGTGTTTACACATTATACCACAGGTTTCATGAATCACCATATCCAGAGATTCGTCGACACGACTTGTTGCCGGGTAATCTTGATGTGTGAAAGGCATCAAGCTTCCATGCGATGGATGGCTTTATAAACCCGACATGCGGCGATGTGGTTCATGCCAACAGAAAATATGCACAACTTGATTCGTACGATATCTAGGCGAGCCATGTATTCTATAACTGTAGCACGTCCCTCTTTTCTTGGATATTATGTATTGTTGTTAGTTTGAAGCACTCCTCTGGTTTGATGGATAGATACCTTCCTCGGATCAAGTGCATCCTAACTCACATGTGTAGGATGTACTGATAATGATGATGGAGATGCTGTGCAGAAGCCATATATATATATATATCAGTTAGGCTTCAAGTGCGTACTTGTTAGTTAAACCTATGTATAAATTGTGACACTAAATACGACTAGTAAGTAGTACAGTAGCAGTACTAGTATACGTCGGTCAAATTATTCATCATGTCCACACATTGAATTGACGTGACAACATGCTGCGCGTGAGGTGACACAAGAATCCCGGCAGCGTGTTCGGGTATTCTGGACTTCATATTTGGAGTACCACTTATCTGTCGAAATCTTTCATCATTCAATTAAAACAGTCGATTGATCATACATTGAGTACCATATAACTAGAATTACCGATGCAAGTCGAAGAAGGATTGGCCGGTGCTGCCGGCTCGCGTCAAGTTCGATCCCACGGATCAGGAGCTGATCGAGCACCTTGAGGCCAAAGTGAGTCTTGACAAAGACGAGATTTCAGTCTCTCATCGATTTGTTCATACCAACCATCGACAGCAAGCACAACATATGCTACACCCAACCTGAGAAACTTCCAGGTAAGACACCGATCGACCGTCTACTTGCACAAACATATTCCTTTGTTTATAGCTCTATTTTTCTTTTTAGACGCAGACCTGGTGAAGCAATTACAATTTGACAGTTAATAAAAAGTGAAACAAGTGACCGCAACATGCCAAAGATGTTATGAAAATGCCAACTACGTACACTAAAACTTGTATTCCACAATCTGCGGTATCACCTTGAGTGGCCTAAGGAAGCAATTCTTCCAGCGCAATTCTAGGGCATTCAAAAGGGGCACGTGGACGCGTTGCAAGATACAGTCGGAGTGAGGCATGCACGCGATGTGGCACAAGACCGGAAATACCTTGTCGGTGGTGGTTAACAGCCGGCAGACGGGCAGCAAAAAAGGTTCTGGTGCTGCACACCAACAAGAACTTCGACCAGTAGAGGACCAACTGGGTGATGCACCAGTACCACCTCGGGGACCTGGAGCAAGAGAAGGAGCGGGAACTGGTCCTCTGCAAGATTTTCTACCAGACGAACACTAGGGCCAGTAGTAAAAAGATTATAATTTAGTTAGGTATTGGTAGTTGTACTACCTTGTCGTCCGCAAGTTGGTATTGTTGTTAACGATCTTTTGGTATGAACTTGCATTTGCTTCCAACCATCATGCCGAGGGTCGGCGTCGATATAAAGCTGAATCATTTGTTTCGAAACGAATTTTCAGGCACCTAATTTTTATTTGATGGGCAGCATAAGCACCCGCCGTTTGAATTCCCAGTTCTCCAATTTTTTCAAAACAAGTGCATGCACTTATTATCACAATAAAAAAATAATATCCGTGCTGCATCCCAGTTATCAGTCTGTACTTGCAGAATTCTCTCGTTTATTGAGCACGTATATTGTTTTTTCAGGTCGAGCAAGTTTCAACTGGGCTGCAGAGGTTTTGTTTTTAACAGGCCCAGCACATGATGACAACGGGGCACAAAGATCCAGCAGGTATCTACTGGCCTCTGGACCGCCAGCGTTAGTTATATTTTGTCTTACAACATCGCAGGCAGTTCTTTTTACTGAACCAAACACACAGCCCAGTTCTATTTTCCTCTTGAAACGCATGTCCTACATCCGTTTTCTAATCTCTACCTATAGTTTTACTAGTTCATATACACGTATCATTATATTGAAAACACATGAAATTCCCTTTTCATATTTACATCCTTATTTTTGTTGTTTTTTCCCACCCAGCGCTGATTTTTTTTACCACTGATTTCCTCTTAAACCAACTCAATTGTCCCACGTCTTATTTTCTCACAAAAACAAAACGATTTTTTTGGCAAATCAATAAGTTCTTAAAAGAATGTTTATCATTTCGGGATTACAACAGTTCGGACTCCACCAAAATATGCAAAATAAGGTTGAACTTTTTTACCGTGGTCCCAAGCGTAAAATGGGCTGTAATAAATTACTTAAGAATTAGCAAATGGGCTACAAATTATAAAAAATAGCAAATGGGCTTTATGTTGTCTGCCACAGATTTGGAGGCTGACTTGTGGGCCTACCAAGTTCATGGATACACAAGGTTTCGCAAAAAAGAAACTTAGTCAACAATCGACTCTACCCGCGTCAGACCGTTAGATGTCAAACTAACGGCAATCGTCTTCTTCGATCTCGATCTTCCCTTGACCGCCCAAACCAGCGCCGGAACCGCCTTTGCTCCGCCTCCGTGGCGGCAATCTTGCTGAAAGCAGGCCTCACGGCCCCATCATACTCGCATCCACGGCCTGTCTATCCCTCTACTCACCCACACCTCCTGTTATTTTTCGTGACGGCCGAACCGATGAACCCTCGTACTCTCCATCGCGTGGGCAGCCCTTGTCGTGTCTTCCCGCCTCCGTATCATTCCTTCAGAGGCCTCGCCGTCGTCCACCGCCCTGGTGCTCTCGGCGCGGCGTGGTCAACGATGTCCATCCAACGGCCATAGTGCTTCTTCAACCTCTGGTCTTCTTGCCCCAGCCGCCCAAAGCAGCGCCGGTCATGCCGCATGCTCCTGCCTCCCGTGGCCGGCTGTGCTGCCGAAGAGGCCTCACCGTCCCCATACTACTCCCACCGCTGGCCAGGCCATCCCTCCACTCACCAACTCCCCCTATTATTCTGCGGCGACGGCAGCCTCACTCTTTAGCCGAACCAGTGAACCCTCGTGCTCCTCTCCGCGTGGGCATCCACTGCCGCGTCTTCCCCGGCCCCTCGCCGTCCCCTTCCTAGGCCTTGCCGTCGTCCACCGCCGTGGTGCTCCCGGTGCGGCGTGGTCAATGTGGTCAATGACCGACTTCCATCGGAAGAGTACTGTACGTGGAGAGGTTGACAGCTGGTTCCACGGCAGCGGCAAGGAAGTGCCTCCTTATTACGCGCAAAATAATTATTCCTCCACATGACAGCAGGGACCCATCGGAGGGGCCACCAGTATTTCGCGGAAAAAACGTTTCCCCCCTAACTGCTGGGACACACCGGACGGGCCACCGTATTTCGTGAAAAAAACGTTTGCCCCTGACTGCTGGGACCCACCAGACGGACCACCGTATTTCGCGAAAAAAATGTTCGCCCCGCTGTCAGCTCGGACCCACCGGAAGTGCCTCCTTATTACGCACAGAAAAATGAATACTCCCCCTGCTAGCTGGGACCCACCATGGTGGGAGGCTGACTTGTGGGCATACTAAGTTGACGGGGACGGAGGGCTTTGTCAACTTAGTCAATATGAACGATTCTAGCTCCAGTGACCGTACGATGTCCATCCAACGGCAGTCATGCTTCTTCAATCTCTGCACCTCCTGCTCCAGCCGCTCAAACAAGCGCCGGCGGGACTGCCTGCTCCCTCCTCCCCACGGCCGGCTATGCTACCGCGTAGCCCTCACCGCCCCACCATACTCCCATCGCTGGCCTAGCCATCCCTCTACTCACCCACACCTGTTGTTATTTTCCGGCGACGGCAGACGAACCAGTAAACCCTCGTACAGTCATACTCCCCTCCGCGTGGGAAACAACTGCCGAGTCTTCCCTGCCTCCGCGTCGTCCCCTTCCTAGGCCTCGCCGTCGTCCACCGCCCTGGTGCTCTCAGCACAGCCTGGTCAACGTGGTCAACAACCGACATGCATCTGAAGTGGACTATACGTGGAGAGGCTGACAGCTGGGTCCACGGCCGCACGCAAGGAAATGCCTCCTTATTACGTGCAAAATAATGATTCCTCCACCTGACATCGGGGACCCAACGAAAGGGCCTCTGTATTTCCCGAAAAAAACGCTATCGGCCCGACAGCTCGGACCCACCAGTTATATCTTCGCAGCAAGGAAGTGCCTCCTTATTACGCACAAAAAAGAATACTCCCTGTTAGCTGGGACCCGGTATAGTGGCAGGCTGACTTGTGGGCCTACTAAGTTGCCGGGACGGAGGGCTTTTTCAACTTAGTCAATATGCACGATTCTAGCTCCGATGGACGTCACGATGTCCATCCAACGACCGTAGTGCTTCTTCAACCTCTGGTCTTCTTGCTCCGGCCGCCCAAACCAGCGCCGGTCGTGCCTCGTGCTCCTGCCTCCGTGGTACATCTGCGATGCGGCGGAGGCGTCACCGCCCCTACTACTCCCGCCCGTTGGCCGTGCCATCCCTCTACTCACCCACCCCCTGTTATTCTGCTGCGACGGCAGCCTCACACCGCAGCGAACCAGTGAACCCTCGTACTCCTCTACGCGTGGGCATCCACTGCTGCGTCTTCCCCGGCTCCGTGTCGTCCCCTTCCTAGGCCTCGCCGTTGTCCACCTCCCTGGTGCTCTCGGCGCGGCGTGGTCAACGTGGTCAAGGAATGGCTTCCATCGGACGTGGATCATGCGTGGAGAGGCCGATTTGGGTCCATGGCGCAGCAAGGAAGTGCCTCCTTATTACGTGCAAAATAATTATTCCTCCACCGACGGTGAGGAACCACCGGACGGGCCATCGATTTCGTGAAAAACATTTCCCGATTGCTGGGACCCACCAGCTACATCTTCGCACGCAAGGAAGTGCGTCCGCAAAAAACGATTCGCCCCGACATTGCTGGGACCCACCAGCTACATCTTATACGCAAGGAAGTGCGTCCGGGCAAAAAAAACAAAGCGATTCGCCCCACGGCTCGGGACCCACCAGCTACATCTTTGCACGCAAGGAAGTGCGTCCGGGCAAAAACAAAGCGATTCGCCCTCGACTGCTGGGACCCACCAGCTACATCTTCGCATGCAAGGAAGTGCACGGCGGTCGGGACCCACTCGGTCGAGCGCACGTAGCGTTGTCATTCTGGTCGACGTGTACGTACATACTGGTCGATGTAGAGGTGCGCGCGTGTCGTAGTAGAGGCGCGCACGTGTCGTAGTAGAGGCGCGCACGTAGCATGTACACGTACGTACATCGGCGAGGGTGCAAGAAAGAAAATACGGCCACGTACATACAGACAGACAGGGTCTCGAACGCCTACTCGCGCATACGTACATGGCTGGGTCGGAACAGAGAAACAGCGTCATCGTCGTGTTCATGGGAAGCCAACCGGCTGGGTCGGAACGGAATGCGTGGTCGTGTTCATCGGGAGGGCTTGGACAGAACAGGCGATGGAAACGAGGCCTGGCGTACCGCACAACGGAGGAAACGGCCTTGTGTTCGACCGGCCACGTTCGAAACGGGGGTCCTGTTGATCGGGAGGGGTGTAGCGTACCGCAAAATGGAGGAAACAGACCTCCTACGGTCGTAACGGGGGTCCTGTTGATTGGGAGGGGTGTGGCGTACCGCCAAAAGCGGAGAAAGCGGACCTCCTACGGTCAAACGGGTCCTGTTGATTGGGAGGGTGTGGCGTGCCGCCAGCAGACGAAAACGGCCTTGTGTTGGAGCGCCACCGTCAAAGCAGGGGTCCTGGTCATCGGGAGGGTGTGGCGTGCCGCAAAAGCGGACTCCACGGGATACTGTTCATCTCCACCGTCGACCTCCTCCAGCCTCCACGGGCTACCGTCGACCTCCTCCAGCCTCCACGGGCTCCTGTTCAACCAGCCTCCATCGCGCGCTACTCCACCGGCTACTGTTCAACCACCCCTCCACGGGCACCCCTCCACCGTCTACTGTTCATCCAGCCCTCCACACCACGGGGTCCTGTTCAACCACCCCTCCATGGCCACCCCTCCACCATCTACTGTTCATCCAGCCCTCCACACCACGGGGTCCTGTTCATCCAGAGGCAACGCCACCGCTCCTTTATTCATCCAAACCCCACCCCCCCCCATAACGCTCCTTGTTCATCCAATCGATCAGCTTCAGTTAGCAGCAGAAGCGAAGGAATCGCTCCATCGGGTTCAGTTAACAGCCATCAATCGATCGCTCGGGTTCAGTAACACGTAGCCTACAGTGCAATCGCTCCAGTTAGAGCCCAACGCCTCGCTCGGGTTCAATTAGAGCCAACGCCTACGCACGCTGCAGCAGCGTCGTCTGAGAAAGCAGCATCGCTCGGCCCCCGACCTCCCACCATAACCGGCAACTCCCTAAAATTTTCCTCCCCCTCGCTTCTACCACGGTTTTTTCCGTCATGAATGGTCCAAAGAATGTCATGCAGCTGCGTCTCCGGCCCGCCCAGGACGAAAAGCCCATTTTCTTTCATGATTCTTTGTCATAGAAGTAGGAGCCCACCACATCTATGATGATACCGGGTTTTGTCACAATTATCATCATAAAAGTGTCATATGTATGACAGAAATTTTTTTCGTTCGGCCCAAAATGTCACGGATGTGTCTTTTTTTTGTAGTGCAGGCTCGGATGCCACTGTTGAGGAACGTAGTAATTTCAAAAAAATTCCTACGCACACGCAAGATCATGGTGATGCATAGCAACGAGAGGGGAGAGTGTTGTCCACTTACCCTCATAGACCGAAAGAGGAAGAGTTAGCACAACGCAGTTGATGTAGTCGTAAATCTTCACTATCCGACCGATCAAGTACCGAACACATGGCACCTCCGAGTTCAGCACACGTTCAGCCCGATGACGTCCCCCAAACTCCGATCCAGCCGAGTGTTGAGGGAGAGTTTCGTAAGAACGACGGCGTGGATGATGATGTTCTACCGACGCAGGGCTTCGCCTAAGCACCGCTATAGTATTATCGAGGTGGACTATGGTGGAGGGGGCACCACACACGACTAAAAGATCAACAGATCAATTGTTGTGTCTTTGGGGTGCCCCCTGCCCCCGTATATAAAGGAGCAAGGGGGGAGAGGGGCCGGCCAGGAGAGGGGCGCGCCAGGAGGAGTCCTACTCCCACCGGGAGTAGGACTCTATCCCTTCCTTGTTGGATTAGGAGAAGGGGGGAAAGAGGAGGAGGAGAAGAAGAAAAGGGGGCGCCACCCCCCTCCTTGTCCAATTCGGACTAGAGGGGGAGGGGGCGCACGGCCTTCCCTCGCCGCCCCTCCTCTTCTCCACTAAGGCCCATATAGGCCCATTAATCCCCGAAGTGGGGGGTGGGGTTCCGTAACCCCTACTCAAGATATATCCGATAACCCCCGGAACCATTCTGGTGTCCGAATATAGTCGTCCAATATATCAATCTTCATGTCTCGACCATTTCGAGACTCCTCATTATGGCCGTAATCACATACGGGACTCCGAACAACCTTCGGTACATCAAAACATATAAACTCATAATATAACTGTCATCGAAACTTTAAGCGTGCGGACCCTACGGGTTCGAGAACTATGTAGACATGACCGAGACACGTCTCCGGTCAATAACCAATAGCTGAACTTGGATGCTCATATTGGCTCCCACATATTCTACGAAGATCTTTATCAGTCAGACCGCATAATAACATACGTTGTTCCCTTTGTCATCAGTTTGTTACTTGCCCGAGATTCGATCGTCGGTATCTCAATACCTAGTTCAATCTCGTTACCGACAAGTCTCTTTACTCGTTCTGTAATACATCATCCCACAACTAACTCATTAGTTGCAGGCTTAAGTGATGTGCATTACTCAGTGGGCCCAGAGATACCTCTCCGACAATCGGAGTGACAATCCTAATCTTGAAATACGCCAACCCAACAAGTACCTTCAGAGACACCTATAGAGCACCTTTATAATCACCTGGTTACGTTGTGACGTTTGGTAGCACACAAAGTGTTCCTCCGATGGCAGGAGTTGCATAATCTCATAGTCATAGGAACATGTATAAGTCATGAAGAAAGCAATAGCAGAATACTAAACGATCGTGTGCTAAGCTAACGGAATGGGTCAATTCAATCACATCATTCTCCTAATGATGTGATCCCGTTAATCAAATGACAACTCATGTCAATGGCTAGGAAATGTAACCATCTTTGATCAACGAGCTAGTCAAGTAGAGGCATACTAGTGACACTCTGTTTGTCTATGTATTCACACAAGTATTATGTTTCCGGTTAATACAATTCTAGCATGAATAATAAACATTTATCATGATATAAGGAAATAAATAATAACTTTATTATTGCCTCTAGGGCATATTTCCTTCAGACATCGCCCCAGAGATCGATTCCCATGCCACTTTCCGTGTTGTGGTCATTGCCCGAGAGATCGATGACAAGAAATAGTTGGTCGTGCTAATCCTTCAGGGTAGTTTGCATTGCCCTGTGTTTAATTACCAGAATGATGCGTGTTAATAGACCATCTTAGGGCTAGTGCACTGTCCTGTGTGGGCGGTACTTGCTACTTTTGTTTGATAGTGAATCTTGCGAACCCTCTCCGAGTTATGGAAACAAATGTATCCTCACCAGCTTTTGATGTAATATATGGCATGCTTAGATGTAAGTTTGAACTATTTATCATATCAGCAGGGCTTGTTTGATGATTCTTGGTGTTAGTAGGCTAGCTACTGTGCGAGCTATAGTACTTGCAAAACACTCACCAAAGAGAAATGTTGGGGCTGATGAGCGCGTGGTACACTTATACTTATCCGTCATCGATCGGCCAATAGCCCAAGCTCCTAAAATTGTAGGCTTAGTCGACAAGGATACATTCAGGCCTCATTTGGTTCATATTGTAGGAAAATCGTAGCAAAAGTACAGAGACGTACAACCGAAAATCATAGAAGTACAGAGACGTACTCCCTCCGTTCCAAAATAGATGACCTATAGGCGGGCTAGTTTGGCCTAGTGGTTTTTTTAGGATGGCTTAGTGGGTTTCAGTGATATGGTGTGGTACAGTGCCATCTAGTCTTCACGTGTGGTAGCAGTATTGCGGGTACAATAAGTTTTCTTGAAGAAGCGGAATTCAACGAAGTCATGATGGTTCCTTCGTCCGACGAACTTACAGTGGAAATGGTTGGGCCTGCGATACGACCGGGGTAGACCAGGATAATTTTTTTAAAAAAGTATCACTGCTGATTTATATTTATTTTCTTATTTCTGATGAATGCTAGCGTTTCAACTCTTACGACGAAGAGTGCCAAACACGACACGTACTAGATGTCCCACATGTCAGCGAAAGGAGTGGGACATGAACAGCGTGGTGGAGCCCAGCGCAAAAAAATAGCGTGGTAGAGCGTCTCCACTTCTGGGTCGGAGACCACACGTAGTAGTACTAGTAGTATGAACGATACAATGTGCGACCTGGAGAGAAAGACACGTCTAGTTGGAAGTTCTCGGGGCATACACATAAACAAATATAAAAGCTAATATGTGCCTCCAACTAATATAGTAGTAGTAGAGTACTTAGGCACGTACTCCATAACATCACCGTGCATTGCACATACAACATTTAGTGGTACTCCCTCTGTTCCAAATTACTCGTCGTGGTTTTAGTTCAATTTTTAACTAAAACCACGACGATTAATTTGGATCGGAGGGAGTACGTAGTAAGAGACAAATGACGCCCAAGAGTTCCCTTCTTGACCCACTTTTGGGTGTTTGGTAGAGTGTATGGAGGGTGCATGAGTCCACACTAGTTTAGCACAAATACACTAGAAGCATGCATGAAGAGAGCATGCATGAAGAGGGGTGTTGAGTTGAGCATGCATGAAGAGGGAACAACTATGCTGAGACGAGAATGCAACCAAACACACCCTATATGCCACGCATGTTCATACCATTTGTGCCTCATGGCCCACCTCACATAATTTCCATATATATTTCTTGGAGTCCATGCGCGGCGGGCGGGCGATCTCTTCTCCCTCCCCAGTCTCTCTCTTCTCAGCCGACGCCCGCCGAGCGATTAGATTTCGGCTATCGACGATTTATTCAATTGCAGCCCCACATGTTAGTGAAAATGCGAGACAACGTGTGTCCCCTCTGGTGAGCAGCGTGCGAGCCGGAATGTCGGGGGTGCGACGCGTACGAGTCGTAAGTGTGCCGCCTTTTCCTTTTGAACTTGCAAAGCGTAACATTTTCGTGCGATCGATCATAGAAATCCAGAACAAAATGACGAGGGCGGTGCTTTCCCGCGTGTTAGGCGGGCTAGTTTGAGTGATATGACGTGCTACAGTGCCGTCCACTTGCTCCATTTTTATGTAAGCAAGAGTCTACACTCTTACGTGGGAGGAGTGCGAAACACGGCAGATCTGATTTTGATCGAGGGAAAACTGTTTCCTGCAAAATAATGGAGCACTGTTAGCGATTATAACATGATACTTAGGGCATCTCCAGTGTTGGCCCTCAAATTTACACCGGCATCTATCCGAGGACACTGATGGATGCCATCCAAATGCTGCCTGCATACCTTTCGACAACTATATCTAACCGGACTAAATTCATGCAGAAAAAGCAAATTTCAAATTAACCGGATGAAATTCATTACATCTCGAAATTTTTTCCTATAAACTGGACGAAATTCATTACATATTTCGCACAAACCATACTAAAACCTACTGTAAACCTAATCTAAACGATCACCGGCGCCCGACCACCATGTCCGTGTTGGGGAACGTAGTAATTTCAAAAAATTTCCTACGATCACGCAAGACCATGGTGATGGTATAGCAACGAGAGGGAAGAGTGTCTGTCCACGTACCCTCGTAGACCGAAAGCGGAAGCGTTATAACAACGCGGTTGATGTAGTCGTACGTCTTCACGATCCGACCGATCCAAGTACCGAACGACGGCACCTCCGAGTTACGCACACGCTCAGCTCGATGGCGATCCCGGACTCCGATCCGGCAAAGTGTCGGGATGAGTTCCGTCAAGACGATGGCGTGGTGGCGATGTTGATGCTCCACCGGCGCAGGCTTCGCCTAAGCTCATGACGATATGACTTCTCCGGCGCAGGGCTTCGCCTAAGCTCTACGACGATATGACCGAGGTGGAATATGGTGGAAGGGGGCACCGCACACGGCTAAGGAAAGATCCGTAGATCAACTTGTGTGTCATGGGGTGCCCCCTGCCCCCGTATATAAAGGAGCCAAGGGGGAGGTGGCCGGCCCAAGGGGGGAGGCGCGCAAGGAGTCCTACTCCTCGGGAGTAGGACTCCCCTCAATCCTAGTTGGATTAGGATTCCCGGAGGGGAAGAGAGAGAGGGGGCGGCCCACCTTTCCTAGTCCTAATAGGACTAGGGGAAGGGGGCAGCGACCACCTAGGGCTGCCCTTCTCCTTTCCTCCAAGGCCCATTATGGGCCCATGTAGTTCCGGGGGTTCCGGTAACCTCCGGTACTCAGTGAAATTCGATTTCACTCGGAACCTTTCCGATGTCCAAATGTAGGCTTCCAATATATCAATCTTTATGTCTCGACCATTTTGAGACTCCTCGTCATGTCCGTGATCACATCCGGGACTCGAACAACCTTCGTGCATCAATACTTATAAACTCATTATGAACTGCCATCGAAGCGTTAAGCGTCACGGACCCTACGGGTTCGAGAACTATGTAGACATGACCTAGAACCATTCTCGGTCAATAACCAATAGCGGAACCTGGATGCCCATATTGGTTCCTACATATTCTACGAAGATCTTTATCGGTCAAACCGCATAACGACATACGTTGTTCCCTTTGTCATCGGTATGTTACTTACCCGAGATTCGATCGTCGGTATCCAATACCTAGTTCAATCTCGTTACCGGTAGAAGTCTCTTTACTCGTTCTGTAATACATCATCTCACAACTAACTCATTAGTTGTAATGCTTGCAAGGCTTAGGTGATGTGTATTACCGAGAAGGCCTAGAGACACCTCTCCGACAATCGGAGTGACAAAACCTAATCTCGAAATACGCCAACCCAACAAGTACCTTTGGAGACACCTGTAGTACTCCTTTATAATCACCCGATTACGTTGTGACGTTTGGTAGCACCAAAGTGTTCCTCCGTAAACGGAGTTGCATAATCTCATAGTTACAGGAACATGTATGGGTCATGAAGAAAGCATTAACATACTAAGCGATCAAGTGTTAAGCTAACGGAATGGGTCATGTCAATCAGATCATTCTACTAATGATGTGACCTTGTTGATCAAATAACAACTCCTTGTTCATGGTTAGGAAACATAACCATCTTTGATTAACAAGCTAGTCAAGTAGAGGCATACTAGTGACATACTGTTTGTCTATATATTCACACATGTATTATGTTTCCGGTTAATACAATTCTAGCATGAATAATAAACATTTATCATGATATAAGGAAATAAATAATAACTTTATTATTGCCTCTAGGGCATATTTCCTTGATCTCCCACTTGCACTAGAGTCAATAATCTAGATTACAAAGTAATGATCCTAACACCCATGGAGTCTTGGTGCTGATCATGTTTTGCTCGTGGAAGAGGCTTAGTTAACGGTCTGCAACATTCAGATCCGTATGTATTTTGCAAATCTCTATGTCTCCCACTTGGACTTGGTCCCGAATGGAATTGAAGCGTCTCTTGATGTGCTTGGTCCTCTTGTGAAATCTGGATTCCTTTGCCAAGGCAATTGCACCAAGATTGTCACAGAAGATCTTCATCGGTCCCGATGCACTAGGTATAACACCTAGATCGGAAATGAACTCTTTCATCCAGACTCCTTCATTTGCTGCTTCCGAAGCAGCTATGTACTCCGCTTCACATGTAGATCCCGCTCTGACGCTTTGTTTAGAACTGCACCAACCGACGGCTCCACCGTTTAATAAAAACACGTATCCGGGTTTGCGATTTAGAATCGTCCGGATCAGTGTCAAAGCTTCGTCGACGTAACCATTTACGACTAGCTCTTTGTCACCTCCATATACGAGAAACATATCCTTAGTCCTTTTCAGGTATTTCAGGATGTTCTTGACCGCTGTCCAGTGATCCATTCCTGGATTACTTTGGTACCTTCCTGCCAAGCTTATAGCTAAGCATACGTCAGGTCTGGTACACGGCATTGCATACATGATAGAGCCTATGGCTGATGCATAGGAACATCTTTCATTTTCTCTCTATCTTCTGCATTGTGGTCGGGCATTGAGTCTTACTCAATCTTACACCTTGTAACACAGGCAAAAACCTTTCTTTGCCTCGATCCATTTTGAACTTTTTCAAAATTTTATCAAGGTATGTGTTTTGTGAAAGTCCAATTAAGCGTCTTGATCTATCTCTATAGATCTTGATGCCCAATATGTAAGCAGCTTCACCGAGGTCTTTCATTGAAAAACTTTTATTCAAGTATCCTTTTATGCCATCCAGAAATTCTATATCATTTCCAATTAATAATATGTCGTCCACATATAATATCGAAATGCTACTGAGCTCCCACTCACTTTCTTGTAAATACAGGCTTCTCCAAAAGTCTGTGTAAACCCATATGCTTTGATCACACTATCAAGCGTTTATTCCAACTCCGAGAGGCTTGCACGGACCATAAATTGATCGTTGAGCTTGCACACTTTGTTAGCACCTTTTGGATCGACAAAACCTTCTGGTTGCATCATATACAACTCTTCTTCTAGAAATCCATTCAAGAATGCAGTTTTTACATCCATTTGCCAAATTTCATAATCATAAAATGCGGCAATTGCTAACATGATTCGGACAGACTTAAGCATCGCTACGGGTGAGAAAGTCTCATCGTAGTCAACCCTTGAACTTGTCGAAAACCTTTCGCAATAAGTCGAGCTTTGTAGACGGTTACATTACCATCGGCGTCGGTCTTCTTCTTAAAGATCCATTTATTTTCAATGGCTTGCCGATCATCGGGCAAGTCAACCAAAGTCCATACTTTGTTCTCATACATGGATCCCATCTCAGATTTCATGGCTTCCAGCCATTTTGCGAATCTGGGCTCACCATCGCTTCTTCATAGTTTGTAGGTTCGCCATGGTCAAGTAACATGACTTCCGAGAATAGGATTACCGTACCACTGCAGTGCGTATTTTACTCTGGTTGACCCACGAGGTTCAGAGTAACTTGATCCGAAACTTCATGATCATCATCATTAGTTTCCTCACTAATTGGTGTAGTTGTCACAGGAACCATTTCTTGTGATGAACTACTTTCCAATAAGGGAGAAGATACTGATTATCTCATCAAGTTCCACTTTCCTCCCACTCACTTCTTTCGAGAGAAACTCCTTCTCTAGAAAGGATCCGAATTTAGCAACGAAAATCTTGCCTTCAGATCTGTGATAGAAGGTGTACCCAACAGTCTCCTTTGGGTATCCTATGAAGACACATTTTTCCGATTTGGGTTCGAGCTTATATGGTTGAAGTTTCTTCACATAAGCATCGCAGCCCCAAACTTTAAGAAACGACAACTTTGGTTTCTTGCCAAACCACAGTTCATAAGGCGTCGTCTCAACGGATTTTGACGGTGTCCTATTCAACGTGAATGCGGCCGTCTCTAAAGCATAACCCCAAAAGCGATAGCGGTAAATCGGAAATAGACATCATTGATCGCACCATATCTAGTAAAGTACGATTCTGACGTTCGGACACACCATTTCTACGTGGTGTTCCGGGTGGCGTGAGTTTGAAACTATTCCACATTGTTTCAAATGTAAACCAAACTCGTAACTCAAATATTCTCCTCCACGATCAGATCGTAGAAATTTTATTTTCTTGTTACGATGATTTTCCACTTCACTCTGAAATTCTTTGAACTTTTCAAATGTTTCAGATTTGTGTTTCATTAAGTAGATATACCCATATCTGCTCAAATCATCTGTGAAGGTGAGAAAATAACGATACCCGCCGCGTGCCTCAACATTCATTGGACCACAAACATCAGTATGTATGATTTCCAACAAATCAGTTGCACGCTCCATAGTTCCGGAGAACGGCGTTTTGGTCATCTTGCCCATGAGGCACGGTTCGCAAGTACCAAGTGATTCATAATCAAGTGATTCCGAAGCCCATCAAGATGGAGTTTCTTCATGCGTTTTACACCGATATGTCCTAAACGGCAGTGCC
This sequence comes from Aegilops bicornis, assembly GCA_021605145.1. Lineage (NCBI taxonomy): Eukaryota > Viridiplantae > Streptophyta > Magnoliopsida > Poales > Poaceae > Aegilops > Aegilops bicornis. The sequence continues at coordinate 414,127,855 of CM038672.1, forward strand.
ACAAATAAGTTGCACTATCATTATCAACTCTGCATCTTTTGGCTTCAACATTATGAATATGTGTATCACTTCTGTCGAGATTCAACAAGAATAGACCATTCTTCAAGGGTGCATGACCATAAAAGATATTACTCATATAAATAGAACAACCATTATTCTCTGATTTAAATGAATAACCGTCTCGCAATAAACAAGATCCAGATATAATGTTCATGCTCAACGGCACCAAATAACAATTATTTAGGTCTAAAACTAATCCCGAAGGTAGATGTAGAGGTAGCGTGCCGACCGCGATCACATCGACTTTGGAACCATTTCCCACGCGCATCGTCACCTCGTCCTTAGCCAATCTTCGCTTAATCCGTAGTTCCTGTTTCGAGTTGCAAATATTAGCAACAGAACCGGTATCAAATACCCAGGTACTACTGCGAGTATTAGTAAGGTACACATCAATAACATGTATATCACATATACCTTTGTTCACTTTGCCATCCTTTTTATCCGCCAAATACTTGGGGCAGTTTCGCTTCGATGTCGATGCCTTGCGGTAAAACACTCGATTTCAGGCTTAGGTCCAGACTTGGGTTTCTTCTCTTGATCAGCAACTTTCTTGCTGTTCTTTTTGAAGTTTCCCTTCTTCTTCCCTTTGCCCTTTTCTTGAAACTAGTGGTCTTCTTGACCATCAACACTTGATGCTCTTTCTTGATTTCTACCTCCATGACTTTCGCATCGCGAAGAGCTCAGAATTGTCTTAGTCATCCCTTGCATATTATAGTTCATCACGAAGCTCTTGTAGCTTGGTGGCGATGATTGGAGAATTCTGTCAATGACACTATCATCCGGAAGATTAACTCCCAGCTGAATTAAGTGATTGTTATACCCGGACATTTTGAGTATGTGTTCCTTGTGAACTATTCTCCTCCATCTTGCAGCTATAGAACTTATTGGAGACTTCATATCTCTCAATCCGGGCATTTGCTTGAAATATTAACTTCAACTCCTGGAACATCTCATATGCTCCATGACGCGTTCAAAACGTCGTTGAAGACCCGGTTCTAAGCCGTAAAGCATGGCACACCGAACTATAGAGTAGTCATCAGCTCTGCTTTGCCGGGCGTTCATAACTTCGGCTCAAAGATCTCGCAGCAGTTCGCTACCCAGCGGTGCTTCGGGACGTAATTTTTACGTGCAGCAATGAGGATAATCCTCAAGTTACGGACCCAGTCCGTGTAATTGCTACCATCATCTTTCAATTTTGCTTTCTCAAGGAACGCATTAAAATTCAACGGAACAACAGCACGAGCCATCTATCTACATCAAAACATAGACAAGCAAAATACTATCAGTTACTAAGTTCATGATAAGTTTAAGTTTGATTAATCATATTAAAAACCTCCCACTTAGACAGACATCTCTCTAGTCATCTAAGTGATCACGTGATCCATATCAACTAAACCGTGTCCGATCATCACGTGAGACGGAGTAGTTTCAATGGTGAACATCACTATGTTGATCATATCTACTATATGATTCACGCTTTCGACCTTTCGGTCTCTCGTGTTCCGAGGCCATATCTGTTATATGCTAGGCTCGTCAAGTTTAACTCGAGTATTCTGCGTGTGCAACTGTTTTGCACCCGTTGTATTTGAACGTAGAGCCTATCACACCCGATCATCACGTGGTGTCTCAAAGTACGAAGAACTTTCATAACGGTGCATACTCGGGGAGAACACTACTTGATAATTTTAGTGAGAGATCATCTTATAATGCTACCGTCAATCAAAGCAAGATAAGATGCATAAAGGATAAACATCACATGCAATCAATATAAGGGATATGATATGGTCATCATCATCTTGTGCTTGTGATCTCCATCGCCAAGCACCGTCATGATCACCATCGCCACCGGCGCGACACCTTGATCTCCATCGTAGCATCGTTGTCGTCTCGCCAATCTTATGCTTCCACGACTATCACTACCGCTTAGTAATAAAGTAAAGCATTACATCGCGATTGCATTGCATACAATAAAGCGACAACCATATGGCTCCTGCCATTGCCGATAACTCGGTTACAAAACATGATCATCTCATACAATAAAATTTAGCATCATGTCTTGACCATATCACATCACAACATGCCCTGCAAAAACAAGTTAGACGTCCTCTACTTTGTTGTTGCAAGTTTTACGTGGCTGCTACGGGCTTAAGCAAGAACTCATCTTACCTACGCATCAAAACCACAACGATATTTTGTCAAATAGACTCCGTTTTAACCTTCTCAAGGACCGGGCGTAGCCACTTTTCAGTTCAACTAAAGTTGGAGAGACAGGTCTTCGCATAAGCCATCTATGTGCAAAGCACGTCGAGGGAACCGGTCTCGGCGTAAGCGTCTGGCGTAAGGTTGGTCCGGATCGTCTCGTCCAACAATACCGCTGAACCAAAGTATGACATGCTGGTAGGCAGTATGACTTGTATCGTCCACAACTCACTTGTGTTCTACTCGTGCAAATAACATCAAACCATAAAAACCTAGGCTCGGATGCCACTGTTGGGGAACGTAGTAATTTCAAAAAAATTCCTACGATCACGCAAGACCATGGTGATGGTATAGCAACGAGAGGGAAGAGTGTCTGTCCACGTACCCTCGTAGACCGAAAGCGGAAGCGTTATAACAACGCGGTTGATGTAGTCGTACGTCTTCACGATCCGACCGATCCAAGTACCGAACGTCACGGCACCTCCGAGTTACGCACACGCTCAGCTCGATGACGATCCCGGACTCCGATCCAAAGCAAAGTGTCGGGATGAGTTCCGTCAACCTGACGGCGTGGTGGACGATGTTGATGCTCCACCGACGCGGGGCTTCGCCTAAGCTCATGACGATATGACTTCTCCGTGAGGGCTTCGCCTAAGCTCTCTGACGATATGACCGAGGTGGAATATGGTGGAAGGGGCACCGCACACGGCTAAGGAAAGATCCGTAGATCAACTTGTGTGTCATGGGGTGCCCCCGCCTGTGATATAAAGGAGCCAAGGGGAGGTGGCGGCCCAAGGGGGGGCGCGCAAGGAGTCCTACTCCCTCCGGGAGTAGGACTCCCTCCAATACTAGTTGGATTAGGATTCCGGAGGGGAAAAGAGAGAGGGGGCGGCCCACCTTTCCTAGTCCTAATAGGACTAGGGGAAGGGGCCTTGGCCACCTAGGGCTGCCCCTTCTCCTTTCCTCCAAGGCCCATTATGGGCCCATGTAGTTCGGGGGTTCCGGTAACCTCCGGTACTCCGGTAAATTCGATTTCACTCGGAACCTTTCCGATGTCCAAATGTAGGCTTCAATATATCAATCTTTATGTCTCGACCATTTCGAGACTCCTCGTCATGTCCGTGATCACATCCGGGACTCCGAACAACCTTCGTGCATCAATACTTATAAACTCATTATGAACATCATCGAAGCGTTAAGCGTGCGGACCCTACGGGTTCGAGAACTATGTAGACATGACCTAGAACCATTCTCGGTCAATAACCAATAGCGGAACCTGGATGCCCATATTGGTTCCTACATATTCTACGAAGATCTTTATCGGTCAAACCGCATAACGACATACGTTGTTCCCTTTGTCATCGGTATGTTACTTACCCGAGATTCGATCGTCGGTATCCAATACCTAGTTCAATCTCGTTACCGGTAAGTCTCTTTACTCGTTCTGTAATACATCATCTCACAACTAACTCATTAGTTGTAATGCTTGCAAGGCTTAGGTGATGTGTATTACCGAGAAGGCCTAGAGACACCTCTCCGACAATCGGAGTGACAAAACCTAATCTCGAAATACGCCAACCCAACAAGTACCTTTGGAGACACCTGTAGTACTCCTTTATAATCACCCAGTTACGTTGTGACGTTTGGTAGCACCAAAGTGTTCCTCCGTAAACGGGAGTTGCATAATCTCATAGTTACAGGAACATGTATGGGTCATGAAGAAAGCATTAACATACTAAGCGATCAAGTGTTAAGCTAACGGAATGGGTCATGTCAATCAGATCATTCTACTAATGATGTGACCTTGTTGATCAAATAACAACTCCTTGTTCATGGTTAGGAAACATAACCATCTTTGATTAACAAGCTAGTCAAGTAGAGGCATACTAGTGACATCTTGTTTGTCTATATATTCACACATGTATTATGTTTCCGGTTAATACAATTCTAGCATGAATAATAAACATTTATCATGATATAAGGAAATAAATAATAACTTTATTATTGCCTCTAGGGCATATTTCCTTCAGTCCGGCCATGAACATGAGAAAGCCGGCTATTGCCTTTGCCTCCTCCTCATCCGCCTCAAATCTCCTCCTCCGGAGAACAAGGTTCTGAAGATTTCCGCCTCCACGTCGCTGTAAAGCGGCTATTCGGCCGCCGATGTTTATCCTACCAAGCTTGGCGTCGACTGAGTGGAGGAGCGGTGGCCTTCCTGGGAACGGAGCGGCGGCGACCTACCGTGTACTACTCTTCCTCGCAGCTGGCTGCGCCAGCACACGCGCCCCGGCTTCGTGGTCGTGGCGGCGGAGGGCGGCCGGGGGGGGGGGGGAGCCGGTGATCTCCTTCATCTGCTCCTGCGACAGTACGACCAAGAGAGCTTTGTGGCGCGCCCGGAGCGGGGCCACCGATGTCCTTCGTGTGCTCCTGTGACAGTACGTCTAAGAGAGCTTTGGAGGTCCAGGAGGCCATGGCTGGAGTGGTGCCGACAGAAGGAAGGGACCAGAGGAGAATGAGTGTGGGTCTTTGGCTATGGCTGGGAGCTGGGGCTCAAGTTAATATAGCGGGCGAATGGCAATGAGCCGTGGCAGACGGATGAACGGCTAGCGCCGGAGTAGGTTCGCTGGCAGCCGCGTGTCATTAATGTGGGCAGTGGACGGAAGAATAGCCATGGTGTCATTAACGCGGAACAATTGCTTGCACCGGGATGCCGTGTGGGTGGCGCTCTCTCGGCCGTCACACTGCTGCAATGCCAGCGCTAGTGAGAGGTCGCGTCGGGCGTGAATGCAGACGCTACTTCAGTGACTTAACCGCAAGTGCGTTGTATCACTGAAATGTGGGCCCAACAGGCATCTGGCCCGCATGTCAGTGACACACCAACTGCACCTGTAGTTAAGGCCGGTGAATGCAGCATTGACGTTCTAGAGAGATGGTGATCGTTTCAGACGGGAAGCGCGCGCTAGTGATGGAAGGGGTTTCGATAGGCCAGGGCGGTCAGACGCTGGCGTGGTGGTAAAATGTGAACTCATGGATGACGAGCCTTTGAAGCGTATGCGGCACGTATTGACAACCAGGCGTCCATGCAACCGCTCTTGTCGCCAGCTAGCCTTCGACGACCACCAGAGCTGTCACCAAGCGTCGTTCATGCCACCGCGCCGCACACTAACCGGTAAGGAAGCGATGGCATCCCGCCTCGCCGAGTTCCTCACTGCCCAAGACCACACACAGAATGGTAGGGAAGCGGTGGCATCCCGCCGTGCCGAGTTCATCGCCACTCGCGACCTCACACCTATGTGGACGGAATTTGAAGCTGCCAAAGCCGAATGGGCGGTAGAGCAAGAGGCGACCAAAGCCACACAGAGGGAGCGGAAAAGTCAGAAAGCACTCAAGAAAAGAGATGCCCGCCGCCGCAAGAAAGAAGAGGACGCACGCGCTGCTGCGGAGAGGTCGGCGGAGATCCAAGCACGGTGGGGTGTCACCGACAAAGCTGGGAAGGAGAACGACGATGTCTAGCTAGCATGTGAGAAGTAGTAGTACTAGTAGTTAGTGTGTGTGTCTGTGTTGCCCGTACGTTTGTTTAATTAATTACGAGCATGTACCATTACTACTAGTTACTACTGTAGTTTTTAGAGCAAATTACCAATACATTAGCCTAGACTCAATGGAAAAATTCCTATCCTATGCATCAAATGTCATCTCTTTCTCTATAGGAATGGAGATGCATGTCATCTCACTTCCTATGATTTTCATATTCCTATAAAATTCCTATCCTATGAACCAAAGGTGGCCTCTGCTGGAGTAACTCAGTAGCTAGCGATCTTCTGGTACAGTAGTTTTCTTCAAGAAGCGGAATTCAACGAAGTCATGATGGTTCCTTCGTCCAAGCAACTTCACAGTGGGTAAGGTTGGGCCTATGATTTGATGGCTCATTAGTAATTAATGTGGCGCGATGACCGGGGTGACTCTCCCTTGGAGTTCTGCGGCCATGGCAAGTGGACCGGGATGGTCGACGTCCCACATGTCGGCGAGCGGAAGTATTCTTCCCGATATCGAGGAGCAAGGAAACCGCGTGGTATAGTATCACTGGTGATTTATATTTATTTTTTATTTCTGATGAATGCTAGCATTTCAACTCTTACGATGAAGGATTGCCATACACATGGCACGTGTTGGATGTCCCACACGTCAGTGAAAGGAGTGGGACATGAACAGCGTGGTAGAGCGTCTCCACTTTTGGGTCGGAGACCACACGTAGTAGTACTACTGTACTAGTGATATGAACGATACAAAGTGCGACCCGGAGAGAAAGACACGTCTAGTTGGAAGGTCTCAGGACATACATGTAAACAAATATAAAACTTAATATGTGCCTCCAATTAATATAGTAGTAGTAGAGTACTTAGTCACGTACTCCATAACATCACCGGGCATTGCACGTACAGCATTTAGTGGTAGTAAGAGACAAATGCTTATATGCCACGCATGTTCATACTATTTGTGCCTTTCTACTTAACTTACCGCGCTACATTACACAGGTTCGCACGTCCACTCCTGGGTTCATGTCCGTCTCGTAGTTCCAGTCCCACGTGTTCTTCATATAGATGGAATGATCCTTGCATGACACGTACACCTTGATGCTAGATGTCTCGCGTGTTGGCAAAATGATGAACAAAGCTCACGTAAAAAAATAGAGTGGAAGAACATAGATTCCCGACGACCGAGAAGGAGCAAGGAACCTCATGGTGGAGCGTCTGCACTCATAATATTTTATATTATGCCGCGATATAAAATCAACCAATCATCTCCACAGTGGACTGGAAGAGTACGAAACCCGGTAGCCCAGTGTAGTTACATCATACTAGTACATGGCTAACCCACACTATCACCATATTTCTTGGCTTCCGTGCGACACCTATCTCTAGTAATCCAGCAGCCCGTATCGCTTCTCCCTCCTCGTCTCTCTCAAAGTGCGGCGGGCTAGCGTTTTTGCCATCTATTGAGGTTAGTTAACTCATCACATGTTAGGGACATGCCAAGAGCATTCTAAAAAAATTCCTTTCACGTTCCGTTTTCAAAAAGAAAAAGAATCCTTTCACGTACAAATTTGACTGTATGCTTTGAGCAACTTGCATGTCCTATACTGCTCCTGTTTGGATACTCTAACTTAGCTAGAGGTTAGACTAACCCTGAACTAACTGTAGCCAAAGAGGTGTTTGGGTGACAGGGTTAGATTGACAATAAATGCACTTGATGGAGAGAGAAAAGTGATTTTTCAGTGGTCCCAATGAGAACTATCTCCAGTTAGCACCTCTTGGGTGGGATAGATTTTTTTGTGGGTTCGGTGCAACTTGCTCAAATTTAAACCCTCATGCTTGGATACTTTAGGGCTATTTGAGCCCCAACTAGCTCAAACCAACTCTAACCAATGGATCCAAACAGGGCCTATGGCCAGCCTCGGTGCGGAGCAGTCGCGTGCACCGGGTAGCGACGCTCTCTCGGCCGTCGCGCCGCTTCAAAGCCGGCGCCAGTGAGAGGTTGCCTCTGCACTGGCCGGGCATTAATGCGGCACTGACGCTTCAGGGCGACGCTGACCGTTTCACGCGGGAAGTGCGTGCTGACAAGGGAGTATAGGTTTTGAACCATTTCAGGTGTAGTACTGGTAGTTTGCAAAACTAATTATTAAACTCAGTTTCCGAAGAAATTGTGGTAAAAAACGTTACTCCACAGCCGCTTCCCTTCTCCTTCCTCTTCCATCGCTCATTCACGTCCGCGGGAAGCAACCGATCAACCCTTATATAGGAGTGCTAGCATAAAAAGATGCATGCATGACCACTAAAATTTCCAGATTAAAGCGCCGCTCCGGCGGGAGTATGGTGTATGTTGTTACCTTCGGCCGGGCCATGGCTACCGGGCGATGGCGACCAGAGAAGAGGCGACTGGAGGGGAATGAATGCAGCTATTGTTTGGGTTCGCCGTCCGGCTTAAATAAATGCATAGCATCACGTGTACCCGCGGGTCTACAAATTGTAACATACGTGTCTGCTTAAGTGGGCGTCACGTAACTGGTGTGTGTGTGTGTGAGATTCTGAGAGACAAGTCCGTGTGTGCGACTCTACTCTTCAGACATGTACTCAACCTTTTGCATCGGGATATAAGTATAATGGTATTTACTTTAGCTAGTGATTTACGTGGCCATGTTAACGTGGTTGTGTAAAAAATGTCACTTCATGCTCGTGATTTGCGTTATATAATTACAAGAAAGATGCTCGTGCATTACACGGAACATCAATATGCATTTTTTTACAAAACACCTGTTGTGATTTACCCATGCAGGAGTAATCCCATGTGTAAAAACTAATGATATTTCGAGAATTTTATCAAAAAACTGGTATCCCGAGAATGTCATCGAAAAAATGAAAGATGAGAGATAAGGTGAGGAGGAGTGGAGCGTGGTGGTGACTGGTGGTCAGAATGGGCGGAGGCATGGGGATGGACGGCGCCGGCAGGCGGCAGCGGCCACCATGCTAGATTGTTCCAGAGACTTTCTTTTTTAATTGCTTAGCAATGAGGTTGTGGGAGATAAGGATGCGGAGAGAGGTGCGGGCATCTTTTGTAAAATTATCATAGTTTGCTTTCTATCCGTCAGATATAGATCAGACGGTCTATATTACAAGATGGCAAGCACACCATCATCGCCAACTCGGTTTTTTGTAAGGGTACAGATGATAAGTTTGCTAACTACTAAAGTAAAGTGGAATTTGTCCATGTTATACAAGTAAATTAAGGTGATTGTTTATCATACGGGTAAGGTTGGATGAAGGGTGGTAGGAACAAATGCTCCGCCTAGAGCATGTGTGTGTGTGTGTGTGTGTGTGGGTGTGTGTGTGTGTGCGTGTGTGTGTGTGTGTGAGAGAGAGAGAGAGATGGAGTCTTAGTGTGTGTGTGTGTTTGCATGTGTGTGTGATGGAGTCTTAGTGTGTGTGTGTGGTGGGTGGGTGCATGCGTGCGTGCGTGTGTGTGTGTGTGTTTGTGTGTGTGTGTGTGTGGGTGTGTGTGTGGGTGTGTGTGTGTGTGTGTGTGTGTGTGTTTGTCGCGGGGTCCTTAGTGGTGGATGTAATTTAAGTGTGCATGGCTTCATCATAGAGAGGTGATGTGTATGGCAGAGGCCACCAACGATGGGGTGCGAGAGAGAAAATGCCCGTAGAGAGGGAAGAGAAGGTGTGTGCGCATGAGAGGATTCGACATCGAGAGAACGTGTTTGTTCGAGAGACACTGATGAAGACTACTATATATCGATGGTGCATATAGGCGGGAATTAAACAAAGGGGTGGTTGTCGGTGTCAAAACCGGCGGATCTCAGGTAGGGGGTCCCGATCTGTGCGTCTTAGGCTGATGGTAACAGGAAGCAAGGGACACAATGTTTACCCAGGTTCGGGCCCTCTCGATGGAGGTAAAACCCTACTTCCTGCTTGATTAATATTAAAGATATGAGTAGTACAGGAGTAGATCTACCACGAGATCGTAGAGGGTAAACCCTACAAGCTAGCTTATGATGGTATGATTGTAATTGTGATCGGCCTTCTAAGGACCAACCTCTCTGGTTTATATAGACACTGGAGAGGGCTAGGGTTTACACGGAGTCGGTTACAAGGAAGGAAATATAACATCCGGATCGCCAAGCTTGCCTTCCACGCCAAGGAGAGTCCCATCCGGACACGGGTTGAAGTTTTGAGTCTTGTATCTTCACGCTTCAATAGTCCGGATGTTGTACATAGTCCGGCTGTCCGGACGTTATACACAGTCCGGCTGTCTGGATACCCCCTGATCCAGGACTCCCTCAATGGTCTTATTTGTTTCGGGGATATAGGGGAAGAGTGAGAGGGGGTAGCTAGAAGGAGATTGTTAAGTGTGAGTGTGTGTTTTACCCATCTAGGCGGAAGTTATGTGCACACAAAAAGAGAACGATTCGGTGTGGCGTTAGGGTTGAGGGTAATTAACTACGTATGGAGACATAGAGACCTTGAACGTGCATGTGTGAGAGGTATACATGTATACGTGGGATGTGTGTGTGTGTGCGCATGATCGAGATAAAAGAAAGAAGACATAAGTCATAAGATCAACGACATGGGAGAGACGGATCGGTATGACAATATGCATGCATGTGAGAATGCAGGGAAGAAGGCCCAACAATCGAGCATGTGTTTTTGTCTTTAAGAGATAGTGGCGTGGGCTAGAGCACGCATCTATGGCGAGCAGAGGGAGTGAGGCACAACGATTGTGCAAAAGAGATCAACCTACAAATGAAAGAAGGTTGATGGAGAAACAGATAAATAGGAAGATAAAGATGCTAGCTAGTGTGCGTTAGAGATAGGAGTCGAGTGGATCAGAAGGCTGAGTTATGTGTGTGGGTGTGAGAGAGATGAAGACAGGGTGCATGTGACTCACATACAAACAAATATCGGAGAGAAATGAGATCCCGAGAGACAGAGTTTTGTGTCTGGGAGAGACAAAGATATTTCACAACGAGAGTGATAGCTAGAGAGACATATGAGGGAACGCAAGATATCTCTAGGGTGAGAGAGTGTGTGTGAGCGACATACAAGAGAACAGTGGAGAAATATGAGACCCTGGGAGACAGAGTTTGTGTTTGTGTGTGAGAAAGAGATATCGAAGAGGAACAGTCGTAGGTTCTCATATCTAAGGAGCGAAAGACATCTCTGTATGAGGGGTGTGCGAGTGGCACACATGGGAATAGTAGGGAGAAATGAGACCCTGGGAGACAAAGTTTTGTGTTTGTGTGAGAGAAAGAGATTCCACATGGAGAATCATAGTTAGAGATACATAGCAGGGAGCGAGATATACTTAGAGAGAAATAGAGTGATGAAGGTCGAGGGAGAGAGTGCCATTAGTGTGTTACGAAGATAAAAGATCATTGTCAACATACAGGTAGCACGAGATAAAAGATCCCGTTAGTGCCGTTAGTGCCGTTAGTGCCGTTAGTATATATAAAAAATGATGTATATAGAATTTTATTCCAATCGAAAATGGGATTCGAATTGAGTTGGCACGGTAAACGTGCACTCTTCAAAATTTGAACAAAGCGAGGAAAGTCGCAGTAACCGCCCGAAACCAAAATCTGCGAGATGGAAATAACTACTGCCTATCCCTGCCACGCAAAGCCTATCTGCTCGATTTCTATAGGTTTCAATAGGCGTAGGCTTGTAATTTCACTCAAACGTGACATAACCGCCTCTCACCCGGATTCATACACGGTGGGCGCCAAAACACATTGTGTCCTCGGCCGAAATCGACTCCCTCCCTGATTCATGCACGGTGGGCGCCAAAAACAAACTCTCGTCGGCAAATATTCGGTGTATCTGAGATTACCGTCCTATCCCCAACCGACTAATATTGCTGTGATGTAGGAAATTTGAAATGGGGGTTAAGTTTGTAAATTTCCTCGCATTTGAGACAAGCGCGCTCTAAAGACATGGTTCCCCCTTCCTCTCTACCTCCATTTCCCCATTCATACTCCGTGGGCGCCAAAACACCCTCTCCACCCCAGCCTCCTCCGTCCGCCACCCCATCCACCGCCGTCCTCCTCCACCATGCCGGAGCTGATACCCCGACGCCGCCATCCATTACAAGAGAACGACCTCTCTCATCCACGGCTTCGGACCAGGATCCTTGCATCCCGTCCTCTCACTTCATCCCCGCCGTCGTCCACCTTGCCGGCGCCGCTCCTACGACCGTCTCGTCCACCGCGCCCCGCAGCCATCGTCTACCCTCCTAGATCTGCTTCCACGCCGCTGACAGCCATCACTACCGCAACACCATCAAATTCTTAGCAGATGCATACACGGTGCCGCACCAGAGGCGGTACTCTTTTGTATCTCCTTAACTTATTTATCGCAGCAAGAAAATAGGTCACCACTGCTTTACTCTGATTTCTTGTCCATCACTTTACTTGCTAGTTGAAAGCAAACATTGGTTGCGAAGTTGCCTTTGTCCGGTTTGCACCTTCAAATCCGCCATGGCATGCTCAACACTATACTCCCAATGCTTATGGTTTTCCCCTTCTATATTCCACATTAATTAAATCACAGTAGACTAAATTTCAAAATTGGGTCAGTCGATTTTTCAGAGCTCGCAGGAGTTCGTCGGTTCGAACGAAGGGGCTCGGGTGGGTACGGTAGTTGTGGGGGCGGTGGTGGGGCCTCGCCCAATGAATAAAACTCGATGCGGGTGGGGGTGGGGGTGGCGGAGGAACAAATGCGGTGGGGGCCGGTGGTCCGACCGGCGGCCCGTGTGGTGTTCTATATGGGAAGAATCAGAAACGAGGAAGAAGAAGGGTTAGGAGACGAGGATCTTCATCCAACCGCACTTTGAAATGGTCGGTGACCCAAAAGACAACAGTCACGCGACTTGCATGCAGACATGCCTTTATATTCAGTACCATCATCGTACCTGCTTAGCACTGCTGCTGAATCCATCAATCTAAACAACGTGCCACTCATAATTCCAAACTTGTTGCTCAAGTACGAATCTGATATGATGCTGATATTACTAAAACAGATAACATTTAATTGGTCAGCTAATGTTCCTACTTTACTTTCGAAAAGCACGTGCACCACATATAGAGAGACAGCAGAGAGTTGCTTTCTTAATGCGCTCTGGTTCATCATGTGTGGTCACTGCGCAACGAACATTTTATTATCCAAAATCTGCTTGCTCTTCTTTAGCATGTTCCTCTTCCATTCTTCTTTAATAAGTACTCTCTCCGTTCCTAAATACAAGTCTTTGTATAGATTCCACCCTGGACTACATATGGAGAAAAATGAGTGAATCTACACTCTAAAATGTATCTGAATACATCTGTATGTGATCCATAGTGGAAATCTCTACCAAGACTTATATTTTGGAATGGAGGAAATATGATAATAGTATAGTATGTTCCTTGTAGTGAAGACGAGCAGGGACATTTGCGATGTAGAGGTCTATACGATTAGGTTGTGATGGACACTTTGAACTCTTGGGCCTCTTTGATTCGTAGGATTTTGTAAACATGGGAATATGATTTGTAGTGGCCATACGACTTGAATCCTATAAGAATAGCAAGGAAATGCGGGAGCTGTGTCGCCTTTCGAGTTACTTGATATTAATAGTACCGCACCTTGATTGAAGAGAGCTGGTATCAAAGCCTTTCTAGCCGTACACAATACTAGCACATATATTCCAAAGGTTCCACTTTGCGGATTTTACTCTGATGCTTACGATTTTCCCGTTATATCTACACTATGATCTGTGTAGCTGCTTTGTGTCGCACTAACAGCAGTCCACTCTTGAAGCTAAACACTGCAATGACTTACAAAATTGGCACCAAGGCATTGAGTGCCATTCTGGATGCAATGAAACTCATACGCTCCCCGCCTTTTGATTCTTGTTCAGAATATGATCCTAATGACTATTCTAACCTCGAGGAGTCAAAGGCAGATGGCCTGTCCTGTTCACCCATCAAGGTGCCTGTTCTAATTTGGCAAGGTTTTATTGATTGCGCATATCTTGCATATGTTGTCTTGCATTTCTTATACTTTGTTGCACCGCCATCTGCTTAGTTTACTCATCATATATGTCGATATGCCATGCCCATCCATTATCAATACATATTACATCTGTCATCATACCATGTTTTTCCACTCAAATGTTGTTCTTGTGCATCAGACATCAAAAAGGAAGAGGGTGATCGCCGAACACGAAGGAGCACCAAAGAAAGTCCATGAAAACGTGGTTGTCTTGGGAGAAATCAGACAACACCCCACTTATATTGGATGTACAACCAGTGACACAAAACGTAGGACCGACTCCAGCAGACTGTACCCATACTTCATTGGCCACACCACTAGCCCCACCACATAGGACCTGCACTCCAGCAAAAGGTATGCCGATTTTAGTTGCCATAGCACCAGACGTACCAGAGAAAAATCCCACTCCAGCAAAAGTACATCAAGTCCACCAGCCGAAGACCTATCCCAACTGCACAGACGGCCAAATCATGTAGATTGGAACCCCATTCCAGTTATTCCCAGTTTAAAAGACAATGCTTTCAATGTTGTTAGGGACTACAAGCATATATTCCCATCATGGGAAGATTATAGTGAAGACAAACACCATTTTCACATCTTCCTGTCCCACTTACGTGTAAGTGCTATTATTCATGGTGATTATTTTCATGTTTTCTGCTGATTGAACACATCAATGATTTACATTACATTGTTGTAGGTAGGCGAGGGTCAATCTGGATAGTCATGATGAGAAAAGCTTGCTTGCGCCTTTCAAGGAAGCATTGCAGCAATATCGGTGTTACCTGAGGAAATCACACTTTGATGGCAAGTCTGTAAACGAATTTCTGGTGAAGTCTCCTGTGCTAAATCTAGAAGACATTGAATGGAAAAACCTTGTTATGCACTGGTCTCATTCTGAGGATGAGGTACTGTCTATGATATCGCATGACAATTTGAACTTCTACTTTTCTGCATGTGCCTTACGGATCTTTTTTGTAGGAAATCTGCTCGAAAAGGAATCCCGGTTTGAAAAGAACGATAGGATATCGCAAATATGCTGCCCGCTGCTTTGCTCTTGTTAGTACCTGTTGTCCTGTATCATTGTACATGCACACATACCTGGTTCATTATGTGATAGAAGTATGCATGATAGCTTGCTTGTCAATTGTCCGCTCCAAATTATCTGATCTGTATGAATGGTTACATTAGTGTAGAATATATCCAATGCCAATGCAAATTTTTAGCTCTGCATTGTTCTTGTAAGTACATGCTGTCCTTTATCAGTGTACTTATATTGACAGGTAGTTGTTCATGTACCATCACTCTGCAGCTTATTTTCCTTTGCCCTCCATTTTCTACACATAAGATCTATATTTACTCTTACCATAAGGTTGGATAACACCGATGGTCTTGAAGAAGTTTAGCTCTGCATTGCTCTTGGCTGTACCTTTTGCTGTATCGTTGTACTTACATTTATAGCTACTTGGTTATGTAGCATCACTCTTCATCTTATCTTAAATATTCTCCATTTTTTCTTATATTGTCACATATATATTTACTCTTAACAAAATGTAGAATAAAGGCAAGGCTTATGAAGAAGATTATGTGGTAAAATTCTTGAATTGCCCCCCTACCCCATCAGCATGGACAAGGGCTTTATATAGCCTGCCTTCACCAATAATGTAAGTTTGTCCTTCTCAAGCCTTCAAACTTTGTTGTGTATATTTTGTTAGGCATGACTGCAACAACTATTTATTTTTGGTGTTTACATCAAATTGCATGTTTAAAGTTTATTATTTACTTCATAAACAAAAGTTTGTCCTTCTCAATTTAAGTTTTCAGTTGTACAACCAAGTTCCTTCTTCATACCATGTAAATTAAACTATAGAGAGCAAGTGATCTTATTTTTCCAATCTGAAATGGGATAAATTGACAAAGACACTAACCATTGATACTTATGAGTTCTTGATACGTAATCCGATTGGTGTCGTGAAGCTGCCAACTCCTTCACAATGTCATTTCCTACCATTTCTTGACCTAAACAATACCATATTGGGTTAATGCTATTTTAAACTGTGTCACTTTATTCGTCAGTAAGAAATGTGATGAATTGTCAGCACTAATACTTATATGTGCAAAACCTGTCATATATCTGCTTGTTTATCTTTCAGAGTGAGGAGGATATAAGTGTCAAACAAGTGCAGTCTCATCAGCTTGCTCAGTTGCTTGCGTTGCAGCTCCTGAGCAGGGCTAACCTTTCTTGAACTCTATTGAAGTGCTGTCGGTTTTGTATATTATTTTGTCAGCGTGTTTAATTGCACTGGTGGCGATCTTTGATGCCCAGTGTATGTAATCTGTTGTCTGCTTGTGCTTTATTATCATAGTGGCGAACTTTGATGCCCAGTGGATGTAATATGCCATAATTTCTTTATTGTATAGTCTAGTTTTTTTCTTATTCACGATGCTGCAGTTATTTTACTGTATATATATCCTGTCTTCGCAGTAAACCGGCCAAACCGTAAAATTACGGTACATAGTCGGGCCATCATGCAAATCACTATGTATGATCCGCATCATGGGCCCCATCATCTTGGTCCGTTAACAGGCCTAAATGTAAATTGGCCCACTAGTAGATTCGGGCCTTTAATAGGCCGAGTAAACAGCCGGCCCTATTTTGCCAAGAAAAGTCAATGGGCTTTTAGGAGGCTGAAAAGTAGGTTGGGCCTGGAAAGTGTCGAACAGCTCACGGGCCAGCAGCAGGCCAAAATAGACCCCGGCCCATGATTGTGCCAATCAAATCATGGGCTTATAACAGGACAAAATTGTCACGGTCCTTGTTTGGCCCAATCAGATTATCGTCTGTGAGCAGGCCGGAAGCAAACGGGGCCATAGTTAGGCCCAACTATATGACTGGCTTTTAACATGCCAAAATATATATAGGGCCGAAATGTTAAACGAGCCTTTAACAGGCCGAAACTAATATCAGGCCAATACTAAATGGGCCTTTATCAAGTGGGCCCAAAAGCATAGCGTCCAGTTGACGAGGCGAATCTGATATGGGCCATAATTTAGCCTAAAGCCTCTCAAAGGGTCGGACCTAATCTGGGCCGTAACTTGGCCCAGAACATGGTAGGCTTTTAACGGGCCGGATCTCATATGGGCCTTTATTAGGCCCGGAACGTGATAGACTATTAATGGACCGGATCAAATATGGGCCAGCATTTGGCCCAAAACATGGCAGCCTATTAATGGGCCGGCCTACTAGTGTCATCAAAATCTTTTGGGCCTTCAGCTCGGCCAGCCCATTATGGTCAGCCAAATCTCATGGGCCTTTAGCTGGGACGTCCCATTATGTCCGCAAAATCTTGTGGGCCTTTAGCTGGGCCGGCCCATTATGGTCCGCAAAATCTCGCGGGCCTTTAGCTGGGCCGACCCATAATGGCCCGCAAAATCTTATGGGCATTTAGCTAGGCCGGCCCATTATGGTCTGCAAAATCTCATGGGCCTTTTGCTGGGCCGGCCCATTATGGACTGCAAAATCTTGTGGGCCTTTAGTTGGGCCGGCCCATTTAAACTTTATGGGCCACTTTTGGGCCGGTCCACGTGTCAACATTTCATAAGCGCATCTCGCCCATTGGATGAGTGACACCTGTGCCACTGACATGTGTTTCCTCCTGCCAATGATGATTTTACACGTGGAAAATCGCCATTGGTCCGGGCTGTTAACGGGTTATCCGATCCAAAACCGGACCCGATAGCTTAACGGCGTTCCGTTACGGTGGATGCCACGTGTAGGTCACCCTTGACGAAAGCACTTATGTGACGCGCG
This sequence comes from Aegilops bicornis, assembly GCA_021605145.1. NCBI lineage: Eukaryota > Viridiplantae > Streptophyta > Magnoliopsida > Poales > Poaceae > Aegilops > Aegilops bicornis. The sequence goes on from CM038672.1 coordinate 414,145,504, forward strand.
ATTTTTCGTCATGGAAGTGGACACTTCCGTGATTGTAATTTTGGTAATGTCATGGAACACTTGTACGACAGCACAGGTATGACTATCTTGATTTTGTCATAAAATTGTCATGGATGTAAATGCAAGACAGAAAACGTGACCTACTGTGACAAACACGTATCATCACGGAAGTGTATTTTTTATGTAGTGCAAGCTCCTGGCCAGGCAAGTGATTTGCATCTCATCTCCCAGAAGGATGGTGAATCCTTGCGCAAGTACATACAGAGATTCAGCCGTGTGCAGTATAACATCCCAGATGTTCATCCTGCCGCTGTCATCAACGCGTTCCATCAGAACGTGCGCAACCCCAAGATGTGTGAAGAGCTGGCCATGAACAAGGTTAGGGATGTTGCCGAACTGTATCTTTTGGCCGACAGATGTGCTCGTGCTGAAGAAGGAAGGAAGTACCCGAGCGAAGACGCCGGCACGGGGAGCGATTCCGCTGACAAAGACGCCGTCGCCCCAGCAAAGAAAGGCCGACGGCGCAATAGAAAGCGCAGGGGCAAGACCGTTCTTGCCGTCGAGGAATCCGGCAACCCCGGCACCGCCAAGAAGGCCAAGGTTGACGACCCCGGCAAGGAAGTTGCCGGGTGTGCCGCCTGCCAAGGCCTGGTAGCTGCCGACAAGCCGGAGGGCTCCGACAAGTGATATTGCAAGATCCATCGCACCAAGGGCCATGACCTTCAAAACTGCCGGCAAGTTGAGCAGCTTGTGGAGAGGAAGAAAGCTGAGTATGAAAAGACATGACAAGGAGAAGGGCCAGGATGGTGCTGATGGGTCCTACAAGAAGTGCAGTGGCCGAGGGGGGCGTCACGGCAAGGAGAAGCAACAAGAGAGGCCTGCTCGAGGCCGCGACAAGACAGAGGGGGATGATGACCACGAAGAGGACGACGAGTCCAGTGAACAAGAATTTCAAAATGCCACAGAAGCGATGTGCATCGATGGTGGTGCCTCGTTGCATTCTTCTCACCGCCAGCTTAAACAGTGGGCGCGAGTGATCAATGCGACAGAGCCATCACGACACCTCGAAGCCACTGAAATGGTCCAACACGCCTATCATTTTTTACGCTGAGGACCACCCTAACCGCACAACGGCGGTCGGGTGCTTGCCATTGTTGGTTTCCCCAACAATTCGCAACCTCAAGGTGACAAAAATGCTAGTAGACGGTGGGGCCGGTCTGAACTTGATCTCGCCGCAGGTGATTAAGAAGTTGCAAATCCCCAAGGAAGATCTCGAGGAGACGGGCACGTTTCAAGGGATCAATCCAGGGAGAAGTCAGCCCAAGGGTAAGATCACACTACTAGTTACGTTTGGAGGCGAGCTGAACTACAGGACCGAGAAGATCATTTTTGATGCAGCCAAGATCCCGTTGCCATATAATGGGATCCTTGGCCGTCCAGCACTGGCCAAGTTTATGGTAGCATCACACTACGCCTACAACACACTAAAGATGCCCCCGATGAGCATCATCACTGTTGGCTTCGATAAGAAGGACGCACTCATCTGTGCCAACCAGCTCTACCGGGAGGCAGTGGTGGTGCCTGCCGCCAAGGCACCTGCTCCTGCCACTGGTGCCCCCGAGGGGAAGAAGACTGGCAAGACCTCAATTGCCGGCAAGGCTTCTGGACCCGTCCAAGCCTCTCGCACCCACTCCGGCAAGCGGGCCTCCTCGGGGTGCTGCGTTTCCGTTGAGGACGAGCCTGAGAGCTCCACTGGCAAGAGCAAGAAATCCAAGGCTGCACCATCGGAAACCAAGAAGGTGTCCGTCAAGGAGGATGGCACGGGTGGAGCTTTTACTATAAGCTCCACCCTCGACAACAAATAGGAAAGCGCGCTCGTCGCCTTCCTACGCGAGAATGTTGATGTGTTTGCATGGCAAGCATCCGACATCCCCGGCGTTCCTAGGGAGGTGATTGAGCACCACCTTGCTATCTGTCCTCATGCGCGGCCCGTCAAGCAGAAGGTCAGGAAGCAAGCTTTGGAGCGGCAAGAGTTCATCATCGAGGAGATTAGGAAGTTGGAGGCAGCAGGCTTGGTCAGAGGGGTGCTCCACCCAACATGGTTGGCCAACCCGGTGGTGGTGCACAAGGCAAATGGGAAATGGAGGTTGTGCATTGATTATACATATATCAATAAAGCCTGCCCAAAGGATCCTTTCCATTTGCCGCGCATTGACCAGATCGTGGACACCACTATCGGGTGCGACCTGCTATCGTTCCTTGACGCCTATTCGGGATACCATCAAATCTTTATGACGAGGGAAGACGAAGAGAAGACCCTTCATCACCCCATGTGGTACGTATTGTTTTATACGAATGCCTTTCGGGTTGAAAAGTGCTGGTTCAACATTTGCAAGAGCAGTTCAGCTTGGTTTTGAGCCCCAGCTCCATAGAAATATGGAGGCTTACATGGATAACATGGTGGTCAAAACCAAGGACCGGGCAACACTTGTGCAAGATTTCGAAGAAACATTTGCAAATTTGCACAAGATCAATCTCAAGCTTAACCCTGAGAAGTGTGTGTTCGGTGTTCCATCCGGCAAACTTCTCGGTTTCTTTGTATCTCAGCGTGGGATCAAAGCGAACCCCGACAAGATCAAGGAAATTGAGCAGATTGAAGCACCAGGGTGAGTCAAAGATGTGCGTCAGCTTGCCGGCTGCATTGTTGCTTTAAGTCGGTCATCTCCAAATCTTCTGAGCGCACCCTCCCCTTCTTCGAGATTTTGAAGAAGGCAGGGCCCATGAAATGGACCCTGGAGGCCGAGGCAGCGCTGCAGGATTTGAAGAGGTACCTTTCCTCTGCGCCAATACTAGTTGCGCCCAAACCGCAAGAGCCATTGCTGCTATATCTAGCGGCGACGAATCAAGTGGTCGGCGCTGCGCCAGTGGTGCAGAGGGGAAATGACGAAGAAGCAGTAGCAGGGCCAAGACTGTCGGACGACAAGCCATAGTTCCCCCCGGCAGGGTCTGGTGCCGGCAAGGCAGGACCCCAGCAGAGTCTGGCGTCGGCAAGACAGGAGCCCCCGGCAGAGTCTGGCGCCAACAAGGCAGGATCTGCACAAGCTAACGAAGTAGCACAGAGGAAGAAGATGATGCAACACCCGGTTTACTTCTTCAGCTCCCTCTTGCAGGGGGCTAGATCAAGGTAATCTGGTGTGCAGAAGTTGCTCTTCGGCCTCCTTATGGCCTCAAGGAAGCTGCGTCATTATTTTCAAGCACATGAGATCACCGTCGTCACTCGCTTACCGTTGCAACGGATCTTGCACAACCCAGATGCAACCGGAAGGATTGTGGAATGGGCGTTGGAACTGTCAAGCTTTGGCCTCAGGTTTGAAAGCACTTCGACAATATAGAGCAGGGCTTTGGCAGAGTTCATTGCAGAATGGACCTCAACGCCTGACGAATTAGTTCAAGATACCACTCTCCCCGGCAAGGAAACAAGCCGCAACTGGAATATGTACTATGATGGGGCTTTCTCGTTGCAAGGCACCGGTGCCGGCGTGCTGCTTGTCGCACCCACCGGAGAGCACCTCAAGTACGTAGTCCAAATGCATTTTCCCCGGGAGAGATCAATGAACAACACCGTGGAGTACGAGGGGCTGCTTGTCGGTCTCAGGATCGCAGCAAACCTTGGGATCAGAAAACTGATCGTCCGTGGGGATTCGCAATTCGTGGTGAAGCAAGTGAACAAGGATTATCAGAGCCCGCTGATGGAAGCTTATGTGTATGAAGTGAGGAAGTTGGAAGAGTGTTTTCACGGTCTACAAGCAGAGCATGTTCCTCGAGCAGAGAACAACATTGCTGACGACTTGTCGAAGCACGGTGCCCTCAAGTTACCTGTGGAACCAGGGACCTTTGTGCTCCAATTGACTCAGCCATCTGTTGAACCATCGGCAGGACATAATATGTGAAGGAAATCCAGCCCCGGAAAGTACTTTCCCGCTGAGCTCCCAAGAGCCACCGGCAAGGATGTTGCCGGGGATGCTAAGCTTGATGGGGAGCAACAGGCTCCGGCAGGGCCTCAAGCCCTTGCCGTAGAGACAACCGCTCCCGTGGCAGAAGACGCGCCCCTAGTCCTTGTCATCGAGCCTCAGGCTCCATCCTGGGCGCGGCACACCGTTCAGTTCCTCCAAACAGGGGAACTCCCTGAGGAACAGGAAGTAGCAGAGAAAGTAGCTCATCGGTCTGCCTTGTACCAGTTTGTGGACGACGTCCTGTACAGCAAAAGACCAAAAAATGTGAAATTGAAGTGCATTCCCCGGGAGGACGGACTGGAGCTGTTGTAGAAATACATGGGGGCGTATGTGGCTCTCACATAGGATCAAGAGCCCTTGCTGGCAAGGCATTGAGACAAGGTTTCTTTTGGCTCACTGCTCTCCAGGATGCAATTGCACTAGTAACCAAGTGTGAGGTGTGCCAGGTCCGTTCGAAGAAACTCCATCAACCAGCTCAAGCTCTTCAGATAATCCCTCTTTCCTAGCCATTCTCGGTCTGAGGGCTCAACATACTGGGCCCCTTTCCCCGTGTTGTCGGGAGCTTTGAGTACTTGTACATAGCGATCGAAAAGTTCACAAAGTGGCCAGAAGTGGAAGCAGCGATAAGGTGACAGCAAAATAAGCCATCAAGTTCTTCAGGACTCTAGTTTGCCGTTTTGGAGTGCCAAACAGAGTCATCACCGACAACGGCACGCAGTTCACAAGCCGCACCTTCATGCAACACGTCCAAGACCTTGGTAGCAAGATATGTTTTTCTTCTGTTGCACATCCACGAAGCAACGGCCAGGCGGAAAGGGCGAATGCTGAAGTGTTACCGGGCCTCAGGACGAGGACTTTGGACAGGCTGCACAAGCGCGGAAGGCACTGGATTGACGAGTTGCCAGCGGTTCTTTGGTCAATCAGAACAATGCCGAATCGAGCCACTGGCTAGACACCCTTCTCCCTTGTGTATGGGGTAGAAGCAGTTCTCCCCACGGAACTCACATATGGGTCACCTCAGGTGCTCTCTTATGATGAGCTTGAGCAAGAGCAGTTGCGGCAAGATAACGCTACGCTCCTTGAGGAAGATCTTCTTCGGGCTGCTGTGCAAGCTACACGCTACCAGCAAGCCTTGCGCCACTACCATAGCCGCAAGGTTCATGCCCGAAGCTTTGAGGAAGGCGACCTTGTTCTTCGGTGTGTTCAGTCGGCCAAGAATTCCAGCAAGTTGATGCCAAAGTGGGAAGGCCCTTACCGGGTTATACAAGTCACCAGGCCTGGCGCAGTTCGCCTGGAGACCAAAGATGGTATCCCAGTGAGCAATTCCTGTAACATCGAACATCTTCGCAAGTTTTACCCGGGAGGCATGGTTGCCGCCCCCCGGCAAACCACCTTTTGTACGAGCCTTACCGACAAGGCATGTGACCCTTTGTACAAAGCCAGGCGCAGACCCTGAGCAATAGATGAATAAACGAAGCGCAGGCGCCCTAAGAATTAGCATGCATGTTAGATTGAGTTTCTCTCTGATAGGGTTGATAGCGGCAACTAACCACTTCAATTCCTCTTTGGTTCACAGGCTGCACGGGCGCTTCAGCGGAACTTTTTGAAGGAAAGGAGACGAACTGAGACCCCGGCCCCGGCAAGCCAAGGCTGTCGAGGGCAGCAGATTCAGATAAGTCTTTTTCCACAGATACGTACTTCTGTATGAAACTTGAACATACGAAACTTTGCTCTATCTCATGCCACCCTGCTCCCTCTTCCCTATGCCTAGAATCCCTTTTTGTGCCGGGATTTGGTTGTAGTTGTGGTGGAAAGGGGATGAACGAAAGGCCTAATCCTACTCTGCCCCTGCCTCCGCCAAAGGCCTGAGCGTAGTCGTGGTATAAAGAGGGAGGATGGCAAGACCGGTTGCCGGGGGGCATTGTCTACTTAAAAAAATGGCAAGGACCCGTTCCTTGGTGTGAGCCTCGCTCACGCACGAAAGAACTCGACAAACCCCCTTTTTCTTCATTAATACGTTGATTTAAGAAGTAAAATTCATACGGAATGTAAGCATAAGCTAGGGGTTACAAAGTTCAAATTCTACAAGTTCCCGCAGGCTTAAGATCTAAAAAAACAAGATAAGGTGCCCGTAATCCCTTTCTTGTCCCTCTCCTCAAGAAGCGGATCAAGATGGCGAGAGGGGAAAAGGAGTGCCTAGGCGAGGTACACGCGACAGAAGACACCAAGAGAACCCCCCGGCGGCCGTTCAGAAGAAGGCTGGTGATGACGGCGCTTGGGGAGAAGCCGAAAGATGAGGCAGCGGGCCGGCAATACGTGATGAAGGTGTCGATGCCATCGTACTCTGACTTGATGGCCTGCCACCCACCTTCTTCGCCTTCTCCGGCCTTCTAGCACCGGCCGCTGGAAGCGGCGACCCCGAGAAATTCAAGGAGCTGGCTTGAGAAGCCACCGCCAAGAAACATCCCCTGACAAGCCGCTCTGTCGGGGGGAAGACCAGGTGCAGGTGATGGTGTCAGATTTCGTGTTCCGGCATACCCTTGAGGTTCAAACACTGGGGTGCGCACGGAGATCTTTCCCCTACCAGTTCACGCGTTAATGGTTTGCAAGGGACCTAAACTATGAACAAAGATCAGCACAAGAGACACAAGATTTATACTGGTTCGGGCCACCGTTGTGGTGTAATACCCTACTCCAGTGTGTGGTGTGGTGGATTGCCTCTGGGGCTGATGAAGAACAGTACAAAGGAAGAACAGCGAGTCCAGCCGCTTCTCTCTCTCTGGTGGGTTCGACCCGTTCTGATCCCGTTCGTTCCCCTCTGTGGTGGCTAATCATATTTATAGAGGGAGGCCATGGGCCTCTTCCCAAATAATGAGCGGGAAGGGCGCCAACAATTGGCCATTTTGAAGGGGAACATCTAGTACACTTATTGAAAGTGCAACTGTCCCTAGGTGGTTTTGGTAATTCATAATAACATATAACTCATTGAGCTAATGCTATTCCAAGACAAATATTTCAGGAAAGCTCAATGAATGGCATGGCATGGATGATGAAAGTGGATCCCTCAAAATATTAAGGACAAAGGATTGGCTCAAGCTCAAAAGCTCAAGACTCTACATTTTACATTTTAGTGATCCAAGACCACATTGAGTCTATAGGAAAAGCCAATACTATCAAGGAGGGATGAGGTGTTGCTTAATGAGCCTCTTGCTTCATGTGCTTAGTGATATGCTCCAAAATCCTCCACTACTTTCTCACATCCACATATGACCTAAACCTAAAGTCAAAATGGTCCTACCGCTTCTGTCTATCCGGCGCCACCGAGTTCAAATTTCATAGCCACTGCCACAAACCCTAGGCAAATCGGTATCACCGATAGGGATCTCGGTCTCACCGAGCTGGGATTGTAATCTCTCTGTTTTCCTTCGTAACGTTTCGGTCTAACCGAAGTGAGCGATCGGTCCCACCGAGATTGCAATGTAAACTATTTGTTTCCCTTTCGTAACTTTTCAGTCTCACCGAAAGAGCGAATCGGTCCCACCGAGTTTACCTGACCAACTCTCTGGTTAGCTAATTACCAAAATCGTTCTCACCGAGTTTGTGTAATCGGTCTCACCGAGATTACTTTATGCCCTAACCCTAACCATATCGGTCCTACCGAGTTGCATGTCAGTCCCACCGAAAATCCTAACAGTCACTAGGTTTACTGAATTAGTCCGACCGAGTTTGTTAATTCGGTCCCACCGAGTTTGGTAAATTGTGTGTAATGGTTAGATTTTGTGTGGAGGCTATATATACCCCTCCACCTCCTCTTCATTCGTGGAGAGAGCCATCAGAACAAACCTATACTTCCAACTTACCAGTTCTGAGAGAGAACCACCTACTCATGTGTTGAGGCCAAGATATTCCATTCCAACCACATGAATCTTGATCTCTAGCCTTTCCCAAGTTGCTTTCCACTCAAATCTTCTTTCCACCAAATCCAAATCCTGTGAGAGAGAGTTGAGTGTTGGGGAGACTATCATTTGAAGCACAAGAGCAAGGAGTTCATCATCAACACACCACTTGTTACTTCTTGGAGAGTGGTGTCTCTTAGGTTGGCTAGGTGTCACTTGGGAGCCTCCGACAAGATTGTGGAGTTGAACCAAGGAGTTTGTAAGGGCAAGGAGATCACCTACTTCGTGAAGATCTACCGCTAGTGAGGCAAGTCCTTCGTGGGCGACGGCCATGGTGGGATAGACAAGGTTGCTTCTTCGTGGACCCTTCGTGGGTGGAGCCCTCCGTGGACTCGAGCAACCGTTACCCTTCGTGGGTTGAAGTCTCCATCAACGTGGATGTACGATAGCACCACCTATCGGAACCACGACAAAAACATCCGTGTCTCCAATTGCGTTTGAATCCTCCAAACCCTTCCCTTTACATTCTTGCAAGTTGCATGCTTTAATTTCCGCTGCCTATATACTCTTTGCATGCTTGCTTGAATTGTGTGAAGATTGCTTGACTTGTTCAAGATAGCTAAAATCTGCGAAGTCTAAAATTGGGAAAAGGTTAGGTTTTTAATCGGGTCAAGTAGTCTAATCACCCCCTCTAGACATACTTCAAGGTCCTACAAGTGGTATCGAGCTTTGGTCTCCATTTGCTTTGATTTCCATAGCTTTTGGTGGTCATAGCCTTGGTTTCACAACCTAGGAGAGTATGGCGTCTAGCGAGGGAAATTATCACTGTAGAGGTCCTTACTTTGATGGCACTAATTTTGCTAGTTGGAAGCATAAGATGAAATTGCATATTCTCGGACATAACCCCGCCGTTTGGGCTATTGTGTGTATTGGCTTGCAAGTTGAATTCTTCGATGGGAGAGAACCGAACCGTGAAGCTAGCGCGGAAGAGTTGAAGATGCTGCAATACAACGCTCAAGCTTGTGATATCCTCTTCAATGGCTTGTGCCCCGAAGAGTTCAACAAAATCAGCCGTCTTGAGAATGCAAAGGAAATTTGGGATACTTTGATTGATATGCATGAACGTACCGACTCCGTCAAGGAATCCAAGTTGGATGTGCTCCAAAGTCAGCTTGACAAGTTCAAAATGAAGGATGGTGAAGGTGTCGCTGAAATGTACTCTAGGCTTGCTCTTATCACAAACGAGATTGCTGGCCTAGGAAGTGAACAGATGACCGACAGATTCATCATCAAGAAGATCCTAAGAGCATTGGATGGAAAATACGATATCGTGTGCACATTGATCCAAATGATGCCAAATTACAAAGATCTCAAGCCAACAGAAGTCATTGGAAGAATTGTTGCTCATGAGATGTCACTCAAGGATAAGGAGGAACTTCACAACAAGTCAAGTGGTGCTTACAAAGCCGCATGTGAAGCCCCCACATCATCAAGTGAGAAACAAACCTTCAATGAAGAATTGAGCTTAATGGTGAAGAACTTCAAAAAATTCTACAAGAGTATAAGCAAAGAAAGAAGCTCTAAGTCAAGGTCCTACAATGACAAAAGATCTTCTATTCTATAGCGCAAATGCTACAATTGTGGGAGACCCGGACACTATTCCAATGAGTGTACGACACCCTACAAAAGAAGAGAAGATTCTCCCAAGAGAAGAAGTAGTAGAGAAGAATCACCACCAAGAGAGAGAAGGAGTAGAGATGATCGTTATGAACAAAGACCCTCACGGAGAAGCAAGGATTCGGATAGGAAGGACAAGTCATTAAAGAGCTACAAAAAACGAAGACATCAAGCTCACATTGGTGAATGGGTATCCGGTTCCGACTCCGACAATCACTCCGAGAGAAGCTATCACTCCGACTCCGAATACACTCAAGATGAAGGTGTTGCCGGCCTAGCACTTGTGTCAACCAACTCCTATGACCTATTTGATTCACCAAATGAAGGAATTGGAAGATGCTTCATGGCCAAAGGTCCTAAGGTAACACACCCCGAGTACGTGGATTTTAATAGTGATGCAGATGACTTGCTAGGTGATGATGATTTACTTGTTGACAACTCTAGTGATGAATACTATGATGAAACGTCAATTAATCATGCTAATCAAGATGAAACGAATGACAATGATAAGGAGAAGATTGAGCTTCTAACTAAAGAACTAAAAACTCTTAAGTTAGCTCATGAAACTATCTTCGAAGATCATCGAGAACTTTTAAGGGCTCATGAGAAGTTACGCTTTGAAAAGCTCAATCTTGAGCAAGAGCATGAGTTCCTAAAAGCAATCAATGATGATCTCCGAAAGAAAAGTTCTTCTTATATTGCCAAGCGTTTACTCTTATCTACTTACATGCCTCAAGTCAAGTCTAGTAACAAGAACAAGAAAGATTCTTCCTCTAGTAGTAACAATAACAATGCTAAATCCAATATTGTTGCTTCTAGTAGCTCTCTTGATTCCACTAATTATTCTCTTAGCCAAGTTACACTTGAGCAAGAAGACAGCTTATTGAAGGGAATTATAGAGAAAGGTGTATACAAGAGCCTTGCTGGGAGTAAGCAATTCGAGGAGATTGTACGCAAGCAAGGAAGGCACCGGAATAATCAAGGTGTTGGTTTTGAACGATAGTTCAATGCCAATGGAGTTGAGTGGGAAGAAGATCAATACCCCAAGACGAAGTTTGTTCCTCAACAAGAGAAGTATGATCCTACTTCCTTCAAGGGAACACAAGCACAAGATGATCTTCCACCACAAGACCACAAGAACAAAGGCAAGGACAAGCTTCAAGAGGAGATTGATGCATTTGAAGAAGCACCTAAGGCCTTGGTCAAGTGGGTTCCCAAGACTACGTCAAGTTCTACTTCATCAAGTACAACTACTACACCAAGGATTCCCATCAAGATGATGTGGATCCCGAAGAAGAAGAACTAGAGAGTTCTTGAGGGTAACTCCACCAACATTCTTCACTCATATCATTATGGCAAGGACAAGTGCAATCATCTTTCATATCTTGCACTAGTTCAAGGAGTCACAAACCCTCATGTTGGTAAGGCAAGGGACAAGGTAACCTAATGCTTTCATGGACATCATTTTGTGCGTGCATCACTCTATGTCTATGGATATTCTTGTTTGTTCCTTGTGGGACTAACCCATGTAGGTATTGAAAGTGCAACTCACTCCAAAGGACTGCTCCAAAAGATCTACATCAACATTGAGCATCCACATCTTCAACACCTACATGAAGTCATCATCGACAAAACCCAAGGTTAGTTCATCCCTCTAAGGGGATCTCACATCTAGGGGAGCTTAACTCTAAGAATTAAGTCAAAGCAACTCTAAAGATGTGAACACAAAATGCTTTATGTAAAAGTGGTAACCCCACTTGAGCTTAAGCGATGAGTATGACCTATGATCAAATGTTCTCATTTGACTCCTAAGTCAATATACTCATATATAGATGACCTAGTCATCACCAATTGTTTGATAGATGCTAGAATTGGATGTGCATGCTTTGTCACATATTTTATTTGTCATTTTATTGTGTGAGCATGTTGGTTGCATATTTTATTCATTCGAGGACATCCAGTTGTTGTTTTGATTGATTGGTTTCTTCTTCTTTGGCCAAGTGGATGGACAAGAATGCCTAAGAGACTTCTCTAGTTATCTATGCTTTTGTCGTCTCAAACTCTATTCATGCTATGTCACATCCCTAGTTCTGGTATTACCTAGACTAGCTAGTCATGTGTGCATCATGTTTAAATTTCATTTAAATTTGAATTGGGGATTTTTGAAACCCTCAGAAATCATTTCTAGAAATAACCCAGATAAAAAAATTGCTCCAAAAGGGTCCAAGAAAATGTTCATGTTGCTCTCTGAAAATATTGGTCAGAGGTAAAATTCTAACAAATATTTTCAGGAGCTCATAAATATTTATTTTGGCCATTTGGAATTAATGCATAACTATTTGCTTTGGATATATATATGTTATATAAATAATATATGTCCAAAAATTATGTTAGTTGTTGAGGAGCTCTGGAATAATACCATTAGCTCCTACAAAAATTGGCATAAGGAAATAAATTAGTTTAGTATTATTTTAAGAGCAGAAACAAATGTTAGAAAAATAGAAAGAAAACAAAAGTGGAAAAAACGCTTACCTGCACCTACCTCCTGCAGGCAGCCCGTCATCAGGCAGCCTGGCTCGCCCAATGGCCCAACAGTCGCCCATTGACTGGCAGCGCCAGTCGTCGTCCTCCTGGCGCCAGGAGGACGAGAGCTCGCCGCCCGCGTGCATGGGCGCCACGCAACCTGCCTACCTGGTCTCTCCCCCGGACGCTCTGGCCGTCCCGAACGTCGCCACGCGCCGCCCCGGACCTCTCTCCCACTCTCCTGCGCCTCTCCCCTCCTCTCTCTCGCTCTCTCCCGCGACGCCCGAACACACCGGAAAGCGCCGCCGCACGCCGACGCGGCCACAGCCTCCCTCTCGCCTCGCCGTCGTGCCCACGCGCCCCGCCACTGTGGGCTACGCCTCCTCGTCGAGACGCACGGCGCCGGACGCCCTGGAACGCCGCCATCGCCATCGTCTTCCTCCTCGGGCTCCGCCGTCCGCCGCCGCCGATTCGCCGTCACCAGGTCTTCCCCGAGCCCGCTGTGCTGCTCCGCGTGATCGCCGTGAGCATCTCCCCGTCTCCCCTCTCTTCTCTCCCCTCGTTCCCGCGTCGTAGCCATCGTTCCAACCATGGCCGAAGCCATCGCCACCGCAGCTCCTCCCCGTCGTGGCCAGAGCCACTGCAGCCCGTGCCTGCACCTGCCACCATGCTCAGCAGCCTCCCAGAAGGCCAACGCCGCCGCCCGTAGCTCCTTCCGTGCCCTGCAGCCACATCCCGCTCGGAGCCGTGCTCCGGCCGCCGCCCTGAGCTTCGCTCCGGCGAGCTCTGGCCTCCCCGGCTCCTCCCCCTGCCCCAGTGGATGCGCGCGAGCACCAGCTCCTCGGAGATGGTCTCCGCTGCCCGGATGGACGCCGGAGGGCAGATCCCGAGCCCTCCGCCGCGTTCAGCCTCGCCGGCGGCTAAACGCCGGCGGGTTTGACCGCCTTGACCCCGCCGACCTAATCTGGCCATTAGGGCCTAAACCCCCTGTTAATCACCCACTTGAGCCACTGCCACGTGGGCCCATGCGCCTGTTTAGGTTAGACTAATTTTCTGTTTAGATTAGTGATAACCCTGTGGCCCCACTGCTGACTTTGACTTTGACCTAGACAGCGTTGACTGAGCCCACCTGTCTGTGACACTAACCGATCATGAGTCACTGACTAGTGGACCCCACTGGTCAGGTTTGACCCGGACCAGCCCCTGTTGACTTGCTGACGTCACAGCGATGTCATGCTGACGCAGTAACTTATTTTCTGGATTTATTCTTATACAGGAAATTCCAGAAAATAGCCAAAACTTCTAAAATTCATAGAAATTCAACCGTAACTCCAAATTAAATAATTTATATATGAAAAATGATCAGAAAAATCCAATCTATCCATCTGTACCATTTTCATGCATGTTAGAACAACTTATACCTGCTGATCAGGTCAAATGTATTAAATGGCATTTAAACTCTCACATATGGAGTTTGAATTTGAACCTAGTGTTCAAACCAACCCCATTTTACTTGTTGCTAGTTGCATTAGGCCAATCAACAACATATTGCCATGTCACCTTCATGCATCATATTGTTGCATGGCATTGATTGTGTTTCTCCTTTGTTTGCCGGTGGTTGTTCCCTCTCGATAGACGTGTTCCGACGACGTGATCAATGACACCGATGAAGAACTATACTATCTTCGGAAGTGCTGTGCAAGAAAAACCCCTTGTTCATTCCGATACAATCCCACTCTCTCGCTCCTGCTCTCTTTTACTGCATTAGGACAACAATGATTCATCTGTTACTTGCTGCGGTAGCTGAACCCTTTATCAACTGCATGACCTGTCATTCCATAGTAAATAGATGAAACCCACTAGCATGAGTAGGAGTTGTTTGAGCCCTGTTGTGCCTACTCATTCTTGCTTGTTTGTCATGCCTGCTACTGCTTAGAGTTGAGTCGGGTCTGATTCATCGAGGATGAATCAGAGGTGGGTGAACATGTCCTACTGTTGAGAGCTAAGTGTGTGAACACGATTTGGTAAAGGTAGCGGTGAGAGGCCATGTAGGAGTACATGGTGGGTTGTCTCATTGCGATCGTCCTCGAACTGAGTTCTGTGTTTGTGATCCATGAACAGTTACTACCACACATTGGGTTCCGATAACTCGGCCCCTCTCGGCTTATTAATCGCCTCGATCTCTGTCCAGGAGTTGCAACTAGTTTCTGGTGTTTGTAGGATATGTGTTGGGGGCCGTGCGTAGCGCTGACCCTAGGGGTGGCCTATGTTGCGGTAGATACACCGTGGCCCGGTGTACCGAGCGCCCGTTTGGTGTCTCAGGAACCCTGCACACATCGTTTGGGGCCGTGAGCGACACCCCGGCCGGATCTCCTTGTGGATGGAACCCGAATAGGCGATAAACCTAGACTAGAGACTTGTGTGGTTAGTCAGGTCGTGGCCGACTCCCTCGTCAGGCTTCCGCTTGAAGGTTGCCAAGATACACGACATGTACCTGGTGGTAAGTGGCGAGAGCATGTGTGATGAAGTACACCCCTGCAGGGTTAACATTAACTATTCGAATAGCCGTGTCCGCGGTAAAGGACTTCTGGGTTGCCTGTACAGCTCATAGACAAGTGGAAGTGGATACTCTAAAATGCGCAAGATAAGCGTGAGTGCTATGGATGGCGTTCTCGTAGGGAGATGGGAGCGGGTCCATAGTGGTGTATTGATATGGTGAATATGTGGACTCATGTGCGCCACCTCAAAAGAGTTACTTGTAGTCGTAGTTCAGGATAGCCACCAAGTCAAAGCTGGCTTGCTACAGTCAAACTCCACCACCCCTTTTGTTGATAATGATGCATATGTACTTAGTTCTGATGTAAGTCTTGCTGAGTACATTTGTACTCACGTTTGCTTATTTTATGTTTTGCAGAGAGACGCCAGTCTCGCTAGTAGTTCCGCGTGGACTTCGACGTTTAGCTTGTTACCTCAGCTACAATCTTGTGCCCTCGGCAGGATCTGATAGATAGTCAGGCTTCTCAGCCTTTTTCATTTGTAGATGTCTGTACTCAAACATGTTAAGCTTCCGCATGTGTTTGACTAGTATGCTCTGAATGCTGGGTCGGGAGACCCATGTTTGTAATATCTCGCCCCTCGGAGCCTAATGAATAAATACTTGAGTCATAGATTTATGTTGTGATGCCATGTTGTATTTACACATATCGAGCATATTGTGTGGATGTTTGAAATGCTTGGTATGTGTGGGATCCGACAATCTAGTTGTTTATCCTTGGCAGCCTCTCATATGGGGAAATGTAGTCTAGTGCTTCTGAGCGATATAGTAGTCTCACTGACCGGTTCACCGGAGTCCTGCTAGCCCAGCACTACTGCTCTGGACACTTGACTGGCCGGCATGTGTTTCACTTCGTTCCTGTGTCTGTCCCTTCGGGGAAATGTCACACGGTAACATCCGGAATCCTGCCTAGCCTGCTATAGCCCGGGTTACCGGAGTCCTGTTAGCCCAGTGCCACTGTCACATCCCTAGCTTCTGGCATTGCACTAGGCTAACTTCATGTGTGCATCATGTTTAAACTTTGAAAGAAACTTGAAATGGGGATGTCTAAACCCTAGTACCAAATGGAATTCAAATAGGTTCAACCTAAAAAATATTTTCAGTGAATCCAGATGGTTTTAGAAAAATGTTCATCATTTCTGGAAAATGCTAGAAACCATAACCAGAGGTGTTGCACATTTTTCCATGACATATTTGGTCACTGAATTAATTCATAAAGTATTTGAATTTGGGCATTTAAATGCTATAAATAATTTAAATGCTCAAATAATTCTGAAACTAAATGAGGGTTGTTGCATATATTTCAATTAGTGCCCAAAATTATTTTCAGGATTTTATAAAATGAGTTAGTATTTTTACTAATTCAAAACAGATCAAAATAAATAGAAAACAAAACAGAAATAGGAAAAGAATGGGAGAAGACCCACCCGCGGCCCAGCCACTGTGTAGCCCATCTGGCCTGGCACCACTGGGCTAGCCCACCAAGTGCCCCACCATCTTCAAGCTCCTGCCCGGTGGGCGGGAGGCGTGTGTGGCCGCCGTCTTGCAGCCACAGTGCGCCACCTGCTTCCACTGCTCCCCGACGCGCCTGTGCGCGCCACGCACTCCCCCTAGCTCCCTCCTACTCTCCCCCGTCCTCACCCGCTCCTCTGTCTCTCTCCCTCGCTCTCCTCCTCACGCACTGAAGGCAGCTGGAGCTGTCGCGCCCACCGCCGTCGCTTTGCCTCCCTGAGCCGTACAGAGCCTCCGTCACCTCGCGTTTCACCTCTGCACCGAAGGAAAGAAGCACGGAGGCCCCGAGCAGCCATCATCGTCTTCGTCTTCGAGTTCGGCCACCGACGACCGCCGCCTCAATTCGCCATCGCAGAAGCTTCCCCGAGCCCGCTGAGCTGCTCCCCTGACCCCTTGTGAGCTCCTACTCCTTCCCCCATGCTCCCCCCCTCCGTTCCTCTCCACTAGCTTGTTTTTCGTCGGAGCCGAGAGCTTCCGCCGGCCGGCCATGGAGCCGCCGTGGCTAGAGCGAGTTTCTCTCGCGTCCGAGCACCGTTACGTGCTCAGTCAGCCGTCAGCTGCCCAACGCAACCGATCGCGCCTCCTGTCGTGCTCCGTAGCCTCCTCCCCGATGAGCCCGTGTGTGCGCCGCCGCGCGAGGTCGTCGCCGGCATCATTTCGGCCACCCCACGGCCTCCCGTCAGGTCCTTTGGATGCGGACGAGCGAGAGGGCCCCCATGGTGCCAGCAGCGCGTCGAACTGCCATCCCTAACGCGAGTCCGGTGAGCTCTCACCGTCGGTTTGGTCATCGCCGGCGTAGATCCGGTGATGATGACGTGGCCGCTTAATTAGGGCTTAATCTCCTAGTTAACTAACCACAGTGACACAGACAGCCGGGCCCCACTGCCTAACTAACCGACTAACTACGTAAGTTTAAGATTAATCTAATTACGGAGGGCCCACGTGTCAATTTTGACTATGCTGATGTGGGCGTTGACCTGACCCCACCTGTCTGTGACCTAGGCAGCACTGGGTCACTGACCAGTGGGCCCCACTGGCCAGGGTTGACCTGGACCGCCCCTGTTGACTTGATGACGTCACACCAACGTCATCTTGTATGATTAACCATTTTCTGGATTTAAAATAATTCAGGAAATTTAGGAAAATAGCTAAAACTTCTAAAATTCATAGAAATTCAACCGTAACCCCAAATGAAACAAATTATATATGAAAAATGATCAGAAAAATTCAATCTATCCATCTGTACCATATTCATGCATGTTTGAGCAACCTAAAGCTACTGTATATGACAATTTGAATTAATTGCATTTGAAATGACATATATGGAGTTTGAATTTGAATCTTAGATTCAAACCAACTCCATTTAACCTGCTACTAGTTGCATTAGCTCAAACCACATCATATTGCCATGTCATCATCATGCATCATATTGTGCATTGCATTGATGGTGTTTCTTCTTTGTTTGTTGGTGCTTGTCCCCTCTCAGTAGACGTGTACCGGCGATGTGATCGATGACACGGATGAAGTACTATACTATCTTCAGAAGTGCCAGGCAAGCAAAACCCCCTTTTTCATTCTGATACAATCCCACTCTCTCGCTCCTGCTCTCTTTTACTGCATTAGGACAACAACGATTCAACTGTTACATGCTGCGGTAGTTGAACCCCTTTCCTCTGCATGACCTGTCATTGCCACATTAACTAGTTGAAACACACTAGCATGAGTAGGAGTTGTTTGAGCCCTGATGTGCCTACTCTTTCATGCTTGTTTGTCATGCACTCTTTGCTTAGAGTTGAGTCAGGTCTGATTCATCGGGGATGAATTGGAGGTGTGTGAACATGTCCCTCTTGTTGAGAGCTAAGTGTGTGAACACGATTTGGTAAAGGTAGCGGTGAGAGGCCATGTAGGAGTACATGGTGGGTTGTCTCATTGCAGCCTGGCCCCTCGTGAACTGAGTTCTGTGTTTGTGATCCATGAGCAGTTACTACCACGCATTGGAATGCTTAAGTGCCCCTCTCGACTTATTAATCAACCTGATCTCTGTCCAGGAGTTGCAACTAGTTTACGGCGTTTGTAGGTAGTGTTAGTAGTCTACCAAGTGGCACCCAGACAGGTGGGCTTGGGACAGACTAGGCACCATGGCACGGTGTACCAAGCGTAGAACCACCCGTCGAGGTGGGCTTGGGAACCCTGCACACATCGTTTGTGGCCGTGAGCGACACCCCGGCCGGATCTCCTTGCGGATGGAACCCGAATAGGCGATAAACCTGGACAAGAGACTTGTGTGGTTAGATAGGTCGTGGCCGACACCCTCGCTGGGCTTCCGCTTGAAGGTTGCCGAGTACATGTCGTGTAAACGGCGGTAAGTGGTGAGAGCGTGTGTGAAGAAGTACACCCCTGCAGGGTTAACATTATCTATACGAATAGCCGTGTCCGCGATAAAGGACTTTTGGGTTGCCTATATCAGTTCATAGACAAGTGAAAGTGGATACTCTAAAATGCGCAAGATAAGCGTGAGTGCTATGGATGGCGTTCTCGTAGGGATACGGGAGCGGATCCATAGTGGTGTATTGATATGGTGAATATGTGGACTCGTGTGCGCCACTTCAAAAGAGTTACTTGCAGTCGTAGTTCAGGATAGCCATCGAGTCAAAGCTGGCTTGCTGCGGTCAAACTCCACCACCCCTTGTTGATAATGATGCATATGTAGTTAGTTACGATGTAAGTCTTCTTGAGTACATTTGTACTCACGTTTGCCTATTTTATGTTTTGCAGAGACTCCGGTCTCGCTAGTAGTACCGCATGGACTTGACGTTTAGCTTGTTAACTCAGCTACGATCTTGTGCCCTCGGCGACATCGGTAGATAGCCGGGCTTCTCGGCCCTTTTTCATTTGTAGATGTACGTACTCGGACATGTTAAGCTTCCGCGTGTGCTTTGTTTTGTATGTTTCGAATGTTGGGTCATGAGACCCATGTTTGTAATATCTCGCTCTTGAGCCTAATGAATAAATACTTGAGTCGTAGAGTTATGTTGGGATGCCATGTTGTATTTACACATATCGAGCATATTGTGTGTATGATTGAAATGCTTGGTATGTGTGGGATCCGACAAACTAGTTGTTTATCCTTGGCAGCCTCTCATATGGGGAAATGTAGTCTAGTGCTTCTGGCGATAGTAGTCCGCCATGACCGGTTCACCGGAGTCCTGCTAGCCCGGCACTACTGCTCTGGACACTTGACCGGCAGCATGTGTTTCGCCGTTCGTGGTACGTCCCTTCGGGAAATGTCACACGGTGACATCCGAGTCTGCCTAGCTTTGCTACAGCCGGGTTACCGGAGTCCTCATAGCCAGTGCTACAGCCCGGATTCATACGTTGATGACCGACATGCTCGAAGTTGATTCATGTATGCCTGTCCCCATGGGTTAGTGCCGCTTTGGGTTCATGACTAGCCATGTCGGCCCGTGTTCTCTGTCATATGGATGCTAGCGACGCTATCATATACGTGAGACAAAAGGCGCAAACGGTCCTGGGCCATGGTAAGGCGACACCCGTGGGAATACCGTGCGTGAGGCCGCAAAGTGATATGAGGTGTTACTGGCTAGATCGATGTGACTTAGAATCGGGGTCCTGACAGCTTTGGTATCAGAGCTTTTGCTGTCAGGATTACCAAGCCAAACCAGTCGAAGTTGTGTCTAGAAATGCTTTAGTTATGTAAGGGAATTGATTGTGGAAGGGAACATAAGTCTCTTTTTACTCCTTTACCCTATGGCCTTCTGATCTGAGTCATCCTCTCCTCTTCTACGGGGATTAAGAACTAGGCTTCTCATCTTTCTATCAGGATCACGTGTTACTAATCCATAGACTTGTATGATTGATGGTTTCATGCTTCATTTCAGTTCCTACTACTTCCGTATGTTAACTGTTGATCTTGAACCCTTGATATTGTGCTTCTGAGTGGTTATGCCACCATTTTTGTAGCATGTCTCAAATCTTTGAGCATTTACAGCCGTTATGCTGTCCGAGTCATTCCAGGTTTCTAAATAGTCTGATGCATTTGCAAATCCTTTCCTTCCGTTCTCGATGTTCCTTTGGGCCAGATTAAGCACACTAATCGGTGTGTTGAGGTACTCCATTGCCTCGACGTTTATGTTGGAGCTATTATTATGACCCTAGGTGTCTAGAGTATCACCTAGTAATCCAGCCATGCTTTGTGTTCCCAGTGTGATGATTATGGCCGTCATTCCCGAAAGCATTCCGTGATGCTACCTAGCAGTAGGTACTCTACTCCTGGGTTTTGAACCCAAAATTCACTCTACTTACCTCATGTTGATAGTGTTGCTCATACCTTTGGGTTATTAGTAACTTTTGTGATAGTCCTCGAGGTCCGTGGTATATCCTTCTTCCAAATACCATGAACCAATAAGGCAGAAGTTCTTTGAATTAAAAGATCACAATCGTGAGTACTCTTGAGGAGTTCTCCATTCATAATTGTGACTCTGCCAGTTCTACCTTCTCCTCATGGGTTATCCGGAAGAAATGTTGAACTTTGCTCAACATACTAATCCATGCCTCCACAACTCGAAAAGTTATATGTCCCTTTGAGTTGCCCCTCTTCAGTTGTATTCCGACCTTCGTCTATCAATTGATAGTCAGGAGTAATTGTGCATTCGTGTTCATCGATGCCTATTACTCATGTGATCCGTCAAGCCATTCTATTCTGGAATGACTAGGAGAAACAAACTCCAGTACCTCATCCATATTCATGATTGGGTCAAAGCAGTTGTGTTCCGCAGATCAAAATGCTAATCTAGCTCTTGTTTTGTTCTACCCTAGAGTATTACCATATGTATATCAAGAATATCATGGGAATTGCACACCATTCTATGAACTCTTGATACAGTGATACTTCTCGCCCTCATTATTCATTTCTCGCCCCGTGTTGTTGCAACGGAATGCCGACAAATGAACCGTGATGTGTGAAATCAATACTTCTAGCAACCCGTTGCTTGGTAGTTAAAGGACAATAATTTCATTCTTAGTGTGTTGGTTCTTGAATCATCATTCTAAGATAGATTGTGCTACCTAGTCCTTATTTCTGGTGCACTCTTCGATCGATGATATAGGATTTCGTCAAACCCTTGCTCTGTTGATCATATCGTCTTGCCCTGAAAAGCAAGATTGTTCTCGAGCTTAGTAACATATCGGTGGTTCGTGATTTTCTGATTATCTTCTCGAAAGTATCACCAGGTTGTCACCTGACCGCTATGTTGAGCTCGTAATCAAGTTGGTTTTCTTATAAACCACCCCTTCTCCAAGAACCTATGTTGGATACCCCTGAGCTAGTTGGTTAAGCTAAACAATAACTTGGAGAGTTGGAAGATAAAAGCTTGCCCAACTTAGTTCGTTCCAAAGGGATATCCATGTGTTTGTGTGTGTATTGAAGAGAGATGATATCTTCATCGATTGTTCCTCGTGATCGGTTGTTGAATCTATCATCTTGTCCAAACTTTGATTTGAGTGTGGGCTATCCTCTAATCAAATCAGAACCAACGATGTTCGTAATGTTGTCTTACTCGTGGATTTTCCTCGAGCATACACCGTTATGTCTTTTGGATCTGACCAATGCTATCACTTGATCTCATAATTATGGAATTCCATCTTCATGGAAACCTGGATGAATTGTTGTTGAGTCCATCAGCAACATTTTTATCTCCTCCATGATTTTGTTGAACATTAAGCTAGTGTTGGAAACTTTGGAAGCATTTTCTTCATACTATCTCATGAAGGATATGTTTGGATGAAAGAAGTGACTTTCTTTAATTCACGTGCACTTGATGTAAGTTGTCGCCGTGGATCCGAGAAGGATTGTTTTTGCTTCCTCTGGAATCGTCCCAAGTTAGTCACGCCTATATGCGAAGTACTCTATGGTTTGATAGGTTGGCCGCCTCCATTCCATATGTGTTTCCTAGCACACCAAGCCATTGATTGATTTGTCCAAGGAGAAGAAGTTCCTTCTTAAGAGCAAGACTTATGCAAGGACTTCGATATCCTCGATGATGGTTCCCCTTCTGAACTCAGTAGCATTTTATTATAAGACTACTATGTGTTCATGCTTGTCCCGGACAACATGTTCACATGTTGTAGCAGAACCAGCTCATGTTTTGGAGCTTGCTATCGTAGTTCACTCCCCGAGAATCTCACAACGTCATCTCGTAGGTTTGTGTTGCAAATTTCTTTTCCAGACACGTTGTCTGAATTACCCTATTACCAACCAGATCTGAATCTCAGGCAGATATGATGGTTGGAACTTCTCCCAAGAACTATGATATAGGTTCCAGTGAAGTGGACGCACCTAGCTGGAAGCACTATTATCGTAGTATCTTATTTAAGCCGTTTGGTCACTTCCCATGAGGATTTCGCATGACTTAATCTAGAAGTTGTTTCGTATGGATTTTGTGCTCCCGAAGTCCGACCTTTACTTGATGGCCATGTTGATGCTTTTTAAGCATGCATGTGGTAGCTAGCACATCAAGGAGAACATTAGAAGCGGAGTGCAAAATGTCTCTCGGTCGATCATCCAGATTTTGTTTCCTTGGCCTCGCTGAGGTGAAATATGAGAAGGCGTTATCATCCTTTGCATCTGCATCGTCCATCACTATTCATCATGGTAGTATGATGTGTTGCCAGGATCCTCGGCACGGATGTTGGTAAGACCCTGATGATTATGGAAATGCTCAAGTTCTTGAAAGCATGCTCGATCACTAGGTTATATCCTCGGTATCAACCGGAATGTGCCTCCCGTTTGCCGAGTTGTTCCATAACCATAGTTTCCTTTCCAATCTGAGTTGCTCGATCTTGAGTAGATCAAATCGATGAGAGTTTCCCCTCTTTACATTGTCATGTCGGTGAAGATCTCAAGGCAAATATGTCAAAACCAAGATGATGGAGTGAATCAACATCTTCAAGAAGGGCAGTTGGATCGTGAAGATCGTGTTAGCTTTGTGTCCCTCCGCCTCTTCTTACCTCACGTCTTGAATCTCGGGACGAGATTCTTGTTTAGTGGGGGTGAGTTGTCACATCCCTAGCTTCTGGCATTGCACTAGGCTAACTTCATGTGTGCATCATGTTTAAACTTTGAAAGAAACTTGAAATGGGGATGTCCAAACCCTAGTACCAAATGGAATTCAAATAGGTTCAACCTAAAAAATATTTTTAGTGAATCCATATGGTTTTAAAAAAAGTTCATCATTTTTGGAAAATGCTAGAAACCATAACCAGAGGTGTTGCACATTTTTCCATGACATATTTGGTCACTGAATTAATTCATAAAGTATTTGAATTTGGGCATTTAAATGGTATAAATAATTTAAATGCTCAAATAATTCTGAAACTAAATGAGGGTTGTTGCATATATTTCAATTAGTGCCCAAAATTATCTTCAGGATTTTACAAAATGAGTTAGTATTTTTACTAATTCAAAACAGATTAAAAAAGATAGAAAACAAAACAGAAATAGGAAAAGAAAGGGAGAAGATCCACCATGCCCAGCCAGCTGTAGCCCATCTGCTCGGCACCACTGGGCCAGCCCACCAAGTGCCCCACCGTATTCAAGCTCCTGCCAGTGGGCAGGAGGGCGTGTGGCCGCCGTACGCGCACACGCGCTGCGCCAACTCCTGCTTCCACTGCTCCCCGACGCGCCTGTGCGCGCCACGCACTCCCCCTAGCTCCCTCCTACTCTCCCCCGTCCTCACCCGCTCCTCTGTCTCTCTCCCTCGCTCTCCTCCTCACGCACCCGAGCGTGCCTCCGGGAGCTGTCGCGCCCACCGCCGTCGCCTTGCCTCCCTGAGCCGTACAGAGCCTCCATCACCTCGCGTTTCACCTCTGCACCGAAGGAAAGAAGCACGGAGGCCCCGAGCAGCCGCCATCGTCTTCGTCTTAGAGTTCGGCCATCGACGACCGCCGCCTCAATTCGCCGTCGCAGAAGCTTCCCCGAGCCCGCTGAGCTTCTCCCCTGACCCCTTGTGAGCTCCTGCTCCTTCCCCCATGCTCCCCCCTCCGTTCCTCTCCACTAGCTTGTTTTTCGTCGGAGCCGAGAGCTTCCGCCCGCCGGCCATGGAGCCGCCGTGGCTAGAGCGAGTTTCTCTCGCGTCCGAGCACCGATGCGTTTCGGGCCACCGTCACCTGCCTAACGCCACCGATCGCGCCTCTGTCGTGCTCGTAGCCTCCTCCCGATGAGCCCGAGTGTGCGCCGCCGCGAGGTCGCCGCCAGATCGCTTCCGGCCACCCCGCTGCCTCCGTCCGGGTCCTTTGGATGCGGACGGCGAGAGGGCCTCGGTGCCAGCGGCCGAACTGCCGTCCCTAACGCGAGTCCGGCGAAGCTCACCGTCGGTTTGGTCATCGCGGCGAGATCCGGTGATGATGACGTACGCTTAATTAGGGCTTAATCTCCTAGTTAACTAACCACAGTGACACAGACAGCCGGGCCCCCACTGCCTAACTAACCGACTAACTACGTAAGTTTAAGATTAATCTAATTACGGAGGGCCCACATGTCAATTTTGACTATGCTGATGTGGGCGTTGACCTGACCCCACCTGTCTGTGACCTAGGCAAAGATCGGGTCATCGACTGGGCCCCACTGGCCAGGGTTGACCTGGACCGCCCCTGTTGACTTGATGACGTCACACCGACGTCATGCTGACGCAGTTAACCATTTTCTGGATTTAAAATAATTCAGGAAATTTCAGAAAATAGCTAAAACTTCTAAAATTCATAGAAATTCAACCGTAACCCCAAATGAAACAAATTATATATGAAAAATGATCAGAAAAATTCAATCTATCCATCTGTACCATTTTCATGCATGTTTGAGCAACCTAAAGCTACTGTATATGACAATTTGAATTAATGGCATTTGAAATGTCATATATGGAGTTTGAATTTGAATCTTAGATTCAAACCAACTCCATTTAACCTGCTACTAGTTGCATTAGCTCAAACCACATCATATTGCCATGTCATCATCATGCATCATATTGTGCATTGCATTGATGGTGTTTCTTCTTTGTTTGTCGGTGCTTGTCCCCTCTCAGTAGACGTGTACCGGCGATGTGATCGATGACACGGATGAAGTACTATACTATCTTCAGAAGTGCCAGGCAAGCAAAACCCCCTTGTTCATTCCGATACGATCCCACTCTCTCGCTCCTGCTCTCTTTTACTGCATTAGGACAACAACGATTCAACTGTTACATGCTGCGGTAGTTGAACCCCTTTCCTCTGCATGACTGTCATTGCCACGATAAATAGATGAAACCCAATAGCATGAGTAGGAGTTGTTTGAGCCCTGATGTGCCTACTCATTCATGCTTGTTTGTCATGCCTTCTACTGCTTAGAGTTGAGTCAGGTCTGATTCATCGGGGATGAATTGTTGGTGTGTGAACATGTCCTACTGTTGAGAGCTAAGTGTGTGAACACGATTTGGTAAAAGTAGCGATGAGAGGCCATGTAGGAGTACATGGTGGGTTGTCTCATTGCAGCCGTCCTCAGGAACTGAGTTCTGTATTTGTGATCCATGAATAGTTACTACCACGCATTGGAATGCTTAAGTGCCCCTCTCGACTTATTAATCAACCTGATCTCTGTCTAGGAGTTGCAACTAGTTTCTGGCGTTTGTAGGTAGTGTTAGTAGTCTACAAAGTGGCAGCCGGTACAGGTGGGCTTGGGACAGACTAGGTACCGTGGCACGGTGTACCAAGCGTAGAACCACCCGTCGAGGTGGGCTTGGGAACCCTGCACACATCGTTTGGGGCCGTGAGCGACACCCCGGCCGGATCTCCTTGCGGATGGAACCCGAATAGGCGATAAACCTGGACGAGAGACTTGTGTGGTTAGATAGGTCGTGGCCGACACCCTCGCTGGGCTTCCGCTTTAAGGTTGCCGAGTACATGTCGTGTAAATGGCGGTAAGTGGTGAGAGCGTGTGTGAAGAAGTACACCCCTGCAGGGTTAACATTATCTATTCGAATAGCCGTGTCCGCGATAAAGGACTTCTGGGTTGCCTATATCAGTTCATAGACAAGTGAAAGTGGATACTCTAAAATGCGCAAGATAAGCGTGAGTGCTATGGATGTCGTTCTCGTAGGGAGATGGGAGCGGATCCATAGTGGTGTATTGATATGGTGAATATCTGGACTCGTGTGCGCCACTTCAAAAGAGTTACTTGCAGTCGTAGTTCAGGATAGCCATCAAGTCAAAGCTGGCTTGCTGCAGTCAAACTCCACCACCCCCTTGTTGATAATGATGCATATGTAGTTAGTTACGATGTAAGTCTTCTTTGAGTACATTTGTACTCACGTTTGCCTATTTTATGTTTTTGCAGAGAGACTCGGTCTCGCTAGTAGTACCGCATGGACTTGACGTTTAGCTTGTTACCTCATTTATGATCTTGTGCCCTCGGCAGATCTCGGTAGATAGCCAGGCTTCTCACCCTTTTTCATTTGTAGATGTCTGTACTCGGACATGTTAAGCTTCAGCGTGTGCTTTGTTTTGTATGCTCAATGTTGGGTCATGAGACCCATGTTTGTAATATCTCGCTCCTCGAGCCTAACGAATAAATACTTGAGTCGTAGAGTTATGTTGTGATGCCATGTTGTATTTACACATATCGAGCATATTGTGTGTATGATTGAAATGCTTGGTATGTGTGGGATCCGACAAACTAGTTATTTATCCTTGGCAGCCTCTCATATGGGGAAATGTAGTCTAGTGCTTCCTGAGCAATAGTAGTCCGCTACAGCCCGGTTCACCGGAGTCCTGCTAGCCCAGCACTACTGCTCTGGACACTTGACTGCCGACATGTGTTTCGCCGTTCTGGTTCTGTCCCTTCGGGGAAATGTCACACGGTGACATCCGGAGTCCTGCCTAGCCTGCTACAGCCCGGGTTACCGGAGTCCTGTTAGCCCAGTGCTACAGCCCGAATTCATACGTTGATGACCGACATGCTCGAAGTTGATTCATGTATGCCTGTCCCCATGGGTTAGTGCCGCTTTGGGTTCACGACTAGCCATGTCGGCCCGGGTTCTCTGTCATATGGATGCTAGGGACGCTATCATATACGTGAGCCAAAAGGCGCAAATGGTCCCGGGCCATGGTAAGGCGACACCCGTGGGAATACCGTGCGTGAGGCCGCAAAGTGATACGAGGTGTTACCGGCTAGATCGATGTGACTTAGAATCGGGGTCCTGACAGCCACAGCCCGGATTCACACGTTGATGTCCGACATGCTCGATGTGATTCATGTATGCCTGTCCCCATGGGTTAGTGCCTCTTTGGGTTCACGACTAGCCATGTCGGCCCGGGTTCTCTGTCATATGGATGCTAGCGACACTCTCATATATGTGAGCCAAAAGGCGCAAACGGTCCCGGGCCATGGTAAGGCGACACCCGTGGGAATACCGTGAGGCCACAAAGTGATATGAGGTGTTACCGGCTAGATCGATGTGACTTGGAATCGGGGTCCTAACATGCTACATCACAAAATTTGATCAAGTCAGATTCGAACCACTCTGTGTGAGGAGCACTTGGAGTCCCCGATTCATCATAGACTTAAACTTCCAAAACTTCTTTATGATTTTCGGTCTGACCGATTCATTCCTTTCGGTCATACCGAGATCACTAAGTCGATCTAGGTTTTCATCTCGGTGCAACCGATTTGAACTTTTCGGTCACACCGAGTTGCTGTAACTGTTAACAGTTATGCATCTCAGTGCCACCGAGTTGTTCCACTCGGTCACACCGACAGTGTCGGGCTATATATTCTCACGGGCAAATTTTGGAAAACTTTCTCCGAAACTCTTCGCCCGTGCATAGCTCGCTATGCCTACTAGGTCTCCGGATTGTCGACTTCATCGCCAGCCGCCTCCTGTCGCTGGTCTCCGCCACCATCAACGGATTTCATCTCTGCCGTTGCCGCCGTAGCGAGTTCACCGCCGAACTAGGGTATGAACTCGATCACAGTGCTATCCTCGTCCGATTCTCAGCACATTGTGTTCATAATGCTTCTTGCCACAATTGAAACACCTCTATCCAGTCAAAACAATCCTTAGAATAGATGTGATTCGAAAATTTAGGGTTAGGTTTCATGAAACCATCTCGGACCCACCGAGTTGAAAAACTCGGTCCCACCGATTTGGCTAACTCCATTGCACTAGTAACTCTCGGTCTGACCAAGAATTGCTAATCGGTGTGACCGATTTTAGAACTTTGTGAAACCCTAGCAGTCTCGGTGCCACCAAGCTGTGACTTGGTCTGACCGAGTTCACTAGTTTAGGTTCCAAAACTGCTTCGGTATCACCGAGTTTGAAAATCGGTAGATCCGAAATGCTTTCTATGGAAAACTAAAACTAAGTTTTTTGAATCATTCTTTTGCAAAAATCTCTGCATTTTGTGATGCTCATCCACTCTACCTCATCTATAACTATTCACAAGGTCAGAAGTCAGTGTGTGCAGCATGTTAGACTGAAGTGACAGCCAGAACAAGTCAGAAGAGCAGATTCACATGAGTGAGGGCACTAGTCCCTCTACCAGCTCAGATGAGGGGAGCAGCAGCACTCCCAGCAATTTTCCCAAGGCTGCCACAAGGACAAGGAAGAAGAAAACCTCCGAGTCTGAGGATGAGGATTATGTGGCAGTTGAGGATGAGGCTATTTCAAATAAGAAAGTGCTCAAGAAGGAGTATAGCTTAGCTGCAGTTAAGCCAGTGATGAAGATCAAAAGGCCTACAGGAAGACAACCAATGTCCAAAGCCAGAGTCTCCACTCAAGCTTCTTTGGAATCCCAACCCAAAGAGCCTGCTGCTGAAGGAAAGAAAAGGAAGGAAAGGGTCAAGAAGACCATGGCCAGAGTAATAGGAAAGCCTTCCATGATGGAATAAGAGGAAGAAGAAGAGGTTCTTTGCACCGGCACCCAAGGCACAAAAGCTGATGGGTGATGCTATAAAGTCGTGGGCTACAACTTCAAAGCCCAAAGAAGCACCCAAAGCTGCCTCCAAGCCCAAGAGTGCACCTAAGAGGAATACAAGGAGTATACCAAGCTGCTGAAAAGAACAAGGCCCCTGTGCACGATGTTCTTCTTGAGGAAGATGATGAAGGGCAAGTCCTAAGGAAGCTCAAACCCAAGATTCCAGACCACAATGATGCTCATCCTGTGGCTGAAAACATGAAGATCAGGAGAGACTTAGGGTTGAGGCTATGGAGAGAGTCAGATCCATATGCCACCGGGAGAAGGACTGCTATAGATTACAGGTTCCACACCAAGGAGCAGCAGGACTTCTATGAGACCATCTTATTGGACAAGAAGCCCATAGTGTGTGATATGAGGTGGGTTGACTGGACCTACATTCAGGAGAATGAAGAACACTATCCTGGAGTGTATGACAGCTTCAGTGCGTGTGGAGTTGCAGATTTTGTTGGGCAGAAGCTCACAAACTGGAATGACGAGCTCATTATGCAATTCTACTCCACAGCACATTTCTATCCAGATGGCAGGATAGTTTGGATGTCTGAAGGAACGAGATACCAATCAACCATAGAGGAATGGGCAAGTATGATCAATGCCCCAAAGGAAAGTGAAGATGACTTGGACGTTTATGCCAAGAAGAAAATGGATCACAACTCAATGTCACAGATGTATAAGGAGATCCCAGATGATGCACTTGCGACTTTCAAGTTTGGATCAGTTCATTTTCTTCTGTCAGGACTGCCAACGGTCAACTGGATCCTAAGGCACACTCTGTTGCCCAAATCAGGTGACTACAACATGATCAGAGGGCATGGAATTAATTTGCTTCACATATTTGATGTGCCCCAGAAATTCAAGGTCATGAGCCTCATAGTTGAAACCATCAAGAGGACAGCAGCAGACCAAAAGAGAAGCTGTGGATATGCCCCACAAATTCAGGAGTTGATTAACTCAAAGATGGGCACAGGGAAGTATTTGTTGGATAAGGAACACTCTGTTCTCTATCCTGACTTTGAGGACAATCAAGTTTTCATGGATCGAGAATGAACCATCATCAAGACAAGCTCAAGAGAAGAAGGAGAAAACAAGGAAAGAGAAGGCTGCCAAGATGCCAACTCTAGCAAGAGGCATCTGAGTACTTTTTGAAGAACAAGCAGGACCAGCTTGGTTACTTGATAGCATAAACTCATGGGATTGAGAAGGGGTTGGCCACCCTAACTCAAAACCGGAGAGCACGGAAAGAATCATGGAACAAAATTCTATGATCTTGATGTCAAAATCTGAGATTGATCGGTTGTGGAGCAGCTACAGGATGACATGCAGGAGAGGAAGGGCAGGACAACAACTAATGCATTTGCCAGAGTGCCTTGAGCTCAGAGATCAGCTGCAGAGCTAGTACCAGACACCAGAGTCACTTCATCTACTCCAGCTATAGCTCCAGCGCAACCAGCTCCAGCACCAACTCCTTCAGCTCCTTCCACATCCACTGAAGTCTTCGTCCAAGGAGCCATCTCTACGCCACCAGCAGAAGACCAAGCCTGAGAGACGATATAGTCCTATGCATTTTCTAGGAAGTTTTTGGTAACTTGTTGCCAAAGGAGGAGAAAAATGTATAGATCATAGGGCTTCGAGAGAGAGAGAGAGAGAGAGAGAGAGAGTTTGCTTTTGTTCTCTCTTGTCTTCTTGGTTGAACTTTGTTTGCCTTTGATTGCTTGAGATACTATGCTATTACCTGTGAGACATTGATGATCATGTGTTTGATCATAAGCTACACTTATGCTTGTTATGATATTATCTTACTTACCCTTACATGATCATTCATTTTGCTTGGTGATGAGTGCATGTATTCTATCCTTATTATTTTGAGCGCTCCACCAAGATGTATGTGACATGGAAGAGTAACCCATGAGCCTAATTCCTGGTGCATTTGCAGTCCAAAGAAAATCTTAAAATATGCACAAATTTAGGGGGAGCTCCTGCTTATCACATACTTCTCAAAGCGACAATGTTTTTCAATCTTATTATCATTTTTCGAAGCTTTGATTTATATGTTGTCATCAATTACCAAAAAGGGGGAGATTGAAAGTGCAACTATCCCTAGGTGGTTTTGGTAATTCATAACAACATATAGCTCATTGAGCTAATGCTATTCCAAGATAAATATTTCAGGAAAGCTCAATGAATGGCATGGCATGGATGATGAAACTGGATCCCCCAAAAATATTAAGGACAAAGGATTGGCTCAAGCTCAAAAGCTCAAGACTCTACATTTTACATTTTAGTGATCCAAGATCACATTGAGTCTATAGGAAAAGCCAATACTATCAAGGAGGGATGAGGTGTTGCTTAATGAGCCTCTTGCTTCATGTGCTTAGTGATATGCTCCAAAATCCTCCACTACTTTCTCACATCCACATATGACCTAAACCTAAAGTCAAAATCGGTCCTACTGATACTGTCTATCCAGCGCCACCGAGTTCAAATGCCATAGCCACTGCCACAAACCCTAGGAAAATCGGTATCACCGATAGGGATCTCGGTCTCACCGAGATGGGATTGTAATCTCTCTGTTTCCCTTCGTAACGTTTCGTTCTAACTGAAGTGAGCGATCGGTCCCACCGAGATTGCAATGTAAACTCTCTGTTTCCCTTACGTAACTTTTCGGTCTCACCGAAAGAGCGAATCGGTCCCATCGAGTTTACCTGACCAACTCTCTGGTTAGCTAATTACCAAAATCGGTCTCACAGAGTTTGTGTAATCAGTCTCACCAAGATTACGTTATGCCCTAATCCTAACCATATCGGTCCTACCAAGTTGCATGTCAGTCCCACCGAAAATCCTAACGGTCACTAGGTTTATTGAATCGGTCCGACCGAGTTTGTTAATTCGGTCCCACCGAGTTTGGTAAATTGTGTGTAACAGTTAGATTTTGTGTGGAGGCTATATATACCCCTCCACCTCCTATTCATTCGTGGAGAGAGCCATCAGAACAAACCTACACTTCCAACTTACCAGTTCTGAGAGAGAACCACCTACTCATGTGTTGAGGCCAAGATATTCCATTCCAACCACATGAATCTTGATCTCTATCCTTTCCCAAGTTGCTTTCCACTCAAATCTTCTTTCCACCAAATCCAAATCCTGTGAGAGAGAGTTGAGTGTTGGGGAGACTATCATTTGAAGCACAAGAGCAAGGAGTTCATCATCAACACACCATTTGTTACTTCTTGGAGAGTGGTGTCTCCTAGATTGGCTAGGTGTCACTTGGGATCCTCCGACAAGATTGTGGAGTTGAACCAAGGAGTTTGTAAGGGCAAGGAGATCGCCTACTTTGTGAAGATCTACCGCTAGTGAGGCAGGTCCTTCATGGGCGACGACCATGGTGGGTGGAGCCCTCCGTGGACTCGCGCAACCGTTACCCTTCGTGGGTTGAAGTCTCCATCAACATGGATGTACGATAGCACCACCTATCGGAACCACGATAAAAACATCCGTGTCTCCAATTGCGTTTGAATCCTCCAAACCCTTCCCTTTACATTCTTGCAAGTTGCATGCTTTAATTTCCGCTGCCTATATACTCTTTGCATGCTTGCTTGAATTGTGTGAAGATTGCTTGACTTGTTCGAAGATAGCTAAAATCTGCCAAAGTCTAAAATTGGGAAAAGGTTAGGTTTTTTATCGGTCAAGTAGTCTAATCACCCCCCGCCCTCTAGACATACTTCAAGGTCCTACACTTATCCTGACTAAAGTTGGTCTTTGGCTGCCAAAGGCTCTGACGGTGACGCTGTCCTGGGCTCCACGATGACCTCTGTCCTGCCGCTCTGCTGGTCTTGGTCTTGTTGCATCGAAGCGGTAACCTTTGCCTGATGCCTTGGCCTGTGCTTGCCTCCTTTGCACCAAAGGGGAAATGAGGACACTGCGCAGGCTGGCACCCGCCTGGCGCCCGCCTGATCTCGATCGTCATGGCTTGCGTCATGGGTCACCCTCACGAGGTACCCTGCCTTGATCTCTCTGCCTCCTCGTGAGCCTTCCTGACGAGGCTGCTCCTGAGGAAGGTTCCTGTCGTCCGCCCCACGAGGCTTGGCCCCTAGTGAGGGTCTTGAGCTTGAGCTGATGAAGCTGGGCCACGCTGGGCCCCCACTTGAGCCACGCCGCAGGCCGCAGGCAGGCAAGTCTGGGGACCCCCGTTCCCAGAACGCCGACAGTAGCCCCCGGGCCCAAGGCGCGCCCGGACTTGGCTTAGCAGAGAAGCGAAGGGGCAAGTGCGAAGCGCCGCGGGCCCCAACAGCCCGCGGCCTTGGGCGCCGCGTGGCGGTTGACTGGTTGTGGGCGTCTCCGCTTCCCCATGATGCCTCGGCAACCGTCCTTCTGACAAAAAGGAGGCCCGGGCCAGACTTGGTGCTCATTCTTGCTCGCCTTGCTCCAGATCCCCTTTCTCGCCCTTCTCCTCTTTGCTTCTGAAATCCTCCAGATCTATCTCAATCCTTCCATCCTGCAAGCCATGGCGCCTCGCAAGACCCCGTCTGAGGCCTGGTACCTTCCGGCTCTGGACCCTCCAACTGTGTCGGAGAAGAATCTTGTCCTTGTGCACCGGAGGACGGTGGCGCAGGGCAACGAAGGAGCGACTGTGCTCAAGGCCGACTTAGATCAGCCTGAAGGCCAGGGGAGCACCTTCTACCTGTTCTTTGTGAGCGCCATCATCGCCGGTCTGGTCCCTCCTTTTTTCGAGTTCTTCTTCGCTGTTCTCCGCCAATACAACTTGCAAGTTCTGCATCTCCACCCCAACTTTGTTCTTCTCCTCGCGATTTTCACCTACTATTGTGAGGCTCATGTTGGGATAAAGCCCTCGGTGGCTTTGCTGCGCCATTACTTTTACCTCCGGGTCTCTCGTGGCCCTATTACTACATGCGCGAGCTTTGTCGCATATTCCAGCTCCAACTCCATCTCCAAGCCCGGGAAGAGGATCGAAGGCTTCAGGAGCAAGTGGGTCCTGGTGGATGTCGGGCGCATCCACCTCCGACTGGCGCTGCCGTCGGGGCAGCCCAAGACCGTTGATGCATGGTCTCACGCGGAGCTCGTTGACCCTCGTGCGAAGATGGTGCTGAAGAGGATAGACGCGGACCTGAGGCCAGGCAGCTTGGGGGCGGCGAAGCTGACCAGGGCCACGCTCCTGAGGGAGTTCCTGGAACACCGGGTGGCTCCGCTCCGGGAGCATTTGCTCCCGCTGTGGAGGCTTGGGGAGGCAGGTGACGCCCTTCACCTGAGCTCCGAGGCCCTCTCTGACGAAGATTTGGTCGCGGCTCTTCACTCCTTGGTCGGGGGAGACGTGGCGAGGCCGGAGGGCACTCCCGTCCCCCTGTTCCTTCGCGACGACTGGGAGCAAGTGGTGAACGCCATGCCCACCTTCAATGGTGAGGGGATGGTGCCCGCCGGGGCTCCCGAGGATCTGACGATGTTGGCGACGGTGAATGTTTCCTCCAGCAACTCCAGCGGGAGTGAGGAGGAAGAAGAGGAGGTCGAGGAAGAAGAGTCTGACTTCGAGGCGACTGGCGAGGAGTCGGGGATTCCTTCCCTCGTCGTAGGTCCCACGCCCTTCGCTCCATGCCGGACGATGATGAGGCCGGTGCCAGGCGAGGAGGGGAGGATTCTCCCTTGGTTCCGAGGAAGGGAAGGTCGGGGCTGGTTCTCCCAGGGTCCGTTCTGGCTCCGGGGCGGTCTGAGGCCAGCTCTGGCCTTCCCGACGCGCCTACTGCTTCCGGGCCTCCCAAGGATGACTCTAGTTGCAGGCTTTCAGGCTTCAAGTTTGGCCGGAGGCTGCTTGAGTCCGTGGACGGCGACCAGTAAGTGTTCGATCTGTGTTTTACTTTGCTTCGGCCGCCGAGGCTTGACGTCTGTATTCTCTTGGCCAGGTCGGCACCTGTAGCAAAAAGGCCGAAGGGGGCTTCATGCCCTCGCTTGAGGCGGGTTCGCCTGCCGGGGTTGCGGCTCCGTCTGCAGGGAATGGAGGCAGCGAAGCTCACGCCTCCCCTGCCCGGTCATCCTCGCGAGCCTAGCAGGGGCACTCTGGCGGTGAGTCAGCCCCCGTGGCCCCGCTGACTCTGGAGGTGCCTGCGCTTGACGTTGTCGCTGAGGTGCCCAAGGCCCAGGGGGCTCCTCCTTCCCAAGCCGTGATCACGCTGCCGTCTTCTACACCTGCTCCACCGGCTCCAGTCCCTTCTGATCCCTCCGCGATCCTGGACCAGGCTGCCAGCGAACTGAGCCGGCTGCAAGAGGATCTTCGGAATGCTGATCCCCGTCTGGTGGCCGGGCGCTTGGAGCTAGCTTCTGGCTGGGCCCGCTCTGCCGCCTCCGTAAGAGCGGTGCTGAACCAAGCCGCGTCGGCCTCCGATGGGGAGAAACAAGCCGCCTGCCAGGCCAGGGCCACTCGCGATGCTGCCCAGGGCGACGCCGCGGACGCCCGGGTCCGCTGCAAGGCGCTGGAGGTCGAGCTACAAGGCCTGCGCGACGAGCTCGCCAAGGAGGTCCGCGGCCGCCAGGAGAAGGAGAAGGAGATGGAGGCTTGGGAGGCCGCCGTCAGGGACCGGGACGCCGAGCTTGATGACTGCCGTGGCCGGTTGGAGACGCTGGAACAGTCGCTGAAAGCGGAGAGGATCGAGCTAGACAGGAAGGCAAAGATCCTGGCTGAGGATCGGGTGGCCTTCGTCAGGTTGGAGGAGAAGGCTCGCGCCGCGTTGAAGACGCTCTATGAGGGTGTCCTGGAGAAGCCGTTGGCTGGTGCAGAGGACGGCCCCGCCGAGCTGCTTCCTTTCTTGGTCGGTGCACTTGAAGATGTCGCGGATGGCCTTGGCTCCACGGTCGAGGCTGAGGCGCATGCCCTGTCATCTGCAACACAGACGCGTGTACTCAGCCACGTCTACCTTCGCGACCCCAGCGTCGACCTTGACGGCCTGCTGGAGCCTGTGAGCGGCGACCTTGCCGCTGCTGCTGCTGAGGCCGTGAAAGGCCGAGCCGAGGCCCTGCTGGGGAAGTTCCGCGCCTTGACACCTTGCACAGGCGTGGTGCCGCCAGCTCCGCGGCCTCGGGAGGTGGGGGCGCCACAGGAGAGTGATCCTTTCGCAGCTTCCGCTCTGTTTTAATTCCTGCAACATGCACCCTGCCTCGTGGAGGCGTTTAAACTTGTGTTGGGTGTTGTGAAACGACTTATGGCTTGTAATATTTGCTTTGAATTCGCATTATTCCCTCCTACTTGCGTGTGTTCTACGTCGGCAGGGCCCGAGCCGCAGATACCTCGGCCGTTAGCCCCGACCGGAAACCAGGACGGGACCAAGGAGTGAGGGGCTACGTGGCAAGTTAGGCTCCTGAGTCGCGATGCTCATGAGTCCCCTTGACGCGCGAACAGCAAGTAGGACGGGAGGCATAGGAGTGGATCGGTCGTTCTACGTTGGCAGGGCCCGACCCCGCGCATACCTCAGCCGCCTAGCCCTGACCGGAGACCAGGACGGGACTAAGGAGTGAGGGGCTACGTGACCAGTTAGGCTCCTGAGTCGCGATGCTCAGGAGTCCCCCTTGACGTTCAAACGAATTTTCATACCTTGGCTCCGCTCGAGGAGGCGCGCGATGACCAGGTCCGAGGGACCTGGCTGGGTGGCATACGTTCGGGCGTGGCCCGGGCGCAGCCCCCATGTCCAGCCCCCTCGCGCGGCACTCTCGAGGGGAGGCGTTGCACTGGCGCCAGACACTGAGCACTGGGCTCCCTGAGGTTGATACGGTTGTGAGCCGCCCTCAGTTTTATCACCAGCGCGGAGCATAGCGCTTTCGTATGTGTACGGGCATAGCCGCTCCTCAGCAGTGTCGTCAGCCAGCGTGAAGCATGGTGCTTCCACTGGTACGTGGGAGGGGGCTCCCCTCCGGGAGGAGCCCCCGAGGCATGTGCAGCCCCGCACTGACACGTGGCCGGCACGGTAGGGCTAGGAGAGGTGTGTCACGGGCACCCGTGAGCGGTAGCGGGACTCACGAGGCCCTACCTCGAGGCAGGTTGCGCCTGGCTCTGGGCATTTATCAATGGTGTGTTCCTACAGGGTTAGAATGTAAATGCTCTACGTCCTCAGGTCCCGGCTCTCGAGCGAGCTCAGCCGCCGCTGGTATGACAGGTCGTGATGCCGTGGTCAAGGCCAGGGGGTGAGGGCTGGAGAGCCAGTAAGAGCCAATGAGTCGCGATGCTCAAGTGCCCCCCTTTTAACGTGCAAGCGCTTTGCATTAGGGCGGAGAGGCCCGCGACAGGTAGTAGGCAATAATTACGTGAATCAGGTTAAGCGCGGAGGAGCAAATCAATCTAGACAGGTGCGGAGAAAGCACACACCACTGGGTCTGCCCCGAGCAGCTTGGGGATAATATAGCCCGAGGGGCGCCCCCAACAAGGTAAGTAAAGAACATAAGCAAAACGGATACATGCTGCAGGGACGGACCCACGCGGCCTGGGAATGATGCAGCCCGAGGGGCGCTCCCAGCTGAAAACGGAACTTGGAAAGGTGTCACCTGATATGGTCGGAGATGGCGGGATGTTGAGGTAGCGGATGACGCGTGATGAGGAAGTCGGCCCTCACGAGCCCTCCGGTCCTGGAGCCTCGGGAGGCTCCGGGGGCTCGGGGGATTCCTCGAGAGCCATCTCCATTTCTGCCAGGATCGCGCGCTGCTTGTCCTCCTGAGCCTCCAGAGCGCACCTCAGCAGGCGCTGATGGGCGGCGACCGTGTTCGGCAGGCCTGTCGGATTTCGGGTTCTGGCAGACCCTTGAGGTTCGAACACTGGGGTGCGCGCGGAGATCTTTCCCCTACCAGCTCGCGCATCGATGGTTAGCCAGGGACCTAAACTACGAAGAAGAACTCACAAGGGACATGAGGTTTATACTAGTTCGGGCCACCATTGTGGTGTAATACCCTACTCTAGTTTGTGGTGTGGTGGATTGCCTCGGGGGATGAGGATGAACAATACAGAAGGGAGAACAGCCTCGCGAGGGGCTGTTCTTGAGCTGGTGCGATGAACTGCTTGGATGAGTTTGATCACCTCTCTCTCTCTCTCTAGGGCTCTATCAGATGCCTCTACTTCGTGGTGGCTAGCTCTATTTAGAGAGGGAGGCCCTGGGCCTCTTGCCAAATAATGAGCGGGAACGGCGCCAACAATTGGCCATTTTGAAGGTGAACATCTAGTACACTTATCCTGACTAAAGTTGGTCTTCGGCTGCCAAAGGCCCTGACGGTGACGCCATCCTGGGCTCCACGATGACCTCCGTCCTACCGCTCCGCTAGTCTTGGTCTTCTTATACCGAAGCGGTAACCTTTGCCTATGCTTGCCTCCTTTGCACCAAAAGGGAAACAAGGACACTGGCAGGCTGGCGCCCGCTTGATCTCGATCGTCATGGCTTGCATCACGGGGCACCCTCGTGAGGTACCCTGCCTTGATCTCTCCGCCTCCTCGCGAGCCTGCCTGACGAGGCTGCTCCTGAGGAAGGTTCCTGTCGTCCGCCCCACGAGGCTTGGCCCCTCGCGAGGGTCTTGAGCTTGAGCTGATGAAGCTGGGCCACGCTGGGCCCCCACTTGAGCCACGCCACAGGCCGCAGGCAGGCAAGTCTGGGGACCCCCGTTCCCAGAACACCGACAGTAGCCCCCGGGCCCAAGGCGCGCCCGGACTTGGCTTAGCAGAGAAGCGAAGGGGCAAGTGCGAAGCACCGCGGGCCCCAACAGCCTGCGGCCTTGGGCGCCGTGTGGCGATTGATTGGTCGTGGGCGCTGTCGGTGTCAAAACCGGCGGATCTCGGGTAGGCGGTCCCGAACTGTGCGTCTAGGCGGATGGTAACAGGAGACAAGGGACACGATGTTTTACCCAGGTTCGGGCCCTCTTGATGGAGGTAAAACCCTACGTCCTGCTAGATTAATATTGATGATGTGTGTTACGAGAGTGGATCTACCACGAGATCAAAGAGGCTAAACCCTAGAAGCTAGCCTATGGTATGATTGTTGTTCCGTCCTACGGACTAAAACCCTCCGGTTTATATAGACACCGGATAGGGTTAGGGTTACACAGAGTCGGTTTCAATGGTAGGAGATCTACATATCCGTATCGCCAAGCTTGCCTTCCACGCCAAGGAAAGTCCCATCCGGACACAGGACGAAGTCTTCAATCTTGTATCTTCATAGTCTTGGAGTCCGGCCGATGATGATAGTTCGGCTATCCGGACACCCCCTAGTCCGGAACTCCCTCAAGAGCCCTCGAACCAGGCTTCAATGACGATGAGTCCGTAGCGCATGTTGTCTTCGGCATTGCAAGGCGGGTTCTTCCTCCGAATAATTTATAGAAGATTGTGAACACCAGGATAGTGTCCGGCTCTGCAAAAATAAATTCCACATACCACCGTAGAGAGAATAATATTACACAAGATCAAGCTGCTGACGTATTTTGTGGCGTGACCTCGCACCACTACCAAGCCTTTACTCAAATTGTTTTTATTGTTCCACCTTAGCGCGTTTAGCGAAGCAGTTTCCTTGGCACGTCTTGTCGAAGCAGAGATCGTGTTCCCCTTATTCCGGGATTCCCATCAATACGGACGTGGGTAACCCAACTGCGCCATTGATTGTGGCGCTTGGGAGATAAGCGAGTTTTACCAGGCCGGTGGGGACACATGTTTTTGTCCGCCCATATAAGGGTATAAGGATCCACCGTTTCACCTACGCCTTCTTCCTCCTTTGCTTATCCATTCCCGTGCACTCGAGCTCTAGCGCCCAAGCCCGCACTTTCCTCCTCAACCTTCTCCAACCATGTCAGGAGCGGGAGGCAGATGCATGGCCTCCTCATCACGGAGGGGCACATCACAAGATCTGCGAGAGGCGGATACTTGTCCGGCGATATCGCGACTGGCTGCCCGACGCAGGCAGCTTATTCCAACCCCCAGTCCCCATGAGAGGGTGGTATTTCTCCCCCACTTCCTCCACGGACTAGGTTTTCCACTTCACCCATTTGTCCGGGGGCTCATGTTCTACTACGGCCTGGACTTCTACGACCTGGCCCCGAATTTCGTCCTCAACGTCTCGGCATTTATCGTCGTGTGCTAGGCCTTCCTCTGCATCCAGCCCCACTTCGGCTTGTGGCTCAAGACCTTCAGTGTCAAGCCGAAGGTTGTGAAGGGCAGCCAAGCGGAGTGCGGAGGTGCCATGGTCGGCAAGATGGCCAAAGTCCTATGGCTCGAGGGCTCCTTTGTGGAGACAATAAAGGGGTGGCAATCGAGGTGGTTCTATATCACCGAGCCACATGACCCTGAATGGGTGGCGGCCCCCGAATTCAGATCTGGATTCCCCACACGGCTCTCGTCATGGAAAGAAACGGGCCTGAAGTGGGGGGATTCGGACGAGCTATCCGGACTCCAGACACGTGTCCGGAAACTGGTGGACAAGAATCGCAGGCTTGTTAACGTAATCCAGGTGATGCTCATCCGCCGGATTCTCCCATGCCAACAACGGGACTTCAATTTGTGGGAGTTTGATCCGGCACAACACCGAACCTTGAGCCGGCTCTTCGATACCACGTACGAAGATGCCTGGAAGGTGTTGTTCAAGGGCGCCGAAGCCCCCGCATCCGCTAACAAAGATCGCGGATACAGCTCGCGGCGTCAAGCCGGCGAGGTAAGTTGTTTTACCCTTTACGGGACTCCTTTTTCATAGATTGACTCTACGTGGGATCTAAAAACTCCCTATTCTTCGACAGGTCTGGCTGAAGATCTCCGGACAGATCTACTGTCCGGCTCCTTTGCCAGAAGACCCAGCGGACGCCCGATTGACGGGGCTGCTGGCTCCGGCACCCCATGTGGTGCCGGAGAAGAAGGCCAAGAAGGAGGCCACGGAACTTCGAAGGAGCTCCCGACGCCAGTCTTGCCGGATTACGAAGCAGAATCTTCTCCACGAAGACGAGGAGGAAGAAGAAGAAGCTTCTCCCCGGGAGGAGGAGAGAAAGGAAGGCCACCCCAACCGGGAGGCCGGAGGGTCCAAGAAGGGAAGAACCCTTCCTCCGGACTTCTCCACCAACGCCGACGACGACGAGGGATTGGCCTACAAGGGCCAAGCCCCTGGCGAGATCGTAAGTGTCCGGATACCCATGGCTTTTTATTATTGCAGAGTGTTCTCTAATGTCGAACAATCTTGCAGCCCGCCCAAAGGCGAGTTCGCCGATTCATCGAGCGGGTCCCTGGACTCGTCGGAAATGGAGAGTAC
Source organism: Aegilops bicornis (assembly GCA_021605145.1). Classification (NCBI taxonomy): domain Eukaryota; kingdom Viridiplantae; phylum Streptophyta; class Magnoliopsida; order Poales; family Poaceae; genus Aegilops; species Aegilops bicornis. Next base: position 414,186,956 of record CM038672.1, read on the forward strand.
TTCGCTTCCGACCGCCTCTTCGCCTCATGCTGCCGACAACGCCGCGGCGGGGCCCCAAAGGGGGCTTGGTCACGAGGAGGTGGCGCAGGAGGTGCCACAAGGCAACCTCCCGGACTCCAGGCGCGTGGGGGGCAAGACCCCCATGGGCTCTAAGCCCGACCCTTGTCCGGACTCCATGCCGGAACCTTGATGGTTCCGGAGTCCGTAGCGATCCTTCGCAAGAAGGGTAAGACGCCGGTGTCCTTCGTCCAACCGGAGGCACCGGATAGCTTCTTGAGGCGCCAACGGCGCCTCCATCGAGGAGGGCACCGCATCGTTATGAGTGCGGTGATCCGGACAATTCGATCCGCCAAGAGCGGGCTAACTGGCCTGTGCCAGTCTTCTAACAGGCTTTGAGGTAAGAAATTTCAATATATGTAAAATGGTACCGCATAGACAAGAGCCCGATGCTCGGTTCGGTGTTCGGAAAGAAAAGCCGGACCGAGGATCTTTAGAAAGATAAACGCAGGAGTCATAAAAATATGTCAATATGGGATTGCAGTTTGTCTTGCGACCTCCGCTTGCTTGTGCGGAGGTTAATGCTTTTGAAGGAAAACCTCGGCGGTCCGAGAACGAAGCTCGGCCATGCCAAGAAGCAGCTCGAGGAAAAGAAGGTGAGTAATACCTTATGAAAATTGTACCTTCTGAAAAGGATTTGGTTGCAAGAAAAATGACAAGGATAACGTGGGTATTGTAGGGGCCACTAACGAGGTGGCGACCACGAAGGAGGCGTTGGCGCGGCGTGCATAATGCGGCCTTGAGCTCACCGAGCGAGAGAAGCAGGAGGCGCGGGTGGCGGAGGTACAGCAAGAGCTCCAGGATCTCGTGAAAAACATGAGAGCTTGGGCGTGACTCAAGAGTCAAGAGTCCGAGCTTGCAACGGCTCTTGAGAGTGCCAAAGCCGCTAAGGCCGAAGCCTACAAGGCCCTCCAGGAGATTGAGGCGGTGAAGAAAATAGCAGCGGGTAAGGAATTTTTCATGCAGAGTAAGCATGTGAGTGTTAATTACTTGTTGCTTACCCGAATTCGGAGCTCTCTAGGAGCGTTCGCAGATCTTCCTCACAGCGTGTCCGATGCTGCCGCATTCTACCGGGCCGAGGAGGGGAGCTCGACGGAGAACGTCTTCTGGTCTCAAGATGTGAGGCCGGACATCCAGTGCCCTTAGCGACCAGTCAAGCAGCTGGTCGAGCTCCACAAGGCGGCCGAACAGGCCATGAAGGGCCTCATAGTTCGGCTGTGGCCTAAGGAGGCCATGCACAGGAGCTACTTCGGCCTGGTGCGGCGACTGATGGATGCGTGCCCGTGGGTTGAAGTTATCAAGCATTCCGCTTGTATTGAGGGTGCCCGTCGGGCCATTGCCCGCGCAAAGGTGCACTGGGGCAAGATGGCTGCCCAGAAGCTTGTGACGGACCCGCCACCAGAGGGCAAGGAGCATCGCACGCCCGAGATGTATTATAGGAGTGTGCTGAAGGGCGCCCGCACTATTGCGGGTGAGTGCTCCAAAGATGTAATATTTGAGTAGACTCGCATTTTGTTATCCTGTCTTGAAAACTTAGTTCATATGCGCTAAGCAACGCTTGTTAATTTAAAATATTACCTTCAGGCGGCTGTTTATCAAATCCGAGAGATGGCAAGTCGTCGGCTTGACCCCCATGCCATGAGTCTTTGGGGTGTTCGGGATAAACTTGAGCGCTCTTGTTCCCATTTTTGGGTCCATCTAGGGAGGCGCTCAACACAGCGTAACAAGGCAACCGGACTTATAATGCTTGAACACTCTCACTTAGCCATAGAATTCTATAATTTTAAATTTCGTGAAGCCCCTAGTCTTCGGAAGGCCAAATTTGGGCGCTTATCCATGCCTTGGCCGGACAGTATCCGGCTCCTCGCTCTAAGCGGCATAAGTCTTTAAGGACTCGCAAAAACCTCTCAAACAGCGATGGCTCTCGCCTCATGATGATGACGGTCAGTTTAGCTTTCTCCATCGAGGCGTTAACCCGGCCCGAATCTGGGGCGAATCGCAGTGGTTCTCCGGTGCTACCTTAGCCGATATAACGGAACGTAAGGTACCAAAACACGGAGCCGGGCAAACCCAACTATTGACCCAAGACATGATTCGGAGCTGATGCATATAGTGCTATAAGTTCGGGGTGCCGCACTTGTGAAAGTGTTCGGACTCATCACACCATAATGCGGGGAACATAAGCCCCTGGTGTATATTAGCCGTACCAAAGTGTACGGATGCAACATGCCGTGAATGAACATATGTATGAAAAAGAAATGCAATTATAAGCAAAAAGGTGCTGCATTGTTTTATTCAATAAGTGCTGCTACGAATGCAGAACGATACAAAGAGTGCGATAAGCAAGGTATGGAACTGTTAAACATGTCCCCCTCCAGGGGTAGGCTGCAGATTGGTGTATAAAAATGCTCGTAATGGAGACCACCTGTATATTCGTTGTAGCCTTTATCCTTCCCTGGCTGTTGCATCGTGAGTTCGGCAGGTCTGCTGCCGGACATGGCTTCTGACAAACGGAGTCTTGTGGGTAAAAAGTAAAAGGTAAAAGAAAAGAAAAAGGAACGACACACTTGAGAGCCCCTGGTGTGGTTGAGCCACGGCCTGGGTTTATCGTGGTCGTGCCCCTCTCCCCATGCCCATGGTATCTTCGTGAGCGTAATGGTGTCTGCGAAGGACCTGCTTTGACGTTTCGCGGAGCCGAGGTTGGGGCCGCCTTTTCTGGCGTGCTCGGGCGTGCCGTGTGGTCTTGTTGTAAGTTACTCGGGCGCTTGGCTGTGTCCGCCGCTTAACGGCCGGACTCGAGAATTGCCTTAAGAGGCTGCATTGCACTTCTGCCGCGAGAGCCGCTGTATGTTCCTCCGTGCGGAGAGAACGTTCAGTGTTTCCGTTGACCGTGATGACTCCTCCAGGGCCTGGCATCTTGAGCTTGAGGTATGCATAGTGCGGCTCCGCGTTGAACTTTGCAAACGCGGTACGTCTGAGCAAGGCATGATAGCCGCTGCGGAACGAGACTATGTCGAAGATTAACTCCTCGCTTCGGAAGTTATCCGGGGATCCGAAGAGCACTTCGGTGTAATTAAGCCTGTACAATTGGCTTCTACACAGGTATGGCGCCTTTAAAGGTCGTTTTGGTAGGTTTAATCCTTGAGGGGTCTATGCCCATTTTGCGCCTTTGTATCCTGGTAAAGCAGGTTCAGTTCTTTGCCGCAAATCCATCGGGACTCTGGTTAGGTGAAATCCATCGACGATTGGGTCTAAGACCGGTCTGGCGAATCCACCATGGCGGATGCTCGTGGGGTGGTCCTTCGGTCAAAAGTGATCGGGCGGGAGGACCATGGATTGAACTGGGGCAACTGGCTCCATCGCATAGACATCCACGAGTGCGCTTCCGCTCCCTTTTGGGTATGTGCGTTGCGTATATCATGTTCACCGTCCGCACTTTTGTGGGGAAACCCTACATCCTCTATTGTTCGGCGGTTGGGTCTCGTCCTCGTCATCGCTATGCAGCCCCTTGTCATTGCTTTCGCAATTAACTTGCCTGCTTGAATACCCAACAGTCCCTGTTGGTGTGGTTAACTAGCTTTTCGGGTGCCGTGTATCCGCACAAGCGGTCAAGTATTCGGTCCAAATTGGACGGACCCGGAGTAGTTCTTTTGAATGGCTTTTTCTGCTGACCCGGTTTAGAGCCTCTGAATCCGGCATTGAGTGCCGTATCCTCAATATTGTCGCCGTTAATGCGGCGTTTGTTTTTGTTACAACGCTGCCTACCATTTCGGTCCTTGAAGTCCGGACGCCAGAAGTTTTTCTTTGAGGTTGTTGCTGCGTGCTAGCCAGCTGTCCTCACCAGCGAAGCGGGTCATGAGTGATGTGAGGGCTGCCATGGATTTCGGCTTTTCTGTCCTAGGTGCCGGGCAAGCCACTCGTCGCGGATGTTATGCTTGAAGGCCGCGAGGGCCTCCAGATCCGGACGATCAACGATTTGGTTTTTCTTGGTTAAGAACCGTGTCGAGAATTGTCCGGCCGATTCGTCTGGCTGCTGAATTATGTGGCTTAGGTCGCAGCGTACGGTGGTCGCACATAAGTGCCACGAAGTTATCGAGGAATGCGGCTTCCAGGTCCTCCCAGCTCCCAATTTACTCTGCTTGCAAGCTGTTGAGACAATGCCGGGCTGGTCCTTTAAGCTTGAGGGGGAGGTATTTGATGGTGTGAAGATCGTCACCGCGGGCCATGTGGATGTGAAGGAGATAGTCTTTGATCCAAACCGCGGGGTCTGTTGTGCCATCATAGGATTCAATATTGACGGGTTTAAACCCTTCGGGGATTTGATGATCCATTACTTCGTCTGTGAAGCATAGCGGGTGTTTTGTTTGCGCCTCTGTACTGGGCGATATCACGACGGAGCTCAAAAGAGCTTTGTCTGTTTTGTTCGGCCCGGCCGGACTTACTGTGTCCGGCACGACGGTTGTCGTCATGTACCGTGGGGCGCCCACGCGATCCATAGATCGATCTTGATTGTCTTGCCTTGTCCTCCAATATATCTCGCAGGTCCGGAGCTTTCCCCTTTGGCCGTGTGCTTTTTGAGCGATGCCGGGGTACGGTTCTAGTGAAGGGCCTAGAGGCCTCTCTGTCGCGACCACGGGGTGGTCGGTCAGCCGTATTGTCTCCCCGGTGATGCGGGTTCATAAGCCTCCTCCTCTAATCGGGGGAGCAGCTTGCGTTTAGGGTAGCTTTTGGAGGGGCGTTCGAGCTCATGCTCTTCGGCCGCGAGGACTTCAGTCCATCTGTCGGCTAGCAGATCATGACCAGCTCGAAGCTGTTGCTGCTTTTTCTTGAGGCTGTTCGCCGTGGCCATAAGCCTGCGTCTGAAACGCTCTTGTTCGACGCGATTCTCAGGCACGACGAATTCATCATCGTCGAGGCTTGCTTCGTCTCCGGAGGGAGGCATATAATCCTCTACCTTTTCTTCTGCCGCTCTCTCTTGAGGGCTGGCGTCTCCATCCTCCTGCGCTGGATCTTGCTGGAGTGGATTGTCTTCGGCACTGTCTGGTGTATTGTTATCTCCGGTGCCGGAATCGTCATTCTTGCTGTGGCGGGATTTAGAGCGGCGCCGCTGATGCCGGCGCTTGGGCTGCTTCTTGGAGGGGTCATCCTCCTCTGTTCCATTGTCGTTCCTATCCTTTGGGTTGTCCACCATTTACATGTCGTATGACGAGGTGGCCTTCCAGTGCCCTGTAGGCGCTGGGTCTTGGTCGTCTCCGGCATCGTCGTCCATACCGTCGATGTCTTCGGAGTCGTAGTCTAGCATGTCGGTTAGATCGTCGACAGCGGCTACCAAGTGGGTGGTGGGTGGGCGTTGAATTTCTTCGTCGTCCGCATCCCAACCTTCCTGACCGTAATCCGGCCAGGGCTCTCCGGATAAAGAGAGAGACTTTAGTGAATTCAGGATGTCGCCAAAGGGCCAGTCTTTGAAAGATGTCCGCGATGAACTCCATGATGCGCCCAATCGGATTCGATTGGCAAGGGCGCGGAGGGCTCGGAGTCCGGAGAGGAGTCCGACACCCTAGAGTCGAGGTCTTCGCAAGGGACAGGGATAGAGTTCGGCTCGATTGTCGTAGAGATTAAAGCCCCCGAGGCGGTGTCCAACCACTCGTCCTCGATCGGGGAATCCGGCTCCGGATTAAGGGTCGGAGCGGATTCAGGTGCGGACTCCAGGGCACTGTTCGGCTGCAGAGCTAGATCATGCCCATCGAAACAGTGCGGCACGCTCGGCTGCGGCCTGAATCTGTCGAAGATCAAGTCTCCGCGGATATCGGCCGTATAGTTCAAACTTCCAAATCTGACCTGACGGCCAGGGGCGTAGCTTTCGATCTGCTCCAGATGGCCAAGCGAATTGGCCCACAGTGCAAAGCCGCCGAACACGAAGATCTGTCCGGGGAGAAAAGTCTCACCCTGGACCGCGTCGTTGTTGATGATCAAAGGAGCCATCGGGCCTATAGGTGACGACACATAGGAACTCTCAATGAAAGCACCAATGTCGGTGTCAAAACCGGCGGATCTCGGGTAGGGGGTCCCGAACTGTGTGTCTAGGCGGATGGTAACATGAGACAAGGGACATGATGTTTTACCCAGGTTCGGGCCCTCTTTGTAACACCCCGGATGTAACTTTCCATATTCGTAACTCCAACTCTTGCCTTTTCCGGAGATGCGATGTTTTATTTCCTCCGTGGTTGGGTTTTTGTCTTTTGTTTTGCATTTTGTTCGTGTCATGCATCTCATCTCATAACATCATGTGCATCGCATCCATATGTTTTCATAAAACCCGTATCCGCTTCGTAGTTGCCGCGTCACCTTGCTTTCATTGACCGCTTGAGTCCAAGCGTGTTTGTGTTTCCCTCTTGAGCGTGACCACCTAACCTCTCTTGCCGGTGCATCGACCACTCACCAGCGTCCAGAAACTTCTCCGGACCCAAACCGGTCTGTCGTTCTTGATGGATCCGGATCATCCCCAAACATCTATAAAACATCACCGTTTTCTTTGTTGGGCTCTCCTAACCTAATTTTCTCGACCGTCAGACATAAATCGGAGGGCCTAAATAGCCCTAATCTAATCTCCACGAGATATATATATTGACCAACCCTAAAATTGAGGAGAGCTGTCCCATCCATCCCATTCCTCCCGCCGCCACCCGACCAACTCCCTTCGCCCTCGGGATCCTCCCTCATCCCAGCGGAGCCCCGTCCTCCCCGCGCCTGTCCCGTGCGCCCGGCGCTACGCCGGCAAGCAGCTGCTGCAACCAGGTCACGCCGTCGCTCCCCATGTCTTCTCGCTTTTCCCCGTTGCTCCTCTTGAACCTTCCCCGCCATGGCCTTTTTCAGGTCGCCACGCACCCGACGGAATCAAGCCACTGGAGTTCCTGCCCAGCCCTGCGTCCCCTTCCCCGCGTCGTTCGGACGGCCACCTCGCCAAGACATCCCGGGGCTGAGCTCAGCTGCGCCATGCCCGCCTCGCTCGCTCGCCTCCTGTTTCTCTGCATCAAGCGGTGCAGGAGGGCAAGCGTCTCCTCCGCCTCGTCCCTGCCACAGGCAGCAGGAGCAGCTCTGCATCCCGAACCCCGAGCACCTCCACCGTCGTGCGTCTAAGATGAGCGCCGCCTCTGGTTCCCTTTCACTCCTTCCTCCGGTTCTCTCTTCTCATCTCTCTCTCTCTGTGCGTTGCAGCGGCGGCACCAGCGCCATGGAGCTCCAAGTCCGCCGGCCCGCCTCTTTTTCGATCCGGCAGGAAGGTGACAGCGACCTCCAGCGTCCGGGATCCGCCACCCCGACGCCTCAGGCCCTCGGGCCCTTGAACCTCCTTCCTCCGGAGCCCCGCCGTCGCCCGTTCTTCAGAAGTCGTGCCGTCTTTGCCGCGGCGCCGCCATGGACGCCGAGCCTCTGCTTCTCCTCGTGCACGAGATGCAGCGCGCCGAGCCAGCCAGCGCCTCCACCACCTCGCCGGATCCAGCCGTCCATCTTCCTCGCCGGGGTGCCCCGCCAAGTCCCGCGCCCTGCATCGCCTGCGTCCTCCTGCATCGACCCGTTGCAGACACAGAGGAGGACGAGCGTTGACCTCGCCCGCTCGATCCTCTGCCGCCTTAGCCCGATCTGAGCCGGCCCATCTTCCCATGCCTGCCGCCTCCACCTCTTGGGCCTCGGCCATGGTGAGCACCCAGCGCCCAAAGCAGATTTCGGCCCGATCTATTTTTTTCAGTTATGTGATTTTGCATTATCCCGGGATTTACCGATTTCTGAGAAAAACCCTCTTACATCATGCATTTAATACCTCACAAATGGTGCATCGGATTAAAATAATTTATATATGTAAAATGCTCAGAAATTTGTGTAGTTTAATAATATCCAACTTTCATCCATGTTTGAAATGCTTAACTTGCTGTTTGCATTAAATTTGCTCAAATGCCATGTTAAAATGCTTTATTTCATAACTAAATAACCATAGCTCCATTTTAAATAAACTTTATATGTAAATGGGGTGGAAAAAATGCCTAGTTTATCATGGTGCACTTTATTTTGCTGTTTAACAACATTAAAATTGCGTATAGGGCAGAACAGTACCGAATCTAAAATATGCACATGGGGATTTTCCGAATTGTTGTTTGTTGTTCGGCCTCATTTAAACTTGCCTAAATAGTTAGTTTGCTTATGTTTCACCTTGCCATGTTTAATAACATTTAATATTGTTTGGTAGCTTAAACGAGATTAAACTAAATAATTGATGTGGTGTTTTGTCCACTTAACTTGTAGTATTGTTTGTTGCACTTTGCCATGCCATGTTCATTAAACCGGACATGCATCATACTTGTTTGTGCATCATGCCATGTTTATGCTTGTGCATTTATCATGTTGTTTGTTTCTTTCGGTGTTGCTTCTCGGTTCGGTAATGTTGCGATTGTGAGGATTAGATTCGACTACATCCGTTTGTCTTCTTCATGGACTCGTTCTTCTTCCTTGCGGGATTTCAGGCAAGATGACCATACCCTCGAAATCACTTCTATCTTTGCTATGCTAGATGCTCGCTCTTTTGCTATGCCAATGCTTTGCGATGCCTACCACTTGCTATATCATGCCACCCATATTGCCATGTCAGCCCTAACCATCCTTTCCTAGCAAACCGTTGAATGGGTATGTTACAGCATTGCTCAGCACATCTTATAGAGTTGCTAGTTGTAGGTGAAGATGAAGTTTGTTCCTTTTGGAACATGGAGATGTTGTTCCTTGTTGGAACATGTTTACTTGTTGGGGATATCACAATATATATCTGCTATAATTAATACATCTATATACTTGGTAAAGGGTGGAAGGCTCGGCCTTATGCACAGTGTTTTGTTCCACTCTTGCCACCCTAGTATCCGTCATACCGGTGTTATTATCCTTGATTTCGAGTTCCTTACACGGTTGGGTGATTTATGTGACCACCTAGAAAGTTCGCTTTGAATAAGACTCCTCCAAAGAAGGCCCACCTTTGGTTTTACCATTTGCCACCTAAGCCTTTTTTCCCCGGGTTTTCGCGAGCCCGAGGGTCATCTTTATTTTAACCCCGGACGGTGCTCCTTCGAGTGCTGGCCCGAACCGGCAGATCATGGGGGCCACCACGGGCAACTTCGAGGTCTGGTTTTACTCGTAGGGTGACCTATCCGGATGTGCCACGAGAACGAGATATGTGCAGCTCCTATCGGGATTTGTCGGCACAATCGGGCGGCTTTTGCTGGTCTTGTTTTATTCTTTGTCGAAATGTCTTGTAGTCCGGGATTCGAGATTGATCGGGTTTTCCGGTAGAAGAATATCCTTCGTTGACCGTGAGAGCTTATAATGGGCTAAGTTGGGACACCCCGCAGGGTAATATCTTTCAAAGCCGTGCCTGCGGTTATGAGGCAGATGGGAATTTGTTAATGTCCGGTTGTAGAAAACCCGAAGTTGACCTCAAATAAAATACACATCAACCGCGTGTGTAACCGTGATGGTCTCTTCTCGGCGGAGTCCGGGAAGTGAAGACGGTGTTGGAGTTATTTCTGACGTAAGTAGTTCAGGATCACTTCTTGATCGCTACTAGCTTCACGTCCGCGCTTTGCTTCTCTTCTCGCTCTCTTTGCGAAGTAGCCACCATATATGCTAGTCGCTTGCTGCAGCTCCACTATACTACTCTGTCCTTCCTATAAGCTTAAATAGTCTTGATCTCGCTGGTGTGAGATTGCTTTGAGTCCGTGACTCACAGATACTTCCAAAACAGTTGCAGTGCCGAAGCGATGCGGTGCAGGTGACTCAACCGAACTCAAGTGGGAGTTCGACGAGGAACGTGGTCGTTACTATGTGTCTTTTCCAGATGATCGATGAGTGGAGCCCAGTTGGGACGATCGGGATTTGTGTAGCATTTGGGGTATCTTCTTTTATTTTGGTTCCGTAGTCGGACCTTGAGTGTACTCTGAATGATGGATGTTTATTTATGTATTGTGTGAAGTGGCATTTGTAAGCCAACTATGTATCTCTTTCCCTTATTTATTACATGGGTTGTGTGAAGATTACCTCACTTGCGACATTGCTTTCAATGCGGTTATGCCTCTAAGTCGTGCCTCGACACGTGGGAGATATAGCCGCATCGAGGGCGTTACAAGTTGGTAATCGAGCCTTCCCGACTTAGGAGCCCCCTACTTGATTGTTTCTTTGGCGTTGTTGAGTCTAGAATGGAAAAATGTTTTGAGTCTTAGGATTATATATATCGGAGAGTAGGATTCTTTTTACTTCCCAGTCCCTTCGTCGCTCTGTGAGGTATCCTGACGTAGTGTTTTGACTCTTCTCTCCTCAAATTTCACTAAATTTTTTTTTTAGGATCACGTGGGTATCTTGGAATCGTTCCGATGGTTTTGTGACGAGAACATTGTTCTTGGTGCCTCCTGACATTTAGGGGTTGTGGCAGTGTCCCGGGGAGTTGAGCTCCGAGGTGTTGTCGTCACAATTTTATCGTTGCGATTCGGAATACGAGTTTTGCCGACATCGAAATCTCTTTTGTGCAGTTGTTGGTGAGATAACCCCGATAACCCAGTACTGGGGCGAGCAAGGGAGTATTGCCATGACTTGTATAACGGATGTTTTTCGAAGGTCGAGGTACACGATTTCCGAGGATTTCTTGGTTATGTGTTGACGGATGGATACAGCTGGATCTAGGTATTGTTAGTTTGGCTGATATATTTTGTGTCCCCTATATCCCCAACACCAGATTGCATAACCAGAAAGTTTCGGGAGTTTATAGGTGGGAATTCTAGTAGCTTACATGATATCTTTCCGACAGATGTATGATTTGAGATTGGGGTCCAACGTCTAGTGGTCCGCCCATTCACGGTCGATTTACAGTGGTCGCGAGACGTCTTAAAGAATCCTTGGCTATGCTGATTCGGGGACGTCTTGTTTGTCATTCATGACGGCCGCTATACGTCGTGTCCGTGTGGGCCCCACCACGAACACTTTTGGGCGAAATCTCTATCATGTGTTTGTTCCGGCTTATTCTGCAAGCCAAATCCTTTGTTTTGTTTTATTTGTGGTATTCGAGTTGCTTCGAAGTCAAATGTTAAATCCATACCTTTCCTAAACGGTGTTCTCATATTGCTATGTGAATACTAATCCTTTTGATCATTGAGGTTGTCATGTTAATTCTTTTCCAACCGGTGCGCTTCTCTTCGAGATGATCCCATCATTCTCCCCATCCATAAGATAAATTCTAAGTCTTCTCAACGGTGTTTGTTTCATTCGTCCCAAGTTGTCTTCGTTTTCCCGCCCTCCCACCTTTTTCTGCAAGGACTTGCATAATTTAATCAAGTATCCATTTATTCATGTGAAGTCTCTTCACTCTTTTCAATCAATGTTCTTATCCGGTGATTCTCAAGAAGATACTAAGGAAGCTTCAAGTTTATCATTCTTCATTCTTTTTATTCTTCCCCGGTGGACTAAATTCAAGCTTTCGGTGTTGATCTTATCCCTTTTCCTCTTTTCACAATGCTTTCTCATGCCGGTGTATCTCCTAATCATTCACTTCTCGCTATTCATTTGTTACGGAATGTTGAAGATATCTCAGAGGATTCGTGTTTCCATTCTTAATCCATTCAAGTTATTTCGAGATTGTTATCTCATTCAAGCCATTTAAATCAACCGGTGCAACCTCCCTTTCAAGCAATCGTTCAACAGTGATTCTTTTGAGTGGGTCCTAACCCACAGGTCTTTTCGAGAATCTTACCACGACTATTCTAATTTTCCGGAGCTTCTAAAATTCTTTTCAAAGTTTGACGTAAGAATGAGTTATCATCGATCAAATGTCTTTCTCCAAGATCTTCCAAATTCTTTTCAGTGTTGGTTCAGCCTTTCTAATTTTCATCTCGGAGTATCTCAACAATTCATGCTGGTGTTTCTCATCGTCATTCTCAACATTTGAAGACCAAAGAAGAGTTTCTCTTAAATCTTGCTCCATTATCTTCAAGATTCATGGTTCTAGTTTGATGCCATCATCTCATAATTGTTTTAGATTGTGAGAATTCTTTTCACCCATCCGGAGCAATTCAGGAGTCTTTTCAGTTTGATTCTTCGGAGCCCGTCATCTCAGAATTATTCATTCTAGCTTTCAACTCTTGTTTTCCAAATCTCACCGGTGCATCGTCGAAATATCCTCTAATCTGTTCATGATCTCTTCGTTCTAATATATCTAAATTCTGTCAAGCATCTTTATTCGTTTTCTAATTCTTGAGGTGAATTGTGCCTTTGCTACTTTCATTTTCAATTCTTACGGTGGTTCGTTCAAGAGTTCTCTTCCTTCGTTATCATATAGATTCATTCGTTGTTTCAATCCTACCGGTGGTTCGTTGAAGACCTTCCCAAGTTTGCGCCATATCTATCTGAATCCTTTCTACGAGAATAAGTAGTATGCCAAATCCATTGCTTGCCATCAATTTAATTGGTGAAGGATCAGCATAATGTAATTTTATTCTTGTTTCATCTAGTAAATTCAATTCCTTATGTTTTGTTTTGAGGAGTTCAAGTATTCTTCATCTTGCATTCCAAAGTGCAATTCTCTCTATCTTATCTTTTGAGGTGGTGTTATGTCATTCCTGACAATTTTAGTTCGCGTTTCATGATTCACATGTTGTCAAGAATGAGATATTGAAACCCATCATCTTCTTCCTTGGAGTTATCTTGGTATAGATTTCACCTAAAGCCTTCCCTAAGGAAAGTTGCTATTTGTGGTGCTTATCAATGACCCAAGTTCTTCATTTGTCCTCTCGGTGAAATAAGTTTCTCGTCTCCTTGTTGATATCAATCCATTCGTTTGTTTCCGTTGGTGGCGTAAGCTCACCTCATAATGTTGGGATGTTTCCATAAGTCCACTACAAGGTTATTCTTTTCGTTGTTGGTTTTCCAACAACTCCGTTCTATCTTTCTTTTAAGGGTGCTTTCCAAACTCATTTGTGGTAGAAGTTGTCATTTTCTTCTTCATTCTGTTATCCCAATGATCTATCTTATATTATTTCTTAGGAGGCATTGTGATGTTGCTCTTTTCACTCATCATCTCGAATTGTGAGGATCGTGTTCTTTTCGTGCTTATCCATTTAACCGAGCGTTGTGTCATCTATTCAAGTTCTTTTCATCTTATCAAGTCATGCGTCTCTTTTCAACCTGAGTCTGTCAAAATCCTTCTTACCCTTGTGCCATTCCTTCAATAGTTACGGAAGCGGTGTGTTGTTGTTTTCATCAAGTATCCTCTCATCTTGTCAAGTTCATGTTCTGCTCCTTCCATGTTCGATCGAGTGTTGTCAAAATTATATCATTCTTATTCATTCTTATCTCGTTTCAACCAGAGTGGTTTCAATTTCCTTCTTGTCTATTGTGCTCGTCATTCATGTCTTTGCAACCTTCAAGTTCTCGTAATACTCCTTGTTCCTCTTTTCTATCGGATTGTTTGCAATCTCGTTCATCTCCGTTGTTTTGTTTCTTTCAATTTGTTCAACCTCTCAAGGTTCGTGGTTTCACTCATTCGTCAAAGAAGCAACTTAGTTTACCTCTCATCTTCCTCTTCCTTTTCCCTCCGGTGCCATCCTAGATCTCGGGACGAGATCCTCTCGTAGTGGTGGAGTGTTGTAACACCCCGGATGTAACTTTCCATATTCGTAACTCCAACTCTTGCCTTTTCCGGAGATGCGATGTTTTATTTCCTCCGTGGTTGGGTTTTTGTCTTTTGTTTTGCATTTTGTTCGTGTCATGCATCTCATCTCATAACATCATGTGCATCGCATCCATATATTTTCATAAAACCCAGATCCGTCGTAGTTGCCGCGTCACCCCTTGCTTTCATTGACCGCTTGAGTCCAAAGCGTGTTTGTGTTTCCCTCTTGAGCGTGACCACCTAACCTCTCTTGCGGTGCATCGACCACTCACCCGCGTCCGAAACTTCTCCCGGACCCAAACCGGTCTGTCGTTACTGATGGATCCGGATCATCCCCAAACATCTATAAAACATCACCGTTTTCTTTGTTGGGCTCTCCTAACCTAATTTTCTCGACCGTCCAATCTAAATCGGAGGGCCTAAATAGCCCCTAATCTAATCTCCCTGAGATATATATATTGACCAACCCTAAAATTGAGGAGAGCTGTCCCATCCATCCCATTCCTCCCGCCGCCACCGACCAACTCCCTTCGCCCTCGGGATCCTCCCTCATCCCAGCGTGAGCCCCGTCCTCCAGCGCTTTGTCCGTGCGCGGCGCCGGCTACGCTGCAAGCAATCGCTGCAACCAGGTCACGCCGTCGCTCCCCATGTCTTCTCGCTTTTCCCCGTTGCTCCTCTTGAACCTTCCCCGCCATGGCCGCCTTTCTGCAGGTCGCCCGGCCGACGGAATCAAGCGGCTGGAGTTCTGCCCAGCCTGCGTCCCCTTCCCCCGCGTCGTTCCCGGACGGCCACCTCGCCAGCATCCCAGGGCCTGAGCTCCGCTGCGCCATGCCCGCCTCGCTCTGCCTCCTGTTTCTCTGCATCGAAGCAGTGCAGAGGAGGGCAAGCGCGTCTCCTCCGCCTCGTCCCTGCCACCGGCAGCAGGAGCAGCTCCTGCATCCCCGAACCCCGAGCACCTCCACCGTCGTCGTCTAAGATGAGCGCCTACAGTTCCCTTTCACTCCTTCCTCCGGTTCTCTCTTCTCATCTCTCTCTCTACATGCGTTGCGGCAGCGGCAGCGCCATGGAGCTCCAAGTCCGCCCGGCCCGCCTCTTTTTCGATCCGGCAGGAAGGTGACCCGGCGACCTCCGCGTCCGGGATCCGCCACCCTGACGCCACAGTGCCCTCGGGCCCCGCCAGACCTCCTTCCTCCGGAGCCCGCCGTCGCCCGTTCTTACGCAAGTCGTGCGCGTCTTTGCCGCAGCGGCGCGCCGCCATGGACGCCGAGCCTCCTCTGCTTCTCCTGCGTGCACGAGATGCAGCGCCGAGCCAGCCAGCGCCTCCACCACCTCGCCGGATCCAGCCGTCCATCTTCCTCGCCGGGTGCCCCGGCCAAGTCTCAAGGCCTGCATCGTCAAGGCGTCCTCCTGCATCGACCGTTGCAGGAACAGAGGAGGACGGCGTTGACCTCGCCGCCGATCCTCCGCCTTCGCCCGATCCGAGCGGCCCATCTTCCCCATGACTGCCGCCTCCACCTCTTGGGCCTCGGCCCATGGTGAAACACCAGCGCTTGATGAGATTTCGGCCCGATCTATTTTTTTCGGTTATGTGATTTTTGCATTATCCGAGATTTACCAGTTTCTGAAAAACCCTCTTACATCATGCATTTAATACCTCACAAATGGTGCATCGGATTAAAATAATTTATATATGTAAAATGCTCGAGAAATTTGTGTAGTTTAATAATATCCAACTTTCATCCATGTTTGAAATGCTTAACTTGCTGTTTGCATTAAATTTGCTCAAATGCCATGTTAAAATTCTTTATTTCATAACTAAATAACCATAGCTCCATTTGAAATAAACTTTATATGTAAATGGGGTGAAAAAAATGCCTAGTTTATCATGGTGCACTTTATTTTGCTGTTTAACAACATTAAAATTGCGTATAGGGCAGAACAGTACCGAATCTAAAATATGCACATGGGGATTTTCCGGAATTGTTGTTTGTTGTTCCGGCCTCATTTAAACTTGCCTAAATAGTTAGTTTGCTTATGTTTCACCCCTTGCCATGTTTAATAACATTTAATATTGTTTGGTAGCTTAAACGAGATTAAACTAAATAATTGATGTGGTGTTTTGTCCACTTAACTTGTAGTATTGTTTGTTGCACTTTGCCATGCCATGTTCATTAAACCGGACATGCATCATACTTGTTTGTGCATCATGCCATGTTTATGCTTGTGCATTTATCATGTTGTTTGTTTCTTTCCGGTGTTGCTTCTCGGTTCCGGTAATGTTGCGATTGTGAGGATTCGTTCGACTACATCCGTTTGTCTTCTTCATGGACTCGTTCTTCTTCCTTGCGGGATTTCAGGCAAGATGACCATACCCTCGAAATCACTTCTATCTTTGCTATGCTAGATGCTCGCTCTTTTGCTATGCCAATGCTGCGATGCCTACCACTTGCTATATCATGCCACCCATATTGCCATGTCAGCCCCTAACCATCCTTTCCTAGCAAACCGTTGATTGGCTATGTTACCGCTTTGCTCGGCCCTCTTATAGCGTTGCTAGTTGCGGTGAAGATGAAGTTTGTTCCTTTTGGAACATGGAGATGTTTTTCCTTGTTGGAACATGTTTACTTGTTGGGGATATCACAATATATATCTGCTATAATTAATACATCTATATACTTGGTAAAGGGTGGAAGGCTCGGCCTTATGCACAGTGTTTTGTTCCACTCTTGCCACCCTAGTTTCCGTCATACGGTGTTATGTTCCTTGATTTCGCGTTCCTTACGGTTGGGTGATTTATGGGCCCCCCTTGACAGTTCGCTTTGAATAAGACTCCTCCAGCAAGGCCCACCATTGCTTTTACCAATTTCCACCTAAGCCTTTTCCCCCGGGAATTCGCGACCCCGAGGGTCATCTTTATTTTAACCCCGGACCGGTGCTCCTTCGAGTCTTGGCCCGAACCGGCAGATTGGGGGCCACCACGGGCAACTCGAGGTCTGGTTTTACTCGTAGGCTGACCTATCCGGATGTGCCACGAGAACGAGATATGTGCAGCTCCTATCGGGATTTGTCGGCTGTCGGGCGGCTTTGCTGGTCTTGTTTTATTCTTGTCGAAATGTCTTGTAGTCCGGATTCCGACATTGATCGGGTTTTCCGGTAGAAGAATATCCTTCGTTGACCGTGAGAGCTTATAATGGGCTAAGTTGGGACACCCTGCAGGGTAATATCTTTCGAAAGCCGTGCCCGGTTATGAGGCAGATGGGAATTTGTTAATGTCGGTTGTAGAAAACCCGAAGTTGACCTCAAATAAAATACACATCAACGGCGTGTGTAACCGTGATGGTCTCTTCTCGTGAGTCCGGGAAGTGAACAGTGTTGGAGTTATGTCGGCGTAAGTAGTTCAGGATCACTTCTTGATCGCTACTAGCTTCACGTCCGGCGCTTTGCTTCTCTTCTCGCTCTCTTTGCGAAGTAGCCACCATATATGCTAGTCGCTTGCTGCAGCTCCACTATACTACTCTGTCCTTCCTATAAGCTTAAATAGTCTTGATCTCATGGTGTGAGATTGCTGAGTCCCGTGACTCACAGATACTTCAAAACAGTTGCAGTGCCGGCGATGCGGTGCAGGTGACTCAACCGAACTCAAGTGGGAGTTCGACGAGGAACGTGGTCGTTACTATGTGTCTTTCCAGATGATCGATGAGTGGAGCCCAGTTGGGACGATCGAGGATTTGTGTAGCATTTGGGGTATCTTCTTTTATTTTGGTTCCGTAGTCGGACCTTGAGTGTACTACGAATGATGGATGTTTATTTATGTATTGTGTGAAGTGGCGACCGTAAGCCAACTATGTATCTCTTTCCCTTATTTATTACATGGGTTGTGTGAAGATTACCTCACTTGCGACATTGCTTTCAATGCGGTTATGCCTCTAAGTCGTGCCTCGACACGTGGGAGATATAGCCGCATCGAGGGCGTTACACTCTTGATGGAGGTAAAACCCTACGTCCTGCTAGATTAATATTGATGATGTGTGTTACAAGAGTGGATCTACCACGAGATCAAAGAGGCTAAACCCTAGAAGCTAGCCTATGGTATGATTGTTGTTCCGTCCCCACGGGACTAAAACCCTCCGGTTTATATAGACACCAGATAGGGTTAGCGTTACCGCGAGTCGGTTACAATAGTAGGAGATCTACATATCCGTATCGCCAAGCTTGCCTTCCACGCCAAGGAAAGTCCCATCCGGACATGGGACGAAGTCTTCAATCTTGTATCTTCATAGTCTTGGAGTCCGGCCGATGATGATAGTTCGGCTATCCGGACACCCCCTAGTTCGGAACTCCCTCAGGCGCCTCCGCTCCCCATGACGCCTCAGCAACCGCATGACTTGACAAGTCCCTGCATGCAGAAATGGGTCATGATTACCTGTGATCGTGGAGGCCGACGGTTGGCCTCCTCCGGCTATAAGTACGGAACGGCGCGTGCCCTTCCACTCCATCTCCTCTTGCTGCTCCTTTCTCTCCATGGCTCCGTCGAAGAGGTTCTCGGCCGCGGAGAAAGGGAAGACTCGCCAGGTTGGGCCTGACTCTTCCCCAGCCAAGCGCGGTCGAGGCCATCCTCGCAAGCATCCCATGGCTCCCGTAGCAGCTTCCCGTGGCCGTGGAGGCGATCCCCTGCGCGGCGACGGGCGCCAAGTCATCGATGGGGGGCGTGCTGCGAATGCGCGGCCCCCTAGGCCGCGCTTCCACTCGGCGGAGGTGCTGCCGGAATTCGTCGTGTGGTCGGTGGAGCCGACCAACCCCTGGCTCCATCTCCCCCGCTTCTTTCTGGGTGAACTTCCGCCTGGCGCTCCGGGCGGCCTCTGGCTTCAGGCTGACGGTTGTTGCAGCTGGGCCTCCTGGGCTTCGCTGGAGGTCTCCGCCGGCGGGAGTGTGGCGCTGACCCGCGGCTGGCAAACGTTTGCCTGCGCGTGCGGCCTAAGCCGGCGGTGCACCCTGCACTTGAAGTTCGACGACGACGCCACCCTCTACGTGAGAGTGTTCGGAGAAGAAGGTCGCCGCGCCGGGTGCTGCCCCGAAGACAATGACCGCGGCTGTGGACCCAGCCCTTGCGATGATCGGGACGAGGATGACGGCGGGCACGTGGTCGGCGGCGCTCGGGGCTTGTCGAGCTTCGGCGGCTCACCTTCAGACAGCAGCTCCTCCAGCGGCGGCCGTGACCAGCCCCCGTGCCGTCGCGCCTGCCTGGAGGGAGGTAGCGGGTCAGCCCGCCACCGCGCCTCGGTGAAGCGCGAGGGGGAGTCCGGCTGAGCTCTGGAGGCAGTGCGGGCCTTCGCCGTGAGTTGGTATTGGGCGAGTTGTGCCTATTTTGTTTTTCTCCCTTCCCATGCGCAAGGAAAAAGTAGTGTAGGGCCCCGTGGGGGCGTGCTGAACTGTTGCCGTTAATTACCGTGCTATTTTCGCTATTTCTGTGCTATGCTTTTATGCTGCGCGCCCGCGTGTAAGAACTACTTAGCTCAGGGGGCCTGTCGCGGTCTTTGCTTCCCGAGGCCCAGGCCTCGTCGAATGCTTCATGCCCTGCAGGGTTTAGTCAGGAGGGGTAGCTTCCGACCTCAGTTGCGGAGGCGACCGACCCAGGTCCTGTGTTCGCGTCGCGATGCCCGTGGGGCACGGACTGGGAGGGGTGCTCCCGTAGTGGACCTGGATAGGAAAGCTTCAACGACAAGGGCAGAAAACTCTCGTGAGGGTGCCCGCACCGCTCCCTCGCGAGACTCGCGCGAGAGAAATCAAGGCAGGAGAGCAAAAAGGACAAAGAGTCACAAGTCAAAGACAGCAACAACTTCAATAAAACTTCGAATAGGAATGAACAAGCCAACTGCAGAAAGCAAATGAAAAAGCCGCGTCCGGAACCTAATCTAGTCTTCGACGTCTCATCACCAGCGCAGAGCTAAATGCTGCCACTAGGCGTGGGAGGGAGCCCCACTGTCACAGCCCTAGAGCTTGCTTGTAGCTAGTGGCATTGCATCCATGCATCATGTTTAATTTTCATGAAATTTGAAATGGGGATGACCAAGCCCTAGCACCAAAACAATTCAAATAGGTTCAACTAAGAACGTTTTCAATGAACCAAATGGCCTTCAAAATGTTCACCATTTTTGGAAAAAATCTTGAAACGATAACCAGAGATGTTGCACATTTTTCCATGACATTTGGATCTTTGAATTAAATCATAAGTATTTGAATTTGGACATTTAAATTCTATAAAATATTTTAAATGTCCAAATACTACTAAACTGAAATGTTCCATGTTAGATATATTCTATACATTGGGCATGCACAGTTTGGTGATTTTTAATAAGTGCTGGATATTTTAATAAAGCCTTGAGTTTTAGGAAAAATAGAAAACAAATAAAAGAGAGAGAGAGCAACTCACCTGAACTTACCCCTCCAGCCCACCTGCGCAGCCACCCGACCGGCCCAGCACTGCAGCTGGCCGGCCCAGCCCACCTACCCCACCGCTCATCGTCTTCCTCTGCCAGAAGGCAGAGGCGAGGCGTGGCGAGCGCTGGCGATGCCGACGGCCACCTCCTGCCTGGCTGCCTGCGTCCCCGTTGCCTGGACGCCCCCAAGCGTCGCCCCGCGCCGCCCCGCCCCCTGGACCCCTCGCTCTCTCCCTCTCCCTCGTTCCCTTCTATGTCTCGCCCTCCTCCCCACACCCGGCGCCGGCCGCCGCCGCCCTTCGCCGTTGCTGCATACTGGGCCATTCCCTCGCCCCTCGGCGAGCTCATGAGCTCCGCCTCGGCGTCCTCAACCCCCTCGCTCCGCCACTCGGCTGGCGCGCCTTCTGCCTCACCGAGCTCGTCCCCGACCGCCGTCACCGGAGATTCCCCTCCGACGCCCGAGTGCCTCAGGCCCCCTCTGAGCTCGCCGTCCACTCCAAGAAGATCGCCGTGAGCCTCTGACCGTTCTCCCCCTCTCAGTTTTCTTCTCCGTGCACCGTAGCCGCCGTGCCACTTGCGCCCGTTGGCCGGCCGCCGCCCAGCTTCGTTCAAGCGAGTTCCGGCTGCCCTAACCCGATGTTTGCTTTGCGTTGGATGCGGGCTGCTCCAGCTCCCGCGGGTGCCTCCGCCGCTTCGTTTGGGTGCGGGAAGGCGATTCCGGGCACCTCCGCCGCACCTCACCGAGCCTTGCCGCCGCCAAACCTCGTCGCGGCGGGATTCCGCCACCCACACCTCCCGTTGGTCTCCCCAGATCTGGCGGGATCACGGGCTCCCTCACGGTGCCCTCGGTAGCGCCCGGCCGCGCCCTAAGCGTCACTCCGGTGAGCCACCGCCGCTCGGTTGGTCGTCGCCGGCCTAACTCCGGCCACGCCGACGTGGCAACCTAGTTAGGGCTAATCACCCACTAGTTAACCCCCTGACCGACTTACATGGGCCCCACCGGTTTAATTAGCCAGCTAACGAAATTAGTTAGATCTAATCCAACCGACTGGACCCACGTGTCAGCTTGACTTTGACTTAGTCAACATTGACCGGGCCCACCTGTCGGCGACCTAACCAGCCCTGGGTCACTGACCAGTGGACCCCACTGGTCAGTTTGACCTGGACCGCCCCAGTTGACTTGATGACGTCACACTGACGTGGTGCTGACGCCATAATCATTTTCTGGATTTATAATAATTGAGGAATTTCAGAAAATACCCCAAACTTCTAAAATTCATAGTAATTCAACCGTAGCTCAGATTGAAATAATTTATATATGAAAAATGATCAGAAAAATATGAAGAATCTGTTTATGCCATAATCATGCATGTTTGAACAAGTTAACCTCACTGAATATGATGAATCATGATTAGGGTAAATTATGAAATAACATTTGGAGTTGGAGTTTAACCTTATTTGAATTCCACTTCAATTAACTTGGCTAGATATTGCATTAGGTGAATTCAGTACCTTAACATGACATGTCATTCATGTGAATGTGCATTGCATTAATTGTGTTCTCTCTTGTTTGCCGGTAATTGCCCCCTCTCGATAGACGACGTACCGACGATGAATTCGATGACACCGATGAAGAACTATATTATCTTCAGAAGTGCCAGGCAAGCAAAACCCCCTTGTTCATTCCGATACAATCCCACTCTCTCGCTCCTGCTCTATTTTTACTGCATTAGGACAACAACGACTCATGTGTTACTTGCTGCGGTAGCTGAACCCATTTATCCTCTGCATGACCTGTCATTCCACAGTAATTAGATGAAACCCACTAGCATGAGTAGGAGTTGTTTGAGCCTACTCATTCATGCTTGTTGTCATGCCTGCTACTGCTTAGAGTTGAGTCAGGTCTGATTCATCGGGAATGAATTGGAATGGTTGTGTGAACATGTCCTACTGCGTGAGCTAAGTGTGTGAACATGATTTGGTAAAGGTAGCGGTGAGAGGCCATGTAGGAGTACATGGTGGGTTGTCTCATTGCAGCCGTCCTCAGGAACTGAGTTCTGTGTTTGTGATCCATGAAACAGTTACTACCACGCATTGGGATCCTTAATTGACCCTGTCGGCTTCTTAACCACCCTTGTTCCCAGTCCGGGAGTTGCAAGTAGTTTCTGGTGTTTGTAGTATGTTGGGGGCCGCACGCAACGCTGACCATAGGGGTGGGTTGTGTTGCGGTAGGCACCGTGGCCCGGTGTACCGATTCGCCCGTTTGGTGTCTCGGGAACCCTGTACACATCGTTCGGGGCTGTATGGGAAACCTCGTCCGGACTCCCTGCGGATGGAACCCGAATAGGCGATAAACCTGGACTTGGAACTTGTGTGTTTAGGTAGGCCGTGGCCGACACCCACGTTGGGCTTCCGCTTGAAGGTTGCCGAGTACATGTCGTGTAAACGACGGTAAGTGGTGAGAGTGTGTGTGAAGAAGTACACCCCTGCAGGGTTTAATATGATCTATTCGAATAGCCGTGTCCATGAGAAAAGGACTTACGGGTTGCCTATATCGGTTCATAGACAAGTGAAAGTGGATACTCTAAAATGCGTAAGATAGCGTGAGTGCTATGGATGGCGTTCTCGTGAGGGAGACGGAGGCGGATCCATAGTGGTGTATTGATATGGTGAATATGTGGACTCGTGTGCGCCACCTCAAAAGAGTTACTTGCGGTCGTAGTTCAGGATAGCCACCGAGTCAAAGCTGGCTTGCTGCGGTCAAACTCCACCACCCCTTTTGATAATGATGCATATGTAGCTAGTTACGATGTAAGTCTTGCTTTGAGTAAGTTTGTACTCACGTTTGCTTATTTTACGTTTTGCGAGAGAGACTTCGGTCTCGCTAGTAGTTCCGCTTGGACTTGACGGTTAGCTTGTTACCTCAGCTACGATCTTGTGCCCTCGGCAGATCTGGTAGATAGTCAGGCCTCTCGGCCTTCTTCATTTATAGTTATGCGTACTCGGACATGTTTAGCTTCCGCTTGTGCTTTGACTTGTATGCTTTCGAGTGTTGGGTCATGAGACCCATGTTTGTAATATCTCGCTCCTCGGAGCCTATTGAATAATATCTGAGTCGTAGAGTTATGTTGTGATGCCACGTCGTATTTACACATATTGAGCATATTGTGTGTATGTTTGAAATGCTTGGTATGTGTGGGATCCGACAAACTAGTTGTTTATCCTCGGCAGCCTCTCATATGGGGAAATGTAGTCTCGTGCTTACGGTGATAGTAGTCCGCTACATGCCGGTTCACCGGAGTCCTGCTAGCCCAAAGCACTACTGCTTGGACACTTGACTGGCGGCATGTGTTTCACTTCGTTCCTATGTCGTCGCCTTCGGGAAATGTCACGCGGTGATATTCGAGTCCTGCCTAGCTGCTACATGGCCCGGGATACCGGAGTCCTGTTAGCCAGTGCTACAGCCCGAATATATACGTTGATGACCGACATGCTCGATGTGATTCATGTATGCCTGTCCCCATAGGTTAGCGCTGCTTTGGGTTCACGACTAGCCATGTCGGCCCTGGTTCTTTGTCATATGGATGCTAGCGACACTATCATATACGTGAGCCAAAAGGCGCAAACGGTCCGGGCCATGGTAAGGCGACACCGTGGGAATACCGTGCGTGAGGCCGCAAAGTGATATGATGTGTTACATGCTAGATCGGTGTGACTTAGGATTGGGGTCTGACAGCGTTGGTATCGAGCTGTTGCTGTGGGATTACCAAGCCAAACTGGTCGAAGTTGTGTCTAGAAATGCTTTAGTTATGTAAGGGAATTGATTGTGGAAGGGAACGTAAGGCTCTTTTTACTCCTTATACCTCATGGCCTTCTGATCTGAGTCATCCTATTCTCTTCTACGGGGATTAAGAACTAGGCTTCTCATCTATCTATCAGGATGACGTGTTACTAATCCATAGACCTATAAGATTGTTGGTTTTAAGCCTCAGCTCAGTTCCTACTATCCTATATGTCAACTGTTGATCTCGGAACTTTGATATGATGTTGTTAAGTGGCTATGCCACCATTTTGCATGATGTCTCAAATCTTTTGAGCATTTACAGCCGATTATGCTGTCCGAGTCATCCCAGGTCTCTAAATAGTCTGATGCATTTGCAATCTTTTCCTTCCGTACCTGATGTTCTTTTTGGTCAGAATAAGCACACTAACCGGTGTGTTAAGGTAATTTATTGCCTTGACATATATGTTGGAACTATTATTATGACCCTAGGTGTTTAGGAAGTCACCTAGCAATTTAGCAATGCTTTTGTATCCCCAGTGTTATGATTCTGGCCATTATTCATGAAAGCCCCCCGTGATGTTATTAGTTAGTAGGCATTCTATTCCTGGGTCCTTGAACCCGAGATTCACCCTACTTACTTCCTGTTGATAGTGTTGCTAGTTCCTTAGGATATTAGTAACCTTGCATTAGCCCTCGAGGTCCGTGGTATATCCTTCTTCCAAATACCATGAACCACTTATGGCAGAAGTTTGTTGAACCAAAAGATCACAACCAAAGTGCTCTTGAGGAGTACTCCATTCATATTGTGACCCTGCCAGTTCTACCTTCTCCGCATGGGTTATCCGGAAGAAATGTTGAGCTTTGCTCGACATACTAATCTATGCATCCACAACTCGAGAAAATTATATGTTCCTACGAGTTGTTCTCTTAGATGTCTTCTGACCTTCATCTATCAATTGATAGCCAAGGGTATGTGTGCATTTGTGTTCATCGATGCCTATTATCCTTGTGGTCCGTCAAGCCATTCTATTCCGGAATGACTAGGAGAAACAAACTCCAGTACCTTGTCCATTTCTAGGATTGGGTCAAAGCAGTTGTATTCCGCAGATCAAAGTGCCATCCAGCTTTTGATTCTGTTCTATCCTGAAGTATTACCCACTTTATGTCAGGAACGTCATGAGAAATGCACCTTCTCTTATGAATTCTTGACGCAGTGATACTTCTCGCTATCATTATTCATTCCTCGGTCTCGTGTTGATGCAACCGGAATGCCGACAAGTGAAGTGTGATGTGTGAAATCAATACTCCGAGCAACTCGTTGCTTGGTAGCTAATGGACAATATCCTCCTTCTTAGCGTGTTGGTTATTTAATCATCATCCTAAAAATTGATCGTGCTACCTAGTCCTTATTACGGTGCACTCTTGATCCATGAGTTAGGATCTGGTCAAGTCCTCACTCTTTTGATCATATCGTCTTGCCACGAAAAGCAAGATTGTTCTCGAGCTTAGTAATATATCGGTGGTTCATGACTTTCCAAATATCTTCTTGGAAGTGTTATCGAGTTGTCACGACCGCTATGTTGAGTTCGTGATCATATTGGTTTCTTCTAAACCACCCATTCTCCAAGAATGCGTGTTGGGTATCCACAGGCTAGTTGGTTAAGCTAGACAACAACTTGGAGAGTTGGAAGATAAAAGCTTGCCTAACTTAGCTCGATCCAAAGGGATATTCTTGTGTAGTGTGTGTTGAAGAAAGATGATATCTTCATCGATTGGTCCTCGTGATCAGTTCTGGACCTATTGTCTTATCAATTCGTTGACTTGAGTATGGGCCATTGTCAAGTCAAATCAGTACTAACGGTGCTTTCGTAATGTTGTCTTACTCGTGGTTGATCCCTCGAGCATACACCATTATACCTTTTGGTCGACCAATGCTATCACCGTGTTCACATGATGGTGGAAGTCCGGTGATATGGAAATTCCGATGAGCTATTGTTGAGCCCATCGCCAGTATTTTGTCTCCCCCATGAGTCATGTTGAACATCAACCTAGTGTTGGAAACTTGTGTAAGCATTTCTTCGTGTTTCATTCATGAAGCATATGTTTGGATGGAAGTGGTGACTTCCTCTAATTCATGTGCATCTGATGCAAGTTGCCGCCATGAATTTGAGAAAGGTTTGTTTTGCTTCCTCTGGAATCATCCCAATTCACCATGCATACGTGCGAAGTATTCGTGGTTCGGAGACTTGCAACCTTCGTCCTATATGTGTTCCTAGCACACCAAGCCCTTTGGCTGATTTGTTCAGGGACAAGAAGTTCCTTCTTAAGAGCATGCCTTATGCAAGGACTTCAATATCCTCGATTATGGTTCCCCACGAACTTCGGTAGTGTTTTATCATAAGACTACTACGTGGCCATGTTTATGCGGGACAACGTGTTCACTGCTTGTAGTGAGAACCGCTCATGTTTTGGAGCTTGCTACCTTAGTTCACTCCCCGAGAATCTATAGCGTCATCTCGTCGGTTTTGGTTGCAACCTTTCCTTTTCGGACTTGCTTTGAGTCTGAAGTATCCCATCACCAATCGGATCTGAATCTCAGGCAGATATGATGGTTGGAACATTCGATAAGTTGCATTTCGTTCCCAGCTTGTAAGGTCCTCGTGCCATTCCACTATGGGCTGCCTTCTTAGTAATTCTTGTCCAGTTCATCTTCAAAAGTGGACTTACCAAGGGTCCCTCCACCCCGATGATAAGCAAAAATCATCCATTGCGTTGTCTTCAACAAGGTAGTCCACGCCATCCATTCTACTCTAGGTGTACCATTCCTTTGCACTCCGCCAAGCGATCGTTGTGAATTGCCTTAGGCTGGTATGAAGAGTTTCAATGATCTCTGAATCAAAAGTAATTCTTTTTGCCACTTAAGGGAATAGCTCTTGCGTCACCTTTCCAAGGTGTTCCTTATGGAATCATGGCAATCATCTCCTTGTTACTTGGAAACCATGCACCATCCTACTCAAGCATGGGATGGTTGCCTACCAATTTGAACCTTCGTCATCCATTTCTTTACCATCATTCCTAATGTGTGTTTGATGTCTCAACTCAAGAGTTATTCTTACGTCACTCCATGAACTGATCTTGAATTGCTCGATCTTCAAGAAGATTAAATCATATAGGGTTTCCCCCTTCTTTACATTGTCGTGTCGAGTGAAGATTTCGATAGCAAAGACGTCAAGACCAAGATGATGGAGTAAATCAACATCTTCGAGAAGGGCAAATGGATCATGAAGATTGTGATAGTTTTGTGACTTTCCTTTTCCTCTTACCTCACGTCTTGAATCTCGGGGCGAGATTCTTGTTTAGTGGGGGTGAGTTATCACTGACCCTAGAGCTTGCTTGTAGCTAGTGGCATTGCATCCATGCATCATGTTTAATTTTCATGAAATTTGAAATGGGGATGACCAAGCCCTAGCACCAAAACAATTCAAATAGGTTCAACTAAGAAACATTTTCAATGAACCAAATGGCCTTCAAAATGTTCACCATTTTTGGAAAAATCTGGAAACAAGATAACGAGAGATGTTGCACATTTTTCCATGACATTTGGATCTTTGAATTAAATCATAAGTATTTGAATTTGGACATTTAAATTCTATAAAATATTTTAAATGTCCAAATACTCCTAAACTGAAATGTTCCATGTTAGATATATTCTATACATTGGGCATGCGGTTTGGTGATTTTTGTAAGTGCTGGATATTTTAATAAAGCCGCATGAGTTTTAGGAAAAATAGAAAACATAAATAAAAGAGAAAGAGAGCAAACTCACCTGAACTTACCCCTTCAGCCCACCTGCGCAGCCACCCGACCGGCCCAGCACTGTAGTTGGCCGGCCCAGCCCACCTACCCCGCCGCTCGTCGTCTTCCTCTGCCAGTAGGAAGAGGCGAGGCGTGGCGTGGCCGGGCGATGCCGACGGCCACCTCCTGCTGGCTACTGCGTCCCGTTGCTGGACGCCCCATGCGTCGCCACGCGCCTCCCCGACCCCCCAGGACCCCCACGCTCTCTCCCGCTCCCACGGTCCCGTCACTGTCTCGCCCTCCGCCCCACACGGCCTTGGCCCGCCGCCGCTTCGCCCGTTGCGCATACTGGGCCATTCTCGCCCCTCACAGCGAGCTCATGAGCTCCGCCTCGGCGTCCTCAACCCCCTCGCTCCGCCACTCGGCGCTTTGGCGCCTTCTGCCTCACCGAGCTCGTCCCCGACCGCCGTCACCGGAGATTCCCCTCCGACGCCCAAGTGCCTCAGGCCCCCTCTGAGCTCGCCGTCCACTCCAAGAAGATCGCCGTGAGCCTCTGACCGTTCTCCCCCTCTCAGTTTTCTTCTCCGTGCATCGTAGCCGCCGTGCCACTTGCGCCCGATCGCCGGCCGCCGCCCCGAGCTCGTTCCCGACGAGTTCCGGCCGCCCTAACCGCTGCTGTTTGCTGCGTTGGATGCGGGCGAGCTCCAGCTCCCCGCGGGTGCCTCCGCCGCTCGTTTGGGTGCCGGAAGGGCGATTCCGGGCACCTCCGCCGCACCTCACCGAGCCTTGCCGCCGCCAAACCTCGTCGCCGGCAGGGATTCCGGCCACCCCCGCACCTCCCGTTGGTCTCCCCAGATGCGCGGGATCACGGGCTCCCTCCTGGTGCCCTCGGTAGCGCCCACCGCTGCCCTAAGCGTCACTCCGTGAGCCACCGCCGCTCGGTTGGTCGTCGCCGGCTAACTCCGGCCACGCCGACGTGGCAACCTAGTTAGGGCTAATCACCCACTAGTTAACCCCCTGACCGACTTACACATGGGCCCCACCGGTTTAATTAGCCAGCTAACGAAATTAGTTAGATCTAATCCAACCGACTGGACCCACGTGTCGGCGACCTAACCAGCCCTGGGTCACTGACCAATGGACCCCACTGGTCAGTTTGACCTGGACCGCCCCAGTTGACTTGATGACGTCACATCGGCGTGGTCTTGGACGCCATAATCATTTTCTGGATTTATAATAATTCAGGAATTTGAGAAAATACCCCAAACTTCTAAAATTCATAGTAATTCAACCGTAGCTCAGATTGAAATAATTTATATATGAAAAATGATCAGAAAAATATGAAGAATCTGTTTATGCCATAATCATGCATGTTTGAACAAGTTAACCTCACTGAATATGATGAATCATGATTAGGGTAAATTATGAAATAACATTTGGAGTTGGAGTTTAACCTTATTTGAATTCCACTTCAATTAACTTGGCTAGATATTGCATTAGGTGAATTCAGTACCTTAACATGACATGTCATTCATGTGAATGTGCATTGCATTAATTGTGTTCTCTCTTGTTTGCGGTAATTGCCCCTCTCGATAGGCGATGTGCAAGCGATGAATTCGATGACACCGATGAAGAACTATATTATCTTGAAGTGCTGTGCAAGCAAAACCCCCTGTTTCATTCCGATACAATCCCACTCTCTCGCTCCTGATCTATTTTTACTGCATTAGGACAACAACGACTCATGTGTTACTTGCTGCGGTAGCTGAACCCATTTATCCTCTGCATGACTTTGTCATTCCACGATGAATTAGATGAAACCCACTAGCATGAGTAGGAGTTGTTTGAGCCCTGTTGTGCCTACTCATTCATGCTTGTTTGTCATGCACACTCTTGCTTAGAGTTGAGTCAGTCCGATTCATCGGGAATGAATTGGAATGGTTGTGTGAACATGTCCTCACGTGTGTGAGCTAAGTGTGTGAACACGATTTGGTAAAGGTAGCGGTGAGAGGCCATGTAGGAGTACATGGTGGGTTGTCTCATTGCAGCCGTCCTCGAGAACTGAGTTACGTGTGTTTGTGATCCATGAAACAGTTACTACCACGCATTGGGATCCTTAATTGACCCTCTCGGCTTCTTAACCACCCTTGTTCCCAGTCCGGGAGTTGCAAGTAGTTTCTGGTGTTTGTAGTATGCTGGGGGCCGCACGCAACGCTGACCATAGGGGTGGGTTGTGTTGCGGTAGGCACCGTGGCCGGTGTACCGATTCGCCCGTTTGGTGTCTCGGGAACCCTGTACACATCGTTCGGGGCTGTATGGGAAACCTCGTCCGGACTCCCTGCGGATGCAACCCGAATAGGCGATAAACCTGGACTTGGAACTTGTGTGTTTAGGTAGGCCGTGGCCGACACCCACGTTGGGCTTCCGCTTGAAGGTTGCCGAGTACATGTCGTGTAAACGGCGGTAAGTGGTGAGCGTGTGTGAAGAAGTACACCCTGCGGGGTTTAATATGATCTATTGAATAGCCGTGTCATGAAAAGGACTTTTGGGTTGCCTATATCGGTTCATAGACAAGTGAAAGTGGATACTCTAAAATGCGTAAGATAGCGTGAGTGCTATGGATGGCGTTCTCGTAGGGAGGCGGAGGCGGATCCATAGTGGTGTATTGATATGGTGAATATGTGGACTGCAGCGCCACCTCAAAAGAGTTACTTGCGATCGTAGTTCAGGATAGCCACCGAGTCAAAGTTGGCTTGCTGCGGTCCAAACTCCACCACCCCTTTTGATAATGATGCATATGTAGCTAGTTACGATGTAAGTCTTCTTTGAGTACGTTTGTACTCACGTTTGCTTATTTTACGTTTTGCGAGAGAGACTTGGTCTCGCTAGTAGTTCCGCTTGGACTTGACGGTTAGCTTGTTACCTCAGCTACGATCTTGTGCCCTCTGCGGGATCTGGTAGATAGTCGAGCCTCTCGGCCTTCTTCATTTATAGTTATGCGTACTTTCGAGACATGTTTAGCTTCCGCTTGTGCTTTGACTTGTATGCTCTGAGTGTTGGGTCATGAGACCCATGTTTGTAATATCTCGCTCCTCGGAGCCTATTGAATAATATCTGAGTCGTAGAGTTATGTTGTGATGCCACGTCGTATTTACACATATTGAGCATATTGTGTGTATGTTTGAAATGCTTGGTATGTGTGGGATCCGACAAACTAGTTGTTTATCCTCGGTAGCCTCTCATATGGGGAAATGTAGTCTCGTGCTTACGGCGATAGTAGTCCGCTACAGCCCGGTTCACCGGAGTCCTGCTAGCCAGCACTCTTGCTTGGACACTTGGCCCGGCGGCATGTGTTTCACTGCCGTTCCTATATACATCCCTTGGGAAATGTCACGCGGTGATATTCGAGTCTGCCTAGCCTGCTAGCCCGGGATACGGAGTCCTGTTAGCCAGTGCTACAGCCCGAATATATACGTTGATGACCGACATGCTCGATGTGATTCATGTATGCCTGTCCCCATAGGTTAAGCGCCGCTTTGGGTTCACGACTAGCCATGTCGGCCGGGTTCTTTGTCATATGGATGCTAGCGACACTATCAGATACGTGAGCCATAAGCGCATACGGTCCCGGGCCATGGGAAGGCGTCACCCGTGGGAATACCATGCGTGAGGCCGCATAGTGATATGATGTGTTACATGCTAGCTCGGTGTGACTTAGGATCGGGGTCCTGACACCTAGGGCCTGAGGCCGGCGCTCCTGAGACTCCGGGGCGTGTACAGCCCCAACTCATTATTACGTGAGAGTGTCACGGGCGGCGAGCTTCACGGGCATTGGCCTTCTTCACGAGCTCCGGGCCTTTCTCGGGAAATGAACTTCACAGGCGTTTGCCTTCTTCACGAGCTCGGGCCTTTCTCAGGAAAATGAGCTTCGCAGGCGTTTGCCTTCTTCACAGGCTCCGGGCCTTTCTCAGGAAAATGAGCTTCACAGGCGTTTGCCTTCTTCACAGGCTCCGGGCCTTTCTCAGGAAAATGAGCATCACAGGCGTTTGCCTTCTTCACAGGCTCCGGGCCTTTCTTAGGAAAATGAGCTTCACAGGCGTTTGCCTTCTTCATAGGCTCCGGGCCTTTCTTCAGGGGTAGAACTTCCGGAGATGCTGGATGTTCCACGCGTTCGGGATGGGCACCCCCTCATGAGTCTCCAAGCGTGCAGAGCCGGGCCTGCAAACATGAACAACTTTGAACGGGCCCTCCCACATGGGAGAGAGCTTATGCAACCCTTCCCTGGAGAGGACCAGCTTAGCACGAGGTCCCCTACCTCTAGAGTCTTGGGGCGGATGTTGCGGCAGTGGTATCGCCACAGCGCCTGTTGATACCTTGCCGCTCGCAGCGCGGCCTCTCGACGATGTTCTTCTCCCAGCACGAGATCCGTCCCCCACATGGCGTCGTGCTGCGCCTCGTCGAACGCCAGGACCCGTGCGTAGCGACGCCTGACCTCGTGAGGGAGGACGGCTTCTGCTCCGTAGACGACGAAGAAGGGGGTCTCGCCAGTCGACTTGGCTGCGGTCGTGCGGATGGACCACAACACAGACTGGAGCTCGTCGTGCTAGCCCCTGCAGCAGGCCTCCAGCTTCTTCTTGAAGGTCCTAGTCTTGAGGCCCTTAAGGACCTCCGCGTTGGCTCGCTCGGCCTGGCCGTTGCTCCGGGGGTGCGCCACTGAAGTGTAGCATATCTGCATTCCAAGGTTAGCCTGATGACGTTTTGAAGAGATTCTTTGGTGAACTGCGAACCGTTGTCGGTGATGATGCGGTTAGGCACCCCAAACCGCTCACGAGGCCCCTGATGAACTTGACCGCAGAGCCCGCTGGGATGGTGCGGACAGCTGCCACCTCAGCCCACTTGGTGAACTTGTCCACGGCGATGTAGAGGTAGCGATAGCCCCCTGGCGCCCGAGGGAACGGGCCCAGAATGTCCAGCCCCCAAACTGCGAGTGGCCATGAGAGTGGTATAGTTTGCAGACCTCCCGCCGGCTAATGGACCTGCTTGGCATGAAATTGGCAGGCCTCGCTGAGCGCTGTGGGCCAGTAGAACCCGCTGTGGAACGCTTTGCCAACGAGGGTTCACGACGATGAGTGGTGCCCACAGTCCCCGCCCTGTATGTCTTCTAGCAATTCCTTCCCTTGCTCTCTGGGAATGCAGCGTAGGGACACGTCATTCGGCCGCCTCCGGTAAAGCTCTCCATCCCTGATGCAGTAGGCCGTGGCTTGCCGCGCCACACGCTCCGCCTCCTCCTCCTTCTCCGGCAGGGTCCCCTGTATTAAGTAGCTCTTGAGCTCTGTGATCCAGCACCCCTCCTGAGGTTCCAACACCAAGTGAAGGCGTGCTCCTGAGGCCGGGCCGCAGGCCGGGGATCCCGAGGCAGGCGGCTGGGGGAGCTCCTCCTGAGGTCGCGCCGCGCTTGATAGTGATGGTGCCGCTGAGGGCCTGAAGATTCGTTCTTCGAAGATGCCAGGCTCCTGAGGCAGCCACCTGGTAGCCCTCTTGGCGATGTCATCTGCCTCTTGATTGGTGTCGCGTGGCACATGCTGCAGCTCCAGCCCCCAGAACTGTTTCTCCATCCTGTGGATCTCCGTGAGGTAGGCTTCCATGTGCTCGTCCTTCGGCTCGTATATCTTGTTGGAGAAGTTGACGAGGAGTTGTGAATCGCCCTTGATGATTAGGCGCTTTACCCCCAAAGCGATTGCGGCTCTCAGGCCGGCTATCAGGCCTTCATATTCTGCTATGTTGTTGGAGACCTTTTCCCCATGCTGGAAACAGAGCTACACTGCGTGATAGAGCTTGTCCTGGGTAGGGGATACGAGCACTGCGCCGGCCCCCGCGCCATGTCGGGAGAATGCCCCGTCGAAGTACATGACCTAGCCGTCCGGTGCCTCGCTCCCCGGAGAAAGTGATCGGTCTTCGCCTGCTTCGAGGGTGGGTGCCTCCGTCCATTTTGCCACGAAATCTGCCAATGCGGCCCCCTTGATGACTCTGGTTGTGCTGAATTCTAGCAGAAACGCTTGCAGTTCGATGTTCCACTCGGCGACTCTTCCAACTGAGTTGGGACTCCTGAGCACCCTCTCCAGAGGGTATGCTGAGACGACCTTGATGGGATGACCTTGGAAGTAGTGCCGCAGTTTGCATGAGGCTACCAATAGCGCAAGGAGGAGTTTTTGGGGCATGGGGTACCGCGCCCTCGCATCCCGTAGCACCTTGCTGACGAAGTACACCGGGTGCTCGAAGAGAGTAGGAGTACTGACGAGGCCCGTGCCCTCCGGAGGGTCTGACGCCTCTGGTCGACGGAGCCCCAGCCTTTGGCTGCTGGCGCGGCCTCTTCGGCCCTAGGGGCACCTTCCTGCTGAGGCTGGTTTCCTTCTGCCGAGGTCATGACCTTCGCGAGGCCTCCTTGGTCCTGTGCCGCCACGGCCAGGGTCGTGGCCGGGCGTGACACAGCCTTGATCTGGCGCTCTTCCCGAACCGCCACTAGGGCTGCGCTGGCGGAGTAGGGTGTGGCGGCGAGGTAGAGCACCAGGGGCTCAAGTGGGCGTGGCGCGACCATCACAGGAGGGCTGGTAAGGTACCTCTTGAGTTCTTGGAATGCCTTGTTGGCCTCTTCAGTCCATTCAAAGGGGCCCTTCTTCTTCATCAGCTTGAAGAATGGAAGTGCTTGTTCCCCCAGCTTGGAGATGAAACGTCCTAGCGCAGTCACACGTCCTGTGAGTTTCTACATTTCCCTGAGGGTCTTTGGCGGGCTCATGTCTTCGACTGCCTTGACCTTTTCCGGGTTGGCCTCGATGCCTCTATGGGACACGAGGAAACCTAGGAGCTTGCCCGAGGGAACTCTGAATACACACTTCTCCGGGTTGAGCCGTAGATCCACTTTATCAAGGCTCGCGAAGGTTTCTTCCGAATCCTGTATCAGGGTTTTCGCCTCCCAAGACTTCACTACGATGTCATCGACGTACGCCTCAGCATTCCTTCCGAGCTGTGGGCCCAGGGTGATGTGCATTAGCCGCTGAAAGGTCGCGCCCGCGTTGCGCAACCCAAACGGTATGCAGGTATAGAAGTACACTCCGCATGTGGTCAGGAAAGCCGTTTTCTCCATGTCTTCCACCGCCATGTTGATCTGGTGATAGCCTGAGAAGGCATCCAGGAAGCACAATAGGTCACACTCAGCGGTGGAGTCGATGATCTGGTCAATGCGAGGAAGCGGAAACGGATCCTGTGGGCAGGCCTTGTTGAGGTTGGTGAAGTCGACACACATACGTTCCTTTCCCCCCTTCTTTGGCACGACGACTGGGTTGGCCAGCCAGTCCGGGTAGCGGACCTCACGAATAACCCCTGCTGCCTCTAGCTTGCGGGTCTCTTGGACGATGAAAGCTTGCTTCTCTGTGGACTGTGGCCTCGCCTTCTGCTTCACGGGGCGCATGTTGAGGTGGTGCTCAATCACACCCCTCGGGACCCCCGCCAATTGATCAGGTCCCCATGCGAACACCTTCATGTTCGCGCGCAGGAACTTCACCAAGGCCTCCTCCTGCTCGGGTTCGAGGTTTGCACCTATGGTGAAGGTGCCGTCAGTGGACCCGCCCTCGTCGACTGGCACCTGCTTGGTATCCGCCTTGTTTTGTGTGAATAGCTGCTTCTTCTTGGATGGCGCAGCCTCCATGGGCTCGGGGCGCCAGCGCTGGCAGGCCGTGCCGCTGCAGCCGCCTTGAAAACAAGCTCGAGCGCATGCAGTGCATCTCTGGTGTTTCCTGACACGGTAAGGACGCCCCTGCTCCCGGGCATCTTCATGAGGTTGTACGCCGGGTGAGTGGCTGCCATGAACCGGGCCAAGGCCGGGTAGCCGAGGATGGCGTTGCAGGGGAGGCCGATGGGGCTGATGTCGAAGTCGATCAGCTCCGTGCGGTAGTTGTCGCGAGTGCCGAAGGTCACCGGGAGGCGAATTTGTCCCAGGGAGGCGGTGGAACCGGCTCCGACTCCCAAAAAAGGCCTGCTTGGCTGGAGCCGCTCTGGTGGCACATGGAGGAGGCTGAAGGCCTCCACAGAGAGCACGTTGAGGCCGGATCCGCCGTCGATGAGGGTCCTGGTGACTGCCACTTCGCATATGGTGGGGGTGAAAAGCATTGGAAGCGCACCCGACCCCGCGGGGTTGGAGGGGTGATCGTCCGAGTTGAAGAGCAGGTCGGCCTCGGGCGCCACCCAGCCAATGGGCTCCACGTGCTTGGAGGCGGCGGCGATCTGGCGGGTGAACGGTTTGACGTGGCGGCTCGAAGGTGGCGCCAGTGAGCCACCTAGGAGAGCTGCGACGACAGGGGGCGCCGGCCCGACGCGATGGGTGAGGTAGAGGTTGCGCAGCTCCCCCCAACAGGCCTGCTGCTCGTTCCCCGCCGGTGCGATGGCGGCGTCGGCGGCAGGCGACGGGGAACGACGGGGGCGTCCGTCGGCGGGAGCCGTGTGGGTGACTCGAGCGGCGCGAGCAGCCCGGCGCTCGGGGCGAGCTCGGCTAGCGTCAGCCGTGGGCACAACGGAAGATCACACGCGACCAGCAGGAGAAGGATTCCGGCGCACCCCTACCTGGCGCGCCAAATCTCGGATTTTGGGTTCCGGCAGACCCTTGAGGTTCGAACACTAGGGTGCGCGCGGAGATCTTTCCCCTACCAGCTCGCGCGTCGATGGTTAGCCAGGGACCTAAACTACGAAGAAGAACTCACAAGGGACACGAGGTTTATACTAGTTCAGGCCACCATTGTGGTGTAATACCCTACTCTAGATTGTGGTGTGGTGGATTACCTCGGGGGCTGAGGATGAACAATACAGAAGGGAGAACAACCTCGCGAGGGGCTGTTCTTGAGCTGGTGTGATGAACTGCTTGGATGAGTTCGATCGCCTCTCTCTCTCTCTCTCTAGGGCTCTATCAGATGCCTCTACTTCGTGGTGGCTAGCTCTATTTATAAAGGGAGGCCCTGGTCCTCTTCCCAAATAATGAGCGGGAAGGGCGCCAACAATTGGCCATTTTGAAGGGGAACATCTAGTACACTTATCCTGACTAAAGTTGGTCTTCGGCTGCCAAAGGCCCTGACGGTGACGCCATCCTGGGCTCCACGATGACCTCCGTCCTGCCGCTCCGCTGGTCTTGGTCTTGTTGCACCGAAGCGGTAACCTTTGCCTGATGCCTTGGCCTGTGCTTGCCTCCTTTGCACCAAAGGGGAAACGAGGACACTGCGCAGGCTGGCGCCCGCCTGGCGCCCGCCTGATCTCGATCGTCATGGCTTGCGTCACGGGGCACCCTCGTGAGGTACCCTGCCTTGATCTCTCCGCCTCCTCGCGAGCCTGCCTAACGAGGCTGCTCCTAACGAAGGTTCCTGTCATCCGCCCCACCAGGCTTGGCCCCTCGCGAGGGTCTTGAGCTTGAGCTGATGAAGCTGGGCCGCGCTGGGCCCCCACTTGAGCCACGCCCGGGGCCTTGAGCGAGCAAGTCTGGGACCCCGTTCCCGAGAATGCCGACAAGGCCGAAAGGCATCTGGCGTAGGCGTGAGGTGGACCCTCATAGCCCCCACGCGTGTGGCAGAGGCGCTCACGAGATGCGGCCGGTTGAGCCGGGTATGTCGATCTGAACTCGCAGCCCGGCATCCTCGCTGGATGTGGGGCCACGGCGGGCAAGCAGCGACAACCGCGCATGACTCTTGACTCCTGTAGCTCCTGGGTGTTCCTCATGATGAACTCCTGAGGGTTTGGCCCTCCTTGCCTCATACCTTCTTGAGGGAAACGTGTCTTGAAGCACACCTCCAAGTGGTGCCCGAGCGCCTCCCTCGTGACCCCGGCTAGGTCAGTGGCTCGCCATGAAAGAGCCCCCGAGCCCCGCCTGAGGAGGGCGCCGGGCGCACCTTCCTATGCGACAGAGGGTGGCGCCCCTTGAACGGGTGCGGGTCCTGTTGCCACGCCTCCGAAGGTGCCCTCCCCACGAGGGCTTGGACCAGGAGAAGCCTTCTTCTTCTTATGGATTGCCTCGTCAAGTCTCCCGCTCCTGTGATCTGGGTCTTCGATTGCTGCGGCTTGGAAGGCACGTTCAAGAGAACACACTGCATGCCTTTCCTCACAGGGCACTGTGTTGACTCCTCCACTTCCTGGCATCTTGAGGACATTGTATCCATGGTGAGTCACTGCCATGAACTTGGCCAAAGCTGGGTACCCAAGGATGGCATTGTATGGCAGGCTAATGTGGGCGACGTCGAAGTCGATGAGCTCGGTGCGGTAGTTGCTGCACTGCCCGAAGGTGACAGGAAGGCGAACTTGCCCTATCGGGACGGTGGAGCCATCGGTGACTCCTGAGAAAGGCTTGGTCGGCTAAAGCTGATCGTATGGCACTTGGAGATCGTTGAATGTCTCGACAGATAGGACATTGAGTCCTGCTCCGCCATCTGTGAGGGTCCTGGTGACTTGCACGTTGCTGATGACTGGTGAGCAAAGCATGGGGAGGACTCCGGCCATTGCCGCGCACTTGAGCTGATCCACTGAGCTGAACGTGATAGTGCATGACGACCACCTGAGAGGGCGTGTGGCCTCTGGCTTGGGGAGGACTGCATTCACCTCACGAGCAAACTGCTTGAAGATGCGCTGAGAGGTTGGGGCCTGAGCGCCACCCAGGATGCAAGCGATCGCACATGGCTCCTGGAAGCCCCCATCCCCCTCGTCCTGATGATTGTCTTCGTACCTCCTTGGCGGTTGCGGCAGACGTGGGAGCCCTGCGTTGCCTTGAGGGTGGTCCTCACGAGGCTGGTCCCTCCAACCTCCCTCGCGAGGCTGGTCACGCCCGTCCTCGCGAGGTCTGCCACGCCATCCTTGGCGAGGGCCACGGTCTTCCCGGCGTCTGCGCTTCTTCCTCCTCCTCGGCCGTAGCCCGATCATTGCGCTCGGGCGTCGGCCGATAGCTCTCGCACGCCCAGAGCTCCTTGCATTCGTTGGTGTTGTGGGTGTGGAGGTCGTGGGTATAATGAAAATCCGGGCTGCCTTTGGATGACTCGGGCTGATCCTGCCTCGCTTGGTATGCGGTTACGCGAGCACGGCAGCCCCCTTGCGCTTCACGTCCTTGACCTTGGGCTTCTTCTCTTCTCGATCGGCATCCGGAAGCTCGAGGAGGGAGAGGCGCCCTTCCTCAGCCCTGGCGCATTTGGTCGCCAAGTTGAACAGCTCCAGGGATGTGCATTGCTAGCTCCTCCTTCATCTTGACGTCACGCACGCCATCGGAGAAGGCTGAGATGATGGCTTCCTCGATCACCACAGGGACCTTGAGGCGGGCGTTGTTGAAGCGGCGGATGTACTTCTCTGGTGGTCTGCCCCTGCCGCTGCTTGATGCGGCGCATGTCGCTCACGGCCGGAGGCCGACCGCGAGTGCCTTGGAAGTTGGCGATGAAGCGGGTGCGCATCTCGTCCCAGGAGGAGATCGTGCCGGGAGCCAGGTTCAGGAGCCAGGTTCGGGCTCCGTCCTTGAGCGCCATGGGGAACCAATTTGCCATGACCTTTTCGTCCCCGTTGGCGGCTTCGATGCCCAGCTCGTAGAGCTGAAGGAACTCTGCGGGGTCGGCAGTGCCGTCGTAGCGAGGAGGCAGGTCTGGCTTGAACTTGCCGGGCCATGTGACGCAACATAGCTCGGCGGTGAAGGCGCGACAGCCTGCAGTGGCCACCGGGGCTCTCTGCTGATGCGGAGCTTGCTCTTGTGGATTCCCGTGTACCGCTGCCTGGAGCAGCGCGGGATCTTGACGCGGTGGCGCTGGTCCCAGTCAACTTAGTAGGTCCACAAGTCAGCCTCCCAGCATGGTGGGTCCCAGCTAGCAAGGGGAGTATTCATTTTTTGTGCGTAATAAGGAGGCACTTTCGGTGGGTCCCAGGTCGAGAAGCGTTTTTTCAAGAAAATACGCTGGCCCGTCCGGTGGGTCCCTGCTGTCAGGTGGAGGAATAATTATTTTGCGCGTAATAAGGAGGCACTTCCTTGCGGCCGGCTAGACCCAGCTGTCAGCCTTTCCACGTATAGTACTCTTCCGATGGAAGTCGGTCGTTGACCACATTGACCACGCCGCGCCGAGAGCACCAGGGTGGTGGTCAGGACGACGGCGAGGCCTAGGAAGGGAACGACGCGGAGCCGGGGAAGACACAGAAGTGGTAGCCCGCGCGGAGAGGAGTACAAGGGTTCACTGGTTCGGCTGCGGCGTGAGGTTGCCGTCGCCGCAGAATAACAGGGGGTGTGGGTGAGTAGAGGGATACCCTGGGCCAGCGGTGGGAGTAGTAGGGGGCGGTGAGGCCTCCGCGGCATCACAGTCGGCCACGAGAGGCAGGAGCACGTGGCATGATCGGCGCTGCTTTGGGCGGCTGGAGAAAGAAGACCAGAGGTTGAAGAAGCACTATGGCCGTTGGATGGACATCGTGCGGTCACTGGAGCTAGAATCGTTCATATTGACTAAGTTGACAAAGCCCTCCGTCGCGTCAACTTAGTTGGCCCTAAGTCATCCTCCCACTATGGTGGGTCCCATCTAGCAGGGTGGGCATTCATTTTTTTGTGCGTAATAAGGAGGCACTTCCTTGCGTGCGAAGATATAGTTGGTGGGTCCGACATGTCAGCGGGGGGATTGTTTTTTTCACGAAATACAGAGGCCCTTCCGGTGGGTCCCAACTGTCAGGTGAAGGAATCATTATTTTGCGCGTACAGTCCATGGCCGATGGATGTCGTTCGTTGACCACGTTGACCAGGTCGCGCCGAGAGCACCATGGCGGTGGACGACGGTGAGGCCTAGGAAGGGAACGACACGGAGCCGGGGAAGACTCGGCAATGGTTGCCCACGCGGTGGGGAGTACGAGGGTTTACTGGTCTGGCTGCCGTCGCCGGGAAATAACAAGAGGTGTCGGTGAGTAGAGGAATGGCCTCGCCAGCAATAAAGTAGGGTGGAACGGTGCGGCCTGTGCGGCAGCACAGCCGGCCACGGGAGGTGAGAGCAGGCAGTCCCACCGGAGCTGGTTTGGGCGGCTAGAGCAAGAAGATCAGATATTGAAGAAGCAGCACGGCCGTTGGATTAACATCCAACGGTCACTGCTGCTAGAATCGTTTGTGGACTAAGTTGACAAAGCCAAAGTACACGTCAACCTAGTAGACGCACAAGTCAGCCTCCAAATCTGTCCCAAACAGCATACTGACCCGAAATTTCTAGCGATTCAAATTAATCTTAAATCTAAATATACCTTAATTTAAATTCAATGAAATTTTACCCGACAAAAAACAGTGAAATTTAAAATATCAAAATCCGAAAGAAAACAGTATTTGGGAACTAATTGCTGCTTGCTGTATTTTTTTCATTTTACAGCCCATTTATTATTACTTATAGCCCATTTCTTATTACTTATAGCCCATTTATTATTACTTATAGCCCATTTCTTATTACTTATAGCCCATTTTCGGGCAAAATGCATCCCTCCTAGTCTTGAAAGATTTCCGGCCCAAAGCGTAGAAAAGCAAGTAGGCCTATGTTGGTTATTACGCAAAAAACAAAATAGCTGGCTAGCCATTTTTCGTAAAGGAAAAAAACAAACTGGGCTGGTCATGTGCTAAACATATGAAATAAAAGCACAGGCAAGACGGGCCACGGGTCCCGCACAACCCAGTTGATACCCTTCTCCAACCCGAAAAACAAAATTATCAAGGCTACTAGGTCCCTACTGTCATCCTCACCATGTACAGTCATCTCCTTATTCCTCTCGGTTGTTGACCATGTTGACAACACCGGAGGGCGGCGCCGCGGCGAGCGAACCAAGGCGGAGGACAATGGTGAG
Organism: Aegilops bicornis; assembly: GCA_021605145.1. Classification (NCBI taxonomy): domain Eukaryota; kingdom Viridiplantae; phylum Streptophyta; class Magnoliopsida; order Poales; family Poaceae; genus Aegilops; species Aegilops bicornis. Next base: position 414,228,573 of record CM038672.1, read on the forward strand.
GCCTCGGACGGGAACGAACAGGAGCCAGGGAAGATCACAACCAGCCGTGGGAGGCGGGAGTAGGCGGTCCCGCTGGCGCTGGTTTGGCTTTGGCGGCTCGAGGAAGAAGAGATTGAGGAAACGCGACAGACGTTGAATGTCAATCGAACTGTCAAGGTTGGCACAATGGTTTTTTGACTAAGCGGACACCAAGTAGCATACTTTTTTATATATCGGAAGAAAACTGCGAGGAAAATGCGTTTGTCAGCCGTCCTCCTCACAGGGAACGTTCGCCACATAAGTGACTAGCACCCTTGGTTTTTAACCGAGAGTTCTTGGGTTCGAGTTCGAGGAACTCTCAATTTTGTCCTCCTTCCTTCCTCACAAAAAAGGGAAAGAAAATCAAAGACTTGGGAAGGCGTACAGAACAAGCTAGTGTACCAGTAAAGTGACGTTGCCGAGTTTTAGAAAAAAGAAAGACGTGCTCCAGTAGCTGGTTCAAATCCAAACCTAGACTATGATGTAACACCCCGGAAGTAACTTTCCACATTTGTAACTCCAACTCTTGCCATTTTCGGCATTGTGATATGATATTCCCTCCGTGGTTGGGTTTTCTTCTTTTTGCATTTTGTCCATGTCATGCATTTTATCATGTCATCATGTGCATCGCATTTGCATACGTGTTCGTCTCATGATTCTGAGCATTTTTCCCGTTGTCCGTTTTGCAATCCGGCACTCCTATCTCTCCCGGCGGTCCCTTTTACCTTTTTTCCGTGTGCGGGTACTAAACCTTCTCGAAATAGACTGAGGTTTGTCTAGTGGCCTTGGTATACCACCCGTAGACCACCGGTCAAGTTTCGGGTCATTTGGAGCTTGTTTGGTACTCCAACGGTTAACCGCACTCTCGCAAAGGCCTCTTTTATGTTGCAGCCCAACACCCCTCCAAAACAGCCCAATAACCCATCTAAGTCACTCCCATGCTCTCCGTCGTTCGATCACGATCGTGTGGGCGAAAACTACACCTCATTTGGACTCTCCTAGCTCCCTCTATGCCTATTTAAGCAAACCCCCCTCCAAATCCGGATCATCCCTTCCCCGAAACCCTAAAATTCTTCCTCCGCCACCACCGGACGTGTCCGCCTGCTACCGGACGTCCTCCGCCGCCGCCGCCCGCCGAATCCCGCGCCGCTGCCGCCCGCCCGCCACCGCCGCCCCTTGTGCCCGCCCGCAGCGAGGCCCTGACCCGCGCCGCCGCGCCTTCGCGGTGCCCGGCCGCCCGCGCCTCCAGCGGTGATGCGCCGCCGCCGCCAGCAGCTCCGCCCGCCGGCCGTCTTCCTCCCGGCCGGGCGCGCCACGCCGCCGGGTGGCCACTCCCGCCACCGGAGCCTCCGGCCACCGCCTCTGCCGGCCACGGGGCCCGCCGCCCCTCGGCGCCGCCTCCCCTCCGCCACCGGCGCCTCACAGAGCGCCCACCAGCGCCGATCCGATCGATCCGGCCCGATCCGGCCTCGGGAATCGCCAGATTGACTTCTCCCCCTCCTAATTTTCTCTAAGTTATTTTGCATCCAATGTTTTTGTTGCATTTTCAACGTGCTGTAACTTTGTCATCGTAGCTCCATTTTGCGCGTATAATATATAAAAATGTTCGCCTCGAAGAGTAGATCATTTCATCTCATTGGATCATTTTTATTTGAGCTCATATTGATGCCCGAAATGCTGTTAGAAGAGTGCTATGTGATGTTAGTTTCTGGATTTTATCAGAACTTGCACTTTTGTTATTTTTGCCATGATTAATGTGTGCACCCTATGAATTTGAGTCCTACATGTGTTTTGTAATATGCCATGCCATCTTTCCAGGGGTGTATGCCATGTATTTTTGTGATCAATGTGGTGACTAGAACAAGCATGCAAAGTAGGTGTCCTGATGTTGCTGATTTCAGCCCTGTTTTAGCTGATTTTGATGTCATGTTAACTTGATGCTACCGGTAGATCCATGCATATTTTGAGATACTTCAGTAAGGATGTTTTGTTAAACATGTCTTGCTCTATCCATCCATACCTTTTTTTACAATTATGGAGTACCATAGCTTGAGTCAATCAAGCTCTACTTTTGCTATAAAATGTTTCCTGGCAGATTGTTTACATGTTATTCAATTTTGCCAAGGTTGTTGTGGTTGATCCATGTACGCTATGTTATTGTTCTTGTCATGTATGTCTTCTATGACATGTCTTCTTGATGTATGTATGCTTAGTTTATCATTTAAGGCTCTGTAGTGAGTGCATTGAGCTTGTAAACATGCCTACTTGTTATCAGTTTTTGACATGTCATGTTGCTGAATCTGTTAACGAAACTTTCAATATTGACATGGGTGTTACTATATTTTCTGATCCTTTTTGGCTTATGGTCAGTAAGGGACTTTTGTTCTATGCTTTGAGTAGATTCATGCCATGCCTTGTTTTGCTATGTTAAGTTCCTGTAGCATGTAGTTTTCTTGCTCTGAACATTGCAACCTGATGCTGTTTTTGCCATGTCCAGCCTGATATTTTGTGCATTTTTGCCATGCTTGTTTGAACCTGTTATGATGTGATTTAGCCAAGCTCAGTGCTCATCTTTTGTCAAGCATCTTGTGTAGATCATTTCCATATACTTTGTTGGTACGTTTGGGTGCAGTAGCTTAATTTATTGTTGCTTGCTAAGTGGCATCATGCTGTTAATGGCAGATTTGTGCCATTCTTGTTTTGCTTGTCATTTCCAAACCGTGCATCCGATTCCGGTGATCTTTATATCGATTTCAACGAAATCATCTCATCTTTCCAGTGGCATACTTGGTTTGCCAAGTTGATGCCTGGTTCATCATTTTCCTTCCGGAGCGCACATACGCATTGCATATCACATCCCGCATATCATGCCATGTTTTGCATCATGTTGATTGTGCATTGCACCGTGATTTATTGTGGTTCCTTTGTTTGTGTTGTTGCTTTGGGTAGAGCCGGGAGATGAGTACGTGAACGAGGAACCTGTTGAGAACGCTTACGAGGATCAAGCTTTCGACAACTCTGAGAACATTGCGAGCAAGATGACCATACCCTCGAAATCACTTCTATCTTTGCTATGCTAGATGCTCGCTTCTTTGCTATGCCTATGCTGCGATGCCTACCACTTGCTATATCATGCCACCCATATTGCCATGTCAGCCCCTAACCATCCTTTCCTAGCAAACCGTTGATTGGCTATGTTACCGCTTTGCTCAGCCCTCTTATAAGCGTTGCTAGTTGCGGTGAAGTTGAAGTTTGTTCCTTGTTGGAACATGGAGATGTTGTTCCTTATCGGAACATGTTTACTTGTTGGGGATATCACAATATATATCTGCTATAATTAATACATCTATATACTTGGTAAAGGGTGGAAGGCTCGGCCTTATGCCTGGTGTTTTGTTCCACTCTTGCCACCCTAGTTTCCGTCATACCGGTGTTATGTTTCTTGATTTCGCGTTCCTTACACGGTTGGGTGATTTATGGAACCCCTTGACAGTTCGCTTTGAATAAGACTCCTCCAGCAAGGCCCAACTTTGGTTTTACCATTTGCCACCTAAGCCTTTTTCCCCGGGTTTTTGCGAGCCCGAGGGTCATCTTTATTTTAACCCCGGACGGTGCTCCTTCGAGTGCTGGCCCGAACCGGGCAGATCAAGGCGCCACCACGGGCAACTCGAGGTCTGGTTTTACTCGTAGAGGCTGACCTATCCGGATGTGCCTCGAGAACGAGATATGTGCAGCTCCTATCGGGATTTGTCGGCACAATCGGGAGGCTTTGCGGGTCTTGTTTTATTGCTTTGTCGAAATGTCTTGTAGTCCGGGATTCCGAGATTGATCGGGTCTTCCCAGAGAAGGAATATCCTTCGTTGACCGTGAGAGCTTATAATGGGCTAAGTTGGGACACCCTGCAGGGTAATATCTTTCAAAGCCGTGCCCGCGGTTATGAGGCAGATGGGAATTTGTTAATGTCCGGTTGTAGAAAACCCGAAGTTGACCTCAATTAAAATACACATCAATCAAGGTGTGTAACCGTGATGGTCTCTTCTCGGAGTCCGGGAAGTGAACACGGTGTTGGAGTTATGTCTGACGTAAGTAGTTCAGGATCACTTCTTGATCGCTACTAGCTTCACGTCCGTGCTTTGCTTCTCTTCTCGCTCTCTTTTGCGAAATAGCCACCATATATGCTAGTCGCTTGCTGCAGCTCCACTTTACTACTCTGTCCTTCCTACAAGCTTAAATAGTCTTGATCTCGCGGGTGTGAGATTGCTGAGTCCCCGCGACTCACAGATACTTCCAAAACAGTTGCAGGTTCCGACGATGCCAGTGCAGGTGACTCAACCGAACTCAAGTGGGAGTTCGACGAGGAACGTGGTCACATTATGTGTCTTTTCCCGATGATCGGTAGTGGTGCCCAGTTGGGACGATTCGGGATCTGTGTATCATTTGGGGTATCTTCTTTTATTTTGGTTCCGTAGTCGGACCTTGAGTGTACTCGATTGATGGATGTTTAATTATGTAATCGTGTGTGAAGTGGCGATCGTAAGCCAACTATGTACCTCTTTCCTTATTTATTACATGGGTTGTGTGAAGATTACCTCACTTGCGACATTGCTTTCAATGCGGTTATGCCTCTAAGTCGTGCCTCGACACGTGGGAGATATAGCCGCATCGGGGGCGTTACATATGACTATATATGGTGCTATGCTACTCTGCAAGTAATGAAACTGACATATCCAACGTTCGCTTCTCCTCTTCTCTACTTACTCAGCCTAGCATCAGAAGCTCTGGCCACAGCAACCATGTCCGCTGGCTGCTCATCCACCTGCTCTTCAGCAGGCAACAACCAGATATGCGCCAAGTCGCCACACGTACCATCGCCTGTGGGTCTCATCACACCCCCGCCGGCACACGCACTGCAGCCGATTGCTCATCGCAACCCGTTGCTGTTGGTGTGGTGCCACTGCTGCAAATCACGCAGAGTCATCCATCGCGTCTCAACCACAATCCGCAACCCTGGCTGAGTCTTCTACAAATGCCCGAATCATAGGGTAATAATATATTTAAGTGTTGTTCTGCTGCTTTCGGTTGCTGATTTTTTTAATAGTTTGGTTGATGATCTTCCAATTTGATTCGTGCGTAAAAGGGAAGATTCGTGTGATTTGTATTTACGGGAAGTTCTTGATGTGGGGAATGCAACTATGCTGATTATTTGGTTAGCCGAGGAATCCCAATACCAGCAGGTTGGGGTGTTGGACAAATGGCGAAGGAACGATAGAAGAGGAAGATGCAGAGCGAAGGTTAAAGATGCAGTTCCTTCCGATCATGGCCAAGCAACAATTGCTGAACGGCCTTGACAACAATGAGGATATGAAAGAGCTTGTGAAGATAATGGGCAAAATCGATGTGCTCAGAGGATGATTGTCTCTTTATTTGCGGTGTATGTAGCACTTCGTGATGTATTGATGGCTATGACATGAGCACTTTCTTGAAACTAGTAATGAATGAAACACATGTAGCAGGCTGGGGTAGTGTTGTGAACATCTAATGATTTCTATTAACGGAAATCAGGGGGTATCCCCTTTTGCTCATATAAATAAATAAATAGCAGAGGCCCTGTCGGGTCAGCTTTGTTCTCATTCGAAGACGTCGAGCAAATTGCAGTCCAACAGTAAACTATGTCATCAAATTCAAGTTTCACAGCCAAACATGAGTACAACTAAACAACAATGTCATCACGTTTTAGTTGTCATACAATCACCAAACACAAATCAGCATACATACCAAGTGATGTTCTCACTGCAAAATACTAAACAACATGTTCATCAGGTTTCGGTTGTCATAGCAAACACAATTTCACGTAGTAGATAAAAAATGTCTTCTGACAGGCAAATACGACAAAAGCAACGTAATCATCATCTGCAGCAAAGCGTCAACATCTTCGCCATGTGTATCGGTCAATCGTAATTCCCCATGGTGTCATCTTCTTCTTCGTCCTCAACGTCCTCGAACGTTGGCTTCTTCTTCTTGATCAACTCTTGTATGTCCACAGCATGACAGGCAATCTTTTCGCCAGCGTCATTGACGTGATGGTTCTCAAAGATATTAGGAACATCTGTGTTATCTTGTACATCAGGAGCAGTGTAAGCATCATCTTGTTGTGCAACTTCATTAAACGAATTCCTCTGCTCAAACCTTTGCAATACTCTCCAGTCATCGCTATGTGCAAATGTGTCTTCCAAGAAAAATATCTGTGTTGCTTGATTTGCCAAAATAAAAGGCTCATTGATCAGGTACGCCGCCTTGACATTGATGGATTTGAAATGATCATTAGCTCTGGGTTTTGCGATCCTGGAAAACAGGTTATACCAACGACAGCACAATAGAACCACACTCCGATGATCCTCGAAACTAGAGATATACTGCAACTGAACAATGTCTGTTATGTTAGCATACATTTCAGTTGTCTCTTTGTCATCATACGATTGCGTGCTCATGATGGCACTGTTTTGTGTCTTCCCGCCTTCATCTCGTGCAAGGGTGTTGTAGCGCACATCTCCAACAATGCAAGATTCATAATGTCTTACCGAGTATCGGACCCATTGCTAGTGAGTAAAGGGCATCATCAACTGCCTGCCCGTCCTCCGCATCTTCTTAACCTATGGTTAGAAAATAGACAAGCTGATCATCTTATGTACTCAATATATTAAAAAAGCTGACAAGCACTTCAAAAGCTTACATGGTTCTTGAACCATTTCGCAAATCCTGCCATAACCGGTTTGTCAATGTTTCTTGGATTTTGTGGCAAGAACTCCTCTTTGTAGATCTTTGCACAACATAGTGATTGCGCCAAACATCTAAATATATAAGAATGTGCTGCAAGTTTAGTAGATTACGATGTATAAGCTGCAAAGATCGCACTTACTTGATATAAGGTAGTATCTCGTGACGGTTATTCAACACATAACAACTATTTTGTCCAAATCTTTTAGGTTTGTCCTCTTGTCGACTCTTCCCAGAACTCCTAATGTAATAATCGAAAACATTGAGCCCGAGATTGTCTTCACCCACCTCTTTGCTAAGATGATCAGCTGTTTCAATGTATTTTGAGCGTAATGTCAACGCTTCAGAGTAGCAATGTAGGCCTCTGCAATGGAACCCTCGGGTCTAGCTCTGTTCCTAACATAGCCCTTGAAAGTGCCTAGCCGCCTTTCAATAGGGTACATCCAGCCATCTTGTCTTGGACCTCTAAGTAGTGCCTCATCAGGTAGATGAACAACCAAATGCACCATCACATCAAAGAAGGCTGGAGGATATATCTTCTCAAGGTCGCATCGGATAGTTGGTATCTTGTCTCTAAGACGCTCCAAAGCATCTATCCTAATATTTCTATCGCAGAGTTCCTCAAGAATTGTCCCAACTCGCAATCGCTTCTGTATAAGTCGTATGCCCAATCCTCTAAGGATAATGTAAAACCCTTTGAAGTAGGACGTGGCGGTCATGAGTTTTCAACCCTTGTACCTTGTTTCCGTCAGACCGAATCTCCTTCGTGGTTGGAAGCAAATCCATGTGGGAATCTCACACGTGATGTGACCTCGCAAATTCTTTTCTTTCTACCTTGTCCAAGACGCATACAATTGGTGCCATATCCCGTGGTTTACCTTCATCTTGCACTTGCAAATCCTTTACGATACCTGTGTGTCAAATCAATCCTAGATTTTAAGGTATCTTTCGTCTTGCCTTCAATGTTAAGAAGTGTGCCAATAATGCTGTCACATATATTTTTTCTTGATGTGCATCACATCAAGATTATGCCGCAGATCCAAATCTTTCCAATACTCCAAGTACCACAAAGTGGACCTGCGGGTAAACAATAATCTCTCTTCTACCGTGCCATGCTTCCTTTTCCCGCTACCATTACTGTGGATGGTTTCCTGGTGTAATATGCCTGACCTTCTCTAATTCCACTTGCAACTCATCGGTGGTGAGCCTCTTTGGCGCTTCACGGTTTTCATGCTTTGCATTGAACACATGTCTTTGGTATTTTCTAGGATGCGGCTTGTCCTTGGAAAGGAAACGGCGGTGTCCAATGTAACAGATCTTGCTAAGTATTGCGTATGACAATGATTCTGTCACAGCGAACACATGCATTGTAACCATGTGTCGTCGCCCACGACATAGTGCCCAAAGCCGGATAATCATGGATGCACCAAATTACAACAAAGACGCAGAAAGAAATCAGCTGGTGGGCTGCTATATAGGTCTCGAGTGAGAACACCCTTCCATAGCTGTTGAAGTTCCTCCACAAGAGGCTCCATGAACAAATTAAAATCCTTTCCAGGACTTTTTGGACCTGGGATGAGCAAGGCCATCATGTAGTTTGATTCTTTGGTGCGTACATTTGGAGGCATGTTGTAAGGGATAACAAGCAATCGCCACATGCTATATGTGGCGCCTGGTGGCCAAATGGGTTAAATCCATCTGAAGCTAAGCCAAGTCTAATGTTTCTCGTCAGAAGAAACTCTTTGTGTTTATCATTGAAGCTTTTCCAATCACTACCATGAGATGGATGGCTCATTACATTCTGATCTCTGTACTCCTGGTTCCTAGAATGCCACAATACATCCTCTCTTGTTTCACAGATCATGAAACAACCTCTCGCAATCTTGGTGTAATTGGAAAATGTCTCGTAACATTATGAGGAACCCTCTTCACAGCATCGCCATCTTTCCATCTTGATGATTTGCATTTCGGGCATTCACTTAATTTGGCATAATCCTTCCTAATGTAACACATTATTCTTACAAACATGGATCGTATCATATCCAATTCCAACAGCATGAAGGAAATTCTTCATTTTATTGTAGGTGTGTGGCAGCTCAGACGCATCTGGGAAAGATTTGCAGAAAGCAGCCAACATCGCATCGAACGATTTGTTGGTCATCCGCTCAGATGTATTCACCCGAAGAAAGGTGACCATAGCTGAGAATCTCGACAGCTTATTTCCTGGGTGACAGCAACGTTGCATTGTTCCAACATGCGGGCCCACCGTTTTTCTTCTGCAGGTGAAAGTTCACGGAATGCACGAGCATTTCGTAGCATTGTTTCAATGTTGTTCAAACTCACTGGCTCCGCCACCACCACCTCCTCCTCCTCTTCCACCTGAGCATCAGGCAGATCAAGATGGTGATCTGCTGCTTCCACGTAATCAATAACATTGACGTTCACAGCTTCACCATGATGAACCCACCTAGTATATGTGACCGACATCCCATACAAGTGTAGATGATTTTGCACAGTTAGTTGACTGGGTCTTGTAACTGAATTCATACAACTGCTACATTGTGCAGCACATCTGATTTCGGACCACCGTACTCAGCTCTGATAAAGTTCATGAAGTTTTCAACCCCCTCGACATATGCAGCGGAGAATCTTCAAGCAGAAGTTATCCAAGTCATGTCCATCTGTTAGACATACAAATTAGTTCTTCTACTAGATATTACAGGAAAAACATATATGCTTTTTTATGAAGTCCAGAAAAAAATACCTAGGTCGATGCTTAAAGCTATGGCAAGATATTTGGACGAGCAGATCTAAATGTGAAATATATGTAAAGCTAATTCAGCAAACAGATTTGAGTGCTAAATTATGGCGAGCTATTTCAGTGATCGGTGAGACCGAGCACACATCCATCAAACTATCGAAGGCCATCGCAGCAACAAAGATCGAGTATAAACGGTGTAGAGCTATTTCACCTAACAGATTGGCTACTAGACCATGGCAATCTACGTCACAATAAATATATGGCAGGATATTTTAGCAACTAATCGGCCTTGGCATGCCATCTCAGCTAAGCAGATTGAGTGAAGAACAGGGCAAGGAAGCTTCTTAAGCAGAGCATATTGACAGTAAACTACTTCGGCAAACAGTGAGATTAACAGCGTCTATCAGCTAACATTCAGCTATACACCCACATGAACGGGGACACCAGCTAAACAGTGGGAGAAGCTGGCCGCCGTGTGTCTCCACATGAACGTCTCCAGCGGTGGCGGCGCTGAACACCATGTGCCTCCACAAGAACGTAGCCAGAGGTGGCGGCGCGGCTAGAGGACGACAGTCTACGAGAGCGTACTGTGGGAGCGAGAGGATCGCTGCAAGGCCCCTCGACGAATCAAGGGCGCCGACGTATCGGCGCTGGCGAGGAGGGAGGCTTTGCGGAGCGAATGGAGTGGAGGGGGACGGGGGTTTGGGGAATATTTGGCCGAAAAGGCGGTTGAATCAATTTGGGGGAATTTTGTGTGTGGGGGGTGGGGATTTTCGCGCGGTGGGCGGGGGGAGTTTGGCGCATGGTCGGTTTCTCCAAGTGCAGTCCCACGTGTTAGTGAAGAGGCAAGCCGAAGCGCGTTCCGTTTGCGTGAGACGTGTGCAGGACCGAACGTGTGTGGGGTGCAATGCGACTGCGACAGGAGTTCTGTGAGTGTACCGCCTTTTTTTTCTTTTAAACTAGGTGCTTCGCCCCCTAAAAAAATGTTGCTTCGCGCGATCCATCGATACTACTACTAGTAATCCGGTAATCCCGACTAAAGCGGGCGGCGGGTCTTTTCCCCGCACGATATGCTGGGAGGTTGGCTTAGTTGGGTTTTTAGATTTGTCTCGGTTCAATAAAAAGCGAGTTGGTGATGATGGTGTGCCTGTCATCCTGCAATATAGGCCGTCTGATCTATATCTAACGAATAGGAAGGAAACTATGACAATTTACCCGCACTCCTCTCCACATTTGCGAGATAAGGCTTTCCCTCGTTCATCCTTTTCTCCCACAAGATCTTGATCTTCCGTTACAACGACGGCATCTTGCTAGTACTCCTACAATATGTATATTATTGTGAAAGTTCATATACACCGGCTGAGATTAATGCAAACACGGCAGATTTTCATTACATTTCAAACTTTTATAGGACAGAAAAATAAAAGAAACCCGACCCTAAACCTATTCTACCGCAGTGATCGACGTCCTCCATCTGCGATCTCTATGTACGGGGGTGGGGTTCAAGACCCGTGAAGTGAAGGTGCGGTCTCCGGCGAGGAAGAGTAGAACACGGGATACGGACCGGCCAGTTGGCACACCATGCCCTGCCGCCTCCCATGCCCTACTCATCCTCGAGGAGTCCCGACCTCGGCGGTGCCGGACGTTGGATGGCGGCAAGTAGGACGCGTGGACGACGGTGCTCCGTCGTCGGCCGCCAGTAGCCACCGCTTGTGCGATCGCGTCCGCGTCCGGCTACGCCGCTATTGCGTCGCGAGAGGCGACTTGAGCGAGGGCGGCGACCTCGAGCTTCATCCCTAAAGACAAGCTCTCTCGCAGAGCGTTCGCACTTGCGGTCATGCAGGATGTGGTGCCAGGTAGGAGGACGATGCGCTATGGTGTGGAGGTTAGCTGGGCGTTGCCGCTTTAAGAAGCGCATTCCGGTGAGGCCAAGCATCCGGGTGCGCCATTAAGTCACCGGAGTTGGTTCCTCGGGCACCGAGCCTCTTAACGATGACATACGAACAGACGGCATGAATGCGGGCAGCTGGCGCAGGCTGGGAACGCACCGCGCGACGGCGCGAGGGACGAGGGCTTTGGTGTGCCAGGGTAGTCAACTGCGGTCGTGGCAACGTTGGAGATGCCCTTTGCTCAAATGCGATCCCCGCATGTCATTGGAAAACAAGACGACCTGGCATGGTCTCAAGTCCATAGGATGCAGTTGGCCGCGCTACACCACTCCGCGGACGCGTCGCGGCGCCCCGTGCATCCTCGACGAGCCGGGTGTTGGGGTGTGTTTGGATTGTGGCCAAAGTGCACCTTACAAAATTTTTGGTCATGACCCAAAGATTGGTCTTTGTTTGGATGGTTGCCATTTCTTTGGCATGCCAATGAACTCTAGCCAACTCTAGTTCATTTTTCTTGCCAATGTCAGCCAAATCATGGGCAACCAATACCTCAACCAAAATTTTGGCTACCCAATGCTTTGATGGGGCAACTTGGGCACAAACCAAACATACCGTTGGTCGTGTCACAGCACTAACGCCACCCTCGGCACACTGAAACCGACCGTGTCTATCGACGATATGAGCGTGTCCCTCACCTTGGTCGCCGTGTCCAGAGGCGGTGCTGGAGCTACGCCCCGTTGTTGGCCCCAACGACCCACTTGAACGGTTGTCGGTGGCGAGGAGGTCGTGGGCCAGCTCCTCCATTGGACTAGTCTGCGCTATGTCGGTTTCCCTGTTTTCCCGGCCATATTCGAGCGTCAGTGCTCCGCATTGCGCATTAGGCCTTTCACTATGTAGGCCAAGCGAGACAACTTATTGTTTATTTGAGCCGTTCAAGTGTAATCATGTGGCGTTTTCTTATTTCTCATTCCTCTCCAACCCTCTTCTCCATCGATCATGTCGCCCTCAAGTCGAGTCCCTCCTACCGCATGCCTCATTTGAACATTCCGCCGAGTATCATTCGCATGTACCCACCCTAGTCCTCTTTCAATAGATCTCCGGACCCCGAGATGAAATTGAGAGGGAACGAGTGGGGGCACGTGATACCTAAGGCAGATTCAAAATTTTGAACCGGTGATCATAGCATCCACAAATCATATATAAAGGGTATTCAATGTTCGTTTCGTTTTTGAACGTACAATATACTCCCTCCTATCCTTTCTACTTTACATACTAGCTCCCTCCATCTAGGTGAGTAAGTCATCTTAGGTTGTGCACTATGACCAAGGAGGAGAGAAAAACGAGAGACATTAATGTCTATTTGCTAATTAATAGTATTGCATGCAATGAACTAACCACTGCATGTCATGTTTGATAGTCTCAAGTCATTAAAAGCATGCACACCGTCATCTCTTATTGGTTGATATGTCAAGAAACAAGAAACGAGGTAGAAGTTAATGCACCGCGCCTAAGTGTTTTGGGATTATTTGGTTTTCGTAAGATGACTTACACACCTAGACGGAGGGAGTATAAGTTTTATGTGTAGTCAAAGTATCTCTACTATTATAAAAAAGGTATCAACATTCAACAACGCCCAATCAATATTGTTCGATTCGTACGTACTCCTAGATTTGTACTCGAGATGGTTTCCAATTTGACTATTGACAAGATTAATAGTACTCCTTTCACATAGGTGAGTAAGTCATCTTAGGTTGTGCACCGTGACCAAGGAGGAGGGGAAAACAAGAGATATTAATGTTTATTTGCTAATTAATAGTATTGCATGCAATGAACTAACCACTGCATGTCATGTTTGATAGTCTCAGGTCATTAAAAGCATGCACACCCTCATCTCGTATTGGTTCATCTGCCAAGAAACAAGAAACGAGGTAGAAGTTAATGCACCGGGCCTACGTGTTTTGGGATTATTTGGTTTTCGTAAGATGACTTACAAACCTAGACGGAGGGAGTACATGAGATGTATAATGTGAAAATTATATCATTGGAAACTCCTTTCACATCTGAAATTGACCATATGCTTTGTGTAAGTTGCATGTCATATATTATTACTCTAACATTTGGTCAAAGTTAGCCTCGAAAAATGCATTAGACCTTGTATGCTTTGTGTAAGTTGCATGTCATATATTATTACTCTAACATTTGTGTAAGTTGCATGTCATATATTATTACTCTAACATTTGTGTAAGTTGCAAGTCATATATTATTACTCTAACATTTGGTCAAAGTAGTATAGTGGAAGTGGATCCTCGGCGTAGGTATCTTCGCCTTACCCTCCCTTTCGGTCACTTCTTGGCGGACCCCATGCTTGCTAGGCCCGCATGTCGGTTACTCAATGGGTTCGCCATGTCAGATCCTCATCCGTAGTATACTCCCTCTGTTTTTATTTACTCTGCATAAAACGGAAGGAGTGGTGGTATAATAAATGACGCAGGCGAGGAAGGCGGAGGGACGTTGGTTTGCTCTCAACTGCGGTCCCACAAGCGAGCAAAAACGCAAGACGAAGTGCGTTCCATTCGGTGAGTGACGTGGAGGGTCCAGCGTGCCGGGCTGCAACGTGAACGCGACAAGAGCGATGTACAGTCAAAACCGATTGATCGCTCGTCACCGGAACCACTATTCACACATGAACCTTCGCTGCTCGGCCTACGCCAGCCACTGCCCTAAAACCACACCAAATATCCAGCCCATTCCCCCACCTTTCGATCCCCTAGCCCGCATCAAGCGTCCCCTAGTTATTTGAAAGCCATGGTGCGCCGCAAGATCACTTACAACAAGATGTCGACGCCCGGCGCCACGCGCGAAAATCGCGGCGGTCGGCGCCACAGACCTCCGTTCCCAAGCTCGCTGCGGCGGGCCAATCCTCGAGTTCTCTGGAGCCAAGCTACGAGGAGGAGGAAGCCGATCCAATGTTCATCGCGGAGGTCGCGGCGCGAAGGCCCCCGATGGGTATGAGACGATGGACGTCGGCTTCGTGCCGGCGTCCGAGTCCCCCATGGTGCAGGCGGACCAGCGGTTCAACATCGCGATACTAAAGGAGGACCGGGAGGCAGAGGCTCAACTCGACGCGGAGCGCGCGCATGCCGCTGCCATCGAGGCTCTCCTCCAGGCGGTACCGGATGTCGTGGATGTGAACCGGGCGGAGGAGGCTCAACTTGAGGCAGAGCGCGCGGATCCCGCTGCCATCGAGGCCCTCCTGCAGGTGGAACCGGACGTCCTGGACATGAACCGGGCGGCAGAGGCTCGACTCGACGCAGAGCGCGCGGATGCCGCTCTCATCGATGCCCTCCTGCAGGCGGAACCGGAAGTCCTGGACTTGAACCGGGCGGCGGAGGCTCGACTCGACGCGGAGCGCGCAGATGCCGCTGCCATCGAGGCCCTCCTGCAGGCGGAACCGGACGTCCTCGACTTGAACCGGGATGTGCTCTCGTCCGTGCAGAGCGCCCGCACGCTCTTCTTGAACGAGTAGCTGGAGGCCGAGGACAACCACGGTGCGGAGACACACGTCGGCAGTGACGGCTGGTTAGTGCCGGCAGCCAAAGACGACGGGGCCGTCTCTTTCCGCGAAAGCAAAGGATAGTTTTTCTTTATGTTGTTGTTTTTATGGATCTTTTGCTGTGTAAAAACATACTATTTGTTATGCAAGTCGCTGACTTGGGCCGATCTACCTTTTTCAGGCGGTTGGTTGAATGTCCCACGTCTCCTAACCCTTCTTTCCTTCTTCCTCACCTCTTCTTCTTCCCCAACAGACCACCGCACGGGCGCAGACGGATACTCCCCAACATGCGGTTGGATAAACATACTCTATGAACGAAAATTATGTGTCAGCGATAGGATGGCTGAGTTTGGTTTGTTCACATGTGACATCACGTGTCAGTGAGGGTGCGTTCCCTTGGTTCGGTTTGCGGCGTACAGGAGCGACTGTGTGAGGGTGCAGTGTGACCACGGCGTGCAGGAGCGATCGTGTGAGGGTGCGGTGCGACCGCGACAGCTATGCACAAGTGTACCTTCTTCTCATTTTGAAAACTTTAGGCAAGCTTGGCAAAAATGTGTGGCGAAGTTTGGCAATGCAAGGCCTAGACCCAAACAGGATAAGTAATGCGTGCATTACTAGGAGTACTAGTGTTAAAAAAGAAAGGCGGGGTTTTCCTTCGTGGGATTTAATCGATACAAATCCTCGTTTCACATGTCAATTAATGCGTATTTTTTTCTCGAAAGACCAAAGAGCTAACCATCTCACTCCTCATCGTTTGATTAATGCAGTGCCATGCAAACAAACCTTCTCACTTCCGCATGCATGCAGGGGATATTAATGTCCTTGGTTGCTAACCCCATCAATTTTGCCTGGATTAGTGTGAGTGGCCCTTTGCAAATTGTAATTTTGATATACTGGCCTTGTGTACAAAAAAATGGAGGTAGTAACTATATTTGAATTCCTTGCCCATTGCGGTGACGTCGACGACTTTTTTTTGTGGTTTGGCGAAGTGCGTTCGACGGAGAACACCATTGAGCGAGACCACGGCAAGCCGAGACAACCGCCTTATTTGCATCCAGGAAGTCCTTTACTAGTACTACTACTAGGAGTACTAGTGCGGTGAGATTGTTTCTCGAAGAAGACGATGGAGAAGCGGAGTCAGCGAAGAGTGAAATGATAGTTCCTTCGTCCATGCTTTGTGATTTGACGCCTCACTGCTTTGTGATTTGTGATAGAAGGGACAGGGGAGTAGACTCTGTGCTCTATAATGTACTACATGCGTCCAAGCATGGGAGAAAGAGGAGAGACGTTGCATTTTTCTATTCCTTCAATCAATCAATCGAGAGCTTCGGTTCCATCTTTTGGCTTTGGCAACACCGTCCACAATGGTTCCCACGATGCCAAAAGCTATTTTCACATTTGGCTACACATTGTGGATGCCCTTGACCGTACCACTTGGTTTTGCTTCGTGTGCTATCTATACAAATCTCAATTATATTGATCTAAAAATTATAGAATCAAAGATTAGTAAAAGGAGGTGATTTTGTCGCGGATGGCGGGGGAGGTTTCTTATTTTCGGAGGACGTTGTCCTGGCGGTTTGCTAACATGCGGTCCCACGTGTCAGTGCTTTACCAAGCTGATCTGCGTCCCACATGAGGCAGAACAACGGCAGAAGCAACACGTGGTTAAGTTGAAGAAGATGAGGGAGAAGCGGATTCAGCAACGAGTGAAATGATGGTTGCTTCGTCCCTCCAACTTATTTTTTAGCATTATTACTTCGTCCTCCAACTTAACTGCGGGAAAGGTGCAGCTTTGTGATTTGACGCCTCATTGCTCATTACTACGCCGGCGCCATGACTGGGGTGCTTCGCCCCGGCTGCTCTACACTGTATTCTGGAATGGCACGTGTACCCGTGTGACACCCCAAAATTTTAACCTTGTTTTATTAATTAAAATTTTGCCAGGAAACTTAAACTTTTATTTTCTGGATTTTCTTTTGATTTCAGAACCATTCTTTTCTTTATTTTTATGGAGTTATTACCCCAAGTGAAAACTTTCCAATTATATTATTGGACTTGTTTAACCTCTCAAGAAAAGCATTTCTATTATCAGTGGATTCATTTGCATAATTATTGCTCTCTGAACTTTATTCCTTAAAGTGATTTTTCATTAGTTTTGGAGCTCTATTTGAACTACAACCATTTGATAAATTTATTTAAAATTCCAACCAAAATTTGGAGATGTCATGTGATGTTTTTAAATCACTTTTATGCAAAAATATCTTCTGTTCATTGGAGATTTTGAGCTCTACACCAAGTTTTCAAATCTGGTCCAGTGGGCAATTTTGCACTACTTCCTATTTAAATATTTCTTTAGAACTTCCACCAAAATTATGGGATGTTAATAGGAGTATATTATTCAACTTTATGCAAAAACCCAGTTATGTCCTTTGAAAAATTTGAGTGAATCAACCTCATTTTCATTCTGGTCCAACTTGATGATTTGTACTGCAACCATATTTTAACTTGCTCCTTTACCCATGATTCTTTTTCCTGCTTATAGACCACCCTGCAAAACCCTTAAGTCCAAGAGATCAGCCCCATAGGCATGTTTTAAGTTGACCAAATTGCCCCTTTCCTTTTCTGTCCACATTTGAGTTTCACCAAAACTTGCATTGTAAAGTTTCTTGTTTTACCAAACCAACTCCACCACCATCTTTTTGAATGAAGGAGACACCAATCTGGAATGTTTTGTTGCCATCAGAGTCCTTTAGATGCCACTGGCATTTCATTAAACACCTGTAGCGCATGGCCAGATTTGGCATGGTTGTAAGATTGTATTGTGAACTTCCCCCTCTGTCCAAACCAGGTTGTCTAGTAGCCTTATAATTGTCTCTAACCTAGATCTGTTGATTTGCATTGGCATTCAGGCAAGTTTGGTCGCTCTGGCATTTCGTCGAACGATTGTCGTGCGTGCCCGAAGCGCGGCCAGAGCGCGCGTTTTGCACGTGCCGCGCCTGAGCCGCCGTGCTCGGGTCTGCATTCCCGAGCTTATCCTGACCCTCTGCCACTCGCAGCGTAGGGCCAAGCCTCGACCTGTACTCCCTCACGAGCACCACAGCCCCTCGCCACGTCTCCGGCAAGCCAGAAGCTAGCTGCCATCGCCGCCGCTGGGTCGGTGCAGACGGGCCACACAGTGCGCTCGAGTACCCCAGCCCGTCGTGCTCATCCACAACCCCGTCGCCTATCTCTGCAAGCTCTGCCAGCCAGTCCCCACCTCCCCTGCTCTGCAATAGTGTCGCCGCCGTCATGGTTATCCTCGGGCAGCCGACGAACCGACCTCTGGCGCCTATAAAACGAAACCCCCTCGCTCTATCAGCCTCAGGTAGCACCGTAGCTTCCCCTTAGACCAATCCCGCGCATCAAATTGGCCCGCAGAGGCCATCTCCTTCACCTCCGGCCGAGACGCTCACCGCCGCTCTTCTATTCATTCCGACACCACCAGAGCCCCTCCCTCTGCCCTATCACCACCATTAGCTCCATCATGACCCCGAAAACCCTTTCCCGCTTCCATTTTCACCCGGAAACCACGGTATGCCAAATCCCATTCCCTCCCGAAGCTTCCCCTCCGCCATGGAGGAAGGTGCTCTCACCCTCAAGCTCCCCCGCACCCCTAACCACTGCAGATGGATGCGGTGCCTCCTCCCGATCACCCCCATATCGCGAGTGTGTCGAATGGTGGCTCGTATCGCCGGGGATCGCCGTTGGAAACGGCCCCTGTCTCTGTCGAGGCGCGCACGGGGGGGGGGGGGGTGGGGGAAGAAGATGAACCCGACAGGTGGGGACCACCTGTCGGTGAGCCAACCCAAGGCACTAGTGGCGCAGCCCGGCCGATGCGTTTTCCTCTGGTGGAAGCGTATACGCGTAAGTACGCGACCAATCTCAGAAGACGTAGTCCAGGAGAACCGTTTTCCTTTTTCTTTTAAAAAAAAACAGAAAGTTGACTAAACTTTGACTGGCTATATCTTTTTAAATAAAACTCCAAATGAGTTGATTCTTTTTCCAACCTCTCTCAAATATTGTCTAGTTTATTTTCAGATTTATTTGAAAAAAATTCAGACAATTTTTTGTACTGTTTTGAAACTATGAGTTAATTTGAATAATTTCAAAAATAGGTTTTTGAAGAAGAAGTCAACTTTCAAAAGGCACACCCCCACTTGCATACTCTTGAAGGCAAGCATTCTGAACTCTGGCGTAATATTGTGTGTGTTATTTGACACGGTTACAACACCACCTCGACACGGAGTATCTGTTATTTTATGTGTTAATATGTTCCTACTCCTGAGTGCATATTGAGGATTTCATGCCATTAGAGGTGGATATGTTTGTGATAGTGGTCACCATCAAATACCTTTCATGCATACCGGAAGGAATCCGGGAAAGCCTCTGTCTTGGGTAGACACGGGCTTGCCCCCAGTCCTCCTCGACACGGTTGCGTCCGGTACGGCATGATGAGGTATGTCGAGTGGTGATTCTGTTTGTTGATTGAAGTAAAGATTGTTATGCTAATCATGCAGGGAAATACTTAAACCTCCTGTGTTGACCCTAGATCGAGTCTTGTTCCGGTAACCCCCATACTTGTTTTGTACTACCACTTGTCCCTGCCATAGGTAGGGTACGGTTCAGTAAGTCGTCAACCCCTTTCCTAGCACACACCGTACAGAGAGACCATGGTGGAAGATACCGGAGGCATCCGGTAGGCATGCCACCTGGTCCGGGCATGGGTGTTTTCGGTTGGAGCCAAGGGGTAGCTCCCCTAGTTTGCTGCCATGTATAAATTTTGTGATCCCATGCTAATCGAGGTTGTAGCCTCCCACTTAGAGTTTTGCTTAAACATGTGCCATGGGTGATTCCTGCATACGTATGAGTTAGGCTGTGTGTGCGGTCGTGAGTTTTCAACCAAAAGATCAGAGACGGAATTAGTCCCGATGGACTAAAGGAACTGCTACTCGTGGGTAAAGAGTACACCCTCTGCAGAGGATAAATCTATTCAAATAGCCGTGTCCATGGTTAAGGACTACAGTCTGGGATGGGTCAAGTGTCGGTCTTAGTGTCGGTCTTCAGAGGAGAAACTGTTAAACCAGAACCTGGATCATGACTCGTGACTTGTGATGATTATGATTATTATTTTTATGGACTAACCTATTATATTATTTGAAATTATTGAGTATCCCTGGCACGGTTCTACCTCCTGGATATTCACTGTGATTATGTTCTTATAAGCCCTTTATGTGGTGTCGCATAGATGCCTGACTGTGGCATGCTTGTTATTTATTTACTTTATAAGCCCTTTATGTGGTGTCGCTCAGACGCCCGACTGTGGCATGTTTGTTATTTGTTTACATTATAAGCCCTTTATGTGGTGTCGCGCAGACGCCCGACTGTGGCATGCTTGTTATTTATTTACTTTATAAGCACTTTATGTGGTGTCGCTCAGACGCCCGACTGAGGCATGCTCGTTATTTACTAACCTTTCGAGACGTCTCTTCAGACATCCGATCGGTGCATTTTATTACTACTCTATTATTACATATTCATGTCGCATATAAATAACCTGCTTGCATGCATCATGGATTTTATTTTATGACTGACGTTGTGATCATAGAATATTTCAGAGCATGATTATCGTTTGTTATATTATACCCGTGTTCATAATGTTTGCGAGTACATTAAAAAGTACACACTGGCTTGTCCCTGGCTATTGTCTTGGCCAGATTTCTTGCTTGGAGAGGAGCGTTACGATGACAACCCCGAAACCTAAGCAATGGTGACAACAGCCTCGCGAAGATAGAAGTTATCCAGGTCAGCTGTTCCTGTGGGAAATGGAGTCCCGTAGACGCTGATGACCCACAAACCGCTTCCGCCATCAACCACTAGAAACCATTTGTTGTACTCAAAAGCCAGAATGGTCTTGTACTACATATTTTGTATTTTTCTTGGAATTTCTGTATCAAGTTGGTGCCTCATCAGCTAACAGTAATCCTGGGGCTGGTGAGCACAAGGGCCATTTTCTGGAATTTAATATCCCGAAAATCCGGTCCTGACAAACTTGGTATCAGAGCCAGGCTGACCATTGGCTAATCCTATCTTAGCCAGGTCGAAAACCTAGGTAAGCCAACCCACCAGACCTTAACCTAACGCCGGCCAAGCTTCTCGTGTAAGATAGCCACACAGTGACCCGACACCTTTTGGCAGTCGGTGCCCAACCTATCAACCAGCCTGTCAATCACGCGCCAGTAACCGACACCTAAATTGTCTCATTCGCAAGCGTGCGAAGGAAGACTCTGTCCCCTTTTTCTATAAAAAGGGCACGCTAGCCTCAACTCCAAAGACAAAGACAAATTTCTACCCCAAACCAAGCTATAATGCCAGGACCCATTGTTCACAATGTGACCATGGCAACCAACCTTGGAGGTTTTGTGACCGTGCTAGCAAACCTCACCCGCCGTGCCTTCGCATTAGAAGAGCCCCCAGAATATGTTGTGTACCAAGGGTCCATGAGTGGTGAGAGCCGTCAATTTTGGGCCACTGTGCACGTCTATGATAGGGGTCTATCGCCAGAACGCCCCTACAGGTTCACCGGAAGGACAACTTTCTTTGAGCCACAAGCCATTCAACTAGGTGCTCGAGAGGCTGTAGTTCAACTCCGGCACTTGTCGCCCAGAGTCAACTGCCGCTCGTTCTACTACTACCCCAGCCGTGACGGGTATGGTAGACCACCCCAAGTTGCCAACGGATACCATGAGACGGATCCTGCATTATTGCATCTGGTACGCTATGTAAGTGTACTAGAGGGACTGTTCGATCAAATCACCCTTGATCTGATCGCAGCTCGTGGAGAACTGATCCGCCGAGCCCCAGCAAGAGGAGAAGAGGAGCCCGGCACCGACAGCCCAGTCGTGCTGTTCGGACAACCGATCGAGTCCTTGAGGTCTGCCCTAGCCATCGACCATAATACTTTGATGTCCCCAGAAGTGCTTCGTCGCCTTTTGGGAACATGTTCCAACGGGATTGTGGCCAACAATCCCCGGGATGGTCATCATCGCTACCCCGACCCTGCAGCCCCTCAACCCCCTCCAGCTAATCCCGACGGTGAAACCCGCGGAGAAACCATGACGTCCACAAGGCACGCCCGCTTAGATATAAACGAGGTGGACTAAGTCACTCGAGTAGTACCGAGTCTTAGTATGTCCACGCCCTGTAATTGTGTGATCCTGTATCGCCGTCATTAAATGTTGTTTGCTTGTGCGCCCCTATTTTAAATAATAGCCACGCATAAGTACTGTCGGTGTACTAGAGTAGGGGTACACTAGTATCCCGAACTTCGCAGACGGGCAGCGAAGACACCAAGCAAGGGTCTGCCTGGTCACCGCCAAGATCCTCCGTGGCTCCTTTGGAGCCATTCAAGAACAAAGTATTTAACCAAGAAGACAAGGCCCCGGCAAGAGGAGCTTGCCGGGAAAGCCACTCAAGGCACGCAGAAGACAAGACCCCGGCAAGAGGAGCTTGCCAGGAAGGCTCGGAGCGCGACAAGGATTCAGCCGCGGCAAGACACTTGCCGCGGCAGGCAACCTCTCTTCATCTCCGCTCCAGCTCATCTACCAACGTGTCGCCATGGGATCATTCCATGCGCGCGTGTCAAGAGGCTGTGCAGCCAGCGGGGAGCAGCGATAAGCGGCGCTGACAAGCCCACCATCGTGGCAAACGGTGGCGCTCCTGATGGTCTCTGTCGGGGAGGCTGATCGTACCCGCGGACACCTATGGGGCCGGCGGAGCAGGCCCCTTTATGGTTCGGAGGGGGGCAGAGGTCGCACGAAGAGCGGATCGAGGCGATGCACACGAGCGGTTTTTACCCAGCTTCGGAGCTCTCCGGAGAGATAAAACTCCTACTGCTGCAGGTTTGATCTATTCTGTTCTTGCTAGGGAGCCACGCCCGCTACAAAACCTAGCGTGAGTGTATCTAGTCTATGGCCAGTCGAATCAACTGGACCTTGGCCAACCTAAACGACCCGAACCTCCTCTACGTTGCACTCGGGCCTCCTTTTATACGCTCAAGGGGTCTCCGACAGGTGGCAACATAGGCGAGGGTACAAATGTAAAAACAGAGGTTGGTACACCTACTTGAACAGTGTACAGTGCAAAATACCTAACTCTGACGGCAAAGGACAAAAGCAATAAATGCCTGTCGTTGTCGCCCAAACAAAGGCAACAGAGGCGTCAGGTGCGCCCGCCGCCACGATGGCGAGCCTGCCGCGCTAACTCATCGCTGCTCTCCGCTGGCTGCACAGCCTGCCGACACGCCGCCTACGGAACGGTCCTGGCGACACGCCGCTGGGTGAGCTGGAGCGGAGACGGAGAGAAGTTGCATGCCGCGGCAAGTGCCTTGCCGCGGCCGAATCCTTTGTCGCGTTCGGAGACTTGCCGCGCTCCGAGCCTTCCCGGCAAGCTCCTCTTGCCGGGGCCTTGCCTTCTGTGTGCCTGGAGTGGCCTTCCCGACAAGCTCTTCTTGTCGGGGCCTTGTCTTCTCAATCTAATACTTTGTTCTTGAATGGCTCCAAGGGAGCCACGGAGGAGATTGGCGGTGACGAGGCAGACCTTGCCGCTGGTGCTGCAAGAATCGTCTGCGTGCACGTAGCACGGGATACTAGGGTACCCCTACTCTAGTACACCGACAGGAGCCCCCGGGCCTGGGCCGTACACGGTGCCGAGCGCTTGTCGGGCCAGGCCCAGAACTGTGCACGGACACGCGCGGCCTCGACCACGCCGCAACCCGCCCCGGACCCACCACGATCCCCACTAACGGCACGCACCGGACGTGGCGTCGTGCGAGAGATCGTGGGCGCGGTCGTGGGGGGGGGGGTTCTTTATTAATATAAGCGGAACGTCCGCTCCCCTCCCCGCCGGTATTTGCGGAGGGAACAGAGGCGGGGCGACCACTCCGGCCCTGGCCGGCTTGTCAAGAAACCACCGCCGCTCCCTCGTCTTTCTCCGGCGAAGAGAGCAACGCCCGCCTCTTTCGCCACAAGCACACTCACCGCCGTCGACCTCCTCCGCCTCGCAATGGCCCCAAAGGCCGATAAGGAGAAGGGCGTCAAGTCGGCCGAGGCGCAGCGGCTTCAAGGCGCTGCGCAAGGAGCGAGCCATCTTCCCCGCAGCTCGGGCGCACGGGAGCTGCGGACGTCTACTATCTTTTCTGGTCGACGGAGACTCGGCGCATCCGCGACGAGGGTGCTCCCCGCCTCCGCCGCTGATCCGCCCCAACAGGTACCCTTTCTTCGCCCTTTTTCTTCTTTGCGGTCTTTGCCCGCCAGATTCCGAAGTTCTTTATGCGACATAATGAACACCTTCGGCCTCCACCTCCTTGATTTCACCCCCTAACGCCATCTTGACCATGGCGTCGCTGACATTTGTGCGAAAACTTTGTCGAGGTCCACCCGAGCGTGGCACTCTTCCGCCATTTCTTTGTCCCCCGCGTCGAGAGAGGAGAGCCCCTTACCGGAGGGATAGCCTGGGTCTCTAGGATCGGCAAGAAAGAGGCCTACCTAGAGGGGGAGTTCCGGAACAAGTGGGAGGAGTGGAGAGCCAACTGGTGCTGGATCGTAGAAGAGGACCCACAGCCTTTCACCGCCGTGCGCCAAACCCCAATTGCGCGCGGCAAGGATTGGAGTAACTTGGCGTCGGAGGATGCGAGGCTGAAGATAGCTGTGACCAATTACGTGCCTCGGGCTTGCCGGATTAACTATTGGCGATTGGCGCAGACTTCATTCGCCGCCAGACGCTTCCCTTTGCAGGAAAGGAGGAGGCCTGCTTGGGAGTTCCAGAACGCGGCGGACATCATGAGGCTGCGCCTAGGCCTGAATTGGAACTTCACCGTCATGGAGCTGGATTCAGTGCTGCTCGAGCTGTTCAAGAACGACCCCGAACACCCAGAGTGGTTCAGGTTGCCGCGAGGGGTCGTCCCACTGTGCAACAACTCGGCGCTCGACCGTATCCGCACCATGATGCCACTGCGGCGACTCCCACGGGATCGTCCCGACCTGGCGAGAGCCCCCGACGAGGTCGTGCAGCAATTCTTCGACACCTTGCCAGAGGTGACGAGCAGACGAGGCTCACTCGAGACACCACCGAGCAGGAGATGGCGTGGATCGCCACCAGAGCTGAGGAGGCGGCAGCAGCCGCTGCCGCTGGAGTCTTCAGGTTCACCGTGGAGGAGGCGGGCGCGGCGAAGGCGGCAAGCGCTGCTGAGCGAGGGGAGGTCGCCGGCGAGGACGAGCCTGTCGAGGTCGAGGCCGGGACGAGTGGACCCGCCGAGGGCGCGTCTTCCCCGCCGCCAAGCGACTTGCCACCAGCGGAGCTCGGCCGCTGAGGAGGCGCCTCCAGGCTGGAGACGAGCCGGGGCGACAGGTTGGCCCATTACCAGGCACCGCCGACGTTGCCTCCACCGCGGCAAGCGAGGTTGCCGCGGGAGCGCCCCAAACTGCAGCGACAACTGGGGCGGAATCTTCTCGGGCCGCCGCCTCCGCCTCCGCCAAGCGGCCAAGAGAGCCCACTCCCCCGCCTCATCGCGCCGGAGGCAGGCCGGAGTTTGACTTCTCCGCGCTCAGCTCCGAGGAGGAAGGCGAAGAGTAAGCTTCTCGAGATTATGCTTGTATGTTTTCAATTTTTATTGCTTCATCTTGAATCTGATTTGCCTCGTTCTGGACTCTTTCCTTTTCAGGACGCTGGCCCAGAGAGCGACGAAGAGGGCCAAGGTCCCGACGGTCGTTGTTGAGGACGATTCTCCCGTGGCGACGGGGGACGCATCCGAGGCCGCCTTGCCGGACCCGGCAACCCTTCCCCAGAGCAGCCCCCAACACAGCCCCCAGAGTGAGTGTGCAGTTTTCTTCTTCTTTGTTAGGCGGCGGGGTGCCCCTTCTTTGTTGATATCCGACCGTGTGCTTGTGCAGGAAGCAGGCAGTCTCATCGGGAGGGCTCGAAGCCGCCTCCGAGATCCTGCCTGCTGCCACCACGCCGCCCGAGGGAGGACTCCCGGTGAGGGAGCTCCCTCCGACAAGGAGGCCACCCGGCAAGGGAGGCCACTCCGGCAAGGGAGGCTACCCGGCAAGGGGCGGCGCCCGCGACCTCCAAAGTGGTCGAGGTCATGGCTGCGGATCCCATTGC
Organism: Aegilops bicornis; assembly: GCA_021605145.1. Lineage (NCBI taxonomy): Eukaryota > Viridiplantae > Streptophyta > Magnoliopsida > Poales > Poaceae > Aegilops > Aegilops bicornis. Next base: position 414,254,764 of record CM038672.1, read on the forward strand.
AGGTAACTCCTTACGCGAAAAATCTCCGTTGGGCTTGCTTTCTTTTGTTTCTCTTTTTGGATATCTCGCTTGACTCCCCTTCTTCGCTCCGACGCAGACCCGATGGAGGTCGAGGCCGCCCGGCGAGGAGACGCGCAGCAACACCGACGAGGCCACCGCCGAGGAGGAAGAGGTCATCGTCGTGGAAGAAGAGGCCGCCGACGAGCCTGCATGGCGAGGAGGCCACCGAGGCTGCCGACGCAGAGGCCGGCGAGGGGTCGGACGGTCCTACTGACGGCCCTGAGGCCGCAGGAGCGGCAAGCGCTACACCGACAGCCGACTCCCCCGCTGCAGCCGCGGCGCCGGGATCCGAGGAGCCTCAGCCCGGTGCCTACCAAGGCCGGGCGGCGTCTTCATTAAGCTCCCCGAGCCGAAGCCTGTGGCGCCACGAGGGCGAGACCTTCGACGGCGAAGCTACTCGCGTCACTGGCTGGCTGACGCTGTGGACGCGCCAAGCAAAGCAGCTGGCGAAGTCCGAGGAGGAGCAATGCCGAAGAAGCTGTTGTCCCTCTATCGCTCCCGTCGTGCCAAGTTGAGACCGGGAAGTCCTTGTCGCGAGGGCGGAGCGGACATAGAGAAGCGCTACGAGGAGCTCCGGAGCGCCAATAAAGAAGCGCCCGCGAACGCGGGCGACGCGCTGGGCGCAGCTCGCAGAAGAGCGCACGGCCTTTCATCCTGAGAAGGCCGCAATCGATGAGGAGCAGCGGCTGGCTGCCGAGAAGCTTCGCTGCAGCAGGAAAGCGAGTTGGCGCAGCGAAGGTCAACTTGGACAGCCACGAGGAGGACCTTGCAGCGTGAGGAGTCGCTGGCGGGGCGCCAGGAGGCGGCGACGCTGCCGCAGCCGCCGAGGCCGCCAAGGAAGAGCTGAAGGCGAGGGTGGCACAGCTGGAGGCCACCGTCACGAAGAGCGGCGAAGAGCTTGCCGTGCTCAAGCGTGAGCGCGAGAAGGGCGCCTACGCGCTGGGCGAGCTGCAGGCCGTCTCACGACAGGGCCAAGGAGCTCGACGCCGCCAAGGACTCCAAGGCAGATCTGGAGCTGAAACTGACCACTCTGACGCAGACGTTGGATGGTGCCAGAGAGCGGGAGGCGGGCTTGTTAGAGGCGATCACGGCCAAGGAGGAGCTGCTGGCGAATGCCGTCTCCGTCCAGAACACTCTGAGGGAGAGCGTGGAGCACTGGACCGAAGGCCTTGTGGACACCGCCGCAGACATCCACAACGAGCTGATGAAGCTGGAGATGGGGGACCTCGCGTACTCCTCCGACGAGCATCTCCAACCCAGCGTCAAGCTCAGCCTATTCTTCAAAGGCGTGGTGACGGGTCTCCGGCGACTCCGGGAAGAGGTCTCGAAGCAGCTGGCCGAGGAATCACGCCAGATCTGTGCGGGGGCCCTTGAGAAGGTGTTGATGAAGGTGGCCTTCCGCAACCCGGGCCTCAACCTCAATGGCGTCCTCAGATCCTTGCCGGCCGAAGCCAATGTGGAGGAGCTCAAAGCCCTTGTCGCACCCATTGTGGACAAGGTGAACAAGATTAAGAGGATTGAGGGCGACCGCGTGGACTAGGCCGCTAACCTTATCTTTCCCTTGTCGCTGCGATCATGTTTAGAAAACTTTGTTAGATCAGCGACAAGTTATTTTGTAATATACTCTATCTTAGGTGAATCGATCGATGCAATGTTATTTCCTCTACTTGATTTCTTCCTTTATGCGTTTACGCCTGCGCATTTAGGGAAACTTGTCGGTGCGAGCACCCTTGTCATGGCCTTGAAGTGCGGAACTTCCGGCCTTCTTTGGCGGGTCGCTACCGACAAGCAACCTTGTCGCGGACTAGCCGCAGCTCACTTAAGTTGTTGAGCGGACTCGAAACAAAGTAAGGGCGCGACCGATCACGATTTGGTTCCTCTGCGCATGTGTTCTCCATAATAAGTACTATCGTTCGAGGAAGATAACTTAAAAATTTGAAAACTGATTGCTCAGACTTTGGCAACTTAGCTTTTGGTCTCTTGCTTCGCGATGAGGTGAATCTTCCTCGAGCGGTGTCTGGTCCACAATATTATCTCCTCCTTCCCCCTGGTTAACTTGTGCGCGAGGGAGCCTCCCTTTCTTTGCGACAAGAGAAAGAAGAGGAAATAACGTTATAGAGCCCAGTGGCTCGATTCTGCTTACCGGGTGTGGTTGCTGCACAAAGTGTTAGCCAAAACATGCAATAACTTGATGAAAGCATGAACTTGACGGGTTGTGCGCAACACATGGGCTTTACTTGATGCATCGGGTCTGCGCCGCTTTGTCTGAATGGATTACATGCAACAGCGGCAAGACTTGTACAAAAGGTGGTTGACGGAACGGGTTCCGACAACCGCGCCTCATGGGTAAAACTTACGAAGATGCTCAATGTTCCAGGAGTTGCTCAACGGAATGCCATCTTCGGTCTCAAGGCGGACAGCGCCCGGCCTAGTGACTCGTTTCACCCGATAAGGGCCTTCCCACTTCAAGGCCAACTTGTTTGAATTCTTGGCGGACTGAACACGCCGAAGAACAAGGTCGCCTTCCTCGAGACTTCTGGCATTAACCCTGCGGCCATGGTAGCGACGCAGAGCTTGCTGATAGCGAGCGGCTCGCACAGCAGCCTGAAGACGATCCTCCTCAAGGAGCAGCGCGTCGTCTTGTCGCAGCTGCTCTTGCTCAAGCTCATCGTAAGCGAGCACTCGAGGCGACCCGTATACGAGTTCCGTGGGGAGAACTGCCTCTGCTCCGTAGACTAGAGCAAAGGGTGCCTGGCCAGTGGCTCGATTTGGCGTCGTTCTGATCGACCAAAGAACCACCGGCAGCTCCTCGATTCAGCTTTCTTCCGCACTTGTGCAGTGCCGAAAGTTACGGTCTTGAGTCCGGCAGCACTTCAGCTGCCGCTTCGCCCTCTCGCTTGATCGTTGCTTCTCGGGTGAGCAACGAAGCGAAGCAGACCTTGGCGCCAAGGTCTTGGACGTCTTGCATGAAGGTGCGACTTCAGAATTGCGTGCCGTTGTCGGTGATGATCCTGTTGGGGATTCCGAAGCGGCAAACAATCGACCTGAAGAACTTGATCTGGCCGATCGTGCGGTCACCTTCCTCATCGCTTCCACTTCCGGCCACTTTGTGAACTTGTCGATGGCGACGTACAAGTACTCAAAGCCCCGACAGCTTCGGGGAAGGGGCCGAGGATGTCGAGCCCCGGACCGAAAATGGCGAGGATAAAGGGATCGTCTGGAGAGCTTGAGCAGGCTGGTGTATCTGTTTGGAATGGAACTGCACGCTTCACACTTGGTTACTTGTGCGAGCATCTGGAGGGCTGTCGGCGGAAGAAACCTTGCCGGAAAGCTTTGCCGGCAAGTGCTCTTGCGCCAATGTGGTGACCACATATGCCTCCATGTATCTCTGCCAACAACTTCTGTCCATCTTCCCTGGGAATACACTTCAATTTCACACCGTTGAGTCTTCTTCTGTACAGTATGCTGTCGACAAACTGGTACATACTTGACTGTCGGGCTACTCTTTCCGCTTCTTCCTGCTCTTCGGGAAGTTCTCCTGTCTGAAGGAAATGGACAATCTGCTGCGCCCATGCTGGAGCCTGTGGCTCGACAACAAGGACTAAAGGCACATCTGCTGCTGCGGGAACATCAGCTTCTACGGCAAGAGCCGGTGGCTCCGCCGGAGCTAGATGCTCCCCGACAAGCTTGCCGGAGCAAGACTTGTCGGGAGCGTTTGCTTCAACGAAACAAACCTCGGGTCTGGCGAGCAGACTGCTCCTCAAGATCCTTGTTGGTGTTGATCTCGGGGACCTTTGCAACGACGGCTTGGGAAGCCTACGTCGGAAAGTAGTCACCAGAGGCCAACTTCCTCTTCTTATTTTGTCCTACCGATGGTGTTACGGTTGGCTGAGTCAGCTTGAGCACGAAAGTCCCTGGTTCCACAGGTAGCTTAAGCGCAGCGCACTTTGACAGGGCGTCAGCAATATCATTCTGAGCTCTTGGAACATGTTCCATTTGCAGGCCGTCAAAGTCCTCTTCTAGCTTTCTCACTTCATCAACGTAGGCTTCCATCAACGGACTCTAGTAATCTTTGTTGACTTGTCGGACGACAAGTTGCGAGTCACCCCTGACAATAAGCTTCTTGATCCCAAGGTCCACTGCGATCCTGAGACCGGCAAGCAAACCTTCATACTCTGCAGTATTGTTTGTCGCTTGCTCCTTGGGAAAGTGCATCTGGACGACGTACTTGAGGTGCTCTCCGGTGGGTGCGATAAGCGACACCGCACCGCCGCCTGCTGCAGCGAGAAGGCACCATCAAAGTACATCAGCCACTCTTTGCTTGCTTCTTTGACGGGAATGCTCGTCTCGGAATCTCTTCATCTGGGCGTTGGTGTCCATTACGCTATGAACTCGCCAAGGCTCTGCTTTGGATGGTTGATGTGCTTTCAAACTTAAGACCAAAGCTTGACAGCTCCGATTGCCCACTTTCGACAATCCCGCCTGGCCGCTTCGGATTCTCGCATTATCCTCTTCGTGGGAAAGCGAGTGACAACTGTGATCTCATGTGCTTGGAAATAATGGCGCAGCTTTCTCAAGGCCATGAGGAGGCCGAAAAGCAATTTTTGCACACGAGTACCTTGACCTAGCCCCTGCAGAAGGGAACCGACAAAGTGGATCGGGCGCTGCACCATCCTTTTCTGCATCTGCTCATGCGTCTTCGCGGGCTCGTCCTTGTCGGGGCCAGAGCTTGTCGGTGAAGCCCCCTGCTTGTCGCTGGATGTGTTTGCCGTGGTCGCTGGCTCGTCGTCCGCCTCCCTCTCCGCCACTAACGCAGCATCGACCACTTGATTGGTTGCCGCTATGTATAGCAACAACTTCTCTTGTGGCCTAGGGCGCGACAAGTTTTGGAGTGGAGGACAGGTATCTCTTTAAGTCTGCGGTAGCAGCCTCCGCTTCGAGTCCATTTCTTTGGACCTGCCTTTTTCAAAATCTTGAAAAATGGCAGGCTGCGTTCAGCAGAACCTAGAAATAAACCTCTTTGAGAGCAGCTACGCAACCCGGCAAGTCTTCGTACATCCTTGGCGCTTTGGTGCTTCAATCTGCTCGATGGCCTTGATCTTGTCGGGATTGGCTTCAATCCCCGCTGAGACACGAAGAACCCGAGAAGCTTGCCGGAAGGGACTCCAAACACGCACTTCTCGGGGTTGAGCTTGAGGTTGATCTTGCGCAGATTTGCAAAGGTCTCGTCCAAATCTTGAACTAGAGTTGCTTTGTCCTTACTCTTGACCACTATATCGTCCATGTAGGCTTCTACATTTCTGTGCATTTGCGGCTCAAAAGCGTCATGGACTACCCTTGCAAATGTTGAACCAGCATTCTTCAAACCGAAAGGCATCCGTATGAAGCAGTATGTGCCACATGGTGTGATGAATGCGGTCTTCTCTTCATCTTCTTCAGCCATGAAGATCTGATGGTACCTCGAGTAGGCATCAAGAAACGAAGCAAATCACATCCGCCGTGGAGTCAACAATCTGGTAAATGCGCGGCAAGGGAAATGGATCTTTGGGACAAGCTTTATTAACATCCGTGAAGTCAATACAAAGCCTCCATTTCCCATTTGCCTTCTTGCTGCGACTACGAGATTGGCCAACCACGTGGGATGGAGCACTCCTCCGACAAGGCCCGCTGCTTCCGGTTTCTTGATCTCCTCGGCTATGAATTCTTGGCGCTCCTTGCTTGCTTCGACTCTTTGTTTGGCCGGGCGTAGCGTGAGGACAAAGCGGCCAGGCGGTGCTCAATCACTTTCACAGGAACAGTGGGGATATCGACGGTTGCCATGCAAACACGTCGACATTCGCCCATGAGGAAAAGCAACGAGCGCGCCTTCCTATTTGTCGTCGAGAGGCACCGATGGTGAAGGTACCACGATGCCGTCCTCCTTGGCGGGCACCTTCTTGGTCTTGGCGGAGCCACCATCTTCTTGCACTTGCGGTGGAGCTCGATGGTGCGTCCTCGACGGTAGCGCAGCACTCGAAGAGGTGCGCTTGCGGAGTGAGCATCGAGCCCTTGCCGGACTTGGACTTGGTCTTCTTCCCCGGGAGCTTCAGCGGCAAGACTACGGCAATCTGTTGCGGCTGCTGCGTCCGGAGAAGATCTTGTCGGCACGAGATAAGGGCATCCTTCTTGTCGCCATGGGCAGAGATGACGCTTATCGGGCCTGGCATCTTGAGAAGGTTGTAGGCGTAGTGAGAGGCCGCCATGAACTTGGCGAGTGCGGACGGCCAAGTACCCCATTGTAAGGCAATGGGAAATCGGCAACGTCAAATGTAACCCTCTCGATCTGAAGTCCAGCTCGGCGCCAAATGTGACCGACAACGTAATCTTCCCCTTCGCTTGCTCCTTCCCGGATTGATTCCTTGAAGGTTCCGGTCTCTTCGAGCTCGCTGTCGAGGATTTGAAGCTTCGAGCACCGCGGAGGAGATCAGATTCAAGCCGCCCCGCCGTCAACTAACATTTTGTGACCTTGAGGTTGCGGATGGTTGGAGAGACCAACATCGGCAAGCACCCGACCACAGTTACGCGATCAGGGTGGTCCTCAATATCAAAAATGATAGGCGTGCTGGACCACTTCAGAGGCCTGCGTGACTCTATGGATGGTTCCGCTGCATTGACCTCCCGCATCCATTGCTTGAGTTGGCGGTGGGAGGTATGCGAAGCACCTCCGTCAACGCAGAACCTCTGTGGCTTTCTGAAACTCCTGCTCGTCGGCGTCGTCGTCTTCCATATCTTCGTCGTCGTCATCATCTTCATCCTTATCGCGGCGCGGGAGGTCGATCTCCTTGCCGCTGCTTGACCTTGCCGCGGCGTCCTCCCCGGCCGGGACGTTTCTTGCTTGCTCCCCCGGCACCTTCCTGGGCTTTCTCCTTGTCTCGTTGCTCGTACTCAACTCTCTGCTGCTCGACAAGCTGCTCGACTTTCTTGCAGCTCTGGAGGTCGTGGCCCTTGGTGCGGTGGATCTTGCAGTACTGCTTGCCGGAGCTGTCCTGCTTGTTGGCGGCCGCCACCGGTAGTGGTTGGCGTCAGCGGCAACCTCCTTGCCGGAGCCACCAGCCTTGGCGTTCTTGTCGCCGCCTCCGTTGCCGGACTGCTCGACAGCTAGCACTTCTCTGCTTTTCTTCTTCTATTGCCTCGCCGCCGGCCCTTCTTCGCTGGAGCGGTGTCATCACTATCAGATCCTGCTTCTGCATCCTCTCCTGGGAGTCTCCTCCCTTCCTCAGCGCGTGCACACTTGTCGGCCAAGGCGTACAGCTCACTGACGTCCTTGACTTTGCTCATCGCCATCTCCTCCTCATCCTGCGGTTCCGCACATTCCGATGAAATCTGGCGATCACCGCGGCAGGGTGGACGTCTGGGATGTTGTAGTGCACACGGCTGAATCTCTGAATGAACTTGCGCAGGGACTCTCCTTCCTTCTGGGCGAGCAAGTGAAGGTCACTCTCTTGGCCATGAGGTTTGTGGCCACCTGTGAAGGCGCCAACAAACTAATGGCACAGGTCTGCCCAAGAGGATATGGAGCTGTCTGGCAAGTGCATGAGCCAGGATCTGACGTTGGGCTTTTGCACGAGCGGGAAGTAGTTGGCGAGGATCTTGTCGTCCCGTCCCCCCGCAGCCTGCACCGCGATGGTGTAGATGATGAGGAACTCCGACGGATGCATCCTGCCATCGTACTTCTCCGGCACGTCTGGTTTGAAGTTTTTCTGGCTGGGCCACTGGACTTGCCGCAGCTCACGCAGTGAACGCAGGGGCAACTTCACTGCGTCTGGCGGTCGCCTGGCCCCTCCGGGCGTGCATGTCCACGAGGAGGCCCAATGGCGCTTGTCGGACTGACGTCGCGCTTCTCTTCGACGCTCGATGCGAGTTCGAGCGTCCTCTTGTTGTCGCTCATGAAGAACTTGGCGCTGATCGCGGCGAGCGCGCGGATCCGACGACGCAGTGGAGTCGCTGTCGAGGTGGATCCGGTGAGTCGGCGATCTTGGCCTTCTTGGCGGAGAGTGCACGGTGGTTGCACCTCCGGCGATGTCGTCGCCCCCGGCTCGTGCCTTGTCGCCTCGCCGCGGCAACGATGGCGTTGGTTGTCGCGGAGCGTCGTTGTTGGCAAAGCCGATGAGGCTCTGGATAGTGGCCGTCCACTCATCGACCTTGTCGGTCGTCGGAGGGTAGTCGAGGAGCAGTTGAGCTCTTGCCAGAGGTGCTGCTGGGGCGGTAGGCGGCATTGGAGAACGGTGCGAGGAGCGGGACATGCTTGGACTTCTAACTACGTTAGAAGGAGCTGCGCCCCGTCCGGGCGACCGTATCTCACTAGCGCCAGCATGTTGGCGCGCATGCTGGTCTTGAGGGTCTCGATCCAACGAACGTATGGCGTTGTAAACGCCATGATGTTGTTGGTCCCGCGTCTCCTGAGATGGACGCGGGGGATGCGCGGACGCCGAGGTTTGCGGTGCCTTGTCCTCGGACTTGGCAACGTCGCGAGCACCTTCGCCGGCGCCCGTTCTTCCGCCAGCGTCTGCCTCACCACCCGTTTGTTGTGGTGAGGGTGGACACGACGCGGACGGCTCTGCTGCCGCCGAAGCCTTCTTCTTCGGTGGCATGTTGAGGAAGATGTTGATGACGCTGCTCGTGTGAACGCCGGATCGGATTCACACGGCCTCGACGCCCCCTACCTGGCGCGCCAGAGATGTCGGGGAGGCTGATCGTACCCGCGGACACCTATGGGGCCGGCGGAGCAGGCCCCTTTATGGTTCGGAGGGGGGCGGAGGTCGCACGAAGAGCGGATCGAGGCGATGCACACGAGCGGTTTTTACCCAGCTTCGGAGCTCTCCGGAGAGATAAAACTCCTACTGCTGCCTGTTTGATCTATTCTGTTCTTGCTAGGGAGCCACGCCCGCTACAAAACCTAGCGTGAGTGTATCTAGTCTATGGCCAGTCGAATCAACTGGACCTTGGCCAACCTAAACGACCCGAACCTCCTCTACGTTGCACACGGGCCTCCTTTTATACGCTCAAGGGGTCTCCGACAGGTGGCAACATAAGCGAGGGTACAAATGTAAAAACAGAGGTTGGTACACCTACTTGAACAGTGTATAGTGCAAAATACCTAACTCTGACGGCAAAGGACAAAAGCAATAAATGCCTGTCGTTGTCGCCCAAACAAAGGCAACAGAGGCGTCGGTGCGCCTCCGCCGCCACGATGGCGAGCCCGCCAGCGCTTGCTCATCGCTGCTCTCCGCTGGCTGCACAGCTGTTCGACACGCTACCAGGCGAACGGTCCCGTGGTGACACGTCGCTGGGTGAGCTGGAGCGGAGACGGAGAGAAGTTGCATGTCGCGGCAAGTGCCTTGCCGCGTCAATCCTTTTTGTCGCGCTCGGAGACTTGCCGCGCTCCGAGCCTTCCCGGCAAGCTCCTCTTGCCGGGGCCTTGCCTTCTGTGTGCCTGGAGTGGCCTTCCCGACAAGCTCTTCTTGTCGGGGCCTTGTCTTCTCAATCTAATACTTTGTTCTTGAATGGCTCCAAGGGAGCCACGGAGGAGATTGGCGGTGACGAGGCAGACCTTGCCGCGGGGTGCTGCAACCGTCCGTGCTGCAATCGGGATACTAGGGTACCCCTACTCTAGTACACCGGCAGTCTCTGTTACCTTTGTTTAGGCGATGGACGGGCATTTAATGCTTTTGTCCCTTGCCGTCGAGTTAGGTATTTTGCATCATTACAATCGCTCAAGTAGGTGTACCAACTTCTGTTTTTCCATTTGTACCCTCCTCTACGTTGCCACACCGTCGAGACCCCTTGAGCATATAAAAGGAGGCCCATGCACAACGAGAGGGGTTCGGTCCATTCGACTCACTCGAGACCAGAGACTCTCACGCTAGGTTTTGTAGCCCTCATCGGCTCCCTAGCAAGAACGCAATACAAACCAGACAAGCAGCGAGGAGTTTTATCTCTCCGGAGAGCTCCGAAGCTGGGTAAAACTGCTCGTAAGCTTAGCCTTGATCCGCTCTTGGTGCGGTCTCCGCCCCCTCCGAACCACAAGGGGCCTGGTCCGCCGCCCCATAGGTGTTCGTGGGTCCGATCAGCCTCCCGACATCTTTGGCGCGCTGTAGGGCGTCGAGGTTGTGTGAACCTGATCCGGCGTTCACACGAGCGACATCTTCAACATCTTCATCAATATGCCACCAAAGAAGAAGGCTTCGGCGGCAGAAGCCCCGTCCGTGTCAAACCCACCGCCACCGGAGCAAACAGGTGGTGGGGTAGACGCCGGCGGGAGGACGGACGGCGACGGGGGCGCTCACGCTGCTGCCAATGGCGTCATGGCAGTGACAATGCCATACGCTCGTTGGACCGAGATGGAGCTGGAGGATCTCGAGACCCTCAAGACCAACGTGCACGCCAACATGCTGGCACGAGCGAGATACGGTCGCCTGGACGGGATGCTGCTCCTTCTAACATAGATAGAAGTCCGAGCATATCCTGCTCCTCGCGTCGTTCGCCATTGCCACCCACTACTCCAGCAGAAGCTCTGGCGAGAGCTCAACTGCTCCTCGACTACCTCTCCAACGGCCCGACAAGGTCGACGAGTGGAGGCCACAATCTGTAGTCTCATCGGCTTTCGCTTAACGGCGACGCTCCGCGTAACCGAGTGCGTTACCGCCGCTGCAAGAACGCAAAACGCGAGCCGGTGGCGACGAGACCGGTGGGGGTGCAACCACCATGCACTCTCCGCCCCAAAGGCCAGGGTCGCCAACTCACCGGATCCACCTCGACAGCGACTCCACTGCGTCGTCGGATCCGCGAGTCCAAATAGCGATCAGCGCCAAGTTCTCCATGAACGACAACAAGAGGACGCCGAACTCGTGATCGAGCACCGAAGAGAAGCGCGACGTCAATCCGACAAGCGCCGGGCCCTCTGTTGACATGCGCGCCCGGAGGAACCAGGCGACTTGCCGACGCGGTAGGTTGCCCTGCGTTCACTGCGTGAGCTGCGGCAAGTCCAAATCGATGGCCCAGCAACAAGAACTTCAAGCCAGATGTGCGGAGAAGTACGATGGCAGGACGCATCCGTCGGAGTTCCTCAGCATCTACACCATCGCGGTGCAAGCTACAGGGGGACGATACGACAAGATCCTCGCCAACTACTTCCCGCTGGTACTCAAGCCCAACGTCAGGTCCTGGCTCATGCACTTGCCGGACAGCTCCATATCTTCTTGGGCAGACCTATGCCATCAGTTTGTTGGCGCCTTCACAGGTGGCCACAAGCCTCATGGCCAAGAAACTGACCTTCATCTGCTCGCCCAGAAGGAAGGAGAGTCCCTGCGCAAGTTCATTCAGAGATTCAGCCGTGTGCACTACAACATCCCAGATGTCCACCCTGCCCGCCATGTAATCAGCCAAGCGTTTCATCGAACGTCGCGGAACCGCAGGATGAGGGAGGAGATGGCGATGTGCAAAGTCAAGGACGCCACGAAGCTGTACGCCTTGGACGCACAAGTGTGCACGCGTACGAGGAAGGGAGGAGACTCCCAGGAGAGAATGCAGAAGCAGGATCCGACAGTGAGGAGACCGCCCCGGCAAAGAAGAGTCGGCGACGCGGCAACAGGAAGAAGAAAGGCAGAGAAGTGCTAGCTGTTGAGTAGTCCGGCAACGGAGGTGGCGACAAGAACGCCAAGGCTGGTGGCTCCGGCAAGGAGGTTGCCGCTGACGCCAACCACCAGTCTGTGGCGGCCGCCGACAAGCAGGACGGCTCCGACAAGCAGTACTGCAAGATCCACCGCACCAAGGGCCATGACCTCCAGAGCTGCAAGAAGGTCGAGCAGCTTGTTGAACAGCAGAAGGCTGAGTATGAGCGGCGCGACAAGGAGAAGGCCCAAGAAGGTGCTGGAGGAGCCAGCAAGAAACGTCCCGGCCGGGGAGGACGCCGCGGCAAGGCCAAGCAGCGGCAAGGAGACAGACCTCCCCGCGGCCGCGACAAGGATGAAGACGAAGACGACGATGAAGACATGGACGATGACGACGCCGATGAGCAGGAGTTTCAGAAAGCCATGGAGGTTCTTCGCGTTGACGGAGGTGCTTCCTCGCATACTTTCCACCGCCAACTCAAGCGGTGGATGCGGGAGGTCAATGCAGCGGAACCATCCGTAGAGTCACGCAAGCCTCTGAAGTGGTCAAAGACGCCTATCATCTTTGATATTGAGGACCACCCTGATCGCATAATCGCGGGTCGGGTGCTCGCCGATGTTGGTCTCACCAACTATCCGCAACCTCAACGTCACCAAGATGCTAGTTGACGGCGGGGCCGGCTTGAATCTGATCTCCTCCGCAGTGCTCCAGAAGCTTCAGATCACCGACAATGAAGCTCAAGAGCGGCACTTTCCAAGGAATCAATCCGGAAGGAGCAAGCCGAAGGGAAGATCACGTTGCCGGTAACATTTGGCAGCGAAGCTGAACTTTAGGATCGAGAGGGTCACATTCGACGTTGCTGATTTCCCATTGCCATACAATGGGATACTTGGCCGACCAGCGCTCGCCAAGTTCATGGCAGCCTCTCACTATGACTACAACTTACTCAAGATGCCGGGCCCGATAAGCATCATCTCTGTCCATGGCGACAAGAAGGATGCTCTTATCTGTGGCGACAAGATCTACCGGGATGCAGCAGCTGCAACAGAAAGCAAAACACTTACCGCTGAAGCTCCCAGAGGGAAGAAGAAGACCAAGTCCGGCAAGAGCTCTGATGCCCACTCCGGCAATCGCACCTCTTCGGAGTGCTGCGCTACCATCGAGGATGCACCATCGAGCTCCACCGGCAAGTGCAGGAAGACGACGGCACCTCCGCCCAAGCCCAAGAACGGGTCCGCCAAGGAGGACGGCACTCGCGGTACCTTCACCAGCCGTGCCTCTCTCGACCCTACATCGGAAGGCGCTCGTTGCTTTCTCTGGCGGGCGAACGCCGACGCGTGTTTGCATGGCAACCGTCCCGACATCCCCGTGTTCCTGTGAAAGTAATTGAGCACCGTCTTGCCGTTTGCCCTCATGCGCGGCCCGTCAAGCAGAAAATCAGGAAACAAGCAGTGGAGCGCCAAGAGTTCATCGCAGAAGAGATCAAGAAACTGGAAGCAGCAGGCCTTGTCAGAGGAGTGCTCCATCCTACGTGGTTGGCCAATCATGTAGTTGTGTGCAAGGCTAATGGGAAATGGAGACTTTGTATTGACTTCACGGATGTTAATAAAGCTTGTCCCAAAGATCCATTTCCCTTGCCGCCAAGATCGACCAGATTGTTGACTCCACAGCTGGATGTGATTTGCTTTCGTTTCTTGATGCATACTCAGGATATCATCAGATCTTCATGGCAGAAGAAGATGAGGAGAAGACCGCATTCATTACTCCATGTGGCACGTACTGTTTCATACGGATGCCCTTCGGTTTGAAGAATGCTGGTTCAACGTTTGCAAGAGTGGTCCATGACGCTTTTGAGCCGCAAATGCACAGAAATGTAGAAGCCTACATGGATGACATAGTGGTCAAGAGCAAGGACAAAGCAACTCTGGTTCAAGATTTGGATGAGACCTTTGCAAATCTGCGCAAGATCAACCTCAAGCTCAACCCCGAGAAGTGCGTGTTCGGAGTCCCCTCCGGCAAGCTTCTCGGGTTCTTCGTGTCTTAGCGGGGGATTGAAGCCAATCCCGACAAGATCAAGGCCATTGAGCAGATTGAAGCACCAAAGCGCGTCAAGGATGTACGAAGACTTGCGGTTCGTAGCTGCTCTCACAGGTTTATCTCTAGATCTGCTGAACGCCGCCTGCCATTTTTCAAGATTTTGAAAAAGGCAGGTCCAATGAAATGGACTCCGGATCGGAGGCCGCGCTTACAGGACTTAAAGAGATACTCGCCCTCCACTCCAACACTTGTCGCACCTAAGCCACAAGAGAAGTTGCTGCTATATATAGCGGCAACCAATCAAGTGGTTAGTGCTGCGTTAGTGGCGGAGAGGGAGGCAGATGACGAGCTAGCAACCAGGGCAGACACATCCGGCGACAAGCAGGGGGCTTCGCCGGCAAGCTCTGGTCCCGACATGACGGATTCGCAGACGCAAGAGCAAATGCAGAAAAAGGATGGTGCAGCGCCCGAGTTTACTGTCAGTTCCCTTCCGCAGGGGCTAGGTCAAGGTACTCTGGTGTGCGTAAATTGCTTTTCGGCCTCCTCATGGCCTCGAGAAAGCTGCGCCATTACTTCCAAGCACATGAGATAACAGTTGTCACTGCTTTTCCGGCTGAAGAGGATATCGCAAAATCCGGAAGGCAACAGGAAGGATTATCGAGTGGGCACTGGAACTGTCAAGCTTTGGCCTCAAGTTTGAAAGCACTTCAACTATCCAAAGCAGAGCATTGGCAGAATTCATAGCAGAATGGACGCCAACACCAGATGAAGAAATTCCAGAGACGAGCATCCCCGTCAAGGAGGCAAGCAAAGAGTGGCTGATGTACTTTGATGGTGCTTTCTCGCTGCAGGGCGCCGGTCTTGGCGTCGCTTATCGCACCCACCGGAGAGCACCTCAAGCACGTAGTCCGTATGCACTTTCCCAAGGAGCAAGCAACAAACAATACTGCAGAGTATGAAGGTTTGCTTGCCGGTCTCAGGATCGCAGTGGACCTTGGGATCAAGAAGCTCATTATCAGGGGTGACTCGCAGCTTGTCGTCCGTCAAGTGAACAAAGATTATCAGAGTCCATTGATGGAAGCTTATGTGGATGAAGTGAGGAAGCTAGAAGAGCACTTTGACGGCCTGCAAATGGAACATGTCCCAAGATCTCAGAATGATATTGTCGATGGTTCGTCAGTCAAGGGCCACTTAAGTTGCACAATGGAACTGTGGATTTTGTGCTCAAGCTAACTCAACCAACCGTAACACCATCAATCGACAGAGCAAGAAGAGGAAGTTGATCTCCGGTGACTACTTTCCGGCAGAGCTTCTCAAGACGCCGCCACAAAGGTCCCCAAGATCGACACCAACAGAAATGAGGCGATCATCCGACAAGCCCTGTGGTTTGTTTCGTTGAAGCGAGCGCCCCGACAAGTTTTGCTCCGGCAAGCTTGCCGGGAACATCAAGCTCCGCTGAGCCGCAGTGTTCTACCGTGGAAGCCGATATTCCGCAGCAGCAGATGTGCCTTTTAGTCCTTGTTGTCGAGCCGCAAGCTCCAGCATGGGCGCAGCAGATTGTCCATTTCCTTCAGACAGGAGAACTTCCCGAAGAGTAAGAAGAAGCGGAAAGAGTAGCCTGGCAGTCAAGTATGTACCAGTTTGTCAACAGCATACTGTACAGAAGAAGACTCAACGGTGTGAAATTGAAGTGTATTTGCCGGGAAGATGGACAAAAGCTGTTGGCAGAGATACATGGAGGCATATGTGGTCACCACATTGGCGCAAGAAGAGCACTTGCCGCAAGCAAAGCTTTAAAGCAAGGTTTCTTCGCCGACAGCCCTCCAGGATGCAAATCGCACAAGTAACCAAGTGTGAAGCGTGCAGTTCCATTCCAAGCAGATACACCAGCCGGCTCAAGCTCTCCAGACGATCCCTTTATCCTGGCCATTTTCGGTCTGGGGCTCGACATCCTCGGCCCCTTTCCCCGAAGCTGTCGGGGCTTTGAGTACTTATGCGTTGTAATCGACAAGTTCACAAAGTGGCGGAAGTGGAAGCGATGAGGAAGGTGACAAAGACAACAAGATCAAGTTCTTCAGGTCGATTGTTTGCCGTTTCGGAATCCCTAACAGGATCATCACCGACAACGGCACGCAATTTACGAGTCGCACCTTCATGCAGTACGTCCAAGATCTTGGCGCAAAGGTCTGCTTTGCTTCTGTTGCTCATCCAAGAAGCAACGGTCAAGCAGAGAGGGCAAATCTTTGAAGTGCTGCGGGCTCAAGACCAGAACTTTCGACAGGCTGCACAAGTGCGGAAGAAAGCTGGATTGAGGAGCTGCGGTGGTTCTTTGGTCGATCAGACGACGCCAAATCGAGCCACCGGCGGACACCTTTCGCTCTAGTCTATGGAGCAGAGGCAGTTCTTCCCACGGAACTCAGATACGGATCGCCTCGAGTGCTCGCTTATGATGAGTTTGAGCAAGAGCAGCTGCGACAAGATGATGCGCCGCTCCTTGAGGAAGATCGCCTTCAGTCGGCCAGACGAGCTGCTCGTTACCAACAAGCTTTGCGTCGCTACGATAGCCGCAAAGTTAGTGCCAGAAGCCTCGAGGAAGGCGACCTTGTTCTTCGGCGCGTTCAGTCCGCCAAGAATTCAAACAAGTTGACGCCGAAGTGGGAAGGCCCTTATCGGGTGAAACGAGTCACTAGGCCTGGCGCTGTCCGCCTTGAGACCGAAAATGGCATTCCGGTGAGCAACTCCTGGAACATTGAGCATCTCGTAAGTTTTACCCAGAGCGCGGTTGCGGAACCTGTTCCGGCAATCACCTTTTGTACAAGTCTTGCCATTTGTTGCATGTAATCCTTTGTACAAAGCCGGTAAGCAACCCGTGCATCAAGAAGCTCATGTGTTGTGCACAACTTGTCAAATTCATGCTTTCATCATTTTATTGCATGTTTTTGCTAACACTTTGTGTAGCACCCACACCCGGTAAGCAACATCGAGCCACTAGGCTCCATGACTTTATTTTCTCTTCTTTCTCTTTCTCAAGAAAGAGAAGTTTCCCTCGCACACAAGTTAACCAGGGGGAAGGAGAAGATAATACTATGGACCAAGCGTTGCTCGAGGAAGTTTCGCCTTATCGGGAAGCAAACGACAGAAAAGCTAAGTTGCCAAAGTTTGAGCAATCAGTTCTTAAATTTTAAGTTATCTTCCTCGAGCGATAGTACTTTGTATGGAAAAACATGTGCGGAGGAACCAACTTCATGACTAGTCGCGCCCTTACTTTGTTTCGAGTCTGCTCAACAACTTAAGTGAGCTGCAGCTAGTCGCGACAAGGTTGCTAGTCGGAGGCGGCATCGCCAGTAGGCTGCTGACGTTCCGCACTAAGCGCTCGCGGCAAAGGTGCCTGCACCGACAAGTTCCCTAAAAGCGTAGGGTAAAAACGTACAAAGGAAAGAATCAAGTAAAGGAAATAACATTGCAATCATCGCCTAAGATAGAGTATATTACAAAATAAGCTTGTCGCGGATCTAATAAATTGTTCTAAACATGATCAGCAGCGACAAGGGAAAGATAAAATTGGCGGCCTAGTCTACGCGGTCGCCATCAATCCGCTTGATCTTGTTCACCTTGCCCACAATGGGTGCGACAAGGGCTTTGAGCGCCTCCACGTCAGCATTCGGCGGCAAGGATCTGAGGACGCCGTTGAGGTTGAGGCCTGGATTGCGGAAGGCCACCTTCATCAACACCTTCTCGAGGGCTCCTGCGCAGATCTGGCGCGACTCCTCGGCCAGCTGCTTTGGGACCTCTTCCCAGAGTCGCTGGAGGCCCGTCAACACGCCCTTGAAAAATAAGCTAAGCTTGGCGCTGGGTTGGAGATGCTCGTCGGAGGAGTATGCAAGATCCACCATCCGCAGCTCCATCAGCTCGTTGTGGATGTCGGCAGCAGTATCCACAAGACCTTCGGTCCAATGCTCCACACTCTCCCTCAAGGCGCTCTGGGTGTCAACAGCATTCGCCAGCAGCTCCTCCTTGGCCTTGATCGTCTCCAACACGCCCACCTCCCGCTCCTTGGCACCGTCCAGCGTCTGTGTCAGAGTGGTCAGCTTCAGTTGAAGGTCCGCCTTGGAATCCTTGGCGGCGTCGAGCTCCTTGCCCCTCTCGGCGAGACGGCCCTGCAGCTCGCCAAGAGTGTAGGCGTCCTTCTCGCGCTCGTGCTTGAGCGCGGCAAGCTCCTCGCCGCTCTTCTGGAGACTGGCCTCCAGCTGAGCCACCTTTGTCTCCAGCTCCTTCTTGGCGGACTCGGCGGCAGCGGCAGCATCCTTCTCTTCCTTAAGCGCCCCGCACAGTGACTCCTCGCGCGCGACAAGCTCTTCCTCGTGGCTGTCCAGGTTGACCTTCCGCTGCGCCAGCTCGCTTTCCTGCGCGGAGAGCTTCTCGGCGGCCAGCCGCTGCTCCTCACCGCGGCCTTCTCAAGGATGAAGGCCGTGCGCTCTCGCAAGTTGCTCCAGCGTTTACGCTACGTTCGGAGAGTTTCTTGGTTGGCGCCCGGAGCTCTTCTGCGCTTCTCCATGTTCGCTCCCGCCCTCGCGACAAGTGCTTCCGGGACTCCAACTTGGCTTGTCGGGCGGTCGGCGACATCAGCTTCTTCAACAGCTGCTCCTCCTCAGACTTCGCCATTCTGCTGCTTGGCGCATCCACCAGCGTCGGCCCAGCGGAGGCGAGCAGCTCTCCGTCGAAGGTCTCGCCTTCGACCGGCGCCCTGGAGCTCGACTCCCATGGGAGCTTGATGAAGACGCCGTCGCCGGCCTTCGGTAAGCGCAGGCTGGGGCTCTTGAACTGATCTTGCAGCAGCGACGGGAGATTCCCGGTCGGTGTAGCGCTGGCGCTCCTGCGGCCAGGGCGTCGGTCGGCGATCGCCAGACCCTTCGCCCGGCTTCTTGGCGGCGGCCTCGGTGGCCTCCTCACGACAGGCTCGTCAAGACCGGCTTCTTCTTCCATGACGGCAAGCCACAAGTGTTGCCACAAGCGTCCCCTTTCACCGCGACCTCGGTCTCCATCGGCTCTGTGGCGGACAAAGAAAGAAAGTCAAGCAAATATTCAAAGAAAAAGCAGAAGAAAGCAAGCCCAAGGGAAATTTTCGCAAGAAAGGGATTACCTGCAATGGGATCTGCAGCCGTGGTCTCGACCACCGGAGGATCACCGGTGTTGTCCCTTGCCGGGTAGCCTCCCTTGCCGGAGTAGCCTCCTTGCCGAGGACGCTCCCTTGCCGGAGAATCCTCCCTTGGCGGCGAGTCAAGGCATAATTCGGGGTGGCTTCCGGGCCCTCCTGATGAGGCTGCTCTGCTCCTACGCAAACCAACAGTCAGATATCAACGAAGAAGGAGCACCCACGCACACCTAACAGTAAGGAGAAAACCGCATACTTACTCTGGGCTGTGCTGGGGGCTGCTCGAGGAAGGGTTGCTGGTCCGCAAGGGGGTCTCGAGACGCACCTCCTATTGCCACGGGTGGATCATCCTCAACGACGACCACCGGGTCTTGGCCCTCTTCGACGCTCTTCGGGCTAGCGTCTGAAAAGGAAAAAGTTCAGAAGCAAGCAAGTCGATTCAAGATAAAGCAACAAAATTGAAGAAATACAAGCACAATATTGAAGCTTATCTTCTTCTTCCTCCTCGGAGCTAAGCGGAGAAGTCAAACTCCGGCTCGCCTCCGGCAACGAGGCGGAGGAGCGGGCTCTCTCGCCGCTTGGCGGGGCGTCGGCGGTGGCTCGGGAGGATCCCGCCCGCTTGTCGCCATAGCAGGTGTGGGGTGCTCCCGCGGCAACATCGCTTGCCGCGGTAGAGCGCGTCGCGCGGCGCTGCGGCTGTGGGCCCATCTGCCGCCCCTTCTCGTCTCCGGCCTTGCGGAGACGCCTCTTCGGCGGAGCCGGGGGCTCCGTTGGCGGCAAGTCGCTGGGTGGTGGAGAAGAAGCGCCCTCGGCTGGTCCGCTCGACTCAGCCTCTGGTGCGGCAAGCTCTTCCTCGCGGCGAATTCCCTTCGCTCGGCAAGGCTTGCCGCCTCGGCTGCGTCCGCCTCCTCCACGGTGTACCGAAGACGCCCGGCGGCGGCAATCTGCCGCCTCCTCCAACCGGTGGCAATGCGCACCATCTCCTCGTCGGTGGTGTCGCGGGTGAGCCTCTTCGCTTTCGTCGGAGCGGATCGGCACTTCTTCCAAGTTGTCGAAGAACTGCTGCACGATCTCGTCGGAAGGCTCTTGCCAGTTGGAACGATCCCATGAGAATCGCTGACAACGGCATCATGGCCCGGATGCGGTCGAGCGCTGAGTTGTTGCACAATGGGACGACCCCTCTCGGCAACCTAAACCACTCGGGGTGATCGGGGTCGTTCTTGAACAGCTCTAGCAGCATCGCATCCAACTCCAAGACGGTGAAATTCCAGTTCAGACCCGGGCGCAGCCTCATGATGTCCGCCGCATTTTGGAACTCCCAAGCGGGTCTCCTCCTCTCCCGCAAGGGAAGCGTCGCGCGGCGGAGGAAATCTGCGCCAATCTGCGCTTACAAGTGAGTCCGGCAAGCCCGAGGCGCAAAATCCGAGTCATAGCTATCTTCAACCTAGCATCCTCCAGGCGCCAAGCTACTCCAATCGCTGCCGCCAAGACTATTGGGGCTTGGCGCACGGCAGTGAAGGGCTGCGGGTTCTCCTCTACGATCCAACACCAGTTGTCTCTCCACTCCTCCCACTTGCTGCGGAACTCTCCTTCCAGATATGCTTCTTTCTTGCCGACCCTGGAGACCCAAGCAATTCCTCCGGCAAGCGGCTCCCCTCTCTCTACGCGGGGCATGAAGAAGTGGCGGAAGAGAGCTACGTTGGGATAGATCCCGACAAAGTTTTCGCAAAGGTGTGCGAAAACTGCCATGGTCAGAATGGCGTTGGGGTGAAATCAAGGAGGCGGAACCCGTATGTGTTCATAATATCGCAAAAGAACTTCGAGAGAAGGCGGGCGAGAGCCACAATAGAAGAAAAGGGCAAAGAAAGGATACCCAGTTGGGGCTAATTCCGAAGCGATGGCGGGAGTACTCTTGCGGCGGATACGCACGCGTCTCCGTCGACTGAAGAAAAGGTAGAAGCCCTCCCTCAGCTCGCCAGCGTCGAGCTGGGGAGAAGATGGCCCGCTCCTTGCGCAGGCCATGAGCGCCTCGGCCGATTTCACCCCCTTCCCCTTGTCGGCTTTCGCAGCCATGGCGGAGGCGGTGGAGGAGGTCGACAGCGTTGAGTGTGCTTGTGGCGAAAGGGGGCGGAGCGCTGCTCTCTTCGCACTAGAGAAGAAGGGGGGAGCGCCGGTGGTTTTCTTGACAAGACAGCAATGGCGAGGTGGACGACCTGCCCCTGTTTCCCTTGTTTATAAGGAGGGGGAGGGGGCGGACGTTCCGCTTTTCCTAATAAAGAAACCCCCACGACCACACCCACGATCTCTCGCACGACGCCACGTTCGGTGCGTGCCGTTAGTGGGGGACGCGGTGGGTCCGGGGTGAGTTACGGCATGATCAAGGCCGCGTGTGACCGTGCACTATTTTTGGGCCTGGCCCGACAGCGCTCGGCACCTTGTGCGGCCCAGGCCCGGGGGCTCCTGTCGGTGTACTAGAGTAGGGGTACACTAGTATCCCGAACTCGTGCAGACGGGCGATTGCAAAGCACCTCGGCAAGGGTCTACTGGTCACCGCTAAGATCCTCCGTGGCTCCTTTGGAGCCATTCAAGAACAAAGTATTTAACCAAGAAGACAAGGCCCCGGCAAGAGGAGCTTGCCGGGAAAGCCACTCAAGGCACGCAGAAGACAAGACCCCGGCAAGAGGAGCTTGCCGGGAAGGCTCGGAGCGCGACAAGCCTCCGGGCGCGACAAGGATTCAGCCACAGCAAGACACTTGCCGCGGCAGGCAACCTCTCTTCATCTCCGCTCCAGCTCATCTACCAACGTGTCGCCATGGGATCATTCCATGCGCGCGTGTCAAGAGGCTGTGCAGTACCGCCGGGAGCAGCGATAAGCGGCGCCGACAAGCCCACCATCGTGGCAAGCGGTGGCGCTCTGACGGTCTGTTGCCTTTGTTTAGGCGACAGGGGACGGGCATTTAATTCTTTGTCCCTTGCCGTCAGAGTTAGGTATTTTGCACTGTACACTGTTCAAGTAGGTGTACCAACTACTGTTTTTCCATTTGTACCCTCCTCTACGTTGCCACCTGTCGGAGACCCCTTGAGCATATAAAAGGAGGCCCATGCACAACGTAGAGGGGGTTCGGTCCATTCGACTCACTCGAGACCAGAGACTCTCACGCTAGGTTTTGTAGCCCTCATCGCTCCCTAGCAAGAACGCAATACAAACCAGACAAGCAGCAGTAGGAGTTTTATCTCTCTAGAGAGCTCCGGAGCTGGGTAAAACTGCTCGTGTGCTTCGCCTTGATCCGCTCTTCGTGCGGTCTCCGCCCCCCCTCCGAACCACAAGGGGCCTGGTCCGCCGGCCCCATAGGTGTTCGTGGGTCCGATCAGCCTCCCCGACAAGTACGTTGGTGTGCGTTTGCAATTTTAACCCGGGCATAGCTGCCAACCCCGACGACACAAAGTTTGTGCTATGAGTAAACTTTTTGGTTTCAACTAAGAGGAAAGATATTTTCGAAAACAACTCTTAACAAATCTCGAGGACGAGATTTTTCTTAAGGGGGGTAGTGTTGTGACACCCCAAAATTTTAACCTTGTTTTACTAATTAAAATTTTGCCAGGAAACTTAAACTTTTATTTTTTGGATTTTCTTTTGATTTCATAACCATTCTTTTCTTTATTTTTATGGAGTTTTTACCCCAAGTGAAAACTTTCCAGTTATATTGTTGGACTTGTTTAACCTCTCAAGAAAAACATTTCTATTATCAGTGGATTTATTTGCATAATTATTGCTCTCTGAACTTTATTCCTTAAAGTGATTTTTCATTAGTTTTGGAGCTCTATTCAAACTACAACCATTTGATAAATTTATTTAAAATTCCAACCAAAATTTGGAGATGTCATGTGATGTTTTCAAATCACTTTTATGCAAAAATATCTTCTGTTCATTGGAGATTTTGAGCTCTACACCAAGTTTTCAAATCTGGTCCAGTGGGCAATTTTGCACTACTTCCTATTTAAATATTTCTTTAAAACTTCCACCAAAATTATGGGATGTTAATATGAGTATATTATTCAACTTTATGCAAAAACCCAGTTATGTCCTGTGAAAAATTTGAGTGAATCAACATCATTTTCATTCTGGTCCAACTTGATGATTTGTACTGCAACCATATTTGAACTTGCTCCTTTACCCATGATTCTTTTTCCTGCGTATAGACCACCCTGCAAAACTCTTAAGTCCAAGAGATCAACCCCATAGGCATGTTTTAAGTTGACCAGATTACCCCTTTCCTTTTCTGTCCAGATTTGAGTTTCACCAAAACTTGCATTGTAAAGTTTCTTATTTCACCAAACCAACTCCACCACCATCTTTTTGAATGAAGGAGACACCAATCTGGAATGTTTTGTTGCCATCGGAGTCCTTTAGATGCCACTGGCATTTCATCAAACACCTGTAGCGCATGGCTAGATTTCGCATGGTTGTAAGATTGTATTGTGAACTTCCCCCTCTGTTCAAACCAGGTTGTCTAGTAGCCTTATAACTGTCTCTAACCTAGGTCTGTTGATTTGCATTGGCATTCAGGCGAGTTTGATCGCTCTGGCATTTCGTCGAATGATTGTCGTGCGTGCCCGGAGCGCGGCCAGAGCGCGCATTTTGCACGTGCCGCGCCCCTTGTCTATTCCCCGAGCTTATCCTGACCCTCTGCCGCTCGAAGCATAGGGCCAAGCCTCGATCTGTACTCCCTCATGAGCACCACAGCCCCTCGCCACGTCTCCGGCAAGCCAGAAGCAAGCTGCCATCGCCGCCTGCTGTGGTCGGTGCCGTACGGGCCACCTGGTGCGCCCCCGACTACCCCAGCCCGCCATGCTCATCCACAACCCCGCCGCCTACCTCTGAAAGCTCTGCCAGCCAGTCCCCACCTCCCCTGCTCTGCAATAGTGCCGCCGCCGTCGTGCTTATCCTCGGGCAGCCGACGAACCGACCTCTGGCGCCTATAAAACGAAACCCCCTCGCTCTATCAGCCTCAGGTAGCACCGTATATTCCCCTTAGACCAATCCGGCGCATCAAATTGACCCGCAGAGGCCATCTCCTTCACCTCCGGCCGAGATGCTCACCGCCGCCCTTCTGTTCATTCCGACACCACCAGAGCCCCTCCCTCTACCCTATCACCACCATTAGCTCCATCACGACCCCGAAAACCCTTTCCCACTTCCATTTTCACCCGGAAGCTACGGTATGCCAAATCCCATTCCCTCCCGAAGCTTCCCCTCCGCCATGGAGGAAGGTGCTCTCACCCTCAAGCTCCCCCGCGCCCCTAACCACTGCAGATGGATGCGGTGCCTCCTCCCGATCACCCCATATCGCGAAGCGCGTCGAATGGTGGCTTGTGTCGCCGGGGATCGCCCGTTGAACGGCCCCTGTCTCTATCGAGGCGCCGCATCGGGGGGGAAGATGAACCCGACAGGTGGGGACCACCTGTCGGTGAGCCAACCCAAGCCACTAGTGGCGCAGCCCGGCCGATGTGTTTTCCTCTGGTGGAAGCGTATGCGCGGTAAGTACGCGACCAATCTCAGTAGACGTAGTCCAGGCAAACCGTTTTCCTTTTTCTATTTTTTTTAAAACAGAAAGTTGACTAAACTTTGACTGGCTATATCTTTTTAAATAAAACTCCAAATGAGTTGATTCTTTTTCCTACCTCTCTCAAATATTGTCTTGTTTATTTTCAGATTTATTTGAAAAAAATTCAGACAACTTTTTTGTACTGTTTTGAAACTATGAGTTAATTTGAATAATTTCAAAAAATAGGTTTTTGAAGAAGAAGCCAACTTTCAAAAGGCACACCCCCACTTGCATACTCTTGAAGGCAAGCATTCTGAACCCTGGCATAATATTGTGTGTGTTATTTGACACGGTTACAACACCACCTCGACACGGAGTATCCGTTATTTTATGTGTTAATATGTTCCTACTCCTGAGTGCATATTGAGGATTTCATGCCATTAGAGTTGGATATGTTTGTGATAGTGGTCACCATCAAATGCCTTTCATGCATACCGGAAGGAATCCGGGAAAGCCTCTATCTTGGGTAGACACGGGCTTGCCCCCAGTCCTCCGTCGAGAGTTGCGTCCGGTACGGCATGATGAGGTATGTCGAGTGGTGATTCTATTTGTTGGTTGAAGTAAAGATTGTTATACTAATCATGCAGGGAAATACTTAAACCTCCTGAGTCGACCCTAGATCGAGTCTTGTTTCGGTAACCCCCATACTTGTTTTGTACTACCACTTGTCCCTGCCATAGGTAGGGTACGGTTCAGTAAGTCGTCAACCCCTTTCCTAGCACACACCATACAGAGAGACCATGGTGGAAGATACCGGAGGCATCCGGTAGGCATGCCACCTGGTCCGGGGGCATGGGTGTTTTCGGTTGGAGCCAAAGGGGTAGCTCCCCTAGTTCTTGGCGGTATAAATTTTGTGATCCCATGCTAATCGAGGTTGTAGCCTCCCCACTTAGAGTTTTGCTTAAACATGTGTCATGGGTGATTCCAGACACAGATGAGTTAGGCTGGTGTGTGCGGTCAGGTGTGTTTTCAACCAAAAGACCGTAGACGGAATTAGTCCCGATGGACTAAAGGAATCTGTTTCTCATGGGTAAAGAGTACACCCTCGGCAGAGGATAAATCTATTCGAATAGCCGTGTCCATGGTTAAGGACTACAGTCTGGGATGGGTCAAGTGTCGGTCTTAGTGTCAGTCTTTGGAGGAGAAACTGTTAAATTAGAACCTGGATCATGACTCGTGACTTGTGATGATTATGATTATTATTTTTATGGACTAACCGATTATATTATTTCAAATTATTGAGTATCCCTGGGACGGTTCTACCTCCTGGATACTCAGTGTGATTATTTTCTTATAAGCCCTTTATGTGGTGTCGCACAGATGCCCGACTGTGGCATGCTTGTTATTTATTTACTTTATAAGCCCTTTATGTGGTGTCGCTCAGACTCCCGACTGTGGCATGTTTGTTATTACATTATTAGCCCTTTATGTGGTGTCGCACAGATGCCCGACTGTGGCACGCTTGTTATTTATTTACTTTATAAGCCCTTTATGTGGTGTCGCTCAGACGCCCGACTGAGGCATGCTCGTTATTTACTAACTTTTCGAGACGTCGCTTCAGACATCCGATCGGTGCATTTTATTACTACTCTGTTATTACATATTCATGTTGCATATAAATAACCTGCTTGCATGCATCAAGGATTTTATTTTATGACTGATGTTGTGATCATAGAATATTTCAGAGCATGATTATCGTTTGTTATATTATACACGTGTTCATAATGTTTGCGAGTACATTCAAAAGTACTCACTGGCTTGTCCCTGGCTATTATCTTGGCCAGATTTCTTGCTTGGAGAGGAGCGTTACGATGACAACCCCGGAACCTAAGCAATGGTGACAGCAGCCTCGCGAAGATAGGAGTTATCTGTGTCAATTTGTTCCTGGGAAATGGAGTCCCATAGACGCTGATGACCCACAAACCCCTTCCGCCATCAACCACTAGAAACCATTTGTTGTACTCAAAGGCCAGAATGGTCTTGTACTACATATTTTGTATTTTGCTTGGAATTTCTGTATCAAGTTGGTGCCTCATCAGCTAACAGTAATCCTGGTGCTGGTGAGCACAAGGGCCATTTTCTGGAATTTAATATCCCAAAAATCCGGTCCTAACAACCCGATAGCTTGATGTCCCACATGT
The DNA here is from genome assembly GCA_021605145.1 of Aegilops bicornis. Lineage (NCBI taxonomy): Eukaryota > Viridiplantae > Streptophyta > Magnoliopsida > Poales > Poaceae > Aegilops > Aegilops bicornis. The sequence goes on from CM038672.1 coordinate 414,281,409, forward strand.
CGGCGAAAGGGGCTAGAAGATTTATGAAAGCGAGCGCTCCACTCTTACGACAAAGGAGTAGACGACACGACGGCCCAGTGAATTATCACTTGTACTGTATAGTACTATAGTTTTGCTGTTTCGCACAATACATTGATACAAACCCAATTAAACAGGAAAGGGCGGGATGATACTGGCCATACATTTCAAAGGAAATTTTAATGTATGCAAACTGAATAATTATAAGTAACAATATGATATCTAGTAAAACAAAAAACACATATGATTTATTGTGTTAGAGTGTAGTAGTAGTGCTGTATTGCATAGTTGTTAGATGTAACATGCGAGAACATGTAGAGATGTAATTTTGGAGGGCCTACAGAGAGAAAAGCGTAATACGGTCACCGAACTTTAGAATAAGCTGATTACGGTCACTATATATGTTTTGCGGTGATTATCCGGTCACTTGCTCACAGTTCAGCATCGGATTGCTCTCTGTTGACTGACCAAATAGTCTGCGTGGCGCCATGTTGACTAGTTAAATTGACCACGTTCCTTGTGGGTCCCACCTATCAGTTCGCACAGGGAAAAGGTCAGATAAACACAAATTTAGCAGGCGCGACAAGGCTCCAACCCGTGCGCGGGAATCACCTGGTTGTGTATGTGTCTGTCAGGGCCTGATGTGTGCGCATGCACGTGTAGGTTGAGTACTTGAGCGTGAGAGTGTGTGTTGGTCGTGTGGTGTACTGGTGTGTGCGTGTGTGCGTGTGAGTGTTGCATGCGTGCGTGGCTGCGTGTGTACGTGTGAGTGTTGCGTGCGTGCGTGGGTGCATGTGTTTGTGTGAGTGTTGCGTGGATGGAGTTCGCGTGCATGCGTGCGTGTGTGTATAATCACCACACCAGCTCACGTGTGTTAAAACAGACGGCTCGGCATACCAATACAAGGCCACCTTGTCCGTTGTGCTCATGGGTCATGACTTCGAACCACCGTCAAAATATTTTTTTGTCGTTCGTTTTCATTCTTACTAGCAAGATGCCCGTGCGTTGCACGTAACATCAAGATGCATTTGTATGAATTGTTTATCTTGTGAGAGAAAAGGATGAATGAGGGAAGGCCTTATTTGCAAATGTGGATAGGTGTGTGGGTACCTTTTTGCAAAATTGCCATAGTTTCTTTCCTATCCGTCAGATATAAATCGGACGGCCTATATTGCAGGATGGCAGGCACACCATCATCACCAACTCTGTTCATTATAAGAGTGTATTTTATGTATTTTATAATAGTGTAGATGTAGAGTAGATACAAGTCGACAGGTGGGCATGATGTTAGTGAGATAATGTGATGCAACACTAGAGGTGCCACATGGAGCGTTTAACTTATCAACTAGTCATGTCATGAGCAAATACAAAGTTGTACGGTGAGCCCGTGACTGTATAATAACCACTAAACGTAAACAGTGACCGTAATTAGTGGATTATGAAGTCCAATGTATGTATCGTGCTTTCGCTTCAAATACAATGATCGTCATTGCATATATCGCGAGAGAAAGATGAAACATGCGTGAATTTTCTGGGGGCTTACTTTTAGAGGACCTGGAGATAGTTTTGTGTGCATACGTGAAAGGGGCGTACAGGGGGGTATGTGATGGAGAGAGAGATGCTCTTCGTTTCTCTTTATTATGACTAACTTTGTATATAGTATAAAAATATACAAATTCACAGTGCAGAATAAATATCATTGTGGGCACCATGCAATGATAATTAGCGTTCGTACTCCTCCATATAACTTTGTAATGTTGTATATATGTAGAAAATCTAAAATAATTTTTTGACCACACTTTATTCAAAAGGAATGTTGTATGCGAAATAAACATGAAGAGAGGGCTTTTAGATCAATGGGGTACGTGATGTAACATGTATGAATGTGTAGTTGATGCATTTGGCGGGGCCTAGAGAGGTATGTGTGTGTATTACGTATTCGAGAGAGGCATGGATAGAGGGGCCGGCCAGGCGTGGGAGAGATCGCACGAGAAATGAGAGTGGTCTAGAGAGAGAGACGAATATGACGTCACGACAAGAGATTTCATTCCCTTGAGTGTGTATATGCAAGGGGGGAGGGAATAGAGGCACCAGGAGAAATTTTCTGTGTGTGTGTGGTGTTTGTGTTGGTATGTGTGGATGTGAGAAGATAATGAGACGTGGGGGCAGAGGGTGTGTCACAGCGTGAGGTCCGGTGGGTCGAGGTGAGGCCCTTCGTTCGGTTCTGTCCTGCGCCACATTGGTCGGTCCATGACACGTTTAGGAAGACCCATGGATGACTAGTTGTACAAGACAAAGATAGCAGAATTGTGAAGGACTCTATGTCCACTGACAAAGCCGGCTAGGATTTGTAACCCTAGGTTCTTGGACTAAGGTAACCCCTTTATCTCTGATATTACTATTCATCCAACCTAACTTTAAGGGGCATCCTACAAAATGCCCTGCTAGAATCATACTCGTCGATTAGGAAGAGAGGTGTGAGATAATGCGTGAGAGACAAAGCGTAAAGATAATGTGCGTACATGAGACACGTAGGCAGGTCCATGTATATAGAAAGGGTCGATGAGGATTGTGCGTGTGTATGTTTGCGAGAGGAAGAGTGCTTGTGATAAAGGTTAGTGAAAACAGTTGTAAATGGTTACGAGAGGGGGGAGGGTTATATCTAGAGCATGTAAAGTAGAAAGACACCTCGGGAGAGAGTGTGTGAGGATGTGTGAGAGACCACCGATGGAGAGTGAAACTACACGTAAAAGACTGCTCTACACATTGATTAAAGATATAAATTGTATCCAAATATTAGGATGGGATCATGATATTTGCAATTCGCGTAAGGGGCGGTCATTGATCCATCAGACATCTAGATTCTATCGAATTTGAGCATTTCTATGTTATTATTCGACACAATTGATCCACATAGTTAGTATTTTGAACTCCATACAATGCATTGCTTTAGCAATCGAATATAAACATGAGTATAGTTCATGTTGTGTGTGTAAAGCACATTATACATACAAAAGCATACATTTGAATTCAACCTAAGGTGGTTTAAAAAAATCGAATTCAACATGAAGTCCATTCAATTATTTGAATTTGATATCATGGCATTTGTAAACCATACCTAAACTATGGCGGTACCAATCTTTGCTCTGATTTTGTACATAATAGCATATGTAGTCGTGTACAAAATATATTCAAATTTAGCTCCTCCATTCCAAAATAATCGTAGTTATAGGATTTTCAAGTGTCAAAATTTGAAAAGGAAGCGGATAATTTAATGAGGTTTTCAAACATACAAGGTCAAATATAACGTTGTATATTTAGGTCAATCCTCATAGTTCAAGAGTACTCTAAATGTGAATGCTTGTGTTTCAAAATTTTGAACGAAGCGCCAAAAGAGCCTCTACTTGCCTGAAACCACGTGAGACTAATGCTTGGTAGTACAGGGAAATTACTTTTCTAATAACTCCGACCTGTGAAACCTACCGGCCCGACGTCCAAAGGTCTAAACCGGGGTAGGTTTGTAGCTTCATCTAGACACCACGCAACCGCCTCTGAAAAACATTCATACACAATGGCCGGCCGCCTAAGCACACATGCGCGCGGCCGAAATCGCTCCCGCCCACTATTTGGGACACCTGGGATTACCATCCTACCCCCGACCCGCAGTAGGTACGAAATTTAAGAGGGGGGCAAAGTTTGTACTTTCCCCAAATTTCAAACAAGCGTGTCCCATCTTCTATTCAAAAAAGCCAAAAACAAGCGTGTCCCAGACCGAAACATGGTTCCCACCCACCCGTCCGATTCCCCATTCGTACTCCGTGGGCGCCAAAACTACCTCTCCACCAGTCGCGAAACCCCGGCGTCCTCCGTCTGCCACCCCATCCCACCCATCAACCGTCGCCCTCCTCCATCACGCCGAGCGATACCCGACGCCGTGCGTCCACCGCAACCTCAACCGCAACGCCCTCCACGGCTAGTAGTTGAAGCCGAGGCCGACCCGTCCGTACCCGAGCCAGTTCAACCACGCCTTCCTGCGCCTCACCGTTGCCGCTCCAACTTTGCCACCCTCCACCGCACCGGAGTTGTTCCTGCTACGCCGTCCTTCGCCGCCTCGGATCTGCTTCCCCTCCGCCGACATACGGCCACAGCAACCTGATCAACAATTTGGCCATGGGTTCGTCTAAGCTGCACCCTCCGTAACATCGGTTTCCCAGTAAAAAGAAGAAGATCGCCGCGACATGTGGAGGTGACCACACCGGCAACCGAAGAAGGTACTCCTCTTCCCTTATTCGTGCAAATCTTACGTCTCTGCTTGCACGGTATTCATCCCACATAAGACACTAGTTGACCGCTTCTTCTTGATACTAGATGTTCCTAGTAACTCGCGATGCACAAGGTTTCTCCTTATATACTATTTCACCTTAGCTAGAGGTCCGTCGCCCCCCTGAATTTCAATTTCTGGCCAGTTGATTCCCAATTAACGGAAGCATTCCCCGGTGTAACAGGCGCTAGTACGACTATTACGCCGGGGAAGCAGTGCCTTGGTGTTTTTCTTAGGGGCGTCTGCAGCCTAGAAACTCGGGCGCCCGATCTGGAGGTCGGCCGGGATTAAAGGGATGGCTTGGGGGCGCTGCCAAGCACGGCGGTGGTGTGAGGTCGATGGGAGGGCGGGGCGGCGGAGGCACGGGTCTGGGTCGGTGGTCGCTGGCGGTTCGAGAAAGATCGTTAACAGTGACTGGTGGGAGGTAGACGAAGGCCATCTGCCCGTTCCTTATAGATCGGATGGTTCATTAAAAAAATCGACTGACCTATTTATTTTCAGTTGACTGTTATCTTAGATATGACCATATGTGGTGGTGTGCTAGAGGAGTACCTGCATTTCCTGTGCTCATATATTACAAAATCATAGGGAGTAGAAACTAATTTTGTTTGCCATGCAATGTTCTAGACCTATCATATGTCTCCTGTCATTTATTATTCAGCCACCTGCTATCTGCTACTTTTATAGTGCACTAGTTCTGCACACACTTCATCCATACTATCACTATTGTGTTTTTATGCAAGGGTATTTCAGAATCTGCCGAAAGGGAAGCAAAAAAGAAAAGAGACAAGTCGTGCCCGACTTTCTCTGGCGGCTAGGCGCGGCACGTTACAGCGCTTTAAAGGGTGTTGTGTCAGCAGATGGAAACGGTAAACGTTGCTCTGGAGTTGATGACCTCGCTCGCAATGAACCACCATCCCAGGTGCTTGCTTTTAACTTCGTGGTGTCATATGTGGTTGCATGTTCCATATGGTGTCTAGCTTGTATTCGAAAGGCCGAAGTCCGTCTTTATTAAGATAAGGAAAGATATTTTTTACATGAACCACCATCCCGTGAGGACCAGAAGACAAATAGCTAGTCAGGGCACTGGCCGAGCGATAACAAGCCCAAAGAAAGACAGCATCACCGAAGCCAACTAAAATGGCGCGATGGTGGCGAAGCAGCACGCCTCCCACCTCGCTCTCAGGTCCTAGATGATCATGTTCACCACTCCAGCCGGATGTCTAGCTTGTATTGCTTCCAATTTGGTTAAATTGCATCTGCTTAGCTTACACATTATACCTTTGAATATGACATGCCTTTCTGTTTTTGGTACATCCTAGTACATATGTGTATTAACCATGTTCTTACATCAAACTAATGTTCTTGTGTATCCCTCATCAATCACGTATGACGAGGCAGGCAAGGGGACTACTCCTCATTTAAAGAATGCAACGTCAGCGTCCCGACATGATTCTCAAGAAACAGAAATGCTAGATGAAGATAGTGAACGTAGCTCTGTAGTTGATTACAACATTTCCCCTACACTAGCATCGCTGGTGCTTGCTCTAACTTGGCAGCATGATATGTGGTTGCATGTTGCATATGGTGTCTAGATTGTAATTCTTCCAATCTGGTTAAACTGCATGTGCTAGTCTGCTTAGCTTACACTCCTGTAAATGTGACATTATACCTGTTAATGTGACATGCCTTCCTGTATTTAGTACATAGTACATATGTCTATTAAGCATGTCCTTACATAAAACTATTGTTTTTTGTATCCGCATCAATCAATATGACGAGACACCTTTAGTATATGCAATGCGATATTAGTTGCATCTTTCACATGATTTATAGCATGCGCTGCTTCTAATTTGTTGAAATTCCATTTATGATGGGACGCTTTTAACTTGGCAGTCATATTAGTTGCATCTTTCATGTGGTGTCTAGCTTGCATTGCTTCTTATTTGCTGGAATGGTTTCTGCTTAGTTTACACAAACAGTTGTGAACATGCCATGCCGTCCTGTTTTTCGTACATATTCCATCATGGTATCATGTGTTTGCCTTACATCAAAGTAGTGATTGTCAGTATCATGCATGAATGAGTTCTGAAGAGAGAATTTTATTGCTTTTTCTTGTCGGTTTTATTTGACAATTCAAAATCAATAAAGCGGAAGGAAGTTAGCAAGGCAGCGGATAAAGGTGCTCCTTCCAAACAGAGGGCCTCTACAGTTTCTACTCCTCCACACCCCCAAGATGATTTCCAAGACAACACATGCATAGACACTCAACAAAGCTGTGTTTATGATGAGCACGTCTCCCCTAGTGCAGCATCACCGGTGCTCCCTCTAACTTGGCACTGTTATATGTGGTTGCATGTTATGTGTGATGTATAGCTTGTATTGCTTCTAATTTTGTTGAATTCCATCTGCTTACTTTACACATTATACTTGAATAAGACACGTGTTCCTGTTTCTAGAACATACAATATCTGTCTATCACACCATGTTCTTACATCAAATTACTACTGTTGTGTAACCTGCAACAATCACTTATCATAAGACACATTTGACTTCAGTGTGATATAGGTTACATCTCACATTCTTTTCTAGCTTGTACTACTAATTTGTTGAAATGGCACTTATGACGAGACAATTTTAACTTGGTAGAGTGATATTCGTTGCATATTTCATATGGTGTCTAGCTTTCATTGCTTCTAATTTGTTGAAATGCCTTCTCCTTAGTTTACACATCATAAGCTATGAATATGCAATGGCACTAATGACGAGAGACCTCTAACATGGTAGTGTGATGTTGTTTGCATCTTGCATATGATTTATTTCTTGTCTTTTCCACATTTGTTTAAACGCCATTTATGCTGAGACACTATTAACTTGGCAGAGCGATATTTGTAGCATCTTTCATATGGTGTCTACCTTCCATTGCATTGCTTCTAATTTGGTGAAATGCCTTCTTCTTAGTTTACACATCATAGTTCTAGTTATCTCTTCCGTCCTGTTTTTCATACATATTACATCCTCCTATCATGTGGTTGTCTAACATCAAATTTCAGTTCGTCTGCATTACGCATCAATTTGTTATGAAGAACTAAATTGTTATTTGTTTTTCTTGTCGGCTTGACTTAACATGGCATAGAGAAAGAGGAAGAAACACAGAATGGCAGGGAATGAGAAGCGGATGAATCCTGCAGATTGTGCTGGTACTGATGGTGCAATAGAAGGTGAAAGTCTAGCGGAAAATTCTACAAACACGGCATCCCATGCTACACGAGCTGCAAAAAAAGCCAAACAGAAATAAATAGCTGCCACCAAACAAGCAGAGACAACCCTAGTTCTTGCAACACCTACCACAGTACTACCAGTTGAACGACATACTCGTGCGTCAACTGAGCTAGCAGCACGTTCCCAAGCTCCCTTGCCACCTGACACTACTTCCCAAGCACTCTTGACACAAGACGAGTTGGCAATATCAGATGATGAAAGTGCATTATATCGACTAGAGGGGGGTGAATAGGCGATTTTTATGAATTCTTCACTGAGGAATTTGTCGGTGAGGAAATTCCTTAGCGAAGAACTACTTGCAGCGGAATAAGTACTCAGAAGTAAGCATAACAGAATACAGGCATGGTCATCATGATGAAATGAAGACAATCACAGAGTATGGAATGCGTAATCACAGGATAACTCAAGATGAAGACAAACAGACTGAAGAAATTGAACTGAGGAAATTGAGAAAGTCTTCAGTCAAAGTCTTCAAACACAGATATGATGAAACACTCAGCATAGTAATGAGTAAATGAAAGAGTTGAGGAAATAGAAATAGTAAGCTTGGTGAAGACAATGATTTGGTAGACCAGTTCCAACTGTTGTCTCAGTTATACGTCTGGTTGGAGCGGCTGAGTATTTAAACTCGAGGACACACAGTCCCGGACACCCAGTCGCTGAGCACGCAGCTCAGGACACCCAGTCCTCACCGTATTCTCCTTGAACTAAGGTCACACAGACCTTGTCCAATCACTCGTGGTAAGTCTTCAGGCGACTTCCAAACCTTCACAGACTCGGTCACTCGGCGATCCACAATTCCTCTTGGATGATCTAGACCATGACGCCTAACCGTCTGGAAGAAGAACAGTCTTCAAAGGTAACAAGCATAGGATCCACGCAGGATCAATCTCTTCAGTGATGCTCAATCACTTTGGGTTTAGGTGTTTGGGTTTGGATTTTCCTCACTCGGTGATTTTCGCTCAAAGTCCTCGGAGGATGGGTTGCTCTCAAATGACAAGTGTCAAGTTCTCTCAGAGCAGCCAACCAGCTAGTGGTTGTAGTGGCGGCTATTTATAGCCTAGGGAGCAGCCCGACATGATAATACATAAATGCCCTTCAATGATATGACCGTTAGGTGGATAAGATATTTTGGGACAGGTGGCAAGACAAGATAAAGCAGTCGGAAATTTGACTCTCAAATTCCTCGGGGCTATCATGTTCCTCACTGTAGGCAATCCGTCTTGGCGAATTCCTAACTCCTCGGTCAGAACAAATTCCTCGGCGACCGTAAGAACTTTGTCTCATCCTTTGAAGAAATTGACTGAATCGTATGAGATTTCCAAAGGTTTCACTCAAGGGATTGGTAGGTGTAGGATTTTGAGTTGAGCATCACATGGAAATTTTTCCTTAGTATTTCCTCAACCCCTTTAACAAAGACGGTGTTTCCTATGACTCAAGAAAGAGAAAAACGAAACTACGAAAACAAAAATCTTCACGCTTCATGTTCCTCAAATGAATACCAAGTCTTCAAGGTCACACCAATTTCTTCACTTTCAAAGTCTTCAAAAAGTCTTCAGAATACCAAAGTCTTCAGTCGAAGAACTTCATTTTTAGGGTCGACTTTCTCTCGTAAATATCAAACTCCTCATAGACTTATAGACCTGTGTACACTCATAAACACATTAGTCCCTTAACCTATAAGTCTTCAATACACCAAAATCACTAAGGGCACTAGATGCACTTACAATCTCCCCTTTTGGTGATTGATGACAATATAGGTTAAGTTTTCAACGAGGATAAACATATGAAGTGTAAATACTGATATTGAGGAATTTGATTGCAAGATATAGAAGAACTCCCCACGAAGATGTGCATAGTGAGGAATTTGCTTTTGAGGCAATGCACATTTGAAGAGTTGAATCATGGAGATCTCCCCCTATATCTTGTAATTCATACACGCATTTGACATATAATATGAAGAATTTGAAATGCATGATGAAATATGGTGACTGATGTATTTCAGCATGCGTGCATTAACATATAACGAAGAATAAGCATGCAGAGGAACACATCAAAAGTATCAGAGCACCATCGGGTTTAAGATTACAACTCGATCCAATAAAAGTTTCAGAAGAGCGAGAGTTGTAACTTAGCAGAAAAACGCCCATATAATAGACCCGCTTGAAGACTAACTCAAATTTCTCCCCCTTTGTCATCGAATGACCAAAAGGATCGAAACTGAGGACTAACGCCCTTTTAGAATATCAAGTTGATGGAGGAGCGCCAGCGTTGTCGGGGTCGGTTGTTGAAGTAGGGCCTGCCGCAGTGTCGTCCAAGTCTTCATTTTCATCAGTATCGCGCGATGAAGAATAGGATCTGGCTACCAAGGAAGGAACCTTGACCTTCTTGTATTTTTTCGGTGGAGGTGCAGACCAGTCAAATTCTTCCTTCAGACCCATTTTCTTCAGATCTTCTGCACTGTAGACATGAGATAGAACAGCCCAGGTACGGTTGAAGGTTTCATGGAGGTAGTATTGGTTTTTCTTCACTGCATTGTGTGTTGAGGTCATGTTGTGAAGAATTGAACCAAACTGACGCTTGACCCATTTATGATTGCGATCAACTTTCTGATGAAGACTGAGGAGTAACTCACGATCAGTCATCACCCTGGGTGTTGTGGCTTGAGGATTTTGCTTGGCAAAGGTGTTGGCGGCAGAGTCATGTGTGGTAGAGTCATCATTGGTGCAGTAGGATGCAGCCTTGCGAAATTGACCATCCAAAGGACGAATGCCTTCATCAATCACAGCAGTTGCCTTGCCTTTGTCATTAGCTGAGGAAAATGTCCGTTTGAGGACTTCAATTGGAGGCAAGTAGCTGCAGTGGTTCAGAGTATTAGCCCTGTAATTGAGTGAAGACCTTGTCCAGATGAACCTCATAATTCATGGTGCATAAGGCTTCAGCTCAAAAGGTGACATAGCAATGTTTGCCAGAGTCCTCATGAAGAAATCATGGAAGTTGACGGGAACGCCATGAATGATATTGAAAAGCATATTCTTCATGATGCCAACGACTTCTTCATCATTTGAATCGTGGCCTTTGATAGGACTCATTGTCTTCGTCAGAATGCGATAGACAGTCCGAGGCACATATAGTAATTCCTTGACGAAGAATTTGGTTCGTGGGGCCTGCCCTGGCTTCAAAGGCTTCATCAGCACTGGCATGTAATGATTTGTAAGCTCGGATATGGTGTAGATGCAACGAGCACCATCAAGGGGAGGACTGAGTGGGAGGGCACGAAGCAATTCAGTTGCTGGTGCCTTGTAGTGAGTATTTTCTGTCATCCAGTCCAGTACCCATGAGTTCACATCTTCATAATCTCCGGTGATGTGCAGCGTCACATAGAATTGAAGAATGAGTTCTTCATTCCAATCACGAGATGTCGGCAGAAATTCGGCAAACCAAAGCATCGTGAAGAACACTGAGGACTGGCTCAAAGCCTGGCAGAGATTCCATGTCCACGTGAGGAATGTGTGCATGATCGAAGACTTTGTCTTTGTTGAATAGCACAGAGGAATAGAAATTGGCTTGACTAGCAGTCCAGAAATGCCTCTTCCTTAAGCGAGCAGAATCATAAGGATTGTAATCAGTGAAGAAAACATGCTCGCCAAAGAAGTCTTCAGCCTTGAACTTTTGCTTGCGCGAGAATGGATCCTTTGGTTTTGGCAGAGGAGTGTCAGTGAGTTGCATCACTACCTCGTGAATCGCAATCTCGTGTTCTTCGTGAGGATTTTATGGTTCCTCTTCATATGCGATCTGCGTGTTCAAAGGAGTAGCTTGAAGAAGTTCTTCAAAGACTAGGGGCTGGAATTTCTTCATGCAGACGAGGTGGGATGAGTTTCTTCAGAGCCCATTTGAACTGTTGGTGCAGGGGACTGAGGAATTTGTTGTATTGGAGTGAAGAGTGGAGAATTTGGATGCTGACTGTCCCAAAAGTCATCGTTCATCACTGGTGTTGTGCTTCCAATATCCACATCTTCTTCAATTTCTTCAATGCCAGCCTCTTCAGCTGTGAAATGAGGCATTGGCGAGGAAATGATTGGTGTTGAAGGGATCGCATCCACTTCAATTTCTTCATCAATCTTCTCTGACGAAGCAGCATAATGATTTTCTTCATCAGATCCGCTAGGGATCTCATATTCTTCACCAAAAGGAACAAGGTCCTTTGATGGTATGGAGGAAATCGGAACATCATCAATCGGATTTTCAAAAGAGCTTGTCATAGGCTTCATCTTCTTTGGAGCTGAAGATTCTGAAGCAGTTGATGCTTTCCTTTTCTTCACTGCAGCTCGCTCTGCAGCCTTGGTCTTCTTCACATCTGATGCAGATGGAAGGATAGGAGTTGGTGTAGGCGCGGGAGGAGCTGAGGAATCTGTTTGAATTTCCTCGGGCGCAACTGATGCAGTTGCCCTGACTTCTTCAGTTTCTTCAGGTGCACCACTAGTGGATGCCCTGGCAATTTCTTCAGCGGCTGGAATGGAGTCATCAGCCCTGGAACTAGCATTGTCTTCAGCAGGCTGAAAATCATCAGCGGTGCTGGCATGTTCTTCAGTAGGCTGAGCAGAGGCTCCAGCCTGAGGAACTTCTTGTTGTGTTGGAGCTGCAACATTTGTGAACTTCTTGGTCAGGTTTACAAATCTGACTTTGGCTCCTTGCCAATCAGCATAGTAGGCATCAAAGTCATCGCTGAGGGCTTTGATTTCAGACTAGATTTTGAGGAGATCATCAGGTGTCATTCTGACAACATTTTTCCTCATGAACTTCTCTTTCCTGAACCGAGCCTTCTTGATCTGCCTAGCCTTCTCAAATTTCCATTTCTTTTCATAGATGAAATGGGTTAGCATGTGACTTTGGCCAGGAGTCAAATGAAAATCAGGCATAGGGGTGTCTGGATCCTTGTGCCAGAGATCAATGTACTCGAGGATCGCCCTTGGATCCAAAAGCAATGACACAGGTGTGCCTTTGGCTCTAGCGGCCCTTTCTTGTCTGTCTCTGATGATTTCTGCAAGTTCATCATCATCAGCTTCATCATCAGATGACACTTGGAAGGCAACCTGTTTCTTCTTCGGACTTGGCCGAGGACCTCGACCAGCCGTTGCCTTTTTCTTCAGCAGAGTGGGGCCTGATGAAGAATTTGGTGCAGCTGAGGAACTTGCTGAGACACCAGAGGCAATGGAGATGCCTGCAGTCCTTTGGCACGTGGCCAGATGCACAGTCCGAGGACTTTGCGGAGCGGTGAGGACTTTGGAGGAGGAGCTGAGGATTTTCGAGGAGCAGGAGCAGCATGAGGAACAGGCCGTGAGGGCTTTGAAGGTTCTGGCCGTGAGGGCATTGCTGTTGAAGCACTTGGCTTGTGTGCGGGCTTCTTTGCCATAGATTTTCTTGGCTTGACATCAGCCTCAGTGGCAGCAGCAGTATCAGAGTCTTCATTGAATTTCCTCACTGCCTCTTTGGCTTGTCTCGCCAACTTGGCTTGGCGCTTGGCCCATTCTTCATGAAAATCCTCACCACGCTTGATGCTGGTGGGGTCAGCTTCTTGGCCAGGTGCCAATGGAGCTCTTGGGCATGGAGGATTCAGTGCGAATTTCTTCATGTACTTTGGAGTAACATACCTGTACTCCCTCCATTCTCTTGCCCATCTCCTTTCAATCCTCTATACCGAACTTGGCCTCATCAGGTGTGCAATAGTCAGCATATATGTCCTCAGGTATTTCAAAAGCAGTCATGACCTCAGGCCTCTTTCCTCCTTTCTGGGGCTTCTTACCGTCAGCCATAGTCTTGGATGAGGAATTTGAACAAACAAATTCTCTGAATAAGTTTGCAACTTTTCTTCGAGAAACGCTGCAAATGAGTTAAGTTGATGAGAACCTAGTGATTCAGCAGCGGACATGACTACCTGTGAACAGAGTATAGTTGCGAGGAATTTGGAGAGGTCATATGCGTTCTCAGAAGGTTTTTCAAAAAGAACTAGTTTGAGGAATTTGACGGATGAGCCTTGAAGAATTTCACTAAGCGATCTTTGTCTTAGGTTCCAGAGTTGTATAGATCGAGGATCCACACAATTGAGGAATCTTGAAGAAAAATCATTGCTTAGAGGAACGGATCAAGAGCATATTACGTTTGAGGTGTTCATATGTGTGAAGATTTGAAGAATAAACATCTTTGAAGATTTTCAGGAAGGCTTGAGAATCAAAGCGAGCAATAAAAGTAACTTTTAATTACCCGAAGTGAAGAACACGATGAACTGAGAGGTGTAGATTAGAAGTTCGTCAGTTCAGATCTTCCACGCCCTAACTCGGTGGAGCAAGACAGCTACGGCGGTGGCGGAGTGAAGATTTCCGCGGTCGGCGCGAGTACGACGGCGACGAGGTCGAGGCAGTGAAGCTCTTCCTCACCGGCGACGATGGAGTAGCGGCAGCGCTAGGGTTTGAGAAGCTCGAGCGAGAGAGAGAGCGGTCAAGCGGAGTAAAGGAAGTAAGGAAGGGGAGAGGGGGTATATATAGCCACGGTGAAAAACTGTTCGCCCAAATATTTTGGATGAACGTGCCCCTGACCCTTCTCATTCGCTTGACATGTGTCACGCACGTACTGAAAAGTGGAGATCGTGTTAGATCGTGGGTGAATAGTTAAGTCTATCGTAGGGAGCGGAACGGTTTGAGCGGCAAAGCCGAAAATTTGGATAAGATAATTTAAAAGTTCCGTTCGCAATTTCTTCAGTTGAGAAGGACACAGTGAAGATTTTGAACGAGTTTCAAATAGAACGCACATGAAGAATTTGTGAATAGATTGGGTTGGGTATAGCATAGAGGGGGAAGGGTCCGATCACATTCACTTAGCAGAAAATGCAACTTGAAGAAATAGCCATAAGTGAATGCTATAGAGGACATAAACCCATATATATATAGATATAGCCAATGAAGAAAAACGACGGAAACAGTGAAGATTTTGCAAAGTTGAAGACTTTGAAAAAGCGAAGAATTTCAAAAGCGAGGAAAAACTCAAATTGAAGATTTTCAATTTTGGTGGTGGCGTGACCCACCGTATAAGAATGATGATTTCAGACACCGCTGCATACAATTGTCGAGGGGTTACGAGAATCAAATTCTTCATTAATTTCTTCACACTTAGAGTGTTATTCTTCATCAATTGAAGAAAACGCGTTTCTTCATGTGTTGCACATCTAAGTCATCAATTTTGCATAAGTGTTAGGATGAGTGTCCTTTTCAAAGAACATTCAAGATTCTAAGATATTTAGCTCACACCGCAACTTGCTAAATCTCTTCTCATCCAAGGGCTTTGTGAAGATATCGGCTAGCTGTTCTTCAGTCTTCACATGCTCGATGGAGATGTCGCCCTTTAACACATGATCACGAAGCAAATGATGACGAATCTGAATGTGCTTTGTATTCGAAAGTGAACTGGGTTGTGAGCAATCTTGATGGCACTCTCATTGTCACAGTAGAGAGGCACATTCTTCACGTTGATGTCGTAGTCTTTGAGAGTTTGCTTCATCCACAGCACTTGAGCACAACAAGAGCCAGCAGCAATGTACTCACCTTCCGCAGTAGATAGTGATATGCAGTTCTGTTTCTTCGAGGACCAACAGACGAAAGATCGTCCAAGGAAATGACAAGTACCATATGTTGACTTGCGGTCCACACGATCACCAGCATAGTCAGAGTCAGAATATCCAATAAGATCAAAAGTAGAGCCCTTGGGGTACCACAATCCTAGTGTTGGTGTGTGAGCTAGATATCGAAGAATATGCTTCACAGCCTTATGGTGTGATTCCTTCTGTAGCTTGAAATCGGGCACACATGTAAACACTAAGCATTATATCTGGCCTAGATGCACATAAGTACAATAAAGAACCAATCATGGAGCGGTATACCTTGTGATCAAGTCAATACCATTTTCATCAATTGCATAGATGGCCATTTGTGGGCATATTAATTTTGACGCCTTTGCAATCTTTCATGCCGAATTTCCTCAGAACATCCTTGAGGTATTTCTCCTGAGATATGAATATGCCATTGTGCTGTTGACGAATTTGAAGGCCTAAGAAGAATTTCAACTCTCCCATCATAGACATTCGATATTCTTCACTCATCATATAGGCAAATTCATCACTATAGCGTTGGTCAGTACAACCAAAGATAATATCATCAACGTATATTTGGCACACAAACAGTTCACCATCATAAGATTTAGTAAAGAGAGTAGGGTCGAGTGAACCGGGTGTGAAACCATTTTTCACGAAGAATTCCTTCAAAGTATCATACCACGCCCGACGGGCCTGCTTGAGGCCATAGAGGGCCTTGTTGAGTCTGAAGACTTTGTCAGGATTCTTTGGATCTTCAAAACCTGGGGGTTGAGCAACATATACTTCTTCCTCAAGCTTACCATTGAGGAATGCACATTTCACATCCATTTGATATAAAGTGATATTATGATGGTTAGCATAAGCAAGTAATATCTGAATAGCCTCAAGTCTAGCAACAGGTGCAAAAGTTTCATTGAAATCGATTCCTTCAACTGTGTGTAGCCTTTGAGCTACAAGTCGTGCCTTATTCCTCACCACAAGGCCATTTTCATCTTGCTTGTTGCGGTAGATCCACTTTGTGCCAATGATATTATGCTTGCGAGGATCCGGGCGTTTGAACAGTTCCCGGACATTGTTGAGCTCGAATCGATGTAATTCTTCTTGCATGGCCTGAATCCACTCGGGGCTCGAAATGCTTCATCTACCTGAGTGGGCTCTGCGGTAGAGACAAAAGCATAGTGCCCACAAAAGTTAGATAAATGTGAAGCTTTTGAGCGTGTGAGAGGACCTGGTGCTTCAATGTCATCGATGATCTTTTCAACTTGCACTTCTTTTGCAACGCGAGGATGAGCTGGTTGTCATCGAGGAATTTGATCAGCATTTTCTTCAACACCATTTTCTTCAAAGATTATCTTCAGTGCATCAGCTCGGCGTTCTTCGCATTACGGAATGAATTCTTCCAGATTCTTCAAAGGGAGCGACATCCTCAGTTGCCTTGAACTTGATAGATTCCTCAGGTGCTGGTTCATCTATCACAGAAGGTAGGTGCTCTCTTTGCGAGCCATTAGTTTCGTCGAACCGCACATCTACAGTTTCAACAACCTTGTGAAGACCGTTGTTGAAGACTCTGTAGGTGTGTGAGTACTTTCCATAACCAAGCATAAAACCTTCATGTGCTTTCGGTGCAAATTTAGCATTGTGATGAGGATCTCTAATCCAGCATTTAGCAATCAAGACTTTGAAATAACTCACATTGGGTTTCTTGTCAGTTAGGAGTTCATAGGCAGTCTTCTTGAAGAATTTGTGAAGATATACTCTGTTGATGATGTGGCACGCGGTATCAATTGCATCAATCCAAAAACGACGAGGCGTTTTGTATTCATCAAGAATAGTGCAAGCCATCTCAACAAGAGTTATGTTCTTGCACTCCACGACGCCATTTTGCTGAGGAGTATAAGGAGCAGATAACTCATGAGTAATACCAAGTTCATCAAGATAGTCATCAAGACCGGAATTCTTGAACTCAGTTCCATTGTCACTCCTGATGTGCCTGATCTTCCAACCAAAGTTGGTTGAAGCCCTCGAGGAAAATCGTTTGAAGACTTCCTGCACTTCATGTTTGTAAGTGACAATGTGTACCCATGTGTAACGAGAGTAATCATCAACAATAACAAAGCCATATAGAGATGCATCATTAGTGTCTCACGAGTAATGATTAGGACCAAAGAGGTCCATGTGAAGCAATTCGAATGGACGAGTAGTGGTCATGATAGTCTTCATTGGATGCTTGGCCTTGGTCATTTTTCCAGCTTCACAGTGCTCCACAGTGATCCTTGAGGAATTTGACATTTTCAATGCCAATGACATGCTTCTTCTTCGCAAGCGTGTGCAAATTCCTCATGCCTGCGTGACCAAGTCGTCGATGCCATAGCCAGCCTTGAAGCTTTTGCAAGTAGGCACACGGCTGGTTGTGGTCCCAGAGAGAAATCAACAATATACAAGTCTCCTCTCCTAAAGCCTTCAAGACTTTGGAATTGTCAGCTTCCATAATCACAACACAACGATACTTGCCAAGGACAACAACCATATCAAGATCACAAAGCATTGAGACTGACATGAGGTTGTATCCTAAGGACTCAACAAGCATGACTTTGTCCATGTGTATGTCCTTAGAGATCGCAACCTTACCTAGACCCAATAGCTGACTTTTGCCTTTGTCAGCAAAGATGATATGCTTCAGATGTGACGGTGATAAGGGAGCATCCATCAATAGATTCTTGTCACCAGTCATGTGATTTGTACATCCACTATCAAGGACCCACTCATTTGCTTTGGTTTGATCATCCTGTAGATGAATTAGTGCAACTTACGATCTCATATACTTCATCAGTGAAGAATATGATATCAAATTCATCAGATGAATTTCATCAAGCGATAAAACAGATATAGCAAGATGAGGACGTGTGAAATGAAAGTTCATTTCTTCATGATTAGCCTGCGTCCTTTCGATCATTTTTGTCGTGTCCCCAAAGAAATTCTTCAGACGCTAAAGCTCGCGGAGACCTGACCCTGCAGAAGAGATTAGTTCCTTTTCTTCACCACCCACATCTGAAGGGGTGGCAAAGATTTCATCACTCTGTGAGCTCCATATGAGAATGGTGGCATTGAAGCCAATCCATTTCGTTTCACATAAGAGGGGTTAGGGTAAGCATATGAATAAGCAGAGAAATTCTTCGAGGACTTATGAACATATTGGTTTGAAGAATAATGCACATATTCATAGCCCTTAGCTCTACCACAGAAATGCAGAGTAGTTAGCACGATGATAATCATATGAGGACTTTGATCCTTTTGAGGAATTTGATCCACGTGAGGAATTTGGTCCGTATGAGGACTTGGGTCCATATGAAGAATTTGGTCCATATGAAGAGTTTGATCTGGGGTTCCTATTCTTCACAGGTGGTGTCATGAGGACATTCACCTGAAGACTTTCAAGGCACTTCTTGGGAACCCAGATTTTCTTCATAGGAGAACTGTTCCTGCAGTTAGTGCCAACATATCTAGCAAATACTTCACCATTCTGATTTTTGAACAATTTATAGTTGGAGTCAAATGACTCATCAGAAGAATGAGGAGATTCACATGTAAAGCCAGATAAGTTAGATGGATCAACTGGAGGTCCCTTTGCAAAGAACCCATGAGGTTTTGGGGTACCGCTTAGGGCTTCCAATATGTTCCATCAAAGATTGAGTTTCCTCTCAAAGGCAATACCCTCTTTCCTAGGGTTTCTGTTGAGGATCTGCTTTTTAAGCACATCACAAAGAGTCTGATGCCCTTTAAGGCTTTTGTACATGCCTGTCATGTACAATTCCTTCAGCCCTGCATTGTCAGTGATACTAGCAATGTCCTCAGATGAGGAATTAATGAAAGCAGGGGCAGGTGAAGAATTTGTAACAGTTGAAGCATTTGAACATTCAGGTGAAGAATTAGCAGATTCACGTTCAATGCACTTTAAGCACGGAGGAACAAATTCTTCCTGAGAAGCGCTGATTTGTTGAGCAAGTAATGAATCACGCTCATACGAAGATCTTCATAACTCACTCTTAGCTTCTCAAGATCTTGCTTTCTTTGAAGAAATTCATAAGAAAGCTTCTCATGATCGAGATAAGGCAGGTGTTATGATGACCTTGAAGACTGTCAAACCTAGACTAAAGTCTCTGAAGATTTTCAGTCAGGGCTTTAGTGCGATCCATTTCTTCACCCAACATATCATCACTTTTGTCTAGCATGTTTTGAACCTTTTCAAAAGCCCTTTGTTTTTTTACAGCAATCTTAGCAAGTTTAGAGTAGCTAGGCTTGAGATCTTCATCAGATTCATTCTCACTAGACTCAGAGGAGGTATATTTGAGTACCTTGGCACCCTTTGCCATGAGACATGATGCAGAAGATGACGATTCTGGTTCGAAAGTCATCGTTTTGAGAGAATCCTTGAAGTCCTCAAACCAAGGATCATGACGGGTTCGATGACCTTCATAGACGTCAGAGATTCGGTCCCAGATAAGCTTCGCATTGTAAAGATGCATAATGCGCTTGAATTCATCTCTGCATAGGAAGGAACAGATGATGTCCTTCGCCATGATGTCAAGTCGAGTGTACTTGCGAATATCATCTGCATTCGCCGTCTTGCATAGATCAGTAAGACCAATCTCAGTGACGGTCCACACCTCGCTGTCCATTGCCATGAGGCGCTTCCTCATCATGGCCTGCCACTTCGGATAATCATGACCGTCAAAGATAGGGCATGTCACTTTCTTAATACCTGCGGTTGACATAACTAAAACTCCAGGTGGTTAAACCAAAATCACACAGATCAAGGGAGTACCTTGCTCTGATACAAATTGAAAGTGCGTTATATCGACTAGAGGGGGGTGAATAAGCGATTTTTATGAATTCTTCACTGAGGATTTTGCCGGTGAGGAAATTCCTTAGCGAAGACTACTTGCAGCGGAATAAGTACTCAGAAGTAAGCATAACAAAATACATGCATGGTCATCATGATGAAATGAAGACAATCACAGAGTACAGAATGCGTAATCACAGGATAACTCAAGATGAAGACAAACAGACTGAAGAAATTGAACTGAGGAAATTGAGAAAGTCTTCAGTTAAAGTCTTCAAACACAGATATGATGAAACACTCAACACAGTAATGAGGAAATGAAAGACTTGAGGAAATAGAACCCGTAAGCTTGGTGAAGACAATGATTTGGTAGACCAGTTCCAACTTCTGTCTCAGTTGTACGTCTGGTTGGAACGGCTGAGTATTTAAACTCGAGGACACATAGTCCCGGACACCCAGTCGGCCGAAAGCACGCAGCTCGGGACACCCAGTCCTCATCCAGTATTCTCCTTGAACTAAGGTCACACAGACCTTGTCCAATCACTCGTGGTAAGTCTTCAGGCGACTTCCAAACCTTCACAGACTCGGTCACTCGGCGATCCACAATTCCTCTTGGATGATCTAGACCATGACGCCTAACCGTCTGGAAGAAAAACAGTCTTCAAAGGTAACAAGCATCGGATCCACGCAGGATCAATCTCTTCAGTGATGCTCAATCACTTTGGGTTTAGGTGTTTGGGTTTGGATTTTCCTCACTCGGTGATTTTCGCTCAAAGTCCTCGGAGGATGGGTTGCTCTCAAATGACAAGTGTCAAGTTCTCTCAGAGCAGCCAACCAGCTAGTGGTTGTAGTGGCAGCTATTTATAGCCTAGGGAGCAGCCCGACATGATAATACATAAATGCCCTTCAATGATATGACCGCTAGGTGGATAAGATATTTTGGGACAGTGGCAAGACAAAGACAACAACGGTCGGAAATTTGACTCTCAAATTCCTCGGGCTATCATGTTCCTCATTGTAGGCAATCCGTCTTGGCGAATTCCTAACTCCTTAGTCGAACAAATTCCTCAAATGACCGTAAGAACTTTGTCTCTCACATCAAGAAATTGACTGAACTGTATGAGATTTCCAAAGGTTTCACTCAAGGGATTGGTAGGTGTAGGATTTTGAGTTGAGCATCACATGGAAATTTTTCCTTAGTATTTCCTCAACCCCTTTAACAAAGACGGTGTTTCTTATGACTCAAGAAAGAGAAAAACGAAACTACGAAAACAAAAGTGTTCACGCTTCATGTTCCTCAAATGAATACCAAGCCTTCAAGGTCACACCAATTTCTTCACTTTCAAAGTCTTCAGAAAGTCTTCAGACTAACATAGACTTCAGAAGAAGAACTTCATTTTAGGGGTCGACTTTCTCTGTAAATATCAAACTCCTCATGGACTTATAGACCTGTGTACACTCATAAACACATTAATCCCTTAACCTATAAGTCTTCAATACACCAAAATCACTAAGGGGCACTAGATGCACTTACAGATGAACCTTGTGAGCTTCAATAGCAAGAAGGTAGTTGCTGGAGTCAAGTTACAGTTGCATGCTTCTTTATATGTAGTCTCACAGTTTGATGTACACTAACACTTCCTATGTTCGTTGTTGGACTAGCACCTAGGCACAATTGGAAACAAACATCAGGGATAATGCTCGATAGGTTAACAAAATCTAGAGGAGGAAGAATGGAGATCCGTTTTGAGGCAGGTTTAAAAAGGTCATGTGATGCTACAGAGTCAGCCAAGTTAGTATCAGAGGCAGTGGTTGCCATTAGGTGTCATGTACGTATCCTCCCAACATGGATTCAAAGACAGAATGACAAAGACGAAACCAGTTCAACACCTTCCTCGACCATTTATCTGTAAGTATGGTTATGTATGGAAACTAGTAATATCGTCTTGCTCTGTCCCATACTTTCTAGGTTGTTGATAATGAGACTCCCATAATTTTCAACAGATGAGGTTCAAGTTGGATAGCCAAGATGATGCAACCAGACAAGCTTGCACCCATGTTTTCAAGTCTGCTCTGCGACAGTATCGGTATAACTTGAGGAAAACTCACTTTGAAGGCAAGGCTAACAATGAACTTTCCCAAACATCTCCAAAGTGGAAAATATATCGGATGAAGACCGGAGGGCCTTGTTAAACATTGGTCCGATCCAAGTATTAGGTACATTATATATACGTGATCAGATCACATGTTGAAGTCCTATTTACGCATGTGCCACACAAATCTATCTTCTTGTAGGTGAACTGTTCAAAGAACAAGGCCAACCGTACGAAAGTGAAATTCCAACAGACGACAGGATCTCGTAGCTATATTGCACATTGCGAGGCTCTTGTAATTAGCTGTTGTTTCACTCTTTTCACTGTACCATATTATCAGATCTATATTGACTTGTTCGAAATGCAGAGGAAAGCCCGCAAGGACCAAAAAGTACCTGAACCAAATGATGTGGAAATCTTCAAGGACTGTCACACCAGCAAGAAGAAGGGCATGACTACCCCAGTCAAAGCCGCTGTTGTAAGTCCTTAATCCTCATGCCTTTTAACTACTACTTACTCTGACTTGTGCCTTGAACTGCATGCTTTGTAGCCAATGTCTATTGCTCTTTTCAATTTTATACACAATTGTCTTAGCGTATCATTGCACCTTACAAGGTTTAAAAGGGAGGAGTGATGTTCCTTTGATCTTGACCCGTAATCTAGTTCCGTGCTTGAATTTCCCACACAATGTTACAATTGCTGTTTTTACATTCTCGGTTGTTTTGTGAAATGAATGATGTAATACAATGCTTAAAGTATTATAAACTTAGTCTCTTAATCATTAGCCCTCAATACAATATGAAGAAATAGACAATAAATTAGTGATGGTACATGGTCAGATGTTTGGAACTGGTTTTATTATGTACTTTGCAATAAAATACAACTAATATTTTACATGGGTTCACCAGAATAAGTTATGTATATAGACCAAAGCTATTTTGTTTGGTTTTGCTGCCTCCTTAATATCTTCTGTTATGGTACTACTAATGTAAAACCTCAACTTTTCAGCGAGCTATGGAAAAAATGGTGGAACCGCCACCTTCTGAAGATGGCGAGGCAACTATAACCGCAATGTCAGCTCTTGCTGCAGGTGGGTCAAGACTGGCCCACCACTAAGGTGCCAAAAGCTCGTTCCTGCGTAATACTGGGTTGGTTGTTAAGGCAATATCGTCCAAACTGCCTCATGATCAAGATATGCAAGCTCAAAGCAATTTTGTATCTGCGCTCCAGACACAAGTCCATTCCCTAATAGAGGCCCTTTGTGAAACAAGGAGAAACATTGCTCAATGTCGTCCAAGATATGCATGGTTTTGAAACCGGACTATCAGGACATTTGCTATGTTGTTCAGAGCCTAGGGAAATGAAGGCGAGGTTTATGGTGCTCCATCGGACAATGCATCATGAAAGCGTAACGGTCAGGTCAAATGAACCGAGCTTACGAACTTCGTGGTCCATTTATCTGCTAGATTGTTAAGTTTTATGCCAACCTTCCTTTTGTTATATAGTTGTAATTTGTTTTGGTGCGATACAAAATTTATTCTTAACGTGCATCCACCGGCTGAAGAAAACAGCAAGCCATTTTTGTATAGTGTAGGGTGTTCCCTATATTTGCACTGGTGGCGATCTTTGATGCTGAGTGGATGTAATCTGTCTGTCGCCTTAATAGCCTAGCGTTAGTTTCGCCTTATTTATTTTGTAGTCTTCTTTTCCCTGGTTTGCTAGTGGCGCAACTACCCATGGGCCATATACGGGCCATAGGATCCATGGGTCTCTACGGTCGTCGATAAATGGGCTCAGAATCGGTGGGCCTCGGGCCGTCGATAAATGGGCTTTATGTCGGTGGGCCTCGGGCCGTCGGATAAATGGGTCTACATGGGCCGTAATCAGGCGTAATTGGTATCGGCCAAAGACGGTAACGGGCCGTTAACGGCCGTGGGACTGCAAAAGCTTAATACATCACGGGCATAACGGGTCGTTAATGGGCGAGAATATAGGGAATGGGCTGGCGAAATGGGCCGACTCTTGCCATGGGCGAATTTGGCCCATTAGGGTAACAGCCGATGTGGGCCGACTCTTGCCATGGGCTGAATTTGGCCCATTTGGGGATCATGCCAGTAACGGTCCGACTCTTGCCATGGGCCGAATTTGGCCCATTAGGGGAACAGGCCAGTAACGGGCTGGAAGTAATCGAGGGCCGAAAAGGAGCCCAAGAACGTATGGGTCGTCAATAGGCCGAAAGATAACACGGGTTGGAAACGGCCCATGTAAATCACGGGCCGTTAAGGGGTACAAAGAAAATTACTGTTCATTGGCTAGAGTCACCGTGGGCCTGTAAAGGGCCAAAAGATACGAAGGCTTCATATGGGCCGAAAGACGTCGTGGGCCATGCATGGGCCGAAAGTGAAATGGGCTGGTGTTATATTCGACGGCCCACATGACGTTGTTGGGCCGATTTCCTTTAGTGCCTAACGGGCCGTGAGTTAACGGGCCGTAAAATGGGCTATTTGCGAAGAGACCGATAACCGGCTTTTCATGGACCAGCCCGTTAAGTTTTGACCAAGTCAAACGGGCCGGCTTTGTAAGCTAAATGGGCCAGTGGTGGGCCGTGGCACGTGTCGACATATCATAGGTGCCTATCTGACCCACTGACGAGCTAACACGTGTTTCGTCCGGCCAATAAGAATTTTACACGTGGAAATTTCCCATTGGCGGGTACATTAACGGGTTATCGGATCCAAAACCCGACCGATAGCTTAACGGCGTTCCGTTACGGTGGATGCCACGTGTCGGTCACCCTTGATGAAAGCACTTACGTGACGCGTGATTTATCGTCATGGAAGTGGACACTTCGTGATGATAATTTTGGTAATGTCATGGTACACTTCTATGACAAAGACGGTATGACTATCTTGATTCTGTCATAAATTTGTCATGGATGTACATGCATGACAAAAAACACGACCTACTGTGACAAACACGTATCATCACGGAAGTGTATTTTTTTGTAGTGAGGGAAGCCGAAGGCACAAGACAACCGAGGCAACGCCAAGTCCAGAAACACAAAGAGCAAAGGGACGAGGTGGACCCCCTGACAGGACCCTTGCCGGGGCGGCCTCCACGGCCCCGGCAAGAGCCTTGCCGGGGCAGCTTGCCCAACACCAGCAGAGCGAGCCACCCTTGAGCCCAAGGGTTCCAAATGCCGTCAACAACTACATTGGAACCAGGGCTCGGGAGGCACCTCCGTGGTGGCATGTAGATCTTTGTCAAGATCATGAATACATGAGATCAGAAGAGAACTAGAAGATGATGATCCTCGGCAAGATCCTTGCCGAGGAGATCCACAAGACCCCCGGCGAGATCCTTGGCGGGGAAAGCCATGCTACCGCGGCAAGACCCTTGCCGGGATCCCGACAAGACCCTTGCTGAGGACGCATGTGGGACCACAGCCAAGCCCGCATCAACCAAGACTCCGCCAAGATGCAGCTGCCACCCAACCAACCGTGGCGAGGCACTGGCAGGGCAACATGCGGCTTCCAGGCCAACTCAGCAAGCACCTACGTGGTGGCATGCGGATCTTTGTGAAGGCCCTGCCACCGCGCCACCTCAGCAGCCTGCCTGCTTACATGGCACTGCACACATCGTTGGCCTGGGCACGTGTCGAAGCGAGGCAGAGCGGCGACGGACGTGAAGGGCCTCGTTCCCGTCCCCGATAAAGCTGATGGACACCTAATAGCGCATTTAATGCGCTTTGTCCCGTAATGCCACTGTGGCAACCCCTTTTCAACTATAAAAGGAGGCCCGAGGCATACCGGAGAGGGATTCGACTCTTTGGAACTATGCAGGCACCGTAGCTAGTTCGAGAGCTCAAGAGCACTCTGAAATACACACCAAAGTAGGACTAGGGTATTACGCATCCTCGCGGCCCGAACCTGGGTAAACAATCTTTGTGCTAGCTCCTAAACCTGCTCTTCTCACAATCCCGCGCCCGCCATCCATAGAAGGGATTCCAGTGATCCCATAGGTGTCATTTCCCCTACATCTTTGGCGTGCCAGGTAGGGGGCCAGGTAGGGGGCGCAGTTAGCCTAGCAGTTCTTCATCGCCATGGCTCCCAAGAAGAAGACGATCACGGCGATCGGCTCGTCGGGAGCCGAACGGCCCGTGCCAGTGCGGGCGAGCAGTGGGCCGGTCGTGGATAGAACCCGAGGCGTGGCCCGTGAGCACTAGCATCGCTCTGGCAGTCAGAGCCTGGAGAGCGGCGTCATTCGTGCGCCAGACGATGGGCCGCACACCGCCAAATCCAAAGACGGGGCTGGGCCCCCCACAGGCGGCGCGGGGCCCTCCAGGGTGTCGATGTGCCACCTACGGGCGGCGTAGCAACCTCCAAGATGCCTACACCGGCGCCCATAGCACGCTCTTCCCAGGGTGTGCGTGACGAGCAGCGTCACCATGTTGGAGACCCCGGACGCCGCCGTGGGAAGAGTCATGTGCATCATCTGCGGGACGAAAGAGGCCAGCATGCCCGACAAAGTGCTGGCGAAAATGGCACACAGTCGCTGGGCCGTGATAGAGCTACTTCTAACGTGGTTAGAAGTCGAAGCGCGCCACGGTCCACGCGGCTCTCGCGGCCACCCACGCCAGCAGAAGCTTTGGTGCACGCGCATCTACTCCTCGACTTCCCTCCTGATGCGAAAAAGCTCGATGAGTGGAGGGCCACCATCTGGAGCCTTGTCGGCGTCGCCAACCAAGACGAGCCACGGCCAGCGGGGCCCTCAGGCCAGCGCTCCGTCGAACCACCGCATGCCAGCGGTGGAGGGGCCGGAGGTGCTGCGTCCACGGTGCACTCTCCTCCTCCACGCCAGCCACCGCGGGTGTCGATCCGTCGTGATGACGCTTGTGATAACATTTCCATAGCGTCGTCCGACCCATAGACCCACCGTGACCAACGCGAAGTTCTTCGGGTGCGAGCCCATGAAGACGCTCGAACCACCATCGAGCGCCGGCGCGATACACGCCACCAGTAAGATAGGCGGGCGGGGCCTGCTATGGACCACCCAGCACCGGGAGGCTCCGGCGGCCTACCTTACGAGGTGGGTTACCCGGCCTTTACTCGTGAGCTGCGGCAGTTCTAGTGGCCATCCCACCATACTTTCAAGCCCGACGTCGGTGAGAAGTACAATGGCAAGACCCACCCGTCGGAGTTCCTCATCATTTACACCATCGCGATGCAAGCCGCTGGAGCTCGCGACGACAAGGTGCTTGCCAATTACTTCCCGTTGGCCCTGAACCCAAATGTCATGTCTTGGTTGATGCACTTGCCAGCGGATTCCATTTCTTCTTGGTCGGATCTGTGTCATGAGTTCGTTGGTGCCTTCATCGGAGGCCACCAAGCTCATGGCCAGGCAAGTGATTTGCATATCATTCCAAGAAGGAAGGTGAAAACCTGCGCAAGTACATACAGAGGTTCAGCCAGGTGCAATACAACATCCCAGATGTTCATCTTGCCGCCGTGATCAGCGCGTTCCATCAAAATGTGCGCAACCGCAAGATGCGTGAAGAGCTGGCGATGAACAAGGTCAAGGATGTGGCTAAACTCTATGTTCTGGCCGATAGATGCGCTCGGGCTGAAGAGGGGAGGAAGTACCCCGGCGAGGACGCCGGCATGGAAACCGACTATACCGACGAAGACACCACCGCCCCGATGAAGAAGGGTCGGCGTCGCAACAGGAAACGCAAGGGCAAGGACGTGCTTGCCGTCGAGGGATCCGACGACACCGGCGCTACCAAGAAGGCCAAGGCAGACGACCCCGACAAGGAGATTGCCGGGTGCGCCACTTGTCGGGCCTAGCCGGCTGCCGACAAGCCAGGAGGCTCCGACAAGCGATACCGCAAGATCCACCGCACCAAGGGCCACGACCTCCAGAACTGCCGACAAGTCGAGCTGCTTGCTGAGAAGAAAAAGGACGTGTATGAGAGGCGGGACAAGGAGAAGGGTCAGGATGGTGCCGAAGGATCCGGCAAGAAGCATGGCCGCCAAAGAGGCCACCGCAGCAAGGATAACCAACAAGAGAGGCCCGCTCGGGCCCGTGACAAGACGACGATCATGACGAGGACGGCGAGTCCGGCGAGCAAGAGTTTCAGAAGGCTACGGAGGCCATGTGTGTCAATGGTGGCGCCTCACTGCACACATCTCACCGCCAGCTCAAGCAGTGGGCGCGTGAGATCACAGTAGCGGAGCCATCGTTCGACGCTCTGAAGCCGCTGAAGTGGTCCAGCACGCCCATCATTTTTGACGCCGAGGATCACCCTGATCGCACGACTGCGGCCGGGTGTTTACTGTTGTTGGTTTCACCAATGATACGCAACCTCAAGGTGAACAAGATGCTGGTTGACGGTGGGGCGGTCTGAACTTAATCTCACCCGTTGTGATCAAAAGGCTGCAAATTCCTGACAAAGACCTCGAGGTGACGGGCATGTTTCAAGGGGTCAACCCGCGAAGGAGCCAGCCGAAGGGGAAGGTCATGTTGCTTATGACGTTTGGAGACGAGTTGAACTACAGGACGGAGAGGATTGTCTTCGATGTAGCCGAGATCCCTTTGCCCTACAATGGGATCCTCGGCCGCCCGGCACTAGCCAAGTTTATGGCGGCATCGCATTATGCCTACAACACGCTGAAGATGCCTAGGCCGATGACCATCATCATCGTTCCCTGCGACAGGAATGATGCGTTGATCTGCGCTGACCTACTCTACTGGGAAGCAGTTGTAGCAGCTGCTGCCAAGGCACTTGCTCCTGCCGCTGAAGCCCCGGGAGGGAAGAAGAAGACCGGCAAGACCTCTCGCACCCACTCCGGCAAGCGCACCTCTTCGGAGTGTTGTGCTACCGTCGAGGATGTGCCAAAGAGCTCCACCGGCAAGAGCAAGAAATCTAGAGCTGCACCACCAGAGACCAAGAAGGTGTCCGTCAAGGAGGATGGCACGGGAGGAGCTTTCACCATAAGCTCCACCCTCGACAACGAATAGGAAAGTGCGCTCATCACTTTCCTGCGGGCGAATGTCGATGTGTTTGCATGGAAAGCATCTGACATCCCCGGCGTTCCCAGGGAAGTGATTGAGCACCATCTTGTTGGCTGCCCCCATGCGCGACCTGTCAAGCAGAAGGTCAGGAAGCAAGCTTTGGAACAGCAAGAGTTCATCACAGAGGAGATCAGGAAGTAGGAAGCAGTAGGCTTGGTGAGGGGAGTGCTCCATCTGAGGTGGTTGGCCAATCCGGTGGTGGTGCGCAAGGCAAATGGGAAGTGGAGGCTGTGTATTGACTACATAGGTATCAATAAGGCTTGTCCTAAGGACCCCTTCCTGTTGCCGCGCATCGACCAGATTGTTGACTCCACGGCCGGGTGTGATCTGTTATCATTCCTCGACGCCTACTCGGGCTACCACCAGATCTTCATGACAAGAGAAGACGAAGAGAAGACAACATTCATCACCCCATGTGGTACGTATTGCTTTTTACTGATGCCTTTCGGGTTGAAGAGAGTTGGCTCGATGTTTGCAAGGGCAGTACAAATTGGTTTTGAGCCCCAGCTACATAGAAATATTGAAGCTTACATGGATGACACAGTGGTCAAAACCAAGGACAAGGCAGCTCTTGTACAAGACTTAGAAGAGACGTTTGCCAACCTACGCAAGATCAAGCTCAAGCTGAACCCTGAGAAGTGTGTCTTCGGCGTTCCGTCCGGAAAACTTCTCGGGTTCTTTGTGTCGCAGCGTGGGATCGAGGCAAACCCAGACAAGATCAAGGCTATCGAGCAGATTGAGGCGCCCAAGCGGATCAAGGATGTGCGTCGGCTCACTGGCTGCATTGCCGCCATGAGCCGATTCATCTCCAGGTCTGCTGAGCGCACCCTCCCCTTTTTCCAGATTTTGAAAAAGGTGGGCCCAATGGAGTGGACCCCGGAGGCCGAAGCAGCACTGTAGGATCTGAAGAAATACCTCTCTTCTACACCGGTACTGGTGGCGCCTAAACCACAAGAGCCGTTGCTGCTGTATTTGGTAGCGACGAATGAAGTGGTCAGTGCCACACTAGTGGCGCGGAGGGAGGTCGACGAAGAAGAAGTGGCGACGGAGGGACTGGCGGATGGCAAGCCAAAGATTCCCCCGGCAGGGCCCGGTGCCAACAAGGCAAGGCCCCCGGCAGAGTCTGACACCATCGGGACAGGGCCCATGCAATCAAATGAAGTGGTGCAGAAGAAGAAGATGATGTAGCACCCGATTTACTTTGTCAGCTCCCTCCTGCAGGGGGCTAGGTCAAGGTACTCAGGTGTGCAGAAATTGCTCTTCGGCCTCCTTATAGCCTCGAGGAAACTGCGTCGTTACTTCCAAGCCCATGAGATCACTGTCGTCACCCGCCTCCCGTTGCAACGGATACTACGCAACCCAGACGCAACCGGAAGGATTGTGGAGTGGGCCTTGGAGTTATCAAGCTTTGGGTTGAAGTTTGAAAGTACTTTGACAATCCAGAGCAGAGTCTTGGAGGAGTTCATTGCAGAATGGACCTCAACGCCTGACGAGGAAATACAGGAGACCATTCTCCCCGACAAGGAAGCAAGTCACAACTGAATCATGTACTTTGACGGGGCTTTCTCGCTGCAAGGCGCTGGTGCTGGAGTGTTGCTCGTCGCACCCACCGGAGAGCACCTCAAGTATGTAATCCAGATGCACTTTCCCAGGGAGATGTCCACCAACAACACTACTGAGTACGAGGGGTTGCTTGCCGGTCTCAGGATCGCGGCAGACCTCGAGGTTAAGAAGCTCATCATCAGGGGTGATTCGCAGCTTGTCGTCAGAAAAGACAACAGATTATCAGAGCCCGTTCATGGAGGCCTACGTAGATGAGGTGAGGAAGCTGGAAGAGCGATTTGGCGGCATACAAGCGGAGCACATTCCCCGAGCGGAGAACGACATCGCCGATTACCTGCCAAAGCGCGCTGCATTCAAGCTACCTATGGAACCAGGTCCTTTTTTGCTTCGGTTAACTCAACCATCCGTCGAACCATCAACGGAGCAGAACAAATGGAGGAAATTAGGCCTCGGCAAGTACTTCCCCGCCGAGCCCCCCGGGGCCGCCGGCAAGGGTGTTGCCATGGATTTTGAGCGTGCCGAGGAGCGACTGACTCCGGCAGGCTGTCAAGCCCTGGCCGTAGAGACGGCCGCTCCCATGGTAGAAGAAATGACTTTGGTCCTTGCCATCGAGCCCCAGGCTCTGGCATGGGCACAACGTACCGTCCGATTCCTCCAAACAGGGGAGCTTCTTGAGCAGCAGGAAGAAGCGGAGAAAGTAGCCCGTCGGTCTGCTATGAATCAGTTCGTCGATGACGTCCTGTACAGGAAGAGAACGAACAGTGTGAAATTGAAGTGCATTCCCCGGGAGGAAGGACTGGAGCTGTTGGCAGAGATACACGGAGGCATATGTGGCTCCCACATAGGGTCGAGGGCCCTTGCCGGCAAGGCGTTCCGGCGGGGTTTCTTCTGGCCCACTGCCCTCCAGGATGCAATTGCACTAGTAACCAAGTGTGAAGCGTGTCAGTTCCATTCGAAGAAGCTTCATCAACTAGCTCAAGCCCTTCAAACAATTCCTCTTTCCTGGCCATTCTCGGTGCAGGGGCTCGACATCTGGGCCCTTTCCCCAGCTGTCGGGGGCTTTGAGTACTTGTACGTTGCGATCGAAAAGTTCAGAAAGTGGCCGGAGGTGGAAGCAGTGAGGAAGGTGACAGCACAGTCAGTCGTCAAGTTCTTCAAGGGGCTAGTTTGCCGTTTTGGTGTACCAAACAGAGTCATCACTGACAATGGCACGCAGTTCACAAGCCACACCTTCATGCAATACATCCAAGACCTCGGCAGCAAGGTCTGTTTTGCTTCCGTGGCACACCCACGGAGCAACGGCCAGGCGGAGAGGTCAAATGCTGAAGTGTTGCGAGGCCTAAGGACAAAGACTTTTGACAGGCTGCACAAGAGCAGAAGGCGCTGGATTGATGAGTTGTCAGCGGTTCTTTGGTCGATCAGGACGATGCCAAATCAAGCCACCGGCCAGACACCCTTTGCCCTGGTATATGGCGCAGAAGCAGTTCTCCCTACGAAACTCATATACGGGTCACCTCAAGTGCTTGCTTACGACGAGCTTGAGCAAGATCAATTGCGGCAAGATGACGCAATGCTCCTTGAGGAAGATCATCTTCGGGCGGCTATGAGAACAACACGCTACCGTCAAGCCTTGCGCCGCTACCATAGCCGCAAGGTTCAGGCCAGAAGCCTTGAGGAAGGCGACCTTGTTCTTTGGCGCATTCAATCGTCCAAGAATTCCAACAAGTTGACGCTGAAGTGGGAAGGCCCTTATCGATGTCTGATTCACGGGACCCGCGCTTGATGCGCTTTCGAGACCGAAGATGCTATTCCAGTGAGCAACTCCTGGAACATTGAACATCTTCGCAAGTTTTACCCATAAGGCACGGTTGCCGGGCCCCTTGACAAGCCACCTTTTGTACAAGCCTTGCCGACAAGGCATGTAACCCTCAGTACAAAGCCAGGCGTAGACCCTGAGCATAAACAAATGAAGCACTGGCGCCCTAAGTTATAGCATGCATGTTAGGTTAAGTCTCT
This sequence comes from Aegilops bicornis, assembly GCA_021605145.1. NCBI lineage: Eukaryota > Viridiplantae > Streptophyta > Magnoliopsida > Poales > Poaceae > Aegilops > Aegilops bicornis. The sequence continues at coordinate 414,314,258 of CM038672.1, forward strand.
CCCTCGGTTAGGATTGATAGTGCTTAGCGGCGACTAACCCCTAGCCTAGAGGTCGAGTGTGTGTATTTCTGTCCTCTTTCGTTCGCAGGGCACGTGGACACTTCCGCTGAGCCACTTGGAAGAAAGAGAATGAACCGACGCTCCGGCCCCGGTGAGCCAAGACTGCCGGGGGCTGAAGACACAAGGATCGAACCACGGCAAGCCAAGGTTGCCGAGGGCTGCGGATTCAGATAAGTCTTTCATCCCCTGTTATGCATTTATGTATAGAACTGGGACATGTGAAACCTCACTTATATTCTTAAACCACCATGCTCCCCTTTTCCTGTACCCAATAGCTATCCCCTGGGTCGGAACTTGGTCATAGTCGCGGTGGCAAGAAAATGAACGAGGGGCCTAACTCTGCTTCGACCCTGCCTTCGCCGAGAGCATGAGAATGGTCGACTAAAGTGGGGGGATGGCAAGGCCTGTTGCCGGGCGACAATGTTTATCTTAAAAATAACAAGGATTCGTTCCTTGGCATAGGCCTCGCTCACGCACAAAGAACCCGACAAGCACCCTTTTTCATTAAAAACATCCCATACAGGTACAGCCCATACGGGATGAAAAACATGAGCAAGGGGATTACATGTTTTAAATCTAACAAGTGCCCACAGGCTTACAAACTAAAAAAACATAAGATGCCCGTAATCCCTTTCTTGTCCCTCTCCTCAGAAGATGGAACAAGGTAGCAGGAGGGCGAAAGGAGCGCCTAGGCTAGGTGCGAGAAGCAGAAGGCACCAAGAGAGCATCCCGGTGCCGGGAGAGGAGCTGGAAGATGAGGCAGCGGCCCGACAATACGCGACGAAGGCGTCGGTGCCCGCGTACTCCGACTTGACGACCGCCGCCCGCCTTCTTCACCTTCTCCGGCCCTTCTACACCAGTCACCCAAGGAGGCGATGAGGAACACACAGATGGAGAGCTTGACGAGGAAGGCCCTCGGCAGGGCGCGTGGCTGAGGGAGGGGCGACGCGGTCAGTCGGCGTCCCGCCGCTCTACGCCCTCGTTGTCGCTGTCGCTGTCCTCCTCATCACTCCCGCTCGAGGAGGAATCTTCATTGTCAGAGGAGCTCTCCACGCAGCACTTCAGGCGAGTTCCAAGATCTCCAAAGACCTTGACGGAGAGCAGGCCATTCTCCATTAACTTGAAGTAAAGGACGAGCCCCACCATCAGGGTGTGGATGCGAGCGAACGTCTTCCATCCGCGACGGAGGTACATGACCTGAGGAGCGGGGAAGTCGACGTCGACCCGCGTGCCGCCATTCCCGCAGCCCCTCATGTGCAATCTGAGGGTCTGGGGACGGTGAAGGTACATCTCTCGAGCAAATGGGGTGGGGAGGTGAAGACGGCGACACGGTGGCCGGTGCAGCCAGATGAAGAATTCATGGGGCTGGTCCCCGACATGGCCCTCCATCAGGGGAGGCATCACCGGCGGAGGCGGGGCCGGTGCGCCTCCCCGTCCACCTCTTCCCCGAGCGCCACGGCGACCTCGGCCTCGCCCCCTCCCCTTCCTCTCATGGTTGGCTCCGCCGCCGCGAGCTCTTGGGAAGGAGGGATGCGCTGTCGAGTGGCGACCCTCGCTGCCACCGTTGAAGGGCCGGCGCCTCCTCTCGCCATGGCAGATGGAAGAAAGGAGCCGAAGTGAATGGGGATGGATGATGAAAGGATGTGGGATGTCGTCCCCCTCCCCCTTCTTATAAAGGGCCGGGGTCGGGGCTCGCCCGCCCCGCTCAGCCAATCCGGCCATCGGGGCGTAGGGAATCGAGACCGACCCGCTGCCCCAATCAGCGACGGCCCGGTTTCCCGCCTCCACCGCCTGCCACCTGCATGGGGGACACGTGGCGAGCAAGCAGAATTGAGGGGACGGGTGAGGCGACTGTTCCCCACCCCGTGATCGTGGGGCACGGGCGCCTTGAAGGGCACGACCCGAGTCCGCCCAAGTAAATGAGCCGCGCCTCTGCGCCTCCCTCTTTTTTGGCAAGGCGCGAACCGCCTCTTTACCATGATGTAACGCATGCGTGTGAGAACCGCCCCACGCATGACCCCCACGTCACGCACGACCCTCCATGTCGCGCGTTCAATGCGGGTCGTGGGGAAGCACAGCGGATGAAAAGTTACCACAGTAAAAATCCTGCCCCGACTGCCCGTGCACCATTCTGGGCCTAGCTCAACAACGTGTCGCGATTATGAGTGGCCCAGGCCCGGGGGCTCCTGTCGGTGTACAAAAGCAAGGCACTCCTTTTTACCCCTTTACTTGTGCACGGACAGTCGGATCCACGCCCACGGCCACACTAAGCAGGGCAGAGGAGGGAAGCCGAAGGCACAAGACAACCGAGGCAACACCAAGACCAGAAACACAAAGAGCAAAGGGGCGAGGTGGACCCCCCCGGCAAGACCCTTGCCGGGGCGGCCTCTGTGGCCCCGGCAAGAACCTTGACGGGCAGCTTGCCCAACACCAGCAGAGCGAGCCACCTTGAGCCCAAGGGTTCCAAACGCCGTCAACAACTACACTGGAACCAGGGCTCGGGAGGCACCTCCGTGGTGGCATGCAGATCTTTGTCAAGATCATGAATACATGAGATTAGATGTGAACCAGAAGACGACGATCCTCGGCAAGATCCTTGCCGAGGAGATCCACAACACCCCCGGCGAGATCCTTGCCGGGACAGCCATGCTACCGCGGCAGGACCCTTGCCGGGGCCCCGGCAAGACCCTTGCCGAGGATGCCTGTGGGACCACAGCCAAGCCTGCATCAACCAAGACTCCGCCGCCGTTTGCATGCAGCTGTCAGCCCAACCAGCTGGGCAGGCACCTCCATGGCAACATGCGGCTTCCAGGCCAACTCAGCGAGCACCTGCGTGGTGGCATGCAGATCTTCGTGAAGGCCCTGCCACTGCGCCACCTCAGCAGCCTGCCTGCCTACATGGCGCTGCACACATCGCTGGCATGGGCGCGTGTCGAAGCGAAGCAGAGAGGCGACAGACGGGATGGGCCTCGTTCCCGTCCCTGATAAAGCTGATGGACACCTAAGTAGCACATTTAATGAGCTTTGTCCTGTAATGCCGGGTGATAAGATCGTGCACTGTACACCTTTCCACCTCCTATGTGCCACTGTGGCAACCCCTTATCAACTATAAAAGGAGGCCCGAGGCATACCGGAGAGGAATTCAACTCTTTGGAACTATGCAGCCACTGTAGCTAGTTCGAGAGCTTAAGAACACTCTGAAATACACACCAAAGCAGGACTAGGGTATTACGCATCCTCGTGGCCCGAACCTGGGTAAATGATCTTTGTGCTAGCTCCTAAACCTGCTCTTCTCACAAACCCGCGCCCGCCAAGCGTAGAAGGGATTCCAGTGATCCCATAGGTGTCGTTTCCCCGACACCCAGGAAATTAATTTTCATTTTTAACAGAGGCGTGATAAAATGCTGATTCTTTTTGCAGAAGATTAATAAACAAATTTCTTAGGTTATTCTATTTTTTCAGAAATTTTGGAGTTACATAAGTATTCGAGAGTTACAGATTGCTACATATTGTTCTATTTTTGACAGATTCTATTTTCTATGTGTTATTTGCTTATTTTGATGAATCAATGGCTAGTACCGGGGGGTATGAACCATGGAAAAGTTGGAATACAGTAGATATTACACCAATATAAATAAATAATGAGTTCACAACAATACCAAAAGTGGTGATTTATTTTCTTATACTAACGGAGCTTATGAGATTTTCTGTTGAGTTTTGTGTTGTGAAGTTTTCAAGTTTTGGGTAAGGATTTGATGGACTATGGAACAAGGAGTGGCAAGAGCCTAAGCTTGGGTATGCCCAAGGAACCCCAAGGTAATATTCAAGGACAACCAAGAGCCTAAGCTTGGGGATGCCTCGGAAGGCATCCCCTCTTTCGTCTTCGTCTATCGGTAACTTTACTTGAGGCTATATTTTTATTCACCACATGATATGTGTTTTGCTTGGAGCGTCTTGTATGATTTGAGTCTTTGCTTTTTAGTTTGCCACAATAATCCTTGCTATACACACCTTTTGGGAGAGACACCCATGAATCGTGATTTATTAGAATACTCTATGTGCTCCACTTATATCTTTTGAGCTAGGCAATTTTGCTCTAGTGCTTCACTTATATCTTTTTAGAGCACGGCGGTGGTTTTATTTTATAGAAATTGTTGAACTCTCATGCTTCACTTATATTATTTTGAGAGTCTTTAAACAACATGGTAATTTTCTTTGGTTATAAATTTAGTCCTAATATGATAGGCATCCAAAAGGGAGATAATAAAAACTTTCATATAAAGTGCATTGAATACTATGAGAAGTTTGATTCCTTATGATTGTTTTCAGATACAATTATGGTGATATTAGAGTCACGCTAGTCAGTAGTTGTGAATTTGAGAAATACTTGTGTTGAGGTTTGTAAGTCTCGTAGCATGCACGTATGGTGAACCGTTATGTAATGAAGTTGGAGCATGAATTTTTTTTGATTGTCTTCCTTATGAGTGGCGGTCGGGGATGAGCGATGGTCTTTTCCTACCAATCTATCCCCTAGGAGCATGCGCATAGTACTTTATTTTGATGACCAATAGATTTTTGCAATAAGTATGTGAGTTCTTTATGACTAATGTTGAGTCCATGAATTATACGCACTCTCACCCTTCCATCATTGCTAGCCTCTCTTGTGCCGCGCAACTTTCGCTGGTACCATAAACCCACCATATACCTTCCTCAAAACTGCCACCATACCTACCTATTATGGCATTTCCATAGCCATTCCGAGATATATTGCCATGTAACTTTCCACCGTTCCATTCAATATGACACACATCATCACTGTCATATTGCTTTGCATGATCATGTAGTTGACATCGTATTTGTGGCTACCTTCATCTTTTTTTATACATGTCACTCTTGATTCATTACACATCCCGGTACACCGCCGGAGGCATTCATATAGAGTCATATTTTGTTCTAGTATTGAGTTGTAATTCTTGAGTTGTAAGTAAATAAAAGTGTGATGATCTTCATTATTAGAGCATTGTACCATGTGAGGAAATAAAAAAAACAGAGAGAAAGGCCAAATAAAAAAAGAGAAGGCCCAAAAAAGAGAGAGAAAAGAAAAAAAGGAGAGAAAAAGAGAGAAGGGGCCATGTTACTATCCTTTTTCCGCACTTGTGCTTCAAAGTAGCATCATGATCTTCATGATAGATAGTCTCCTATTTTGTCACTTTCATACGCTAGTGGGAATTTTTCATTATATAACTTGGCTTGTATATTCCAACGATGGGCTTCCTCAAATTGCCCTAGGTCTTCATGAGCAACCAAGTTGGATGCACACCCACTTAGTTTTCTTTTTGAGCTTTCATAAACTTATAGCTCTAGTGCATCCGTTGCATGGCAATCCCTACTCACTCACATTGATATCTATTGATGGGCATCTCCATAGCCCGTTGATATGCCTAGTTGATGTGAGACTATCTCCTTCTTTTTGTCTTGTCCACAACCACCTTCTATTCCACCTATAGTGCTATGTCCATGGCTCACGCTCATGTATTGCATGAAAGTTGAAAAAGTTTGAGGACATCAGAAGTATGAAACAATTGCTTGGCTTGTCATTAGAGTTGTGCATGATTACAATATTTTTTGTGATGAAGATGGAGCATAGCCAGACTATATGATTTTGTAGGGATAAGCTTTCTTTGGCCATGTTACTTCGAGAAGACATAATTGCCTTGTTAGTATGCTTGAAGTATTATTGTTTTTATGTCAATATTAAACTTTTGTTTTGAATCATACAGATCTAAATATTGATGCCATAATAAAGAAGTATTACATGGATAAATATGTTAGGCAGCATTCTACATCAAAAATTCTATTTTTATCATTTACCTACTCGAGGACGAGCAGGAATTAAGCTTGGGGATGCTTGATACGTCTCCAACGTATCTATAATTTTTTATCGTTCCATGCTATTATATTATCTGTTTTGGATGTTCTATATGCATTAATATGCTATTTTATATTATTTTTGGGGCTAACCTATTAACCTAGAGCCCAGTTCTAGATTTTGTTTTTTCCTTATTTGTGATGCAGAAAAGGAATACCAAATAGAGTCCAAACGGAATAAAACCTTGGGATGATTTTTCTTGGACCAGAAGACAACCAGGAGACTTGGAGATGAAGTCAGAAGAGCCAAGAGGTGGCCACAAGGACGGAGGGCGCGCCCCCACCCTTGTGGGCCCCTCGTGCACCTCCTGGCCTAATTCTTTCGCCTATATATACTCTTACATCCCCAAACCACCAGAGGCATCCACGAAAACACTTTTCCGCCGCCGCAACCTTCTATACCCGTGAGATCCCATCTAGGGGCCTTTTCCGGCATCCTGCCAGAGGGGGATTCGATCACGGAGGGCTTCTACATCAACTCTATTACCCTTCCGATGAAGCGTGAGTAGTTTATCTCAGACCTACGAGTAGCTAGATGGCTTCTTCTGTCTCTTTGATTCTCAATACTATGTTCTCCTCGATGTTCTTGGACATCTATTCGACGTACTACTCTTTTGCGGTGTGTTTGTCGAGATCCGATGAATTGTTGATTTATGATCAGCTTATCTATGAATATTATTTGAATCTCCTCTGAATTCTTTTATGCATGATTTGATATCTTTGTAATTCTCTTCGAACTATCGGTTTGGTTTGGCCAACTAGATTGGTTTTTCTTGCAATGGGAGAAGTGCTTAGCTTTGGGTTCAATCTTGCGGTGTCCTTTCCCAGTGACAGTAGGGGCAGCAAGGCACCAATTGTATTGTTGCCATCGACGATAAAAAGGTGGGCTTTTCATCATATTGTTTGAGTTAATTCCTATACATCATGTCATCTTGCTTAATGCGTCACTCCGTTCTTTATGAACTTAATACTCTAGATGCATGCATGCTGGATAGCGATCGATGTGTGGAGTAATAGTAGTAGATGTGGAATTGTTTCAGTCTACTTGACACGGACGTGATGCCTATATTCATGATCATTGCCTTAGATATCGTCATAACTTTGCAATTTTCTATCAATTGCCCAGCAGTAATTTGTTCTCCCACCGTATTATTTTATATCTTGAGAGAAGTCTCTAGTGAAACCTATGGTCCCCGGGTCTATTTTCCATGATATAAGTTTCTATTTTCCATTATATAAGTTTCCGATCTATAATTTTAGTTTCCGATTTACTATTTTTGCAATCTTTTACTTTCCGATCTATAAATCAAAAATACCAAAAATATTTACTTTACTGTTTATCTATCTCTATTAGATATCACTTTTGCAAGTAACAGTGAAGGGACTGACAACCCCTTTATTGCGTTGGGTGCAAGTTGTTGTTTGTTTGTGCAGGTATTCGGTGACTTGTGCGTTATCTCCTACTGGATTGATACCTTGGTTCTTAGACTGAGGGAAATACTTATATCTACTTTGTTGCATCACCCTTTCCTCTTCTAGGGAAAAACCAACGCAAGCTCAAGAAGTAGCAGAGGCACACGACCCAGTGCACAATGGCAAACACATAGTGGCTTCAGCATTGGGGAGGAGGGCGGCGGTGAATTTGGTGCGGTGGGGGCGCCATGGAGGAGGGGCTAAGGTTTCGCGGCTGGGGATAAGGTGATTTGGCGCCCATGCTGTATGAATGGGGAATTGGGAGGTGGAACCATGTCTTACGAATGCATTTGTCTAAAATGTGGGGGAAGTTACAGTTCTACCACTGCCTTTTGGCTTCTGGGCTTGGGTCTGTGTCTTGAGGGTCGGGGATAGTAGGGTAACTTTGCTTCTCCCAAATAGTGGGCGCCAGCGATTTCGGGCGAGCATGATGTGTTTTGAAATAGTGGGCATGAGCGATTTTGGGCGAGGAGTGCGTGTTTTGAAACAGTGGGCACGAGCGATTTCGGCTGAGGAGAGGGTGTTTTGCCGCCCATGCTTTATGAATTATTCGGCACCTACCATTTCGGCTGAGGAGGGGCGCACTTGGATGAAGTTAGAACCCTACCCTCGATGTACAACGGGCGAACTGATGCGTGTCGCACATAGGCTGGTAATTTCGCATCTCCCATTTATTTGCTCGGGCGAATTCCAGCGAGTAGAGGGTGTTTAGCGGTTCGTCCAAATTTCGGGGGAACGAGCATCCACGTGTACCTTAACAAGTCGATTCGAATCGAATTTATTAGTTTGCCACTTCTTTTTTAGATGGTGAGTTGATGCTCGGGACTAATGTGCTTTTACATGCTCGTTGCTAATGATTTACTATTTCACAAAAAGTTAACCCACTAAAAAACGGGAATCAAACCCAAAATGAAATATCTTGATTAAATAAAATAGTTCCTTCACCGATCAAAATTGTGGACTAAATCCAAAATTTAACACCTCAATTGAGTAGCATGTTGTATTATAGAACTCCATGAACATGCTAAAAGTCAAATTAATGAACTTGTGTGATACGCATATCTTCGTTCATGTGTGGATTGAAACATGGTTTGTATCAGTCTTCGATGCATAAATGCGACATCCCCCTCTCTCGGACTCTTGTTCTCTCTCTAGCCGACAATCTTTGTTTCTATCACACGCATACAAACACAAACCTTGTTAGTCCCTCCCCCCTCTCTTTCTCTCTCTCTCTCTCTCTCGGTCTTTCTAGTTCCATGCACACTCCATGTATAGGTCTCTCTGGCACATAATGTATGATTGTCCAGTCCAAGCTAAATATCTAGGGTTCACTCATCGTACGCACACAATTCCCCTAGCTCATTGTCCGTAACTCTCTCACGCACCACTTCGCGGTCTCGGGGCTCTTCCTCTCTCGCTCTCTCTCTCTCTCTCTCTCTCTCTCTCTCTCTCTCTCTCTTTCTCTCTCCATCTCCCTAGGTCACACATACAGATGCATATCTCACTTGCACTAGATAGACCCATCTAAAACTATCTCTCTCTCCCTCATGCTCTCTCCATCTGACATACACACACACAATCTCACGCCTAGCAAAGTATGACTGTCTCTCACTCCATTGTAGGCACACGTAGTCCCCCTATGTATATTACTATTTCTCAATCTTCATCACAAACATACACATTGCCTCTTTCCCTCACTTGGTGTATCTCGATTTCTCTTGAGGCATCTATCTATCGCACACACACCTCGTCCCTTGATCTCCCACCCATATAGTCCCCTCACGATCTCGAGGGGATCTCTCTATCACAAACACACCCTCTCTTCCTCCCCATGCGTCCATCTTCTCCATACATCCCTCTCGACCTCTGTCCCTTCACTAGTACAGCGAGCTCCTAAACAAACGGTTTTTTAACCCCTTTCGTCGACGGAATTTGGAACCGTCGCCAAGTGAGTGTGGGTGATAGGGGGGTCCTTCCCACACGACCCAGAAACCGTCGGGGATATGCCCTCCTGGCACACACGTTCGGCAAAATGAGGTCATGTGCGACCGGCGAGCGCTCAAATACGGAAATACGTATAGTAGAGCTAAAAAAATACAATTATACGGCGAAATTGTTTCCGGTCGCAAGTAAATCCCACACAGCCAGTCCCCGCTAAACGTTTCCATTCGTATGTACATCCCACACAGTCGCTCCAAGGAAAACGTTTCCGTTCACAGGTACATCACACACAATTTTTCCCGTTAAATCGCTTGCGTTATTGAATATATCACACACGGTCCATGGAAGAAACTGTGTGGCAAGGTTGTCCATCACACACAGTTTTCATGTGGTAAACATTTGCGCAAGGTGGCCTAACGCAAACAGTTTTCAAGAGAAAGTCGTGTGTGATTATTCATTGATCCAACATGATTTATTCCTAGAAACTGTGCGCATTGCCTGAGGTCATCACCCATGGTATTTTTTCAACAACCGTTTGCAATAGCAAAACCCAATTAGCTGGCTAATTATCCGATTATTCATAATCCATTTATTAATCTAATTGACAGTTAATATTAAGCACACAATATATTTCATTTTCATAATTGAAATACATCCGAGTACAACATCATATAGCTTCAGCACTCAGCTACCCCATTACACAACTACACCAACACCAAGTTTCACTTGCAACATCTATAACCTTTCGAAATTAGCATCATAGACGGTACATAGACAAATGTATCTCATCTGGAAAACTGCTGAAGCAGAAGTCGAATATTGTGCCTTCATTGATGTTGAAGGTCTTTGTAACTTTAGGCCAGTGCCTGTGGATGATTGACCGTCCATCCTTCGTCCTCTTCAGGAACACTTCAATATTAATCCATGGGTGTTGTATGAATACCTTCCTCGCCTCCTGACCATACAGGTGGTTTGAGAGGTAATCATCAGTGACCTGCTTTGGAAAGGCCTGAAAACAAGGATGTGCGTAAATATCTTCTCTATATTGGAAATGGGGCAAAGGAATAAAAAAGGCAAGGTATAATATGAACTGATGTCTTCTTCATTGTGCAGACAAAGATCTTGTTGTTTTCTGTGGCTAATTTCTTTATCCTAACAATCTTTCTGAGTTTCTTGACTTGACAGATATTCATGGACAACTCATTTTCCCGTATGCAAAATGGGTCGAATAGTGGGTCAAAACCTCTGACAGCAGGACCTACATGTGCAAGACCAAATTGTTAAAAACCTAAATATTAGAATGGTTCCTGCAATTGCACAATAATTTGCTATTAGACAACGGACCATGCATGTGCTAACCTCGATTGTAAACCTCGGTGCTTCCCATTGTTTCCCTGCAACACATATAAGGTACTTAGTCATCAGGTCAAGTAAGGGTTCGCATGCTATCAGTAAAATATGTTGATTAAAAATAATCACATTGCAAATTCATTAGATTAATTGAAGCCACACGGAAAACCCATTTATCCAAACCAAGCATGATTAAGAACTAGGAAATATAGCACTTGTATATGTTTCTCATGTATTAAGTGCAGCCAAATTCGATTTATTCCTCACATGCACAACAATACAAAATTCTACCCACGACAATTGGACATCACATTGCAGAATTGAACCAAGCAGTTAACTAAACACCACAACAAATGAACCAAACATTAACTGAGCACCACATTGCACAATATAACATACTCCTAATAGAAGATCAGACAGTTAACCAAACAGTTAACTACAGCCAATTGTAGCAATTGTATTTGTTTCTCATGTATTTAATACAGCCAAATTCAATTTATTCCTCACATGGTATACAATAACAAAATGCACCCACAATTTTGTAAAGATAAATTCGATTTATTTCTCACATGGAAGACAATACAAAATTGCAGTCTAAAGAATTGAACATCATATTTGCAGAATTGAACCAAACAATTAACTAAAGACGACAACTAATTAACAAAACAGTTAATAAGTGAGCACCACACTGCACGACATATAGAACATATACACTAGAGCAACAGATTGCATGGTAAAATTAGATAGCACAATTCACTAGAGCAACAGAAGGAGCAGCACACGCAACGGGTAAACCGAGCATGCTTAACCGGCGTAGCTATCAAATGGCAAGGTGCTCCTTCAAGATCTAGGGGTTGGCACGAATGGCAGCCATCGCGACCTCATCCGCACGTGCGGCCGCGATTTTCTTCTCCGCTGCCAAATGCTCCTTGAGGTCCTGGCTTTACTGCATGCACCATGGCTTAGGTCAGCGCTTATTTGGTGGAGGGGTCGGTGATCTGGGTGGAAGGTGTCGCGCTCGCGCCAGCTGTAGGGGCATGTGGGATGTGGAAGGAGGAGGAGGATGGGGGTCGGGTGTGGATTACCTGCCTCGATAGGCGAGGCCGACGAGCGTGAAGAGGGGTCGCCGGCGAGGAGGCGGCGGCGCTGCAAGCAAGGAGTGAAGGTTTCAACTTGGAAAGGAAGGCGAAAAGAGGGAAAATGTGGCTTTTGGTAAGAGGGAGGGGGTGGGGAGGTAGATATTTCCATGGAAGCCGAAAATTTGGAATCGCGTCAGCCAAAAAATTGGCACGCAAAGTGTCATCAGACACGGTCCCTTATTCAGACACGGACCAAAGATATTTTGTGCTGCATCTCACACGGTTGGCTATAATAAACTGTGTGGGATCTACTTGATTTTTGGTCTTGATTTGAATTACATAATGGGGTCACAGCGGCCATGGATGGTGTTTGAATTGCTAGACCTTTTATCTGCAGTGATCATAAAAGAATTGGAATTATTCAGGGTTCGTTTGGACATTTTTATGCATTAAGTGAGTTTTCAATGCATTTATGTGCATAATTCAAATTTGAACTACACGCGCATGCTCTAGTGCATATAAATTGGTTGAAAAATCAAATATGTGTCCTTTGGTGCATGCTTAGGTCCCATGCAAGAAATGAGAATGAATTTCAAACACCATGGCACCACTAATTGTCGGCAAAACATTGAGATGCCTGGTTTTTAAATTCTAGTAAATCCAAAACTCATCTGAAATTCATGAAACTTGGCATGCTATCATGGAGCGGCATCAACATGCCGTGGTACAAATTTTGTCCCATTTGGGGCAGGTTTGGGTATATGCTTCTCACAAACCGGAGCTTCTCACAACAAGGATGATGGTTTTCGGTAGGGAACGTCCCACATTTGTGGACGAAACTATATCCATTGCCTCTTATTGCTTTCAATTTTTTTTCTCGTGTCAACATAGAACAACAGGAGTGTTGTGTGAATTTTTGTGATTTTTTGGGGTTTGTTTGGACATTTTTATGCATTAACTGAGTTTTCAATGCATTTATGTGCATAATTCAAATTTGAACAACATGTGCATGCTCCAATGCATATAAATTGGTTGAAAAATCGAATCTGTGTCCTTGGGTGCATGCTTAGGTCCCATGCAAGAAAAGGGAATGAATTTCAAACACCAGGGCACCGTTGATTGCCAGCAAAACATTGAGATGCCTGGTTTTGAAATTCTATTAAATCCAAAACTCGTCTGAAATTCATGAAACTTGGCATGCTATCATGGAGCAGCATCAACATGCCGTGGTACAAATTTTGTCCCATTTGGGGTAGGTTGGGTATATGCTTCTCACAAACCGGAACTTCTCACAACAAGCATGATGGTTTCGGTAGGGAACATCCCAATTTGGGGACGAAACGATATCCATTGCCTCTTATTGCTTTCAAATTTTTTTCTCGTGTCAACATAGAACAACAGGAGTGTTGTGTGAATTTTTGTGATTATTCGGGGTTCGTTTGGACATTTTTATGCATTAACTGAGTTTTCAATGCATTAATGTGCATAATTCAAATTTGAACTACATGCGCATGCTCCAGTGCATATAAATTGGTTGAAAAATCAAAAATGTGCCCTTGGGTGCATACTTAGGTCCCATGCAGGAAATGGGAATGAATTTCAAACACCAGGGCACCGTTGATTGCCGGCAAAACATTGAGATGCCTGATTTTTAAATTGTAGTAAATCCAAAACTCGTCTTAAATTCATGAAACATGGCATGCTATCATGGAGCGGCATCAACATGGCGTGGTACAAATATTGTCCCATTTGGGGCAGGTTTGGGTATATTCTTCTCACAAACAGGAGCATCCCACAACAAGCATGATGGTTTTCGGTAGGGAACGTCCCACTTTTGGGGGCGAAATGATATCCATTGCCTCTTATCGCTTTCAATTTTTTCTCGTGTCAACATAGAACAACAAGAGTGTTGTGTGAATTTTTGTGATTTTTCAGGGTTTGTTTGGACATTTTTATGCATTAACCGAGTTTTCAATGCATTTATGTGCATAATTCAAATTTGAACTACATGCACATGCTCCAGTGCATATAAATTCGTTGAAAAATCAAATCTGTGTCCTTGGGTGCATGCTTAGGTCCCATGCAAGAAATGGAAATGAATTTCAGACACCAGGGCACCGTTGATTGCCGGAAAAACATTGAGATGCCTGGTTTTTAAATTCTAGTAAATCCAAAATTCTGTTAACCATTGACGTGACACCACATGTCTTGGTTTTAATGGCTATAGGAGGTGCCCTGCAGACAGCTGCTTGACCTTGGTGAGCAGGAGGCGTCTGGCGCCGTCCGATCTGTGGTGGCCGAGCGAACATGCAAGCTGTCCTTGAGTCTTGAGCTCACTGGGAAGAGTGCGAGTTGTACGCTGTGCAGGCTCACTAGGAAGCGAGCCCTTTGACTTCCATGGCCGCCCGCCTTGCTCGCATCCTCTCCATTAATGGCGCCCAAGCCGCAGTTTAATTCGCTTTTTAAATATAAAACACTCATCGCAAACGTTTTAGTTAGAACACCCGTATGCAAACTGATAGCTTCCCCAGGAAGCCAAGAGAAAATGTGCCGAGCAGGATTTCTGCAGCTCTTGATCGCAAACGATTTAGATAGAACACCTGTATGCAAAGTGAGAGCAGCGCAGGATTTATTCATCCCTTCAATGCAAACGGTTGTTTTGGATGACCCGTGCGCAACCACGTACAAACAATTTGGTAAGATTTGCATCTGTCATATTGGGTATGTTGCCATTTGTCAAACTGGAAAGATTTACATTTCTTGGTCTGGTAACGTTCCCATTTGTCAATCCTTCTAACACTGCGGTTTGTCAAAATATGCAGCTTGAAATCATTAGCACTATGTAATTTTTGCAACTAAAATTCAGTAATTAAGCATAGATTTCATTCATAGATTAAGCAGTCGTTCTTAATTTATACAAACAGTTCAACTCGACAGCTGAACCGACCAAAGTTCTCCCCAATTGTTGCCAACCACGTATTGACATAGCTAGTTCAACTATATATACTAGCTAATTTTAAGTACGTTGTACAGTTCAACTACACATCTATAGTCAAATGAACTGAACTAAATAGCCCCTAAATACTACTACTACCACGGAGGGGCTTTGTGCTACTTCCGGCAGCCTCTCCTCTACCGAGCGTGCTAAGTAAGAGGCAGAGGAGGAGGAGGAGCCTACCGACGAGCTGGACAAATGCTGTCTGATTACACTGCCGGCTGCTGCACGTTCAGCGGCCTTCGCTAACAAGCATACTGCCGCTCTAGACGATCCCTCTCGAATCGGCCAGACTGCTCGTAGATCTCCTGATTCCTCGCCTCTGCATCGGCGTGTGCTGCGGCCACGGCTGCGGTAAGGCTCTTTGCATACTTGACGAGGCGCCCTTCCTCCTCCCGCAGGAACTCGATCTAGCGTGCAAGGTCGCGGACGCACGTGCGGGCCTCCACCTCTGCCTCCCTCCTTCGGGCGGCGGTGGCGGAGCGGGTGATGATCCCAGCGGTCAACGGTGGGCTGGCGGCCACGGTGGCCGACGATGGGGTGGCAGCCATGACCACCACCTCCCGCCTTCGGGCCACGGTGGCGGAGCGGGTGATGGCCACGGTGGCCGGCAGTGGGGTGGCGGCCATGACGGCCACCTCCCGCCTTCGGGCCGCGTCGGCGGAGCGGAAGATGGCCCTGGCTTTCGATGGTGGTGTGGCGGCAACAGCGGCCGGCAAGATCTGCCGACGGGCAGCGGCGGCGGAGCGTGTGGTGGGTGTTCCGCGTACACCCAACAGGGACGCCACGCGCACGACACTACGCCGGGGACTGCGCCGCCGCCGCGGTGTAGCCTCCCAGCTGGAGCTATCCTCTAATGACGGCGGAATGGCTGACCGACGATGACGGACAGGTGCCATTGGCGATTGTGGGAGAAGTAGACGAGATAAGCTACAGGGAGGGAGCGGAAAATGCGACGCATGAGTCGTCGGCCGTGAGGGTTTTTATAGCAGGCCGAAAAGCATTGGGATTTTGGGGGATTTCACCGTGTCGGGCGGGAAGCTTGCGCAGGAACCTGCGAGGTTGCGTGGGAACGGGCTCACCGACGATTCATTGGCGCCACCGTTTGGCTAAAAGAAGGCCCCCGCGCAATGCGCAAGCTTGTGTTGTAAGCCGTCTGCGGCAGCGGGATGACAAGACGTGCGAGAGAAGGACGAGAGGACACGTACACATACAGTTAATAAAAAAGCGTTTGTGATTTAATTACCTACTATACCCCCATCCTGGTTTATAAGTAGGATTTAACTAATAAAATAAGAATGCATGTCGCCATAGATTATATCGTTGGAGTCGTATTTGAACATAGTTTCCAGCTATACAATTTTTGTAACATGCATTAACACTTTTTTGGTTAAATTTAAGGTTATACACCAGCAAGCATTTGCACGCAACACACACGGCTTATTCCATCACAAACAGCTCTGATGGATCAACTATCTGCCACATATCGCACACGCAACTCTAATCTAATTCGTGCTTGATGTCTCAATCATCGCTCGCATAGTTCGTCTTATTTGCCACGTATCACTGTACTGTCCTCTGCTCGCATCCCACGACAAGCTCTGCTTGCCGTTAGGCACCGCAGCGCGCTATGCTCGCCGTAAGGCGCCGCGGCGCGCTCTGTCGCGTCTGTTGGCGTGCTCAGCTCGCATTCGTCGGCGTGCTCAGCTCGCGTTCGTCGGCGCGCTTGGCTTGTGGACAGCTTCTCCTTGAGGCGGCCGCGGAGTGCTCTACTCGCGTCCCTCCACACGCGCTCTGCCAGCGGTTGGGCGTGCGCACGATCACGTCGGGCCCCCCATATGCATGCTGTTGCGCCGCACACGTTGCCACGCGATGCAGTTACGTGCGGCACGATGTAGTTACGCGCTGCAAATTAGAACTGCCATCAAGGCCTACCGATATTCCTGGCCGTCCGGCTTCCCCTTTAATTCCCGCGACCATTATAACATTAGTCTCTTCAACCTTTCGATCGCGCCCCACAACACAACAAGCACACCCATGACGACACATAGAGAGGGGATGTCCAGCGGTGCTCCAATGGAGTTAGGCGAGCATAGAGTGGAGACCCACGCGAGGGAGACGGATCTCTCGGTGGTGTACACCATCGATCCGGCCGTAGTGGACGTCTACATCAACAGCGTTGAGCAGTTGCTTGCTCGAGACAAGTACAAGGTGGTCGGCATCAACCTCCAGTACACCTCCGGTCGTCCCAATATAGATCAGAAGGTTGCCGTCGCCCAGTTCTACGTCCGCCATCATGTCCTCATCTACCCCTACTGCATGGCCACATAGCCTTGTGACCTTTTCAACAGGCTTGTCAACAGCACCGACTACAAGTTCGCCATGGTGGAAACCAAGGACGATGTAAAAGCGCTCAGTGTTACGGGCTTGGCCTGCAAGAACCTTGTCGAAATCCGTGACCACTATAGGGTCTGGGCAGCACGAAGCAGGACTCCTTGGTCGAACTCGCCTCGGCCATCATCGACCCCTACTACGAAAAGAGGAAGTAGGATGCCCAGAGAACAAGTCCCGTATCCTGTCATGGGGCCTGGATGCAGCAACTGGATGAACCTCACCTCAGGTTTGCGTCCAAGAGCGTGTACACATGCTACGAGATGCACAGGCGGATCGTTGACATGAGGAAGTTCCTCGTTACCCAAATCGACGAGCCCAAATCGAGCCACAAGCAGAGCAAGCGTCACAAGAAGTAGATGATGATCAGATTATCGTTTATGCTAGTTAATCATGCATGTAATATATAGTTTACTTTATTGGTGTGTGTGGAAATGTCATGTGTGCAGTAGCCACCTATGTAATTATGCATGTAGTAGTTTACTTTAGTGTGTGCAAATGCCATGGTTGTAGTAGCCACCTATGTAAGTGGATGTTTAATTTGGTTATGCAAGCATGTCCTTATAAGTGTGTGTATATATATGTTGTTGTTCTATATGCAATCCCATCGCACAACACACACATCTTATTAGCAGCAACCGTCTGTGTTATTTTCAGTCTTCATAGACATTTCTGATTACAGACCTGTTTGTCGCGTATCACACACATCTTGTTAAGTTGAACCGTTTATGTTCTCATGTCTCAACGCAAACAATTCATCCGAGTGAACCACATGCCATATATCACACACACCTTGATCTGGCTGACCGTTTCTTTTGTGTTGCCTAATCACAAACAGTTCATCCGAGTGAACCGTATGATGTGTATCGCACACGCCTTCATCTGGCTGCCCGTTTCTTTTGTTCGTCCTCATCGCAAACAGTTAACTGAACTGAACAACATGCCCTTCATCGCACACGCAACTAAAACCTGAACCGTGTTTGATGCATCCGTCATCGCAAATGTTTTACACATTTCTGACGGTTTTCATACAACACCTTTGCGATTTTTGCATCGCACACAGTTTCTCGAAGGGTCTTTGATCGTAGTGTCGAGTTAGCAGCATCCTGCAGTTGTGCTTGTTGGCCAGACCTCCATAGGACAGGTGCTATAGGGGGGTCTCTCTCCGTTGCAAACAACCACGCACTAGACATCTCCGTGTATCTCCTCACCTTGATTTTCTATCTCGGAGATGCATGCGTGATATGTTTGCATAAGACACGCACACACTTTTTCTCTATTTCATCATTTGTAGTCCCTTTCTCTTTCAAACACACAATCTTTTTGCACACTCACTCTTTCTCCTTCACACGCACTAGATCTCTCTCTACTTAGGTACTCTCTTCGGTCCATACCATATAGAATTATTGAAAAGTCAAACTTCACAAAGTTTGACCAGGTACGTGGAGAAAAACATTTACATCTAGGACTGCCAACATATATCATTAGATTCATAACAAGATGTAGTTACATATGATGTATCTTTGGTATTATAGATATAAATAATATTTTGTGTAAACCTGGTCAAAGTTTCCAAAGTTTGACTTCTAGAAACTTTATATGCACTGCACTATCGAACGGATCAATGGAGTATCTCTTTCCCTCTCAGCTAGCTGACTCACCACTCAGCCGTACCAGGGCTCCTCTATCTCTCTCAAACTTTATATCTCCTTGGTTCACACATACACATATCTCGCTCGCACTACATAGACCCATCTAACAGTCTCGGCCCTTGTTCTCTCTCCATGTGACACGCCACCCGCCCCCAAGTACCATAATCTCTCACTCCGTCATAGGCACACACATTCCCCCCTAAGTATGACTATCTCTCACTATCCACCAGGAATTTCCATTCCTACGTCTATCTCGATATCTCTCGGGGTATCTTCTACTGTGCACACACCTTGTTAGTCGATCTCCCACCCATGTAGTCCCATCACGATCTTCAGGGGATCACTCTATCACAAACACACACTCTCTTCTCCCCATCTCCATGCGTCTCTCTCGACCTCTCTCCCTTGTTTGCCAGACCTCTCTCCCTTGTTTGCCAGACCTCTCTTGGCCACGTGCTAGGGGTCTTTCTCTCTTAGTTGCAAACAACCACAAACTAACACCTCACCTCGCTTCTGCTGTCAAAGATGCACGTGTGATATGTTTGCATAAGGCACACACACACATACACTTTTTCTCTACTTTACCGTGTGTTGTCCATGTCTCTTTCACAGATGCACAAACACATTTTTCACTCACTCTTTCAATCTCACACACACACTCTCTCTCTCTAGTTAGGTACTCTCTAATGTCCATAAGATATGGATGTTTCAAAAAGTCAAACCTCAGAAAGTTTGACCAGGTAGATGTGGAGAAAAATATTTACATATGGACCGATCAATAGATTCATCACAATATGTACTTAGTTCATATTATCATTTGTTTTTTGGATTGTAGATATAAGTAATTTCTTTATAAACTTGGTCAAAGTTTCAAAAGTTTGACTTCAAAAAAATTATAAGCACTACATTATCGAACGGAGGGAGTAGCTCTTTCTCTATTTGTATTATCTCTCTTTTTTTCTTTGACATGGCTCTCTGTACTCTCACTCGATCTCTCTTTACCGAGGGATTATACGCTCACTTTGTCAGCGTATAGCTCCGTATATTGTTTAGTTGACCGGTCAACCAGTCCACATGCTGCCTTGTCAGCTCGTGTTCTCTATCTTGGTGTGTTGGCCCATGTGGCAGTGGGTGAAAATAAATAAACTAGAGGCCCATCTGAAACGCGATGAAGTAAACAAAGCTGAAACCACTCGCGGTAGCACCCCGCATGCTAGTAAATTGAGGGCACTTGTTCCACGTGAAGAATGATGTCTACTACGCAACTTTATTCTTGTAGACTCGTGTTGGCCTTCAAGCACAGAGTTCTGTAGGACAGTAGCAATTTTCCCTCAAGTGGATTACCTAAGGTTTATCAATCCGTGGGAAGTGTAGGATGAAGATGGTCTCTCTCAAACAACCCTGCAACCAAATACAAGAAATCTCTTGTGTCCCCAACACACCCAATACAATGGCAAATTGTATAGGTGCACTAGTTCGGTGAAGAGATGGTGATAAAAGTGTAATATGGATGGTAGAAATATATTTCTATAATCTGATAAATAAAAACAGCAAGGTAGTAAATAGTAAACGGGCACAAAAACGGTATATATTTTTATAATCACAATCACAGAAGATTTCCAAGATAGTGTATTTTCATGTGAAAGTTCTCTTCCTTATACTAATTAATAGTGAATTGCTTGTATGACCAATATTATGATTGTCAAACCTCAAAATATTTCACTTTCTAAACCGAATGTGAAGCTACCACTAGTCATGATATGATTTCAACTTCATGACATTCAATTTATTCAACAATTTACTCATAGGATATAAGTTAAGCACAAGATCAAATGACAAGCTACTCCAAAAAGATATAAGTGAAGCACAAGAGCAAATGACAATCTAATCCAAAAAGATATAAGTGAAGATCATGAGCATAATATTTATTTGTCTCAAATTAATTTAAGTGAAGCAAGAGAGAATTTATTCAAAAATACTAAAGCACACCGTGCTCTAAAAGATATAAGTGAAGCACTAGAGCAATTCCATAGAAAAGAGCGTCGTTGACGGGATGTGCGTGCCGCTTATCTAGCCTGCCTGGAAACTATTTGAGGACTCTATTTTATTTTAAAACTTTCAGATCTAAGTATTTTATTAAAACAGGTGCTTACCGGGGCATCCCTAAGCAAAATGAAAATAAAATGACATTCTAAGAATAGCACAACTCATGTGAAGAAGCAAAAACTTAGGCTGAACCGATACTAACCGATACTTGTTGAAGAAAAAAGGTGGGATGCTTACCGGGGCATCCCCAAGCTTAGATGCTTGAAACTTCTTGAAATATTATCTTCGGGTGCCTTGGGCATCCCCAATCTTGAGCTTTTGTGTCTCCTTAATTCTTCTCATATCACGGTTTTCCTAAATCTCAAAAGCTTCATCCACACAAAAACTCAACAAGAACTCGTGAGATAAGTTAGTATAAACCAACGCAAAAACCTTATCATTCACTACTGTAGAAAATCACTAAAATTATTATTCAACATTGCATACTAAATGCCTCTGCATATTTAATACTCCTATCCTCAAATAGAATCATTAAACAAGCATACATATGCAAACATAACAGCAATCTGCCAAACCAGTACAGTCTGTAAAGAATGCAAGAGTATCGATACTTCTTAAACTCCAAAAATTATTAAAAAATTACCACACTGTAGAAAAATTATCAGAGATTATTTTGCAAGAAGTTGCAACATTTTGCAAAAATTACCACAACTTTTCTAGGGAATGTTTGCAACATCGGTAAACTTTCTGTTTTCAAACAGCAACATGTATACTTGCAAAATAAGCATGGCAAAGGTAATACTTGACATTTTTATTGAAATAAAAGATGAAGAACATTATTATAAATAAAATCAAGCAAATCCTAACAAAATAAAATGACTCTCCAAGTAAAACTCATATCATGTGACGAATAAAAATGTAGCTCCAAGTGAGGTTACCGATAATGTCAGAGACGAAAGAGGGGATGCCTTCCAGGGCATCCCCAAGCTTAGTTGCTTGGATCTTCCTTGGATATTAACTCGGAGTGCCTTGGGAATCCCCAAGATTAGGGTCTTGTCACTCCTTATTCTTCTCATATCGACATCTCGCCCAAAACTTGACAACTTCAATCACACAAAACTTAACGGAACTTTGTGAGATAGGTTAGTATGATAAAGAGCAAACAATTCCACTTTTGGTACTGTCAAAGACAAGATTCATAATTTTTATCACACAATGCCTACTGTATCATATCATTTCCACAATTTATATTGAGCAATATAAGCCATAGAAACTAGAAAACAAGCAAAATATGCATTGAAAACAGAATCTGTCAAAAGCAGAACAGTCTGTAGTTCTGTACTCAAGCCATACTTCTGCTACTCCAAAAATTAAGAACAAATTAGTAACATGTGAGAAATATGTATATTAATCTTCTGCAAAAAGAATCAACTATAAATCACTCTTCTGTTAAAAATGAGAATTATTTTCGTGAGCGCAAAAGTTTCTGTTTTTCAGCAAGATGAAATCAACTATCACCCAGTATGATCCCAAAGGCTTTACCTGACACTTTATTTAAACAAAATCAATAAAACATGATCAATACAATGGCATAATCATGTGAACACACAAAAATAGTAGGTAAAAGTGTTGGGTTGTCTCCCAACAAGCGCTTTTCTTTAATGCCTTTTAGCTAGGCATGATGATTTCATTGAAGCTCACATAAAAGTAAAGAATTGAAACATAATGGGAGCATCATGAATCACATGGCAAGCACATTTAAGTCTAACGCACTTGCTATGCGTAGGGATTTTGTGAGCAAACAATTTATGGGAGAAAGAATTAACTAGCATAGGAAGGCAAAACAAGCACAACTTCAAAACTTTCAACATAAAGAGAGGAAACTTGATATTATTGCAGTTCCTACAAGCATAATTTCCTCCCTCATAATAATTTTCAGTAGCATCATGAAGAAATTCAACAATATAACCATCACATAAAGCATTATTTTCATGACACAAAAGCATAGAAAACTTACTACTCTCCACATAAGAGAATTCCTTCTCATCAATAGTAGTGGGAGCAAACTCAACAAAATAACTATCATGTGATTGAATTTTAAAATCACGATGACAAGTTTCATGGTTATAATTATTCAATATTGCATACATGTCATCACCATAATCATCATAGATAACAACTTTTTTGTTATAATCAATTGCAACCTCCTCCAAAATAGTGGATTCATCATTAAATAAAGTCACGACCTCTCCAAATCCACTTTCATCATTATAATCATCATAAATAGGAGGCATGCTTTCATCGTAATAAATTTTCTCATTAAAACTTGTGGGACTAAAAATATCATCTTCATCAAACATAGCATCCCCAAGCTCATGGCTTTGCATATCATTAGCATCATGGATGTTCAAAGAATTCATACTAACAACATTGCAATCATGCTCAACATTTATATATTTTGTGCCAAACATTTTCTTGACTTCTTCTTCAAACAATCGAGCACAATTTTCTGATCCATCATTTTCAAGAATGATATTATAAAGATGATCAATAATATGATGCAACCTCAATTCCATTTTTATGTAGTTTTCTTTTATAAACCAAACTAGTGATAAAACAAGAAACTAAAATGTTCAATTGCAAGATCTAAAGATATACCTTCATGCACTCACCTCCCCGGCAACAGCGCCAGAAAAGAGCTTGATGTCTACTACGCAACTTTATTCTTGTAGACTCGTGTTGGGTCTCCAAGCGCAGAGTTTTGTAGGACAGTAGAAATTTTCCCTCAAGTGGATGACCTAAGGTTTATCAATCCGTGGGAAGTGTAGGATGAAGATGGTCTCTCTCAAACGACCCTGCAACCAAATACAAGAAATCTCTTGTGTCCCCAACACACCCAATACAATGGAAAATTGTATAGGTGCACTAGCTCGGAGAAGAGATGGTGATAAAAGTGTAATATGGATGGTAGAAATATATTTTTATAATCTGAATAAATAAAAACAACAAGGTAGTAAATAGTAAACGGGCACAAAAACAGTATTGCAATGCTTGAAAATGAGGCCTAGGGTCCGTACTTTCGCTAGTGCAATCTCTCTACAGTGCTAATATAATTGGATCATATAACCGTCCCTCAAAGTGCGATGAAGAATCGCTCCAAAGTTCCTATCTAGCGGAGAACAAAATAATAAATTGTTTGTAGGGTACGAAACCACCTCAAAGCTATTCTTTCCGTTTGATCTATTCAAGAGTTCATACTAAAATAACACAAAGCTATTCTTTTCGTTTGATCTATCCTGGAGTTTGTACTAAAATAACAGCAAAGCAAATTAATATTCATAATACTCAATCCAACACAAAGAACTTCAAAGAGATCCCCAAGATTTCTACCAGAGAAACAAAGACAAGAACACGCATCAACCCCTATGCATAGATTACCCCAATGTCACCTCGAGAATCCACAAGTTGAGTGCCAAAACATATATCAAGCGAATCAATACGATACCCCATTGTCACCATGAGTATTCAATTGCAAGACATATATCAAGTGTTCTCAAATCCATAAAAGTATTCAATCCGATAACAACAAAATCTCAAAGGGAAAAACTAAATTCGTCACAACAAGATAGAGAGGGAAAAACACCATATGATCCGACTATATTAACAAAGCCCGTGATACATCAAGATCGTGACATCTCAAGAACACAAGAGAGAGAGAGAGAGATTAAACACATAGCTACCGGTACAAACCCTCAGCCCCGAGGGTGGACTACTCCCTCCTCATCGTGGTGGACGCCAGGATGATGAAGATGGCCACCAGAGATTATTCCCCCCTCAGGCAGGGTGCCGAAACAGGGTCTAGATTGGTTTTCGGTGGCTACAGAGCCTTGCAGCGGTGGAACTTCTAATCTAGGTTAACCCCGAGGGTTTTCGGAATATTTGGGAATTTATAGGCTAAAGAGGGGGTGGGGAGGCCACCGAGGTGGGCACAACCCACTTGGGCGCATCTGGGCCCCCAGGCGTGCCTGGGCCCCCATGCGCACCCTAGTGGGTTGTGCCCCCCTCGGGGCACCCCCAGGTGCTGCTTGGCCCATTGGTGGTCTTCTAGTCCATAAAAAATCCACAAAAAGTTTCGCGGTGTTTGGACTCCGTTTAATATTGATATCCTGTGATGTAAAAAAAGCAAAAAATAGCAACTAGCACTAGGCACTGGGTCAATAGGTTAGTCCCGAAAAATGATATAAAGTTGCTATAAAATGATTGTAAAACATCCAAGAAGGTTAATATAACAGCATGAATACTTCATAAATTATAGATACGTTTGATATCAAAGGACACACTCGCGCACACCGCATCACTGCACGGCAACATGCAAACAAGGACACACTCACGCAGACCCAGCACACAATACACACCAGCGCACATGTACACCAGCGTCGCCGCCGGCTGAGATGGACGGTGAGGCAGCCAACAAGTGAGGCGTCTCGAGCCAAAACCGCATCCGGCGAGCCTGGACTTCGTCAGCAGCCACCCTGATGATATGCTGCTCGTCATCATCGCCCTCCTCCCCACCAAATCTGTCGTATGGACCACCCTGCTCTGCCAGCAGTGGCGCCCCCTCTGGCGGCGCGCCCCCCTCAACCTCACCGTCGATAGCAGCCTCTGCAACAGGGATTGCAAACGCATGGCCGCAGTCTCCAAGATCCTTGCATCGCACCCTAGGCCAGCCAGACGCCTTGACATCCGCATGTTCAGTACCAACTGCAAGGTCCAAGCCAAGTTCTATGAGTGGTTCTTATCCCCTTCCCTAGATCAGCCCAATGAGCTCAGTTTTGAAGCTGGATGATGTCGTTGTCTGCCGCCGTCCGTGCTCCACCTCATGCCAACGCTGCGCTGCGCCAGCTTCAGCTCCTGCTATTTCCCCAGATTAATGGCGCGCCCGGCCTTCTTGTCCCTCAACTCAAGAAGCTCAACCTCTTCGACATTGGAATCTCAAAGAAGGCAATGGAGCACCTACTCCGTGGCTGTACTGCGCTCGAGTACCTTCGTCTTCGGCAGATCCACAGGTTCATTAGCCTCCACATCGCCTCGACGAATCTCTGATGGATTTATGTGTCTTGCTGGCCCCGCAACAAGACATCAATTGGGAAGAGATCACTTGAGCCGTTCCACGTTATGGTCATTGAGAATGCGCCTTTCCTTGAGAGATTGCTTGTATCTGATCTAGAAGGTCCAACAAAAATAAGGGTCATTGATGCGCCAAAATTGACAGCGTTGGTGTACTCGTCTGCCAAATTCTCCGAACTCCTTATTGGATCCATAATCGCTCAGGTACAACACTCATCTCCTTCTCCGTCTTCTTGAAATTCACATTTTTAAATTTCCTCTTGATGTATTTACGACTGTCATCCAGAAAATGATTCCCACAAGCTTGACCCAGTCTATGCGCACAGTGAAGATCTTGACAATAAAATCTATCGGCCCCAATCTAGATCAAGTTGTTGGATTTCTTAGATGCTTTCCGTGCACGGAAAAGCTACTCATCGAGGTGAAACTTCTTTCCTAGTAGTAAACGGTAATCACAACGTAGCTCAATTTTTTCGTAATTTTCCCAAATTACGATGACAAGTGTAGTGTTCAAAACTGCATCTACGCACTACACTGAAAGAAATGTTTTTAGTTTTTTTTCTCAGATAATCACCTTCATTATTTTTTTGTTGTACTAGTAGCCTAGGCTAGTCATAGTGGCAAGTAACTTAGACTAGTAACTCTATGGTTAGCCTAAGAGGAAGTACTACCTCTATCCTGGTTTACTCTTTGTATTTTGTAGTACCAAAATTTGACCATAGATTTGGGCCCTGCTTGGAAGCACTCCAGCTTCAGCAAATCCACGATTCCACCTTCATGCGCCAGCTTCCAGCTTCTCGCGAGGAGCTACCCGCGTTCGGAGGTTGTAGCCATCTTCTTCAACGCTGCATGGGTTGTTCTATTTTTTATTTGTATTTTTTTGAGCTTCCCATGGACTAGCGCTGCTGGCTCGTTCTGAATCAAATCGATATGCAAATTAGCGGGTGGCAATCCATATGTAATTTTGATGAACTTCATGGTTTGGGCCTCGTGGAGCTGGATTTAGCCCGCTCCACCGATTGTGTTACGCGAGTCCTCCGCTCCATGGAGCTGGCTCCTCGGAGCCGAGGTGTCCGGCCCGGCTCCTCGCACGGAGCTGGAGAGTTTCAAACAGCTCCTTAACTGACAAAATTTTAATGCATGCCACTAAAAATTCAAATGGTATATTTTTTGGTGACATGCATTGGCATTTTCTTAGGTAAATCTATGGTCAAAATTTTACACTAAATGCGAGGTAGTACAAAAGTGGGCTATAATGGCCCTCCACTATGTAGGCCAAAACACGTGCCAAATTCACTTCTGATGCATTTGGCATCGATGCCCTCCATTGCTCACCTACTTTGCGCTGGTACCAAATTAACTCACGCAATGAAAAAACACTTGTGTGGGAGAGGAGATGTCTGAGTCACTAAAAAACACTTGTTTGGGAGAGGGAGAGGCTGGTGTAGTTGGTCTCATTGATTTGTTTATACATGTGGGTCTATGTGCACAACGGTGCCAACTCTCTCACATTGCTAGACCGGTGCCAAAATCTTTTGATTTGACATCTATGTGTATTATGTGGCATACTTTTGAGAAATATGGCATCGGCCATATAGTGGAAGGCAACAAATGCCCAAGATTTTCACGTGCTCCTAGGTAAATGAGAGGAAAGAGAAAGAGAGAGAGAGTGAAAAATATCACTAGCCTTAGATCCAACCCTATAGCCAACCCTATCATATGAGCGAATGATATTGGTACCTCTTGATGACACGACAATCTTATACAACCAGCTACTCTAATATGTACTCTTTTTTTGCAGATAAAAAAGATCAGAAAGTGAAAAATGTGTTGCACTATAACAATCTCATCGAATGCCTTGATCTCCATCTTACAGAAATTGATTTGATCGACTACCGAGGCAGCACATCTGAGATTAAATTGGCCAGGTTCTTTGTGCTGGAGGCAAGTGTGCTCAAGGTAATGAGGTTTGGCGTTCTCTAGCACAACAATGAATGACGTGCTGATCACCGCAAGCGTCTAAGCCTAAATGACAAAGGCTCCGCATAATCTAAATTTGTTTTTGAAACATTGAGTTGCAAGAGACTTGTTGGGGTGGTGGATTTTAGTTTGTACGATAATGCTGCATCCACGTAAAGTAACAAAAGTTCTTACGTACACTTCCTAATAATTCTCTCTTCGTAGGTGCAACATTACTACTAGCATTTGTAATATCAGTTTGAAACTTGTAATATTACGACTATCCAACACGAGGTACTATGTTACCATAAATTCGCGTGCATAGGTGCGGCAACTATATACCCATTACTCGAGGACAATAATTATTATTACTTGTGGCAACACACGAGAAATTATGTTGAACATGGCTAGTTGTAAGCAGGCTAGCTCTACAGCCATGATGATAGTGACTGCACATGATGAGGCTGACTTTGGTATGCCGAACACGGCGCCTACACTCAAGTGTCATCTCCGGTGCAGGGTCTTGTCACTTCACTGTAAGGAGCAGCACGTAATAATTTGACCAACGGGTAGTACAGTACTACTACAATGGTAGTACTACTAGCACTAGGACCATCGTCTGGACTATATTTAGTATTTGACTAGCAATATCTAGTAATGCATTTCACAAAGAATATACTACTCCCTCTGTAAATAAATACATGGAGTATTGTTTTATTCGGTTTTGAATGTAGTTCCTAGTGATATTATACACTCTCCCTTGCGATAGATGGCTCAAATCTGAAATATCATCAATCAAACTACTATATATTGTACTCCCTCCGTACTGGTGCATTAGTCACGTTACGAAAACCAAATAATCCCAAAAGTTTTAGGCGTGGTGCATTAACTACCCACCTCGTTCCCTATTTTTTGCCACGAAAAAAGAAATCAGCCAATAGGAGACGTGGGGTCTGTATGTATTCAATGACTTGAGACTACTTAGCACAACATGTAGTGCTCAATTCTCGGCATGAAATGACTTTAGTTACAAAATAAACATCAAGTTCTCTCGTTTTCCCCCAACTTGGTCTCGGTAAGATGACTATAGTGCACCGGTACGGAGGGAGTAAGGCCGAGGAGTAGATGTCCAACACACACATGAATGCAACATAGTCTGCACTTCTCGTATAAAGGCTCCCCACCAGTCCAATCCATCTATGAAATCCTACGCACCTACGCACCCTGCAAGAGTGATCACTCCAATCGCAAGATCAGTTGACCAGAAGCTAGACCCATGGAGGCGATGAGCACGAGCATGAGCCGGCTGGGCTATATGGTCCATGACACCGGCCTATGGCCCAGCACCGAGGAACGTCTCCAGGTCGTTCTTGATGCTCCTGGATGACAGCTTTGTCTCCTTGTTCGACGAGGCCCTCGTCGGCTTCCTCGACAAGTTCACCGTCATGAAGAAGCTCGCGGATGACCTTGAAGTACGCCTCTAGCCCACGCGCCCAGGCTCTGTGATGCCTGCCACCCTCAATGGCCTCTATGGTGATAACCTCTTCGACGCACTGGTGGCCCAGCGACTGCCCGCCGCCGCGCCGGAGAATGTCCACCTCGAGGTCGCGCTTGCCGAGTAGTGCCTGGCTCAGCAAGACACTTATAACCCACAAGTATAGGGGATCGCAAAAGTTTTCGAGGGTAGAGTATTCAACCCAAATTTATAGATTTGACACAAGGGGAGCCAAAGAATATTTGAAGGTATTAGCAGCTGAGTTGTCAATTCAACCACACCTGGAGATTAATTATCTGCAGCAAAGTGATCAGTAGCAAAGTAGTTTGATAGTTTTGATAGTAGTGACAACAACAATAGTAATAGTAACAGTGATAGCAGTAATTTTGTAGCAAGTGTAACAGTGATGATAGTAGTAGTAACTGAACAGAAACAATAAGGGAAAATTTGTAGGCTTTGGATCGGTGACTTGTTGGATGATAATCATCATGAGACAGTTATAACCTAGGGCGATACGGCACAAGCTCCAGTTCATCAATATAATGTAGGCACGTATTTCATAAATAGTCATACGTGCTTTATTAAAAGAACTTGCATGACATCTTTTGTCCTACCCTCCTGTGGCTGCGGGGTCCATATTGGAAACTAAGGGATATTAAGGACTCCTTTTAATAGAGAACCGGAACAAAGCATTAACACATAATGAATACATGAACTCCTCAAACTACGGTAATCACCGGAACAAGTCCCGGTTATTGTCACTCTGGGGTTACCGGATGATAACACGTAGTAGGTGACTATAACTTGCAAGATCGGATCTAGAACATGGATATAATGATGATAACATAAACGGTTCAGATCTAAAATCATGGCACCCGGGCCAAAGTGACAAGCATTAAGCATGGGAAAATCATAGCAACATCAATCTTAGAACACAGTGGATACTAGGGATCAAGCCCTAACAAAACTAACTCGATTACATGATGAATCTCATCCAACTCCTCACCGACCAGCGAGCCTACGAAGGAATTACTCACTCCCGATGGGGGGCATCATGGAATTGGCGATGGAGAAGGGTTGGTGATGACGAAGAACGAAGATCCCCCTTACCGGAGCCCCAAACAAACTCCAGATCTGCCCTCCCGAGGAAGAACAGGGCTTGGCGGCGGCTCCGTCTCGTGGATCGTGATAATTCTTTCTCCCTGATTTTTTCTCCGAAAATAGGATTTTATAGCGTCGGTTTCAGGATCTACGGGGCCACCAGGTAGGGACAACCCACCTGGGCACGCGAGGAGAGGGGGTCGCGCCCTGGTGGGTTGTGCCCACCCAGGGGCCCCTCCCCGGTGGATCTTGGTTCCAGAAATTCTCTTTTATTATATAAAAAATCCTCGCAAAGTTTCGTTCCCTTCTGAGAACTTTTATTTCTGCACAAAAACAAAACCATGGTAGTTCTGCTGAAAACAACGTCAGTTCGGGGTTAGTTTCATTCAAATCATGCAAATTAGAGTCCAAAACAAAAGGAAAAGCATTAGGAAAAGTAGATACGTTGGAGACGTATCAACTCCCCCAAGCTTAAACCTTTTCTTGACCTCAAGCAATTCATTTGATAAACTAAAAGTGAAAAAGAAAAACTTTTACGAACTCTTTTGCTCTTGTTTGCATAAATAATCTTAAACAACACACAGGTTTTCAGCCAACAATATAATTAACCATGCCGACAATAACTCTTAAAGATTATAATGACTCATATCAATGACATAATCAGCTAGCGAGCAATAATAAGACATCTCAAATGGCAACACGTTGTCAAAATAACCATGATATAATATGACAATAGTGGTATCTCGCTAGCTCTTTCTGAGACCACAAAACATAAATGCAGAGCACCTCCAAAGTTCAAGCAGCGACTAAACATTGTAATTCATGGTAGAAAAGATCCAGTCATGATGCACCCAACATTAGCTAGACACAATGCATAAGTCATGAAAAATGTGCTCTCAAGTTCTAGCGCTTGTTTTAGAAGGTGATGACACAACATAAAAGTAAATAGATAGTCCCTTCGTAGAGGGAAGCAGTGATTTGCAGAGGTGCCTGAGCCTGATTTTTAAAACAGAGGTAAATGATATTTTGGGACATGCACCATACCCTTCTCATTTACTTCACGACAATCAGTTATCAATATCTTCCATGCTAAGCACGCCAGTGGCGGTTCCCAAGCTATAGAAGTAAAGGTTTTGACTCCATTGGGAGTTTTTGTTTGATTATTCGAGCAATTAACTCTTTTTGTATTTTGTAGTTTGGGACTGGGCATCCCTATCACCGCCCTTTTCTCGTGCGATGGTGAGTGAATAAACATTCAACCTGAGAATAACCGCTTAGCATGGAAGATACCAACCACCTCCTGTCGTTCCATGAACGATCCAGGCACACAAACGAATATTTGTTTAGAAGTTTTTAGAGGTGGCACATGCAAGTTTATTTAGGACAGCAGGGTAATACCGCATATAGGTAGGTATGGTGGACTCATCTGGAGTAACTTTGGGTTCAAGGTTTTTGATGTACAAGAAGAATTACCACTTAGTACAGGTGAAGGCTAGCAATTAGATTGAGAAGCGGCCAGCTAGAGAGCAATAACGATCATAACCATGCATTATGCATAAGTAACATTGGACACTAGCATGAGTAGGATATGAACACCATGAACATAAATAGCATAGAGTCTATGTTAGTTTTGATTCAACTACATGCATGAACATGTGCCAAGTCAAGCCAATCGAATGTTCGGAGGAGGATACCATATCATCATACTACATCACAATCATTTTAACGCAATGTTGATATCCAAGATAAATCATTATCCACTCCCAGCTACTTATGCATGGCATGAGAAACTATAATCTCAAATTGTCATTGCAAACATGTTTAATCATAATGGGTACTAGGTTAAACATATTTACACAGACAGAACAAGTCAAGTTCATACCAGTTTCTCTCTGCCACGGCTAGTTCATCGAATGTCGTCATTATTGCCTTTCACTTGCACGACCGAACGATATGAAAATAATAATAGTGCAAGAGTGTCGTGGACTAAGCCGGAATCTGCAAGACATTTTATTCAACAGGAGAAGACAAGGTAAAATGTGCTCTTTATTAGTTCAACATTTATTCATATGAGAGCCACTCAACATTTTCATCGTGGTCTTCTCCTTGGTACAACTCGAATAAAAGGAAAAGAAATTCAGAGAAACAAACTGAAATATTTTTGGAGCTTTTGGTTTTCTTGAACAAGCAAATAAAAAGGAAAAAGCAAAAATGAGAAAAACTATTTACACAGGAAAGCTCCCAACAAGCAAAAGAAGAACAAGGAATATTTTTGGGTTTTCTTTTTAATACTACTACTAAGCATGCATAGAAAGTAAACTAACTTCAACTAATTTTTTTTGGTTTTTTCTCAAGTTTTTCAAGCACACAAGAAGAAAGCAAGAAAAATAAATCTAAGCATGGATGATACAATGAAAAAGTGTGGACACCGAAAAATAGAATAAGTGAACATGAATATAAAGTTGGTGGAAACACGTACTCACCCAAGCTTAGGCCTTTGGCCTATCTTGGTAGTCCATCAGTAGCCTGGAGGGTAGTAGTCGGCATGGTAACTCACGGAGGCCCTCGGTGCAGACACCTCGGCCTACCGTGCTGCCTCCACTGCTGCATTTTGAGCTCAGGCGTCGCTCTCAAGAAAAAATATCTTCCCTTGCTGTGATGGTCAAAAAGAGCAGGCGCAGACAAATATGTGTGCACAACAGATGTTTGGTTAAACAATAGATTGTAAGTGAAGTTATCAATCTTTCCCTTAAGGATCTTATGGTCTTTCAAGGTGTTAAAATCTAAATATTGCATGGGTAGGATAGGGTCAAAGGGCAAAGGTGAAACACCGACCCCTCGTGCTAAGGCGTGGTATAAATTCCACCATAGAACCATCCACTGTTAGCATTATGCTGAAGTCTGCATGCAACAATTGCTCCTAGGTTATAATTCCTTTCACCAGTGAGAGTGGTATATATGAGGCTCAGGTCTGGAGCACAGAGTGTACTACAGTCTTGCTTGCCTACTATGCATTTCCCATTAAATAATGCAATGCACTGAATTGTGGGAAAATGAATGCTCTTTATTCTACCTTGTGTCACTCCCCTCCTTTCACCATAACAGAGACTAGTCAAAAATGTTTTGAACTCAGCCTTTGGTGGTTCGTCAAGCAAACCCCAAGACGGGAGCTTGCAGTGGTAAGCAAAATTTTCTAGTGAGATGGTAAATGGATTATCATAAAGCATAAACGACACCCTAGACTCCCGGGGAAAGAATTTAAATCCTTTGACAAATGATTCAGTGAGTAGTTGGCATTGTTTGCACTTATCTGAGAGGTAGGGACCGAGACCGGCATTGTGAACATATTGCTCAAATTCTTCTTTAATACCCACACGCACCATATACTCATCGCAAGGCCATAAGCATGTTTTGGTGGCGGCATCACGAGTAGAACTTTCACTTGGTTCAACATATGACCGGCGAGCAGAGCTGTCACTATAAGATGTCCCCGAGGATCTCCTCCTTGAAGAACTCATTCCAAACAAGTTCATCATGTTCATGTACAATTTTCAAGCAACAATCC
The DNA here is from genome assembly GCA_021605145.1 of Aegilops bicornis. Taxonomy (NCBI): domain Eukaryota; kingdom Viridiplantae; phylum Streptophyta; class Magnoliopsida; order Poales; family Poaceae; genus Aegilops; species Aegilops bicornis. The sequence goes on from CM038672.1 coordinate 414,348,420, forward strand.
CCCAAAACAGTTTCGGAAACGGAGCTTCGAGCAAAGAGATCGAAATCCGCGGGTTTGAGGGCAAGAACTCGGGGGAGAGAGCAAGGGAGATTTCTTTCTGGAGGTAAGTGATGAAGTGGGCTGAAGGGATAAGTGAGAGGGCCCACGTGGGGACCACAACCCACCAAGGTGCACTTGGGGGGTCCTGGCGCGCCCAGGTGGGTTGTGCCCACCTGGTGCATCTCCCTCTCATATTATTTGCACCAGAAATTCAGAAATATTCAGAAAAAAATTGTATTAAATTTTTAGGGCATTCTGAGAACTTTTATTTTTGGGTCATTTTTTATTACATGGGAAATTCAGAAACCAAAAAAAGCATGGCATTTTATTTTATTTAACTAATAAAAACAGAAAACTAAAAGTAGGGACAAAAACTAGTGCTTACTAAATTCATCAACTTCATACCGTTCAAAAATGATCCATTAATAAGGTTGATCAGGTCTTGTTAACAACCACTTTCGATTAGCATGAAACCGAAGAACTTCCGTAAATCACTAGTTACCTCAATGGGGATATGCATTTCCCCAACAATAAGTATTTCATATTTCTTTTTGACAGTAGGTAGAGGTATTTGAAAACTTCCAATAGTGATTGTCGGAGATTTTTCAATAACATTAATACCATTCACTTGGAATTATTTCTTCGAAAAGTGCACCGTATGCTCATTACCATTGATATGAAAAAAGGACCTTGATTTTATTGCAATCAATAACAGCCCCTGCAGTATTCAAGAAGGGTCTACCAAGAATAGTTGACATGTTGTCGTCCTCGGGCATCTCAAGTATAACAAAGTCAGTCAAAGTAGTAACATTAGCAACAACAATGGGCATATCCTCAAAGATAACAATAGGTATGACAGTTGATTTTTCAGCCATTTGCAAAGATATTTCAGTAGGTGTGAGTTTATTCAAGTCAAGTCTTTTATATAAAGAGAAAGGCATAACACTAACACCAGCTCCTAAATCACACAAAGCAGTTTTCACATAATTCTTTTTGATGGAGCAAGGTATAGTTGGTATTCCCGGATCTCCAATTTTTTTAGGTACTCCATCTTTAAAAGTATAATTAGCAAGCATAGTGGAGATTTCATCTTCCGATATTTTTCTCTTATTTGTGATGATGTCTTTCATATACTTTGCATAAGGAGGCATTTTCAAGATATCAATGCTTAGCATAAAAAGTCCGGCCTCGACATTTCAAAGAAAGCATTCAAATTCTTCATCATATTTCTTTTTAGCTGACTTGGGTGGAAAAGGCATAGGTTTTTGAACCCACAGTTCTCTTTCTTTCCCGTGTTTTCTAGCAATGAAGTCTCTTTTGTCATATCTTTTATTCTTAGGTTGTGGGTTATCAAGATCAACAGGTGGTTCTATCTCAACATCATTATCTGGTTCTTTTATCATGTTTGGTTGAGAGTCTTCATGAACTTCACCATTATCTTTTTCATTTTCACTAGGTGAGTGTTCATTACCAAATTGAGTTTCAGCATCAGAGATAGATGTTTTATTTTCATTATCAGGAGGTTTTTCTATTTCAGGTTCACTAGAAGTATGCAAAGTCCTATCATTTTTCTTCTTCTTTTTCTTTCTAGAAGGACTAGGTGCATTAGTGTTAACTCTTTGTGAATATTGTTCAATTCTTTGAGGGTGTCCCTCAGGATAAAGTGGTTCCTGAGTCATTTTACCTCCTCTAGTTGCAACTCTAACCGCAAAGTCACTCAAGCAATTCTCTTTGTGATTCTCTTTGTGATTTAGCAACTTTTTCTAACTGAGTTTGAACCATAGAAGCATGCTTTCCAACACCTCTAACATCGTTTGAGATTCTAAATAACAAGTCACTCAAGCGAGCAATCATATTAGTATTATATTTCAATTATTTCATAACATTTGCATTAAAATGATCTTGTTTTCTAATATAGTTTTCAAACTCATAAAGGCATTGGCTAGGATGCATATTGTGAGGATTATCGTTATCATTAAACTTCATTAAAGAATTTGCCTCTACCACCTTAGGCAGTGGTGGTGTATTAAGCCCATGTATTTCTTCAATAGGAGGTAAATTTTTAATATCCTCAGCTTTAATACCTTTTTCCTTCATAGATTTCTTTGCCTCTTGCATATCTTCAGGACTGAGATATAATATACCCCTCTTCTTCGGAGAGGGTTTAGGCAGTGGTTCAGGAAGAGTCCAATCATCATAATTTTTCAATATATTATTCAATAATTCTTCAGCTTGTCCAACAGTTCGTTCCCTGAAAACACAACCAGCACAACTATCTAGGAAGTCCCTAGAAGCATCGGTTAGTCCATTATAGAAGATATCAAGTATTTCCTTTTTATTAAGAGGATGATCAGGAAAAGCATTAAGTAACTGGAAAAGCCTCCCCCAAGCTTGTGGGAGACTCTCTTCTTTAGTTTGAACAAAGTTAAATATTTCCTGCAAGGCAGCTTGTTTCTTATGAGCAGGAAAATATTTTTCAGAGAAGTAATAAATCATATCCTGGGGACTACGCACACAACCAGGAGCAAGAGTATTGTACCAAGCTTTAGCATCACCCTTTAATGAGAAGGGACATAATTTGATAATAAAGTAGTAGCAAGTTTTCTCATCATGAGTAAAAAGGGTGGCTATATCATTCAACTTAGTAAGATGTGCCACAACAGTTTTAGTTTCATAACCATAGAAAGGATCAGATTCAACCAAAGTAATTAACTCTGGGTCGACAGAGAATTCATAATCCTTATCATCAATAAAGATAGGTGAAGTAGAAAACTTAGGATCATATTTCTAGCATTCAGAGATTTTTCTTTATACTTGTGTAATAATTTATCTAGATCATCTCTATCATTACAAGCAAGAATATCTCTAGTTGTTTCTTCACTCATAAGATAACCTTCCGGTACCTTAGGCAATTCATATCTAGGAAGGCTAGTTCTAGTAGGTGTTTTAGGAGTTTCAGTTTCAAGCTCATTATCAGATTCAACAACATCATGTTGTATTACTCTAGCAATTTGTTCATCAAGAAATTCACCAAGTGGCACATCATCATTATCAAGCAACGTACTAGCATCATCATAAGCATCATTCATAGTAGAAGTAACATCATCAATAACTTGCGACATCTCAGAATTAATAGCATGTGGTGGTGTTGCAAGTTTACTCATAACAGAAGGTGAATCAAAAGTAGAACTGGATGGCAGTTTCTTACCTCCCCTCGTACTTGAGGGAAATATCTTAGTCTTAGGGTCCTTCAGATTATTCATAGTGATAATATGATAATAATTCCAAGTGACTCAAAAATATAGCTGTGCTCCCTGGCAACGGCGCCAGAAAAAGGTCTTGATAACCCACAAGTATAGGGGATTGCAACAGTTTTTGAGGGTAGAGTATTCAACCCAGATTTATAGATTCAACACAAGGGGAGCCAGAGAATATTTGAAGGTATTAGCAGCTGAGTAGTCAATTCAACCACACATGGAGATTAATTATCTGCAGCAAACGATCAGTAGCAAAGTAGTTTGATAGTTTTGATAGTAGTGACAGCAGCAATAGTAACAGTAACAGTGATAGTAGTAATTTTGTAGCAAGTGTAATAGTGATGATAGCAGTAGTAACTTAGCAGAAACAATATGGGAAAAATTCGTAGCCATTGGATTGGTGACTTGTTCGATGATATTCATCATGAGACAGTTATAACCTAGGGTGATACGACACTAGCTCTAGTTCGTCAATATAATGTAGGCATGTATTCCGTGAATAGTCATACGTGCTTTATTAAAAGAACTTGCATGACATCTTCTATCCTACCCTCCCGTGGCAGCGGGGTCCATATTGGAAACTAAGCGATATTAAGGCCTGCTTTTCTTAGAGAACCGGAACAAAGAATTAACACATAGTGAATACATGAACTCCTCAAACTACGGTAATCACCGGAAGAAGTCCCGGTTATTGTCACTCCGGGGTTACCGGATCATAACACATAGTAGGTGACTATAACTTGCAAGATCGGATCTAGAACATGGATATAATGATGATAACATAAACGGTTCAGATCTGAAATCATGGCACCCAGGCCGAAAGTGACAAGCATTAAGAATGGCAAAGTCATAGCAACATCAATCTTCGAACATAGTGGATACTAGGGATCAAGCCCTAACAAAACTAACTCGATTACATGATGAATCTCATCCAACTCCTCATCGACAAGCGAGCCTAAGAAGGAATTACTCACTCCCGGTGGGGAGCATCATGGAATTGGCGATGGAGAAGGGTTGGTGATGACGAAGAACGAAGATCCCCCTTACCAGAGCCCCAAACGAACTCCAGATCTTCCCTCCCGAGGAAGAACAGGGCTTGGCGGCGGTTCGTCTCGTGGATCACGGCAATTCTTTCTCCCTGATTTTTTTCTCCGGAAATAGGATTTTATAGCTTCAGTTTCAGGGTCTGCGGGGCCACCAGGTGGGGACAACCCACCTGGGCGCGCCAGGAGAGGGGGGCGCACCCTGGTGGGTTGTGCCCACCTAGGGGCCCCTTCCCGGTGGATCTTGGCTCTAGAAATTCTCTTTTATTATATAAAAAATCCTCGCCAAGTTTCGTTCCATTTTGAGAACTTTTATTTCTGCACAAAAACAACACCATGGTAGTTCTGCTGAAAACAGCATCAGTTCGGGGTTAGTTTCATTCAAACCATGCAAATTAGAGTCCAAAACAAGAGGAAAAGCATTAGGAAAAGTAGATACGTTGGAGACGTATCAGACACCATCGACATTATCACCCACGTCTACGAGCAAATCGTCCACAAGGACTACTATGTGCCAGAGGAGAATGATAGGACGTTGGCCTTCTTTGATCGCAGGGCAACCTTGGACGGCATTGTTCAGAAGCACGTAGAGCTCGCCGCCAACGCCGCTGCTTCTCACCCATCCGTTGGTGACCCAACACACTAGGGCGTGAGGATGTTGTTGATGGATCTGCATGCATCTTTATTTTTGTGTCAATTCCATGTATACTGTAATTTTCTTACCTTTTGCATGAACTTCATGCCTTTACATACGTACCATGCATGAACCGCGCCACAACCAAACTTCTTATATATTAATATTGACGTGTAATGGGAATGTTTAGGTCCCATGCCAGAAATGGGAATGGATTTCAAACTTCTGGGTGTGGTGGTTCAGTTTGTGAAGGCGCACACATAAACAACCAAAACAAAGTCATTTTGGAACAAAGAGCTGTCACGTTACAATCGGAAACAGAAGTAGAATTTAAACTGTGGGCGTTCTACTAACCATTTAAGTGCTGCCACGTGTCCTTCTATTAACAGGCTACTAGGAGGCGCCGTGTGGGTGGTACTACCTCCGTCCTTGTTTATTGTTCCTCTTAGTGTTTTGTGCCAAAATTTGACTATGAAATGAATTTACAAAATGTTAACGCATGTCAAAAAAATAGTTACATTGGAAACTATGTTCAAATACGAATCCAACCATATAAATGTTTACAACATGCATTAAAAATTTGTCAATTAAATCTATGGTCAAAATTTGACACAAAATACGAAAGGATCAACAAATCAGGACGGAGTCTTTGAGTAGACTTGAGGCGTGCGAGCAGACCGCTGCGTAGGATCACCCCCAGACAGGCGTTCCGGCCCACCCCTCAACGCACAGTGGCTAGGAATATCACTTACATGTGGGACCGCATAAAAGGAAAGCGATGATGGCCGAAATTGGCAAAACTCCCTCATTTCTCACGCGGGAAAAGCCCAGTGCTAGCGTTTTGAATCGTTATTTCTATTTTTGAGGGGAAATCGTTCGCGCCAGTGTCGCGACCAGACCCGAATGGATCTAGCGCTCTGTACTCAGTGTCATCCTGGATCAAGAATGTCTTGACACTGACAAGATTGAAGGATTTATAGCGAGTAGCAATCACACACTTATTACATCGTTGTCCACAAGGGAACTTAATACAATAATATGGCTTAAGGCCATCTAATAATAACAATGGAAGGCTTGGAAAACGAGTGAGTCCATCAACTCCAGCCGCATCACCGAGTATAGAACCACAACCTAACATCTTACTCGTCGTAAATGCGAAAAATGCGCAACATGAAAAGTTGCAGCCCGAAAACGGGTCAAGACATGGAATATGCTTTGGCAATGTAACACGTAAAGATCAATGAATGAATAATACTATACTACATGCATATATTGATGGTGGTAAGGCTATACGTTTACATTTTTTTGCGAAAAGCCAATTTTTCCCTACATCAAAGGAATAATTTTATTTAACTATCATGGTGGTTGTTAAACATTGAAGATGGTTGACAGCATCCTCAATCCCAATTAAAAAGTACTCATTAAAACCCAATACATTTATTTTAGAAGTAACATGTTGAGATTCACATGATAATCAAGTACTAGATACTCAAGATGTCCATAACCGGGGACACGGCTAATCAGGATCAGTTTTTACACTCTGCGGAGGTTTGCACTTTTCCCCACAAGACTCGATCGCCTCCGCTTGGTTCTCGCACTACATGGTGTTTGAGAAGCGGATGACCGAGACATAGTCTTTCGAAGCGCTAGCACCTTACATGTGGGTAGACCGTACCAACCTACATCCCCTACATCAGCTAGCCTACCCGTAAGAGTTCGCACAACTTAGTCAACTACGCCAGAGCCCATAATTGGCTTGTGGCTGCACACGGAAGTTTCAGTTTGAATAATCTTATGATCCCTTAGAGCACAGGGTGGCGGTCCAAGAAATACAGGCAAATCCTGATAGAAACCAGGTGCCTCGGTCCACCCAGATGTGTGTTTAGGTTGCCACCTTAAATAAACCATTAATTAACAATCTCACATCTGTCATGGATATTCACTCACCCAATCCACGTCTACTAGCATAGCATGGCATAATCAAGCAAACGTAGAAGTAACTCCCAAGGTTTCATAAGTAAAACAGTAATAGGTACTACCTCAATCTACTTCCCATCCCACAATTTGATTAGATCCTAATCATGCAAGTGTTTGAGGGTTTGATCTAATGCATAAAACTGGGTAGTAGAAAAGGTATGATCAAAGTGTTACTTGCCTTGTCGATGATCCATGAGTCCTAGAGATTGAAATAACAAGCGGCGCACTCCGGGTGATCTAACGCAGACAAACAACAAGCATACAATAAGTACTCATCTAATGCATAGGGAAATCTCGAATAAAAGATCTAACCAGATAGTTCAACTTAAGAACCCTGGTGGCAAAAGAATCGAATCAAATAAGGCATCGAAAGTCGGAACTCGAGAAAGAACGACTCGGTTTAGCAATCTGAAATTAGGTCAAAATTTCACAGTAGCAAAACTCTGTGAAAATAGGTTAGTCGAACGGCGGTTTCAATTCTGAAATTCCAGCGCTTGAATCACCCGATTAGATAAACGAGCAAGAAATAAAACAGTTTTAAAAATCAGATCTGAAATCAAATCGTAAAATAACGGATTAATTCCGATTAAAAAGAAAACGCATTTAACGAGTTAAAAAGTGAGCGTTAGATTGTAAACGAATCTAACGAACGCGTTCATCGAAGCGAACGGTTCGGTGGACGTTCGTTAAATAAGAAAACCGAAAAAAAAAACCAATCTAGGTTTTTTAAAAAAAACCAAACATTTTTTTTAAAATTAAAACCGGATCGGTTTATTGGGGAAAACCGGATCGGCGAGGGGCGGCGGTGGCTACCTCCGGTGATCGCCGGAGGGCGCTCCGGGGCTCGGGGAGAGGGCGGCGGGTTCGGGTCGGCGAGGGGCTCCGGGCGACGGCGGCGTGTTCGGCGAAGGGGCGACGGGCGGCAGCCTGTGGCGGGTCGGCTGGTCGGGTGAGAGGCGGCGGCGGCGGTGAGAGAGAGGGGGGCGGCCGGTATATAAAGGGAGGGGGGGCCGGGGTGGCTTGGGAGGGGCAGGCGCCGGGTCAGGCGGGACTCGGCGGCGGGCTGTGGCGGGTGGTCATCACAGGGTGGTGTGAGGGAGGAGGAGGTGGGCGGGCTGGCACAGGCCAGGCTGGCTTGGGCTGGGCCTCGGTCCAGGGGCGCTGTTTTTTTTAAAAAAATTAAAACAAAACAAATAAAATAAATATCAAATGAACTCCAAATTAATTAAAACAAATTTTCCCGACTCCTAAAAATGAGTCGAACAAAATGAACTTTAAAAACAAAATACATGCATAAAATTTTAAAATGCTCATTTTGCCTAAGCAAAATAAATCTTCCAAAACCAAATTTGGTTTATTTATAATATCTTCATTTTTCCTAATTGCTTGGGAAAGTCATATTATTCCCTCTCGAAATATTTTTATAGGAAAAATGTTATGAAGATAATTTAAATAAATCCAATGATCCTATTTTCAAGATTTGGAAAATCCCAAATATGAAAATAATGAAACTTCCAACTCTCTCCGAGGGTCCTTGAGTTGCGTGAAATTTCTAGGATCGGAAAATGCGAGAAAAATATGATATGCATGATGATCTAATGTATAACATTCCAAATTGAAAATTTGGGATGTTACAAACCTACCTCTTAAGATGAATCTCGCCCTCGAGATTCGGGTTGGCTAGAAAATAGGTGAGGGTGGTCCTTGAGCAAAACTTCCTCTCTTTCCTGTGTGGCTTCATCCTCGGTGTGGTGGCTCCACTTGAACTTTGCAAAACTTGATAACCTTGCTGCGGGTAACTCATTTGGCATAATCGAGAATCTTAACTGGTTTTTCCTCATATGTCAAGTCATCCTTCAACTGAATTGCTTCCAATGGTCTTGTGTCTCTTAACGGTACCTCTCGCTATCTCGGGTGACATTTCTTCAATCGAGAAACATGGAATACATCATGAACTCCTGACAGTCCTTCCGGTAATTCCAACTTATACGCAACTTCTCCCATGCGTTGCAAAAATCTTATACGGTCCAACGAAGCGGGTGCTAACTTTCCTTTAACTCCAAAACGCTTAACTCCTCGAAGCGGGGATACTACGAGATATACTCTGTCTCCAACTTCATACTCAATCGCTGGCGCTTTGAATCGGCATAGCTCTTTTGTCCGGATCGAGCTATCTTGAGCCTGTCTCGAATCAACTTAACTTTCTGCTCGGACTCCTTAATCAAATCTGGTGCGAACAACCGACGATCTCCGGCCATTCCCCATAACAATGGTGTCCTGCACCTTCTTCCATACAAAGCTTCGAAAGGTGCCATCTTCAAACTGGTTTGGTAACTGTTGTTGTAGGAAAATTCTGCATACGGCAAATTATCATCCCAGCTAGATCCATAATCTAGGGCACAAGCTCTTAGCATGTCCTCCAAAATCTGATTGACTCTCTCGGTGCATCCATCGGTCTGTGGGTGGAAAGTTGTCTGAATTCCAATCTAGTTCCCAATGTTTCGTGTAACCGGTTCCAAAATTTCAAGTAAATTGGGTTCCTCTCGTTCGATACAATGCTTCTCGGAACTTCGTGTAAGCATACAATTCTGGTCATGTATATCTTTGCCAACTTAGCTTTGCTATAGGTAGTCTTGATCGGAATGAAATGGGCTACCTTGGTCAAACGGTCGACTATGACCCAAATCGAGTCATATCCTGAACGAGTCTTTGGCAATCCTGTGATAAAATCCATGCCTAGTTTATCCCACTTCCATTCGGGTATCGGCAATGGTTGTAACAATCCTGCTGGCTTCTGATGTTCTGCCTTTACCTTCTGACATACGTCACAAACTGCTACATACTCCGCAATATCCTTCTTCATTCCGGTCCACCAGAAAGTATTCTTCAAGTCCAAATACATCTTGATATTTCCTGGGTGAATCGAATAGGGTGAATCATGGGCTTCTTGTAAAATCAACTTCACGATCTACGGGTCATTGGGCACATAAACACGGTCTTCAAACCATAGGGTATCGTGCTCATCCTCATGAAATCCTTTAGCTTTTCCTTTGCTCATTTTCTCCTTTATAGAGGCAACTTCCTTATCTGCCTTCTGGGCCTCTTTGATTTTGTCCATTAGTGTCGACTGAATCTCCAATGCTGCTACATAGCCTCTCGGAACTATTTCCAAACATAGCTCTCGAAGGTCCTCGGCTAACTCATTGGGTATTCCTCCCATCATTAGGGTATTGATGTGGCTCTTACGGCTCAATAAATGCGCTACGACATTAGCCTTCCCGGGTGATAATGCAATCTCATGTCATAATCCTTGATAAGCTCTAACCATCTCCTTTATGCGAGATTCAATTCCTTACGTGTGAAGATGTACTTCAAACTTTTGTGATCCGTATATACTTCACAATGATTTCCAATGAGAAAATGTCTCCACGTCTTCAAGGCATGCACAACGGCTGCTAACTCCAAATCATGAGTGGCATAATTCAACTCATGAGGCTTAAGTTGTCGTGAAGCATACGAAACAACTCTTCCTTCCTGCATAAGCACTGCTCCAAGTCCTCGGCGTGAAGCGCCGCAATACACCTCATAATCCTTAGTTTGATCCGGCATTATCAAACCTGGTGAGGTAACCAATCTTTTCTTCAACTCCTGAAAACTTGCCTCACAAATCCTCGGTCCATATGAATTTATTTTCCTTCTTCAACAATTCTGTCATAGGCTTAGCAATCCTTGAGAAATTCTCAATGAATCTTCGGTAGTATCCTGCGAGTCCAAGGAAACTCCGAATCTCTCCAACGGTCGTTGGTGCTTCCCATTTGGTTATGGTCTCAACTTCGTGGGGTCAATCTGCTATCCCTTCTCCGGAAATAACATGTCCGAGAAATCCAACTTCCTTTAGCCAAAACTCACATTTGCTGAACTTGGCATACAACTGGTGTTCCTCGGTTTCTCCAAAACCAATCGCAAATGTTCCTTGTGTTCCTCTTCATTCTTAGAGAAAATCAATATGTAATCAATGAACACCACGACGAACTTATCCAAAAACTCCATAAACACTTTGTTCATCAGGTTCATGAAATAGGCTGGTGCGTTATTCAGTCCAAATGACATAACGGTATACTCGTATAGTCCATATCTCGTGGTAAATGCTGTCTTGGGTATGTCCTTCTACCGAATCTTCAATCGATGGTACCACGATCGCAAGTCGATCTTGGAAAACACCTTGGCTCCTTGCAAGCGATCAAACAGATCATTTATCATAGGTAGTGGGTACTTGTTCTTGATTGTTACTTCATTTAATCCACGGTAATATACAACCATTCTCAAAGATCCATCCTTCTTCTCCACTAGCAAAACGGGTGATCCCCAAGGTGAAGAGCTTGGGCGTATAAAACCTTTATCCAAAAGTTCCTTAATCTGCTTCTTGATTTCCGCCAAATCCTGTCTTTGGCATCCTATACGGTCACTTCGATATAGGGCCTGTTCTCGCAACAGCTCGATCAAAAACTCAATGTCTCTATCGGTGGCATTCTGGCAACTCTTCCTAAATACATCGGAAAATCCTTCACCATCGGGTACTTCTTCTGTACCACTCTCGATAAGAAATTAACTTGTGCTCTCCTCGGCTCGTGCTGGATAATGCATTTCTTAATCCTTCTTCCTTACGGTGTGGTGAGCAAAATTGACTTTGTGGTACAATCTATGTTTCCTCCATACTTTGATAACCAATCCATTCCTAATATCACATCCAATCCTTGGGATTCGAACTATTAGGTCCGAGGAGAAAACATAGGGTCCAATCCTTAATGGCAGTCGATCACACCATTTACTAGCCATGTACTCTGCTCCGGGTGAGGTTACTAGCATGGGTGACCTAAGGGCTTGGGTTGGTAACTTGTACTTATCCACAAATCCCCTTGATATGTATGAATGCGATGCACAAGTATCGAAAAGAACAACTGCAGTAAATGACTTAACCAAAAACTTACCGATTACTACATCGGGCTGATCTTCAACCTCCTCCACTTCAAGGTGGTTCACCTGTCCTCTATTGAAAGGGTTGGGCTTCTTTCCAGAGCTTCCATTGCCATTTCCATTCTGGCCTTCTGGACAGTCATTTGCATAGTGCCCAGTCTTGCGGCACTTAAAGCAAGTAACATGACTTAGGTCTACTTTGGATGGTGTTGATGGGTTAGTGCGATTCTGTCCGTTGCTTCCTCCATTCCCGTTCCCATTCTTGGTGTTGTTATGGTTATGCGAATTTCCTCCTCCATGGGTATGCTGAAACTGAATTCCTGATTTAGGGGTATAACGAGGTTTCTGCTTTGAGCTCCAGAGTTATACTTCCCTTGTCCATACTTCCGCTTGCAGTTCTCAATTCTTCGCTGCTTTCCTTCAATCATGAGGGCTCGGTCTACTAACTCCTGGTAGTTATTGAAACTTGCTACCATCAACGGCATCTTGAACTCATCATTCAGTCCTTCTAGAAACTTCTCCTGCTTAGCTGCATCAGTAGCAACGTCATCTGGGGCATAACATGCTAGTTTACTAAAGTCATCCACGTACTGGCCAACAGTCCTTCCTCCTTGGCGTAAGTTGCGAAACTCACGCTTCTTCATGGCCATAGCTCCTGCTGAAACATGGGCTGTGCGAAAAGCTTGCTGAAATCGATCCCATGTGGCGGTGTCTCTGTGGTAAGTGGCTGTGAAATTCTCCCACCATCTTCGCTGCGGGTCCTTCAAGCCGATGCGCTGCAAACTTCACTCTTTCTCCATCCGTGCATCCTGCAGTGGTCAGCTCCCTTCCTATCTTGCGGAGCCGGTCATCTGCTACTACAATTGGCTCGGTGCTCTTTGGAATACACCGGCGGGTTTAGTCTAAGGAAATGAGTCGATGATCCGCAGTGGTGGTGGTGGCGGTGGGTTGTTGTTGTTGTTGTTGTTGCTCGGTTACGCACCAATGTTTGAATCGGTGGTATTCTGCTGAATCAATTGGGTGATCTCTGGCGGGAAAACAAATCCGGGTCGCGTCTCGGAGGCATCCGATGGGTTTAGAAAAGATGAGAATTTAGAATAGAATGAGGTCTAAGGGGAATCACTACCCAAATGCACATGAGCAAATGCACACAAAATCACTTCATTCAATCAAACAAGGCTTACAACGATCTAACTATCGCAAAAGTGCGTGTACTAGAATGTTTACATGGAGGGAAATACTACTAATATGTGGGGACTTCTACTAATTTGAACCGTGGAAGACTCCATAATGTCTGCTCCAGCCGTCTTCAAAGTCGGGTTCGCTTGGATCCGAATTGGTGTCGTCGATGTTGATGTAGTCGCTTGGGTGGTTGACATCTTGGTCTTCATTCCTGGCGCCAACTTCTTCTTGAGTTCTTCAATCTCGTACTTAAGATCGTTATTGTGTCTTGCTAGAGCTACGATCTCGTCCATATAGTCCTTGCGAGTTGTCTTGAGTTCTTCTTCAAGCTCGATGATCCTTCCTTTTGCATTTTGCAACTCCAACATATCATTGCACATTTGATTCTCCTGGCGGCGAATGTGCTGGTTTAACTCCTGGATGAATGCTGCAATGGATCTATCCTTCTTAGTGTTGACGACTTCCCATTTGTCGTCTCGGCGTCCGCAAATCTGGTAGATTGTGTCCTTGAGGTCTTCTTGGTAAACTTCTCCAATGCGTCCCATGGTGATGTGAGCTGCCATGCTCTTTCCTGCACTCCAAGTTGGTGCACCGAAAACACTATCTATAGGCTTGGTGATTGGGGCGGATGTCCTTCTGAACGTGAGCATGAATCTTCGGCGCTCCTCTTCGTGCAGAGTGGCGTTGAAAGTTCCGGTGAAGCTTGGTAATCCAATGTTCAGTACTTGGTAACTTCCTTCAAGTGGAATCCAAATGGTGTGCCTTCATCCGGTTGGGTGTACTTGATCTTCGCGTCCGGCCATCCTAAAGAGAGTAGAAAAGATGAGGAGTTAGAAAATGAGAAGAGAGTAGTGATCTATGGCTTTATCTTAGTGGTCGTGTCCTATAGTCAGCGTGTGCTCGATACCATTCTCTCGTCAGCGACCAGGACCCGAATGGATCTAGCGCTCTGTACTTTCAAAGTGTCATCCACGGATCAAGAATGCCGACACAACACAAGATACTTGAAGGATTTATAGCAGTAGCAATCACACACTTATTACATCGTTGTCCACAAGGGAACTTAATACAATAATATGGCTTAAGGCCATCTAATAATAACAATGGAAGGCTTGGAAAACGAGTGAGTCCATCAACTCCAGCCGCATCACCGAGTATAGAACCACAACCTAACATCTTACTCGTAAATGCGAAAAAGTCTGCAACATGAAAAGTTGCAGCCCGAAAACGGGTCAGCACATGGAATATGCCGGCAATGTAACACGAAAGAGCAATGAATGAATAAGCCTATACTACATGCATATATGGCTGGTGGTAAGGCTCTACGGTTACATTTTTTTGCGAAAAGCCAATTTTTCCCTACATCAAAGGAATAATTTTATTTAACTATCATGGTGGTTGTTAAACATTGAAGATGGTTGACAGCATCCTCAATCCCAATTAAAAAGTACTCATTAAAACCCAATACATTTATTTTAGAAGTAACATGTTGAGATTCACATGATAATCAAGTACTAGATACTCAAGATGTCCATAACCGGGGACACGGCTAATCATGATCAGTTTTTACACTCTGCAGAGGTTTGTGCACTTTTCCCCACAAGACTCGATCGCCTCCGCTTGGTTCTCGCACTACATGGTGTTTGAGAAACGGATGACCGAGACATAGTCTTTCGAAGCGCTTAGCACCTTACATGTGGGTAGACGGTACCAACCTACATCCCCTACATCAGCTAGCCTACCCGTAAGAGTTCGCACAACTTAGTCAACTACGCCAGAGCCCATAATTGGCTTGTGGCTGCACACGGAAGTTTCAGTTTGAATAATCTTATGATCCCTTAGAGCACTGGGTGGCGGTCCGAAGAAATCTGGGCAAATCTCGATAGAAACCAGGTGCCTCAATCCACCCAGATGTGTGTTTAGGTTGCCACCTTAAATAAACCATTAATTAACAATCTCACATCTGTCATGGATATTCACTCACCCAATCCACGTCTACTAGCATAGCATGGCATAATCAAGCAAACGTAGAAGTAACTCCCAAGGTTTCATAAGTAAAACAGGTAATAGGTACTACCTCAATCTACTTCCCATCCCACAATTTGATTAGATCCTAATCATGCAAGTGTTTGAGGGTTTGATCTAATGCATAAACTGGGTAGTAGAAAAGGTATGATCAAAGTGTTACTTGCCTTAGCGATGATCCATGAGTCCTAGAGATTGAAATAACAAGCGGCGCCTCCGGGTGATCTAACGCAGACAAACAACAAGCATACAATAAGTACTCATCTAATGCACAGGAAATCTCGAATAAAAGATCTAACCAGATAGTTCAACTTAAGAACCCCGGTGGCAAAAGAATCGAATCAAATAAGGCATCGAAAGTCGGAACTCGAGAGAGAACGACTCGGTTTAGCAATCTGAAATTAGGTCAAAATTTCACAGTAGCAAAACTCTGTGAAAATAGGTTAGTCGAACGGCGGTTTCAATTCTGAAACTCCAGGCGCTTGAATCACCTGATTCCGATAAACGAGCAAGAAATAAAACAGTTTTAAAAATCAGATCTGAAATCAAATCAGAAAAATAACGGATTAATTCCGATTAAAAAGAAAAACGACGAACGAGTTAAAAGTGAGCGTTAGATTATGAAACGAATCTAACGAACGCGTTCATCGAAGCGAACGGTTCGGTGGACGTTCGTTAAATAAGAAAACCGAAAAAAAAACCAATCTAGGTTTTTTAAAAAAAACGAAACATTTTATTTTTTTAAATTAAAACCGGATCGGTTTATTGGGGAAAACCGGATCGGCGAGGGGCGGCGGTGGCTACCTCCGGTGATCGCCGGAGGGCGCCCGGCTCGGGAGAGGGCGGCGGGGTTCAAGTGGGTCGGCGAGGGCTCCGGGCGACGGCGGCGTGTTCGGGCGACGAGGGGCGACGGCGGCGGGCAAGCCGGGCGGGCGGGGTCGGCGGTCGGGTGAGGCGGCGGCGGCGGTGAGAGAGAGGGGGGGGGGGTATATAAAGGGAGGGGGCCATGGGTGGCTTGGGAGGGGGCAGGCGCCGGTCCCAAGGGACTGGCGGCGGGAAGGCCAGGCGGCGTGTGGTCATCACATGGGTGGTGGCGAGGGAGGAGGGAGGTGGGCAGGGCGCCTGGGCCTGGCTGGCTTGGGCCGGCTGGGCCTCGGTCCAGGGGGGGGGGCGCTGGACTCCAAATTAAAATAAATATCAAATGAACGCCAAATTAATTAAAACAAATTTTCCCCGACTCCTAAAAATGAGTCGAACAAAATGAACTTTAAAAACAAAATACATGCATAAAATTTTAAATGCTCATTTTTGCCTAAGCAAAATAAATCTTCCAAAACCAAATTTGGTTTATTTATAATATCTTCATTTTTCCTAATTGCTTGGGAAAGTCATATTATTCCCTCTCGAAATATTTTTATAGGAAAAATGTTATGAAGATAATTTAAATAAATCCAATGATCCTATTTTCAAGATTTGGAAAATCCCAAATATGAAAATAATGAAACTTCCAACTCTCTCCGAGGGTCCTTGAGTTGCGTGAAATTTCTAGGATCAGAAAAATGCGAGAAAAATATGATATGCATGATGATCTAATGTATAACATTCCAAATTTAAAATTTGGGATGTTACAGCCAGGAGCAGAACAAAGTGTTACAACTTACTAGTCACTACTCACTAGTACAAGTTCAAAAGGAAAAGCCTGCCGTGTTCACGTTGCACCCCCACGCAGTTGGTCTGGCACGCCGCTCAAGGGGGGAATGCGTGCTGTCTCGCATCTTCACTTACAAGTGGGACCGCAGTTGAGGAAACCGACTATCACCAAACCCCCACCCCGGCCCTCACGTGATGGTTGAGTTAGAGAAATGAGGAGGAAGAAGAGATAGCTGTAGCACGGACTCCAAGAAATATGGTGTCAGATGGGAGTCGTCTTTGGTGGTGTGTCTTTGTACTCACGGGCGTGAATGCTTGTTCTGGCCCATGCCACCCTACTATATATCGAGGATTCGAGGTGCTGGTTACGTACAGCGAACACATTAACATATGGCCCACCTCACACTGTGGCCAAAATTCCTGGAGTCTGTGCTAGGCTAAAAAGTGTTCTTTGTGAGGGTTGATGGCTGGTCTCAAGTTTAAAACTTGTTGTATTACGTATACGTAGACATAGACAGAGATGGTGCAGCAGTTTTAAAAGTTTGAATCCAAACATCATAATGCAATTTCTACCATTGATTGGACTCATCCGACGACCTAGGATGATGGGATTCACAGCTACAGTAAAAACACCCGCCCGCTGCGCGAAGCATGTGAAGCTAATATAACTAGTAGGAGTAGGAGTAGTGTTATTGTTGATTGGACTCATCTGATAACCTGTTGCAATGCACATACAATTATCTATTCGGGATTTTTTTCTCGTCGCAGCACCCACTCTAAGAAGCGACTCGAAATGCATTCATAAATTTAGTAAGTTTGTCACACGCATAATTTAGTATTACATAATACAACAGGCCAAGAACACACAACGACAACAAGGATAGATTATGTATAGTAAAAAAACAAGGATAGATTATAAATACTAATTTTTTCTCACACAACAAATAACAAAGCGATGAAATAAACTTCAGGTCAACCAATCCTTGGCATTGGAAACGTTTTCTTTGAACCATAAGTGATTCTCTGGGCAGGGCCAGCTATTGTCAATATCAAGACCAGCGCAAGACTCATCATCCAATCTAAAGCGGCCTATATCAGGACGCATATTGTGATAGCCAGGGTAGGGAACCATAGCAATGCCTGAGGTATAGATAAAGTTGCTTCTCATTAATGGTAGTAACATTGTGCCAACAATAGCTGGATCGCCTTTCACCATCATTGGATAGTTTTGTCCAAGGAAGAGCGAGTTTTCTCCAAGACTATCAATACTGAACAAGGCAGAAGGTGCTGTAGCTAGCACACTAGTATCCCTCCCGAATACCCTGCAATGGATGTTGGAATAGGTCCGGAGAGTGCGATAATGGGAGACACCACCTGCTTCCTTAGTAACATCAGTAGTGCCCTGTATACAGACAAGAAGAGGTTATCCATCGGAATAAGTTGCTAGGCGCCACTGAGTATGTAGGTCCTGCTCATCTTCATGCTCGTGATCATCACCATCGTCATCTCCCCCTTGGTTATTAAAATGTCCAAGTATTGGTGGAGGAATGTTTATAGGACCTTGGAAACACAAGAAGGTTAATTAGTGTATGGGGATACTAAACTCACATGCATGGTGAATGAAACAATCTTAATTATAGTGGAAGACAAACGTACCGAAATAATAAGGATCCCATGCGAAAACAGTTCCACGAGTGGTCGAAACAAACACAAGACGCTCGTATTGAATTGCATCACAGTACTCATCTGTGTACAGAAACTGAATTTTGAACAATATCCATGGAGGTGTGGAAGTAAGGGCGGCAACAAGCTTGTCGAAGATAGCGACAACATAATAGTTCTTATAATCCCAAGAGCGATTCGGAACTCGACAAATTGCTATCTTTTGTAGACGATAGTCACCATGATCGTATTTTAATGTACGTAGATCATATGTGTGCTCAACCTCAGGGCAGTCTGAGATTTTTGGAAGTGGAACCCGGTGACGAGTGTCCACATTCACAAGTTCCCACTCGCAGTTGTACCCAATATAAACAACGCAATCTCCATTTGCGCCTGCCCAGGCCTTACCCTCAAGCGATGGCATCTTAACATCACACGTAGCATTATCAAGCGGCATCAACTTGCACAAGGCGAGGCTTCCATCGTCCCCACGCCAGTGAGCAGCATCATGGCCAAGAAAATAGGGGAGATAAAACCGCTCCTGAACCCTTAGGTTCTTTGTAATGATGTTATTTGTTCAGTCGATAATGGTCTTGAATGAACCTACCATGCTAGCCGTGGTGATGACATCACACCGATCAATGAATTCCTCCACCACGTCATCTTTCAGATCGGGGCAATAATAATGGGGTCGTTTCCTACCTGTTCCCTCCATGGAGAAGATGAACAATGGCAGCAGGAAGAGTCAAGGAAAATGGAGGGAGGAAGAGCGTGGGACAGCAGTTCCACATCGAGAGGGAAAGGCGAAGAGGCGGTGGACGATTGCCACGGTACAGGAAGAGGCTAGTGGGGAGCAGACTGTTGCCACAATATAGAAAGAGGTGCCCCGACCTACAAAGACGTCCATTCGGAAATTGTACAAAAGGAGACTCGTCGTTGTCTCACTCACATGTTGGAATGGGACAACATGTCAACGAAACATGGTGTGTCATTTCTCGTGCAAAATGTGGTCTGGCCGCATTGGCTCGAGGTGCCACATTATTTCTCGACTTTATTTTTTAATTGGTGTGCCATTCAGTTTTAAAGCACGACTAATTGGTACTGTATACAGAGAAAATATAAACTACTCTACCTCTAGTACTTACTAGTACTAGTAAAGTAGTATATAGGCTAGAACTTCAGCGCTTTCTTGCTAAGGGATGCCCACTTGCTTCTCACACCATCACCCTCTCTCCAGATCTAAGAAAGATGCCGGTGGCCCCTCTCTCTCCGTCCTCACCGGTGGTCACAGATCCGCCAGGATCCCGTCCGCCGGGGAAGAAAAGGACGTGCAGCATTGACGCACTCTTTGTCGGCGAGCGATGTCACACACGGACGACAAGGTCGTCCTCTCAGACCGAGCGCCGGCGCGGGATGGCCTCCATCCCCAAGCTCACTGCCGTAGTGTGTGTGGAGGACGACGACCACGAGCGAAGCCACTTCACGCCGACCCTTGGGTATGCTACCTCTTTCGAACCATACCCTTGTTCTATTGCCCCATCTGCTACATTGCTGCATGTGGATCTGTTTCCACTCCCCCATCTTCCCAATTAACTATCCTTTGCTCTGCTAGTCACACAGATGAAAAACTTAATTTGCACTATTAAAGGAAACCCTACTTCATGCAGACTAATCCATGTCTGGGTTGAATAAGGAAAGACAGGGAGAAAGTACTGTCGAAGAGACTGGGTATCGAACCTTCATCTTAGTTGAAAAGGGAAAATCAGTAGCTAAGGAACGAGTCTCCTGTCTCTTGGTAGAAAAAGGGTAGAAAGGCATGACAATGCAATAGAGAATCACCAGGCCGATCAGTTTGTTGTCCTCACATAGGAAAAAGGTGGCTAAAGAGAACAAAAATGGGACATAATCTACATATGCTGTCTGCGTATTTGTTGCTCTGGGCAACCATCCCTCCCTCACCGCTCTATGCGTCCGTGGAGGTACATCGTACTGGTGCACCCACTGTCCGCATGGGCCTCCCCATGCTCTTATTGCCACATTTTAGTTTAACGCCACCGGTAAAACCATGAAATGCTACTGCTAAAGTGATGCCACACTTAACTAATGCCGCAGTCAGTCTAACAATGATAAAATTAAACAACGCCATTTAATGCCACTGGATTATTTCAGGGTTAGCTGTTGATTGTGGATTTATTAGAGATTTTTGAGCTAAGGCATTCTAATTCTGTTGCACGGCCAGTATACCAACGATGAAACTTGTTACTACCTTCAGGTTTTTGCATTGTTAATGCTTATAGATTACATACCTCAATTCAAGGCATTTTATTTTAGTTAAACTGCACAAAAAATTATGAATAGAAGAGGAAATGGCAGGAGTGGGCACCTCCTCCTCCTGTTGTTTTCTTGATTCGTTTGATCAAGTTTTTATGTTTGATCGATTATCAAGATTGGGATAGAAATTTTTCAAGTCCCCTCGAGTTTGAAATGGTATTTACCTTGAAGGTACATGGTTTGCAAAAAATTTATACTATCATTAGTTAATAATGCTAGTTACCTTCAGACTTTTGTATTTGGTCTAATGTCGTTGCACAGCCAGTATACCAGTGCTGAAACTTGTTACCTTTAGATTATATAGTTAATTCTTATAGAAATCTTCCAGTGCTAGCTTATAAAAATCTGTTCAGTAAAACCATTGTACTGTACCCCGTAATAAAAAAACTACTCTATTGTTGCACTAGCCACTGGATTAGTGTATATTTGTCCTATTCGAATGGTGTTGCATAGTTGCATTAGTGTATAGACATATATAAGGTGTAGCAAGCTTTCCCAGATATGTTCTCAAGAAAAGTACTACCTGTTTTTCTAAATACTAGACATTTGGGTACTTTAAATTAAACTGTGAAAACGTCTTATATTAAGGAACAGAGGGTGTGGACTTCATTCAAATTATGCTGGCAAAGCTAGTCACACCTTCATTAAAACTAATGTACATTATGTTATCGGAGGAGGTCTGCATGTTTGTCTCTATTGCCTGTCGATTACATACCTGACATCATTATGTAATGGTAAGTCATTTTTTTGTACAGTGTCACTGAATTGTCAAGGTGGTGATGGCATTTTATTTTAGTTGAACTGCACAAAAAATGCTTAAAAGAAGAGGAATGGTTCAATCTTTCAGAAAATATTATGTATGCCTACTTGACATTGGTTGTTGTTGCCTTATTTATTCCTTCAAATAGGTGGCTAGAAACAGTCTTGCTAGCTTTTCCCATTGAGAAATTGGAATGCTTATATTTGTGAGTCTATGCTTCAACTAGTGCCACTTTTATAGTAATCACACTTTCAATTCTGTGCAAATAGGGATGCTCGATTTTAGTGGAAGCGCACAATAAGTCCAAATGGTTCAACATTATGAGCATTTTTTTCTTCCAAACAGTTATATCCAATTGGTGGCACTATGAGTTGTTCATTACCAAGGTACATGGTTTGCTACTATCTTGATACTTTTTTGTACTATCACTAGATAGTAATATTAGTGATTTGCATGTAAATTTATTGGCAGGGTGGACCTACATTGGTGGTGCAGGATATGATTCAATGATTGGATGCACAATTTTGGTTGTATGGATTTCACCTCTTCCATCACTACAAACATGGATATCCTTGGTCTGTGAAGAATAGGCGCTATATTTACGCCTGCATCAAAGAAATCATTTTAGTACCAAATTGTCTAGTCCAAAACATGACAGATGCTAAGCAGAAACGACTAGCAGAGGCGTGTTTAAACCAAAAATACAAGGTGGGTATATGTTAACTAGCTGGTTCATACTTGTGCAAATAGATGTCTAACCATTTCTATTCCGCGAACAAACAAAGTGACCTCAATTTCTGTGAAACTGCACAAGAGAATAGTAAAGTCACTGCATGAAGTGCCATTTGAAAATAGACATGGAAAGATTGGATAGTCACTTCATGGACAGCACAAAAGTAGTACTGTGCCATTTACTGGCCAACACTAGGTGCTTCATTGCTTTGTTCTGATTATCAATGGGCATCATTTTGCCAAAGTTAAAGTTTTATTCCAAAGATAGTTTCGTCGTGTGATCGACAGATGACCAACTCATATTTCAGTGGATGTTCCTCCATCATGTGTGGTTCACTCTCATGGTTCCATCTTTTGGTGAAACCACTTACGTTTGCAAGTGGAAATGTAGACTTCATAATCAAATTTGTATTTCACTCTGTACTGAATGTTGGCCCAGAGAAGCATCCATGTTAGTACCAAGAATAGATGTTTTTTCTTGATCTTTGCTTTAGGAGCTACATAGTGTATATGATCCGTGAATCATTGAGATGCATTAACATTTTGATCTTATGTATGAGAATCATACTAGTTGGTTGTGAATTTGGGCTATTAATAGGAACATATTACAAATCCAGGCCTGTGAGTCTTGTGTGAACATTTTGAACGGATCGGCTCTTAATAATGTGCACAAGATGACCCTTATTTCTATTTGGTTAGTGTTTACAAGTTACAAGCAGTTCCTTATTTTTTTTGTTCGCTCAATGTTTACAAGTTACTGATGGACCACTAGTTTGCCTACTAATATGCTCCTGGAAGTTTTAGTTGCGACACAAGATCCAAAGGTGGCCGTTTTTTGGAAAAAAATGCCTACCTCTAAAGAAACTGACATGTTGTTCTGAAGAAAATGCCACATGAATCTGAAGAAACTGCCAGCAAAAACATTCGCAAATGCCTTATCTCCCAGTGAGCATTCATCACCTATTACGATCCTACACGTACACTATCCGACCAACTTGATCCTACGCGAGTAACCAGCGGATCACACACGTACCTCATCTAGATGAATCGAGTGCACTCGTTTGAGTGTCATGCCGATGTGCGACCCAACACGGACGGGACACACCACAGACAGGACAGGACAGGACAACACAGTCATAATTTCGGTTTTCTAGTTTTCCACGACAAGCTGGCACGCTAAGCCATGCCTACTTATGCATTGAATTCCGATGACCGCGATGGCCGTCGCGTTTCACATGACACACTCATTCACCTACCTTTCGCCTATAACTACTGGTTCCCGGCGTTCTTCGGTGGCACCATCATCCAACTCGCCCTATCCTCATAAGCCCCCACCGGCCCGACGTCGCCCTCCACTTGCCCTCGCTCTCGCCATGTCTGTCATGCCCCCACCCATCCGCAATAGGCGTCGCTGGAGGTGGTCAACGCCGGAACTAGTGTTCGGATTTTCACTGGAAGGCAGACGGAGGGAGGAGCCATTCTATCGGCCTTTAGATGGCAATGCGGAGTATGAGGACTTGTTGGAGCGCGACCGCCTCGCGGAGGAGCAGCGTATCGCCGATTCGCGCCGCCAGCGGAGCATGGAGCAGCAGCGCACCGACGCTCTGAGTCGCGAGCAGAGTGCCCGCAACTGGGCTGACTACATGGAGGTCAGCGCCCGACAAATAGCCCTAGAGCTGTCAGGCACGCACGCGTTCGCGACGCCGAATTTTACTACCAGCTCGTCAAGTGGGTTTCCCTCTTAGAAGCCGAAGCTTCGGTTGACCATGCCAGCATGGAAAGGGCCAACGCGTGCATGCAATGCACCCTATCACACCTCTGGCAAGTCCGAGGCGAGGAGGAGGACGTCGGTGCCGGCATTTAGCGTGTACTGCAGATGGCGGCCGACATCGTCTAGTAAGCTAACAGTAAGTTAGTACTTGTACTCTACTAGAGTATTAGTGGGAGGAGATAGTTAACTTGGCTATGATGGTTGTCAAAGTGCAAGTTCAGTACTCTATATCTGGATCATACCTATTACTTTGCTCTGAATGTTGAACTTTCCATTTGAACGTATGGAATGGTCTGTTATTTTTTTAAATGGGTTGTATTTGTTCGCCGCAGGTTTAGAGGCTGACTTGTGGGCCTGCTAGGTTGACGCGTACACAATCAGGAGATGATTGTACGTGGATAGGATGATAGCAGGGACCCCCCAGGGTCATGGCAGTACGTAAGCAAGTGCCTCCTTATTTCAAGCCAAAACAAATGGTTCCTCCTAATGGATTTCTGACATCTGGGTCCCATGCCATTGTCAACATAGTCAATAAACGAGAGAATTGCACAATGAACGGCTAACTCCAGGGACCCAGCAGCTCGCCTAGTTCTCTTTTTAGACGGGGAAGGGTGTCAACTAGGCTGTGCAGGGCACTCTAGCCTGTCTTGCCAGCCTTTTATTTTATGTTTACCACAAGACCAGCACAGTAGTTTTTTTCTTTCTCAAAATGGCTAGCCCTGTTTTTTTGTTCTTTTGCAGAATACCCAACGAAGGCCTACATGCTTTTGTCAGCCCTACTGGGCTGCAAATCTTTCAAGACGAGGAGAGTTTCATTTGGCTTGCCCAGGAAATGGGCTATCAGTAATGAGAAATGGGTCGTACATTTTTAAAACACAGCAAACCAGCAATTAGTTTCAAATTTATTTATTTATTCATTTCGAGATTTTGAATTCCATTGATTTTTATGCATGGACAATTATTTGGATTTTATATTGATATAAATTTATTTTCAAATTAGTTTGAATGTGACTCGGAATTTTGGTATTAAAAACATCTCGGACCGCACCGAAATATGCAAAATTTTGTAGAGTTTTTTAACCGTGCCCACTATATAGGTCGTAATGCTAACAAAAAGAATATGGGCTCCAAAAAGCACCTTCAGAATTAGCAAATGGGTTGTAAATTATTAGAAATAATAGCAGATGGGTTGTATGCTGTTTTCCACAGATTTGAGGCTGACTTGTGCGCCTACTATAGGTTGACACATACGCTTTCCTAAAAAACTAGCAAGATGCCCGTACGTTGCATGAAACATCAAGTTGCATTTGTATGAGTAGTTTGTCAAGTGGGAGAGAAGGATGAACGAGGGAAGGCCTTATTTGCAAATGTAGAGAGGGGTGTGGCTATCTTTTTGCAAAATTGACATAGTTTCCTTCCTATCTGTCAGATATAAATCGGACGACCTATATTGCAGGATGGCAGGCACACCATCATCACCAACTTTATTTTTATAAGAGTAGATAAAAATGGTTGACGCACACGCAAGGCCGTGCCAACTTAGTCAACACACGAGAGCAGTGACTATTGGATGTCAATCCAACGGCCGTCATGCTTCTTCAATATCTGCTCTTCCTGCTCCAGCCGCTCAAACCAGCGCCGACGGGACTGCCTGCTCCCTCATCCCGTGGACGGCGATGGCAGAAGAACCAGTAAACCATTGTACTCCCCTCCACATGGGAAACAACTGTCGAGTCTTCCCTGGCTCCATGTCATTCCCTTCCTAGGCCTCTCAGTCTTCCACCGCCCTGGTGCTCTCGGCGCGGCGTGGTCAACGAACGACATCCATCGGAAGAGGACTGTACGTGGAGAGGCTGGCAGCTGGGTCCACAGCCGCACACAAGCATGCAAAATAATGATTCCTCCACCTGACAGCGGGGATCCACCGGAAGGGCCTATGTATGTCGCGAAAAAAATGTTCCTCCCGCTGGCAGCTCAGACCCACCAGCTATATCGTCTTACGCAAGGAAGTGTCTCCTTATTACGCACAAAAAAATGAATACTCCCCTTGCTAGCTGGGACCCATCATATTTGGAGGTTGATTTGTGGGCCTACTAAGTTGACGGGGACGGAGAGCTTTGTCAACTTAGTCAATATAAATGATTCTAGCTGCAGTGACCGTACGATGTCTATCCAATGGCCGTCGTGCTTCTTCAACCTCACATGTTCTCGCTCTAGCCGCCCAAGCCAGCGCTAGCCGTGCCGCCTCCTCCTGCTTCTCGTGGTCGGTTGTGCTTCCGCGCAGGCCTCACCGCCCCACCATACTCCCATTGTTGGCCTGGCCATCCCTCTACTCACCCAGGCATCCTGTTATTCTCTAGCGATGGCAGCCTCACACTGCAGCTGAATCAGTAAACCCTCGTACCCCCCTCCGTGTGGGAAACAACTGTCGAGTCTTCCCCGCCTTCGGGTCATTCCCTTCCTAGGCCTCGCCATCATCCACCGCCTTGGTGCTCTTGGCACGGCGTGGTCAACGTGGTCAAGGAACGACTTACATCGTAAGAGGACTGTACATGGAGAGGCTGACAGCTAGGTCTACCGCCGCAATAAGAAAGTGCCTCCTTATTACGCGCAAAATAATGATTCCTCCATCTAATAGCGGGGACCCACCGGAAGGGCCACCGTATTTTGCAAAAAAAAAATGTTTCCCCCCTAACAGCTAGGACCCACCAGCTACATCTTCGCATGCAAGGAAGTGCGTCCATATTACGGGCAAAAAATGATTCTTCCCCCTGACAGCTGGGACCCACCAACTATATCTTCATACGCAAGGAAGTGCCTCCTTATCCTCCCTGACAGATGGGATCCACCCACTCGAAGCGTACGTAGCATTGTCTATCTTGTCGCGAACGTGTACATACATACTCGTCGATCGGTCTCTCTGCAATGATGAACCGTGGCCTAGCAAGCAGCGGCACGTGTAGTAGTAGATCCCTCAGCGTAGCAGTTCACGCATGTACGTACAGGCATATGCCAAAAAATACGTCCACGTACGTACATACAGGCGGGGTCTCGAATGCCTACTCACGCATACGTACGGCCAGGACTCGTGTACATGGAAAGGCAGTTGACAACAGCAATGGGGTCCTTTTAATCAGCAGCCAACTGGCAGGGTCGGAACAGAGAAACTGCATCGTGTTCATCGGGGGAGCGGAATGCGTCGTGTTCATCGGGAGCCAACCGGCTTGGACAGAATAGCCGAAATGTGGCCTGGTGTTCCGCAGAACGGAGGAAACGGACTTGTGTTCGAGCTCCTCTGGTCAAAATGGGGTGCTATTGATCGCGAGGGGTGTGGCAAACCGCAAAATGGAGGAAAGAGACTTGTGTTGGAGCGCTTACGGTCAAAACGGTGTCCTGTTCATTGGGAGGGGTGTGGCGTACCGCAAAAAGGGACTCGAAGGGCTACTGTTCATCTACTACCTCGACTGCAAAAAAAAAGACACATCCGTGACATTTTGGGCCGAACGAATTTTTTTCCTGTCATGCTTATGACAGTTCTCTGACGATAATTGTGACAAAACCCGATATCATCATAGATGTGGTGGGCTCCTACTTCTATGACAAAAAATCATGATAGAAAATGGGCTTTTCGTCCTGGGCCAGCCGGAGACGCAGCTGCATGACATTCTTTGGCCGTCCATGATGGAAAAAACCATGGTATAAGTGAGGGCGAGGAAAATATCGGGGAGTTCCCGGTTACGGTGGGTGGTCGGGGCCCGAGCGATGCGCTGCTTTCTCAGACGTGACGCTGCTGCGTGTGTGCGAGGCATTGCGCTCTAACTGAACCCGAGCAAGGCGTTGGGTTGTAACTGAACCCGAGCGATTGCACTAGCTACGTTATTGAACCCGAGCGATCGATCCCTTGCTGTTAACTGAACCCGAGCGATTCCTTCGCTACTGCTGCTAACTGAAGCCGATCGAACCCTGCTGCCTCCTTCCCTGTATGAACAGTGGAGCGTTGTTGGGGGGGGGGGGTTGGATGAACAGTTCCCGGTGGGGGGTTGGTTGAACAGTAGCCGGTGGAGAGGGTTGGTTGAACAGTAGCCGGCGGAGAGGGTTGGTTGAACAGGACCCGGCGGAGAGGGTTGGTTGAAAAGTAGCCGGTGGAGGAGCGGTGGAGGCTGGATGAACATGAGCCCGTGGATGAACAGTCACAAGTGCAGGCTGGAGGAGGTCGACGGTGGATGAACAGTAGCCCGTGGAGGCAGCCAACGGTGGAGATGAACAGTATCCCGTGGAGTCCCGTTTTGTGGTACGCTACACCCCTCCCGATGAACAGAACCCCCGTTTCGACCGTAGCACTCCAACACAAGTCCGTTCCTCTGTTTTGCGGTACACCACACCCCTCCCTATCAACAGGACTCCATTTCGACCGTAGGAGGTCCAAGAAGTCCGTTTCCTCCATTTTGCGATACGCCAGACCCCTCCCGATGAACAGGATCCTGTTTCGACCGTGGCCGGTCGAACACAAGGCCGTTTCCTCCGTTCTGCGGTACGCCAGGCCTCGTTTCCATCGGCTGTTTCGTCCAGTCCGGTTGGCTCCCGATGAACAGCACACATTCTGTTGCCTCCCAATGAACAAGACACATTCCGTTGCCTCCCCATGAACACGACGTGATGCAGTTTCTTCGTTCCGACCCAGCCATGTACACGAGCCCTGGCCGTATGTATGCGTGAGTAGGCGTTCGAGACCCCGCCCGTATGTACGTACGTGGCCGTATTTTCTTTCTTGCACCCTGGCCGCTGTATGTACGTGTACATGCTACGTGCGCGCCTCTACTACGACACGTGCACGCCTCTACATCGACCAGTATGTACGTACACGTTCGCGGCCAGAGTGACAATGCTACATGCGCTTCGACCAGGTGCGTCCCGACTGTCAGGCACTTCCTTGCGTGCGAAGATGTAGCTAGTGGGTCCCAGCAGTTAGGGGGGAAACGTTTTTTTTTTTGCGAAATATGGTGGCCCGTCTGGTGGGTCCCTGCTGTCAGGTGGAGGAATAATTATTTTGCGTGTAATAAGGAGGCACTTCCTTGCTACTGTCGTGGACCCAGTTGTCAGCCTCTCCACGTATATTACTCTTCTGATGGAAGTCGTTCCTTGACCACATTGACCACGCCACGCCGAGTGCGCCAGGGCGGTGGACAATGGCGAGGCCTGGGAAGGGGATGACTCGGAGCCGGGGAAGGCGTGGTAGTGGATGCCCACGTGGAGAGGAGTACGAGGGTTCACTGGTTCGGCTTTGGTGTGAGGCTGCCGTCGCCGCAGGGCCTGGCCAGTGGTGGGAGTAGTAGTGGATGGTGAGGCCTCTGCGGCAGCACAGCCGACCACGAGAGGCAAGAGCACGCGACATGACCGGTGCTGCTTTGGGTGGCTGGAGCATGAAGACCAGAGGTTGAAGAAGCACTACGGCCGTTTGATGGACATTGTATGTTCACTAGAGCTAGGATCGTTCATATTGACTAAGTTGACAAAGCCCTCCGTCCCCGTCAACTTAGTAGGCCCACAAGTCAACCTCCCACAATGCTGGGTCCTAGCTAGCAGGGGGTATTCATTTTTTGTGCGTAATAAGGAGTCACTTCCTTGCGTGCGAAAATATAGCTGGTGGGTCCGACCTGTCAGCGGGGGGAACATTTTTTCGTGAAATACAGAGGCCCATCCGGTGGGTCCCAGCTGTCAGGTGGAGGAATCATTATTTTGAGCGTAATTAGGAGGCATTTCCTTGCGTGCGGCCGTGGACCCAACTGTCAGCCTCTCCACGTACAGTCCACTTCTGATGGATGTCGTTCGTTGACCGCGTTGACCTTGTCGTGCCGAGAGCACCAGGGCGGTGCACGACGGCGAGGCCTAGGAAGGGAACGACACGGAGCCAGGGAAGACTCGGCAGTTGTTTCCCACGCGGAGGGGAGTACGAGGGTTTACTGGTTCGTCTGTTGTCGCTGGAGAATAACATCAGGCGTGGATGAGTACAGGGATGGCTAGGCCAGCGATGGGAGTATGATGGGGCGGTGAGGCCTGCGCGGCAGCATAGCCGGCCGTGGGAGGAGGGAGCAGGCAGTCCTGCCAGTGCTTGTTTGAGCGGCTGGAGCAGGAAGATCATAGACTGAAGAAGCACGACACCCGTTGGATGGACATCCAACAGTGACTGCTCTCGTGTGTTGACTAAGTTGACACGGCGTTGCATGTGCATCAACCTTTTTTTAGAAAGCATACGCGTCAACCTGTAGTAGGCGCATAAGTCAGCCTCAAATATGTGGGAAACAGCATACAACCCATCTGCCATTATTTCTAATAATTTACAGCCCATTTGCTAATTCTGAAGAATTTTTTGGAGCCAATCTTCTTTTTGTTAGCATTACACCCCATATTGTGCCCATGGTTAAAAATTATACAAAATTTTGCATATTCCTGTGCGGTCAACTATTTTTAATCCCGAAATACCGAGTCACATTCAAACTATTTTGAAAAATAATTTATATAAATATAAAATCCAAATAATTGTCCATGCATAAAAATCCATGGAATTTAAAATCTTGTAATGAAAAAAAATTGAAACTAATTCCCGGTTTGATGTGTTTTAAAAATGTACAACCCATTTCTGGGCAAGCCGAATGAAACTCTCCTCGTCTTGAAAGATTTGTAGCCCAGCAGGGCTGATAAAGCAATTAGGCCTCGTTAGGGTATTTCATAAAAAAATAGAACTTGGCTAGCCATTTTCAGCAAGAAAAAAACACAACTGGGCTCATGATGTGGTAAACATAAATAAAACCCTGGCTAGACGGGCCACAGCCCCTGCACAGCCCCATTGTTACCCTGATCCGTTGCTAAAACTAGTATAAATAACAACTGCTTGTTCCTAAAAAAATTAAATAACAACTGCGCAACCTGCTGGGTCCCTGGTGTAAGCCGCTCGTTGTGTAATTCTCTCGTTTATTGACTACGTTGATAATGGCGTGAGCCCCAGATGTCCAACCATTAGGAGGAACCATTTTTTGGGCTTGTAATAACGAGGCACTTGCTTGCGTACTGCCATGACGCTGGTGGCTCCCTACTGTCATCCTCTCCAAGTACAGTCATCTCCTTGTTCCTCTCGGTTGTTGACGACGTCGACAACACAAGAGGGCGGCGCACCGCGCACAACGAGTGAACCAAGGCTGAGGACGACGGCGAGGCCTCGGACGGAACAAACAGGAGCAGTTGAAGATGCACCGATCGAGTCGCAGGCGGAGGGGAGTATGAGGGTTGACTGGTTCGGGTGCGGGTGCGTGTTGGGGCTGACGTTGCTGGAGAATAACAGGACGTGTGGGGGAATAGAGGGAGGGATTGGCCAATGTTGGAGGGTATGGTAGGGCGGTGGAGGCGCAGCCAGCCATGGGAGGCGGGAGCAGGCGGAGCCAACGAGGTGGTTTGGTTTGGGCAGCTGGAGGAAGAAGACAAGAGATAGAAGATACACAACACATGTTGGATGTCAATCCAATGGCTGGTAGGCAGAATCGTTTGTTGACTATTTAGTAAGTCGACACTACCTTGGATAGGCCATTTCCTCGTGGGTCCCAAATGTCAGAATCCAAATCTGTCACGGTCATGCAGCCTTTCCTATGAAAATTTACAGCCCATTTGGTGTCCTAGTTCAAAATAAGTTTTTGGGTGCTTGTGGGGGCTAATCACTTGGCTTCTGTAATGCAAAGTGAGCTCAAGCAGCCGACGAGAATGATGCTATTTCCCTTGGTTGGAATTTGTTAGAATATTTCACTCTAAATTAAATGAATGGCAAGACATTTGCCTTGTTTCAAAGAAAATATGTCAGTCACAACCGAGTTGAAAAGGGCAATAACATCTAGCTCGAGCTTACAAACTGTACAAAAGCACGAGGGTTAATTGTTCATCAGGTTTAGACAAACCTAGGTTGAAAAGGGCAACAACATCTAACTCCAGCACTGTTTTCGGCAGTCACAATCAAATGGATTGGTCAGGTCCATAGAATGAACATCCTGGGTCGTAAAATTTACTGGATTATGACCACAATATGTTGTAAATAAAAGCCCGACATGTTCAGAAGCTCTTTTGCCCACCTGAAACTCCTTTTTTTGCTCTTCGGCATACCTGTCGGCGTTCTGGGAACGGGGGTCCCCAGACTTGCCTGCCTGCGGCCTGCGGCGTGGCTCAAAGGAGCCCCAGGACAGCCCATCTTCATCAACACAAGCTCGAGACCCTCGCGAGGGGCCAAGCCTCACGGGGCGGACGACAAGGAACTTCCTCAGGCACGGCCTCGTCAGGCTGGCTCATGAGGAGGCGGAGAGTCCAAGGCGGGGTACCTCACGAGGTGCCCATGACGCAAGCCATGACGACCAAGGGCGCCAGTTGGGCGCCAGCCCGCAGGCGTCCTCCTTTCCTCTTTGGTGCAAAGGGAGCAAGCGCAGCGAGAGCATCAAGCAAAGGCATCCGTTTGGTGCAACAAGACCAAGACCAACCCCAACGGCTGGAAGGGAGTCATCGTGGAGCCCAAGCAGGCGTCATCACCGGAGCCTTTGGCAGGCGAGGACCAACTTTAGTCAGGATAAGTGTACCCGCTCTTCCCCTTCAAACTGGCCAATTGTTGGCGCCCTTGCCGCTCAATATTTGGGAAGAGGCCCAGGGCCTTCGCCTATAAATAGGAGCAGCCACATCCAGAGAGGGGGAGCTGGCATTTGGCATCTAGAGAGAGATAGAGACCCGATCCTCAAGCTAGAGCGACGGAACACCATCTAGCAGTTCATCGCATCCACCAAGAACAGACCCTCGCGAGGCTGTTCTTCCCTGTACTGTTCCTCATCAGCCCAAGAGGCAATCCACCACACCAGAAACTAGAGTAGGGTATTACACCACAACGGTGGCCCGAACTAGTATAAATCTTGTGTCTCTTGTGCTGTTCTTCTCAGTAGTTTAGGTCCTTGCGATTCGGCGAGGTACGAGACGGTGGAGGGTTGGATCTCCGCGCACCCGAGTTCGAACCTTAAGGGTCTGCGGAACCCGAAATCCGACATTTGGCGCGCCCGGGTAAAGTGCGCGGAATCTGCCTTCGTCGCCTCGTTCTTCCCGACCACCGCAACCATATGTCGGCGCTCGTCGGGCCCGTGCAGCGCCGAGCCGCCTCGCATCCCATGTCGCCAGACGGCTCCGTCGGCGGGCGTCCTCGTCGTTCCCGTCACTGCCGTCAACGCCGCCACCGCCCGGCCCGGGAACGAGCAGCAAGCATCGCCCCTCGCTCCTCGGCGACCTTATGGGAGGGGCCGCTCCTCGGTCACCCGCCGCTGCTGGCTCCCCCACTCGTCGCGGCCCCTCCTCGGCGGCTCGCAGCGCCGCCTTCCACCGCCATGTCAAGACATTCGTCCGCCGGTCGGCGCCGCCTCCACGCGGCAGGGCTCCCTCAGGCGGACAGAGTCGTCGGCCGGGCTGACCTTCGACTCTCAAGACCACCCCACCAACTCGGCCCGGCTGGGTGCGCTCCCCTGCTCAAGACACCCACCATCTGCCAGGTCGCCATCACCAGGACCCTCATCGACGGCGGTGCCGGCCTCAACGTGCTCTCAGTCGAGGCCTTCAACCTCCTCTGCATACCCAGGGAGCGGCTACTACCCAGCCGGCATTTTTCGGGCATAGGAGGAGGGTCATCCAGCTCCTTGGGGCAAATCCGGCTTCCGGTGACCTTCGGCACCTACGACAACTTCCGCACGGAACTGGTCGACTTCGACATCGCCCCCATCGGCCTCCCCTACAATGCCATCCTTGGCTACCCAGCATTGGCCAAATTCATGGCCGCAACTCCACCCGGGTACAACCTCATGAAGATGCTGGGAGCAGCGGGCGTCCTCACCGTGCCGGGGATATGAAGGTGCGGCTGCGGCGCCAGCTCACCCTCAAGGCGGCGGCCGCAGACAGCCCGCCGATGCGGAAGCCCCAAGCCCAAGGGGCTGCGCCGACCAAGAAGAAGCGATTGTTCACTCAAGACAAGGCGGAGACCAAGCAGATACATGTCGATGAGGACGGGTCCTCAAACGCCACCTTCACCATAGGCGCCAACCTCGAGCCCGAACAGGAGGAAGCCCTTGTCAAGTTCCTGCGTGCGAACAAGAACGTGTTCGCCTGGGAGCCCGATCAGCTGGCGAGGATTCCACGGGGCGTGATCGAGCACCACCTCAACGTGTGCCCTAACGTGCGTCGGTGAAGCGAAGCGAGGAGGCAGTCCAGAATAGCGAGGCCTTCATCGTCCAAGAGACCCGCAAAACTAGAAGCCGCGGGGTTATTCGCGAGGTCCGATACTCCAGATTGGCTGGCCAACCCCGTGGTGGTGCCAAAGAAGGGAGGAAAGGAGCGCATGTGTGTCGACTTCACCAACCTCAACAAAGCATGCCCGCAGGATCCGTTTCCGCTCCCTCGCATCGACCAGATCGTCGATTCCACCGCCGAGTGTGACCTGTTGTGCTTCTTGGACGCCTTTGCCGGGTATCACCAAATCAAGATGGCGGTGGAAGACGTGGAGAAGACGGCCTTCCTAACCCCGTTTGGGGTGTACTGCTATACATGCATGCCATTCGGGTTGCGCAACGCGGGGGCAACCTTCCAGAGGCTCATGCACATCACCTTGGGTCCATAGCTCGGGAAGAATGTGGAGGCATACGTCGATGACATCGTGGTGAAGTCTCGCGAGGCCAAGACCTTGATACAAGACCTGGAAGAAACCTTCGCGAGCCTCAATGCAGTGAGCCTGCGACTCAACCCGAAGATGTGTGTGTTTGGAGTTCCCTCAGGCAAGCTCCTGGGTTTCCTCGTGTCCCACCGGGGCATTGAGGCTAACCCAGAAAAGGTCAAGGCAGTGGAAGACATGAGCCCACCAAAGACCCTCAAGGAAATGCAGAAGCTCACGGGACGGGTAACAGCGCTGGGCCGTTTCATCTCCCGATTGGGGGAGTGGGCGCTGCCTTTCTTCCAGCTGATGAAGAAAAAGGGGCCCTTCGAGTGGACTGAAGAGGCCGACAAAGCGTTTCAAGACCTCAAGAGGTACTGACCAGCCCTCCAGGTGATGGTGGCCCAGCGCCTCAGAGCCCTTGGTACTCTACCTGCCGCCACTCCCTACTCCGCTAAGCGCTGCTCTGGTGGCAGTTAGGGAGGAGCGTCAGGCCAAGACCACGGCGGCCACCCGAGCTAAGGCAAGACTGAATCAGAAGGAACTAGCAGAAGCTAGCACCGCAATGGAAGAAGATCAGCCGTCACAGCAGAGCACACCAAGGGCGGGGGAGGCCTCCCATCCAAGCACCCAGCTTCCGGAGGCGCCGTCGCCTCAGGAGGCACCACAGCTTCGGAAGACGCCACCAAAGACCGACGCCCCTAACCTCGTCGAGCACCGGTGTGCCATTCGATTACCGTGCTACGGGATGCGAGGGCACGGTACCCCATGCCGCATGAAGCTCCTCCTCGCACCATCGGTGGCTTCGCGCAAGGCTGCGGCACTACTTCCGTGGTCATCCAATCAAGGTTGTCTCGGCATACCTGGAGAGGGTGCTCAGGAGCCCCAACTCGGCCGGAAGGGTCGCCGAGTGGAACATTGAGCTGCAAGCATTCAGTGTCGAGTTCAAGATGACCAGAGTCATCAAGGGGCCGTTGGCAGATTTCGTGGCCGAATGGATGAAGCACCGAGCCTCGTGGCCGGCGAGGATCGGTCCCTCTCCCGGGGAGCGGCGCCCGAGAAGGTTGGGTCATGTACTTGACGGAGCATTCTCCAGACAAAGGCGCTGGGCTGGGGCAGTGCTCATATCTCCCGCTCAGGACAAGCTCTACTATGCCGTGCAGCTCTGTTTCCAGCATGGCGAGAAGGTCTCCAACAATATAGCAGAATACGAGGGGCTGATAGCGGGTCTGAAGGTTGCCGCTGCCCTGGGGGTGAAGCGCCTTACCATCAAGGGCGATTCGCAGCTCCTCGTCAATTTCTCCAACAAGGTGTACGAGCCAAGGGATGAACACATGGAGGCCTACCTTGCGGAGGTCCACAGGATGGAGAAACCGCTCAGGGGTTGGAGCTGCAAGACGCGTGCCCTGTGGCACCAATCAAGAGGCAGGCAGGCGTCGCCAAACGAGCCTCCAGGAGGTTACCCCAGTGAGCCGGGTGTCTTTGAGGAACAGCTCTTCAAGCCCTCAGCCACCGCCCGTTATCAAGCACAAGACAGCCTGGAGGAGCTCCTCACCGCCTGCCTCGGGAGCCCCAAACTGTGGCCCGGCCTCGGGAGCACGCCCGCTTCTAACGATGGAACCTCAAGAGGAGTCCGGATCACGGAGCTCAAGAGTTACTTAACGCGTGGGACTTTGGGAGAAGGAGGAGGAGGCAGAGCATGTGGCGCGGCAAGCCACGGCATACAAAGACATCATGGATGGAGAACTCTACCGGAAACGACCGAGCAGCGTATCCTGTCTTTGCATCACCAGGGAACAAGGGAAGGAATTGTCGGGCAGATATACATGGCGGAGATTGTGGGCACCATTCATCGTCCACGGACCCTTGTCGGCAAGTATGCGTTCGCAGCGTTTCTATTGGCCCACCGCTCAATGACGCCATCGAACTTCGTGGAAGGCTTGCGAGGCTTGCCAATTCCATACCAGCAGATCCACCACCGGCAGGAGGTGCAGAACCATCCCCTCACTTGGCCGTTCGCGGTCTGGGGGCTGGATATTCTGGGCCCTTTTCCTCGGGCGCCAGGGGGCTATCGCTACCTCTACGTCGCCGTGGACAAATTCACCAAGTGGGCCAAAGTCGAGGCCGTCCACGCCATCCCCGCTGGTTCTGCAGTCAGGTTCATCAAGGGCATCGTGAGCCGGTTCGGAGTGCCAAACCGCATCATCACTGACAATGGTCCGCAGTTCACCAGTAACCTTTTTAAAACGTACTACGCTAACCTTGGAACGCAGATATGCTATGCTTCGGTGGCGCACCCCCGCAGCAATGGGCAGGCCGAGCGGGCCAATGCAGAGGTCCTGAGAGGCCTCAAGACCAGGACGTTCAAGAAGAAACCGGAAGCCTGCGGCGCAGGCTGGTACGACGAGCTTCCATCCGTGTTGTGGTCCATCCGCACAACCGCGACCAAGCCAATCGGAGAGACCCCTTCTTCCTGGTCTCACGCCGGCAAGCGGTCCTCCCTCACGAGGTCAGCGTTGCCGATCCGCTGGTCCCGGCGTCGATGAAACGCCGCAGGACGCCATGCGGGGACGGCTCTTGTGTTGGGGAGGAGCACCATCGAGAAGCTGCACCGCTGCGGCAAGGTACCAAAGAAGCGCCCGGTGATACCACTGCCGCAACATCCGCCCTGTAACTCTCGAGGTAGGAGACCTCGTGCTCGACGGGTCCTCTCCGGGGAGGGACTGCATAAGCTCTCTCCCATGTGGGAGGGCCCATTCAAGGTTGTTCATGTTTCTGTGCCCGGCTCCGTGCGCTTGGAGACTCAAGAGGGGGTACCTATATAGAACGCGTGGAACATCCAGCACCTCCGGAGGTTTTACCCCTAAAAGGCCCTGAGCCTGTGAAGAAGGCGAATGGCTGTGAAGTTCATCTTTTTGGAAAAGGCCCTGAGCCTGTGAAGAAGGCGAATGCGTGTGAAGTTCATCTTTTTGGAAAAGGCGCTGAGCCTGTGAAGAAGGCGAATGCCTGTGAAGTTCATCTTTTTGGAAAAGGCCCTGAGCCTGTGAAGACGGCGAATGCCTGTGAAGTTCATCTTTTTGGATAAGGCCCTGAGCACGTGAAGAAGGCGAATGCTGTGAAGTTCATCTTTTGGAAAAGGCCCAGAGCTCGTGAAGAAGGCAAATGCCCGTGAAGCTCACCTCTGGAAAAGGCCTAGAGCTTGTGAAGAAGGCGAACGCGTGAAGCTGTTGCTCGGAAAGGCCCGGAGCTCGTGAAGAGGGCGGCGCCCGTGAAGCTTGCTTCACGTAAGAAAGGCCCGGAGCTCGTGAAGAAGGCGAACGCCTGTGAAGCTTCGCCGCCTGTGACACTCTCACGTAATAATGAGTTGGGGTTGTACACGCCCGAGTCTCAGGAGTGCCGGCCTCAGCCACAGGGCTCCCTCCCACGCCTGATGGCAGCACTTAGCTCCGCGCTGGTGAGAAGACGTCGAAGACTAGACTAGGTGCTGGACGAGGCTTTTCCATTTGCTTTCTGCAGTTGACCAGTTATTCCCATTTGGAGTTTTTATCAAAACTATTGCCTCTTTTTGATCTGTGGTTCTTCGATCTTTCTCACTCTGCTGCCTCGATTTCTCTTGCGCGGGGACTCGTGAGGCGGGAGCCTCGGGAGCCCAGGCGTTTCTGCCCCTATCGCTCAAGTTTTAGCAGCCTGGCCCACAGTGGAGCACCCTCCGACCATGCCTCACGGGCAACGCCTTGAGCAGGGGGCCTGGATCGGTCGCCCCTGCGGCCACGGCTGGGATTCACTTACGAATGGGCGCACAGCAGAAGAGAACAGTATCAGGATAACAAAAGCAGTACAATAATTAACGGCGTTGATCTAAACGCGCCCCCACGGGGCCATACATTGTTCCCTTTTTACGCAGGAGAAAAGAAAGGAAAAGGACAGAGGCGGTGAAGCCACGCCCGTGCGGCTCTCTCGGAAGGCCCGAGCCGCCTCGAGCTCAGTCGGACTCCATCTCGCGCTTCACCGGGGCGTGGCGGCGAGCGGACCCGCTGCCACCCCCCAAGCAGGCGCGGCGGCGTGGGGGCTGGCCGCGGCCTCTGCTGGAAGAATCGCCACCCGAAGTGGAGCTGGTGAAGTGTGAGGAGTCGTGGGCATCGCCAGCCGCCCGCGCGCTGCCCTCTCCGCCCGCGCCGGGGCTGAGTCCTCGGCCGCGGTCGTCATCCTCAAGGCAGCACCCCATGCGGCGGCCGTCTTCCCCGAACACCCTCACGTAGAGGGTGGCGTCACCGTCATACTTGAAGTGCAGGGAGCACCGGCGGCGGAGACCACGCAGCAGCGAACGCCCGGCCTGGGCCAGAACAGGTTCCTGCAGCAGAGACCTCGAGAGAAGCCCACGAAGCCCGGCTACAGCAGCCATCTGCACTGGAGCGAGAGGCCACTCAGGCGCCATCCGAAGCTCACCCAGGAGGAAGCACGGGAGCTGAAGCCGGACGCCGGACGGCTCCTCCGCCCTCACCATGAACTCCGGCAGCGCTTCAGCAGCATGAAGGCGCGGCCTCGGGGGACGCGCG
Source organism: Aegilops bicornis (assembly GCA_021605145.1). Lineage (NCBI taxonomy): Eukaryota > Viridiplantae > Streptophyta > Magnoliopsida > Poales > Poaceae > Aegilops > Aegilops bicornis. Next base: position 414,387,715 of record CM038672.1, read on the forward strand.
GCCGGGGCACGCCCTCCGACCATGGCCAGCCGCTCGTCACCATGCTGAGAGCCTCCCCCACGACCGCGGGGGACCGCCGTGGAGGCCACAGGGTGCTTGCGAGGGCGACCTCGACCACGCTTAGGCGGAGGAGAAGAAGATTCGACCTGGCGGCCCTTCCCCTTCTCTGCGGCCGAGAACTTCCTTGGTGGAGCCATGGAGAAGAAGGAGAGACAAGAAATGATAGTCTGGAAGGGCGCGCCGTTCCGTGCATTATTTGGCGAAGGCCAACCGTCGGCCCCCACGATCACGGTAATCATGACCAACCCCGCATGCAGGGGACTTGTCGAATCCGGGAGGTTACCGAGGCATCATGGGGAGCATGCGCCTACGCCCAATCAATCGCCACGACGCCCAAGGTCAGGTTGTTAGGGCCCTTGACGCTTCAGACTTGCCCTTTCGCCTCTCTGCTCGGCCAGGTTCGGGCGTGGCCCGTGGGCCGGGGGCTCTGTCGGCGAACAGGAGCAGGGGTCCCAGTGACTTGCTCGCCTGTGGCCTGCGGCGTGGCTCAAAGGAGGCCCAGGACAGCCCATCTTCATCAACACAAGCTCGAGACCCTCGCGAGGGGCCAAGCCTCGTGGGGCGGACGACAAGGAACTTCCTCAGGCACGGCCTCGTCAGGCTGGCTCATGAGGAGGCGGAGAGTTCAAGGCGGGGTACCTCGCGAGGTGCCCATGAGGCAAGCCATGATGACCAAGGGCGCCATTCGGGCGCCAGCCCGTGCAGCATCCTCCTTTCCTCTTTGGTGCAAAGGGAGCAAGCACAGGCGAGAGCATCAAGCAAAGGCATCCGTTTCGGTGCAACAAGACCAAGACCAGCCCCAACGGCCGGAAGGGAGTCATCGTGGAGCCCAAGCAGGCGTCATCACCGGAGCCTTTGGCAGGCGAGAACCAACTTTAGTCAGGATAAGTGTACCCGCTGTTCCCCTTCAAAATGGCCAATTGTTGGCGCTCTTCCCGCTCAATATTTGGGAAGAGGCCCAGGTCCTTCGCCTATAAATAGGAGCAGCCACATCCAGAGAGGGGGAGCTGGCATTTGGCATCCAGAGAGAGATAGAGACCCGATCCTCAAGCTAGAGCGACGGAACACCATCTAGCAGTTCATCGCATCCACCAAGAACAGACCCTCGCGAGGCTGTTCTTCCTATCTTATTCCTCATCAGCCCAAGAGGCAATCCACCACACCACAAACTAGAGTAGGGTATTACACCACAACGGTGGCCCGGACTAGTATAAATCTCGTGTCTCTTGTTATGTTCTTCTTAGTAGTTTAGGTCCTTGCGATTTGGCGAGGTACGAGACGGTGGAGGGTTGGATCTCCGCGCGCACCCCAGAGTTCGAACCTTAAGGGTCTGCCGGAACCCGAAATCCGACAATACTCATCGGTCAAAACCATGTTGCTGATAAACTTAAGCCTGATGGACAATAGTAACCTCACATTCAGCAGGAAGAATGTGACAAATCTAGTGTTTGCATGGTTGGATAGATATCGTTCTAGAGTTATTGTCTTCAATCGAATGTCATGAGAAGTGAGAAAATCCCGGTGCTTCCGAATCCACTGATTGGTTATAACTTTCTTACCCCGTCCTGTTGCCTAAATAGACATGAAGATTGAAAACAGTTAAGGTCTAAAAAAAGAGTGTGGAAAGAGCAACAGATGGACGGTTAATTCTAGTACACTATATGCGGGCTTCCAGTGTGCGTGAAATTATCACCTTTATATACAACTTCTCTAGACATGGAAAGCATTGCAGCAAGTCAATAATCTTGTTCAGATCAAAACTATTCATTTGGATATATAAGATCTTGATAGAATCTAGCACCATTGATAGGCTATCCATGGAGAAACTCTTCATTGAGCATAGAACATAATATTAGTACAAAATTTGTACTCCGAGATGATATATATAACTTATGCGCAGAAATTTAAAATGCAGCTTATGGTTACAAGTGTAGATGATAATATAAAGTACCTGAAGAACTGTGGAGCCAAATACCATATTGAAATGAGCACAGAGATAATGTATTACACCCAAGGTCTCGGTTTTGGTAGCAGAGAGGGCCGGTTATTTGCTACGGTGAATAACTAGAATCAAGGATCAACCTTTGAAGTGAAGGGGCATCTTGGATGATGAGCTGCCTTTCGTCAAAAGAAATTCCAATTCTTACAAGGTTAGGCGACTTTATTTCGAGACAACCGATTCTAACTGTGAAAACAAGCACCAAGCACTCCAAGGTGGCAAGCTGGAGTGGATGATCTTTGCAATGAGGCCTCCGATATACGTAAATCGCACAAGTGAAAGTTTTTGAGAAATGGGAGTCGAAGGTTTAGTACGGATTATGCAGTAGGTAGCACATAGCAAAGGTGGCGGTGTGGAGAGAGGAGGAAAACCGCGAGATGGACATCGGTGCCGAGGCACGCAGTACATGGCGTTCGGTATCTGGTAGGTGATTTCAGGGAATAGTAGAACTCAAGCAGCTGTAGTTACTGTGAATTGAGGATTTCAGCTAGGCGTCGACTGTGCAGGGCATGGTATGCTTGCTCAGGTAGCATGACGGGATGCAGAGGCTTTGAACGGAGCCCTGGTGGGAGCAGATGATGGCTCTAGGGATTTCAAAATCATTGAAGAGAGATAGCTGACGAGAGTCGAGATTAAGGGGCACGGCGTGCCATAGAGGGCGCCACCAAATTAAGAGGACTTGGGTGCAGCAGCAATCCTTGGTGGGGAGAAGCAAGATGATCTCCCCAAGGACAGCGTCCGGGAGATCGCTGATGCGGTCCACCCGAGATTCTACGGGTTCCTAGGATCCTGTGGGGGCGGGGTCGCCGCTTCTCCCCGCGCTGCCGGGTGCACGATCTAGAACAGGCGTCACCGCTCGTGGGAGCCTCATCTTCTTGGCGCTTGGGTCCGCCGACTCCATTTTCCTCGAGGGCATCGCGTCGCGCTCACGGATTTGAGAAGAGTAATGAATGACGAGCCTAGTTGTAGTGTGAGTGAAGAAGAAGGGGAGCTGGGGTTTTTTCTATAGTAGTGAGGAAGAAGGGGAGCTAGGGTTTTCTGTAGGAGTGAGGTGAGAAATTTGGGGTACGAGTGGAGCGAGCTGACGTGAGGTGGGTGGGAGTGAGGAGTAAGAAGAGCACCCTGGTTTTTTGCGGGGCGGTGTGCTGGGTGTGGGTAGTGCTACCTCTTGAGCTTGCATTGGATTTCCCTGAAGAGGAGAGGATGATGCAGCAAAGTAGCGTAAGTATTTCCCTCAGTTTTTGAGAACCAAGGTATCAATCTAGTAGGAGTCTACGCGCGAGTCCCTCGTACCTACACAAAAACAATAGCTCAACGCAACCAACGCGATTAGGGGTTGTCAATCCCTTCACGGTCACTTATGAGAGTGAGATCTGATAGATAATATTTTTGGTATTTTTGGTATAGAGATGCAAAGTGAAAAGTAAAAGGCAAAGTAAAAAAGCAAAGCAATAATAAAGTGATGGAGATTGATATGATGAGAATAGACCCGGGGGCCATATATTTCACTAGTGGCTTCTCTCAAGAGCATAAGTATTCTACGGTGGGTGAACAAATTACTGTTGAGGAATTGACAGATGTCGGTGTACTAGAGTAGGGGTACCCTAGTATCCCATACTGCATGAACGATTCTTGAGCAAAGACCCCTGCAAGTGTGGTTGCTGGTCACCGCTAAGATCCTCCGTGGCTCCTTTGGAGCCATTCAAGAACAAGTATTTGACTAAGAATACAAGGCCCGGCAAGAGGAGCTTGCCGGGAAGGCCATTCAAGGCATGCAGAAGACAGGGCCCCGGCAAGAGGAGCTTGCCGGGAAGGCTCGGAGCGTGACAAGCCTCCGGACGCGACAAGGATTCGGCCGCGGCAAGCAACCTCCCTCCATCTCCGCTCTAGCTCATCCAGCAACGTGTCGCCATGGGACCATTCCATGCGCGCGTGTCAAGAGGTTGTGCAGCCAGCGGAGAGCAGCGATAAGTGGCGCTGACAAGCTTGCCATCATGGCGAGCGGTGGCGCACTGACGGTCTCTGTTGCCTTTGTTTGGGCGCGACAACGGCGGGCATTTATTGCTTTTGTCCCTTGCCGTCGAGTTAGGTATTTTGCATCGTATAATCGCTCGAGTAGGTGTACCAACTCCTGTTTTTACATTTGTACCCTCTCCTATGTTGCCACCGTCGGAGACCCTTGAGCATATAAAAGGAGGCCCATGCACTTAGCGTAGAAAGGGTTCGGTTCATTCGACTCACTCGAGACCAGATACGCTCACGCTTAGGTTTTGTAGCTTGCATCGCTCCCTAGCAAGAACACAATACATCAAACAAGCAGCAGAGGAGTTTTATCTCTCCGGAGAGCTCCGAATCTGGGTAACCGCCGTGTGCCTCGCCTCGATCCGCTCTTCGTCTTTGTCTCCGCCCCCTCCGAACCACAAAGGGCCTGGTCCGCCGCCCCATAGGTGTTTGTGGGTACGATCAGCCTCCCGACATCTTTGGCGTGCGGGTAGGGGGTGTCGAGGCCGTGTGAATCTGGTCCGGCGTTCACACGAGCAGCGTCCTCAACATCTTCCTCAACATGCCACGAAGAAGAAGGCTTCGGCGGCAGCAGAGCCGTCCGCGTCGTACCCACCCTCACCGCAGCAAACGGGTGGTGGGGCAGACGCTGGCGGAGGAACGGGCGCCGACGAAGGTGTTCGCGACGTTGCCAAGTCCAAGGACAAGGCCCCGCAAACCTCGGCGTCCGCGCATCCCCCGCGCCCATCTCAGGAGAAGCGGGACCAACAACGTCATGGCGTTCACAATGCCATACGTTCATTGGATCGAAACCCTCAAGACCAGCATGCGCGCCAACATGCTGGCACGAGTGAGATACGGTCGCCTGGACGGGGTGCTGCTCCTTCTAACATAGTTAGAAGTCCGAGCATATCCCGCTCCTCGCACCGTTCGCCAATGCCACCCACTACTCCAGCAGAAGCTCTGGCGAGAGCTCAGCTACTGCTCGACTACCCTCCAACGGCCGACAAGGTCGAAGAGTGGAGGGCCACTATCCAGAGCCTCGTCAGCTTTGCCAACGGTGACGCTCCGCGGCAACCAACGCCATCATTGCCGCGGTGAGACGACAAGGCACGAGCCGGCAGCGACGAGACTGTCGGAGGTGCAACTACCATGTACTCTCCGCCCCGAAGGCCAATATCGCCGACTCACCGGATCCACCTCGACAGCGACTCCACCACGTCGTCGGATCCGCGAGCTCGCCGCGACCAGCGCCAAGTTCTTCATGAGCGACAACAAGAGGGCGCCGAACTTCGCATCGGCGCCGGAGAGAAGCGCGGACGTCGATCCGACAAGCGCGCTGGGCCTTCTGTTGACATGCGCGGGAGGAGCCAGGCGACTTGTCAGACGCGGTAGGTTGCCCTGCGTTCACTTGTGAGCTGCGGCAAGTCCAAAGGGCTCAGCCGGAAAAAATTTCAAACCAGATGTGCCGGAGAAGTATGATGGCAGGACGCATCCATCAGAGTTACTCAGCATCTACACCATAGCGGTGCAGGCTGCGGGGGGATGGGACGACAAGATCCTCGCCAATTACTTCCCGCTCGTGCTCAAGCCCAACGTCAGATCTTGGCTCATGCACTTGCCGGACAGCTCCATATCCTCTTGGGCAGATCTATGCCATCAGTTTGTTGGCGCCTTCACAGGTGGCCACAAACCTCATGGCCAAGAGAGTAACCTTCATCTGCTCGCCCAGAAGGAAGGAGAGTCCCTGCACAAGTTCATTCAGAGATTCAGCCGTGTGCACTACAACATCCCAGATGTCCACCACATCGCGGTGATCGGTAGCGTTTCATCGTAACGTGCGGAACCGTAGGATGAGGGAGGAGATGGCGATGTGCAAAGTCAATAGCGTTAGTGAGCTGTACGCCTTGGCCGACAAGTGTACACGCTACCGAGGAAGGAGGAGGCTCCTGGAGAGAATGCTTGAAGCAGGATCCGACGGTTGAGGAGACCGCCCGGCGAAGAAGGGCCGCGGTCGGGCAACAGGAAGAAGAAAGGTAGAGAAGTGCTAGCTGTTGAGCAGTCCGACAGCGGAGGTGGCGACAAGAACGCCAAGGCTGGTGGCTCGGTAAGGAGGTTGCCGACGCCAACCACCGATCTGTGGCGGCGGCCGACAATGTGACGGCTCCGGCAAGCAGTACTGCAAGATCCACCGCACCAAGGGCCACGACCTCCAGAGCTGCAAGAAGGTCGAGCAGCTTGTTGAACAGCAGAGGGCTGAGTACGAGCGGCGCGACAAGGAGAAGGCCCAGGAAGGTGCTGGGGGAGCAGGCAAGAAACGTCCGGCCGGGAGGACGCCTTGGCAAGGCCAAGCAGCGGCAAGGAGACAGACCTCCAGCGGTCGCGACAAGGATGAAGATGATGACGACAGCGAAGATATGAAAGACGACGACGCCCGATGAGCAGGAGTTTCGTAAAGCCACAGAGGTCCTCTCTGCGTTGATGGAGGTAAGCTTCCTACATACCTCCCACCGCCAACTCAAGCAATGGATGCGGGAGGTCAATGCAGCGGAACCATCCGTAGAGTCACGCAAGCCTGAAGTGGTCCAAAGACGCCTATCGTCTTTGATATTGAGGACCACCCTGATCGCATAACTGCGGTCGGGTGCTTGCCGATGTTGGTCTCACCAACCATCCGCAACCTCAAGGTCACCAAGATGCTAGTTGACGGCGGGGCCGGCTTGAATCTGGAATCCTCCGCGGTGCTCCAGAAGCTTCAAATCCCTGACAGCGAGCTCGAAGATACTGGCACCTTCCAAGGAATCAATCCGGGAAGGAGCAAGCCGAAGGGGAAGATTACGCTGCCGGTAACATTTGGCAGCGAGCTGAACTTTAGGACTGAGATGGTCACATTCGACGTTGCCGATTTCCCATTGCCTTACAATGGAATACTTGGCCGTCCAGCACTCGCCAAGTTCATGGCAGCCTCTCACTACGCCTACAACTTACTCAAGATGCCAGGCCCGATAAGCGTCATCTCTGTCCATGGCGACAAGAAGGATGCCCTTATCTGTGCCGACAAGATCTCTAAGGGGACGCAGCGGCGACAGATTGCCAAACACCGCCAATCGAAGCTCCCGGGGAAGAAGACAAAGTCCAAGTCCGGCAAGAGCTCTGATGCCCACTCCGGCAAGCGCACCTCTTCGGAGTGCTGCGCTACCGTCGAGGACGCACCATCGAGCTCCACCGGCAAGTGCAAGAAGAAGATGGTAGCTCCACCAAAGACCAAGAAGGTGCCCGCCAAGGAGGACGGCACTGGTGGTACCTTCACCATCAGTGCCTCTCTTGACCCTAAATAGGAAGGCGGCGCTGTCGCTTTCCTGCGGCGAATGTCGACGTGTTTGCATGGCAACCGGCCCCGACATCCCGGTGTTCCTGTGAAAGTGATTGAGCACCGCCTGGCCGTTTGTCCTCATGCGCGGCCCGTCAAGCAAAAATTCAGGAAGCAAGCAGTGGAGCGCCAAGAATTCATAGCAGAAGAGATCAAGAAACTGGAAGCAGCAGGCCTTGTCAGAGGAGTGCTCCATCCTACGTGGTTGGCCAATCATGTAGTCGTGCGCAAAGCAAATGGAAAATGGAGACTTTGTATTGACTTCGCGGATGTTAATAAAGCTTGTCCCAAAGATCCATTTCCCTTACCGCGCATCGACTAGATTGTTGACTCCATGGTTGGATGTGATTTGCTGTCGTTTCTTGATGCATACTCAGGATACCATCAGATCTTCATGGCTGAAGAAGATGAGGAGAAGACCGCATTCATTACACCATGTGGCACATACTGTTTCATACGGATGCCTTTCGGTTTGAAGAATGCTGGATCAACATTTGCAAGGGTAGTCCATGACGCTTTTGAGCCGCAAATGCACAGAAATGTAGAAGCCTACATGGACGACATAGTGGTCAAAAGCAAGGGCAAAGCAACTTTGGTTCAAGATTTGGACGAGACCTTTGCAAATCTGCACAAGATCAACCTCAAGCTCAACCCCGAGAAGTGCGTGTTTGGAGTCCCTTCCGGCAAGCTTCTCGGGTTCTTCGTGTCTCAACGGGGATTGAAGCCAATCCCGACAAGATCAAGGCCATTGAGCAGATTGAAGCACCAAAGCGCGTCAAGGATGTCTGAAGGCTTGCGGTTGCGTAGCTGCTCTCAGCAGGTTTATTTCTAGGTTCTGTTGAGCATACTGCCGCTTTTTCAAGATTTTGAAAAAGGCAGGTCCAATGAAATGGACTCGAAGCGGAGGCTGCGGCTGCAGACTTAAAGAGATACCTGTCCTCCACTCCAACACTTGTCGCACCTAAACCACAAGAGAAGTTGCTGCTATATATAGCGGCAACCAATCAAGTAGTTAGTGCTGCGTTAGTAGCGGAGCGGGAGGCGGATGACGAGCCAGCTACCACGGCAAACACATCCGGCGACAAGCAGGGAGCTTCGCCGACAAGCTCTGGTCCCGACAAGGATGAATCCACACAGACGCATGAACAGATGCAGAAAAGGATGGTGCAGCGCCCAGTTTACTTTGTCAGTTGCCTCCTGCAGGGGGCTAGGTCAAGGTACTCTGGTGTGCAGAAATTGCTTTTCGGCCTCCTCATGGCCTCGAGAAAGCTGCGCCATTACTTCCAAGCACATGAGATCACAAGAGTCACTCACTTTCCGCTCAAGAGGATACTATGAGAATCCAGAGGCAACAGGCAGGATTGTCGGTGGGCCTTTGGAACTATCAAGCTTTGGTCTCAAGTTTGAAAGCACTTCAACTATCCAAAGCGAGCATTGGCAGAATTCATAGAAGAATGGGCGCCAACACGGATGAAGAGATTCCAGAGGCGAGCATTCCCGTCAAGGAAGCAAGCAAAGAGTGGCTAATGTACTTTGATGGTGCCTTCTCACTTCAAGGCAACCGGTGTGCGGCGTCTGCTTATCGCACCACCGGAGAGCACCTCAAGCACGCAGTCCGGATGCACTTTCCCAAGGAGCAAGCAACAAACAATACTGCAGAGTATGAAGGTTTGCTTGCCGGTCTCAGGATCGCCGTAGACCTTGGGATCAAGAAGCTTATTGTCAGGGGTGACTCGCAGCTTGTCGTCCGCCAAGTGAACAAAGATTATCAGAGGCCGTTGATGGAAGCCTACGTCGATGAAGTGAGGAAGCTAGAAGAGCACTTTGACGGCTTGCATATGGAACATGTTCCAAGAGCTCAGAATGACATTGCTGACGGCCTGTCAAAGTGTGCTGCACTTAAATTGCCTGTGGAACCAGGGATTTTTGTGCTCAAGCTGACTCAACCAACCGTAACACCGTCAACTGGACAGAGCAAGAAGAGGAAGTTGATCTCTGGTGACTATTTTCCGGCAGAGCTTCCCGAAGCCGCTGCTATGAAGGTCCCCAAGATCAACTCCAACAAAGGCCGAGGGGCAGTCTGCTCCGACAAGCCCCAGGGTTTGTTTCGTTGAAGCAGACGCTTCCGACAAGTCTTGCTCCGGCAAGCTTGCCGGGGAGCATCATGCTCCGGCAGAGTCGCAGGTTCTTGCCGTAGAAGCTGACGTTCCCGCAGCAGCAGATGTGCCTTTAGTCCTCGTTGTCGAGCCACAAGCTCCAGCATGGGCGCAGCCGATTGTCCTTTTCCTTCAGACAGGAGAACTTCCCGAAGAACAAGAAGAAGCAGAAAGAGTAGCCCGGCAGTCAAGTATGTACCAGTTTGTCGACAGCATACTGTACAGAAGAAGACTCAACGGTGTGAAATTGAAATGCATTCCCAGGGAAGATGGACAGAAGCTGTTGGCAGAGATACACGGAGGCATATGTGGTCACCACATTGGCGCGAGAGCACTTGCTCGCAAAGCTTTCCGGCAAGGTTTCTTCTGGCCAACAGCCCTCCAGGATGCAACTGCACAAGTAACCAAGTGTGAAGCGTGCTGGCCCATTCCAAACAGATACACCAACCAGCTCAGGCTCTCCAGACGATCCCTTTATCCCGGCCATTTTCGGTCTGGGGCTCGACATCCTCTCGCCTTCCCCGAAGCTGTCGGGGCTTTGAGTACTTACTACGCCGCCATCGACAAGTTCACAAAGTGGCCGGAAGTGGAAGCAGTGAGGAAGGTGACGGCACGATCATGATCAAGTTCTTGGTCGATTGTTTGCTGTTTGGAATCCCTAACATGATCATCACCGACAACGGCACACAATTAACGAGTCGCACCTTCATGCAGTACGTCCAAGATCTTGTCTCCAAGGACTGCTTTGCTTGCGTTGCTCACCCGAGAAGCAACGGTCAAGCATAGAGGGCAAATGCTGAAGAGATGCGCGGGCTCAAGACCGTAACTTTCGACAGGCTGCACAAGTGCGGAAGAAATCTGGATCGAGGAGCTGCCGGTGGTTCTTTGGTCGATCAGACGACGCCAAATCGAGCCACCGCCGGACACCTTTTGCTCTAGTCTATGGAGCAGAGGCAGTTCTCCCCACGGAACCGTGATCACGGATCGCCTCGAGTGCTCGCTTATGATGGGCTTGAGCAAGAGCAGCTGCGACAAGATGACGCTACGCTCCTTGAGGAGGATCGATCTTCGTGTCAGCGGCGAGCTGCTCGCTATCTGACAAGCTTTGCGTCGCTACCATAGCCGCAAAGTTAGTGCCAGAAGTCTCGAGGAAGGCGACCTTGTTCTTGGTAGCGTTCAGTCCGCCAAGAATTCAAACAAGTTGACGCCAAAGTGGGAAGGCCCTTATCGGGTGAAACGAGTCACTAGGCCTGGCGCTGTCCGCTTTGAGACCGAAGATGGCATCCCGTGAGCAACTCCTGAACATTGAGCATCTTCGTAAGTTTTACCCATAGAGGCGGTTGCCGGAACCTGTTCGGCAACCACCTTTTGTACAAGTCTTGCCGCTGTTGCATGTAATCCTTTGTACAAAGCCGGGTGCAGACCCCGTGCATCAGTAAAACTCATGCGTTGCGCACAACTTGTCAAATTCATGCTTCCATCATTTTATTGCATGCTTTGGCTAACGTTTTGTGCAGCAACCACGCCCGGTAAGCAATATCGAGCCGCTGGGCTCCATAACTTTATTTCTTCTTCTTTCTCTTTTCTCAAAGAAAGAAAGGCTCCCTCGCGCACAAGTTAACCAGGGGGGAAGGAGAAGATAATACTATGGACCGTGCATCGCCGAGGAAGTTTCACTTTATCGAGAAGCAAAAGATGAAAAGCTAAGTTGCCAAAGTTTGAGCAATCAATTTTTAAATTTTTAAGTTACCTTCCTCGAACGAGAGTACTTTGTATGGAAAACATGTGCGCAGAGGAACCGACTCGTAGGCTAGTCGCGCCCTTACTTTGTTTCGAGTCCGCTCAACAACTTAAGTGAGCTGCAGCTAGTCGCGACAAGGTTGCTTGTCGGAGGCGGCAATCGCCAAAGAGTCACCGACGTTCGCACTCAGCGCCATGCAAAGGTGCCCGCACCGACAAGTCCCCCAAATGCATAGGGCAGAAACGTACAAAGGAAGGAGTCAAGTAGAGGAAATAACGTTGCATTGATCGCCTAAGATAGAGTATATTACAAAATAACTTGTCGCTGATCTAACAAAGTGTTCTAAACATGATCAGCCGACAAGGGAAAGATAAAATTGGCGGCCTAGTCTCACGCGGGTCGCCATCAATCCGCTTGATCTTGTTCACCTTGTCCACAATGGGTGCGACAAGGGCCTTGAGCTCCTCCACGTTGGCATCTGGCGGCAAGGATCTGAGGATGCCGTTAAGGTTGAGGCCCGGATTGCGGAAGGCCACCTTTATCAACACCTTCTCGAGGGCTCCTGCACAGATCTGGCGTGATTCCTCGGCCAGCTGCTTTGGGACCTCTTCGCGGAGTCGCTGGAGACCCGTCACCATGCCTTTGAAGAATAAACTGAGTTTGGCGCTGGGTTGGAGATGCTCGTCGGAGGAGTATGCAAGGTCCGCCATCCCCAGCTCCATCAGCTCGTTGTGGATGTCGGCAGCAGTGTCCACAAGACCTTCAGTCCAGTGCTCCACACTCTCCCTCAAGGCGCTCTGGTGGAGACAACATTCGCTAGCAGCTCCTCCTTGGCCTTGATCGTCTCCAACAGTGCCCACTTCCCGCCTCTCGCGCCGTCCCAACGCCTCAAGGCGTGAGTGGTCAGCTTCAGCTCAAGATCCGCCTTGGAATCTTTGGCGGCGTCGAGCTCCTTGCCCCTATCGGCGAGACGGCTCTGCAGCTCGCCAAGGGTGTAAGCGTCCTTCTCGCGTTCATGCTTGAGCGCGGCGAGCTCCTCGCCACTCTTCTTGAGGCTGGCCTCCAGCTGTGCCACCTTCGCCTTCAACTCTTCCTTGGTGGCCTCGGCGGCTGCGGCAGCATCCTTCGCTTCCTTAAGCGCCCCGCCAAGTGACTCCTCGCGCGCGGCAAGGTCTTCTTCGTGGCTGTCCAGGTTGACCTTCCGCTGCGCCACCGCTTCCTGCGGCGGAGAGCTTCTCGGCAGCCAGCCGCTGCTCCTCCTCAGCCGCGGCCTTCTCAAGGATGAAGGCGTGCGCTCTTACGCAAGTTGCCCAGCGCTTCGCTACGTCGCGGAGAGTTTCTTGGTTGGCGCCCGGAGCTCTTCTGCGCGCTTCTCCATGTCCGCTCCTGCCCTCGCGACAAGTGCTTCCGGAACTCCAACTTGGCTTGCCGGCGGTAGAGCGACAACAGCTTCTTCAAGCTGCTCCTCCTCAGACTTCGGCTGCTGCTGCTTGGCGCGTCCACCAGCGTCAGCCAGCCCAATGAGAGGCGAGTAGCTCGCCGTCGAAGGTCTCTCCTTCGACCGGCGCCTGAGCTCGGCTCCTGTGGGAGTTTGATGAAGACACCCTCGCCGGCCTTCAGGTAGGCGCCGGGCTGGGGCTCCTCGGAGCCTGACGCTGCAGCAGCGGCAGGGGAGTCGGCTGTCGGTGTAGCGCCTGGCGCTCCTGCGGCCTCAGGGCCGTCAGTGCGATCACCTGACCCCTCGCCAGCTTCCGCGTCGGTAGCCTCGGTGGCCTTCTCGCCAACAGGCTCGTCGGCGACGGCCTCTTCTTCCACAGCAACGACCTCTTCTTCCACGACGGCGGCCTCGTCGGTGTTGCCGTGCGCTTCCTCCTCGCCGGCAGCCTCGACCTCCATCGGCTCTGCGTCAGACGAAGAAAGAGCAGTCAAGCAAATGTTCAAAAAGAGAAACAGAAGGAAACAAGCCCAAGGGAAATTTTCGTGTAAGGAAATTACCTGCAACGGGATCCGCAGCCATGGCCTCGACCACTGGAGGGTCACTGGCACTATCCCTTGCTGGGGTAGCCTCCCTTGCCGGAGTGGCCTCCCTTGTCGGAGGGCGCTCCCTTGCCGGAGAATCCTCCCTTGGCGGCGTAGTGACAACAGACAGGATTTCGGGGGTGGCTTCCGAGCCCTCCTGATGAGGCTGCTCTACTCCTACACAAGCAAACAATCAGGTATCAACGAAGAAGGAGCACCCCTGCACACCTAACAGTAAGGAGAAAGCCGCACACTTACCCTGGGGGCTGTGCTGGGGGCTGCTCTGAGGAAGGGTTGCCGGGTCCGCAAGGGGTCTCAGACGCCTCTGTTACCACGGTGGATCGTCCTCAACGATGACCGTCGGGATCTTGGCCCTCTTCGACGCTCTACGGGCTAAGCGCCCTGAAAAGGAAAGAGTTCGTAAGCAAGCAAATCAGATTCAAGATGAAGCAATAAAATTGAAGAAATACAAGCACAATCTCAAGAGCTTACTCTTCATCTTCCTCCTCGGAGCTGAGCGCGGAGAAGTCAAACTCCAGCTCGCCTCCGGTGCGACGAGGCGGAGGAGTGGGCTCTCTTGGCCGCTTGGCGGAGGCGTCGGCGGTGGCCTGGGAAGATCCCGCCCCAGTTGTCGCAGCAGTGTGAGGCGCTCCCGCGGCAACATCGCTGTCATGTAGAGCGCGTCGCTGGCGCTTCTGCCAGGCCAAGATGTCGCCCGACTCGTCTCCGGCCTTGCGGAGACGCCTCTTCGGTGGAGCCGGAGGCTCCGCTAGCGGCAAGTCGCTGGGTGGTGGAGAAGAAGCAACCTCGGCGGGTCCACTCGACCCGGCCTCGGGCTCGACAAGCTCGTCCTCGCCGGCGAACTCCCTTCGCTCGGCAAGGCTTGCCGCCTTCGCAGCGTCCGCCTCTTCCACGGTGTACCCGAAGGCTCCAGCGGCAGCGGCTGCTGCCGCCTCCTCCACCTCGGTGGCACACGCGCCATCTCCTCGCCGGTGGTGTAGCGAGTGAGCCTTTTTCGCTTTCGTCGGAGCGGATCGGCACTTCTTCCAAGTCGTCGAAGAACTGCTGCACGACCTCGTCGGGGGCTCTCGCCAGTTGGAACGATCCCATGGGAATCGCGACAACGGCATCATGGCGCTGATGCGGTCGAGCGCTGAGTTGTTGCACAATGGGACGACCCCTCGGCAACCTAAACCACTCAGGGTGATCGGGGTCGTTCTTGAACAACTCTAGCAGCATCGCATCCAGCTCCAAGACGGTGAAATTCCAGTTCAGGCCCGGGCGCAACCTCATGATGTCTGCCGCATTTTGGAACTCCCAAGCAGGCCTCCTCCTCTCCTGCAAGGGAGCGACGCGGCGGCGAAGGAAGTCTGTGCCAACTGCGCCTATGGTTAGTCCAGCAAGCCTGAGGCGCAAAATCCGAGTCACGGCTATCTTCAACCTAGCATCCTCCGGCGCCAAGTTACTCCAATCTCTGCCGCGCACTCTTGGGGTTTGGCGCACGGCAGTGAAAGGGCATGCGGGTTCTCCTCTACGACCCAACACCAATTGGCTCTCCACTCCTCCCACTTATTGCGGAACTCTCCTTCCAGAGAGGCTTCTTTCTTGCCGATCCTGGAGACCCAAGCTATCCCTCCGGCAAGTGGCTCTCCTCTCTCGACGCGGGGCACGAAGAAGTGGCGGAAGAGTGCCACATTTGGGTGGATCCCGACAAATTTTTCGCAAAGGTGTGCGAAAACTGCCATGGTCAAGACAGCGTTGGGGGTGAAATCAAGGAGGCGGAGGCCATATGTGTTCATGATATCGCAGAAGAACTCGGAAAAGGGCAGGCAAAGCCCGCAATAGAAGAAAAGGGCAAAAAAGGGGTCCCCTGTTGGGGCAAAATCAGATGTGGCGGCGGGGCGTACCTTCGTGCGCGGTTGCGCACACGTCTCCGTCGACCAAAAGAGATAGAAGACATCCCGCAGCTCCTTTGGCGCCGAAATGAGGGGGAAGATGGCCCGCTCCTTGCGCAGCGCTGGCGAGCCGCTGCACCTCGGCCGACTTGACGCCCTTCTCCTTGTCGGCTTCCGGAGCCATGGCGAGGGCGGCGGAGGAGGCCAACGGCGGTGAGTGCGCTTTGTGGCGAAAGGCGGGCGCTGCTCTTCAGACCGGAGAAGAAGGGGGGAGCGGTGGTTTTCTTGACAAGACAGCAATGGCGGAGTGGACGGCCTGCCTCGCTTCCCCGCTTATAAAGAGGGGAGGGGCGGACGCCCGCTTTTCCTAATAAAGAAACCCCACGACCATGCCCACGATCTCTCGACGACGCCATGTTCGGTGCGTGCCGTTAGTGGGGGTCGTGGTGGTCCGGGCGGATGCGGCATGATTGAGGCCGCGTGTGACGGTCTGCTGTTTTGGGCCGGGCCCGACAGCGCAAGGCACCGTGTACGGCCCAGGCCCGGGGGCACCTGTCGGTGTACTAGAGTAGGGGTACCCTAGTATCCCGTACTCGTGCACGGACAGTTGTAGCAACCCGCGGCAGGGTTTGCCTGGTCACCGCCAAGATCCTCCGTGGATCCTTTGGAGCCATTCAAGAACAAAGTATTTGAATAAGAAGACAAGGCCCCGGCAAGAGGAGCTTGCCGGGAAGGCCATTCAAGGCATGCAGAAGACAGGGCCCCGACAAGAGGAGCTTGTCGGGAAGGCTCGGAGCGCGACAAGCCTCCGGACGCGACAAGGATTCGGCGAAGCAAAGGCGCTTGCCGCGGCAAGCAACCTCTCTCCATCTCTGCTCCGGCTCATCCAGCAACGTGGTCGCCATGGGACCATTCCATGCGCTTGGCGTGTCAAGAGGCTGTGCAGCCAGCGGAGAGCAGCGATAAGCGGCGCCGACAAGCTTGCCATCGCGGGCGAAGCGGTGGCGCACTGACGGTCTCAAGCAGTAATCGTTTGGGCGATAATCGACGGGCATTTATTGCTTTTGTCCCTTGCCGTCAGAGTTAGGTATTTTGCACTGGACACTGTTCGAGTAGGTGTACCAACTCCTGTTTTTACATTTGTACCCTCGCCTATGTTGCCACCTGTCGGAGACCCCTTGAGCATATAAAAGGAGGCCCATGCATAGCGTAGAAAGGGTTCGGTTCATTCGACTCACTCGAGACCAGACACGCTCACGCTTAGGTTTTGTAGCTTGCATCGCTCCCTAGCAAGAACACAATACATCAAACAAGCAGCAATAGGAGTTTTATCTCTCCGGAGAGCTCCGAAGCTGGGTAAACTGCTCGTGTGCCTCGCCTCGATCCGCTCTTCGTGCGATCTCCGCCCCCCTCCAAACCACAAAGGGGCCAGGTCCGCCGGCCCCATAGGTGTTCGTGGGTACGATCAGCCTCCCCGACAACAGAATTGAGCATAGTTAAGAGAATATCTAGGTATGATCATGTATATAGGCATCACGTCCGAGACAAGTAGACCGACTCCTGCCTGCATCTACTACTATTACTCCACTCATCGATTGCTATCCAGCATGCATCTAGAGTATTAAGTTAAAAACGGAGTAACGCCTTAAGCAAGATGACATGATGTAGAGGGATAAATTCATGCAATATGATATAAACCCCATCTTTTATCCTCGATGGCAACAATACCATACGTGCCTTGCTGCCCCTTCTGTCACTGGGAAAGGAGACCGCAAGATTGAACCCAAAGCTAAGCACTTCTCCCATGGCAAGAAAAACCAATCTAATAGGCCAAACCAAACTGATAATTCGAAGAGACTTGCAAAGATAACCAATCATACATAAAAGAATTCAGAGAAGATTTAAATATTATTCATAGATAGACTTGATCATAAACTCACAATTCAACGGTCTCAACAAACACACCGCAAAAAGAAGATTACATCGAATAGATCTCCACGAGAGAGGGGGAGAACATTGTATTGAGATCCAAAAAGAGAAAAGAAGCCATCTAGCTACTAATTATGGACCCGAAGGTCTGAGGTAAACTACTCACACTTCATCGGAGAGGCTATGATGATGATGTAGAAGCCATCCGTGATGGATGCCCCCTCCGGCGGAGCTCCGAAACAGGCCCCAAGATGGGATCTCGTGGATACAGAAAGTTGCGGCGGTGGAATTAGGTTTTTGGCTCCGTATCTGATCATTTGGGGGTACGTAGGTATATATAGGAGGACGAAGTACGTCGGTGGAGATTCGAGGGGCCCATGAGGCAGGGGGCGCGCCCTAGGGTGGACGCCCTCCACCCTTGTGACCGCCTCGTGGCTTTCTTGACGGAGGTTCCAAGTCTCCTGGGTCTTATCTGATGAGAAAATCACGTTCCCGAAGGTTTCATTCCGTTTGGACTCCGTTTGATATTCCGTTCTTCGAAACACTAAAATAGGCAAAAAAAACAGCAATTCTGGGCTGGGCCTCCGGTTAATAGGTTAGTCCCAAAAATAATATAAAAGTGGAAAATAAAGCCCAATATAGTCCAAAACAGTAGATAATATAGCATGGAGCAATCAAAAATTATAGATACGTTGGAGACGTATCAGGCATCCCCAAGCTTAATTATTGCTCATCCTCAAGTAGGTAAATGATAAAAAGAGAATTTTTGATGCGGAGTGCTACTTGGCATAATTTCAATGTAAATCTTCTTAATTGTGGTATGAATATTCAGGTCCAAAAGATTCAATACAAAAGTTCATGTTGACATAAAAATAATAATACTTCAAGCATACTAACAAAGCAATTATGTTTTCTCAAAATAACATGGCCAAAGAAAGCTATCCCTACAAAATCATATAGTCTGGCTATGCTCTACCTTCACCACACAAAGTATTTACATCATGCACAACCCCGATGACAAGCCAAGCAATTGTTTCATACTTTAACATTTTCAAAACTTTTTCACTCTTCACGCAATACATGAGCGTGAGCCATGGATATAGCATTATATGTGGAATAGAATGGTGGTTGTGGAGAAGACAAAAAGAGGGGAAGATAGTCTCACATCAACTAGGCATATCAACGGGCTATGGAGATGCCCATCAATAGATATCAATGTGAGTGAGTAGGGATTGCCATGCAACGGATGCACTAGAGCTATAAGTATATGAAAGCTCAACAAAAGAAACTAAGTGGGTGTGCATCCAACTCGCTTGCTCACGAAGACCTAGGGCATTTTGAGGAAGCCCATCATTGGAATATACAAGCCAAGTTCTATAATGAAAAATTCCCACTAGTATATGAAAGTGACAAAATGAGAGACTCTCTATCATGAAGATCATGGTGCTACTTTGAAGCACAAGTGTGGTAAAAGGATAGTAACATTGTCCCTTCTCTCTTTTTCTCTCATTTTTTTTATTTGGGCCTTTTTTCTTTTTTTTGGCCTCTTTTTTTATTTTATTTTTATTTTTCCTCCGGAGTCTCATCCCGACTTGTGGGGGAATAATAGTATCCATCATCCTTTCCTCACTTGGGACAATGCTCTAAAAATGAAGATCATCACACTTTTTTATTTTTCTTACAACTCAATACTTAGAACAAAATATGACTCTATGTGAATGCCTCGTGATGTGTACCGGGATATGCAATGAATCAAGAGTGACATGTATGAAAGAATTATGAACGGTGGCTTTGCCACAAATACAATGTCAACCACATGATCATGCTACCAATATGACAATGATGGAGCGTGTCATAATAAACGGAACGATGGAAAGTTGCATGGAAATATATCTCGGAATGGCTATGGAAATGCCATGATAGGTAGGTATGGTGGCTGTTTTGAGGAAGGTATATGGTGGGTGTATGATATCGGCGAAAGGTGCGCGGTATTAGAGAGGCTAGCAATGGTGGAAGGAAGAAAAGTGCGTATAATCCATGGACTCAACATTAGTCATAAAGAACTCATATACTTATTGCAAAAATCTAGAAGTTATCAAAGCAAAGTATTACGCGCATGATCCTAGGGGATAGAATAGTAGGAAAATACCATCGCTCGTCCCCGACCGCCACTCATAAGGAAGACAATCAATAAATAAATCATGCTCCGACTTTATCTCATAACGGTTCACCATACGTGCATGCTACGAGAATCACAAACTTTAACACAAGTATTTCTCAAATTCACAACTACTCAACTAGCATGACTCTAATATCACCATCTTCATATCTCCAAACAATTATCAAGCATCAATATTTTCTTAGTATTCAACGCACTCAAAAGAAAGTTTTACAAATCTTGAATACTAAGCATATTATTATTAAGCAAATTACCATGCTATTAACGACTCTCAAAATAATCTAAGTGAAGCATGAGAGATCAATAGTTTCTTTAAAACAAATCTACCACCATGCTCTAAAAGATATAAGTGAAGCACTAGAGCAAAACTATAAAGCTCAAAAGATACAAGTGAAGCACAAAGAGCAAAACTATAAAGCTCAAAAGATATAAGTGAAGCACATAGAGTATTCTATCAAATTCCAAATTGTGTATGGCTCTCTCAAAAGGTGTGCACAGCAAGGATGATTGTGACACACTAACAAACAAAGACACAAATAACACAAGACGCTCCAAGCAAAACACATATCATGTGGTGAATAAAAATATAGCTCCAAGTAAAATTACCGATGGAAGTAGACGAAAGAGGGGATGCCTTCCGGGGCATCCCCAAGCTTTGACTTTTTGGTGTCCTTAGATTATCTTGGGGTGCCATGGGAATCCCCAATCTTAGTCTCTTGCCACTCCTTGTTCCATAATACATCAAAAGATTTCACCCAAAACTTGAAAACTTCACGAGACAAAACTCAATAGAAATCTCGTGAGCTCCGTTAACAAAAGAAAACAAAAGACCACTTCAAGGTACTGTAATGAACTCATTATTTATTTATATTGGTGTTAAACCTACTGTATTCCAACTTCTCTATGGATTATAAACTATTTTACTAGCCATAGATTCATCAAAATAAGCAAACAACACACGAAAAACAGAATCTGTCAAAAACAGAACAGTCTGTAGTAATCTGTAACTAGCGCAAACTTCTGAACTCCAAAACATCTACCAAAATAGGACGACCTAGAATTTTTTTTTATTGATCAGCAGCAATTGGAATCAGTATTTTATCACGTTCTGGTGATTTTTAACAATTCGGGCACTGAACGCAAAGTTTCTGGAAATTACAGCAAGATCAAATAACTTTCATCCAAGAAGATCCTATAGGTCTAACTTGGCACAAACACTAATTAAAAGATAAAACCACATCTAAAGAGAAGTTAGATGGATTATTTATTCCTAAACAGAAGAAAAACAAAAAAAATAAAAATAAAATTGGGTTGCCTCCCAACAAGCGCTATCGTTTAACGCCCCTAGCTAGGCATAAAAGCAAGGATAGATCTAGGTATCGCCATCTTTGGTACTAGGAGAGAAAAGAGCAAATTTCCTTTCTATGGCATTTATCTTCCTATTTTGGGAAAGCATATTGCCATTAATGGAGCAATTAAGGTTAAGCACGTTACGGAAATTTGCATCTAAACTAGATTTCATCTCTTTGATAATTTCATTTTGATAGAAGCATAAGAGGGTGGTAGATTCAACCTTATCATTCATGGGGTGCCCAAATATAGTTTTCATCCTTTCATAGGTATCTATAGCATCCCCTTCAAGAAAACCCTATTCAAAAATAGAATCTAGCACTTGCTTGAAAGAAGCGGGTAATCCAACATAGAAACTTTTTAAGTAAACCTCAATTTGATATTGTGGTACATAGCTAGCCCTAATCCTCAATAACCTATCCCAAGCATCTTTTAAAGACTCATCAAGTATACGAAAAATTCCAGAGTCATCTTCATCAAAATTATTTAAACTCTCATTGGTAACCCCGGTGGGTCTTTCCATAGCATCATTATTTATGAGCTTAGAGAAGATAGAGGGATCATCCAAGGTACTAGTACCCTCGAAAGGACCCTTCATTCTTTTTGGTTCGGCCATGGCAACGGGAAGACCAGAAGAAGGCAAACGGAAAAGAGAGGGCGAATAAAATGGCAAGGGTGAAGTGGGGGAGAGGAAAACGAGAGGCAAATGGAAAATAATGTAGTGCGAGAGATAGGGATTGTGATGGGTACTTGGTATGTTGACTTTTGCGTAGACTCCCCGACAACGGCACCAGAAATTCTTCTTGCTACCTCTTGAGCTTGCGTTGGATTTCCCCGAAGAGGAGAGGATGATGCAGCAAAGTAGCTTAAGTATTTCCCTCAGTTTTTGAGAACCAAGGTATCAATCCAGTAGGAGTCTACGCGCGAGTCCCTCGTACCTACACAAAAACAATAGCTCAACGCAACCAACGCGATTAGGGGTTGTTAATCCCTTCATGGTCACTTACGAGAGTGAGATCTGATAGATAATATTTTTGGTATTTTTGGTATAGAGATGCAAAGTGAAAAGTAAAAGGCAAAGTAAAAAAGCAAAGCAATAATAAAGTGATGGAGATTGATATGATGAGAATAGACCCGGGGGCCATGTATTTCACTAGTGGCTTCTCTCAAGAGCATAAGTATTCTACGGTGGGTGAACAAATTACTGTTGAGCAATTGACAGAATTGAGCATAGTTATGAGGATATCTAGGTATGATCATGTATATAGGCATCACGTCCGAGACAAGTAGACCGACTCCTGCCTGCATCTACTACTATTACTCCACTCATCGACCGCTATCCAGCATTCATCTAGAGTATTAAGTTAAAAACAGAGTAATGCCTTAAGCAAGATGACATGATTTAGAGGGATAAATTCATGCAATATGATATAAACCCCATCTTGTTATCCTCGATGGCAACAATACAATACGTGCCTTGTTGCCCCTTCTGTCACTGGGAAAGGACACCGCAAGATTGAACCCAAAGCTAAGCACTTCTCCCATGGCAAGAAAAACCAATCTAGTAGGCCAAACCAAACTGATAATTCAAAGAGACTTGCAAAGATAACCAATCATACATAAAAGAATTCAGAGAAGATTCAAATATTATTCATAGATAGACTTGATCATAAACCCACAATTCATCGGTCTCAACAAACACACCGCAAAAAGAAGATTACATCGAATAGATCTCCACGAGAGGGGGAGAACATTGTATTGAGATCCAAAAAGAGAGAAGAAGCCATCTAGCTACTAACTATGGACCCGAAGGTCTGAGGTAAACTACTCACACTTCATCGGAGAGTCTATGATGATGATGTAGAAGCCCTCCGTGATGGATGCCCCCTCCGGCGGAGCTCCGAAACAGGCCCCAAGATGGGATCTCGTGGATACACAAAGTTGCGGCGGTGGAATTAGGTTTTTGGCTCTGTATCTGATCGTTTGGGGGTACGTAGTTATATATAGGAGGAAGAAGTACGTCGGTGGAGCTTCGAGGGGCCCACGAGGCAGGGGGGCGCGCCCTAGGGGGGCGCCCTCCACCCTCGTGACCGCCTTGTTGCTTTCTTGACGGAGGGTCCAAGTCTCCTGGGTCTTATCTGATGAGAAAATCACATTCCCGAAGGTTTCATTCCGTTTGGAATCCGTTTGATATTCCATTTCTTCGAAACACCGAAATAGGCAAAAAACAGCAATTCTGGGATGGGCCTCCGGTTAATAGGTTAGTCCCAAAAATAATATAAAAGTGGAAAATAAAGCCCAATATAGTCCAAAACAGTAGATAATATAGCATGGAGCAATCAAAAATTATAGATACGTTGGAGACATATCAGGTAGCGCCTCTCATTAAGTAAATATATGGGCTTTTGAATTGATTTTATTATTTACTAGGGTGGATGGGCTGTTTTGTCTTGGGCCTAGAGAAACAATTACTACTAGTACAGTGGAGACACTCTACAGCTACCCAGAAAAACAATTTCTACTAGTACAATGGATACACTACCGCTTCTGGCTCCTCCTAGGTCATCGAAACGTCTCCCTCTACTGAATGTCGTTTTACTTTTGTTCACCGACATGCGGGCCATGTCGCGCGCAGGCCCAAATGCCATCCACCAAATTAGAAGGCGGTATGCAAGCAGAGAGTCACCCTGGTCGAAAGTAACGGCAAAGATCGAGCCTTCAGATCACAAAACCCCACCTCCTCATAGCCTAAGTTTGACGGACGAAGCAACCATCATTTCACTCTTCGCTGAATCCCCTTCTCCCTCACCGTCTTCAAGAAAACCAACACTCGCATCTGCCACTGTTCTTCTCTCCCAACGATGGGAAAGTAAGCGGATCCGTGATATTGGTATATTTTTGTTCAGAGAAAAAAAGAACTTTTGCAAAGCCGTAACCGATCCTCACTCTCTTTTTTGTTTCATTGTCATTGTGATTGTGTTTTCCGTTCAGTGGTCTCCTAGTATTCATCAGTTTCATGATGGAGGCTGATCCCCATGAGACAGAGAGCTCCAAGAAGATGGAGGCAGCCACCACTACAAAAAAAGACACATCCGTGACATTTTGGGCCGAACGAATTTTTTTCCTGTCATACATATGACACTTCTATGACGATAATTGTGACAAAACCCGGTATCATCATAGATGTGGTGGGATCCTACTTCTATGACAAAAAACCATGACGGAAAATGGGCTTTTCATCCTGGACGGGCCGGAGACGCAGCCGCATGACATTCTTTGGGCCGTCCATGACGGAAAAACCGTGGTAGAAGCGAGGGCGAGGAAAATTTCGGGGAGTTCCCGGTTACGGTGGGAGGTCGGGGGCCGAGCGATGCATGTTTCTCTCGTACACGTACGCGCGTGTGTGCGAGGCGTTGGCTCTAACTGAACCCGAGCGAGGTGTTGGGCTCTAACTGAACCCGAGTGATTGCACTGCAGGCTACGCGTTACTGAACCCGAGCGATCGATCGATGGCTGTTAACTGAACCCGATCGAGCGATTCCTTCGCTACTGCTGCTAACTGAAGCCGATCGATGCTGCCTCTGGATGAACAGTGAGCGTTGCGGGGGGGGGGGGGGGGTTTGATGAACCGTTACCGGTGGGGGTGGATGAACAGGACCCCGTGGTGGTGCCTCTGGATGAACAGGACCCCGATCGATCGAGCCGGTTGGGGCTGGATGAACAGGACCACCCCGTGGAGGGCTGGAAGAACAGGACCACCCGTGGAGGGCAGGATGAGCGATGAGACGGTGGAGGGCAGGATGAACAGTAGCCCGTGGAGGGGTGGTTGAACAGGAGCCCGTGGAGAGGGCTGGTTGAACAATAGCCGGTGGAGTAGCGCGCGGTGGAGGCTGGATGAACAGGAGCCCATGGATGAACAGTCGCAGGTGGAGGCTGGAGGAGGTTGACAGTGGATGAACAGTAGCTCGTGGAGGCTGGAGGGGGTCGACGGTGGAGATGAACAGTATCTCGTAGACTCCCGTTTTGCGGTACGCCACACCCCTCCCGATGAACAGGACCCCCGTTTCGACCGTAGCGCTCCAACACAAGTCTGTTTCGTCCGTTTTGCGGTACGCCACACCCCTCCCGATCAACAGGACCCCCGTTTCGACCGTAGGAGGTCCGTTTCCTCCGTTTTGCGGTACGCCACACCCCTCCCGATCAACAGGACCCCCATTTCGACCGTAGGAGGTCCGTTTCCTCCGTTTTGCGGTACGCCACACCCCTCCCGATGAACAGGATCACGTTTCGAACGTGGTCGGTCGAACACAAGGCCGTCTCCCCTGTTCTGTGTTATGCCAGGCCTCGTTTCCATCACCTGTTCCATCCAAGCCCTCCCGATGGACACGACGCATTCCGTTGCCTCCCCATGAGCACGACGCATTCCGTTGCCTCCCCATGAACACGACGCATTTCATTGCCTCCCCATGAACACGACGACGACGCTGTTTCTCCGTTCCGACCCAGCCATGTACACGAGCCCTCGCCATACGTATGCGCGAGTAGGCGTTCGAGACCCTGCCCATATGTGCGTACGTGGCCGTATTTTCTTTCTTGCACCCTGGCCGTTGTATGTACGTGTACATGCTACGTGCGCGCCTCTACTACGACACTTACGCGCCTCTACTACGACACGTGCGCGCCTCTACATTGACTAGTATATATATGTACGCACACGTTCGAGACCAGAATGACAACGCTACGTACTTTTCGACCAGGTGGGTCCCGACTGTCAGGCACTTCCTTGCCTGCGAAGATGTAGCTGGTGGGTCCCAGCAGTCAGGGGGCGAATCGTTTTTGTTTTTTTTGCGCGGACGCACTTCCTTGCATGCGAAGATGTAGCTGGTGGGTCCCAGCAGTCAGGGGGGCGAATCATTTTTTTTTGCCCGGACGCACTTCCTTGCGTGCGAAGGTGTAGTTGGTGGGTCCCATTAGTCTGGGGGGAAACATTTTTTTCACGAAATACGGTGGCCCGTCCAGTGGGTCCCTGCTATCAGGTGGAGGAATCATTATTTTCCGCGTAATAAGGAGGCACTTCCTTGCTGCCGCCGTGGACCCGGTATCGCCTCTCCACGTACAGTCCACGTCCGATGGAAGTCGTTCCTTGACCACGTTGACCACGCCGCGCCGAGAGCACCAGGGCGGTGGACGACGGCGAGGCCTAGGAAGGGGACGACGCGGAGCCGGTGAAGACGCGACAGTGGATGCCCACACGGAGAGGAGTATGAGGGTTCACTCATACGGCTGCGGTGTGAGGCTGCCGTCGCCGCAGGGCCTGGCCTGCAGTGGGAATAGTAGGGGGCGGTGAGGCCTCCGCGGCAGCACGACCGGCGCTGCTTTGGGTGGCTGGAGCAAGAAGATCAGAGGTTGAAGAAGCACTACGGCCGTTGGATGGACATCGTACGGTCACTGCAGCTAGAATCGTTTATATTGACTAAGTTGACAAAGCCCTTGGTACGTCAACTTAGTAGGCCCATGTGTCGACAAATGGTGCGCCCAGATGTCAGGGGGAGGAATCATTTTTTGGGCGGGTGATGCTAGAATATCCGAGATTGAAGAAGAAGCACGGCATCCGTTGGATGGACATCCAACGGCCACTGCTGCTAGAACCATGTGTTGACTATAAGTTGACAAAGCCTTGCATACGCGTCATCTCTATTTTTTAGGGGACGCGTCAACTTAGTAAGGCCAGAAGTGTTTGGCAGAGAACTTATATCCCATTTGAGATTTGTAAGAATGTGTAGCCCATTTTTGAATTCTAATGGAATTTACTACAACCCATTTACAGTTTGTTAAAAATACAGCCCATTTCAACCAACTGTTCAAAACCGAATTCAATAAAATTTCCCACATTTTGGATCCGTAATATTTTTATCCCGAAATTTCTAGTCAGATTAAATACAATTTCAATATAAATTTATATTACGTAAAAATCCAATGAAACATTGCGCTCGCAACAATTGATGAAATTAAAATTTTCAATATCCAAAAATAATATTTTATAAAGTAATCACGTGTTTGGTGCATTTTTTTATAGTTACTGTCCAGTTTTTATAATTACATCCCATCTATTATTTCTTAAAGGCATTTTATTGTTAAGCCTAATGCATCCCTCCTAGGAAAGATTTGCAGCCTAGCGGGGCGGAGAATAACAACTTGACCTTGCCTGGGTATTCCTAAAAAAAAGTATAGCTGGGCTAGCCATTTTCAGCTTGAAAAAATTAATATCTGGGCTGGATATGCTCGGGCTAGACGGGCCACAGCCCAGATTAATACCGCAGCGATGTTTTGTTGTTGTTCAGAGGAGAAAAATTAATATATGGGCTAAACATCGAAAACTTCTGCAAAGGTTACTCACACCTCAAAAACACAAATACTGCTCGAGCTACTTGGTCCCAGCTGTCGGCCGCTTCTTGTGCAATTCTCTCGTTTATTGACTACTACATAGGTTGACAATGGTGTGGGACGGTGATGTCAGGAAACCAGGGTGAAGAAAAATAAATTACTCAAGCGAGCACTTCCACCTCTGCCTCGTTGTCTCCCATGGAAACCCCTTTCCTCCCTTTTTTTTGCTCGGGCAAGGACCAATGCATGCAACACGTCCATGCGGTTATTAGGCAAGAAATAAAAGCGCTTTGCATGCTATGAATTACGATGGCCTGCATGGGTAGCTAATAAGGCATCCTCTTAACTGCTGTGATTAAATGTTGTGTTTAGAAGATAGAAATATTCTTCTTTTCCACCAATCTGCTTGCACCTAGGTCGTGATGCACCTTCTAATACGACTTATTCACCTAGACGGAGGGAGTATAGTTTTATACACACACACACACACACAAATATATATATATATACATATACATATATATATATATAATAAGGAGGCACTTGCATACATGAGGCTATGGACCTGGTGGGTCCCCATTGTCATCCTCTCCAAGTAAAGTCATCTCCTCGCTGCTGCTTTCCGCCTAAAAGACCGCCCGCCCCGCTTCCCGGTGCAGGATTGCTCCGCCTTCAAACGACACAAGTGTCGTCCGTCCGTCCATCTACCGCCCACATTAATGATACACGGTTGCCGAGGTGGCTACTCCCGCGCCACATGTCCGTCCCTCCGCCCACCCACCATTGCTATATAAACTGCTACGTCGGCCATAGCCGCAGTCATCCGCATCCGTTCCCTTTCTCCTGTCCACATCACTACTGCCCACCATGGCTTCCTCGCGCTCCAGCGCTCTTCGGGACGGGCAGACGACGGACCACAAGGAGATGGCAGCCATTGCTGCCGACCGGCTGGCCGGCAGGCAGCCGGAGAACGATGACGTCCCAATGGAGAACATGCTAGTCGATGATCCGACAACCCCCTCCTCTGCGCCATCCTTGCCGGTGCATTGCACCATGACCAACGGCGAGGCCCATGCCCAATATATGGACAGTGTGAGGCAGATGCGTCAGGAGCAGTTCCAGGAGGCGTAGGCCGACGCCGCCTACAACCACCATCTCCTCCAGGAGCACCTGCAGGCGGAGGAGCAGATCGCCGCGGAGCGGGCGGAGCAGGAGGCGCTGCACGACACGTACAGCTCCGCCCGCAAGGGCCGCCTCGAGCGCTGGCGGTACCGCATGCGGGTGGCGGATGCTGCGGCTGCCTACAAAGAGGCTAGCGAAGAGGGCGATGAAGCGGGCGAGGCGCTATTTGGCTAGACCGAGGACGAGGAAGAGGACAATGCCGGCTCCGACGAGTCCCTGCTCCGCTGGCGTCGACGAGGCCCTGCTCCGCTGAGGCCCCGTGGTGCCAACAACGAGGCACAGGACACCGCCGGCTCCGCTGAGGCCCCGCCCCGCCAACAACGAGGCAGAGGACATCGCCGGCTCACCCGAGGCCCCACCCTGCCGGCAACACGGGGGAGGATTTCCACCGGTCCGCTGAGGCGCCGCCCATCGGCAACGAGACAGAGGACATCGCCGGCTCCGCCGAGGCCCCACCCCGCTGCCAACAAGGCCGCGCCACATAGAAAACGAGGAAGAGTAGAACACAGTAGGTCGCCACCACTCGGGGTCCAAGTAAGGCCACCGCCGCTACCCTCCTGTTGAAGCCAAGCTAGGCGGGTTGACCATTGACGGCCGGTTAGCTTCCTGGCGGCGACGTGGAGTCGGGGAGTTCTGTTGGAGAATAACGCTGTTTCTACTTAATCTTTGGTGCGATTGGTCGATCGACACGTGGGCCCAACATGCCACATGTCGATTACGTAATCTGCGATTGCGATTAAGTCATCAAGCTTCTGTTATTCGGGGACACAGGTGGGTAGCTTCAGTTAATTAATTATACCTCCAGCGCACCCCTTTTTAGTTGAAGAATGTATGAAATGTAATGAAATCTGGCATGTTTATATGAAATCCGACCGTGTATGAATGAATTTATTTCGATTAGTTCGAATTCCTGTATCACTGGCATTGGATGAACATGCAAAACAATATGTACTAGCATTATTCCTGTGGTGATCACCTCGTTTGCAGCGATTTCACATGTACTCCCTCCGGTCCTTTCTAGATGCGCATACAAGTTTTGTCTGCAGTCAAAGTATCTCTACTTTGACCAATCTTATACAAAAAGTATGCACTTTCACAATGTGCAAAGTAAAAAGGAATGTATGAGTACAAAGAGTTTGAGCAGCTTTTTAGCATTTCTGTATATTGCAATCAAACACACAGGCGTGGCAATTCATAGAGAACATTCAAAACAATCGATGATTATGCATATCAGCGACTCACATGTCAGAGGCAATATTTACTTCAGAACTAAAGAATAAAGAAAAAATTGATCGACGTCACGACAAAGAAAGGGCGTCCCATTCGAAAATATCAAACGCATGTCTTGCTAAAATCAATGGGCAAAATTTGACAAGGTTGTCCCATTCCAAAATATCAAATGCCTACGATTGTGGAATGGGCAGGGTTTGCCATCAGTTCGGACATTGACATGGCACCTCGTGCTGAATAAACCAACTGTTCTTTTTGTGCAGTTCCACCAAAATCAACCAAATTCGCGCGTAGCTTGTATGATTTCTCCCTTATATGTTGCAACTCCTTGAACTTATCGGCACCTCCTTTCTTGTGGTGGAAATGAATGATTCGGTGTATTCATGAACATTTTGTGCAGTTCCCATTGAAATCAAGCTGAGCACCCCTGTTTGCACAAATACAAATAAGTGATTAGTATAGAGCAAACTGTACTATGAATTGACAATTTCAACAGGCACATACATGGTCCATGTAGAGCACACTTTTAGAAAAATGGAACTCACCAGAAAGAATGCTAGAACAACTTTGTACTCGCGCATCATAGCAAAAAAGTGGAGATTTTGTCAGTCCTTCTGAGCTGAAGTTAGTTTGGTCTTGTGGGGAGTAATGTAACCATCCTTCAACTGCTCCTTCTGATTATAAGATAGACAGGGCTTCTTCATCATGGCATAATCGGAACTAGTCACTTCACGTACTCCATATTCTTCTTCAGAGGAAGATGATCCTGTTGTGCAAAGACAAGAGGACTACTAAATGCTAGCATCACTGTTTGCTTGAAAAAAAGGAAAGGAAATATTTAAAACAACACAGGTGAAGCACTTCTCAAGGACAATACCACTTTTTCATGATAGTATGTAAACAGTAGCACAACGCCAATAGAGATGACAAAGCTCAATCATATGGATGAAATCAGTGGGCGAGTACCAACCTTTGACAGGAGGCTTATTGTGTAGAGCATATAGATGAAGCAATTCTCCGGAACCATCTGTTGCTATCTATGGTGGTGGCCATGCTTACTATATACTCCTCGATTAGTTTAATGTTTCCAACATCTTCTTGTGCAGTTCCACTAAAATATATGGTATCTTCAAAGAAGATCCCTGTTTGCACAAGTAGAGATAATTACATATTACATTAAGAGTGACATCAAATCAGTGGCAAAACAATTGCTCGTTCCAGCCATAGCAATAAATTAAGATGCAAAACTATATCATTACTTGTGTCATCATAGTTCCATTGCTTCATTACAGCACCGGGAGTTGATTTTTGTTTTTCTTCCCCTTGTTCTTCCCCTTCATCACTTGGTTCAATAAAAAACAAGCTTCGCCTTCAATGTAAGATTTGGCATGTCAATTAGGGAGCACACGTATAGTACTAAACTTAATTTTCTGATGAAAGTGGCAAAATACAGGCCAGCAGTTGTGAAATATCCTTATCTCACCTCAATGGGATATTAAGGTGCACATACAGATTGGAAGTCTTGTCTCGTACAAGTAGCACAGCATATGATGCACACTGCAGAATCATGTGAAAGAAGGCTAGTACTGACCTCTCATGATGCGTAATTCAAAAAACTCACAAGAAGAAGATCTGAAACAAATTCGCCTTAACGGATAGGAAGTAAGATCTCCTCTTGTGCAGTTCCACTAAGATCAAGCAATCAAGCAACGTTGTCGGTGTGACATTTTGGTTGAACTACACAAAACACTCTTAAAACAAGTGTTTTGTGCAGTGCAACAAAAGGTCACAATGGCAACGAGGTGAAGCAGATAACCCTGTTTACACAGAGGTGCAAAGGAAACAATTAGTGGTCAATAACGGTGGATGACACAGAAGCCAACAAAAAGAAGCATCTACCTTATCTAAATGGGAAAGAAAGCAAGATAGTAGCATTTCTCAAATGGTGGCATTGATTAATGTTAACATAGAGATTATATTAACAATAAAATTCGTTAAACATGTAATTTGCTTTTAACTGTGGCATTGCATCAATTTTCCAGCGGCATTATTAGAGGGTGTTTGTTTACAGGGACATTTTGGTGTGGGGACTATCCATGTCAGTCCCATCTAAACCAAACAGGAGGGACTTTTAGGGACTAAAAGTGGGCATTTGGGACTAAAGAAAGAAGACCCTGAGGGAGTCTTTTTGGGACTTTTTCCAACAGTTGCCCCTGCCACGCATCGCACCTTGTCTCTATTAATTCATTACTAGGGGTAACATGGTCTTTTAGCATGTCATTTAATAACCTCTAGTCCATATTTAGCCCCTGGAACCCAGCAGGTAGGGACTAGGGAGTTTTTAACCAAACAGGGCCTTAGATTAACAACAGCTAATGAGTTGCACGGACGGTCGGCCAGACACCATGTGCATCTACCGATGTCTTGTGGTCATGCACGATCTGTTGCAACAAAGAACAAACAACCAAGGAGCATATTTGTGTTGGTCCCAGTTTGTTATCTTTAGACGCCTTTCCCTATGTGAGTATGACAAATCTAGACCTGCTCAAACTCTACAGCCTTGTCCCTTCCTTTCCTTTTTGAACTAGTACTTCCGCCCCTTACTTTCCTCTTTGAACCACGTCCTAGATTTATGCGATACAACTTTCCCCACAACTTTCCCCAATTCCTTTCCTCTTTGAACCACGTCCTAGATAAATGCTATACAACTTTCCACCTTCATTTCCTCTTTGAACCATGTCCTAGATTCATGCTATATACAAATTTTCCCACTACTTTCCCCCACTCCTTTCCTCTTTGAACCACGTCCTAGATTCATGGTATACATGCAGCTAGAGCAATGCATGTGGAGTAAGTAAATTATACCTTAAGGTTCTTGGGCGTGGTTCGGTGGGCGACGGACGGGCGGGCAGAGAGAAGAAGGGGTCGGAGGCCCTCTGCACCGCCACTGGGTGGAAAGTGAACAATGCCAGTAGTCCCTTCGCCGACGGCGACAGCGTTAAGCCTCCTTCCCTTCCCGGCGGACGGATCCTGCCGGCTCTTTGAGCAGTAGTGAGGGGAGAGAGAGGCCAACGAAGTCTTGTTTAGATCTGGAAGGGCGAGAGAGTGAGGCTCCAGCGTGTATATATATATACTGGAGAGAGAGTGTGAAGTTTGCAAACCCTAGAAAACATTTTGACTAGTCAAGGAATCCTCCTGGCACAAGTTATGCTCAAGTGTAGTTATCGAACCCGAGACCTCAAGTTTGATGAGCGAACAGGCTAACCAGCTACACAACCCTCCCGTTATGTTCAACGAGAGGGAAATAACCTTTTATACATTCCTGCATTCGTGTGACAAGCATGCCGTGTTTTTTTGTGTGTGTGGGAGTCATTGGGATTTCAATCATAATCGTGTCATGTGGCTTTGGTGGTAAGACTATCCACAGTGGTGCAGAAATAAGGCAGCCTTAGTCACCTTACCTCTCTCCACGTAGTACGTTGGGTCCCACCAGTCAGAGGGTGAAACATACAAATTAATAAGAAAAATTAAAAGCGCCCGGTGATGTATATTACCTCACACATCTCGCTCTTGCCGGGAACACTGTCCAATTGATCCCTCTGTTTGCTCACGTACTATTTTAAGTGAATCCTTATTATAACATGCACACAAATTTTGGGCACTTGTATTCGACTTAAGTCAGTGTGCCACTGTATATCGTATACTTACTACTCCCTCCGTCTAGGTGTAATAAGTCACGTTAGAAGGTGCAACGGGACCAAGGTGCGTGCGTGTGCGTGCGTGCGTGTGTGTGTGCGTGTGTGTGTGTGTGTGTGTGTGTGTGTGTTTAACACCATGTGTGTGTTAGAGAGAGCGACAGATCGACCTACTCCTACAGAGAGATGTTGTGTGGTGTACGATTTTAGCCGCGAGAGTTGGTGCATCCTCTCGTTTCGGGCGTGTCTGAGGGACATGCGGATAGCTGCCACGCCCGCTCGACCAGCTGGCCCACCCAAAGCCCCTCCATCGCCAGTCTTCCGCTTTGAAAGCAGTCAGCGCTGCTCCAAAGAATCGGTGCCGCATTCATGCCCGGGCAGAGCGGACGCGACCTCTCACTGGCGCAAGAGTGATGGTTGCTTCATCCGTCCAACTTACTGCTGGGTCTATGTGATTTGATGGCTCATTGGTCTTTATTACTGAGGTGGTAGGACTGCTGGATGTCCCACCCTTTCGGCGAAAGGAGACTACTACTAGATTACAATTTTCTCCATTCTTACAGCGGAGGCGTGCAAGAGCAGTGAAAACACACAGGCTCAGTGATTACATGGCCCACCTCACAGTATCACCGTGCGACACCTAACTCTTTACATAGTACTCCCTCCGTTCCTAAATATTACTAGATGAGTCCCCGCGCATTAGCGCAGAACAACGGTATATCTCTCTGCGCAAAATTATCGATTTCATAGAACAAAAAAAAAACTCTATAACCTCATGACAAATGTGGTAGCCAAACTAAATAAACTCCCATCATCATTTAGATCATCCCACGTAAGGAAAAAAGATCAGCCAACTCCTACTGCATAATGGTATTATATTTTTCTTTTTGACATGTTAATGGGACTTAAAAGGTCACTTACATGCATGCTATCGGTGCATGCTTGCATGCAGACATGTTGATGTGATTTAAAACCCACTCACATGCATGTGGCACGGTATTTCTGCATGCTTGCATGTGGCTTAGTGCGGAGCCCCTCAACGTCTAGATCAGATGGCTATTATGGACTGATTTACTTCATCTAACGGCTACATCAATTTTAATGACGTGGCTCAAGGAGAGGACAGAGAATTCCTACTAGTGGGGGCTAGCTATTCTTTGTAGAGATTCCACTACATACGGAACAAAATGAATGAATCTACACTTAAAATGCATCTTTATACATCCGCATGTGGTTCATGGTGAAATCTCTACAAAGACTTATATTTAGGAACGAGGGAAGTACTAGTATAGTACGTCTTTGTAATTTATCAAATGAGATAAATTTGTACAATGCTATGAAGCTTCCGACACATTACATGTATCTTGCGTCCAAGGTTGCCCATTGCAACATTTCATCAAATACAAAGGAGACTAACATGCATGCTATTGCATCTCAATGATTGACAGCTCATAGCAAATATGTACTCCCTCCGTTCCAAAATAAGTGTCTCAACATTGTGCAAACTTTAGTACAAAGTTGTACTACTACTAAAGTTGACACTTATTTTGGAACAGAGGCAGCTAAAGAAAAAAACGATCCATGCAGTCCCTAGCCCTTGAATCGTGAACCCTGACCAGGCTTCAATTTCCTGGCAACGTTCAAGCTTCCTAATAAATGAAGTTTTCAACCTTTTGACCATCGAATCATTTTGTGCAGTTTCACCAAAATCGAGATGAGCATCCCTGTGGCAAAGAAATTAAAGAAGCGTGATTAGAATAAGATTACTGGGACTAGTTGATGAGACATAAAGTCATCACAAATACAGTACGTAGAAGCGAGTAGAGGTATGTGCGGGGCAAAGAAGTAGAGAAATATCCACGAGGAGTGATGTGGGCATTTGGAAGCGATGGTGCAAGCCGGCTGTAAAGGGAGTTGTATCTGAGGGACGTAGCTCAACCTTGAGGAGGGCGGCGGGAGGCGGCAACTGCCCACGTCACGGCAGTGAGCAAGGGACGAAGGCAACCTCACCGGCTTTGTGAGAGAGAACCGCGGGACCCCTGATCGGGACGTGCCGACAGTGGGTTTTCGCCGTCGGCGACGACCACCGCATCTACACTAAGCATCCACCCCTTCCCCAAGCGGACGTGATCCGCCGGGATGTTAGAGATGTGGCCTTAGTTGTTTTGTGCGAGAGTGTGAAGAGAGCAACCCCAACAAGCAACCGTGTAGGCTGGCCCGTCCTGACTATGTATACAGTGGAGCTGTTTCCTTTTCTCTCCATATGAACCTATCATATTGCGTACGTGCCACTGAAGAAAAAAAACTTTATTTATAAATGATGCGGCACCTACTACTCGTTCTCCTATAACCTTGCACTTGGCATCTCCAAAATATTAACCTTGCGATTGGCTCTTCGCCTCTTCGGGAAGTCGAGCAATAATGGTACTGCAGTATATATTGTTCTGGCTATATGAGACCGAATGAATTGTTGCACGTCCACCACGTGGGCGAGGGGCGAGGCGAGGGAGAGTGCTACATACGGAGCAAAATGAGTGAATCTACACTCTAAAATACGTCTATATACATCAGTGTTTGGAGTATGTACTAGTAGTTCATATTGAAATCTACTAAAGGACATATATATTCCAAACAATATGATATGATCTCTATAACCAAGGTAGTAGGGACGAGGAGTAAACGGAGGGAGTAGTAAATTTTTCTCCTCGTCCTGCGAGCCACCGCGCGCATGGGCGAGGGAGCGGGCGTGAGGCGTAGTAAGCAAGCTTCACCTCATCCTGTGAGCCACCGCGCCCGTGGGCGGGGGAGACGACATACTAAGCAAGCTTCTCCTCATTCTGTAAGTTCACGGGACACATCAAAAGTACTCCAGTGTATAGAGCCTTGCCTCTAAGGTAGGCCCCACATGGTTTGCCTCTTTTTTTAACATAACACGTCAAGTCACAATTTGTTTGTTCACCCGTGGTAGACGATCCTCCCTCCACCAAGTGAACAACCAGTTGTGGTGCCAAATTACCACGTGGGCTGCCTTTTTCGTACAGAAATGAGCTCCACCGTGTACACGCGCGGGTGTGGTTGGGAAAGAGACGGGAGTACGTGCGCCGTGCATGCACCTCTTCTCTTCGTGCACGTCCCCACCTACGTGGGTATGGTGAGAGATACAAACTGCGTTCGTGAGTGTTTTTTGTTTTGGGGTGGGGGTGGGGTGGGGGTTGATTTCATGAATTATTTGTGGGAATATGTGTCGATGACATCTCAAACAAAATTTTGCATGCAATGTGTGTGAAATGGAGGCCTATCCATATCATACATAGAGGGTCGGGCAATCCACGAGAAGAGAGGGAGGGGTCATAGCTATCGATAGAGTCGAAGAGAGGATCAAGTGGGTGAGTGCGAGATCGATGAAGAGAGCCATCGAAATTGTGTGTGTGTACAAGTCAAAGATATAGGGCGGTGGCCTACCGGAGCGTTAGAGGGCACACGTCAAGTTTGGGTGTGGCAGGGAGACATGACTAGAGCGCTCGATGTATCGGTGTGTGTGGGGGGGGGAGGGGGTTGTGGGAGGGGTAGGCAGAGGCCTAACTATAGAGGTATAACGACTCGTATATGTGTTGAGAAGGAGAGACCCAACTATGTCTTGAGGGAGATCGGTCGACGTCCATACATAACTAAAGGGCGGGAAATATGATGGGAGAGAGAGAGAGGAGAGAGAGAGAGAGGGAGATGGAGGGAGAGGGGTAGAGTGTTGGATGGGTGATGGAGTTGCTTCTGGAAGATGGTGGGAGAGGCCTACTAGAAAAACTGAGGGTGGAACTGCAATATTATCAATAAGAGTGGGGATGTGTTTCTGTGTGTGCCTGTGCGAGATAGATCTGTCGGGACGCATCCATGGATGATGAAGGGGAACCATGTGTTTGGTAAGCAAACCTAACTAGATCGGTAGATCAATTGTTGTTTGTCGGAGGAAGGGAGAGACACAACTAATGAGGTAGATCGATTGACGTGTGGGTAAAAACGAGTTATAAGGACCTAGCTAGCTATATGTATAGCGAGAGATCGGTCGGTTTACGTCCATTTGTTAGAGGCAAATAAGGCCCAGCGAGACGGATAGACAGAGAGAATGGAGCTAGGAGGTGGTGCGAGAGGCCCAACTACTAGCTAGATAGGGGGAGGAGTGTGCGGTTGTGAGAGCGATGAAAAGAGGGGCGAGAGTTTACTCGTGTGTCTGACCGTATGAGAGACACGAGGCAAGGACACATAAAGCAGGAGATTTAAGGTGTGTTTGTATGTTGTAGGCAGGCATCGCTGGAGAGGTTTATCGATCGGTGTGTGTCAGGACCCCGATCCTAAGTCACACCGATCTAGCATGTAACACATCATATCACTTTGCGGCCTCACGCACGGTATCCCACGGGTGTCGCCTTACCATGGCCGGGACCGTTTGCGCCTTTTGGCTCACGTATATGATAGTGTCGCTAGCATCCATATGACAAAGAACCCGGGCCGACATGGCTAGTCGTGAACCCAAAGCGGCGCTAACCTATGGGGACAGGCATACATGAATCACATCGAGCATGTCGGTCATCAACGTATAGATTCCGGCTGTAGCACTGGGCTAACAGGACTCCGTGAACCGGGCTGTAGCAGGCTAGGCAGGACTCCGAATAACACCGCGCGAAATTT
Organism: Aegilops bicornis; assembly: GCA_021605145.1. Classification (NCBI taxonomy): domain Eukaryota; kingdom Viridiplantae; phylum Streptophyta; class Magnoliopsida; order Poales; family Poaceae; genus Aegilops; species Aegilops bicornis. Next base: position 414,425,588 of record CM038672.1, read on the forward strand.
CCCCGAAGGGACAAACATAGGAACGAAGTGAAACACATGCCGCCGATCAAGTGTCCAAGCAGTAGTCTTTGGGCTAGCGGGACTCCGGTGAACCGGCTGTAGCGGACTACTATCGCTCGAAGCACGAGACTACATTTCCCCATACGAGAGGCTGCCAAGGATAAACAACTAGTTTGTCGGATCCCACACATACCAAGCATTTCAAACATACACACAATATGCTCAATATGTGTAGATACAACATGGCATCACAACATAACTCTCGACTCAAATATTTATTCATTAGGCTCGAGGAGCGAGATATTACAAACATGGGTCTCATGACCCAACACTTCAGAAACATACAAGTGAAGCACAAGCGGAAGCTAAACATGTCTCGAGTACGCATAACTATAAATGAAAAGGGCTGAGAAGCACGACTATCTACCAGATCCTCGCCGAGGCACAAGATCGTGGCTGAGGTAACAAGCTAAACGTCGAAGTCCAAGCGGAACTACTAAGCGAGACCAAGTCTCTCTCGCAAAACATAAAATAAGCAAACGTGAGTACAAACGCATTTCAAAGAAGACTTACATCGAGAACTAGCTACATATGCATCATTATCAAAAGGGGTGGTGGAGTTTGACCGCAGCAAGCCAGCTTTGACTCGGTGGCTATCCTGAACTACATTGCAATTAACTCTTTTGAGGTGGCGCACACGAGTCCACATATTCACCATATCAATACACCACTATGGATCCGCTCCCGTCTCCCTTCGAGAACGCCATCCATAGCACTCACGCTTATCTTGCGCATTTTAGAGTATCCACTTTCACTTGTCTATGAACTGATATAGGCAAGCCAGAAGTCCTTCTCCACGGACACGGCTATTCGAATAGATCATATTAAACCCTGCAGGGGTGTACTTCTTCACACACGCTCTCACCACTTACCGTCGTTTACACGACATGTACTCGGCAACCTTCAAGCGGAAGCCCAACGTGGGTGTCGGCCACGGCCTACCTAAACACTCAAGTCCCTAGTCCAGGTTTATCGCCTATTCGGGTTCCATCCGCAGGAGTCCGCCGAGGTTTCCCATACAGCCCCGAACGATGTGTGCAGGGTTCCCGAGACACCAAACGGGTGAATCGGTACATCAACACGGTGCCTACATAACACAACCCACCCCTACGGTCAGCGTTGCGTGCGGCCCTGACATACTACAAACACCGAGAAACTACTTGCAACTCCCGGATGAGGACAAGGGTGGTTAAGAAGCCGAGAGGGTCAATTAAGGATCCCAATGCGTGGTAGTAACTGTTTCATGGATCACAAACACGTAACTCAGTTCACGAGGACGGCTGCAATGAGACAACCCACCATGTACTCCTACATGGCCTCTCACCGCTACCTTTACCAAATCGTGTTCACACACTTAGCTCACACCTGTGATGGGACATGTTCACACAACCATTCCAATTCATTCCCGATGAATCGGACTGACTCAACTCTAAGCAGTAGCAGGCATGACAACAAGCATGAATGAGTAGGCACAACATGGCTCAAACAACTCCTACTCATGCTAGTGGGTTTCATCTAATTACTGTGGAATGACAGGTCATGCAGAGGATAAAGGGGTTCAGCTACCGCAACAAGTAACACATGAGTCGTCGTTGTCCTAATGCAAGAAAATAGAGCAGGAGCGAGAGAGTGGGATTATATCGAGAATGGACAAGGGGTTTTGCTTGCGGCACTTCGAAGATAATATAGTTCTTCATCGGTGTCATCGAATTCATCGTCGGTACGTCGTCTACTGAGAGGGGACAATTACCGGCAACAAGAGAGAACACAATCAATGCAATGGACATTCACATGAATGACATGTCATGTTAAGGTACTGAATTCACCTAATGCAATGTCTAGCCAGGTTAATTGAAGTGGATTTCAAACAAGGTTAAACTCCAACTCCAAATGCTAGTTCATAATTTACCCTAATCATGATTCATCCTATTCAGTGAGGTTAACTTGTTCAAACATGCATGGAAATGCCATAAACAGATTCTTCATATTTTTCTGATCATTTTTCATATATAACTTATTTCCATTGGAGTTACGGTTGAATTTATATGATTTTTAGAAGTTTAGAATATTTTCTGGAATTTCCTGAATTATTATAAATCCAGAAAATGATTTATGGCGTCAGCACCACGTCACTGTGACGTCAGCAAGTCAACTGGGCGCCCAGGTCAAACCTGATCCATGGGACCCACTGGTCAGTGTCTCTGGCTGGTCTAGGTGGATGACAAGTGGGACCAGTCAACGTTGACTTGACTAAGTCAAAGTCGACACGTGGGGTCCACAGGTTAGCACTAATCTAAGCAGAAAAATAAAACTAACCTAATTAGGCTCGGGGCCCACATGTTAGTGGGTCGGGGGTTAATTAGCGGGTGATTAGGCCTAACGAGGTGGCCACGTCGGCGGCTAATCGCCCGGCGACCTGAGCCACGGCGAGGCGTCGGGTTTGCATCTCCGGCGACCAAAGGCGGGGCGGAAGCATCTACGTGGAGCTGGGACTCGCCGCATCCATCTGCATAAGCAGCGGGGTGAGGTGGCCAGGCTCGCGGAGGCAAGCTTCATGGCGGTGGCCGGAGTTCGGGTGCAAGTGGGGATGGGGCTGCGATGCGCGAACGAGCGCGGCGAGGTGCCTTGGAGGCTCTACGCGACGCGGGGAGCGCGTTGGGCGCATGCCCGGGACCAAATGGTCACCGGAGCATCACCGGCGATGAGTGCGGGCGGCGGCGCGTCCGGGTGAGTGCGGTGTGGTCGCTACGGTGCGCGGCAGAGCGAACGGAGAGGGGGAGGATAGGCAGAAGCTCACGGTGATTGTCGTGGGGTGGATGGCGAGCTCGGTGGAGCACCGGAGCATGCGGGGCAGCGAGGCGGATCTCCGGCGGCTGAGGAGGAGAAGGGCATCGGGGCGGCGCTTCGGGGCCCTTCCGGTCACGTGGCTCGGTGAGGAGGTAGGGAACGAGGTGGCGGAGCTCGAGGATGGCTCGGGGCGGCTCGGGGATGGCCGTGGCCGGGGTAGTGCCCGTCGGGCGGCGGTTGCGTTCGGTGGTGCGAGAGGGAACGAGACAGAGGAGGGAGAGGAGCTCGGGAGAGAGTGGGAGGCTGGGGCGTGGCTGTCTCCGTGGCTGGAAGGGCCTCGAGGGCGTGAGACAGGCGGGGAGGAGGCCACGGCGTCGCCCGGCCTTCGCCACGCCTCGCCTCTGCCTCCGGGCAGAGGAGGACGATGCGCGGTGGGGTAGGTGGGCTGGGCCGGCCAGGCTGATCTTTGGGCCGGTCGGGTGGCTCTGTGCAGGGCTGGAGGGGTAAGTTCAGGTGAGTTGCTCTCTCTCTCTCTTTTATTTATATCTAAATCCTGTTTTCTATTATTCTGTATCTGTTTTGTTTTAGTTTAGTAAAATACTAAACCATTTAAATAAATCCTGAAAATAATTGTGGGCATTAACTGAATTATTACAGAGGCCCTTAACTATTTTTTCAGAATTGTTGGAGCATTTAAAAATATTAATAGTTTTTTAAATGCCCCAATTCAAATACAATATGGTTTATTCAAATATCCAAAATGTCTTGGAAAAATATCCATCATCTCTGGATATGGTTTTCACCCTTTCCCATTAATCATGAATATTTTTGCAAACCAATTTGGGTTTTTGAAAATATTTTTTTGAATTTGAACCTATTTGAATTGCTTTGGTGCTAGGGCTTGGTCATCCCCATTTCAGATTTAAATGAGGTTTAAACATGATGCATGGATGCAATGCCATTAGTTACAGGCAAGCTCTAGGGCTGTGACAACTCACCCCCACTAAACAAGAATCTCGCCCCGAGATTCAAGACGTGAGGTAAGAGGAAAAAGGAAGTCACAAAACTATCACAATCTTCATGATCCATTTGCCCTTCTCGAAGATGTTGATTTACTCCATCATCTTGGTCTTGACGACTTTGCTATCGAAATCTTCACTCGACACGACAACAGCAAGGAGGGGGAAACCCTACATGATTCGATTTTCACGAAGATCAAGTAAACATGATCGACTCCTTCGACCGAGATGGGGACACATCTCGAGTTGAGACACAAAACACAACGAGAGGGACGGAGGAACAAATGACGGGGTTTGATTGGTGGCAACAATTCCACGCTTAGAAAGATGGTGGATGGTGTCAAGGTGGCGAGGAAATATTTGCCATGATTCAATAACGGGACACCCCAGGAGAGGTGACGCGAGGAACTATTCCCTTAAGTGGCAAAAACAATTACTTTTGAATCAGAAATCATTGAAACTCTTCATACCAGCCTAAGGCAATTCACAAAGATCGTTTGGTGGAGTGCAAGGAATGGCATACCCAGATTAGAATGGATGATGTGGACTACCTTGTTGAAGACAACGCAATGGATGACTTTTGCTTATCACCGGAAATGGATGGGACCCATGGTAAGTCCACTTTTGAAGATAATATTGGACAGCAATTACCGAGAAAGGCAGCCCATGGGGAGTTGGCACAATAGGGTGCAAGCTGGGAACAAAAATGCAAATGCTGGGAATGTTCCAACCATCATATCTGCCTGAGATTCAGATCTGGTTGGTGTTAGGATATTCCAGACTCATCGAGTCTAGAATGGAAAATGAAAGTTTGCAACACAAATCGACGGAAAAATGTTGATTCTCGGGAATGAACTACGATAGCAAGCTCCAAAACATGAGTTGGTTTTGCTACAAACATGTGAACACGTTGTCCTAGACAAGCATGACCACATAGTAGTCTTATAATAAAACACTACCGAGTTCAGGTGGGAACCATCATCGAGGATGATGAAGTCTTGTGCATTACCATGGATTAGCACTTAACTCCTTTTCCTAGAACAAGTCAATCAGTGGCTTGGTGTGCTATGGAATTCATATGAAATGAAGATGATCAGTCTATCAGACCATAGAATACTTCGCACGTGCATGACTGACTTGGAATGATTCCAAAGGAAACAAAACAAACCTTTCTCAAATTCATGGCGGCAACTTACACCTAAAGCACATGAATTCGAGGAATTCACTCTTTCCATCCAAGCATAGGCTTCATGAACGGAACACGAAGAAATGCTTACACAAGTTTCCAACACTAGGTTGATGTTCAACATGACTCATGGGGGGAGACAAAATGCTCTTGATGGGCTCAACAGCAACTCATCGGAATTTCCATATCCTTTGGACTTCCACCATCATGGGAACACGGTAATAGTATTGGTCGGACCAAAAGATGTAATGGTGTATGCCCGAGGGGTCAACCACGAGTAAGACAACATTACGAGCATCGTTAATCTTGATTCGATTTGACGATAGCCCACACTCAAATCAAAGGATTAATAAGACAATAGGTCCGGCAACTGATCACAAGGACCAATTGATGAAGATATCATGTTTCTTCAACACACACTACACAAGAATATCCCTTTGGAACGAACTAAGTAAGGCAAGCTTTTATCTTCCAACTCTCCAAGTTGTTGTCTAGCTTAACCAACTAGCTCAGGAATAACCAACACAGATTCTTGGAGAAAGGGTGGTTCACAAGAAACCAACTTGATCACGAGCTCAACATAATAGTCAGGAAACAACCCAGTAACACTTCCAAGAAGATATTTGGAAAGTCACGAACTACCGGTATGTTACTAAGCTCGAGATCAATCTTGCTTTTGAGGGCAAGGCGATATGATCAAATAAGCAAGGGATTGAATAATCCTATCTCATTGATCGAAGGTGCACCAGAAATAAGGACTAGGTAGCACGATCAATCTTAGTATGATGATTTAATAACCAACACGCTAAGAGTGAAAATATTGTCCATTAACTACCAAGCAACGAGGTTGCTAGGAGTATCGATTTCACACATCACAATTCACTTGTCGACATTCCGGTTGCATCAACACGGGACCGAGGAATGAATGATGATGATGAGAAGTATCACTACGACAGGAATTCATAAGAGAAGGTGCAATTCTCATGATGTTCCTGACATAAAGATGGTAACACTCCAAGGTAGAGCAGAATCAAAGCTGGATTGGCATTTTGATCTGCGGAATACAACTGCTTTGACCCAATCCTAGAAATGGATGAGGCACTGGAGTTTGTTTCTCCTAGTCATTCCAGAATAGAATGGCTTGACGGACCACAAGGATAATAGACATCGATAAACAAATGCACACATACTCTTGACTATCAATTGACAGATGGGGTCGGAATACAACTAAAAAGAATAACTCGAAGGAACATATGATTTTCTGAGTTGTGGATGCATAGATTAGTATGTCGAGCAAAGCTCAACATTTCTTCCGGATAACCCATGCGGGGAAGGTAGAAATGGCGAGTCACAATATAGAATGGAGTACTCCTCAAGAGCACCCTGCTCGTGATCTTTTGGTTCAAAAGAACTTATGCCATAAGCGGTTCGTAGTATTTGGAAGAAGGAAATACCACGGACCTCGAGGACTATCGCAAAGTTACTAATATCCTAAAGGAACTAGCAATTACTAACAACATGAAGTAGGGTAAATCTCGGGTTCAGAAACCCAGGAGTAGAATGCCTACTAACTAATAACATCACGGGATGCTTTCGAGAATAATGGCCAGAATCATCACTGGGGATACAAAAGCATTGCTAAATTGCTAGATGACTTCCTAAACACCTAGGGTCATAATAATAGTTCCAACATATCTGTCAAGGCAATAAATTACCTCAACGCACCGGTTGGTGTGCTTATTACGACCAAAAAGGACATCGGAAGCGGAAGGAAAGGATTTGCAAATGCATCGGACTATTTAGAGACACAGGATGACTCGGACAAAGATAACAGCTGTAAATGCTCAAAATGATTTGAGACATCCTGCAAAAATGGTGGCATAACCACTCAACATCACAATATCAAGGTTCGAAATCAGCAATTATCATACGAGAAAATAGTAGGAACTGAACCGAGGCTTAAAACCAACAATCTTAAAAGTACGTGGATTAGTAACACGTCATCACGATAGGTAGATGAGAAGCCTAGTTCTTAACCCGTAGAAGAGAAGAGGTTGACTCAGATCGGAAGGCCATGAGGTATAAGGAGTAAAAAGAGCCTTACGTTCCCTTCCACAATCAATTCCTTACATAACTAAAGCATTTCTAGACACAACCCGACCAGTTTGGCTTGGTAAACCTACTGAGCGATCGGGGCTACGTCTGAACGCTGTCGGGACCCGATCCTAAGTCACACCGATCTAGCATGTAACACATCATATCACTTTGCGGCCTCACGCACGGTATCCCACGGTGTCGCCTTACCATGGCCGGGACCGTTTAGCCTTTTGGCTCACGTATATGATAGTGTCGCTAGCATCCATATGACAAAGAACCGGGCCGACATGGCTAGTCGTGGAACCCAAAGCGGCGCTAACCTATGGGGACAGGCATACATGAATCACATCGAGCATGTCGGTCATCAACGTATAGATTCGGGCTGTAGCACTTTGGGCTAACAGGACTCCGTGAACCGGCTGTAGCAGGCTAGGCAGGACTCCGAATAACAACTGCGACATTTCCCGAAGGAACAGACATAGGAACGAAGTGAAACACATGCCGGCCAGTCAAGTGTCCAAGCAGTAGTGCTGGGCTAGCAGGACTCCGGTGAACAGGGCTGTAGCGGACTACTATCGCTCAGAAGCACGAGACTACATTTCCCCATACGAGAGGCTGCCAAGGATAAACAACTAGTTTGTCGGATCCCACACATACCAAGCATTTCAAACATACACACAATATGCTCAATATGTGTAGATACAACATGGCATCACAACATAACTCTACGACTCAAATATTTATTCATTAGGCTCCGAGGAGCGATATATTACAAACATGGGTCTCATGACCCAACACTCGAAAGCATACAAGTCAAGCACAAGCGGAAGCTAAACATGTCCGAGTATAGACAACTATAAATGAAAAGGGTCGAGAAGCGACTATCTACCAGATCCTGCCGAGGCACAAGATCGTAGCTGAGGTAACAAGCTAAACGTCGAAGTCCAAGCGGAACTACTAGCGAGACCGAAGTCTCTCTGCAAAACATAAAATAAGCAAACGTGAGTACAAACGTACTCAGCAAGACTTACATCAGAACTAGCTACATATGCATCATTATCAAAAGGGGTGGTGGAGTTTGACTGCAGCAAGCCAGCTTTGACTCGGTGGCTATCCCGAACTACGACTCGCAATTAACTCTTTTGAGGTGGCGCACACAAGTCCACATATTCACCATATCAATACACCACTATGGATCCGCTCCGCCTCCCTCACGAGAACGCCATCCATATCACTCACGCTTATCTTGCGCATTTTAGAGTATCCACTTTCACTTGTCTATGAACCGATATAGGCAACCCGTAAGTCCTTCTCCACGGACACGGCTATTCGAATAGATCATATTAAACCCTGCAGGGTGTACTTCTTCACACACGCTCTCACCACTTACCGTCGTTTACACGACATGTACGCGACAACCTTCAAGCGGAAGCCCAACGTGGGTGTCGGCCACGGCCTACCTAAACACTCAAGTCCCTAGTCCAGGTTTATCGCCTATTCGGGTTCCATCCGCAGGGAGTCCGGCCGAGGTTTCCCATACAGCCCCGAACGATGTGTGCAGGGTTCTCGAGATACCAAAGCAGGCGAATCGGTACGGGGCCACGGTGCCTACCGCAACACAACCCACCCCTACGGCCAGCGTTGCAGCGGCCCCCAAAGATACTACAAACACCAGAAACTACTTGCAACTCCCAGACTTAGGACAAGGGTGGTTAAGAAGCCGAGAGGGTCAATTAAGGATCCCAATGCGTGGTAGTAACTGTTTCATGGATCACAAACACAGAACTCAGTTCCTGAGGACGGCTGCAATGACACAACCCACCATGTACTCCTACATGGCCTCTCACCGCTACCTTTACCAAATCGTGTTCACACACTTAGCTCACACACGCAGTAGGACATGTTCACACAACCATTCCAATTCATTCCCGATGAATCAGAACCGACTCAACTCTAAGCAGTAGCAGGCATGACAACAAGCATGAATGAGTAGGCACAACATGGATCAAACAACTCCTACTCATGCTAGTGGGTTTCATCTAATTACTGTGGAATGACAGGTCATGCAGAGGATAAAGGGGTTCAGCTACCGCAGCAAGTAACACATGAGTCGTCGTTGTCCTAATGCAGTAAAATAGAGCAGGAGCGAGAGAGTGGGATTATATCAGAATGGACAAGGGGGTTTTGCTTGCCTGGCACTTCTGAAGATAATATAGTTCTTCATCGGTGTCATCGAATTCATCGTCGGTACGTCGTCTACTGAGAGGGGACAATTACCGGCAACAAGAGAGAACACAATCAATGCAATGCATATTCACATGAATGACATGTCATGTTAAGGTACTGAATTCACCTAATGCAATGTCTAGCCAGGTTAATTGAAGTGATTTTCAAACAAGGTTAAACTCCAACTCCAAATGCTAGTTCATAATTTATCCTAATCATGATTCATCCTATCCAGTGAGGTTAACTTGTTCAAACATGCATGGAAATTCCATAAACAGATTCTTCATATTTTTCTGATCATTTTTCATATATAACTTATTTCCATTGGAGTTACGGTTGAATTTATATAATTTTTAGAAGTTTAGAATATTTTCTGGAATTTCCTGAATTATTATAAATCCAGAAAATGATTTATGGCGTCAGCACCACGTCACTGTGACGTCAGCAAGTCAACTGGGCGTCCAGGTCAAACCTGATCCATGGGACCCACTGGTCAGTGTCTCCGGCTGGTCTAGGTGGATGACAAGTGGGACCAGTCAACGTTGACTTGACTAAGTCAAAGTCTGACACGTGGGGTCCACAGGTTAGCACTAATCTAAACAGAAAAAATAAAACTAACCTAATTAGGCTCGGGGCCCACATGTTAGTGGGTCAGGGGGTTAATTAGCGGGTGATTAGGCCTAACGAGGTGGCGTCGGCTAATCGCCGGGCGACTACTGTGCCACGGCGGAGGCGTCGGGTTTGCATCTCCCGGCGACCAAAGGGGCGGACGGAAGCATCTACGTGGAGCTGGGACTCGCCGCATCCATCTCGCGCATAAGCAGGGGGGTGAGGTGGCCCGAGCTCGCCGGAGGCAAGCTTCATGGCGGTGGCGGAGTTCGGGTGCAAGTGGGGATGGGGCTGCGATCTTGTGAGCAGCGCTGGCGAGGTGCCACGGAGGCTCTACGCGACGCTGGGAGCGCGTTAGGCGCATGCCGGGACCAATGGTCACCGGAGCATCACCGGCGACGCGGGCGCGGGCGGCGCGTCCGGTGAGTGCGGTGTGGTCGCCACGGTGCGGCAGAGCGAACGGAGAGGGGAGGATAGGCGAAGCTCACGGTGATCGTCGTGGGGTGGACGGCGAAGCTCGGTGGAGCACCGGAGCGCAAGGGCGGCGAGGCGGATCTCCGCGGCCGAGGAGGAGAAGGGCATCGGGCGGCGCTTCGGGGCCCTTCCGGTCACGTGGCTCAGTGAGGAGGTAGGGAACGAGGTGGCGGAGCTCGAGGATGGCTCGGGGCGGCTCGGGGATGGCCGTGGCCGGGGTAGTGCCCGTCGGCGGCGGTTGCGTTCGGTGGTGCGAGAGGAGCAGGAGAGGAGGGAGAGGAGCTCGGGAGAGAGTGGGAGGCCTGGGGGCGTGGCTGTCTCCGTGGCGCTGGAAGGGCCTCGAGGGCGTGAGACAGGCGGGGAGGAGGCCACGGCGTCATGGCCTTCATCACGCCTCGCCTCTGCCTACAGCGGAAGGAAGACGATGTGGTGGGGTAGGTAAATTTGGGCCGGCCAGTGCGATCTTGGGCAGTCGGGTGGCTGCGCAGGTGGGCTGGAGGGGTAAGTTCAGGTGAGTTGCTCTCTCTCTCTCTTTTATTTATATCTAAATCCTGTTTTCTATTATACTGTATCTGTTTTGTTTTAGTTTAGTAAAATACTAAACCATTTAAATAAATCCTGAAAATAATTGTGGGCATTAACTGAATTATTACAGAGGCCCTTAACTATTTTTCAGAATTGTTGGAGCATTTAAAAATATTAATAGTTTTTTTTAAATGCCCCAATTCAAATACAATATGGTTTATTCAAATATCCAAAATGTCTTGGAAAAATATCCATCATCTCCGGATATGGTTTTCACCCTTTCCCATTAATCATGAATATTTTTGCAAACCAATTTGGGTTTTTGAAAATATTTTTTTGAATTTGAACCTATTTGAATTGCTTTGGTGCTAGGGCTTGGTCATCCCCATTTCAGATTTAAATGAGGTTTAAACATGATGCATGGATGTAATGCCATTAGTTACAGGCAAGCTCTAGGGCTGTGACAGTGTGTGTCGGAAAGGAGTTGTGGAGACTCTGGGAGAACGACCTAAAGAAAAAAAATGAATGTGCCCGGTGGATAGAATGCCGAGGGAGGGGGAGGGCGAGGGCGAGGAGGGCGTGTGCATGCACGAGAGAAAGTTAGTGGTAGCTACAAAGGTTAGAGGATTGTGTGGATGTAAGAGACTAACAAAGATCATAATTTCATATGAAAGCGGATTCATATATTTGAATAGGAGATCATAGTGTTTTAAACATTGCATGCATGAATATAGCGCTGATACACGTGTTGTGCACATGTTATACCATAATGTGATAATGCATGGCGTTTGCAACTCACAGCTAAATGCCGAACAATCTAAACCATACTATACATCAAACAATCTCACATTTTATTTGAATTTGTGATAATGTGTGGCATTTGCAGCTTACAACTAAATATCGAACAATCTAAACAATACTATATATCAAACGTTCTCACATTTTATTTGAATTTGTGGTAATGTGTGGTGTTTGCAACTCACATCTAAATACTTGTAGGCGTAGGGGGCGGGGCACCATACATAATGTGATAAACACATTATACATATGAGACATGATTTAGATTACGAAGATCTAGCTAGAGCTAGAAATGTAATGTGATTTGAAATCAAAATAAAGTGGATTCAAAAAATCTAGTTCGAGTTCATATAGTACACATAGTTCATATGTAACTCAAGACTAATCATGTGGTGTCTTTGTGAAGATAATACACAAATGATGGTTTAACTTGACAATAATGATGATTGTAGATCTTATTAAAACAGAGAAACGAATTCAAATGCTTTGACTTCAAAACAATCATTACTGTAGATCTTATTCAAATAGAGAAACGAATTCAAATTTAGTTCATATTGAAGTGGTAGTATATACATTTGGAATGCACTAAAACGTTCATTTCAGTAGTAGGTTGCATGCATTATACACGTAGCGAAATATTTTAATTGAACATAACATGAATTCAAAGTTTTGAATGACATTTGTAGGGCACATTGATTTGGTACAGTACACGTTAGGCTTGTCCGGAAATTTCAACCCACACCTTGTTAGCCCGAAATATTTAAGATATATCTTTGTCTCGTTGTGCTCGGCTAACTCCTCCATCTCAACCCGCGCCTTGCTATTCCAAAATTACAACGCGCGTGAAAACTCCCACCTCCTGTGAAATCCCGACACGCAAAATGCCCGTGGTACCCCTGAACCGAAAGAACCGCCTCAAATTGGTGGGGGTACTTTCGTAACTTACCCCACATTTCGGACAAGCGCGTCTCTAAGCCATGGTTCCCCACTGCCATCCCATCCTCCCACCCATTCGTACACCGAGGCCGCGAAAACCCGCGACGAAACCCCACACCCTGCTCCGTCCGCCACCCAGCCGGAGCCTCTTCCCCGACGACGTCGTCCACAGCAACACCTCGACGTCCCTCATCCACCGTACCGGATGAGGATCCGTCGTCAATCTCATCGTCCCGCCGGTTCAGCCACCCCGTCCTCCACTTCCAAGGAGCTGCCCCGATGTTCCCCTCGTCTTTCGCGCCATCTCCATTCCCACACCGCCGTCTTCACCTGCACCACCGTAAGAGCATCATCATCACCGTTTCCTCGGATGAAGCTGCGGCCTAATCGGCGCCACCAAAGAGGTTGTACACTAATCTCCGCATTTTCTTCTTGATTCGATCTCACGGTGATGCGGGCGCTCGGTCCCGAGCCGACACGGCGTGGCTCCATCCACGGCGGCGTCGCCGGCCACTTCCTCCATGGTGTCGCTCCCTCGGCGGCGACATCCACATCAGTAGGACCAGCTACTGCTTTAGCTCTCGCTCGCGCTGCTGCTCTGCTCTTGCTCTCGGTCCCCTTCCTGGTCTGCTCTTGCTATTGCTCTTGCTCGCGCTGCTGCTCTCGCTCTTGCTCTTGCTTGCGATGCTGCTCTGATTTAGCTACACTTCACTCCGATGCCGCTGGGGTGAAGGAAGAACCAGCCGCAGCAGGGAGGGGGGCTCGCCGGAGAGGTACCCCACTATCTCTTAGGGTCCAGGATGGGGGCGGTGGTCGCCGGCGGTGGCGGGGTGTGACACTCCAAAAATTTTGATTTTTGGTTTTTATCAAACTCTTTATTTGATTTGAAGGAGGCTATTTAAAATCTTTCTAAAAAGACTCTCCTTCTCAAAAAAAAATCTCTTATGACAAATATTTTTTTTTTTCATCCTCAACCTTGATGTTTGGTATTGAAGACTTTTCATTTGGTGTTAACCCATCACAATTAGTTTTGGAAACAATTTCTATTAAAAGGAAGTCCTATGGGTTTTGGGTTTATTCTTTTTATTCATACCATTCTCTTTTGTCATGCCTCATGTTGAAACTTTCTTCCAAAACCACTACCTCCACTTTGGGTCAAGTCAAATATTCAATCCCAGCAAGTTCAACCCATTTTTTATTTTTATTCTATTTATTTAATCGTCAAAACTATTTCTGGCATTATTTTTGGACCTAGGTGATTTACAAAGGAAGTACCATATTACTTTTGAGTTTTGATCCCAAACCAACTCCTCTGACTTTTCCTTAGCACCCTCAACCAGGATCCACCAAGATCCACCCTTCCACAGTTCAAAATTTTCAAAATTTGCCCACTGCAAGTTTGAACCAGATTTACCATTTTTGATGAAATTCATTATTTTCCTTCTCCAAAAATTCTGAGATAAATCAGGCAGCCCCTAGATGCATCAAGAGACCACCTCACCAAAGATCAGCTCCGTGAAAATTTCCCTCGTGCCAAAATCATTTCATCGAGCAGTTGGCGTGCCTTTATTTATGTCAAGTTCAAGAAATCTAGAGAAGTTCTGCTTGTCGGTGTCGTTTTTCTTGAGCGGCGTCAATCTCACCAAGGCCGCCTGTGCGACGCCACTTCTCCTTCTCCTTATCCAGAGCGCCAAGTTCATTTGGACGGCGCAGTGTCGGTAACAGCGTGGCTCGCCAAATACGGCGTCTTCTGCGGTGGCATAGCCACCCGTGGCGGCCAGCAGGGGTCGGCCCTGCAGTTCGGCGCCGACCAGCACCGCCCAAGCCACCAGAGGCCTCCGTGTGGCCACCCGCTCCCCTGTGCACGCTGCGGCACCGTCGTCGTGGCCTGAGCAGCGCAGAGCGTGCTCTCTGCCGCCGACGAGCCCCGTGAGTCGTTCCGTCGAGAACGTGGAGTACCACCCAAGGCAGGCCAAGCTTAGCACTTGAACAGAACCAGTGGACCATCGCAGTGATGCCTAGCCCCCTAAATCACCCGACCAACCTCTGCCTTGCTGTGGATCGCCGCACGCGTCCACCGCGGCCCTCGGGCGCCGGTGGCTCTGTTTCAATTTCAAACCTGACGGGTGGACCCCCCTCGTCAGTCTCTCCTTTTCTATTCGAACCGTTTTCCTGGGAAAACGCCTTCGGGCAAAGTGCGCTTTCCCTTTGGGTTGGCGTGTTTCTTCAAACGTTTTCGCTTTTTATAAACAAACCTCGGAAACTTTCTGTTTCATTACAGATGAGTCCCTGGACTAAAACATTAATAACTTTTAAACTAAAGATGATTTTGAATTGATTATTTTTCTGTCATCTTTATTTTTCTGTCTAGTTTTTATCATAATTATTTGAAAAACATTTGGAACACTTTTTGTGCACACACGGTGTCAGTGTCAAAACCGGCGGATCTCGGGTAGGGGGTCCCGAACTGTGCGTCTAGGCGGATGGTAACAGGAGACAAGGGACACGATGTTTTTACCCAGGTTCGGGCCCTCTCGATGGAGGTAAAACCCTACTCCTTCTTGATTAATATTGATGATATGGGTAGTACAATAGTGGATCTACCACGAGATCAAAGAGGCTAAACCCTAGAAACTAGCCTATGGTATGATTGTTGTTCGTCCTACAGACTAACCCTCCGGTTTATATAGACACGTTTAGGGTTAGGGTTACACAGAGTCGGTTACCATGGTAGGAGATCTACATATCCGTATCGCCAAGCTTGCCTTCCACGCCAAGGAAAGTCCCATCCGGACATGGGACGAAGTCTTCAATCTTGTATCTTCATAGTCCAGGAGTCTGGCCAATGGTGATAGTTCGGCTATCTGGACACCCCCTAATCCAGGACTCCCTCAGTAGCCCATGAACCAAGCTTCAACGACGACGAGTCCGGTGCACATATTGTCTTCGGCATTGCAAGGCGGGTTCCTCCTCTGAATACTTCATAGAAGATTTTGAACACAAGGATAGTGTCCGGCTCTGCAAAACAAGTTCCACATACCACCGTAGAGAGAATAACCTTTGCACAGATCTGCTGACATATTCCTCGGCGTGATATCACAGCGCGTTCAGCGAGGCGGTTTCCTTGGCACGTCTTATCAGAGCGGAGATCGTGCCCCCTTATTCCGGGATTCCCATCAATACGGACGTGGGTAACCCAACCGCGCCATTGATTATGGCGCTTGGGAGATAAGCGAGTTTTACCAGTGGCGGGGACGCATAGCCGTCCGCCCATATAAGGGGATAAGGATCCACCTTTTAACCCACGCCTTCTTCCTCCTTTGCTCATCCATTTCACAAGACTTTTCGAGCTCCAGCGCCCAAGTCCGCAAATACCTCCTCAACCTTCTCCAGCCATGTTCGGAGCGGGAGGCAAGTGGATGGTCTGCTCCGTCACGGAGGGACAAGTCAAAAGCTGCGGAAGGTCGGATACTTGTCCAAATGACATCACAAGACCGGCTCCCCGATGCGGGGCAGCTCATTCCCACCCCCAGGCCCCATGAGAGGGTGGTGTTCCTCACCCACTTCCTCCGCGGACTAGGTTTCCCACTTCACCCATTTGTCCGGGGGCTCATGTTCTACCACGGCCTGGACATCCATGATCTGGCCCCGATTTTGATCCTCAACATCTCGGCGTTCATCGTCGTGTGCGAGGCCTTCCTCTGCATCTAGCCCCACTTCGGCTTATGGCTGAAGACCTTCAATGTCAAGCCAAAGGTAGTGGGCGGCCGCCAAGCGGAGTGCGGAGGTGCCATGGTTGGCAAGATGGCCAAAGTCCTATGGCTCGAGGGCTCCTTTGTGGAGACCATAAAGGGGTGGCAATCGGGGTGGTTCTACATCACCGAGCCGCGCGACCTTCAATGGGCGGCGGCCCCCGAATTTCGATCCGACTTCCCCACATGACTCACATCATGGAAAGAGACGGGCCTGACGTGGGGTGATTCGGAAGAGCTGTCCGGACTCCAAACCTGCGTCCAACCACGGTGGACAAGAATCTCGTGCTTGTCAATGTAGTCGAGTTATGCTCATCCACCGGATCCTCCCATGCCAACAACGGGCCTTCAAATTGTGGGAGTTTGATCCCGCACAGCACCAAACTCTGAAAAGGCTCTTCGACACTACGCACGAAGATGCCCGGAAGGTGCTTGTTCAAGGCGCCGAGGCTCCCACATCCGCTACCCAAGATCGCGGATTCAGCTCGCAGCGCCAAGCTACCGAGGTAAGCTATTTTGCCCTTAACGGGACTCTTATTTTTCATAGTTTGACTCTATGTGGGATCTAAACTCCCTTACCTTTTAACAGATTTGGCGTAACACGTCCGGCAGGTTAACTGTCCGCTCCTTGCCGAAGACCAGCCGGACGCCCGCTTGACGGGGCTGCTGGCTCCGGCACCTCACGTGGTGCCGGAGAATAAGGCCAAGAAGAAGGCCACAGGGACTCGAAGGAGCGCCCGACGCCAAGTGTTGTCGGACTCATCGTCCGACGTCTCTGAGGCGGAATCGTCCCCTGAGGACGAGGAGGAGGAAAAATAAGCCTCTCCCCCAGCGGGGGGAGAGAAGAAAAGGAAGGCCGGCCCGACTGGGGAGGCCGGAGGGTCCAAGAAAGGAAGGACCCTTCCTCCGGAC
Source organism: Aegilops bicornis (assembly GCA_021605145.1). Lineage (NCBI taxonomy): Eukaryota > Viridiplantae > Streptophyta > Magnoliopsida > Poales > Poaceae > Aegilops > Aegilops bicornis. Next base: position 414,442,969 of record CM038672.1, read on the forward strand.
TTCTCCACCAACGCCGACAACGATGAGGAGGAGTGGCCACCAAGGACCAAGCCCCTGGCGAGATCGTAAGTGTCCGGACTCCGGAATAGCTCGTGACTTTTTATTTGTCGCATAATGTCTTCTAACACCGAATATAACAATGTAGCCCGCCCAAGGACGAGCTCGCCGCTTCGTTGAGCGACTCCCTGGATTCGTCGGATGTGAATAGCACTTCACTTCTGACCGCCTCCTCTCCTCGTGACACAGACGACACCGCGGTGGAGTCCCAAAAGGGGCCCCACCAGGAGGAGGTGGTCCTGGAGGCGCTGCAAGGCGACCTCCCGAACTCCGGGCGCAAAGGGGGCGAAACCCCAGAGGGCTCTAAGTCCGGCCCTGCGGGACTCATCATCGGAAGAACCTGTGGTTCGAAGTCCGCAAGCGGCCCCTTCGTAAGAAGGGCAAGACTGACGCCCGGTGACCTCCGGCCCATCCGGAGGCACTGGATAGCTTGCTGGAGGCGCTTAACGGAGCCTCCATCAACGAGGAGCACCGCCAGTTATGAGTGTGGTGATCCAGAAGTTCACCCGCCAAGAGCGGGCTGACTGAAGCCCTGCACCAGCCTTCTAACAGGCTTTGTGGTAAGTTTAGAATATGTAAAAATATTACCGCATAGACAAGAGCCCTCGATGCTTAGTTCGGTGTTCGGAAAGAAAAGCCAGACTAAGGATCTAAAAAGATATACGCAGGAGTCTAACATAAGTATGTCAATATGGGAATGCAGGCTGCGCTGCTGACCGTTGCCGCACTGACTGTGGAGGTCAATGCATTGAAGCAGAGCCTCGAGTGGTCCGAGAACGAGCTCGGCCTTGCCAAGAAGCAGCTCGAGGACAAGGAAGGTAAGTAATACCTTATTAAAGTAATACCTTATAGAAAGGATTTGGTTGCAAAAATGACAGCACTAACGTGGGTATTGTAAGGGCCACGAACGAGGTGGCGACCCTGAAGGAAGCGGTGTCCACGGCCGAAAGCAAAGCGGCCATGAGCTTAACCGAGCGAGAGAAGCAGGAGTTGCGGGTGGCGGAGGTGCGGCAAGAGCTCCAGGCTCTCGTGGAAAAACACGAGAGTTTGGAGCGTGACTCGAAGACTCAAGAGTCTAAGCTCGCCTCGGCTCTTGAGAGTGCTAAAGCCGCTAAGGCCGAAGCCCAAAAAGCCCTCTAGGAAATTGAATCATTAAAGAAGATAGCATCGGGTAAGGCATTCTTTATGCAAAGCAAGCATGTGAAAGTGAATTATCTATTACTTACCCGAATCCGGAGCTCTCCAGGAGCATTCACAGATCTGCCTGAGCAGGTGTCCGATGCTACCGCGTTCTACCGCACCAAGGAGGGGGGCTCGACGGAAAAGGTGTTACGGTCTCGATATTGAGGCCGGACATCCGGTGCCCCTGAGCGACCAGCTGAAGCAGCTGGTCGAGCTCCACAAGGTCGCCGAACAGGCCATGAAGGGCCTCATAATTCGGCTGTGGCCATTGGAAGCCACGCCTGGGAGCTACTTCGGTCTAATGCGGCGGCTGGTGGACGCCTGTCCATGGATTGAAGTCATCAAGCGCTCCGTTTGCATTGAAGGTGCCCGTCGGGCCCTTGCCCGTGCTAAAGTGCACTGGGGCAAGCTGGATGCTGAGAAGCTCGTGGCGGACGGGCCACCAAAGGGCAAGGAGCATCGCAAGCCCGAAATGTACTATGAGGGCGTCCTGAAGGGTGCCCGCCTTATAGCGGGTGAATGCTCCAAAGATGTAATTTTTTAATAGACTCGCATTTGTTATCCTCAGACGCTGAAAACTTGTTCATATGCGCTAAGCAACGCTTATGAATTTAAAATATTACCTTCTATACGGCCGCTTATCAAATTTGAGAGATGGCAAGTCGTTATTTCAGCCCCCATGCCACGAAGTGCTTTGGGGTGTTCGGGATAAACTTGAGCGCTCTTGTTCCCATTCTTGGGTCCTTCGAGGGAGGCGCTCAACGCAACTAACAAGTCAACCAGACTATAGTGCTTGAACACTCTCACTTAGCCATAGAATTCTATAATTTTAAATTTCGGCGTAGCCCCTAGTATTCGAAGACCGAGTTCGGGCGCTATCCACGCCTTTGGCCGGACAATGCCGACTCCTCGCTCTAAGCGGCATGAGTCTGTAGGGACCCGAAAAACCTCTCGAACAGCGATCGGCTCTCGCCCTATCATGACGGTCAGTTTTAGCTTTCTCCACTGAGGTGCTCAACCCAGCTCAACCGGGGCACAATCGCAGTGGTTCTCCCAGTGCTACCTTAGCCAATATAACGGAACATAAGGTACCAAAACATGGGAGCCTGGCAAACCCATCTATTGACCCAAGACATGATTCGGAGACGATGCATATAACGCTATAAGTTCGGGGTGCCGCACTTGTGAAAGTGTTCGGACTTACCACACCATATTTTTGGGGTGCTTAAGCCCTTGGTGTATTGGCCGTACCAAAGTGTACGGGTGCAACATGTCATGAATGAACATATATATAGATAAAGAAAGGATTGCAATAATAGGCAAAAGCTATGTATTGTTTATTCAAAAAGGTACTGCAATGAAAGCAGAACGATACAAATAGTGCGATAAGCAAGGGATGTTATTTAACATGTCCCCTCCGTGGGTAAGTCATGGGATGGTATGTAAACAGGTATAATGCTCGTAGTAGAGACCACCTGGACACTGACGAAGCTTTCCGCTTCCCTGGCTGTTGCATCGTGAGTTCGGCAATTCTAGTGCCGGACAGGACTTCTGGAAAATGGAGTCCTGAAAGTAAGAGAAAAGAAGAAAGAAAAAGAATGACACAATCGGTAGCCCCTGGTGCGGTTGAGCCACATTCTGGGCGTGCCGTGGTCGTGCCCCTCCCCTTATGCCCATGGTATCTCCAGAGCGTAATTATGTACGCGTAGTGCTGGCTTCGCAATTTCGCGAGGGCTGGGGTTAGCCGGATTGCTACGCGATGCTCGGATCGTGCTGTGTGGTCTTGTTGTAGGTTACTCCGGCGCCGCTTTGACGATGTCTCGGACGCTTAATAGCCGGACTCGAGAATTGCTGTGAGAGGCTGCTTTGCACCTCCGCCGTGAGGGCCGCTGTGCTCCTCCGCTCGGAGAGAGCATTCGGTGTTTCCATTGACCGTGATTACTCCTCGAGGGCCTGGCATCTTGAGCTTGAGGTATCGCCAGAGTGCGGCACCGCATTGAACTTTGCAAATGCGGTTCGTCAAGCAAAGGCGTGATAGCCGCTGCGGGAAGGGGACTATGTCGAAGATTAACTCTTCGCCGGAAGTTATCCGGGATCCAAGACCACTTCGAGTGTAACCGAGCCTGCATAATTGGCCTCTACACCTGGTATGACGCCTTTAAAGGTCGTCTTTGTGGGTTTAATCCTTGAGGGGTCTATGTCCATTTTGCGACCGTATCCTCGATAAAGGTGTTCAGTTGCTACCGCTGGCCCATCGTGACTCTAGTGAGGTGAAATCCGTCGATGATTGGGTCAAGAACCACGCGGCGAATCCGCCGTGGCGGATGCTAGTGGGTGGTCCTTCGATCAAAGGTGATCGGGCAGGAGGACCATGGGTTGAACTTCGGGCGACTAGCTCCATCGCATATACGCCCCTTTAGTGCATGCTTCCGCTCCCTTTTGGGTATGTGGGTTGTGTATATCATGTTCACCGTCCGCACTTGTGGGGGAAGCCTTCTGTCATCCTCTATTGTTCGGTGGCCGGGCTCCTCGTCATCACTATGCAGCCCCTTATCATTGAGTTCGACATTTAACTTGCTCATTGTTTGAAGACCCAACAATCCCTGTTGGTGTGGTTGGCTGGTTTTTCGGGGTGCCATGTATTTGGCACGCAGTGATCGAGTATTCGGTCCAGATTGACGGGCCCCGAGTATTTCTTTTTAACGGCTTTTTCCACTGACCAGGTTTAGAGCCTCACGAATCCGGCATTGACCGCCGTATCTTCAGATTATCGCCAGCACGCGGCGCTTTGTGCTTTTGTGACGCGACCTGCCATTGTTGTCCTTGGTATCCGAACTACCGTGTTTTTGGTCAAGTTGTTACTACGAGCTAGCCAGTTGTCCTCTCCGCCGCAAAAGCGGGTCATGAGCGTTGTGAGGGCTGCCATGGATTTCGCTTTTCCTGTCCCTAGGTGCCGGGCAAGCCACTCGTCATGGATGTTTTGTTTGAAGGCTGCAAGGGCCTCTCGTGATCCGGACGATCAACGATTTGATTTTTCTTGGTTAGGAGCCGTGTCCGTAATTGTCCGCCGATTCTTCTAGGCTGCTGAATTATGTGGCTGAGGTCATCGGTGTCCGGTGGTCGCACATATGTGCCCCGGAAGTTATCAAGGAATGCAGCTTCTGTGTCCTCCCAACAACCAATTGATTCTGGCCGGCAAGCTGTTAAGACAATGCCGAGCTGGTCCTTTAAGCTTGAGTGGGAGGTATTTGATGGCGTGTAGATCATCACCGCGGGCCATGTGGATATGGAGGAGGTAGTCCTTGATCCAAACCGCAGGATCTGTTGTGCCATCGTATGATTCGATGTTTACGGGTTTGAAACCCTCGGGGATTTGATGATCCATCACTTCCACTGTGAAGCATAGTGGGTGTGCGGCACCTCTGTATTGAGCTATATCACGATGCAGCTCAAATCAGCTGTGTCTACTGTGTTCGGCCCGGCCGGAATTGCTTTATCCGGTGTGACGGTTATCATCATGTGTCGTGGGGCGCCCGCACGATCCGTAGATCGATCTTGTTTGCCTTGCCTTGTCCTCCAATATGTCTCGCAGGTCTGGCGTGTTTCCCCGTGCCTTGGTACTATTCGAGCGACGCCGAGGTGCGGCTTGAATGGAGGGCCTAGAGGCCTCTCTGTCGCGGTCACGGGCTGGCCGGTCGGCCGCATCATGCGCTAGTGATGTAGGTTTGGGTGCTTCGTCCTCTAATTGGGGTAGCAGCCTGCGTTTTCGGTATCTCTTGGAGGGGCGTTCGAGTTCGTACTCTTCGGCTGCAAGGACTTTAGTCCATCTGTCAGCTAGCAAGTCTTGGTCAGCTCTAAGCTGCTGCTGCTTTTTCTTGAGGCTGCTTGCCGTGGCCATAAGCCCGCGTTTGAAGCGCCCTGCTGGCGGGATCCTCGTGCACGACAAATTGCGTCCGCCGAGGCTTGCCTCATCTTCGGAGGGAGGCATATAATTATCGCCCTCCACCTCCTGTCTTCCGCTCTATCATGCGGATCGGCTTCTCCCTCCTCCCGTGCTGAATCCTCGCCGGAGGGGTTGTCTTCTGCACTGTCCGGGGTGTTATTATCTCCCGTGCCGGAATCACCGTTTTTGCTGTGGCGGGATTTAGAGCGGCGCCGCTGATGCCGGCGCTTGGGCTGTTTCTTGGAGGGGTCATCCTCCACTATTCCATCGTCGTTCCCATCTTTTGGGATGTCCACCATGTATATGTCGTATGACGAGGTGGCCTTCCAGCGTTCTCGTAGGCGCTGGTTCTTGGTCGTCTCCAGCATCATCGTTCATACCGTCGATGTCTCCGGAGTCGAAGTCGAGCATGTCGGTTAAATCATCGACAGTGGCTACAAAGTGGGCGGTGGGTGGGCGTTGAATTTCTTCGTCGTCCGCATCCCAACCTTCCTGACCGTAGTCCGGCCAGGGCTCTCCTGATAAAGGGAGAGACTTTAGTGAATTCAGGATGTCGCCAAAGGGCGAGTGCCGAAAGATGTCCGCGGTGAACTCCATGACCGGCGCCCAATCGGATTCGATTGGCTGGGGCGCGGGAGGTTCGGAGTCCGGAGAGGAGTCCGTCACCTTGGAGTCACAGGGTTCGCAAAGGACAGGGATGGTGTTCGGCTCAATCGCCGTAGATATCGTAGCCCCCGAGGCGGTGTCCAGCCACTCGTCCTCGATCGGCGGAGTCGGCTCCGAGCTAAGGGTCGGAGCGGACGCTGGTGCAGCCTCCAGGGCACTGTTCGGCGGCAGAGCTAGATCGTGCCCATTGAGACAGTGCGGCGCACTTGGCTGTGGCTCTAACCCGTCGAAGATTAAGTCTCCACGGATGTCGGCCGTGTAGTTCAAATTCCCAAATCTGACCTGATGGCTAGGGGCGTAGCTTTCGATCTGCTCCAGATGGCCAAGTGAATTGCCCGCAGCAGCAAAGCCTCCGAATATGAAGATCTGTCCGGGGAGAAAAGTCTCACCCAGGACCGCGTCGTTGTTGATGATCGGAAGGAGCCATCGGGCCTAAAGATGACGCATACGTAGGGACTCTCAATGAAAGCACCAAATGTCGGTGTCAAAACCGCGGATCTCGGGTAGGGGGTTCCGAATCGCAAGGCCTAGGCGGATGGTAACAGGAGACAAGGGACACGATGTTTTTACCCAGGTTCGGGCCCTCTCGATGGAGGTAAAACCCTACTCCTGCTTGATTAATATTGATGATATGGGTAGTACAAGAGTGGATCTACCACGAGATCAAAGAAGCTAAACCCTAGAAACTAGCCTATGGTATGATTGTTGTTCGTCCTACAGACTAAAACCATCCGGTTTATATAGACACCGGATAGGGTTAGGGTTACAGCAGTCGGGTTACAATTGTAGGAGATCTACATATCCAGATCGCCAAGCTTGCCTTCCACGCCAAGGAAAGTCCCATCCGGACACGGGACGAAGTCTTCAATCTTGTATCTTCATAGTCCAGGAGTTCGGCCAACGGTGATAGTTCGGCTATCCGGACACCCCCTAATCCAGGACTCCCTCACACGGTATTTACGCTAGTACGCGTTTTCTTTATACCGTAGATACCGGAGGAGGTGACGGAACCGCAAACTTCACCGAGCTAGACTCCGACTTCTCCGAACTAGGCAAGCATGTTTGAACCTTTGATATGATGAGTGTTTTGCATGTTTGCTTGAGTATCTATTGCATGGCATGTTCATATAAGCAACTGTGAGTGTTATATTGCATGCAAGGCCACTGCGTGTGAGCTTCGAAACTGGGTGTATTGATGGATGAAAACATGATCATGTGGTGACATGAAGGTGTTAAGCTGGTACTGTTGTAGCATGCCGGTCTTACGACAAACGTCTAACTCCAGTGTAATGTGGATCAGGTCTCGATCCCATTCGTTTTCCCGCTTCCCGTACTACCACATGTTTTCTGCAAAGAGTGCGGTTTAGCAAGTTGCAAACCTCTTTCCTTGTACACACCAAACAGAGGGACCGTGATGAGGGTTCCATGGCCCTGGATTAAAGCCCGTCATCCGTCAGGAGCATGGGTGTTTCCGGTTGGGACCGAGAGGGGGGCACCCCTTAGAGCACGCGATATAAATTTGATCCCATGCTATTCGAGGTTGTGACCTCCCCTTCTTAGAGTTTTTCTTGAACGTTGCCTAGGGTGATTCCTGGCAGCGGAATGTGGAATGGGTGTGTACTGGTTAGATGTGTTTCTTCTAAAATGTCGTAAACGGTACTAGTCCCTTGTGACTACTGAAATCCGTTAGCTGTGGTTAAAGAGTACAAACTCTGCAGAGTCAAAATCATTCGAGTAACCGAATCTGTGGTCCAGGACTGTGGTCAACTCATCTATGTCAGTGTCAGTATCAATCTTAACGTCCGTCTTAGTGTCAGTCTCAGTGACAATCTCCGCTAAATGAACATGAGTGTCAAGCCTAGCTGAATGTTATTTCATGGGTGGACTAACCCGTTTATTATTATGAGCTGAGTATTTCCTTGGAATGATTTAAACTGCTTGAATACGAGGATGAAATATAAGCCCTTTATGTGATGTCGCTCAGACGTCCGACTGTGGCATTCTTGCTATTTACTTTCGATATAAGCCCTTTATGTGATGTCGCTCAGACGTCCGACTGTGGCATTCTTGCTATTTACTTTCGATATAAGCCCTTTATGTGATGTCGCTCAGACGTCCGACTGTGGCATTCTTATTATCTACTTTCAATATAAGCTCTTTATGTGATGTCGCTCAGACGTCCGACTGTGGCACACACTGTTATTTACATTTCAATATAAGCCCTTTAAGCGGTGTCGCCCTGACGCCCGACTGCGGCATGTTAATTTATTTGTTTACCTTTCGAGGCATCGCTTCAGACACCTGATCGGTCCTCAGTTAATGTATTGGGATTTCGGGAGGACTACCGCCTGACTTCCTATTTATTTAACAAACCGTACATCTTTATTACTTGAGAGTGCATTGCTAATATCTTCATGTGCATCATGCTTGCATTTGTTATATCTTATGTCCAAACTGTCTTGCGAGTACATTCAAAGTACTCACCTGGCTTGTTGATTTGGCCAGATGTTGACGAAGGCGATCTTATGGATGAAGAGTTCGATAGCGAGTCCAACGCCTAGAGGAGTCCTGGCCAGTCCCCGCGATCCTGGAATTGGTCACTTGTACCACATACGCTTCGCTACTCGAATAAAATCATCGAGCCTCACTCCGCGCCGATGAGTCGTAAGATTTAGGAGTCATGTCACCCACGCCACTGTGACATACCCACCACCACTTTTATTACAAGTCAGTAGTTATGCCACCATACCCTTGTGTCATATCCGCCTTTATGTAGTATATCCACGTGCTTGTAATAAATTGTTAAGCAGTCTCAGCTCAACCTTGTATAATATTTAGTATCTCTGGATTTCTGTATCAAGGATTTGTCTACCAGTAAGGAGTATTCTCCTATACTAGAAATATAAGGTTCGGTTCTTCAATAAATGTTTTATTAGAAAACCGGTCGTGACAAACTTGGTACCAGAGCTAGGCTGACTGTAGGAAACCACTAGGTGCGATCGCTAATCGGTTATTAGCATCTTAAGTGCGATTTTAGCATTTATGCAGAACGTAGCAATTTTCTGTTAGTCATCATAAATTTATGATCTGACTATTCGGAATTTTTGTCTACTTATGTAGATGGCTAGCAGCGACTGTGAGTCACAGGTGTTCGCCAATGTACCTGAGGTGTTTATCAAGCTCCTCACCTACATCGTCAAGATCGCGATTGGGCCATCGGCTCGCCCAAAGGTTCACACTCTACCAAAGACAAGATCAACGACAGTCTATCCATGCACCAAAGTCAGCGGTGCAATTCAAGGGAGGACGTGTTGAGTCACGCCACTTCCGGTGTGTGTGAAGGGCCATGCCTACGGAGAGGCATGCCATGCAGATGGCTGCCCGTGAGGCGATAGCTCGTCTCCGGGATGTTCTTCCTTCGATGAAGACTGGTCGCTACCGCTACCTCCCATGCCACGTGCCATACACTTGTCACTATGCATTCGCTTGCCCTAGGGGAGAGCGAGATGAGGCTATTGAGATGCTTGTTGAGTATCTCCAGGCTCTTGAGGCAGCTTGTGGTAACCTCGTGGACGACCTTGTGGCTGCTCGTATGGACTCAGTTCATGGTTGTTCCGCCAACAGGAGGGAGCTCCTCCACACAACACCACCACTGACTTACGTCTCGTCCTCAAAGATCCTATTCACCTGCCATCCTTGCCACCGCTCGTCACGCCTGCCTACCACCGAGGAGTTTGACCAAGTCATTGCTCCTACTCCACCAGGTTGCACCACTGTCAGACCAAGACTAGCTCCTCAACTCAGCACTTCGCTACCGGAGCCTATTAGTGAGGAGGAGGTTGAGTCCCCAAAGATCACTGGTCTTACCCTTGGCAGGCCGAGGGAAATCCTTACCATCTCCGACTGAGTGCGCCTAGCAGCCGTGTGATGTATCAGCTTGTGTGATATGTTTATATGTATATAGGTTTGGTGAGAAGTAGTTTGTGTGCGCATCATGTAGGAACTGGGAGAAGTGCACTAGCCTAAATAACATGTCAGGAATGTGTACGCACATCCTGAGCAGTCCTTCTCCATGCGCAACCGAGTATTTTCTTGAAAAATCTTGGGGTGTTTAAAAATTCCCCCTTTGCGAATTTATTTATTTTTGCGACTCAGTTTCTTTTTCTTATGAGTTTTACAAAAAATACCCCAGAGTGGAAAATGCCTCGTCCTTGGACTCGTTCCATGCCAAGTCCGCCGGAAGAAAATTATGGTACACAGACAAGTAACAATTTCACACAGGGGCAGTCAAGTCAGCAAGGCAGTGAAGCAATATTTTCTCAAGTATGCCGCCTTTATGAGCAAAGCCAGCAACAACATCAAGAAATGATGAACCATGTCATCAATATGGGAAATCACCATGGACCGTATCAGCAGCAATCCAAATTGTCTAAACTACAAAAGACGCGTCCCCCAACTTTCTCTCATACTGACAAACCCCTTGAGGCCGATGATTGGCTTCGAGACATTGAAAGGAAATTAACTATTGCACAATGTTCAGACCATGAGAAGGTACTTTATGCACCTCACTACCTCACAGGAGCAGCTGTATCATGGTGGGAAAATTTCCTACACATGCACCCCAATGAAAATAACATCACCTCGGAAGAATTTAAAGAAGGTTTTCGTGGAGTGCATAGCCCCAGAAGCATTATGAAGATCAAGAAAAGGGAGTTTGATGACCTCAAGCAGAGAAGCATGACAGTGACTGAGTACAATAGTCAGTTTACTCAATTATCTCGTTATGCCAACGAAGAGCGCATGACTGAAAATAAAAAGATGGAAAAATTTCTGGACGGTCTAGCACCAGCACTTAAATGCCAACTAGTCGTACACACCTTTCCGGATTTTAAAAAAACTTGTGGACAAAGCCATTACATTGGAAAATGAGCGCCGCAGCTTGGAGGATTTTCGCAAGCACAAAAGGGACCAGACTACTCAAGCCCGCAACAACCGGAACAAGGCTGATTTTCAGAAAAATGGAGCAAACAAGTCCACAACCAATGTTCCACGTGCAAACAAAAAATTTCATGCAAGGGACAAGGATTTTACATACCGCCCAGGTGTTACTTGCTACACTTGTGGAGAGGAAGGGCACTATGCCAAACAGTGCCCAAAGCCAAGAAACTCAGCTCCCAAGCCGCATACAATGGGAATAATTCAGCACCCAAACGTAACAACTTCAACCCCAATAACAATCACAAGAAGGGTCACTTGAGCCATGTGACCAAGGAGTAAGCACAGAATGCCTCGGATATCGTACTCGGTACGTTCCCTGTCAACACAATACCTGCCATGGTTTTGTTTGATTCTGGAGCTTCTCACTCATTCATTTCAAAGAAATTTGCTTTGCAAAATGATTTTTTGGTGCTTCCCTTGAAAAAATCCATGATCATCAAGTCCCCCGGGATTAAGCAAATTACTCAGTGTTACTGCCAAGGTGTGGTTATTGAGTTTGAGGGACTAAAGTTTCATGCAAACCTCATTGTATTGGAAAAATAAGGGACTAGATGTTATCCTAGGAATGGACTAGTTAACCACCAACAAAGGATTTATTGACTGCTTCAACCGGACGGTAATTCTTACCCATCATCACGGGAAGACAATAAAAATTACAACTCAAGAAAGACAAATGTCACGGCAACCAAGGTTGAACAAGGTGGACCTTTCAGAGTTAAGCAAAGTTCCAGTGGTGTGTGAATTCCCCGACGTATTTCCCGAAGAACTACCAGGCATGCCACCAGACCGGGAAATAGAATTCAGCATTGAACTAGCACCTGGAACCACCCCCATTTATAAGAGGCCCTATAGGATGGCACCCTCCGAGTTGGTAGAATTAAAGAAGCAAATAAAAGAATTACTGGACAAAGGATTTATACGAGCCAGCTCCTCACCTTGGGGTTCACCAGTTTTATTTGCCAAGAAAAAGGATGGGACACTGAGATTATGTATAGACTATCGAGCACTCAACATGGTCACAATCAAGAACAAATATCCGATGCCACGGATAAATGATTTATTTGACCAGCTCGCTCAAGCCAAGGTTTTCTCAAAAATTGATTTAAGGTCGGGATACCATCAATTAAAAGTACGGGAAGAAGATATCCCCAAGACAACATTCACCTCCAGATACGGACTATATGAATTTACAGTAATGCCGTTTGGACTAACAAACGCCCCCGCATATTTTGTCCACCTCATGAACGAAGTGTTTATGAAATTTATGGACAAATTTGTTCTGGTGTTCATTGATGATATTCTGGTATACTCCGAGACACCAGAAGAGCATGCTGAACATCTCAGGATTGTACTAGGAGAATTAAGGAAACATCAATTATACGCCAAGTTCAGCAAATATGAATTTTGGTTAAGACAGGTTGGTTTTCTAGGACATGTATTAACCCAAGAAGGTGTTGCCGTAGATCCGGAAAAAGTCAAGGTCAGATTTATGGAAGCCACCAGCCAGTAGAACGGACGTCTGAAGCTTCTTGGGAATGGCAGGATATTACCGAAGGTTTATTGAAGGGTTCTCCACCATAGCAAAACCAATGACACGATTACTCAAGAAGGATAAGAAATTTGTATGGACTCAAGCTTGCAGAAAAGTTTCCAAGAACTCAAAAGGAAATTGACAACAAGACCAGTATTGGTTGTGCCGGACATACACAAGAGTTTTGAGGTGTATTGACAGACGCATCCCTAAGGGCCCTCGGATGCGTATTAATGCAAGAGGGCAAAGTAGTCGCGTATGCTTCCAGGCAACTACGCAAGCATGAAGAAAATTATCCTACTCATGACTTGGAGTTGGCAACAGTCATTCATGCACTCAAAGAGTGGAGGCACTTTTTACTTGGAAATCGTTGTGAAATATACACGGACCATAAAAGCCTCAACTATATTTTCACACAACCAGAACTCAATTTACGACAACGACGCTGGTTGGAATTAGCGAAAGATTATGATGTGGGTATTCACTACCATCCAGGAAAGGCGAATGTAGTGGCAGATGCTCTTAGTCGAAACCCCAGTTCAGGCAACGACGGTCTGCCAAACTTGAGACCTGAATTTCAGCAGGAGTTCGCCAAACTCAACTTGGTGATGGTCACTGAGGGCAATGTGTCAAATTTGGAAATACAGCCTACCATAATGGAACAAATTAAGGAGGCTCAGCATGGACACCCCAGCATCGAAGGCATAAAAAGAAAAGTGAGTTTGGGCAAGGCCTCATAATTTGTCATAGACGATAAGGGAATACTATGGTACGGAGACAGACTTTGCATACCAAATATAGAAGACCTCAAACAGCAAACTCTAGCCGAAGGCCACACCGCTCCATATTCAATCCACCCGGGAGGAACCAAAATGTATAAGGACATTCAGGGAAAATTTTGGTGGCACTGTATGAAGAGGGATATAGCCACCTTCATTGCATGTTGTGATTCGTGTCAACGCATTAAGACCGAGCATCAAAAACAAGCAGGGTTATTACAGCCAGACAGGATACCTGAGTGGAAATGGGATGAAATTGGGATGGATTTCATTGTCGGACTACCTCGGTCACAACACGGAAATGATGCCATATGGGTCATCACAGATAGATTAACCAAGGTGGCACATTTCATTCCCGTAAATACAACCTACACCACTCAGAAGCTTGCTAAGCTTTATCTCTCCCGCATAGTTTGCCTGCATGGAGTCCCAAAGACTATACTGACAGAGGCACTCAATTCGTCTCTAGATTTTGGGATCAATTACAGCAAGCTCTGGGAACTCAACTGGCATTCAGTACAGCATACCATCCCCAGACTGATGGACAAACAACGCGTAAACCAAATTCTAGAGGACATGTTGAGAGCATGTGTTCTCACCTATGGAACCAGTTGGGAAGAAAGCTTGCCATATGCCGAGTTTGCATACAACAACAGTTACCAAGCCAGCTTGCAAATGGCACCTTTTGAAGCCTTGTACGGGCGGAGATGTCGTACTCCATTAAATAGGTCAGAAACAGGAGACAGCCGTATCTTCGGCCCAGATATGCTCAAGGAAGCTGAGGAGAAAGTTAGGCTAATCAGGGACCGACTCAAGATAGCTCAAAGCCGACAAAAGAGTTATTACGATCAAAAACATTGGGGAGTCAGCTTTGAACCCGGTGAGTATGTATACCTACGAGTATCTAATATGAGGGGCCTACAACGATTCAAAGTTAAAGGAAAGCTAGCACCAAGATTTATCGGACCCTTCTGTGTAGTTGCACGAAGAGGCACCGTAGCCTACCAGCTAGACCTACCCGAAGAGCTGTCAGACGTCCACGACGTGTTCCACGTCTCACAGTTGAGGAAATGTGTAAGCAACCCAGAAAAGCAGGTATCTCATGAGGACATTGACGTACAGCCAGACCTCACCTACAGGGAACGCCCAATAAAAATATTGGAGGAGTCTGAAAGGAGGACCCGTCAGAAAACAATTAAGTTTTTCAAAGTTCAGTGGAGCAATCACACCGAAGATAAGGCAACATGGGAAAGAGAGGATTTTCTTCGGGAAGAACACCCACACCTATTTGAGGATCAGCTGAAATCTCAGGGAAAAGATTTTTCCTAAGGGGGTAGGTGTTGTGACACTCCAAAAATTTTGATTTTTGGTTTTTATCAAACTCTTTATTTGATTTGAAGGTGGCTATTTCAAATCTTTCTAAGAAGACTCTCCTTCTCAAAAAAATTCTCTTATGACAAATATTTTATTTTTTGTCATCCTCAACCTTGATGTTTGGTATTGAAGACTTTTCATTTGGTGTTAACCCATCACAATTAGTTTTGGATACTATTTCTATTAAAAGGAAGTCCTATGGGTTTTGGGTTTATTCTTTTTATTCATACCATTCTCTTTTGTCATGCCTCATGTTGAAACTTTCTTCCAAAACCCCTCCCTCCACTTTGGGTCAAGTCAAATATTCAATCCCAACAAGTTCAACCCATTTTTGATTTTTATTCTTTTTATTTAATCCTCAAAACTATTTCCGGCATTATTTATGGACCTAGGTGATTTACAAAGCAAGTACCATATTACTTTTGAGTTTTGATCCCAAACCAACTCCTCTGACTTGTCCTTGGCACCCTCAACCAGGATCCACCAAGATCCACCCTTCCACAGTTCAAAATTTTAAAAATTTGCCCACTGCAAGTTTGTACCAGATTTACCATTTTTGATGAAATTCATTATTTTCCTTCTCCAAAAATTCTGAGATAAATCAGGCAGCCCCTAGATGCATCAAGAGACCACCTCACCAAAGAGCAGCTCCAGGAAAGTTTCCTTCGTGCCAAAATCATTTCATCGAACAGTTGGTGTGCACTGTTTATGTCAAGTTCAGTAAATTCAGAGAAACAGTTCTGCTGTCAGTGTCGTTTTCTTCAGAACGCGGCGTCAATCTCACCAGTGGCCGCTCTGGCGCGATGCTCACTACTGCTTCTCCTTATGCAGAGCGCCGCAAGTTCATTTGGACGGGCGCAGGTGTCGGTGGCAACGTGGCTCACCAGCGCCGGCGTCTTCTGCGGTGGCAGAGCCACCCGTGGCGGCCAGCAGGGGCCGGCCCTGTAGTTCGGCACTGACCAGCACCACCCAAGCCACCAGAGGCCTCCGCGTGGCCACCCCCTCCCCTGTGCATGCTACGGCACCATCGCCGTGGCCTGAGCAGCGCAGAGCATGCTCTCTGCCGCCGATGAGCCCCGTGAGCCGTTCCGTCGAGAACGTGGAGTAAAACCCAAGCCAGGCCAAGCTTAGCACTTGAACGGAACCAATGGACCATCGCAGTGATGCCTAGCCACCTAAATCACCCGACCAACCTCTGCCTCGCCGTGGATCGCCGCCGGCGACCACCGCGGCCCTCGAGCGCCGGTGGCTTTGTTTGAATTTCAAACCTGACGGGTGGACCCCCCTCGTCAGCCTCTCCTTTTCTATTCGAACCGTTTTCCTGGGAAAACGCCTTCGGGCATAGTGCGCTTTCCCTTTGGGTTGGCGTGTTTTTCTTCAAACGCTTCGCTTTTTATAAATAAACCTCGAAACTTTCTGTTTCATTACAGATGAGTCCCTGGACTAAAACATTAATAACTTTTAAACTAAAGATGATTTTGAATTGGTTCTTTTTCTGTCATCTTTATTTTTCTGTCTAGTTTTTTATCATAATTATTTGAAAAATATTCGGAACACTTTTTGTGCACACACGGTATTTACGCTAGTACGTGTTTTCTTTATACCGTAGATACCGGAGGAGGTGACGGAACCGCAAACTTCACCGAGCTAGACTCCGACTTCTTCGAACCAGGCAAGCATGTTTGAACCTTGGATATGATGAGTGTGTTGCATGTTTTCTTGAGTATCTATTGCATGGCATGTTCATATAAGCAACTGTGAGTGTTATATTGTATGCAAGGCCACTGCGTGTGAGCTTCGAAACTGGGTGTATTAATTTGATGGATGACAACATGATCATGTGGTGACATGAAGGTGGTACGCTGGTACTGTCGTAGCATGCCGGTCTTACGACAAACGTCTAACTCCAGTGTAACGTGGATCAGGTCTTGATCCCGTCCATTTTCCCCCTTCCCGTACTACCACATGTTTTCTGCAAAGAGTGCGGTTTAGTAAGTTGCAAACCTCTTTCCTTGTACACACCAAACAGAGGGACCGTGATGAGGGTTCCATGGCCCTGGATTAAAGCCCGTCATCCGTCAGGAGCATGGGTGTTTCCGGTTGGGACCGAGAGGGGGCACCTTAGAGCGCTGATATAAATTTGATCCCATGCTATTCGAGGTTGTGACCTCCCCGTCTTAGAGTTTTTCTTGAACGTTGCCTAGGGTGATTCCTGGCAGCGGAATGTGGAATGGGTGTGTACTGGTTAGATGTGTTTCTTCTAAAATGCCGTAAACGGAACTAGTCCCTTGTGACTACTGAAATCCGTTAGCTGTGGTTAAAGAGTACAAACTCTGCAGAGTGAAAATCATTCGAGTAACCGAATCTGTGGTGAAGGACTGTGGTCAACTCATCTATGTCAGTGTCAGTATCAATCTTAATGTTCGTCTCAGTGTCAGTCTCAGTGACAATCTTCGGTAAATGAACATGAGTGTCAAGCCTAGCTGAATGTTATTTCGTGGGTGGACTAACCCGTTTATCATTATGAGCTGAGTATTTCCTTGGAATGATTTAAACTGCTTGAATACGAAGATGAAATATAAGCCCTTTATGTGATGTCGCTCAGACGTCCGACTGTGGCATTCTTGCTATTTACTTTCGATATAAGCCCTTTATGTGATGTCGCTTAGACGTCCGACTATGGCATTCTTGCTATTTACTTTCTATATAAGCCCTTTATGTGATGTCTCTCAGACGTACGACTGTGGCATCCTTGTTATCTACCTTCGATATAAGCCCTTTATGTGATGTCGCTCAGACGTCCGACTGTGGCACGCACTGTTATTTACATTTCAATATTAGCGCTTTAAGCGGTGTCGCCCTGATGCCCGACTGCGGATGTTAATTTATTTGCTTACCTTTCGAGGCGTCGCTTCAGACACCCGATCAGTCCTCGGTTAATGTATTGGGATTTCGGGAGGACTACCGCCCGACTTCCTATTTATTTAACATACCGTACATCTTTATTACTTGAGAGTGCATTGCTAATATCTTCATGTGCATCATGCTTGCATTTTTTGTATGTGATGTCCAAACTGTCTTGCGAGTACATTCAAAGTACTCACCTGGCTTGTTGATTTGGCCAGATGTTGACGAAGGCGATCTTATGGATGAAGAGTTCGATAGCGAGTCCGACGCCTAGAGGAGTCCTACCAGTCCGCGATCCTGGAATTGGTCACTTGTATCACATACGCTTCCGCTACCCGAATAAAATCATCGAGCCTCACTCCGATGCTCGATGAGCTGTAAGATTTAGGAGTCATGTCACCCACGCCACTGTGACATACCCACCACCACTTTTATTACGAGTCAGTAGTTATGCCACCATACACTTGTGTCATATCCGCCTTTATGTAGTATATCCGCGTGCTTGTAATAAATTGTTGAGCAGTCTCAGCTCAACCTTGTATAATATTTAGTATCTCTGGATTTCTGCATCAAGGATTTGTCTACCAGTAAGGAGGATTCTCCTATACTGGAAATATAAGGGTCGGTTCTTCAATAAATGTTTTATTGGAAAACCGGTCGTGACACGGGGCATTGGCGGGGCGGTGGCGTGGGGATCGCCGGAGAAAAACCTCGGCACGAGGGTGCCTAGAGGGATGGCCGGGGCGGCGGCGGACCGGCGGTGGGAAGTGTTTTCGGGGCGGGCGGGGCGGCGGGGGGCTGCTGTTTGGCCGGCTCAGGGGGTGGAGGTTGAAGATGAACCGCAGGCCCTTGATTTCGTATCCAACGGCTGCAAAATCGACTGACCAGAGATGAAAAAGTCAGTCGACCGACGTGTAGCCTCACCTTGCTAGTGCGTTCAGGTTTCGACAAAGAAAATTCAGTTTCGACAAAGAAAATTCAGTTTCAACAGTTAAGTTCGGGCCGACAGCTTAAGTTCAGTTCGGCGCTTAACTTCCGGTTTCGACAGTTAAGTTCAGAGATGAGCGGCTGATGTATTTTACATCCAGCACTTTGTGGTTATGTATTTTACGTCATGTATTGGAGATGCTATTAGAATTCCACTCAGGTTAACGTTGTTCGTTGTCTCTCTTGTCCTGCTTCAGCCTCAACGTCGTACAACTCACCGGAGCTACTCCAACGATGAAACCCTCCATCACAGCGGAGCAGTACCTCGGGCTCCATCTCCGGACACCTAAGATCTTCTTCCCTCCTTCGACAGCCAAGTCACCGGAGCATCCTCACCGCCAACCCAATCACGCCGAGATCGACATGGCTTCACCAAAGAGGTTGTACACTTGTTGCATATCTTTTTTACTCTACATGTTATATATATTGTCCACTGAGCACATGGATTTGTTCCTTTAGTGTCTCCTTGAAATAAAAAAACATAGGAATTTTAATTTTCACTTGTCCTCCTTTTCAAATTCCTATTCATGAAGCACAAGACTAAGAGATAGTAGCATAATAGCATTATAACCATACATTTTCTTGTGGTTTGACTTAATCTCACCATGCTTCTTTGCATCCTGTGATATTCCAATTGTTGTGAATCAAACACCCAGATTGGCAGAAATCCTGTGTTTTTAAATTCTCTGTTTTGCACGTGCATTCCTATCCTATTCCTGTGTATTTCCTATCCCTGCATTGTTGGAATCCTCCAATTCAAACGAGCCTTTACAGAATTACTTCTCTTACAGATAGTTGTCAAAGAAAACCTTGCGTGGTTTGTCCCGCCTCTGCTGCGTCCTCCACCCTAGCTCAGCTGCTCCAACGACAGAAGGGTCCAAAGACACAGGATCCGCCTCAGCACTGTCTTTCGCCGCCAGATCTTTCTTCCTCATGGCCGCAGCCATGAAAATTGCACTACCATCATCAACCGAGCAGATGACCTCGAGGACTACACGGGTCCGCAAGAGAGGTCGCACTCTTTCGTGTCTGCTTACGTTATGCATCGCTTAATATTACATGCTACTTTATCATCCTGTTCACGATTAGACTCTGAGTCAGCTCCAAATTAATGGTCAAACTTGAGTTTTTAAATGGTTGTGGGGATACATATCGGGGCCGCTATCAATAGTATCTATCTACTATCTGGTTAATCTCCGGTGTCTACTATGAGTTTCATGTTGGGTGGGAAACAAACAAAGAAGAAGCCATTATCTGCATTTTTAACTGAAGCCATTATCTGCCTCGCTATTATTGGTTTTGGGTCTATCCACAAAGTTGCTACCATCACTGGATTTCTGCATGCACTCCTTACATAATCTCACTATGTTTTATTCCTATGCATGATGCTTATTCTAAAAATGGAACCGAACAAGTAGAGAAAAGAGACGAGCCTT
Organism: Aegilops bicornis; assembly: GCA_021605145.1. NCBI lineage: Eukaryota > Viridiplantae > Streptophyta > Magnoliopsida > Poales > Poaceae > Aegilops > Aegilops bicornis. The sequence continues at coordinate 414,462,829 of CM038672.1, forward strand.
GCGTGGCAATAAAATTTCATGCAGACGCCGCTCCATGGTAGGCGCAAAGGCAACCCCCTCCACCCATTTTGGATTGTAATCGAGGAAGATATCTGCTCGAGGGGGATTCGTATGAGAAGACAACTCCTATTTACCCCCGAGGTCTTCGCCTAACTTGGCATGCCGATGTTGGTTATATCATGCACATGGTGTCTTGCATTGCTTACTTTATACATCAAATATGTCATCTCGCTTAGTTTAGACATCCTTTGTGTGAATGCCATCTGCTTAGTTTATTCATCGTTTATGTGAATTATGCAACGCCATCTTGTTTAGCCAGGCATCATATATGTGAATTTTGCAATGCCATCCTGCTTAGCCAGTCATCTTATATGTAAATTATGTCAGGCCATCCTTTTTTTTTTGTTACATATTATGTTTGTCAACAATGTTATTACATTCAACTGATCTTCGTGTGGATCAGCCATTTGACACGATGATGGCAAATTCTGGAGTGAAAACAAGGTCTTCATAGCAGACTATGCTATCTGACGAAGCGCATATCTCGCTGGTTACGGATAGCTCCTCAGAGGAGGATTTAGAGACAGATGACCACCCTATCCCCGAGGTGTATGCTCTAACTTGGCAGGTGGTTCTGCTGCTCATATCGTATGTATGGTGTCTCGCATTGCTATGTCATTTGATTAGTTTAGACATGCTTTGTGTGAATGCCAATTGTTCATTGTCTAATTACCATATATGTGAATTATGCATTGCCATCTTGTTGCAAGACATTATATATGTGAATTATACAATGCTATCTTGTTGCAAAGGCATTATATATGTGAATTATGCAATGCCATGCTGTTTAGCCAATCATCATGCATGTGAATTATATCATGCTATCATTTTTTTTGTATTACATGTTCCATTTGTCGACAACGTTTGTATATTTAACTACTCTTCCTGTGCATCAGCCATTTGAAGCGGTGATGGAAGTATCTGCAGTGAAAACAAGGTATTCAGAGAGCATAATGCTACTCAACAAGCAGACATATCTTTGGTTACAGAGAGCTCCTCGAGGAGGATTCGTAGACCGATGACCAGTCCTATTTTCCCCCTCAGGTCTATGCTCAAACTTGGCAGGGTTATATTACCCATGTCATGCATGTTGTCTTGCATTGCTTAATTTTTACATCATATATGGATTGCCATCTGCTTACTTGCTTACTATATAAATCATATATTTGAATTATATCATGCCATCATGTTTACATAGTACATACACATCATCTATCCTAATTATGGCATGACAACCCATTTAATAAAGACATCATATAGTTATATCATCTCATCCTGTTTAGTGTTTACAGTCATCATATTTTGAATTATAGCATTCTATCCGTGAATGTATGTGAATTATGGCATGCCAACCTATTTAATACACACATTATATAGTTATGTCATGTCATCCTGTTTACATAGTCTCATATTTTGAACTATGTCTTTCCATGTTTTTTAGTTAGCCATCATAATGTGAAATTGTGTCATGCTATCATGTTTAGTTAGCCATCATATATGTGAAATTGTGTCATGCTATCATGTTTGGTTAGACAACATAAATATGAATTATTTCATGCCCTCTTTTATTCCCCACTATCCATTGCACATGTCTATCATACAATGTCTATACTTTCAATTACTTTTCTTGTTTATCAGCCCATTTGAATTGGAGAGCGTGATGGCGATATCTAAGGGAGTAACAACACGGTCTTCGTAAAAGATAGTGCTACCGATTGATGCAGATAGAACCACGGCTGTAATTGCCCAAGGACCAGATCCACCACACATAACCCAGACTCTCGTAGATTGTACCCCTACGCAGTTGGACAGAGAACCAGCTACACCCCTTCTAACCCCAACCATGGCAGACGGTAACCCAGTTCCAGTTGACACATCACTGTCTCCACCACAGAGCACACAAACACGAGCAGTTAGTAAGGGAACTGCAGTGCCCAAAGCACAAGGACCACCACTCCAAATCCCAACTCAACGCTTAAAGGAGAAGAAGACTTGTTCTCAGGTCAGGTTCTGTAGCTATGGTTCATACTCCTTTGCTCTTGCATGACTGTATTTACTCATACCAACTATTTTCAAATTTGAAGGATGGCATTGAAACTCCAATGGCGCAACATGTATGTTTTAGACCTGTTTCTTTAACTAGTTTGCTGTTGTAACCTGCTCTATGTTGATTTCAGTTTCAATTGAATAAACAGTTATGTTCTCATGTGATACACATTACAAGTGTTGTTATTGCTCTATAGTTACCCACACTTATATTCTGTCTATTCTGCTATGTCTTGAACAAATATTATTTGAACTGTGTCTCTATCTTGATTTGGCAACAAAAACTAGAATGATATAGACCATAAAGTGACCATGGTACATAGATATATGTTTGTTTCATGTTGTTATCCTGTCCACTTTATTACTGAACTCATTACCAAAATGAGTTTCATATACAACATGGTAAACATGTGATGTGTCTGCTTGTTTCTCTTTTAGCATGCGGACAAAATATTGGAGAATAGTACCGCGTTATCCAATGGTAAAGGAAGTAATGCAGATAAGGTTCAAGATAGTGAGACATCCCTGTTGGTCTCCAAGAAAGCTGATAAAAAGTATCTTGACGGTAGTGAGGGAACCCAAAAGTCCTGTCTTGATGTAGTGTTCGAGTTACTGGCCACTACTGCTGGCACAAGCTCTTCGAACTCGCTGCTTGAATTAGTTCGTCTTCTTGAGTCTCAACTTCAAATTGAAAGACATCAATCAGATGTGCTGCAATAGGAAGCTGAAGGACTAAGGAAGTCCCTGCAGAATTCAGATGCATATTTTCTGGTGCAACAAAGAAGTTACCGGAGGATTTAAGCGCCAAACAAGAGAAAGTTAATAAGCTTGCTAAGCATCTTGCCAGCATTATGGGTACCCAGGATATTGTTTCTTGAGATCTTCTAAAGTGGTTTCAGTTCTAGATTTGTTTTCCTGCGGCGTTTATTTGCGCTGGTCGCCAACTTTGACAACCAGTGTATATGATATGCTGCTTTGTTCCCTATATTTGCACTGGTGGCGAACTTTGATGCCCAGTGGATGTAATATGTGTAATAGCCGTGATAGCCTACCGTTAGTTGCTTGCTTATTTATTTCCTTGTTGTCTTGTTTATTTGTTTGCTTGTAGTCATTGCAGTTCTTTTTCCGCAGTTAGCTAGTGGCTGCAATAACCTATTTTTTTAAACTAGGCCACAATAACCATGGGCTAATATTTACTATAGTGACACAGGGACTCCTACTGGCTGTAGAAACAATGGGCCTTCTACGGGCCGTAGAGACAATGGGCCTTCTGCGGGCCATATTATCAATGGTCCTTATACGGTCTGTATAATCGATTGGCCAAACATGGGCCAAACAGACCGCATTATGGCCGTAAACGGGCTAGAGTTGGAATCATCCGTTCATGGGCCGACCATAACGGGCCATCGTTAATAGGCCGTATTTGATGACGCTATGAAATCGGCCCAACGTATTAACGGACCACAAACGGGCCGATCAGAACCACGGGCTGAATTTGGCCCACAAGCGTAAAATGACAAGAACAGCCGTAAGTAAACGAATACGGAAATGAGCCCAAGAATAAATGGGCTCGAGAAGGCCGAAAGATAACATAATGGAAACAGCCCAACGGAATAACGGGCTGTTAATGGGTATAAAGTGATACATCGCTCATTACGGGCCAGTTTCACCACGGGCCGTTAACGGGTGTAAAGTGATACACCGTTCATTCCGCCGCTTTCACCACGGGCCGTTAGTAGGCCAAGAGTTACATAGGGCCTCATATGGGCCAAAGACGTCATGGGCCATACATGGGCCGGCGAAAACGGGCTGGAATCATATTGGATGGCCCAGATGACGCCATCGGGCCTAATTCGGATAGGGCGTAACGGGCCTTGGGTTAGCGGGCTGTAAATGGGCTATATTCGAACAGGCCGTTAACAGGCTTTCCATGGGCCAGCCCGCCAGCTTTTGACCAAGTCAAACAGGCCGGCCTTTTCACGGGAATGGGCCTCTGTTGGGCCGTGTCACGTGTCGACGTATCATAGGCGCCTTCTGTCCAATGAGTGGTTGACATCTGTCCCAACGATGAGCCGACACGTGTTTCCTCCAGCCAATGATGATTGTCCACGTGGAAAATCCCCATTGGTCGGGGCTGTTAACGGGTTATCGGATCCAAAACCCGACCCGATAGCTTAACGGTGTTCCGTTACGGTGGATGCCACGTGTCGGTCACCTTAACGAAAGCACTTCTGTGACGCGCGATTTGTCGTCATGGAAGTGGACACTTCCGTGATGATAATTTTGGTAATGTCATGGAACACTTCTACGACAACACAGGTATGACTATCTTGATTCTGTCATAAATTTGTCATGGATGTACATGCATGACAGAAAACGCGACCTACTGTGACAAACACGTATCATCACGGACGTGTATTTTTTTTGTAGTCACTGAGCCGACCGCAGATACGCTCACGGCCACTACTGAGATGGTCAACGCCCCGTTTGAGGTTACAGCCCCCGTGGCACTGCAGGAGCAGTTTTCCCCCTTCGAGGATGTGTCCCCCCCCCCCCCCCCGCTGAGCTGCCCAAGGTGATTTCTTCTTTGCCGATCTCGATTATGCTTTTTCATCTAAGTATGTGGTGATGAATAATGCAAAATTTTATTAGCTTCGATGCCATGCTATACATAGTGGTTTAAATAACTGGTGTTTCTTATACTGGAAAGTAATTCAGAATTTGTTTCTGTTTCAATTAGAGCCCTGATGCAGACAAGGATTGTGTGGTAGTACATGTCACTCGCTATGAGGCGGATGGCCTGAATATACACACTGGGAAAACAGAGTTCTTAGGCTATTGGATCCTGGAAGCCATTTGCACTTATACCAATGTCGAGATGTATTCCAGCCTCACTGTTGTCAAGCGTGTTGTCCAGGGTGTACTGAAGCACAAGAAGTTCAAAGCTACTCCTTCGTTTGTGAGGCATACTGTTCTTGTCAAGCTTACGCAGGAAGATGATGTGGCATGCCTCCACAAATAAGTTTATGAGTGGCAAGGCCACAAGGTTATCTTCATGAAGGTTCACAGGATTGAGCTGCTGCCAGACGTCCTGTATTATGTTCATGGCAAGGTCCATCTTGTGTCCAGCCCAAACTAGATCGAGGCATGAAATAGTTGCCCCATCTAGTGTTTAATAGTAGTTTGGATTGTGTCTAATTATTCGAACCTTGCCTATTATCGAGCCCTCTGGGGCTAGTACTCTGTTTGAATCCGTCTATGGGAACTACCGCTACTTTTGTGTGCCCCCTGAATAATGTGAGAACCATCGTAATTGTTGCCGAAACAGATGCTTCCTCACTAGTTTTTTCATGAATATGGCATGGTAAGACATAAGTTGTCAGGGTTTACATAAGAGCAGTGTGTGTTTGATGAAATAGAGTACTCGTTCGAGAACTGTGCGCCGACGTATACACAAGTACTTGTAAACACTGTTGGTGCTACCCCACTTGTAAGCAGTTGTGCGAAACACGGCACATTGGCTCAACTCGCTTCAACACTAGGCTATCGAACAACTAACAATCAATAATCTGATGTCTAACATATAAGCAACTACGTATCTTGTTACAGTGGTTCATGTAGTTAACTGAGGCCACAATGTAAATTCGAAACGTTCACACGCTAGTCCAGCGTTCATGTGGAACATTCACATTAAACTTGGCTTCATAGAAAACTTGAAAAGCATAATTAAGCAATTTTATACATCTCAATGATTCATAGAACATAACAAACATATACTAGTTCACAGCAAAAGACAAAGTTGTGAGAAGGTTTACAAACCAGGAAAAAACAAGCAAGGTTTCTCTGAGCAAAAGATTCCTCCGTGAGGCTTAAATTTCCTGGAGTTCACTCTAGTTTTTTCTTGTTGCCACCATCCAGTGTTAGGTTCTCTCATTCCAACCAATTATAATTGTGTTCTCAGCTGGAATGCTGAACTAAACCATGTAGTGTACTGACAAGGTGAAATTCTTGTGCATTCCACTAAATTTAAGCACCGCTATTTACAGAAATAAGCAGACCACAATGCCTCTTGTCCGCGCACCTGTCCGAAAAACCTCCGTGCAGCCATGCCAGCTAGTCCTCGGTCCATGGATCAACTCGTAGAAAGTGCATTCCGTACTAGCATGAAGTTGTTTTCGCTCGTCCCTGCACTGCAATCAGGAAGTAAAACACACGAATCATCTTCTTTTATATTGCGTTGGTCATTCTACCTAGTTACTACGAATGTAGGAATACCTGGAACACTGGTGGTTAGAGGACGACAGCTAGGAATAGCCATCTCATTTTGTGCAGTTGTACTTAAACTAAGGTGTGTACTTTTGATTGCGCAGATAGAAACGATATGGAGATAGACATCCTTGTTTGCGCAAATACGAAATATGGTTATTTAAACAGTGACAAATATTTGCAGTGGTGTATGATTAATAACAACATCTATTGTGTTATATTTGGCACTCGAATGACAGTATGAAAGTGCCCTTAAGTAAGTAGCATCACATCACTTCAACACTGCCACTAGATTAACATGCAGAACAATAGCATTAGGATTATTGTCATGAGAGTAGCACATGGTCAGTAAATGTGCAAGAACAACGGTGATGAAGCAATGTTAGCGGTGTGAGATTTAAGTGTAACTGCAAAAACACAATTCATGGGAAATAAAGCAAGACGGAAGCACTTCATAAAATGGTGGTGGCATTGCTTCAATTTATCGACGGCACTAGACCATTACTTATAGTGACATTAGGCGGCATTTCTTAATGCTTCATGTAATTTTACATTAACGGTAGCGATATGGGCGTAGGGACAACAGGGGCATAAAGTGGTGAGGCAGATGTGGTTGCCAAGAGAGGATAACACTCAGGCAACATGTCTGCATTTGTCCCATTTTTTATCTCCTCGGTGACATTTTCCTATGTGAGCACAGGAAATCTAGACCTGCTAATTCTCATTTGTGTTGTCCCCCAACACCCCTCACTTTCTTTCCTTTTTCAACCAAGAGACAGGTCCACTTCCCCCCACCCTTCGCCATCCACCATGCTTTCTTCGCCTTTTCAACCAAGAGACCGGTTGGGTAGCCAGTATTTACTACTTTCCCCTGTTTCCTCTTAGAACCAAGTCCTAGGTTCATGCTAAAACTTTCCCACTTTCTTCCCTATTTGAACCAACTCTTAGGTTCGACTGTATTAACTAGCTTTACCTCTAATAATTGTAAAAGTTTAGGTGGCTTTGGAACAACCGACGGAAGTAGAAAAAGATCCACACGCAGCCACGTGGGGAGCTGGGGCAGTAGAGGGTCGTCGGCATGTGGCAAAGACATCATCGGGAGGCCGCATCTTGGCCACAATACCGCAAGGAGGAAGAAGGGGTCGGAGGCCCTCCCAAGCCAGCGCTCTCTCGGAGAGAACGGCACGGCCGCCGATCGGGATGTGCGGGCAGCCGTTGGTCTCCTCCCTCGCCGCTGACGACAGCGTGAACGATGCACCTACACGCATGCCTCGGTGGAGGTGGTCCGGCCGGATTTGTGACCAGCCGTGAGTAGAAAGAGAGAGCGTGGCCACCTATGTCTTGCTTAGATCTGGAGATCATGAGAGAGTGAAAGAGAGGAGCCTTAGTAAAGCAAGCGCTAAGGCTCCTGCTTATATATATAGTGGAGTGATTTTGTTGTACCAGCTTCAAAAAAATGCGCTCCTATGTGTACCTGCGAGTGGGTTTGAGAGAACTAGTGTGTGCATGCACTGCTTCTCTTCGTGGGAGTACAATATACTATGACCAAAGAACGTTCGCCACAAGAGTAATAGTATAAGTGTGTGATGTGTGAGCTAAAATAAAAGTTGCGCAACGTCTTTTGTTTATTAGAAGTTCTAAGGGTAGGGTGTGAAGAGCACATATGTGTGTGACGTCTACCTGCAGATAGACGGTGGGTGTGAGAGGACTTAGGAGAGTCGTGACTCGTGAGGGTGCGTGTGTGCGTGAGAGAGAGGGGGCACGTATCAATGCATTGCATGTGTCCATAAATCATTATCCCACAAATGTTCGCCACAAGCCGTTTCCTAACGAACGCCGTAAGAACCGTTAGATCGGCATCCGACAGTGTCAGTTCTGCCATGTCATTTAACAAAGAAGCAACTCCTCCTACACACAAATCTTCCACGTGAGTGTTAGCAACTTCCGTATGCTCCTCCCTCCATTCCAAAATGCAGTGCATATAACTTTATTGAAAATTCGAACCTCGCAAACTTTTACCGAGTTTTCGTGTACCAAAATACACATATAGAATACCCAATATATATCATTTCATTCATCTTCGAGAGGTAACTATGAAGATGGGGGAGGAGTCTACAAAGAAAGACCGTCGTATCACCTGCAGCAATTTCAACCATCCTTTGGTGTGGAGGAATATCATAGGAACTCCATATGATATGATTTTTATAGGATTTTTTACTTTAGAGCCAATTGGTTCATAGGAATAGATTCATATACTCCACATTTCAAAGGAAAATAAACATGATATCATTTTTATAGCTTTAGAGCCACTTGGTTCATATGAATGGATTCCTATACTCCCATAATTTCAAAGGAAAATAAACATTAGCGTATATTCAATAGAAAAGTTCCTATGATGTGAACCAAATGACATCTCTTTTCTAATCTCCCCTCATAGGAATTGAGATATATGTCATCTCTAGATTCAATATAAAAGTTCCTATGATGTGAACCAAATGACATCTCTTTTCCAATCCCTACTCATAGGAATTGAGATACATGTAATCTCTTTCCCTACAACTTCCATGTATACATCTTCTATTCCTAAATAGCTAGCACAACCCACTGGTAGCTTTTTTCCTAGACATGCAACTATGGCACAAGAACACGTCACGCATGCAAGTCATAAATCACATTGTTTTTCTACTCTATGCATGCAAGCACCACATCATCAATTCGTGCATGTTACTCATAAGTTATTTCTTGCATTAAATTTTGTATTGACAATGTATGTGTTGGTCACGTGCACACACATGTAGTTCACATTCACATTTTTATTAGAAATGTCATTCTTTTAACTGCAATTCGTATTTTCTCTTTGTACTCCCTCCGTCTAGGTGTGTAAGTCATCTTCCGAAAACCAACCAAAACACTCTGGCACGGTACATTAACTCCCTCCTCATTTCTTGTTTCGTGACATATCAACCAATAAGAGATGTGGGCCGTGCATGCTTTCAGTGGCTTGAGACTTTCAAACATGACATGCAGTGGTTAATTCATTGCATGGAATGCTATTAACTAGCAAAAAAACTAAGACGACTTATACACCTAGACGGAGGGAGTATTGCATTTTTTTAATTTTAAGCATACATTCACTTCCCATTATTTATAGATGTTTTTGGAGGAACTTTTATTCATTATCTATACATATACCCCTATACAGTGTGTGAATAACTTTGAAAGATGGTCGTTGGACGAAGCTAATCCGACAGTGCAGAGATGGCAAATCCGAGCACTACTGGCCGTTGGATATCACCAACATTCCACCAGATTCTGCCACATTTACAATCTAGAAGACTCCATGGTTGAACTTAAGCATAATGCACAAACCTCAAAACGTAGGCACTTCTCCTTTGTTCTAGAATCTTCCGTATCATAATTGCCCAAGCCTTTTTTCTAAATGAATTGCCATTATTTGTTTTTTACTTTATGCTTTACAATGCACAATCCCATGAATCTTAACCTTTCTATAAAACCAATTGATTTTGAATGAGATGAACTATAAGAACTAAACAAACATCTACATCATGCATATATGACTCAAAGCTTTACATGCTATAGTGTGTATTTATTCATAATTTGGTTTCCAAATCTCATGCGTTCAATGCATGTGTACCTTACTAGTTTTGAGTAGAGTAGCAAATTTCACGCGGCCGCGGGTATATCAAAATGCAGGGCCCATGCATCATTGCCTTTCGGTCGAACCTACATCCACAATTTTTTGTACGTATATCTCCATTGGTCCCCGAACCCAAAATGCTGCCTCGTTCCCGTAAAACCAAGTGGCCCGCACATATTAAGGAGTCGACTCGAACTCAATCCCTCTCCCGTTTACTACGACGTGGCCCCGCACACCGTAGTACTCCTACAAACTCTACCGCTGCACGCATCATTGGTTTTCTTCAAGAGGACGAGGGAGACGCGGATTTGTAGTGGAGGCGCTTTAAAAATGGATTTGCAGTGGATGCCCCTACCCTAGGGTGCCCTAGGTAGTTGCTACACGCATCATTGGTTTTCTCTTTTCTTTATGCTCTTGCACCCAAGAGTGAAATGATGGTTGCTTCGTCCGTCCAGCTTAATGCGGGAAAGGTGGGGCTTTGTAATTTGACCCCTCATCGCTCATTTACTACTACTGCAGCGCTACGACCGAGGTGCCTCCAAGTCCAACCGCTACTCCGAACTATAATTTGGTGCATCGCACGTGGAACAAGATGGTGGATGAGCCACATGTCGGCCAAAGGGGTCCTGTTAAGTGTGTCATCATTTCGTGTGCGGTCTGACCCTGCTTGAGTTGCTACGCCAACATGACAGGAGCAGCCTACCGCTTGGTTTTGCTCTTTAGTGAATCTCAACTATATTGATCTAAAGAGATATGTACTGTACTACCCTCTCCGTATCGGTTTATAGGGCGCGCACATAGTTCTCAATCATCCATTTGACTAACTAAATATGAGTTACTATGTCACAAAAAGTATATCATTGGATTCTAAACATATAATGTTCATCACACACTATATAGCCAGTTAAATTATCAACCTAGAACGATGTGCATGCCCTATAAACTGATACGGAGGAAGTAGTAAAAATGAGGTGATTTTACCGAGCGATGGGCGGGGGAGCATGGCCTGTCATGCGGTCCCACGTGTCATGATGTACCAAGGCGATGTGCGTGTCCCTCTTGAGGCAGAACAATGGTAGAAGCAATAATACGTGGTTTTCTTGAAGGAGATGATGGAGAAGCGAAGTGTGAAATAATGGTTGCTTCGTCTGTCTGGGAAGGTGCGGCATTGTGATTTGACGTCTCATTACTCATTACTACTACTGGGGCAGTACGACTGGGGTGCGTCCCCCCTGCTGTTCTGCACTGTTATTTGGTGCATGACACGTCGACCCGGTTGCTATATGTCCCACATGTCGGCGAGAGGAAGTACATAATTCATGAAAGCGAGCATCGACGGAGGAGTACAAGACACGGCTTGGTTTTTGCTGCTTCGCGCGATCCATCGATACTATTTACTACTCCCTCCTTTCCGGTTTATAGGGCTCGTCTAAAAAAATTCATTTTTCCGTTTTATAAGTCTCAATTATACTAGTACTAGTAGTACCATCACATGTTGGATTCCGAGGTGCGTTAAATCACTCGATGCAAGCATTGTCAAGAGAAAACTCACCAATGCATGTAGAATCTCATGGAAATTTAGTGGCCATGCATGCATTCGTTCTAATTAATGCCTCGGTGAACATAACTTCTTGAGAAAAATGAGCGTACATTACTTGTGCTAACTACGAAATTAATTTTGTCGGCGTTCTAGAAACGGGGGTCCCCAGACTTGCCTTCCTGCGGCCAGCGGCGTGGCTATGCTAGCAGGCTTGTACGACCCATATTCATCAACGAGACATTCAAGACCCTTGCGAGGGGCCAAGTCTCACGGGGCGGACGACACAAGACCTCCTCGGGAGCGGCCTCACCAGGATGCCTCGCAAGGAGCGGAGAAATCAAGGCAGGGCAAACCTGGTGAGGCTCTCGTGACGTGAGCCATGACGATTAAGATCAGGCGGGCGCCAGCACGCGCAGTGTCCCATTTTCCCCTTTGGTGCTAAGGAGGCAAGCGCATGCTTAGAGTATCGAGGCATCAAGCAAAGGTTTCCATATCAGTGTAACGAGACCAAGACCAGTAGGACGGCAGGACAGAGGTCACCATGGAGCCCAAGACGGCGTCACCACTAGAGCCTTTCGCAGGCGAAGACCGATTTTGTCAGGATAAGCTGTACTAGCTGTCCCCTTTCAATTTGCCCGTTGTTGGCTCCCTTCCCGCTCAATATTTGGGGAGAGGACCAGGGCCTATATAAGTACAACTAGCCACCACCGTAGAGGGCATCTGATAGCTCATTGAGAGGCATCTCACGCACACAAGTTCGCCAAGCACAAGAACACCTCATCCTCAGGAGGCTGTTCTTCCCCTTGTACTGTTCATCATCAGCCCAAGAGGCAATCCACCACCACCACACTGGAGTAGGGTATTACACCATGACGGTGGCCCGAACCAGTATAAATCTTGTGTCTTTGTGTTGTGAGTTCGTCGAGTTTGTCCGCGAGATTTTAGCGAGCTAGGGCATGGATCGGTAGGGAGGGAATCTTCGCGCGCACCCCAGTGTTTGAACCTTGAGGGTTTTGCCAGAACCCATGATCCGACATTTGGCGCGCCGGGTAGGGGTGCGCCGGAGCTTCCTTTCCGTCATTTCGCATCCAGTTGCTCCGTCGTCTCCATGGCGGATGCTCACTATGCTCGTGCTAAACGTCGGGCTGCCCTAGCCACCCGCGCCGCTTAGACGGCCCCCGTCGGTGGGCCACCTTGTCATTCTCCGTCTCCTGCCACCAACGCCGCAACCGACCTGGCGGGGAACGAGCAGAAAGCGTCCCCTATGCACCCCTTGGTGCGGCGGGACGGCCGCATCGCCACTCCATCGCTGACCCCGGCTGGTTCCTCGTCCCAGGCTCATCGCGCTCCCATGGACGCACGGGCCGCCCTCCTCATGGCGCATGAGCTCCTGCGCTACCTCCCGGTCGACGACCTCTACGAGGACTGGCTCGACCGCATCGCCGAGCTCGTCTGCGCCGCAGGGGGCTCCCCTGCGCCGTATGTCTCTCCGCCTCACCCTCCGCCAGCTACGGGCGACGTAGCTCATGGAGCGCCTCCACCACCTCTGCCCCAAGACGGCGCCCTGGCGCCAAGGCGCGCGGCCCCACGACGCGACCCGCCACGTCCCGCACCCGCGCGCGAAGAAAGAAGCTGTCAAGAAGTCCCTCTGTCGCAAGAGAATGCTCCGCCACTCCTCGCACGGCCGCGCCAGGATCGTCTGCCGCGGCAGGACCCCGCGCCGCTTGCTGTGGAGGCACGTGGGGATCAAGACCAAGCTCCACCTCCAAGACAGGCCCCGGCGACCATGGCCGGCTGCCACGCCTTCACCCTCGAGCTGCGTAGCGTCGCCTTGCCGGGCAAGTTCAAGCCGGATCTGCCTCCCCGCTACGACGGCACCTCTGACCCTGCGGAGTTCCTACAGCTCTACGAGTTGAGCATCGAGGCGGCCAACGGCGACGAGAAAGTCATGGCAAACTGGTTCCTTATGGCACTCAAAGACGTCGCTCGTTCGTGGCTCCTGAACCTACCTCGAGGTTCGATCTCCTCCTGGGACGAGATGCGCGACCGCTTCGTCGCCAACTTCCAGGGCACTCACAACCGCCCGCCGGCCGTGGGTGACCTGCGCTGCGTCAAGCAACAACCAGGGGAGACCCTCTAGAAATTCATCCAGCGCTTCAACAACATTTGTCTCAAGATCCCCAAGGTGACGGACGAGGCCATCATCTCCGCGCTCTTTGATGGCGTCCACGACGTCAAGATGAAGGAAGAGCTCGCTATCCACGAGGAGTTGTGCACATCTCAGGAGTTGTTCAACCTGGCGACCAAGTGTGCAAGAGCTGAGGAAGGGCGCCTCTCCCTCCTCGAGCTGCCGACTGCGGACCCAGAGGAGAAGAAAGCCAAGGCCAAGGATGTGAAGAGCAAGGGAGCAGCTGTGCTCACAGCAGAGCCGGACACCAAGCGAGGCAAAGACCAGCCCGAGTCATCCAAGAGCAGCCGACTGTACATCGCCTTCCACAACATGAATACCCACAACACCAGTGATTGTCAAGAGCTCAGAGCCATTCGTGAAGGACGCTTCGGTCGATGCCCCGAGCGTAGCGACCGGGGCTACGGCCGAGGAGGAGGACGTGGTGGCAGGCGCTGGGATAACCGTGGCCCGCTCCAGGAGTGGCGCCACCGACCTCGTGAGGACCGCTGGCAGGATCATCCTCGTGAGGGCGCCTGGAGGGACCAGCCTTGTGAAGATCGCCCTCAGGGCAACGCCAGTCTTCCCCTGCTACCGCCACCACCAAGAAGGAATGACGACCACCATCAGGACGAGGGGGCTGGGGGCTTCCAGGAGCCGCGCGCTATCGCCTGCATCTTGGGCAGAGCTCAGGCCCCAGCCTCGCAGCGCATCTTCAAACAGTTTGCTCGTGAAGTGAATGCAGTCCTCCCCAAGCTTGAAGCCACGCGCCCGCTCAGGTGGTCCCAGTGCGCCATCACCTTCAACTCGGCAGATCAGCTCAAGTGCGCAGCCACCACTGGCGCCCTCCCGATGCTCTGTTCACCAGTCATTAGCAACGTGCAAGTCACCAAGACCCTCATCAACGACGGCTCAGGGCTCAACGTCCTGTCCGTCGACACGTTCGACAACCTCCAAGTGCCGTATGACCATCTTCAGCCTACCAAGCCTTTCTCAGGAGTGACCGACGATTCCACCACACCAATAGGGCAGGTCCGCCTCCCTGTCACCTTTGGAGAACGCAAGAACTACCGCACCGAGCTCATCGACTTCGACGTCACGCACATCCGTCTGCCATACAATGCCATCCTCGGGTATCCAGCCCTGGCCAAGTTCATGGCGGTGACCCACCACGGCTACAACGTCCTCAAGATGCTGGGAAGCGACAGAATCATCACGGTCCCATGCGAAGAAAGAGACGTGGTGTGCTCCCTCGAGCGTGCCTTTCAAGCTGCAGCAATCGACGACCCCGACAGCAAGGGCGAGGGCCCTCCGGAGGCCATTCCCAAGAAGAAGAAGCAGCTGCGCCGTGCCGGACCTCAGGAGGGTGGCATCGCAGCTGGAACCTCGTCAGGATCAGCGCCCGCTCCAGGGGCGCCTCCCTCCGTCGCATAGGAAGGCGTGCCCAGCGCCCTCCCGGTGGCCTCGGGGCTCTCTCCGAGGGCCTCAGACCTTGCCAACATCACGAGGGAGGCGCTCGGGCACCACTTGGAGGCGTGCTTCACGGCACGTTTCCCTCAGGAGGACACAGGGCGAGGAGTGCCCACCGCTCAGGAATTCATCACCAAGACCACTCAAGAACTGCAAGACACAAGGGCCAAGTGCGACGACCGCCGCTCACGAGGCGCAGCTCCCATTCCAGGCGAGGATGCTGGGCTGCACGTCTGCATCGACGTCCCAGGGCTCAACAGGGCCGCTTCTCAGGAGCTTTTCTGGCCTTCGTGCGTGGGCCATTGCAAGGGCCCACCTCACAGCTATGTTCGCATGCCTTTTGGCCTGCCGAGCATGTCGTGAGCATATCAGCACAACTTGCCGCGTATCCTGGCGGCTTAGGAGGCCAGGCACCACGCCGTCCTGGCAGAGATGGAGACGGTCCTCAGGGAACCGCCTGAGCCCCCAGAGCCTCCTGAGGCTCAGGGCCCCGGTGGCTCGGGAGGAGCGATCCCTTCGCCGCGTACCTTCAGCTGCCCCGACATCTCTTCTTCAACAGAACCAGGTGACATTTTCCAAGTTCATTCAGCTGGGAGTGCCCCTCGGGCTGCATCATTCCCAGGCCGCGTGGGTCCGTCCCTGTTGGCATGTATCCCTTTTCTTCATCTCTTTAGCTTACCTTGCTGGGGGGCGCCCCTCGGGCTGCATCATCCCCAAGCCGCTCAGGCCTGACCCAGTGGCGTGTATCTTCCCATGCATTTACTTAAGCCTGCTGCTTTCGTGTCTAACCTATCTACACCGTCACCTGCCTGACTCTCACCTCCAACGGGGGCCGCTCACGCCGGCACGGCGCTTGTGGATGGGTCCGTCCCTGCAACATCGACAAATCTAAGCGACCGAGCTCTGGCTCGCGGCACGCCCCACGCACGTCACCTCACCAGGCCCTCAGTGTCGTCGCCTCCTCGCGAAGCAACCGGGCAGACTAACAACCATAATGGCAAACCATGCTTCTCCTTGTGCTGGTTCGCAGGGATCTCACGAGGAGGATAGCAGGCGGCACCGCGAGCTTCCTCTTCTCCCGGGCAATCCGCTTGCGTGTTAAAAGGGGGGCTCCTGAGCATCGCGACTCAGGAGCTCTTGCTGGCTCTCCAGCCCTTAACCCCTGGCCTTGACCACGGCACTCGACCTAGCATCACTACAAAAAATACACTTCTGTGATGATACGTGTTTGTCATAGTAGGTCGCGTTTTTTGTCATGCATGTACATCCATGACAAATTTATGACAGAATCAAGATAGTCATACCTATGCTGTCGTAGAAGTGTTCCATGACATTACCAAAATTATCATCACGGAAGTGTCCACTTCCATGACGATAAATCGCGTCACGTAAGTGCTTTTCGTCAAGGGTGACCGACACGTGGCATCCACCGTAACAGAACGCCGTTAAGCTATCGGGTCCGGTTTTGGATCCGATAACCCGTTAACAACCCCGACCAATGGGGATTTTCTACGTGTAAAATCATCATTGGCTGGAGGAAACACGTGTCGGCTCACCGTTGGGACAGATGTCATGAACTCATGGACAAAAAGCGCCAATGATACGTTAACACGTGGCACGACCCAACAGAGGCCCATTCCTGTGAAAAGGTTGGCCCGTTTGACTTGGTCAAAAGGTGGCGGGCTGGCCCACGGCAAGCCTGTTAACAGCATGTTCGCATATAGCCCATTTACAGCCCACTAACCCAGGGCCTGTTTATGGCCTAACTGAATTAGGCCCAGTAGCGTCATCTGGGCCGTCCAATATAATTCTAGCCCGTTTTAACTTCTGGCCCATGTATGGCCCATGATGTCTTTCGGCCCATATGAGGCCCTTATTACTCTCGGCCCATTAACGGCCCGTGGTAAAACTGGCCCGTAATGAACAGTGTATCACTTTATACCCATTAACGGCTCGTGGTAAAAATGGCCCGTAATGAACATTATATCACTTTATACCCATTAACAGCCCATTATTCCGTTGGGCCGTTTCCAGCCCATGTTATCTTTCGGCCTTCTCGGGGCCAATTTATTCTTGGGCTCATTTCCACATTCGCTTACTTACGGCTCGTTATCGTCATTTTCGCCAGGGCCAAATTCAGCCCGTGGTTACGATCGGCCCGTTTGTGAATGCGTTAATCGTTGGGCCGTTTTCATAGCGTCATCAAAATACGGCCGATTAACGACGACCCGTTATGGTCGGCCCATGAATGGACGATTTCAACTCTAGCCCATTTACGGCCATAATGTGGGTTGTTATTGGCCCATGTTTGGCCAACCGATCATAAGCCCGTAGAAGGCCCATTGATGATACGGCCCATAGAAGGCCCATTGTGTCTATGGCCCGTATAAGGCCCATTGTTTCTACGCCACGTAGAAGGCCCATTGTTTCTACGGCCCTTAGAAGGCCCATTGTTTACTGACCCGTAGGAGGCCCATGTTAACTACAGCTGGTGGGCATCAAAGTTTGCCACTAGCGCAAATATAGGGAACACCCTACACTATACAAAAATGGCTTGCTGTTTCCTTCAGCCGGTGGCTGCACATTAAGGACAAATTTTGTATCGTACCAAAACAAATTACAACTATAAAACAAAAGGAAGGTTGGCATAAAAGTTAACCATCTAGCAGATAAATGCACCACCAGAAGTTCCGGAGCTCAGCTCATTTGACCTAACTATTACGTTTTCATGTTGTACTGTCTGATGGAGCACCATAACCTTCGCCTTCAGTTTTCCTAGACTCCTGAACAACATAGCAAATGTCTGATAGTCTGGTTTCTAAACCATGCATATCTTGACAACATGGAACAATGTCTCTCCTTGTTTCACAAAGGGTCTCTGTTAGGGAATGGACTTGTGTCTGGAGCGCAGATACAACATTGTTTTGAGCTTGCATATCATGATCATGAGGCAATTTTGACGAGATTGCCTTAACAACCAACCCAGTATTGCGCAGGAACGCGCTTTTGGCACTGTTAGTGGACAGGTACTGACCCACTGCAGCAAGAGCTGACATTGCGGTTATAGTTGCCTCGCCACCTTCAGAAGGTGGCGGTTCCACAATTTTTTCCATAGCTCGCTGAAAAGTTGTGGTTTTACATTAGTAGTACCGAGCGTAAGATATTAAGGAGGTAGCAAAACCAAACAAAATAGCTTTGGTCTATATACAAAACTTATTACGGTGAACCCATGTAAAATAATAGTTGTATTTTATTGCAAAGTACATAATAAAACCAGGTTCCAAACATATGACCATGTACCATCGCTAATGTATTGTCTATTTCTTCACATTGTATTGAGGGCTAAGGATAAAGAGACGAAGTTTATAATACGGTAAGCATAGTCTGACATCATTCATATCACAAAACAACTGAGAATAGACAAACAGGCAATTGTAACGTTGTGTGGGCAAGTCCAGCACAGAACTAGATTACAGTTCAAGATCAAAGGAACATCACTCCTCTCTTTTAAACCTTGTAAGGTGCAATGATACACTAAGACAATTGTGTATAAAATTGAAAAGAGTAATAGACATTGGCTGCAAACCATGCAGTTCAAGGCACAAGTCAGAGTAAGTAGTAGTTAAAAGGCATGAGGATTAAGGACTTACAACAGCTTTTGATCGGTGTAGTCATGCCCTTCTTCTTGCTGGTGTGACAGTCCTTGAAGATTTCCACAGCATTTGGTTCAGGTACTTTTTGGTCCTTGCGGGCTTTCCTCTGCATTTGGAAAAAGTCAATATAGATCTGATAATATGGTACAACGAAAAGAGTGAAACAGGAGCTAATTACAAGAGCCTCGCAGTGTGCAATATAGCTACGAGATCCTCGTAAATGCATTGGAATTTCACTTTCGTACGGTTGGCCTTGTTCTTTCAACAGTTCACCTACAAGATGATAGATTTGTGTGGGACATGCATAAATAGGACTTCAACATGTGATCTGATGACATATATATAATCTACCTGATACTTCGGATCAGACCAGTGTTTAACGAGGCCTCTCCGCCTTCATCGATATATTTTCCATTGGAGATGTTTGGGCAAGTTCATTGTTAGCCTTGCCTTCAAAGTGAGTTTTCCTCAAGTTATACCGACATCGTCCGCAGAGCATACTTGAAAACATGGGTGCAAGCTTGTCTGGTTGCATCATCTTGGCTATCCAACTTGAAACTCATCTGTTGAAAATTATGGGAGTCTCATTATCAGCAACCTAGAAAGTATTGGACAGAGCAAGACAATATTACTAGTTTCCATACATAACCATACTTACAGATAAATGGTCGAGGAAGGTGTTGAACTGGGTTTCGTCTTTTTCATTCCTATGCTGAATCCATGTTGGGAGGATACATACATGACACCTAACAGCAACCGCTGCCTCTCATACTAACTTGGCTGACTTTGTAGCATCACGTGGCCTTTTTAAACTTTTTTCAAAACGGATCTCCATTCTTCCTCCTCTAGATTTAGTTAACCTATCGAGCATTATCCCTGATGTTTGTTTCCTCTTGTGCCTAGGTGCTAGTCCAACAACAAACATAGGAAGTGTTAAGTGTACATCAAACTGTGAGACTACATATAAAGAACCATGCAACCGTAACTTGACTCCAGCAACTACCTTCTTGCTGTTGAAGCTCACAAAGTTCATCTGATCTTGCCAACTCATCTTGTGTCAAGAGTGCTTCGGAAGTAGTGTCAGGTGGCACCGGAGCTTGGGAACGTGCTGCTAGCTGAGTTGACAAACGAGTAAATCGTGTAGCTGGTGGTACTGTGGAAGGTGTTGCAACAACTAGGGTTGTCTCTGCTTGTTTGGTGACAACTATTTGTTTCTATTTGGCTTGTTCTGCAGCTCGTGTAGCATGGGATACCCTGTTGGTACAATTTTCCGCTGGACTTTGACCTTCTATTGCACCATCAGTACCAGCAGAATCTGCAGGATTGTTGCGCTTCCCTTTCGCTATGATTCTGTCTTGCTTCCTCTTTCTCTATAACATGTTAAGTCAAGCCGACAAGAAAAAACGAATAACAATTTAGTTCTTCAAAACAAATGTACTTTGATGTAAGAACATGGTGTGATAGACAGATATTGTATGTTCTAGAAACAGGAACACGTGTCTTAGTCACAAGTATAACTAGTAGATACCACGCGCGTTGATGCAGAAATTTGTAGTCTCTTGTTGAGCACCTCTTTAGAGCATAACACAATTCATAAACTGCGAGTAATCAAAAGATTTTGGATGTGATCGAACATTCATCGAAAAAACAATGTACTGTAAATATATTCCAACATACTATAAATCCTACCTCGGTAAGAAAATCTTGGAAACTTCCATAGGACAACTATGTGTGATGCTCACTTCTTCTAGAAGAATAATTTTCTAATGTAACAAACAGGTTTTTAGAATAGGGAGGAACTGCTCAGTTCTATTTTCCATTGAAAATGAAACTCATCAAAAAAGAAGGGAAACTAAAAGTGCCACTTGCGGATATTAAGGTTGGTTACATCACATACAACTATACATCGCAAATTAAACACAGCTCACAAGAAAACCATGCCCACAGTTTCCCCTTAGATGTCTCACGTGTCTGCCTCATCATATTCTTGGTTGGAGCAAGCTTACTGGCCGAGGCACAATATCCGAGGCTTTGTTGGTGGTTTGTAACAACATACAGTGTACGCCAGCTACTTATTTAGTTGGTGGATTGAATCGACAAATTTAAAAGCATGAATAGATCATCTTCTTAAAATGGCCACTGGAAACCAAAGAATCGTATTTGTGGAAATTTTCAAACATCACTGAAAATCAACTTAATATAAACACAACACTCCGGACCAAAGTTATCTAGATCTGCATAAACAATGAATGAGTCACAAAATAATAAATTGTGTTGTGTACTCTCTTGGAATCAAAAGCAAAAATAAGCTTGACCTCGAACGGATACTTTACAACGTAGCGTATCAAAACTATTCACAGACATCTTGTTCAAAATATTAGGATACTAAACCAGCCCTGGAAAATTGAGCCAATACTGACTTTTTAGAGCTAGGTAGTCAAACAATGTAGGAGAAATAGCAAGGGAACATAGCATGATAAAATGAACTTAGGGAGAAATAAGTTATTCTTGAATTTAAAAAGGTTAAGATAAATGTACTATATCCAACTGCAAATTCGATACTACACATGCTTCTATGTTCCTATTGCGTGTCTTCTTATCAGGTGGGTGAAAGCAAAAAAAACTGACATTAGCTTATATATTATGTTAACAAAGAGGATTTAGAATGGAATCCACCAAGAAATCCTAAAATAACCTTGGGCATGTCTACAAAGAACCGCAAAACCTGTAGACATAGCCTCACTTCAGACTAATCACATACAGAGAGAGAGAGAGAGAGAGAGAGAGAGAGAGGGAGAGAACTGCAAAGAATGTGTAACCAAAATGAAAGGAAAACTTCAGTCACAAATCTTTCGAAAATACATTATTTTTATCATAAAAAATCTTACAAATACTACTATGAAGGTGCTGAATTGCACATTAGAAAGTCTTTAGCTCTACCTGAAAGCACCTCCTAAACCCCTATCCAAGCAGACCAACCAAACCTTTGCAAAATAAGTTGAAGTACAAATTAAATCGCTGTATATAAACTTAAAAGAAAGAAAAATTGAACAAACAAACATACACAAAATCTGGATGGTGGATGATAGAACCTCCTGTGCAATATTCTGATGAACTTTTCAATCTGCACATCCATACATGTTAGACTTTGAACATGACCATGAGCCACATAACAATCAGTAAAAAAATCTAAAAGTAGTTAAGGTGCATTTATGATTACCTATTAGGCCCTGCATAAAGAAAGATCTATACAAATATACGATGGGAAGTTGGGAACGACCTCCTGCATTTACGTAAGTATGCATCTCTTCCACTAAAAACACACATATGCTCGTGTCAACAATATGAGACTTAAATATCTGGAAAGATATACTACGGGAACCACCTCATCCTTCTGCTCCTACCTTGGCGACAGAGGCGCAACTTTGATTGGGATCTGGTAGACATGTTTATGCTTGGCATCAGTCTGAATCCATCACGCCGTAGAACTACCCTTTGGGGCCGGTGCCCTCGCCCTTCCAGTGACAGCTACTCCAACTGGAAATATGGGCTTCTACCAAGCTAGATAAAAAAACGCAATTCAGATCTGAGGAGATGGAGAGCTCGCACCTACGCATGGGGGGTTGAAGGAGGACGCTGACGGTGGCACGTCTGATTCCCTGGGAGGTAGGTTCGGCGCCATGGCGCCTGGTTTTGGCCAGCATGTCCAGGCTCGCGACACTCCAGGGGCTCCCGAAGGGAGGCAGCGTGTAGGTCTTAGTGTTCACGACCAGAGAAGGTTTGGCCGGCGGCGGTGCAACATGGGAAGTATGGCATAAATAAAGAGGGGAGGAGAAGAATTGGAAGACTACCCTAGAGATTTATTGGTGGAGGGAGATGAAAGGAATTGGTGGAGGGAGATGAAAGGAACCACCAGACCAAGAGGCAAGGGCAGGAATTGTGCGACGGTGAAAAAATCAGACGCTTCGTTTCGTTTCGTTGTAAAAGGAAAAAAAAGGAATTGCCGTGTGCAGAAGGAAAGGCGCGTTGGATGGCCAGTAAACCGTGCGAACATAGCACAAAGCCAACGACCTGCAGTGATAACATTTAGTGGTGACGTGGCTTCACCATAGGCAAGGACAATCAGAAGAATTGATGACATGGCTAGATGATGATGTGGACGGGCTACATGTTGGGAGAATAGGAAGAAGTGGGGAGCAACTTCTTAAGAATGGTAGAAGTGTAAAGTAAGCAGACGCAATTCAACAAAATTAGAAGCAATACAAGCTAGACATCATACATAACATGCAACCACATATAACAGTGCCAAGTTAGAGGGAGCACCTTTGATGGTGCACTAGGGGAGACGTGCTCATCACCAACACAGCTACGTTGAGTGTCTATGCATGTGTTGTCTTGGAAATCATCTTGGGGGATGGAGGAGTAGAATCAGAGAGGCCCTCCATTTGGAAGGAGCACCTTCATCCACCGCCTTGCTAACTTCCTTCCGCTTTATTGGTTTTGAATTGTCAAGTAAAACCGACAAGAAAAACAATAAAATTCACTCTTCGTAACTCATTTGTGCATGATATCTTGACAATCACTACTTTGATGTAAGGCAAACACATGATTCCGTGGATGGAATAATACGAAAAACAGGACGACATGGCATATTCACAACTGTTTGTGTAAACTAAGCGAAACCATTTCACCAAATAAGAAGCAATGCAAGCTAGATACCACGTGAAAGATGCAACCAATATGACTCTGCAAAGTTAAAAGTGTCCCATCATAAATGGCATGTCAACAAATTAGAAGCAGCGCATGCTATAAATCATATCACAGATGCAGCTAATATCACACTGCATATACTGAAGGTGTCTCGTCATATTGATTTATGCGGGATACAAAAAAACAATAGTTTTATGTGAGGACATGCTTAACAGATAGATGTACTATGTACTATGTACTAAATACAGGAAGGCATGTCACATTAACAGGTATAATGTATAAGCTAAGGAGAATAGCACATGCAGTTTAACCAGATTGGAAGAATTACAATCTAGACACCATATGCAACATGCAACCACATATCACGCTGCCAATTTAGAGCAAGCACCTGCGATGCTAGTGTGGGAAATGCGGTAATCAACTCTGAGCTACGTTCACTATCTTCATCTAGCCTTGCTGTTTCTTGAGAATCATGTCGGAGGCCGACGCTGCATTCTTTAAATGAGGAGTAATCCACTTGTTCGACCGCCTCATCATAAGTGATTGATGAGGGATACACAAGAACATTAGTTTGATGTAAGAACATGGTTAATACACAGATGTACTAGTATGTACCAGAAACAGAAAGGCATGTCATATTCAAAGGTATAATGTGTAAGCTAAGTAGAGGCAATTTAACCAAATTGGAAGCAATACAAGCTAGACATCCGGATGGAGTGGTGAGCATGATCATCAAGGACCTGAGAGCCTGGTGGGAGGCGGGCTGCTTCGCCACCATCGCGGCTTTTTAGTTGGCTTCCAGGTGATGCCTCTCTTTCTTTGGGCTTGTCACTGCTTGGCTCAAAGGTGCCCTCACTAGCTATTTGTCTTCTGGTGCTCACGGGATGGTGGTTCATGTAAAAAATATATTTCCTTATCTTAATAAAGACTGAATTCAGCCTTTTGAATACAAGCTAGACACCATATGCAACATGCAACCACATATGACACCGTGAAGTTAAAGAAAGCACCTGGGATTGTGGTTCATGGCGAGCGAGATCATCAATTCCAGAGCTAGTTTTACCGTCTCCATCTACTGACATTGCACCCTTTATAACGTTGAAACGTGTCTTGCCTAAGCCCGAAGAAATCTGGAGCTGCTTCTCTCTTTTATTTCGTGCTTCTATCAACTGATTGGCAGAGTCTGAAATACCCATGCATAAAAAACAATAGTGAGAGTATGGGTGAAGTGTGTGCAGAACTAAAGCACTGTAAAAGTAGCAGATAGCAGGTGGCTGAAAAATAAATGACAAGAGACATATGATAGCTCTACAACATTGCCTGGCAAACAAAATTAGATTCTACTCCGTATGATTTTGTAATATATGAGCACAGGGATGGCTGGGAAATACAGGTACTCCTCCAGCACACCACCACATGTGGTCATGTCAAGATAACAGTCGACTGAAATAAATAGGTCAGTCGATTTTTTAATGAACCATCTGATCTATAAAGAACGGGCAGATGGTCTTCGTCTACCTCCCGCCAGTCACTGTTGACGATCTTTCTTGAACCGCCAACACCACCGCCTGCACCCCTGCCTCCGCCGCCCTCCCCTCGACCTCACACCACCGCCGTGATTGGCAGCGCCCCCAGGCCATCCCTTTAATCCCGGCCGACCTCCAGATCGGTCGCCAGTAGCTCTAGGCCCCACACGCCCCTAAGATAAACACCGAGGCGCTGCTTCCTCGGCGTAATAGGCGGACTAGCGCCTGTTACGCCGGGGAATGCTTCCGTTAATTGGGAATCAACTGACCAGGAATTGAAATTCAGGGGCGACGGACCTCTAGCTAAGGTGAAATAGTATATGAGGAGAAACCTTGTGCATCACGAGTTACTAGGAACATCTAGTATCAAGAAGAAGCGGTCAACTAGTGTCTTCTGTGGGATGAATACCGTGCAAGCAGACACGTAAGATTTGCACGAATAAGGGAAGAGGAGTACCATTTTCGGTTGCCGGTGTGGTCCCCTCCACATGTCGCGCCGATCTTCTTCTTTTTACCGGGGAAACCGATGTTCTGGAGGGTGCATGCTTGGACGAACCCATGGCCAAATTGTTGACTGTGTTGCCGTGGCCGTATGTCAGCGGAGGGGAAGCAGATCCGAGGCGGTGAAGGACGGCGTAGCAGGAACAACTCCGGTGCGGTGGAGGGTGGCGGTTGGAGCGGCAGCGTGAGGCGCAGGACGGCGTGGTTGAACTTCGCTCGAATGCAGACGGCTCGGACTCGGCTTCAACTACTAGCCGTGGAGGGCGTTGCGGTTGAGGTTGTGTTGGACGACGACGTCGGGGTATCAGCTCCGGCGTGATGGAGGAGGGCGGCGGTTGATGGGTGGAATGGGGTGGCGGACGGAGGACGCCGGGTTTCATGGTGGTGGAGAGTATTTTTGCGCCCACAGAGTACGAATGGGGAATCCGACGGGTGGGCGGGGCGGGGGAGGGGGAGGGGGAGAACTGTGTTTCGGTCTGGGACGCGCTTGTTTTTGCCTTTCTTGAACAGAAGATGGGACGTGCTTGTTTGAAAGTTGGGAAAGTACAACCTTTGCCCCCCTCTTAAATTTCAGACCTACTGAAGGGGAGCGATTTCGGCCACGCGCATGTGTGCTTAGGCGGCCATTGTGTATGAATGTTTTTCGGAGGCGGTTGCGTGGCGTCTAGATGAAGCTACAAACCTACCCCGGTTTAGACCTTTGGACGTCAGGCCGGTAGGTTTCATGGGTCGGAGTTATTAGAGAAGTAATTTCCTTGTACTACCAAACATTGGTCTCACGCGGTTTCAAGTAGTAGAGGCTCTTTTATGCGTTCGCTCAAATTTTGAAACACAAGCATTCACGTTTAGAGTACTCTTGAACTTTGAGGATTGACCTAAATAGACAACGTTAAATTTGACCTTGTATGTTTGAAAACCTCATTAAATTATCCGCTTCTTTTTGAAATTTTGACACTTGAAAATCCTATAACTACGATTATTTTGGAATGGAGCTAAATTAGAATATATTTTGTACACGACTACATATGCTATTATGTACAAAATCAAAGCAAAGATTGGTGCCCCCATAATTTAGGTATGATTTACAAATGCCATGATATCAAATTCAAATAATTGAATGGACTTCATGTTGAATTTGATTTTTTAAAACCACCTTAAGTTGAATTCAAATGTATGCTAGGTCATAGGTAGCTATTTATAATGTTCATTGTGTAACTTTCATATGTATAATGTGCTTTACACACACAACATGAACTATACTCATGTTTATATTCGATTGCTAAAGCGATGCATTGTCTGGAGTTCAAAATACTAACTATGTGGATCAATTGTGTCGAATAATAACATAGACATGCTCAAATTCGATAGAATCTAGATGTCTGATGGATCAATGGCCGTTCCTTATGCGAATTGCAAATATCATGATCCCATCCTAATATTTGGATACAATTTATATCTTTAATCAATGTGTAAAACAGTCTTGTACGTGTAGTTTCAGTCTCCATCGATGGTCTCTCACACATGCTCACACACTCTCTCCCGAGGTGTCTTTCTCGCACACATGCTCCCGATATAACCCTCCCTCCCTCTCGTAACCATTTACGACTGTTTTCACTAACCTTTATCACAAGAACTCTTCCTATCGCAAGCATACACACGCAGAATCCCCATCGACCCTTTCTATATATATAGACCTGCCTACGTGTCTCCAGTACGCACATTATCTTTAGGCCTGTCTCTCATGCATTGTCTCACACCTCTCTTCCTAATCGACGAGTATGATTCTAGCAGAGCATTCTATAGGATGCCCCTTAAAGTTAGGTTGGATGAATAGTAATATCAGAGATAAAGGGGTTACATTTCTCGTGCTATCTGTTGATAGTCTAATTTGGATCTAGCTTGAGGGGTTGCCCAGATTATTTAGTTTTGGTGGTCAAGCTAATGGTTTGAGAATTCACACATGATTGCAAGTACAGAGGCTAGGTGCAGCAGGCTGGATGGAACATAATTGTGTGTTAGAGCTCACACATGGAGAGAAAGAAGGAAAGAGGCCTGGTTTGGAAAACTGAAGATGGAAAAGATTTTGCATAATCAACTATTCTGCCAAAACAGAGCTAATATGGAAAGTCTACTAGTATTGGGCCCAGGCTGATGCTTTTACAGAAAGATTAGGAAAAGCCTTTTGGCTTATGTGCCAAGGAAACAACACGTCAGGAGTCCTACTCCAATTTGCCAAAGGCCAGGCATACCCTTATATATGTGGGTATATGGCCAATTGAAAAATCAATCGATCCTTTCACAACCTTACGTTACTTTTTCTCATATGCTCTTTACTTTCCAGCACCTAGCTCGTAGCTTCTGCCTAGCCCTAGCAAACCTAGGGTTTGGCTCATCTTTGCCGTTTTTGCATTGAAAAACGGTGGGTTTACCTCCACAAAAGCGAGGAATCAGTGCTGCTGCATGGATCAATTTCCCGCAGCAACACAATTGGCGACTCCGCTGGGGAAGAAGAAGAGGAACGCAATGAGCACCGACCCCAAGGACGGGAGTGGTCTCAACCCCAACAACATCATCTCCGTCACACATGAGGATCTGCCTGAGGATGAACGGTAGAAATTTGAACAGGAGCTTGAGGAAGAGAGGGTGGAAAATTTGAAGCAGAAGTTGGCAGGATTCCAAAGGACAAGAAACGGCATCATCCAGAAGGTAGCTACACCAAGTCATCCTGCTAGGGTAAGTAAAACTGCTTGTACAGAAGAGATTGCACATCTAATTGATGCATCTGTAGCTAGTAAATACGGCAAACAAATGACAGACATGGCACGCACGATTATTGAATCTGTAGTTAGAAAATTTGATGAGTTCAGAGAGCAATTTAATAAGGATATTCAGATCAGCTTGCCTCGTCAAATTCGTTCAATGGTGCTACAAGCCAATGATGAACATTATGAGAAACAGCCAGTGCGTCTAGAAAATAGTAGGTTCACTAATGTACCTAACCCTATGCATACACCCGTTGCAGTACCCAATGTTGTGCAGCCCCACATCCCGTTAAGCAATAACCAAAGTGGCCAGAATTACATTGACAATTCGGCCAATAATTTTGTACCTACTGCTGCTACTCCTGCTCTGACTTCGGTTCCACAAAATTTCAGCAGCAATAACCGAAGTGTTGGCTTTAATTTAAATCTGCAGCAACCCTACTATCAAACAGTAGCATATAGCACACGACCCTTGCCACCTATTGGTACCGGGGTTCCTTACGGGCCGGTGCCAGATGCGTGTTTTAATGGTTCACCGCAGCAAATGTATCATGCTCATACTTCTTTGTCAGAGTTATCGCCACATACTTATGGTGCATCTACGCCACAAGCTAGTTCTCCGCAGCCTACCGAAAATTTTAAGGATCAACTTGCTAATATACTTAGAGAATTTGGCTTGGAACCTAAGGGTAGAGCACGTGCATATCAAAAACCCTACCCTGAATATTTCGACACAACACCTTATCCTCGTGGGTTTAGAATTCCATATTTTGTTAAGTTCACAGGAGAAGATGGTAGATCAACCTTTGAGCTTGTAGGACAATTTTTAGCACAAAGGCGTTGAAGTTGGTACATCAGATATTTTTAGAGTGAAATTATTTCCTTTGTCTTTATCTAGTCTTGCATTTACTTGGTTTACATCGCTTGCTCCTAATTCTATTGCAACATGGGCTCAATTGGAGCAGAAATTTCATGAGTACTTTTATGGTGGTGAAACTGAACTTAGACTTTCATATTTGACAATGGTTAAGCAAAAACACAATGAATCTGTTTATGATTATATTAAAAGATTTAGAGGTGTCAAAAACCGATGCTTCAGTTTGACCATAGTCGAAAAAAATTTAGCTGATCTTGCCTTTTCGAGTTTGCTTGCTCATATTAGAGATAAATTGGAAGGGCAAGAATTTTCAGATGTTAACCAAGTTTTGCAAAAGGCTTGGGCACAGGAAAACCTTGCTAAAGAAGTTAAACCATACAGCCGATTTAGAGATAATAAGAACAAAGACAAGGAAAAACCTACGGTTAATGTTGTAGAGCATGATAGTGATTAGGCTAGTGAAGATGATGTTCATATATGTATGGCCGAATGGGTTCGAGCACCTAAGTCAAAACCTTTTGCATGTGCTGCCCTGAAACCCACACCAGCTAAAAGAGAGGAAATCAAATATACTTTTGATGTTAGTAAGTGTGACAAGATTTTTGACATGTTGCAAGGGAAGTTAACTAGAATAAAAGAAGGAAATGTGATTCCATATCAAGAAGAACTGGGTAGAAGAGCTTATTGTAAATGGCATAACTCTTTTTCTCATGCTACTAACGATTGTAATGTGTTTCATCAACGGGTGCAATCGGCCATTAATGACGGACGATTGGTATTCACAGAAGGTACTAAGATGAAGCTCGATAGTGATCCTTTTCCTATCAATGTGGTTGAGTTTGAGAATAAGAAAATGCTTATTCGGTCGGATCAGACCGAATCCGCAAGAGAGAAAAATGGTGTTGATGATAGTGCTCCTCCAAGGATGATCAAACCAAAGAAACCAGAAGTAGGAGTGTGGAAAGTTAATGGAAGAAGGAGACAAGCTCCGAGGCCAAAGCCTACAGTTAACATGTTGTTGGATAAATACACTTCATGCAAGGCCACCAACATATTTAACCGGCTTGGAGGTAATAAACGTCCTAGATCTCCTTCTGGACCTGCCGGTCATGAGCAATGGCAAAGAAATTCATATGACCAGCAGCCATGTTTCGCAATGGAGCCAACATATTGGGGTTGTGCACCTCCTATGTATCCGCAAATTCCTCCATGGGGTTTTAATCCTTGGGCGCCATATCCTATAGGGCCAGCAGGTTATTTTCAACCAGGATGGATCCCGCCTAGGCCTATGTTTAGACCAAACATGCATGAGAAAAGGGCTCGATTTAATCATGAAGCAAGATCACGTGATGTTATTGTGATTCAAGGTAAAGATGGTTCACGCAAAGGGGCTGAATATAGCTCATCCAACAAAAGATTTGCGCAGAGCAAATGGCCTAGACACAATGCGGATGGCAAGGTTCACATAGGTGGCCAGAAGTTTGCATGGGTACCGGTCAGATCTAAAGGTGTTGTAAAAAATTCAGTTGAACATGATGAATGTAGGTCTGGTTGTGCTATTACGAACGAACCTGGGTTGGATGCTACTCTTAATGTTGATAATGGTAAGCTCAACTCAACTGCGGGTGTTGCCCCTGATCCAGAAACAATCATGATTGGAGGTTTCAGATTTGGTTCAGTTCATAAAAGAGTTCCAGGTTCAGAAAAGATTAGTAATGATGCATTACAACAACAGGGGCCTGATACATTGCAGCAAGAGGAGATTCCAGCAAAAGAAAGCAACTCACATGCTGATTTGGGGCCCAATATGCAGAAAGATGGGACCGCTAGCACAACTGATCAATACAGAATTTTTTCAGCCAAAGACATAATGTTTGCTCCCCAAGCAAGAAAGACATCAAGACAGCATCGAGGAACTCGGGGGGCAGCAGAATTAGGTCAGTGGCACCAGGAACTAAACCAAAGCTTCGATGGTGCCCAACGGGGCTCATACATACTCAGAAAACAAGGGTGCAGCGGCTGCGAGCATTGGAAATTAGAGAGGAACTAGCTGAGAAGAAGCGCGACGAGTGGTTCAATAAAGATAAACCAATGGTGCCTTTGAATATGACTTGGAAAGAGAAGTGCATCGCAAGGGAGGAAGGCAGCATTGCTGATGACATGGTCATGGATGGAAACTCTGGGGATAAAGAGGATATGCCTGCGGATATGGACATTAATATGGTATTTGAGCTGCCTGTTGAATTTCGATGCGCCTAAAATTTGAAGAGGTTTGAAGTTGCAGAGCTTGTTCTTGGCCCAAAAAGTGTTACATTTGAGAAACCAGAGAAGCACGGACAACACCTAAAGCCTTTGTTTATCAAGGGTCACATTGATGGTAAGCCTATTGGTCGCATGCTTGTTGATGGCAGTTCGGTGTTAATATCATGCCTTTTTGGTTTTTTCTAAATTGGGCGAAAAGAGGAAGAACTAATGAAAACCAATATGGGACTTAGTGGGTTCTCGTGGATACTTATGCGAAGCTAAGGGTGTTATTTCTATGGAGCTCACGGTTGGGAGCAAAACATTGCCGACTGCTTTCTTCGTTGTTGATGTCAAAGGCTGATATAATATTCTTTTGGGGCGCGATTGGATTCATGCAAATTGTTGCATCCCTTCTACTCTGCATCAATGTTTGATTCAGTGGGTTGATGATGATGTTGAAGTGGTTGAGGTGGATAATTCGGACTGCATTGCTTTGGCTGAGGCTTCGGTTGATTGGCAACACGGTGAGATGCGATGCTTGACGGGTAGAGATTTATCAGATTATGATTATATTAGTATTGGCAGAGATGGTTTTGTTCTGTACACGCACGTACCGGCTAGTGTAGCTTCGACTTAATGACTTATCCTTGTGAACAATGAATAAGGAAGATAGTGTTAAATGGATGCAAAGGCGTGTTGAGGAGTATCGTTCAGGAAAGAACGATATGCATGAAGCTATTGAGGATTTCGATGACATGGAGAAGCTTGGACAAGGATTCTTAGCGGCTGACCCACTTGAGGAAGTTGATATTGGTGATGGAAGTGTCCCTAGACCTACATTTATTAATGCTAATATGGGGGCCGATCAGAGAGTAAAGGTATGTGCATTACTTAGGGAATTTGTTGATTGGTTTGCTTGGAATTATACTAAGATGCCCGGTGTGAGTAGGGACTTAGTTGAACACAGATTGCCTATTAAATCTGGTTTTAGGCCGCATAAACAGCCCCTTAGGTGATTCAATCCTAGTATATATGACCGCATCAAAGATGAAATTGATCGGTTGTCAAAAGCTCGGTTTATTCGGCCGTGTAGATATGCGGAATGGATTTCTAATATTGTTCCTGTTGAAAAGAAGAATACTGATAAGATTAGAGTATGTATTGATTTTAGGGATTTGAATAAGGCTACCCCTAAAGATGAATATCCTATGCCTATAGCCGACATGTTGATTAACGATGCTTACGGACATAAAGTGATCAGTTTTTAGATGGTAATGCTTGTTATAATCAGATATTTATGGCCGAAGAAGATATGTTTAAGACTGCTTTTCGATGCCCTGGTTTTTTTGGTTTATTTGAGTGGACTGTTATAACTTTTGGATTGAAGAATGCCGGAGCTACATAAGAGCGTGCTATGAATCTGATTTTTCATGATCTTCGAGGAATCATATTAGAAATATATATTGATGGTGTAGTTGTTAAATCGGATGGGTTTGATCATCATTTAGCCGATTTGCGATTAGCTTTTGAAAGAATGTGTCGGTATGGGCTGAAAATGAATCCACTCAAATGTGCTTTCGGTGTATCGGCTGGTAAGTTCTTAGGTTTTATAATTCATGAGCATGGCATAGAGATTGATCCTAAGAAGGTAGAGGCAATCAGAAAATTGGAGGAGCCGACATGTAAAAGGGATGTGCAGAAATTGTTAGTAAAATTAATTACTTGAGGCGATTTATTCTATATCTAACCTTGCGGGAAAAATTGAATCATTTGTTCCTTTACTTCGGTTAAAACATGAAGTCGAATTCACTTGGGGGGCAGAACAACGAGAGGCTTTTAATAATATAAAAGGGTATTTTTCAAGTCCTCTGGTGCTTCGAGCACCCAAGTCTGGTGTGTCGTTCAGGTTATACATTGCCGCACAAGACAAGGTGATCAGCGCAGTTTTAGCACAAGAGAACAGCGGGAAGGAATACATTATTGCATACTTGAGCCGCCGCTTGCTTGACGCTGAGAGTCGGTACGTGTTTATTGAAAAATTATGTTTATCTTTATATTATACATGTACAAAATTTCAGCCATATTTACTTTATAGTACATGTGTAGTAGCTTACCAAGCCGACGTAATTAAATATATGCTGCAACAGCCGATTCTTAGTGGTAGGATTGGAAAATGGGCTTATGCACTAATAGAACTAGATGATACCCCGCGCGTTGCTGCGGAAGTGTGAGTAAGCCTGTTGATCTGGATATAGGGGCAATTTAACAAACATGAATAGATGAGCATGATATGGATAGAAATACATGTTTTCAATCAAGATAATTTTCGGTTACTCCCTACAAAACAAAAAGGTTAATCATGTGATGTATGAAACGAAACTCAAAAAATAGTCTCTTTGGAAAGAGCAACAATTCTTAATGTGTGACGAAATAATATGATTAATTAAATTGCAAGGAAGGTATCACTATAGGTGATGGTGGTTGTTTAGTGAATATGCTTGAGCAAGTTTGTAATTTCGATGATCACTTCTGCCCTAGTCTACAAAAGGTAGCCGAAGAGAACAGATGAGTTGTTTATGTAAAAAGGGAAGAGATGTAGTCTTCTGAAGTCAATCATGAAACAACACAAATCGGCAAACTTAAGAGAATAGCAAACGATGCGCAAATTAGATAACACTGTTTGATATATAAATTATTTCAAAGCACATTTCAGGTTTAGAGAGTTGTAGCATTAAACTAAATATATATCCATGCTCCAAATCCAGTTTATGAGGCGTCAAAAAACAGTGTCTAATGGGCAATCTAGGTTTGACCAAAGGCTAAAAAATTGCCATACGATAAAGTCAGGGTGGAGTACACTGTATATTGATCAAAAAGGTAAATATGTCCCCTTGGTTACAAATAACAATTCGAATGAATGGATACAGAATGCTTCAATTTCCATCATAATGTATCAATAAGCCACATGCATGAGAGAGCTACAGAGCCTACAACACAAAATAATGTGAAGGTCAGAACAACACACATCTTCATCTTCCAGCATATATAACTTAACAGTATAAAATAAATTAAAATTATTTTACCTTTGTAAAATAAAAAAGGTTGCGAAAATCCAGTATTGTTGAGAACAGAGAATCCTGAAAATCCACATATGCAGCTTTCAACATGGGAGTATGTCAGAGTTGCACTGGCTCCATCTACTTGGCATCTACTTTGGATGCTCATCAAGAGAGTTCAGATAATACTATGACTGCGTACTGGGTATACTGCCTTTTGTGGGTCAAATACCAGGAAACATATATAATATCTAATTTCCATGAACTCAGTCAGGAGATCATAAATATTTGATTGCTAGCTGCACCACCTTATGGTCCTGCACAAATATTATTCAGTTTGAGGTAAAACAAAAGAGTTTTCAGTTTCAGTTGCAGGCACATAGTCAAGAATGAGAAAGATCCATGATAAGATTAGTAAAAGATCTAAGATAATATGGTGGAAGTAAAACAAAAAATACATTATGTTGGAGATCAGTGGGCATTCATGTACAGATTACCTGACGGGCCGGACGTCCATATGGGCCCCTAGCTGTTCGAGAAAAATTCACGTTTGTGGATAGATCACCTGATGATACATACAGATGACCTGACACGAGGTGCCCGAATATGGAGGATGTGATCATATCTGCCGAGGTTGGGGTAGGAGGACTGCTAGGGCCGGTGGAGATGGACAGAGTTTATACGCTTCACCATGAATCAACTGGGCTTTGAGACGTCGACGGCCATGGCTTGTATGTATGCCCACTAGGACCCCGCAGAGGATGGAAGCCTCGACAACAATGAATGGCATGCCAATTGGCAGACTTGTGACTGAAGCAGATTGGGACGGTCGTGGGGATGTAGAAGGACGCAGTGGCCATTATTGTATAGTTTAAGGGGAAGAGGCACAGCGGAGAAAGGAATTGGAAGGGAACGGAGGAGGAGAGACACAGTCGCACAATAGGGCCACTAAATCTGAGGCCCGGTAAAAAATAGGAGTAATTATGGTTCATAGTAATGTGGGTTGGGACTTGCGAGAGCTCTCAATCGAGGGAGAGAGATGGCGTATTTACGCTGGCCAGTTTGTGGTGGGTCCAGACTGTGAGCCAATAACAAAATATATGACATGGCAATAGAGTTGCTGATGTGGAAGGGATACTGATGTGGATAGTTTGCATGCAAAGAGAAATAAGGTAGTGGGGATGAACTATTTAGGTATTATAGATATGACTTGGCATATGAATCACTGCGTGCTATGAAAGGTCAAGTCATCACTGATTTTATTGTTGATCATAGGATTAAGGATGAAGAAGATATTAATTATGTTAGTGTGTGCCCGTGGAAGTTTTATTTTGATGGATCGGTTTGTAGGGAGGGACAAGGCATCGGTAATGTTTTAATTTCACCAAACAAAGTCGTTTATGAAACATCGGTACGTTTGGAATATCCTTGTACAAATAACCAAGCTAGATATGAAGCTTTGTTGTTTGGTTTACAAAATATAGTAGATATGGGTGTAAAGGATATAGAGGCTTTTGGAGATTCACTTCTGGTAGTCCAGCAAATTGGTGGTGAATTTCAATGTTTTGATGGATTATTAAACAACTATTTAGACTGATGTTTAGATATAATTAAGTCTCTGAATACTTTCACTATCAGTCATATACCTAGGGAAGATAATTCTAGAGCTAATTGCTTAGCGCAGCAAGCATCCGGATACCAAATCAGTAGGGGAAAGTTTTTCATATTAGAGAAATCAATGCTAGATGCTGTTGTAGTAATGCTGATCTGTTGGCTACTAATTTGTTAAAAGATGCAGCAGGTCCTTGTTCAATCCAGCAGCAAATAGTACATGGCAAAGAAGATTCGGTGTAGGAGTCACAAATAACCGAATCAGCAGCTAATTTAGAACCAGGTGATTGGAGAATTACTCTGATTAATCATCTAAAGGATCCTGGCAAACAAGAGATAGAAAAATTCGGCGACAAGCTTTAAAATATACTTTGCTAGATAGTGAGTTGTACAGCCATACCATAGATGGATTACTTTTAAAGTGCTTAGGTCCTGATATGTCAAGAGTAGCTATGGGTGAAGTACATGAAGGGCTATGCGGAACACATCAGTCGGCTCATAAGATGCAATGGTTATTGAAAAGTGCAGGTTTTTATTGGCCGACGATGTTAGGGGACTGTTTTCGCTATTATAAAGGGTGTGAAGAATGCCAAAAAAATTTGGAAATGTTCAATTGGCACCTGCAGCTATGATACATCCAATTATTAAGCCATGGCCGTTTAGAGGATGGGGTTTAGTTTTTATTGGTCAAATATATCCTGCTTCATCTAAAGGTCATCGCTTCGTCCTAGTAGCTACAGATTATTTTACCAAATGGAATGAAGCAATTCCTTTAAGAAATATGACCCATAAGGAAGTGATTAATTTTTTTTTGGAGCATATTATTCGCAGATTCGGTATTCCTCAAACTTTGACTACTGATCAAAGTTCTTCTTTTATGTCTCATCAATTTCGTGAGTTTGCCGAATCTTTTAGAATTAAATTGTTAAATTCGTCGCCTTATTATGCTCAAGCTAACTGACAGGCCGAATCTAGGAATAAAACTTTAATTAAACTTGTAAAGAATAAAATTAAGGTGCATCCAAGAAAGTGGCATGAAGTGTTTTCGGAGGCTTTATGGGCTCATCGGATATCTAAGCATGGAGCAACTCAAGTGACACCATACGAGTTAGTGTATGGACAGGAAGCAGTGTTACATGTAGAGGTTAATTTGCAAGCTCTTAGAGTGGCCAGACAAAATGATTTGTCGGCTGTAGACTATAATAATTTGATGCTGGACAGAATTGATGATGTTCCAGAAGAAAGATTAAGAGCCTTATAGGAAATTGAAAAAGAAAAGTTAAGAGTAGCTAAGGCTTATAACAAAAGGGTGAGGGAAAAATCGTTTCAAATAGGAGACTTGGTGTGGAAAACGATTTTGCCTGTTGGAACTAGGAACAATAAATTCGGCAAGTGGTCACCGAGTTGGGAAGGTCCGTATAAGGTTGTAGAGATTGTTCCTGGAAATTCATATTTTGTACAATCTTTGCAGGGGGGAAAGTTGCCCAAAGCTCTCAATGGCAAATATTTGAAGAAGTACTATCCTAGCATGTGGCAAGAAGCTTGATGTCACTATATGGCCGATATGATTTCAGATATCTCCCTAAGAAAAATTTGGCAGATGTGTTATTTAGACATCGCCCTAAGCAGTTGATATGGCTGGTGAAGCGGTCGAGACCGTCCTAAGACATTGCCATGGTGTTTTTGGTAAATAAAATTACACCAAAAACAGGGGGCATGTGTTGATAGTCTAATTTGGATCTGGCTTGAGGGGTTGCCCAGATTATTTAGTTTTGGTGGTCAAGCTAATGGTTTGAGAATTCACACATGATTGCAAGTACAGAGGCTAGGTGCAAAATTTGGATGGAAATGTAATTGTGTGTTAGAGCTCACACATGGAGAGAAAGAAGGAAAGAGGCCTGGTTTGGAAAACTTAAGATGGAAAAGATTTTGCAAAATCAGCTATTCTGCCAAAACAGAGATAATATGGAAAGTCTACTAGTATTGGGCCCAGGCTAATGCTTTTACAGAAAGATTAGGAAAAGCCTTTTGGCTTATGTGCCAAGGAAACAACACGTCAGGAGTCCTACTCCAATTTGCCAAAGGCCAGACATACCCTTATATATGTGGGTATATGGCCGATTGAAAAATAAATCGATCCTTTCACAACCTTATGTTATGTTTTCTCCTACGCTCTTTACTTTCCAGCACCTAGCTCGTAGCTTCTGCCCAGCCCTAGCAAACCTAGGGTTTAGCTCATCTTTGCCATTTTGCATTGAAAAAGGTCGGTTTACCTCCACGAAAGCGAGGAATCAGTGCTGCTGCGCGGATCAATTTCCCGCAGCAACACTATCTCTCCCACGCCCCCCTGTCGGCCCCTCTATCCATGTCTCTCTTGAATACGTAATACACACACATACCTCTCTAGGCCCTGCCAAATGCATCAACTACACATTCACACATGTTACATCACGTACCCCATTGATCTAAAAAGCCCTCTCTTCACATTTATGTCGCATACAACATTCCTTTTGAATAAAGTGGGGCCAAAAAATATTTTAGAATTTCTACATATATACAACATTACAATGTTATATGGAGGAGTATGAACGCTTGCATTGCATGGTGCCCACAATGATATTTATTCCGCACTGTGAATTTGTATATTTTTATACTATATATAAAGTTAGTCATAATAAAGAGAAACGGAGAGCATCTCTCTCTCCATCGCATACCCCCCCTCTACGCCCCTTTCACGTACACACACAAACTATCTCCAGGTTCTCTAAAAGTAAGCCCCCAGCACATTCACGCATGTTTCATCTTTCTCTAGTGATATATACAGTGACGATCATTGTATTTGAAGCGAAAGCACGATACGTGCATTGGACTTCAGAATCCACTCATTACGGTCACCATTTACATTTTGTGGTTATTATATAGTCACGGGCTCACCGTAAAACTCTGTATTTGCTCAAGACACGACTAGTTGACCAGTTAAACGCTCCACGTGTCACCTCTAGTGTTGCATCACATTATCTCACTACCATCGGGCCCACCTGTCGGCTTGTCTACTCTACATCTACACTCTTCTAAAATACTAGCAAGATGCCCATGCGTTGCACAGAACATCAAGATGCATTTGTATGAGTAGTTTATCTTGTGGGAGAAAAGGATGAACAAGGGAAGGCCTTATTTGCAAGTGTGGAGAGGGGTGTGGGTATCTTTTTGCAAAATTGCCATAGTTTCCTTCTTATCCGTCAGATATAGATCGGACGGCCTATAATGCAGATGGCGGCACACGATCATCACCGACTATGCTTTTTATAAGAGTAGGGATAAAATACACTCTTATAAAAAACAGAGTTGGTGATGATGGTGTGCCTTCCATCCCGCAATATAGGCCGTCTGATTTATATCTGACGGATAGGAAAGAAACTATGACAATTTTGCCTAAGATGTACCCACACGCCTCTCCACATTTGCAAATAAGGCCTTCGCTCGTTCGTCCTTTCCTCTCACAAGATAAACTAGTCATACAAATGCATTTTGATGTTACGTGTGTCAGATGTGGGGTTCCGACAAACCCTTAAGGTTCGAACACTGGGGTGCGCGCGAAGTCTTTCCCTCCTACCGATCTATGCTCTAGCTCGCTAGGATCTTGCGGACGAACTCGACGAACTCACAACACAGAAAGAGACGCTGGGTTTATCTTGGTTCGGGCCACCGTTGTGGTGTAATACCCTACTCCAGTGTGGTGGTGGTGGATTGCCTCTTGGGCTGATGATGAACAGTACAAGGGAAGAACAGCCTCCTGAGGTTGAGGTGTTCTTTTGCGTATGAGCTTGTGGTGTGAGGAGTCGATGAACTGCTCTCTCTCTCTCTGTTCTACCTCCGATCAGATTAGTTACCCCTACTGTGGTGGCTAGCTCTACTTATATAGGCCCTGGTCCTCTTCCCAAATATCAAGCGGGAAGGGAGCCAACAACGGCGGGCAAATTTGAAGGGGGACAGCTAGTACAAGCTATCCTGACAAAAGTAGTATTCGCCTGCGAAAAGGCCCTGGGGTGACGCCGTCTTGGTCTCCATGATGAACTCCGCCTTGCCGTCCTCCTGGTCTTGGTCTTGTTGCACCAATATGGCAACCTTTGCCTGATGCCTCGGTACTCTTCGCCTGCGCTTGCCTCCTTAGCACAAAAGAGGAAATGTGGACGCCAGGCGCCTGGCGCCTTTGGCACCCGCCTGCACCGTTAAATCATGGCTCACGTCACAAGAGTCTCGTGAGGTTTGCCCCGCCTTGATATCTCCGCTCCTCGTGAGCCCGCCTGGCTAGGCCACTCCAGAGGAAGTCTTGTGTCATACGCCTCGCGAGGCTTGGACCCTCGCGAGGGTCTTGGATGCCTTGTTGGTGAAGATGGGCCGTACGGCCTGCTGCTCAGCCACGCCGTGGGCCGCAGGAAGGCAAGTCTGGGGACCCCCGTTCCCAGAACGCCGACGGTAGCCCCCGGGCCCAAGGTGCAATCAGGCTTGGCTTCGCGGCGAAGCCAAGGGTCAAGTTCAGAGCGGCATGGGCCCCAAAAGCCTGCGGCCTCGGTCGACGCGTGGCGGTTGATTGGACGTGGGCGTCTCCGCTTCCCCATGCTGCCTCGACAACTGCACGATTTGACGAGTCCCTGCGACATGCAAGGAAAACCATCATTACCTGCGATCGTGGGAGACGTCTGTTGGCCTTATCTTGCTATAAATGGGGAGGGGGCGGAGCCCCCATTGCCCATCTCTTCCTTTCTCCCTTGCTTCGTCCTCCTCGCTCCTTTGCTGACAACAATGGCGCCCATTAGAAGGTTTTCGGCTGAAGAGAAAGGGAAAGCTCCCCGTGACGATCTGGAGCCACTTCCGCCGAAGAAACGGTCGATCCATTGCCTTGACGAAGCGGCGATGCAAGTGGTGGCGAGGCCCTGGTGCGAGCGGCCTCCACCGGGGTACCCGCTACCCTTGTACGCCCGAGCCGAGGGCTTGGGAGAACAGAGAGGCGAGCAGCGCCGCCCGCGCCGCGTCGGGGGTCGCCTCGCCACGGCGCCACGAGTCATCGACCTAGGGTGCACGCCGTCGACTCCTCGCGCGAGTTGGTGCTATGGGTGCCGATGCCACCGAGCTCCTGGATTCGCTTCCCGTGGTTCTTCTCCGACGTGATGCCGCTGAGGGGGCCACTCGAGCTCTGGCTGCAGCATGCAGACTGCAGTGCTCCAGCAACCGGAGCGGAGATCGAAGAGGTCCCCACTGTCAAGATCTTCATGACTCGCGGCTGGGGCGAGATCGCGCGGGTTTGCCGTGCGAGGGGGGCCTTTGCGATCCACATCAAGTACGACGGCGCCTCCACGCTTTTATTCAAGGTCTTCGATGCCGAGGGCCGCCGCCTGGAGTGCTGCCCTAGAGGGGAGCACCAGGTTGATGCGCATCCCGCTCACGAGCATTCCAGCAGCAGCAGCCCTTGGGAGTCCAGCAGCTCTCCCGAGCTTTACGAGACTCCGGAGACAAGCGACGACAACTACGTCCCTTCGAGCTCTCGCCGTGCTCGGAGTAGGGCCGTGGCATTCGGTAGCCGCCGCCACTGATCTGGATGGGGTTGGCGCCGGCCTCCCGTGGACCACTGTTGATGATGGCGTCCGCCACGGGAGGGTGTAGATAGGATTCCCCTTAGTAACAGCTTTTGTTCCCTGCGAAGGATCACGAATCACCCCGTGGGGGCATGTAAGGGTCTGTAATGTTTTTCATGCTTATCTTCCTCGTTATAAAAACTTGGTGAACGCATGTCCCGTTAAGGCTCGGTCCCCCCTTTCTTTCCTCGCGATAGCTTGTTGCTCTACGCTGACAGGTCCCGGTCCCAAGGCGGCTACAGCCGTCGCTGGTATGCCAGGTCGCGTGCCATGGTCAAGGCCAGGAGGTGCACGGCCCAAGGTACAGTAAGAGCCTCTGAGGCGCGATGCTCAGGAGGTCCCCCTTAGCTCTCAAGCAGCCATCATAAGGCGAGAAAGGGAGTTGATGTGGCCGCAACGGGGTTGCGGCAGGTCGTGAGCGATCGTTAGGCCCAAACATTTAACCGATCCGGGTGCAAGACTTATCTTGTTGATTTCACGGCGACTCATGACGTTACGCTAGGGTTGTTTGCCAACTTGTGCGGCATAGACAGGCCGGCCCGTACGAGTTTCCCTTCCCCCATGCTCTCCTTAGTGCTCTACGTCCTCAGGTCCCCGCCGTCGAGCGAGCTCAGCCGCCGCTGGTATGCCAGGTCGCGATGCCGTGGTCAAGGCCAGGGGGTGAGGGCTTGAGAGCCAGTAAGAGCTCCTGAGTCGCGATGCTCAGGAGCCCCCCTTTTAACGCGCAAGCGAATCGCATGAGTAATAGGAGACTCGCGGTGCCGTCTGCTATCCCTTCCTCGGACTCCTGTGAATAGGCATAAGAAGGAACATGGTTGACTGTTACAGCTGTTAGCCTGCCGCTAGTTGCTCTGGGTGAGGCGAAGGCACCGAGGGCCTGGTGAGGTGACGTGCGGCGGCGTGCGCTGAGCGAGCTCGACCACTCAGATTTGTCTGTCGTGGCAGGGACGGACCCATGCATCGGCGTCGTGCCTGTGTGAAGGCCCCGGGAGAGGCGACGATCGAGCAGGCGATAGCCGTTGGCAGGTTAAGCATAAAGAGCAGGTCGACTTGGATAAATGCAGGAAGATACATGCCACTGGGTCTGGCCCGAGCGGCTTGGGGATGATGCAGCCCGAGGGGCGCCCCCAGCAAGGTTAGCTAAAGACTTAAGAAAAAGGGATACATGCCGCAGGGACATACCCGTGCGGCCTGGGAATAATGCAGCCCGAGGGGCGTTCCCAGCTTAAACGAACTTCAAGGATGTCACCTGGTTCTTTAGACGAGGTAGAGTTGGTGTAGCCGAAACCACACGTTGACGGAATGGCTCCTCATGAGCCACCGGGACCCTGAGCCTCGGGGGGCTCTGGGGGCTCAGGAGGTTCCCTGAAGACCGTATCTATCTCCTCCTGAACAGTAGCGGATCCTGGCCTCTGAGGCGCGGGACCTGCCGCAAGATTCTTGTTGATGGGCCGACGCCACGCTCTCGGCAAGCCGAAGGCATGCGAACATAGGCTGTGGTGGGCCCTCACAGTGACCTACACGTGATGATGAAGCGCTCCCCGAGATGCGGCCCTGTTGAGCCCTGGGACGTCGACGCAGAGATGCAGCCCGGCATCCTCGCCTGGATGGGGAGCTGCGCCCTGTGAGTGGCTGTCGCCGCACATGGCTCTTGCTTCTTGTAGTTCCTGGGTGGTCTTGGTGATGAAATCTTGGGTGGTGGGCACTCCTTGCCATGTGTTCTCCTGAGGGAAACGTGTCGCGAAGCATGCCTCCAAGTGGTGCCCAAGCGCCTCCCTCATGAGGTTGGCAAGGTCTGAGGCCCTTCAGAGGAGAGCCCCTGAGCCCTGCCCGAGGAGAGCACCGGGCGCGCCTTCCTATGCGATGGAGGGAGGCGCCCCTAGAACAGGCGCTGATCCTGACGTGGCTCCTGACGCGGCGCCATCTCCTTGGGGTCCTGCGCGGTGCATCAACTTCTTCTTGGGGATGGTCTCCGGAGGGCCTTCACTTCTGCTGTCGGGGTCGTCGATTGCCGCGGCTTGAAAGGCGTGCTCAAG
This sequence comes from Aegilops bicornis, assembly GCA_021605145.1. NCBI lineage: Eukaryota > Viridiplantae > Streptophyta > Magnoliopsida > Poales > Poaceae > Aegilops > Aegilops bicornis. Next base: position 414,506,645 of record CM038672.1, read on the forward strand.
AGAGCACATCGCATCCCTCTATTCACACGGGACCGTGATGATTCCTCCCCTTCCTGGCATCTTGAGAACGTTGTAGCCGTGATGAATGACTGCCATGAACTTGGCCAGGGCTGGATACCCGAGGATGGCGTTGTATGGCAGGCGGATGTGCGCGACGTCGAAGTCGATGAGCTCGGTGCGGTAGTTGTTGCTCTTGCCAAAGGTGACGGGCAAGCGGACTTTCCCTATCGGCGTGGTGGAACCATCAGTCACTCCTGAAAAAGGCTTGGTTGGCTGGAGCTACTCATAGGGCACTTGGAGATTGTCAAACGTGTCAACGGATAGAACGTTGAGCCCTGCGCCGCCGTCGATGAGAGTCTTGGTGACTTGCACATTGCTGATGACCGGGGAGCACAGCATAGGGAGTACCCACGCGGTGGACGCGCACTTGAGTTGGTCTACCGACTTGAAGATGATGGCACATTGGGACCACCTGAGCGGGCGTGTGGCCTCGAGCTTGGGGAGTGCCGCGTTCACCTCGCGAGCGAACTATTTGAAGATGCACTGAGAGGCTGGGGCTTGAGCACCGCCCAAGATGCAAGCAATCGCACGTGGCTTCTGGAAGCCCCCTCGTGCTGGTGGTGGTCGTCGTTCCTTCTTGGTGGCGGCAGCGGAGGAAGACTGGTGTTGCCATGGGGGCGATCCTCACGAGGCGGGTCCCTCCAGGCGCCCTCGCGAGGTTGGTCCTACCAGCGGTCCTCGCGAGGCCGGTCGCGCCACTCCTGGCGCGGGCCACGGTCGTCCCAGCATCCGCCTCCACGTCCTCCTCCGCGGCCGTAGCCCCGGTCGTTGCGCTCGGGGCATCGACCGTAGCGTCCTTCTCGTATGGCTCTGAGCTCTTGGTAGTCGCTGGTGTTGTGGGTGTTCAGGTTGTGGAAGGCGCAGAACGGTCGGCCGTTCTTGGACGACTTCGGTGACCTTCGCCTCGCTTGGTGTCGGGCTCCGCTGTGAGCACCACTGCCTCCTTGCGCTTCACGTCCTTGGCCTTGGCCTTCTTTTCTTCCGCTCCTGCAGCTGGCAGCTCGAGGAGAGAGAGACGCCCCTCCTCAGCTCTTGCACACTTGGTCGCCAGGTTGAACAGCTCCTGAGAAGTGCAGAGCTCCTCGTGGATAGCCAGCTCCTCCTTCATCTTGACGTCACGGACGCCGTCGGAGAACGCAGAGATGATGGCCTCATCCGTGACCTTGGGGATCTTGAGGCGGGTGTTGTTGAAGCGCTGGATGTACTTCTGGAGAGTTTCTCCTGGCTGTTGCTTGATGCGGCGCAGATCGCCTGCGGCCGGTGGGCGGTCGCGAGTGCCCTGGAAGTTGGCGACGAAGCGGTCGCGCATCTCGTCCCAGGAGGAGATCGAGCCGTGCTGCAGGTTCAGGATCCAAGAGCGGGATCCATCCTTGAGAGCCATGGGAAACCAATTCGCCATGACTTTTTCTTCACCGTTGGCTGCTTCGACGCTCAGCTCGTAGAGCTGCAGGAACTCCGCGGGGTCGGCGGTGCCGTCATAGCGAGGAGGCAGGTCTGGCTTGAATTTGCCTGGCCAGGCCACGCTACGCAGCTCGGGGGTGAAGGCACGGCAGCCGGCTGTGGCTGCCGGGGCCCGCTTCGAGGGTTGAGCTTGGTCTTGACGGGGTTCGTGCTGCGCCGCTGCGGGCGGTGCGCGGTCTTGGCGAGGTGGCGCGGGGAGCGCCGACGCAGCTTCTCGCGGCCGCGGGATTACTTGGCAGCTTCTTTCTTCACGCGCGGGCGCCGGGCGTGGTGGATCACGCCGCGGAGGTGCGCGCCTTGGTGCCAAGACGCCATCTTGGGGTTGAGGTGGTGGAGGCATGCCACGAGCCCCGTCGCCCGTGGCTGGTTGAGGGGGAGGCAGAGAGTGGGACCGCGCCGGAGAGCCCCCTGCGGCGTGGACGAGCTCGGCGACGCGGTCGAGCCACTCCTCGTAGAGGTCGTCGACGGGGCGGTAGCGCAGGAGCTCGTTCGCCGCAAGGAGCGTGGCCCTCGTCTCCATGAGAGCGCGATGCACGTGAGACGAAGAACTAGCAGGGGTGAGCGACGGAGTAGCGGTGCGGCCATCTTGCCACACCGAAGGATGCAGCGAGGACGCCTGCTGATCGTTCCCCGCCGAGCCGATGGCAGCGTTGGCAATGGGATACGGAGAGAGACGAGGTGGCCCACTTATAGGAGCCGTCTGGGCGACGCGGGCGGAGTGGGCAGCCCGACGCTCAGCTCGAGCACGGCGAGCTTCCGCCATGGAAGCAACGGAGCGATGGAGCAACGAACCGACGGGAGGGAAACTACGGCGCACCCCTACCTGGTGCGCCAAATGTCAGATGTGGGGTTCCGGCAAACCCTTAAGGTTCGAACACTGGGGTGCGCGCGAAGTCTTTCCCTCCTACCGATCTATGCTCTAGCTCGCTAGGATGTCGCGGACGAACTCGACGAACTCACAACACAGAAAGACACACGGGGTTTATACTGGTTCTGGCCACCGTTGTGGTGTAATACCCTACTCCAGTGTGGTGGTGGTGGTGGATTGCCTCTTGGGCTGATGATGAACAGTACAAGGGAAGAATAGCCTCCTGTGGTTGAGGTGTTCTTGTGCGTATGAGCTTGTGGTTGAGGAGCCAATGAACTGCTCTCTCTCTCTCTCTGTTCTACCTCCGATCAAATTAGTTGCCCCTACTGTGGTGGCTAGCTCTACTTATATAGGCCCTGGTCCTCTTCCCAAATATCAAGCGGGAAGGGAGTCAACAACGGCGGGCAAATTTTAAGGGGGACAACTAGTACAAGCTATCCTGACAAAAGTGGTCTTCGCCTGCGAAAAGGCCCTGGGGTGACCTCCGCCTTGCCGTCCTCCAGGTCTTGGTCTTGTTGCACCAATATGGCAACCTTTGCCTGATGCCTCGGTACTCTTCGCATGCGCTTGCCTCCTTAGCACAAAAGAGGAAATGGGGACGCCAGGCGCACCGGGCGCTCGCTTTGGCACCGTTTGTCATGGCTCACGTCACGAGAGTCTCGTGAGGTTTGCCCCGCCTTGATATCTCCGCTCCTCGTGAGCCCGCCTGACTAGGCTACTCCAGAGGAAGTCTTGTGTCGTCCGCCTCGCGAGGCTTGGACCCTCGTGAGGGTCTTGGATGCCTTGTTGGTGAAGATGGGCCATATGGCCCGCTGCTCGGCCACGACGTGGGCCGCAGGCAGGCAAGTCTGGGGACCCCCGTTCCCAGAACGCCGACAACGTGCAACGCACGGGCATCTTGCTAGTAAGAATGAAAACAAACGACAAAAAAATATCGGACGGTTGTTCAAAGTCATGACCGCGGGCACAGCGGACAAGGTGGCCTTGTATTGGTATGCTGAGCCGTCTGTTTTAATTAACACACAGGACCTGGTGTGGTCATTATACACACACGCACGCATGCACACGAACTGCATGCACGCAACACTCACACGAACACACGCACCCACGCACGCACGCATCAGTCACATGTACACACGCAGCCACGCACGCATGCAACACTCACACGCACACACACACACGCATGCATGCACACACCAGTACACCACACGACCAACACACACTCTCACGCTCAAGTGCTCAACCTACACGTGCATGCGCACATCGTGCCCCGATGCATACATACACAACCAGGTGGTTCCCGCGCACGGGGTGGAGTCTTGTCGTGCGTGCATAAATTTGTGTTTATCTGACCTTTTCCCTATGTGAACGGACAGGTGGGACCCACAAGGAACATGGTCAATTTAACTAGTCAACATGGTGCCACGCAGACTATTTGGCCGGTCAACAGAGTGCAATCCGATGCTGAACCATGAGCAAGTGACCATATAATCACCGCAAAACTTATACAGTGACCGTAATTAGCTTATTCTGAAATTCGGTGAACGTATTACGCTTTTCTCTCTGTAGGCCCTCCAAAACTACATCTCTACACATTCTCGCATGTTACATCTAACAACTATGCAATACAACACTACTACTACACTCTAACACAATAAATCGTATGTGTTTTTAGTTTTACTAGATATCATATTGTTACTTAATTATTCAGTTTGCATACATTAAAATTGCCTTTGAAATGTATGGCCAATATCATATACCGCGCGGGAAAAATCCTGCCATTTCCTGTTTAATCGAGTTTGTATCGATGGATCGTGCAAAACAGCAAAACTATAGTACTATATACAGTACGAGTGACAATTCACTGGGCCGTCATGTCGTGTACTCCTCCGTCATAAGAGTGGAGAGCTTGCTTTCATAAATCTTCTAGTCCCTTTCACCGACATGTGGGGCATCAAGCTACCGGGTCCACGTGCCATACCGGAATATAGTGCAGAGCAGCCCGGGTGAAGCACCCAGTCATGGCGTCGACGTAGTCATGAGCAATGAGGCGTCAAATCACAAAGCTACACCTTTCCCGCAGTTAAGTTGGAGGGACGATGTAATAATGCTAAAAAAAGAAGTTGGGGGGACGAAGCAACCATCATTTCACTCGTTTTTTTAAAAGAATTGACAGTGGGAGAGCACTCCCACTTTGTTATATATATATATATATATATATATATATATATATATATATATATGGTGTGTTTACATAGACATATACATCGCCAAACTCAACCAGCCATCTACCACCCCCTCCCCATGGCTTAGGGAGGAGGCAAACTACCAGCTCTCCACAGGAGGAATCAAGAAAGAAAGGGGTAACAAGGATCAACCTAGAGTATTACAAAGGTTTACAAATGAGCCTCTAGGGGCCTCCTTGATTCTATGTTGGAGCTGACCCAGGTCGTTTTTGAAGCGTGACAACCAGGACCCAATAGTAGGGTCAACTCCTCGGAAGTGCTTGTTATTCCTCTCCTTCCATAAGCTCCATCCAGCAGTGAGAAAAACTTCAATGAAGAATGGGTCAGGCCATGAGTCTCTATTCAATCTGATGGCAGTGAGACGGTTATCAAAAGGGGGCCAATGAATGCCAAGTTTGGTCCAGCAAGTCTTGCTAAAATCACAAGTGAAGATCATGTGGTCCACCGCTTTCTTAAATTGGCAGCCATAAAGAAGGCAATCAAAATCGTCACCAATGTTGTAGTGCCTCCGTTTCAACATATTGCGTGTGTTGAGCCTGTCCAGGAAAAGCAGCCAGCCAAACACCTTCAACTTCATTGTACATTTTGATTTCCATAGGTGCTTGAACATGGGATCGGCTTGAGCATCTCTAAAGAAGAAAGAATAGTAGTCCTTAGGTCGAAACTCGGCCGCGCCCCACATGTAGTTCCAAACATCAGTATTCGACGTGGAAGGGCAAAGCTTGGTCAACGTTAGCTGCATGTCCCGGATTTCGTCCAGCGCGCTCGGAGACACAGGGAGTTGAAAGGTTTCATGCAGATCATTGGAGGCCCAGAAATCAGCAACTGAGATATCTTCGTGCTGCGCAAAAGAGAAGGCACGTGGGTGAGAATCAGGCAGCACATCACGCGCCCATAGACCTTTCCAAAGCAAGGTGGTCCTCCCGTCCACCAACTGAACACGAGATATGCCCCTGAAGGTTGGTGTCAGTTTTAGAATATCGCGCCACCAGAAAGAGCCGGCCTGGTCCACTGCATGTGGTATTTTATCGACGTAGAGATTGTCCCATAACAGGTGAACCGAGGGAACATCCATTCTGTTGTAGAATTTGTGGAGGAATTTTAGGAGCAGGGCTTCATTATGGATTTTGAGATTGATCACTCCGAGCGCACCTTTATCTTTGGGTCGACAGACCATGTCCCAAGCCGCAAGAGAGGAGCATTTATCACCTTGCTCGGTTTTCTTAGTCCAGAGACAACGTCTTCTGATTTTGTCTATGATTTCAAGAAGCTTGGGCGGAAATTTGAGTGTACACATGGCAAATATAAGAAGAGACGTGACTGATGCATTCAGCCAGGATAATCTGCCACCGTAAGTCATCAGAGCAATGGTTGACGTTAAACACCTTTCCAATCGGCAAACAAGAGGCATGAGGTCTTGGACTGTAGGCCGAGTGGTACCCAGAGGCAGACCAAGGTAGGTGAAAGGCAGCGTGCCAACATTACAGCCAAAAACCCTTGCAAGAACATTCGCCGAGGAGGGGTCTAGGTTGATCGAAATCAATGTGGACTTGTGAAAATTGAGTTTCAATCCAATAGAGGTGGCGTAATCCGATAGGATCTCCTTGACCAAAGTAGCTTGACGGATGCATGCATGCAGGTATTGAATAACGGGGTAATCTGTTTGTCCAACGCAAGGAAAGGGGAGCTTGATTTTACCTTGTCTGAATGCATCATTTATGGCACACTGTAATAAATCCGCAACGAGCACAAAAATGAGAGGGGACAGGGGATCCCCCTGTCGGACTCCGCATCGACATTGGAATTGTCGGCCTGGTACCCTGTTGAGAAGAACAGAAGATCGCCCAGAGGAGAATAAGCATTTGATCCAAGAAATCCATTTGACATTGAAGCCCATGTGACGCATAATCTGGATCATCGGGTCATGAGCAATTGTGTCAAAGGCCTTTGCAAAATCAAGTTTGAGCAAAATGATCTGTCTGCCCAAGCTTTGGCATTGATGTATGTACTAGTAAGCCCAGGCAAGGCAATCCTGGATCGTCCTCCCCTTAATGAAGCCATATTGATTGCGGTGAACTAAGTCCAAAATAGAAGATTGTAGCCAGTCTACTAGAAGTTTTGTAATCAACTTGAGGTAGCAGTTCAAAAGCGTGATCGGTCTATAATCATTTACTGTTTCCGGGGAGTTGACTTTAGGGATTAACGTGATGAGCCCATCATTGATGCTGTTAATGTCCAGGGTGCCATCATAACATTGAGCGCATAGTTCATAAAAATTGTACTTGATGATAGGCCAAAATGCCTTGAGAAAAGCTCCACTGAATCCATCAGGGCCAGGTGCACGATCCGGAGGCATGTCATTAACAACTTGGTCAATTTCTTTTTGTGTGAACGGCTCGTTCAGGCTAGCAATATTATCGGATCTTTTGATGAGGTCTGGCAGAGAGAATTTCATCTCAGAGGTTGAGGTGGAGCCAAGACGATTTTTATAAGTGAGGAACAAGAGCGCCTCTTTACTAGTGTGATCTTCAATTATAGCACCACTGTCGTCACGTAATCTTGCAATGTTATTCTATCTGTATCTTTCCGTTGCAATGGCTTGGAAAAACTTAGTGTTTTCATAATTTCACTCGTTGCTGAATCTGCTTCTCCCTCATCTTCTTCAAGTTAACCACGTGTTGCTTCTGCCGTTGTTCTGCCTCATGTGGAAGCATATCGGCTTGGTAAAGCATTGACACGTGGGACCGCATGTTAGCAAACCGACAGGACAACGTCCTCTAAAAATAAGAAACCTCCCCCGCCATCCGTGCTGCAAAATCACCTCCTTTTTACTAATCTTGATTCTATAATTTTTTAGATCAATATAATTGAGATTTGTATAGATAGCACATAGGAGAAAAACCAAGTGGTAATGCAGTTAAGGGCATCCACAATGTGTAGCCAAATGTGAAAATAGCTTTTGGCATCATGGGAACCATTGTGACGGTGTGTTGCCAAAGCCAAAAGGATGGAACCGAAGCTCCCTGATTGATTGATTGAAGGAATAGAAAAATGCAACGTCTCTCCTCTTTCTCCCGTGCTTGGATGCATGTATAGTATAGAGGACAGAGTCTACTCCCCTGTCCATTCTATCACAAATCACAAAGCAGTGAGGCGTCAAATCACAAAGCACAGACAAAGCAACCATCATTTCACTCTTCGCTGACTCCGTTTCTCCATCGTCTTCTTCGAGAAACCATCTCACTGCACTAAGCTGGACGGACGACTCTATTGTGTACGAGTAGTACTAGTACATTTACGTCCCTTTGGTTCAACGGACTTCTGGATGCAAATAAGGCGGTTGTCTCGGCTTGCAGTGACCCTATGCGAACGACTTACCATGGTCTCCCTCAATGGTGTTCTCCGTCGAACACACTTCGCCAAACCACAACGTTCGAGATATAAATCGACGTCACCGCAATGGGGAAGGAAGTCAAATATAGTTACTACCTCCATTTTTTTGTACACAAGGCCAGTATATCAAAACTACAATTTGCAAAAGGCCACTAACACTAATCGAGGCAAAGTTGATGGGGTTCGCCTCGTACTAGCAACCAAGGACATTAATATCCCCTGCATGCATGCGGAAGTGAGAAGGTTGGTTTGCTTGGCGCTGCATTAATAAAGCGATGAGGAGTGAGATGGTTAGCTCTTTGGGCTTTGGAGAAAAAAATACGCATTAATTGACACGTGAAACTAGGATTTGTATCGATTAATCCCGTGAAGGAAAACCCCGCCTTTCTTTTTTAACACTAGTACTCCTAGTACGTAGTACTACGTACTTATCCTGTTTGGGTCGAGGCCTTGCATTGCCATACTTCGACACACATTTTTGCCAAGCTTGCCTAAAGTTTTCAAAATGAAAAGGAGGTACACTTGCGCTGTCGCTGGGTCGCACTACACCCTCACACGGTCGCTTCCTGCACGCCATGGTCGCACCGCACCCTCACATGCAGTTGCACACCGCAAACCCAACCAAGGGAACGCACCCTCACTGACACGTGTTGTCGCATGTGAACAAACCAAACTCAGCCATCCTACCACTGACACATAATTTTCGTTCATAGAGTATGTTTTATCCAACTGCATGTTCGGGAGTATCCGTACGGCCCGTGCGGTGGTCTGTTGGGGAAGAAGAAGAGGTGAGGAAGAAGGGTTAGGAGACGTAGGATATTCATCCAACCGCCTGAAATGGTAGACTGACCCAAGTCAGGCAACTTGCATAACAATATATGTTTTTACACAGCAAAAGATCCATAAAAACAACAACATAAAGAAAAACTATCACTGCTCGCGGAACGAGACGGCCTCGTCGTCTTTGGCTGCCGGCGCGAACCAGCCATAGCTGCCGACGTGTGTCTCCGCACCGTGGTTGTCCTCGACCTCCAACTACTCGTTCACGCGGAGCGTGCAGGCGCTCTGCATGGAAGAGAGCACCGCCCGGTTCAAGTCGCCGCCCTCGCTCAAGTCGCCGCACAAGCGGTGGCCACGCTGGTGGCCAACAACGGGAGCACCGTCAGCCACGCGTCCTACTTGCCGCCGTCCAACATCCGGCACCGCCGAGGTCGGGGACTCCTCCGAGGATGAATAGGGCATGGGAGGCGGCAGGGCATGGTGTGTCAACTGGCCGATCCGTCTCCCGTGTTCTACTATTCCTCGCCGGAGACCGCACCTTCACTTCACGGGTCTTGAACCCCACCCCCGTACATGGAGATCGCAGATGGAGGACATCGGTCGCCGCCGTAGAATAGGTTTAGGGTCGGGTTTCTTTTATTTGTCTGTCCTATAAAAGTTCAAAATGTTACGAAAATCTGTCGTGTTTGCATTAATCTCGGCCGGTGTATATGAACTTTCACAATAATATAGTATATTGTAGGAGTACTAGCAAGATGCCCGTGCGTTGCACGGAAGATCAAGATCTTGTGGGAGAAAAGGATGAACGAGGGAAGGCCTTATCTGCACAAGCACATTCACGCATTTCACATTTTTCTACATATACGGGAACTTACGAAAGGGTTAAGTAAATTGCCTCTCTCTCTCCCCTCCCCTGATTTTCATGGTGGTGGGCCCCTCCCTCCCCCCAATCTACAATCAACAGCTCACACGTTTCACATTATGTTAATTACGTAACTGGGACTACATAGGTGTAGCATTACTCGTCCTAAAAAACCCAACTAAGCCAACCTCCCAGCATATCGCGCAGGAAAAGACCTGGCCGCGCCATTTTAGTCGGGATTACTGGATTACTAGTAGTAGTATCGATGGATCACGCGAAGCAACAAGTTTTTTTAGGGGGCGAAGCACCTAGTTTAAAAGGAAAAAAGGTGGTACACTCACAGCACTTCGTCATGGGTCGCATTGCACCCCACACACGCTCGGGTCTCGCACACGGCTCACGCATAAGCGGGCAACGCTTCGGCTTGCCTATTCACTGACACGTGGGACTGCACTTGGAGAAACCGACCATGCTCCAAGCTCCCCCCGCCCACCGCGCAAAAATCCTCCCCCCCCACCCAAAAATTCCCCCCAAATCCTAGATTCAACCGCACTTCGGCCAACTAGCCAATAATATTCCCCAAACCCCCCTCCCCCCGTCCCCCTCCACTCCATTCGCTCCACCAAAGCCGCCCTCCCCACCACGCCGATACGTCAGCGCCGCGGTTCATCGAGGGGACGCACGACGATCCTCTTGCTCCCATAGTATGCTCTCGTAGACTATCGTCCTCTAGCCGCGCCACCACCGCTGGCGACGTTCTTGTGGAGGCGCACGGCGGTCAGCGCCGCCACCGCTGGCGATGTTCGTGTGGAGACGCACGGTCGACTTCTCCCACGATGCACATTCTAGATTGAGGCCCGTGCATGTCGGTGTAGCAATGAATGTTAGCCGATAGACGCTGTTAATCTCCTTGTATGTCAAGTAGTTTACTGTCAATATGCTCTGCTTAAGAAGCTTCCTTGCCCTGTTCTGCACTCAATCTGCTTAGCTGAGATGGCATGCCAAGGCCAATTAGTTGCTAAAATATCCTGCCATATATTTATTGTGACGTAGATTGCCATGGTCTAGTAGCCAATCTGTTAGGTGAAATAGCTCTACACCGCTTTTATACTCGATCTTTGTTGCTGCGATGGCCTTCAATAGTTCGATGGTCGTGTGCTCGGCCTCATTGATCTGAAACAGCCTGCCATAATTTAGCACTCAAATATGTTTGCTGAATTAGCTTTACATATATTTTGTTACTTAGATCTGCTCGTCCAAATATCTTGCCATAGCTTTAGACATCGACCTAGGTATTTTCTTCTGGACTTCATAAAAAAACATATATGTTTTTCTTGTAATATCTAGTAGAATAACTAATTTGTATGTCTAACAGATGGACAGGACTTGGATAACATCTGCTCGAAGATTCTCCGCTGCATATGTCGAGGGGGTTGAAAACTTCATGAACTTTATCAGAGATGATTACGGTGGTTCGAAATCAGATGTGCTCTGCCCGTGTAGCAGTTGTATGAATTCAGTTACAAGACCCCAGTCAACTGTGCAAAATCATCTACACTAGTATGGGATGTCGGTCACATATACTAGGTGGGTTCATCATGGTGTAGCTGTGAACGTCAATGTTATTGACTACGTGGAAGCAGCAGATCACCATCTTGATCTGCCTGATGCTCAGGTGGAAGAGCAGGAGGAGGTGGTGGTGGTGGAGCCAGTGAGTTTGACCAACATTGAAACAATGCTACGAAATGCTCGTGCATTCCGTGAACTTTCACCTGCAGAAGAAAAACGGTGGGCCCACAAGTTGGAACAATGCAACGTGGCTGTCACCCTGTGAAATAAGCTGTCAGTATTCTCAGCTATGGTCACCTTTCTTCAGGTGAAGACATCTGAGCGGATGACCAACAAATCATTCGATGCGATGTTGGCTGCTTTCCGCAAAGCTTACCCAGATGCGTTTGAGCTGCCACACACCTACAGTAAAATGAAGAATTTCCTTCGTGCAGTTGGAATTGGATATGATATGATCCATGTTTGTAAGAATAATGTGTTCTATTCCGGAAGGATTATGCCAACTTAAGTGAATGCCCAAAATGCAAATCATCAAGATGGAAAGATGGCGATGCTGTGAAGAGGATTCCTCGTAATGTTCTGAGACATTTTCCAATTACACCAAGATTGCAGAGGTTGTTTCATGATGCTGAAACAAGAGAGGATGTACTATGGCATTCTAGGAACCATGATTTCAGATATCAGAATGTAATGAGCCATCCATCACATGGTAGTGAGTGGAAAAGCTTCAATCAGAAGCACGAAACGTTTGCTGCTGATCCGAGAAACATTAGAATTAGCTTAGCTTCAGATGAGTTTAACCCATTTGGCCACCAGAGCGCCACATATAGCATGTGGCCAGTGCTTGTTATCCCGATAACAACATGCCTCCAAATTTCTGCACCAAAGAATCAAACTACATGATGGCCTTGCTCATCCCAGGTCCAAAAAGTCCTGGAAAGGATTTTGATTTGTTCATGGAGCCTCTTGTGGAGGAACTTCAACAGCTATGGAGGGTGTTCTTACTCGAGACCTATATAGCAGCCCACCACCTGATTTCTTTACGCATCTTGTTATAATTTGGTGCATCCATGATTATTCGGCTTTGGGCACTATGTCAGGGCGAACGACACATGGTTACAATGCATGTGTTCGCTGTGACAGGAATCCGCTGTCATACACAATACTTAGCAAGATCTGTTACATTGGACACCGTCATTTCCATGCCAAGGATGAGCCGCATCCTAGAAAATACCGAAGACATGTGTTCAATGCAAAGCATGAAAACCGTGATGCGCCAAAGAGGCTCACCACCGATGAGTTGCAAGTGGAATTAGAGAAGGTCAGGCATATTACACCGTGAAACCATCCCGATAATGGTAGCGGGAAAAGGGAGCGTAAGGTATGTAAGAGAGATTATTGTTTACCCGTAGGTCCACTTTGTGGGACTTGGAGTATTGGAAAGATTTGGATCTGCGACATAATCTTGATGTGATGCACATCGAGAAAAATATATGTGACAACATTATCGGCACACTTCTTAAAATTGAAGGCAAGACGAAAGATACCTTAAAATCTAGGATTGATTTGACACACTTGAGTATGAGAAAGGATTTGCAGGTGCAAGATGAAGGTAAACCTCGGGATATGGCACCAATCAGGTAATGCGTCTTGGACAAGGTAAAAAGAAAAGAATTTCAAGAAGGTCTGTCATGTGTGAGATTCCCACATGGATTTGCTTCCAACCCTGAAAGGAGAGTCAGTGCAGATGGAGACAAGGTACAATGGTTGAAAACTCATGACTTCCACGTCCTACTTCAAAGGGTTTTACCTATTATCCTTAGAGGATTGGGACACCCTGACTTATACAGAGCAGTTGCAGAGTTGGGACAATTCTTCAGGGAGCTCTGCAGTAGAAATATCAGGATAGATGCTTTGGAGCGTCTTAGAGACAAGATACCAACTATCCTATGCGACCTTGAGAAGATATATCCTCCAGCCTTCTTTGATGTGATGGTGCATTTTGCTGTTCATCTACCTGATGAGGCATTACTTAGAGGTCCAGTACAATATGGCTAGATTTACCCTATTGAAAGGCGGCTAGGCACTTTCAAGGGCTATGTTAGGAACAGAGCTAGACCCGAGGGTTCCATTGCAGAGGCCTACATTGCTACAGAAACGTTGACATTCTGCTCAAAATACATTGAAACAGCTAATCAGCTTAGCAAAGACGTGGATGAAGACAATCCCCGGCTCAATGTTTTCGATTATTCTGTTCGAGTTACAGGGAAGAGTCAACAGAGGACAAACCTAAAGATTTGGACAAAATGGTTTGGTATGTGTTGAATAACTGTCCTGAGATACTACCTTATATCAAGTAAGTGCTAAGTAATGCAGCTTATACATCATAATCTACTAAACTTGCAACACATTCTTAGATATTTAGATGTTTGACGCGATCACTATGTTGTGCAGCATCTACAAAAAGGAGTTATCGCCAAGAAAATCCAAGAAACATTGACAAACTGGTTATGGCAGGATTTGCAAAATGGTTCAAGAGCCATGTAAGCTTTTCAATTACCGCCGCTTTTTTTAATATACTGAGTCCATAAGATGATCAACTTGTCTATTTTCTAACCATAGGTTAAGAAGATGCGGGAGGATGGGCAGGCAGTTGATGATGCCCTTTACTCACTAGCAATGGGTCCTAATACTCGGCTAAGACATTATGAATCTTACGTTGTTGGAGCTGTGCGCTACAACCCCCTTGCACGAGACGGCAAGGTGAAGACACAAACAAAGTGCCATCATGAGCACGGATACGTATGACAAAGAGACAATCAAATGTATGCTAACATAATGTACATTGTTCAGCTTGCGTGATATCTCCGATTCGAGGATCATCGGTGTGTGGTTCTATTGTGCTGTCGTTGGTATAACCTGCTTTCCGTGATCGCAAAACCCAGAAATGATGATTATTTCAAATCCATCAATGTCAAGGCAGCGACGAGACCAACGAGCCTTTTATTTTGGCAAATCAAGCAACACATATATTTTTCTTGGAAGACACATTTGCACGTAGCGATGACTGGAGAGCAGTGCAAAGGTTTAAGCAGAGGAATTCGTTTAATGAAGTTGCACAACAAGATGATGCTTACGCTGCTCCTGATGTACAAGATAACACATATGTTCCTAATATGTTTGAGAACCATCACGTCAATGGCGTCGGCGTAAAAGATTACTGTCATGTTGTGGATATACAAGAGTTGATCAAGAAGAATCCAACGTTCCGTGACGTTGAGGACGAAGAAGAAGATGACACCATGGGGAATTACGATTCGCATCGATACACATGGCGAAGATGTTGACGCTGCCGCGGGATGATGATTACATTGCTTTTGTCGTATTTGCGCTGTCGAAGACGTTTTTTATATACTATGTGAAATTGTGTTTGCTATGACAATCAAACCTGATGAACATGTTGTTTAGTATTTTCCTGTGAGAACATCACTTGTTATGTATGCTGATTTATGTTTGGTGATTGTATGACGACTAAAACATGATGACATTGTTGTTTAGTTGTACTCATATTTGGCTGTGAAACTTGAATTTGATGACATATTTTGCTGTTGGACTGCAATTTTCTTGACGTCTTTGAATGAGAACAAAGCTGACCCGACAGGTCATCTGCTAATTTATTTATTTATTACCAAAAGGGCCTCTACTATTTATTTATTTATGAGCAAAAGGGGATACCCCCTGATTTCCGTTAATAGAAATCATTAGATGTTCACAACACTACGCCCAGCATGCTACACAGGTTTCATTCATTACTAGTTTCAACAAAGTGCTCATGTCATAGTCACTGAATACATCACGAGTGCTACATACACTGAAAATAAAGGGACAATCATCCTATAGAGCACATCGATTTTGCCCATTATCTTCACAAGCTCTTTCATCTCCTCATTGCTGTCAAGGTCGTTCAACAGCTGTTGCTTGGCCATGATCATAGGAACTGCATCTTTAACCTTCTGCTGCATCTTCCTCTTCCGTCGTTCCTTCCGCCATTTGTCCAACACCCCAACCTGCCGGTATTGGGATTCCTCACTAACCAAATAATCAAAGCATAGTTGCACTCCCCACATAAGCAACTTTCCGTAAATACAAATCACGAAATCTTCCCTTTTCGCATTTAATCAAATTGGAAGATCATCAACCAAACTATTAAAAAATCAGCAACTCAAAGCAACAGAACAACACTTAAACATATTATTACCCCATGATTCGGGCATTTGTAGAAGACTCGGCCAGGGTTGAGGATTGTGGTTGAGACGTGATGGATGACTCTGCGTGATTTGCAGCAGCGGAACCACACCAACGGCAACGGGTTTCGATGAGCAACCAGCTGCGGTGCGTGTGCCGGCGGGTGTGTGATGAGACCCACAGGTGATGGTACGGGTGGCGACTTGGCGCATATTTGGTTGTTGACTGCTGAAGAGCAGGTGGACGAGCAGCCAGCGGACATGGTTGCTGCGGCCAGAGCTTCTGATGCTAGGCAGAGTAAGTAGACAAGAGGAGAAGCGAACATTGGATATGTCAGTTTCATTACTTGCAGAGTAGCATAGCACCATATATAGTCATAGTCTAGGTTTGGATTCGAACCAGCTAGAGGAGCACGTCTCTCTTTTCTAAAACTCAAAGAACGCCTCTTTCTTTGGTACACTAGCTTGTTCTGTACGCCTTCTCAAGTCCTTGATTCCTCCACCTGACATCTGGGACCCACCGGAAGGGTCTCTGTATTTCGCGAAAAAAAGTGCCCTCCGCTGACAGGTCGGACCCACCAGCTATCTTCGCATGCAAGGAAGTGCCTCCTTATTACGCATAAAAAAAATGAATACTCCCCTGGCAGCTAGAACCCAGCATCGTGGGAGGCTGACTTGTGGGCCTACCAAGTTTGCGGGGACGGAGGGCTTTGTCAACTTAGTCAATATGAACGATTCTAGCTCTAGATACCGTACGATGTTCATCCAATGGCAGTAGTGCTTCTTCAACCTCTGGTATTCTTGCTCCAAATTACCAAACCAGCGCCCGGTCGTGCAGTGCTCTCACGCCTCTCGTGGCCGGTCAGTGATGTCATGTGAGGCCTCACGGCCCCCTACTACTCCCACCGCTCGCCAGGCCATCCCTCTATTCACCCACACACCCTGTTATTCTGCGGCGACGGCAGCCTCACACCGCAGCCGAACCATTGAACCCTTGTACTCCTCTCCGCGTGGGCATCCACTACCGCGTCTTCCCCGGCTCCGCGTCGTCTCCTTCCTAGGCCTCGCTGTCGTCCATCGGCTTGGTTCTCTCGGCGTGGCGTGGTCAATGTGGTCAATGACCGACTTCTATCGGAAGAGTACTGTACGTGGAGAGGCTGAAAGCTGGGTCCACGGCCACAGCTGGGTCCATGACCACAGCCCAGTTTTTTTGTGATTCGCCAAGTAAGTCGCTTTGTCAGGCCTGTTGGGCTGCAAATCTTTCAAGACAAGGAGAGCTTCATTCGGCTGGCCGAGAAAATGGGCTATCAGTAATGAGAAATGGGTTGTACATTTTTAAAACACATCAAACCGGCAATTAGTTTCAGATTTCTTTTTTTCATTCCGAGATTTTAAATTGTATTAATTTTTATGCGTGGACAATTTGTTGGATTTTATATTGATATACATTTATTTTTAAAATCAGTTTGACTGTGACTCAAAATTTCGGGATTAAAAACAGTTCGGACCACACCGAAATATGCAAAATTTTGTATAATTTTTTAACCGTGGCCACAATATGGGCTGTAATGCCAACAAAAAGAATATGTGCTCCAAAAAAACCCTTTAGAATTAGCAAATGGGCTGTAAATTATTAGAAATAATGGCAGATGGGTTGTATGTTGTTTTCCACAGATTTGAGGCTTTCCTAAAAAGGTTGACGACAAGCAAAGGATCGTTGGATGTCCATCCAACGGCTGTCAGGTTTCTTGCCGCCCAAATGGTCAAACAAGCGCCGTGGATCGCTCGCTCCTCCTCCTCAAGGCCGGCTATGCCGCCAAGACATGCCTCACCGCCCCACCGCATTCCCATCACCGGCCTAGCCATCCCTCTACTCACCCACACCTATTGTTATTCTCCGTGACGGTAGATTTAACCAAGAACCTTCAGACAACAGATTCTCTCCTGCGTGGGAAACAAGCGCCAAGTCATCCTCGCCTCCTTGTCGCTCCTTCCTAGGCCTCGCCGTCGTCCACCGCCTGGTGCTCTCGGGCGGCGTGGTCAACGTGGTCAAGGAATGACTTCCATCGGAAGAGTATCAGACGTGGAGAGGCCGATACCGGGTCCACGGCAGCCGCAAGGAAGTGCCTCCTTATTACGCGGAAAATAATTATTCCTCCACCTGACAGCAGGGACCCACCGGACAGGCCACCGTATTTGGCGAAAAATTGTTTCCCCCTGACTGCTGGGACCCACCGGACGGGCCAACGTATTTCGCGAAAAAAACGTTCCCCCTGCTGCCAGCTCGGACCCACCAGAGGTGCCTCCTTATTACGCACAAAAAAAATGAATAGTCCCCCTGCTAGTTGGGACCCACCTTGGTGGGAGGCTGACTTGTGGGCCTACTAAGTTGACGGGGACGGAGTGCTTTGTCAACTTAGTCAATATGAATGATTCTAGCTCCAGTGACCATACGATTGCCATCCAACGGTCGTAGTGCTTCTTCAACCTCTGGTCTTCTTGCTCCAGCTGCCCAAAGCAGCGCCGATCGTGCCGCACGCTCCTGCCTCCCATGACCGGTTGTGCTGCCGCGGAGGCCGCACCGCCCCCTACTATTCCCACCGCTGGTCAGGCCCTGCAGCGACGGCATCCTCACACCGCAGCCGAACCAGTGAACCCTCATACGCCTCTCCACGCGGGCTTCCACTATCGCGTCCTCCCCGGCTCCACGTCGTCCCCTTCCTAGGCCTCCCCGTCGTCCACCGCCCTGGTGCTCTCGGCGCGGCATGGTCAACGTGGTCAAGGAACGGCTTCCATCGGACGTGGATCAGACGTGGAGAGGCCGATACCGGGTCCACGCCGCAGCAAGGAAGTGCCTCCTTATTACGCCGCAAAATAATTATTCCTCCACCGGTGAGGGACCCACCGGACGGGCCACCGTATTTCGCGAAAAAACGTTTCTCGATCGCTGGGACCCACCAGCTACATCTTCACACGCAAGGAAGTGTGACCGGCAAAACGATTCGCTTCGACCGCTGGGACCCACCAGCTACTTCTTCGTGACGCAAGGAAGTGCACGGCGGTCGGGACCCACCTGGTCGAAGCGCACGTAGTGTTGTCATTCTGGTCGCGAACGTGTACGTACATACTGGTCGATGTAGAGGCGTGCACGTGTCGTAGTAGAGGCGCGCACGTAGCATATACATGTACGTACAGCGACCAGTGTGCAAGAAAGAAAATACGGCCACGTACATACATACGGGCAGGGTCTCGAACGCCTACTCGCGCATACGTACGGCCAGGGCTCGTGTACATGGCTGGGTCGGGACGGAGAAACAGCGTCGTCGTCGTGTTCATGGGGAGCCAACCTGCTGGGTCGGAACATAATGTGTCGTCGTGTTCATCGGGAGGGCTTGGACGGAACAGCCGATGGAAACGAGGCCTGGCGTATCGCAGAACGGAGGAAACGGCCTTGTGTTCGACCGGCCATGTTCGAAACGGGGTCCTGTTCACCGGGAGGGGTCTGGCGTACCGCAAAACGAAGGAAACATACCTCCTACGGTCGAAACGGAGGTCCTGTTGATCGGGAGGGGTGTGGCGTACCGCAAAACGGAGGAAACGGACTTGTGTTGGAGCGCTACGGTCGAAACTAGGGTCCTATTCATCGGGAGGGGTGGCGCATCGCAAAAGCGGACTCCACAGATACTGTTCATCTCCACCGTCGACCCCTCCGGCCTCCACTTGCCATCGCTCATCCACCGTCGACCTCCTCCACCTCCACCGCGATCGCTCATCCACGGGCCCTGCTCATCCAGCCTCCACCGCGTGCTACTCCACCGCCATCGCTCAACCAGCCCTATCCACGGGCTCCTGTTCAACCACCCTTCCACGGGCCATCGCTCATCCAGCCCTCCACCGCCTAATGTTCATCCCGCCCTCCACGGGTGGTCCTATTCATCCCGCCTCCACGGGTCCTGTTCATCCAGCCCCAACCGCTCGAACGATCGGGGTCCTGTTCACCCAGAGGCAACGCCACGGGGTTCTGTTCATCCCCCCCCACCGGGCACTGTTCGTCCAACCCCCCAAAGAACGCTCATCGCTCATCCAGAGGCATCATCGATCGATTCGCTTAGCAAAGAAGAGCGGGCGAATCGCCGATTGTTAAGTTAACAGCCATCGATCGATCGCTTGGGTTCAAGGCGTAGCCTGCAGCAGTAATCACCGGGTTGATTAGAGCCCAACGCCGCCGGGTTCGGGCCAGAGCACAACACCTCGCACCCACGCTGCGGCGTACGAGAGAAACGTGCATCGCCGCCCCGACCACCCACCGTGAATCGGGAACACCCCGATATTTTCCTCGCCCTCGCTTCTACCACGGTTTTTCCGTCATGGACGGCCCAAAGAATGTCATGCGCAAGGCCTCCGCCCGCCTGTGATGAAAAGTCCATTTTCTATCATGATTTTTTGTCATAGAAGTAGGACCCCACCACATCTATGATGATACCGTGTTTTGTCACAATTATCGTCATAGAAGTGTCATAAGTATGACATAAAAGATTTTTGTTCGGCCCAAAATGTCACGGATGTGTCTTTTTTTTGTAGTGCATACCAGCGGCGGCTGAGCTCGCTCGATGGCTAAGGCCTGAGGACCTAGAGCACTAACGAGAACATGGGAGAAGGGAGACTCGTATGGGCCCAACCTAGCTATGCTCCGGAAGCTTGCGCACGGGCCTGGCGCATCACAAGGACTCGGCCCAAACCATCAAGATAAGCCCCGCGCTCGGGCTAACTAATTGTTGGAGCCTAGGGTTTACACTCACCGCGGCCCTATTACGGCCACGTCGCCACCCTTTCTTGCCTTGCCATAGCTGCTTGAGCGCTAAAGGGGACCTCCTGAGCATCGCGCCTCAGGGGATCTTACTGGACCTCGGGCCGCTCACCTCCTGGCCTTGACCACGGCATGCGACCTGGCATACCAGCGACGGTTGTAGCCTGCCTGGGGGCCGGGACCTGTGAGCGTAGAGCAACAAGTTGTCGCGAGGTTGGAAAGGGGAGACCGAGCCTTAACAGGACATGCGCTCGCAGATTTTCATAATAAGGAAGATATATGCAAAATACATCACAGACCCTTACACGCCCCCACGGGGCACTTTTTGGCTCCTCGCAGGGAACAAGAGATGCGAACCTAGGGGAATCCTATCTACACCCTCCTGTGGCTGACGCCATCATCAACAGAGGGCTGCGGGAGGCCGGCGTCAACCCCATCCAGATCAGCGACGGCGGCGGCTGGACGCCGCAGCCCTGCTCCGAGCCCGGCGAGATCTCGGGGGTCTCGTAGAGCTCAGGAGAACCGCTGGACTCCCACGGGTCGCTGCTGCTGGAGTAGCCAAGAGCGGAGGGCGCGTCATCCTGGCGCTCCCCTCCAGGGCAACACTCCAAGCGGCGGCCCTGCGCATCGAAGACCTTGAAGAAAAGCGTGGAGGCACCGTCATACTCGAAGTGGATCGCGAGGGCGCCATTCGCACGGCAAACCCGCGCCACCTCGCCCCATCCACGGGTCATGAAGATCTTGCCGGTGGAGACCGCTTCGACCTCTGCCCGGTCACCGGAGCATCGCAGTCAGCATCCTGCAACCTGAGCTCGAGGGGCCCCCTCGGCGGCATCACGCCGAAGAAGAACCGCGGGAAGCAGATCCAAGAGCTTGGGGGCATCGGCGCCCACAGCACAAGCTCGCGCGAGGAATCCGTGGTGTGGATTCCAGGGGCAACAGCACATGTCGTCGTCGCACGGAAATCACGGACGCGGCGCGGGCGGCGCCGCTCGTCGCTCCTTCCTCCTGCGCCCCCGGCTTGGGCGTACAAGGGTAGCGGATACCCTGGAGGGGGCCGCTCGCACCAAGGCCTCGCCACCACCTGCATCGTCACCTCGTCACGATGATGAGCCGACCTCTTCTTCGGCGGGAGCGGCCCTGGATCATCGCGGGGAGCCTTTCCTTTCTCGTCAGCGGAGAACCTTCGGATCGGCGCCATCGGAGCTGCTACTAGCAATGGAGAAGAGGAGGAGAGAAGAAAGCGAACAAGGAAGAGATGGGCAATGGGGGCTCTGCCCCCCTCCCATTTATAGCGGAAGAAGGCCAACCGGCGCCTCCCACGATCACAGGTAATGATGGTTTTCTTTGCATGTCGCAGGGACTTGTCAAGTCGAGCAGTTGCCAAGGCAGCGTGGGGAAGCGGAAACGCCCACATCCAATCAACCGCCACGCGTCAACCAAGGCCGCAGGCTTTTGGGGCCCGTAGCGCTCCGCGCTTGACCTTTGGCTTCGCCTTGAAGCCAAGCCCGAGCGCTCCTTGGGCCCGGGGCTCTTGCCGGTGTTCGGGAACGGGGTCCCAGACTTGCTCGCTGCGGCCATGGGCGTGGCTATGCTAGCATGCTTGTACGGCCCATCTTCATCAACGAGACATTCAAGACCCTCGCGAGGGCCAAGCCTCATGGGGCGGACGACACAAGACCTCCTCAGGAGCGGCCTCACCAGGCTGCCTCGCGAGGAGTGGAGAAATCAAGGCAGGCCAAACCTCACGAGGCTCTCGTGACGTGAGCCATGATGATCAAGATCAGGCGGGCGCCAGCGCGCGTAGTGTCCTGTTTTCCCCTTTGGTGCTAAGAAGGCAAGCGCGGGCGCAGAGTACCGAGGCATCAAGCAAAGGTTTCCATATCAGTGCAAGGAGACCAAGACCAGCATGACGGAGGTCACCATGGAGCCCAAGACGGCGTCACCACCAGAGCCTTTCGCAGACGAAGACCGCTTTTTGTCAGGATAAGCTGTACTAGCTGTCCCCTTTCAAATTGGCCGTTGTTGGCTCCCTTCCAGCTCAATATTTGGGGAGAGGACCAGGGCCTATATAAGTAGAACTAGCCACCATAGTAGAGGGCATCTGATAGCTCATTGAGAGGCATCTCATGCACACAAGTTTGCCAAGCACAAGAACACCTCAACCTCAAGAGGCTGTTCTTCCCCTTGTACTGTTCATCATCAGTCCAAGAGGCAATCCACCACCACCACACTGGAGTAGGGTATTACACCACGACGGTGGCCCAAACCAGTATAAATATTGTGTCTTTGTGTTGTGAGTTCGTCGAGTTCGTCCGCGAGATCTTAGCAAGCTAGGGTGTGGATCGGTAGTGAGGAAATCTCCGCGTGCACCCCAGTGTTCAAACCTTGAGGTCTTTGCCGGAACCTGTGATCCGACAAATTCCACCACTCACCGTCTACCATGGCTGTAGAGATTTTGAAATTGAGCCATAAACTGGAAAGGGGGGAGTAGTAACATAGCCTAGGGTAGCTTGCTGCAGCACGAACTCCAAGGAAATTGCTGTAGTAGTACTACTCCTATATACCACTGTACTACTCCTCCTACTATTAAAAGACATATATTCCAAACAATATGATAATCTCTCTAACCAAGGTAGGGACGAGGAGTAAACGGAGGGAGTAGTAAAATTTTCTCCTCGTCCTACGAGCCACCGCGCGCGTGGGCGAGGGAGCGGGCGTAGCGTAGTACTAGTAAGCAAGCTTCACCTCGTCCTGCGAGCCACCACGCCCGTGGGCGGGGGAGACGGCGTAGTAAGCAAGCTTCTCCTCACTCTACGAGTTGACAGTACACATCAAAAGTAATACGTACAGAGCATCTCGAGTGTATAGAGCCTTGCCTCAAAGGTAGGCCCCACATGGTTTGCCTCTTTTTTAACATAACGCGTCAAGTCGCAATTTGTTTGTTCACCCGTTTTAGACGATCCTCCATCAAGTGGACAACCAGTACACGTGTCAAATTACCACGTGGGCTGCCTTTTCATACAGAAATGAGCTCCACCGTGTACCCGCACGGGTGTGGTTGGGAAAGAGACGGGAGTACGTGCGCCATGCGTGCACCTCTTCTCTTCGTGCACGTCCCCCACCTATGTGGGTGTGTGAGAGAGAGATACAAACCTAAACAAAATGCGCCGTCCATCCCCATGCCTCTGCCCAGTCCGACCACCAGTTACCACCACGCCCCATTCCTCCTCACCTTATCTCTCATCTTTCTTGAGATATCATTTTTTCGATGAAATTCTCGAGATACCATTTTTCGGATAAAATTCTGGAGATATCATTAGTTTTTACACATGGGATTACTCCTGCATGGGTCAATCACAATATGTGTTTTGTGAAAAAAATGCATCTTGATGTTCCGTGCAATGCACGGGCATCTTGCTAGTCCATGAAAACAACACATGGCAAAATTTCACGGCGAACAAGAGATTTGAATCTGCTGGGAGGGGCTGTTTCGATTTTGCCCGGGGTAGCCAAAATATTGGCGACCCTTTCTTCCACCGGTGCCTTTGACACCGATGAACGAGGAATGGCTCGGGTGCTCATGCAACCTCCAGCGCACACGTTGGAGACGACCTCGCATGAGGGGTGCTTTTTTTGTCCCACCACGCCGCCCGAGCCGGCCGCAGACCGACCGCCGACCCGCATATTACGCCATCCAACCGTAGCCGCACACATTCTGACAGCAACTCAACCAACCGGACGAAATTCATGCAAACACGGCGATATTTCATATAAACAATGATGGAATTCATATAAAATACCTGATTTTCATACAAACATGACGGATTTCATTACATTCAAATCAACTAAGCGGTGCTAGTTCTGGATTATGTCTACTACACAACCTACTTCTTGTAGACGTTGTTGGGCCTCCAAGTGCAGAGGTTTGTAGGACAGTAGCAAATTTCCCTCATGTGGATGACCTAAGGTTTATCAATCTGTGGGAGGCATAGGATGAAGATGGTCTCTCTCAAACAACCCTGCAACCAAATAATAAAGAGTCTCTTGTGTCGCCAACACACCCAATGCAATGGTAAATTGTATAGGTGCACTAGTTCGGCGAAGAGATGGTGATACAAGTGCAATATGGATAGTAGATGTAGGTTTTTGTAATCTTAAAATATAAAAACAGCAAGGTAGCAAGCGATAAAAGTGAGCACAAACGGCATTGCAATGCGTTGAAACAAGGCCTAGAGTTCATACTTTCACTAGTGCAAGTTCTCTCAACAATAATAACATAATTGGATGTAGCGACCCGACCTCAGACGGTCAAGCCTCTGTTTCTTTGTGCCATCCTCGGATCAAGATCTTTGGCACACACAAGACATCAATGTATATATCAAAGTGCAATCACATGTATAATTAACGTAAAACTGATATATACCTCATAATTCAAAGAATAAAAAAATATTAGGTTGTGGATTCCAATCAAAGCCATCGTCAGGTTGAGTGTAGACCGTAACCTGCACTGCACTCTTACTCGTCGGAAGAAAGTATCCGCAACATGATACGTTGCAGTGTGTAGGTCAAGACATTGAATGTACCGCAAGATCACAATAAGAGAAAATAGATGATAAACTATACTATATGCGGTATGGCTTTGTGGCTCAGATTCGAGTTTTGTTTGCGTAAAAGCTGGTTTTATTTTCCCTACATCAAAGGAATAAATGAAGTCTGTACTATAGAGTTTTCTATCATGACATGGTTCCGCCAACCGATGTCTCATAGCCCAAATTCATCATAAGTTGCCCACAATTAAGTTATCAGTCCGGTGTTGAGAGTTTGAGATAGATCCAGTCCAGATGCTCAAGTTGTCAAGAATCGGGGACACGGCTAATCGATTAGGTTTTAACCCTCTCGCAGAGGTTTGTCCACTTTACCCACAAGATTTGATCCTCTTTTACGCTCTCACACTTCGTGGTGTTTGAGAACAAGGTGACCAAACATGGTCTTAGAAGAGTTCCTCCGACCACCGTCCGGTGCTCATCCAATCCTACCGTAGTTCTACATCTGCTAGCACCGCCCCACCAGAGTCACAACTAAGGTCAACCAAGCCAGAGCCCATAGTGATTTGCGGTTGCATGTAAGCTTCCGGCATGAGGTATTCTTCCGTCTCTTTGAGTCTGGGTGAAGCTTTCAAGAAGATGTCATGGCGCTTCTCCATGCATGCCGCCAACCACTGGATTCTCCAGGTGCCCACAACCATCCTTCACCCAGTAGTGTGTATTGAATTCTTGTCTCGAGTCTTGAGGTCTTGAGGCCTTGAAGATGCAGTCCTTGCAGATTTCATCATGGAGTTGTCGTCATTGACGTAGATCCTCCATTCTCACACCACTCCCGGGCACTCATACCAACCCCGTCTACTATAGCGTAGCATTAAAAGAAATCACGCCCCGGCTTGGTAACAGGGTGATGGGTTCCTACCTCATGCATACTACTCAACTACAAGGATTCAATGACACTACTGAGGGGTGGTTGCAAAGAGGCCACTAAATGCAATAAAACATAGGTATGAAAGCATGGTCAAAGTGAACTTGCCTGGTATTACTTGATGAAGATAATAACGCTCTCAGAATAAAGACTTGGTAGAACTATTCGTCACTCCTTTGGAAATCTATATTAAACAGACAATCATATAAGCAATCATCCTAGCAATCAATTCTATCAATCATAACAATACTCAATCGAAATAAAAGCAACAAAGAAAACCAAGTCGAAAACCAAAGGAAAAACTTCGAAAGAAAAATTCAAGGAAAAACTAGTGGTGACCAACTCACACAAATCTTAACATAACATCACTAAATTACTCTAATATTCTTTTCTACAGCAAATAAAATATAAATCTAATAAAATAACATAAAATAAATTACTAATTTAATAACTAACAAAAAGAACTAATATAAAACTACTATAACCATCTAGTTAATACTAGAACAAATATAGCAACTAGCAAAACACTAAGACAACTATAACAGCAAATCATTTATTAAAACATTAATAAACT
The DNA here is from genome assembly GCA_021605145.1 of Aegilops bicornis. Lineage (NCBI taxonomy): Eukaryota > Viridiplantae > Streptophyta > Magnoliopsida > Poales > Poaceae > Aegilops > Aegilops bicornis. Next base: position 414,532,981 of record CM038672.1, read on the forward strand.
ATACTAAATAAATATAACAACTAATGTGTTCACAAATAACAGAACCAAAAACAATATAACTTGAAGTGGAAAAAGAATTAATTTTAAAACTAATAAAAATATTTTTATCCAATATCACTATGAACTAAACAAGCAATTACAAAAACAGTAGCTAAACACTAATAAATAACTACAAAAATTTATCTACTGTAGCTAAACATAAACATATAACAACAAGTGAAAATCTAAAAAGGAATGAACTAAAAATAATTAAAAACAATAATTACATAACTAAAACAACTATATAAGCAAAACAGTACTGTTTTTACTAAAAATCTAATTTAAAATACTCCAAAATTACCAAACTAAATCCTACATCTAAAAAATATCACAAGTGACCAGGAGCAAAAAGAATTAATTAAAAACCTACTTTTAAACTCAAGTTATGGCCAAAATACTAATCTGAACAAAATTTATCAAATTCAAATTTAAACTACTCAAATTTGAAATCCAGAGACACTAAAAGAAACTTCAGCAAATTTGTGACACATAGCAATTGGAATCACTCAAAAATACTAAAAACTCTAAAAGATATGAATTTTCTAAGATTGCTATTTTCTGAAGAAAAAAAATGAATTACGGGATTTCGTGGATCTCACCGGAGTAGTTGTCGGAGTTGGGGAAGAAGATCGGATCCGATGTTGCGGTTGATCCTAGAGGAAAGGATATCACGGGACGGTGGAGAGGAGATCATATAAACCTCAGGAGAGGTCGAGGACGCGGCGGCGGCACTTGGCGGCGGCGGTGGCAAGCAGCGGGTGGCCGCTGCCGCCATGGAGAGGAGAGGAGAGGAGAGGTGTTGGTTTGATGTGTTGAAGGGGGGGGTGTGGGGGTATTTATATAGGTGAGGGGAGGGGTTTACTTGGGGTAGGGGACAAGAAATAGACTAGGATTAGGAAAAAGAAAACGAAACAAGGGAAGAGATAGCCTAGAATCCTAAAAGGATTCGGCTAAGGGCAAGAGGCGAGGCGGCGGGCGGTTCTGGCTGCGCCTCGGCGCTGCAAGTAGGAGCTGGGCGGTGGCTGGCCTGGCCTTGGCCCGGCTGGCCGGGAGGCTCCTTTTTTAATAGTTTCACAGCAGAAAAACACAGAAAAAGAAAATCTAAACGAGCTCCAAAAATTCTAAAGTAAATTTTCCCCGACTCCTAAAAATGAGCCAAGAAAATGAACTTTTCTCCGGACCTAAAAATGCAATTTTCAAAACGCGATTTCTCCCTATCCAAATAAAAACAAACAACACGGAAAACGAAATTTGATCTATTTATTAAATCTTCATTTTTCCTATATTTTGGGAAAGTCATATTATTCCCTCTCTCATATTTTTGATATCGGAAAATAATTGAAGATGAAATAAATAAATCAAATGATCCTCTTTTCAAATTCGAGAAAACTCTCAAATATGAAAATAACGAAATCTCCAACTCTCGCCAAGGTCCTTGAGTTGCGTGAAATTTCTAGGATCGACCAAAATGCAAGAAAAAGATATGCATGATGATCTAATGTATAACATTCCAAATTGAAAATAAATTCAAAAGAGCTTTGAATTTAATTCTTTGAAACTCCCAACTCATATTTCATATAATTTGAAGAAGTCATTTTATCTTCGCCGTGAAAATCATTGAGTTGCATAAAGTTTCAGAATCGGAAATATTCTCAAATGAAATTCAAATATTTTCAACACCCCTTGTCATTTAAATAAATGGAAGAAGTCATGTCATCTTCTCTCCGTGGTTTTGTGATGAAAAGAATTTTAATTCCGAAGGTCATAAAAGCAAAATGAAAGTTTGGGAAAGTCCTTGTATTCCCTCTCATCTAACTTTCAAAAGTTTCAATTCACTCACTTTCACACAAGCAATCACTCAACAATCAAACAAACAATCAGAATTATTTATTTAATATAACATTCCAAAATTTAAAATTTTGGGATGTTACAAATCTACCACACTTAAAATGAATCTCGTCCTCCAGATTCGAAGAGGCTAGCAAGAATCAGGGTTTGGGGTCTTCCAGCAAATCCATCAATCAGAATGGTCTAGTGTGCTACCACACTTAAAAGCAGGGTTATGGTTCCAACAGATCTTATGTACTCCATCCTTAGGGTGAACACTATCGGTCTTCTCACAACTTCAAGTAACTCCTATGTCGGAGCTCTTCCTAGAGGGTCAAAACCTTTTCCTCAAATACGTGTCCTTTCATTCATGGTGAGTTCCTTCCGAGACTTGGTCTTCTGAGCTGACAGGTCTGTCGCCAACCCTAATCAACTATTCGATATTCTCGTGGTGGTCAACAATTAATGGTTTCTCCTGCAGAAAAGGGTCTGGGTTGAATCTCACCGTATATCCTACGATTGGCAATGGATGCCTATACAGGGGTCCATCGTTCTACCATTCTATGGTTTAAACAAGGTTTGATATCGCCGTCTCTCTACTATGGGTAAGTCACTCAGATTTACCATTCCAAATAGCAAGAGCGAATGACCGTAGTAAGTCGGTATGGTGATCAATCCATTCCGCACTCCAGATCATTACCTCAGATAAGGTTTAGCGAATCTCGTATTTCTAACACTCGGGCATCCTCACAAGCGTTGCAGAATTTCTCTTCTCAACGAACTTAGTTCGGATAATTCCATTGATTCTGCAAGCTGAACAAAACATCTATCGTTACTTCACCACTCTCAGGTTTTTGCGTAACCTCCTACGAAACGTATGCTGATTGAATCACCGATTCTTCCAAATTTCTTCCTTCATCAAGGTTACATCTATTCCTTTTCAAAATCCTGGGCCTGTTGGTTATGGCCCACTTCAACACTAGTGCAGTTTTAACTCATCCTTGGAGTAACTCTCTTGTTCCATATTACACCTCCTTTAAATCCAAAGAGTACTGCTTTCTTCATACCATCATATCAAAAGCAAAACTCCAACTTTTTTCCTTCGAACTACAGTCCGTGGAATATATATTTTCTTATCCATTAGTCTAGTCTTCTTCACAGGTACTACCACCCTTAAAATGAAATTCACAAATCCATCCATAGACCATATTTCTCATATCCTCGAAAATGGTCAAAATCTTTGTTCACAGAGTAACAACTCAAAAAAACAATCCACGCATTTAAATCATGACACATTAACTTTATTGATTTCACGAATTCATTACAATCTCTCGAGCACTCATTACATAACTCAACTCATCGAACTTATGAAAATAAAACTGCTTTCTACTACTCTTGTTATCAAAATTCCAACTACTCAACTCCAGCTGTCATCTTGCCGGGACATTTAGTAGCATAATGTCCTGCTTCCTTGCAATGAAAACAAATAACTTTCGATAAGTCTATGGGCTTCTTGGAGATGGTGCTCGCTCCTTGAGTTCCTTGCTTCCTTTCGAGACAATGATTGGCATAATGCCCGACGTCCTTACATTCAAAACAGGTAATACGACTCTTGTCCCTCTTTGCAGAAATTGGGTTGTTCTGAGGGTGTCTTTGTTCTCTCTTCCTGGGTTTCTTCATTCTGATCAAACCTTCTATTCCCTGTGGATCAAACTCTATTGCTTCCGTCGAGAAGTATCCCAGATACTCTTTTCTTTCCTTGGTGCAATACTGTGAAAAATGTTCTTCTTCTCCACATGAATAGCGGGCATGGGAGTAAAATCTGTTGAGGCCTTCTCCATTAGGGTCTTCAACACATTCCTTCATCACAGGTTCTTTCATAACTTCTCGGAGGGCTTCTTTCATTCCTTCTTCCTGCTCCTGAATAGTTTGTTGCACCATGGGGTAAATGTGACACTGAGTCGAGTAGTGGGTGGTTCCTTCACACAAGAAACAAGTCACCTAACTAGTTGGGCATTCCTCACCGGGTGTTTCTCCTCACAATGAGGGCATCCATCCTTGTGTTCCCCGGTGTGTCCTATTTCTCCGCAAATCTTGCAGGCACAAGGTTTATTTCTTGGTGTATCATGTTGCTTCCGGATAAGACGAGATCTTGTCGTAGTCTTCTTGAATTCTTTCCAAGTCTTTGCTCCATTCCATCCCTGTATAGCTTGATGCATCTGCCACCATGTTGCAGCACTTCCTTCAAAGTACTGAAGAGCGTAAGATACTTCATTCTTCCTTGAAACCAAATTGCTCCCAAAGTGATTGTCCATGTTCCGAATCCATAGCTCTGCCTCCGGCTGAGTCTTCGGTCCAGAGAATATCAGTCCAACTTCATTCATCATCTATGGGGTCCAAAAGTTTTGGGATGAGATATGAGATAGGTGGGGAGGGATACACACAATACAAACAATAGTTTTGAAGAAACGGGTTTTACTTTGTGGCTGTCGAAAACATCAAACAAATGACAGCTCACAAATCGTCGCATCTAACGTAGGTGTATAACAGGTTTGGTCTCTAAAGGTCAAATAATTCTTCAGAACTTCAAATTCTTCAAGTCTTGAGTCTTCAATTGTTGCAGCTGCAATTCTTCCAACGCATGGTGAAATCCTCTTTACTCGAAATGGCCATCGGTTGTCCGATATCTTTAATTCTTGGAGCGACTTGATTGATCTTCCGTGGTGGTCAAAAGGGAAAGATGTATATTCTAACTATTTGAGGTGAGAGTGTCTATTTGATAAAATCAGAAAAGATGAGGAGTAAGAGTCTTTTTGAAAATAAAGTTTTTGAGATATCCTGTCCAAGGGGCTTTCCGATTTCTAGGGTCACGTCCTACAGTCAACATGTGCTCTGATACCATTTCTGTAGCGACCCGACCTCAGACGGTCAAGCCTGCGTGTTGTCATGCCATCCTCGGATCAAGATCTTTGGCACACACAAGACATCAATGTATATATCAAAGTGCAATCACATGTATAATTAACGTAAAACTGATATATACCTCATAATTCACAGCTGAAACAAATAGTCGTGTGGAGTCCCATCAACGCCATCGGCAGGTTGAGTGTAGACCGTAACCCTGCACTGCACTCTTACTCGTCGAATAAAGTATACGCAACATGATACGTTGCAGCCAGTAGGTCGATACATTGAATGTACCGCAAGATCACAATAAGAGAAAATAGATGATAAACTATACTATACGCAGTATGGCTTTGTGGCTCAGATTCGAGTTTTGTTTGCGTAAAAGCTGGTTTTATTTTCCCTACATCAAAGGAATAAATGAAGTCTGTACTATAGAGTTTTCTATCATGACATGGTTCCGCCAACCGATGTCTCATAGCCCAAATTCATCATAAGTTGCCCACAATTAAGTTATCATCCGGTGTTGAGAGTTCCGAGATAGATCCAGTCCAGATGCTCAAGTTGTCCGTAATCGGGGACACGGCTAATCGATTAGGTTTTAACCCTCCGCAGAGGTTTGTACACTTTACCGCAAGATTTGATCCCTCTTTTACGCTCTCGCACTTCGTGGTGTTTGAGAACAAGGTGACCAAACATGGTCTTCGAAGAGTTCCTCGACCACCGTCCGGTGCTCATCCAATCATACCGTAGTTCTACATCTGCTAGCACCGCCCCAACCAGAGTCACAACTAAGGTCAACCAAGCCAGAGCCCATAGTGACTTGCGGTTGCACAGTAAGCTTCCGGCATGAAGTATTCTTCCGTCTCTTTGAGTCTGGGTGAAGCTTTCCGCAAGATGTCATGGCGCTTCTCCATGCATCCCGCCAACCACTGGATTCTCCAGGTGCCCGTCAACCATCCTTCACCCAAAGAGTGTGTATTGAATTCTTGTCTCGAGTCTTGAGGTCTTGAGGCCTTGAAGATGCAGTCCTTGCAGATTTCATCATGGAGTTGTCGCCATTGACGTAGATCCTCCATTCTCACACCACTCCAGCACTCATACCAACCCCGTCTACTATAGCGTAGCATTAAAATAAATAACGTCCGGGCTTGGTAACAGGGTGATGGGTTCCTACCTCATGCATACTACTCAACTACAAGGATTCAATGACACTACTGAGGGGTGGTTGCAAAGATGCCACTAAATGCAATAAAACATAGGTATGAAAGCATGGTCAAAGTGAACTTGCTCGGTATTACTTGATGAAGATAATAACGCTCTCGAATAAAGACTTGGTAGAACTATTCGTCACTCCTTTGGAAATCTATATTAAACAGACAATCATATAAGCAATCATCCTAGCAATCAATTCTATCAATCATAACAATACTCAATCAAAATAAAAGCAACAAAGAAAACCAAGTCGAAAACCAAAGGAAAAACTTCGAAAGAAAAATTCAAGGAAAAACTAGTGGTGACCAACTCACACAAATCTTAACATAACATCACTAAATTACTCTAATATTCTTTTCTACAGCAAAGAAAATATATATCTAATAAAATAACATAAAATAAATTACTAATTTAATAACTAACAAAAAGAACTAATATAAAACTACTATAACCATCTAGTTAATACTAGAACAAATATAGCAACTAGCAAAACACTAAGACAACTATAACAGCAAATCATTTATTAAAACATTAATAAACTATACTAAATAAATGTAACAACTAATGTATTCACAAATAACAGAACCAAAAACAATATAACTTGAAGTGGAAAAAGAATTACTTTTAAAACTAATAAAACTATTTTTATCCACTATCACTATGAACTAAACAAGCAATTACAAAAACAGTAGCTAAACACTAATAAATAACTACAAAAATTTATCTACTGTAGCTAAACATAAACATATAACAACAAGTGAAAATCTACAAAAGGAATGAACTAAAAATAATTAAAAACAATAATTACATAACTAAAACAACTATATAAGCAAAACAGTACTGTTTTTACTAAAAATCTAATTTAAAATACTCCAAAATTACCAAACTAAATCCTACATCTAAAAAATATCACAAGTGACCAGGAGCAAAAAGAATTAATTAAAAACCTACTTTTAAACTCAAGTTATGGCCAAAATACTAATATGAACAAAATTTATCAAATTCAAATTTAAACTACTCAAATTTGAAATCCAGAGACACTAACAGAAACTTTAGCAAATTTGTGACACATAGCAATTGGAATCACTCAAAAATACTAAAAACTCTAAACGATATGAATTTTCTAAGATTGCTATTTTCTGAAGAAAAAAAATGAATTACGGGATTTCGTGGATCTCACCGGAGTAGTCGCTTGAGTTGGGGAAGAAGATCGGATCCGATGTTGCGGTTGATCCTAGAGGAAAGGAGATCACGGACGGTGGAGAGGAGATCATATAAACCTCGGAGAGGTTGAGGACGCGGGCGGCACTTGGCGGGCAAGCGGTGGCAAGCGGCGGTGGTGGTCTTTGATCTTTGGAGAGAGGAGAGGAGAGGAGAGGTGTTGGTTTGATGTGTTGGAGGGGGGTGGGGGTATTTATATAGGTGAGGGAGGGTTTACTTGGGGTAGGGGACAAGAAATAGACTAGGATTAGGAAAAAGAAGCGAAACAAGGAAGAGATAGCCTAGAATCCTAAAAGGATTCGGCTAAGGGCAATAGGCGAGGCGGCTGGTTGCGCCTCAAGGCCGGGCGCAAGGAGCTGGGCGGTGGCTGGCCTGGCCTTTGGCCCGGCTGGCCGGGAGGCTCCTTTTTTAATAGTTTCCAGACGCAGAAAAACACAGAAAAGAAAATCTAAACGAGCTCCAAAAATTCTAAAGTAAATTTTCCCCGACTCCTAAAAGTGAGCCGAACAAAATGAACTTTTCTCCGGACCTAAAAATGCAATTTTCGAAAACGCGCATTTCTCCCTATCCAAATAAAAACAAACAACACCGGAAAACGAAATTTGATCTATTTATTAAATCTTCATTTTTCCTATATTTTGGGAAAGTCATATTATTCCCTCTCTCATATTTTTGATATCTGAAAATAATTGAAGATGAAATAAATAAATCAAATGATCATCTTTTCAACTTCAAGAATACTCTCAATTATGATAATAACGAAATCTCCAACTCTCTTGAAGTTCCTTGAGTTGCGTGAAATTTCTAGGATCGACCAAAATGCAAGAAAAAGATATGCATGATGATCTAATGTATAACATTCCAAATTGAAAATAAATTCAAAAGAGCTTTGAATTTAATTCTTTGAAACTCCCAACTCATATTTCATATAATTTGAAGAAGTCATTTTATCTTCGCTCGTGAAAATCATTGAGTTGCATAAAGTTTCAGAATCGGAAATATTCTCAAATGAAATTCAAATATTTTCAACACCCCTTGTCATTTAAATAAATGGAAGAAGTCATGTCATCTTCTCTCCGTGGTTTTGTGATGAAAAGAATTTTAATTCGAAGATCATAAAAGCAAAATGAAAGTTTGGGAAAGTCCTTGTATTCCCTCTCATCTAACTTTCAAAAAGTTTCGAATTCACTCACTTTCACACAAGCAATCACTCAACAATCAAACAAACAATCAGAATTATTTATTTAATATAACATTCCAAAATTTAAAATTTTGGGATGTTACATTGGATCATATAACTATCCCTCAACATGCAACAAAGAGTCACTCCAAAGTCACTAATACCGGATAACAAACGAGGAGATTATTGTAGGGTACGAAACCACTTCAAAGTTATCCTTTTTGATCGATCTATTCAAAAGTCGGTAGTAAAATAACATGAAGCTATTATTTCTGTTCGATCTATCATAGAGTTCGTACTAGAATAACACCTTACGACACAAATCAACCAAAACCCTAATGTCACCTAGATACTCCAATGTCACCTCAAGTATCCGTGGGTATGATTATACGATATGCATCACACAATCTCAGATTCATCTATTCAACCAACACAAATAACTTCAAAGAGTGCCCCAAAGTTTCTACCGGAGAGTCAGGATGAAAACGTGTGCCAACCCTTATGCATAAGTTCACAAGATCACTGAACCCACAAGTTGATCACCAAAACATACATCAAGTAGATCATGTGAATATCCCATTGTCATCACAGATAAGCACATGCAAGACATACATCAAGTGTTCTCAAATCCTTAAAGACTCAATCTGATAAGATAACTTCAAAGGGAAAACTCAATCCATTACAAGAGAGTAGAGGGGGAGAAACATCATAAGATCCAACTATAATAGCAAAGCTCGCGATACGTCAAGATTGTGCCGAATCAAGAACATGAGAGAGAGAGAGAGATCAAACACATAGCTACTGGTACATACCCTCAGCACCGAGGGTGATCTACTCCCTCCTCGTCATGGAGAGCGCCGGGATGATGAGGATGGCCACTGGTGAGGTATCCCCCCTTCGGCAGGGTGCCGAAACAGGGTCCCGATTAGTTTTGGTTGCTACAGAGGCTTGCGGCGGTGGAACTCCTGATCTAGGTTATGTTTTAGGGGTTTCTGTATATATATAAGAGGTTTTGGCGTCGGGAACAAGTCAGGGGGTCCCCGAGGCGGCCACGAGGTAGGGGCGCGCCCAAGGGGGTAGGATGCGCCCCCCACCCTCGTGGGTGCCTCGGGACTCTTCTGGTCCATCTCCGATACTCCGTGAGCTTCTTCTGGTCCAAAAATAATCTCCGTGAAATTTCAGGTCAATTGGACTCCGTTTGGTTTTTCTTTTCTGCCATACTCAAAAGCAAGGAAAAAACATAAACTGGCACTGAGCTCTAGGTTAATAGGTTAGTCCCGAAAATCATATAAAATAGCATATAAATGCATTTAAAACATCCAAGATGGATAATATAATAGCATGGACCAATCAAAAATTATAGATACGTTGGAGACGTATCACTGGACAGCACAGCTATAAAATACCTGGCCTAAATGGTCGCCCACCGATCCATATTTGTTCCTCATGTCCAGCAGTACGATCACCGGACTGCCGGAAGCCTCCGATGTATATGCTTCAGCGCAAAGGATGGCTCACTTCCCCACTGCCGAAGCCAGAGATGATGGTGGAACGGGGCTTCTCCGCTTCGGTGGAGCCCATGAGGGGTCGACGAAGGTCCTCGCAACAAAAGGATCCGGCAAGACACCTGTTGTGTACGTCGGCATCGCCTCCGCGGTGGCCTTCATGGGACCCAAGCGGCGGCGGCCTCCCGTGTTCTACTTCTCCTCGATGATGGCGGCGGACGCGGAGGCGCTGGCCACCGACTCGTCGCTCTCGTGCACCCGGCTTCTGTCTCTGCTTGCATGGGAGTCTCAGCCACAGAAACGGGAGACGCGGTCGCAGACACGGGAGGCGTGGTATGAGCTGGCGGCGTGGACGACAGTGACGACGCTCGTGCGCCGCTCCTCATTGAGGTGGCCTAGAGCGGCGAGTTTTTGAACCACGCGTTGGCTTGGGGCGGCAACTGGCTCCGTTGGGTGAGGGGAGGGAGGTGGATCAGCGAGCTGCATAGCTCGTATCCGGCGGGCTCGGCGGGCCACCCACCTGGCTTGGATGCAGGATAACTACTCTTCGTAAGCCATTGTAAGAGGGGACAAAATGGTGAAGAAGGAGATAGGGGAGCGGCGAAGGTGTGCGATTCTTGGCCGGCATTTGGCCTCGTTTAGATAGGAGATTAAATAGACGGCGGACGGGAGGAGCTCAGCCGGCATTGCGTTTAATGACGGCCTGGTCATGAACGGACGTGTGTCTAGAGTAGGTTTCTCGGCTTCCACATGGATTTCATGGAGGCGTTTGAATGCGGCAAGGAGGCGTGTTCATCCGGGCGTGCATCGAGTGGCGCCCTCGACTCTGACATACCACACCGCACCATTCTTCCACTGACATGTGGGCTTTTTGGGTACATGGCCTGCATGTCAGTGACCCAACGCAGGTAGCGCATGGCCGAGGAACATTTGGTGGGCCAGGGCGGTCAGAAGCGGGCATTTCATAAACTGATGATTGTTCATTAAGTGTGACATCATCTATTTCATCTAGATAAGCCTACTATATAATGTAAGATAATTTGAAAATTTTCATATATACGTTGATAGCCCGTTCGATACGTTGTGATTCATAAAGACCGCTGCAAACATCAATGTTCTGCTTATCACAGATAAGATTGATTAATACTCGTAACAATCCATGTCCTTAACAAAGGGTGCATGCACGTGTAGGTTGAGCGTGTGTCTTGCATCGTGTGCTGTGTGCATGCAGGCGTGCGAGTATTGCGTGTGTGCATGTGTATGTTTCAGTATTGCATGCATGTGTGCGTATGTGCGTGTTCATGATTGCATGTGTACATGTCAGTGTTGCACGCCTGCATGCGTGCGTGTGTTTGTTATGTGTATGTGTCAGTGTTGCACGCCTGCATGCGTGTGTGTGTTCATGCGAGTGTTGTGTGCGTGCATGTGTACGTGCGGTGTGAGGCTACACGTCAGTCGACTGACTTTTTCATCTCTGGTGAGTAGATTTTCCAGCCGTTGGATACGAAATCAAGGGCCTGCAGTTTATCTTCAACCTCCACCCCCCTGAGCGTGGCCACGTCGCCCCGCCCACCCCGAAACCACTCCCCACCACCGGTCCGTCGCCGTCCCGGCCATCCCTCTAGCCCCCCACCCCGCGCCGAACTTTTTCTCCGGCGATCCCCACGCCACCTCCCAACCACTGCGCCCCCACCGCCGGTGACTGCCAACTAGAGGTCTCACGACTTCGAATCCCCACCGACCACTAGTTTATTACCATTTCTTCCTTCATCATATGCACTGATGGGTGGGCCCTATGGTAATGTGCGCTGCTGAATGTGAACTGTTTGACTGGTCAATTGATCGTGTCATCAACAAATTACGGAGTTGTATGGTGAGCCGTGACCGTATGATCACCCTAAAATGTATTTTATTAACACAATACAGACTCAAACTACCATTTCTTTCTTTCATCTACGCGCTGACAGGTGGGCCCCACGGTTACGCGCCCCAATGGTGCAACACTAGTTGCGCCATGTGGAACGTTTGACTGGTCAATTTATTGTGTCGTCAACAAAATACGGAGTTGTACGGGTGAGCCAGTGACCGTATAATCATGACATGTATTTTTTTAACACGGTTCAAACGCAAGCGCTCATATATACACGCAAGCACTCACCGCTATAAGCACACACGCGCAGACCCTACCCCTATGAGCACCTTCAAGAGAGTGAGCCAACATATGATCTTGAGATTTTATGAAGTCACCATAGGTCCTCGTAGTTGAGTGGAACGTCTCCTCCCACTGAACGCACATCACTAGAAAATACTGAAATTAACCCAGGATAAATGCGAGCACCAGGACTTTAACCCTGGTGGGCTCGAGAAACCACTGTCCTCCTAACCATCCAACCGCAGGTTGGTTAGCACCACAAAATGTATGTGGTGACCGTGATGAGCTTATTCTGAAGTCCAGTGACCATATCGTTCTTTCGCTTCAAATACAATGACTGTAAGTGTCGTCAACAAAATACGGGGTATGCATCAAATACAATGTCCGTCAGTGTCATCAACAAAAAACAGAGACATACGTGAGCTAGATACCGTATGATCACCACGAGAATGTATACGATGACCGTAATGAGCATATTCAGAAGTCTAGTGACCATATAGTGCTTTCGCTTGAAATACAGTGACCGTCACGCATGAATGTGTCATGGGCATGCATACTTTTAGAGGGTCGAGAGAAAAGTGGTGTAGAAAGAGGGGGTGTGCGGTGGAGACAAGGAGAGATATGCCCTTCGTTTCTCTTTCCCGTGACTAATATTTTAGGAGAAAGTATAAACATTCACAATGCAGAACAAATATTTTTGGATGCACCATGCAATTAACTTTAATGTATGTGTGTGGTGTGGTGGGCACATCATTTCTAGTTGTGGTGGGTCAACATGAGGACTCATGGGTCGGTTCCATCCTGCGCCACATAGGTTGGACCGAGATGCATTATACGAAGACCCATATGGAGGACTTGGCGTACAACATGAAGCTACCAGAGTCGTGGAGGACTCTATCCCCACTGGTAATAAGCCGACTATATATGATTTGTAACCCTAGGCCTCGAGAATGTTATAGAAGCCTGGGGGCTAGTTCGTCGATAGTATACACACACGCATAATGCCTGGTATTCACGTGTACTTTGTACACACCCCTATCACCAATATACAGTACCATGAGTAGGCTTTTTCCTCAACTGCAAGGGTCCGAACTTGGGTAAAACTTTGCCTCGTATTACCATCCAGCCTAACAGTCAGGGATATCCTGCCGAATGATCTGATGGAATCATATCTACCAACTACTAAGAGAGAGGTGTGTCTGTGGGGAGGGGGGTAATGTGTGCGAGAGAGGCCTAAAGATAATGTGCGTGCGGGAGACACGTAGGCACATATATGTGCGTATAGAGGGATAGTAGAGACCGTGCATGTGTATATATGCATGTGAGAGAAATAGTGGTTTCCAACTGAGATTAGTGAAAAGAGTGGTACATAGTAGTCAGAAAGAGAGAGAGAGAGAGAGAGAGAGAGAGAGAGAGAGAGTGAGCGTGAGACACCCCGACACCCCGAGAGAGATTGTGAGCATGTGTGAAAGAGAAATGCCTATGTATATAAAGAGTGTGCACTGATGCGTTAGATAGAGAGAGATATAGCGTGTTTGTGAGAACGGGCCGAGGCATAGTGCATCTATGTGTAAAAGGCGGTTCTATGCATCAAATTAAAATATAAATGGCATTATTATTTTTGGATGAGATCATGAATTTTGCAATTTGCATATGAACGAAAGTCGGTCTATCAGACACCTATACTCTATTTAATTCTAGCATGTGCATGTGTTTATTTCATATTATTGATCCATAGAGTGAGAGCGGTTTGAAATACAGGCAATGCATTGCTTTTGTAATTCATATATAAACATTAATTAGTGCACTCCATGTTGTTAGTGTGAAGCACTTTATACATTTGTCACTTACATGGATACATTCCAAATTGCTAGCTATGAAATAGAATACATGTTGAATTCAACATAAAGGGGCCGGGGTTTCGAAGATTCGAATTCATAGGAAGTGCATTCATATATTTGAACCCGAGATAATGACATTTGTAAATCAGATCTAAAACGGGGCATCAATCTTTGTTGTGCGTTTGAACATGCTATATATTCATACGCATGTCTATCTATTTTTTGGAACGAAGGAGATTATATCTGGAAGCATGCATGAACTGAGGTAAGTTGCATATTTTTTTAATATACACTTGTGTACAATGTAATTCAAATGTACCCCCTCCATGCCAAAATAATCATAGCTTTAGGATTTTCAAGAGTAAAGATTTGTGAAGTTTGACAAATCCTGAAAGTTTAATTCAAGAGAACAGAAAACGTTAATGCTTCTGCTCCCAAATATTGAACGAAGCGCCATATAAGCCTCTGGTCACCCGAAACCGTGCGGGACTAATGTTTGGAGGTAGGAAATTACTGTCCTCACTCTGGCACGTGTGGCCTATCGGCTCGATGTCCAAAGGTCTAAACCGGGGTAGGTTTGTAACTTCACCAAGATGCCAGTCTCAACCGCCTAAGAGAAGCATTCATACACCGTGGGCGCCTAACACCCATGCGCCCCGCCGAAATCTATCCCGCCCACCGTTTGGGACACCTGAGATTACTGTCCTACCCCCAACACGCAATATGTCCAAAATTTTAGATGGGGGCAAAGTTTGTAACTTTCCCCAAATTTCAAACAAGCGCGTCCCAAACCGAAACATTGTTCACCCTTAGTTCCCCCTCCCTCTGTTTCCCCATGGGTGCCAAAACACCCTCTCCACCAGCCGCGAAACCCCAACCTCCTCCGTCCTCCACCCCATCACGCCCAATCCACCGCCGCCCTCCTCCATCACGCCGGAGCCGGTACCCCGACGTCATCGTCCAACGCAACCGCAACCGCAACGCCCACAAGGACTTAGCAGCTGAAGCCGAGGCAAAGGTGCCTCCACGACGCCGACGCCGACGTGCGCCGCACCAAAACCACTTCGACCACGCCGTCCTGCGCCTCACCGCTGCTGCTCCACTGTCGCAACCATCCACTGCACCAGAGTTGTTCCCACTGCGCCGTCGTTTGCCGCCTCGGATTTGGTTCCCCGCCACCGACAGATGGACACCACACCACACTCAACAACTTGGCCATGGGTTCGTCCAAGGCTCCACCATCCTCCACAACTTCTCATTTCCAATGAACCACAAGAAGATCGTTGGAAAAACAGAAGGAGGACACAACACTACCATCAGAAAGAGGTACTCCTCTTCCCTTATTCGTGCAAATCTTACGTCTCAGCTCACACCGTATTCATCACATGAAAGAAACTAGTTGAGCGCTTCATACTGCATCTTCTTCGTGATACTAGATGCACAAGGTTTCCTCCCATTTACCATTTCACCTTTGCTAGAGGTCAGTAGCCTGCCTGGATTTCAATATAGGTCAGTCGAATCGCAATTAAAAGAAGCAGCACCCGCTTAGGCGCGTGGAGCACCTAGTCCGCATGTTCATGGGGGAAGCGGCACATTGGTGTCTATCATAGGGGTGTGGGGCGCAGGAGCTACTTGCGCCTGATCTGGAGGTTGGCGAGGCTTGAAGGGAAGGCCGGGGGGCAGTGCCAAGCACGGCCATGCGGTGAGGTCGAGGGGAGGACGGAGGCAGGGGCCTGGGCCGGTGGTCGCTGCCGTTTCAAGGAAGATCATAACACTGACTGGCTGGAGGTAGATGAAGGCGATCCGCCCGTTCTTTGTACATCGGACGGTGCAGAAAAAATGGACTGAGCTATTTATTTTCAGTTGACTGTTATTTTCATAGGACCACACCTTGTGGTGTGCTGGAGGAGCATCTGCATTTCCCAGCCATCCCTGTGCTCATATTTCAAAATCCTAGAATCTAGTAATTTCATGTGTCGTGCATGTTGCAGAGCTATCCTGTGTCTCCCGTCATTTATTTCTCACTGACCTGCTATCTTCTACCTTTACACTGTACTTCTTGTGCACACACTTCACCCATACTCACACTATTTTTTTATGCATGGGTATTTTAGACTCTGACACAGTGTTGATGAATACAAAAAGAAAAGACAGAAGTCGCTCGAGTGTAATTCGAAGATAAGCATTAAGCGTCTCAGCGCTCTAAAGGGTGCAGTGACAGCAGATGGAGATAGTAAACGTAGCTCTGCAGTTGATGATCTCAATTGCCACACACAACCATCCCAGGTGTTGCTTTAACTTCGCGTTGTCAAATGTGGTTGCATGTTGCATATGGTGTCTAGCTTGTATTTCTTCCAATTTGGTTAAATTGCATCAGCTTACTTTACACATTATACATTTGATAATGACATGCCTTCCTATTTTTGATACATACTACATATGTCTATTAACCATGTTCGTACATCAAACTAATGCTCTTTTGTATCCCTCATCAATCACTTATGATGAGGCAGTCACCCCAGTGGGTTACTGTCAGACGCACTATTCGTTTAAAGAGTGCAGTGTCATCCTCCCCACATGATTCTCAAGAAACATCAAGGCTAAATGAAGATAGTCAACGTAGCTCTCTAGTTGATGACCGCATTCCCCACACCACCATCACAGGTGCTTGCTCTTACTTGGCAGTGTCATATGTGGTTGCATGTTGCATATGGTGTCTACCTTATAATGCTTCTAATTAGGGTAAATTGCATCTGCTTAGTTGACACATTATACCTGTGAATATGACATGCCTTCCTGTTTTTTATACCCGTCTGTGGTTAACGAGTGAAAACCGTTCGTTAGCGAACGTTCATTCGTTAGCTTGTTCGTCAGTTTTTCTTTTTCTCGGATTTTTCACGATTATTTTCGATCGTGATTTCTGATCCGATTTTCGTTTTAGTTTATCTTTTCGCTCGTTTATCGGAATCAGTTGATTCAAGTACCTAGAGTTTCGTCTCGAAGCCCTCTTTCTGTTTAACGAACTTAAACAAGTTTTTGCCACTGTAAAATTTGACTTTAGTCCAGATTAGTAATCGAAGCTTGTTTCTTTCGCGGTTTGAGTTTCGTTGCTTCGTTTGATTTGATTCTTTTTGCAAACCAGAGTTCTTAAGTTGAACTTTTTGGTTAAATCTTCTTATTTGAGTGTTACCCGTGCATCTTTGCTTGATTGCTTATTGTATGCTTGTTTGTTTGCGATGGAGTACCCGGAGTGCGAAGCGTGCTACTACGAGTCTCTAGGTTTCACGGGTCATCAGCAAGGCAAGTAAGACTTTAACCATACCTCTTTACTACCTAGTTTTATTGCATGGTTAGGATATGATTAAATTGTGGGTTTGGGAAGTAGATGAGGTAGTAACTATTCACCTGCTTATTATCAAACCTATGGGAGTTACTTCTACGTTGCTTATATTGCTATGATATGCTCGTAGACGTGGTTTGGGTTTGAGTGTATTCATGACAGATGTGAGTATTGTTAACTAATGCTTAACTTAAGGTGGCAACTTTAATACACATCTGGGTGGATTGAGGCACCTGGGGAACCCAGTGTTGCCTGTATTTTTGGAAATCCCGGGGTACCGTGTGATTCTCCTATGGATCGCCACCTGTGCTCAAAGGGATCATAAGATTATTCATGCTAGAAACTTCCGTGTGCAGCCACATGCCATTATGGGCTCTGACATAGTTGAGTAAGTTGTGGGAAACCTTTCGATGATGGGCTAGCAGATGTAGGGGATTGTAGGTGTACCGGCCTATTTATCGGTTAAGGGGACCTCTTCGGAAAAATTGTGTCTCGGTCATCCGTTTATCAAACATTATGTAGTGCGAGAAATCCAATGGAGGAGATCGAGTCTTGTGGGGAGAAGTGCACAAACCTCTGCAGAGTGTACAAACTAATCATGGTTAGCCGTGTCCCCGGTTATGGACATCTTGAGTATCTAGTTCTTGGATTATCATGTGGATCTCATCACTCTTAATATAATTTGATTGGGTTTAATGATGATGCTTAATTGGGACTGAGTTGGGTGAACCTTCTCAATGTTTAACAACCACCATGATAGTTAAATAAAATTTATTCCTTTGTTGTAGGGAAAAATTTGCTTTCGGCAAAACGTATTAACCATACATCCTCCACCAGCCATATATGCATGTAGTGATAGCTTTATTCTGTTCATTACTCTTTTGTGTTTCCTTGCCAGCATATTCCATGTGCTGACCCATTTCGGGCTGCAACATATCATGTTGCCAACTTTTCAGACGACGAGTAAGGAGCCATAGGTCGTTGTCTTTCACTCAGTGATGTCGTTGGAGTTGATGGACTCACTTTATCTTCCAAGCCTTCCGCTGTTATCGTATTAGATGGCCTTGAGCCATATTTATTGTAATAAGTTCTCTTTTGAGACATTCCATGTAATAAGTGTGTGATTGCTACTCTCTTATAAATCCTCAAGTATTGTGTGTGTCAGCATTACCGATCCAGGGATGACACTGATGCACAGAGATCAGATTGTTTGAGGTCTGGTCGCTACACTTGTATTGCTTCTAACTTTGTTGAATTGCATCTGCTTACTTTACACATAATGCATTTGAATATGACACGTGTTCCTGTTTCTAGAACATGCTATATCTGGTCACACCATGTTCTTACATCAGACTAATGTTCTTGCATATCCCGCATCAGTCACTTATGATAAGGCACCTTTAAGTCGCCAATGTGATATTGGTTGTGTCTTGCATATGATTTCTAGCATGTGCTGCTTCTAATTTGTTGAAACACCAAACAGTTTGAACTTGGCAGTGTGATATTGGTTGCACCTTTCGTATGGTGTCTAGCTTGCAGTGCTTCTAATTTGTTGAATGCCTTCTGCTTAGTTACCACATCATAGGTGTGAATATGTCACGCCGCCCTATTTTTCGTACATATTCCATCCTCGTATCATGTGTTTGCCTTTCATCCGAGTAGTGTTCTTCAGTATCATGCATGAATCAGTTCTGAAGAGCGAATTTTATTCCTTTTTCTTATCGGTTTGACTTCACAATGCAAAATCAATACAGCTGAAGGAAATTAGTCCGGCAGTGGATGATGGTGGTCCTTCGGAGCAACTCAAACAGAGGGTCTCTACAGATTCTACTCCGCCATCCTACCAACAAGATTCGCAAGACAACACAAGGCTGGACAGTCAACGTAGCTGTGTAGATGATGAGCACATCTCCCCTACTCCACCATCACAGGTGCTTGCTCTAACTTGGCACTATTATATGTGGTTGCATGTTGCGTATGATGTCTAGCTTGTATTGCTTCTAACTTTGTTGAATTGCATCTGCTTACTTTACACATAAAGCATGTGAATATGACACTTGTTCCTGTTCCTAGAAGATAATGTAGATGATGAGCACATCTCCCTTACTCCACCATCACAGGTGCTTGCTCTAACTTGGAACTGTTATATGTGGTTGGGTGGTCCGTATGGTGTCTAGTTTGTATTGCTTCTGATTTTGTTGAATTGCATCTGCGTATCTTACAACTTATACCTGCAACGATCACTTAGCCATAAGACACATTTAACTTGGGAGTGTGATGTAGGTTAGATCTTGCATTGTCTTCTAGCTTGTACTGCTTCTAATTTCTTGAAATGGCACTTACAACGAGACACTTTTTACCTGATAGAGTGATATTGGTTGCATGTTCATATGGTGCCTAGCTTTCATTTCTTCTAATTTTGTTGAAATGACTTACATTGTTTTTCATACATATTCCATCCTCCTATCATACGATACGAATATGCAATGCTGTCTTTTTTTGTTTATATTCCATCCTCCTATCCTCGCTTGCCTTACATCAAAGTAGTGTTAAATCTGTATCATGCATCAACCAGTTATGCAGAGCTAATTTTATTCATCTTCTTTTGGTTTTGACTTCATAAGGCAATATCATAAAATAGGAAGGAAAGAGTAAGTTAGAGGATGTTGGTGGTCCTCTGGACCGACGCAAACAAAGACTGAGGGAGTCCTGGATTAGTGGGTCTTCGGACAACCGGACTATATACTTTGGCCGGACTATTGGACTATGAATATACAAGATTAAAGACTTCGTCCCGTGTCCGGATGGGACTCTCCTTTGCGTGGAAGGCAAGCTTGGCAATTCGGATATGTAGATCGCCTCCCTTGTAACCGACTCTGTGTAACCCTGGCCCCCTCCGGTGTCTATATAAACCAGAGGGTTTAGTCTGTAGGACAACAACAATCATAATCATAGGCTGGCTTCTAGGGTTTAGCCTCTATGATCTCGTGGTAGATCAACTCTTGTAATACTCACATCATCAAGATCAATCAAGCAGGAAGTAGGGTATTACCTCCATCGAGAGGGCCTGAACCTAGGTAAACATTGTGTCCCCTGCCTCCTGTTACCATCCTCCTTAGACGCACAGTTCGGGACCCCCTACCCGAGATCCGCCGGTTTTGACACCGACATTGGTGCTTTCATTGAGAGTTCCACTATGCCGTCGCGACAAAGGCTTGATGGCTCCTTCGATCATCGGCAAAAATGCGATCCAGGGTGAGGTTTTTCTCCCCGGACAGATCTTCGTATTCAGCGGCTTCGTACGGCGGGCCAACTCGCTTGGCCATCTAGAGCAGATCGAGAGCTACGCCCATGGCCGTCAGGTCAGGTTTGGAAACTTAAACTATACCGCCGACATCCACGGAGACTTGATGTTTGACGGATTCGAGCCCATGTCAGGTGCGCCGCACAGTCACGACGAGCATGACTTAGC
This sequence comes from Aegilops bicornis, assembly GCA_021605145.1. Lineage (NCBI taxonomy): Eukaryota > Viridiplantae > Streptophyta > Magnoliopsida > Poales > Poaceae > Aegilops > Aegilops bicornis. The sequence continues at coordinate 414,553,677 of CM038672.1, forward strand.
TCTGCCGTCGTATGGTGTTCGGGAGATCACACATGTGGCTACTCCGGCCCTCAATCCGGAGCAGATTGCACCGTCCGAGGACAGGTGGATGGACCCCGCCATGGAGGCCGCACACTCAGCGGCGATAGAGCCGAATACTGACTTCACCTCCTATGAGACCTGTGTTGCCGGACCCTTGGATTCGTCCCCGGCCACGGGCTCCGAACCGCCTGCGTCCGTGCCTATCAAATCTGATTGGGCGCCGATCATGGAGTTTTCCTCCGCGGATATCTTTCAGCACTCGACATGCTAAATTCATTAAGGTCTCTCTCCTTGTTAGGAGGCCCTTGGCCGAACTATGTCCGGCTCGAGTGGGAAGCGGACGACGAAGAAATTCTTTCCCCACCCACCACCCACTTAATAGCCACTGTCGATGACTTAACCGACATGCTCAATTTCGGCTCAGAAGACATCGACGGTATGGACAATGATGCAGGAGAAGAACCAGAACCACCGCCCACAAGGCGCTGGACTTCCACCTCATCATATGATATATATATATGGTGGACACCCCCAAAGAAAGCAACGACAAGAAGGAAACGGAGGATAATTCCCTCGAGAAGCAACTTTAGCACCGGCGTCATCGGCGCCGCTCTAAGCCCCGCCATAGCAAAAGCAGCGATACTGGCACAAGAGACAATAACGCTGCGGATAGTGCCGAAGACAAAGACAATCCCCTCCACCAAAGCTTCGAAAGGTGAGGATGGGCAAGCTAGCCCCAAGAAATAGGTGATACATGGAGAATCGAAGATGACACTTACATGTCCTCTCCTCAAGACGAGGCGAGCCTCGTGACGAAAGAATTTATCGTGCCTGAGGATCCCGTCGAGCAGGAGCGCTTCAAGCGTCGGCTTATAGCCACAGCAAAAAGCCTGAAGAAAAAGCAGCAGCAGCTTCAAGCTGATCAAGATCTGCCAGCCGAGGAATACAAACTCGAACGCCCAACCAAAAGTTTCCCAAAGTGCAAGTTGTTACCCTAACTCGAAGAGGAAGCATTAAAGCCTACACTACCAGCGTATGATGCGACTGACCTGCTGCCCCGTGGCTGAGACAAAGCGGCATATCAGCCCGAATTCCAACCCTTACCCCATCGCCATCCAAACAAAAACACCAAGGCCCGGGGAAACACGCAGGACCTGCAAGACGTATTGGAAAACAAATTAGGACATAAAAGATCGGTCTATGGATCACGGGGGCGTGCCTCAACGCGTGACAACGACCGTCACGCTGGATATACTAAAAGCAAATCTCGCCGGGCCGAATACAGCAGACAAGACTCGTATGAACTGCGTCGTGATATAGCCCGGCACGGAGGCGCCACACACCCCCTATGCTTCACTGATGAAGTAATGGATCATGAATTCCCAGAAGGGTTTAAACCCCTGAGCATTGAATCATATGATGGCACTACAGACCCCGCAGTATGGATAGAGGATTTCTTCCTCCACATTCACATGGCCCGCGGGGATGATCTACACGCCATCAAGTATCTCCCGCTAAAACTCAAAGGGCCGGCTCGGCATTAGCTGAATAGCTTGCCGGCAAACTCCATCGGAAATTGGGAGAACCTGGCAGACGCATTCCTAGACAACTTCCAGGGCACTTATGTGCGACCACCGGATGCTGACGATTTAAGTCACATAACACAACAGACCGGAGAGTCAGCCAGGAAATTTTGGACTCGGTTCCTAACTAAAAAGAACCAAATTGTCGACTGTCCGGATGCCGAAGCCCTAGCGGCCTTTAAACATAACATCCGTGATTTAGTGGCTCGCCCGACATCTCGGCCAAGAGAAGCCAAAATCCATGGCAGCCCTCACGACACTCATGACCCGCTTTTGCACGGGCGAAGATAGCTGGTTGGCCTGTAACAACAACATAGCAAGCAACCCTGGCACATCAGAGGCCAGAGATAGCAACGGCAAACCCCAACGCAACAAACACAAGCGCCACAAAAATGGTGAAAACGCCAAAGATACAGCAGTCAATGCCGGATTTAGTGGCTCTAAGTCCGGTCAGCAGAATGGGCCATTCAAAAATGACAATTCGGGTCCGTCCAGTCTGGACCGCATACTCGACCGCCCATGCCAAATTCATGGTACCCCAGGAACACCAGCCAATCATACCAACAGAGAATGCTGGGTCTTCAAACAAGCCTGCAGGTCAGGCGCCAAAAACAAAGATAAGGGGTCTCAAAGCGATGATGGCGACGAGGAGCCCAGATCACCGAATACAGGAGGGAAAAAGAAATTTCCCCTGCAAATCCAAATGGTGAACATGGTAAATGGAACCCACACTCCCAACCCGGACCGGATGCGCACCCTTAGGGATGTCGACTTAACGGAACCATTCGTCCCACAATATAAACTAGGGCCGATCACCTTCAACCGCACAGATCGTCCGGTTAGCACCAATCAGGGCAATCTAGCTGCACAAGTCCTCGACCCAATAATTGACGGGTTCCACCTCACACGAGTCCTTATGGACGGAGGCAGCAGTCTAAACCTGCTTTGCCAGGACACAGTGCGCAAGATGGGCATCGATCATTCGGTGATCAAGCCCACTAAAGCCACCTTCAGAGGTATTATACCAGGTGTGGAGGCCAGCTGTACATGCTCCATTGCCCTTAAGGTAGTCTTCGGATCACCAGACAATTACCGTGCCGAAGAGTTAATCTTCGACATCGTCCCCTTCCGCAATGATTATCAGGCACTGCTCGGACGAACTGCGTTCGCTCGATTCAACACGGTGCCACATTACGCCTACCGTAAGCTCAAGATGCCCGGTCCGTGCGGCGTCATCACGATTAATGGCAAGGCCGAACTTTCCCTCGGCACCAAGGAGTATACTGCTGCTTTAACAACAGAAGGAATGAGTGGCACCTTCCAATTGAACCTCGAGTCAACGGCCAGGCTCGCGGACACCGCCAAAAGACTTCGAACTACTTCGCGGCAGGATAGCCCGGCTCGTCCAGAGCTCAATTAAACACTCCGGCGAAGGCCAGGACAGGCCGCATACCGCGGCTCAACCGCTCTCCGGCACACAAATATTTCTTACATTCCCTTTGCAAGTTCACCCTTGCGCCGACCAGGACTAGCGATTTGGAAGCATCTCGAACACGCAAGGGAATCCTTAGATATTCCCCGCAATGACCATCCGACTATACTCCGGATCGGCACGACTTCTTCCCCTGGTCTCAAAGAGGTTCCACAGTCGTCCTCTTTTTTATCACATTACCTGTACTCATACGCATCGACATACCATTCAAATACAACATGTGGATTTATATGACGCTTATCTGCTGTTATTTCTTATTGAAATTCTTTTGTCAAGTGGCATCTGTACGCCGCGATATGCCTTAAATATGCCAGGGGCTTCATTTTACCCATAATACGGCAATAAAGTCCGAACACCTTCATGGAAGTTCGGCACCCCGAACTTATAGCATTATATGCATCAGCTCCGAATCATGTCTTGGGTCAAATGTTGGGTTTGCCCAGCTCCCATGTTTTGCTGCCTTTACGCCCGCTTATATCGGCTAAGGCGGCACAGGGAGAACTACTGCGATTGTGTCCCGGTTCTTCCAGACGAGCACCTCAGTAGAGAAAGTCGAAAACTGACTGTCATGATACGGCGAGAGCTGGTCAGCTGTTCGAGAGGTTGTAAAATCTTTAAGGATTTCTCCCGCATAATGCCATAACCAATGCAGCGTGCGATGGATCGGTTTTTCTTCCGATCAGGTGCTTATAGAGCCCCTCGTGCGGTCTTCCGAACACCAGGGGCTGCGCCTACCTTCCTTTTCTAAAGCTCCTATGGCTAAGTGAGAGTGATAAAGCCCTATAGTCTGATTGCCTGGTTCGTTGTGCTGAACACCTCCTTCGAAGGACCCAAAACTGGGATAAAGAGTGATCAGGTTTATCCCGAACACCCCCGTACTTCCTACGTGGGGGCGAAGCATTTAATCGGGCCAACTCTCGGGATTAATATATAAAACGGCCGCGCGGGAGGACAAACTTTCATATAACAGGCAATAAATAATGGAAATGACCTTGTTCAACATTACAAAGGATGATTGTATTCATGGAAATATAACGTCCTTGGTGCATTGCTCCACCGCAAGGCAAGATCCTTTCAGGACACTTTGATAATATAATTCGGGCTTGCGGCGCTCCTTCCCCTCTGGCGGTCCCTCAGTCATCAGCTTTTCAGCATCCATCTTCCCCTAGTGCACCTTTGCGTGGGTGAAGGCCATTTGCACACCCTCTATATAGACCGACCGCTTGATGATGTCAAGTCGAGGGCAGGCACTTACAAGCCGCTTCACGAGCCCGAAGTAGCTGCTTGGAATCGGCTCGGCGGGCCATAGCCGGATAATGAAATCCTACATGGCTAGTTCGGCCGCCCTATGCAGTTCGATCAGCTGTTTCAATTGATCGACAGAAGGCACCGGATAATTCGATGCCAGATATTGCGACCAGAAGAGCTTATCTGCAGTTTCCCTTTCTTCGGCTCGGTAGAACTGGGCGGCATCCGATATGCTGCGGGGCAGCTCCGCAAATACCCCTGGAGAAATCCGAATTCAAAATTAGAAACATGATTTTCTCCTCAAATACTTGCTTTACATGGAAAAAAGCCTTACCCGCCGCGATCTTCCTCGCCTCTTGGATCTCCTGCTGGGTGCTTTGGGTTGCCCCGCGGGCATCACGCGCAGCCTGATGAGCCCTAGTGAGTTCGGATTCTTTCTCCGTTAAACTCTGCAACAAGGTCTCGCATTTCTTCACGGCCTCTTGAAGCTCCTGCTCAGCTTCAATAACCACGCCTCGTGCTTCTCGCGAAGAGCCTGCTCTGCGGCTGCCTTTTTCTCGGCCTCGGCCACAGCCTTCTTAAGAGCCTCGACTTCGGTCATCGTCCCTAGCGCAAATCATGAAACATATTTTATCATACTGGAAATTCGTTCGCAATGAACGCGAACAGGGCTTGTGCATACCTTGTTTATCTTCTAACTGCCTTTTCAACTGGCCAAGTTCTTCTTTGGCCCTCTCCAGACTTTGATTCAGTCCGGAGACCTCCGCAGTATGAGAGGTAGCAGTCGCTACAGACGCCTTCTTATAAAAGAAGAGAGATAGATGTCATCAACAGAGTCTTCCTGCGAACATAAATTTGATCCTCTATCCGGTTCTTTCTTTCACCGAACAGTGTATCAGGGGATACTATCCATACTATGACACTCTTCGAAACCTCATAGAACATACCTCAAAGCCTCTTATAAGGCTCATATAGGCTTCATTCAGTCCACTCTCAGCAGACTGAATCTTCTCAATCACCGCACCCATAAGGGCACGGTGTTCATCGATGATGGAGGCGCTCTTCAGTGCCGCCAACAAAGCGTCTGGCACCTCTGGTTGGACAGCGGTTGCCGGTGGAACAGGCACACTCCCTCCAGCCGAGGAAGTCGCCTGCTTGATTCTAGAGCCGTATTGCTCTCCGGAATTGCGTCCGGCCGGGGGCCGAATTCAAGATGGCCCCCGCCGTCGACTCCTATGGGAATCTTCTCCCCCATGTCTCCGGCCCCTAAAGTTTGACCTCCAGGCACCGCCTTCACGATCTTCCCCCCCCCCCCTCCTTGGCTTGGGTCCTTCTGGGACGAAACCTTGGTGTTATTCACATATTTGGGGGAAGGTGCCTTTGGGGGCGTCCCGCTCTCCATAGCTTCCGAGCTTAGCAAATCCTCTGACGAGGATTGTTCGGTGCGGGACCTCGCCGGACTAAAAAAGTATGGCTCAGGTTAAAATATTATGCCATGATGAGTCTGGACGCATAATCGTGTTCGGATACTCACGAGTTCACCAGGGGCTGGGCCCTGGGATCCCACTCCGGGCCGCTGTCGGCGGCGGCAGTGGACTCCTCCGGAAGAGGAGTTTTTCCCCTTTTAGGCGACTCGGCCTCCAAGTGTATGGAGGCCGTCCTCTTCTTTCTTCCCCCCACTGGGTATTCGTCTTCCTCCTCCTCCTCGTCCTCTTCAGAGGCAGAACAGGCATTGGAGCCTTCGGATATTGTGTCCGAAGTGCCGCGGCGACGAAGGCCGCCCCGGGTCTTTTTGGCCTCCTTCTCAGCCTTGTTCTTCGGCGCCTTGTAAGGCGCCGGGACCAACATCTTCGTCAGAAGTGGGCCGGCCGGTTCTTCAGGAAGCCAGGCCGGACAGTGGATCCGCTCCGCCTTCTTCGTCCAGCCCTAGGAGAGTTGTGTAAAACACATTAAGCATTTCCCTTGCGTTATGCGGATAAAACGCATCATGACTTACCGAGCTTGCAGGGTGGGACAGTTGGTACCCGCGGTCCTCGGCTGAGTCCGGCCATGATTTGCCGGACTTGAAAAGCACCTTCCAGATGTCTTTGTGCGAGGAGCCAAAGAGGTCTCGCAGGGTCTGGTGCTTGGCCAGATCGAATTCCCATAGATTGCAAGTCCGGTGTTGATAAGGTAGGATCCGGCGAACTAACATCACCTAGACTACATTGACAAGTTTGATGTTCTTGTCTTCCATATCTTTAACGCGCGTCTGGAGCACCACAGTTCGTCGAATGAAGACCAGTTCAGGCCCTTCTTGGGCCAGGACGTAAGCCACAGAGGGGTTCCGGATCGGAACTCAGTAGCAGCATCCCATTCCGTGCTGCGCGGCTTAGTGATGTAAAACCACTGCTGTTGCCACTCTTTGACGGAATCATTAAAATTACCTGTTGGCCATGTGACGTTGGGCATCTTCCTCACCATAGCGCCCCCGCACTCGGTGTTCTCACCGCTCACTACCTTGGGCTTCACATTAAAGATCTTCATCCATAAGCTGAAGTGTGGCGAGATGCAGAGAAAACCCTCGCACCCGACGATGAATGTCGAGATGTTGAGGAAGGAATTGGGGGCGGAGAAGACGAACGCTCGGGCGCTGGAGCTCGAGCAAAGGGGGATGGATCGGGAAGAAGAAAGCGTGGGTGCGAAAGGGAGTCCTTATCCCTTTATAAAGGCAGCAGGGATTCTGCGCCTCCCCACTTGCCTGGTAAACTCGCTTATTCCCCAAGTGCCGTGATTGATGGCGCGGTTGAGTTACCCACACCCGTATTGATGAGAATCATGTGATAAGGGGACACGATCTTTGCTTCGATAAGACATGCCAGGAGAACCGCCTCGCAATATGTGCAGTAGCTGGTTTAGAAAAACGGTTCGAATAATGACCGGGCCATGGCGTGATGTCACACTATGAAATTTGTGAGCAGATTAGATTTGTTGGAAATTGTACTCCCTACGGTGGTATGTGGAATTTTTTTTGTAGAGCCGGACACGATCCTTGTGTTCAAACTCTTCTATGGAGTATTCGGAGGAGGAACCCGACTTGCAATGCCGAAGACAATTTGCGTGCCGGACTCATCGTCATTGAAGCCTGGTTCAGGGGCTACTGAGGGAGTCCTGGATCAGGGGGTCCTCGGACAGCCGGACTATATACTTTGGCCGGACTGTTGGACTATGAAGATACAAGATTGAAGACTTCGTCCCGTGTCCGGATGGGACTCTCCTTTGCGTGGAATGCAAGCTTGGCAATTCGTATATGTAGATCGCCTACCTTGTAACCGACTCTGTGTAACCCTAGCCCCCTCCGGTGTCTATATAAACCGGAGGGTTTAGTCCGTAGGACAATAACAATCATAATCATAGGCTCGCTTCTAGGGTTTAGCCTCTACGATCTCATGGTAGATCAACTCTTGTAATACTTATATCATCAAGATCAATCAAGCAGGAAGTAGGGTATTACCTCCATCGAGAGGGCCCGAACTGGGTAAACATTGTGTCCCCCGCCTCCTGTTACCATCCACCTTAGATGCACAGTTCGGGACCCCCTACCCGAGATCCGCCGGTTTGGACACCGACAGGGACTCTCTAGATTTGCCACTACTACTGCTATTGAAGTTGAAGTCCCAAGTCTACATGATGAGTTCATCTCCCGTACTCCACCATCGCAGGTGCTTGCTCTAAGTTGACAGTGTGATAATTGGTTTCATGTTGCATATGTTGTCTATCCTATATTTCTTCTATTTTGATTAAATTGCACCTGCTGGGTTTATACGTTATACATGTGCATATGACATGCCTTTCTGTGTCTAGAATACATTGCATCTATCAATCATACCATGTTCTTACATCAAAGTACTGTTGTTGTGTATCCCACATCAGTCACTCATGATTGGACGCTTTTAACATGGCACTTTGATAGTGGTTGCATCTTTCATTGATTTCTATGTTGTGCTGCTTCTAATTTTTCAAAATGCCACTTATGACAAGACACTTTTAACTAGGCACAGTGCTATTGGTTGCATGTGTGTCAACTTGCATTACTTCTATTTTCTTGAAAATCCTTCTGCTTAGTTTACACATCGTAGCTGTGAATATGTCATGCCGTCCTGTTTTTCTTACATATTCCATCCTCACACGGTTGCCTTACATCAAAGTATTGCTTGTATGTATCTGCATCAAGTTCTGAAGAGCGATTTTATTCTTTTGTGTTGTGGGTACGGCTTGACATGGCAAAGTCAAAAAAGAGCCAGGAAAAGAATATAGTAGGGAATGGTGTTACTCGTCGAGTGAAATGGAAAAGGATCTGCCCTTGAGATTCTGCTAGTACTTATAGTGCAGTAGAAGGTCCAAGTCCACCGGCTAAATCTACAAACACAGTATCACCTGCTCCACCAGCTGCAGCATCCGCTTCAAGCATTTCAAAGATCTCAACGAAGTTACTCGTTTGTTTGCTCCGGGCGGCGGTTCCCAAGCCGCCTTCACGCCTAACACTACTTCTGAAGCACTGCTGACACAACAGGACTTGGCAAGATCAGATGAACCTCATGAACATCAACACCAAGACGGTACCTGACCGAGTCAAGTTGCAGTTTCATGCTCCTTTATATGTACTCTCATAGTTTGGTGTGCACTAAAACTTTCCATATTCTTTGTTGAACTAGCACCACGGCGCAAGCGGAAACAGACATCAGGGATAATGCTTGACATATTAACAAAATCTAAAGGAGGAAGAATGGAGATCCATTATGAGGTAGGTTTAAAAAGGCCACATGATGCTATAGAGTCAGCCAAGTTAGTATCAGAGGCAGCCATTGCCGTTAGGTGTCATGCATGTATCCTCCCAACGTGGATCCAGTACAAGAATGAGAAAGAAAATACCCAGTTTAACACCTTCCTTGACCATTTATCCGTAAGTAATGTTATTTATCGCAATTTGTAATATTGTCTTGCTCTGTGCCATACTTTCTAGCTTCCTCCTAATAAGACTCACATTCTTTTTCAACAGATGAGGTTCAAGTTGGATCCGAAAGATGATGCAACTAAACAAGCATGCACTCATGTTTTTCAATCCGTTCCGCGACAGTATCGGTACCACCTTAGAAAATCTCACTTTGAAGGCAAGGCTAACAATGAAATCGCCCAAACATCTCCAGCGGAAGTAGGGTTTGGGCGATTTCATTGTTAGCCTTGCCTTCAAAGTGAGATTTTCTAAGGTGGTACCGATAGTGTTTTACAGATGAAGACAGGACAGCCCTTGTTAAACACTGGTCTGATCCAAAGTATCAGGTAGGGTATATGTATTTGATCAGACCACATATTGAACTTGTATTTATGTATGTTCCTTACAAGTGTATCTTCTTCTAGGCTAACTGTTTGAAGAACAAGACCAACCGTTCTAAAGTGAAATTTCAATAGACAACAGGATCTCGTAGCTATATTGCACACTGCGAGGCTCTTGTAAATAGCTGCTAGTTCCTTCTTTTTTCGGTGCCATATTATCGTATCTATATTGACTTGTTCCAAATACAGAGGAAAACCCGTGCAGACCAAAAAGAACCTAAACCGAATGCAGTGGAAATCTTCAAGGATTGCCACACCAGCAAGATGAAGGGCATGCGCACACCAGTTTAGGCCGCTGTTGTAAGTCCTTACTCCTCCTGCCTTTGAACTGATTGGTACTGTGATGTGTTCATTTAACTGATTGGTTTGCAGCCAATGTCAGTTATTCTATTCACTTTTATACACAGTTGTCTTAACGTATCATTTCACCTTCCATGGTTTAAAAGAGATGAAGGATATTCTTTTCGTCTTGATCTGTAATCTAGTTGTGATGTTCACGTGCGCGCACAATGATACAATAGCATGTTTGTTTTATATCTGTTTTCCCATGATATGAATGATTTCATACTATGTTCATCCTACTTTAAACCGTGTCTCTTTATCCTTAGATGTCAACGAATGTGAGGAAATAGACAATACATTAGGCATGCTACATGGACATATGTTCCGAAAGTGATTTATTATGTAGTTAGCACTACAATACATGCTAATGTATTATAGTAGTTCACCAAAATAAGTTATGTATAAACGTGAAACCTACTTTGTTTGTTTTTATCTCATTAGTAACTTATCTGGTACACTAATCTACAAGTTCAAACTTTCAGCAAGCTATGGAACAAATGATTGAACAACCACAACCACCTGAAGGTGACGACGCTACCACAGGCACAATGCCACCTCTTGCTATAGTGCGTCAGTATCTCTCCACTAATAGTGCAAAAAGCACCTTCCTGCGTAATTCTGGGTTGGTTGTCAAGGTAACCTCGTCCAAATCACCTACTGAACAAAATCTTTCGGCTAGACAGAGTGATATATCTGTGCTCCAGACACAAGTCCAATCCCTAATGGACGTTGTGTCAGAAACAACAATAATGGTTGACAAATGTCGTGAAGACATGAATGGTTTTGAAACCAGACCATCAGACATTTGCTTCGTTGTTCAAGAGCAATGGCGGAAAAAAGGGGAAGATTGTGCTGCTCCATCAAATTCTACAGCCTGAGACATTAGTACTCAGGTCGAATGATCTGTGCTTCTATACATTTGATGGTGCTTTTATCACCAAGGACTATAAACTTTATGCCAACAGGCCTTTTGTTGTATGGTTGGAATTTATTTTGTTGTGATACATCATTTATGATGCTGCCAAAGGCTGCAGTAATTATGACGCTATTTTTGTATAGTGTAGGTTTATCTTAGTAATGTATTTGGCCGAAAGCTTCATAGGAGCCCAAAGTGCCAACATTCGTCGGGCCCATTCCAATTGGGCTAAAAAAGATTCTGGGCCGAAATTTGCATGTAGCCCACTAAAAATATCTGGGCCTAAATCAGCATAAGCTTTCATATTTTTCTAGTAGGCATGTGCCCATTGTGGGCCTTTAACAGGCCTAAACATAATTTGGGCCCTCAATAATAATAGGCCGTTTACAGGTGTAAATATCTCGAGCCCATAAAAACATGGGCCTTTAATAGGCCGAAAGGAAGATTGGGCCCTGATTGTGCCAAATAACCCACTGGTCTTAGCAGGCCGAAATGGTGGCCCATTTACAATGCAGATCGTCCACAGGCCGAAATTCAGACGGGCCGTAAATGCGGCGACCTACTACACGGGCCATTAACAGGCTGGAAGTTCGGTCGGGCTTGATTAGTGTCATTTTTATATGGGCCGTTAGTAGGCCTGATGTGGCATTGGGCCACATATGGCCCATGGATTTCGTCCGACGTTAACAGGCCGAAAATCACGACAGGCTGAAAGTGGCCAAAATCTATAGTGGGCCTCTAACAGGCCCAATGTCATACATGGCCGAATATGACCCATATCCTTCACGGTCGTTTATGAGCCGAAAGTTTCAATGGCCTATAAATGGGCCAAAATGAAGCAGGACCTTTAACAGGCCGGAAACACACCGGGTCGTAATTCGGCCCAAATACTTAGCGGACTGTTAACGGGCCAGAAGTGACCATGGGCCACGATGATGACAAGTTTAGGACGGGCCATTGACAGGCCAATTTGACACTAGCCGTACGGGCCTTAACTGAGAATGTTGGGCCTTTAGTTGGGTCGGCCCATTATGGTCTGCAAAATCTTGTGGGCCTTTAGCTAGGCCGGCCCATTATGGTCCGCTAAATCTTATGGGCCTTTAGTTGGGTCGGCCCATTTAATCTTTATGAGCCACTTTTGGGCCGGTCCACGTGTCAACATATCATAGGCGCATCTCGCCCATTGGAAGAGTGACACCTGTGCCAACGCGGAGCTGACACGTGGTCCCATCAGCCAATGAGAATTTTACACGTGGAAAATTGGCATTGGTCGTGGCTGTTAGCAGATTATCGGATCCAAAACCGGACCCGATAGCTTAAAAGTGACCCATTACGGTGGGTGCCACGTGTCGATCACCCTTGACGAAAGAACTTTATGGTGCGCGATTTATCGTCATGGAAGTGGACACTTCCATGATGATAATTTTGGTAATGTCATGGAACACTTCTACGAGAGCACATGTATGACTATCTTGATTCTGTCATAAAATCGTCATGGATGTACATGCATGACAGAAAACGTGACCTACTGTGACAAACACGTATCATCACGAAAGTTTATTTTTTTGTAGTGCTCGCTCAAGCCTCCACGGGGTTCTGTTCATCCACTATCGACTTCCTCCAGCCTCCACATGCTATTGTTCATCCACCACATCTTCCTCCTGCCTCCACCAGCTACTGTTCATCCACAGGCTACTGTTCATCCAGCCTCCACAAGCTACTATTCAACCAGCCCTCTATGGGGTCCTGTTCATCCACCCCCAACCGGCTCGGGTGTGGCGGCCTCCTCGATCGGGGTCCTGTTCATCCAGCGGCAATGGCCTACTACTAGCACGGGGTCCTGTTCATCCAACCACCACCAGGAACTGTTCATCCAACCCCCAACAACAGTCACTGTTTATCAAGAGGCAGGTTTGATCGGCTTCTGTTAGCAGCAGTAGCGAAGGAATCGCTCAGGTTCAGTTAACAACCAAGGGATTGATCGCTTGGGTTCAGTAACGTAGCTAGTGCAATCCCTCGGGTTCAGTAAGTGAACGCCTCGCTCTGGTTCAGTTAGAGCCCAATGCCTCGCACACATGCATGTACGTGTACGAGAGAAATGCGCGAACCTCCGTGCATCGCTCGGCCCTGACTAGTCACTGTAACCGGGAACTCCCTGATATTTTCCTCACCCTCGCTTCTACCATGATTTTTTTTCGTGATGGACGGCCCAAAGAATGTCATGCAGGTGCAGCCCTGGCCCTTCCAGGACGAAAAGCCCATTTTCTGTCATGATTTTTTGTCATAGAAGTAGGAGCCCACCACATCTATGATCATACGTGGTTTTGTTACAATTATCGTCATAGAAGTGTCATAAGCATGACAGAAAAAATTTGTTCGGGCCCAAATGTCACGGATATGTGTTTTTTGTAGTGGTACATACGGGCATGGTCTCGTGCGCGTACAGCATTGCCGTCCTATTCATCGGCAGCCAACCGGCTGTGTCGGAATGCATCCTGTTCAACGGGTGCCAACCGGTTTGGACAGAACAGCCGAAACGGGGTCTCGCGTACCGCAGTACAGAGGAAACGGCCTTCTGTTCGACCGCCTACGATCGAAACAGGGCCCTGTTCATCGGGAAGGGTCTGGCGTACCTTAAAACGAAGGTAAGAACTTTTGTTCGAGCTCTTATGGTCAAAACGGGGTCATGTTGATCGGGAGGGGTGTCGTGGGAAACCACGGCCACCTATGGGGCCATGAGCCCCTTTGTGGTTCGGCGGGGGGATGAGCACGTTGCACAAAGAGTAGAGAAGCATATCGCAGCACGACAGAGATCACGCGGTCGATTTTACCCAGGTTCGGGCCACCGTCAGGCGTAAAACCCTACTTCTGCTTTGGTGGATTGATGGTGGACTGTGGTGGTGAATGCAACGCTCTAGCCCGACAGGGTTGCCTCGGGGCAAGAGCAGCTACGCGCGTACGAGTGTACAAAGATCCGAATCCTTTCTTTGGTTACCATGGGCCTCCTTTTATGGAGCAACGGGTTACCAGAGTGGCAAATCAGTCATTATGCACTGATTAGATAGCAAACAGTGGTATCATAGCTAACTCTGCAGGGGGACAGAGCGCATTAAATGCGTCGCTTAGTGTCACATCATAGCATGCCCGGTAAGACTTGCCGAGCTGTTTTGCCAGCTTCGCGCCTGCTTGCTTGACACGTCTCAGGACGGGTGTCATTTCGAGACGATTCCTGTAGGAAGTGGCTGCCATGTGGCAAGAAATAGACACTTAGTCACTTGGGGGCTTGACACCGCACCGATTGGCGACCTGCGTCGCTGTGAGGTGGAGCAGTGAAGCCTTGGCGGGGTAGTTCACCACCGTCGTGCCCGGTAGGCCTGCCGGGGCGGTCTGGTGGCTTTTCTTCGGGGCAACCTCATACTCGCCAGGCTCGCCTGCCCGGTGAGGGAGTCCTGGATAAGGGGGGTCCCGAATTGTGTGTCTGAGGATCAATGGTAACAAGGGACGATGGGGACACGATGTTTACCCAGATTCGGGCCCTCTTAAAGGAGGTAAAACCCTACGTCCTACTTGATTGTATTCGATGAGTGTATAGGGGTAACAAGAGTTGATCTACCTCGAGATCGTAATGGCTAAACCCTAGCTGTCTAGCCTATGATCGTTCTGATGCCCTCTACGTCCTAAACCCTTCGGTTTATATACACACCGGAGATTCCTAGGGTTGTACAAAGTCGGTTTGCAATGGAAGGAAAGAGTTCATCCGGACACCAAAATTGCCGTCCACGCATATGGGACTCCTACCCAGACACGGGGGATAGTCTTCTGCTTTTTCTACACGGCCCATTAGTCTGGCCCATATCGAATAGCCGGGACACCCGAGGACCCCTACCCGAGAACTGCCGGTTTTGACACCGACATTGGTGCTTTCATTGAGAGTTCCGTTGTGTTGTCAATAGAAGAATCGATGGCTCGCCTCGTCATCGACGATGACGCTATTTCCGGGGAGACCTTTCTCCCTGGCCAACTCTTTGTGTTTGGTCGCTTCATGCTACGTGCCAACTCGACCAGCTGCCTTGAGTGGGTCAACAGCTATGCTCCTGGTCATCAGATAAGGTTTGGAAGCTTGAACTACATCGCTGACATCCAAGGAGATCCAATCTTCGAGGGGTTCACGGCATCGGCCGCCGCTCCCCACCCATACGAAGAAGGTCCTTCAGATCCACTATCAGATCCCGGACAGGGATCGACTCTCATGTCCGCCCTGGCCATAGATCCAGAGCGGAACACTTCGTCCGAAGACGGGAGGGTGAACCCCGCCAGACTCTTTCCCATCACGGAGCTTCAAGTCAAAAACCCAGATGCAACCACACCGTCCGCGGACCCGGAGTTAATCAGGATTCTCCCCGTCATCGGCAAGCCGGTCGCCTGTGGACACTAGCTCCAAACTCTCGAGGTCTGCGTCCCTCAGGCTCAGCCAAGTGGTTATCACCGAGCCTGGCTCTGGAGATCCTCAGAAGACCGTCCAGATTTTGATCTTAAACGAAACACTGGACCTAATACAATCTCTCGCCATCACGGAACTGTCACCTCCAAAAAACACCCGACTTGAACAGGGGGCTGAGAGTAGGGAATCTTATGTCCCACCCACCACCCACTTAATAGCCACTATCAAAGACGTAACCAACATGCTAGACTAAACCTCTGAAGACGTAGATGGAATGGACGACGATGTCGAGGCCGAACTAGGCCAAAACCCGCCCATCACTTGGCGTTTGACAGCCACTTCCACTTACTATGTATACATGGTGGACACGCCTGAGAAGAAGGATGACGATGGCACTCAAGACCCAGATGAGGATAAGCCCGTCAACGTACGACCAAAACACCAGCGTCAGCGGCGCCGATCACGATCGCGTCGGGCAAGGGAAAGCAATACAGACACCGGAGATAATAACACTCCGGATAACGCCGAAGACCCCGATCACCCCATTGAGCCTGCGTTCGAGCAGGATGAAAGGAAAGAGGGTTAATACAGCCCCAAACACGCTGATCGCCAGGATTTGGAGGATAGTAGCTATTTACCTGCCTCTGAAGAGGATGTTAGCCTTGGTGACGAAGAATTCATCGTCCCAGGGGAACCCCTCGAACAAGAACGCTTCAAGCGACGGCTTATCGCTATTGCACGAAGCCTGACAAAGAAATAGCAACAGATCCAAGCCGAACAGGACACGCTCAATGACAGATGGACCAAGGTCCTAGCCACCGAAGAAGGATATGGCTTTGAGCGCCATACAAAACGTTATCCTAAACGCAGGCTACTGCTGTCGGTGTCAAAACCGGCGGATCTGGGGTACGGGGTCCCGATCTATGCGTCTTAGGCTGATGGTAACAGGAAGCAAGGGACACAATATTTACCCAGGTTCGGGCCCTCTCGATGGAGGTAAAACCCTACTTCCTGCTTGATTAATATTGAAGATATGGGTAGTACAAGAGTAGATCTACCACGAGATCGTAGAGGCTAAACCCTAGAAGCTAGCCTATGATGGTATGATTGTAATTGTGATCGTCCTTCTAAGGACCAACCTCTCCGGTTTATATAGGCACCGGAGAGGGCTAGGGTTTACATGGAGTCGGTTACAAGGAAGGAAATACAATACCCGGATCGCCAAGCTTGCCTTCCACGCCAAGGAGAGTTCCATCGGGACACGGGCGAAGTCTTGAGTCTTGTATCTTCACACTTCAATAGTCCGGATGATGTATACAGTCCGGCTGTCCGGATAACCCCTAATCCAGGACTCCTCAAGAGCCTGAACCGTGCTTCAATGACGATGAGTCCGGCGCGCAGTCTTGTCTTCGACATTGCAGGGCGGGTTCCTTCTCCGAGTACTCCAAAGTAATTATCGAACACTTAGATCGTGTCTGGATCCGCGAGGTGATTCTCACACACCATTATAGCATAAATCTGATCTGCCAGCAATCTTTGTACGTCGTGTCTTCGCATCGTGGCCCAGTTCAACACGAACCGGTGCTTCTCGCCCCACCTCGACTCGTGCTGCGAGGCGGTTTTATTGGCACGTCCTGTCGAGGCAGAGATCGTGTTCCTCTTATTACGAGATCTTCCATTAATGAGGGCATGTGTAGCCCTATGACGACCGCTGGTATGACTCCATGTGCCGTCAGGTAAACCTCAAGCGGTCACCCTAAGTACTCTTGATATTCACCCCCTTTATAAAAGGGGCCGAGGCCTACGCCCTTTTCCACCTCCCGCGCACCTTCTCACACATCAAGTTCTAACACCCGAGGCCTAAGCTCCAACACCCTAGATCCTTCAATATGTCCGGATCCGGCCCTCAAGGCCAGTGGGTGGCCTCCTAGATTCAAAAGGAGGACATTGCGAAGCTTAGGGAGGTCGGATATCTGACCGGCGACATCCAACACAGGCTTCCTGCTCCAGGGCAGGTCACCCCTACGCCGGAGCCCAATGAGTGCGTCGTGTTTGTTCCTCAGTTCTTCCGTGGCTTGGGCCTCACCCTCGATCTGTCGGCGTTCTGGGAACGGGGGTCCCCAGACTTGCCTGCCTGTGGCCTGCGGCATGGCTTAAAGGGGGGCCCATCACGGCCCATCTTCATCAACATGAGCTCAAGACCCTCGCGAGGGGCCAAGACTCGCGGGGCGGACGACAGGGAGCTTCCTCAGGCACGGCCTCATCAGGCTGGCTCGCGAGGAGGCGGAGAGGTCAAGGCGGGGTACCTCACGAGGTGCCCATGACGCAAGCCATGACGACCAAGGGCGCCAGCCCGCGCAGTGTCCTCCTTTCCCCTTTGGTGCAAAGGGAGCAAGCGCATGCGAGAGCATCAAGCAAAGGCGTCCATTTCGGCGCAACGAGACCAAGACCAGTCCAACGGAAGGAAGGAAGTCATGGTGGAGCCCAAGCCAAGGCCACCACTCAGAGCCTTTGTGAGCGAGGACCAACTTTAGTCAGGATAAGTGTACCATATGTTCCCCTTCAAAATGGCCAATTGTTGGCACCCTTCCCGCTCAATATTTGGGAAGAGGCCCAGGGCCTCTGCCTATAAATAGGACTAGCCACCCACAGGGTAGGGGGATGATTCAGGAAGATAGCAAGAGAACAGACGAGAGAGATACAGAGAGGCGACTGAACTCCCCCTAGCAGTTCATCGCACCAGCCAAGAACAGACCCTCGCGAGGCTGTTCTTCCTTGTATTGTTCATCACCATCAGCCCAAGAGGCAATCCACCACACCACAAACTAGAGTAGGGTATTACACCACAATGGTGGCCCGAACTAGTATAAACCCCATGTCTTTTGTGCTGTTCCTTTCGCGGTTTAGATCTTAGCGAGGCGGCGGGGTGCAGGTAGGTAGAGGGCGAGATTCCGCGCGCACCCCAGTGTTCGAACCTCAAGGGTCTGCCGGAACCCGAAATCCCACATTTGGCGCGCCAGGTAGGGGTGCGCCGTGATTCGTCTTCCATCGCCCTGTTCTCCGTCAACCACCGCATCCATGTCTGACGCTTGTCGGGCCCGTGCCGAGCACCGAGCCACTCTCGCTTCCCGCAACGCCCGGACGGCTCCTGTCGGTGAGCGCCCTCGTCGTTCCCCGTCGCCTGCCGTCAACGCCGCCACCGGCCCGGCGGGGAACGAGCAGCAAGCATCGTCCCAGCATCCCTCCGTGAGGCAAGACGGCCGCACTGCTAACCCCACGCTCGCCCCGGCTGGCTCTTTGTCTTGCGCGTTCCACGCACCCATGGAGGCTCGAGCTGCGCTCATCGCGGCAAACGAGCTCCTGCGCTACCATCCCGTCGACGACGTCTACGAAGAGTGGCTCGACCACGCCGCTGAAGCTTCGTCGCGCGCTGCAGGGGCTCTCAAGCGCTGTCATGTCTCTGGCCGCACCGAACCCCGGCCCGGCGCTGGCGACGAAAGTTCGGGGCGCCAGCCCCCCAAGAAGGCGCCAGCCCCTAAGGCGCGTGGTCCTCGGGCGGAACCCGCTCCGTCCGGGCGCCAGCGCTGCAAGAGCAAAGCTGTCAGAGGTCCTCGCCCGCAAGAAGCTGCCCGAATGCTCTCGCTTCCAGCTCGTCGCGACCACGCTCCTGCTCCGACGTCAAGACCCAGCGCTGCTCCGGCTGCAGCAGACGGGGACCCGCAAGACCAAGCTCTTCGTCATCCAAGGCCTCCTGTGGCCACAGCAGGCTGCCGAGCCTTCACCCCCGAGCTGCGCAGCGTCGCGTGGCCCGGCAAGTTCAAGTCGGACCTGCCTCCTCGCTACGATGGTACGGCCGACCCCGCAGAGTTCCTCCAGCTCTACGAGCTGGGCATCGAAGCCGCCAACAGAGACGAGAAGGTCATGGCGAACTGGTTTCCCATGGCGCTCAAAGACGGGGCTCGTGCACGGCTCCCGAACTGGCCCTGTGCATGATCTCCTCACGACGAGATGCGTACCCGCTTCATCGCCTACTTCCAAGGTACTCGCGACCGGCCGCCCGCTGTGAGCGACATGCGCCGCATCAAGCAGCAACCAGGAGAGACCCTGCAGAAGTACATTCAGCGCTTCAACAACGCACGCCTCAAGATTCCCAAGGTGACGGAGAACAGGGCGTGTACCACGACCTCCACACCCACAACACCAGCGAATGTCAAGAACTCCGAGCCGTGCGAGAAGGGAGGATCGGCCGACGTCCTGACCGCAGCGACCGGGGCTACGGCCGAGGAGGAGGAAGGAACGCAGGACGCTGGGAAGACCGCGGCCCTCGCCAAGGATGGCGCGATCAACCTCGCGAGGATCGCTGGCAAGACCCGCCTCGCGAGGGAGGCTGGAGGGATCAGCCTCGCGAGGATAGCCCGCAAGGCAACGCAGGCCTCCCTCCTCTGCCACCGCAGCCAAGGAGAAATGAAGACCATCATCAGGACGAGGGGGCTGGGGCTTCAGGAGCCGCGATCGCTCAATCTCGGGCGGAGCTCAAGCCCCAGCCTCTCAACGCATCTTCAAGCAGTTCGCCCGCGAAGTGAATGCAGTCCTCCCCAAGCTCGAAGCCACACGCCCCCTCAGGTGGTCGGCATGCACCATCACGTTCAGCTCAGCGGATCAGCTCAAGTGTGCGGCCACAGCCGGAGTCCTCCCGATGCTCTGTTCCCCAATCATCAGCAACGTGCTAGTCACCAAGACCCTCATTGATGGTGGGGCTGGGCTCAACGTCCTGTCCGTGGACACGTTCAACAATCTTCAAGTGCCTTACAATCAGCTCCAGAAGACCAAGCCTTTCTCTGGGGTCACCGACGGCTCCACGGTCCCGATCGGGCAGGTTTGCCTCCCTGTCACCTTCGGCGCACGCGACAACTACCGCACCGAGCTCATCGACTTCGACGTCGCCCACATTCGCCTGCCATACAACGCAATCCTCGGGTATCCAACACTGGCCAAGTTCATGGCCGTAACCCACCACGGCTACAACGTCCTCAAGATTCCAGGAAGTGGCGGAGTCATCACGGTGCCCTGCGAAGAGAAAGACGCAGTGTGCTCCCTGGAGCGAGCCTTTCAGGCTGCATCACTGGAGGACCCGGATCGTGGAAGCAGGAGGCTTCCCGAGACCGCTCCCAAGAAGAAGAAGACATCGTCCGGCCCGGCCCCTCAGCAGGCAAGCCCCTCAGGGTCCGCACCTGCTCAAGGGGAACCTCCTTCTATCGCATAGGAAAGCGCACCCGGCGCCCTCCTCAGGCAGGGCTTGGGGGCTCCCCCCTAGAGGGCCACCGACCTTGCTGGGGTCACGAGGGAGGCGCTTGGGCACCACTTGGAGGCGTGTTTCGAAGCACGCTTCTCTCAAGAAGGAGCAAGGCAAGGAGGGCCAAACCCTCGTGGAGTTCGCCAAGAAGATCGCCCAGAGCTGCAAGAGTCAAGAGTCATGAGTGGCTGCCGCCACTGCCGTGGCTCCCCATCCAAGCGAGGATGGTGGGCTGCGTCTGCATCGACATACCAGGGCTCAACCGAGCCGCCTCAGAGTGCCTCGGCCCCTCTCGCGTGAGGCGGCTGAAGGTCCACCCACAACCACGTTCGCCTACCTTACTGCCAGTTTAACGCTGGCTGCCACGTACCAGCGCCTCATGAGGAGCATCTGGAAGCTCAAGAGGCTGCACTCCGCAGCCATGGCGGAGATGGAGATGGTCCACGAGGAGCCACCAGCGCCTCCGGAGCCTCCCGAGGACCCCGGGCACAGGGGCTCGTGAGGATCGGCTCCCGCAGCCCACCGAGTCTGCCGCACCAACAACCTTTCGTCTTCAACGCTACCAGGTGACATCGTTCAAGTTTCATTTCCAGCTGGGAGCGCCCCCCAGGGCTGCATTATTCCCAGGCCGCGTGGGTCCGTCCCTGCGGCGTGTATCCCTTTTACTTCCTGTTCCTAGCTTACCTTATCGGGAGCGCCCCTCGGGCTGCATCATCCCCAAGTCGCTCGGGTCCGACCGAGCGATGTTCGTCTTCCTTGCGCTTATCTAAATGGACTTGCTCCTTCGTGATTAACATGCCTGGCCTAGTTGCCCGCTCGACTAACACCAACTGATGGAGCTGCTCCCTAACGGCACGGCACTTGCGTGTGGGTCCGTCCCCGCAACACGAACAAACCTGAATGGCTGAGCTCTGGCCGCGGCAGCCACACATAGCGCTACCTCGTCAAGCCTTCAGTGCCTCGTCACCCTTCCGGGGCAACCAACGGCTGACTGACGGTCGTAACAGTGAACTTTCGTTTTTTTTCTGTGATGAGCCCACAGGATTTCTTCAAGGAGCAGCGTCAAGCGAGGCCCCCACGGTGTCTCCTTCACTCTCACCCGCGCGAACTGCTTGCACGTTAAAGGGGGGTGCCTGAGCATCGCGACTCAGGGCTCCTACTGGCTCTCCAGCCCTCACCCTCTGGCCTTGCCCACGACATCACGACCTGGCATACCAGCGACGGCTGAGACTCGCTCGAGGGCCGGGACCCGAGGACGTAGAGCAGAAAGGGGAGCAAAGGCGAGAGGGAGGGACACGTGAGGACCTCGCCAGCGACCCCTCGCTGCCGATGCAAGGACTGCAACGCGCAGGAAGCGACTCGATTCTCGAGATAAGTCACCCCGGAAGCATTAACTAACACAGCACCGTCCCTCACCAAATGCAATCCCGAAAGTTAGCAACGCCGCTCCCTTTCTCACCGAACGATGGCCGCTAGGGCGCTAAGGGGATCTCCCGAGCATCGCGACTCAGGGCTCTTCTGGGACCGGGCCGCTCACCTCCTGGCCTTGACCACGGCATCGCGACCTGGCATACCAGCGACGGCTGAAGCTTGCCTTGGGACTGGGACCTGTCAGCGCAGAGCATCAAGCCCTCGCGAGGTTCGAAAGGGAGAACTGAGCCAAGACGGGATGAGCAACTCACGCTGATTCACAACAGGGATCATATTAACAAACAGGGCCACAGGCACCTTACAAGCCCCCACGGGGCGCGCTTTTGATTCCTCGCAGGGAGTAGATCCTAAAGAACGCTAACTACACGCGCCCCTGCAAAAGACGCCATCATCAACAGCGGACCGTCGGGCACCGGCGCCAACCCCATCCAGATCAGGGGCGGCGACGGCCTGCCGAGCCCGCCCTGCTCCGAGAGCGGCGCAGGCTCGGGGGCTCGTAGCTGTTGTCGCTCGTCTCAGGAGTCGCGAAGAGCTCGGCGGAGTCGCTGGATCCTCCGACGCCTCCACCGCCTGAGGAGCTGCCGAGAGAGCGGCCAGCGGGCCTGGCCCTCGCCACGACAGGGCCTCGAACACCTCTCCCGGGGCAGCACTCCAGCCGGCGCCCTTCCGTGTCGAAGACCTTGAAGAGCATGACTGAGGCGCCGTCGTACTCCAGGTGGATCGCGAGATCGCCCCTTGTCCTGCAGACCCGACCGATCTCACCCCAGCCTTGAGTCATGAAGACCTCGCCCGGGGCAACAACCTCAACCTCTGCCCCGGTTGCGAGGGTGCCGCAGTCGGCGTGCTGCAGCCAGAGCTCCAGGGGTCCTCCCCGCGGAATCGCGGAGGCGAATAAGGGAGGAAGGCAAATCCAAGACTGAGGAGGCATGGCGGCATGGAGTACGAAATCCCGGGAGGAACCCTCGGTGTGGACTCTAGGAGGAACGACGCCCACCTTCGTGACCCGCCGGCGCCGACGACGGCGTCGCCCGTGGCGTGCGGCGTCAACCCCTTCAGAGCCTTCGATCTGGGCGTACAAGGGAAGCGGGAACCCCGGTGGTGGCCGCTCGCACCAGGGCCTCGGCACCACCTGGTGGTCACCCTCGTCCCGATGGCAAAGGGTTAGCTGCTTTCTTGGCGGAGCGGGTCAGGACCCTCTCGAGGAGCCTTTACCTTCTCTGCCACGGAGAACCGGCGGATCGGAGCCATTGTAGCAAGACGGAGCGAGAACCGGGAAGAAGAAGAAGCAAGCAGAAGCGGACCAGAGGAGCGCTCATCGTTCCGTACTTAAAGACAGAGGAGGCCAACCACCGACCTCCACGATCGTAGGTAATCATGACCCGCTTGGCATGCAGGGACTTGTCAATTCGTGCAGTTGCCGAGGAGTCGTGGGGAAGTGGAGGCGCCCAAGTCCAATCAACCACCATGCGGCGCCCAAGGCCGCAGGCTATTAGGGCCCGCGACGCTTCGCACTTGCCCCTTCGCCTCTCTGCTCGGCCAAGTCCGGGCGTGCCTTGGGCCCGGGGGCTACTGTCGGCGTTCTGGGAACGGGGGTCCCCAGACTTGCCTGCCTGCGGCCTGCGGCGTGGCTCAAAGGGGGGCCCATCACGGCCCATCTTCATCAACACGAGCTCAAGGCCATCGCGAGGGGCCAAGCCTCACGGGGCGGACGACAGGGAGCTTCCTCAGGCACGGCCTCATCAGGCTGGCTCGCGAGGAGGCGGAGAGATCAAGGCGGGGTACCTCACGAGGTGCCCATGACGTAGGCCATGACGATCAAGGGCGCCAGCGGGCGCCAGCCCGCGCAGTGTCCTCCTTTCCTCTTTGGTGCAAAGGGAGCAAGCGCAGGCGAGAGCATCAAGCAAAGGCGTCCATTTAGGTGCAACGAGACCAAGACCAGTCCAACGGCAGGAAGGAAGTCATGGTGGAGCCCAAACCGGCGTCACCACCAGAGCCTTTGACAGGCGAGGACCAACTTTAGTCAGGATAAGTGTACCATATGTTCCCCTTCAAAATGGCCAATTGTTGGCACCCTTCCCGCTCAATATTTGGGAAGAGGCCCAGGGCCTCTGCCTATAAATAGGACTAGCCACCCTGTGGTAGGGGATGATTCAGTGAAGATAGCAAGAGAACAAACGAGAGAGATAGAGAGAGGCGACTGAACTCCCCTAGCAGTTCATCGCAGACCAGCCAAGAATGACCCTCGCGAGGCTGTTCTTCCTTGTATTGTTCATCACCATCAGCCCAAGAGGCAATCCACCACACCACAAACTAGAGTAGGGTATTACACCACAATGGTGGCCCGAACTAGTATAAACCCTGTGTCTCTCGTGTTGTTCCTTTCGCAGTTTAGATCTTAGCGAGGTGGCGGGGTGAAGGTAGGTAGAGGGCGAGATTCCGCGCACACCCCAGTGTTCGAACCTCAAGGGTCTGCCGGAACTCGAAATCCCACACGATCCTTTTGTGAGGGGGCTCATGTTCTATTATGGGTTGGATTTTCATGATATAGCTCCGGACGCCGTCCTCCATATCTCGTCGTTCATTATAGTGTGCGAGGCCTTCCTCCATGTCACCCCACACTTCGGCTTATGGCTCAAGACCTTCAATGTGAAGCCGAAGATGATCGAGGGGCGACATGCGGAGTGCGGAGGTGCCGTAATAAGCAGGAACACTGATGCCCCATGGCCAGAGGGTTCTTTCCCAGAAGTATCCGACATATGGCAATGAAGGTGGTTTTATGTCACGGCTCCCAGAGGCACAAAGTGGGTGGCCGCCCCCGAGTTCCGCTCGGGCCCTCCATCACAACTAGCATCTTCGACCGACGTAGCACGGAATTGGGGGCCCGCTGGCGATGTACCAGTACTGCAGAGCCGCATCCAAGAGCTTCTTGAGAGGGACATTAACCTTGTCAGCATAATGCAAGTGATGCTAATCCGTTGAATGTTGCCGTGCAAACGCCGGCGTCTCCGGATGTGGGAGTTCAAACCAGAGGGTCTGCAGACTGTTAAGCACTTCTTCGGCTTGAAGCTCGAAGGGATGTGCAAATTATTCTTCGGGCCGAAAGTAGAGTGTCCGGACACCACCGAGGATGCGGGCCTAAGCTGCAATTGCCTAGATACCCAAGTAAGTAACCTTGATACCGGACACCTTGTTTTGTATTTGTCATAATTGCTTGTTCTGAAGATCATCCGTGGCCAGGAATGGCTCAGCAAGGAGGAGAGAATCAGGTGTCCGGCGCCACTTCCCGAAGGCTCGCCTGGTTCCACCATGGCCAAGATGCTTGACCGGGTACTCAGCAGAATGCCATGAGGGAAAGACAAGGGGAAGAACGAAGAAAACGAACTTCACACACTACGCATCCGAACCGGGGGAATTGTTACCTCCCCTAAGGAGGATAGTCGGGAAGGGGAGGCAAAGGCCTCCTCCCCGCGCGGGAAGAAGTGGGCTGCCTCCGAAGACTCGGAGACGGAGTTGCCCAAACCAGGGAAAATATATCACCAGGGGGCTCTGCCCCAACGGGCACCCTCACCGCGTCGTGCCCACCAACGGGCCAGCCCTCTAACGAGCTGTAAGTCAATCGTTAACTCAATGGTGTTGTGTTTCTCCTAGATCAATAACCAGGATCCGTCTTTTGCAGTCCGGCTAGCAGCTGTTCTCAACAGAGTTCGTCTTCGGGGGATCTTCCTCCGGAGATGATGGAGAGCGAGACCCCACCCACCTCTCCGGCTCATGAAGCGGGCAACACCGAGGTGTCGTCACGGAGGAGTCCGGATCTGCCGAAGCCGGAAGCCAATGCGTCAACCGCCCTAAGCCTGGAGCGTTCGGCTTCCATGAGGGGCGATGGGGAGGGTCCGGCACAGTTCAATGTCCGGCCAGACGTACTGACGGGCCTACTAGAGTGAGCTGCGCTCTCGGAGGAGCACCGCTCATTAATGAGCGCGGTGCTCAAGAAGATTTCAACCGCTACAAGCGGTTTGAATGAAGCATTTACAAGCCTGCTCAGAGGCTTTGAGGTATGTAGTGAAGAATACACCATTTTATGGCTGTGAGGCACGCGCTAGGTGTGCTCCATATAGATAGTAGCCCCTGAGACTCTGGTTGCCCTCCCTAAGCGGCAAATGGGGGATCATAAACCAATGACTGCTTTGTAAATACATGCAGGTACCTGTGGGTCTGGCCGCCGACCAGTCCGGTGAAGTTGCCGAACTAACGAGGCAGATTGGATCGATTGATGCTGATATCACGTTGGTGAACGAGCGGCTGGACAAATCACAAGGTATGTGCTCTACCTTCCTTTGTATAGGAAAATATGAAGGCGGCATGATATTAATGTAATATGTTTGGACTACAGATGGTGCTGCTGCCGTGGAGGCCCTGAGGGCGGAACTTGCCCAAGCCAAGGAACAAGCTCGGGTTAGCAATGCGACTGCCCTAAAGGCGACCGAGGAATTGAGAGCCGAATAGGGTGCTCATCGCTGAAGCAAGGAAAAGATAGCCGAAATGCCTGTGGAGTTAAAAGATGCCGCTGACCGGTATGAGCTCCTTAAAAAGGAGCATAAGGATAGTTCGGCCGACCTGAACAAGGCACTTTATGCCACCAAGGAAATACGGACCGAGCTCAGGGGTGAGTGGGAGAAGCTTCAACAGGCTGGTAAAATCGCGGCTAGGGGCTCCTACTTGCTGCAGACGAAGTTTTTCGATCTGAAGTACGCTCCCCTGGATGGACGCTGGAGTCCTGCGGACGCGTATGCGGATTTGGCGAAGAGTACAACTGACGCTGCCAAGTTCTTCGAAGATCAGGGTGATAAGGAAGTGGAGAAGCTTTTCTGGTCGCAATTCAATGCTCCCACTCGCCCGCTGTCGTTAAGTGACAAGATGGCTGTTGTAGCGGAGCTTCACAGGCTGTCCGGGCTTGCAATGCGGTCTGTAATAGATCATCTTTGGCCGAAGGGGCCTAAGCCGGACAGTTACTTTGGCTTGGTGCAATAGTTCCTTGGGGCCGTACCTCAGATCGATGCTATGAGAAGGTCGGCGTGCATAGAAGGTGCACGGATGGCCCTTGCCCGTGTTAAAGCATATTGGACAGATATGGAGGCCACCGTTGTGGCGACCCAGAATCCGGAGGGAGGCCAATATCCGGCCGAGCACTATTTGGCGCAGGTAACAGAAGGTGCCCGCCTAATAGAGGCGCAGTGCTCGAAGAATGTCTTATTCGAGTGATGAATCGAATCATTGTAAAAGCAATGTTATTTTGGTTATAAGGCTATATTTATACTTTTTGCCCGAAAGTATTATTCTGTCCCTTGTGCGGTCGTTTTGTATATATATATATATACATTTAATCCAAAAGTTAGCAGTCGTTGGCTTCAGCCCCCACGCATATAATGCGGGGGTGTTCGAGAAAAATATGCATAATCACACTTGATCCAATGTCTTGGTCCATTAAGGAGGTGATTGCACGTTGAACTAGGCAACCAGACTATATATCTGTAACGCTTTCGCTTAGCCATGGGAATCTAATGGTGGGGCTACTATGTAGCCCCTGGTACCTTCGCTTGCATCCGAATACGGGCGCGTGTGTACATGACCGGGAAACGGTCCTTCGTTAATGCAGAGGGATCCTAAAGATTCCGATAAGTCTTCGAGTGGTTGAACAGTCTCTCTCTGCCATGACAGTCAGTTTTCGGCTTTCTCTACTGAGGTGCTCGTCCGGAATAACCAGGGCACAATCGCAGTAGTTCTCCTTTGGCCACCTTAGCCGATAAGAACGGAACGTAAGGCAGCAAACCCAGGAGCCGGGCAAACCCAACATTTGACCAAAGACATGATTCGGAGCTGATGCATATAAGGCCAAACTCGTGACGCCGAACACTCCCGAAGGTATTCGGACTTTATAATGCATTTATGGGCTCAAGAATGCCCGTTCATTATAAACCCTGTGTTTCCAGGTACGTGCGTTCATCTGTCGTGGCGAAATGCCAATAACGGCAGTATCCTGTGTGGGTATGGAACACCTAGGATGGTTAAACAACAAGAGGCAATAGAAAAGGTTTACACAGGGGCTTAATCTAAAAAGAAACCTGTTGAGCGGGGCCCTGCTGCACGTCTGCGCCTTTGTCTCTGTTGTGCCGTATCTTGGAAGGGTATCGCGCGAACGTTGTCTGTGAAAAAGAGAACTCGTAGGAGAGTACAACGTAAGTATGCGATGGATAATAAAAGTGTAAGATGTTGGCCTGCCAATAAGGTTAAGCCAAGTGTGGGGCTGTATTAAATATTTATAGCCCCTGGTGTCCGCTATGGGATTACATATATGGTGCCCGATTCAATTTTATCCGGGCGACCGGACTCGTCTAACCGTGTCTGTGGTCTTAATGACCAGTCATGTTTTCTAATATTGGAGGTCTCTTATAGTCAGACTGCTAGGGCCGTCGCGTGTTCCTCTGCGCGTGAAGAGCGCTATGTGATTCCGCTAACGGTGATGACGCCACGTGGACCGGGCATCTTGAGTGTAAGGTAGCCATAGTGCGGCAGTGCGTTGAAGCGAGCGAAGGCCTTTCTTCCAAGCAATGCGTGATAGTCGCTTTGGAAGGGTGCGATGATGAAGAGTAGTTTTTCGCTTCTGGAGTCGCCTGGAGAGCCGAATGTTACCTCCAGTACGACGAAGCCCCTGTTGTAGGCTTTAACGCTTGGTATCACCCCTTCAAAGGTGGTGTTGCTTTGATTAATTTTGGATGGGTCTATCCCCATCCTGCGGACAGTGTCCTCATATATTAAACTAAGACTGTTGCCGCCGTCCATGAGGACGTGGGTGAGATGGTACCCGTCGATTATTGGGTCAAGAACCGAGGCCTTTGATCCTCCGCACCGGATACTAGTTCGGCCGTCCAAGTGATCGAAGGTGGGTATCCAGTAGTTAGGAGTGGGTACGGTGGGCTCTATGGCATATGCGTTTCTGAGCGCGTGTTCGTGCCTTCTCGTGGATGTATGAGTCGCGTGGATCATGTTTACTGTTTTAACGTCTGGCGGGAATTTTTTCTGTCCCCCAGTGTTTGGTTGGCGAGGTTCATCCTCGTCTTCACTTGGTGTTTCCCTTCCCTTGTGTTTGGCATTTAATTTGCCGCTCGCTTGAAGACCCAAAGACTCTCTCATGCGTGTGGTTCATAGATTTGTCGTGGGTGCCATGAATTTGGCATAGTCTGTCTAGGACTCTATTCGCATCGGACGGTCCCTCTTTACCGCCTTTTAGATGGCTTATTTTGTTGATCAGGTCGAGAGCCCTGAATCCGGCATTAACCGATGTGTTATCCGTGCTCGCTTCCTTGTTTTGGCGTTTGTTTTTATTACGCCGTGGCTTCCCGTTGCCATCCCTTATTTCGGATGTGCTGGGGTCGCTGGTGCCTTTACGGGCTAGCCAGCTATCTTCACCCGCGCAAAAGCGGGTCATGAGGCTTGTTAAGGCTGCCATTGTCCTCGGCTTTTCTTGGCCGAGGTGTCTGGTGAGCCACTCGTCACGGGTGCTGTGTTTGAATGTCTCTAAGGCTTCGGCATCCGGACAATCGACAATTTGATTCTTCTTAGTGAGGAATCTGTTCCAAAGCTTGCGGGCGGACTCTCCGGGTTGTTGGATTATGTGACTTAAATCGTCGGCATCCGGAGGCCGGACATAGTCTTCGAGTTCCTCCCAACTCCCAATTGAATTTTCGGGGAGGCTTTTCAACCAGTGTCAAGTTGGTCCCTTCAGTTTGAGGGGAAGGTATTTGATGGCGTGGAGGTCATCCCCACGAGCCATATGTATATGCAGGATAAAATCCTCAATCCAGACACCTGGGTCTGTCGTTCCGTCATATGCCTCTATATTCATAGGTTTAAAGCCCTGTGGAAATTCATGGTCCAGTACTTCTTCGGTAAAGCACAGGGGGTGAGCAGCCCCTCTGTATCTGGACGTGTTGTGGCATGCCGTCGGCTGTTGTTCTGTCTAGTGTTTATTCCGAACTGGTATTAGATTGGCATAATCGTTTTGGTGACCATAGTCCCTCGCCGGGGTGTGTCCTTTAGATCCATAAATGGACCTGGCCGCGCCATCTTTCTTATCCAGGTGCTCATGTAGATCGTGCGCGGCGTCGGTAGCCGCTTTGTTGCAGTTATGAAGTGGCACGGCTTCGTCGTCGAATTCTGGTAGTAGCTTGAGTTTTGGATAGCTCTTTGTATGGCGATCATCGCCGTATCTTTCTTCAGTGTCTAGCACTTTATTCCATCTGCGATTGAGCGTTTCCTGTGCGGCTTGGAGCCGTTGCTTCTGCTTCTTTAGACCTTTTGTGGTGGCCATAAGCTTTTTGTGGAGGTTATCTCGTTCCACGCATTTTTCCCGGATGATGAATGCATCGTCATCCGGACTTCTTTCTTGTGCTGGTTCGGTTTGATGACCTCGTCCGTCGGGATCATTGTCCTCGGGCGTCTGCTCCGAACTGTGTTCGGGGTGGCCTGGTTTGCCCTGCTCCATCGCTAGGTCCGTATGGTCATTGTTGCCTTTGAAGTTGACTGTAGTATCGATCCATCTGGTGCTCTTGTCACTATTTTTACTGTTGCTGGACTTAGAACGGCGTCTGCGCCGTCGCTTTGGCTTTTGCCCGGGGGTTTTATCTTCCGGATTGTCGCCTTTGTCCTGTTTGGGCGTATCCACCATGTATATGTCGTGTGACGAGGCAGAAGTCCAGCGCCCCATAGATTCCAAATCTTCTCCTGCATCGTCGTCCATACCATCGATGCCTTCGGAGTCGAAGTCAGGCACGTCGGTTAAATCATCGACCGTGGCTATGAAGTGGGTGGTGGGTGGGCAACGAATTTCTTCGTCGCCTGCTTCCCACTTGAGCCGGACATAGTTTGGCCCATAATTTTCTGTCAAAGAGAGAGTTTTTAACGAGTTCAGCATGTCGCCAAAGGGCGAGTGCTGGAAGATATCCGCAGCGGTGAACTCCATTACCGGAGCCCAACCTGGCTCGACTGGCTCGGGAGTGCACGGACCGGAACCAACATCCGGATACGAATCCGGGGGTCCGTAGTCACATGCCACCACAGAGGTAAGGCTCGTGTTCGGCTCCACCTCCGATGAGTGTGCGACCTGCGGGGCGGGGTCCAGCCCTCCGTCCTTAGGCAACGCAGCCTTCTGCGGATTTAGGTCCGAGGCTACTGCGGGGGTGATACCCCAAGCTTTGTCCGACAGCAGGCCTAAGTCGTGCTCATCGCGACTGTCCGGTGCTCCTGGCATAGGCCCGAATCCATCGAAGATCCAGTCTCCGCGGATGTCCGCCATCCAGTTTAGGTTTCCGATCCTGATCTGGTGGCCAGGGGCGTAGCTATCGATCTGCTCCAGATGGCCAAGCGAATTGGCCTGCAGGGTGAAGCCGCCGAACATGAAGATTTGTCCGGGGAGAAAGGTCTCACCCGGGACAGTGTTGTTGACGATGGTTGAAGGAGCCATCGAGCCCTGTAGCGACGACACAGAGGAACTCTCAATGAAAGCACCAATGTCGGTGTCAAAACCGGCGGATCTCGGGTAGGGGGTCCCGATCTGTGCATCTTGGGCTGATGGTAATAGGAACCAAGGGACACAATGTTTACCCAGGTTCGGGCCCTCTCGATGGAGGTAAAACCCTACATCCTGCTTGATTAATATTGAAGATATGGGTAGTACAAGAGTAGATCTACCACGAGATCGTAGAGGCTAAACCCTAGAAGCTAGCCTATGATGGTAATGACTGTAATTGTGATCGGCCTTTGAAAGTGCAACTATCCCTAGGTGGTTTTGGTAATTCATAACAACATATAGCTCATTGAGCTAATTCTATTCCAAGACTATTATTTCAGGAAAGCTCAATGAATGGCTTGGCGTGGATGATGAAAGTGGATCCCTCAAAATACTAAGGACAAAGGATTGGCTCAAGCTCAAAAGCTCAAGACTCTTCATTTTATATTTTAGTGATCCAAGATCACATTGAGTCTATAGGAAAAGCCAATACTATCAAGGAGGGATGAGGTGTTGCTTAATGAGCCTCTTGCTTCATGTGCTTAGTGATATGCTCCAAAACCCTCAGCTATTTTCTCACATCCACAAATGACCTAAACCTAAAGCCAAAATCGGTCACACCGATTCTTCCTACCGGGCGCCACCGATTTGAAATGTCATAGCCACTGCCACAAACCCTAGGCAAATCGGTCCTACCGATAGGGATCTCGGTCTCACCGAGATGGGATTGTAATCTCTCTGTTTCCCTTCGTAACGTTTCGGTCTAACCAAAGTGAGCGAGATCGGTCCCACCGAGATTGCAATGTAAACTCTCTGTTTCCCTTTTGTAACATTTCGGTCTCACCGAAAAGAGCAAATCGGTCCCACCGAGTTTACCTGACCAACTCTCTGGAAAGCTTATTACCAAAATCGGTCTCACCGAGTTTGTGTAATCGGTCTTACCGAGATTACGTTATGCCCCAACCCTAACCGAATCGGTCTCACCGAGTTGCATGTCAGTCCCACCGAAAATCACTAACGGTCACTAGGTTTACTAAATCGGTCCGATCGAGTCTGTTGAATCGGTCTCACCGAGTTTGGTAAATTGTGTGTAACGGTTAGATTTTGTGTGGAGGCTATATATACCCCTCCACCTCCTCTTCATTCGTGGAGAGAGCCATCAGACTGAACCTACACTTACAACTTACCATTTCTAAGAAAGAACTACCTACTCATGTGTTGAGGCCAAGATATTCCATTCCTACCATATGAATCTTGATCTCTAGCCTTCCCCAAGTTGCTTTCCACTCAAATCCTCTTTCCACCAGATCCAAATCCTATGAGAGAGAGAGTTGAGTGTTGGGGAGACTATCATTTGAAGCACAAGAGCAAGGAGTTCATCATCAACACACCATTTGTTACTTCTTGGAGAGTGGTGTCTCCTAGATTGGCTAGGTGTCACTTGGGAGCCTCCGACAAGATTGTGGAGTTGAACCAAGGAGTTTGTAAGGGCAAGGAGATCGCCTACTTCGTGAAGATCTACCGCTAGTGAGGCAACTCCTTCGTGGGCAACGGCCATGGTGGGATAGACGAGGTTGCTTCTTCGTGGACCCTTCGTGGGTGGAGCCCTCCGTGGACTCGCGCAACCGTTACCCTTCGTGGGTTGAAGTCTCCATCAACATGGAGGTACCACCTATCGGAACCACGCCAAAAACATCTGTGTCTCCAACTGCGTTTGAATCTTCCAAACCCTTCCCTTTACTTTCTTGCAAGTTGCATGCTTTAATTTCCGTGGCCTATATAATCTTTGCATGCTTGCTTGATTTGTGTGATGATTGCTTGACTTGTCCTAAGATAGCTAAAATCTGTCAAACTCTAAAATTGGGAAAAGGTTAAGTTTTTAATTGGTCAAGTAGTCTAATCACCCCCCTCTAGACATACTTCAAGGTCCTACAAGTGGTATCATAGCTTTGGTCTCCATTTGCTTTGATTTCCATAGCTTTTGGTGGTCATAGCCTTGGTTTCACAACCTAGGAGAGTATGGCGTCTAGCGAGGGAAATTATCACCGTAGAGGTCCTTACTTTGATGGTACTAATTTTGCTAGTTGGAAGCATAAGATGAAAATGCATATTCTAGGACATAACCCCGCCGTTTGGGCAATTATTTGTATTGGCTTGCAAGGTGAATTCTTTGATGGGAGAGAGCTGAACCGTGAAGCTAATGCGGAAGAATTGAAGATGTTGCAATACAACGCTCAAGCTTGTGATATCATCTTCAACGGATTGTGCCTCAAGAATTCAACAAAATCAGCCGTCTTGAGAATGCAAAAGAAATTTGGGATACTTTGATTGATATGCATGAAGGTACCGAATCCGTCAAGGAATCCAAGTTGGATGTGCTCCAAAGTCAGCTTGATAAGTTCAAAATGAATGATGGTGAAGGTATCGCTGAAATGTACTCTAGGCTTGCTCTTATTACAAATGAGATTGCCGGCTTTGGGAGTGAAGAGATGACCGACAGATTCATCATCAAGAAGATCCTAAGAGCATTGGATGGAAAGTATGATACTGTGTGCACATTGATCCAAATGATGCCAAACTACAAAGATCTCAAGCCAACGGAAGTCATTGGAAGAATTGTTGCTCATGAGATGTCACTCAAGGATAAGGAGGAACTTCACAACAAGTCAAGTGGTGCTTACAAAGCCTCAAGTGAAGCTCCCACATCATCAAGTGATAAACAAACCTTCAATGAAGAACTTAGCTTAATGGTGAAGAACTTCAACAAATTCTACAAGAGTAGAAGCAAAGAAAGAAGCTCCAAGTCAAGGACTTACCATGACAAAAGATCTTCTAGTCGAGAGCGCAATTGCTACAATTATGGGAGGCCTGGACACTATTCCAATGAGTGCATGGCACCCTACAAAAGAAGAGAAGATTCTCCAAGAAGAAGAAGCAAAAGAGAAGAATCACCACCAAGAGAGAGGAGGAGTAGAGATGATCGTTATAAACGAAGATCCTCACGGAGAAGCAAGGATTCGGAAAGGTAGGACAAGTCATCAAGGAGCTACACAAAACAAAGACATCAAGCTCATGTTGGTGAATGGGTATCCGGCTCCGACTCCGACAAACACTCCGAGAGAAGCTATCACTCCGACTCCGAATATACTCAAGATGAAGGTGTTGTCGGTCTAGCACTTGTGTCAACCAACTCCTACGACATATTTGATTCACCAAATGAAGGAATTGGAAGATACTTCATGCCCAAAGGTCCAAAGGTAACACATCCTGAGTATGTTGATTTCAATAGTGATGAAGATGACTTGCTTGTGGATGATGATTTACTTGTTGACAACTCTAGTGATGAATACTATGATGAAATGTCAATTAATCATGCTAATCAAGATAAAACAAATGACAATGATAAGGAGAAGATTGAGCTTCTAACTAAAGAACTAAACACTCTTAAGTTGGCTCATGAAACTATCTTCGAAGATCATCGAGAACTTTTAAGGGCTCATGAGAAGTTACGCTTTGAAAAGCTCAATCTTGAGCAAGAGCATGAGTTCTTAAAAGCAATCAATGATGATCTCCGTAAGAAAAGTTCTTCTTACATTGCCAAGCATTCACTCCTATCTAGTTACATGCCTCAAGTCAAGTCTAGTAACAAGTACAAGAAAGATACTTCCTCTAGTAGTAACAATAATTATGTCAAATCCAATATTGTTGCTTCTAGTAGTTCTCTTGATTCCACTAATGATTCTCTTAGTCAAGTTACACTTGAGCAAGAAAATAGCTTATTGAAAGGAATTATAGAGAAAGGTGTTTACAAGAGCCTTGCCGGGAGTAAGCAATTCGAGGAAATTGTATGCAAGCAAGGAAGACACCGGAAGAATCAAGGTGTTGGTTTTGAACGAAAGTTCAATGCCAATGGACTTGAGTGGGAAGAAGATCAATACCCCAAGACGAAGTTTGTTCCTCAACAAGTGAAGTATGATCCTACTTCCTTCAAGGGAACACAAGCACAAGATGATCTTCCACCACAAGACAACAAGAACAAAGGCAAGGACAAGCTTCAAGAAGAGATTGATGCATTTGAAGAAGCACCTAAGGTCTCGGTCAAGTGGATTCCCAAGACTACGTCAAGTTCTACTTCATCAAGTACAACTACAACTCCAAGGATTCCCATCAAGATGATGTGGATCCTGAAGAAGAAGAACTAGAGAGTTATTGAGGGTGACTCCGCCAACATTCTTCACACATATCATTATGGCAAGGACAAGTGCAATCAACTTCCACATCTTGCACTAGTTTGAGTCACAAACCCTCATGTTGGTAAGGCAAGGGACAAGGTAACCTAATGATTTCATGGACATCATCTTGTGTGTGCATCACTCTATGTCTATGGATATTCTTGTTTGTTCCTTGTGGGACTAACCCATGTAGGCAAGTTGAAAGTGCAACTCACTCCAAAGGATTGCTCCAATTGATCTACATCAACATTGAGCATCCACGTCTTCAACACCTACATAAAGTCATCATCGACAAAACCCAAGGTTAGTTCATCCCTCTAAGGGGGGATCTCACATCTAGGGGGAGCTTAACTCTAAGAATTGAATCAAAGCAACTCTAATGGTGTGAACACATCAATGCATTATGTAAAAGTGGTAACCCCACTTGAGCTTAAACGATGAGTATGACCTATGATCAAATGTTATCATTTGACTCCTAAGTCAATATACTCATATATAGATGACCTAGTCATCGCCATTTGTTTGATAGATGCTAGAATTGGTTGTGCATGCTTTGCCACATATTTCATTTGCTATCTTTTTGTGTGAGAATGTTGGTGCATATTTTACTCATTCAAGGACATCCACTTGTTGTTTTGATTGTTTGGTTCTTTCTTCTTTTGGCCAAGTGGATGTACAAGAATGCCTAAGAACCTTCTCTAGCTATCTATGATTTTCTCGTCTCAAACTCTATTCATGCTACATCACAAAATTTGATCAAGTCAGATTCGAACCACTCTGTGTGAGGAGCACTCGGAGTCCCCGATTCGTCATAGACTTAAACTTCCAAAACTTCTTTTGATTCTTGGTCTGACCGATTCCTCCATTTCGGTCCTACCGAGATCACTAAGTCGATCTAGGTTTTCAATCTCGGTGCAACCGATTTGAACTTTTCGGTCACACCGAGTTGTTGTAACTGAACACAGTTATGCATCTCGGTGCCACCGAGTTGTTCCACTCGGTCACACCGACATTGTGGTCAGCTATATATAGTCACGGGCAAAATTTGGAAATTTCTCCGAACCCCTTAAGCGCAATAGCTCACTCTGCCTCCAGTGGTCTCCAGATCGTCTCCTCGCCGCCACCGCCTCCTGTCATTGCTGGTCTCCGCCGTCAACGGAATTCAACCTCGCCGTTGCCGTCAGAAGCGAGTCCATCGCCGAGCTAGGGTATGGACTCGATCACAGTGCTATCCTCGTCCGATTCCTAGCACATTGTGTTCTTATTGATTCTTGCCATGATTGAAACACTCCTATCCAGTCAATGCAATCCGTAGATTAGATGAGATTTGAAAATTTAGGGTTAGGTTTCATAGAAACCATCTCGGACCCACCGAGTTGAAAAACTTGGTCCCACCGATTTGGCTTATGCCATTGCACTAGTAACTCTCGGTCTGATCGAAAATTGCTAATCGGTGCGACCGATTTTAGGACTTTGTGAAACCCTAGCAGTCTCGGTGCCACCAAACTGTGACTCGGTCCAACCGAGTTCATCAGTTTAGGTTCCAAAACTGCTTCGGTATCACCGAGTTTGAAAATCGGTTGATCCGAAATGCTTTCTGTGGAAAACTAAAACTGAATTTTTGAATCATTCTTTTGCAAAAATCTCTGCATTTTGTGATGCTCATCCACTCTATCTCATCTATAACTCTTCACAGTGGTCAAGAATCGGTGTTTGCAAGATGTCGCACCCGGAGTGATAGTCGTAACAGTCGTCAAGGGCAGATGCACATGAGTGAGGGCACTAGTCCCTCAAGCAGCTCAGATGAGGGCAGCAGAAGCACTCCTAGCAACCTGCCTAAGGCTGCTACCAGGCAAAGGAAGAAGAGAACCTCAGACTCTGAAGATGAGGATTATAGAGCAGAAGAAGATGAGACTACCTCAAAGAAAGTAGTACTCAAAAGGAGTATGGCTCATTAAGCATACAAAGCCGTGCATGAAGATTAAAAGGCCTGCAAGAAGACAACCAATGTCCAAAGCCAGAATCTCAACTCAACAACCTGAGAAGCATGATCCCAAAGAGCCAGCTGCTGAAGGAAAGAAAAGGAAGGAAAGGGTCAAGAAGACCATGGCCAGAGTTGTTGGTCAACCTTCCATGATGGAAGAGGAAGAAGAGCTTCTTTGCACCAGCAACCAAGGCACCAAAGCTTATGGGTGATGCTATTAGATCATGGGCTGACAAATCTAAGCCCAAGTAAGCACCCAAAGATGACCCCAAGGCCAAGTCTGCACCAAATAAGAATCACAGGAGTATTCCAGCCCATCGAGAAGAACAAGGCCCCAAAGTGCACGAGGTTGCCGAGGAGGAAGATGAAGAAGGACAAGTTCGAGGAAGCTCAAACCCAAGATCCCAGACCACAATGATGCTCATCCTGTGGCTGAAAACATGAAGATCAGGAGAGATAATGGGTTGAGGCTATGGAGATTGGCAGATCCATATGCCACAAGGAGAAGGACTGCTGTTGATTACAGGTTCCATACAAAGGAACAACAGGACTTCTATGAGACAATCTTGTTGGCAAGAAGCCCATTGTGTGTGATATGAGGTGGGTCGACTGGACCTACATGAAGGAAAATGAAGAGCACTATCCTGGAGTGCAAGACAGTTTTGTTGCTTGTGGAGTTGCAGATTTTGTTGGGCAAAAGCTCACCAACTGGAATGATGAACTTATCATGCAATTCT
The DNA here is from genome assembly GCA_021605145.1 of Aegilops bicornis. Lineage (NCBI taxonomy): Eukaryota > Viridiplantae > Streptophyta > Magnoliopsida > Poales > Poaceae > Aegilops > Aegilops bicornis. Next base: position 414,592,332 of record CM038672.1, read on the forward strand.
ACTCCACAGCACACTTCTATCTAGATGGGAGGATAGTTTGGATGTCTGAAGGTACAAGGTACCAGTCAACTATTAAGGAGTGGGCAATACTGATAAATGCCCCAAAGGAAAATGATGATGACCTGGATGTATATGCAAAGAAGAAAATGGATCATAACTCAATGGCACATATGTACAAGGAGATCCCAGATGATGCAATTGAGACTTTCTCTTTTGGATCAGTCCACTTTCTTCTGTCAGGGCTGCCTACAATCAATTGGATCCTAAGGCACACTCTATTGCCTAAGTCGGTGACCACAACATGATCAGAGGGCATGCAATCAATATGTTGCATTTATTTGATGTGCCTCGTAAATTCAAGGTCATGAGCCTTATAGTTGAAACCATTAAGAGGACTGCAGCAGATCATAAGAGGAGTTGTGGATATGCCTCTCAGATTCAGGAGTTGATTAACTCAAAGATGGGCACAGACAAATATCTATTGGATAAGGAACATTTTCCACTCTATCCAGACTTTGAGGACAATCAGGTTGTCATGAATGAGAATGATCCATCATCAGTTCAAGCTCAAGAGAAGAAGGAGAAGGCAAGGAAGGAGAAGGCTGCCAAGATGCCAACTCAAGAGGAGGCATCTGAGTATTTCTTGAAGAACAAGCAGGAGTAGTTTGGTTACTTGATAGCATCATCTTTGAGGATTGAGAAGGGATTGGCCACCCTCACTCAAAATCATGAGAGGTTGGAAAGAATCATGGAACAAAAATTCTATGATCTAGATGTCAAAGTAACTGAGATTCAGTCAGTTGTGGAGCAGCTGCAGGATGACATGCAGGAGAGGAAGGGCAAGAATACCACTAATGTATTTGCCAGAGTGCCTAGAGCTCAGAGATCAGATGCAGTGCCACTGCCAGACACCAGAGCAACATCATCTGGACCAGCTACAGCTCCTAGAGCTCCAGTGCAACCAGCTCCAGCATCAACTCCTCCAGCTCCCTCTACATCAACTGAAGTCTTCGTCCAAGGAGCCATCTCTACACCACCACCAAGATCAAGCACGAGAGTCGATCTAGCACTATGCATTTCCTATGAACTTTTTGGTAACTTGTTGCCAAAGGGGGAGAAAAATGTATAGATCATAGGCTTCGAGAGAGAGAGTGTGTTGCTTTTGTTCTCTCTTGATTTGGTGGTTCAAACTTGTTTCCTTTTGATTGCTTGAGATACTATGCTATTCCTGTGAGACATTGATGATCATGTGTTTGATCATAAGCTACACTTATGCATGTTTGATGATATTATCTTATCTATCCTATGTGATCATTCACTTTGCTTGGTGATGAGTGCATGTATTCAATCTTTATCATTTTGAGCGCTCCACCAAGATGTATGTGACATGGAAGAGTAACCCATGAGCCTAATTTATTGTGCATTTGCAGTCCAAAGCAAACCTTAAACTATGCACAAATTTAGGGGGAGCTCTTGCTTATCACATACTTCTCAAAGCGACGATGCTTTTCAATCTTATTATCATTTGTCGAAGCTTTGATCTATATGTTGTCATCAATTACCAAAAGGGGGAGAATGAAAGAGCAACTATCCCTAGGTCGTTTTGGTAATTCATAACAACATATAGCTCATTGAGCTAATGCTATTCCAAGACTATTATTTCAGGAAAGCTCAATGAATGGCATGGCGTGGATGATGAAAGTGGATCTCTCAAAATACTAAGGACAAGGGATTGGCTCAAGCTCAAAAGCTCAAGACTCTTCATTTTATATATTAGTGATCCAAGATCACATTGAGTCTATAGGAAAAGCCAATACTATCAAGGAGGGATGAGGTGTTGCTTAATGAGCCTCTTGCTTCATGTGCTTAGTGATATGCTCCAAAACCCTCAGCTATTTTCTCACATCCACAAATGACCTAAACCTAAAGCCAAAATCGGTCACACCGATTCTTCTTACCCGGCGCCACCGATTTCAAATGTCATAGCCACTACCACAAACCCTAGGCAAATCGGTCCTACCGATAGGGATCTCGGTCTCACCGAGATGGGATTGTAATCTCTCTGTTTCCCTTCGTAACGTTTCAGTCTAACCGAAGTGAGCGATCGGTCCCACCGAATGTAAACTCTCTGTTTCCTTTTGTAACATTTCGGTCTCACAGAAAAGAGCAAATCGGTCCCACCGAGTTTACCTGACCAACTCTCTGGAAAGCTTATTACCAAAATCGGTCTCACCGAGTTTGTGTAATCGGTCTTACCGAGATTACGTTATGCCCTAACCCTAACCGAATCGGTCTCACCGAGTTGCATGTCACCCCACCGAAAATCACTAACGGTCACTAGGTTTACTAAATCGGTCCGACCGAGTCTGTTGAATCGGTCTCATCGAGTTTGGTAAATTGTGTGTAACGGTTAGATTTTGTGTGGAGGCTATATATACCCCTCCACCTCCTCTTCATTCGTGAAGAGAGCTATCAGACTGAACCTACACTTCCTACTTACCATTTCTGAGAAAGAACTGCCTACTCATGTGTTGAGGCCAAGATATTCCATTCCTACCATATGAATCTTGATATCTAGCCTTCCCCAAGTTGTTTTCCACTCAAATCCTCTTTCCACCAGATCCAAATCCTATGAGAGAGAGTTGAGTGTTGGGGAGACTATCATTTGAAGCACAAGAGCAAGGAGTTCATCATCAACACACCATTTGTTACTTCTTGGAGAGTGGTGTCTCCTAGATTGGCTAGGTGTCACTTGGGAGCCTTCGACAAGATTGTGGAGTTGAACCAAGGAGTTTGTAAGGGCAAGGAGATCGCCTACTTCGTGAAGATCTACCGCTAGTGAGGCAAGTCCTTCGTGGGCTTACGGCCATGGTGGGATAGACGAGGTTGCTTCTTCGTGGACCCTTCGTGGGTGGAGCCCTCCGTGGACTCGCAAGAACTGCTACTCCTTCGTGAGTTGAAGTCTCCATCAACGTGGAGGTACGATAGCACCACCTATCGGAACCACGCCAAAAACATCCGTGTCTCCAATTGCGTTTGAATCCTCCAAACCCTTCCCTTTACTTTCTTGCAAGTTGCATGCTTTAATTTCCGCTGCCTATATACTCTTTGCATGCTTGCTTGATTTGTGTGATGATTGCTTGACTTGTCCTAAGATAGCTAAAATCTGTCAAGCTCTGAAATTGGGAAAAGCTTAAGTTTTTAATTGGTCAAGTAGTCTAATCACCCCCCCACTAGACATACTTCAAGGTCCTACAGCCTTCTAAGGACCAACCTCTCCGGTTTATATAGGCACCGGAGAGGGCCAGGGTTTACATGTAGTCGGTTACAAGGAAGGAAATACAATATCCGGATCGCCAAGCTTGCCTTCCACGCCAAGGAGAGTTCCATCCGGACACGGGCGAAGTCTTGAGTCTTGTATCTTCACGCTTCAATAGTCCGGACGATGTATACAGTCCGGCTGTCCGGATACCCCCTAATCCAAGACTCCCTCAACTGCCACAATTCGACGACGAGGTCTTTGAGCCAATACCGTCAAGATACAATCACGACGATCAACCTGACCGACCACCACGTGGACGGGACAAAATGACTAATTATGCCGAATACCAGCCCGCGCCCCCTCGCTGTAGAGGCAAGGGGACAGCTGCTCCGGGCTACACGTATGACCTACATCAGGACCTGACCAATAGAGCCGATCAGACCCGATCAATCTATGGATCAAGAGAACATTCTCCAGCATGAGATGAGGGCCACCAGGCATGGAACGACAAACATAACCAAGTCTAGAGTCAGCCCAGAACTCAGATGTCATCCAAACTCCATCGCGATGTGGCCTGATATAGAGGTGTCGCGCACCCTATGTGCTTTCCCAATGAGGTAATGCAACACCAATTTTCGGAAGGGTTTAAACCCGTAAACATCGAGCCATACGATGGAATGACAAATCCCGTTGTATGGATTGAAGATTTTCTTCTCCGCATTCACCAGGCTCGCGGAGATGATCTCCATTCCATTAAATACCTCCCTCTAAAGCTAAAAGGACCAGCACGACACTGGTTGAATAGCCTCCCAGAGAACTCCATTGGCAGCTAGGAAGACTTAGAGGACGCTTTTCGGGACAACATTCAGGGCACTTATATCCGGCCACCGGACGCTGATGACCTAAGTCACACAGTCCAGCAACCCGGAGAGTCAGCCCGCAAACTTTGGACTCGGTTCTTAATTAGAAAGAACCAAATTGTCGATTGTCCGGACACTGAAGCATTGGCGCCATTTAAGCACAGCGTCCGTGACGAATGGCTCACCCGACACCTCGGTCAGGAAAAGCCGAAGACTATGGCAACTCTTACTGCACTTATGACCCTCTTATGTGTGGGCGAAGATAGCTGGTTAGCTCGTAGAAGCAACAGTACCAGCGACCCCGCCCCTCCGAGGCCACAGATGACAACGGAAGGCCACGACGCAGCAAAAACAAGCGTCGGAACAACAACAAAGAAGTAGAGGATATGACGGTAAACGCAGATTCAGTGGCTCTAAACCCGGTCAGTGGAAGAAGCCGTTCAAAGGACATAGGGACGGTCCACCTAATTTAGACAAGATATTGTATAGGCCTTGCCAGATCCATGGCGCCCCTGACAAGCCTGCCAACCACACCAACAGAAACTGCCGGGTTTTTAAACAAGCCGGTAAACTAAATAACGAACATAAGGGGAAGGGAACTCAAAGCGAGGACGATGATGAACCGCGCCCTTCGAACACTAGGGGACAGAAGAAGTTTCCCCCCGAGGTGAAAACGATGAACATGATATATGTCACCCACATCACCAAGAGGGAGTGCAAAAGCGCACTAAGGGACGTTTACGCCGTAGAGCCTGTCGCCCCAAAATTCAACCCATGGTCGGCTTGTCCGATCACCTTTGATCGCAGGGACCACCCAACCAGTATCTGTCACGGAGGTTCAGTGGCCCTGGTACTCGATCCTATCATCGAAGGATACCATCTTACTAGAGTCCTTATGGACGGTGGAAGTAGCCTCAACCTGATCTATCAAGATAATGTCTGCAAGATGGGCATCGACCCGTCAAGAATCAAGCCTAGCAACACTACCTTTAAAGGAGTGATACCAGGCGTGGAGGCATGCTTCACAGGCTCCTTAACGCTGGAAGTTGTATTCGGCTCTCCAGAAAACTTCTGAAGCGAAGATTTGATCTTCGACATCGTCCCTTTTCGCACATTTTATCATGCACTGCTCGGACGAACGACTTTCGCCCGTTTTAATGCAGTCCCCCACTATGCTTATCTGAAGCTCAAAATGCCTGGACCTCGTGGCGGCATCACAGTTAATGGGAATATGGAGCGCTCCCTCCATACCGAGGAGCGCACCGCGGCCCTAGCAGCCAAAGTAGAAGGCAACCTCATCAAGCCAAACAACTCATTGGTCATCAAGACCCACGACCCTGCTAAGCGGGTCTGATCCGCATTACAACGCGATAGCCCAGTGCAGCCGGAGCTTGAATAGTAGTTTAGCCTCCGTCGACTGCCCTATAAGGTTGCGGCATATGCACCGCGAGTACATAACTACGCACTTAAAATACCTTGGGCAGCTCCGGAGGCACACTGCAGAAAAGGTCCATAGTACGGCTTGACCCTATTCGGACCTCTACTATTTTTCCACTATAGTTACATTAAGAAACCCACCTAATCTACGGAGGCTCTTTTCTAGGTCTTTTATCCTTGCAGACGACCATCGTCTCCTCCTCTCAAAGGATTTCTCACCAAGGAGAAACGACGCAGACGTGCAGCAGGGCACCATCGGGATCTTTGAACCACTACTCTCAGGCCCTATATAAACCTTTCCCTTGTGTAAAATTCTTGGCATGTAAAATGGCCTCGATATTTATGGCATTGTCTGTAATAACACGTCTCGATGTATTAATCAGGGTATAAAGGAAGCAGTCGATTACCACTTTTGTTTTGTACCCATTTATTATATATTGTCATCTGTAACCCCTCCCTACTTTAGACTACCACATGTGCTTTAGTTCGTCCTTAACACCGGTGGTTGTATTCGTCCCTGCACATTTTCATGTCCGAACACCTATAGGGTACTCTTTGGCGTCCCGGATATTGCATTATATGCATCGGCTCCAAGTCATGTCTTTGGTCTATAGTTGGGTTGCCCGGCTCCTGTGCTTACCACCTTATGTTCCGCTCATTCGGCTAAAGTGGTAAAGGGAGAACTACTGCGATTGTATTTCTGGTTCATCCAGTCAAGTACCTCAGTAGAGAAAGCCGAAAACTGTCTGTCATGATAAGCAAGAGCTGGTCGGAGATTTGGTGACTTAGTCTTATACTACAAATCGTTAGCGATTCACTCCTTGTTATATGAGGGGCTGGTCTTCGTCTAGCCGCGTGGAAAATGCACCATAGTCCGGATAGCCGCACACGCACCAGGGGCTAGTACTTAGCTCCACAGTCAAACTCCTATGGCTAAGTGAAAGTAATAAAGCCACATAGTCCGGTTGCCTGGTTCACCTCGCGGACACTGATAACCCACAAGTATAGGGGATCGCAACAGTTTTCGATAAGTAAGAGTGTCGAACCCAACGAGGAGCTAAAGGTAGAACAAATATTCCCTCAAGTTCTATCGACCACCGATACAACTCTACGTACGCTTGACGTTCGCTTTACCTAGAACAAGTATGAAACTAGAAGTACTATGTAGGTGTTTTTGGGTAAGCTTGCAAGAAAGTAAAGAGCACGAAAATAAAACTAGGGGCTGCTAAGGTAAAGAAACAACTAAAGTAAATATAGAGAGTGTGGAAAAGTGGTGGTAGGAGTTGCGAAATTGTCCCTAAGCAATTGACTACTTTACTAGACCGATAGCAAGTTTTATGTGGGAGAGGCCACTGCTAGCATGTCATCCCTTACTTGAAATTCTATGCACTTATGATTGGAACTATTAGCAAGCATCCGCAACTACTAACGTTCATTAAGGTAAAACCCAACCATAGCATTAAGATATATTGGTCCCCCTTCAATCCCGTATGCATCAATTTCTATGCTAGGTTGAAGCTTCTGTCACTCTTGCCCTCCAATACATAGTCCTATCAACATACAACTAACCCTAAGGTGTGATCCACGCGCGCGCTCATATGATGGGCACCAAAGGACAGCAACATAACCACAAGCAAATTAAATCAATCATAGCAATTCATCAACCACCAATAGGACAACGAAAATCTACTCAGACATCATAGGATGGCAACACATCATTGGATAATAATATGAAGCATAAAGCACCATGTTCAAGTAGAGGGTACAGCAGGTTGCGGGAGAGTGGACCGTTGTAGATAGAAGGGGGAAGGTGATGGAGATGTTGGAGAAGATGACGGGGATGTTGGTGAAGATCGCGGTGATGATGATGGCCCCCGGCGGCGTTCCGGCGCCACCGGAAGCGAGGGGGAGAGAGCCCCCTCCTTCTTCTTCTTCTTCCTTGACCTTCTCCCTAGATGGGAGAAGGGTTTCCCCTCTGGTCCTTGGCTCCCATGGCTTGGGAGGGGCGAGAGCCCCTCCGAGATTGGATCTATCCCTCTATTTCTGCGTTATGTTCTGGTTCACCGTTTCGCGTATATATGGAGATCCGTAACTCCGATTGGCCTGAAACCTTCGTCGTGATTTTTTCTGAATATTAGCTTTCTTGCGGCAAAAGAAGAGCATCAACCGCCTTACGGTAGGCTCATGAGGGTAGGGGGGCGCGCCCAGGGGGCAGGCGCGCCCCCCTGCCTCGTGACCACCTCGGGCACCGTCTCGCGTGGATTTTTCTTCTGGAATTTTCCATATTTTCCAAAAATAAGCTCCGTCCGTTTTTATCCCTTTTGGACTCCGTTTGATATGGATATTATACGAAACATAAAACATGCAACAGACAGGAACTAGCACTTGGCACTGGATCAATATGTTAGTCCCAAAAATAATATAAAAAGTTGCCAAAAAGTATATGAAAGTGAATAATATTGGCATGGAATAATCAAAAATTATAGATACGACGGAGACGTATCAGCATCCCCAAGCTTAATTCCTGCTCGTCCTCGAGTAGGTAAATGATAAAAAAGAATAATTTTTGATGTGGAATGCTACCTAGCATAATCTTGATCATATGTCTAATCATGGCATGAATATTAAGAGACGAGTGATTCAAAGCAATAGTCTATCCTTTGACATAAAAACAATAATACTTTAAGCATACCAACCAAGCAATTATGTCTTATTGAAATAACAAAGCCAAAGAAAGCTCATCCCTACGAAATCATATAGTCTGGCTATGCTCCATCTTCACCACATAAAGCATTCACATCATGCACAACCCCGATGACAAGCCAAGCAATTGTTTCATACTTTTGACGTTCTCAAACCTTTTCAACTTTCACGCAATACATGAGCGTGAGCCATGGACATAGCACTATAGGTGGAATAGAATATGATGATGGGGGTTATGTGGATAAGACAAAAAAGGAGAAAGTCTCACATCAACTAGGCATATCAACAGGCTATGGAGATGCCCATTAATAGATATCAATGTGAGGAGTAGGGATTGCCATGACGGATGCACTAAGAGTTGTAAGTGTATGAAAGCTCAAACTGAAACTAAGTGGGTGTGCATCCAACTTGCTTTCTCATGAAGACCTAGGGCATTTGAGGAGGCCCATCGTTGGAATATACAAGCCAAGTTCTATAATGAAAATTCCCCTTTGGTATAAGAAAGTGATAACTCAAGAGACTCTCTATATGAAGAACATGGTGCTACTTTGAAGCACAAGTGTGGTAAAAGGATAGTAACATTGCCCCTTCTCTCTTTTTCTCTCATTTTTTATTTTTTTGGGCCTTCTCTTTTTTTTTGCCTTTCTCTTTTTTTTATTTTTTTATTTTTTTTTCGTCCGGAGTCTCATCCCTACTTGTGGGGGAATCATAGTCTCCATCATCCTTTCCTCACTGGGGCAATGCTCTAATAATGATGATCATCACACTTTATTTACTTACAACTCAATATTATAACTCGATATCTAGAACAAAGATATGACTCTATATGAATGCCTCCGGTGGTGTACCGGGATGTGCAATGATCTAGCGTAGCAATGACATCAAAAAAGGGACAAGCCATGAAAACATCATGCTAGCTATCTTACGATCATGCAAAGCAATATGACAATAAATGCTCAAGTCATGTATATGATGATGATGGAAGTTGCATGGCAATATATCTCGGAATGGCTATGGAAATGCCATAATAGGTAGGTATGGTGGCTGTTTTGAGGAAGATATAATGAGGCTTATGTGTGATAGAGCGTATCGTATCACGGGATTTGGATGCACCGGCGAAGTTTGCACCAACTCTCGAGGTGAGAAAGGCAATGCACGGTACCGAAGAGGCTAGCAATGATGGAAGGGTGAGAGTGCATATAATCCATGGATTGCAAAAATCTATTAGTCATCAAAACAAAGTACTACGCGCATGCTCCTAGGGGGATAGATTGGTAGGAAAATACCATCGCTCGTCCCCGACCGCCACTCATAAGGAAGGCAATCAATAAACACCTCATGCTTCGACTTCGTTACATAACGGTTCACCATACGTGCATGCTACGGGACTTGCAAACCTCAACAAAAGTATTTCTCAATTTCACAATTACTCAACTAGCATGACTCTAATATCACCATATTTATATCGCAAAACTATTGCAAGGAATCAAACATATCATATTCAGCGATCTACAAGTTTATGTAGGATTTTATGATTAACCATGTGAATGACCAGTTCTTGCCATCTCTCTAAATAGATATAAGTGAAGCAAGAGAGTTTTAATTCTTTCTATAAAAGATATGCCCAAGATCTAACAAATATAAGTGAAGCAAAAGAGCATTCTACAAATGGCGGTTGTCTATGTAAGGAGAAACGGGCAATCCAAACTTCAAATGATATAAGTGAAGCACATGAAGCATTCTATAAAGCCATACTCAAAAGATATAAGTGAAGTGCAATGAGCATTATATAAATCAACCAAGTACTATCTCATACCAGCATGGTGCATAAAAGAAAAAATGAAAACTAAATGCAAAATACGCTCCAAGACTTGCACATAATGCATGAACGAAACGAATTCGAAAACATACCGATACTTGTTGAAGAAAGAGGGGATGCCTCCCCAGCATCCCCAAGCTTAGACGCTTGAGTCTCCTTGAATATTTACTTGGGGTGCCTCGGGCATCCCCAAGCTTGAGCTCTTTCCTCTCTTCCTTCTTCTCACATCGAGACCTTCTCGATCATCGAACACTTCATCCACACAAAACTCCAACAGAAAACTCGGTAAGATCCGTTAGTATAATAAAGCAAATCACCACTCTAAGTACTGTTGCAAACCAATTCATATTTTTTTTTTGCATTGTGTCTACTGTAATATAACTTTTTCATGGCTTAATCCACTGATATAAATCGATAGTTTCATCAAAACAAGCAAACTATGAAAAACAGAACAGTCTGTAGTCTTCTGAACATTCACCATACTTCTGATACTTTAAAAATTCTGACAAAATTAGGAAAAATAAAAAAGTTGTACAGCAAGACATTGCAAAAAGAATCAGAACCATTTGATGTTCCAGTAAAAAATTAAAATCCATGCACTACAGATAAAGTTTCTGTCCTGCACTGCACAAACCAACAAGCATTGTAAACATCCTAAAGGCAAACCTTGGCACATTATTTTTATAATACAATGGAATTGTACAAGGGGATAATTATTTTTATTGAAAAGTTTCTGTAATTAAGATTCACAAAGTTCCCATGGGCATGAACAAAGTTCAAGGACATCCCCCACTTTCACAATGCTCGTCTCTCTCACTTTCACTTTTCTTTTTGAAAAAGTTTTGGATTCCCCTCTTTATTTTTGTTGTTTTTAAACTATATGAAAGCACTCAACAGAAATAAATGACTCTCTAAAACTTCCGGGTTGTCTCCCTAGCAGCGCTTTCTTTAAAGCCATTAAGCTAGGCATATAGTGCTCAAGTAGTGAATCCACCCGGATCCCAAGGTATATCAAAGCCAATTTTAATTAGCAATGATTTGTAATTTAGTAGTGAGCATAAAGTAACATATATCATGTAATGACGAAGTCTAACTCTCTTCCTATGCATCGGCATGTCATAAAAGAACAATTCATGCACACATAGTAAAGGCCAATGCATAGTATAAACAGTTTCTTGCAATTTTATCGTGTTGGAAACATAGAGAGGTGGAGATATAGTTCCTCTCTCATATTAATTGCAAGTAGGAGCAGAAAGCACATGCATATTATATTCACCAAAATCATCATGTGTAACGGTAAAAGGCAACCCATCAATATAATCCCTAATAAGGGAAAACTTCTCCGATATAGTAATCGGGAGAATTCAAAAAGATAATATGACTATCATGCGTGGGTGCAATAGCAACAATTTCATTTTTAACATAAGGAACTATAGCAAGTTCATCTCCATAAGCATAATTCATATTGGCATCTTTTCCACAAGCATAGAAAGCATCATCAAAAAGGGATATTTCTAAAGAATCAACGGGATCATAACAATCATCATAGCAATCATCATAGTAATCATCATAGCAATCATCATAGCAATCATCCTTCGGTGAGCATGATGGGAAATTAAACAATGTATGAGTTGAAGAGTTACTCTCATTAGAAGGTGGGCACGGGTAGCTAATCCGCTCTTCCTCCTTTTGTTCTTCGCTCTCCTCATCATCTTTTTCATCCAATGAGCTCACAGTTTCATCAATTTCTTCTTCCATAGCTTCCTGCAAAATATTAGTCTCTTCTTGGACAGCGGAGTAGTTCTCAATATATGGTTTAACATAAGGATTAGAAGCATAATTATCATAGCAATATTTAAGTATGGCAAAATTTTCAGATTCGTAAAGAGTAGCACCATACTTTTCAATCAAAGAAGCAATTTCTTAAGCACCCTTAAAAGCAACAAATTCTTCAATTTGTTGAACATCATAGTAATTATAAACACCCTTAGCATACGAGGATACGATTCCATTATCAATAAACTCACGTTGATAGGGAAGGTGTTTCTTAGGGTTTTCAGAACAACAAGTAAAATCATAAATTTCACATAAATTCCAAGCATAGCATTGCAAACGATGAATTTGATCCAATAAACGTTTCCCTCTTTCAGATATACGGTGTCGCACATAAAAAGCATGCTCATCGAAAGATTGGCCCTCAACTAAACTAGTTGGGGTTTCGGCACGAGCACATAGGGATCGAAGATGATCCAAGTAATAAGCTTCAGCAGTGTAATAGATTTTGAGTGGTTCTTCAACCATTGGTTCAGCAGGTACAACTAATTTTTTTTTGTATTTTGTGTTTCCTACCCATAACTAAAGATAGAAAACAACCAAGAACAGCAAATAAAAATTACATAGTGATAAAGCAAACAAGCACACACGAGAATATTCACCCCACGCTATTGCTCCCCGGCAGCGGCGCGGAAAAAAGGTCTTGATAACCCACAAGTATAGGGGATCGCAACAGTTTTTGATAAGTAAGAGTGTCGAACCCAACGAGGAGCTAAAGGTAGAACAAATATTCCCTCAGGTTCTATCGACCACCGATACAACTCTACGTACACTTGACGTTCGCTTTACCTAGAACAAGTATGAAACTAGAAGTACTATGTAGGTGTTTTTGGGTAAGCTTGCAAGAAAGTAAAGAGCACGAAAATAAAACTAGGGGCTGCTAAGGTAAAGAAACAACTAAAGTAAATATAGAGAGTGTGGAAAAGTGGTGGTAGGAGTTGCGAAATTGTCCCTAAGCAATTGACTACTTTACTAGACCGATAGCAAGTTTTATGTGGGAGAGGCCACTGCTAGCATGTCATCCCTTACTTGGAATTCTATGCACTTATGATTGGAACTATTAGCAAGCATCCGCAACTACTAACGTTCATTAATGTAAAACCCAACCATAGCATTAAGATATATTGGTCCCCCTTCAATCCCGTATGCATCAATTTCTATGCTAGGTTGAAGCTTCTGTCACTCTTGCCCTCCAATACATAGTCCTATCAACATACAACTAACCCTAAGGTGTGATCCACGGCAGCTCATATGATGGGCACCAAAGGACAGCAACATAACCACAAGCAAATTAAATCAATCATAGCAATTCATCAACCACCAATAGGACAACGAAAATCTACTAAGACATCATAGGATGGCAACACATCATTGGATAATAATATGAAGCATAAAGCACCATGTTCAAGTAGAGGGTACAGCAGGTTGCGGGAGAGTGGACCGCTGTAGATAGAAGGGGGAAGGTGATGGAGATGTTGGAGAAGATGACGGGGATGTTGGTGAAGATCGCGGTGATGATGATGGCCCCCGGCGCTGCTGGCGCCATCGAAGCGAGGGGAGAGAGCCCCCCTCCTTCTTCTTCTTCTTCCTTGACCTTCTCCCTAGATGGGAGAAGGGTTTCCCCTCTGGTCCTTGGCTCCCATGGCTTGGAGGGGCGAGAGCCCCTCCGAGATTGGATCTATCCCTCTGTTTCTGAGTTCTGTTCTGGCTCTATTTCACCGTTTCACGTATATATAGAGATCCGTAACTACGATTGGCCTGAAACCTTCGCCGTGATTTTTTTTTCTGAATATTAGCTTTCTTGCGGCAAAAGAAGAGCATCAACCGCCTTACGGTGGGCTCACGAGGGTAGGGGGCGCGCCCAGGGGGCAGGCGCACTTCGCCTCGTGACCACCTCGCACCGCCTCGCGTGGATTTTCTTCTCGTAATTTTCCATATTTTCCAAAAATAAGCTCCGCCTGCTTTTATCCTGTTTGGACTCCGTTTGATATGGATATTCTCAAACATAAAACATGCAATGCATGTGAACCGGCACTTGGCAATCGGATCAATATGTTAGTCCCAAAAATAATATAAAAAGTTGCCAAAAAGTATATGAAAGTGAATAATATTGGCATGGAACAATCAAAAATTATAGATACGACGGAGACGTATCAGACACCTCCTTTACGGACCAAGACGTTGGATAAAGTGTGGTCACACGTCAAGTTGAACACCCCCGTAGCATCTACGTGGGGGCTGAAGCAGACGACTGGCAACTTTTAGAAATAAACGGCCGCAAAGGAGGAAAAATCGCTTGAAGCAAAAGGTGCAAAACATAGTTATATTACAAGCATGGGTTCATAACACAATTTTTTACAACCCGAACACATCTAATGAAATATCATGTCCTTAGAACATTGGCCCTCTACTATTCGGGTCCCTTCCAGGACGTCATCAAAGTACCTCTCCGGCTTCTGAAGATCCTTGCCTTCGCGCGGGCCTGCGGTCGCCATGTCGGTGGCCTTCATCTTCGCCCATTGCATCTTGATGCGGGTGAAGGCCATCCGAGCACCCTCTATGCCGGCCAAACGCTTTATAGCATCAATTCGGGGCCGCGCATCAACAAGCCGCTTCACCAAACCGAAGTAGCTGCGGGGAATAGGCTCGGCCGGCCAGAGTTGGACTATTAGGTCCTTCATGGCCAAGCTTGTCACCCTATGCAGCTCCATTAGCTACTTCAGCTGGTTGTTCAGAGGCTTCGGGTGCTCCGGCGCAAGAAATTGCGACCAGAACAACTTCTCGGTCGAGTTCCCCTTCTGGGCTCGGAAGAACTGTGCGGCATCATCGGTACTCCTCGGAAGATCCACAAACGTGTCTGGAGAACTCCACATTCGAGTGAGCAAAGCATACCTCTGACCTCCAAAAATACTCTACAAAAGAAAGGCCTTACCAGCCGCTATCTGCTTCACCTGATGGATCTCTTCACGAGCACTCCGGGACTCGATCCGCGCCTCTTTAGCATCATGGAGAGCCTTGGCGAGTTCGGACGACTGGGCTGATACATCTCCAATGTATCTATAATTTTTTATTGTTCCATGCTATTATATTATCTGTTTTGGATGTTTATGGGCTTTATTACACACTTTTATATTATTTTTGGGACTAACCTATTAACCGGAGGCCCAGCCCAAATTGTTGTTTTCTTGCCTATTTAAGTGTTTCAAAGAAAAGGAATATCAAACGGAGTCCAAACGGAATGAAACCTTTGGGAGAGTTATTTTTGGAACGGAAGCAATCCAGGAGACTTGGAGTGCACGTCAGGGAAGAAACGAGGTGACCACGAGGCAGGGAGGTGGGCGTGCCCCCCTGGGCGTGCCCCGCACCCTCATGGGCCCCTCGTGGCTCCCCTGATCGACTTCTTTCGCCTATATATATCCATATACCCTAAAAACTTCGGGGAATAGAATAGATCAGGAGTTCCGCCGCCGCAAGCCTCTGTAGCCACCAAAAACCAATCGGGACCCTGTTCAAGACCACGGGAGGTGGGATCCCTCATCGGTGGCCATCTTCATCTTCCTGGCGCTCTCCATGACGAGGAGGGAGTAGTTCACCCTCGGGGCTGAGGGTATGTAGAAGTAGCTATGTGTTTGATCTCTCTCTCTCTCATGTTCATGATTTGGCACGATCTTGATGTATCGCGAGCTTTGCTATTATAGTTGGATCATATGATGTTTCTCCCCCTCTACTCTCTTGTAATGGATTTAGTTTTTCCTTTGAAGTTATCTTATCGGATTGAGTCTTTAAGGATTTGAGAACACTTGATGTATGTCTTGCATGTGCTTATCTTTGGTGACAATGGGATATCACGTGATCCACTCGATGTATGTTTTGGTGATCAACTTGCGGGTTTCGTGACCTCGTGAACCTATGCATAGGGGTTGGCACACGTTTTCGTCTTGACTCTCCGGTATAAACTTTGGGGCACTCTTTGAAGTACTTTGTGTTGGTTTGAATAGGTGAATCTGAGATTGTGTGATGCATATCGTATAATCATACCCACGGATACTCAGGCTGACATTGGAGTATCTAGGTGACATTAGGGTTTTGTTTGATTTGTGTCTTAAGGTGTTATTCTAGTACGAACTCTATGATAGATTGAACGGAAAGAATAGCTTCGTGTTATTTTACTACGGACTCTTGAATAGATCGATCCGAAAGAATAACTTTGAGGTGGTTTCATACCCTACAATAATCTCTTCGCTTGTTCTCCTCTATTAGTGACTTTGGAGTGACTCTTTGTTGCACGTTTAGGGATAGTTATATGATCCAATTATATTATTATTGTTGAGAGAACTTGCACTAGTGAAAGTATGAACCCTAGGCCTTGTTTCCTAGCATTGCAATACCGCCACGCTCACTTTTACCACTTTTACCTTGCTCTTTTTATATTTTCAGATTACAAATACTCATATCTACCATCCATATTGCACTTGTATCACCATCTCTTCAGAACTAGTGCACCTATACAATTTACCATTGTATTGGGTGTGTTGGGGACACAAGAGACTCTTTGTTATTTGGTTGCAGAGTTGCTTGAGAGAGACCATCTTCAACCTATGCCTCCCACGGATTGATAAACCTTAGGTCATCCACTTGATGGAAATTTGCTACTGTCCTACAAACCTCTGCACTTTGAGGCCCAACAACATCTACAAGAAGAAGGTTGCGTAGTAGACATCAAGCTCTTTTCTGGCACCGTTGTCGGGGAGGTGAGTGCTTGAAGGTATATCTTTAGATCTTGCAATCGAATCTTTTAGTTTCTTGTTTTATCACTACTTTAGTTTATAAAAGAAAACTACAAAAAATGGAATTAAGGTTGCTTCATATGCTTCATCTTTTTAATGTCTTCCGTGAAAATAAGGATTCTGATAATTGTGCTCAATTTCTAGAGGAAGAATGCATTAAAATGTTTGGCACTATATTTTTGAATGATGAGCATGATTGCAATATTGTTAGTATGAATTCCTTGAATACCCATGATGCTAATGATATGCAAAGCCACAAGCTTGGGGAAGCTATGTTTGATGAAGATGATATTTTTTTGTCCCCCAAGTTTTGATGAGCAAATTTATTATGATAAATGCATGCCTCCTATTTATGATGATTATTGTGATGACACATATGCTATAAAGAATAAAGATAACCATGAAACTTGTCATCGTGATTTTAATTTTCAATTGGATTATGCTTTACATGATAGTTATTTTGTTGAGTTTGCTCCCACTACTATTCATGAGAAGAAATTTAATTATGTGGAAAGTAATAAAATTTATATGCTTGTCCATCATGAAAAGAATGCTTTATGTGATAGTTATATGGTTAAATTCATTCATTATGCTACTGAAAATTATTATGAGGGAGGAACATATGCTTGTAGGAATTGCAATAATATCAAGTTTCCTCTCTATGTGCTTAAAGTTTTAAAGTTACGCTTGTTTTGCCTTCCTATGCTAGTTGATTATTGTTCCCATAAGTTGTTTGCTCACAAAATCCCTATGCATAGGAAGTGGGTTAGACTTAAATGTGCTAGTCATATTCTTCATGATGCTCTCTTTATATTTCAATTCTTATCTTTTATGTGAGCATCATTGAAGTCATCATGCCTAGCTAGGGGCGTTAAACGATAGCGCTTGTTGGGAGGCAACCCAATTTTATTTTTGTTCTTTGCTTTTTGTTCCTGTTTAGTAATAAATAAATCATCTAGCCTCTGGTTAGATGTGTTTTTATGTTTTAATTAGTGTTTGTGCCAAGTTAAACCTATAGGATCTTCTTGGATGATAGTTGTTTGATCTTGCTGAAAATTCCAGAAACTTTCTGTTCACGAAAACAATTGTTAAAAATCACCAGAACGTGATAAAATATTGATTCCAATTTCAGTAGATAAATAAACAAATTATCTAGGTCTTCCTATTTTGGTAGAATTTTTGGAGTTCCATAAGTTTGTGTTAGTTACAGATTACTACAGACTGTTCTGTTTGTGACAGATTCTGTTTTTCGTGTGTTGTTTTCTTATAATGAATCTATGCATAGTAAAAGAATTTATAAACCATTTATAAGTTGGAATACAATAGGTTTAACACCAATACAAATAAATAATGAGTTCATTACAGTACCTTGAAGTGGTGTTTTGTTTTCTTTCGCTAACGGAGCTCACAAAATTTTCTGTTAAGTTTTGTGTTGTGAAGTTTTCAAGTTTTGGGTAAAGATTCGATGGACTATGGAATAAGGAGTGGCAAGAGCCTAAGATTGGGGATGCCCAAGGCACCTCAAGGTAATATTTAAGGACAACCAAGAGCCTAAGCTTGGGGATGCCCCGGATGGCATCCCCTCTTTCGTCTTTGTTCATCGGTAACTTTACTTGGGGCTATATTTTTATTCACCACATGATATGTGTTTTGCTTGGAGCGTCATTTTATTTTCTTTTGTTTTGCTTTCTGTTTGAATAAAATACCAAGATCTGAAATTCTTAAATGTTAGAGAGTCTTCACATAGTTGCATAATTATTAAACTACTCATTTATCTTCCCTTATATCTTTTGGAGTAGTTTGTCGTTTGCTCTAGTGCTTCACTTATATCTTTTAGAGCACAATGGTGGTTTTATTTTGAAGAAATAGATGAACCCTCGTGCTTCACTTATATTATTTTGAGAGTCCTAAACAGCATGGTAATTTGCTTTTGTTATGAATTTAGTCCTAATATGATGGGCATCCAAGATAGGTATAATAAAAACTTTCATATAAAGTGCATTGAATACTAAGAGAAGTTTGATACTTGATAATTGTTTTGAGATATGAAGATGGTGATATTAGAGTCATGCTAGTTGAGTAGTTGTGAATTTGAGAAATACTTGTTCTAAAGTTTGTGATTCCCGTAGCATGCACGTATGGTGAACCGTTATGTGATGAAGTTGGAGCATGATTTATTTATTGATTGATTGTCTTC
Organism: Aegilops bicornis; assembly: GCA_021605145.1. Lineage (NCBI taxonomy): Eukaryota > Viridiplantae > Streptophyta > Magnoliopsida > Poales > Poaceae > Aegilops > Aegilops bicornis. The sequence continues at coordinate 414,611,230 of CM038672.1, forward strand.
CTTAGGAGTAGCGGTCGGGGACGAGCGATGGTCTTTTCCTACCAATCTACCCCCCTAGGAGCATGCGCGTAGTACTTCGTTTCGATAACTAATAGATTTTTGCAATAAGTATGTGATTTCTTTATGACTAGTGTTGAGTCCATGGATTATATGCACTCTCACCCTTCCACCATTACTAGCCTCTCTTGTGCCGCGCAACTTTTACCGGTATCATACACCCACCATATACCTTCCTCAAAACAGCCACCATACCTACCTATTATGGCATTTCCATAGCCATTCCGAGATATATCGCCATGCAACTTTCCACCGTTTTGTTTATTATGACACGCTCCGTCATTGTCATATTGCTTTGCATGATCATGTAGTTGACATTGTATTTGTGGCAAAGCCACCGTTCATAATTCTTTCATACATGTCACTCATGAGTCATTGCACATCCCGATACACCGCCGGAGGCATTCGTATAGAGTCATATTTTGTTCTAAGTATCGAGATGTAATTCTTGAGTTGTAAGTAAATAAAAGTGTGATGATCATCATTATTAGAGCATTATCCCAGTGAGAAAGGATGATGGAGACTATGATTCCCCCACAAGTCGGCATGAGACTCCGGACTAAAAAAAGGAGGCCATAAAAAAGAAGAGAAAAGGCCCAAATAAAAAAAAAAAGAGAGTAAAAGAGAGAAGGGACAATGCTACTATCCTTTTACCACACTTGTGCTTCAAAGTAGCACCATGATCTTCATGAAAGAGAGTCTCCTATGTTGTCTCTTTCATATACTAGTGGGAATTTTTCATTATAGAACTTGGCTTGTATATTCCAATGATGGGCTTCCTCAAAATGCCCTAGGTCTTCGTGAGCAAGCAAGTTGGATGCACACCCACTTAGTTTCTTTTGTTGAGCTTTCATATACTTATAGCTCTAATGCATCCGTTGCATGGAAATCCCTAATCACTCACATTTATATCTATTGATGGGCATCTCCATAGCCCGTTGATACGCCTAGTTGATGTGAGACTATCTTCTCCTTTTTGTCTTCTCCACAACCACCATTCTATTCCACCTATAGTGCTATATCCATGGCTCACGCTCATATATTGCGTGAAGATTGAAAAAGTTTGAGAACATCAAAGGAATGAAACAATTGCTTGGCTTTTCATCGGGGTTGTGCATGATTTAAATATTTTGTGTGATGAAGATAGAGCATAGCCAGACTATATGATTTTGTAGGGATAACTTGCTTTGGCCATGTTATTTTGAGAAGACATGATTGCTTTGTTAGTATGCTTGAAGTATTATTGTTTTCATGTCAATATTAAACTTTTGTTTTGAACTTATGGATCTGAATATTCTTGCCACAGTAAAGAAGATTACATTGATAAATATGTTGGGTAGCATTCCACATCAAAAATTCTGTTTTTATCATTTACCTACTCGAGGACGAGCAGGAATTAAGCTTGGGAATGTTGATACGTCTCCAACATATCTATAATTTTTGATTGTTCCATGCTATTATATTATCTGTTTTGGATGTTTATGGGCTTTATTATACACTTTTATATTATTTTTGGGACTAACCTATTAACCGGAGGCCCAGCCCAAATTGCTCTTTTCTTGCCTATTTCAGTGTTTCGAAGAAAAGGAATATCAAACGGAGTCCAAATGGAATGAAACCTTTGGGAGAGTTATTTTTGGAACGGAAGCAATCCAGGAGACTTGGAGTGCATGTCAAGCAACGAGATGGCCACGAGGCAGGGAGGCGCGCCTGCCCCCCTGGGCACGCCCCCCTCACTCGTGGCTCCCCTGACCGACTTCTTTCGCTTATATATATCCATATACCCTAAAAACTTCGAGGAACACAATAGATCGGGAGTTCCGCCGCCGCAAGCCTCTGTAGCCACCAAAAACCAATCGGGACCTTGTTCTGGCACCCTGCCGGAGGGGGGGATCCCTCACAGGTGGCCATCTTCATCATCTCGGTGCTCTCCATGACGAGGAGGGAGTAGTTCACCCTCGGGCCTGAGGGTATGTACCAGTAGCTATGTGTTTGATCTCTCTCTCTCGTGTTCTTGATTTGGCACGATCTTGATGTATCGCGAGCTTTGCTATTATAGTTGGATCTTATGATGTTTCTCCCCCTCTACTCTCTTGTAACAAATTGAGTTTTTCCTTGGAAGTTATCTTATCGGATTGAGTCTTTAAGGATTTGAGAACACTTGATGTATGTCTTTCATGTGCTTATCTGTGGTGACAATGGGATATCACGTGATCCACTTGATGTATGTTTTGGTGATCAACTTGCGGGTTCCGTGACCTCGTGAACCTATGCATAGGGGTTGGCACACGTTTTTGTCTTGACTCTCCGTAGAAACTTTGGGGCACTCTTTGAAGTACTTTGTGTTGGTTTGAATAGATGAATCTGAGATTGTGTGATGCATATCGTATAATCATACCCACAGATACTCGAGGTGACATTGGAGTATCTAGGTGACATTAGGGTTTTGGTTGATTTGTGTCTTAAGGAGTTCACCCTCGGGGCTGAGGGTATGTACCGGTAGCTATGTGTTTGATCTCTCTCTCTCTCATGTTCTTGATTTGGCACGATCTTGATGTATCGCGAGCTTTGCTATTATAGTTGGATCATATGATGTTTCTCCCCCTCTACTCTCTTGTAATGGATTTAGTTTTTCCTTTGAAGTTATCTTATCGGATTGAGTCTTTAAGGATTTGAGAACACTTGATGTATGTCTTGCATGTGCTTATCTTTGGTGACAATGGGATATCACGTGATCCACTCGATGTATGTTTTGGTGATCAACTTGCGGGTTTCGTGACCTCGTGAACCTATGCATAGGGGTTGGCACACGTTTTCGTCTTGACTCTCGGTATAAACTTTGGGGCACTCTTTGAAGTACTTTGTGTTGGTGCGAATAGGTGAATCTGAGATTGTGTGATGCATATCGTATAATCATACCCACGGATACTCAGGCTGACATTGGAGTATCTAGGTGACATTAGGGTTTTGTTTGATTTGTGTCTTAAGGTGTTATTCTAGTACGAACTCTATGATAGATTGAACGGAAAGAATAGCTTCGTGTTATTTTACTACGGACTCTTGAATAGATCGATCCGAAAGAATAACTTTGAGGTGGTTTCATACCCTACAATAATCTCTTCGTTTGTTCTCCTCTATTAGTGACTTTGGAGTGACTCTTTGTTGCACGTTTAGGGATAGTTATATGATCCAATTATATTATTATTGTTGAGAGAACTTGCACTAGTGAAAGTATGAACCCTAGGCCTTGTTTCCTAGCATTGCAATACAGTTTATGCTCACTTTTACCAGTTGTTACCTTTCTTTTTTTATATTTTCTAATTACAAATACTCATATCTACCATCCATATTGCACTTGTATGACCATCTCTTCGTCGAACTAGTGCACCTATACAATTTACCATTGTATTGGGTGTGTTGGGGACACAAGAGACTCTTTGTTATTTGGTTGCAGGGTTGCTTGAGAGAGACCATCTTCAACCTACGCCTCCCACGGATTGATAAACCTTAGGTCATCCACTTGAGGAAAATTTGCTACTGTCCTACAAACCTCTGCACTTGGAGGCCCAACAATGCCTACAAGAAGAAGGTTGCGTAGTAGACATCATGGGCCGAAGTCTCCTGCTCGACTTCGGCTACCCGAGCTTCTTGTTGGCGGCGGGCAGCCTGCTCGGTCTTCAGTTCTGCAGCCGCTTTGTCAGCGGCTGCCTTATTTGCCTCCGCCTCTTTCTTGTCCTGGGAAAGGGTGCCTTTGAGGGTCTCGACCTCGACTGCGCTAACTATGCTCATAATCAGAGCATTGAATGAGTTAACCTCTAAATATACATATCACTTCTGATATACAACTAAGTTTTTACCATTATACGCATACCTTGCATCTCATCGAGCCGCTTGTTAATCGGTCGATTTCTTCATCTGCCACCTTAAGCTTCTGATTGAGTTCGGAAACTTCTGCGGCCTAGGCGGTTGCTGCCAACAGGGAAGCCTGTTACAATAACAAAGCAGTATGTTAAATCTCCTGAATACTATGTGGATCCTCTGTCCAGTTTCTTTTAAACAGGACAGAGCCTCATGGGCTACTGTCTGTACACAGGTATATTCCTATATATGAAAAAGTGTTTAGAACATTACGTCGCATACCTCAAAGCCTGTCAGTAGGCTAGTGAAGGCTTCGTTCAGTCCGCTCTTGGCAGACTGAACCTTCTCCACCACCACACCCATCAGGGTGCGGTGCTCCACCATGATGGAAGCATGCCGCGGTGCTTCCTCCAGAGTGTGGGGCGCCTCAGGATTAGTGGAGGTCACCAATGGAGCTGATGCTCCTCCCCCCTCTTTCAAAGGGGGTTGCTCGCCTGATCCCGGAGCCACATTGGTCTCTGGGATGGTGTTCGGCTGGGGCCCGAATTATTGGGGCTCCCCACCGTCGGTTGACATAGGGGCCGTCCCCCCTAGGTCTTCGGCGACTGAGGTATTAACCTCGTATGCTTTCTTGACGGCCTCGCTCCCCCCGGCTCTGAGAGGTCCTTCGGGACAACACTTCAGTGTCCTCCATGGTGATAGGCGAGGGGGCTCGCGGCGGCGTGTCACTCTCTGCCATTTCGGGTGGTAGAGAGTTCCCCTTTGATAATGGAGTCTGCGGGAGTTCGCGTGGACGGCTGAAAGGCAAATAACAAAATAACTTATATAATGGAAATAGGAAGACCAAAGATGAACAGTAGATTTCTGAATACTTACGATTCGGCCAGGGGCTTCACCCTGGGAGGTCTCTTGGGGACTAGTTCGGACTCTGAGTCCGAACTGTCCGAGAGGATTACCTTCCCTCTCTTGGGCGCCTCCCCCTTCAAGTCCTCGGAGGCCGCCCTCTTCTTTTTCCTCCCCTTACGTGGGGAGTCACTTTCCACCTCCTCCTACTCTTCTTCCTCATCTCCCTCATGGGAAGAGAGGGCCTCGGTCTCTCTGGACACCGTGTTCGAAGGACCTTTGTGGCGGGGGCCGCCCTTGGCATCTCTGTTAGCTAGGGTGTGGCTGGGTCTTCAGACAGCGGTGCCGGACAGTTGATTCGCTCTGCCTTTGCCGTCCAGCCCTGTACGGAAGGCAGGCAATACATTATATTTAACTTATTTGTCGAATAGGTCTTCGAAAAAAATATGCTTACCGGCGAGGCCGAGTTCTCGATAACGAGACCGATGTCTTCGGTCTTCATTGGCCAACTTTTCTGGGTCTTGAAGAGCTGCTTCCATATATCTTCATGTGTGATGCCGAAGAAGCGCTTCAAAGTCCGTGGCTCCTCCAGATTGAACTCCCACATGCGGGAGGCCAGGAGTTGGCACAGAAGGATGTGGCAGAAGAGCATCACCTGAATCACGTTTGTGAGACCGGTGTTCGAACCCAACACATTGGAGATGTGTTTCTGTAGCATTTGCACCTCCGGCTGGGACCCCCAATCAAGGCCCTTGGCTGTCCATGAGGTGAGTCTCATGGGGGGTCCGGATTTGAAGTCAGGCATCGCCGCCCAGTTGGTGTCGCGGGGTTCGGTGATGTAGAACCACTCTTGCTGCCGCACCTTGACTGTCTCCACAAACGCCCCTTTGGGCCAGACGTTATTGGGAAGCTTGCTTATCATATCCCCGCTGCAGTCCGCGTGCTGTCCGTCGACCACCTTCGGCTTAAGATTGAAGACCTTGAGCCACAGGCTGAAGTGTGGGGGGATGCGGAGAAGAGCCTCACACACGACGATGAACGCCGATATGTGGAGGAAGGAATTTGGGGCTAGATCGTGGAAATCTAGCCCGTAATAGAACATGAGGCCTCGAAAAAAGGGGTGGAGAGGAAACCATAGCCCGCGAAGGAAATTGGGGGTGAACACGACCCTCTCGCCAGGCTCCGGGGTGGGGTAACCTGATCTTTGTCAGGGAGCCTGTGCGCGATCTCCGCGAACAGATAGCCCGCGCTCCGGACCTCCTTGATGTCCTTCTCAGTGACGGAGGAGGTCTCCCACTTGCCCTTGGAAATGGAACCGGCCATTGCTGGGGAGGGTGGCAGTGGTGGGAAAGATTGGAGTTTTTGGGCTCTAGAGCTTGAAGGTTGGAAAACAGAAGCTAGAGGAAGGCATGGGGAAAAAAGAAGGGATTTTTACCCTCTTATAGGCAGCGAAAATATAAATGCCCCCCTCTCAAGCCGTAAACCTCGCCTGTTCCCAACGAGATCGTGCATTGGGGCACGGTTGGGTTACCCAAACCATATTGATTAGAATCCCGTAATGGGCGGGCACGATCTCTGTTTTGACAAGACGTGCCAATAGAGGCTAAGCCTGAAATGCGAAACGGGAGGCGTGAAAACGGTTCAAAATGCTGAAGAGTCAAGTGTGACGCTCGACAAAAATTTTGTCAGTAAAAGACACTGTTCATGTTTTGATGACTTGCCTTCGTGGCTGAGGGTTGTATTGTTTATGCAGAGCCGGACACAGCTCCTTTATGCAGGAAGCTGACTTAAAAAATTCAGGAGGACGAACCTGCCTTGAAATGCCGAAGATAATATGCGTGCCGAACACATCATCATCGAAGACTGGTTCAGGGGCTACTGAGGGAGTCCTGGATTAGGGGGTCCTCGGGTGTCCGGGCTATTCGATATGGGCCGGACTGATTGTCCGTGAAGATAAATAAGAAGACTATCCCCCGTGTCCGGGTAGGACTCCCATATGCGTGGACGGCAAGTTTGGTGTCCGGATGAACTCTTTCATTCCTTTGCAAACCGACTCTGTACAACCCTAGGCCTCTCCAGTGTGTATATAAACCAGAGGGTTTCGGCCATAGAGGGCATTAGAATGATCATAGGCTAGACAGCTAGGGTTTAGCCATTACGATCTCGAGGTAGATCAACTCTTGTAACCCCTATACACTCATCGAATACAATCAAGCAGGACGTAGGGTTTTACCTCCTTTAAGAGGGCCTGAACCTGGGTAAACATCGTGTCCCCATTGTCCCTTGTTACCATTGATCCTTAGACACATAATTCGGGACCCCCTACTTAAGATCTACCGGTTTTGACACCGACACCCGGCAAGGGAGGTTTTTCCCTTAGTGATATCTTGCTTCTCTGGCTTGACTTGGTCCTCTTTGATCTGTACTCTGATTCTTCAAAGAACTGATCTCTTGTGCTTGGCCTGGTCTTGAATGTTGTTCTTAGGCCTGTGCACAGTCCGGGCAACGGACCCAGGGTATGTTGCATCGACAGGAGCCCCCGGGATTGGTGATGTCGAATACACTGCTCCCTCCAACGGAACCGGGGCTAATGCTGAAGGAAAGGGTGCCTTCCTGCCCGCCAAGTTGGGGAACAGCGCCCCACTTACGCCCTGGCCATCTTGGACATCACCTGCTTCTCCGGGGAAGGTGACGGGCCGGGGGTTTGGCGTCTCCCTGGAGCGGTGGTGATGGAGAGAAAACGAGGGAAGACGGAGAAGGCGGGTGACCGGGCGTCAGGTCGGAGTACGATGGCACCGACGCCTTCGTCTCTTATTGACGACTCGCCGCCTCGTCTTTCCGCTCTTCCCCTCCATCCCCGGCACCATCATCACCAGCCTTTTGGTTGCTGGGGAGGGGGCGCTCTCTTGGTGCCTTCGCCTCCTCTAGCAGTCTTCCAGCTGAGCCCTGGCGGTTCCTCCTACCGGTGCTCGTGCTGGGGCTTCTTGCTGGCCTTGGTGGTGGTGACCAGGGCACCACCGAGCTGCTCCTCCCACCCTCCTCCTTCGTAGCCTCGCCACTCCTGATCTTGTCAGGCTGCGCCCAACAAGCCCCTGACGAGATCAGGTTATTCGTCTGCTCAGGCGCTCCTTCTGCCCTCCGCTCTTCCCACTGCAATACCTTGGAAAGGAAGGGCCAGATGGGGGGATTACGGGGCACTTATATTTTTTCAATCTAAAATATGTAGGCACTTGCCAAACTTCAGTTCAAATTATGTACTCTCTTTTATCCATGTTTGTGTTCTGTAAGATTTGTACTTGTTGATCAGCATATTAATGAAAAGAGATAGACCTTGCCGGGCACTTGTGCATGTAATGTGTCCATGCAGAGGTGGGATGCCTCTATACTTTTAAGTAAACAAGTTTCCCTCGGCAGGCTACCCTGCCGGTACCCTCAATTCGTTGTCGCGGAGTTAGACTTGTCGGGCACAAAACGTAAAGATGGACCACCCCCCCCCCCCCCCGCCAAACCTTTTTCTCTAAAGGCCACTGCAACCATCCTCACCGAAGCAACATTAGAGTCAAGCGATGGGAGCACGTAAGTTTCGAAGGTGGCGGGGTTTTCTTATGCACAAGTCTCTACTTACTGAACGTGTATGGATAAAAGAAAGGGCTTATCTGTTTGGCTTGCTGGGGATCGCAATGTAGGCTAGTGTTCTCATCTCCTCTTTGGGACCAAGTCCACGGCAGGAGCCTACAGTGTATGCAGATGAAATGATGCCAGATGCGATCTTATCTACATGAACATGTAATGCTCACGATATGCTTATGCATGCATGCAATTTATCGGGGCCCCAGCGCTTCATTTATTTATCTGTTGCTCAGGGTCTGCGTCTGGCTTTGTACAAGGGGTTACATGCAACAGAGCCAAGGCCTGTACAAAAGGGTGGTTGCCGGGCAGGGCCCGATAGCCGCGCCTTACGTGTAGAACTTGCGGAGATGCTCAATATTCCATGAGTTTTGCAATTAAATGCCATGTCCGGTCTCCATACAGACTGCACCAGGTCTGGTGACTCGTACTACCCGGTAAGGGCACTACAAAAAAAGACACATCTGTGACATTTTGGGCCGAACGAATTTTTTCTGTCATACATATGACACTTCTATGACGATAATTGTGACAAAACCCGGTATCATCATAGATGTGGTGGGCTCCTACTTCTATGACAAAAATCATGACAGAAATGGGCTTTTCATCTGGGCGGCCGGAGACACGGCTGCATGACATTCTTTGGGCCGTCCCATGACAAAAAAACCATGGTAGAAGCGAGGGGAGGAAAATTTCGGGAGTTGCGGTTACGGTGGGAGGTCGGGCGGAGCGATGCTGCGTTTCTCTCGTATGTACGCAAGGCGTGGAGTGCGGCGTTGGCTCTAATCGAAGCCCGGCGAGGCGTTGGGCTCTAATCGAACCGGGCGACAGACTGCAGTTACGCGTTATCGAACCCGAGCGATCGATCGATGATCGTTAATCGAACCCGATGGAGAGATTCTTCGCCATCTGCTGCTAATCAAGCCGATCGATGCCGCCTGCAGGATGAACAGCGTTGCGGGGGGTTGGATGAGCGAAGGAGCGGTGGCGTTTCCACTGGGTGGACAGGAACCCGTGGTGTGGAGGGGGGGATGAACAGTAGATGGTGGTGGGGTGGCCGTGGAGGGTGGTTGAACAGGACCCGTGGTGTGGAGGGCTGGATGAGCGATGAGCGGTGGAGGGTGCGGTGGAGGGTGGTTGAACAAGAGCCGGTGGAGTAAGCGCGGTGGAGGCTGGATGAACAGGAGCCCGTGGAGGCTGGAGGAGGTCGATGGTAGCCCGTGGAGGCTGGAGGAGGTCGACGGTGGAGATGAACAGTATCCCGTGGAGCCCCGTTTTGCGGTATGCCACACCCTCCCCTGCTTTCGACCGTAGCGCTCCAACACAAGTCCGTTTCGTCCGTTTTGCAGTACGCCACACCCCTCCCGATCAACAGGACCCCTGTTTCAACCGTAGGAGGTCTGTTTCCACCGTTTTGCAGTATGCCACACCCCTCCCGATCAACATGACCCCCGTTTCGACCATAGGAGGTCTGTTTCCTTCGTTTTGCGGTACGCCAGGCCCCTCCCGATCAACAGGACCCCGTTTCGAACGTGGCCGGTCGAACACAAGGCCGTTTCCTCCGTTGTGCGGTACGCCAGGCCTCGTTTCCATCGCCTGTTCCGTCCAAGCCCTCCTGATGAACACGACCACATTACATTCCAACCCAGCCGGTTGGCTCCCCATGAACACGACGACGACGACGTTGTTTCTCCGTTCCGACCCAGCCATGTACGTATGCGCGATAGGCGTTAGAGACCCTGCCCGTATGTACGTACGTGGCCGTATTTTCTTTCTTGCACCCTCGCCGTTGTACGTACGTGTACATGCTACATGCGCGCCTCTACTACGACACGTGCGCACCTCTACATCCACCGGTATATATGTACGTACACGTTCGCGACCAGAATGACAACGCTACGTACACTTCAACCAGGTGGTTCCCGACTGTCAGGCACTTCCTTGCGTGCGAAGATGTAGCTGGTGGGTCCCAACAGTCAGGGGGGCGAATCGTTTTGTTTTTTTTGCCCGGACGCACTTCCTTGCGTGAGAAGATGTAGTTGGTGGGTCCCAGCTGTCAGGTGGAAATGTTTTTTTCGTGAAATACAGTGGCCCGTCCGGTGGGTCTCAGCTGTCAGGTGGAGGAATCATTATTTTCCGCGTAATAAGGAGGCACTTCCTTGCTGCGGCCGTGGACCCAGCTGTCAGCCTCTCCACATACAGTCCACATCCGATGGAAGTCGTTCCTTGACCACGTTGACCACGCTGCGCCGAGAGCACCAGGGCGGTGGACGACGGCGAGGACTAGGAAGGGGACGACGGGGAGCCAGGGAAGACGCGGAAGTGGAAGCCCGCGCGGAGAGGAGTAAGAGGGTTCACTGGTTCGGCTGCGGTGTGAGGCTGCCGTCGCCACAGGGCCTGGCCAGCGGTGGGAATAGTAGGGGGTGGTGAGGCCTCTATGGCAAAGACAACCGCCACGAGAGGCGGGAGCATGCGGCACCACCGGCGCTGCTTTGGGCGGTGGAGCAAGAAGACCAGAGGTTAAAGAAACACTACGGCCGTTGGATGGACATCGACACAGTCCTTTGGAGCTAGAATCATTCATATTGACTAAAGTTGACAAAGGCCCCGTCGAGTCAACTTAGTAGGCCCTAAGTCAGCCTCCCACCATGGTGGGTCCCAGCTAGCAAGGGAGTATTCATTTTTGTGCGTAATAAGGAGGCACTTCCGGTGGGTCGGTGACAGTGAGGAATGTTTTTTGGTGAAATATGCTGGCCCGTCTGGTGGGTCCCAGCAGTCAGGGGGAAACGTTTTTTCGCGAAATAAGGTGGCCCGTCCGGTGGGTCCCTGCTGTCAGGTGGAGGAATAATTATTTTGCGCGTAATAAGGAGGCACTTCCTTGCGGCCGCCTGGACCCGGTATCGGCCTCTCCACGTCTGATACTCCTCCGATGGAAGTCGGTCGTTGACCATGTTGACCACGCCGTGCCGAGAGCACCGTGGCGGTGGTGCGGACGACGGCGAGGCCTAGGAAGGGACGACGCGGAGCCGGGGAAGACGCAGCAATGGTAGCCCGCGCGGAGAGGAGTACGAGGGTTCACTGGTTCGGCTGCAGCGTGAGGCTGCCGTCGCCGCAGAATAACAGGGGGTGTGGGTGAGTAGAGGGATACCCTGGGCCAGCGGTGGGAGTAGTAGGGGGCGGTGAGGCCTCCGCGGCATCACAGCCGGCCACGAGAGGCAGGAGCACGCGGCACGACCGGCGCTGCTTTGGGCGGCTGGAGGAAGAAGACCGGAGGTTGAAGAAGCACTATGGTCGTTGAATGGACATCGTCAGAATCGGAGCTAGAATCGTTCAGATTGACTAAGTTGACAAAGCCCTCCGTCCCGTCAACTTAGTTGGCCCATTAAGTCATCCTCCCACTATGGTGGGTCCCATCTAGCGGTGGGTATTCATTTTTTGTGCGTAATAAGGAGGCACTTCCTTGCGTGCAAAGATATAGCTAGTGGGTCCGACATGTCGGCGGGGGAACTTTTTTTGCGAAATCTGAGAGGCCCTTCCGGTGGGTCCCATTTGTCGGTGGAGGAATCATTATTTTGCGCGTCTGATCCCACGGCCGATGGATGTCGTTTGTTGACCATGTTGACCAGGCCGTGCCGAGAGCACCATGGCGGTGGACGACGGCGAGTCCTAGGAAGGGAACGACACGGAGCCGGGGAAGACTCGGCAATGGTTGCCCACGCGATGGGGAGTATGAGGGTTTACTGGTCCGGCTGCCGTTGCCGGAAAATAACAGGAGGTGTGGGTGAGTAGAGGAATGGCCTGGCCAGCAATGACGTAGGGTGGGGCGGTGCGGCACGTGCGGCAAAGACAACCGGCCACGGGAGGCGGGAGCAGCAGTCCCACCGAGGAGCTAGTTTGGGCGGTGGAGCAAGAAGATCAGATATTGAAGAAGCAGCACGGCCGTTGGATTAACATCCAACGGTCACTGCTTTTAGAATCGTTTGTGGACTAAGTTGACAAAGCAAAAGTACACGTCAACCTAGTAGACCCACAAGTCAGCCTCCAAATCTATCCCAAACAGCATACATCCCAAAATTTCTAGCCAGATTCAAATTAATTTTAAATCTAAATATACCTTAATTTAAATTCAATGAAATTTTACCCGCACAAAAATAATGAAATTCAAAATATCAAAATCCGGAAGAAAATAGTATTTGGGAACTAATTGCCTGTTTGCTGTATTTTTTTCATTTTACAGCCCATTTATTATTACTTATAGCCCATTTATTATTACTTATATCCCATTTCTTATTACTTATAGCCCATTTCTTATTACTTATAGCCCATTTTCTGGGCAAAATGCATCCCTCCTCGTCTTGAAAGATTTCTGGCCCAGAAGGGCGTAGAAAAGCAAGTAGGCCTATGTTGGTTATTCTGCAAAAAACAAAATAGCTGGCTAGCCATTTTTCGAAAGGAAAAAAACAAACTGGGCTGGTCATGTGCTAAACATATGAAATAAAAGCCTAGGCTAGGCAGACCACGGGTCTCGCACAACCCAGTTGATACCCTTCTCCGTCCCGAAAAAAACAAAATTACTACTTGGCCTCTTTGGGTCCCTACTTTCATCCTCACCATGTACACTCATCTCCTTATTCCTCTCGGTTGTTGACCATGTTGACAACACCAGAGGGCGGCGCCGCGGCGAGCGCGGAGGACGATGGTGAGGCCTCGGACAGGAACGAACAGGAGCCGGGGAAGTCACAGCCAGCCGTGGGAAGCGGGAGCAGGCGGTCCCGCCGGCGCTGGGTTGGCTTTGGCGGCTCGAGGAAGAAGAGACCGAAGAAACACGGTAGACGTTGAATGTCAATCGAACGGTCAAGGTTGGCACAATCGTTTTTTTACTAAGCGGACACCAAGTAGCATACTTTTTTATGTATAGGAAGAAAACTGCGAGGAAAATGCGTTCGTCTGCCGTCCTCCTCACAGGGAACGTTCGCCACATAATTGACTAGCCCCGTTGGTTTTCAACCGAGAGGTCTTGGGTTCGAGTCCGAGGAACTCTCAATTTTGTCCTCCTTCCTTCCTCGCAAAAAAAGGGAAAGAAAATCAAAGACTTGGGAAGGCGTACAGAACAAGCTAGTGTACCAGTAAAGAGATGTTGCCGAGTTTTAGAAAAAAGAAAGACGTGCTCATGTAGCTGATTCGAATCCAAACCTAGACTATGACTATATATGGTGCTATGCTACTCTGCAAGTAATGAAACTGACATATCCAACGTTCGCTTCTCCTCTTCTCTACTTACTTTGCCTAGCATCAGAAGCTCTGGCCGCAGCAACCATGTCCGCTGGCTGCTCGTCCACCTGCTCTTCAGCAGGCAACAACCAGATATGCGCCAAGCCGCCACCCATACCATCGCCTGTGGGTCTCATCACACCCCCACCGGCACGTGCACCGCAGCCAATTGCTCATCGCAACCCGCTGCCGTTGGTGTGGTGCCACTGTTGCAAATCACGCAGACTCATCTGCCGTGTCTCAACCACAATCCGCAACCCTGGCCGAGTCTTCTACAAAATGCCCGGATCATGGGGTAATAATATGTTTAAGTGTTGTTCTGCTGCTTTCAGTTGCTGATTTTTTTAATAGTTTGGTTGATGATCTTCCAATTTGATTCGTGCAAAAAAGGGAAGATTCGTGTGATTGTATTTCTGGGAAGTTGCTGATGTGGGGGAATGAAACTACGTTGATTATTTGGTTAGCCGAGGAATCCCAATACCAGCAGGTTGGGGTGTTGGACAAGTAACTGAAGGAACGGCAGAAGAGGAAGATGCAGAGCAGAAGGTTAAAGACGCAGTTCCTCTGATCATGGCCAAGCAACAGCTGCTGAACGGCCTTGACAGCAATGTTGAGATGAAAGAGCTTGTGAAGATAATGGGAAAAATAGATGTGCTCTGTAGGATGATTGTCTCTTTATTTGCAGTGTATGTAACACTCGTGATGTATTCAGTGGCTACGACATGAGCACTTTGCTGAAACTAGTAACGAATGAAACCTGTGTAGCAGGCTGGGCGTAGTGTTGTGAACATCTAATGATTTCTATTAACGGAAACCAGGGGGTATCCCCTTTTGCTCATATAAATAAATAGATAGCAGAGGCCTTGTCGGGTCAGCTTTGTTCTCATTCGAAGACGTCGAGCAAATTGCAGTCCAACAGCAAACTATGTCATCAAATTCAAGTTTCACAGCCAAATATGAGTACAACTAAACAACAATGTCATCATGTTTTAGTTGTCATACAATCACTAAACACAAATCAGCATACATAACAAGTGATGTTCTCACAGCAAAATACTAAACAACATGTTCATCAGGTTTCAGTTGTCATAGCAAACACAATTTCACATAGTAGATAACAAAACATCTTCTGACAGGCAAATACGACAAAAGCAATGTAATCATCATCCGCAGCAGCAGCTTCAACATCTTCGCCATGTGTATCAGTCTGAATCGTAATTCCCCACGGTGTCATCTTCTTCTTCGTCCTCAACGTCCTGGAACGTTGGATTCTTCTTGATCAACTCTTGTATATCCACAACATGACAGGCAATCTTTTCGCCGACGCCATTGACGTGATGGTTCTCAAACATATTAGGAACATATGTGTTATCTTGTACATCAGGAGCAGCGTAAGCATCATCTTGTTGTGCAACTTCATTAAACGAATTCCTCTGCTTAAACCTTTGCAATACTCTCCAGTCATCACTACGTGCAAATGTGTCTTCCAAGAAAAATATCTGTGTTGCTTGATTTGCCAAAATAAAAGGCTTGTTAGTCTGGTACGCCGCCTTGACATTGATGGATTTGAAATAATCATCAGCTCTGGGTTTTGTGATCCTGGAAAATAGGTTATACCAACGACAAAGACAATGTAACCACACACCGATGATCCTCAAATCGGAGATATATCGCAAGCTGAACAATGTACATTATGTTAGCATACATTTCAGTTGTTTCTTTGTCATACGTATCCGTGCTCATGATGGCACTGTTTTGTGTCTTCTGCCTTCATCTCGTGCAAGGGTGTTGTAGCGCACATCTCCAACAACGCAAGATTCATAATGTCTTACCCGAGTATCGGGACCCATTGCTAGTGAGTAAAGGGCATCATCAATCGCCTCGCCCATCCTCCGCATCTTCTTAACATATGGTTAGAGAATAGACAAGCTGATCATCTTATGTACTCAATATATTAAAAAAGCGGCGGTGCACTTCAAAAGCTTACATGGTTCTTGAACCATTTCGCAAATCCTGCCATAACCAGTTTGTCAATGTTTCTTGGATTTTGCGGTAGTAACTCCTCTTTGTACATGCTGCACAACATAGTGATCGCGTCAAACATCTAAATATATAAGAATGTGTTGCAAGTTTAGTAGATTACGATGTATAAGCTGCGATCTTGCACTTACTTGATATAAGGTAGTATCTCGTGATGCTTATTCAACACATACCAAACCATTTTGTCCAAATCTTTAGGTTTGTCCTCTTGTCGACTCTTCCTCAGAATCTCGAATAGAATAATCGAAAACATTGAGCCCGGATTGTCTTCACCCACCTCTTTGCTAAGTCGATCAATTTGTTTCAATGTATTTTGAGCGAGAATGTCGACGCTCAGAGAAATGTAGGCCTCTGCAATGGAACCCTCGGGTCTAGCTCGTTTCCTAACATAGCCCTTGAAAGTGCCTAGCCGCCTTTCAATAGGGTACATCCAGCCATCTTGTCTTGGACCTCTAAGTAGTGCCTCATCAGGTAGATGAACAGCCAAATGCACCATCACATCAAAGAAGGCTGGAGGATATATCTTCTCAAGGTCGTATAGGATAGTTGGTATCTTGTCTCTAAGACGCTCCAAAGCATCTATCCTAATATTTCTACTGCAGAGTTCCCTGAAGGATGTGGCAGTCATGAGTTTTCAACCCTTGTACCTTGTTTCCATCTGCACTGACTCTCCTTTCAGGGTTGGAGGCAAATCCATGTGGGAATCTCACACGTGACAGGACCTCACAAAATTCTTTTCTTTTTACCTTGTCCAAGACGCATACAAATTTGGTGCCATATCCCGTGGTTTACCTTCATCTTGCACACCGCAAATCCTTTACGATACCTGTGTGTGTCAAATCAATCCTAGATTTTAAGGTATCTTTCGTCTTGCCTTCAATGTTAAGAAGTGTGCCGATAATGTTGTCACATATATTTTTCTCGATGTGCATCACATCAAGATTATGCCGCAGATCCAAATCTTTCCAATACTCCAAGTCCCACAAAGTGGACCTCGGGTAAACAATAATCTCTCTTCTACCGTGCCACGCTTCCTTTTCCCGCTACCATTACTAGGATGGTTTCCTGGTGTAATATGCCCGACCTTCTCTAATTCCACTTGCAACTCATCGGCGGTGAGCCTCTTTGGCGCATCACGGTTTTCATGCTTTGCATTGAACACATGTCTTCGGTATTTTCTAGGATGCGGCTTGTCCTTGGCAAGGAAGCGGCGGTGTCCAATGTAACAGTCTTGCTAAGTATTGCGTATGACAGCGGATTCCTGTCACAACGAACACATGGATTGTAACCATGTGTCGCTCATACGACATAGTGCCCAAAGCCGGATAATCATGGATGCACCAAATTACAACAAAGACACGTAAAAGAAATCAGCTGGTGGGCTGCTATATAGGTCTCAGTGAGAACACCCTTCCATAGCTGTTGAAGTTCCTCCACAAGAGGCTCCATGAACAAATCAAAATCCTTTCCGGGACTTTTTGGACTGGGATGAGCAAGGCCATCATGTAGTTTGATTCTTTGGTGCAGACATTTGGAGGCATGTTGTAAGGGATAACAAGCAATCGGCCACATGCTATATGTGGCGCTCTGGTGGCCAAATGGGTTAAATCCATCTGAAGCTAAGCCAAGTCTAATGTTTCTCGGGTCAGCAGCAAAATCTTTGTGTTTATCATTGAAGCTTTTCCACTCACTACCATGAGATGGATGGCTCATTACATTCTGATCTCTATGCTCCTGGTTCCTAGAATGCCACAGTACAATCTCTCTTGTTTCAGCATCATGAAACAACCTCTGCAATCTTGGTGTAATTGGAAAATGTCTCAGAACATTATGAGGAACCCTCTTCACAGCATCGCCATCTTTCCATCTTGATGATTTGCATTTCGGGCATTCACTTAAATTGGCATAATCCTTCCGGAACAGAACACAATTATTCTTACAAACATGGATCATATCATATCCAATTCCAACTGCACGAAGGAAATTCTTCATTTCACTATAGGTGTGTGGCAGCTCAGACGCATCTGGGAAAGATTTGCGGAAAGCAGCCAACATCGCATCGAATGATATGTTGGTCATCCGCTCAGATGTCTTCACCTGAAGAAAGGTGACCATAGCTGAGAATACTGACAGCTTATTTCCTGGGGTGACAGCAACATTGCATTGTTCCAACATGCGGGCCCACCATTTTTCTTCTGCAGGTGAAAGTTCACGGAATGCACGAGCATTTCGTAGCATTGTTTCAATGTTGGTCAAACTCATCGGCTCCGCCACCACCACCTCCTCCTCCTCTTCCACACGAGCATCAGGCGAGATCAAGATGGTGATCTGCTGCTTCCACGTAGTCAATAACATTGACGTTCACAGCTTCACCATGATGAACCCACCTAGTATATGTGACCGACATCCCATACAAGTGTAGATGATTTTGCACAGTTGACTGGGGTCTTGTAATTGAATTCATACAGCTGCTACACGGGCAGAGCACATCTGATTTCGGACCACCGTACTCAGCTCTAATAAAGTTCATGAAGTTTTCAAACCCCTCGACATATGCAGCAGAGAATTTTCGAGCAGAAGTTATCCAAGTCATGTCCATCTGTTAGACATACAAATTAGTTCTTCTACTAGATACTACAGGAAAAACATATATGCTTTTTTATGAAGTACAGAAAAAAAAACCTAGGTCGATGTCTAAAGCTATGGCAAGATATTTGGACGAGCACATCCAAGTAACGAAATATATGTAAAGCTAATTCAACAAACAGATTTGAGTGCTAAATTATGGCAGGCTGTTTCAAAGATCAATGAGCTCCGAGCACACAGCCATCGAACTATCGAAGGCCATCGCAGCAACAAAGATCGAGTATAAAACGGTGTAGAGCTATTTCACCTAACAGATTGGCTACTAGACCATGGCAATCTACGTCACAATAAATATATGGCAGGATATTTTAGCAACTAATCAGCCTTGGCATGCCATCTCAGCTAAGCAGATTGAGTGCAGAACAGGGAAGGAAGCTTCTTAAGCGAGCATATTGACGATAAACTACTTCGCAAACAGTGAGATTAACAACGTCTATCGGCTAACATTCAGCGCTACACCGACATGAATGGGGCCTCGGTCTAGAATGCGTCTGCATCGTGGGAGAAGCTGACCGCCGTGCGTCTCCACACGAACGTCGCCAGCGGTGGCGGCGCTGACTGCCGTGCACCTCCACAAGAACGTAGCTAGAGGTGGTGGCGCGGCTAGAGGACGACAGTCTATGAGAGCGTACTGTGGGAGCAAGAGGATCACCGTGCGTCCCCTCGATGAACCGCGGCGCCGACGTATCGGCGCGGCGGGGAGGGTGGCTTTGGCGGAGCGAATGGAGTGGAGGGGGGACGGGGAGGGGGTTTGGGGAATATTTGGCGAAGGCGGTTGAATCAATTTGGGGGAATTTTTGTGTGGGGGAGGATTTTCGCGGTGGGCGGGGGGAGTTTGGCGCATGGTCGGTTTCTCCAAGTGCAGTCCCACGTGTTAGTGAAGAGGCAAGCCGAAGTGCATTCCGTTTGCGTGAGCCGTGTGCAGGAACGAACGTGTGTAGGGTGCAATGCAACCACGACAGGAGTGCTGTGAGTGTACCGCCTTTTTTCCTTTTAAACTAGGTGCTTCGCCCCCTCAAAAAAAATGTTGCTTCGCGCGATCCATCGTTACTACTACTAGTAATCCGGTAATCCCGACTAAAACGGCGCGGATGGGTCTTTTCCCGCGCGATATGCTGGGAGGTTGGCTTAGTTGGGTTTTTTAGATTTGTTTCGGTTCAATAAAAAGCAGAGTTGGTGATGATGGTGTGCCTGTCATCCTGCAATATAGGCTGTCCGATCTATATCTAATGGATAGGAAGGAAACTATGACAATTTACCCGCACTCCTCTCCACATTTGCAGATAAGGCTTTCCCTCGTTCATCCTTTTCTCCCACAAGATCTTGATCTTCTGTGCACTAGTACTCCTACAATATGATTGTGAAAATTCATATACACCGGCGGAGATTAATGCAAACATGGCAGATTTTCATTACATTTCGAACTTTTATAAGACAGAAAAATAAAATAAACCCGACCCTAAACCTATTCTACGGCGGCGACCGACGTCCTCCATCTGCGATCTCTATATGCAGGCAGGGTTCAAGACCCGTGAAGTGAAGGTGCGGTCTCCGGCGAGGAAGAGTAGAACACGGGATACGGACCGGCCAGTTGGCACACCATGCCCTGCCGCCTCCCATGCCCTACTCATCCTCGGAGGAGTCCCTGACCTCGGTGGTGCCGGACGTTGGACAGCGGCAAGTAGGACGTGTGGCTGACGGTGCACCTATCGTCGGCCGCCAGCCGCGGGCCACCGCTTGTCTTGATCGCATCCAGCGTCGCTCACACGCCTCTATTGCGTCGCGAGAGGCGACTTGAGCGAGGGCGGCGACCTCGAGCTTCATCCTCGAAGACAAGCTCTCCCGCAGAGCGTTCGCACTTGCGGTCATGGCGGATGTGGTGTCAGGTAGGAGGACGATGCGCTATGGTGTGCAGGTTAGCTAGGTGTTGCCGCTTTAAGTAGCGCATTCTGGTGTGGCCAAGCGTCCGGGTGTGTCATTAAGTCGCCGGAGTTGGTTCCTCTGGCACCGAGCCTCTTAACAACGACATCTGAGCAGACGACATGAATGTGGGCAGCTGGCGCCGGCTGGGAACACACAGCCTTGACGTAGCGAGGGATGAGGGCTTTGGTGTGCAGGGGTAGTCACTGCGGTCATGGCAACGTTGGAGATGCCCTTTGCTTAAATGCGATCCTGCATGTGATTGAAAAAGCAAGAGCGACCGGCATGGTCTCAGGTCGAGAGGATGCAGTTGGCGCTTACACCACTCCGCAGACGGCGTCGCGGCGCCCGTGCATCATGACGAGCGGGTGTTGGGGTGTGTTTGGATTGTGGCCAAAGTGCACCTTACCAAAATTTTGGTCATGACCCAAAGATTGGTCTTTGTTTGGATGGTTGCCATTTCTTTGGCATGCCAATGAACTCTAGCCAACTCTAGTTCATTTTTATTGCCAATGTCGGCCAAATCATGGACAACCAATACATCAACCAAAATTTTGGCTACCCAATGCTTTGATGGGGCAACCTTTGGCACAAACCAAACATACCGTTGGTCGTGCCACAGCACAAACGCCACCCTCGGCACACTAAAACCGACCGTGTCTATCGACGATATGAGCGTGTCGCTCACCGCAGTCGCCGTGTCCAGAGGCGGTGCTGGAGCTGCGCCCCGTTGTTGGCCCCAAAGACCCACATGAATGGTTGTCGGTGGCGAGGAGGTCGTGGGCCAGCTCCTCCATTGGACTAGTCTGCGCTACGTCGTCCCGGACGGGTGTGCCCTACATGTCGGTTTCCCTGTTTTCCGGCCATATTCGGCGTCGGTGCTCGCGTTGCGCATTAGGCCTTTCACTATGTAGGCCAAGCGAGACAACTTATTGTTTATTTGAGCCGTTCAAGTGTAATCATGTGGCGTTTGCTTATTTCTCATTCCTCTCCAATCCTCTTCTCCATCGATCATGTCACCCTCCAGACGAGTTCATCCTCCCGCATGCCTCATTTGAACATTCCACCGAGTATCATTCGCATGTACCCACCCTAGTCCTCTTTCAATAGATCTCGGACCGAGATGAAATCAAGAGGGAACGAGTGGGGCACGTGATACCTAAGGCGGATTCAAAATCTTGAATCGGTGATCATAGCATCCGCATAAATCATATATAAAGGGTATTCAATGTTCGTTTCGTTTTTGAACGCATAATATACCCTCCTATCCTTTCTACCTTACATATAAGTTTTATGTGTAGTCAAAGTATCTCTACTATGATAAAAAGGTATCAACATTCAACAACGCCCAATCAATATTGTTAGATTAAGACGTACTCCTAGATTTGTACTCGAGATGGTTTCCAATTTGACTATTGACAAGATTAATAGTACTCCTTTCACATAGGTGAGTAAGTCATCTTAGGCTGTGCACCGTGACCAAGGAGGAGGGAAAGCGAGAGACATTAATGTTTATTTGCTAATTAATAGTACTGCATGCAATGAACTAACCACTTTGCATGTCATGTTTGACAGTCTCAGGTCATTAAAAGCATGCACACCCTCATCTCTTATTGGTTCATATGTCAAGAAACAAGAAACGAGGTAGAAGTTAATTCACAGCGCCTACGTGTTTTGGGATTATTTGGTTTTCGTAAGATGACTTACACACCTAGACTGAGGGAGTACATGAGATGTATAATGTGAAAATTATATCATTGGAAACTCCTTTCACATACGAAATTGACCATATGCTTTGTGTAAGTTGCATGCCATATATTATTACTCTAACATTTGGTCAAAGTTAGCCTCAAAAAAACGCATTAGACCCTGTATGCTTTGTGTAAGTTGGATGTCATATATTATTACTCTAACATTTGTGT
Source organism: Aegilops bicornis (assembly GCA_021605145.1). Taxonomy (NCBI): domain Eukaryota; kingdom Viridiplantae; phylum Streptophyta; class Magnoliopsida; order Poales; family Poaceae; genus Aegilops; species Aegilops bicornis. The sequence goes on from CM038672.1 coordinate 414,633,414, forward strand.
AAGTTGCATGTCATATATTATTACTCTAACATTTGGTCAGAGTATAGTGGAAGTGGATCCTCTGACGTAGGTATCCCTGCCTTACCCTCCCTTTCGGTCACTTCTTGGCGGACTCCATGCTTGCTAGGCCCCGCATGTCAGTTACTCAATGGGTTCGGCCACGTCAGGGGATCCTCATCCGTAGTATACTCCCTCTATTTTTATTTACTCCGCATAAAACGGAGGGAGCAGTGGTATAATAAATGACGCGGGCGGGGGAGGGGGAGGGACGTCGGTTTGCTCTCAACTGCGGTCCCACAAGCGAGCGAAAACGCAAGATGAAACGCGTTCCATTCGGTGAGCGACGTGGAGGGTCCAGCGTGCGGACCGCAACGCTAACGCGACAAGAGCGATGTACGATCAAAACGATTGACCGGTCGTCACCGAACCACTATTCACACGGAACCTTCGCTGCTCGGCCTCGCCAGCCACCGCCTAAAACCACACCAAATCTCCAGCCCATTCCCCACCTTTCGATCCCCTAGCCCGCATCAAGCGTCCCATAGTTCGTCGGAAAGCCATGGTGCGCCGCAAGATCACTTACTACAAGATGCTGATGCCGGAGCGCCGCGCAGAAATCGTGGCGGCGGTCGGCGCCACAGACCTCCGTTCCCAAGCTTGCTTTGCGGTGGGCCAATCCCCGAGTTCTCTGAAGCCAAGCTACGAGGAGGAGGAAGCCGATCCAATGTTCACTGCGGAGGTCGCGGTGCAGAAGGCCCCCGATGGGTATGAGACGATGGACGTCGACTTCGTGCCAGCATCCGAGTCCCCCATGGTGCAGGCGGACTAGCGGTTCAACATGGCGATACTAAAGGAGGACCGGGAGGCAGAGGCTCAACTCGACGCGGAGCGCGCGCATGCCGCTGCCATCGAGGCTCTCCTGCAGGCGGAACCGGATGTCGTGGATGTGAACCGGGCGGCGGAGGCTCAACTTGAGGCGGAGCGTGCGGATGCCGCTGCCATCGAGGCCCTCCTGCAGGCAGAACCGGACGTCCTCGACTTGAACCGGGCTGTGCTCGTCCCGCAGAAGCGCCTTGCGACGCTCCGCTTGAACGAGTAGCTGGAGGCCAAGACAACCACGGTGGGGAGACACACGTCGGCAGCGACGGCTGGTTCACGGCGGCAGCCAAAGACGACGAGGCCGTCTCTTTCCACGAGCAGTGATAGTTTTTCTTTATGTTGATGTTTTTATTATTATGGATCTTTTTGCTGTGTAAAAACATACTATTTGTTATGCAAGTCGCCCGAGTCTACCATTTCAGGCGGTTGGATGAATATCCTACGTCTCCTAACCCTTCTTTCCTTCTTCCTCACCTCTTCTTCTTCCCCAACAGACCACCGCATGGGCCATACGGATACTCTAGTTGGATAAACATACTCTATGAACGAAAATTATGTGTTAGCGATAGGATGGCTGAGTTTGGTTTGTTCACATGCGACAGCACGTGTCAGTGAGGGTGTGTTCCCTTGGTTGGGTTTGCGGCGGAAGCGAAGTGTGAGGGTGCGGCGACATGGCGTGAGCGAGCGCAGAGTGTGAGTGCGGTGCGACCGCGACGACCCCGTCTTGCGCAAGTGTACCTCCTTCTCATTTTGAAAACTTTAGGCAAGCTTGGCAAAAATGTGTGGCGAAGTTTGGCAATGCAAGGCCTAGACCCAAACAGGATAAGTACGTACTACCTCTGTCCAGGTTTATTGGTCCCCATTGTATTTCGTGCCAAATTTTGACCATAGATTAAACCAAGAAAATGTTCATGCATGTCACCAAACATTATATTTTTCAAAACTATGTTCAAATCTGAATCCAATGAGATAATTTTTCTTGACATGCATTAAGATTTTGTTAGTTAAATCTTTAGTCAAAATTTGGCACAAACTATAAAAGGGACCTATAAACCAGGATGGAGGTAGTACGTACTAGGAGTACTAGTGTTAAAAAAGAAAGGCGGGGTTTTCCTTCGATACAAATCCTCGTTTCACGTGTCAATTAATGCGTATTTTTTTCTCGAAAGACCAAAGAGCTAACCATCTCGCTCCTCATCGCTTGATTAATGCAGCGCCATGCAAACGAACCTTCTCACTTCCGCATGCATGTAGGGGATATTAATGTCCTTGGTTGCTAACCCCATCAATTTTGCCTCGATTAGTGTTAGTGGCCCTTTGCAAATTGTAATTTTGATATACTGGCCTCGTGTACAAAAAATGGAGGTAGTAACTATATTTCAATTCCTTGCCGACGACTTTTTTTTGTGGTTTGGCGAAGTGCGTTCTACGGAGAACACCATTGAGGGAGACCACGGTAAGTCGTTCGCAAGTGCTGCCTGCAAGCCGAGACAACCGCCTTATTTGCATCCAGGAAGTCCTTTACTAGTACTACTACTAGGAGTACTAGTGCGGTGAGATGGTTTCTCGAAGAAGACGATGGAGAAGCGGAGTCAGCGAAGGGTGAAATGATAGTTGCTTCGTCCGTGCTTTGTGATTTGACGCCTCACTGCTTTGTGATTTGTGATAGAAGGGACATGGGGGTAGACTCTGTGCTCTATACTGTACTACTCCTACATGCGTCCAAGCATGGGAGAAAGAGGAGAGATGTTGCATTTTTCTATTCCTTCAATCAATCAATCAGGGAGCTTCGGTTCCATCTTTTTGGCTTTGGCAACACCGTCCACAATGGTTCCCACGATGCCAAAAGCTATTTTCACATTTGGCTACACATTGTGGATGCCCTTAACCGTACACTTGGTTTTGCTCCTGTGTACTATCTATACAAATCTCAGTTATATTGATATAAAAAATTATAGAATCAAAGATTAGTAAAAAGGAGGTGATTTTGCCGCGCGGATGGCAGGGGAGGTTTCTTATTTTCGGAGGACGTTGTCCTGGCGGTTTGCTAACATGCGGTCCCACGTGTCAGTGCTTTACCAAGCTGATCCGCGTCCCACATGAGGCAGAACAACGACAGAAAGAACACGTGGTTAAGTTGAAGAAGATGAGGGAGAAGCGACCAAGCTGATCCGCGTCCCACATGAGGCAGAACAACGGCATAAGCAACACGTGGTAAAGTTGAAGAAGATGAGGGAGAAGCGGATTCTGCAACAAGTGAAATGATGGTTGCTTCGTCCCTCCAACTTATTTTTTTAGCATTATTACTTCGTCCCTCCAACTTAACTACGGGAAAGGTGCAGCTTTGTGATTTGACGCCTCATTGCTCATTACTACACCGGCGCCATGACTGGGGTGCTTCACCCCGGCTGCTCTGCACTGTATTTCGGTATGGCACGTGGACCCGGTAGCTTGATGTCCCACATGTCGGCGAAAGGGACTAGAAGATTTATGAAAGCGAGCGCTCCACTCTTACGATGGAGGAGTAGATGACACGACGACCCAATGAACTATCACTTGTACTGTATAGTACTATAGTTTTGCTGTTTCGCACGATCCATCGATGCAAACCCGATTAAATAGGAAAGGGAGGGATTTTTCCCGCGCGGTAGATGATACTGGCCATACATTTCAAAGGCAATTTTAATGTATGCAAACTGAATAATTATAAGTAACAATATGATATCTAGTAAAACTAAAAACACATATGATTTATTGTGTTAGAGTGTAGTAGTGCTGTATTGCATAGTTGTTAGATGTAACATGCGAGAACGTGTAGAGATGTAGTTTTGGAGGGCCTACAGAGAGAAAAGCGTAGTACGGTCACCGAAGTTCAGAATAAGCTGATTACGGTCACTATATACGTTCTGCGGTGATTATCCGGTCACTTGCTCACAGTTCAGCATCGGATTGCACTCTGTTGACCGGCCAAATAGTCTGCGTGGCGCCATGTTGACTAGTTAAATTGACCATGTTCCTTGTGGGTCCCACCTGTCAGTTCGCATAGGGAAAAGGTCAGATAAACACAAATTTACGCAGGCGCGACAAGGTTCCAACCCGTGCGCGGGAATCACCTGGTTGTGTATGTGTCTATCAGGGCCTGATGTGTGCGCATGCACGTGTAGGTTGAGCACTTGAGCGTGAGAGTGTGTGTTGGTCGCGTGGTGTACTGGTGTGTGCATGCATGCGTGCGTGTGTGCGTGTGAGTGTTGCGTGCGTGCGTGGTTGCGTGTGTACGTGTGAGTGTTGCGTGCGTGCGTGGGTGCATGTGTTTGTGTGAGTGTTGCGTGGATGGAGTTCGTGTGCATGCGTGCGTGTGTATATAATGACCACACCAGCTCCTGTGTGTTAAAACAGACGGCTCAACATACCAATACAAGGCCACCTTGTCCGCTGTGCCCGCGGTCATGAATTCGCACCACCGTCAAAATATTTTTTTCTCGTTTGTTTTCATTCTTACTAGCAAGATGCCCGTGCGTTGCACGTAACATCAAGATGCATTTGTATGACTTGTTTATCTTGTGAGAGAAAAGGATGAACGAGGGAAGGCCTTATTTGCAAATGTGGAGAGGTGTGTGGGTACCTTTTTGCAAAACTGCCATAGTTTCTTTCCTATCCGTCAGATATAAATCGGACGGCCTATATTGCAGGATGGCAGGCACACCATCATCACCAACTCTGTTTTTTATAAGAGTGTATTTTATGTATTTTATAATAGTGTAGATGTAGAGTAGATACAAGTCGATAGGTGGGCACGATGTTAGTGAGATAATGTGATTCAACACTAGATTAGGTGCCACGTGGAGCGTTCAACTGGTCAACTAGTCATGTCATGAGCAAATACAAAGTTGTACGGTGAGCCCGTGACTATATAATAACCACTAAATGTAAACGGTGACCGTAATGAGTGGATTACGAAGTCCAATGTATGTATCGTGCTTTCATTTCAAATACAATGATCGTCATTGCATATATCGTGAGAGAAAGATGAAACACGCGTGAATTTTCTGGGGGCTTACTTTTAGAGGACATGGAGATAGTTTTGTGTGCATACGTGAAAGGCGTCTGGGGGTATGCGATGGAGAGAGAGATGCTCTTCGTTTCTCTTTATTATGACTAACTTTGTATATAGTATAAAAATATACAAATTCACAGTGCGGAATAAATATCATTGTGGGCACAATGCAATGCAAATTAGCGTTCGTACTCCTCCATATAACTTTGTAATGTTGTATATATGTAGAAACTCTAAAATAATTTTTTGGCCACACTTTATTCAAAAGGAATGTTGTATGCGAAATAAACGTGAAGAGAGGGCTTTTTAGATCAATGGGGTACGTGATGTAACATGTGTGAATGTGTAGTTGATGCATTTGACGGGGCCTAGGGAGGTATGTGTGTGTATTACGTATTCGAGAGAGGCATGGAGAGAGGGGCCGACGGGGGGGCGGGGGAGAGATAGCACGAGAAATGAGGGTGGTCTAGAGAGAGAGACGAATATGACGTCACGGCAAGAGATTCCATTCCCTTGAGTGTGTATATGCAAGGGGGGAGGGAATAGAGGCACCAGGATAATTTTTCTGTGTGTGTGGTGTTTGTGTTGGTATGTGTGGGTGTGAGAAGATAATGAGACATGGGGGCAGAGGGTGTATCACCGTGTGAGGTCCGGTGGGTCGAGGTAAGGCCCTTTGTTCGGTTCCGTCCTGCGCCACATTGGTCGGCCCATGACACATTTAGGAAGACCCATGGATGACTAGTCGTACAAGACAAAGATAACAGAATTGTGAAGGACCCTGTGTCCACTGACAAAGCCGGCTAGGATTTGTAACCCTAGGTTCTCGGACTAAGGTAACCCCTCTATCTCTTATATTACTATTCATCCAACCTAAATTTCAGGGGCATCCTACAGAATGCTCTGCTAGAATCATACTAAATCGATTAGGAAGAGGTGTGAGATAATGCGTGAGAGACAAAGCGTAAAGATAATGTGCGTACATGAGACACGTAGGCAGGTCCATGTATACAGAAAGGGTCGATGAGGATTGTGCGTGTGTTTGCGAGAGGAAGAGTGCTTGTGATAAAGGTTAGTGAAAACAGTTGTAAATGGTTACGAGAGGGAGGGAGGGTTATATCTAGAGAATGTGTGTGAGAAAGACACCTCGGGAGAGAGTGTGTGAGCATGTGTGAGAGACCACCGATGGAGAGTGAAACTACACGTAAAAAGACTGCTCTACACATTGATTAAAGATATAAATTGTATCCAAATATTAGGATGGGATCATGATATTTGCAATTCACGTAAGGAGCGGTCATTGATCCATCAAACATCTAGATTCTATCGAATTTGAGCATGTCTATGTTATTATTCGACACAATTGATCCACGTAGTTAGTATTTTGAACTCCACACAATGCATCGCTTTAGCAATCGAATATAAACGTGAGTATAGTTCATGTTGTGTGTGTAAAGCACATTATACATCTGAAAAGTTACACAATGGAAATTTATAAATAGCTACCTATGAACTAGTATACATTTGAATTCAACCTAAAGGCGGTTTAAAAAATCGAATTCAACATGAAGTCCATTCAATTATTTGAATTTGATATCATGGCATTTGTAAACCATACCTAAACTATGGGGTACCAATCTTTGCTCTGATTCTGTACATAATAGCATATGTAGTCGTGTACAAAATAGATTCAAATTTAGCTCCTCCATTCCAAAATAATCGTAGTTATAGGATTTTCAAGTGTCAAAATTCAAAAGGAAGCGGATAATTTAATGAGGTTTTCAAACATACAAGGTCAAATATAACGTTGTCTATTTAGGTCAATCCTCATAGTTCAAGAGTACTCTAAACGTGAATGCTTGTGTTTCAAAATTTTGAACGAAGCACCAAAAGAGCCTCTACTACTTGAAAGCTGCGTGAGACCAATGTTTGGTAGTACAAGGAAATTACTTTTCTAATAACTCTGACCTATGAAACCTACCGGCCCGACGTCCAAAGGTCTAAACCGGGGTAGGTTTGTAGCTTCATCTAGACGCCACGCATAACCGCCTCCGAAAAACATTCATACACAATGGCCGCTTAAGCACACATGCGCGCATCAAATCGCTCCGCCCACTATTTGGGACACCTGGAATTACCATCCTACCCCCGACCTGCAGTAGGTCCGAAATTTAAGAGGGGGGCAAAGTTTGTACTTTCCCCAAATTTCAAACAAGCGCGTCCCATCTTCTGTTCAAAAAAGCCAAAAACAAGCGCGTCCCAGACCGAAACATGGTTCCCCCCACCCGTCCGATTCCCCATTCATACTCCGTGGGCGCCAAAACTACCTCTCCACCAGCCGCGAAACCCCGGCGTCCTCCGTCCGCCACCCCATCCCACCCATCAACCGCCGCCCTCCTCCATCACGCCGGAGCCGATACCCCGACGTCGTCGTCCACCGCAACCTCAACCGCAACGCCCTCCACGGCTAGTAGTTGAAGCCGAGGCCGAGCCGTCCGTACCCGAGCCAATTCAACCATGTCGTCCCGTGCCTCATCGCTGCCGCTCCAACTTCGCCACTCTCCACCGCACCGGAGTTGTTCCTGCAACGCCGTCCTTTGCCGCCTCGGATCTGCTTCCCCTCCGCCGACATACAGCCACGACAACATAGTCAACAATTTGGCCATGGGTTCGTCCAAGCCTGCACCCTCCAGAACATCGGTTTCCTCGGTAAAAACAAGAAGATCGGCCTGACATGTGGAGGTGACCACACCGGCAACCGAAGAAGGTACTCCTCTTCCCTTATTCGTGCAAATCTTACGTCTCGCTTGCAGTATTCATCCCACGAAGACACTAGTTAACCGCTTCTTCTTCATACTAGATGTTCCTAGTAACTCACGATGCACAAGGTTTCTCCTCATATACTATTTCACCTTAGCTAGAGGTCCGCCGCCCCCCTGAATTTCAATTTCCGGTCAGTTGATTCCCAATTAACGGAAGCATTCCCCGGCGTAACAGGCGCTAGTACGACTATTACGCCAGGGAAGCAGCGCCTTGGTGTTTATCTTAGGGGCGTCTGCCGCCTAGAGCTACTGGCGCCCGATCTGGAGGTCGGCCGGGATTAAAGGGATGGCTTGGGGGCGCTGCCAAGCACGGCGGTGGTGTGAGGTTGATGGGAGGGCGGGGCGGCGGAGGCACGGGTCTGGGCCGGTGGTCGCTGGCGGTTCGTGAAAGATCGTCAACGATGTTGGCGGGAGGTAGAGCGAAGGCCATCTGCCCGTTCCTTATAGATCGGACGGTTCATTAAAAAATCGGTAGCCTATTTATTTTCGATCATTGTTATCTTAGATATGACCACATGTGGTGGTGTCTTTGGAGGAGTACCTGCATTTCCTGTGCTCATATATTACAAAATTATACGGAGTAGAATCTAATTTTGTTTGCCATGCAATGTTGTAGAGCTATCATATTTCTCCTGTCATTTATTTTTAGGCCACCTGCTATCTGCTACTTTTACAGTGCACTAGTTCTGCACACACTTCACCCATACTCTCACTATTGTTTTTTATGCAAGGGTATTTTAGACTCTCCTGCTGAAAGAGAAGCAGCAAAGAAAAGAGAGAAGTCGCTCCAGCTTGGTATACGGGTAGGCAAGACACGTTACAACGCTATAAAGGGTGCAGTGTCATCAGACGGAGATGGTAAACGTAGCTCTGTAGTTGATGACCTCGCTCGCAATGAACCACCATCCCAGGTTCTTGCTTTAACTTCGCGGTGTCATATGTGGTTGCATGTTGGTGTATAGCTTGTATTCGAAAGGCCGAAGTCGGTCTTTATTAAGATAAGGAAAGATATTTTTTACATGAACCACCATCCCGTGAGCACCAGAAGACAAATAGCTAGTCGAGGCCTTGGCCAAGCCGATGACAAGCCCAAAGAAAGATGGGCATCATTGGAAGCCAACTAAAAAGCAGCGATGGTGGCGAAGCAGCCCGCCTCCCACCAGGCTCTTAGGTCCTAGATGATCATGTTCACCATCGCAGCGGATGTCTAGCTTGTATTGCTTCCAATTTGGTTAAATTGCATCTGCTTAGCTTACACATTATACCTTTGAATATGACATGCCTTTCTATTTTGGTACATACTAGTACATCGTGTATTAACCATGTTCTTACATCAAACTAATGTTCTTGTGGATCCCTCATCAATCACTTATGACGAGGCGGCAGGCAAGGGGACTACTCCTCATTTAAAGAATGCAGCGTCGGCCTCCGACATGATTCTCAAGAAAGCGAAATGCTAGATGAAGATAGTGAGCGTAGCTACGTAGTTGATTACTGACATTTCCCTACACTAGCATTGCAGGTGCTTTCTCTAACTTGGTAGCGTGATATGTGGTTGCATGTTGCATATGGTGTCTAGATTGTAATTCTTCCAATCTGGTTAAACTGCATGTGCTAGTCTCGCTTAGCTTATACTTACGTAAATATGACATTATACATTAATGTGACATGCCTTCACGTATTTAGTACGTAGTACATCTGTCTATTAAGCATGTCCTTACATAAAACTATTGTTTTTTGTATCCCGCATCAATCAATATGACGAGACACCTTTAGTATATGCGGTGCGATATTAGTTGCATCTTTCATATGATTTATAGCACGCTGCTTCTAATTTGTTGAAATTCCATTTATGATGGGACGCTTTTAACTTGGCAGTCATATTGGTTGCATCTTTCATGTGGTGTCTAGCTTGCATTGCTTCTTATTTGCTGGAATGGTTTCGCTTAGTTTACACAAACAATTGTGAACATGCCATGCCGTCCTGTTTTTCGCATACATATTCCATCCTGGTATCATGTGTTTGCCTTACATCAAAGTAGTGATTGTCAGTATCATGCATGAATGAGTTCCGAAGAGAGAATTTTATTGCTTTTTCTTGTCGGTTTTACTTGACAATTCAAAATCAATAAAGCGGAAGGAAGTTAGCAAGGCAGCGGATAAAGGTGCTCCTTCCAAATGGAGGGCCTCTACAGTTTCTACTCCTCCACACCCCCAAGATGATTTCCAGGACAACACATGCATAGACACTCAACAAAGCTGTGTTTATGATGAGCACGTCTCCCCTAGTGCGGCATCACTTTGGTGCTCCCTCTAACTTGGCCTTTGTTATATGTGGTTGCATGTTATGTGTGATGTCTAGCTTGTATTGCTTCTAATTTTGTTGAATTCCATCTGCTTACTTTACACATTATACTTGAATAAGACACGTGTTCCTGCTTTCTAGAAAATACAATATCATCTATCACACCATGTTCTTACATCAAATTACTACTTTGTTGTGTAACCTGCAACAATCACTTATCATAAGACACGTTTGACTTCGGAGTGTGATATAGGTTACATCTCACATTCTTTTCTAGCTTGTACTACTAATTTGTTGAAATGGCACTTATGACGAGACAGTTTTAACTTGGTAGAGTGATATTATTTGCATCTTTCATATGGTGTCTAGCTTTGATTGCTTCTAATTTGTTGAAATGCCTTCTCCTTAGTTTACACATCATAAGCTGTGAATATGCAATGATGTGAATATGCAATGGCACTAATTACGAGAGACCTCTAACATGGTAGTGTTATGTTGTTTGCATCTTGCATATGATTTATTTCTTGTACTGCTTCACATTTGTTTAAACGCCATTTATCTTTGAGACAACTTAACTTGGCAGAGCGATATTTGTAGCATCTTTCATATGGTGTCTACCTTCCATTGCATTGCTTCTAATTTGGTGAGATGTCTTCTTCTTAGTTTACACATCATAGTTCTGGTTATCTCTTCCGTCACATTTTTCATACATATTACATCCTCCTATCATGTGGTTGTCTAACATCAAAGTTTTATTAAATGCGCATCACGCATCAATTTGTTCTGAAGAACTAAATTTTATTCGTTTTTCTTGTCGGCTTGACTTAACATGGCACAAAAGAAAGAGGAAGAAACAGAGAATGGCAGGGAAAGAGAAGCGGAATAATCCTGCAGATTCTGCTGGTACTGATGGTGCAATAGAAGGTGAAAGTCCAGCGGAAAATTCTACAAACACGACATCCCATGCTACACGAACTGCAAAAAAAGCCAAACAGAAACAAATAGCTGCCACCAAACAAGCAGAGACAACCCTAGTTCTTGCAACACCTACCACAGTACTACCGGTACCACGACATACTCGTAAGTCAATCGAGCTAGCAAAGACGTTCCCAAGCTCCCTTGCCACCTGACACTACTTCCCAAGCACTCTTAACACAAGACGAGTTGGCAATATCAGATGAACCTTTGAGCTTCAAGAGCAAGAAGGTAGTTGCTGGAGTCAAGTTACAGTTGCATGCTTCTTTATATGTAGTCTCACAGTTTGATGTACACTAACACTTCCTATGTTTGTTGTTGGACTAGCACCTAGGAGCAAGAGGAAACAAACATCAGGGATAATGCTTGATAGGTTAACTAAATCTAGAGGAGGAAGAATGGAGATCCGTTTTGAGGTATGTTTAAAAAGGCCACGTGATGCTCTGAGTCACCAAGTTAGTATCGAGGCAGCGGTTGCCGTTAGGTGTCATGTACGTATCCTCCCAACATGGATTCGATGCAGAATGACAAAGACGAAACCCAGGTCAACACCTTCCTCGACCATTTATCTGTAAGTATGGTTATGTATGGAAACTAGTAATATCGTCTTGCTCTGTCGCATACTTTCTAGGTTGCTGATAATGAGACTCCCATAATTTTCAACAGATGAGGTTCAAGTTGGATAGCCAAGATGATGCAACCAGACAAGCTTGCACCCATCGGTATAACTTGAGGAAAACTCACTTTGAAGGCAAGGCTAACAGTGAACTTTCCCAAACATCTCCAGTGGAAAATATATCGGATGAAGACTGGAGGGAGCTTGTTAAACACTTGGTGCGATCCTAAGTATCGTGTACATTATATATATGTGATCGAGATCACATGTTGAAGTCCTATTGACGCATGTGCCACACAAATCTATCTTCTTGTAGGTGAACTGTTCAAAGAACAAGGCCAACCGTGCATTTAAAGTGAAATTCCAATGCAGACGGGATCTCGTAGCTATATTGCACAATCGCGAGGCTCTTGTAATTAGCTACTGTTTCACTCTTTTCGTTGTACCATATTATCAGATCTATATTGACTTGTTCGAAATGCAGAGGAAAGCCCGCAAGGACCAAAAAGTACCTGAACCAAATGCTGTGGAAATCTTCAAGGACTGTCACACCAGCAAGAATAAGGGCATGACTACACCATTCAAAGCCGCTGTTGTAAGTCCATAATCCTCATGCCTTTTAACTACTACTTACTCTGACTTGTGCCTTGAACTGCATGGTTTGCAGCCAATGTCTATTACTCTTTTCAATTTTATACACAATTGTCTTAGTGTATCATTGCACCTTACAAGGTTTAAAAGGGATGAGTGATGTTCCTTTGATCTTGACCCGTAATCTAGTTCCGTGCTGGACTTGCCCACACAACGTTACAACTGCCCATTTGTCTGTTCTCAGTTGTTTTATGATATGAATGATGTCATACTATGCTTACCGTATTATAAACTTCGTCTCGTTATCCTTAGCCCTCAATACAATGTGAAGAAATAGACAATACATTAGCGATGGTACATGGTCATATGTCCGAACCTGGTTCTATTATGTACTTTGCAATAAAATACAACTAATATTTTACATGGGTTCACGAGAATAAGTTACGTATATAGACCAAAGCTATTTTGTTTGGTTTTGCTGCCTCCTTAATATCTTACGCTACGGTACTACTAATGTAAAACCTCAACTTTTCAGCAAGCTATGGAAAAATGGTGGAACCGCCACCTTACGAAGGTGGCGAGGCAACTATAACCGCAATGTCGCCTCTTCGCGTTGGGTCAAGACTGCACAATCCACTAACGATTGCCAAAAAGCACGTTCTGCGTATCTTGGGTTGGTTGTTCAGGAAATATCGTCCAAACTGCCTCATGATCAAGATATGCAAGCTCAAAGCAATGTTGTATCTGCGCTCCAGACACAAGTCCATTCCCTAACAGAGGCCCTTTGTGAAACAAGGAGAAACATGGATCAATGTCGTCAAGATATGCATGGTTTTGAAACCAGACTATCAGACATTTGCTATGTTGTTCAGGAGCCTAGGGGAAATGAAGGCGAGGGTTATGGTGTTCCATCGGACAATACAACATGAAAACGTAATAGTCAGGTCAAATGAACCGAGCTTCTGAACTTCTGGTGGTGCATTTATCTGCTAGACTGTTAAGTTTTATGCCAACCTTCCGTTTGTTATGTAGTTGTAATTTGTTTTGGTGCGATACAAAATTTATTCTTAACGTGCAGCCACCGACTGAAGAAAATAGCAAGCCATTTTTGTATAGTGTAGGGTGTTCCCTATATTTGCACTGGTGGCGATCTTTGATGCCGAGTGGATTTAATCTGTTAAAACGCCTTAATAGCCTAGCGTTAGTTTGGGCCTTATTTATTTCCTAGTCTTCTTTCTCCCTGGTTTGCTAGTGGCCGCAACTACCCATGGGCCATTTACGGGCCGTAGGATCCATGGGTCTCCTACGGGCCGTCGATAAATGGGCCTGTAATCGGTGGGCCTCGGGCCGTCGATAAATGGGCCTAGGGCCGTCGGATAAATGGGTCTACATGGGCCGTAATCGGGCATAATTGGTGTCGACCCAGCACGGTAACGGGCCGTTAACAGGCCGTAGGACTGCAAAAGCTTAATTATGTCACAGGCATAATGGGTCGTTAATGGGCCAGAATATAGGACGGGCTGGCCAGAAATGGGCCGACTCTTGCCATGGGTCGAATTTGGCCCATTAGGGTAATAGGCGATGTGAACGACTGTTGCCATGGGCCAAATTTGGCCCATTTGGGGAACATGCCAGTAACGGGCCGACTCTTGCCATGGGCCGAATTTGGCCCATTAGGGGAACAGGCCAGTAACGGGCCGGAAGTAATCGAGGGCCGAAAAGGAGCCCAAGAACGTATGGGCCGTCAATAGGCCGAAATCTAACAAGGGCTGGAAACGGCCCATGTAAATCACGGGCTGTTAACAGGTACAAAGAAAATTACTGTTCATTATGGGCTAGAGTCACCGTGGGCCTGTAAAGGGCCGAAAGATCTGAAAGGCCTCATATGGGCCGAAAGACGTCGTGGGCCATACATGGGCCGAAAGTGAAATGGGTTGGTGTTATATTCAACGGGCCACATGACGTTGGTGGGCCGATTTCCTTTAGTGCCTAACGAGCCGTAAAATGGGCTATTTGCGAAGAGACCGTTAACGGGCTTTTCATGGGCCAGCCCGTTAACTTTTGACCAAGTCAAATGGGCCGGCTTTAAGCTAAATGGGCGATGGTGGGCCGTGGCACGTGTCGACATATCATAGGCGCCTTATCCGACCCTAATCGATTTAGCCGACATCAAGAGTTTCGTCCAGCAAATAAGAATTTTACACGTGAAAATTTCCCATTGGTCGGGGCTGTTAACGGGTTATCGGATCCAAAACCCGACCCGATAGCTTAACGGCGTTCCGTTACGGTGGATGCCACGTGTTGGTCACCCTTGACGAAAAGCACTTCTGTGACGCGCGGTTTATCGTCATGGAAGTGGACACTTTCATGATGATAATTTTGGTAATGTCATGGAACACTTCTACGACAAAGACAGTATGACTATCTTGATTCTGTCATAAATTTGTCATGGATGTACATGCATGACAAAAAACTTGACCTACTGTGACAAACATGTATCATCACGGAAGTGTATTTTTTTTTATAGTGGGGCCTTCCCACTCTGGTGTCAACTTGTTTGTACCCTTGGCACACCGAACGCGCCTAAGGACAAGGTCGCCTTCCTCAAAACACCGGGCATGAACCCTGCGGCTGTGATAGTGACATAGGGCTTGCTGATAGCATGCAGCACGCGTAGCAGCCTGGAGACGGTTCTCCTCGAGAATCACGGCATCGTCACGCCGATGTTGTTCCTACGACACTTGATCGTAGGCAAGCACTCGAGGTGACCCATAAATGAGTTCCGTGGGGATAACTGCTTCTGCCCCATAGACTAGGGAGAAGGGACTCTGCCCGGTAGCTCGATTTGGTGTCGTTCCGAGGGACCAAAGAACCACCGGCAGCTTGTCGATCCATCGCCTGCTGCACTTCTGTAGCTTATCAAATGTTCTCGTCTTAAGTCCTCGCAACACTTCAGTGTTCGCCCTCTCAGCTTGCCCATTGCTCTTTGGATGTGCAACAGAGGCGAATGAGATCTTGCTTTCGAGGGCATGAACATACTGCATGAAGGTGTGGCTCATAAATTGGGTGCATTTGTCAGTGATGATCCGTGAAGGGACTCCGAAGCGGCACACCAATCCTTTCAATAACTTGATAGCTGACAGAGTAGTCACCTTTCTCATGGCTTCTACTTCTCGCCACTTTGTAAACTTTTCGATTGCAACGATCAATAATTCAAAGCCCCCAGCGGCTCGGGGAAAGGGCCCAATATGTCAAGCCCCCAGACTGAAAACGGCCATGACAAAGGGATTGTATGAAGAGCTTGGGTAGGTAGATGGATGTCCTTGGAATGAAACTGATAGGCTTCACATTTAGTGACCAGCTCAACTGCATCTTGGAGGGCTGTGGGCCAGTAAAATCCTTGTCGGAAGGCTTTTCCAACCAGAGCCCTTGATCCGATGTGTGATCCGCACATGCCTTTGTGTATCTTCGCCAGCAGTTCCTTTCCTTCTTCCCGGCAAATGCACTTCAATTTCATACCGTTGGGTCTTCTTCTGTACAGTGTGTCATCCATGAACTAATACATACTGGCCCTCAAGGCTACTCTTTCTGCTTCTTGTTGCTCTTCGGGAAGTTCTTCAATTTGGAGGAAATGGACTATGTGTCGTGCCCAAGTTGGAGCCTGAGGCTCGACAACGAGGACCAGCGGCACCTCCCTCCTTCGTAGGAGCGCATCCCTCAACCGTGGGGACCATTGGTCTGGCGGGAGGGGGTGGTGTCGGTGTCAAAACCGGAGGATCTCGAGTAGGGGGTCCCGAACTGTGCATCTAAGGTTGATGGTTACAGGAGACAGGGGACACGATGTTTACCCAGGTTCGGGCCCTCTCTATGGAGGTAACACCCTACTTCCTGCTTGATTGATCTTGATGAATATGAGTATTACAAGACTATGATTATGATTGCCTCTACGGACTAAGCCCTCCGGTTTATATAGACACCGGAGGGAACTAGGGTTGCACAAAGTCGGTTACAGAGAAAGGAATCTTCATATCAGGGCGCCAAGCTTGCCTTCCACGCCAAGGAGAGTCCAATCCGGACATGGGAGAGAGTCTTCTGTCTTGTATCTTCACGACCCAATAGTCCAGCCCATGCTACATAGTTCGGATGCCCGAGGACCCCTTAATCCAGGACTCCCTCAGTAGCCCCTAAACTAGGCTTCAATGATGAGGTGTCCGGCGCGCTAATTGTCTTTGGCATTGCAAGGCGGGTTCCTTCTCCGAATACTCCAAAATAGTCTTTGAACACAAGAATCATGTCCCGCTCTGCAAAACAAATCCCATCCACAACCTTAGAGAGTATAATATTTCACGAGTCCAATCTGCTGACAACTTTTTGTAGCGTGATATCACGTCACCACCCGATTATTATTTCGAACCGTTTTTCGGCATGCCGCTTCACATTTCAAGATGCGGTTTCTATTGGAACGTCTTGTCACAGCAGAGATCGTGTCCCCTCATTACGGGATTCTCATCAATACGGGCGTGGGTAATCCAACCATGCCATCTACACAACCCTTGGGAACAGGCGAGTTTTAAGGCGAGTGGGGAGGCACTTGATATTCACTGCCTCTATAAGGAGATAAAGATTCCTTTCTTTCACCCATGCCTTCTCTCTCTCTCTGCCCTCCCATTCTCGAGCTCCAGCACCCAAGTCCTCATCCTTTCCGCCTAAAGAAAGCACTCGACCATGTCCAGATCTAGAGCGCAAGGCAAGTGGATGGCCTCCTCCGTCAAGGAGAAGGACATCACCAAGCTTCGGGAGGCCGGGTACCTAGCCAAAGAAATCGCCCACCGGCTTACGGCCAAGGGGCAGATCGTCCCTACCCCAAAGCCCAATGAGAGGGTGGTGTTCATCCCCCACTTCATCCGCGGGGATAGGATTTCCTCTCCACCATTTCGTCCATTGACTCATGTTCTATTACGGGCTAGATTTCCATGATCTAGCCCCAAACTCTTTCCTCAACATCTCGGCATTTATTGTCGTGTGCGAGGCCTTCCTCCGCATTCCACCCCACTTCGGACTATGGCTTAAGATCTTCAACGTGAAGCATAAGGTGGTGGACGGCCAACACGCAGAGTGCGGAGGTGCCATGGTGAGCAAGATGCCCAACGTCACATGGCCCAAAGGTACCTTTGTGGAGACGTGAAAGGGTGGCAACAACTGTGGTTTTATGTCATAGAGCCCCGCAACGCCACCTGGACCGCGGCTCCCGAATTCAAGTCCGGAGCCCCAATGCAGCTCACCTCCTGGCTAGGGAAGGGCCTGAATTGGTCTTCGTCGGACGAGCTGACAGTGCTGAAAACGCGCATCCAGAGCATGGTGGACAAGAACGTAAAGCTCGCCAATGTGATCCAGGTGATGCTAGTTCACCAGATCCTTCCATGCCAGAGCCGGACTTGCCATTTATGGGAGTTCAATCCGGCCGAGCACCATACCTTGCAACGGTTCTTCGGAACTACGCACGAAGACATCTGGAAGGTGCTCTTTAAGGGCAACGAGACGTGGCCGGAGACGACGGGGACCGTGGGCACGCCCTGGCCAATCCCGCCAGTGCGGTAAGTCTTTCCCATTTCAAGGTGTATCCTTAATTTACTTTGCTTATTCAGGGAAGATACCTAAACCTCACTATTTATTTTTTCAAGGCTGGACAAAGAAGGCGGAGCGGATTCGGTGTCCGGCTCCACTGCCCAAGGAACCAGCCATCCCGCTTGTGACAAAGATGTTGGTCCCGACGCCTTACAAGGCGCCGGAGAAGAAGGCTAAGGGGGCCAGAAGTGGCCTCCGCCGCAAGGGCGCTTCGGACGTGACATCCGAAGACACCGAGACTCACTCCTCCTCCGCCAAAGACGAAAACAAGGAAGAGGAAGAAAGCAACTCCCCCCTGAGGGGGGCGGGAAGAAGAGGGCGACCTCCACAAATCTGGAGGTAGAGGCGTCCAAGAAATGGAAGCTCTCCCACACGGATAACTCCGCGTGGGACATCGATAGCAGCCCAGAGCTGCGCCCCCGAGATAAGCCCCGGGCCGAATCGTGAGTACTCAAAGACCCTGACACATTCATGTATTCAGCCTCTTTAGTTCATAGTCTTAACGTGTTGAATCATGCACTTGCAGTCCCGCCCGTTCCGACCTCGAGCGATCCTCATCTTTGGGGAATTCGCTGGACCCGAAGGTGATCGACAGCGGGTCCCTTTCGGCGGCCTCCTCTCCCAAGGCCATGGATGACACCGAGGTGTTGTCCTGAAGGATCCCAGGCCAGGGGGAGACGCAGGAGGCTGCCAGGACGGCGCTAGAGGATGAAGCCTCAGCCGCCGAACACACGGGGAGAAAATCCCCATGGAGACTGGCGATGGGGGCCATATTCAGTTCGGACCCCAGCCGAATACGGTCCCGGACGCCTATTCGGCTCCAGAACCCGGCAAGAAGCCTCCTTCGAAAGGAGGAGGTGCGCCTATACCGCTGGTGACCTATGTCCAGCCAAAGGTGCCAGACACTCTAATGGAAGCGATGTGAAGTGCTTCCATTGTTGAGGAACACCGTACCCTTATGGGTACAGTGGTTGAGAGGATTCAGTCCGCAAAGAGCGGACTGACCGAAGCCTGCACAAGCCTTCTAACAGGCTTCGAGGTAAGCAACGCAATTATGTAAAAAGAATGTCACAGTATAGACAGTAGCCCCTGAGACACTGTCCGGTTTTCAAAATAAAAGCCGGACAGAGGATCGAACAAGTTTTGCAGGAGATTAACCAGATGAGTCAATGTGAATAAGCAGGCGTCGTTACTGGCTGCGACCTCTCATACTGCTGAGGTTTCCGGACTGAAGCAGAGTCTGGAGCGGGCCGAGGAAGAGCTCAGCCGCATGAGAAAGCACCTACAAGACAAACAAGGTATGCAATGACCTTCTGTGTATTAGAAAGAATAAATGATTTGTATTGACCATAGTGCCATGATATTTGTAGGAGCGGCGACCGAGGTCGAGGCCCTTAAAGAGGCGTTGGCCGAGGCCGAGGAGAGAGCTGCCAAGGAACAAGCCGCCCGCGAAAAGAACGAGGCCAGGGTCGGTGAGGTCCAGCAAGAGCTCTAGGATGCCGTGAAGAAATGCGAGTCCTTGGAGCGCGATATTGCGGCTCAAGAGACTGAACTCGCCAAGGCTCGCCAAAGCGCACAAGATGCCCGGGTTGAAGCCCAGGGTGCTCTCCAGGAGATTCAAGAGGCCAAGAAGATTGCGGTGGGTAAGGCCTTCATTATGCAGAGCAAATATGTGAACAAGAGGTACCTTTACTAACCCGGATTTGGAGTTCTCCAGGAGTGTTTGTGGATTTGCCGCGCAGTGTTTCTGATGTTGCGGAATTCTTCCGAGCCGAAGAGCGGAGCTCAGCGGAGAAGCTATTTTGGTCACAATACCTTGCGCCAGAACATCCGGTGCCCTTCGGTCAAAATAGCTGGTCGAACTGCATAGGGTGGCCGAACTAGCCATGAAGGATTTAATAATCTGGTTGTGGCCTGCAGAAGTTATACCCAGCAGCTACTTCGGGCTCGTGAAGCGGCTGGTCAATGCCTGCCCCCGTCTTGACGTTATCAAGTGATCGGTCTGCATCGAGGGTGCGCGGATGGCCTTCGCCCGTGTCAAGGTGCAGTGGGCGATGATGAACGTTGTCAAGCTCGCGGCCGAGGGGCCGCCCGAGGGGAAGGAGCACTGCACACCCGAGCTATATTTTGACAACGTCCTGGAGGGATCCCGCATTGTGGCGGAGCAGTGTGCGAAAGATGTGATCTTTGAATGAATACATTCATATTATCTCGCCCTGTATTATGAAACAAAGTCGATTATCTAATATAATGCTTTTTAAAATTTTACCTCCTGTGCGGCCGTTTTTATGAATCTGAGAGTTGGCCAGTCGTCGGCTTCAGCCCCCACGTAGGTAGTACAGGGGTGTTCGGGATGGAATCTAAACATTCTTGATCCAATTGTTTGGTCCTTGAAGGAGGTGTTTAGCGGAACGAACCAGGCAATCGGACTATGTGGCTTTATCACCCTCACTTAGCCATAGGAGTTTGACAATAAAAATTTAGGCGCAGGCCCTAGTATCCGAACTAGGGTGTTGTAAACACCAGATCGGGTAAGAACCGATTCATCGCATAATGCAGAAAAAATTGCTAAATATTTAAAACCTTCGAAGAGCTGACCGGCTCATGCCGCATCATGATAGTCAGTTTTCGGCTTTCTCTATTGAGGTTCTCATCCGGATAAACCATGATACAATCACAGTAGTTCTTCCTTTACTACCCTAGCCGAAATAGCGGAACGTAAGGTAGTAAGCACAGGAGCCGGGCAAACCAACTACTGACCAAAGACATGATTCAGAGCCAATGCATATAATGCTAAATTCAAGGTGCCGAACTATACTGTAAAAAGTGTTCGGACTTTGTTGCCGTATTATGGGGCACAATGAAGCCCCTGGTGGATTAAAGCATACCAAAGTGTACGAGTGCGATTTGATAAGATTATTAAAAAAAGGGTAGCAAGCTAGTGCTGCAGAAGTTGGGTCGCAAACTGTTTCCATTATAGTTTGATTAATACTTCAAAGCGTATTTGTACAAGTAGTGCAATAAGCAACATGGCTATTTAATATGCCACAACCAAGGGAGAGCTGCGTGCGGGTCCTGAAAACAGGTAGAGTGATCGTTAAAGAGACCACCTAGAAATTCCCTTATACGTCAGTGCTTCTTGTCGTCTTGGTGTATCTATCCTTTCGAAAGGACCGGTGATCAGGCCGTCAGAAAAGGCCTGTGGAAAAGAAACCTGAAAAGGATAAAAAGGAAAAAGTGAAAGTATGTGTGTCCAGGGGAGGTCGAGCCGTATTATGGATCGCAATCTAGTTATGCCTCTGTCTATGCCCACGGTATTTTGAGTGCGTAGCTATGTACGCGCGGTACGAACGCCGCCGCTTTGTCGGGACTGGGACGGAGGCAAAATTGCTAGTCGAGCTCTTGACGAGCTGGGCTGTCCTGCTGCATAGTAGTCCGGACTCGTTTGACAGTGTCCGGGAGTTCAGCCGCCGAATTAAGGTTCTGCTTAAAAAGGTCGCTCTGTACTTTTGCTGCTAAAGCAGTGGTGTGCTCCTCGGTACGGAGGGAGCGTTCCGTGTTTCCATTGACTATTAGACGCCCCGTGGTCCGGGCATCTTGAGCTTGAGATAAGCATAGTGTGGCACCGTGTTGAATCGAGCAAATGCGGTTCGTCCCAGCAGTGCGTGATAGCCATTGCAGAAGGGGACAATATCGAAGATCAACTCTTCGCTTTGGAAGTTGTCCGGGGATCCAAAGACAACCACTAGTGTGATTGAGCCCGTACAGCGGGCCTCTACACCTGGTATGACTCCTTTAAAGGTAGTCTTTGTGGGATTGATCCTTGAGGGATTAATGCCCATTTTGCGCATTGTATCCTGATAGAGCAGGTTCAGGCTGCTACCACCATCCAAGAGGACTCGCGGGAGATGGAATCCATCAATTATTGGGTCGAGGACTAGTGCAGCTGAACCGCCATGACGGATACTGGTCGATGGTCCCTGCAATCAAAAGTGAATGGGCAGGAAGACCATGGGTTGAACTTTGGGGCGACTGGCTCCATCGATTAGATGTCCCTGAGCGCGCGTTTGCGCTCCCTCTTGGGGATATGGGTAGCGTATATCATGTTCACTATTTTAACTTGGGGGGGGGGACTTCTTCTGTTCCCCTGTGTTCGGCGGACGGGACTCCTCGTCATCATCCTCGCTTTGCGACCCCTTCTCCTTGTTCTCGGCATTTAATTTGCCGGCCTGTTTAAAAACCCAACAGTCTCTGTTGGTATGATTGGCTGGTTTGTCTGGGGTGCCATGGATCTGGCGTGGACGATTGAGTATGCGGTCCAAGTTGGATGGGCCCAGATTGTTTCTTTTATATGGATTCTTTCGCTGGCCGGACTTGGAGCCACTGAATCCGGCATTGACCGCCGTGTCATCGGTATTGTCACCGTTGCTTCGGCGCTTGTGCCTCTTGCATCGGGGCTTGTCGTTGCTGTTTTTGGTCTTAGAGGTGCCGGCTTTGCTTGCAGTGTTATTGCTACGGGCTAGCCAACTATCCTCGCCCGCACAAAAACGGGTCATGAGTGCAGTGAGGGCTGCCATGGACTTCGGCTTTTCTTGGCCGAGGTGACGGGCGAGCCATTCGTCGCGGATGCTATGCTTAAAGGCCACTAGGGCTTCGGCATCCGGACAGTCGATGATCTGGTTCTTATTAGTTAGGAACCTAGTCCAGAATTTGCTGGCTGACTCTCCGGGCTGTTGAACTATGTGACTTAAGTCATCAGCATCTGGAGGTCGTACATATGTGCCTTGGAAGTTGTCGTGGAAGGCGTCTTCCAAGTCCTCCCAGCTTCCAATAGAGTTTTCAGGCAGACTGTTTAACCAGTGCCGAGCTGGCCCTTTTGAGTTTTAGCAGGAGATATTTGATGGCGTGAAGGTCATCACCGCGGGCCATATGAATATGGAGAAGAAAATCCTCAATCCATACCGCGGGATCTGTTGTTCCATCATATGATTCAATATTTACGGGTTTAAACACTTCTGGGAATTCATGCTCCATTACTTCGTCAGTGAAGCAGAGGGGGTGTGCGGCACCTCTGTATCGGGCCAAGTCGCGACGTCGTTCGGATGTAGTCTGTCTACGATTTTCGGCCTGGGCGTGGTTATGTTCGTCATGTCCGGCCAAATGGCCGTCGTCGCGCATCAGGGCACGCCCCCGCGATCCGTAGATCGATCTGGTCTGACCTGTTCTGTTCTTTAGGTCCTGCCGCAGGTCATATGTATAACCTCAAGCTGTTTTATCTCTGCCTTTACGGTGAGGTAGGACAGGCTGGTGTTCGGCTTGAGGTGCCACTTTATCCCGGGCATGTGGTGGTCGGTCAGCCGCATTACGCGCTGATGGTACGGGCTCCAACGCCTCGTCATTGAATTGGGGTAACAATTTGCGCTTTGGGTAACTTTTGGTTGGGCGATCGAGGCCGTATTCCTCGGTTGCCAGGACATTAGTCCATCTGTCGTTGAGTAGGTCTTGATCAGCTTGAACCTGTTGCTGCTTCTTTTTCAGGCTCCTCGCAGTGGCTATTAGCCGACGCTTAAAGCGCTCCTGCTCAAGAGGTTCCTCAGGCACGACGAAATCCTCGTTGCCAAGGCTCACCTCATCCTCGGAAAGTGGAAGATAATTACTGTCCTCCGAGTCTTCGTTTACGGCCTGTTCATCAGGGCTGACTCGCCCGTCCTCCTGTTCGTCCTATTCGGAGGATGTCTCAACGGGGTATTCCTTGTCTTCGGCATCATCCGGAGTATTTTTTTCTCTTGTGTCGGTATCGCTATCTTTTCCACGGTGTGATTTAGAGCGGCTCCACTGAAGTCAGCGTTTTGGCTGTGTCTCAGGAGGTTTATCCTCGACTGGATCCTTCTCGTTATCGCCATTGTTCTCTTTAGGTGTATCCACCATGTACACGTCGTCCGAAGAAGTGGCCGTCCAGCCCCCGGTAAACGGCGGGTTTTGGCCCTGCTCCTCTTCGGCATCGTCGTCCATACCGCCAATGTCTTCAGAGCCGTAATCGAGCATGTTGGATAAGTCTTCGACAGTGGCTATGAAGTGGGCGGTAGGTGGGAAGCGAAATTCTCCGTCATCAGCCTCCAGTTCGAACCGGATATAATTCGGCTGTGAGTCCCCCGCTAACGAGAGTGTTTTTAATGAGTTTAGCACATCGCCTAAAGGTGAGTGCCGGAAGATGTCCGCAGAGCTGAATTCGACGATCAATGTCCGATCAAGCTCGACGTCTGTGACGCAGACGCGTGGTTCGAACACATGGCGAACGAGTCCGAGGTTCCGGTGGCGCAGATTCCACCCGAGGTTGGGTTTGTGTGCGGCTCCAACGCCGCTGAGTCTGCGGCTTCCCTGGCGGGGTTGAGCTTCCCGTCCTCGGATGGCGTGATCTACTCTGGGTCTAGGGCCATAGCAGTTACAGGCGCTATCTCCTGGGTGTGGTCCGATGACAGATTTAAGTCATGTTCATTGTGGTGGCAGGGAGCGGCTACCGTGGGCTCGAATCCATCGAAGATCAAGTCTCCGTGGATATCAGCGACGTAGTTCAAGCTTCCAAATCTGACCTAATGGCCAGGGGCGTAGCTGTCGATTTACTCTAGATGGCCAAGCGAGTTGGCCCGTAGTGCGAAGCCGCCGAATACAAAGATCTGTCCGGGGAGGAAGACTTCCCCCTGGACAACATTGTTGTAGATGATTGATGGGGACATTGAACCTCTTCAAGACGACGCAGCAGAACTGTCAATGAAAGCACCAATGTCGGTGTCAAAACCGTCGGATCTCAGGTAGAGGGTCCTGAACTGTGCGTCTAAGGTTGATGCTTACAGGAGACAGGGGACACAATGTATACCTAGGTTCGGGCCCTCTCTATGGAGGTAATACCCTACTTCCTGCTTGATTGATCTTGATGAATATGAGTATTACAAGAGTTGATCTACCTCGAGATCGTAATGGCTAAACCCCTAAAAGTCTAGCTTGTATGACTATGATTATGATTGCCTCTACGGACTAAGCCCTCCGGCTTATATAGACACCGGAGGGGACTAGGGTTGTACAAAGTCGGTTACAGAGAAAGGAATCTTCATATCAGGGTGCCAAGCTTGCCTTCCACGCCAAGGAGAGTCCCATCCGCACACGGGAGAGAGTCTTCTGGCTTGTATCTTCATGGCCCAACAGTCCGGCCCATCCGACATAGTCCGGACGCCCGAGGACCCCTTAATCCAGGACTCCCTCAGGCGGCTCAGCAACTGAAGAGGAGTTGTCCCTGTCAAGCTCTCTGTTGGGAGCCTCGAGAGGTTCTACTGGGAGAGGCTTGCTGGAGTCCAGTTTCCTCATCTTTTGGGCCATTGTTGCCGGGGATACGGTGGGCTGAGTTAGATGGAGAACAAAAGTTCCTGGTTCCACAGGGAGCTTTTGCGCAGCGCACTTTGACAGATGATTAGCAATGTTGTTTTCCGCACGGGGTATGAACTCAGTTTGCAATCCATCAAAGCGCTCCTCCAGCTTTCTCACCTCCTCAACGTATGCCTCCATCAATGGACTTTGATAATCCTTGTTAACTTGTCTCACCACGAGTTGTGAGTCCCCGCGGATGATCAGCTTCTTGATTCCCAATTCTGTTGCAATTCTGAGCCCGGCAAGGAGCCCTTCGTATTCTTTAGTATTGTTGGTAGCTTTCTCCCAGGGAAAATGCATCTAGACGACGTACTTCAGGTGTTCCCCAGTGGGAGCAAGGAGGAGCACGCCAGCCCCTGCACCATGTAGGGAGAAAGCACCATCGAAATACATGATCCATTCTTGGGGCGCTTCCTTGTCGAGGTTAACTGTTTCCAATACTTCTTCGTCAGGAGTTGGCGTCCATTCTGCAATAAACTCTGCCAATGCTCTTCTCTGGATAGTTGATGTGCTCTCAAATTTTAAACCAAAGATGGACAACTCCAAAGCCAACTCCACTATCATGCTGGTAGCCTCAGGGTTTCGGAGCATCCGTTGCAAAGGAAAGCAGGTGGCAACCGTGATCTCGTGGGCTTGGAAGTAGTGACACAGTTTCCTTGAGGCCATGACAAGGCCAAAAATCAACTTTTGCACACCGTAGTACCTGGATCTAGCCCCCTGTAACAAGGAGTTGACGAAATATGATATGTCCATTTTGCATCATGCTTTTATATTGATATTTATTGCACTATGGGCTATTATTACATGTTATATCACAATACTTATGCCTATTTTATCTTATTTTATAAGGTTTACATGAAGAGGGAGAATGCCGGCAGTTGGAATTCTGGGCTGGAAAAGGAGCAAATATTAGAAACCTATTCTCCACAACTCCAAAAGTCCTAAAACTTCACAGAGCATCTTTTTGGAATATATAAAAATATTGGGCGAAGAAAGTACCAGAGGGGGGCCACCAGCCAGCCACAAGGGTGGAGGGCGCGCCCTACCCCCCTTGGCGCGGCCCTCGACCTTGTGGGCCCCCTGGCAGGCCTCCGGTGCCCATCTTTGGCTATATGGTGTGTTTTGACCTGGAAAAAATCAGAAGGAAGCTTTCCGGAATGAAGCGTCGCCATCTCGAGGCGGAACCTGGGCAGAACCAATATAGGGCTCCGTGGAGCTGTAATGCCGGGGAAACATCCCTCCGGGAGGGGGAAATCGAAGCCATCGTCATCACCATCGATCCTCTCATCGAGAGGGGGGCAATCTCTATCAACATCTTCACCAGCACCATCTCCTCTCAAACCCTAGTTCATCTCTTGTATTCGATCTCGGTCCCAAAACCTCAGATTGGTACCTGTGGGTTGCTAGTAGTGTTGATTACTCCTTGTAGTTGATGCTAGTTGGTTTGTCCGGTGGAAGATTATATTTTCAGCTCCTTAATGATAATTTATACTCCTCTGATCTTGATCATAAATATGTTTTGTGAGTAGTTACGTTTGTTCCTGAGGACATGGGAGAAGTCTTGTTATAAGTAATCATGTGAATTTGGTATTCGTTCAATATTTTGATGAGATGTATGTTGTCTCTCCTCTAGTGGTGTTATGTGAACGTCGACTACATGACACTTCAGCATTATTTGGGCCTAGGGGAAGGCATTGGGAAGTAATAAGTAGATGATGGGTTGCTAGAGTGACAGAAGCTTAAACCCTAGTTTATGCGTTGCTTCGTAAGGGGCTGATTTGGATCCATATATTTCA
Organism: Aegilops bicornis; assembly: GCA_021605145.1. NCBI lineage: Eukaryota > Viridiplantae > Streptophyta > Magnoliopsida > Poales > Poaceae > Aegilops > Aegilops bicornis. The sequence continues at coordinate 414,660,493 of CM038672.1, forward strand.
TGTTATGGTTAGGTTTACCTTAATTCTTCTTTCGTAGTTGTGGATGCTTGCGAGAGGAGTTAATCATAAGTGGGAGGCTTTTCCAAGGAAGGGCAGCACCCAAGCACCGGTCCACCCACATATCAAATTATCAAAGTAACGAACGTGAATCATATGAGCATGCTGAAAACTAACTTGACAACAATTCCCATGTGTCATCGGGAGCGCTTTGCTTTATATAAGAGTTCGTCCAGGCTTGTCCTTTGCTACAAAAAGGATTGGGCCACCTTGCTGCACCTTAGTTACTTTATTTACTTGTTACCTATTACGATTTATCTTATCACAAAACTATTTGTCACCGATAATTTCAGTGCTTGCAAAGAATACCTTGCTGAAAACCACTTGTCATTTCCTTCTGCTCCTCGTTGGGTTCGACACTCTTACTTATCAAAAGTACTACGATAGATCCACTATACTTGTGGGTCATCAAGACTCTTTTCTGGCGCCGTTGCCGGAGAGTGAAGCGCCTTTTGTAAGTGGAATTTGGTAAGGAAACATTTATATAGTGTGCTAAAATTTACTGTCACTTGTTACTATGGAAAATAATCCTTTGAGGGGTTTGTTCAGGGTATCTTCACCCCGACCGGAAGATCAAAGAGTTTCTCCTCAACCTACTGCACCTATTGAAAATATTTATTATGATATTCCTTCGGGTATGATAGAGAAACTGCTAGCTAATCCTTATGCAGGAGATGGAACATTACATCCTGATATGCACCTAATCTATGTGGATGAAGTTTGTGGATTATTTAAGCTTGCAGGTATGCCCGAGTATGTTGTAAAGAATAAAGTCTTCCGTCTATCTTTGAAGGGAAAGGCATTGACATGGTATAGGCTATTGGATGATATTGGATCATGGAAGTACAACTGATTGAAATTGGAAATTCATCAGAAGTTTTATCCTATGCATCTAGTTCATCGTGATCGGAATTATATATATATATATATATATATATAAAACTTTTGGCCTCGTGAAGGATAAAGTATCGCTCAAGATTGGGGAGGCTTAATTCAATGTTATATTCATGCCCCAATCATGAGCTCTCGAGAGAAATTATTATTCAAATTTTTTATGCTCGACTTTCTCATAATGATCGATCCATGCTTGATACTTCTTGTATTGGTTCCTATATTAAGAAGGATATTAAATTCAAATGGGACTTATTGGAAAGAATTAAATGCAACTCTGAATATTGGGAACTCGAGAAGGTAAAGAGTCAGGTATAAACCTTAAGTTTGATTGTGTTAAATCTTTTATGGATACCAATGCTTTTCGTGATTTTAGCACTAAATATGGACATGACTCTGAGATAGTAGCTTCTTTTTGTGAATCTTTTGCTACTCATGTTGATCTCCCTAAGGAGAAGTGGTTTAAATATCATCCTCCCATTGAAGTTAAAGTAGTTGAACCTATCAAAGTTGAAGAAGAAAGTATTACTTATAATGTTGATCCTATTGTTCCTACTGCTTATATTGAGAAACCACCATTCCCTATTAGAATAAAGGATCATGCTAAAGCTTCAACTGTGGTCAACAAAAGTAATATTAGAACACCCAAACCCCTTGAGCAAATTAAGGTTGAACCTAGTATTAATATGGTTAAAGATCTCTTGGTTGATAATATTGATGGGCATGTTATTTATTTCTGTGATGAAGCTGCTAGAATTGTTAAACCTGATATGAAAGATAAACATAGACCTGTTGTTGGCATGCCTGTTGTTTCTGTTAAAATTGGAGATCATTGTTATCATGGCTTATGTGATGTGGGTGCTAGTGTTAGTGCAAGTCCTTATACCTCATATAAAGAAATTATGAATGATATTGCACCTGCTGAGATAGAAGATATTGATGTTACTATTAAGCTTGCTAATAGACATACTATATCACCAATTGGGATTGTTAGAGATTGTCGGGGCAGGCTGATCTGGCCCACGAACACCTATGGGACCGGCGGACCGAGCCCCTTTCGGTTCGGCAGGGAGCAGAGGTCGCACGAAGAGCAGATCGAGGCGAAGCACGCGAGAGGTTTTACCCAGCTTCGGAGCTCTCCGGAGAGATAACACTCCTACTGCTGCATGTCTGGATGTATTGTGTTCTTGCTCAGGAGCGCTGAGTGCTACAGTACACACGAGCTGCTAACGAGACTGAGCGTGGGGGGGGGGGGGGGAACCGACCGACCCTTTCTACATTGCGCATGGGCCTCCTTTTATATCTTTGAAGGGTCTCCGGCAGGTGGCAACGTAGACAAGGGTACAAATGGAAAAGTAGTGGTTGGTACACCTACTTGTACGAAGGTACACGATGTACCATACCTAACCCTGACGGCAGGGGACAAAGGCATTAAATGCCCGTCTACGTCGCCCTAATAGTGCAAACAGGGACCGTTAGGGGCGCCACCGCTTACCACAATGGCAATCTTGTTAGCGCCGCTTGCCACCTCGCACCGCTGGCTGCACAGCCTCTCGCCACGCGCGCCTAGAAAGGTCCTAGGGCGACACGTTAGTGGATGTGCTGGAGCGTAGGTACAGAGAGGTGGTCTGCCGCGGCAAGCGCCTTGCCGCGGTTGTTGTCTTGTCGCGCCCGGAAGCTTGTCGCTCATTGGGCCTTCCCGGCAAGCTCCTCTTGCCGGGGCCTTGTCTCCTATGTGCCTTGGGTGGCCTTCCCGGCAAGCTCCTCTTGCCGGGGCCTTGTTTCCTTGGCTTGAATACTTTGTTCTTGAATGGCTCCACAGGAACCACGGAGGACCTTCGCAGTCACCCGGTAAGACTTGCCGCGGAGGCCTGCAACTGCCCGTGCACAAGTTCGGGATACTAGGGTACCCCTACTCTAGTACACCGACAGGAGCCCCCGGGCCTGGGCCACACTGCAGTGCCGAGCGCTGTTGGGCCAGGCCCAAAACAGGGCACGGGCACACGCGGCCTGGGTCACGGCGTTACTCACCCCGGACCCACCGCGCCCTCCATGAACGGCACGCGTCGAGTGCGGCGTCGTGTGATAGATCGTGGGCGAGATCGTGGGGGTTTCTTTATTCGGAATAACGGAACGTCCGCCCCTCCCTCTTTATAAGCAGGGGAAACAGGGGCGGGTCGCTCACCCTGCCAGTTGCTGTCCAATCTCGAGAAAACCACCGCTGCTCCCCCCTTCTCTTCAAGGCTGAAAAAAGAGCAGCGCTCCGCCCCCCATCGCCACCAGCATCACCAACGCCGTCGATCTCCTCCACCGCCTCCGCCATGGCTCCGAAAGCCGACAAGCGGAAGGCCGTGAAGTCGGCCGAGGCTCAGCGGCTTGTGGCGCTGCGGAAGGAGCGGGCCATCTTCCCCTCACCGCCGCGAGGGAGCCGAGGGAGAACTACTACTCTTCCGTCGACGGAGACGCGGCGCATCCGCGACGAAGGTACTTCCCCGCCGCTTCGAATTGGCCCCGACCGGGTATCCCTTCTTCGCGCTCTTCTTCTCTGCGGGCTCGCCCGCCTTTCTCTAATTCTTCAGTGACATCATGAACACCTACGGGTTCCGCCTCCTTGATTTCACCCCCAATGCCGTTCTGACCATGGCAGTTTTCGCACATCTCTGCGAAAACTTTGTCGGAGTCCACCCAAATGTAGCCCTTTTCCGCCACTTGTTCATACCCCGAGTTGAGAGAGGAGAGCCTCTTGCCGGAGGAATCGCTTGGATCTCGAGGGTCGGCAAGAAGGAGGCCTATCTGGAGGGAGAGCTCCGTAGCAAATGGGAGGAATGGAGGGCGGATTGGTGCTGGATTGTCGAGGAGAACCCGCAGCCATTTACCGCCCAGCGCCAAACCCCAGTAGTGCGCGGCAACGATTGGAGCAATCTGGCCCCGGAAGACGCTAGGCTGAAGATCGCAGTCACCCGAATCCTTCGCCTTAGACTTGCCGGGCTCACCGTAGGCACCGTTGGCGCGGACTTTCTTCGCCACAGACGCTTCTTTGCGGAGAGGAGCAGACCTGCCTGGGAGTTTCAGAACGCGGCAGATATCATGAGGCTGCGCCCAGGCCTCAACTTCAACTTCACCGTCTTGGAGCTTGACGCAATGCTCTTGGAGCTGTTCAAGCCCGATCCTGATCATCCAGAGATGTTTAGGTTGCCGAGGGGCGTCGTTCCGCTGTGCAACAATTCCGCGCTTGACCGCATCCGCGCAATGATGCCGTCGTGCGACTCACATGGAATTGTCCCAACTTGGCAAGAGCCGGCAGATGACGTCGTGCAGCAGTTCTTCGACAATCTGGTAGAAATGCCGGTCCGCCCCGATGAGCAGAGGGGCCTCACCCGCGACACCACCGATGACGAGATGCAGCGCATCGCCACCAGGCTAGAAGAGGCGGCCGCAGCTGCCATGGCGAAGTTCAGCTTCATCGTGGAGGACGCAGAGGCAGCAGAGGCGGCAAGCCTTGTCGGCGAAAGGAGTTTGCCGGGCGGAGGAGCTTGCCGAGCCGAAGCTGAGTCGAGCGAGCCCGCCGAGGGCGCATCCTCCCCACCTTCAAGCAGCTTGCCGCGAGCGGAGCCCCAGCTCCACCAAGAAGGCGTCTTCGCAAGGCCGGAGACGTAGCAGGGCGGCAGACGGGCCAACAGCCGCAGCGCCGCGCGACGCGCTCCACCGCGGCAAGCACTGTTGCCGCGGGAGCACCTCACGCCGCTGCGGCAACTGGAGCGGGGCCCTCGCAGACCACTGGTTCCGCTCCCGCCAAGCGTCCAAGGGAACCCACTCCTCCGCCTCGTCGTACCGGAGGCGGGCCAGAATTTGATCTCTCCGCGCTCAGCTCCGACGAGGAAGAAGAAGAGTAAGATTCCTTGTTGTACTTGTGATTCTTCGATTTGTTGCTTTGTCTTGTATCTGATTTGCTTTTACTCTGAACCCATTCCTTTCGTGACGCTGGCCTGTAGAGCGTCGAAGAGAGCTAAGACCCGGTGGTTGTCATCGAGGGCGAACCCATCTGCGACAGCAGGAGGCGCGTCCGAGACCACCTTGCCGGATGAGGCAACTCTTCTTCAAAGCAGCCCCCAGCGCAGCCCCCAGCGTAAGTATATGGTCTACTTCTTGCTGTTCGGCGTGCATGGGTGCTCTTTCTTTGCTGATATCTGACTGTTAATTTGTGTAGGAGCAGAGCAGCCTCCTTCGACCACGCCGCCAAGGGAGGATTCCCGGCAAGGGGCGTTCTCGGCAAGGGAGACTTCTCCGGCAAGGGGCAGTTCTCCGGCAAGGGACGGCACCAGCGATCCCTTGGCGGCGGAGACCATGACCGCAGACCCTGGCACAGGTAATCTTCTTGCCTGAAAACTTCCCTTGTATTCTTCTTCTTCTGGTTTTCTTTTTGAATATTTGCTTGACCTTTCTTCATCCATCCGCCATAGAGCCAATGGAGACCGAGGTCGCCGGTGAGGAGGACGTGCGCGGCAACACTAACTATGCCGCTGCCACCGAAGAAGGAGTTGGTGCTGACGAGCCCGCCGGCGAAGAGGCCGCCAAAGCTGCCGCCGCAGAAGCTGGCGAGGGGTCCGGCGATCGCACTGACGGCCCTGAGGCCGCAGGAGCGCCAGGCGCTACGCCGACCGCCGATCCCTCTGCCGCTGCGGCAGCGTCGGGCTCCGAAGAGCCCCAGCCCGGCGCCTATTTGAAGGCCGGCGATGGCGTCTTCATCAAGCTCCCATGGGAGTCGAGCTCCAGGGCGCCGGCCGAAGGAGAAACTTTCGATGAAGAGCTGCTCGCCTCCGCTGGACTGACGCTGGTCGACGCGCCAAGCAGCAGCAGCGGCGAGCCTGAGGAGGAGCAGCTGCTGCGGATGCTGTTGCCGCTCTACCGCGCCCGACAAGCCAAGCTGGAATCTCGGGAGGCGCTTGTCGCGAAGGCGGGAGCAGACATCGAGAAGCGCGCGGAGGAGCTCCGGGACCGCAAACAGGAAGCTCTCCGGTCCTTGGCAGAGGAGCGGGAGTGGCTAGCCGAGGAGCGCAAAGCCTTCCTCCTCGAGAAGGCTGAAGCTGAGGAGGAATAGCGGCTTGCTGCCGAGAAGCTGTCTGCGCAGGAAGGCGAGTTGGCGCAGCGGAAGGTTAACCTTGACAGCCACGAGGAGGATCTTGCCATGCGCGAGCAAACATTTGGCGGGGCTCTCAAGGAAGCAAAGGATGTTTGCACCGCCGAGGCCGCCAAGAAGGAGCTGGAGACGAAGGTGGCGCAGTTGGAGGCCAGTCTCAAGGAGAGCGGCGAGGAGCTTGCTGCACTCAAGCACGAGCGCGAGAAGGACGCCTACACTCTTGGCGAGCTGCAAGGCCGTCTCGCTGAGAGGAGCAAGGAGCTCAGTGCCGTCAAGGACTCCAATGCAGATCTTGAGTTGAAGCTAACTACTTTGACTCAGACGCTGGACGGCGCCAAGGAGCAGGAGGTGGCCTTGAAGGAGAAGATCAAGGCCGATGAGGCGCTGCTGGCGAGTGTTGCCGCCGCCTGTAATGCCTTGAGGGAGAATGTGGAGCACTTGGACCGAGGGTCTCGTGGATGTTGCTGCAGCCATCATCAACAGGAGCCGATGGAGCCGGGATGGTGGATCTTGGATATTCCTCCGACGAGCATCTCCAACCCAGCGCCAAGCTCAGCTTGTTCTTCAAGGCGTGGTGGCGGCCCTCCAGCGACTCGAGAAGAAGTCCCAAAACAGCTGGCCGAGGAGTCGCGCCGGATCTGGCTGGAGCTCTCCAAAAGGTGCTGATGAAGGTGGCCTTCCGCAATCCAGGCCTCAACCTCACCAACATCCTCAAGTCCCTGCCGCCGGATGCTGATGTGTAGGCGCTCAAGACCCTTGTCGCACCCATCGTGGACAGGGTGAGCAGGATCAAGAGGGTTGAGGGCGATCGCGTAGATTAGGCCGCCCGTTTTCTCTTTCTCTTGCTGCTGCTGGTCATGTCATAAGAACAGTCCATTAGAGTTGCGGCAAGCTATCTTGTAATATAACTCTATTTTGGGTATCAATTGCTATGTTATTTCCTTTACTTGGTTCCTTCCTTTGTATGTTTTTGCCCTACGCTTTTAAGGAACTTGTCGGTGCGGGCACTGAGCATGTTGTTGAGTGCGAGACGTCAAGAACTTCTTTGGCGGTGCCGCTACCGACAAGAAACCTTGTCACAACTAGTCGCAGCTCACTTAAGTTGTTGAGAGGACTCGAAACAAAGTAAAGCGCAACTAGCTCTGAGTTGGTTCCTCTGCTACAGGTTTTCCATACAAAATGCAGTCGTTCGAGGAAGATAACTTAAAAAAATTTAAAACTGATTGCTCAAACTTTGGCAACTTAGCTTTTCTGTCGTTTGCTTCTCGGTAAGGCTAGACTTCCTTGAGCGACGCTTGGTCCACACCATTATCTTCTCCTTTCCCCCGGCAAACTTGTGTGCGAGGGCACCTTCCCTTCTTTGAGAAAGAGAAAGAAGAGAAAATAAAGATATGGAGCCTTATGGCTCGTTATCACTTACCAGGGGTAGGTGCTGCACAAAGTGTCAGATAACACATGCAAATAGAAGTAAAAAGCATGAAATTGACAAGATGTGCGAAGCACGCTAGCTTTACTTATGCACGGGGTCTGCGCCCGGCTTTGTACAAAGGATTACATGCAACATCGGCAAGACTTGTACAAAAGGTGGTTGCCGGAACAGGTTACGGCAACCGCGCCCTACGGGTAAAACTTACGAAGATGCTCAATGTTCCAGTTGCTCACGGAATGCCATCTTCGGTCTCAAAGCGGACAGCGCCAGGCCTAGTGACTCGTTTCACCCGGTAAGGGCCTTCCCACGAGGCGTCAACTTGTTGGAATTCTTTGGTCGATCGTAACGACGCCAAATCGAGCCAGCGGCGGACACCTTCGCTCTAGTCTATGGAGCAGAGGCAGTTCTCCCCACGGAACTCGTATACGGATCGCCTCGAGTACTCGCTTATGATGAGCTTGAGCAAGAGCAGCTGCGACAAGATGACGCGCTGCTCCTTGAGGAGGATCGTCTTCAGGCTGCTGTACGAGCTGCTCGATACCAGCAAGCTTTGCGCCGCTACCATAGCGCCAAAGAAGTCGAGGCAGGCTGATCTGGCCCACGAACACCTATGGGACCGGTGGACCGAGCCCCTTTCGGTTCGGCAGGGAGCGGAGGTCGCACGAAGAGCAGATCGAGGCGAAGCACGCGAGAGGTTTTACCCAGCTTCGGAGCTCTTCGGAGACATAACACTCCTACTGCTGCATGTCTGGATGTATTGCGTTCTTGCTCAGGAGCGCTGAGTGCTACAGTACACACGAGCTGCTAACGAGACTGAGCGTGGGGGGGGGGGACCGACCGTCCCTTTCTACGTTGCGCATGGGCCTCCTTTTATATCTTTGAAGGGTCTCCGGCGGTGTAGCGTAGACAAGGGTACAAATGGAAAAGTAGTGGTTGGTACACCTACTTGTACGGTCTGATGTACCATACCTAACCACGGCGGCGGGGACAAAGGCATTAAATGCCCGTCTCGTCGCCCTAACGGTGCAAGCGAGGGACCGTCGGGGCGCCACCGCTTGCCCGCGATGGCAATCTTGTCGGCGCCGCTTGCCACCTCGCACCGGGCTGCCTGACCTCTCGCCACGCTAGCGCTGGAAAGGTCCCAGGGCGACACGTTAGTGGATGTGCTGGAGCATAGGTACAGAGAGGTGGTCTGCCGCGGCAAGCACCTTGCCGCGATTGTTGTCTTGTCGCGCCCGGAAGCTTGTCGCTCATTGGGCCTTCCTGGCAAGCTCCTCTTGCCGGGGCCTTTTCTCCTATGTGCCTTGGGTGGCCTTCCCGGCAAGCTCCTCTTGCCGGGGCCTTGTTTCCTTGGCTTGAATACTTTGTTCTTGAATGGCTCCACAGGAACCACGGAGGACCTTGGCGGTCACCCGGTAAGCCTTGCCGCGGAGGGCTGCAACTGCCCGTGCACAAGTTCGGGATACTAGGGTACCCCTACTCTAGTACACCGACAGAGATGAAGTCCTGTGTGGGAAAAATATTGATTTTCTTGTTGATTCCCCACATGATAATTATAGAGATACTATACCCTACTGATTTTCTTGTTCTTGGTTCCCCACAAGATAATTTTTGTCCCATTATATTTGGTAGACCTTTCTTGAATATGGTTAATGCTAAGATAGACAGCGAGAAAGATATTGTTACAGTTGGTTTAGGGGATATGTATCATGATTTTAATTTCTCTAAATCTCGTAGACAACCTCATGATAAAGAATTGCCTAGTAAGGATGAAATTATGGGTCTTGCTTCTATTGTCGTGCCTCCTAATGATCCTTTAGAACAATATTTGCTAGACCATGAAAATGATATGTTTATGAATGAAAGAACGGAAACGGATGAAGTATTCTTTAATCAAGGACCTATTTTGAAACACAGTTTGCCTGTTGAAATCCTTGGAGATCCTCCTCCACCCAAGGGTGATCCCGTGTTTGAGATTAAACAATTACCTGATACTCTGAAATATGCTTATCTTGATGAAAAGAAGATATATTCTTTTATTATTACTGCTAACCTTTCAGATCATGAAGAAATGAAATTATTGAAAACTCTGAAGAAGCATCGTGCAGCTATTGGATATACTCTTGATGATCTTAAGGGCATTAGTCCCACTCTATGTCAGCACAAAATTAAATTGGAGAAAGATGCTAAACCAGTTGTTGATCATCAATGACGGTTAAATCCTAAGATGAAAGAAGTGGTAAGAAATGAAATACTAAACTTATGGAGGCAGGTATAATTTATCATATTGCTGATAGTCAATGGGTAATCCCTGTTCATTGTGTCCCTAAGAAAGGAGGTATTACTGTTGTTCCCAGTGATAAGAATGAATTGATTCCACAAAGAATTGTTACAGGTTATATAATGGTAATTGATTTTCACAAATTAAATAAAGCTACTAGAAAAGATCATTACCCTCTACCTTTTATTCATCAAATGCTAGAAAGATTATCCAAACATACACATTTTTGATTTCTTGATGGTTATTCTGGTTTCTCTCAAATTCCTGTGTCAAAAGAGGATCAAGAGAAAACCACTTTTACTTGCCCTTTCGGTTCCTTTACTTATAGACGTATGCCTTTTGGTTTATGCAATGCACCTGCTACCTTTCAAAGATGTATGACTGTTATATTCTCTGATTTCTGTGAAAAGATTATTGAGGTTTTCATGGATGATTTCTCCATTTACGGAACTTCTTTTGATGATTGCTTAAGCAACCTTGACCGAGTTTTGCAGAGATGTGAAGAAACTAATCTTGTATTAAATTGGGAGAAGTGCCACTTTATGGTTAATGAAGGTATTGTCTTGGGGCATAAAATTTTTGAAAGAGGTATTGAAGTTGATAAAGCTAAAGTAGATGCTATTGAAAATATAACGTGTCCTAAAGATATTAAAGGTATAAGAAGTTTTCTTGGTCATGTTGGTTTCTATAGGATGTTAATTAAAGACTTTTCTAAAATTTCTAGGCCTCTCACTAATCTCTTGCAAAAAGATGTTCCTTTTGTTTTTGATGATGATTGTGTAGGAAGCATTTGAAATACTTAAGAAAGCCTTGATTTCTGCACCTATTGTTCAACCACCTAATTGGAACTTACCCTTTGAAATTATGTGTGATGCTAGTGATTATGTTGTTGGTGTTGTTCTAGGACAAAGAGTTGATAAGGAACTAAATATTGTTCAATATGCTAGTAAAACTCTAGATAGCGCCCAGAGAAATTATGCTACCACTGAAAAAGATTTTTTAGCGGTTGTATTTGCATGTGATAAGTTCAGACCTTATATTGTTGATTCCAAAGTAACTTCTCACACTGATCATGCTGCTATTAAATATCTTATGGAAAAGAAAGATGCTAAACCTAGACTCATAAGATGGGTTCTCTTGCTACAAGAATTTGATTTGCATATTATTGGTAGAAAGGGAGCTGAGAACCCTGTTGTAGACAACTTATCTAGGTTAGAAAATGTTCTTGATAACCCACTACCTATTGATGACAGCATTCCTGGTGAACAATTAAATGTCATAAATACTTCTCGTAATACTCCATGGTATGTTGATTATGCTAATTACATTGTTGATAAATTTATACCACCTAGTATCACATACCAACAACAGAAAAAGTTTTTCTATGATTTAAGACATTACTTTTGGGATGACCCACACCTTTATAAAGAAGGAGTTGATGGTGTTATTAGACATTGTGTACGTGAGCATGAACAGGAACAGATCCTACGCAAGTGCCACGCCGAGTCTTACGGAGGACACCACGCTGGAGATAGAACTGCACATAAGGTATTGCAATCCGGTTTCTATTGGCCCACTCTCTTTAAGGATGCTCGTAAGTTTGTCTTGTCTTGTGATCAATGTCAAAGAATTGGTAATATTAGTAGACATCAGGAAATGCCTATGAATTATTCACTTGTTATTGAACCATTTGATGTATGGGGCTTTGATTATATGGGACCTTTTCCTTCCTCTAATGGGTATACACATATTTTAGTTGATGTTGATTACGTTACTAAGTGGGTAGACGCTATTCCAACTAGTAGTGCTGATCATAACACTTCTATTAAGATGCTTAAAGAAGTTATTTTTCTAAGGTTTGGAGTCCCTAGATATTTAATGACTGATGGTGGTTCACATTTTATTCATGGTGCTTTCCGTAAAATGCTTGCTAAATATGATGTTAATCATAGAATTGCATCTCCTTATCATCCTTAGTCTAGTGGTCAAGTAGAATTGAGCAATAGAGAGATTAAATTAATTTTGCAAAAGACTGTTAATAGATCTAGAAAGAATTGTCTAAGAAACTTGAAGCTCCATTATGGGATTATAGAACTGCTTATAAGAATCCTATGGGTATGTCTCCATATAAAATGGTTTATGGAAAAGCATGCCACTTATCTCTTGAGCTAGAACATAAGGCATATTGGGCTATCAAATAGCTCAATTATGATTTCAAACTTGCCGGTGAGAAGAGGTTATTTGACATTAGCTCGCTTGATGAATGGAGAACCCAAGCCTATGAGAATGCCAAGTTGTTTAAAGATAATGTTAAAAGATGGCATGATAATGTAGGTGATCATGTTTTCCTATACAACTCTCGTTTAAGATTTTTTTAGGAAAGTTTCTCTCTAAATGGGAAGGTCCTTACATCATCGAGGAGGTCTATCATTCCGGTGCCATAAAAATCAACAATGCCAAAGGCACAAATCCGAAGGTGGTAAACGGTCAAAGAATTAAACACTATATCTCAGGTACTCCTATAAATGTTGATACCAATATAATTAATACCGTAACACCGGAGGAGTACATAAGGGACACTTTCCAGAATGTTTCAGACTCCTAAAAGGAATAGGTATGTGGTACGGTAAGTAAACCGACTCCATAACGTTTCCAATGATATTTTTTCTCCGTTTTCAAATATTTAAAAATTTAGGAAATTAAAAGTAGTCCGAAAGAGACACGAGGCCACCACGAGGGTGGAGGGCGCGCACTACCCCCCTAGGCGCGCCCCCCGTCCTTGTGGCCACCCCGTGTGCAGTCCGGACTCCGTTTTCTTGTACAATACTCCTCTTGGACGGTAAAAATTCATTATATAATCTCACGAAGGTTTTGACCACCGTACCATGGAAATATCTTTTGTCCTTGTTTCGAGCTATTTTTCTAACAAATCTAGATCACCATGACTTATCCAAGCGCCCCCAAGGACAAGTTTTTCGAGATGGTTATCAACCCCTACCTCGCAGAGGTGCTGCGACACCCTCAAACCATTGAGATGCATGAGGGGGTGCTGCACATCCACGATGTTGAGGGGCCCAAGAAGACCGGAAGCATGGAGACAAGACTCGAAGCAATGGAGCAACAAGTTTTCAAGTGCCAAGGGATGGTGGAACATGGACTCAACTCTAATCACATGATGATCGCGGAGTTCACCAACAATCACAAGCTGGATGCCAAGAACATTGGGAGGCCATCTTCAAGCTTCACGAGAAAATCGAGCATCTCCAAGCCCAGATCTATGACCTGCAAAACCAAAACTGTGAGTATGAATACAGATTTAAAAGGATGAGTTTGGCTGCAGATTTGAGGATCCCGGAGACTCGTTCATCTTTCTATGATGGTGAACCTATGCCTTGGAAGATGGATGACAAGCCTACTTCATCAACAACTCCATCACCACCACCTCCGAAGAAAGAGCCATAAATACATGGGTATGGGCACTCCCCTTGGAAACTACCAAGCTTGGGTGAGTGCCCCGGTATCGTATCACCTTCACACCTTTATCTTTACTGCTTTTCTTAGTTCGATCCTTTTGATTATATCTTGATCTAGTAGAATAAAGTTTTGATATGATCTAGCCTTGAGTCTTGCTTTATGTTCCCTCTATGTAATCGAGTCCTTGAGATATATAATAAAGAGTAGTTTTGAGTTGAGGGCTTTGCTTTCTTACTATGATCTTGAGGGAATTAAATAAAAGAAAGAATAAAAAGAAATAAAAAGATCATATATTGATATTATGGAGAGTAATGACTTCACATATAAAGAGTATGATGAATAAAAGTTGTTGAGAGTTGACAAACATAGTTTTGGTCATTCTTGCAATTAATAGGAAGTAATAAAGAAAGAGAGGCTTCACATATAAATATACTATCTTGGACATCTTTTGTAATTGTGAGCACTCATTAAAATATGACATGCTAAAAGATTGATGTTGGACAAGGAAGACAACATAATAGGTTATGTTTTCTTATATCTGAATAGAAGTTATATTGTCATGGATCATCCAACATGTTGAGCTTGCCTTTTCCTCTCATGCTAGCCAAATTCTTTGCAACAAGTAGAGATACTACTTGTGTTTCCAAACATCCCTAAACCCAGTTTTGCCATGAGAGTCCACCATACCTACCTATGGATTGAGTAAGATCCTTCAAGTAACAGTGCAAGCAATAAAAATTGCTCTCTAATATGTATGATTTATTAGTGTGAAGAAAATAAGCTTTATACGAACTTGTGATATGGAAGAAATAAAAGCGACGGACTGCATAATAAAGGTCCTTATCACAAGCGGCAATATAAAGTGACGTTCTATTGCACTAAGATGTTGTACATCCAACCATAAAAGCGCATGACAACCTCTTCTTCCCTCTGCGAAGGGCCTATCTTTTACTTTTATCTTCTACCCTTATACAAGAGTCATGGTGATCATCACCTTTCCTTTTTATACTTCTTTCCTTTGGCAAGCTCTATGTGTTGGAGAGATCCGGATATATATATATATATATATATATATATATATATATATATATATATATATATCCACTCGGATGTAGGTTTTCATAAAGTATTATAGTTGACATTACCCTTGAGGTAAAAGGTTGGGTGGTGAAACTATAAGCCCCTATCTTTCTCTGTGTCTGATTGAAACTTTGTACCCATAAGTATTGCGTGAGTGTTAGCAATTGTGAAAGATTATATGATACTTGAGTATGTGGACTTTCTGAAAAGCTCTTATATTGTCTCTTTCCGATGTTATGATAAATTGCAATTGCTTCAATGACTGAGATTATAGTTTATAGGGTTTACATGAAGAGGGAGAATGCCGGCAGCTGGAATTCTAGACTAGAAAAGGAGAGAATATTAGAGACCTATTATGCACGACTCCAAAAGTCCTGAAAATTCACTGAGCATGTTTTTGGAATATATAAAAAATATTGTTCGAAAAAAGTACCAGAGGGGGCCACCAGCCAGCCACAAGGGTGGAGGGCGCGCCCCCCGACCTTGTGGGGCCCCTGGCAGGCCTCCGGTGCCCTTCTTTGGCTATATGGTGTGTTTTGACCTGGAAAAAAATTAGAAGGAAGCTTTCGGGACAAAGCGCCGCCGTCTCGAGGCGGAACCTGGGCAGAACCAATCTAGGGCTCCGGCGGAGTTGTTCTGCCGGGGAAACATCCCTTCGGGAGGGGGAAATCGAATCCATCATCATCACCATCGACCCTCTTATCGAGAGGGGGTCAATCTCCATCAACATCTTCACCAACACCATCTCCTCTCAAACCCTAGTTCATCTCTTTTATTCGATCTCGGTCCCAAAACCTCAGATTGGTACGTGTGGATTGCTAGTAGTGTTGATTACTCCTTGTAGTTGATGCTAGTTGGTTTATCCGGTGGTAGATTATATTTTCAGATCCTTAAGGATAATTAATACTCATTTGATCTTGATCATAAATATGTTTTGTGAGTAGTTATGTTTGTTCCTGAGGACATTGGAGAAGTCTTATTATAAGTAATCATGTGAATTTCGTATTCATTTGATATTTTGATGAGATATATGTTGTCTCTCCTATAGTGGTGTTATGTGAACATCGACTACATGACACTTCACCATTATTTGGGCCTAGGGGAAGGCATTGGGAAGTAATAAGTAGATGATGGGTTGCTAGAGTGACAGAAGCTTAAACCCTAGTTTATGAGTTGCTTCGTAAGGGGCTGATTTAGATCCATATGCTTCATGCTATGGTTAGGTTTACCTTAATTCTTCTTTCGTAGTTGCGGATACTTGCGAGAGGGGTTAATCATAAGTGGGAGGCTTGTCCAAGGAAGGGCAGCACCCAAGCACCGGTCCACCCACATATCAAATTATCAAAGTAACGAGCGCGAATCATATGAGCATGATGAAAACTAACTTGACAACAATTCTCATGTGTCCTCGGGAGTGCTTTGCTTTATATAAGAGTTTGTCCAGGCTTGTCCTTTGCTACAAAAAGGATTGGGCCACCTTGCTGCACCTTAGTTACTTTTTTTACTTGTTACCCGTTACAATTTATCCTATCTCAAAACTATATGTCACTGATAATTTCAGTGCTTGCAGAGAATACCTTGCTGAAAACCACTTGTCATTTCCTTCTACTCCTCGTTGGGTTTGACACTCTTACTTATCGAAAGGACTACGATAGACCACCTATACTTGTGGGTCATCAAAGTACACTCGGTGCTGCACCACTTTGTTCCTTGCCACATCCTTGGGGCTGTCTTCGCTGTCTTGCTCCTTTCTGACTTGATCTGCATCTGATCTTGCCGGGGTGTGCACATTTTCTTCCCCAGAGGGGACACTGTCTGTGGCTGTCACTTCTTCCACTTCCCTCTACGCTACTAGTGCTGCACTAACCACTTGATTTGTTGCCACCAGGTATACCACCAATGGATCTTGTGGTTCAGGAGCAACCAAAGTGAGCACAAAGGACAAGTAGGTCTTCAGATCTTGTAGTGCAGCCTCTGCCTCCGGGGTCCACTCCATAGGTCCTGCCTTCTTCAAGATTTTGAAGAACAGCTAGACGCGCTCGACAGACTTGGAAATGAACCTGCTAAGCGTGGCAACACATCCAGTCAAATGCCTCACATCCTTAACAGTCTTGGGTGCTTGAATCTGCTCGATAGCCTTGATCTTATCGGGGTTGGCCTCTATCCCGCGATGGGATACGAAGAAACCAAGTAACTTGCCGGAAGGCACGCCAAACACACACTTCTCTGGGTTAAGCTTCAAGTTGATCTTGTGAAGATTAGTAAATGTCTCTTCTAAGTCCTGAATAAGGGTTGACCTTTCCTTGGTTTTGACCACAGTATCATCCATGTATGCATCAATGTTTCTGTGCAACTTTGGCTCAAAACCAATCTGGACTGCCCTTGCAAAAGTGGATCCGACGCTCTTCAACCCGAAAGGCATTCACACAAAGCAGTATGTGCCACATGGGGTGATGAACGAGGTCTTCTCTTCGTCTTCCTTGGACATGAAGATCTGATGGTATCCTTAGTATGCATCCTGAAAAGAGAGCAAATCACACCCGGAGGTGGAATCCACAATCTGGTCGATGCGCGGCAGGGGAAATGGGTCCTTCCGGCATGCCTTGTTCAGATCCGTGAAGTCTAGGCAAAGCCTCCATTTCCCATTAGCCTTGCACACGACCACTGGGTTTTCCTACGACGTTGGATGTAGTACTCCTCTGACCAGAACAGCTGCCTCAAGTTTCTTGATTTCCTCGGCAATGAACTGCTGCCGCTCCCAGGCTTGCTTTTGGACCTTCTGCTTGACAGGTCGGGCGTGTGGGCAGACAGCAAGGTGGTGCTCGATTACCTCCTCGGGAACACCGGGGATATCAAATGGTTGTCAAGCAAACACATCAATATTCGCCCACGGGAAGTCAACGAGCGCGCTTTCCTATTTTTCATCGAGGGTGGCAGTTTTAGTGAAAGTACCATCAGCACCAGCCAGCCTTGTCGGGACCTTCTTCACGGCAGGTGCAACAGCATTGGATCTCTTGCTGTTGGAACTCTCCAGCAAGTCATCAACGGATGCAATGTTCTCCACGGAGACACATTTCCCGAATTCCTTGTTGGCATCCTTGCTACCTCTCTTCTTTTTCTTGCTTTCCTTGGCAGGAACAGTGACCTTAGCAGCCTCTGCCACGACTGCGTCCTGGTACATCTTATCCACAAAAATGATTGCGCCCTTCTAGTCTGATGGGATGGAAATGACACCCAGCGGCCCTGGCATCTTCAAGGTGTTGTAGGCATAGTGGGATGCCGCCACGAATTTGGCCAGAGTTGGTCGACGAAGGATTCCATTGTATGGTGGGGGGAGGGTCGACCACATCAAAAACGATCTTCTCATCCCGGTAATTAAACTCTCCCCCAAATGTCACCGACAACGTGATCTTCCCTTTAGGACGACTCCTTCCAGGGTTGACTCCTTGAAACGTGCCAGTATCCTCAAGTTCTTCCTCTGCTATCTGAAGTTTGCTGATGACCCTTGGAGAAATCAGATTTGACCCGGCCCCACTGAGGGAGTCCTGGAATAGGGGGTGTCCGGATAGCTGAACTATCATCTTTGGCCGGACTCCTGGACTATGAAGATACAAGATTGAAGACTTCGTCCCGTGTCCGGATAGGACTTTCCTTGGCGTGGAAGGCAAGCTTGGCGTCTGGATATGTAGATTTCCTACCATTGTAACCGACTCTGTGTAACCCTAACCCTATTCGGTGTCTATATAAACCGAAGGGTTTTAGTCCGTGGGGCGAACAACAATCATACCATAGGCTAGATTCTAGGGTTTAGCCTCTACGATCTCATGGTAGATCTACTCTTATACTACCCATATCATCAATATTAATCAAGCGGGAGTAGGGTATTACCTCCATTGAGAGGGCCCGAACACAGGTAAAAACATCGTGTCCCTTGTCTCCTGTTACCATCCGCCTAGACGCACAGTTCGGGACCCCCTACCCGAGATCCGCCGGTTTTGACACCAACATTGGTGCTTTTATTGAGAGTTCCTCTGTGTCGTCGCCGTCAGGAAGGATGCCTCATCCCGCCTTTAAAAGGCGATACTATCGCCAAAGGAGCCTTGGCCACCGGGTCGACTCTTCGGTTAGGTGGTTTTCTTATGACCGCCCGGTTCGGCACAGCGCCGGCGATGACTTCTCGGGTCATCGAAACCAATCTTCACGTTAACTTGGAACTTGCCGAGCAGTTAGATCCGATCAAGCTCTCCTCCGTAAACGAGCTCTTGGATCGCATCGCCGCCCTGGGAGTCGCCACAGACTACGACCAGATCGGGCCTAAAACCAATCTGAGAGAGATCAACTCTCCCCAGGCTACCCATCATGTTGCTGTGGTAGAGGAGCAATACGGTGATTCTTCTTCTATCTTAAGGACTAGCTACGTCCGGATTCCCGATCCCTCCATGCCGGATTCCCGCAGAGGGACAGATGTCGATCAAGCCCTGAACTTAAAGTCAGGCGGCGGGTTGGATTCATTGGATAGCATTCAAAATCCAAACTTCCAAGTTCGGAAACTTCTCGGCCCCTGAGTCTTAAATTGGACGGGGTTCCGGATCTAGTTCCACCCGCCCACCCAAACATTAGCGATCTATCCCGAATTCGTCAAGAGCCCGCTGAAACAGTACATCATTACTGGGTTCCTCCTGGTTATGGACAGGATAAAGGACTGCCGAGAGGAGGACGCAATCTCACTTTTCTGCAATAATTGCACGGACAAGGAAATCCTAAACGCCATAAGTCGTCGCGAAATTACACGCTTTCTTGACTTGGTGACCATAGTACAAAAAATCTTGTGCGATGGAGAGTGCTTGGAAAACCGAAAGTAAATTTTGGGATAATCCGGCCCCGAATACAGCCCTAGTCTGAAATAAAAGGGTGCATCATCACCAAGCACCTGGGTTAAACATCAAAAAACAAAAAACCCCTAAGGGGCACGCAACCGTACTGGAGGGTTGGCTAAACGGACCCTGCAAAATTCATAGCACAGAGGGCGCCACTCCAACTCATAGCCTTCGAGCATGTTGGATACTACGGCAGGTGGCCAAAAGTGGTGACGAGCTTCTAGCCTCAGAATCACAGCCCAGCAACACCAGTACGGTATTAACAGTCTTCGAGACTTTCGCATCAAATAACATGCGGAAACAAACACTCCGCAACCTTGCCGGAGTCTACCAAGTGGCAACAATAAATCCATGGAGTGACACGGCCATTACCTTTAATGCCAGTGACGAACCTAAATTCCGAACAGCCCGAGCACCAGCCGCATTGGTCCTTAGTCCAATAGTGGACGGCTTTTGCCTTACTAAGGTACTCATGGATGGCGGCAACGGACTAAACCTCATCTACGAGGAAACCCTCCAAAAAATGGAAATAGACTGGAACCGCATTGAGCGAAGCAGCACAACCTTTAGAGGAATAATCCCTAGCCGGGAAGCATGCGGCGTAGGAAAAATCACTGCTGGGCGTAGTGTTCGCTCACGGACAATTACTGGTCCGAGGAGGTCACATTTCAAGTGGCCCCGTTCAGCAGCGGATATCACGCTTTATTAGGGAGAGAGGCATTCACAATTTTTCAAGCTATACCCCATTATGGGTACATGAAGCTTAAAATGCCCGGACCTAATGGAATCATCACTCTCGCTAGTGATCTGAACATAGCACTCCGCGCCAAAAACAAGACAGCCGCACTAGCCCTCGAGGCACTATCCGAAGCCCTAGCGGCCGAGGAACTCACTGCGATGCGCTCCACGATGAACAGGGACGATGTGATACTTGATAAAAGATCCAAGTCCACCTCTTTTAAACCAGCGGATGAACTAGTCAAATTCCAAGTCCACCCAACGGACCCTGCAAAGACGGCCTCCATTGGGGCACAATTAAACCCTGATGTAGACGCCGCACTACGAGAATTTCTACGAGAAAACTGGGACATTTTTGCCTGGCACCCTTCAGACATGCCAGGAATCCCACGTCGGCTAGCCGAGCACAGCCTAAATACCCTAAAAGGATTCAAGCCAGTCAAACAGGCTCTTCGGCGCTTTTCCGAACCCAAGAGACAGGCCATGGGAGAGGAGCTAGCCAAACTTCTGGAAGCCGGATTCATCAGAGATATAAAACATCCGGACTAGCTAGCAAATCTGGTGATGGTACCAAAGAAGGATAAATCCTGGCGCCTATGTGTTGATTTCAAAGACCTTAATAAGGCTTGCCCAAAGGATACCTTCCCCCTCCCTCGCATTGATCAAATTATCGATGCTACAGCAGGACACGACTCATTGTGCTTCCTCGACGTGTATTCCGGCTACCACCAAATCAAGATGGCGGAGCAGACCAAAGCCGCATAACAGCATTCATCACTCCATACGCCCATCTGCTTCAACACAATGCCCTTGAGGCTCAAAAATGCCGGCGCAACATATCGGCGCATGATTCGTATATGTCAGCAAACCAGATCGGCAAAACAGTGGAAGCATATGTAGATGACGTGGTCGTACAATCCAAGCATGTCGAAACTCTAGTAGACGACTTGAGGCTCACATTCAACAATCTCCGAAAATATGACATTAAGCTCAATCCGGAAAAATGCGTCTTGGCGTTCGGTAGGAAAGCTCTTGGGCTTCATTGTGTCCTAGAGAGGAATTGAAGCAAACCCAGCCAAGATCCGAGCTCTGTCACAATAGGATATTCCAAAAGACCTCAAACAAATACAAAATTGATTTGGATGCGAGCGGCTCTAAGCCGCTTTATTTCCCGTTTGGGAGAAAAGGCGTTACCCTTTACCGCCTCCTCTGGCGCACCGAACACTTCGAGTGGGCGGATGCCGCCACGGCCGGACTTCGAAGAAATAAAAGCCATATTGGCAACAAATCCGGTCCTGGCGCGCCCAACATGGGCGAACCAATGCTATTATATATTGCCGCAACACATCAAGTTGTCGCGCGGTGCTCGTCGTCGAGCGAGAAGCGGACGGACA
Organism: Aegilops bicornis; assembly: GCA_021605145.1. Lineage (NCBI taxonomy): Eukaryota > Viridiplantae > Streptophyta > Magnoliopsida > Poales > Poaceae > Aegilops > Aegilops bicornis. The sequence continues at coordinate 414,681,851 of CM038672.1, forward strand.
CAGGTTCCCTCTTCAAAACCGGTTTACTATGTGTCCCTTGTCCTAACTCCATGCAAGTCCCGGTACCCACATTATCAAAAGATAGCGACGCGGTGTTCATGGCATCCCGGAAGCTGCGACACTACTTTCAAGAGTGTTCGATAACGGTAGCCTCGAAGTACCTCTTAACGACATTATAAACAACCGCGACGTGACGGGCGGATTGCTAAATGGGCCATAGAGCTCCTTCCATTCGACATAACCTATAAGCCACGACGAGCTATTAAGTCGCAGGTTTTGGCCGACTTCGTGGCCGAATGGACCGAAGCTGAACTCCCTAAAGAGCACGGCGCATACTCCAATTGGATCATGCACTTTGACGGCTCCAAAATGTTGGCCGGCATGGGGGCTGGCGTCGTCCTGACGTCCCCAACCGGGGACACAGTCCAATACGTCCTTCAGATAATGTACACGGACTCCAACAACGCAGCTGAATACGAGGCCCTTCTGCATGGCCTCCGGATGGCAGTCTCCATGGGCATTAAACGCCTAGTGGTGCGCGGGGATTCGAACCTCGCGATATCTCAAATAAACGGAGACTTTGATGCCAAAGATCCAAAAATGGCAGCGTACCGCAATGAGGTCCAAAAAATGTCAGCACGGTTCTAAGGGCTCGAATTTCAACATATAGCCCGGGACAACAACCAGCGGCGGACGTATTAGCACGCATCGGCGAAAACGCGAGCCGTCCCGCCTAACATCTTCACGGAACGGCTGTTCAAGCCATCCGTACTATGGGAAGGAGTCCGGAAATAACAATCCGGATCCAACCGCATCACGACACCGAACACTCTGACACAATCGGAGGCTCTGCCAACGAGATAACACCCTCCGCCCACGAAATAATGGCGGTTATCGCCCCGTGGATGGAACCATTCCTAGCCTACCTAACTAGGCAGGAACTCCCCGAAGACCAAAATGAGGCTCGCTGCATAGTACGGCGATCCAAAGCCTATAAAGTCCATGAGGGAGAGCTCTATAAGTATCTCCGAAGAGGAAGGGCGAAACCTCCTGGCTAAAATTCATGCCGGACTGGGTGGGCACCACGCCGCAGCCCGGGCCCTTGTAGGCAAGGCCTTCCGTACATGATTTTATTGGCCGACGCGGCCGAGGCGGAATGCAGGATTTAGTCCAACAATGCGTCGGTTGCCAGCTTTTTTGCTAACCAAAGCCACATGCCACCCACCGCCCTCAAAACTATACCCATCACCGGCCGTCATGATGCAGGGGCTTGACATGGTTGGACCCCTTAAGGGAGGAACCCACAAGCAAAAATACCTATTGGTCATGGTGGATAAATTCACCAAATGGATAGAGGCCAAGCCTGTTAAAAGCGGCGAATCCGGGACGGTGATAGACTTCATATCAGGGGTAGTGCACCGTTACGGCGTCCCCCATAGTATCATCACTGATAACGGCACCAACTTCATGGCCGATGAGGTCAAATTATGGTGCAAAAACATGGGCATCAAGCTCGATTACGCCTCAGTCTATCACCCTCAAACTAACGGTCAAGTCGAGCGAGCAAACGGTCTAATCATGATCGGCATTAAACCCAGACTAGTGCGGTCCCTCAAGGAATCTAACACGCCGGGTTGAGGAGCTCGACTCCGTACTACGGGGCTGCGGACCACGCCGAATCGTACTACCGGATTCACACCATTTTTTATGGTGTACAGCGCAGAGGCAGTCTTGCCCTGCGACATAATGCATGACTCACCTCGCGTGCGCATGTATGAAGAAAGAGAAGCCGAGCTCGATCGGCAGGACAGTTTGGACGCATTGGAGGAGGAGCGCGACGTGGCAAAAGCTCGTTCCGCATTTTATCAACAGCAGGCTCGAAGATATCAAAGCGGAAATACGGGCCAAAGCTTACAACGTTGGCGAACTAGTTCTACGCTGCGGACAAGAAAAAGGACAAACTCAAGCCCAAATGGGAAGGTCCCTTCATCATCGACCAGGTCTGACCGGCGGAGCATACCGTCTGCGAAACGCATCGGATAACCGACTCGAGCCGAACCCATGGAACGCAGCCCGTCTACGAAGATTCTACGCCTAAGCGCCGGACTCCGAGTTCGTCTCCTTCCTCCGTCCACATTTTCTATTTTTGCTGTCTTTTATTTCTCTCCTTCCTCCTCCTTCTTCTTGAAGCCTTTAGAGGCTCGTTTGCACTTTGTTCGCACATACTTGACGCGTTGTCCGTGCTCATTATACCTGGGGGCTTCTTTAATGAAGCTTATTTATCTGGGCTTCATGCCCAACACATGTGTCAAACTTCCGCATGTACCTTTTACTCACCATTATATGCATCGATATGACTTAAGTTTTGGCCAAGCTGGGTTGCACGGCTCGTGTGCTTACCCCTACGTTCCCGATTGTTCGGCTAGGTGGTAAAGGGAGCACCTCTGCGATTACTCTTGCCGGGTCACCGGATGTGTACCTTAGACTGGTGAATCCGAAGCTAAGCGTTCTTAAGGGAATATTCGATTCGGTGAACTGAAAGATGATTTTTAACTATTTATCCATCTGCCCCGAGATGATTTTCTGCTTTCTTAGCAGTTTGGACATGCACTTTAGGGCATGCCTCCGAGAAAGGAACCCTTAACGAACTATTCTCCACGGAAGATGTTTCTTACTATTCATGTAATATAACATAACTAGTTGGGCACTTGTCCGATACAGCAATAATGACCCCTACGCCTTTGTCTCCATGCATGCCCCGGTTCTTACATAACCGCGAGGGTATTCGGACACACTCCGGACTATTGGGTCCCGAGGTCGAAGCGAAAAGGTCCGCTATGACAAACGATCTAGAATCCGGCTAGAAGACATTTTTCATGTCATATTCAATTACATAGTCAACTCGACTAATTGTATTCCTCCTCAATGCCATCTAATAGGCTATCTAATTTACAATCTTGCTGGGAATACTTGGCGGCCAATTCTACTTGGTCGTGCACTAAGCTTACAGGGATCTCCTTCCCATCAGGCCCCACAGTCCGACCTCGGCCATGTGGTTTGGGTCAACAACCGTGTACCGCGTCTTTACCATGGCCCAGCCTCCACAGCACCTTGACGGCAGGCCGATATCTTCCATAGTCGGAAGCGCCGCCGTGCTCCTTGAAGCCGCTCTGCCAGCTCCCCAATGCCTTGAGGCGGGGAGATAGATGGCCACAAGGCACTGGCGACGCCTTTCATCACCTGCCGAACTTCGTTCGTGCGGTAGCCGACGGATTCGGGAAGAAGATCACCAAGAACTGGGCATCTCCTCCTCGGGGCGACCTGTGAGCAAACCTACATACGCGTTTATGTTAGTCGCCTTCCTCGCGAACTCTTTCAAAGTTCGTTTAAGCACTTCTTGAAAATGCCGCGATGAAGCCGTCGATTCTCCTTCTGAGTCAGCCAACCGGGCACGAACATCCTTTAGTTCCTCACCCGGTTGGGTGTTGGCATCTTGGAGGTTATTTTTCTCCTGCCGCACCCTCGTAAGCACGCTCTCGCCCGGCCTTTAGCTGGCGCAGAGTTGTTGCTTGTCCGGATCCATCCGGCGCTATCTCGCAATGTTAATGTCGATTTATGCGCATCGCTACCGCACTTTGCGTAAACTACTTCTACTTTGAAGGGCATATATTACCGGAGGGAGTCTTCATGGCTTCCCGGTCATGACGATCTTGACCTCAAGTTGGGCCTTGCACTCTTCAAGCTCACAGGACAAGCGGGTATTCTTTTTCGGTAAGAACTCTGCATTCCAAATGATCCTTAAATCAGTTATCCTAACTATTTTAAGTCTCGGGGCTCTTGGCATATATAATCACAAAATTCCTTACCCGTATCTCTTTCACATCTTGCTCTCGGCTCTGGCTAGGCCATCTTGAGCGGCACAGAGGTGCGCTTCTCCCGAACTAAAGGCGTCCAACGCCTCTTGGGAGAAACATGCGTCACGTAGAATAGTCCGGCGGCGCCTATGATTCATGGCGCTCTCCACCTCCGACTAGGTGGCAGACAGTCTGTCGGCATCCTCCGTTGGAGGAGCATCCGACACACGCCTCGTGTTTGTACCCCCTTCCGGACTCGACTTTTGAGCCTGGTTGGCGGAGGTCCGATTGGCAACTTCTCCGGACTCAGTCCGGCGAGCGCTCTTTTTCCTGAAAAACCACGAGCGTCAGTGTGCCTCCCAGGAACCTCTCCTTAAAACACGATGGCACATCATACCGTTGCGGCGACGTCTCGAGTCGTACCGCACTTCTTTTCCGCCTGCTGGGCCGAGCTGCCCCTTGTTGGACGGCCGCGGCAGGCTCGGCTTCCTGTTCTGAAGGGACCCCTACGAAACACCATTAAATACGTGGTGATTAGAAGTAAAGCACGGGTGGGTCATGGTATCCGGACTTCGGTCACGATTATCTGGGAGGCCGGAAATAATCCGGGGTAGTCGGCCGTAATGGCAACCAAAGCATTGTCGATGCTAAGTTGGTGGAACACCCGGTCGATCAGCTCCACCTTTATATCCGGGTCCTCTTCGGAGGCCGGATCGAGGGACCATTCCGGATCCTCGGGTTGTGGGGGTGGGCTGTGTATCTTCTCCACGGCCCGGCGCAGTTCCTGCGTAGAAACCATGAAATGAGATATTTAACCACGGGAACATGGATCAGACAGGCCACAAAGATGTTTGATTACCCTACTTTGAGGATTATTCGAAGAAAACCCGTTCAGTGGACTGACGCGGAGAAAATCCTCCTCCCCCCCTTTGTACATGGCAGACAAGGTCTTCACCAGTTCGGTAACCGATCCCGGCCCTTTGCGGCCATGGCGGGTGGCATCGTCCTCCCCGTTGAAGTCCCACATGGGGTGGCCCCTATATTGGAGCGGCTGCACTCCTCATAATGCAGATTGCCATGACTCCAATCATGGTCAATCCGGCATGAGCCGATAATCTTATTAGGCTCATCAAGTAAAGGACGCACGGTCATTTTCCCTCCTGGGCTCCGCGGGCGCCAGCTTAGGCGCTTCTTTAGAGGAGCGTTGCTAAACTCCGGAAGGCCGATCCGATCAGGATCCGGCAGCGGGACGTCCTCCATGTAAAACCATTCCGAGGGCCAGTCCTCGGATGCCTTCTTTGGGGTTCCGGATAAGTATCTGGTCCCGGCGATGCGCCATAGTTCGGCTCCGCCCACTTGATATATTGACCCTTCGTGAGAACGAGGCACAAGGCAGAACAGTCTCTTCCATAGAGAGAAATGGGCCTCAACACCCAGAAACAGCTCGCAAAGGGCCACAAAGCCCGCTATATGCGAGATGGAGGCAGCGAAGGTTGTGCGGTGGAGCCGTAGAACTCGAAGCCCCGGAGAAACGGATGGATTGGAAATCCGAGTCCTCTCATTAGGTAAGAGACGAAGCATACCCGCTCTCCTTTAGAGGGATCGGGGATGCTCTCCGCCTGCTTCCCGCCCTTATAAGTGGCGAGTCCGGAACACACCGGAACCATGAAGGCCGGGGGAAGGAATCCCTTGGTTTGGAGCACCACCAATTCACTGTGCGGGACTGAGCATCTCCCCCAATCTCCGGGCTGAGGGCTGGGAACGTGAGAGGAGGAGCCGTCATCGGCCCATGGTGGAGTGGGTTTTTGTCAAAGGCGCCTGATGAAGGCTCGCGAAGGGAGGATGGTGTGATCCGGATCTGGATCCCGTCTCTTTCATAGATGGCTCATTTGCACAGCAAGGGGGGTAAATGTAAAGATACCCTGACTTTTCACATTCGTTCGACACGTGGAAGATGGCCATTATTGGGCGTGGAAGCCGAGAAGCGCGATATTCACAAGAAACCCGGACACTATTCAACACAGGATTCGGAGGGGAGCCCGCCTTGCAATGCCGAAGACAATCAACACACCGGACTTATCATCATTGAAGCCTGGTTCGGGGGCTACTGAGGGAGTCCTGGACTAGGGGGTGTCCGGATAGCCGAACTATCATCTTTGGCCGGACTCTGGACTATGAAGATACAAGATTGAAGACTTCGTCCCGTGTCCGGATAGGACTTTCCTTGGCGTGGAAGGCAAGCTTGGCGATCTGGATATGTAGATTTCCTACCATTGTAACCAACTACTGTGTAACCCTAACCCTATTCGGTGTCTATATAAACCGAAGGGTTTTAGTCCGTAGGATGAACAACAATCATACCATAGGCTAGCTTCTAGGGTTTAGCCTCTCGATCTCGTGGTAGATCTACTCTTGTACTACCCATATCATCAATATTAATCAAGCAGGAGTAGGGTATTACCTCCATTGAGAGGGCCCGAACCTGGGTAAAAACATCGTGTCCCTTGTCTCCTGTTACCATCCGCATAGACGCACAGTTCGGGACCCCCTACCCGAGATCCGCCGGTTTTGACACCGACACCCACCATCAACCAACATCTTTGTGACTTTGAGGTTGCGGATTGTTGGTGAGACCAACAACGGCAAGCACCCTACCGCAGTGGTGTGGTCAGGGTGGTCCTCTTCGTCAAAGATGATGGTCGTGCGTGACCACCTAAGCGTCTTCCGAGAATCTGCCGCTGGTTCCACGGCATAGACTTCACGTGCCCACCGTTTAAGCTGGCGGTGGGAGGAGTGCAGAGACGCAACCCCGTCAATACACAGGGCGTCAGTGGCCTTCTGGAATTCCTACTCACTGGTTTCCTCTTCATCTCCTCCATCACTCTAATGATCGCAATCCTCCTTCCCATGGCCCTTGGCGGTTTTTTCCTGATTTAGAGGAGCCTTGCCGGGGCGTCTTACTTCACCGCCTCGGCCCTTGCCGCCAGCGCCATTCTGACCTTTCTCCTTATCCCGCTTCTCATACTCAGCCCTCTGCTTTTTGATGAGTTGTTCAACCTAATGAAACTCCTGAAGATCATGGCCCTTTGTCTGGTGGATCTTACACTACGGCCCATCTCCTTTCCCAGCTTTCTCGGCAGCCATAGCCTCCCAGCAATCAGTTCACGCAGCAACTTCCTTGCCGGGGGCTTCGGCCTTAGCCTTCTTGTCGGTACTAGGCGTGCCTGATCCTTCAACGGTCATTACCGTCTTATCCTTGCTCCTTTTGTTGCGCTTCTTGGTCTTCTTCTTCCGACTGGTGGCCTCGTCATCATCCTCTGAGTCGATGTCGACGCCATCCTCTTCTCCAGGGAGCTTCCTCACCTCCTCCACCCGAGCACACTTGTCCACCAAAGGGTAAAGCTCCTTCACAGTCTTGGCCAATCGAATGTTCTTGTAATGTATCCGACGATTGCGCATCTTGGACTGGAACGCATCTATCACACCTGCCGGGTAGATGTCTGGAATGTTCCTATGGACTTGTCCAAATCTCTACATGTACTTCCGCAGAGTCTCTCCTTCCTTCTGCGGGAGAAGCTGCAAATCGTTGGGCCATCCTGGTTCTTGATGGCTGCCCGTGAAGGCACCAACGAACTCATGGCATAGGTCAGTCCAGGTTAAAATGGAGTTCTCCGACAAGTGCATCAGCCAAGACCTCACGTTTGGCTGAAGTGCCAAAGGGAAGTAGTTGGAGAAAACCTTCTCATCTCTTCCCCCGGCAGCTAGAACAACGATGGTCAAGAACACTACCGAGTTCAATCTCCCATCATACTTCTCTGGTATCTCTGGCTTGAACATGCGGGCGTACGGCCAACGGACTTACCGCAACTCCCGGGTGAAGGCGGGTGAGGGAGTCCTGGATTAGGGGGTATCCGGACAGCCGGACTGTATACATCGTCCGGACTATCGAAGCGTGAAGATACAAGACTCAAGACTTCGTCCAGTGTCTGGATGGAACTTTCCTTGGCGTGGAAGGCAAGCTTGGCGATCCGGATATTATATTTCCTTCCTTGTAACTGACTCTAGGTAAACCCTAGCCCTCTCCAGTGTCTATATAAACCGGAGAGGTTGGTCCTTAGAAGGCCGATCACAATTACAATCATACCATCATAGGCTAGCTTCTAGGGTTTAGCCTCTACGATCTCGTGGTAGATCTACTCTTGTACTACCCATATCTTCAATATTAATCAAGGTGAAGTAGGGTTTTACCTCCATCGAGAGGGCACGAACACTGGTAAACATCTGTGTCCCTTGCTTCCTGTTACCATCAGCCTAGACGCACAGATCGGGACTCCCTACCCGAGATCCGCCGGTTTTGACACCGACATTGGTGCTTTCATTAAGAGTTCCTCTGTGTCGTCGCTGCAGGGCTCGATGGCTCTTTTAACCATCGTCAACAACACGGTCCCGGGTGAGACCTTTCTCCCCGGACAGATCTTCGTGTCCGGCGGTTTCGCCTGCGAATAATTAAACAGCCATCTGGAGCAGATCGATAGCCACGCCCCTAGCCGCCAGATCAGGGTCGGAAACCTGAACTACACGGCGGACATCCGCGGAGATTGGATCTTTGACAGATTCGGGCCTATGCTAGGAGCACCGGACAGTCACGACGAACACGGCTTAGACCTGTTGTCGGACAAAGCTCGGGGTATCACCCCCGCAGTAGCCTCGGACCTAAATCTGGAGCAGGCCACGTTGCCCAAGGACGGGGGGCTGGACCCCGCCCCACAGGTCGCGCACTCATCGACGGTGGGGCCGAACACGGGCCTTACCTCTGTGGTGGCCTATGAATCCGGACCCCTGGATCTGTATCCGGATGTTGGTTCTGGTCCACGCACTCCCGATCCAGTCGAGCCAGGTTGGACTTCGGTGATGGAGTTCACCTCTGGGGATATCTTCCAGCATTCGCCCTTCGGCGACATGCTGGACTCATTAAAGTCTCTCTCTTTGTGAGGAGGCTCTTGGCCGAACTATGTCCGGCTCGAGTGGGAAGCAGGCGATGAAGGAATTCGTTGCCCACCCACCACCCACTTCATTGCCACAGTCGATAACTTAACCGGCGTCTTTGGACTTCAACTTCGGAAGACATCGACGGAATAGACGACGATGCAGGAGAAGAACATGAATCACCGCTCACTGGGCGGTGGACAACCGCCTATCCCTATGATATATATATGGCGGACACTCCGAAGGAAACCAATGGCGATGAGGCAGCGGAGGATAATCCCTCAGGGAGAAAAGCAAAGCATGGGCGTCGTCGGTGCCGCTCCAAGCCCCGCCACAGGAATACCGGCCCAGAAGACGAAAACAATCCGGATGGCGCCGAAGATGAATATAACCCTGGTCGGCTTGCCTTTCAGAAGGCCGGACTGGCCACTGTAGGATACTTGGAGAGGGCTAACTATACGCCCCCTCCGAGGACGAGGCAAGCCTCGGCAATGACGAATTCGGCGTGCCTGAAGATCCAGTGGAACAAGCTCGCTTTGAGCGACGGCTCATGGCCACGGCAAAGAGCCTGCAAAGGAAGCAACAACAGCTTAAAGCTGACCAAGATTTGCTGGCGGACAGATGGACCAAGGTCCTGGCCACCGAAAAATATGGACCCGACTGCCCCGACAAAGGGCACACAGGGCACAACCAGCCACCCCAACCTAAGCAGGAGAACCCAAGGCACATGCCCCGACGTCAACACACCACTACGGTCCAAAACAATACGAAGGACACAAGAAGAAGCATCCTCAAGCCTCGGCGCGATGGTCATAAGCGTCAAGCCAGGAAAGCTGGTGCTAATTCCAGCAACTCCCAGTCCGGTCAACAGACAAAGAACAGCTCAGACCTATCTGGCCCAAGCCACACACTCGATCAACCATGTGAAATTCATGGTACTCCTAGAAGGACGGCATACCAATAGAGAATGCCGGATCCTCAAAACAAAGCGGCTGGTCGCGTGCCGGAAACAATGAAGGGAGGCGTCTGGTCAAGAGCCCCCCCCCCATAGCATAAAAGTACGGCCGATCGCCTCCGACCGCATTAACCACAACAACTCAATTGCAGTACCTCTGGACATAGCAAACCGGGGGCTCCATAACACATAAAACCCCCGCAGGTATGAAATCACAAACAACATCTCCTAAAAGATGCTAGGGGCAAAGGCCAAGTTTTTCTAGCCCATCACTCTAAACGGTTGTCCTCAGATAACCAAAAAATGTTACGCCAAAGAATAAATCTTTGGCACCTTCCCACCATGCGGTAATTTACCGTATGCTAACGGGACGAGCCATGTTGACTAGATTCCATGTGGTAAATCACTCAGGCCAACACCATGTGATGCAATTACACCTATGGGCAAGGCCGAACCCCGACCTCAGGGCGGAAACCATACAGCTGCCGGAGTAGCGAGTTGCGCATGCCTATCAAAATTTTGATATGACAGCCAACTATCTGGACCCCAACTGAGGAGTCCGCGCTACCCAACGGTATAACAGCTGGGTTTACCAGGGTCCGATCTGGAGCCCTCAGACCAACCACAAGAGGACGCTCGGCTACCTCTGAGTATTTGCCTTACAAACTAACTTTGACGCAGAACAGGATTGGTGATGTGGAATCAGCCCGGACACATAACGGTAGGGACATGTAGTTAGAAGGCGGTGGGGATTCACTCTGGATCCACTAACAACCCCCTCCAGTCCGGCCATCACAGGTTCCATCAAAAAACACCTCTTTTCATAATCATACACCGTACTCATATGCATAGACATATCATTTTACTACAATGCATAGACCTAAATAACACTTACCGACCGTCGCTTTTTGTCGACACCTCGTGTTACGCCCGATTATGCCAGGGGCTTCATAATACGGCAATAAAGTCAGACCACCTTCTCGGTCGTTCGGCACCCCGAACTTATAGCACTATATGCATCAGCTCCGAATCATGTCTTGGGTCATTGGTTGGGTTTGCCCGGCTCCCTTGTTTTGGTACCTTACGTTCCGTTATATCGGCTAAGGTAGCGCAGGGAGAACTACTGCGATTGTGTCCCGGATCTGCCGGACGAGCACCTCAGTAGAGAAAGCCGAAAACCGACTGTCATGATACAACGAGAGCTGGTTAGCTGTTCGAGAGGTTGTAAAATCCTTAAAGATTTATTCTGCACAACGCCATTATAAATGCAGAGTGCGATGGATCGGTCTTCTGATCAGGCGCCAATAGAGCCCCTAGTTCGGCCTTCCGAACATTAGGGGCTGCGCCGACCATATTCGAATTCCTATGGCTAAGTGAGAGTAATAAAGCCTTATAGTCCGATTGCCTGGTTCGTCGTGAGAAACGCCTCCGTAAAAGGACCCAACTATGGGATAAAGAGCGTTCAAATATATCCCGAACACCCCCGTATTCTTTTTACGTAAAGCGGTTTACAATCGGCCAACTCTCAGGATTTACATACAATAAATAGCCGCACAGGAAGAACATATGTTCAAACAAAATAGGCAATATATAATAAAAATGCCATTATCACACATTACAAAAAGCGGCATGAATGCCCTCAGGGAAATATAATGTCTTTGGTACATTTATCCGCTGCAAGGCGGGCTCCCTTCAATACACCTTCATAATACAGTTCGGGCTTGCGATGCTCCTTACCCTCTAGCGGCCCCTCAGTCATCAGCTTCTCCACGTCAAGCTTCCCCCAATGCACTTTTGCACAGGCAAACGCCATACGCGCACCCTCTATGCAGACCGATCGCTTAATAGCATCAAGCCGAGGACAAGCGCTCACAATCCACTTCACGAGCCCGAAGTAACTGCTTGGAATTGGCTCCGCTGGCCACAGCCGGAGAACCAAGTCCTTCATGGCTAGTTCTGCCGCCTGGTGCAGTTCGACCAGCTGCTTCAGCTGATCGATAAAGGGCACCAGATAGTTCGATGCCAAATACTGCAACCAGAAATCCCTCTCTGCAGACTTCTTTTCCTCGGTTCGGTAGAATTGGGCGGCATATGATATGCTGTGAGGAAGATCCACAAACGCCCCTGGAAAAATAAGAATTCAGCTTGCTGCTTAGAATTCCTCCCATTATCATGAACAAATGGCTAAGAATACAGAAGGCCTTACCAGCCACAACTCTCTGGGCCTCTTGAATGTCCCGCACAACACCTCGGGCTTCTTCCCGAGCATCTTCCACGGCTTGGAGCACTTGGGCGAGTTCCGATTCTTTCCCTATTAGACTCTGCTCCAAGCCCTCGCTTTTCTTCACAGCCTCCTGGAGCTCCCGCTTAGCTGTGACAACCCTGTCCTCGTGTTTTTCACGAAGTGCCTGTTCAGCGGCAGCCTTCTCGTTGGCATCATCCACAGCCTTCTTCAATGCCTCATATTTGGCTCTCGCTCCTAGGGCATACAACACAAATACTTTTCAATAATCACAATTACTTACTCGTGCCTAATGCAAGACAATGTTTCAACATACCTTGCTTATCCTCTAATTGCTTCCTCACACGGCCGAGTTCTTCCTCGGCCCGTTCTAGGCTCCGCTTCAGTTTGAATACTTCCGCATTATGAGCGGTCGTCTTTTCTGCAGACACCTGTCTTCGAACAAAGAGGTACACGTCATTAACATAAGTTCCCACGACAAGAGAGGATTTGATCCCCTGCCCGGCTCCCTTTCTTTCACGGACGTGTATCGTGGGCTACTACTCATATTATGATAATTCCTCAAAGGTTTCTTAGGAAACATACCTCAAAGGCCTTTATAAGGCCAAGGCAGGACTCGTTCAGCCCGCTCTTGGCGGACTGAATCTTTTCAACCACCGCACCCATAAGGGTCCGATGTTCACGACGATAGACGCGTTCTTTAACGCTGTCGATAGGCCGCCTAGCAACTCTGCCTGAACAGAGGTTGCCGGTGGAGTAGGCAGGCCTCCCACCATTGAAGGTGGCTGCTCGCCCGATCCGAGAGCCTTAAAGGTCTCCTGGACCTTGTCCGACTGTGGGCCGAACCCGAGATCGCCCCCGGTGACGACACACTCAGGGGCCATCGCTCCCATGTGTCCGGCTCCAGTGATATGCCCCCTGGTCCGGGCCCCATTGAGACGACACCTCAGTGTCGCGCCGGGACTTTGGGGAAGGGTCCTCTCAAGGCGTCTCGCTCGCCAAGGCGTCCGAGCTCAGCGAATCCTCGGATGAGGACTGTCCGGCGCGAGACCTTGCCGGACTGTGCAAAATATAGCCACAGTTGAAACTACTATACCCAAAAAAATCCTGCACGCATATGCGTGTTCAATTTTGTATACTTACGACTTCTCCGTGGCTGGGCCTCGATCCCACTCCGGGCTGCTATCGGCAGCCGTGGTGGATGCCTCTGGGAGGGAACCTTTTCTCCTCTTGGGCGATTCGGCCTCCAGAGATGAGGAAGCTGCACGCTTCTTCCCGACTTCAGAGTGAGGCTTGTCCTCCTCCGCTTCTTCCTCTTCGTCTTCCGAGGAAGGAGCGTCGCTTGAGTCTTTGGATTTTGCGTCTGAAGCCTCATGGTGACGGGGCCCACTCCGGGTCTTCTTGACCTTCTTGGAGGCCTCCTTCTTCGGCGCCTCGTAAGGCGTGGGGACCAGCATCTTCGTCAGAAGAGGTCCGGCCGGTTCCTCCGGCAGCGGGGCCGGACAATGAATCCGCTCAACCTTCTTTATCCATCCCTGAGGTCGTGACGAAACACGATTAAGATGTCTCCCTCATGACATGCCAATCGAAGCATGGATGGACAGAGCATGGTCGTAACTTACCGGGCTTGCAGCATGGGATAATTGATACCCACGGTCCTCGGTGGAGTCAGTCCACGATTTGACGGGCTTGAAGAGCACCTTCCAGATATCCTTGTGGGAGGATTCGTAGAGCTCCTGAAGGGTTTTGTGCTCGGTTGGGTCGAACTCCCACAGAGTACAGGCTCGGCGCTGACAAGGGAGAACCAGGCGAACTAGCATCACTTGGACCACGTCGACGAGTTTGACGTCCCTGTCAACCAAACTCTGGACGCGCGTTTGGAGCAATGGCAGCTCATCAGATGAGCACCAGTTCGGACCCTTCTTGGGCCAAGACGTGAGTCGCAGTGGAGCTCCGGATCTGAACTCAGGAGCTGCAGCCCACTTTTTGCTGTGTGGTTCGGTGATATAAAACCACTGCTGCTGCCACTCCTTGACGGAGTCGTTAAAAGCGCCCTTCAGCCAAACGGCCTTGGGCATCTTGCTCACCATGGCGCCGCCGCACTCGGCGTGTTCGCCACTCACCACCTTGGGCTTCACATTAAAAATCTTCAACCACAGGCCGAAGTGAGGTGAGATCCGAAGAAAAGTTTCGCATTACCCATTTATGAACGCGTCGATATATTGAGGAAGGAGTTGGGGGAAAGATCATGAAAATCAATCCCGTAGTAATACATGACTCCGCGAACAAATGGGTGCAGGGGAAACCCCAGCCCACAGACAAAATGGGGAAGTAACACGACTCTCTCGTGAGGTTCCGGAGTGGGGACGACCTGTCCTGCCGAAGGGAGACGGTGGCCGATCTTCTGGGCCAGATACCCGGCATCCCGGAGCTTCTTGATATCCTTCTCCCGGAGAGTAGAGGCCATCCATCTGCCTCCTGCTCCGGATCCTGACATCTTTGGAAAGCCTCTCTTTGGTGGAAAGGAAGAGTGCTTGGGCGTTAGGGCTCGAAAAGAGGGGAATGAGCCAACGGAAGGAGAAATGCGTGGGTAAAGAGAAAGAGGCCTTGTCTCTTTATAGGGGCGGTAAGTGCTTTTTGCGCCTCCCCACTTGCCTGGTGGAACCCGTTTGCCTCCGCCGCGCGATTAGCGGTGCGGTTGGATTACCCATACCCGTATTGATGAGAATCCCGTGATAAGGGGACACGATCTCTGCTTTGACAAGACGTGTCAAAGAAACCGCCTCGCAATATGCGCTGTGGATGGTTGTGGGAAAACGGTTCGAATAATGACCCGACCGTAATGACATGTCGCGTTGTCTAAAAAGCTGTCAGCAGGTTGCATTTGTGAAATACCATTCTCTCTACGGTGGCATATGAAGATCATTTTGTGGATCCGGACACGGTTCAAGTGTTCGATAACTACTTTGGAGTATTCGGAGGAGGAACCCGCCCTTCAATGCCGAAGACAAGACTGCGCGCCGGACTCATCGTCATTGAAGCCTGGTTCAGGGGCTACTGGGGGAGTCCTGGATTAGGGGGTATCCGAAGAGCCGGATTGTATACATCGTCCGGACTATCGAAGCGTGAAGATACAAGACTCAAGACTTCGTCCCGTGTCCGGATGGAACTTTCCTTGGCGTGGAAGGCAAGCTTGGCGATCCGGATATTATATTTCCTTCCTTGTAACCGACTCCATGTAAACCCTAGCCCTCTCTGGTCTCTATATAAACCGGAGAGGTTGGTCCTTAGAAGGCCGATCACAATTACAATCATACCATCATAGGCTAGCTTCTAGGTTTTAGCCTCTATGATCTCGTGGTAGATCTACTCTTGTACTACCCATATCTTCAATATTAATCAAGCAGGAAGTAGGGTTTTACCTCCATCGAGAGGGCCTGAACCTGGGTAAACATCTGTGTCCCTTTCTTCCTGTTACCATCAGCCTAGACACACAGATCGGGACCCCCTACCCGAGATCCGCCGGTTTTGACACCGACAACGGGCACCCATACTCGAAAGGCACGTACCCTCCCCTGCCGAGCGCGGGCTCGTCGATGTTAGGGCTGTCGCACTCATCGGACTGCTAGTGATTGTCGTTTTGGCGCTCGATGGTGATGCGTATGCCTTCCCTCTACCTGTCCTCCGGGTCCCGCCATTTTCCCTTGACATGCTCGAGGGTCGGATGAAGCCATCGAGATATCGTCGAGTTCTTGGTCGCGCGGCCCTCGCGCTGGTTGCCGTGGAGGGGATTGCACTATGGGGGTGGTCCCTCCCGCACGGGCAGCAGCATGGACTGCCGTTGTCGCTTGGGGAGGACATGGCGGGTCAGGTCGCTGCGATCCCCCCGCCTCGGTGAAGCCAATCAGGCTCTGAATGGTGTCTCTCTACTCATCCAACTGATCAGCTTCCGGCGGAAATCTTAGCAGCAGCTAGGCCCGCGCCATGGCCTTCGAAGCAGTGCTTGGCATGCGTGATGATGATGTAGATCGTAGTGTCATGCGGCTCCTGACGGTGCCGGTAGTGGCCGTGTTGTGCTCCCGCCGCCGCGAGCCAGCCGCTTGGATGGCGTGGTGATGGGGCGGACGCACTTGTGGACCAGCGGCTCCGTTTGGAGTATGGGCTGGGTTGGCCTGCTCTGGGGGTGGTGCATGACCTGCGGCCGCACCCGCGGCGGGGACGGCCGGAGGATTGCGATTTGCCCCAGAGCGAGTGTCACCGTTGTGGTTGTGTCCCTCGGCTGGGCAGAGAGGTGCAGAAGGAATAATCTCTCTACCCGTACCTCCTGAAGCTTGGTCGCCGAGATGATGTTGCTGCTGTCCTTCTCTGGTGCCTCCCACTCCTGTTTCGACCGCAGGGGAGGTGGTAACAATGCCGCCTGTGTCGATCATGTCCCCCGCAGCGTCCACATCCCCATGCATCCTCGTAGCCCCCGCCACGTCGGTGGTCATGGGCGGCAGGGCCTTTGAGGTGGATGGGTGAGCTGCGGCACCGGGCTTCTTCTTGGGCGCCATAGTTGATGGACCATCGATGAAGAAAATGGTGATGAAGATGATGCACTGCGCACGCTCTCGGGTTCATGCAAGCGATCCCCCTACCTGGCGCGCCAAAGATGTCGTGGGAAACAACTGCCACCTATGGGGCCATGAGCCCCTTTGTGGTTCGGTGGGGGGATGAGCACGTTGCACAAAGAGCGGAGAAGCGTAGCACAACACGACAGAGATCACGCGATCGATTTTACCCAGGTTTGGGCCGCCATGAGGCATAAAACACTACTCCTGCTTTGGTGGATTGATGGTGGACTGTGGTGGAGGATGCAACACTCTAGCCCGGCAGGGATGCCTCGAGGCGAGAGCAGCTACGCGCGTACGAGTGTACAAAGATCTGTATCCTTTCTATGGTTGCCATGTGCCTCATTTTATCGAGCAAGGGGTTACCATAGTGGCAAATCAGTCATTATGCACAGATTAGATAGCAAACAGTGCTATCATACCTAACACTGTCGTGCTGTGTCAAAGTAGTTGTATTCCGCAGATCAAAATGCCAATTCAGCTTTTGTTCTGTTCTACCCTGAAGTATTACCCACTTTATGTCAGGAATGTCATGAGAATTGCACCTTCTCTTATGAATGCTTGACATAGTGATACTTCTCGCCATCATTATTCATTCCTCGGTGTTGTGTTGTCGCAACCGGAATGCGGACAAGTGAATCGTGATGTGTGAAATCAATACTCCTAGCAACTGTGTTGCTTGGTAGTTAATGGACAATAATCTTATCCTTAGCGCGTTGATTATTGAATCATCCCCCTGATGTTTATCGTGCTACCTAGCCCTTATTTCCGGTGCACTTTTTCGATCAATGAGTTAGGATAGTGTCAATCCTTGCTTATTTGATCATATCGTCTTGCCCTGAAAAGCAAGATTGTTCTCGAGCTTAGTAACATATCGGTGGTTCGTGATTTTCCGAATATCTTCTCGGAAGTGTTACCAGGTTGTCACATGACCGCTATGTTGAGTTCGTGATCAAGTTGGTTTCTTGTAGCCACGCCTTTCTCCAAGAATCTGTGTTGGATACCCCTGAGCTTGTTGGTTAAGCTAAACAACAACTTGGAGAGTTGGAAGATTAAAGCTTGCTTAACTTAGTTCGTTCCAAAGGGATATCCTTGTTTTTGTGTGTGTGTTGAAGAAAGATGATATCTCCATCGATTGGTCCTCGTGATCACTTGTTCGATCTATTGCCTTGTCAAAACTTTGACTTGAGTATGGGCTATCGTCAAGTCAAATCAGAACCAACGGTGTTCGTAATGTTGTCTTACTTGTGGTTGATCCCTCGAGCATACACCATTACATCTTTTGGTCTGACCAATGCTATCACCGTGTTCACATGATGGTGGAAGTCCACTGATATGGAAATTTCGATGAGTTGCTGTGGAGCCCATCAGCAGCATTTTGTCTCTCCCATGATTCATGTTGAACATCCAGCTAGTGTTGGAAACTTGTGAGCAATGCTTTCGTGATCCGTTCATGAAGCATATGTTCGGATGAAAGAAGTGACTTCCTCTCATTCATGTGCATTTGATGCAAGTTGCCGCCATGAGTTCGAGAAAGCTTGTTTTGCTTCGTCTGGAATCATCCCAAGTCAGTCATGCACGTGCGAAGTATTTTGTGGTCTTTTAGACTGATCATCTTCGTTCCATATGAATTCCGTAGCACACCAAGCCACTGATTGATTTGTTCCAGGAGAAGGAGTTCCTTTTAAGAGCAAGACTTATGCAAGTACTTTGTTATCCTCGATGATGGTTCCCCACCTGAACTCGGTAGTGTTTTGTTGTAAGACTTCTACGTGGTCATGCTTATCTTGGACAACGTGTTCACATGTATGTAGCGAAACAAGCTCATGTTTTGGAGATTGCTATCGTAGTTCATTCCCCGAGAATCTCGCAATGCCATCTCGTCGATTTGTGTTGCAAACCTTCATTTTTCTTTCTAGACTTGATGAGTCTGGAATATCATGTTACCAACCAGATCTGAATCTCAGGCAGATATGATGGTTGGAACTTTTCCAAGATCTGTTATGTAGGTCCCGACAAGGTTGATGTTCTGGCCGACACACCTAGCCGGAAGATCTATCATTGTAGTATCTTGATTGAGCTATTTGACCATCTTCTCCATGAGGATTTCATGCGACTTATTCTAGAAGTTGCTCCCCAGGAATTCATGTGCTCTCAATTCGTTCGATTATGCTATAATCATTCAAACAGTGGAATCATTTTGTACTGTTGAGCTTCTCCTCAGTTACTAGAATCTTTC
Organism: Aegilops bicornis; assembly: GCA_021605145.1. Classification (NCBI taxonomy): domain Eukaryota; kingdom Viridiplantae; phylum Streptophyta; class Magnoliopsida; order Poales; family Poaceae; genus Aegilops; species Aegilops bicornis. Next base: position 414,700,737 of record CM038672.1, read on the forward strand.
CCAGCGTTTGCATTTTGTTCCCAGCCTGCACCCGCCGTGGTGCCATCCTACCATGGGTCCCATCCATTCCCGATGATAAGCAAAATCCTCCATTGCGTTGTCTTCAACAAGGTAGTCCACATCATCCATTCTAGTATGAGTGTGCCATCCCTTCAAACTCTTTCAACCAATCGGTTGAGATTTGCCTCAGGTTGGTATAGAGAGTTTCGATGATCTGAATATCAAAAGTAATTCTTTTTGCCACTTCAGGGAATAATTCTATGAGTCACCTCCCCCAAGGAGTCTTGTTATGGAATCATGGCAATTATTCCTCGCTATTTTGAAACCATGCACCATCTTGTAAGCATGGAATTGTTTCCTATCAATCTGAACCTTCGTTGCCTGCTTCTTTCCATCGCTCATCATATGTGATTCTCCCTCAGCTCAAGTGATGTTTCTACGTCTCATTCCGTGAGTTGATCTTGTGATCATTAAGATGATCCATCCCTGTAGAGTAATCTCGCTCTGTTGTCCTCGTGTTAGAAAGAAGACCTCGAAAGCAAAGACAGCAGGATCAATATGATGCAACGAATCAACATCCTCGGCGAGGATAATTGGATCATGAAGATTGTGTTAGCTTTGCATCCCTCCGCCTTCTTATCTCACGCCTTGAATCTCGGACGAGATTCTTGTTTAGTGGGGTGAGTTGTCACATCCCTAGGTCTAGTATGCTCTGAGCTAGCTAGTCATGTGTTGCATCATGTTTAAATTCTTTTGAATTTGAAATGGGGATTTTTTCAAACCCTAGCATCATAGGAAATCAATAGGTTCAACCAAAATATTTTTAGTGAACCCAAAGTGGCTTTCAAAAATGTTCATCATTTTTTGGAAAATGCTGGAAACAATAACCAGAGATGATGCACATTTTTCCATGACATTTTGGATCTTTGAACTAATACATATTGTATTTGAGTTGGAGCAAATATATGTTATAAATATATTTAATGCTTCAATAATTCTGTTATTTTGTGAGGGGCTCTAGAATATTCCTTTCACCCTCGCAAAAATTATCGAAGAAACAAAAATGATTTAGTGCTTGAACTACATCAAAACAGATTGAAACAAATAGAAAACAGTAATTAAAATAGAAAACAGAGAGCGTAAGGGAGTACGTAACTTACATCGGCCTCACTGTGAAGCCCACCAGAAAGGCCCACCCACCCACACGGTGCGCATCAGTGCAGCCCAGCTGCTACCGTCTTCTACACCCCGCCAGAGGACGCAGGCGTGTGCCCGACGCCACGGCCACCTCCTCCGCCTGCGTGCACCCCGGCCTCTGGACGACTCTGGCATCCCCACGCAGACCCCTGGACCCCCTCGACCGCTCCCCTCTCTCCCTGCCTCGCCTCTCTCGCTCCCTCTCCTGAAGCCGAGCGAGCCCGTCGCCGCCGCTTGCTGCTGCCGCGGCCACCGGCCACCCGATGCCCCGCCGACGCGCCAAGAAGCTCCACCGCGACGCCCTCTTCCTCCTCGATGAGTCATGTGAGCTCGGCCGCTCTGCATCGCCGCCTGCATCGCCTTCTTCTCCCTCCGGTCGCCGAGATAGCCGGCAACGCCATGACGCCGTCCGTGCTTCCCCGAGCCCACTTCGACGCCCCCTACAACCGCCATGAGCCACTGCGCCGAACCCCTCTCTCCCCGTGCTCGTTTGCCCCCTCTGGCTGTCGCTTCCGTCAAGCCCAATACCTCACTACCGCCGGCCATGGCGCCACCGCGGCTACTGACGCCATAGCTTGCACGTGAGTGTGTCCCCGTGTTCAGTACTTCCCTAGGAGCACGTAGCACCCACCGGTTCCTCCCCTAGTGCACTGTAGCATCGAGTCGGTCGGCGCCCGAGTTCAGGTCGCCGCCGTTGAGGTCGCCCCCGCCGTTTCCTGTCACCCCAGCCGCTGACTCCGGTCTCATTGGATGCAGAAGAGCGCCAGCTACGCGTAGAGCCTCTCTGCCGCTTGTTTGTTCACCGAACGGCAAAACCCGACGCCCTCTGCTGTGTCTGTCGTCGCCGGCGTCGAGCCATGGACCAAGTCCGGCTGCTTTGACCCCGCTGACTAGGGGTTTGACCTCCCCTGGCTCAGTGACAGGTGGGGCCGCCCAGCTAACTAACCTAGATTAGGGTTAACTAAACCTAGCTAGTTTAGTTTAGCTACTGACGCGCGGGACCCACTGGTCAGTTTGACCTGGGCTGCCCCCTTGACTCGCTTACATCATGCTGATGCAGTAATGCATTTTCTGGAATTAGTTTATTTCTACATAATTAGAAAATTCCAGAAAATTGCCTAAACTTCTAAAATTCATAGAAAATCAACCGTAACTCCAAATGAAAAGATTTATATATGAAAAATTATCAGAAAAATATGAAGAATCTGTTTACGACATTCTCATGCATGTTTGATCAACTTATAACCACTGTATATGACAATTTGAATAAATGGCATTTGAAATGCCTTACATGGAGTTTGGATTTGAATCTTGTGTTCAAATCAGCTTCGCTCAAATTGTTACTAGTTGCATTAGTCCAAATCACAGCATATTGCCATGTCATGATCAAGTATCATATTGCACATTGCATTGATTGTGTTTCCTTTCTGTTGCCGGTGTTTGTCCCCTCTCAGTAGACGTTGTCCCGAAGATGAGATCGATGACACCGATGAAGAGATATTACTATCTTCAAGTGCTGTGCAAGCAAAACCCCTTGTTCATTACGATACAATCCCACTCTCTCGCTCCTGCTCTCTTTTACTACATTAGGACAACAACGATTCATCTCACATTTGCTGCGGTAGTTGAACCCCTTTTCCTTTGCATGACCTGTCATTGCCACAGTAAATAGATGAAACCCACTAGCATGAGTAGGAGTTGTTTGAGCCCTGATGTGCCTACTCATTCATGCTTGTTGTCATGCCTGCTATTGCTTAGAGTTGTGTAAGGTCTGATTCATCGGAGATGAATTGGAAAGTTGTGAACATGTCCTACTGTGTGTGAGCTAAGTGTGTGAACACGATTTGGTAAAGGTAGCGGTGAGAGGCCATGTAGGAGTACATGGTGGGTTGTATCATTGAAGCCATCCTCAGGAACTGAGTTCTGTGTTTGCGATCCATGAAACAACTACTACCACACATTGGGCCCTGAAATATGACCCCGCTTGACTTCTTAACCACCCTAGTCCTCTGTCCAGGAGTTGCAAGTAGTTTCTGGTGTTTGTAGTATGCTGGAGGTTGTGCGCAGCACTGACCCGAGGGGTGGGCTGTGATGCGGTAGGCACGTGGCACGGTGTACCGGGCGCCCGTTTGGTGTCTCGGGAACCCGGCACACATCGTTCGGGGCCATATGTGGAAACCTCGGCCGGACTCCCTGCGGATGGAACCTGGATAGGCGATAAAACTGGACTAGAGACTTGAGTGTTTAGGTAGGTCGTGGTCTACACCCACGTCGGCTTTCGCTTGAAGTCTGTCGAGCACATGTCGTGTGCAGACGCTAAGTGGTGGAAACATGTGTGAAGAAGTACACCCCTGCAGGGTTATAAATGATCTACTCAAATAGTCGTGTCCGCGGTAAAGGACTTCTGGGTTGCCTATAACAGTTCATAGGCAAGTGAAACTGGATACTCTAAAACTCGCAAGATAAGCGTGAGTGCTATGGATGGCCTTCTCGTAGGGAGACGGAAGTGGATCCATAGTGGTGTATTGATATGGTGAATATGTGGACTCGTGTGCGCCACCACAAAAGAGTTACTTGCAGTCATTGTCTAGGATAGCCACTGAGTCAAAGCTAGCTTGCTGCAGTCAAACTCCACCACCCCCTTTGTTGATACTGATGCATATGTAGCTAGTTCTGATGTAAGTCTTGTTGGGTACATTTGTACTCACGTTTGCCTATTTTATATTTTTGCAGAGAGACCCCGGTCTCACTAGTAGTTCTGCATGGACTTTGACGTTTAGCTTGTTACCTCAGCTACGATCTTGTGCCCTCGGCAGGATCTGGTAGATAGTTAGGCTTCTCAGCCTTTTTCATTTGGATGTCTGTACTCAGACATGTTAAGCTTCCCGCATGTGCTTTGACTTGTGTGCTCTGAATGTTGGGTCATGAGACCCATGTTTGTAATATCTCGCTCCTCGGAGCCTAATGAATAAATTCTTGAGTCGTAGAGTTATGTTGTGACGCCATGTTGTATTTACACATATCGAGCATATTGTGTGTATGATTGAAATGCTTGATATGTGTGGGATCCGACAACCTAGTTGTTTATCCATGGTAGCCTCTCTTATGGGGAAATGTAGTCTTGTGCTTCCATGAGCCATAGTAGTCCGCAACAGCCCGGTTCACCGGAGTCCTGCTAGCCCAGCACTACTGCTCCAGAACACTTGACTGGCCGGCATGTGATTCACTTCGTTCCTGTGTCTGTCCCTTCGGGCAAATGTCACACGGTGACATCAGGAGTCCTGCCTAGCCTGCTACAGCTCGGTTCACCGGAGTCCTGTTAGCCCAGTGCTACAGCCCGGATTCGCACGCTGCTGACCGACATGCTCGATGTTGATTCATGTATGCCTGTCCCCGTAAGTTAGTGCCACTTTGGGTTCATGACTAGTCATGTCGGCCCAGGTTCTCTGTCATATGGATGCTAGCAACACTATCATATACGTGAGCAAAAAGGCGCAAACGGTCCCGGGCCATGGTAAGGCGACACCCGTGGGAATACCGTGCGTGAGGCCGCAAAGTGATATGAGGTGTTACCGGCTAGATCGATGTGACTTGGAATCGGGGTCCTGACAGCGTTGGTATTAGAGCCTGACTGTCTGTAGGATTACCAAGCCAAATTGGTCGAAGTTGAGTCTAGAAATACTTTAGTTATATAAGGGAATTGATTGTGGATGGGAACGTAAGGCTCTTTTTACTTCTTTACCTTATGCCCTTCTGATCCGAGTCAACCTCTTCTTTTCTACGGGGATTAAGAACTAGGCCTTCTCATCTATCTATCAGGATGACGTGTTACTAATCCATAGACTTATAGGGTTGATGGATTAAAGTCTCAGTTCAGTTTCTACTACTTCCGTGTGTTCATAGCTGGCCTCAGAACCTTGATATTATGATGTTCTAGTGGTTATGCCACCATTTTTTTAGGATGTCTCAAATCTTTTTGAGCATTTACAGCCGTTATGCTGCCCGAATCATCCCATGTTTCTAAATAGTCTGATGCATTTGCAAATCCCTTCTCTCCATTCTCGATGTTCCTCTGGCCAGATTAACCACACTAATCATCGAGTTGAGGTACTCTGTTGCCTCGGCATATATGTTGAAGCATTATTATGACCCTAGGTGTCTTAGAGAACCACCCAGCAATCTAGCTCTGATTTGTATTCCAAGTGTGATGATTCTGGCCATCATTCTCAAAAGCATCCCGTGATGCCACTTAGTAGTATGTATTCTATTCCTGGGTTCTTGAACCCAAGATTCACCCTACCTACTTCATGTTGATAGTATTTCTAGTTCCCTTAGGATATTAGTAACCTTGCGACAGTCCTCGAGGTCCGTGGTATTTCCATCTTCCAAATACCATGAACCATTAAGGTAGAAGTTCCTTGTTGAACCAAAACATCACAATAAGAGTGCTCTCCAGGAGTTCTCCATTCATAATTGGGAATCTGCCAGTCCTTCCTTTTCTGCATGGGTTATCCGGAAGAAACATGTTTAACTTGGTTCGACATGCTAATCCATGCATCCATAACTCAGAAAATCGTATGGTCCTTGAGTTGTCCCTCCTTAGTTGTCATCCGACCCTCGTCTATCAGTTTATAGTCAGGAGTAGATGTGCATTCATTTTCATTGTTTCCTTTTACTCTTGTGGCCGTCAAGCAATTCTATTCCGGAATGACTAGGAGAAACAAACTCCAGTACCTCATCCATATCCAGGATTGGGTCAAAGTAGTTGTATTCCGCAGATCAAAATGCCAATTCAGCTTTTTTCTGTTCTACCCTGAAGTATTACCCAATTTATGTCAGGAATGCCATGATAAGTGCACCTTCTCTTATGAATGCTTGACATAGTGATACTTCTCGCCATCATTATTCATTCCTCGGTGTTGTGTTGTCGCAATCGGACTGCCGACAAGTGAATCGTGATGTGTGGAATCAATACTCCTAGCAACTGTGTTGCTTGGTAGTTAAAGGACAATAATCTTATCCTTCGCGCGTTGATTATTGAATCATCCCCCTAAGGTTTATCGTGCTACCTAGCCCTTATTTCCGGTGCACTTTTTCGATCAATGATTTAGGATAGTGTCAATCCTTTCTTATTTGATCATATCATCTTGCCCTGAAAAGCAAGATTGTTCTCGAGCTTAGTAACATATCGGTGGTTCGTGATTTTCCGAATATCTTCTCGGAAGTGTTACCAGGTTGTCACATGACCGCTATGTTGAGTTCGTGATCAAGTTGGTTTCTTGTAGCCACGCCTTTCTCCAAGAATCTGTGTTGGATACCCCTGTGCTAGTTGGTTAAGCTAAACAACAACTTGGAGACTTGGAAGATTAAAGCTTGCTTAACTTAGTTCGTTCCAAAGAGATATCCTTGTTTTTGTGTGTCTGTGTTGAAGAAAGATGATATCTCCATCGATTGGTCCTCGTGATCAGTTGTTGGATCTATTGCCTTCTCAAAACTTTGACTTGAGTATGGGCTATCGTCAAGTCAAATCAAAACCAACGGTGTTCATAATGTTGTCTTACTCGTGGTTGATGCCTCGATCATAAACCATTACATCTTTTGGTCTGACCAATGCTATCACCGTGTTCACATGATGGTGGAAGTCCAGTGATATTGAAATTTCGATGAGTTGCTGTGGAGCCCATCAGCAGCATTTTGTCTCTCCCATGATTCATGTTGAACATCCAGCTAGTGTTGGAAACTTGTGAGCAATGCTTTCGTGATCCGTTCATGAAGCATATGTTCGGATGAAAGAAGTGACTTCCTCTAATTCATGTGCATTTGATGCAAGTTGCCGCCATGAGTTCGAGAAAGCTTGTTTTGCTTCGTTTGGAATCATCCCAAGTCAGTCATGCACGTGCGAAGTATTCTGTGGTCTTTTAGACTGATCACCTTCGTTCCATATGAATTCCGTAGCACACCCAGCCACTGATTGATTTGTTCCAGGAGAAGGAGTTCCTTCTTAAGAGCAAGACTTATGCAAGGACTTCGTTATCCTCGATGATGGTTCCCCACCTGAACTCGGTAGTGTTTTGTTGTAAGACTTCTACGTGGTCATGCTTATCTTGGACAACGTGTTCACATGTATGTAGCGAAACAAGCTCATGTTTTGGAGATTGCTATCGTAGTTCATTCCCCGAGAATCTCGCAATGCCATCTCGTCGATTTGTGTTGCAAACCTTCATTTTTCTTTCTAGACTTGATGAGTCTGGAATATCATGTTACCAACCAGATCTGAATCTCAGGCAGATATGATGGTTGGAACTTTTCCAAGATCTATTATGTAGGTCCCGACAAGGTTGATATTCTGGCTGACACACCTAGCCGGAAGATCTATCATTGTAGTATCTTGATTGAGCTATTTGACCATCTTCTCCATGAGGATTTCATGCGACTTATTCTAGAAGTTGCTCCCCAGGAATTCATGTGCTCTCAATTCGTTCGATTATGCTATAATCATTCAAACAGTGGAATCATTTTGTACTGTTGAGCTTCTCCTCAGTTACTAGAATCTTTCCCAGCGTTTGCATTTTGTTCCCAGCCTGCACACCGTGGTGCCATCCTACCATGGGTCCCATCCATTCCCGATGATAAGCAAAATCCTCCATTGTGTTGTCTTCAACAAGGTAGTCCACATCATCCATTCTAGTATGAGTGTGCCATCCCTTCAAACTCTTTCAACCAATCGGTTGAGATTTGCCTCAGGTTGGTATAGAGAGTTTCGATGATCTGAATATCAAAAGTAATTCTTTTTGCCACTTCAGGGAATAATTCTATGAGTCACCTCCCCCAAGGAGTCTTGTTATGGAATCATGGCAATTATTCCTCGCTATTTTGAAACCATGCACCATCTTGTAAGCATGGAATTGTTTCCTATCAATCTGAACCTTCGTTACCTGCTTCTTTCCATCGCTCCTCATATGTGTTTGTCCCTCAGCTCAAGAGATGTTTCTACGTCTCATTCCGTGAGTTGATCTTGTGATCATTAAGATGATCCATCCCTGTAGAGTAATCTCGCTCTGTTGTCCTCGTGTTAGAAAGAAGACCTCGAAAGCAAAGACAGCAGGATCAATATGATGCAACGAATCAACATCCTCGGCGAGGATAATTGGATCATGAAGATTGTGTTAGCTTTGCATCCCCTCTGTCTTCTTATCTCACGTCTTGAATCTCGGGACGAGATTCTTGTTTAGTGGGGTGAGTTGTCACATCCCTAGGTCTAGTATGCTCTGAGCTAGCTAGTCATGTGTTGCATCATGTTTAAATTCTTTTGAATTTGAAATGGGGATTGTTTCAAACCCTAGCATCATAGGAAATCAATAGGTTCAACCAAAATATTTTTAGTGAACCCAAAGTGGCTTTCAAAAATGTTCATCATTTTTTGGAAAATGCTGGAAACAGATAATCAGAGATGATGCACATTTTTCCATGACATTTTGGATCTTTGAACTAATACATATTGTATTTGAGTTGGAGCAAATATATGTTATAAATATATTTAATGCTTCAATAATTCTGTTATTTTGTGAGGGGCTCTAGAATATTCCTTTCAGTCCCTGCAAAAATTATCAGAAGAAACAAAAATGATTTAGTGCTTGAACTACATCAAAACAGATTGAAACAAATAGAAAACAGTAATTAAAATAGAAAACAGAGCAGAAGGGAGTACGTGTAACTTACCTGGCCTCACCTGTGAAGCCCACCAGAGAGGCCCACCCACCCACACGGTCTGCTACTGTGCAGCCCAGCTGCCAGTCGTCTTCTACACCCCGCCAGGAGGACGCGGGCGTGTGCCCGACGCGCGCCGGCCACCTCCTGCCTGCCTGCGTGCACCCCCCCGACGCTCTGGACGACTCTGGCATCCCCACGCAGACCCCTGGACCCCCTCGACCGCTCCCCTCTCTCCCTGCCGCGCCTCTCTCGCTCCCTCTCCTGAAGCTGAGCGAGCCCGTCGCCGCCGCTTGCTGCTGCCGCGGCCACCGGCCACCCGATGCCCCGCCGACGCGCCAAGAAGCTCCGCCATGACGCCCTCTTCCTCCTCGATGAGTCACGTGATCTCGGCCGCTCTGCATCGCCACCTGCATCGCCTTCTTCTCCCTCCGGCCGCCGAGATCGCCCGCAACGCCATGACGCCGTCCGTGCTTCCCCGAGCCCACTTCGACGCCGCTTGTTTGGTCACCGGACGGCAAAACCCGACGCCCTCCGCCGTGTCTGTCGTCACCGGCGTCGAGCCATGGACCAAGTCTGGAGGCTTTGACCCCGCTGACCAGGGGTTTGACCTCCCTGGCTCAATGATAGGTGGGGCCGCCCTGCTAACTAACCTAGATTAGGGTTAACTAAACCTAACTAGTTTAGTTTAGCTACTGACGCGCGGGACCCACTGGTCAGTTTGACCTGGGCTTCCCCGTTAACTCTCTTACGTCATGCTGACGTAGTGCTGACGCAGCAATGCATTTTCTGGAATTTGTTTATTTTTAAATTATTAGAAAATTCCAGAAAATTGCCTAAACTTCTGAAAATCATAGAAAATCAACCGTAACTCCAAATGAAAAGATTTATATATGAAAAATTGACAGAAAAAATATGAAGAATCTGTTTATGGCATTCTCATGCATGTTTGAACAACTTACAGCCACTGTATATGACAATTTGAATAAATGGCATTTGAAATTCCTTACATGGAGCTTGGATTTGAATCTTGTGTTCAAATCAGCTTCGCTCAAATTGTTACTAGTTGCATTAGTCCAAATCACAGCATATTGCCATGTCATGATCATGTATCATATTGTGCATTGCATTCATGGTGTTTCCTTTCTGTTGCCGGTGTTTGTCCCCTCTCAGTAGATGTTGTCCCGAAGATGAGATCGATGACACCGATGATGCCAGGCAAGCAAAACTCCCTTGTTCATTCTGATACAATCCCACTCTCTCGCTCCTGCTCTCTTTTACTGCATTAGGACAACAACGATTCATCTGTTACTTGCTGCGGTAGTTGAACCCCTTTTCCTTTGCATGACCTGTCATTGCCACAGTAAATAGATGAAACCCACTAGCATGAGTAGGAGTTGTTTGAGCCCTGATGTGCCTACTCATTCATGCTTGTTTGTCATGCCTGCTATTGCTTATAGTTGTGTAAGGTCCGATTCATCGGGGATGAATTGGAAAGTTGTGAACATGTCCTATTGTGTGTGAGCTAAGTGTGTGAACACGATTTGGTAAAGGTAGCGGTGAGAGGCCATGTAGGAGTACATGGTGGGTTATCTCATTGAAGCCGTCCTCAGGAACTGAGTTCTGTGTTTGGGATCCATGAAACAGCTACTACCACACGTTGGGCCCTGAAATATGGCCCCGCTCGACTTCTTAACCACCCTAGTCCTCTGTCCAGGTGTTGCAAGTAGTTTATGGTGTTTGTAGTATGCTAGAGGTCGTGCGCAGCGCTGACCCTAGGGGTGGGCTGTGATGCGGTAGGCATGTGGCACGGTGTACCGGGCGCCCGTTTGGTGTCTCGGGAACCCAGCACACATCATTCGGGGCCGTATGTGGAAACCTCGCCCGGACTCCCTACGGATGGAACCTGGATAGGCGATAAACCTGGACTAGAGACTTGAGTGTTTAGGTAGGTCGTGGTCTACACCCACGTCGGCTTTTGCTTGAAGTCTGTCGAGCGCATGTCGTGTGCAGATGCTAAGTGGTGGAAACATGTGTGATGAAATACACCCCTGCAGGGTTATAAATGATCTATTCGAATAGCCGTGTTCGCGGTAAAGGACTTCTTGGTTGCCTATAACAGTTCTTAGACAAGTGAAAGTGTATACTCTAAAACTCGCGAGATAAGCGTGAGTGCTATGGATGGCCTTCTCGTAGGGAGATGGAAGCGGATCCATAGTGATGTATTGATATGGTGAATATGTGGACTCGTGTGTGATACGTCTCCAACGTATCTATAATTTTTGATTGCTCCATGCTACTTTATCTACTGTTTTGGACTATATTGGGCTTTATTTTCCACTTTTATATTACTTTTGGGACTAACCTATTAACCGGAGGCCCAACCCAGAATTGATGTTTTTTGCCTATTTCAGTGTTTCGAGAAAACAGAATATCCAACGGAGTCCAAACGGAATGAAACCTTCAGGAACGTGATTTTCTCACCGAACATGATCCAGTAGACTTGGACCCTACTCCAAGAAGTGCCACAGGCGGTCACGAGGGTGGAGGGCGCCCCCCTACCTCGTGGGCCCCCTGACGCTCCACCGACGTACTCCTTCCTCCTATATATACCTACGTATCCCCAAACGATCAGAACAGGAGCCAAAAACCTAATTCCACCGCCGCAACTTCCTGTATCCACGAGATCCCATCTTGGGGCCTGTTTTGGTGCTCCGCCGGAGGGGGCATCCACCATGAAGGGCTTCTACATCAACACCATATCCCCTCCGATGAAGTGTGAGTAGTTTACTTCAGACCTTCGGGTCCATAGCTAGTAGCTAGATGGCTTCTTCTCTCTTTTTGGATCTCAATACAATGTTCTCCCCCTCTCTCGTGGAGATCTATTCTTCTTTTTGCGGTGTGTTCGTTGAGACCGATGAATTATGGGTTTATGATCCAGCTTATCTATGAATAATATTTGAATCTTCTCTGAATTCTTTTATGTATGATTGAGTTATCTTTGCAAGTCTCTTCGAATTATCCGTTTGGTTTGGCCAACTAGATTGGTAGTTCTTGCAATGAGAGAAGTGCTTAGCTTTGGGTTCAATCTTGCGGTGTCCTTACCCAATGATGTAGAAAGGGTTGCAAGGCACGTATTGTATTGTTGCCATCGAGGATAACAAGATGGGGCATTTATCATATTGCATGAATTTATTCCTCTACATCATGTCATCTTGCTTAAGGCGTTACTGCTTTTTAACTTAATACTCTAGATGCATCTTTGGATAGCGGTCGATAAGTGGAGTAATAGTAGTAGATGCGTAATCATTTCGATCTACTTGTCTCGGACGTGATGCCTATATACATGTTCATACCTAGATAACCTCATAACTATGCTCAATTACATCAATTGCTCAACAAGAATTTGTTCACCCACCGTAGAATACTTATGCTCTTGAGAGAAGCCACTAGTGAAACCTATGGCCCCCGGGTCTATTCTCATCATATCAATCTCTATCACTTTATTTACTTGCTTTGTTTTTTACTTTGCTTTTACTTTACACTTTGCATCTTTATACCAAAAATACCAAAAATATTATCTCTATCAGATCTCACTCTCGTAAGTGACCGTGAAGGGATTGACAACCCCTAATCGCGTTGGTTGCGAGTAGCTATCGTTTTGTGCAGGTACGAGGGACTTGCGCGTGGCCTCCTACTGGATTGATACCTTGGTTCTCAAAAACTGAGGGAAATACTTACGCTACTTTGTTGCATCATCCTCTCCTCTTCGGGGAAAACCAACGCAAGCTCAAGACGTAGCAAGAAGGATTTCTGGCGCCGTTGCCGGGGAGTCTACGCAAAAGTCAACGTATCAAGTACCCATCACAATCCCTATCTCTCGCATTACATTATTTTCCATTTGCCTCTCGTTTTCCTCTCCCCCACTTCACCCTTGCCGTTTTATTTGCCCTCTCTTTCCCAATCTCCTCCTCCTTTTTCCTTTGCCTTTTTCCTCGCCGTTTGTTTGTTCGTGTGTTAGTTTGCTTGTTTGGCGCGATGGCCCTACCTAAATTTGGTGATCTTCACCTTAAAAGGCTAGAGGAGATCGAAAACAATGTCAGGAAGTTTATGGGTTTGCAATTTGAGCATAATAATTTCTTTAGAAATGAGCTTAAAGAACAAAAGAGTTTTATCAGTTTTATGAATAAAGAGCTCGATGATATGTATAAGAGCCCAAATTGCTCGTCTTGAAAAGATGACCGCTAAAATTTCGGATATGCAAGCTACCTTAGTTAATAAGATGGCCGCTAAACCGAATTCCTATGAAAATAAAGATGAAGATCTAAAAGTTATTGATGTGTCCCCTATTAAATCTCTGATTTGCAATATGAATCTTGATGAAACTGAATATGATCTTCCTTTACCTAGAAGGCATTCTAAGAATTCGGAGTTTCTAGATCTTGATGATGAAATTTATAAAAGTGGGATAGAAAGAAATAAAAATCGAGATATTGCTAAACCCACTATTTTGGATCTCAAGGAATTTAATTATAAGAATTGCTCTTTGATTGGTTGTATTTCCTTGTTGCAATCCGTGCTAGATTCTCCTCATGCTTATAGTCAAAATAGGCCTTTACCGAACACATTGTTGATGCCTTGATACAATCTTATGAAGAAAAACTAGAGTTGAAAGTTTCTATCCCTAGAAAACTCTATGATGAGTGGGAACCTACCATTAAAATTAAAATTAAAGATTATGAGTTTCATGCTTTGTGTGATTTGGGTGCTAGTGTTTCTACTATTCCCAAAACTTTATGCGATTTGCTAGATTTGTGTGATTTTGATGATTGCTCTCTAAACTTGTATCTTGCGGATTCCACTATTAAAAAACCTATGGGAAGAATTAATGATGTTCTTATTGTTGCAAATAGGAATTATGTGCCCGTAGATTTTATCGTTCTTCATATAAATTGCAATCCTTCATGTCCTATTATTCTTGGTAGACCTTTCCTTAGAATGATTGGTGCAATTACTGATATGAAGGAAGGAAACATTAGATTCCAATTTCCCTTAAAGAAGGGTATGGAACACTTCCCTAGAAAGAAAATAAAATTACCATATGAATTGATCATGAGAGCCACTTATGGATTGCCTGCCAAAGATGGCAATACCTAGATCTATCCTTGCTTTTATGCCTAGCTAGGGGCGTTAAACGATAGCGCTTGTTGGGAGGCAACCCAATTTTATTTTTAGTTTTTTGTTTTTGCTTCTGTTTAGGAATAAATAATCCATCTATACTCTGTTTAGACGTGGTTTTATCTTTTAATTAGTGTTTGTGCCAAGTTAAACCTATTAGATCTTCTTGGGTGATAGTTATTTGATCTTGCTGTAATTTCCAGAATCTTTGCGCTCAGTGCCCGAATTCTTAGAAATCACCAGAACGTGATAAAATATTGATTCCAATTGCTGATGATCAATAAACAAATTTTCCAGGTTGTCTAATTTTTTTCGAATTTTTTGAGTTCCAGAAGTTTGCGTTAGTTACAGATTACTACAGACTGTTCTGTTTTTTGACAGATTCTGTTTTGCGTGTGTTGTTTGCTTATTTTGATGAATCTATGGCTAGTAAAATAGTTTATAATCCATAGAGAAGTTGGAATACAGTAGGTTTAACACCAATATAAATAAAGAATGATTTCATTACAGTACCTTAAAGTAGTCTTGTTTTCTTTCTCTAACGGAGCTCATGAGATTTCTATTGAGTTTTGTGTTGTGAAGTTTTCAAGTTTTGGGTGAATTCTTTTGATGGATTATGGAACAAGGAGTGGCAAGAGCCTAAGATTGGGGATGCCCAAGGCACCCCCAAGACAATCCAAGGACACCAGAAAGTCAAAGCTTGGGGATGCCCCGGAAGGCATCCCTCTTTCAAATCCACTTCCATCGGTAATTTACTTGGAGCTATATTTTTATTCACCACATGATATGTGTTTTGCTTGGAGCGTCTTGTATTATTTGCGTCTTTGCTTGTTAGTTTACCACAGTCATCCTTTCTGTACACACCTTTTGAGAGAGCCATACATGAATTGGAATTTGCTAGAATACTCTATGTGCTTCACTTATATCTTTTGAGCTTGATAGTTTTGCTCATAGTGCTTCACTTATATCTTTTGAGCGTGATAATTTTTGCTCTAGTACTTCACTTAGATCTTTTAGAGCACGGTGGTGGATTTGTTTTAAAGAAACTTGATCTCTCATGCTTCACTTAGATTATTTTGAGAGTCGTTAATAGCATGGTAATTTGCTTAATGTTAATATACTTAGTGTTCAAGATATGTGAAAATTTCATTTGAGTGAATTAAATACTAAGATAAGTTTGATGCTTGATAATTGTTTTGAGATATGGAGGTAATAATATCAAAGTCGTGCTAGTTGATAATTGTGAATTTGAGAAATACTTGTGTTGAAGTTTGCAAGTCCCGTAGCATGCACGTATGGTTAAAGTTGTGTACAAATTTGAAACATGAAGTGTACCTGGCTTGTGCATCCTTATGAGTGGCGGTCGGGGACGAGCGGTGGTCTTTTCCTACCAATCTATCCCCCTAGGAGCATGCACGTAGTACTTGAATTTTTTGATCGCTTCTAAATTTTTGCAATAAGTATATGAGTTCTTTTGACTAATGTTGAGTCCATGGATTATACGCACTCTCACCTTTCCGCCTTTGCTAGCCTCTTCGGTACCGTGCATTGCCCTTTCTCACCTTGAGAGTTGGTGCAAACTTCGCCGGTGCATCCAAACCCCGTGATATGATACGCTCTTTCACACATAAACCTCCTTATATCTTCCTCAAAACAGCCACCATACCTACCTATCATGGCATTTCCATAGCCATTCCGAGATATATTGCCATGCAACTTCCATCATCATCATTATGACATACATTACTTTTGTCATATTGCCATTGCATGATCATGTAGTTGACATCGTATTTGTGGCAAAGCCACCATGCATTATTTTCCATACATGTCACTCTTGATTCATTGCACCATCCTGCACACACGCCGGAGGCATTCATATAGAGTCATATTTTGTTCTAAGTTTCGAGTTGTAATTGTTGAGTTGTAAGAGAAATAAAAGTGTGATGATCATCATTATTAGAGCATTGTCCCAAGTGAGGAAAGGATGATGGAGACTATGATTCCCCCATAAGTCGGATGAGACTCCGGACGAAAAAAAAATAGCAAGGCCAAAAAAAAGGCCCAGAAAAAAATGAGAGAAAAAGAGAGAAGGGACAATGCTACTATCCTTTTACCACACTTGTGCTTCAAAGTAGCACCTTGTCCTTCATGTAGTGAGTCTCATATATTGTGCTTCAAAGTAGCACTAAGATCTTCATAATAGAGATTCTCTCATTTTGTCATTTTCATATGCTAGTGGGAATTTTTAATTATAGAACTTGGCTTGTATATTCCAATGATGGGCTTCCTCAAAGTGCCCTAGGTCTTCGTGAACAAGCAATTTGGATGCACACCCACTAGTTTTCTTTTGTAGAGCTTTCATATACTTATAGCTCCAGTGCATCCGTTGCATGGCAATCCCTACTCCTCATGCTGACATCAATTGATGGGCATCTCCATAGCCCGTTGATTAGCCTCGTCAATATGAGACTTTCTTTCTTTTTGTCTTACCCACACAATCCCCATCATCATATTCTATTCCACCCATAGTGCTATATCCATGGCTCGCGCTCATGTATTGCGTGAAGATTGAATTTTTTTGAGATTATTTAAGTATGAAACAATTGCTTGGCTTGTCATCGGGGGTATAGAAGTTGGGAACATCTTTGTGTGACGAAAATGAAGCATAGCCTAACTATATGATTTTGTAGGGATGAACTTTCGTTTGCCATGTTATTTTGAGAAGACATGATTGCTTTGATTAGTATGCTTGAAGTATTATTATTTCTGTGTCAATATGAACTTTTGTCTTAAATCTTTCGGATCTGAATATTCATATCACAAGTAAGAAGATTTATATTGAAATTATGCCAAAGTATCACTCCGCATCAAAAATTCTATTTTTATCATTTACCTACTCGAGGACGAGCATGAATTAAGCTTGGGGATGCCTGATACGTCTGCAACGTATCTATAATTTTTGATTGCTCCATGCTACTTTATCTACTGTTTTGGACTATATTGGGCTTTATTTTCCACTTTTATATTACTTTTGGGACTAACCTATTAACTGGAGGCCCAGCCCAGAATTGCTGTTTTTTTTGCCTATTTCAGTGTTTCGAGGAAACAGAATATCAAACGGAGTCCAAATGGAATGAAACCTTCGGGAACGTGATTTTCTCACCGAACGTGATCTAGGAGACTTGGACCCTACTCCAAGAAGTGCCAGAGGCAGTCACGAGGGTGGAGGGCGCGCCCCCTACCTCGTGGGCCCCCTGACGCTCCACCGACGTACTCCTTCCTCCTATATATACCTACGTATCCCCAAACGATCAGAACAGGAGCCAAAAACCTAATTCCACCGCCGCAACTTCCTGTATCCACGAGATCCCATCTTGGGGACTGTTCCGAAGCTCCGCCGGAGGGGGCATCCACCACGGAGGGCTTCTACATCAACACCATAGCCCCTCCGATGAAGTGTGAGTAGTTTACATCAGACCTTCGGGTCCATAGCTAGTAGCTAGATGGCTTCTTCTCTCTTTTTGGATCTCAATACAATGTTGCCCCCCTCTCTCGTGGAGATCTATTCTTCTTTTTGTGGTGTGTTTGTTGAGACCGATGAATTGTGGGTTTATGATCCAGCTTATCTATGAATAATATTTGAATCTTCTCTGAATTCTTTTATGTATGATTGAGTTATCTTTGCAAGTATCTTCGAATTATCCGCTTTGGTTTGGCCAACTAGATTGGTAGTTCTTGCAATGGGAGAAGTGCTTAGCTTTGGGTTCAATCTCGCGGTGTCCTTACCCAAAGGATGTAAAGGGTTGCAAGGCACGATTGTATTGTTGCCATCGAGGATAACAAGATGGGGTATTTATCATATTGCATGAATTTATTCCTCTACATCATGTCATCTTGCTTAAGGTGTTACTCTGTTTTTGACTTAATACTCTAGATGCATGTTGGATAGCGGTCGATGAGTGGAGTAATAGTAGTAGATGCAGAATCATTTCGATCTACTTGTCTCGGACGTGATGCCTATATACATGATCACACCTAGATAACCTCATAACTATGCTCAATTCTGTCAATTGCTCAACATTAATTTGTTCACCCACCATAGAATACTTATGCTCTTGAGAGAAGCCACTAGTGAAACCTATGGCCCCCGGGTTTAGCTTGTTACCTCAGCTACGATCTTGTGCCCTCTACAAGATCTCGTAATTAGTCAGGCTTCTCAGCCTTTTTCATTTGTAGACGTCTGTACTCAGACATGTTAAGCTTCCGCATGTGCTTTGACTTGTATGCTCTGAATGTTGGGTCATGAGACCCATGTTTGTAATATATCGCTCCTCGGAGCCTAATGAATAAATTCTTGAGTCGTAGAGTTATGTTGTGATGCCATGTTGTATTTACACATATCGAGCATATTGTGTGTATGATTGAAATGCTTGGTATGTGTGGGATCCGACAACCTAGTTGTTTATCCTTGGTAGCCTCTCTTATGGGGAAATGTAGTCTTGCGCTTCCATGAGCCATAGTAGTCCGCTACAGCCCGTTCACCGGAGTCCTGCTAGCCCAGCACTACTGCTCCAGAACAATTGACTGGCCGGAATGTGATAAACTTCGTTCCTGTGTTTGTCCCTTCGGGGAAATGTCACGCGATGACATCCGGAGTCCTGCCTAGCCTGCTATAGCCCGGTTCACCGGAGTCCTGTTAGCCCAGTGCTACAGCCCGGATTCGCACGCTGTTGACCGACATGCTCAATGTTGATTCATGTATGCCTGTCCCCGTAAGTTAGTGCCACTTTGGGTTCACGACTAGTCATGTCGGCCCGGGTTCTCTCTCTTATGGATGCTAGTGACACTATCATATACGTGAGCCAAAAGGCGCAAACGGTCCCGGGCCATGGTAAGGCGACACCCGTGGGAATACCGTGCGTGAGGCCGCAAAGTGATATGAGGTGTTACCGGCTAGATCGATGTGACTTGGAATTGGGGTCCTGACAAGCCTCCACCTGCTACTGTTCATCCAACGTATCCATCCTCCACCAGCCACTGTTCATCCAGCCTCCAAGGGGTCCTGTTCATCCACCCCAACCGGGTGGGGTGTGTGGCAGCCGCCTTGGAGTCATGTTCAACCAGCGGCAACTGCGTACTACCACGAGGCCATGTTCATCCAGCGGCAACCGCCTACACACGGCCGGGAGCCTGTTCATCCAACCCCCGTCGGGAACTGTTCATCCACAGCCAACCCAACCGGCTCGATTCACACCACTCGACTCGTTCTATGTATCATGTGCGCAGCAGCAATGGCACTATTCATCCAGAGGCAACCCAACCGGCTAGCTACGTCTCGCACGGGGGTTTGATCGGCTTCAGTAAGCAGCAGTAGCGATCGATCAAGTTCAGTTAGTAGCGAAGGAGTCGATCGGGTTCAACTAGCAGTGAAGGGATCGATCGATCGACTTTAGTACGCAGTGATACGTCCATTTTGCGTCATGTTTTCCTACTATTATTTATAATGTTTGTATGCATAATAATGCTTTATGGAGTAATTCTAATGCCTTTTATATCATAATATGCAAGATTTACACAAAGAGGGAGAATGCCGGCAGCTGGAATTCTGGACCTGAAAAAGCTACGTCAGAGTTACCTATTCTCGTAGTTACGGATGCTTGCAAGGGGTTAATCATAATTGTGAGTTTTTCTCAAGTAAGAACAGCACCCAAGCACCGGTCCACCCACAGATCAAATTATCAAAGTAGCAAACACGATTCAAACCAACATGATGAAAGTGACTAGATGAAATTCCCATGTGCCATCAAGAACACTTTGCTTATAATAAGAGACTGTTTTGGCCTATCCTTTGCCACAAAAGGATTGGGCTACCTTTCTGCACTTTATTTACCATTATCGTTACTTGTCTGTTACAAATTATCTTGCTATCAAACTACCTGTTACCAACTATTTCAGTGCTTGCAGAAATTACCTTGCTGAAAACCACTTGCCATTTCCTTCTGCTCCTCGTTGGGTTCGACACTCTTACTTATCGAAAGGACTATGACTGATCCCCTATACTTGTGGGTCATCAAGACTCTTTCTTGGCGCCGTTTCTGGAGAGTGAAGCGCTCTTGGTAAGTGGAAATTGGTAAGGAAAAACTATTACTATGGGCTGAAATTTATTGTCACTTGCTACTATGGAATACCATCCTTTGAGGGGTTTGTTCGGGGTATCTTCACCTCGACCGGAAGCACAATTAGTTGCCCCTGAACCTACTGCACCTACTGAAAATATTGCTTATGAAATTCCTTCGGGTGTGATAGAACAACTGCTAGCTAATCCTTATGCAGGAGATGGAACCGAACATCCTGATATGCACTTGATATATGTGGATGAAATTTGTGCATTATTTAAGCTTGCAGGTTTATCCGGAGATGAAGCTAAGTAGATGTTTTTCCCTTTATCTTTGAAGGGAAAAGCATTGACATGGTATAGGCTATGCGATGATATTGGATCTTGGAACTGGAATCGATTGAAATTGGAATTTCACCAAAAAAAATATCCTATGCATCTAGTTCACCGTGATCGGAATTTTATATATATATATATATATATATATATATATATATATATATATATGTAGGACAACACTATTCTAATCGAGGGATTAGAATAGTAATTTGGATCACAGATCACCTATAAGGGCCCGACTACTCGCTCCCAAACTAGCAGAACTAAAAACCACGCCCACGCCCAAAGACTTCCTCCCGATCCCATCCTCACGATCCAGCGCCCCGCCCCTGCAGATAACCGCCGCCGCATTGCTCGTGGCAGGCCACCCGGCCTTGGCTATTCTCCTCACGGCGAGCACCCATGGCTATCCTCCACCAAGCCGCCTCTTCCCCGACCTCCAACCGCCAAAGACGGCCCACCCCACCCTCCAACCACGGATCCCGCAGCCGCGACTCGCCCCACCGCCAACGCCAGGATCTCGCTGCCACAACCACCACACCCCACACGCCCCGGGAACCCCACACCTCCACCATCGTCGGGATCTCGCCGTCATGAGCCTCAAGACTCCTCAAGACCGGCGATGCAGCGCCACCAGACTGGATCCGGCCGTCGTGCCTTGTACAACCGCTACACCGGCTCGACACTTGGATCCAGCCGCTACCCCACCCTCAAGACCGGATCCTGCCACCGTGTCTCATCCAGGTGGCCCAAAGGCGTTGCTTGGCTTTGGGACGGCCAAGCTCACGCCTCTCCTCCGCTTCTGCCTCATCTTGGTTTGGTTCTGCACGCGCCACCACTACCGGAGTGCTCAAGCCAAGCCCCCTGGCTTCTCCCGTGCTGCAGCAACACCAGAGACCCATGCCAAGGAGCCCCTGCATCCTCGGTGCTATCTCCCTTCAATTTCTTGGTGAATAGATCAAGATCATCACTTGGTAGTTTCAGCATCTCCCGTGCTCTCAGATCATTTCATTTTTGTGTTGGTGAAATGGATCAGCTGCTGGCGCGATCCGGGCTCGGGGTTGCTCTGTTTCCTCAACCATATGGCTAGCGAAAAGACTGTAACACCAACCACCACGGTCGTTCCCAATTCCTATGAAGTTCAGACTTCAGAAAGCATAGATTTCAACCTGACCGTGTTAGTTGAATGACTTGTGGATCAACGTCAAGAAGGAGCACCGCTGGTGCCCAACACAGCCATGGCCAGAGGACACAAAAACTGTGCAATTTTGTTAATTAGCACTGTCTCACCTCGAACAGAACTTGCTGCTCCGCGTCATGTGTTAATTAGAATGCATTTCCAGCCGCAACTCTCTCAACTATGTTTAATTGATGAGTTGGTTTGTTCATAGCAGATCCGTGTGCTTAGCTTGTTGTAATCCCCCATAGAAAAAATACGTGGACCATTTTTCTTACTCTCCAGATGTTGTTATGTGCAACCAGAAAAGTAACTGAACGCTTGTTTTGTTGTGTGTTCTACAACTGTGTCATAGAAAAAACAAAAAATACTACCAGAAATGATTACTGGTTCTAAAAAAGAGACTGATGCTGTTGTTGAGTGCTTCTTGCTTGCTCAGGTATATTTGAGGGTTTTTTCACTACAATGATTTGCACTTTGCACCTATGTCCCAATGGCTTGCACCAAACAAAGCCACCACAGTGGCAGATGAAAATTGGAAATCTAAAAGGAATGAGCACATCAAAAATATACTTGAGCACCTATCTAAGTTCAAATTTAAATAATTGGGCGGTTTGATGTTTTTCACATAACTAAGACTTGAACCGTTACTAATGAATAACACCAAGAAATCCAAATTGAAAAAACCAAGAAGTTCAATTTAAAAAATAGAATAGTACAATGTATATGAAAAACTTAGATTTTCCTCGTTACTAAATAATAAACCAAGAAGATATATTAAAAAGAATAGAGCAGTTCAATATTTATTGCAAAAAACGTGAATTTTTCCCGTTACTAATGAATAAACCAAGAAGTTCGGTTCGAAATAACGAAGAAGTTTGACATTTACTAAAAAAACTCCAATCTTTCACATTTCTAGAAAATACACAAAAGAGGTTCAAAATATTGAAAAAACTCTGATATTCTCGCGTAACCGAGAGATGTTCAGGTTGATATCTACCAGAACTTCACGTACTACACAATGTGCATTTTGTATGAAAAAAAGAATAAAAAAGCAAAGGCTAAAAAGTTTTTTTGCTAGAAGTTCAAGTGCTCGGCCCGAGAAAGTTCAAAAATTCTTGTGAGAGGTTGAAAAAAAATACGTGACAGAAGTTCAAGGTGAAAACAACAAGAAGTTCAACTACTGCAATGAATGCATTTCGAATGAGAATAAAAGTATAGAAAATTAAAATCTTAAAAGGTTTGTTGAAAGAAGTTTAAGTGCTCTGTGTGGGGAAGTTAAAAAATTCTTACGAGAGAGGTTCATCTTGTATTTCCATGTTCTATTTTTTTTATATAAAAATCGAATACAATTCTTTACTCAAAATATAAAAAGGTGAAGTTCAAATTGAAATAACATAAAAGTTCAGAGTTTATTAAAACCTAGGATTTACCTTTTCAAAAAATAAAAAGCACAACGCCATTTTTTGCACTTTTGAAAACAATATCATAAACGTAAAAATGGTTGCTAGAAGTTCAAGTGCTCGGCGAGGGAAAGTTCAAAAATTCTTGTGAGAGACGTTCACCGTGTATTTAGATGTCCAAAATATATAAAAAATATGTTGTTTTTTGTGTTTTAAAATAAATCTCTCAAACCAGAGAGAAGTTCAAAGTGATTACAACCGGAAGTTCACGTACTACATGGTGTGTATTACATATAAGAAAAATACAATAAAGTGAAACAAAGTGAACTACAAACAGACATGCCCAAGAAGTTAAACTACTTCACGCAGTGCAAAAAACAGTACGTCAAAAAACAGCACGTCAAAAAATAGAGTGAAGTTCAAACACACATGCCCGAGAAGTTCAACTACTTCACGCAGTGCATTTCCATTCACGATGAAGGAAGAAATCATGATCTCGTCGTTTTCTAATTTACTTCAAAACGGTAGGAATATCATTTGTGTAAGTTCAAGTCCTCGGTCGAAGAAAGTTAAAAAAATATTGTGAGATAGGTTTGTACAAAAGAAATATCATTTGTCTAACACTAACGAATGGATGAGAAAATTACAAACGAAAATACGTCACAGAAGTTCAATGTGAATACAGCAGGAAGTTCAACTACTACGCTGAATGAATTTCACAAGAAAAACTTTTAAAACCGTCGTGAGTATGAAAAATGATCAACACGGAAAGTTGCGGTTCTATAGCAGCTTTCCATCCAGATATCACTTGTTCAATGCCGGTGAGTGGATGAAGAGCTACGAGCAAAAAAAGCACGTGAAAAACAGAGTGAAGTTCAAGTAGACATACCGAGAAGTTCAAGTCTTCACGCGACGCATTTTGGAAGAATCTGTTTCAGAATGAATGATCCCGCCATTTTCGAAATTACTTGAAAACGGCTTGGAATAAGAGAAAACCATCAATACGAAAAAGTTTCGCATTTTCTGTAGCATTTCAACGGTATATTATTTGCCCCGTTCCGATAAAGTTTGTACAAATTACGGCGAAAATACATTTTTAGCATTTAAAAATTGACTAAAAACAGTAGGGAATTGGGAGAAACAATATATACCAAAAAGTTTTGCATTTCCCCAAGCTTTCCAACTCCATATCATTTGTTGCATTCGGACGTACAGTTAGAAAAATAGCTCGAAAATACGAATTCAGTGGTACTTGTACCGTTTTCTAAATTAATTTCAAACCGTTCAAAATTAGAAAAAACTTTCAACATGAGAAAGTAGCGTATTTTCATAAGCTTTCCAACGCCATATTACTTGCCTCAATTGGATTAGCCAATTAGAAATGACATCGAAAATACGAACTTGGCTGTTCGGTTTACGAAATTTTACGATTTTCCAAATTACTCTTTAACCATAGGGAATTAGAAAAAACTTTAAACATGTGGAAGGAGCGGTTTTGTAGCAGTTTTCCAACGCCATATTATTTGCCTCATTCCGATAAACGGTTTAGAAATGCGATCGAAAATACAATTCACGTTGTATGTATGTAGAAAAAACGGTTTTCAAAACTGCTCTTAAACCGCTTACATTTTGGCAAAAAATTAAATTGGTTCATGATACTGATGTCCATAGCTTTCCAACGGTATATAGCAAGCCCCATTTGGGCAAACTTGGTGGAAGTTCAACCTAGCCCAAGGGGAAGTTCAGGTCGAACAACTCAGGCAGTAAAATTGCAAAAAATGCGAGTTCATCACGACCTGAGTGCAAAATCCGCCAACAAGCAAGATTCCTATTTAAAACGGGTATTTAGTTGATAAAACTCATTTGCAGGTTACACTAACATCATATAGAACACAACTAACAAGAATAATTCATGGGGAAGCCACGATTATAAGATAGCCCAAGGTCGGGTTAAATGCAGAGGGAAGTTCAGACGCGTTACTCGTGCAATTCAGCTTGTGATCAGAATATTATTCTGATCCCGTGATCAGAATAGTGTTTTTGTATGTATATATATATATATATATATATATATATATATATATATATATATATATATATATATATATATAGGACTTGTGAAGGAGAAAGTATCACTCTAGCTTGGGGGAGGCTTAAGTCAATGTTATATTCATGCCCCAATCATGAGCTCTCTGGAGAAATTATTATTCAGAACTTTTATGCTTGGCTCTCTCGTGATGATCAATCCATGCTCGATACTTCTTGTACTGTTTATTTCATGAAGAAGACTATTTAATTCAGGTGGGATCTTTTAGAAAGAATTAGACGCAAATCTGAAGATTGGGAACTCGATGAAGATAAAGAGTCGGGTATTAAGCTTGAGTTTGATTGTGTTAAATAGTTTATGAATACCGATGCTTTTCACAAGTTTAGCACCAAATATGGACTTGACTTTGAGATAGTAGGCTCCTTTTGTGAATCTTTTGCTACTCATGTTGATCTCCCTAAAGAGAAGTGGTTTAAATACCATCCACCTATTAAAAAAGAAATTAAAGAACCGGTTAAAGCTACAGATGGAACTATCATTCACAATGTTGATCCAATTGTGCCTACTACTTATATTGAAAAACCACCTTTCCCTATTAGGATAAAGGAAGATGCTAAGGTATCAACTGTGGTTCGCAAAAGTAATATTAAAGAACCTAAACCTTCTGAGAAAATTAAAGTAGAACCCATTGTTGCTATGGTTAAAGATCTCCAAGTAGAAAATATTGATGGACATGTTATTTACTTCTGTGATGAAGCTGCTAGAATTGCCAAACCTGATGAAAAAGACAAACATGGACCTGTTGTTGGCATGCATGTTGTCTTAGTTAAAATAGGAGATTATTGTTATCATGGTTTATGTGACTTAGGTGCTAGCATGAGTGTTATTCCTTTTACCTTATACCAAGAAATTATGAATGACATAGCACCCATTGAAATAGAAGACATAGATGTTACCATTAAACTTGCTAATAGAGATACCATCACACCACTTGGGATTGTTAGAGATGTTGAAGTCTTGTGTGGGAAAATAAAATACCCTATTGATTTTCTAGTTCTTGATTCCCCACAAGATGACTTCTGTCCCATTATCTTTGGTAGACCTTTCCAGAACACCGTCAATGCTAAAATAGATTGTGAGAAACAAACTATCAATGTTAGTTTTGGTGATGAGTCTCATGAGTTTAATTTCTCCAAGTTTAGTGGACATCCTCATAAGAAAGAATTTCCTAGTAAGGATGAAATAGTTGGTCTTGCTTCTTTTGTTGTGCCTCCTACTGATCCACTAGAACAATATTTGCTAGACCATGAAAGTGATATGCATATGCATGAAAGAAATGAAATAGATAAAATTTTCTTTGAACAACAACCTCTGCTCAAACCTAATTTGCCTATTGAAACTCTAGGAGGTCCTCCTCCACCTAAAGGTGATCCCGTGTTTGAATTTAGAAAAATTCGTGACGCTCTAAAATATGCTTATCTTGATGAGAAAAAGATATATCCTGTTATTATTAGTGCTAACCTTTTAGAACATGAAGAAGAAAGATTGTTAAAAATTCTGAAGAAACACCGAGCTGCTATTGGATATACTCTTGATGATCTTAAGGGCATTAGTCCAACTTTATGTCAGCACAAGATTACTATGGAACCTGATGCTAAACCCGTTGTTGATCACCAACGCCGTTTGAATCCTAAAATGAAAGAAGTGGTAAGAACTAAAATACTAAAGCTTCTCAAAGCAGGTCCAATCTCTCCCATAGCTGATAGTAGATGGGTAAGTCCTGTTCATTGTGTCCCTAAGAAAGGAGGTATTACTGTTGTTCCTAATGATAAAAATGAACTCATTCCACAAAGAATTGTTACGGGTTATAGAATGGTAATTGATTTTAGAAAATTAAATAAAGCTACTAGAAAAGATCATTACCCTCCGCTTTTTATTGATCAAATGATAGAAAGATTATCTAAGCACACACACTTTTGTTTAATCGATGGATATTCTAGTTTTTCTCAAATACATGTTTCACAACCTGATCAAGAGAAAATCACTTTTACTTGTCCTTTAGGAACTTATGTTTATAGACTTATGCCTTTTGGTTTATGCAATGCACCTGCTATACCTTTCAAACATGAATGGTTGCTATATATATTCTTTGATTTTCGTGAAAAGATTGTTGAGGTTTTCATGGATGATTTTTCCGTTTACGGAACTTCTTTTGATGATTGCTTAAGCAACCTTGATCGTGTTTTGCAGAGATGTGAACAAACTAATCTTGTCTTGAATTGGGAGAAGTGCCACTTTATGGTTAATGAAGTTATTGTCTTAGGGCATAGAAAGAACGAGGTATTGAAGTGGATAAAGCTAAGTGGATGCAGTTGAGAAAATGCCTAGTCCTAAAGATATTAAAGGTATTTGTAGTTTCCTTGGTCATGTTGGTTTCTATAGGCGGTTTATTAAAGACTTCTCTAAAATTTCTATGCAACTTACAAATCTTTTAGAAAAGGATGTTCCAATTGTTTTCGATGATGAATGTGTAGAAGCCTTCGAAACACTTAAGAAAGCCTTAACTTCTGCACCTATAGTTCAACCACCTGATTGGAACTTGCCTTTCGAAATTATGTGTGATGCTTGTGATTATGATGTTGGTGTTGTTCTAGGAAAAAGAGTTGATAAGAAATTAAATGTTATTCATTATGCTAGCAAAACTCTAGACAGTGCCCAAAGAAATTATGCTACTACTAAAAAAGAATTTTTAGCAATTGTGTATGCTTGTGACAAATTCATATCTTATATTGTTGATTCCAATGTAATTGTTCACACTGATCATGCTGCTATAAAATATCTTTTGGAAAAGAAAGATGCTAAGCCTAGACTCATTAGATGGGTTCTCTTGCTACAAGAATTTCATTTACATATCACCTATAGGAAAGGAGCTGAGAACGCCGTAGCTGATAACTTGTCTAGGTCAGAAAATATTCTTGGTGACCCACTACCTATTGATGATAGTTTTCCTGATGAACAACTAGCTGCAATAAATGTTTCTCACAGCACACCTTGGTATGCTGACTATGCTAATTACATTGTTGCTAAATATATACAACCTAGTATCACATACCAACAAAATAAAAAAAATCTTCTATGATTTAAGACATTACTTTTGGGATGACCCACATCTTTATAAAGAAGGAGTAGATGATATTATTTGACGTTGTGTACCTGAGCATGAACAGGAACAAATCCTATGGAAATGTCATTCCGAAGCTTATGGAGGGCATCATGCGGGAGATAGAACTGCTCACAAGGTATTGCAATCTAGTTTTTATTGGCTTACTCTCTTCAAGGATGCCCGTAAGTTTGTTTTATCTTATGATGAATGCCAAAGGATAGGTAATATTGGTAAGCGTCAGGAAATGCCTATGAATTATTAACTTGTTGTTAAACCTTTTGATGTTTGGAGTTTCGATTACATGGGACCTTTTCCTTCCTCTAATGGGTATACACATATTTTGGTTGTTGTTGATTATGTTACTAAGTGGGTAGAAGCTATTCCAACTAGTAGTGTTGATCACAAGACCTCTATTAAAATACTTAAAAGTTATTTTCCCAAGGTTTGGAGTCCCCAGATATTTAATGACTGATGGTGGTTCACACTTTATTCATGGTGCTTTCCGTAAAATGCTTGCTAAATATGATGTTAACCATAGAATTGCTTCACCCTATCATCTTCAATCTAGTGGTCAAGTTGAACTTAGCAATAGAGAAATAAAACTAATATTACAAGAAACTGTCAATAGGTCCCGAAAGAATTGGTCTAAGAAATTAGACGATGCACTTAGGGCTTACAGAATAGCTTATAAAAATCCTATGGGTATGTCTCCTTATAAAATGGTTTATGGGAAAGCTTGTCATTTGCCTCTTGAGTTAGAACATAAAGCATACTGGGCAATTAAAGAACTCATCTATGATTTCAAACTTGCCGGTGAAAAGAGGTTATTTGATATTAGCTCACTAGATGAATGGAGATCCCAAGCTTATGAAAATGCCAAACTATTTAAAGAAAAAGTTAAAAGATGGCATGGCAAAAGAATCCAAAAGCGGGAATTCAAAGCTAGTGAATATGTTCTTTTGTACAATCCTCGTTTTAGATTCTTTGCAGGAAAACTTCTTTCGAAATGGGAAGGACCATATATTATCGAAGAGGTTTATCGCTCTGGAGCTATCAAGATTAATAATGCCGAAGGTACTATTCCAAAGGTGGTCAATGACAAAGAATTAAACACTATATCTCAGGTACGCCTATTAATGTTGAAACAAATATCTATAATACCTAAATAGTTCATCCCCACTATGTTATTTCTCTTGACATGCAAGCTATCCACCTCATCACCTATGCCCCACATATGCCACCTCAAAAAAATCCAACAAATTGTATGACACTACATTTTATTTGATATACGCAGCCCCCATAGAAAAAAGGATGCAGCCATCCTCGAGTCATTTTCTCTTCAATCTTCTGTAACCAATGAGGTAGTCGTCATATTAATTGCAAAGAATTTCCCCCAAAGGTCCACATCACAGGTTCCTTTCTTTTCCACATCACGCTTATTTTATTCCCCTCAATAGAGTACAGAAGACAAACCGATCAGCCTGCTCCCTCTTTTCAGTTTTGTTTGATCTCATTCACCACGAAGGTTGTGCTCACCATCCATCGCCTCATAAGATTGATGCATCTGCGTGACGTCATCCTCACTGCCTGTCGCTGGCGTTCAGGACCGCCTCAGGCCAACAAGGATTGATCTTCTATGTTGTTGCTGTTGTCTCCAGGCATGCAGTCCCCTACCCTCCACGGATCCACAAGCGTGAGCCAGATCCATCGCCGAGAGGAGCAGCACACGCATCGACATCGCACTGCTACGCTGCAGCCTCAACCTCGGAAATCTCAACGGGTGATGACTCCGCCTCCTCAAGGACGAGCTCCACCACCACCCTGCTGTTCGGTTTACGATGTCGCCAGCTTGGACAACTTCCCCGCCTCGCTAAATTTCATATTGAAAAAATGGAACGACATCGCTCTCATCGCCTCCAATGTTAGGGTTGTGTTTGTGCCCTTTCTCTCAAACCATGTCATCTTGGCCAGGTCACGCCCAATTAGTCATGCGTTCTCTCTTTCAATATTGACATCAAAAGCACCTGTGTAGTCTGATAGTTGTAATTACTGATGCATACCTCTATGGTTGTTTCACTACTGTTGTAGATTTGTTCTCTTTGTCCTGAAGTTGGCTAGGGACTTGGCCATATTGCAACTTTCATTTGAATATCAAAGATAGAAATGAGAGGATTTGGTGTCATACCACTCATGTTTCTGCAAGGTCGAAATCTTTGATAATTTACTTCCAAACTTTGATTGATGAAGAATTCGGGTTGTTTTAAAATGCACATTCATGTAGAACCGAATACATGCGAGTTAAAAGTAAACTGCCCCCCCCCCCCCGCCCCAAACTAATAACATTATTCCACGTGACCTGAAGAGTACCTGATCATCAGAATTATCATTGTACATAATCATCCATGTTTATTTTTTAGCATACATTTCCGCCGCAACACGCGGGGAATCATCTAGTTATCCAAACCATGACACCGGAGGAACACAAAAGGGAACCTTCCAGAACACTCCAGAATCCTGAAATAGAGGAGGTACGTGATACGATAAGTAAACGGACTCCAAAAAATCCGCAAGAATATTTTCTGTCAGTTTTGGAATATTATAAAAATTAGGAAAATAATAAACAACCAGGAAAGTGATCGAGAAGGGCATGATACACCAAGGCGCGCCTGCCTTGCCTGGCGCGCCCATGTGGGTTGTGCCCACCTCGGGAACCTTCTCGACTTCGTTTTGCTTCCATTTGCTTGTTTCCCAAGATTGAAAAAATCTTTATGTACCCACCATCGCATCGTGAAGAAATCATCTGTTCTTATTTCATGTTGTTTTCTATCGGATCTGTCAAGACAGGCATTATGTCTTATTCCTCCTCCAACAAAGTAGAAGAAGATGCTCGATTGATTAACATAGAACTAAAGAAATAGGAACCAAAGGAAACCATCAAAGGGGACAAGGCCAAGGACGTTGCGGGAGATCAAGCTCCAACAGTAGGGCAGGTCGTGCTAGCAGCAGAAGAAGAAGATATCCTTCAACCATACTGCGATCATCTTACCCCTATTGAAATTCAAGCCTTTAGGACCATTGAAACGGTTTGTGTTCAAACTAAATATCTCACTCATGAAAATATTCTGTCGCAAGAGCAAATCATCGCCCTCTGGAGCATCATTCATAGATTGGAGTACCTCCTGAGCCTGAAGTGTGACACTGCTTCAACACAACCACCATCATCTTCTTCCCCACCAAAGGAGACTTGAGTAACGGGTATGGGTACTCCCCTTAGCTTATGCCAAGCTTGGGGGAGGTGCCCCGGTATCATATCACTGCCACTTTCTTTGGCTTTATCTATCTTAGTTTGATCTTTAGTTATCCTATGATTTAGTTGAATAAAAGTTTGGTTCGATCTATTTTTGAGTGGTTGCTTAGTGATCTATCTATCTTTGTAATCGTGTGTGAGATATATAATAAAGAGTAGTTTGAGTTTCATTTATTTACTTTTATGTTTCAATAAAAAAGAAAGGGAAATTGAATAAGATCATATGTTAATATTATGGTAAGTAGTGACATCACATAAGGAAAATTACAAGTGGTAAAATTTGTTGAAAATTGACAAACATAGCATTGGTCAATGATGCAATTCATGAAAGGATTAATAAGGGAAGAGAAGGTTCACATGCAAATACACTATCTTGGACATATTTTATGATTGTGAGACCCATCAAAATATTATATGCCAAAATTGTTGACATTGGACAAGGAAGACAATGTAATGAATTATGTTTGTTCATATTCACATAGAAGTTATATTGTCATAGATCCTTCAACATGTGGTGCTTGCACAATATCTTTGCAAGCCAAAAATTCCGCACTAAGTAGAGATACTACTTGTGCATCCAAAAACCATTAAACCCAAAATCTTGTTTTGAGAGTCCACCATCCTACTTATGGATTGAGCAAGATCCTTCAAGTAAGTTGTTGTTGGTGCAATAAGGCAATAAAAATTGCTTCAAATGTGTTTGAACATTTAGTGTAAGAGAAATTGAGTGTTGTATGTAACAGCCTGGCTTTTGGCCCTTTTCTTTTTCTTTTGATTCATTTGATTTTTGCTCTGTTTTTCTTTTTGGAGTGGTTCTGTGGCCTTGCAACCTGGGAGATCATCATCATTTCTTCTCCCAAGTGCTTAATCATTCTCAAACTCATCCCAAGATCATGCCATTTCCATTCTAGCCCAACCCTAAATTTCTTTTCTAGGGAATATTCCTTTTTCTTATTAAAGGAATATCCCTGTTTGTCCTAGGTTGTGAAGCAACCTATATTTCTGTCCATCCAAAAATTCCCAAATAATTCTCATAATTCCTTTGGGGCATATATTGCTCAAATATTCCCAAACTTTCATATCCTAGCCCAAGAATAATTCCCCAATAATTATTCTTCATTTCTGTCCAGTGTGGCTTTCTGTGAAGGAAGTGCCACCTATCTTTCCTTGTTGGCTCCCAAAAATTTTGGGCATGCTTATACATCCAAATAATTTCCTCATGCAAAAATTCAACTTTACTTGCCTAGCCCATCTTCCTCGGCAATTTTTCAAACTTTATGTCAGACAGAAGGCATTGTGAAGGAAGTACTAGCTAGGGGTTTCCAAATGAGTTGAAATTTTGCACACTCCTTCATGTGCTCATATTACCACACTCCTCCAAATTTCAGCTCCATCCCTTGATCTATGTGAGCACAGGATCAAATCTTTGATTCTCTCAATATTTTCAGGTTGTGAAGCACGTATATTTTATATTGTTTCACTTTGGCTAAATAATTTCCAGGACCTTCTCCTGCACAAATAACATCTCTCCAGCATATTTGGGACCATTTCATCAAGCCAATATTTCTCCAAATTTATTCCAAGTTTCTGGTCAGTGAGGATGTTTGTGAAACAAGTACCATTTTGGCTTGTCCATTTGGTATGAAATTTTTACAGCATCTTCACATGGCCAGATAACCCTGCCTTGCCCAATTTAAGCTCAAGTTGATACTCTATGTGAGTGCACCTTCCTGATCTAGTTTCTGGACCATAAAGTGAGTTACAAAGCAACTATATTAGTTTTTGCTCCATTATGCTCCAAAACCTTGAGGATATCTGTAGGACCTTGAAGTATGTCTAGAGGGGGGGTGATTAGACTACTTGACCAATTAAAAACTTAACCTTTTCCCAATTTTATAGTTTGGCAGATTTTAGCTATTTTAGGACAAGTCAAGCAATCATCACACAATTCAAGCAAGCATGCAAAGAGTATATTGGCAGCGGAAATTAAAGCATGCAACTTGCAAGAAAGTAAGGGAAGGGTTTAGAGGATTCAAATGCAATTGGAGACACGGATGTTTTTCTCGTGGTTCCGAGTAGGTGGTGCTATCGTACTTCCACGTTGGTGGAGACTTCAACCCACGAAGGGTAACAGTTATGCGAGTCCACGGAGGGCTCCACCCACGAAGGGTCCACAAGTAGCAACCTTGTCTATCCCACCATGGTCGTCGCCCACGGAGGACTTGCCTCACTAGCGGTAGATCTTCACGAAGTAGGCGATCTCCTTGCCCTTACAAACTCCTTGGTTCAACTCCACAATCTTGTCGGAGGCTCCCAAGTGACACCTAGCCAATCTAGGAGACACCACTCTCCAAGAAGTAACAAACGGTGTGTTGAAGATGAACTCCTTGCTCTTGTGCTTCAAATGATAGTCTCCCCAACACTCAACTCCCTCTCATAGGATTTGGATCTGGTGGAAAGAAGGTTTGAGTGGAAAGCAACTTGGGAAGGCTAGAGATCAAGATTCATATGATAGGAATGGAATATCTTGGCCTCAACACATGAGTAGGTGGTTCTCTCTCAGAAATGGTAAGTTGGAAGTGTAGGTTCAGTCCGATGGCTCTCTCCACGAATGAAGAGGAGGTGGAGGGGTATATATAGCCTCCACACAATATCCAACCGTTACACACAATTTACCAAACTCGGTGGGACCGAATAGTTAAACTCGGTCAGACTGATTCAGTAAATCTAGTGACCGTTAGTGATTTTCGGTGGGACTGACATGCATCTCGGTGAGACCGACCTGGTTAGGGTTAGGGCATAACGTAATCTTGGTGAGACTGACATACAAACTCGGTGAGACCGATTTTGGTAATTAGCTAACCAGAGAGTTGGTCAGTAAACTCGGTGGGACCGATTTGCTCTTTTGGTGAGACCGAAATGTTACAAAAAGGAAATGAGAGTTTACATTGCAATCTCGGTGGGACCGATCGCTCACTTTGGTTAGACCGAAACGTTACGAAGGGAAACAGAGAGATTGCAACCCCATCTCGGTGAGACCGAGATCCCTATCGGTACGACTGATTTGCTTAGGGTTTGTGGCAGTGGCTATGACTTTTGGAATCGGTGGCGCCGGATAGAAAGAATCGGTGTGACCGATTTTGGCTTTAGGGTTAGGTCATTTGTGGATGTGGGAAAGTAGTTGAGGGTTTTGGAGCATATCACTAAGCACATGAAGAAAAAGGCTCATTAAGCAACACCTCATCCCTTCTTGATAGTATTGGCTTTTCCTATAGACTCAATGTGATCTTGGATCACTAAAATGTAAAATGAAGAGTCTTGAGCTCGAGCTTGAGCCAATCCTTTGTCCTTAGTATTTTGAGGGATCCACTTTCATCATCCATGCCATGCCATTCATTGAGCTTTCCTGAAATAATAGTCTTGGAATAGCATTAGCTCAGTGAGCTATATGTTGTTATGAATTACCAAAACCACCTAGGGATAGTTGCACTTTCAATCTCCCCCTTTTTGGTAATTGATGACAACATATATATCAAAGCTTCGACAAATGATAATAAGATTTAAATAACATCGTCGCTTTGAGAAGTATGTGATAAGCAAGAGCTCCCCTAAATTTGTGCATAGTTTTAGATTTGCTTTGGACTGCAAATGCACAATGAATTAGGCTCATGGGTTACTCTTCCATGTCACATACATCTTGGTGGAGCACTCAAAATAATAAACAATGAATACAAGCACTCATCACCAAGAAAAGTGAGTGATCACATAAGATAGATAGGATAATATCAAGCATGCATAAGTGTAGCTTATGATCAAACACATGACCATCAATGTCTCACAAACATAGTATCTCAACCAAAAGCAAACAAAGTTGAAAAACCACCAAATAAAGCAAGAGAGAACAAAAGCAACACTCTCTCTCGAAGCCTATGATCTATACATTTTTCTCCCCCTTTGGCAACAAGTTACCAAAAAGTTCATAGAAAATGCATAGTGCTAGATCGACTCTCAGGCTTGATCTTCTGGTGGTGGTGTAGAGATGGCTCCTTGGACGAAGACTTCAGTTGATGTAGATGGAGCTGGAGCTGATGTAGGTGCTGGAGCTGGTGGAACTGAGGCTGTAGCTGGTGCAGAAGAAGTTGCTCTTGTGTCAGAAACTGGCACAGCTGATGACCTCTGGGCTCTAGGCACCGGCAAACACATTTGTTGTTGTCTTGCCCTTCCTCTCCTGCATGTCCTCTTGTAGCTCCTCCACCGCAATCTGAATCTCGCCATTTTCACATCTAAGTTATAGAACTTTTGTTCTATTATCCTTTCCAAGCTCTCCTGGTTTTGAGTAAGGGTGGCCAATCCCTTCTCAATCCTCAAGGTTGATGCTATTAAGTAACCAAGCTGCTCCTGCTTGTTCTTCAAGAAATATTCAGATGCCTCCTCTCGAGTTGGCATCTTGGCAGCCTTCTCCCTCTTTGCCTTCTCCTTCTTCTCCTGAGCTTGAAGTGATTGTGGATCATCTTCATTCATGATAACCTCATTGTCCTCAAAGTATGGATAAAGTGGAAAGTGTTCCTTATCCAACTGATATTTTCCTGTGCCCATCTTTGAGTTTATCAGTTCTTGAATCTGAGGTGCATATCCACAGCTCCTCTTCTGATCTGCTGCAGTCCTCTTGATAGTTTCAATGATCAGGCTCATGACTTTGAACTTCTGTGGCACATCAAACACATGCAACATGTTGATGGCATGCCCTCTGATCATGTTATGGTCACCTGACTTGGGCAACAAGGTGTGCCTCAGAATCCAATTTATAATTGGCAACCCTAACAGCAGATAGTGAACTGGTCCAAACTTGTGAGTTGCTAAAGCCTTGTTTGGAATTTCCTTGTACATGTGAGCCATTGAATTGTGATCCTTTTTCTTCTTTGCATAGATGTCTAAGTCATCCTCATTTTCTTCTAGGGCATTTATCAGCTTTGCCACTCTTCAACAGTTGACTGGTACCTTGTACCTTCAGACATCCAAACAATTCTCCCATCTGGGTAGAAATGTGCTGTGGAGTAAAACTGCATGATAAGCTCATCATTCCAATTTGTGAGCTTTTGGCCAACAAAATCTGCAACTCCACAACTCACAAAGCTGTCCCCGCCTCCGTGATAGTGCTCTTCATTCTCCTTGATGAAGTTCCAAATAACCCACCTCATGTCATGCATAATGGGCTTCTTGTCCAACAGAATTGTCTCATAAAAGTCTTGTTGTTCCTTTGTGTGGAACCTGTAATCAACAGCAGTTCTTCTCCTTGAAGCATATGGATCTTCCATTCTCCATTTCCTCAGCCCTGAGTCTTTCCTAATTCTCATGTTCTCAGCCACAGGATGGGCATCATTGTGGTCTGGTATCTTTGGCTTAAGCTTCCTCAGAACTTTTCCTTCTTCATCTTCCTCATCAACCTCAGGCACTGGGGCCTTGTTCTTCAAAGAATGGAATACTCCTAGTATTCCTCTTTGGTGCAGACTTGGCCTTGGGGGCAGCTTTGGGTGCTTCCTTGGGCTTAGATGTGGCAGCCTCGATCTGATTGCATCACCCATTAGCTTTGGTGCCTTTGGTGCAGGTGCAGTGTGCTCTTCCTCTTCCATCATTGAAGGCTTCCCAATAACTTTGGCCATGGTCATCTTGACCCTTTCCTTCCTCTTCTTGCTTTCAAAGAATCTGGCTCTTTGGGATCAGGATTTTCGTGTAGTTGAGTTGATGTTCGCCTTAGACATTGGTTGTCTTCCTGCAGTCCTTTTGGTCTTCATGACCCTTTCCTTCTTGAGCACAACTTTCTTGGAAGTAGCCTCATCTTCCTCAGCTTTGTAATCTTCATCCTCTGAATCTGAATTTCTTTTCCTCCTTTGCCTAGTAGCAGCCTTAGGCAAGTTGCTAGGAGTACTTCGCTCCCTTCATCTGAAGTTGAGGGACTAGTGCCCTCACTCAAGTCTATCTGCTCTTCGACTGCTCGTTTGTCACTTTGATCGACATACCGCAAAAGTCGATCGTTGACCTCGTGAAGAGTTTATAGATGAGATAGAAAAGATGAGCATCACAAAATGCAGAGGTTTTTGCAAAAGAATGACTCAAAAGTTTAGTTTTAGTTTTCCACAGAAAGCATTTCGGATCCACCGATTTTCAAACTCGGTGATACCGAAGCAGTTTTTGGAACCTAAACTGGTGATCTCAGTTGGACAGAGTTTCAGTTCGGTGGCACCGAGACTGCTAGGGTTTCACAGAATTCTCAAATCGGTTGCACCGATTAGTAATTCTCGGTCAGACCGAGAGTCACTAGTGCAATGGCATAAGCGAAATCGGTGAGACCGAGCTTTTCAACTCGGTGGGTCCGAGATGGTTTCGGCGGAAACCTAAACCTAAAAATTTGAATCTCATCTAATCTATGAACTACTTTGGTTGGATAGATGAGTTGCAATCGTGGCAAGATTCAATGTGAAAACAATGTGCTAGGAATCAGACGTGGATAGCACAAAGATCAAGTACATACCCTAACTTGGCGGTGGACTTGCTACGGCGGCAACGGCAGGGACGAAATCCGTTGACGGCGGCGAAGACCAGCGACAGGAGGCTGCTGGCGACGAGGAGACGATCCGGAGACCACGATGGCAAAGCGAGCTGATGCGCGGCGAAGGGTTTCGGAGAAATTTCCAAAATTTTGCCCGTGACTATATATAGCCCGACCCTGTCGGTGTGACCGAGTGGAACAACTCGGTGGCACCGAGATGCATAACTGTGTTCAGTTACAGCAACTTGGTGAGACCGAAAAGTTCAAATTGGTTGCACCGAGATTGAAAACTCAGATCAACTTGATGATCTCGGTAGGACCGAAATGGAAGGATCGGTCAGACCGAGAATCATTAAGAGGTTTTGGAAGTTTAAGTCTATGATGAATCGGGGACTCCGAGTGCTCCTCACACAGAGTGGTTTGAATCTGACTTGATCAAATTTTGTGATGTAGCATGAATAGAGTTTGAGACGAGAAAAGCATAGATAGCTAAAGAAGGTTCTTAGGCATTCTTGTCCATCCACTTGGCACAAAGAATAGAAACCAAACAAACAAAACAACAAGTGGATGTCCTTGAATGAGTAAAATATGCACCAACATGCTCACACAATAAGATGGCAATTGAAATATGTGGCAAAGCATGCACAACCAATTCTAGCATCTATCAAACAATTTGCGATGACTAGGTCATCTATATATGAGCATATTGACTTAGGAGTCAAATGAGAACATTTGATCATAGGTCATACTCATCGTTTAAGCTCAAGTGGGGTTACCACTTCTACATAATGCATTAATGTGTTCACATCATTAGAGTTGCTTTGACTCAATTATTAGAGTTAAGCTCCCCCTAGATGTGAGAACCCCCCTTAGAGGGATGAACTAACCTTGGGTTTTGTCGATGATGACTTCATGTAGGTGTTGAAGATGTAGATGCTCAATGTTGATGTAGATCATTTGGAGCAATCCTTTGGAGTGAGTTGAACTTTCAACTTGCCTACATGGGTTAGTCCCACAAGGAACAAACAAGAATATCCATAGACATAGAGTGATGCACACACAAGATGATGTCCATGAAAATATTAGGTTACCTTGTCCCTTGCCTTACCAACATGAGGGTTTGTGAATCCTTGAACTAGTGCAAGATGTGAAAGTTGATTGCACTTGTTCTTGCCAAAATGATATGAGTGAAGAATGTTGGCGGAATCACCCTCAAGAACTCTCTAGTTCTTCTTCTTCGGGATCCACATCATCTTGATGGGAATCCTTGGAGTTGTAGTCGTACTTGATGAAGTAGAACTTGACGTAGTCTTGGGAACCCACTCGAACGAGGCTTTAGGTGCTTCTTCAAATGCATCAATCTCTTCTTGAAGCTTGTCCTTGCCTTTGTTCTTGTGGTCTTGTGGTGGAAGATCATCTTGAGCTTGTGTCCCCTTGAAGGAAGTAGGATCATACTTCTCTTGTTGAGGAACAAACTTTGTCTTGGGGTATTGATCTTCTTCCCACTCAACTCCATTGGCGTTGAACTTTCGCTCAAAACCAACACCTTGATTCTTCGGTGCCTTCCTTGCTTATGCATAATTTCCTCGAATTGCTTACTCCTGGCAAGGCTCTTGTAAACACCTTTCTCTATAATTCCCATCAATTAACTATTTTCTTGCTCAAGTGTAACTTGGCTAAGAGAATCATTAGTGGAATCAAGAGAACTACTAGAAGCAACAACATTGGATTTGACATTATTATTGTTACTACTAGAGGAAGTATCTTTCTTGTACTTGTTACTAGACTTGACTTGAGGCATGTAAGTAGATAAGAGCAAATGCTTGGCAATGTAAGAAGAACTTTTCTTTGGAGATCATCATTGATTGCCTTTAAGAACTCATGCTCTTGCTCAAGATTGAGCTTTTCAAAGCGTAACTTCTCATGAGCCCTTAAAAGTTCTCGATGATCTTCAAGATAGTTTCATGAGCCAACTTAAGAGTGTTTAGTTCTTTAGTTAGAAGCTCAATTTTCTCCTTATCATTGTCATTCGTTTGATTAGCATGATTAATTGACGTTTCATCATAGTATTCATCACTAGAGTTGTCAACAAGTAAATCATCATCACCTAGCAAGTCATCTTCATCACTATTAAAATCAACATACTCGGAATGTGTTACCTTAGGACCTTTGGCCATGAAGCATCTTCCAATTCCTTCATTTGGTGAATCAACTATGTCGTAGGAGTTGGTTGACACAAGTGCTAGACCGGCAACACCTTCATCTTGAGTATATTCGGAGTCGGAGTGATAGATTCTCTCGGAGTGATGGTCGGAGTCGGAGCCGGAAACCCATTCACCAACATGAGCTTGATGTCTTCGTTTTGTGTATCTCCTTGATGACTTGTCCTTCCTTTCCGAATCCTTGCTTCTCCGTGAGGGTCTTCGTTCATAACGATCATCTCTACTCCTCCTCTCTCTCGGTGGTGATTCTTCTCTTTGCTTCTTCTTTTGGAGAATCTTCTCTTCTTTGTAGGGTGCCGTACACTCATTGGAGTAGTGTCCGGTCTCCCACAATTGTAGCAATTACGCCTCGACTAGAAGATCTTTTGTCATTGTAAGACCTTGACTTGGAGCTTCTTTCTTTGCTTCTACTTTTGTAGAACTTGTTGAAGTTCTTCACCATTAAGCTCAATTCTTCATTGAAGGTTGGTTTCTCACTTGATGATGTGGGGGCTTCACTTGAGGCTTTGTAAGCACCACTTGACTTGTCGTGAAGTTCCTCCTTATCCTTGAGTGACATCTCATGAGCAACAATCCTTCCAGTGACTTCCGCTGGCTTGAGATCTTTGTAGTTTGGCATCATTTGGATCAATGTGCACACGGTATCATACTTTCCATCCAATGCTCTTAGGATCTTCTTGATGATGAATTTGTTGGTCATCTCTTCACTCCCTAAGCTGGCAATCTCATTTGTGATAAGAGCAAGCCTAGAGTACATTTCAGCGACACCTTCACCATCCTTCATTTTGAAGTTGTAAAGCTGACTTTGGAGCACATCCAACTTGGATTCCTTGACGGATTCGGTACCTTCGTGCATATCAATCAAAGTATCCCAAATTTCCTTTGCATTCTCAAGACGGCTGATTTTGTTGAATTCTTCGGGGCACAATCCGTTGAAGATGATGTCACATGCTTGAGTATTGTATTGTAGCATCTTCAATTCTTCCGCATTAGCTTCACGGTTCGGTTCTCTCCCATCGAAAAATTCACCTCGCAAGCCAATACAAATAATTTCCCAAACGACGGGGTTATGTCCAAGAATATGCATTTTCATCTTATGCTTCCAACTAGCAAAATTAGTACCATCAAAGTAAGGACCTCTACGGTGATAATTTCCCTCGCTAGACGCCATACTCTCCTAGGTTGTGAAACCAAGGCTATGACCACCAAAATCTATGGAAATCAAAGCAAATGGAGACCAAAGCTTTGATACCATTTGTAGGACCTTGAAGTGTGTCTAGAGGGGGGGGTGATTAGACTACTTGACCAATTAAAAACTTAACCTTTTCCCAATTTTATAGTTTGGCAGATTTTAGCTATTTTAGGACAAGTCAAGCAATCATCACACAATTCAAGCAAGCATGCAAAGAGTATATTGGCAGCGGAAATTAAAGCATGCAACTTACAAGAAAGTAAGGGGAAGGGTTTAGAGGATTCAAACGCAATTGGAGACATGGATGTTTTTCTCGTGGTTCCGATAGGTGGTGCTATCGTACTTCCACGTTGGTGGAGATTTCAACCCACGAAGGGTAACAGTTATGCTGAGTCCACGGAGGGCTCCACCCACGAAGGGTCCACGAAGTAGCAACCTTGTCTATCCCACCATGGCCGCCGCCCACGAAGGACTTGCCTCACTAGCTGTAGATCTTCACGAAGTAGGCGATCTCCTTGCCCTTACAAACTCCTTGGTTCAACTCCACAATCTTGCTCTGAGGCTCCCAAGTGACACCTAGCCAATCGAGGAGACACCACTCTCCAAGAAGTAACAAACGGTGTG
This sequence comes from Aegilops bicornis, assembly GCA_021605145.1. NCBI lineage: Eukaryota > Viridiplantae > Streptophyta > Magnoliopsida > Poales > Poaceae > Aegilops > Aegilops bicornis. The sequence continues at coordinate 414,742,955 of CM038672.1, forward strand.
TTGAAGATGAAGTCCTTGCTCTTGTGCTTCAAATGATAGTCTCCCCAACACTCAACTCTCTCTCATAGGATTTGGATCTGGTGGAAAGAAGGTTTGAGTGGAAAGCAACTTGGGAAGGCTAGAGATCAAGATTCATATGATAGGAATGGAATATCTTGGCCTCAACACATGAGTAGGTGGTTCTCTCTAAATGGTAAGTTGGAACTGTAGGTTCAGCCTCGATGGCTCTCTCCACGAATGAAGAGGAGGTGGAGGGGTATATAGCCTCCACACAAAATCCAACTGCTACACACAATTTACCAAACTCGGTGGGACCGAATAGTTAAACTCGGTCAGACCGATTTAGTAAACCTAGTGACCGTTAGTGATTTTCGGTGGGACTGACATGCATCTCGGTGAGACCGACCTGGTTAGGTTTAGGGCATAACGTAATCTCAGTGAGACCGATTACACAAACTCGGTGAGACCGATTTTGGTAATTAGCTAACCAGAGAGTTGGTCAGGTAAACTCGGTGGGACCGATTTGCTCTTTTCGGTGAGACCGAAATGTTACAAAAAGGAAACAAAGAGTTTACATTGCAATCTCGGTGGGACCGATCGCTCACTTCGGTTAGACCGAAACGTTACGAAGGGAAACAGAGAGATTAAACCCCATCTCGGTGAGACCGAGATCCCTATCAGTAAGACCAATTTGCTTAGGGTTTGTGGCAGTGGCTATGACTTTTGGAATCGGTGGCGCTGGATAGAAAGAATTGGTGTGACCGATTTTGGCTTTAGGTTTAGGTCATTTGTGGATGTGGGAAAGTAGTTGAGGGTTTTGGAGCATATCACTAAGCACATGAAGCAAAAGGCCCATTAAGCAACACCTGATCCCTTCTTGATAGTATTGGCTTTTCCTATAGACTCAATGTGATCTTGGATCACTAAAATGTAAAATGAAGAGTCTTGAGCTTTTGAGCTTGAGCCAATCCTTTGTCCTTAGTATTTTGAGGGATCCACTTTCATCATCCATGCCATGCCATTCATTGAGCTTTCCTGAAATAATAGTCTTGGAATAGCATTAGCTCAATGAGCTATATGTTGTTATGAATTACCAAAACCACCTAGGGATAGTTGCACTTTCAGTATCCTTCTGTAGTTAATCATCCCAGACAACACCATTTGACCCAATCAGTTTCCTGTTGATCAGCAGTGCTCTGCCAAGTTTAATGGAGTAAACTTCAGAGCTTAGTTACCATTTAACCATAGCCCTCAGATCAAGCCATGACACATAAATGCTCCATCTTGGAGGGACTATCAGCTAGACAACATTTTGGGTGGTGTAGAGCATTGAATTCCCCGGTTCACATGGTGACTACAATAATGGCTTGCCTGTGCACGCGCTCTATGCGCAGTGGCCGCGTCCAGGTCGCCATTTCTGCTTCGTCCTCTCCCCTCTTGTCGTCTTCGCGCACGTGAGCCTGTCCAATGTCTTCCTCTCATCGCTGCTGCTCCTGGATCCCCTCCTCCGTCTGGCTTCCTTACTGACGAAGCTGCCGTGCGCCCACTAACAAAGTGGCGGTTTGGCTTGGAGCTCGCCGTCTTCTTCCTCCCTGCGCTCCCTTGGCCGCCTCTTCCCAGTGAACTCTCCCTCCTGTTCCCTCTCGTCGCCTAACTCCAAGCTCATGCGCGTGCACACGCGTCCGCGGCGACGCCAGCTCGGCCACTCCTCCCCTCGGCTATTTAAGCCACCCCGAGGTGCCCCGAACTCACCAAGCTCTTCCTCACCCTCCCAGCAACCTCCCCGAACCATCCGTTCGGCTCCAGAGCCCCTCTGCTCGTCCTCCGTCCACCATGGCCGCCGTGAAGCTCGGCTTAAATATGAGCTATCCGGTCCTCTCCTCCACCCACTAACCTCACCAGCGTCTTCCCCGTGCTCCGGTGAACCTCTCCACCACCCCACCCTCTCGCCGGAGTGCCCCTGGCCATGCTTCCTGGTCCGGCCGCTGCCCTCATACCGCGGTCACCTCGAGCCGCCACGCTGCGGTCCTCCCCGGCGTGGGCTGTGCACCTGGGCGGGTTCGTCTCCTCACGCTGGACCCTCCATTGGTCCCAGCTCCGCCGGAGGTGGCCGGAGTCGCCCGGTGCACTTTCCGGCGCCGCGCCCTTCCCTCTGGACCACGGGCGAGCGCGGGCGTGAGGACGAGGACAACGGCCCTGACTTGTCTCCCCTGGCCAGGCGGGCCCCAGCCGAGCGTGACCCCACCCATTAGCCCCTCCGTCCGTTGACCCATGCTGATGATGTGGATAAGTGGAGACGTATCCACCAGCTAGTGTTTTCCAGGTTAGAAAGCATACTTACATGTGTATTTAGACCAAAATACGTTTTCCCTGACCTGAAGACGTATTTCTGAAAAGTCGTTTTCCTTTTTTCCAGCTGTTGGGGAACGTAGTAATTTCAAAAAAATTCCTACGCACACGCAAGATCATGGTGATGCATAGCAACGAGATGGGAGAGTGTTGTCCACGTACCCTCGTAGACCGTAATCGGAACCGTTATGACAACGCGATTGATGTATTCGTACGTCTTCACGATCCGATCGATCCAAGTACCGAACGTACGACACCTCCGAGTTCAGCACACGTTCAGCTCGATGACGATCCCTGGACTAGGATCCAGCAGGGTGTCGGGGATGAGTTTTGTCAGCACGACAGCGTGGTGACGATGATGATGTTCTACCGACGCAGGGCTTCGCCTAAGCACCGCAACGATATGACCGAGGTGGAATATGGTGGAGGGGGGCACCGCACACGGCTAAGGAACAATCACAAAGATCAACTTGTGTGTCTAGAGGTGCCCCCCTGCCTCGTGATATAAAGGAGCAAGGGGAGGCCGGCCGGCCCTCGGGGCCGCCCAAGGAGGGGGGAGTCCTCCTCCTAGTGGGAGTAGGACTCCCCTTTCCTAGTCCAACTAGGAAGGAGGAAGGGGGAAGGAAAGAGAGGGAGAGGGAAAGGGAAAGAGGGGCCGCGCCCCCCTCCCTAGTCCAATTCGGACTCCCCATGGGAGGGGGCGCCACCTCCGGGCTGCTGCCCTCTCTCTCCTCAGGCCCACTAAGGCCCAATACTTCCCGGGGTTCCGGTAACCCCTCCCAAGACTCCGTTTTCTCCGAAATTACGCGAACACTTCCGGTGTCCAAATATAGTCGTCCAATATATCAATCTTTATGTCTCGACCATTTCGAGACTCCTCGTCATGTCCGTGATCACATCCGGGACTCCGAACAACCTTCGGTACATCAAAACTTATAAACTCATAATAAAACTGTCATCACAATGTTAAGCGTGCGGACCCTACGGGTTCGAGAACTATGTAGACATGACCTAGAACTGTTTCCGTTCAATAACCAATAGCGGAACCTGGATGGTCATATTGGCTCCTACATATTCTACGAAGATCTTTATCGGTCAAACCGCATAACAACATACGTTGTTCCCTTTGTCATCGGTAAGTTACTTGCCCGAGATTCGATCACAAGATACAATACCTAGTTCAATCTCGCTATCGCAAGCCTCTTTACTCGTTACGTAATGCATCATTCCGTAACTTACTCATTAGCTACATTGCTTGCAAGTCTTATAGTGATGTGCATTACCGAGAGGGCCCAGAGATACCTCTCCGACAATCGGAGTGACAAATCCTAATCTCGAAATACGCCAACTCAACATGTACCTTTGGAGACACCTGTAGAGCTCCTTTATAATCACCCGCTTATGTTGTGATGTTTGGTAGCACACAAAGTGTTCCTTCGTAAACGGAGTTGCATAATCTCATAGTTGTAGGAACTTTGTATAAGTCATGAAGAAAGCAATAGAAACATACTAAACGATCAAGTGCTAGGCTAACGGAATGGGTCAAGTCAATCACATCATTCTCCTCCATGATCAGATCGTAGAAATTTTATTTTCTTGTTACGATGATTTTCCACTTCACTCTGAAATTCTTTGAACTTTTCAAATGTTTCAGACTTGTGTTTCATCAAGTAGATATACCCATATCTACTCAAATCATCTGTGAAGGTGAGAAAATAACGATACCCGCCGCGAGCCTCAATATTCATTGGACCACATACATCAGTATGCATGATTTCCAATAAATCAGTTGCTCGCTCCATAGTTTCGAGAACGTATGCTTTTAGTCATATTGCCCATGAGGCACGGTTACAAGTACCAAGTGATTCATAATCAAGTGATTCCAAAAGTCCATCAAGATGGAGTTTCTTCATGCGCTTTACACCGATATGACCTAAACGGCAGTGCCACAAATAAGTTGCACTATCATTATCAACTCTGCATCTTTTGGCTTCAACATTATGAATATGTGTATCACACTATCGAGATTCAATAAAAATAGACCACTCTTCAAGGGTGCATGACCATAAAAGATATTACTCATATAAATAGAACAACCATTATTTGTGATTGCCCTGGGCTGGTATAAAGAGTTTCAATGATCTTTGTATCAAAAGTAATTCTTTTTGCCACTTAAGGGAATAATTCTACGAGTCACCTTTCCTAAGGTGTCCCGTTATGGAATCATGGCAATCACCTCCTTGTTACTTTGAAACATGCACCATTTTACTTAAGCGTGGAATGGTTGCCTACCAATTTGAACCTTCGTCATCCATTGCTTCTCCATCATTCCTAATGTGTGTTTGGTGTCTCAACTCAAAAGTTGTTCTTACGTCTCTCCATGAACTGATCTTGAGTTGCTCGATCTTCAAGAAGATTAAATCCTGTAGGGTTTCCCCCTTCTTTCTGTTGTCATGTTGAGTGAAGATCTCGAAAGCAAAGACGTCAAGACCAAGATGATGGATTGAATCAACATCTTCGAGAAGGGAAACTGGACCATGAAGATTGTGATAGTTTTGTGCCTCCCCTTTTCCTGTTACCTCACGTCTTGAATCTCGGGCGAGATTCTTGTTTAGTGGGGGTGAGTTGTCATGACCACTGGAGCTTGCTTGTAACTAGTGGCATTGCATCCATGCATCATGTTTAATTTTCATGAAATTTGAAATGGGGATTGCCTAAACCCTAGCATTAAAGGAATTCAAATAGGCTCAACCAAAAATATTTTCCAGTGAACCCAAATGGCCTTCAAAAATGTTCACCATTTTTGGAAAAATGCTGGAAACAGTAACCAGAGACGTTGCACATTTTTCCATGACATTTGGATATTTGAATTAAATCATAATTATTTGAATTTGGACATTTAAATTCTATAAAATATTTTAAATGTCCAAATACTCCTAAACTGAAATGTTCCATGTTAGATATATTCTATACATTGGGCATGCATGCTTTGGTGATTTTTGAAAGTGCCTGGATATTTTTAATAAAGCCCAACAGTTTACAGAAAATAGAAAACTAAAATAAATAAAAGAGAGAGAGAGAGAGGACTACCTAGACCACCTACTCATGGCCGCCCAGCTGGCCGCCCACCCCACCCGGGCGCCTCTGTCGTCTTCTCCACTGCGCCAGAGGATCGCAAGGCGTGTGCCCGACGCACGCGCTGCCACCTCCTCCTTGCCGCCCCCTCGACGCCTCGACGCCTCCGCGACGCCACGCACCCCTTGAACCCCTCGCTCACTCTCTCGCCCCCATCCCTCCTCCTGGCTCCCTCTCTCTCCCACCGGCCGGAGCTGTCCGCCGCCGCCTGCCACCAACGCGCCACAGTCCCTCCCTCGCTTCCCCGACTAGCCCACAAGCTCCGCCACTCCATCCTCGCCCTCCCCGCCGTCACACGCAACCGGAGAAGCCCCGAGGCGCCGCCCCGCCGCTTTTCCCCTCCTCGGACCGCCGGTCGCCGTCGCCCGATTCGTCGGCTCCGGACCGTCCCCGACCTCGCCGAGCGTCCCGTCGTCATCGCTGTGAGCCGCTGCGTCGAACCCCTCTCTCCCCTGGCTCCTTTCCTCTCGCTAACGCCTAATTCCACCGGAGCCGATTGCTCCTCGCCCGGCCATGGCGTGGCACATAACCACAAGACGCCGCTTCCGAGCACACCACCGCTCACCGCACTTTCGCAGGAGCGCAAAACGCCACCCCACGCGCCGCCGTGCTCCCTAAGCGCCGTGTTCGACCTCGGCCGAACTCCGGCTGCCGCTTAGGTCGCCGCCGCGCCGATTCCGCCACCCCGACCCCGGTAACTCCACCAAGAGCTTGGCTCATCCTCGCCTCCTCCTAGATGCCCTCCATGGGCCATTTGGTCGCCGGAGTGGCTAAAACCACTCTCGCCGCTGGCTGGCTCGCCGGCGGCTAGACGCCGGCAGCTGACTTTGACTTTGACCATGGGTGGGCCCTGGTTGACTCTCCTGAGTCAATGACAGGTGGGGCCTAGCCCTGTTAACTATTAGGATTAGTTTTAATTAATTTTAGTTAAACTAATTACTCTGACACGCGGGACCCACTGTCAGGTTTGACCCGGACCATGTTCCGTTGACCATCGACGCCACATCGACGTCAGTCGACGCAAGATAATACCTTTTCTGGATTTAATTTAATTCAGGAAATTTTAAAAATACCCCAAACTTCAAATATTCATAACTCTTAATCAGTAACTCCAAATTAAATAATTTATATATGAAAAATGATCAGAAAAATATGAAGAATCTGTTTATGCCATGATCATGCATGTTTGAACAAGTTAACCTCACTGAATAGGATGAATCATGATTAGGGTAAATTATGAACTAGCATTTGGAGTTGGAATTTATTCTTGTTTGAATTCCACTTCAATTAACTTGGCTAGATATTGCATTAGGTGAATTCAGTACTTTAACATGACATGTCATTCATGTGAATGTGCATTGCATTGATTGTGTTCTCTCTTGTTTGCCGGTAATTGCCCCTCTCGATAGACGCGTTTCAACGATGTGATCAATGACACCGATGAAGAACTATACTATCTTCAGAAGTGCCAGGCAAGCAAAACCCCCTTGTTCATTCCGATATAATCCCACTCTCTCGCTCCTGCTCTATTTCACTGCATTAGGACAACAACGACTCATGTGTTACTTGCTGCATGTAGCTGAACCCTTTATCCTCTGTGATGACCCGTCATTCCACAAGAATTAGATGAAACCCACTAGCATGAGTAGGAGTTGTTTGAGCCCTGTTGTGCCTACTCATTCATGCTTGTTTGTCATGCCTGCTACGCTTAGAGTTGAGTCAGTGTCTGATTCATCGGGATGAATCGGAGGTGTGTGAACATGTCCCATCTGCGTGTGAGCTAAGTGTGTGAACACGATTTGGTAAAGGTAGCGGTGAGAGGCCATGTAGGAGTACATGGTGGGTTGTCTCATTGCAGCCGCCCCTCAGAACCGAAGTTACGTGTTTGTGATCCATGAAACAGTTACTACCACGCATTGGGCCCGAAACCAATGGACCCTCTCGGCTTCTTAACCACCCTTGTTCTCTGTCCCAGGAGTTGCAAGTAGTTTCGGTGTTTGTAGCATCTTTGGGGCCGCTTAACGCTGACCATAGGGGTGGGTTGTGTTGCGGTAGGCACCGTATTGTACTGCCGATTCGCCTGCTTTGGTGTCTCGGGAACCCTGCACACATCGTTCGGGGCTGTATGGGAAACCTCGGCCGGACTCCTGCGGATGGAACCCGAATAGGCGATATAAACCTGGACTAGGGACTCGTGTGTTTAGGTAGGTCGTGGCCGACACCCACGTTGGGCTACCGCTTGAAGGTTGCCGAGTACATGTCGTGTAAACGGCGGTAAGTGGTGAGAGCGTGTGTGAAGAAGTACACCCCTGCAGGGTTAATATGATATATTCGAATAGCCGTGTCCACGGAGAAGGACTTCTGGGTTGCCTATATCAGTTCATAGACAAGTGAAAGTGGATACTCTAAAATGCGCAAGATAAGCGTGAGTGCTATGGATGGCGTTCTCGTAGGGAGACGGGAGCGGGTCCATAGTGGTGTATTGACATGGTGAATATGTGGACTCGTAGCGCCACCTCAAAAGAGTTACTTGCAATCGTAGTTCAGGATAGCCACCGAGTCAAAGCTGGCTTGCCGCAGTCAAACTCCACCACCCCCTTTTGATAATGATGCATATGTAGCTAGTTACGATGTAAGTCTTGCTGAGTATGTTTGTACTCACGCTTGCTTATTTTATGTTTTGTAGAGAGACTTGGTCTCGCTTAGTAGTTCCGCTTGGACTTGACGGTTAGCTTGTTACCTCGCCTACGATCTTGTGCCTCGGCAGGATCTCGGTAGATAGTCGCTTCTCAGCCTTCTTCATTTATAGTTATGCGTACTCAGGACATGTTTAGCTTCCGCTTGTGCTTCGACTTGTATGCTCGAGTGTTGGGTCATGAGACCCATGTTTGTAATATCTCGCTCCTCGAGCCTAATGAATAAATATCTGAGTCAGAGAGTTATGTTGTGATGCCATGTTGTATCTACACATATTGAGCATATTGTGTGTATGTTTGAAATGCTTGGTATGTGTGGGATCCGACAAACTAGTTGTTTATCCTTGGCAGCCTCTCATATGGGGAAATGTAGTCTCGTGCTTCGAGCGATAGTAGTCCGCTACAGTTGGTTCACCGGAGTCCTCGCTAGCCCAAAGACTACTGCTTGGACACTTGATCGGCCGGCATGTGTTTCACTGCCTTATGTACATCCCTTCGGGAAATGTCACGCGGTGTTATTCGAGTCTCGCTTAGCCTGCTACTCGGATACCGGAGTCCTGTTAGCCCAGTGCTACAGCCCGAATTCATACGTTGATGACCGACATGCTCGATGTGATTCATGTATGCCTGTCCCCATGGGTTAGCGCCGCTTTGGGTTCACGATTAGCCATGTCGGCCCAGGTTCTCTGTCATATGGATGCTAGCGACACTATCATATACGTGAGCCAAAAGACGCAAACGGTCCCGGGCCATGGTAAGGCGACACCGTGGGAATACCGTGCGTGAGGCCGCAAAGTGATATGAGGTGTTATCGCTAGATCGATGTGACTTGGAATCGGGGTCCCGACAGCGTTGGTATCGAGCCCCATCGTCATAGGATTACCAAGCCAAACTGGTTGAAGTTGTGTCTAGAAATGCTTTAGTTATGTAAGGGAATTGATTGTGGAAGGGAACGTAAGGCTCTTTTTACTCCTTATACCTCATGGCCTTCTGATCTGAGTCAACCTCTTCTCTTCTACGGGGTTTAAGAATTAGGCTTCTCATCTATCTATCAGGATGACGTGTTACTAATCCGTAGACCTTTGAGATTGTTGGTTTAAGCCTCAGTTCAGTTCCTACTATTTCTGTATGATAATTGTTGATATGGGAACCTTGATATGATGTTGTTAAGTGGCTATGCCACCATTTTGCAGGATGTCTCAAATCATTTTGAGCATTTACAGCCGTTATGCTGTCCGAGTCATCCCAGGTCTCTAAATAGTCTGATGCATTTACAAATCTTTTCCTTCCGTTCCGATGTCCTTTTTGACCAGGTTAATCACACAAATTAGTATGTTGAGGTACTCCGCTGCCTCAGCATATAAGTTGGAATTATTATTATGACCCTAGGTGTTTAGGAAGTCACCTAGTAAACTAGCCATGTTTTGTGTTCCCCAGTGTGATGATTCCGGCCATCATTCTCGAAAGCATTCCGTGATGCCACTTAGTAGTAGGTATTCTATTCCTGGGCTCTTGAACCCGAGATTCACCCTACTTCATGTTGTTAGTATTTGCTAGTTCCTTTAGGATATTAGTAACCTTGCGATAGTCCTCGAGGTCTGTGGTATTTCCTTCTTCCAAATACTACGAACCGCTTATGGCAGAAGTTCCTTGTTGAACCAAAACATCACAATAAGAGTGCTCTTGAGGAGTTCTCCATTCATAATTGTGAATCTGCCAGTTCTACCTTCTCTGCATGGGTTATCCGGAGAAATGTTGAGCTTTGCTCGACATACTAATCTATGCGCCCACAACTCGTAAAATTATATGTTCCTTTGAGTTGCTCTCTTTAGTTGTATTCCGACCATCCTCTATCAGTTGATAACCAAGAGTATGTGTGCATTCGTTTATCGATGCCTATTATCCTTGTGGTCCGTCAAGCCATTCTACTCTGGAATGACTAGGAGAAACAAACTCCAGTACCTCATCCATTCCTAGGATTGGGTCAAAGTAGTTGTATCCCGCCGATCAAATGTCAATCCAGCTTGAATTCTGCTCCACCTTGGAGTGTTACCATCTTTATGTCAAGTGTGTCATGAGAATTGCACCACTCTCATGAATTCTTGACGTAGTGATACTTCACACCATCATTGTTCATTCCTCGGTTCCGTGTTGTCGCAACAGTTATGCCGACTAGTGAATTGTGATGTGTGAAATCGATACTCCTAGCAACCTCGTTGCTTGGTAGTTAATGGACAATATTTTCATTCTTAGCGTGTTGGTTATTAAATCATCATCCTAAGATTGATTGTGCTACCTAGTCCTTATATCCGTGCACACTTCGATTGATGAGTTAGGATTATATCAATCCCTTGCTCATTTGATCATATCGTCTTGCCCTCAAAAGCAAGATTGTTCTCGAGCTTAGTAACATACCGGTGGTCCGTGACTTTCCAAATATCTTCTTGGAAGTGTCACCGGGTTGTCTCCTGACTGTTATGTTGAGCTCGTGATCAAGTTGGTTTCTTGTGAACCACCCATTCTCCAAGAATTTGTGTTGGATATCCCTAAGCTAGCTGGTTGAGCTAGACAACAACTTGGAGAGTTGGAAGATAAAAGCTTGCCTGACTTAGTTCGTTCCAAAGGGATATTCTTGTGTAGTGTGTGTTGAAGAAAGATGATATCTTCATCGATTGGTCCCTGTGATCAGTTGTTGGACCTATTGTCTTATCAATCTTTTGACTTGAGTATGGGCTATTATTAAGTCAAATCGTAACCAACGATGTTCGTAATGTTGTCTTACTCGTGGTTGATCCCTCGAGCATACCCCATTACCTCTTTTGGTCCGACCGGTGCTATCACCGTGTTCACATGATGGTGGAAGTCCAAAGGATATGGAAATTCCGATGAGTTGTTGTTGAGCCCATCAAAGCATTTTGTCTCCCCCATGAGTCATGTTGAACATCAACCTAGTATTGGAAACTTGTGTAAGCATTTCTTCATGTTTCATTCATGAAGCATATGTTTGGATGGAAGTAGTGACTTCCTCTAATTCACGTGCATTAGGTGCAAGTTGCCGCCATGAATTTGAGAAAGGTTTGTTTTGTTTCCCTTGGAATCATCCCAAATCAGTCATGCATATGTGCGAAGTATTCTGTAGTCTGGAGACTTGCAACCTTCATTCTATATGTATTCCTAGCATACCAAGCCACTGATTGATTTGTTCAAGGAGAAGAAGTTTCTTCATAAGAGCTAATCATATGACTTATGCAAGGACTTCGATATCCTCGATGATGGCTCCCCACCTGAACTCGGTAGTGTTTTGTTGTAAGACTACCATGTGGTCATTCTTGTCTTGGACAACGTGATCACTCGTTTGTAGCAGAACCAGCTCATGTTTTGGAGCTTGCTACCGTAGTTCTTTTCCCGAGAATCTCGCAACGTCATCTCGTCGATTTGTGTTGCAAACTTCATTTTTCTCTCTAGGCTGGATGGTCTGGAATATCTTGACACCAACCAGATCTGAATCTCAGGCAGATATGATGGTTGGAACCTTCCCAACATTTGCATTTTGCTCCCAGCTTGCATCCCATCGTGCCACTTTTCATGGGCTGCCTTTCTCAGTAGTTGTTGTCTAGGATCATCCTCAAAAGTGGACTTACTATGGGTCCCATCCATTTCCGGTGATAAGCAAAATCATCCATTGCGTTGTTTTCAACAAGGTAGTCCACATCGTCCACTCCAGTCTAGGTATGCCTTTCCTTTGCACTCCACCAAACGATCGTTTGTGATTGCCCTGGGCTGGTATAAAGAGTTTCAATGATCTTTGTATCAAAAGTAATTCTTTTTGCCACTTAAGGGAATAATTCTACGAGTCACCTTTCCTAAGGTGTCCCGTTATGGAATCATGGCAATCACCTCCTTGTTACTTTGAAACATGCACCATTTTACTTAAGCGTGGAATGGTTGCCTACCAATTTGAACCTTCGTCATCCATTGCTTCTCCATCATTCCTAATGTGTGTTTGGTGTCTCAACTCAAAAGTTGTTCTTACGTCTCTCCATGAACTGATCTTGAGTTGCTCGATCTTCAAGAAGATTAAATCCTGTAGGGTTTCCCCTTCTTTTACATTGTCATGTTGAGTGAAGATCTCGAAAGCAAAGACGTCAAGACCAAGATGATGGAATGAATCAACATCTTCGAGAAGGGAAACTGGACCATGAAGATTGTGATAGTTTTGTGACTCCCCTTTTCCTGTTACCTCACGTCTTGAATCTCGGGGCGAGATTCTTGTTTAGTGGGGGTGAGTTGTCACAGCCCTGGAGCTTGCTTGTAACTAGTGGCATTGCATCCATGCATCATGTTTAATTTTCATGAAATTTGAAATGGGGATTGCCTAAACCCTAGCATTAAAGGAATTCAAATAGGCTCAACCAAAAATATTTTCCAAAGGAACCCAAATGGCCTTCAAAATGTTCACCATTTTTGGAAAAATGCTGAAACAAGAACTTGAGACGTTGCACATTTTTCCATGACATTTGGATATTTGAATTAAATCATAAGTATTTGAATTTGGACATTTAAATTCTATAAAATATTTTAAATGTCCAAATACTCCTAAACTGAAATGTTCCATGTTAGATATATTCTATACATTGGGCATGCACAGTTTGGTGATTTTTGAAAGTGCCTGGATATTTTTAATAAGGGCCATTTGCATTTCTGCCCCTAACTCGAACCACCTACTCAGATTTGCCCCTAATTTCAAAGCATGCTCAAATTTGCCCCTCTGCTGTTAATTCACTACTCAAAAATGCCCTTCCGTCCAGTCAAAGGCCTTTGATCGTCCAAGGCCCATGTGTACTGTAGCAGACGGAAAGTGCTACAGTATTGGACAGAAAGTGCTACAGTACTGTACGGAAGGGCATTTCTGAATAGTGACTTAGCGGCGGAGGGGCAAATTTGAGCATGCTTCAAAATTAGGGGCAAATATGAGTAGTGGGTTCGAGTTAGGGGCACAAATGTAAATGTCCCTTTTAATAAAGCCCAACAGTTTACAGAAAATAGAAAACTAAAATAAATAAAAGAGAGAGAGAGAGAGGACTACCTAGCCCACCTACAGTAGCCGCCCAGCTCAGCCCAGCCCCACTGGCGCCTCCTGCCGTCTTCTCCACCGCGCCAGAGGACAGGCGTGTGCCCGACGACGCTGCCACCTCCTGCTTGCCGCCCCCTCGACGCTCTGGACGCCTCCCGCGACGCCACGCACCCCCTTGAACCCCCTCGTTCACTCTCTCGCCCCCATCCCCTCCTCTGGCTCCCTCTCTCTCCCACCGAGCGGAGCTCGTCGCCGCCGCTCGCCACCAACGCGGCCACATGCCCTCCCTCTCTTCCCCGACTAGCCCACAAGCTCCGCCACTCCATCCTCGCCCTCCCCGCCGTCACACGCGATCGGAGAAGCCCTGAGGCGCCGCCTCGCCGCTTTTCCCCTCCTCGGACCCGCCGGTCGCCGTCGCCCGATTCGTCGGCTCCGGACCGTCCCCGACCTCGCCGAGCGTCCCGTCGTCATCCCTGTGAGCCGCTGCGTCGAACCCCTCTCTCCGCCACGCCTAATTCCACCGGAGCCGATTGCTCCTCGCCGTCGGCCATGGCATAGCCGTGGCCACAACTGCGCACGATCGCTTCCGAGCACACCACCGCTCTCACCGCACTCGCAGGAGCGCAAAACGCCACCCCACGCGCCTCGCCGTGCTCCCTAGCGCCGTGTTCGACCTCGGCCAAACTCCGGCGGCTGCCGAGGTCGTCATGGCCGATTCCGCCACCCGACCGGCTAACTCCACCAAGAGCTTCGGCTCGTCCTCGGCTCCTCCTAGATGCCCTCCATGGGCCATTTGATCACGGAGTGGCCAAAACCACTCTCGCTGCGCTGGCTCGCCGGTGGCTAGACGCCGGCAGCCGACTTTGACTTTGACCACGGGTGGGCCCTGGTTGACTCTCCTGAGTCAATGACAGGTGGGGCCCAGCCCTGTTAACTATTAGGATTAGTTTTAATTAATTTTAGTTAAACTAATTACTCTGACACGCGGGACCCACTGTCAGGTTTGACCCGGACCATGTTCCCTTGACCACTGACGTCACACTGACGTCAGGCTGACGCAGTAATACCTTTTCTGGATTTAATTTAATTCAGGAAATTTTAGAAAATACCCCAAACTTCAAATATTCATAACTCTTAATCTGTAACTCCAAATTAAATAATTTATATATGAAAAATGATCAAAAAAATATGAAGAATCTGTTTATGCCATGATCATGCATGTTTGAACAAGTTAACCTCACTGAATAGGATGAATCATGATTAGGGTAAATTATGAACTAGCATTTGGAGTTGGAATTTATTCTTGTTTGAATTCCACTTCAATTAACTTGGCTAGATATTGCATTAGGTGAATTCAAGATTTTAACATGACATGTCATTCATGTGAATGTGCATTGCATTGATTGTGCTCTCTCTTGTTTGCGGTAATTGCCCCCTCTCGATAGACGTTTCGACGATGTGATCAATGACACCGATGAAGAACTATACTATCTTCGAAGTGCTGTGCAAGCAAAACCCCTTGTTCATTCCGATATAATCCCACTCTCTCGCTCCTGCTCTATTTCATCGCATTAGGACAACAACGACTCATGTGTTACTTGTCATGTAGCTGAACCCCTTTATCCTCTCGCATGACCTGTCATTCCACAAGAATTAGATGAAACCCACTAGCATGAGTAGGAGTTGTTTGAGCCTGTTGTGCCTACTCATTCATGCTTGTTTGTCATGCCTGCTACTGCTTAGAGTTGAGTCAGGTCTGATTCATCGGGGATGAATCGGAGGTGTGTGAACATGTCCTACTGCGTGTGTGAGCTAAGTGTGTGAACACGATTTGGTAAAGGTAGCGGTGAGAGGCCATGTAGGAGTACATGGTGGGTTGTCTCATTGCAGCCGCCCTCAGGAACCGAGTTCTGTGTTTGTGATCCATGAAACAGTTACTACCACGCATTGGGCCCGAAACCAATGGACCCTCTCGCTTCTTAACCACCCTTGTTCTCTGTCCAGGAGTTGCAAGTAGTTTCTGGTGTTTGTAGCATGCTGGGGGCCGCACGCAACGCTGACCATAGGGGTGGGTTGTGTTGCGGTAGGCACCGTGGCCCGGTGTAACATCCCAAATTTTCAATTTGGAATGTTATACATTAGGTCATCATGCATATCATATTTTTCTCGCATTTTCCGATCCTAGAAAATTTCACGCAACTCAAGGACCCTCGGAGAGTTGGAAGTTTCATTATTTTCATATTCGGATTTATTTCTCAAATCTTGAAAATAGGATCATTGGATTTGTTTAATTATCTTCATAAAGTTTTTCCTATAAAAATCTCAAGAGAGGGAATAATATGACTTTCCCAACATTTAGGAAAAATGAAGATTTTATAAATAAATCAAATTTGGTTTTTGAAAGATTTATTTTGCTTAGGCAAAATGAGCATTTTAAAAATATTATGCATGTTTGCCGCTTTTTAAAGTTCATTTTGTTCGACTCATTTTAGGAGTCGGGGAAAATTAATTTTATTAAAATCGGAGTTCGCTTTGGTATTTTTTTAATTGCTTTGTTTTGTTTTAAATAAAAAACGCTTCTGGGCCAAGGCCCAGGCCCAACCACCAGGCCCGGCCCGGCGCCCGCCTCCCTCTCCCTCGTCGCCGCCCGCCCGAAGTCCCTTCGGGCAACGCCGCGCCCGAGTCCGCTCCGCCCGCGAACCCCCGCCTCTCTCTCACCCCTTGGCCCACGCCGCTTGAGTGCCGCTGCCAGCCGAACGCCGCCGCTGGCCGAACGCCCGCCGCGCCGTCCCTCGCGCCGGCCGGGAGCCCCGCCGCCTCGCCGCCCCCTCCGAACCCGCCCGGTTGCCCCGAGCCCGCTGAGCCCGCCGGCGATCACCGGAGGTAGCCGCCGCCCGATCCGGTTTTCCCCTAAAAGACCGATCCGTTTTTTTTTTGCGATGTTCGGTTTTTTTTCAAAAACCTACATGGTTTTTTTTTCGGTTTTCTTATTTAGTTAACGTTAAACGACCTTTTAGTTTCAATGAACGTGTTCGTTGGATTAGTTCTGTTAACGAACGTACGTTATTTAATCCGCTCGTCGCTTTTCTTTTAAATCGGATTTAATCCATTATTTTTGATTCGATTTACGATCCGATTTTCAAATCTGTTTTATTTCTTGCTCGTTTATCGGAATCAGGTGATTCAAGCGCTGGAGTTTCGTTATGAAACCGCCGCCCGACTAACCTACTTACACAGAGTTTTGCTACTGTAAAATTTTGACTTAATTTCAGATTTGTTAAACCGAGTCGTTCTCTCTCGAGTTCCGACTTTCGATGCTTTATTTGATTCGATTCTTTTGCAACCAGGGTTCTTAAGTTGAACTATCTGGTTAGATCTTTTATTCGAGATTTCCCTGTGCATTAGATGACCCGGAGTGCGCCGCTTGTTACTTCGAATCTCTAGGACTCGCGGATCATCAGCAAGGCAAGTAACACTTTGATCATGCCTTTTCTACTACCCAGTTTTATGCATTAGATCAACCCTCAAACACTTGCATGTTTAGGATCTAATTAAATTGTGGGATGGGAAGTAGATTGAGGTAGTACCTATTACCTGTTTTACTTATGAAACCTTGGGAGTTACTTCTACGTTTGCTTATTATGCTATGCTATGCTAGTAGACGTGGATTGGGTGAGTGAATATCCATGACAGATGTGAGATTGTTAATTAATGGTTTATTTAAGGTGGCAACCTAAACACACATCCGGGTGGATTGAGGCACCTGGTTTCTATCAGGACTTGCATGTATTTCTTCGGACCGCCACCCGTGCTCTAAGGGATCATAAGATTATTCAAACTGAAACTTCCGTGTGCAGCCACAAGCCAATTATGGGCTCATGGCGTAGTTGAATAAGTTGTGCGAACTCTTACGGGTAGGCTAGCTGATGTAGGGGATGTAGGTTGGTACGGTCTACCCACATGTAAGGTGCTAGCGCTCGAAAGACTATGTCTCGGTCATCTGTTTCTCAAACACCATGTAGTGCGAGAACCAAGCGGAGTCGATCGAGTCTTGTGGGGAAAAGTGCGCAAACCTCTGCAGAGAGAAAAAACTAAACATGATTAGCCGTGTCACCGGTTATGGACATCATGAGTATCTAGTACTAGAATATCATGTGAATCTCAACACGTTACTTCTAATAATAAAGTTATTGGGTTTTAATGAGTACTTTTAATTGGGATTGAGGATGCCGTCAACCATTCTCAATGTTTAACAACCACCATGATAGTTAAATAAAATTATTCCTTTGATGTAGGGAAAAATCAGCTTTATGCAAAAATGTAACCGTAGAGCCTTACCACCAGCCATATATGCATGTAGTATAGGTTTGTTGCTTCATTGTTCTCTATGTGTTACATTGCCAAAGATATTCCATGTCTTGACCCGTTCGGGCTGCAACTTTTCACGCTATGCACTTTTCTGCATTGACAGTAAGGTGTTAGGTCGTGGTTCTATACTCGATGATGCCGTTGGAGTTGATGGACTCACTTGTCTTCCAAGCCTTCCGCTGTTATTATTAGATGGCCTTAAGCCATATTATTGTATTAAGTTCCCTTGTGAACAACGATGTAATAAGTGTGTGTTGCTACTCTGCTATAAATCCTTCAAATCTTGTGTGGTGTCGACATCGATCCAGTGGATGACACCGAGCACGAGCACTAGATCCATTCGGTCCGGTCGCGACAGAGAATGGTATCAGAGCACACGCTGACTGTAGGACACGACCACTAAGATAAAGCCATAGATCACTATTCTCTTCCCATTTTCTAACTCCTCATCTTTTCTACTCTCTTTAGGATGACGGACGCGAAGATCAAGTACACCCAACCGGATGAAGGCACACCTTTTGGATTTCACTTGAAGGAAGTTACCAACACCGAACATTGGACTACCAAGCTTCACCGGACTTTCAACGCCACTCTGCTCAAGAGGAGCTACCGAAGATTCACGCTCACGTTCCAGAAGGACATTCGCCCCAATCACCAAGCCTATAGATAGTGTTTTCAAAGGCACCAACTTGGAGTCTGGGAAAGAGCATGGCAGCTCACATCACCATGGGACGCATTGGAGAAGTTTATCAAGAAGACCTTAAGGACACAATCTACCAGATTTGCGGACGCCGAGATGACAAATGGGACGTCACAAGACCAAGAAGGATAGATCCATTGCAGCATTCATCCAGAGTTAAACCCAAAGCACATTCGACGCCAGGAGAACCAGATGTGCAATGATATGTTGGAGTTGCAGAATGCAAAGGGAAGGATCATTGAACTTGAAGAAGAACTAAAGACAACTCGCAAGGACTATATGGACGAGATCGTAGCTCTAGCAAGACACAATAACGATCTTAAGTACGAGATTGAAGAACCCAAGAAGAAGTTGGCGCTCAGGAATTAAGACCAAGATGTCGATTGCCCAAGCGACTACATCAACATCGACGACACCGATTCGGATCCAAGTGAACCCAACTTTGAAGACGGTTTGGAGCAGTACATTATGGAGTCTTCCACCGGTTCAAATTAGTAGAAGTCCCCACATATTAGTAGTATTCCTCCATGTAAACATTATAGTACACGCACTTTTGCGATAGTTAGATCGTTGTAAGCCTTTGTTTGATTGAATGAAGTGATTTTGTGTGTATTTGCTCATGTGCATTTGGGTAGTGATTCCCTTAGACCTCATTCTATTCTAAATTCTCATCTTTTCTAAACCCATCGATGCCTCCGAGACGCGACCCGGATTCGCTTTTCCCGCCAGAGATCACCCAACCGATCCAAAGAATAGTATCACCCTCGATTCAAACATTGGTGCGTAACTGTGGCAACAACAACAACAACAACAACAACAACAACAACAACAACAACCCACCGCCACCACCACTGCGGATCATCCGACTCGCTTCCTTAGACTAAACCCGTCGGTGTATTCCAAAGAGCACCGAGCCAATTGTAGCAGATGACTGGCTCCGCAAGATAGGAAGGGAGCTGACCATCGCAGGATGCACGGATGGAGAAAGAGTGAAGTTTGCAGCACATCAGCTTGAAGGACCCGCAACAAAGATGGTGGGAGAATTTCAGCCCACTTACCCAGAGACACCGTCACATGGGATCAATTTCAGCAAGCTTTTCAGACCGCCCATGTTTCAGCAGGAGCCATGGCCATGAAGAAGCGTGAGTTTTGCAACTTACGCCAAGGAGGAAGGACTGTTCAAGACGTGGATGACTTTAGTAAACTAGCACGTTATGCCCCGGATGACGTTGTTACGGATGCAACTAAACAGGAGAAGTTTCTAGAAGGACTGAATGATGAGTTCAAGATGCCGTTGATGGTAGCCGCTTCAATAACTACCAGGAGTTAGTAGACCGAGCCCTTATGATTGAAGGAAAGCAAGAAGAAATTGAGAACCGTAAGCGGAAGTATGGGCAAGGGAAGTATAACTATGGAGCTCAGCAGAACCTCGTTATACCCCTAAATCAGAATTCGGGCCAAAGATACCCATGGAGGAGGTAATTCGCATAACCATAACAGCACCAAGAATGGGAACGGAATGGAGGAAGTAATGGATGTAATCGCACCAACCCGTCAACACCATCCAAAGTAGACCTGAGTCATATTACTTGCTTTAAGTGCCGCAAGACCGGGCATTATGCCAATGATCGCCCGTAAGGCCGAATGGAAATGGCAATGGAAGCTCGAAAGAAGCCCAACCCTTTCAATAGGGGACGGTGAACCACATTGAAGTGGAGGAGGTTGAAGATCAGCCCGATGCAAGAATCGGTAAGTTTTTGGTTAAGTCATTTATCGCAGCTTGTTCTTTTAAATCGGTGCATCGCATTCATACATATCAAGGGGATTTGTGGATAAGTACAAGTTACCAACCCAAGCCCTTAGGTCACCCATGCTAGTAACCTCACCCGGAGCAGAGTACATGGCTAGTAAATGGTGTGATCGACTGCCATTAAGGATTGGACACTATGTTTTCCCTCAGACCTAATAGTTCGGAATCCCAAGGATTGGATGTGATATTAGGTATGGATTGGTTATCAAGGTATGGAGGAAACATAGATTGCACCACAAAGTCAATTTTGCTCACCACACCGTAAGGAAGAAGGATTAAGTATGTATCACGGCATCACCGAGAAGAGCGCAAGTTAATTGCTTATCGAGTGGTGCAGGAAGAAGTACCGATGGTGAAGGATTTTCTGATGTAGTTAGGAAGAGTTGCCGTGAATGCCACGGATAGAGATATTGAGTTTTGATCGAGCTGTTGCCGTGAACAGGCCCGATATCGACCGTATAGGATGCCAAAGACAGATTTGGCGGAAATCAAGAAGCAGATTAAGGAACTATTGGATAAAGGTTTTATACGCCCAAGTTCTTCACCTTGGGGATCACCCGCTTTGCTAGTGGAGAAGAAGGATGGATCGTTAAGAATGGTTGTTGATTATCGTGGATTGAATGAAGTAACAATCAAGAACAAGTACCCACTACCTATGATAAATGATCTGCTTTGATCGCTTGCAAGGAGCCAAGGTGTTTTCCAAGATCGACTTGCGATCGTGGTACCATCAATTGAAGATTCGGGAGCAGGACATACCCAAGACAGCATTTACCACGAGATATGGACTATACGAGTATACCGTTATGTCGTTTGGACTGACTAACGCACCAGCCTATTTCATGAACCTGATGAACAAAGTGTTTATGGAGTTTTTGGATAAGTTCGTCGTGGTGTTCATCGATGACATTTTGATTTTTTCGTAGAAAGAGGAGGAACACAAGGAACATTTGCGATTGGTTTTGGAGAAACCGAGGGAACACCGGTTGTATGCCAAGTTCAAAGAAATGTGAGTTTTGGCTAAAGGAAGTTGGATTTCTCGGACATGTTATATCCGGAGAAGGGATAGCAGTTGATCCCACAAAAGTTGAGACCAGAACCAAATGGGAAGCACCAACGACAGTTGGAGAGATTCGGAGTTTCCTTGGACTCGAAGGATACTACCGAAGGTTCATTGAGAATTTCTCAAGGATTGCCAAACCTATGACAGAATTGTTGAAGAAGGAAAACAGATTCGTATGGACCGAGGACTGTGAGGCAAGTTTTCAGGAGTTGAAGAAAAGATTGGTTACCTCACCAGTTTTGATATTGCGGATCAGACTAAGGATTATGAGGTGTATTGCGACGCTTCACGCCGAGGATCGGGAGCAGTGCTTATGCAGGAAGGAAGAGTTGTTTCGTATGCTTCACGACAACTTAAGCCCCATGAGTTGAATTATGCCACCCATGATTTGGAGTTAGCAGCCGTTGTGCATGCCTTGAAGACGTGGAGACATTTTCTCATTGGAAATCATTGTGAAGTATATACGGATCACAAAAGTTTGAAGTACATCTTCACACAGAAGGAATTGAATCTCAGACAAAGGAGATGGTTAGAGCTTATCAAGGATTATGACATGAGATTGCATTATCAGTACTGGGAAGGCTAATGTAAAGGCACGCATTGAGCCGTAATAGCCACGTCAATTACCTAATGATGGGAGGAATACCCAATGAGTTAGACGAGGACCTTCGAGAGCTATGTTTGGAAATAGTTCCGAGAGGCTATGTAGCAGCATTGGAGTTTCAGTCAACGCTGATGGACAAAATCAGAGAAGCCCAAAAGGCAGATAAGGAAGTTGCCTCTATAAAGGAGAAAATGAGCAAAGGAAAAGCTAAAGGATTTCGTGAGGATGAGCACGATACCCTATGGTTTGAAGATCGTGTTTATGTGCCCAATGACCCGTAGATCGTGAAGTTGATTTTACAAGAAGCTCATGATTCACCCTATTCGATTCACTCAGGAAATACCAAGATGTACTTGGATTTGAAGAATACTTTCCGGTGGACGGAATGAAGAAGGATATTATGGAGTATGTAGCAGTTTCATGGCGTATGTCGAAAGTAAAGGCGTAACATCGGAAGCCAGGATTGTTACAACCATTGCCGATACACCAATGGAAGTAGGATAAACTAGGCATGGATTTTATCACAGGATTACCAAAGACTCGCTCAGGATATGACTCGATTTGGGTCATAGTCGAATCGCTTAACAAAGGTAGCTCATTTTATTCCGTCAAGACTACCTATAGCAGGTGCTAAGTTGGCAAAGATATACATGACCAGAATTGTGTGCTTACACGGAGTTCCGAGGAGCATCGTATCGATAGAGGAACCCAGATAACCTCGAAATTTTGGAACCAGTTGCACGAAACATAGTGAAACCGAATGTAATTCAGTACAGCTATCCACCCACAGACCGATGGACAGACAGACAGAGTCAATCAGATTTTGGAGGACATGCAGAGAGCTTGTGCACTAGATTATGGATCTAGCTGGGATGACAATTTGTCAGATGCAGAATTTTCCTACAACAACAGTTACCAAACCAGCTTGAAGATGGCACCTTTCGAGGCTTTGTATGGAAGAAGGTGCAGGACACCGTTGTTATGGGACCTAAATCGGAGATCGCCGCTTGTTTGGACCAGATTTGATTAAGGAGTCCGAACAGAAGTTAAGTTGATTCGAGATGTGCTCAAGGTAGCCCACCTGCATAAAAGAGCTATGCCGATTCAAAGCGCAAGGCGATTGAGTATGAAGTTGGAGACAGAGTATATCTCAGAGTATCCCCGCTTCAAGGAGTTAAGCGTTTTGGAGTTAAAGGAAAGTTAGCACCACGTTTCGTTGGACCATATAAGATTTTGCAACGCATGGGAGAAGTTGCTTATAAGTTGGAATTACCAGAAGGACTGTCAGGAGTTCATGATGTATTCCATGTTTCTCGATTGAAGAAATGTCACCCGAGATAGCAGAGAGGTACCGTTAAGAGACACAAAGTACACTGGAAGCAATTCAGTTGAAGGATGACTTGACATATGAGGAAAAACCGTTAAGATTCTCGATTATGCCACAGAGTTACCCGCAACAAGGTTATCAAGTTTTGCAAAGTTCGGTGGAGCCACCACACCGAGGATGAAGCCACCTGGGAAATAGAGGAAGTTTTGTTCAAGGACCACCCTCACCTATTTTCTAATTCAACCCGAATCTCGAGGGCTAGATTCATCTTAAGGGTAGGTTTGTAACATCCCAAATTTTCAATTTGGAATGTTATACATTAGGTCATCATGCATATCATATTTTTCTCGCATTTTCCGATCCTAGAAAATTCCACGCAACTCAAGGACCCTCGGAGAGAGTTGGAAGTTTCATTATTTTCATATTCGGATTTATTTCTCAAATCTTGAAAATAGGATCATTGGATTTGTTTAATTATCTTCATAAAGTTTTTCCTATAAAAATCTCAAGAGAGGGAATAATATGACTTTCCCAACATTTAGGAAAAATGAAGATTTTATAAATAAATCAAATTTGGTTTTGAAAGATTTATTTTGCTTAGGCAAAATGAGCATTTTAAAATATTATGCATGTTTGCCGCTTTTAAAGTTCATTTTGTTCGACTCATTTTTAGGAGTCGGGAAAATTAATTTTATTAAAATCGGAGTTCGCTTTGGTATTTTTTAATTGCTTTGTTTTGTTTTAAATAAAAACGCTTGGCCAAGGCAGCCCGGCCCACCGGCTTGACCCGGCGCCCGCCTCCCTCTCCCTCGTGCGCCACGCCCTTGAAAGTCCCGCTTCGAGACGACGCCACGCCGAGATCGGCTCGCCCGCCCGCCCGGCTTGCCCCCTCCCCAAGCCACCCGGCGCCCTCCTATTTAACCCCTTGGGACCCCCTGCCCCTCTCTCTCACCTTGCGCCTTGGAGTGCCGCCGCCGAACGCGCTTGCCGTCCCTACGCCGGGAGCCCGCCGCCCTCGCCGCCCCCTCCCGAACCCGCCGCCCGTTGCCCCGGCCCGCGGCGATCACGGAGGTAGCCGCCGCCCGATCCGGTTTTCCCTAAAAGACCGATCCGGTTTTTTGCGATGTTCGGTTTTTTCAAAAACCTAGATGGTTTTATTTTTTCGGTTTTCTTATTTAGTGAACGTTCACCGACCCGTTCGTTTCAATGAACGTGTTCGTTGGATTAGTTCTGTTAACTAACGTCCGTTATTTAATCCGCTCGTCGCTTTCTTTTAAATCGGATTTAATCCATTATTTTTGATTCGATTTACGATCCGATTTTCAAATCTGTTTTATTTCTTGCTCGCTTATCTAATCGGGTGATTCAAGCGCTCGAGTTTCGTTATGAAACCGCCGCCCGACTAACCTACTTACACAGAGTTTTGCTACTGTAAAATTTTGACTTAATTTCAGATTTGCTAAACCGAGTCGTTCTCTCTCGAGTTCCGACTTTCGATGCTTTATTTGATTCGATTCTTTTGCAACCAGGGTTCTTAAGTTGAACTATCTGGTTAGATCTTTTATTTGAGATTTCCCTGTGCATTAGATGAGTACTTATTGTATGCTTGTTGTTTGTCTGCGTTAGATCACCGAGTGCGCCGCTTGTTACTTGAATCTCTAGGACTCATGGATCATCGCCAAGGCAAGTAACACTTTGATCATGCCTTTTCTACTACCCAGTTTTATGCATTAGATCAACCCTCAAACACTTGCATGTTTAGGATCTAATTAAATTGTGGGATGGGAAGTAGATTGAGGTAGTACCTATTTCCTTTTACTTATGAAACCTTGGGAGTTACTTCTACGTTTGCTTATTATGCTATGCTATGCTAGTAGACGTGGATTGGGTGAGTGAATATCCATGACAGATGTGAGATTGTTAATTAATGGTTTATTTAAGGTGGCAACCTAAACACACATCTGGGTGGATTGAGGCACCTGGTTTCTATCAGGACTTGCTGTATTTCTTGGACCGCCACCTGTGCTCTGAGGGATCATAAGATTATTCAAACTGGAAACTTCCGTGTGCAGCCACAAGCCAATTATGGGCTCTGGCGTAGTTGACTAAGTTGTGCGAACTCTTACGGGTAGGCTAGCTGATGTAGGGGATGTAGGTTGGTACGGTCTACCCACATGTAAGGTGCTAGCACTTACGAAAGACTATGTCTCGGTCATCCGCTTCTCAAACACCATGTAGTGCGAGAACCAAGCGGAGGCGATCGAGTCTTGTGGGGAAAAGTGCGCAAACCTCTGCAGAGTGTATAAACTAATCATGATTAGCCGTGTCCCCGGTTATGGACATCTTGAGTATCTAGTACTTGAATATCATGTTAATCTCAACACGTTACTTCTAATAATAAAGTTATTGGGTTTTAATGAGTACTTTTAATTGGGATTGAGGATGATGTCAACCATTCTCAATGTTTAACAACCACCATGATAGTTAAATAAAATTATTCCTTTGATGTAGGGAAAAATCAGCTTTATGCAAAATGTAACCGTAGAGCCTTACCACCAGCCATATATGCATGTAGTATAGGTTTGTTGCTTCATTGTTCTCTATGTGTTACATTGCCAAAGCATATTCCATGTCTTGACCGTTGGCTGCAACTTTCATTTTGCAGACTTTTCAGACGACGAGTAAGGTGTTAGGTCGTGGTTCTATACTCAGTGATGCCGTTGGAGTTGATGGACTCACTTGTCTTCCAAGCCTTCCGTTGTTATTATTAGATGGCCTTAAGCCATATTATTGTATTAAGTTCCCTTGTGAACAACGATGTAATAAGTGTGTGATTGCTACTCTGCTATAAATCCTTCGAAGTACTGTGTGGTGTCAGCATTACTGATCCAGGGATGACACTAAGCACAGAGCACTAGATCCATTCGGGTCTGGTCGCTACACCCGGTGTACCGATTCGCCCGTTTGGTGTCTCGGGAACCCTGCACACATCGTTCGGGGCTGTATGGGAAACCTCGGCCGGACTCCCTGCGGATGGAACCCGAATAGGCGATAAACCTGGACTAGGGACTCGTGTGTTTAGGTAGGTCATGGCCGACACCCACGTTGGGCTACCGCTTGAAGGTTGCCGAGTACATGTCGTGTAAACGGCGGTAAGTGGTGAGAGCGTGTGTGAAGAAGTACACCCCTGCAGGTTAATATGATCTATTCGAATAGCCGTGTCCACGGAGAAGGACTTCGGGTTGCCTATATCAGTTCATAGACAAGTGAAAGTGGATACTCTAAAATGCGCAAGATAAGCGTGAGTGCTATGGATGGCGTTCTCGTAGGGAGACGGGAGCGGGTCCATAGTGGTGTATTGACATGGTGAATATGTGGACTCGTGTGCGCCACCTCAAAAGAGTTACTTGCAGTCGTAGATAGCCACCGATTCAAAGCTGGCTTGCTGCAGTCAAACTCCACCACCCCCTTTTGATAATGATGCATATGTAGCTAGTTCTGATGTAAGTCTTGCTGAGTACGTTTGTACTCACGTTTGCTTATTTTATGTTTTGCAGAGAGACTTGGTCTCGCTAGTAGTTCCGCTTGGACTTGACAGTTAGCTTGTTACCTCAGCTACGATCTTGTGCCCTCGGCAGATCTCGGTAGATAGTCGCTTCTCAGCCTTCTTCATTTATAGTTGTACGTACTCGGACATGTTTAGCTTCCGCTTGTGCTTCGACTTGTATGCTCGAGTGTTGGGTCATGAGACCCATGTTTGTAATATCTCGCTCCTCGAGCCTAATGAATAAATATCTGAGTCGAGAGTTATGTTGTGATGCCATGTTGTATCTACACATATTGAGCATATTGTGTGTATGTTTGAAATGCTTGGTATGTGTGGGATCCGACAAACTAGTTGTTTATCCTTGGCAGCCTCTCATATGGGGAAATGTAGTCTCGTGCTTACGAGCGATAGTAGTCCGCTACAGCCCGGTTCACCGAGTCCTGCTAGCCCAAAGACTACCGCTTGGACACTTGAATGGCGGCATGTGTTTCACTTCGTTCCTATGTACATCCCTTCGGGAAATGTCACGCGGTGTTATTCGGAGTCCTGCCTAGCCTGCTACAGCCCGGGATACCGGAGTCTGTTAGCCGTGCTACAGCCCGAATTTATACGTTGATGACCGACATGCTCGATGTGATTCATGTATGCATGTCCCCATGGGTTAGCGCCGCTTTGGGTTCACGACTAGCCATGTCGGCCCGGGTTCTCTGTCATATGGATGCTAGCGACACTATCATATACGTGAGCCAAAAGACGCAAACGTTCCCGGGCCATGGTAAGGCGACACCCGTGGGAATACCGTGCGTGAGGACGCAAAGTGATATGAGGTGTTACCGGCTAGATCGATGTGACTTGGAATCGGGGTCCTGACAAACCATTTCCCACGCGCATCGTCACCTCGTCCTTAGCCAATCTTTGCTTAATCCGTAGTCCCTGTTTCGAGTTGCAAATATTAGCAACAGAACCAGTAGAGGTACTACTGCGAGCATTAGTAAGGTACATATAAATAACATGTATATCACATATACCTTTGTTCACTTTGCCATCCTTCTTATCCGCCAAATACTTGGGGCAGTTCCGCTTCAAAGGTCCACCGCTTGCAGAGAAGCACTCAGCCTCGTGCTTAGGTCCAGACTTAGGTTTCTTCTCTGAGCAAAGAACTTGTTTGCTGTTCTTCTTGAAGTTCCCCTTTCTTCTTCCCTTTGCCCTTCTTCTTGAAACTGGTGGTCTTGTTAACCATCAACACTTGATGCTCCTTCTTGATTTCTACCTCCGCAGCTTTTAGCATTGTGAAGAGCTCGGGAATAGTCTTGTCCATCCCTTGCATATTATAGTTCATCACGAAGCTCTTGTAGCTTGGTGGCAGTGATTGAAGAATTTCATCAATGACACTATCATCGGAAGATTAACTCCCGGTTGAATCAAGTGATTATTATACCCGGACATTTTGAGTATGTGTTCACCGACGTAACTATTCTCCTCCATCTTACAGCTATAGAACTTATTGGAGACTTCATATCTCTCAATCCGGGCATTTGCTTGAAATATTAACTTCAACTCCTGGAACATCTCATATGCTCCATGACGTTCAAAATGTCGTTGAAGACCCGGTTCCAAGCTGTAAAGCATCAACTCTGCTCTGCCAGACGTTCTTAACATCGTCAATTGCATCAGCAGCAGGCCTGGCACCCAGCGGTGCTTCCAGGACGTAATTCTTCTGTGCAACAATGAGGATAATCCTCAGGTTACGAACCTAGTCCGTGTAATTGCTACCATCATCTTTCAACTTAGCTTTCTCAAGGAACGCATTAAAATTCAACGGAACAATAGCACGAGCCATCTATCTACAACAAACATAGGCAAGCAAAATACTATCAGGTACTAAGTTAATGATAAATTTAAGTTCAATTAATCATATTACTTAAGAACTCCCACTTAGACAGACATCTCTCTAGTCATCTAAGTGATCACGTGATCCAAATCAACTAAACCATGTCCGATCATCACGTGAGATGGAGTAGATTCAATGGTGAACATCACTATGTTGATCATATCTACTATATGATTCACGTTCGACCTTTCGGTCTCCGTGTTCCGAGGCCATATCTATATATGCTAGGCTCGTCAAGTTTAACTCGAGTATTCCGCGTGTGCAATTGTTTTGCACCCGTTGTATTTGAACGTAGAGCCTATCACACCCGATCATCACGTGGTGTCTCAAAGACGAAGAACTTTCGCAATGGTGCATACTGGGGAGAACACTTCTTGATAATTTAGTGAGAGATCATCTTAAAATGCTACCGTCAATCAAAGCAAGATAAGATGCATAAAGGATAAACATCACATGCAATCAATATAAGTGATATGATATGTCCATCATCATCTTGTGCTTGTGATCTCCATCTCCGAAGCACCGTCGTGATCACCATCGTCACCGGCGCGACACCTTGATCTCCATCGTAGCATCGTTGTCGTTATGCCATCTATTGCTTGTACGACTATCGCTACCGCTTAGTGATAAAGTAAAGCAATTACAGGGCGTTTCCATTTCATACAATAGAGCGACAACCATATGGCTCTCGCCGATTGCCGATAACTTCGGTTACAAAACATGATCATCTCATACAAAAATATAGCATTACGTCTTGACCATATCACATCACAACATGCCCTGCAAAGACAAGTTAGACGTCCTCTACTTTGTTGTTGCAAATTTTACGTGGCTGCTACGGGCTAAGCAAGAACCGTTCTTACCTACGCATCAAAACCACAACGATAGTTCGTCAAGTTAGTGTTGTTTTAACCTTCGCAAGGACCGGGCGTAGCCACACTCGGTTCAACTAAAGTTGGAGAAACAGACACCCGCCAGCCAATTCGTGGTGCAAAGCACGTCGGTAGAACTAGTCTCGGCGTAAGCGTATCGTAATGTCGGTCCGGGCCGCTTCATCCAACAATACCGCCCGAACCAAAGTATGACATCTTTGGTAAGCAAGATGACTTGTATTGCCCACAACTCACTTGTGTTCTACTCGTGCATATAACATCTACGCATAAAACCAGGCTCCGATACCACTGTTGGGGAACGTAGTAATTTCAAAAAAATTCCTATGCACACGCAAGATCATGGTGATGCATAGCAACGAGAGGGGAAAGTGTTGTCCACGGAACCTCATAGACCATAAGCGGAAGCGTTATGACAACGCGGTTGATGTAGTCGTACGTCTTCACGATCCGACCGATCCAAGTACCGAACGTACGGCACCTCTGAGTTCAGCACACGTTCAGCTCGATGACGATCCCCGGACTCCGATCTAGCAGGGTGCTGGGGATGAGTTCCGCCAGCACGACGGCGTGGTGACGATGATGATGTTCTACCGACGCAGGGCTTCGCCTAAGCACCGCAACGATATGACCGAGGTGGAATATGGTGGAGGGGGGCACCGCACACGGCTAAGGAACGATCACGAAGATCAACTTGTGTGTCTAGAGGTGCCCCCTGCCCCCGTATATAAAGGAGCAAGGGGAGGCCGGCCGCCCTAGGGGTGCGCCAAGGAGGGGGAGTCCTCCTCCTAGTGGGAGTAGGACTCCCTTTCCTAGTACAAACTAGGAAGGAGGAAGGGGAAGGAAAGAGAGGAGAGGGAGAGGGAAGAGGGCCGCGCCTCCCTAGTCCAGTCGGACTCCCCATGGGAGGGGGCGCCACCTCTGGCTGCTGCCCTCTCTCTCCCTCAGGCCCACTAAGGCCCAATACTTCCTGGGGTTCCGGTAACCCTCCCAAGACTCGATTTTCTCTGAAATTACCCGGAACACTTCCGGTGTCCGAATATAGTCGTCCAATATATCAATCTTTATGTCTCGACCATTTCGAGACTCTTCGTCATGCCCGTGATCACATCCGGGACTCCGAATAACCTTCGGTACATCAAAACTTATAAACTCATAATAAAACTGTCATCGTAACGTTAAGCGTGCGGACCCTACGGGTTCGAGAACTATGTAGACATGACCTAGAACTTTTTCCGGTCAATAACCAATAGCGGAACGTGGATGCTCATATTGGCTCCTACATATTCTATGAATATCTTTATCGGTCAAACCGCATAACAACATACGTTGTTCCCTTTGTCATCGGTATGTTACTTGCCCGAGATTCGATCGTCAGTATCCAATACCTAGTTCAATCTCGTTACCGGCAAGTCTCTTTACTCGTTACGTAACGCATCATTCCATAACTAACTCATTAGCTACATTGCTTGCAAGACTTATAGTGATGTGCATTACCGAGAGGGCCCAGAGATACCTCTCCGACAATCGGAGTGACAAATCCTAATCTCGAAATACGCCAACTCAACATGTACCTTCGGAGACACCTGTAGAGCTCCTTTATAGTCACCCGATTACGTTGTGACGTTTGGTAGCACACAAAGTGTTCCTCCGGTAAACGGGAGTTGCATAATCTCATAGTTGTAGGAACTTTGTATAAGTCATGAATAAAGCAATAGCAACATACTAAACAATCAAGTGCTAGGCAAACGGAATGGGTCAAGTCAATCACATCATTCTCCTAATGATGTGATCCCATTAATCAAATGACAACACATGTCTATGGTTAGGAAACATAACCATCTTTGATTAATGAGCTAGTCAAGTAGAGGCACACTAGTGACATTATGTTTGTCTATGTATTCACACATGTATCATGTTTCCGGGTAATACAATTCTAGCATGAATAATAAACATTTATCATGATATGAGGAAATAAATAATAACTTTATTATTGCCTCTAGGGCATATTTCCTTCACCAGCCGCCGGCCGAACCCTCTATTTTGTGAACGTTCGTCGGTTAAGAGCAAAAATGAATAAGTTTTTATTTGTTTTCTGCCTAACGGATGAACGGCCGTATCTTTTTGCTCGTAACTCCAAATGCGGTGATTCCAAAGCCAACTTCTTCGTCTCGTCGAGACCGTTCTGATGGAATCATTTTCACCATGTTTTAACATTATGAAAATGACCATTGTGCCCTTGCCCTTATTCAGCCCCCTCCGAGAGAGAAAGATTTCCGTTGATTCTTTCTGCGAGCTTCTCCCACTCCTTCCCGATGAATCCCTCCATCCCAGGCAAGCCACACCCTCCATTTACATCACTGTAATTGTCGGTGCAAACGACACCTATGGGATCACTGGAATCCCTTCTATGGTCGGCGGGCGTGGGGTTGTAAGAAGAGCAGGTTTAGGAGCTAGCACAAAGATTGTTTACCCAGGTTCGGGCCACGAGGATGCGTAATACCTTAATCCTGCTTTGGTGTGTATTTCAGAGTGTTCTTGAGCTCTCGAACTAGCTATGGTGTCTGCCTCGTACCAAAGAGCCGAATCCCTCTCCTGGTTGCCTCGGGCCTCCTTTTATAGGAAAAAGGGGTCGCCACAGTGGCACACAGGAGGTGGAAAGGTCTACAATGCGCGAGCTTATCGCTTAGCATTACGGAACAAAGCGCATTAAATTCGCTACTTAGGTGTCCATTATCTTTATCGGGGATGGGAACGAGGCCCGTCCCGTCCGTCGCCGCCCCGTCTCGCCTCGACATGCGCCCAGGCTAGCGATGCATGCAAGGTTAACGAGGCGCGTGCAAAGGCCGAGGTGGCGCGTGGCGTGGCCTTCACGAAGATCTGCATGCCACAACGTAGGAGCTTGCTAAGTTGGCCTGGAAGCCGCATGTTGCCATGCAGGTGCCTGCCCAGCTGGTTGGGCTGGCAGCTGCATGCGAACGGCGGTGGAGTCTTGGTTGATGCGGGACTAGCTGTGGCCCCGCTGATGCCCTCGGCAGGGGTCTTGCTGGGGGGGCCCAGCAAGGGCCTTGCATGGCGCTGCAGTCGTCCCCGGCAAGGCGCTTGCTGGGGGTCTTGTGGATTTCCTCAGCTAGGATCCTGCTGAGGGTCGCCGTCTTCTGGTCCTCATCTGATATCATGTATTCATGATCTTGACAAAGATCTGCATGCCACCACAGAGGTGCCTCCCGAGCCCTGGTTCCAATGTAATTGTTGACGGCGCTTGGAACCCTTAGGCTCAAGGGTGGCTCGCTCTGCTGGTGTTGGGCAAGCTGCCCCGGCAAGGCTCTTGCCGGGACCGTGGAGGCTGCCCCGGCAAGGGTCTTGCCGGGGGAGTCCACCCCGTCCTTTTGTTCTTTTGTGTCTCTGGTCTTGGAGTCGCCTTGTTTGTCTTGTGCCTCGGTTTCTCTCCGGCTTGCCTCCTCTGCCCTGCCAAGTGTGGTCGTGGTGCGCGGCTCTGACTGCCCGTGCACAAGTAAAGGGGTCAAAAGGAGAGCCCCTACTTTTGTACACCGACAGGAGCCCCCGGGCCTGGGCCACACATAAGCGCGACGTGTTGTTGGGCGAGGCCTAGAATGGTGCGCGTGCAGGTGGGGCGGGATTTTTACCGCAGATTCTTTTCAGCCGCTGCGCTTCCCCATGACCCGCGTTGAACGCGTGACGTGGAGGATCGTGCGTGACGTGGGGGTCATGCGTGGGGCGGTTCCCGCACGCATGCATCATGTCGCAGTTAATGGGAAAAGAGGCGGCCCGCGCCTTCCCCGTGAAAAGAAATAACCGCGGGCACGCTGCCCATTTACCCTCCGTGTTTTCCCCAATCTCGAAACGGTCGTCCCGTTCTTCCTTCTTCTCGCGCTCTTGCCTTCGCTCGCCACTGCCACACCTTCGCCATCCTCCATTCCACGCCTCCCGCAGCCGCCATGGCACCCAAGACCAGTAGAGGCAAGGGAGTGGCCGAGGACATCGGGGAGAAGGAGCCGCCGGAGAGCAAGTTGGCGGTGTGGCAGACGCAGCACGCCTACTTCCCGTCGATGGTCGACACGATCGAACTTCGGGACTACTTCAAGCACCTGTGGGGGTGCAAGACGGGAAGTGAGATGACGGGGCATCCGGCCACGCGCGTCATCCCCGCGACCTTCACCGAAGCCAGCCCGAATCGGTAGCCGTTCTTCGTTGACTACTTTTCTTGCGGCTCCCCCTTCTCTGATTTCCTCAGCAACGTCATGCACACCTACGGTTTCCACCTTCTGGATTTCACTCCAAATACCATGGCGTTCATGGCTCTTTTTGCGCACCTCTGTGAGGGTTTCGCCGGGGTGCATCCCAACACAGTGCTCTTCTGCCACTACTTCTTCCCTCAGATCCAAAAGGGGGGTGCCATTTCCGGTTGCGTCGCCTGGATCCCAAGGACCCAGGAGAAAAGGGCATATCCGGACGGCGCCCAGAAGGAGAGGTGGGAAGAGTGGCGGGGCCGGTGGTGCTGGATTGAGGAGAAGGATCCACCAGCATTCTTCGAGGTTCGCCAGGCGCCGCCGGTCCACAGGAACGACTGGAGCGATGTCGACGTCGATGACAAGAAGCTCACGATCGCCACCACTAGGATCCTTCGTCTCACCGAGGCCGGGCTCACCCTTGAGATGATCGGGGTGGATTTCATCCGCCGCCAAATCGCTCCGCTGCACAACAAGGGGAGGCCGGCCTGGCTCTTCACGAACGCCACCGACATCATGAGGCTCCGCCCCGGCTTGGACCACAACTTCATGATGATGGGGCATGCCCACTTCTACCAGTGGCTCTTCCAGCTCGACGTGAACCACCACGGCGAGGTCGAGCGGTCCGGCAAGGCCGCAAAGGCCGGCAAGGTCGCGAAGGGGCCCTTGTTCAAGTTGCCAGCGGGGGTGGTCCCGTTGAGCAACAACTCGCGTCGAAGCGACATCATCGCCATGATGCCGAAGTTCAACGCACACAGCCTCATCCCAAATTGGGCCGATCCGCCAGAGGATCAGGTACAAGAGTTTTTTGACACCCTGGTGGAGAAGTACGTCAGCGCCGAGCCGCGGATCGTTTAGGACACCACCCAGGCAGAGCTGGACTACATCGCCGCCAGGGCGGTGGAGGCGGAGCTCGCCAAGGAGGCCGGTAGCGACGGCGGCGTGGAGGACAAGGCCACGGTTGAGGCGGAGGAGAAGGAGCTCGCCCAGTGGGCGGAGGCCAGCAGCGCCGGCACCGGGGCTCCTCTCGTCGAAGATGTGGTCGACGAGTCATCGTCGGAGGAGGCCGAGGCTGTCGACCCTCCGGTTACGGGAAGAGGCCGAATCCTGCGGCGGGCCACCTCTGGCGAGCCGGTCCGGCCCGGCAGGGTTGAACAACCGCGGCAAGCCCAGGAGGGGTTCGCGCGCCAGACAAGGGCCACGACGGCGAAGAAGTTGGTGAAGGCCGCGGTGGCGAAGAAGAAATCAACTGCCTCTTCTTCGTCCAAGAGTCCTCGGACTCCATCAGCCTCCCCTCCTCCCACAGATGACGACGCGGGGGTTGTCTTCGACTTCGGGTCCCTCAGCCCAAGGAGAAAGAGGAAGGCGGTAGAGGAGGAGGTGGAGGACGAGTAAGCATCTTTCTCCTTTGTGTCATCTCCGTCTCCTCAATCTGTGCCGCTTGTCTTGATATGTTCTTCTTGTTTGTAGGGATGTGGAGACGCTGGCCCAGAGGGTGAAGAGGGCCAGGGCTTCGGCGAGCGGCTAGCCCCCGGCAGGCACTTCTGGCACACCGCTGGTGGTGTTGAGCAGCCCGGAGAACAGCCCCCACCGTAAGTTTATCACCCACCCCTCGTCGACATGTGTTGGGGGTACAATCCTTTGGTGCTGACCTTGTCGTGGTCGTAGGAGGAGGACAACATCAGGAGGAGCCACAAAGGGCTACCCCAACACGCCGCCCCCATCGACCACGCCACCCCAAAGGGCGTCCCCGGCAAGGGCGCCAAGCACCGAACCCATGCACACGAAGGAGGAGGAGGCGAACTCGGGCGCTGGTGGCTTCGCCTCGACGCCAAATGTTGGCGGGGAGGGGACCTCCGCTTCCCAGCCTGGCACTGGTAAGCCACTCGCCTTCCGTCCCTGTTCTTTTTCTGTTCTTTCTGAATCTTGGTCTTGGCCTCGCCTCATCCCCTTCTCGGTATCCAGATCGTCCCTCGGTGGATCCGGAGGATATAGACACCGTCATCGAGGATGTCGCCAAGGATGTCGCGGCAGAGGCCGAGAAGATCGCCACCGAGGAGGCCGCCAAGGGTGCCGATGAGGGCATCGCCAAGGGGCCTGCCGGGGAGCCCGGCAAGGCTGGTGCCGAGGAGGCCGACAAGGGGCCTGCCGAAGAGGCCGACAAGGCCGCTGCCGAGGAGGAGGTGGTTGACGACCAACCTTCCTCCTCCGCTACCTCTGGCTCAGGCAGGCACCTGAGGGTGAGTGACGACCTGTTCGTCCACCTCCCAGGGACGGCGGGCATCGAGGTGCCCGTCAATGGGGAGGTGTTCGATGACGAGGTGCTTGCCGCCACCAGGCTTGAGGTCGTTGACGAGCCGAGCGCCGGTGGCGGCGGTTCCCAGGAAGAGCGGCTCCTCCAAGCCATGGGCGCCAACTTCCAGAAGCTTCGGGCGCTTCACCGCGCTCGCCTGGACAAGGCCAAGTACAGGATGGTGGTGGTGGACAAGGCGGAGGCGGACCTCGAGGGGCATGTTGCCGAGGCGCAGGCTTGGTTTCGCCAGGCCCACAAGGACCTGAAGGCCGCCCAGGACAAGCTGGCCAGGTGCAAGGTGGAGCTCTCCATGAAGTGGCCCGACATCGAGAAGGCCCAGGAGACGGCAAAGAACCTGGCCGCTGAAGCCGAGGCCGCTCGAACCTAGCACTAGGCCGCGCTGAACTCCCAAGAGGAAGACCTTGCCGCGCGTGAGGAGAAGATTGCCGCAACGCTCCGCGGCAAGGATGAGGAGGTGGAGAAGCTCATCGTGCAGCGGACCCAAGAGCAGGAGCAGAGGCACAAGGAGGCACTCAATGCCCAGGCTCTGGTTCACACCGGCAAGATGAAGGAGCTGGAGGTGGAGTGGGACGGGCTTAAGGACCAGGTCCTAAAGTTGTCCAAGGAGAAGGACACGCTCAACAGTGCCCTGGTGGAGGCGCAGGGCACAGTCCTCAACAAGGCTGGGCAGCTTTCCGAGGCCAACAATTCCATCAAAGACCTCAAGCTGAAGCTGGAGGGTCTCGAGGGGACGCTCTCAGAGGCCAAGGTCTGGGAGGAGACCCTGGCCAAGGATCTGGAGGCCAAGAAGCAGCTGCGGAAGAACGAAGCCGCCAACCACAAGGATTTTGTGGAGGGTGAGAATCACTGGATCAGCCGCCTCGAGGACGTCGCCGGCAGGATCACCACGCAGCTGGCCATCACGGGTATGCAAAATGTGAGGTACGCCCCGGATCGCAGCACGACCTCCAACGCCAGGTTGACCCTATTCTTCGAGGGTGTCCTCGGGGCCCTGGAGCAGCTCCACTCCAATCTGGCGGCCTCTCTGGCCGACGAGTCCCGGAGGCTTTGCCGGGGTGCCACGACCAAGGTCCGCACCAAGGTGGCATACTGGAAACCCGACCCCGACTTCGATGCCGCACTGGAGAGCTTGCCGGAGGGTGCTGAGCTCACGGCGCTCAAGGAGCGTATCATGCCCATCATAAGCTGCGTTGACGGAATCGAGAGGGTGGAGGGCTAGCACTGGGATTAGGTCCCCCGTTTCTCATCACCGCTGCCGGTTCACGACCAAGACAATTTCCATCTTTAGTTAGAACCGCAGCAACAATGGATGTAATATAACTCTGTAGTACTTTTGATATCATGCACGTTACTTTCCTGTTCAATCCCCCCTTTGTATGTTCACCCTACGTTAATCAGGTAGGCTTGCTGGCGCGTAACCCAGGCCACGGTGCCTTGAGGACGGATCCCCAATAGCATGTCGGGTATGCTTGCTGCCAGGCGAGCCACCTTACTGCCCTCAACGCGGCCGCTCGAACTGTTGAGCTTGACTCGAGTCAGAATCGAGAGCGTTACTAATTGTGGAAGGCTGCCCTGCCGCTCTCGACGCGGCTGCTTGGGCTGTTGAGCGGACTCGAAACAGAGCAAGGGCGTTGCCAACCATGGAAGGGCCCCCTTGCATGTAGGTTTTCCATACATAGGGCAGGACCTTCGAGGATAATAACCTTATATAAATAGAAATATTTAAAGTTCAGCGTGACTTAGCTTTTCTGTCATTGCATGGGAGTCCATCAGATCTGCAGATGGTGCCGCCAAGCTTGGTCGCCTTCTTCCTAGAGGCCATGGCAACAAAGAACTGCTAGGCTAACTGCTAGACCAGATTCTCACAACTGCGCACCCTACCCGGCGCGCCAAAGATGTCAGTGGAAACGACACCTATGGGATCACTGGAATCCCTTCTATGGTCAGCGGGCACGGGGTTGTGAGAAGAGCAGGTTTAGGAGCTAGCACAAAGAACGTTTACCCAGGTTCGGGCCGCGAGGATGCATAATACCCTAGTCCTGCTTTGGTGTGTATTTTAGAGTGTTCTTGAGCTTTCGAACTAGCTACGGTGGCTGCCTCATTCCAAAGAGCCGAATCCCTCTCCTAATTGCCTCGGGCCTCCTTTTATAGGAAAAAGGGGTCGCCACAGTGGCACACAGGAGGTGGAAAGGTCTACAGTGTGCGAGCTTATCGCTCGGCATTACGGGACAAAGTGCATTAAATGCGCTACTTAGGTGTCCATTAGCTTTATCGGGGACGGGAACGAGGCCCGTCCCGTCTGTCACTGCCCCACCTCGCCTCGACACGCGCCCAGGCCGGCGATGCGTGCAGCGCCATGTAGGCAAGCAGGCTGCTGAGGTGGCTCGATGGCAGGGCCTTCACGAAGATCTGCATGCCACCACACAGGTGCTTGCTGAGTTGTCCTGGAAGCCGCATGTTGCCACACAGGTGCCTGCCCAGCTGGTTGGGCTGGCAGCTTCAAGCGAATGGCGGCGGAGTCTTGGTCGATGCGGGCCTGGCCGTGGCCCCGCTGATGCCCGAGGCAAGGGTCTTGTCGGGGGGCCCGGCAAGGGTCTTGCCGTGGCGCTACAGTCATACCCGGCAAGGCGCTTGCCGGGGTTCTTGTGGATTTCCTCGGCTAGGATCTTGCCGAGGATCGCAGTCTTCTGGTCCTCATCTGATCTCATGTATTCATGATCTTGACAAAAATCTGCATGCCACCACAGAGGTGCCTCCCTAGCCCTGGTTCCAATGTAATTGTTGACGGCGCTTGGAACCCTTGGGCTCAAGGGTCGCTCGCCCTGCTGGTGTTAGGCAAGATGCCCCGGCAAGGCTCTTGTCGGGGCCGTGGAGGCTGCCCCGGCAAGGGTCTTGCCGGGGGAGTCCACCCCGCCCTTTTGTTCTTTTGTGTCTCTGGTCTTGGAGTCGCCTTGTTTGTCTTGTGCCTCGGTTTCTCTCCGGCTTCCCTCCTCTGCCCTGCCAAGTGTGGTCGTGGTGCGCGACTCTGACTGCCCGTGCACAAGTAAAGGGGTCAAAAGGAGAGCCCCTACTTTTGTACACCGATAGTAATGCAGTGACATGGTTTAAATTATTTGAACTATTTAAAATATTGATTTAGCTGCATGACAGTTGTGCATGGCAATTTTCTCAGAGTTGTTGTTGATCTTGCTATTGCCATGCTACTGTTTGGAGTACTAGGAGTTATGCTTGCTATTTGATGGATGTCATGTTTCTCTTGGATTGTTAGTGGCTTATGTTATGATTATTTTCATGTGGGTATCTGATATTATATTTTGGAGTATTACTTGGAACGTCATGTTGCCTTCGGATTATTAGTGGCTAGAATTGTTTCCATGATGCTAGTTGATATTATGTTTTGGAGTATTATTTCGGAGATGATGTTTACATGTGGATCTTAGCTGGATAGCTTGTTCTTGATATTTGAGAAGTACTAATATCGTTCTTGGATTCATCATGATGGTAGTGTTATGCTATCCTTGGAGTATTTTGGTATGATGTTATGATGCTTGGATTATTTGTTGGATATTGCTATGACTTGGATTATAGGTTGATAGATGGTATTAGAGTATCAGTTAGCACAATTATATTTTTTGTGGTTAAATTTCGTCATTAAGTTGGTCAGGTGCCACCGAACCGGGCTTTTCCAGTGCAACCACATTTGCCTTTATGGGAAGGCCCTAATGCGATGCTATTGCCGTGTCTCTCGCCGGTGCCTCCAACGAGGGAAGGTTATGGGCGGGCGCTACCCTGATCAGGTAGGCGTACATAAGCCTTGTGTGCCCGTAGTTGTTGTTAGGCGCCTTTTTGTCCCCGTTTGGGACCGTTTTTGTTTTGCCACGAC
This sequence comes from Aegilops bicornis, assembly GCA_021605145.1. Taxonomy (NCBI): domain Eukaryota; kingdom Viridiplantae; phylum Streptophyta; class Magnoliopsida; order Poales; family Poaceae; genus Aegilops; species Aegilops bicornis. Next base: position 414,782,856 of record CM038672.1, read on the forward strand.
GGTGGCCGTTGATGCCTTTGGTAGGCACGGGGCCACCCAGGACTGAACCCAAAGGGGGTGTTGGTCGGAGTGGCTGGGAGAGTGTCATGGCAGTAGATCGGTTCTGTCGGAATGCCATTGGTCCACCCGAATGGGAGTGCGAGGCCATGGATTCCGTCGTGTGGGTAAAGTGCACTACCTCTGCAGAGTGTGTGTGTTCAATCTATCGATAGCCGCGTCCTCGGTCATGGGCATAAGTTCATACTAGGACACACCGTTCAATCAACACTCACATGACGGAATGACTTATAGGTTATTTATATGATGATACATTGTGAGCAGTAACAGTGGCAGGATGTTGATGATGATGTTGGGATGATCTCGAGGATGATCATTCAGTTTGTGGTATGGTCACGAGGTGATCATGTGGATGTTTTGATCACAAGGTGATCAGGTGGATCATGAGGTGATCAGCATGGTATATTGCTTGGCCGGTTAGCCAAGTGTGAGATGGTTCATTGAGATTAAGATGTTGGTTTATCAGTATTTTAGTAGTTTCATATCATGCTTAGTAGTTGCTTCCGCATCTTAGTAATTCTTAATTTATTAACCTGTTTAATGTTATGTTGTTGTCTTGCCTTGATGCTTTTGGTTGTTGTGAGCTTGCAAGTACATTCAATGTACTGACCTGGCGTGTCATGCCAGATTGCAGGTGATGAAGTGATTGATTGATTGCTTGTCGAGGTTTCCATGTGTGCGAGCTAGATCGTGTCCCAGCCAGAGTCCCTGCGGAGTGGAGTTCACCACCTTCGTCGTTGTTCTACTGCTAGAAGTATTCCGCTGTTACGAGTTGTTCTGCTGCTAGCATAGAGCAAGTGTAGTATCCGCAGGTGTAGTGTCGTCGTGCTGATGTGATTCGTTGTAACATCAGATTCGTGTATTTATTATCCTTTGTAATAATAGCTAATTTCTTCTATGTCAAGTAGTGTCGTATTCCAGAAGACTTCATCTTGATCTCTGGCTGGAATACGGGGCGTTCCGGTTTCTCTAAGCCGGGGTGCCACATTGTACGAAGTTGTGATGGCAAAGTAATAAAAGCGATGGATTGCATAAGAAAGGTTGCTATCATAAGGGGCAATATAACATGATGTTCTTTTGCACTAAGAGATTGAGCATACAAACCTAAAAGCGCATGACAACCTCTGCTTCCCTCTACGAAGGGCCTATCTTTTACTTTATGTATTTACTTGTTACTAGTAAGTATGCACGTGCAACGCACGTCTTGCCTAATATTATAACCGCACATTCACACATATAACATGTGTTAGAATATTTTAATATAAACTACATATGGATTGAAATGAGTGAACAAACACACTAAAACATGTCTATAACTCTCTATATATACATCCGATTCACAAAACATAGTTTTAAAACCATTATGTAGACACAGAGAAACAAAAATTGCAGAGAAATAACTAAATAACTCATGAAAGTCCGAACTTCGTCCAATATGATCCTCAACTTCTCGAGAGGACATCAAAGGATGACAGTAATCTTTAACTCATTGTTGGCGATGGTCTTAAATGTAATTAGTACAGCGTGCCAACCTCATGTCATGTCTTGTGAGGAACTTCTTCCATCCTTGCTTGAAGAATAAGCGGCCGTCCGAGTGAGGTGTCATACTCGGTCCTCCTGAAGCTCTCTTTGCCCAACCTTAGTCTCGCCAGCCCATGCTTCGGGGTGTCCAAACAAGGGGCAACTTCTTTGTGAATTTTTTGGCTGCTCCATAATGTACACACACAAAAATTATTAGGTTGGCCATTCCGGGTGTCTAAACAAAAAGACCAACTGAGGAAATAGTGAAAACATACATACCATCATATGTAGTTTGACGTTAGTCCTAGTGAAGTGGTGTACGACGAATGGCCATGTGGCCCATGGTGGAGCGGCAATAGGTTACACAAGTTAGCTATGGCATAATGACAATTAGCTAATTGAACTATGCATGACAAAATACAAGACTAAATGGGGATAAGGCACAACAAATATGTCCCAAAAAAGGACCAGCTACTCAAGGAAATGAAGTTTCAAAATAATTGACAACTCTTAAACTTTCGTAGAATACCGATTAATGGACAGATTATAGCAACACAAAAATATAATGCAAGTTGTAGGATAGGTGAAGAGAGGAAACCAGGTATCTAGCTCTAAGCAAAAACTCAGTCACAAATTCCTATGTGTGTCAATCTAGTTTGGAACACCCTACTACTCTGAATTTCCATCGAGCAAGAGCATGACTATGTTTTCGCAAAAATCTTCCCAAGCTAAAATCCGCTCCTCGTAAAGCGGCAAGTTGCTAGTGGAAACACATATCATAGCTGATCAACAAACATGACATTTTGTCTCTGAATACATTCAAGTATCAATTGAATGACATATTGACAATAGAGAGAATGACAAGATCGGTAATTGAATAGTCATTTCTCTTGGTTCCTTTCAAGCTTATCTGGTTTGTGATCCTAACAAATGTGTAGTTCATCAACCTCAGTAATACCAAACCCATATCCTTCTCAGCGTCCTTATGCAAGAATAGGGAGCGAACCAACTTACCTCGTGGAAAGAAAAAAGAAAGGACAAGGATGCAAGGCGAGGGGAAGTTCCAGTTGATGTCGATGGAAATGGGCTTGATCTCCTTCGGTGCAAAGTGGAGATGGCGGTGCCAATCAAATCACGTGCATCATCCATATTGTACACCGATGCCTACAATTTCTGAATGAGATCATATCATTGAAAGAAAAAACAAATAGACTGAAAAAAAATATAGTAAGGACAGATTGTTTTGAGGGAATATGACTAAAAACACCGATTGACAAAGAGAAAAATAATAAAACAAGAGGGTCTCAAGGCGATATATAACTAAAATCTCAGGATCGGGAGATCAAGTGTGATGCATTTGTGTCCTAACACTTTCGCATTCAAATAAGGAAGTGTTCTCATATCTAGATATGCAGATGGATTTATTGGGCAATCGAGTTCTAGCAACATAATGGCTAACATATTAAAAGAAAGTATTGTCTTTGAAGTGGATTTTTGAGGCAAATGTGAACACTTATTTACTAAGTTATAACTGTTCACATTGTCACATATAATATTCTATAAATAAGTGTTATATATATGTTGATTAGGTACAAACTCCATACCATGTTACTCTTCAGATAATCTTCGGGAAACAACCAAATTTGTAATATCTTGAAATGGTGTACGTGCTTGTACGTCAATGGACCTTGCTAAATGGAGTTTTCCGTGCCTTCATTCGTAGATGCTTTTTTTATAGATGACCGATCATGCACAAATTAAATCGAGCTGCTGCATCATAGAGTATATCATAAAAAATGTTGGTACGGAGTTACATGGCAGCATATATGTTTGGACAATAAAAGAAACTGAAATGATTTGTAGGCATAAACACAAAAACTTGGTGGTGGGGATTTATGCATAAACACAAACACTTGGTAGTCAAGATTTAGGATTTCCGTCTCCTCCTCTGTGCAACCACCACTACCGAGGTTGCCGTCGCTGGTCTTTCCTCCTCCCTGCGTGTCGATCTGTAGTGATGGTGTCACTTCCATGACCATCCTTAGTAGATCCAACTTGTCATAGCCGGATTCATGCAGATTGAGGTCACCGTCACCGGATCCGTGCAGATCGAGGTTGTGTTCACCAGATCCATGCACATCCAACTCTCCATAGGCCTCTTGACAATGGTAAAATTATTGTCCTTTTCGACTATTTTTCCGAGCGCAACATTTAGTTATATCCTTGTTGTCAAAGTGAAACTGCAGATAATGCCTCTTATGTATGCATTCCTAACAGCTTAGATCGGCCTTGTTATTCTCCTTGTAAATATAAGGAATTTGTTTAGTCTTGCAAGTTGCTCTTTTCCAACATACAACCACGCTTTTATGAATATTTACTTGCTTCATATACCATACATTTTTCGTAGTGCAACAATTGTTTGTCTTTGGAACTAACATGTTTGAAACAGAAATTATTGTTTTCCATGCACCCGTTACATTTTTCTCACACTAATAATCTTTTTTGTTGCGTATGAACAAAAAATTGGATAGAATTTAAATATCTACGTGAGAAGAGTGTCGTTGACTACTTCTTTTTCACATCGGATCAATTATTCCTTGTCGACAAAATTTCTGCATGTATCACCGGTATTGTTGCAGAGTCCATTTCTATCCCGGAAAGCATGCAATCTAAAGGGTAAACATGCATTTCCTTAACTGCCCCGCTCTTGGCCATCTATGAGCTGTGTGCTTGCATTGGATCGAGGTCACAAGACCCACTTGAAGCAACCCGTGGCTGCTATTTAGGTGATTTCTCTGCATAATTTTTTGTTTATCTAAGCCGCAATTTTTTGGTTGATTCATTCAACTTTATAGCTGCATAAAGGGCACTAACAGATTTCTGCTCGATTGGAATGTTCAAACCATCAAAATAGAGAATGAAAAGCCTTGTAAGCATAAACACAAACACTTGGTGGTCAGAATTTTCTTTTGGGGATTATTCTATTTATGCTAGATCGGAGGCATGAATCAACAAAAAGAATGCCTATGCACCAACACAAGGATCCTAGCTCATTCCACGGGATGGTACGGTGGGCGAGATAATTTATCAATCTTCTATGCTTTAAAGGAAAAAAAACCGAATGAAGCTACTAACCTTTGTCCGCCCGGGCTGAGGGCATGCGATGGTGCTCCACTTGGGGAGGAAGGAGCTTGGCTGGCATCAGGGAGCACCACGACAGCAGGGAGGCCCATGTCGTGGCACACCGGAAGCGGGAGGAACGCGCCGCCTTCACGCACGCGCCCCCCACCACAGAGCCGCCATGGAAGCGCCGGCTCCCGTAGCTTCACCGCCGCCTGCACCCAGCGTCGCTGCCCTGGCCGCCCGTCGCATCCTGCGCTGCAACCGATGATTGAGGGAGGAAAGGGACCCCGCCGCCGACGACACAGGCCGAGCCCGTTGCGTCTCGCGCCGCCGCCGCTCCTTGATGGAGGAGAGGCACCACTCCGCCCCATTGACGTAGGCCGAGCTCACTGCATCCCGCTCCGCTGCTGCTGCTCGAGGGAGGAAGGGTCGTGCGCCGCCAGGTGTGTGGGATTTATTTTAGCGAGGGGCGGCGTCGCGGCGACGAGCCGGCGATAGGTGCGAGGAGGCAGGGGCAAGAAGAGAAGCTATCGCGGAGAAGAAAAGAGATGCGGGCGCGGATTCCAAACAATCGGCATTGGCAATAGCGATCGTGCAACAGAGTGCCGCGAGGTTGGCGTGCAGGAAGGAGACAACGTGTAGGGGAGCAGATTTCGTTATGTTTCCTTAGATAGCGATCAGAATTGCATGATTAGAGGGGACGTGGGACTGGTAGGTAGAATATTCCTCTGGTGGAGTACGGTCAGCCACTAAAAATTGCTAAGTCCACTCCATAATGTTATTAGATCAATATTGGCTGTTAGATTGAGATATGTGGGACTAATCGTGTGGTGTTGATCGGTCAGTGCGGTGTTATGGGACAATTTGCTGGGTGCACTTAAGAAAATTCTTGTTTAATTGTTTAATAGTAGTGGAGATGCAAGAGTCAAAGTATTTTCTTCTATCCTTTTATTTATTTTCTCTTTGGCAAGCATCATGTGGTGGGGAAAGATCTAGGCACATACATCCAGTTGGATATGAGTAGACATGAGTTATTATTGTTGACATCACCCTTGAGGTGAATGAGTTGGGAGGCGAAACTATAAGCCCCTATCTTTCTATGTGTTCGGTTGAAACTTTTTGCTCATGTGTATGCGGTGAGTGTTAGCAATCATCGAATATTAAATGATGCTTGAGTATGTGGACTTGCCAAAAGGCTCCGATACGAGACCCTTCCTGAACATATGATGAATTTACAAAGTTGACTGAGAACATAGTTTATTGGTTTTCAATAGAGTTTAAGCTTTTACTTCATTGTTGTGATGAATCGTTACTTATTAATTAGAAGTTACTCCCTCTGTAAACTTTTCTAAGATCGTTTACAATTTTAAGACACAACTGGCAAATGGGGAAATGGATAGTTTTACCCTTGATTTGAAATTTGAGTCGTCTTCCTCCTCCAGAGCTCGCGTCGTCTTCTTCTTACAGGAGCTCGCCCGTCTTACTTCTCCAGCTTCCTTCTCTAGCATGCCGTCTTCCTCCTACAGGAGTTCGCGTCGTCCCCTTCATCCAAGCGCTCGGGCCCCGCCTGTAGGCACTCGCACCCTTCGTCCAGGCACTCGGTCCCAAGCCCAGCTGCCCAGTTTGGCCACCGCTGCGCCCGCTTGGTTGCCGCCCCCGCCCAGCTTGGTCGTCGCCGCCCCAGATTGGTCCTCGCCGCGCCCAGCCCACCTAGCTCACCGCCGCCACAGCAGCACGTTGCTTCCACGCAGGTTCCCCTCGCCTCTCCCCTTGCACAACAGCAGAACTCAGATCAATTCTTGTGTGCAATCTGACAAATCGATTGGAGTACAAATCCGACTAATTTCACAATTTTCTGCACAGTATCACTTGTGGGCAATCTTACAAATCAATTCTTCTGTAATCCATAGAGTACTCCTGCATTTGAGAAAAAACAAATCGATGTGTTCTCATGGAAGATTCTTTTCATGAAATTTGCTCATGTAAGAATGAGAAAGCAGATGTGCACTTCTGTAGCGATAGGGGCATGCTCTCAATTGATCTTAGCTTCAAACAGACTGAACTGAACTGATAGGGGAGACAAGGAGATGTTATGGCGTACCTGGGATTTGAGGAGGGGGCGATGCCCAACCTACGACTCCTCTATCTCCATAGGCAAGGAACTAGCTGAGTTGGAAATTAATCTGGTCGATTCCCTTAACTAGGCTAGGCATCTAGCTAAGTTGGAAATTAATCTGGTCGGAGCATGTGATGTTTTCCTTTGTTCCAATTTCTGCTTCTGAACATATTCAAGAAGATTTGCCATCCGATTACAGGATGAATGGTGGATAATCTGATGAAATCTTCAGGCCATTAACACCACATCTAGTGAAATGCCAAGGAAATTTGTCTTAGCTTCAAACAAACTGAACTAAATTAGTCTTAACTTCAAACAATGCATCACATGATCATTCTAGTGCCCACTTGATTCTAATGTTCCCACCCGAATCAAGCGAATCGTACGCGACTGCAAAATGCCAAGGATTACTAGATTCAGCAGATTGACACTGAATTTAGAAATGGATCAGTTGAATGATCCTAGAGTACTCCTGCATTTATATATAAATAAAAGGAGGAGTACCATGAAGGAGCATTTTGTCTCTACAGCAGCATTACTATGAATCTGTACAACGACATCTAATGATACTCCATATTTTTTTTATCTAACAGAGTATTACAAAGAGTTCAAATTTATTTGGTCAAACTGGGCAAATGTATATGAATCTCTACAGCTGAATAAGCTAATGCATATAAATTCACACTATTTTGCATTTCTACTCTTATTCAGAAACTACTCCATATAAATTCAGCAGGTAATTCTTCAAACAGGAACCATATTCACATTATCGTACAGGAAATGAATTGTACAAATGTTGTCCATTTTAAATGCATATCTGATGTTTTAGCTTATAAACCGAACCAATTCTGAACCATATAAACTGAAGATTGTGTCATTTGATAGATTTGTTCATGCAGATATAAGCAAGAGCAGCATCGACGCAATAACAGTAGCAACACAATGGCAGCAGCAGTCACTCAATCAAGTACTCCATCAACAAATTTGCAGCAATAGCTCAAGCAAGTACTCCAGCAACAAACACAGTAGCAGCAGGAGTAGCTCAAGCAACAACAGCAGCAGTAAATTAGCAGCAACATCAGCAACATCACGAAGATGATGAACTTTGACCTGAATTGTTCTCCACCAGAAGAGGATGATCCTGGACCTCAAGCAAGTACTCCACCTACAGGAGAAGAAGTTGATATGGAACTCCAAGAAGAAGTTGACACAGAACTCCAGGAAGAAGTTGATATAGAACTCCAAGTAGAAGATGCAGTGCATGGTCAAGTAGCAGGTACTCCTGCTAGCCACTCTAGCTAGCTACCCACAACATGTGGTCTATCTTGTGATCACCAAGGCCTCCATCACTTACCTAATTTTCTTTTCTTTTGCTACTGTAAGTGGTCAGCAGTTACATAGGCAAAGAAAGTCAATGCCATATTAGCAGAGATATGCTGCCTCCATGGCACTACATACCCTGAATCTGGCTAGGCGTGGAAAATTCAAAATAAATGACAAGAAGGATGTTGCTCAAATTTTTCAAGTTGGTGTTCAACATATTCGAAAAATCTGGACGATAGTAGAGCAACAAAAAGCACTTGGTCAGGAGGTGAATGTGTCCACCAGAAGGAAAGGAAGATGCAGAAGAAAAGGAAAGGATGATACTCTATCCAAAATCCCCACAGTTCCTTTGAATCAAAGGTCGACTCTCAGGTCACTTGCTCGCCAATTGGGTGTCATTCATACTACACTCTACAAAAAACTCAAGCTTCGCAAGATTAGGAGGCACTCCAATCGTTTGAAGCCATTCTTGAAAGAAAAGAATAGAGGAGAAAGGATCAAGTTTTGTTTGTCAATGCTTGACGAGAGCACCTTAGCAGCTCCAAGACCTAAATTCATCAGTATGCACAACAGTGTGCATATTGACGAAAAGTGGTTCTATATGACAAAATGAACAGATGCTACTACCTCCTCCCTGAGGAAGATGACCCGGTCAGAACTGTTCGAAACAAGAACTGTATTGGGAAAGTGATGTTTCTGACCGCCGTTGCTCGACCTAGATATGATGTTGAAGGCAATATGACATTCTCAGGTAAAATTGGTGTCTGGCCCTTTGTGTAAGAGATTCCCGCTGCCAGAAGAAGTGAATATAGAGCAAGAGGTACCATTGAAATCATGTCCACAACATGAACCAACGGGTAATGAGGAGGTATATGATAGAAAAAGTGGTTCGAGAATAAAGGAAGTTTGGCCCGTAGATGATACTAATCCAATATTGATCCAGCAAGATAACGCGAGAAAGCACATTCTTCCCGATGATGCAGAGTTTGCAGAAGTTGTGGCTACAACTGGTCTGGACATTAAAATAATAAACCAGCCTCCAAATTCTCCTGATCTAAACGCACTTGATCTTGGATATTTCAGGTCCCTTGAGTCTTTGATCGATTGTAGGGCACCCACGACTATCAAAGAACTAATTCAAGGTGTACAGGAAGAATTTGATGAGTATGATGCCGGGAAACTCAACATAATATTTCTAACACGTCAGACCATCATGGTAGAGGTGATGAACCATGGAGGAGAAAATTCATACAAAATTCCACATTTGCGCAAGGAGAGATTGGAAAGGCAAGGAATCCTACCCCTAGGATTCACTTTCCCCGTGAAATTTATGAAAATGCCATGGAGATTCTAGAACAAGATATCATGGAGTAATGGAGTATGTCGAGACTTGCAATGCTTGCAACTCTTGTTGTGGAGTATGTTGAGACTTGTAGTGCTATGATGAAACTTGTTTGTGGAAATGCATTCATGAGACTTGTATTGTTTGTGGACATGGATTATTTGTGAGTATGAAATGGATTACACTGTGTTGTTTGAAATGGAGTACTCCATATATGTTGTTTGAAATGGAGTGTGCAAGTTTCTAAAATTATATGCAAGCTTCTGAAATTGTATGCAAGTTTCTTAACTTTATGGAAATTTCCAAATTTTATGTGGAAGTTTCTGTTTTTTTAAGTTTTCTGAATTATATGGAAGTTTTTGAATTTATTGAAGTTTTCTGAATGAAGAAGAGTGGAGAGGAGAGGACAAGAGTGGAGAGGAGAGTGGAGAGCAAAGGAGAGGACAGGAGCATTCTCTGCAACTACTCCATGAGCAACACTAGATTAGCTGCATAGTCTATTTTCAATTAACAGTAAGCAAGCAACTCCAGCAAGCAATATTCTACTCCAAGTACCAAATGAAAATTTTCTACACAATCATGCTCACTAAATATTCTTCTCTAGCAAGCAATATTCTAGTTTTGCTTAATCTATTTTCAGTTAATAGTAATCAAGCAAATAAACTGTGAACCATCAGTAGATTCATTCAGAAACTTTCATGAGTACTCCTTGTTGGAAAGCTCGCTGGTCAATTAACAGTAAATAGTGAACCACTAGTAGGAGTAACTAGTGAAGCTTGCTAGAGTATTTTGAATCTCTAGTGAAGACTCTTGCAAAAATTGACTCAGGAGCAAAGACAAAACACAAAATCTGAAGTGACATCATCAGTAGTGCCCTGGTTGCTCTGTATACATCTACTAGTCCCTCCATGTTCCTAATTTTTGTTTAGAACATCATTTAATTTCTGTAAATAATCATCACTCTACAGTGCATGAAGATCCTATCCCAAGTCTGTCTTAACAACAAAGTGCAGAATTGAAATAATCATCAGAGCACACAATCTAAAGTAGAGAACCCAAGCAGAGCATGAACAAGTTTTTCTTAGCATCTCTGAAGCAAAGCACATAATCAGAGCACACAAGGGGACGAAGATGAAGTCTGACCTGATCTGCAGATGAAGATGAAGTTGAAGTCGCCTAGCAGCTCGAACTCCCCCTCGTTCGGCAGAGCAGCAACCGCATCTGCAGGACCTCCATGTCGTGTAGACCCGGCAACAGCTGCCGCATATCCAGTACCGGTGCTCCTCCGTGCAGGTCGAGGAAGTCGAGGAGCGCCAGCGTTTGTCGCCATCATCGTCGAACCGGAGAACGCTGCCACCATCGTCGAGCAGGACAAGGTTGTCTGCCCCGCACTACTCCCGCTCCTCCTCGACTTCAGCAAAAAAGTCAGCTTTGGCTTGAGTAGGAGAAGGTGGCGCACGCGATGCCGGTGAGAGGGAGAGGCGATGCTGGCGAAAGGGAGAAGCGGCGACATAGACACAAGCGAGTGGCATGGGCGAGAGGGAGAGTGGCGCGAGCCAGAGGAAGAGCGGCGCGGGCGAGCTAGGGATTTCAGAGTGAGTGATAAGAGGGAGGGGAATCGCGAGTGAGTGAGGCGAGGGAGGGGCAAAATGCGAAATGGCAAGATTTTCGTAGCATTACGAAATTTGAACTACAATTCCTAAATTCTCTTATAAAAGTTTAGGAAGGGAGTATATGATAAAGTCATGTGATAAGGTTCTATGATAAAGTTTGTAGCTGTTATAATAATAAGCATGATGCTTTTATGTCTGTATTTTATTTTTATTGACACCTCTCTCTCTAAGCATGTGGACATATTTTTGATTATGGTTTTCGCTTGAGGACAAGTGAGGTCTAAGCCTGGGACCACGATGCCCAGGTGCAGTGCCGACAAGTGACAACCCGAGTAGCATCGCAGTCCAAGGCTCTAAACTCGGCAATCATCTTACCAATCATCATCCCCTAGGCAGTTATAAACAGCACTAGGCGAGTGATTGCTGGGTCGTCTTCCTGGATAGTGATGGGATGGTCACATCCTAATTCTGCCACAACGGGGGAAAAGCAGAACTCCCACTTCTCCGCCACTTGCGGGAACTGGGATCGGAGGTGTATGATGGCCTCCACAGCAGCGACCTGAATGACCAACTCAGTAGTAGGCATGGGTCTGCCCTGGAAAATCAAGGACTGACCATCTTTCGCGGGTCCTGGGCAGATCTGCACTTTTGCCTGGTATTAGAGAAGGTGAGGAACGAGTTCTGATTGGAACACCAGGTAATCAGGGCTAGAATTATAGCCAAGGGATTTGGTGAGCATACGAGTAAGGAGGGGCAGAAAGCTAGCATGATTGACTATGAAGGTTTGGCTGTAAAAGGTGGGTGCTTTGAGAGAGCTAGCCATGGCTTTCCATCTGGAGCTACTAGCTAGCTTCTCTGCAGGGACATGGCTTACTGATCTGGGAGGGTTGCAGCTAGCAGGACGGGGTTTTTATAAGCAACTAGTCTGGGACACACCCGCATGGCATGGTTCATTTACCTTAATGGCAAAGGGTACGCTATGCGGCTGACCAAAAAGGATAGGGTTGCGGTCCAATCCACGGAAACTTAGGTGGCGATAGTGGGGTAGGGACGCGTTAGTTCCGACTATGCCACCTGTTGTGCAACAGTGGCCATGCCGGATGCCAGGGATGGGTCAAATCTATTAGGGTCATTACGGGTTGATGGTATTGGTGAACTAATGCTAGGGTAATCCTATGCCATCCTGGCTGCTCTGATACCATCTCCGATGCGACCACTGCGCTTCGGTGAGCTGCAGGGCCATGCGACAGTGTGGAAGAGGTCGTCGGCATGCACCGCATCCAGGGAGGGTAGCACAGGTGACGGAGGTGTATGGAAATGCGATGACAAGTGGCAATAAAGGACGGCGAGGCTCGGTGATAGGGTGGCTCCGGTGGGGGAAATGAATGGGCGACGGGTCAGGGAAGATTCCCGAAGAGTGGTGCGCCTCGGGGTGGGGTCTACGGCCATCGGGGATGGAGGAATGCGACGGAGAGATGGTGTCTGAGGGTGGCGGCCACAGCTAAATTGTGGTGCTCCGACGAGGGATTTGGTCGGGCGCGGTTGCTGGAGTGCCACAGAGAGAGAGGAGAGAAGGCTGAGAGGGTTGAGGCTGCTCGGGAAGGGTTCAGGGGCTATATATAGTCGAGGCGGGGAGCACCCGAGCCGGTCGCTGCCGGGCGAGTCCGGCCGAGGCTCTGCCGTGCTCAGAGGTCACGGGGGGAACAAGAACGCGACAAGGGGGAGCGAATGAAGGTCACGGAGCAGCACAATGCCAAGGGCACGGGGTTGAAGAGGACAGTGAGGAGGAAGACGATGGTGCTCACGAGCGTGTACTGTGCAGTGATGGGGACGGCTCATCGGGGAAGAAAACGGAGGAGGAAAGGGATCCTGAGGGAAGAGGACGTCATGGGGGAACTGTTGGGCATGATTGGACAAGCCAGGGTTGGCCAGAGGAGGCTTGCCGGTGAAAACAATGGCTAGACCACCGTTTTGGCTGGCACCACCCGTGCTCACCATAGACAAGGCACGTCCTGGCCTCCTCCTGGCTGCCGACTCATGTCTACAGGGTGGCTCAATGCTCTAGAAGATGAGATGTGAGACTGGAACCAGCCAAAAGGCACTGTTGAGTGAGAAACTTGCTGGAACAATTTCCAACAAGCAACTGTTTGATGATGATAATGGTTAGCAGAGCTCCATTGGACCTGCGGTTTGGAGGGGTGTGATCAACTACTAAGGTGACCATTGTGCCAGAATACCAGCCCAAAACGATGAGTTTAGATGGTACTTCCTTTGCAACATGCCCAACTGGCCAGAAATGCAAATGAGGGTGCTGGGGGGAAATGGCTAAGTAGAATGAGCTGAGTTTTGGTGGAGGGTGATGATATAATCATGAGAGTCTGCTGGAAAAGTTTCAGCTCATTTTCATCATCCATGAAGGTACTTCCTTCACAGACAAGCAATCTGAACAGGAACTTACATATTTCACTTGGGACATTTGGCTTGATGAAATGATCTGGTTCTTGGTATCCATGGGTGATTTACCAATGTTAATCAGCCTGAAAAATTACAGCTCAAAAAGATCAAGGGGTCAAGCACTTCCTTTGCAAAAATTTCAGACATGGCAAAGTCTTGCATTTGATCATGTGCTCAAATTATGAACTGTGAAGCATGGGTTTAGATGGAAATGGTGAAGATACAGAAAGGACAAGCTCCACAAATTATTTGAGAATTTTGTTGTCTACCAAAATGGTAGTTCCTATGGAAAATGGCAGAAATGCAATATTGGCTTAAAACAGGAAAAGACAATTTCCCTTATTTAATTATGGACAATATTTTTAGGAGAGCTTAATATGGTCAAAAATAATATTCTACAAGTTTTTAGGGGCTTTGGAGACAGATAGATATTTTCCTGGATTTAATTCCCTTAAACAGCAGAAAAAGGAATTAATTTGTAATGAAAAATATTGCAAATGACTTGGCAATATTTTTGCATATCTAGGGTTTATGGGTGTAGAAAGATCTCCAGGGGTATTTGGAGTATCAACACATCAAAGGAAATGGTGGCTCCTTTCTAATCACAAAGGAAATATTCTAATTCCAACAATTGGAACTAAGGTTTGGATGGGTTTGATGGAGTTTGAGATGATACAAATAAGGTCCTGCACAACATCAAAGGTAGAGGCAAGGTTTTGAAAGGTTGAAAGTTGCCTGGATTCTCAGAATCATCCAACAAACTATGGAGAAAGATTTTGAGAAGAATGCTAGGAAGGAATAACAGCACAAAAATTGATAACCCAATTTTTGGGTTGTTACACTGTGGAGTAGTTATTATATGATGGGTTGCTAGACTGACAGAATTTTAAACCCTAGTTTATGCGCTACTTCGTAAGGGACCGATTTGGATCCAAATGTTTAATGCTATGGTTAGATTTTGTCTTAATACTTTCCTCATAGTTGCAAATGCTTGCGAGGGGTTGATCATAAGTGGGAGGTTTGTTCAAGTAAGAACAACACCCAAGCACCGGTCCACCCACATATCAAATAATCAAAGTAGCGAACGCGAATCAAAGCAACATGATGAAAGTGACCAGATGAAATTCCCGTGTGCCCTCAAGAACACTTTGCTTATTATAAGATACCGGTTTGGCATGTCCTTTTCCACAAAAGGATTGGGCTACCTCGCTGCACTTTATTTACCATTACCGTTACTTGCCTGTTACAAATTATCTTGCTATCAAACTACCTGTTACCAACTATTTCAGTGCTTGCAGAAATTACCTTGCTGAAAACCAATTGTCATTTCCTTCTGCTCCTTGTTGGTGTGACACTCTTACTTATGAAAGGACTATGATTGATCCCCTATACTTGTGGCTCATCACGTAGCAGCAGGGGATCGCTCGGGTTCAGTAAGCGAACGCCTCTCCCTTGGGTTTACTTAGAGCCAACGCCTCGCAAACACACGCGCCTACATATGAGAGAAAAGTTCAAACCACACTGCATCGCTCGGCCCCGACCATCCACCGTAACCGGGAACTTCGTGAAAATTTCCTCGCCCTCACTTCTACCATGATTTTTTATGTTATGGACGGCCCAAAGAATGTCATGCAGGTGCGTCCCCGGCCCGCCCAGGGCGAAAAGACCATTTTCTGTCATGATTTTTTGTCATAGAAGTAGGAGCCCACCACATCTATGATGATATGTGTTTTTATCACGATTATCGTCATAGAAGTGTCATAACCATGACAGAAAAAAATTCATTCGGGCCAAAATGTCACGGATGTGTCTTTTTTTAGTGTATAATAGCATGGAACAATAAAAAATTATAGATACATTGGAGATGTAACAATTACCTCACCTAAAAAAATCATATCATTACAAGCACATGGACAGCCAATAAGGGGTCTTACATCATAATCCATTCACACACATGACACAACATACAAGTGTACTAATCTAATGAGAGTTTGAACTGGTATCTAAAGAAGAACTGAGATTACCTTGGGCTTCATATAGCAGAAGCAGCAGGGCCAACTCTGTCTCCAAGGGCAACTTTCTTACTACCTCCATTGCCTGGTTTGCTTGCATAATGCATCCATCTAATTGCATTGTTTCCAGCCGCAAGATCGCGATTACCTCTTTACTGGCAGCCACACCCTCTCTTTTTGCCTCCAGTAGAGCCTTAAGAACTATAATTATCATGCTCTCCAATGGGGTTTCCTCTAAAATGCTACCATGTGGATGGCACACTGCTTCCACAAATAGATCTTGGGGTTTCCGGTTTACCTTCTTGACTAATGGACTCACTAGAGGAAGCAGCAGCAGAGGCGGGGACATGGAAGTGATACGTCTCCAACGTATCTATAATTTTTTATTGTTCCATGCTATATTATATTCTGTTTTGCATGTTTGATGGGCTTTATTATACACTTTTATATTATTTTTGGGACTAACCTATTAACCAGAGGCCCAACCCAAATTGCTGTTTTTTTTGCCTATTTTAGTGTTTCCCAGAAAAAGAATATCAAACGGAGTCCAAACGGAATGAAACCTTTGGGAACGTGATTTTTGGAACAAACGTGATCCAGAGGACTTGGAGTCCACGTAAAGAAAGCAACGAGGAGAGCACGAGGCAGGGGGGCACGCCTACCCCCCAGGCGCGCCCTCCACCCTCATGGGGCCCACTTTGCTCCACCAACGTACTTCTTCCTCCCATATATACCTACGTACCCCCAAACCATCAGGGGCATCCACAAAAACCTAATTCCACCACCGCGACCTTCTGTTGCCATGAGATCCCATCTTGGGGCCTTTTCCGGCGTCCTGCCGGAGGGGGCATTGATCACGGAGGGCTTATACATCAACACCATAGCCTCTCTGATGATGTGTGAGTAGTTTACCTCAGACCTTCGGGTCCATAGTTATTAGCTAGATGGCTTCTTCTCTCTCTTTGTATCTCAATACAAAGTTCTCCTCGATTCTCTTGGAAATCTATTCGATGTAATCTTCTTTTGTGGTGTGTTTGTCAAGACTGATGAATTGTGGGTTTATGATTAAGTTTATCTATGAACAATATTTGAATCTCCTCTGAATTCTTTTATGTATGATTGGTTATCTTTGTAAGTCTCTTCGAATTATCAGTTTGGTTTGGCCTACTATATTGATCTTTCTTGCAATGGGAGAAGTGCTTAGCTTTGGGTTCAATCTTGTGGTCTCCTTTCCAGCAGGGGCAGCAAGTCACGTATTGTATTGTTGCCATCGAGGATAAAAAGATGGGGTTTATATCATATTGCATGAGTTTATCCCTCTACATCATGTCATCTTACTTAAAGCATTACTCTGTTCTTATGAACTTAATACTCTAGATGCATCTTTGGATAGCGTCGATGTGTGGAGTAATAGTAGTAGATGCGAGAATCGTTTAAATCTACTTGTCGCGGACGTGATGCCTATATACATGATCATACCTAGATATTCTCATAACTATGCTCAATTCTATCAATTGCTCGACAATAATTTGTTCACCCACCGTAATACTTATGCTCTTGAGAGAAGCCACTAGTGAAACCTATGGCCCCCGGGTCTATTTTTCCATCATATTAATCTTCCAACACTTAGTTATTTCTATTGCCATTTATTTTACTTTGCATGTTTATTTCTCTTTATTATAAAAATACCAAAAATATTACCTTATCATATATATCAGATCTGACTCTCGTAAGTGACCGTGAAGGGATTGACAACCCCTTTATCGCGTTGGTTACGAGGTTCTTATTTGTTTGTGTAGGTGCATGGGACTCGAGCGTGGTCTCCTACTAGATTGATACCTTGGTTCTCAAAAACTGAGGGAAATACTTACGCTACTTTACTGCATCACCCTTTCCTCTTCAAGGGAAAACCCTTGGCAAGAAGGATTTCTGGCGCCGTTGCCGGGGAGATTCATGCCAAGTCAAGTCAAGATTTGATTTCCCGACAATGAGCCATTTCTGGCGCCGTTGCCGGGGAGTCTACGCACAAGTCAAGACATACCAACTACCCATCACAAACTCTTATCCTTCGCATTACATTATTTGCCATTTGCCTCTCATTTTCCTCTCCCCCACTTAACCCTTGCCGTTTTATTCGCCCTCTCTTTTTCGTTTACCTTCCCTTCACCATGTCGGAATCAGAAAGGTTTGGGGTTTCTCTCCCGAGTTTTAGTGCTTTGGACAATCCTGCTATTCTATCTAAACTCATAAACGATGATGCTATGGAAAAACCCGCCGGAGTTATCAATGAGAGTCTTAATAATTTTTATGAAGATGATTCCGGATTTTTTCATAATTTACTCGATGAATCTCTAAAATATGCTTGGGATAGACTATTAAGGATTCGGGCTAGCTATGTGCCCCAATACCAAATTGAAATTTACTAAAAGAGCCTTTATGTTGCCCTACCTTCTTCGTTTAAGCATGTCTTAGATTCTATTTTTGAAGAAGGTTTTCTTGAAGGGGATGTCGTAGATACTTATGAAAAGACGAAGACCATATCTGGGCACCCCATGAATGAGAAATTTGAATTTACATCTCTTTTGCTTTCTTACCAAAACAAATCTATCAAAGAGATAAAGGCTAGCTTAGATGCAAATTTCCGTAACTTGCTTAATCTTTCTTCTACGATTAATAGCCACGTGCTTTATCAAAATAGAAAGATTAATTCCATAGATAATAAGTTTGCTCTCTTCTTCCCTAAAACCAAAGATGGCAATACCTAGATCTATCCTTGCTTTTATGCCTAGCTAGGGGCGTTAAACGATAGCGCTTGTTGGGAGGCAACCCAATTTTATTTTCAGTTCTTTGCTTTTTGCTTATGTTTAGGAATAAATATTTGATCTAGCCTCTGGTTAGATTTTTTTTATGTTTTAATTAGTGTTTGTGCCAAGTTAAACCTATTGGATCTTCCTGGATAATAGTTATTTGATCTGAAAATTCCAGAAACTTTCTGTTCACGAAAACAATTGTTAAAAATCACCAGAACATGATAAAATATTGATTCCAATTGCAATAGATCAATAAACAAATTGTCTAGGTCGTCCTATTTTGTTAGCTTTTTTTGAGTTCCATAAGTTTGCGTTAGTTACAGATTACTACAGACTGTTCTGTTTTTGACAGATTCTGTTTTTCGTGTGTTGTTTGCTTATTTTGATGAATCTATGGCTAGTAAAAGAGTTTATAAACCATAGAGAAGTTGGAATAAAGTAGGTTTAACACCAATATAAATAAATAATGAGTTCAATACAGTACCTTGAAGTGGTGTTTTGTTTTCTTTCGCTAACGGAGCTCACGAGATTTTCTGCTAAGTGTTGTGTTGTGAAGTTTTCAAGTTTTGGGTAAAAGATTTGATGGATTATGGAACAAGGAGTGGAAAGAGCCTAAGCTTGGGGATTCCCATGGCACCCCAAGATAATCTAAGTACACCAAAAAGCCAAAGCTTGGGGATGCCCCGGAAGGCATCCCTCTTTAAATCTACTTCCATCGGTAACTTTATTTGGAGCTATATTTTTATTCACCACATGATATGTGTTTTTCTTGGAGCGTCTTGTATGATTTGAGTCTTTGCTTTTTAGCTTACCACAATCATCCTTGTTGTACACACCTTTTGAGAGAGACACACATAAATCGGAGTTTATTAGAATACTCTATGTGCTTCACTTTTTTTTGAGCTATATAGTTTTTGCTCTAGTGCTTCAATTATATCTTTTAGAGCATGGTGGTGCCTTTGTTTTATAGAAACTATTGATCTCTCATGCTTCACTTATATTATTTTGAGAGTCTTAAAACAGTATGGCAATTTGCTTTAATTATAATATCATGATAAATTTGATGCTTGATAATTGTTTTGAGATATAAAGGTGGTAATATCATAGTTGTGCTAGTTGAGTAATTGTGAAATTGAGAAATACTTGTGTTGGAGTTTGTGATTCCCGTAGCATGCATGTATGGTGAACCGTTATGTAACGAAGTCGGAGCATGAGGTATTTATTGATTGTCATCCTTTGTGTGGCGGTCGGGATCGTAGCGATGGTTAACTCCTACCAACCCTTCCCCTAGGAGCATGAGTAGTAGTACTTTGCTTCGAGGGCAAATAAATTTTTGCAATAAGTATATGAGTTCTTTATGACTAATGTGAGTCCATGGATTATATGCACACTTACCTTTCCGCAATTTTCTAGCCTCTTCGGTACCGTGCATTGCCCTTTCTCACCATGAGAGTTGGTGCAAACTTCGCCGGTGCATCCAAACCCCGTGATATGATACGCTCTATCACACATAAACCTCCTTATACCTTCCTCAAAACAGCCACCATACCTACCTATTATGGCATTTCCATAGCCATTCCGAGATATATTGCCATGCAACTTTCCACCGTTTCGTTTATCATGACACGCTCCATCATTGTCATATTGCTTTACATGATCATGTAGTTGACATCGTATTTGTAGCAAAGCCACCATTCATAATTCTTCCATACATGTCGCTCTTGATTCATTGCATATCCCGGTACACTGCCAGAGGCATTCATATAGAGTCATATCTTGTTCTAAGTATCGAGTTGTAAGTAAATAAAAGTGTGATGATCATCATTATTAGAGCATTGTCCCAAGTGAGGAAAGGATGATGGAGACTATGATTCCCCCACAAGTCGGGATGAGACTCCGGACTAAATAAAAAAAAGAGCCCATGAAAAAAAAGGGAAAGGCCCAAAAAAATGAGAGAAAAAGAGAGAAGGGACAATGTTACTATCCTTTTACCACACTTGTTCTTCAAAGTATCACCATGATCTTCATGATAGAGAGTCTCTCATTTTGTCACTTCCATATACTAGTGGGAAATTTCATTATAGAACTTGGCTTGTATATTCCAATGATGGGCTTCCTCAAATGCCCGAGGTATTCATGAGCAAGCAAGTTGGATGCACACCCACTTAGTTTCTTTTGTTTGACCTTTCATACACTTATAGCTCTAGTGCATCCGTTGCATGGCAATCCCTACTCCTTGCATTGACATCAATTGATGGGCATCTCCATAGCCCGTTGATTAGCCTCGTCGATGTGAGACTTTCTCCTTTTTGTCTTCCCACATAACCCCTATCATTATACCTTATTCCACCATAGTGCTATATCCATGGCTTGCGCTCATGTATTGCGTAAAAGTTGAAAAGGCTGAAGCGCGTTAAAAAGTATGAACCAATTGCTTGGCTAAAACCGGGGTTGTACATGATATGAATATTTTGTGTGGTGAAGATGGAGCATAGCCAGACTATATGATTTTGTAGGGATAACTTGCTTTGGCTATGTTATTTTGATAAGACATAATTGCTTGGTTAGCATGCTTGAAGTATTATTTTTTTATGTCAACATTAAACTTTTATCTTAAATCATATCGAATCTGAACATTTGTACCACAATAAGAAGAACTACATTGAAATTATGCTAGGTAGCATTCCACGTCAAAAATTCTGTTTTTTATCATTTACCTACTCAAGGACGAGCAGGAATTAATCTTGGGGATGCTTGATAAGTCTCCAATGTATCTATAATTTTTTATTGTTCCATGCTATATTATATTTTCTTTTGGATGTTTAATGGGCTTTATTATATACTTTTATATTATTTTTGGGACTAACCTATTAACCAGAGGCCCAGCCCAAATTGCTGTTTTTTTGCCTATTTCAGTGTTTCGCAGATATCGAACGGAGTCCAAACGGAATGAAACCTTCGGGAACGTGATTTTCGAAACAAACGTGATCGAGACGACTTGGAGTCCATGTAAAGAAAGCAACGAGGAGAGCACGAGGCAGGGGGGCGCGCCTACCCCCCCAGGCGTGCCCTCCACCCTCGTGGGGCCCATGTTGCTCCACCGACGTACTTCTTCCTCCTATATATACCTACGTACCCCCAAACCATCAGGGGCATCCACAAAAACCTAATTCCACCGCCGCAACCTTCTGTACCCGTGAGATCCCATCTTGGGGCCTTTTCAAGGCCCCGTCACCGAGGGGCATTGATCACGGAGGGCTTCTACATCAACACCATAGCCTCTCCGATGATGTGTGAGTAGTTTACCTCAGACCTTCGGGTTCATTGTTATTAGCTAGATGGCTTCTTCTCTCTCTTTGGATCTCAATACAAAGTTCTCCTCGATTCTCTTGGAGATCCATTTTATGTATTCTTCTTTTGCGGTGTGTTTGTCGAGACTGATGAATTGTGGGTTTATGATGAAGTTTATCTATGAACAATATTTAAATCTCCTCTGGATTCTTTTATGTATGATTGGTTATCTTTGCAAGTCTCTTCGAATTATCAGTTTGGTTTTGCCTACTAGATTGATCTTTCTTGCAATGGGATAAGTGCTTAGCTTTGGGTTCAATCTTGCGGTGTCCTTTCCCAAGGATGTTAGGGGCAGCAAGGCACGTATTGTATTGTTGCCATCGAGGATAAAAAGATGGGGTTTATATCATATTGCATGATTTTATCCCTCTACATCATGTCATCTTACTTTAAGCATTACTCTGTTCTTATGAACTTAATACTCTAGATGCATGCTGGATAGCGGTCGATGTGTGGAGTAATAGTAGTAGATGCAGAATCGTGTCGGTCTACTTGTCGCGGACGTGGTGCCTATATACATGATCATACCTAGATATTCTCATAACTATGCTCAATTATATCAATTGCTCGACAGTAATTTGTTCATCCACCGTAATACTTATGCTCTTGAGATAAGCCACTAGTGAAACCTATGGCCCCCGCGTCTATTTTCCATCATATTAATCTTCCAACACTTAGCTATTTCTATTGCCATTTATTTTACTTTGCATCTTTATTTATCTTTATTGTAGAAATAGCAAAAATATTACCTTATCATATCTATCAGATCTCACTCTCGTAAGTGACCGTGAAGGGATTGACAACCCCTTTATCACGTTGGTTGCGAGGTTCTTATTTGTTTGTGTAGGTGCGTGGGACTCGCGCGTGGTCTCCTACTGGATTGATACCTTGGTTCTCAAAAACTGAGGGCAATACTTATGCTACTTTCTTTGCGTCACCCTTTTCCTCTTCAAGGGAAAACCAATGCAGTGCTCAAGAGGTAGCAGAAGCGGCAGCAACAATGCATCAAAGATGAGGAATCGGAAAAGACGGCTGGTACGGGGAACCAAAGAAGATCGTGAGGCAACTCCCACTAGCACCACCAGCAGCAGACGGTGGCCGAAGCGGAAGAAAGTCATGTCATCGTGGGCAGCGCACGTGCGCGGAGCAGGTGGGTGGCCGAAGCGGCGGCGCAAGTGGGCACCAGCAGCAAGTGGGCGAAGCAGGTGGGAGACCATGGAGGCGGCACAGATGGGCAGATGGGCGGCCATGGTGGCAGCATAGGTGGGAAGCAGCAGCAGGTCACCAATGTCGCGACGGTGCGGGTAGGCGGCTTCGCAGTTCGCCTCCGTGGTGGAGGTGTTGGTCCCCGACTCGACGGTCGCCAGCGCAAGTGGGCGACGACGCGCGGGGGATGGGATGTAATCGAAGGAAGAAGACAGGGGTTTTTTTGTAAATGTTTGAAAGTGTGAGGTTTTTTGCAAAAAGGTAATTGTACAGTGCGGACGACATTCTTTTTCGGACGGAGGGAGTAGTTTTGAAGCCTCATGCACTAAACTGGAAGGGAAAGAACCTCTCTAAGCTAAGTCTAACTCAGCTTCACATTCTATTCAAAGCCCCCCATAAAAGATGTTTAGAACAACCAATCAGGGATACCATGATTTGGACAATCATCAAGCAAGATACAATACCTTTCATATGCTTTTACCAGGCTCTCATCGGGTCTCTGATCAAAATTTATAATCCAATACCTAGCTTTATAAGCCTACCTCTCTAGGTATTTGCGTGCTAGGAATGCCTTGGATAATTTTTCCCAAATGTCAAAGGTACCTACAGGGTGAGAGAAAGTAGCCATGCTTTCGCCGAGGTGGTTACAGAATGCCAAAATAATTTAAATTTCATATCATCAAAGATGAAAGCATTAAATTTAAATGTCCCTCATATCTCATTGAAACATTGCAAGTCAGTAAGGATCTTCATATTCCTCACCTTTGAATTGCTTACTGTGCAATAATTCAATTAAGCTTGGATTCAACTCATATGTTGCATCAGTGGGATTTGGTCCTAGTGATGTATTTCTTTTTCTCTTATAGGTGGTCCTGATAATTGCACTGCGGTGAGTTGGTAATGGTGTCCAAAGTCAGCCATGGTTGCCCTAGACCCACAAGCAACTTAGTACACAGAAATAAACCAGACTTAAAACAAAAAGAAAAGTGCCCGGCTCCCTGACAACAATGACAGAAAAAGCTTGATGGTTTGCAAGTGCATGTGGTTTAGTTGCAACTTTTTCAAAGAGTATCAATCCCACATGGGCGCATAAATCAGTCTTTATCTCTTGAGTGGTTTAAATGACACTGCCTGCAAGTTAAATGCGGTCCAAAGCAAAGTGAAGAGGATAAAAATATAAGGTGATTGTAGCTAAAGTGATTGTAAACTGTAGTGTAAAATAGAGCAACGCGAGATGTGAGTAGCGATTGTTCGAACCAAAAGGATTAAAGAATTCTATGGAGTCTGAATTCCTCACTAGTATGCAACTACACGACCGATGCCTAAGCACAGTACTACGTCAGATTCCTAAGACACTTTATATGTTTCTTTTTGTGGGCGGATCCAAGCACAAATACGTGCATACACATGGCAACCCTGTATCACATACGCCATTACCATTCATCCCCACTACGGTTACTGAATGATAATTAAGAGTTTCCCCGTGGGTGTTGCTAAAAGCGGTCTTTGTTTACCCCCTGTTGCAATGTTAGGGACGAAGGGAGATAGTCCCTGTCACTAACCTTCCTCCGCAACTGGCCATCACGCTAGTAGTAACAACCTTCCGTCCAGAGTCGGCATATGTTGGATGGTCGAGTTCACCCAACATGGAGAAGATTATTAACATAAACATACAAAGAGGATATCAAATGCTAATAACACATGATCTTAAACATACTAGGGTTCCTCCATATCCCCAAGAACTAAGGAAATGACTCGCACATGGAGGGTAAAAATGTGGCGAGATGAATCATGATGAACATGGCAATGGCACGAAAGTAATACAAGAATCCACTCCAACTACTAATTTCTAGTATTTGCATTGGTAATTCCCCGAAGAGGAGAGGATGATGCAGCACATCAATGGTAAGTATTTCCCTCAGTTATGAAACCAAGGTTATCAATCCAGCAGGAGAACCAAGCAACACTATGTAAACATCACCTGCACACAAACCACAAAAACTTGCAACCCGACGCGTAAGAGGGGTTGTCAATCCCTCCTTGGTATTGAGATAGATTAAATTGTATGAGATTGGATAAATAGATCTAGCGAAAACACACAAAAAATAAAGAAAAAGTGCAGCAAGGTATTTTTGGATTTTTGGAATAATAGATCTGAAAACAATATGATAAGAAATAGAACCGGGGGTCGTAGATTTCACTAGAGGCTTCTCTAAAAAAACATACGGTGGGTAAAAAAATTACAGTTGGGAAATTGATAGAAAAGCGAATAATCATGACGATATCCAAGGCAATGATCATGTATATAGGCATCATATCCAAGATTAGTAGACCAAAATGATTTTGCATCTACTACTATTACTCCACACATCGACTGCTATCCAGCATGCATCTAGTGCATTAAGTTCATGAAAAAATGGAGTAGCGCAATAAGAACAATGACATGATGTGGACAAGATCTATTCATGTAGGAATAGACCCCATCTTTTTATCTTAATGGAAACGATACATGCGTGTCATGTCTCATACATCACTAATATTGAGCAGCGCAAGATCGAATCCATCACAAAGCACCTCTTCCCATGGCAAGAAAAATCAATCTAGTTGGCCAAACCAAACCAAAGTTTCGGAGAAGAAATACGAAGCTATAAAAATCATGCATAAGAGAGTTCAAAGGCTCAAATAATATTCATGGATAGAACTGATCATAAACTCAAAATTCATCGGATCCCAACAAACACACCGCAAAAAGTCATTAAATCAAATAGATATCTAAGAACATCGAGGAGAACATTGTATTGAAGACTAAAAAGAGAGAAGAAGCCATCTAGCTACTGCCTACGGACCCATAGGTCTGTGGTGAACTACTCACACATCATCAGAGGGGCAAGGGTAATGATGAAGAACCCCTCCGTGATCGTTGACCCCTCTGGCAAAGTGCCGGAGAAGGCCTCTAGATTGGATCTCATGGTTCTGGAACTTGCGGCGGCTGTAATTGTGTTTCGACGACTCCCCTAGGGTTTCTGGAATATTAGAGTATTTGTAGAGCTGAGAGGGGTGGAGGGGGTGCATGTGGGCCTCACTACCCACCAGGGCGCGCATGGGGGCCCTGGCGCGCCCTGGTGCCTAGTGGGCCCCACAAGGCCCCTCTGGTGCACATCTTGTGCCTCCTGGGTGTCTTCTGGGCAGAAAAAATCTCCAAAAAGTTTCGCTACATTTGGACTTCATTTGATATGGATATTCTCTGAACTAAAAAACAAGCAAAAAACAGCAACTGGCACTTGGCACTATGTCAATAGGTTAGTCCCAAAAAATGATTTAAAGCTGCTTGTAAATTAATATAAAACATCCAAGAATGATACTTTAATAGCATGGAACAATAAAAATTATAAATACATTGGAGACATATCAACTACAGTATTACAACGTGATGGAGATGAGCTGGTGATAGTGGAGATGGTGCCCTCTTGATGCAGAGTTGCGGCGGCAGAGTCCTTGGATCTATTCCCCGTCTGGATGTGTTCCGTGGGCTAGGGTTTTGTGTACTAAACGAGTTTTCAGAGTGTGTATGTGTCTGATCCCCGATCTGATTCCATGGGTGGAAGTAGTCGATGAAGGGGAGGCTGCAGCAGTTAGTACGAGCGCATGCGCTCGTACCAGACATCGTCTTGCGCTTTGGAGGCGTCATGTGACCTCCAGCTTCCTCCCATGCACTTGATTCTTTAATTTAGTAATTTATAGCATTTATTGATGTGATTTTATTACCATTTTCTGAAGTTCTTTCCTAAGTACTTCAATTCCTTCCAAAAACACATCCTGGGAAAACGGAGAAAAAGACTTGCCTGGACGTAGTAAAATCTCACAAAGCCTACCAAGTAGGCACAAAACTAAGACTAAACACATCACATATTTGGACTCATCACCAGCCCATGGGTGAGCCAGGTCTCCCTGTTAGCGTCCTTCGGCCCTGGCTAGGGTGCTTCGCTCAAGCAAGCCTTCAAACAGTTGTCCTAAGTTCTCGCTTGCATAGGTTTTTTGCCCCTTTGCGGATCACTCGTAAGATATGTTGTTCATAAGTTGCTTTGCTTCTTTGCTCTAGTTGGGCCTTGTGCCAATGGTGCAATGGGTCATCTAGTAGGGAATGATACTTTAGGGGTACGAGCCATATAATCTACTGTTTGGTTGGTGCATGCCAGTTGAGAAAGGAAGGAGAAAGAGTATCAAGGAGGTCAATTTTCACATATCTCTTCCTAGTCAACATGTTAATTCAGAGAGGATAGAATTTTCAAATTCATACTAGTAATTTCCACCACAAACCAAACGCTATTTTGGGACTAATAATCAACCCCTTTTTTACACAGAGGGCACAATAATCTACTTCCTAAGCATAATCTCAACAAGCTCTCAATTTTAAACTCACATTTCCTTAACATAATATTACCAAAAACTTGTAAGAAATATGTGCATTGCGCTTGCACATAAAGGACCCCCACACCCACTTTATCCCCATATGTTGGAAATATGCTCTAGAGGCAATAATAAATTAGTTATTATTATTATATTTCCTTGTTCATGATAATCGTTTATTATCAATGCTATAATTTTATTGATAGGAAACTCAGATACATGTGTGGGTACATAGACAACACCATGTCCCTAGTAAGCCTCTAGTTGACTAGCTCGTTGATCAATAGATGGTTATGGTTTCCTGACCATGGACATTGGATGTCGTTGATGACGGGATCACATCATTAGGAGAATGATGTGATGGACAAGACCAAATCCTAAGCCTAGCACAAAGATCGTGTAGTTCGTATGCTAAAAGCTTTTCTAATGTCAAGTATCATTTCCTTAGATCATGAGATTGTGCAACTCTCGGATACCGTAGGAATGCTTTGGGTGTACTAAATGTCAAAAAGTAACTGGGTGGCTATAAAGGTGCACTACGGGTATCTCCGAAAGTGCTTGTTGGGTTGGCACGAATCAAGACTGGGATTTGTCACTCCGTGTGACGGAGAGGTATCTCTGGGCCCACTCGGTAGGACATCATCATAATGTGCACAATGTGACCAAGGAGTTGATCACGGGATGATGTGTTACAGAACGAGTAAAGAGACTTGCCGGTAACGAGATTGAACAAGGTATCGGGATACCGACGATCGAATCTCGTGCAAGTACTATACCGATAGACAAAGGGAATTGTACACGGGATTGATTGAATCCTTGACATCTTGGTTCATCCGATGAGATCATCATGGAACATGTGGGAATGTGGGAGCCAACATGGGTATCCAGATCCCGTTGTTGGTTATTTGCCGGAGAGTTGTCTCGGTCATGTCTGCATGGTTCCCGAACCCGTAGGGTCTACACACTTAAGGTTCGATGACGCTAGGGTTATAGGGAATAGTTATACGTCGTTACCGAATGTTGTTCAGAGTCCCGGATGAGATCCCGGACGTCACGAGGAGTTCCGGAATGGTCCGGAGGTAAAGATTGATATATAGGAAGTGAGGATTTGGCCACCGGAAGTGTTCCGGGTATCACGGTATTGTCTGGGACCACCGGAAGGGTCCGGGGTCCACCGAGGGGCCACCAGCCCCAGAGGCTTGTGTGGGCCAATAGTGGGAAGGGACCAGCCCCTAGGTGGGCTGGGGCGCCCCCCACCAAGGCCCAAGGTGCCTCAAGAGAAGAGGGGGGCAAACCCTAGGGCAGATGGGCCCTAAGGCCCACCCCAGGTGCGCCTCCCCTCTTCCCCCCTTTGGCCTCCACCCTAGATGGGATCTGGGGCTGCTGCACCCCTTGGGGTGGGAACCCTAGAGGGGGCGCAGCCCCCTCCCCTCCCCCTATATATAGTTGAGGTCTAAGGGCTTCCCAACACATGAGTTATTCTCTCCAAGGCGCAGCCCTACCCCTCTCCCTCCTCGTCTCTCGCAGTGCTTGGCGAAGCCCTGCTGGAGTGCCACGCTCCTCCACCACCACCACGCCGTCGTGCTGCTGCTGGACGGAGTCTTCCCCAACCTCTCCCTCTCCCCTTGCTGGATCAAGGCACGGGAGACGTCACCGGGCTGCACGTGTGTTGAACGCGGAGGCACCGTTCTTCGGTGCTTAGATCAGATTTGGCCGCGATATGAAACGCTTCGTGAACGACTCCACCGACCGCGTTCTTGTAACGCTTCCGCATCGCGATCTTCAAGGGTATGAAGATGCACTCCCCTCTCTCTCGTTGCTAGTATCTCCGTAGATTGATCTTGGTGATGCGTAGAAAATTTTGAATTTCTGCTACGTTCCCCAACAGTGGCATCATGAGCTAGGTCTATGCGTAGTTTCTATGCACGAGTAGAACACAAAGTAGTTGTGGGCGTCGATTTTGTCAATTTACTTGCCGTTACTAGTATTATCTTGATTCGGCGGCATCGTGGGATGAAGCGGCCCCGACCGACCTTACACGTACGCTTACGTGAGACAGGTTCCACCGACTGACATGCACTTGTTGCATAAGGTGGCTAGCGGGTGCCAGTCTCTCCCACTTTAGTCGGATCGGATTCGATGAAAAGGGTCCTTATGAAGGGTAGATAGCAATTGACATATCACGTTGTGGCTTTTGCTAGGTAAGAAACGTTCTTGCTAGAAACCCATAGCAGCCACGTAAAACATGCAAACAACAATTAGAGGACGTCTAACTTGTTTTTGCAGGGTATGCTATGTGATGTGATATGGCCAAAAGAATGTGATGAATGATATGTGATGTATGAGATTGATCATGTTCTTGTAATAGGAATCAAATGTGATGAATGATATGTGATGTATGAGATTGATCATGTTCTTGTAATAGGAATCACGACTTGCATGTCGATGAGTATGACAACCGACATGAGCCATAGGAGTTGTCTTAATTTATTGTATGACCTGCGTGTCAATGAACAACGCCATGTAATTACTTCACTTTATTGCTATACCATTAGCCATAGTAGTAGAAGTAATAGTTGGTGAGACAACTTCATGGAGACACGATGATGGAGATCATGATGATGGAGATCATGGTGTCATGCCGGTGACGATGATGATCATGGAGCCTCAAGATGGAGATCAAAAGGAGCAAAATGATATTGGCCATATCATGTCACTTTTTGATTGCATGTGATGTTTATCATGTTTTTGCATCTTATTTGCTTAAAACGACGGTAGTAAATAAGATGATCCCTCATAATAATTTCAAGAAAAGTGTTCCCCTAAGCGTGCAATCGCGTAAAGTTCGTTGTTTCAAGCACCACGTGATGATCGGGTGTGATAGATTCTAACGTTCACATACAATGGGTGTAAGCCAGATTTACACACGCCAAAACACTTAGGTTGACTTGACGAGCCTAGCATGTACTGCGGACATGGCCTCGGAACACAAGAGACCGAAAGGTCGAGCATGAGTCATATGGTAGATACGATCAACATGAAGATGTTCACCGATGATGACTAGTCCGTCTCACGTGATGATCGGACACGGCCTAGTTGACTCGGATCATGTAATCACTTAGATGACTAGAGGGATGTCTATCTGAGTGGGAGTTCATAAGATGAACTTAATTATCCTGAACATAGTCAAAAGGTCTTTACAAATTATGTCGTAGCTCGCGCTTTAGTTCTACTGTTTTAGATATGTTCCTAGAGAAAATTTAGTTGAAAGTTGATAGTAGCAATTATGCGGACTAGGTCCGTAAACTGAGGATTGTCCTCGTTGCTTCGTAGAAGGCTTATGTCCTTAATGCACCGCTCGGTGTCTTTGAACCTCGAACGCCGTCTGTGGATGTTGCGAACATCTGACATACACGTTTTGATAACTACGTGATAGTTCAGTAATGTTAAACGGTTTAGAGTTGAGGCACCGAAGACGATTTCGAAACGTCGCGGAACATATGAGATGTTTCGAGGGCTGAAATTGGGATTTCAGACTCATGCCCACGTCAAGAGGTATAAGACCTCCGACGAGTTTCTTAGCCTGCAAACTAAGGGAGAAAAGCTCAATTGTTGACCTTGTACTCAGATTGTCTGGGTACAACAATCACTTGAATCGAGTGGGAGTTGATCTTCTAGATGAGATAGTGATGTTTCTCCAAAGTCATTGCCACCAAGCTACTAGAGCTTCGTGATGAACTATAACATATCAAGGATAGATATGATGATCCTTGAAATATTCGCGATGTTTGACACCGCGAAAGTAGAAATCAAGAAGGAGCATCAATTGTTGATGGTTAGTGAAACCACTAGTTTCAAGAAGGGCAAGGGCAAGAAGGGATACTTCATGAAATGGAAAATCAGTTGCTGCACTAGTGAAGAAACCCAAGGTTGAAACCAAGCCCAAGACTAAGTGCTTCTGTAATGAGGGGAACGGTCCTTTGAAGGTGACTACCCTAGATACTTGGTAGATGAGAAGGCTGGCAAGGTCGATAGAAGTATATTGGACATGCATTATATTAATGTGTACTTTACTAGTACTCCCAGTAGCACCAGGGTATTAGATACCGGTTCGGTTGCTAAGTGTTAGTAACTCGAAATAAAAGCTACGGATCAAATGGAGACTAGCTAAAGGTGAGATGACGATATGTGTTGGAAGTGTTTCCAAGCTTGATGTGATCAAGCATCACATACTCCCTCTACCATCGAGATTGGTGTTAGACCTAAATAATTGTTATTTGGTTGAGCATAGACATGATTGGATCATGTTTATCGCAATATGGTTATTCATTTAAGGAGAATAATGGTTACTCTGTTTATTTGAACAATACCTTCAATGGTCTTGCACCTAAAATAAATGGTTTATTGAATCTCGATCGTAGTGATACACATGTTCATGCCAAAAGATATAAGATTTTTTACGTAATGATAGTACCACATACTTGTGGCACTGCCACTTGAGTCATATTGGTATAAAACGCATGAAGAAGCTCCATGTTGATGGATCTTTGGACTCACTCGTTTTTTGAAAAGATTGAGACTTGCGAACCATGTCTATTGGTGTATACGCATGAAGAAACCCCATGAGGATGGATCATTTGGACTCACTTGATTTTAAATCACTTGAGACATGCAAATCATACCACATGGGCAAGATGACTGAAAAGCCTTGGTTTCAGTAAGATGGAACAAGAAAGCAACTTGTTGGAAGTAATACATTTTGATGTGTGCAGTCCAATGAGTGCTGAGCCATGCAGTGGATATCGTTATGTTCTTACTTCACAGATGATTTGAGTAGATACTGAGTATATTTACTTGATGAAACACAAGTCTGAATTATTGAATGGTTCAAGTAATTTCAGAGTGAAGCTGAAGATCGTCGTGACAAGAGGATAAAATGTCTATGATATGATCATAGAGATAAATATCTGAGTTGCGAGTTTGGTACACAATTGAGACATCGTGGAAATTGTTTCACAACTAACACCGCCTGGAACACCATAGTGTGATGGTGTGTCCGAACATCATAGATGCACCCCATTGGATATGGGGCATACCATGATGTCTCTTATCGAATTACCACTATCGTTCATGGGTTAGGCATTAAGAGACAACCACATTCACTTTAAATAGGGCACCACGTAATTCCGTTGAGATGACACCGTATGAACTATGGTTTAGAGAAATCTAAGCTGTCGTTTCTTGAAAGTTTGGGGCTGCGACGCTTACGTGAAAAAAAGTTTCCATCCTGATAAGCTCGAACCCAAAGCGGGTAAATACATCTTCATAGGACACCCAAAACAGTTGGGTATACCTCCTATTTCAGATCCAGAAGCAAAAGTGATTGTTTCTAGTAACGGGTCCTTTCTCGAGGAAAAGTTTCTCTCGAAAGAATTGAGTGGGAGGATGGTGGAGACTTGATATGGTTATTGAACCGTCACTACAGCTAGTGTGTAGCAGGGCACAGGAAGTTGTTCTTGTGGCACCTACACCAATTGAAGTGGAAGCGATGATAGTGATCATGAAGCCTCGGACCAAGTCATCGCCGAACCTCAGGGGGCGACAAGGACGCCAGATCGCTTGAGAGTGGTATGGTAATCCTGTCTTGGAGGTCATGTTGCTAGACAACAATGAATCTACGAGCTATGGAGAAGCGATGGTGGGCCCGAATTCATTTAATGGCTTGAGGCCATAAAATCCGAGAGAGGATCCATGTATGAAAACAAAGTATAGACTTTGGAAGAACTACTTGATGGTCGTAAGGCTATTGGGTACAGATGGATTTTAAAAGGAAGACGGACAATGATGGTAAGTATCACCATTAAGAAAGCTCGACTTGTCGTTAAGATGTTTTCCGACAAGTTCAAGGAGTTGACTACGGTGAGGCTTTCTCACTCGTAGCAATGCTAAGAGTCTGTTGGAATTGGATTAGCAGTTTCTGTATTATTTATGAAATCTTGCAGATAGGATGTCAAAACATTGTTTCCTCGACAATTTTCTTGAGGAAAGGTTGTATTTGATACAACCAGAAGGTTTTGTCAATCCTGAAAGATGCTAACAAGTATGCAAAGCTCCAGCAATCCTTATAAGGACTGGAGTAAGCATCTTGGAGTTGGAATGTACGCTTTGATGAGATGATCAAAGATTTTGGGTTTGTACAAAGTTTATGAGAAACTTGTATTTCCAAAGAAGTGAGTGGGAGCACTATAGAATTTCTGATGAGTATATGTTGTTGACTATTGTTGATCAGAAATGATGTAGAGTTTCTGGAAAGCATATAGGGTTATTTGAAAACTGTTTTTCAATAGAAAACCTGGATTAAGCTGCTTGAGCATTGAGCATCAAAGATCTATAAGGATAGATCAAAAACGCTTAATGGTACTTTCAAATGAGCACATACCTTGACATGATCTTGAAGGTGTTCAAGATGGATCGACCAAAGAAGGAGTTCTTGCACGAGTTGTAAGGTATGAAGTTAAGACTTAAAGCTCGACCACGACCGAAGAAAGAGAAAGGACGAATGTCGTCCCCTATGCCTTAGCCATAGGCTCTATACAGTATGTCATGCTTTGTACTGCACCTGATATGTGCCTTGCCATGTGTCTGGCAAGGGGGTACAAGAGTGATCCAGAAATGGATCATTGGACAGCGGTCAAAATTGCCCTTGGAGTAATAAGGACATGTTTCTCGATTATGGAGGTGATAAAGAGTTCGGCGTAAAGGGTTACGTTGATGCAAGCTTTAACACCTATCCGAATGACTCTGAGTAGCAAACCGGATACGTATAGTGGAGCAACCATTTGGAATAGCTCCAAGTGGAGCGTGGAAGCATCATTTACAATATGACCTAGAGATTTGCAAAGTACATACGGATCTGAATGTTGCAGACCCGTTGACTAAAACCTCTCTCACAAGCAAAACATGATCAAACCCCGTAACTCATTGAGTCTTAATCACATGATGATGTGAACTAGTTTATTGACACTAGTAAACTCTTTGGATGTTGGTCACATGGCGATGTGACCTGTGAGTGTTAATCACATGGCGATGTGAACTAGATTATTGACTCTAGTGCAAGTGGGAGACTGTTGGAAATATGCTCTAGAGGCAATAATAAATTAGTTATTATTATTATATTTCCTTGTTCATGATAATCGTTTATTAGCCATGCTATAATTGTATTGATAGGAAACTTCGAGATACATGTGTGGGTACATAGACAACACCATGTCCCTAGTAAGCCTCTAGTTGACTAGCTCGTTGATCAATAGATGGTTACGGTTTCCTGACCAAGGACATTGGATGTCGTTGATAACGGGATCACATCATTATGAGAATGATGTGATGGACAAGACCCAATCCTAAGCCTAGCACAAAGATCATGTAGTTCGTATGCTAAAAGCTTTTCTAATGTCAAGTATCATTTCCTTAGACCATGAGATTGTGCAACTCCCGGATACCGTAGGAATGCTTTGGGTGTACCAAACGCCACAACGAATCGGGTGGCTATAAAGGTGCACTACGGGTATCTCCGAAAGTGTGCATTGGGTTGGCACGTAATCAAGACGGGATTTGTCACTCCGCAGTGACGGAGAGGTATCTCTGGGCCCACTCGGTAGGACATCATCATAATGTGCACAATGTGACAAAGGAGTTGATCACGGGATGATGTGTTACGGAACGAGTAAAGAGACTTGCCGGTAACGAGATTGAACAAGGTGTCGGGATACCGACGATCGAATCTCGGGCAAGTACTATACCGATAGACAAAGGGAATTGTATATGGGATTGATTGAATCCTTGACATCGTGGTTCATCCGATGAGATCATCGTGGAACCTGTGGGAGCCAACATGGGTATCCAGATCCCGCTGTTGGTTATTGGCCGGAGAGCTGTCTTGGTCATGTCTGCATGGTTCCCGAACCCGTAGGATCTACACACTTAAGGTTCGATGACGTTAGGGTTATAGGGAATAGTTATATGTGGTTACCGAATGTTGTTCGGAGTCCCGGATGAGATCCCGGACATCAGGAGGAGTTCCGGAATGGTCCGGAGGTAAAGATTGATATATAGGAAGTGAGGATTTGGCCACCGGAAGTGTTCCGGGCATCACCGGTAATGTACCGGGACCACCGGAAGGGTCCGGGGGTCCACCAGGAGGGGCCACCAGCCCCAGAGGCTTGCGTGGGCCAATAGTGGGAAGGGACCAGTCCCTAGGTGGGCTGGGGCACCCCCCACCAAGGCCCAAGGCGCCTCAAGAGAAGAGGGGGGCAAACCCTAAGGCAGATGGGCCCTAAGGCCCACCCCAAAGCGCCCCCTCTTCCCCTGGCCGCCACCCTAGATGGGATCTGGGGCTGCCGCACTTGGGGTGGGAACCCTAGTGGGGGCGCAGCCCCCTCCCCTCCCCCTATATATAGTTGAGGTCTAGGGGCTGCCCAACACATGAGTTATTCTCTCCAAGGCGCAGCCCTACCCCTCTCCCTCCTCATCTCTCGCAGCGCTTGGCTAAGCCCTGCTGGAGTGCCACGCTCCTCCACCACCACCATGCCGGTGCTGCTGCTGGACGGAGTCTTCCCCAACCTCTCCCTCTCCCCTTGCTGGATCAAGGCACGGGAGACGTCACCGGGCTGCACGTGTGTTGAACGCGGAGGCACCGTACTTCGGTGCTTAGATCGGATTCGGCCGCGATCTGAAACGCTTCGTGAACGACTCCACCGACCGCGTTCTTGTAACGCTTCCGCATCGCGATCTTCAAGGGTATGAAGATGCACTACCCTCTCTCTTGTTGCTAGTATCTCTGTAGATTGATCTTGGTGATGCGTAGAAAATTTTGAATTTCTGCTACGTTCCCCAACACCATATGTCCGGACGGATAATCCGGAAAGGAAAAAACCCACACAAATCAGACCCTCAAATGTTCCTCATATGTTCGGGCCGCCCGCGAACCCCCATACTAGTGTATAGTGAGGAGGATATGAGGATGCCCCGACGTGTCCGAGCAGTCTGCTACCCGGACAATATTTTTTTTCTTTATTCTTTCTTCTCTCTTTGTCTCCCCATCCTCATCAATCATATGCATGTGTCTGGAAAATTTAAGAGACACGACCGCACGGGCGGACAAATGAGGATTGAAAACGAACACACCCGGACGAGTCTGCAGATCTATGAGGGATGAAATTAGATCCATGTCCTAGATGCTCTGATAAGTGATAAGGAATATAGAATACATGCACTCCAATTTGAAGATGGTAAAAGATTCCAGCCGGGCGACCGGCTACGTCTTCCACTGGTTGCATGCTGCCCGTTTGATAGTGGCCCATCGTACGTTTCGCGAATGCCTCGTGCATGACATCCTTTGCCTCCTTTTATTCTCTTCGCACTACTCCACTGCATATCCATTCGCAACCCTTATCTCTTTACACCGCATATCCACTTTCTACTCCAAGCTACTGCTGGCCAGCTCTAGGCACCGTCACCGACATGGGGAAAGAGAGCTCGTCGTCGTTAATGTGGCATGACAACCTGTAGCTACAAACACCTCTCTCCCCCATTCGCTTGAAACCGCTTCTACTCATGACAATGCCCATGCCCACTGCTACTTCTTGAGCTTGCGTTGATTTTTCCCTTGAAGAGGAAAGGCTGATGCAACAAAGTACAGATAAGTATTTCCCTCAGCTAAGAACCAAGGTATCAATCCAGTAGGAGGCACAAGAAAATCTCCAATCTATGCACCTGCACAAACGAACAAACACTTGCACTCAACGCGAAAAAGGGGTTGTCAATCCCTTCACGGTCTCGAACAAGAGTGAGATCTAATAGAGATAGGTATAAAAGATAAATAAAAAGGCAAACTAAAGTAAATATAAATAAAGTGCAGCATGGTATTTTGGGGTTTTTTGGTTTATAGATCTGAAAATATATGATGGAAAATGCATCAGGGGCCATAGGTTTCACTAGAGGCTTCTCTCTTAAAAGAAAGCATACGGTGGGTAAACAAATTACTGTCGAGCAATTGATAGAAAAGTGCAAAGTTATGACGATATCTAAGGCAATGATCATGAATATAGGCATCACGTCTGTGTCAAGTAGACCGAAACGATTCTGCATCTACTACTATTACTCCACACATCGACCGCTATCCAGCATGCATCTAGAGTATTAAGTTCATAAGATCAGAGTAACTCCTTAACTAAGATGACATGATGTAGAGGGATAAACTCAAGCAATGCGATATAAACCCCATCTCTTTATCCTTGATGGCAACAATACAATACTTGCCTCGTGATACGTCTCCAACATATCTATAATTTTTTATTGTTCCATGCTATTATATTATCTGTTTCGGATGTTTTATATGCATTAATATGCTATTTTATATTATTTTTGGGACTAACTTGTTAACCCAGAGCCCAGTGCCAGTTTCCTTTTTATTCCTTATTTTTGAGTTTCGCAGAAAAGGAATATCAAACAGAGTCCAAACGGAATAAAACTTTGTGGTGATTTTCTTGGACCAGAAGACACCCGTAGGACTTGGACTCCAAGTCAGAAGACCCGTGAGAAGCGGCAAGGGTGGAGGGCGCACCCTAGGGGGGCGCCCCCTACCTTGTGCCCCCCTCGGGAGTCCCCTCACCTACCTCTTCGTCCTATAAATTCAAATATATTCCAAAACCCTCAGGGGGGAGCCACGAAAACACTTTTCCACCGCCGCAACCTACCAGTGAGATCCCATCTTGGGGCCTTTTCCGGCGATCTGCCGGAGGGGTATTCGATCACGGAGGGCTTCTACATCAACCCTATTGCACTTTCGGTGAAGCGTGAGTAGTTTACCTCAGACCTACGGGTCCATAGCTAGTAGCTAGATGGCTTCTTCTCTCTCTTTGGTTCTCAATACCATGTTCTCCTCGATGTTATTGGAGATCTATCCGATGTAATCTTCTTTTGCAGTGTGTTTGTCGAGATCCGATGAATTGTGGATTTATGATCAGATTATCTATGAATACTATTTGAATCTTCTATGAATTCTTATATGCATGATTTTATATCCTTGTATTTCTCTTTGAATTATCGGTTTGGTTTGGCCAACTAGATTGGTATTTCTTGCAATGGGAGAGGTGCTCAGTTCTGGGTTCAATCTTGCGTGATTTAACCCAGTGACAAAGTAAGGGTAGCGAGACACGTATTGTATTGTTGCCATCAAGGATAAAAAGATGGGGTTTTCATCATATTGCTTGAGTTTATCCTTCTACATCATGTCATCTTACTTAAGTCGTTACTCTGTTCTTTATGAACTTAATACTCTAGATGTATGCTGGATAGCGGTCGATGTGTCGAGTAATAGTAGTACATGCAGGCAAGAGTCGGTCTACTTGACATGGACGTGATGCCTATATGCATAATCATTGCCTTGGATATCGTCATAATTTTGCACTTTTCTATCAATTGCTTGACACTAATTTGTTCACCCACCGTATTATTTGCCTTCATGAGAGAAGCCTCTAGTGAAACCTATGGCCCCCGGGTGTATTTTCTATCATATTTGTTTTCGATCCACTATTTTTCAATCTTTTATTTTTAGATCTATAAACCAAAAAAACTAAAAAAAATAGTTATATTTTATTTTGTTTTATCTATCTCTATCAGATCTCACCTTTGCAATTGACCATGAAGGGATTGACAACCCCTTTATCGTGTTGGGTGCAAGTGTTTGATTGTTTGTGCAGGTGCATAGATTGGGGACTTGCTTGTACCTCCTACTGGATTGATACCTTGGTTCTCTAACAGAGGAAAATACTTATCTCTACTTTGTTGCATCACCCTTTCCTCTTC